>OX421964.1:60462600-62962600 GCA_949128115.1 Anaspis maculata | reverse complement strand
TCTATAGGAAGATGGGACGTAATTATTAAAAAAGGCAACGAGGTTTCGGTTACATCGTTAGTAACGTCGACGTCGAATTTTCCACACGCCGCAATTTTCTCGCTGATGCCGAGTCCTGGCCTGGTGAAAACAGTAATTGAGCGTTAAGAGCATCGGCAGCCAGCGGTTTTCAAACTTTCCGAAAGAATAATGTTTATAATAATTTCAGTAGGTGTTAAAGGGGACATCAATAGTGGAGAGTTTGCGTTTGCTCACAACAATTGTACGTAACGACGCAATCTTTAGTTCCGCGAAGATATTTGCACTCTTGTTACAGATTAGATTTCAAGCAAAATTATTAAACCTCATACGTACGTCGTCGTACCCCCGTGAGATCGTCAACTTCTATACGGTTATTCTATATAATTATTTTTCCTCGCCTAATAATGCATAAATCTTGTGCAGTCTCTCGATTATTAATCCGTCGATTCAGTTTCGAGTTTGTTTATTTGGAGAACGCGCTAATTTGTCATTGACCTTAAACTGCATCTCTCTTTTCCCGCCGTCATCGTCATCGCCATTAGAAATAAATCAATCAGTTTTATCGATAAACTATATGAAAGAGTTTAAATGCTCTTGCCCCTGAAGACATTCGAAGGTCAATTCTTGTCGATTTATGGGGTCTGTATGCAACAGAAACTTATTTAACATCAATGTAGCTTTGATCCCGTCATTCTAACATATATCTTTCTTGAATTTCAAACCAACCGTATAGCCCAGGAATGTAAGTCCAAAAATGGCCCAAACTTCAAACAAAGTATAAGCAATTTTATGGCTGTTTTGAACTCAGAATTTAATGTCTACAACATATCTCGAGTCCCCAAAAATCCGCCAGGTGGCTTCTTCTCCTGATGGGGTGTTATATAGGAGAAAATGTAGTGATTGTTATTGAGTATTCCGATTGTTTCTGATCTGATTAACCATTGCATGTAATACGCACGTCAATTTCTTCTCTAATTTTGTAGAAAAAAAATTTTCTTATAAATTCATGACGTCACTCGGTGAACCTCGCGCGCAAACCTATCGTGACCCACTTTGCCGACATTTTAGCGTCTTCAAATCTGAATCACGTTTTGTAAATTTTGACGTGCAATTCAAAACTTCAAATCACATGACATTTGTTGTTTGAATTAGAAACGACTGCACTAGCGAGAACAATTTTGAAAAAAACGTCCTTTGAGTGGCTTCGAGGAAGGCAACCATGACGACCACCAAGCTAGGTTAGCGCCGCAGATCAGTGAGAGAGCTTCTGGTAGCATTCCTGATTTTTTCTGTGGGCATCCAGGCAGGGTTTGTGTCTTGATAAATCGGTTTTCTTGGATCAAATCACGTTAATATTGGCCTAAGGGAGCTTTATCCGGTGTAAATAAATAATAGGTAGGTAGTTATATCTTTCAATACATTACTCACTTATTTTCAGAACAGCGAAGTCGGCCAGGCCGCTGCAAAACGGCCTTTAGCGGTAAACTCTCGGGTGAAATGAATTTGTTTTTGATTTATGCAAACACTTCAGTTTTTCTAACTCCACCTCCTGCTCCAGGGGTATACGATAGGGGGTTATTGGGTATATTCGAATGCTCTTCAAGTAATTTTAATGTGATTGTAATCAGAAAATTACACTCACATTCCAACACAAAACACTCCAAATCTGACACAGAAGTTCCCTTATTTTCGCAAATTTTATTTTTATTATCACCATCTGTGACGGGCTAACTCTAGCCCCAGCGTGGCTGATGTTGCTGAATGCTGCTGATGCTTGCTTGCGGTAACACTTCACTCTTTTCTTGAGATCAGCTGTTTGTCAGGTTGACAGGCTGACACGCTGGGATGTTCGGAGTTCACCGCGTTCCCGAATCCGTACGATATCTAGCGAGAAATTGTACCGGGTCATTTGGCGCCATCTGTTACGCACTCTGGTACCAGTAAGCGCGTGACGTCGCAAGGAATTTTCTTAATTTTTTACCGGGGCCTGAATGAACACAAAAAAATCAAATGAAAAACAAGTGAGCTCTGCGAAGGAACTAGTATTTGAATTCATTTTTTCCCAAAATCCGTGGAACAGCCCATTCTATCACTTTAAAACATGTTCAATATGGAGAATACAAGATGGCGACAGAGCATCAATTGTCGGAAATTTGATGTATTTTGATGTGGTTTTTATATATAGCCTGCACATTTCATTATAATAGAATTTTCAGCGAAATTCAAAATGGCGAATCAAAGATGGCAGCAAAGTAACAAAACACCAAAAGTTAACTTGACATTCTTGACATAAGTAGGAACTATTGATCAGCGTTTACATCACATCGATATCTTTGTTTCCGGAAGATAATACATATCTCGGGTACGGACGGACGAACGGATCGACGGACAAAGTGAAGCTAAAAGCGCCTTTTTCTCATTTTGCGCTATTGCGAAATTGCGCTAAAATGGCATGAAATTAGCTTTCTCTTGCTTTTTGATCGATCTCTTTGCCTCAATCCAAAAGCGAGTATAACAGGTCTCGCGAAAAGTGGTCGAAATGACTGGACAACCCTTTATTTGCCAGAGTACGTCCAACAGAACTGATGATTCAAGTAGTATGTCCTGCGGCAAGTTTTCTAGCTGACCTCGTAATACGAGTAGGCTTGTCGCTTTCTTACCTGGTGTAAAAGTGGCTTGGCGAAAAGTCAAGTTATTTTGCTTGTCAAACTAACACAAAAATGTTCAGAATCGTGATAAAATTAGCAGTATCATGAGTGGAAATGCAACTCAAGTGCCGCAGAGATGTGTTAGTGTCGCTTAGACGCCAAATCCACACGAATTCAATTGCGAATTTTTTAAAATTCAGATTTTTGGGCTTTTTACATGCAAGTCAAGGTGCCACTGCCGAAAAAGTTTGCGATGTTTGTCCAAAAAAACCGGCAGGGCTTGTCGCGTCTAATTCATGAGACAGGCCAGAAGGTCGATGCTTCGATTAGCACACTTTTTTGGAGAGATGGCATAGATCTCCACGATTCTGCCGTCAGCAAGACGGAAAGACTTCAAGAGATGAAAGCATTTTTCGCTATGTCAATGCCTGATGCCTCGATACTTTTGTGGATGGACGTGAAATTCAAAACAGGTCGGAAAATACATGCTTTTCCAGTAAAAGGAAGCCAAGGGTCGGTCGGCTATTATAATTTTTAGTTCTACAGGTGATTAAGGCTCTTGGCCAACTAATTTTCTCCCTATTCATTAGGGGACCTACAGGTAAAGTGGATACCGAACCACAAATGACTATTTGAAATATCGAAAAAAGTTCGAGATCAAAGAGGATCATTCCAGAAGATGGTGAGTCTCAAACCCTCCCTAGTCTTATTTATGATTACTGATTACCTATACTGGATAAATATCTAGCGTCAAGTTTGCAAATAGCCATAATTATCGTCATTTGCTGCCAAAACTGTTCATCAATAGTAGTATGAAATTTTCTTTTCATATGTATTGTTACGGATTTGCGTTGGCTACTTTCATAATTGGGAAACAAAAGTTTAAACACGTTTTCTGTTTATCACTGCGTACTACTAAATACACATCAATTATTATTCGCACTTGGATAACGCTTTGGTTAACTCACCGATCACTCGCTGTTGTCGCTCTGAATTCAAATCTGGTGTCGCTCGGCTCGTCTGTGCTTACATACTCCGAATGTCACCCTCGGGAACATTCCGCTGCTTCACTGGTATATCCTACATTGATCGCCGCTACCAATGTCAATTGGACTTTTTAATTCATCTGCCTTTGGCAACTGAAGAAACTAGCAGTATTCATGCTTTTTGACGCGCCATGAAAGAGCTTTTGGTCAAAGTTTGTTACTACAAAATAGATGACTTCTTGAAATCCAAATTTTAAAACCCAATTTTTTTAATGTTGTAACTGATTTTAATTGTTATTGTGTACTCAATTTGTAGTAATATGTTTGTTATGCACTCTTTTACAGTGTACTACTATTAAGTATGTTGTTTAAATCTATTAGGCTACTTATTTCTAATGAACTTGTTTTTGTTTAAAACAACTCGAAAAATGACATTTTCCCACACAGTCCTTTGTACCGTCAGTGGAAATAAAGTATATTTTGAAGCCACCCGCATTTGGCGGGCCAAAAATAATCCGGAGGAAAATAATTCAAAGCCGTGAAATCGAGGTATAAGAATGTGAATATTCTGAGTCAAGGCATCATTAAAAGATGTCGCTAGTTATTTAATTCACTCGTGTAAATCCCGCAAAGCTCTACAACATAATTTACTGGCCCCTCATCGACATTCAATATCAGTTCCTGCACGGCGTCCGATAAAATGGTGAAAAGAAGTGCGCATTAAGTAACGCAACCGCGCTTCAACAACCGGCTAGAGTGCTGGCGCACTCCTGCTCCCGCTGCATCGGAGCCCCGTGGTCCGCGCTCGGTCACCCGCCACCCGCTGGCCAGCCACGTCGCCGACTCGCTGGCACCGTACACCGGTGCGCTCTGTTCTCAAATTACCTATCAAAATTTTTACACCTATACCCTGTTCGCGATCGTTTTGGATGCAATAAAATTTTCCGAATTGCTGGGAATGGAGGATATCGCCGGAGAATGACCGTGGTACCTGGACCAATCCTCCTGGGCTGCCGTCCGCTCCCGGCTTGTCGCGGCCGCTGCCGAGTGCTTCTGCGGGCCTGTTAGCGAAGAGTTTTAGTCCCCTTCGAGGAAGCTGAGTTAGAACCCGTTTATGTTGCGTCGCGACCCTCCTAGAGGCCGAAGCGTCGAAGCCCCAATGATGAGCCCCAGCCCACTTGGAAAATGACGAGTCGATTCCCCCCGGCTGATGTGTCTCAAAGGCCCCCTGGAGAAAGTCGAGTTGGAACCCTTCGGAGTCGTGTTTTGGTCCCCTTGGGGGCACGCTGAGTCGAGAACCCTCCAGGTTGAGTTTTGACCCTCCGAGAGACTGATGAGTTGCTTCCCCCGTTGAGTTGCAACCCGTCTCTAGGATGTCGTGTCTGAGCTCTTGGACGTTGAGTCTTGATCCGCCTCCAGGTGTCGAGTCAGAGCCCTCCGACGACGAGCTCCAGCCCTTTTTCCAGGTCGATGTGCCAAGGCCCTTCCGGTGTTGAGTTTCGACCCTTCTCCAAGTCGTAGAGTTGGGACCCGTTGACGAAGTGTTTCGAACCCCCTCCAGGATGCTGAGTCGCGTTCCCTAGACGGTGAGTTCTAGCCCACCTCGAGGATGTCGAGTTAAAACCCCTAAATGATCCAGGCCCGATAGAAATGAGGTCTCTCGTTTCGGTATCTCGTGTGGCGGAGTGATGACCTCGACGAGCGGGAGGTTAGTCTTGGTGAGTTGGGATAGTTGCTTACGGTTAGGCTTTCTCGGAAAAATGTATGATGGAGCTCACGCGTCGAATCCGTTCTGAATCTGCCTGCACGTGCTGGTGTCTGCGCTACTGTCTGCCGTCAGGTACAGCCACTTTCAAGCCTCGTCCTTTGTTGGATACCTTCATAGAAAGGTATTCGCGCTCTTGGGCCCTCTGGACTGGGCTTTGTGACTGCGGTACTCAGAGCACCGGACCTAGTGGGTTAGATCTGGAAACTCGCGGGTGAGCTTCCTCTGCGTTTCTGAAGCTCCTAGTTATTCGGAAAATGTAAATTTTGAGAACTACGTGAAAAATCAAGTAATTGGAAAAATAGAATCGCGTTTGTATCGGGGTTCGGACCCTGCCGTAGAGTCGCAATTGTTGATCGGATTGATGGACCCCCCCCCCTCCTTGAAACTAATAATTTTGTTTTAGCGCCACGACAGTTCCGGATATTTCCGTGTAGAGCCTGTCCCGGGAATGAAAACGTTCTTATTCGAAACTCATGAATTCAATCCGGTACCCAACGACGCCATCGTTCAAATAGGGACTTTGTAAAAATGAACTGTTATTAGGGCTCGATCAGGAATAGTGTAGACGGCGATTACTTCGTGTTAGGGCAAAGATTATTTCGACGCCTCTCCGCATCGGCTTTTCGACGAACACCCTGTGTAGTCTATTCACTGCGTTTTGTTTTTCCTGGCTGCGGCCTTCTCTCACAAATTGCTAAAAAACAACGAACTAGCGCGTATACGGGGCGTGCTCAAAACGTTCTTCACATTAAATTAGTACCTTGACTTGAGTAATTGTTTCGCGTACACCATCGGTTCAAAAGTTTTTGGAAGGGCGAAATTTGGTTCAACATTTCCGGTTATAGGCACTTTCGATCACGGGAATCTTTCTGAGCGTTGGGGGCAATTCACGGCGAAGACAGGTTTAAAGCCCCCACAAAGGCCAGCCATATCCAATCCCTTCCAAACGGGCAAAAGAGAACCATAGCCCAAAAAGAGCGTTAGCCTTTGAAAAGAGGCTCCACAAAAAGGGGGCCACCGCACACACCGGCCCACAAATCTTAGATTGCATTCGTGGTCGAAGTCACTCTTCTTTTTGCAGTGTCTAGAAGCCGGGCCTAACCCTAACATAACCTTTAACACTAACATAAATGTTGGATCTGATTTGACCACAAAAAGAATACCTCTCCCTCCCCTTCTACACTTCTCTGGAGAATTCAGTCATTTTCTAAAAGTGACATCTTCGTTTGACAGATTAAAACTTTAACTATAAGGACTAATCAGCGCATTAGAGGATGAAGTTATACCTGCGTACAAAATTTCAGCTTGATCGGATGAACGGTTTGGCAGTTATCATGCTAGAATAATTCATTATTGCGATCACATGCCTCTTCCCTCCAAGTAAGCTAACGCGACCGGAAAAGTAAAAGTAAGAAAGTGGTTTCCGTGAAATGCGGAAATTGTTCAAATTTCTCCATTCAACTTCACATTTGATTTGATTTGAGTGAAACTTCTCAATTTTTGTAGCACCTGACTACGTGCCCTGATAATTTAAGTAGAACACCTGTACGACAAATGGCCCATGGCATGTTGTAGTCAATGTGTGAGCTATCCAAGAACAAAAACTCCTAATAATAGTATGCAACTTCAGGCGTTATGACACTAGCGGCTCAATTTCAAGTCAGATGGCGCAACCAGCAGTGGTGCAAATTGTCAAATACAGTGGTCCGAATAGATGAACAGTTGTTTTGTGCCGTTGCCATGGTAATCCGACACAATTCCGGACGCAAGTCGCACTTGAAATTGAGCCCTAAGAATGAAATTTTTGGGTGAGCCATTACAATTCGCGAACAAATCATCAAGGACGCTCTGTCTTTTAGATAAAAATATTAAAACAAATCCGCATAGCTCCTGATGGTTGCTCGTCTTCCGCATTATGATCTCTGTTTCTCGTAGACTAGCAGCAAGCAGTCTGTTTGAAGTTCGAGTACGTTCGACTGCAGGGCAGGCGGGATCTGAGCTTGCGATGCCAAATTAGGCGTCGCAGGATACAAGCGCATTTCTTGATCATAATTTAACAGCTGTAAACACCGAAACAGATGCCTATTAGCAATCGGGAGCTTCTTTGATACGAATTCCAGCAAACGATGAGGGAGTATAGGTTCCTGTATATCCTCGATAACTCGAACGATGTACTCGTATATGTGAAGTCCGCACTAATTATAGTTTTCAAGCCGTGTTCTCGTCCCGCGAACGATTTTTCATCCTTTCACCAATTGATTTGTCGCTGGCCCGATTTAAAACAGATATGAATGCAAGCTGCATTCTGAACGTCGTCGCAGCTTTAACTTATGGTGTTCAATGAGCGGTTAGAGAAGGAACGACTTGCCGGGTGACTTCGTTACCGCGGCTTTCTTTACAAGAGAAGTATTTAAAGCAACTCCTTGGTAACCTCCTACGGCCGATTCCACGATCGGCTTTGGAATCGACTTTACCTTGATACGTTTAGACTGTCACTGTCACAATGGAGGAGAATGCAGTCTAAACGCACTTGAAGTGAAGTCCATTTCAAAGTCTAATATGAAATCTGTCGCTAATTTATGACCAATGCATTAATATGCTGTTAAACATTTCACATAACGGAAGTTGTGCAGTGGATCAAAAATTTACCTGGCCCCCTTGGCTTTAACTTTAGGCCAAGTTATTCTGAATTGGCATTGGCGAGAGTTAGGGATGCTGGCCCTCGATAAAACACGTCTTTTTAAACCAGGAGTTCAATATTTGATTCGCACATTTACCTATACGTGTTTGTACAAATGCCGGGATCGGTGCAGATATGTCGTCGGTCAAGCCGTCGCGTCCCTTGTGAATATTTCACTTTGATCATTGTAGATTTCCAATTGCACAACGAACAATGGGTTGAACGCGTAAATAAGTTGATGTTTGATTCACAAACACAAACGCCATGTATACACAAGATAGCTCCGGCTGATGTTGCATATTTCACGTCCACCGTTTGTGCTGTATGGAACACAGATATCCTACAGGCTGATGCTACCTACAACAGGTATAAGGTAAGGCTCTCTGCAGCAATAAAAAGAATATTATTAAATCTGTCGTTATCTGCGACCTATTTTACTTAGAACTTATACGACCGAGGTTCTCTGCTTTGTTGTCTTACGCGTGATAATGTTTGGATTTGTGTTTTGTTTTATTTGAATAAAATGAGCGAGTAAGTTCCATTTACAAATGGAATTGCATTAGCTACAGGGTGGCCCAACGGTAGCCCAACAGACGGGTTTTTGGAAACTCAACCTCGTTTTCTCGAAGAAACTTCGGACAGGTCGATTCTCTTTCCAAGGAAGACGTTGAGTGCTATGATTGAACTGTGTTGTTTCATCCCCATCCAGGTGCCGAACACTACAGAAATTTTAAATGATAATAATAGGGGTTAAACGATACATCATTTCAAAGCTCTTGCAAGCATCTTTAAACAGCGTTGATTTCGTTCGGGTTAATTTTTCTTCAAAATTTTGATGCCTGTCAATTTGTTATGAAATGCGCTCACGCCTGTGTGAAACAGCTCCATTTTCCAAAACAAATAACGTGTTAAGGTCAATATTCGAATAGATAGCATGGTTTTAATCATTTAATGCGATTTTTTCGAAACCTTGCAGTAAAGAAGTGGAAGAATCTAGGACTCTCCCTTCCAATGTTGAACTCAACGGTGAATTTGTATCATATAATGAGGCCGCTCCACACGAAGGCTAAGTGCATATTTCACAGCAAACCAACCAGGCGCCCGTAACAAAATATTGTAGAAAAAGATTGCCTCGAGTCGAACAAAAAAATAGCCCACCGTTGTGAACAATAGTTGAAACAGCTGAAATGATGTGTCGCTTGACCCCCTGTTGTAATTCGAAATTTTCGAAGGTGTTGGCACTCTAGCTATGGAGATATGAATGAAACGGCACAGTTGGACTATTAGCCCTCAAACGTTCCCCTTGAAAAGAAAATTGAATTGTCTGAGCTTTTTTTCGGCAAAATAAGGCTGAGTGTCGGGAAACACCTGTTGAGTTTTCAATGGGCTACCCTGTATATTACTCATCGTTGAAAACACAAAACATTATGCCATTACTTCGAGTAATTCCCAGAACAAAAAGACATGATGGATCGCTTTTTACATTTTTTCTCTTTTCAAATTATTTGCAGATGCAGATGCCTGATTGCCTATGCATATATTACGTAGTCCCAGCAAGTTATAGAGGGTGAGTCTTTGATATGAGAGACCTCTCGATTGGTTAAATGATCCGAAATGAATCAAATGTCATAGCAAACGGGGGGCCAAAGTGCAGGTTGTAAACATTTTTCTTCCTGTTCAATTCAGGGTGCCCAATTTTTGCTGAGCATCAGCCTTCAACATATATTTTTTCAAATGACAGCTTAATATTTTGACATGCCCCTTTTGACGCTTTATAAATCCGTTTAGTTTTTTCTCTCTAGCCGTCAAGTAGTTATTGACCTTTTTCTGAAAAAAAGTTCAAAAAAATTGCAGGGCACTTAGTTTTTGAGATATCATATCGGGACCTTCGCCTGTGGCTTAACAATTGCCCGAGTATCTTTTGGATGGATTGTGACATCAGCCTCTGTTGTAACACATTATTTTGGCAAATTCTGAAGGGTCATAACTTGAGTTTCTCCAATGGCACCCCCTGTAATTCACCACTAGTCGTATTTATTGTCTATGTATTCACATCTTGTTCAACCTTTACGGTCTCCAAAAGATATTAGTCGAAGAGATAATTTGGATTTTCAGAAAAATGCACACAGAAATAATCGATATTGACTAAGCGTGGCATGAAAAACATGAGCGTCTAATGCAACTCTGACGATGGTATGTCAGAATAAATAACAGAATGCATAAATAAAAAAAAAAAAAAAAACACATACAGACATCCATGTTGTGAAAAATCAATCTATGGAAAATCAATCTATGGGCGAAGTTTCCCAAAATTATCGTGTCACAACAAAGAAATCCCACAATTTCCACAATGTGAAAAGGCCAAAAGATTCCCTAGGTAGTTGCTTACCTACTCCTACTGGCAGAAGTCCCAACCTGATATCCCGAAAATCAAGTGCCCTGCGATTTTTTCAATCAGTGTCTGGAAAACTTCTGAACAGTTGGAGAAAGTGTAGAGAGTAAACGGATTCATAAAGTCTGAAAAAAGAGCGAGTCCAAATAAATTTTGCTCATTTTCAAATTGGGATAACTCCTGATTGTTTTGAACGATTTGAAATCCGCTTGTGCCATTGTTTAGTCCAAAGATTCTGATAATCCATAACTGTGAATTAGAAACTCAGTGGAACTTGAGTGAAGTTCATACATGGTGACATATACAGCGGTGCAAAACGGCCAGGCGTTCAACATGCTCTCAACTTGGAATTTTTTCTTTTTTCTGGATTCCAACATTGAAGGCACAAAAGATAACTTCATACCTCGCCACGTTATTCAATTTATTCCCCTAGCTTCTTCATTCACAGGGTGGTATCAAAAAAACAGTTTCCTGGTTTTTCGGTGATATCATTTTTAATTCTTGACCGATTTTCAAAATCCATCAGGACTCAAATTGAAGCTGAAACCTCAAGTAAGAAGATCCCATACTCAGAATCGACTGGAAATGAACATTGAAAATGTATGGCTCCCTCAAGAGTGACCCGACGTTTCATCGGTCCCGGAATCTGGGTTGGGATGAGAATGAACTGATAATTGACCTTGCTCTTGAGCGAATCATTCATTCTGAACATCTTCAGATGTTTAGAGCTTGAATGAGACAAAAACTGTCGATAAAGGGACAAAATTACAAGAGCATGTTATCAAGGCAGAATAATCTTTCTTGCTGGTATGAAATCGCTCGTAACTAACGTTACGGAGATTAGAACAATCAGCATTGAAATATTCTGTTTGTTGTAATTTCCGTAACGCTGGTAACAAAAGCTGCAGGTCACGTAACGTTAGTTACAGGCTATTTCATATGAGCAAGCAAGATGATTTTGTCTTGATAACATGCAGTTGTACTTTTGTTTCTTCATCGACAGTTCTTGTCTCATTCAAGCTCTAAATTTCGAAAGATTTTCAGAATGAAAGCTTCGCTCAAGGCCAAGGTTGATTATCGGTTAATTCTAATTCAAAGTCAGATTCCGGGGCCGATGAAACGTCCGTCGGGTCACTCTTGAAAGAACCATACATTTTCGATGTTTGTTTCCAGTCGATTCTGATTATGTGATCTTCTTACTTGATGTTTCAACTGAAATTTGAGCCCTGGATTTTGACAATCGGTCAAAAATAGAAAGTAATATCACCGAAAAGCCAAAAAAATGTTTTTTTGATACCACTCTGTAAATATGGAGGCTAAGGGAATAAATCGAGTAACGTGGCAAGGTATGAAGTTATCTTTTATCCGTCCAGTGTTAGAATCCAGAAAAAAGGAAATTAGTTCAAATTAGAGCACGTTGAACGCCTGGCAGTTTTGCACAGCTATACATGTCACCCTGTATCAACTTCACTCAAGTTGCATTCAATTTCTTATTCACAGTTATGGATTATTAGGAGATTGGGCTAAGCAAAGGCACAAACAGATTCCAAATCGTCCAAAACAATCAGGAGTTATCCCAATGTGAAAAAGGGCAAAATTTTCGATGTGTCGTATTCAATGTTGCGCAGTTTATGTAAAGATATACAGGAAGTGTTGAAACAATAGGTTTGAGGCTGCTATGCAAGAATAAACCACCCTGTATAGGGCAAAATTATTTTTCAGACTGCACTTCATCATCTCGTTTGCAATGATCTTTAGTTCACATACTTCATATCAATGACTCACCCTGTATGTGTAGGAATGTTAATGAACAAATTATTTCGATCGTTTCGTTACGAATTTGCCTGCTAATGTTGCTACTGTCGTTGTGACTCCAACTCCAGCCTGCTACGCCGCTCTTATATAATACTTGCGTCTTGCATTCTGGAATATTCCGGTTTTTCACCCGATACAAGGCTTTCGTCGCTTCCATCACCGTTCCGGGATTCTCCAGCATTGAACGCCAGTCGACTCGCGAGAGCTCTAAAAAAGCCCATCGGCATGCTCTCGAAGTACGGCTCCTCCGCCAATTGTACAGGTGTTTGTCTCGTTCACACGTCTTGATCTCCCGATAGTTTCGTTGTTTCATACCCACAAAAGGTGCGATTTTCATATCCAGCGAGTTACATAATTCTCGCACCGTGCTGTGAGGTAGCTTTGTTGCTTTGTTTTGTCGACATCTCACCTCCCGTGTCCAATAGGGTGATTGCATGAAATTCGTTCACCTGATCACCGGCAGGCAGCGCAAGAATCGAATTATGTTTTGACGTTTGTAAGGGCATTGCATTGGGGCACATAACAGGTGTAAGGCATTGTTGAAATGATATTGATTTTGTAAACACCGAACAAAACAGTATGTGAACAAAACACGTAAAAATGACAGTATTTAGTGAAGTTAATCCAGTTGACATTGCTCTGACATGGATGAAACTTGACAGATGACAATGACACTATTGACATTTTGCCATGAACTCCCTCTACATGCAATCACCCTATCATTTAATGGTCAGAAAGCCTTCGCCTTGTCGTGGACATGTCTCGCTTCTGTTTTTTTTACTGATATCCTTTGCTGTGTGTTTGCTACTGGATTACCATTTTCAAGCACTTAGCATTTATTCGCTTTCAATTGATTATACTCTTAGGTAAGAACATACTCAGCTAATAATAGGGACTTGAAGAATTTGCGCGCACACGTACGTACGACGTACCGTGAATTTCGACGTGAAAATTGACGAGTTTTTCACTTGCAATTCCTCATTTACCACTTTTATACGTTGCGCTGGGTCGTATATTCCGTCGAATTTCCGAAGGTGGCTTCGATACAGTTAAGTTTACTATACGTTATTTTCATTAGCCATTACTGATTTGCAACTGGAAATGCACTGGAGAAATAACGTCCGCAAAAACTTTGGTACTTGTTGGCTAGATATCACCTGGAGGTGGATTTTTGATAGGCCGTTACAACCACGAAAAAAGTATTTTGAGCAAAAATCGATGGAGTTTCATTTCAAGTTTCAATCGCGTTACAATTTGAAACCGTACAGTTGTATAGGTGAAGCCAAAACTTCTTGACGTGAAAAATTATGTCTTTAACTCGAGACAGTCTCAGTTTCCCCTACTGCGGAATCGTCCTACTAATAAAAAAGTTTCGTCGAGTCCATAAATCTTTTTGATCACTATACGGCATTTCACGTGTCATCGAGGAAGCATTTTCTGCTGCACCACACTGTGTTTCGTGTACCACTCGTGTGCCCCAAATTCTGACTACTAGTAAATTTCGAATCGATACAAATCCAAGCTTCTTCATTTTAAATTTTAAATCAAAACAAAAGGACGTGATTATCGAGCTGCCACTGAGGGGTATGTGTCCCAACTTGGCGTACCTCATTGATACAATTTATGGAAAAAAAGCGAATCCAACGATTCGTGAAGGTATTACGTTTTGAGGTGATTATAATGTGCATTTGAATTTGGTTATGTTTGTGCCGGAAAGTTCACTATTAGTTTCAGGACATTTGTTTTGTGGAAAGCAGCCGACCATTATGCTAATGAACGATGATGATCCGTGTCGGTGCGCGATATTCCCTTTACATTCTCCGATGCCGGGAAAGTCTCGTCATTTTTTCCAACCCGGGCATTATAAATGCCACGACGACAATATAAATAAGGATTTCCCAGTTCAGGACTTTCCGCCACGGAATCCACGATAAGGATTTTATAATTTATTACATCATCGAGAGGCATCTCCATCGATTATCCTTATAAGGATGGCAAACGGGGTGAAATTATTGAGGAAAGCACATACCTTCCTACCGTGTTTCTGAAACCACCCCAGGCTATCACCCTTCTCCTATATTAATTTTATAACTGCGACATTTTTATGGGGTATTCAGGAGTACTTTTGCTATCTTTTGCACTGATCACGTTTTAGCTCGTTAGCTGGGGCGGTTAAAAAAATACATGGTAGACATCCACCTTTGAGTGCTTGAAAGCGCGAATGAGCAATTCTGGTTTGAAATAAACCAGTCGTCAAGTGAACTAGGACGGAAAACAATATTCATCAAATTTGGGAGCTTGTAATTTTTGACCTGGATCATCGATTCTGAAAATTCTCCCACTGTTAGATTACCCGATTCTTTGACAATGCATTTGTCACATTAGTGGCCACTTCTTGGGCACTATACAGAGTAATACAGCAACACAGATTGTGTCTTGGATTCAACTTTGGTCGGTATGGTCTACTTTTGTGGCCACCTTGTAATTTTAGTTTCAACACTATGAACGTTGATCGAGACGAGAAAGACAATTATCCACCTTTCGCAGAATTAAAAGAAATACTCAAACAGTCCTACTTAATGCAACAGAAAGTTTTCTTTTGTGATGACTGACAAAGAATTCTACTACGAAGTTAAAACCTTCCAGTCCTCAATAGCCTCGCCTGACGCCACAATTATACCCAGTACCTGCACTGGTCCGTTCCTAACTAATCCGTCCCCTGCTTACGCTGGTAGTTTTTCTCTAAACATTGCCTTGCTGCCGACTGCAGGCGTGATACTCGGAAGGGGCTTGCCCTTTCTTGAACCATTTTTTATATGATCACATGCTAGAATTGATTTTTACTGCAATAACATAGCTGACGTGTCCACTATTAAGTGATCGCAGCGTGCATCCTCTGATCAATTTCAACTGATCAGACCTCATCCACTAACGTATGTAACAAAATTGACATTGCACCTGATGATCCGAACCAAAATATTCTGCGTTCACTTATTCAAGACGAGTATAGCTGGAATACTCCTCCTGTTGACCAATAACAGAAACATACCGGATATCTACGTCCCAGCTGTCAAGTGTCAAAGTAATAGGGTATTCTTTTATAGGGGCTCGAGGAAGAAATGACTAATTTCGCATTGCAATTTTTGTAACTTGGTCGATGTTTCGACGGCGAAAGCGGAAAAAACATCTTTGTCAGCTTTGCGAGGTTCAATAAGAATCCTCAACACTTTGAAACAGTCAAACTGAGAGAAGAGAATAAAAATGAAAGTAAAATTCATTATATTAATGTGCATTCCAAGAAATTGTTTCTACAAAAGGGGTGTGATCGTTCATATATATATATATATATATATATATATATATATATATATATATATATATATATATATACATAAGAATAGCGCTAGGTTTGTCTGTCGGTAACGTTTCGTTGTCATGCTTTAGTGTTAGTGGGTATAGTCGCCGGGAGTGGGGTCGCCTTGGCAACACGTGTGCTCGCCGGCAAATGATGCACTCGCACTTCTCTCGGCAGTCTGCTTGCACTGCTGAGTCGGTTTGGGATAGCTCTTTCTGACGCCTCTGGCACACTTATTCATTTATCGTTCAAAATTCCGCTGCCGCTCCGACGCCAAACGGGAAGCAAGCAAGTAACAGACACCGGACAAAAACTATCGTGTTTCCTAAGTCCATTCACCATCGCAGGAAAAATAGTTTCAGCCGTCGTTGCTCCCCATACGCCGCCCCCGACGAAAAAAATAGAACCACAAAAGTTACAGACACCGGACAAAAACTACCGTGTTTCCTGTTCATTTGACATAGCAGGAAAAATAGTTTCAGCCGACGCACACAGGCGGAATTTCAATAAATCGTGGACAAAAACCAAAAATTAAAATATTGAGTTGATCGGGAACTATCCACTTTAAAATATTCTTGGATGATCTAGGTATAATTATCAGGTACCCTCAGCTTAACAAGTGCAAGGATAAAAAGATACAGCGATATGAAGTTTACACTGAAAAAAAGCTGTCACCAGTTATCAGTTTTAGACTTTTTCTTACTCGTTTCGAATGACCCTTTACACATTACCGTGTAGATTTATCCAATCCAAAGATATGGAGTCTGTAGCAGGAGATCTGTATTACATTTATATATAGATATTTCATTGGAAAATATCCACTTGTCATCCCCAAAAAATAATATTTGAAGTAGAGTTTTCAGTCTTTGAAAAAAGTGAGTTTTTGTTTACCTGTAGACAAAAAGTATCCTATCGATCACGATCGACTGGCGATTTTTATATTTTTTGATAAGCCAGAAGATATACTGTACATGCTCCTGGCAACATCTTTTGCTATAATTTGCTACATTATGAGAAACTAGTTTTTTTTGTTAACTTTGGAATACATAAAATCGCAAAATGATGCACCACTTAATTTTAAGCGAAATTTGAAAACTGATTCCTATTGATCGGCTTCTCATATACAGGGTGTTTTACTGTTTTTGTCAATGTTTAAGGAGATGTAGAGCATCTAAGGATAAGTACTTCCGCAAAAAAAAATAAAAAAATAAAAAAATAATGAAAAATAAAAAGTTACGGTTTTCCAAATGTGACAAAAATCAATACGACCAGCTTGTGAGCATACATCAATTTGAGACGTGTGTCAAATTTGGTCGAAATTCAGTAATTAAATTTGGAGTTATAACAAAAAAAAAACATTTTCAAAACTCAATTTGAAAGCCTCTATCCCCGTTATAATGCGTTCCTGATGTAATTCCTTTTCCACTCTTTTTTTTTGAGGAGTCCACTTATCTTCTACTACTCTACTATCCCCCAAAATATCGACAAAAAAAGTGTAACAGCCTGTATGTATACCTCAAATCAGGGCTACCAAGACAGAAATTTAGTTTTTCTCCACCTATATGTACTTTAATTTTAGGTTACCGATCAGAGTTCATAACCGTAGCAAAAATTAGCTAGTTCGTATCTTACAAACTTGTCAAGCTCGTAACTTCATGGATTAGTGAGGGATTTGCTAAGCTAAATCAAACAAGTTACCGGATGTGACGACCAGAACTTATCACCGGAAACCAAAAAAAAATAATGTGAATGATCCTCGAAAGTAGAGAAACTGGAAAAAAAAGATAGTGAGAAAATCTCTTCATTTTGAACAGAGCTGTTTTGGGGGATGTCAAGTCATCAAATTTTGAAACTTTATCTTACTACCCTTATCAACCCAAGAAGACTTTTCTTCCACTATTTTTCCTGTAATCTGAAGGTTGTATTGGACCAGTTACTCGATCAGTTAGGTACGTAAATTACAATATTTTTGCCAAATAACTGGAAATACACAATACACCTTCTTTCCGCCCTATTCGCTGAGCTCGGAATCAATTAAATGAAATGAACTTAATTACAGAGGGAGGGGGGGGGGGGGGGGAGAGTAGGAGGGCGAAAAACATGACTTGATATAAATCACCCTGTACAGAGTTCTAGAAATGGTCAGAGGTAAAGGAGAATGATGTTCAGAAAAGAACCCGATGAAATCAACAAAAATGATATTCTTGTACCATTTCACGGTAGATGTAAGCACAAACATAACACTAAATGTGTCTCGGCCCCGTTCATTGAAAACTGCATTCGTGTGCACTGAGGGTATGCAACCCAAAATATCCCTGTGTCGTCCAAGTCCTCACCCCTCACCCCCTGTTCGGTGTGCCTGGCACTTGGCTGTCAGGCGCAAGCGTAAACGAGCTCCAGCACTTTCTTCGGCCGTCTTCGGCATTCTTCAGCTTTCTTTCCGCTCGTGCCTTTGCCGCTTCGTTCGAAGCGGCGTTGATCTCCGTACGTCGAGCGGGAAGCCACGCCGTCTTTTTTTTGGTCATCGTTCTCGTGGCCATCTTGTCGTGCCATCGGCGTACATTCGTACTCGACCAGAAGCCCATCCAAGGCCCATCGCGTCCGATAGTGACTCCTGGAGGAGCTCTGCAGCATCTCCAAGTCCAGAAAGCGGCAGTTTTCACCGCTTTCACCGGGGAGCGGCTTGGATCAGCCAGCCGCACACAAAGCTCCAGTTTCGGACGGGATCGAGTCGTTCGTCCGCCATTTTGGTGACGAACACGGGCACTCGTGCATTTCACCAGGAAATCCACCACCAGAACGGCCATCCACCACGACGCCGCCTTCGGACTCCGCCAGGACGACGCCGCCACCGAATAAGATCCCGTAAGTTCCATATTTTCCATTGTTTTTACCATTTACCGTTTATTCCCGTTTGCCGGGGTGTATGCCTTCAGTGCAGTTCGTCTCGTTTTCAGGACGCCAATCTGCCCCCGATCAGAACCACTCGGATTTTCCATTTCATTTAATTCACATTGTTTTTTTTTATTGTTTTGTAATTCTGTCTGTTTGTGTTTTTTTCTTTGTTTTGCATTAAAGTTTTTGATTGTTGTTGTGAGTTTTATTTCTGACTGTCGCTTGCTGCTTTCCTAATCCAAGAGTTATTGTTTTAATGCAGCCTTCATCGGAAGGCTGCCGTCTTTATGTGTACCGCGCTAACATATAAATTGGTCCTTCGTAGCCGGATACAGGCTAAGCATGGTACAGTCAGGAATTTAATTCACCTCACTATTGAAACTTTAAAGTCACGGGTCAAACCCACGTGACACTTGTGCGTTGGTCCAGCGTGTTGATCAATTCGTTTTTCGCCCGTCTCATTCGCACTTTTTCACCTGGGTTGGGTTCGCCATTCAGGTACGCCAACCTAAGGGTCAGTTGCTTTGTTTTCATTTTTCTTTGTGTCGTACACAATGGACGCAACTTTATCGTCCATCGCGATAGCTATTGCGCGCCTTGAGCCCCTTCTGGAACAAGGCGTCACAGCTACCACCGAGCCAAGCCTCCAACCGGCATTTTTAGCCACGTTTGACATTGCGGCGGAAATTTACAACGGTTTCAAGAGCACGGTCAACACTGCCCCTCTCCCCAGTGCCTCCGAGGAGCAGAAGGCTACATTTCTTGAACGTACACTCCGGGCAGACAGCTTGTATGGCAAACTTGCTGCGGTAAAAGCCTCGTTTGCGAATTCAGAGCCGACTTCCTCGCTCTCTCGCCAAGCCTCGCAAACTTGGTTCGAGACAGGCCGGAGCAATGTCCGATTGCCAAAAATCGCGTTGCCGTTGTTCGACGGAAAGTTAAAATCATGGCCACCATACTATGATCTATTCACGGCGTTAATACACAGAAACCAGTCTCTCTCAGATATTGAACGGTTTCAGTATCTGATCTCGTCTTTATCTGGTGAACCTCTCTCAATGGTTAAACACCTGCCATTGACGGGAGATAATTACATAATTGCGTTCGACTCGTTGGTTGAGAGATACCAGAACGACCGCGTGCTAGTCACTTTTTACTGGCAGTCGATGATGAACGCCTCCTCCGTCACATCTGACTCCGCGCAAGCGCTTCGCCATCTTGTGAACACGTTCAACGAAAATTCAGTGGCGCTCGAGCAGTATCCGCATATCGACCTGTGGGATTTCACCCTGTCGAGCATGCTGCTCCAGAAACTCGATGAGTCGACGCGAAAACGTTTCGAGGTGCAGTCAGCTGGCACCCCCTTCCCCAAATACGAAGACGTCAAGTCTTTCGTGCTCGACCAATGCAAGGCTTTCGAGGCAACTGCCTTAAATTCTAAAACGCAAGCGAACTCCCGCTCCACACGGGCAAACACCGTTACCGTGAAGCCCGAGGTCAGCCGCAAGTCGTGGGCCTCACATACGTTGGTGTCTCAGACTTCATCTGCCCCAGCGACGTCGCATGAGTCAGCATGTTCTCATTGTGGGGCGAGAAGTCATAGAGTCACCGCGTGCAAGACTTTTCTGTCAATGTCCCCAAATGACAGATATTTGGCGGTCAAACAGAAAAGGCTCTGTCTCAACTGCTTGAGCACCAATCACGGCGCTCCAAAATGTCCATCGTCGTATTCGTGTCGGCAGTGCCACGCAAGGCATCACACCTTGCTGCACTTCCCCAAGCCACATAGAACTGCAGGTCATGAGTCACCCAGTTCTTTATCGAATCCAGTTGAATTACCGCAAATCGTTTCCCCTGGTCTTCCAGAAAACGTCGCGAATTCGGTGACGAATCTCGCCTCAAGCCTCAAGGCAGCTCATGTTTTGTTGGCCACGGCAATCGTTCACGTTCGTGACCGGTGGGGAGGCTACCAAAGCCTCCGTGCGCTCATAGACCCTGCCAGTCAGGCATCGTTTATTTTGGACTCCTGCGTGCGCAAATTGGGTCTATCCCCATCAAATCACAATGTGCCCGTTTTTGGCTTGGGTCTCACCCCCGCCAATTCGACGTGTGGCACAGTCACTTGCCAGGTCAAGGCTGATGATGAGTCTCTCCCAATCCCTGAATTGGAGTTAATTGTCCTGCGCAGGATTTGTGGTAACCTGCCAGACACCGCTTTGAACCCGGATCAATTCCACTTGAACTTATCGAATCTGGCGGATCCCACATGGTTCAAGCCAGGCCCCATTCAAGTGTTGTTGGGCGCCGACGTTTATCCGTCAGTCGTGAAAGAGGGAATCGTCTCGTCAGGTCCGTCACAGCCTGTTGCCATAAACACCATTTTTGGCTGGGCTCTTCTCGGTCCCTTTCAAACCCCGTCAAAACCTCTGCATTCCTTTTTGGTTTGCACTCCAACTGGAATCGACGAGTCTCTGCACAAATTTTGGGAAGTAGAGGAAATCTCGTCACCATCGTCCAAAACACGTTTGTCCCCAGATGATGAACGTGCAGAAATTTGTTTCCGGGACTCTGTCTACCGTTGTCCGTCAGGTCGTTTTGGGGTTTCGCTTCCCTTCAAAAGGGAGTCCCCCACCTTTGAACATTGCAGGTCTATGGCTGACCGCCGTTGGTTAGCTATCGAACGTCGCCTGGTCCGTCAGGACACACTCCGTGATCTGTACATAGCATTCATGCGCGACTACCTCGACCTAGGTCACATGACCTTGCTGGACGCAGAACCTCCAGATTCTGAGGCGTATTACATCCCTCATCATCCGATCGTCAAGATCGAAGACGACAAGCCGAAAATTCGCGTCGTTTTCGATGCTTCGGCGCAAGCGCCGAATCATTTATCTCTCAACGAGACGCTTCTCGTCGGTCCTAAGTTACAACAGGACATAGCAGCTTTGCTACTGCAGTTTCGGTGTGAGCCGATCGTTTTTACTTGTGACATCCGTCAGATGTATCGGCAGATACTTATCTCGCCCGAACATCGCAAGTATCAACTCATTCGCTTTCGTTTCTCCCCTGATCGACCCATTGAAACGTACCAATTGAACACCATTACATATGGTGTTTCTTCGGCACCGTTTCTAGCGGTTCGCACGTTGCTTCACTTGGCAGAACAAAGCGCCTCGAAGTTTCCATTGGCTTCGCAGGCAATTCGCCGTAATTTGTATGTAGACGATCTACTTTGCGGTGCGAACTCCGTGGAATCAGCACGGGAATTACAAACGCAGCTAATCAACCTGCTCCAATCGGGTTGCTTTGAATTGCGCAAGTGGGCAAGCAATCACCCTGATGTGCTGCAAGACATACCACTTGATCACGTTCGAACTCAGCCGTCCACTTTCAGTGACGTTGCTGACAATACTGTAAAAATTCTTGGCCTCCAGTGGCAAGCGGCAACAGACACCTTTTCATTCACGGTTCATCCAAATGAACTACCGTGCACAAAACGGTCCATCTTGTCGGAGGTGGCTCGGATTTACGATCCGCTCGGCTTTCTGTGCCCTGTTGCATTTTTCGCCAAACATTTAATCCAACGGTTATGGAAACTTGGCCTTGATTGGGACGACACCCCTCCAGACATCGTATGTCAGCAGTGGTTGCGTTTTCAATCCGAGCTATCGCAACTTTCGCGGTTGCAAATTCCACGGCATACTTTTCCGTCGCCTGCAGACAGGTGCCAGTTGCACGCCTTTTGCGACGCATCTGAATCTGGGTACGCGAGCGTGTTGTACGTTCGTTACCTTCGAAATGGTGTTCCCACCATTCGTCTCCTAACCGCCAAATCAAAGGTGGCTCCAGTCAAATTGCTGACCGTACCCCGTCTCGAATTGTGTGCAGCGGTCCTACTTTCCAATCTCGTTGCCTTCACCGTTGCAGCGCTCGCAGGAACCGTACAGTTCGATGCCATATTTGCGTGGACCGATTCTACGGTTGTTCTCAGCTGGCTGCGTTCCTCTTCGCACCGCTGGAAAACATTTGTTGCTCACCGTGTTGAGCATATTCAACAGCGTGTCCCGCCTCAGTGTTGGAGACATGTCTCAACATCGGACAATCCCGCCGACCCAGCTTCGCGCGGATTTTTTCCCGAAGACATGCTTTCGTGCTCCCTCTGGTGGTCTGGCCCACCTTTTCTGTCATCAGCGGATGACACATGGCCGGATGACAAATTCTCCGTGTCCTCCCCAGACATTGCGTCTGAAGAGCGAAAGCTCGCTTTGGTCGTGCGTGTGCCGCAGCCGCCGCCGATTGACATCGACGACCTCTTTTTGCGCATATCCTCCTTACGGAAGATTCAGGGCGCTGTCGCCTATTTCTATCGGTTCTGCAAATGCAACTCCGATGAGAAGTTCACAGGACCTCTCTCGGATACAGAACTCCATTTTGCCTTGTTGTACATTGTCAAACATGTACAGCAGAAGGTATTTGCCGTCGAAATCGCGTCGTTACGCAACGGCAAACCCTGTTCAAGACCCTTTCGAAAACTTTCACCCTTTCTCGATCGTGACGATGTTCTCCGCGTCGGCGGACGTTTGAAGCATTGTCATGAGTTGCCATTTGCAACCAGACACCCTGCTCTTCTTCCATCTCGTCACGTCTTGACAGGACTCGTCATTCGACAAGTTCATTCCCGACATTGCCACCCGGGACTCAACAATACCTGCTATCTCCTGCAGCAAAATTTTTGGATATTGTCCACGCGACGCGCGGTACGGCACTATCTTGCATCGTGTTACCGGTGCTTCCGGACTAAGCCGCAAACTTTTTCTCCCACCATGGGCGACCTCCCCTCGGCGCGAATTTCTCAGCTAAAACCTTTTAGCTGCGTCGGGCTCGACTATGGTGGCCCTTTTCCAATCCTCATGTCACGCGCTCGCGGTGTCAGAACTACGAAGGCGTACATCTGTCTTTTCGTGTGCTTCGCCACCAAGGCATTGCACGTCGAGGTTGCCTCCGATCTCTCAACAGATGCTTTCCTCGCTGCCTTGCGCAGATTCATTGCCCGGCGCGGTCGTTGCTCTACCATCTATAGCGACAATGGCACAAACTTTGTCGGAGCTCATAGGCAATTGACGACGTCAATGCAACTCGCCGCGGAATCCGAAGCCATCACTTGGCGCTTCATTCCTCCCTCCAGTCCCCACTTTGGCGGGCTGTGGGAAAGCGGCATAAAAGCTGTCAAAACTCATCTATCTCGCGTGATAGGTGATCAAATACTCACCTTTGAAGAGCTGACCACGTTGGTCACCCAAGTTGAAGCGTTGCTCAACTCACGGCCACTTTCGGAGCTGAGCTCGGATCCAAATGATCTGTGCCCATTGACGCCTGGTCATTTTTTGACGCTCGAGCCGTTAACGGCCCCACCTGACCCAGATTTGTCCCACCTCAAGATCAGCAGGTTGTCGCGATGGCAGTTGGTCCAATCCATGCAACAGCGTTTCTGGGCGCGTTGGCGCGACGAATATCTACACACGCTGTACCAACGCGGCAAGTGGCACAAGTCACGTCACCTTGAATCCGCAGATGTGGGGTCTTTAGTCCTCATCAAGGACGAAAACGCTCCCCCTCTGAAGTGGAGGTTAGGCAGAATTTCAAAACTCTTCCCCGGCAAAGATGGCATTTGTCGTGTCGCAGATGTCCGTACTCAACGCGACGTTCTGCGACGCCCAATGGTCAAACTTTGTCCCCTCCCTTCAGGACAGTGAGCATTCTGTGTTTTCACTTCCGTCATTGTTTTCACTATGCTCTTTCTTTTTGTATCATGTTTGATTTCATTAATTTTTGAACTTTGAAAATACCCCGAGTGGTATTTTGGTGGGGAGTATGTCTCGGCCCCGTTCATTGAAAACTGCATTCGTGTGCACTGAGGGTATGCAACCCAAAATATCCCTGTGTCGTCCAAGTCCTCACCCCTCACCCCCTGTTCGGTGTGCCTGGCACTTGGCTGTCAGGCGCAAGCGTAAACGAGCTCCAGCACTTTCTTCGGCCGTCTTCGGCATTCTTCGGCTTTCTTTCCGCTCGTGCCTTTGCCGCTTCGTTCGAAGCGGCGTTGATCTCCGTACGTCGAGCGGGAAGCCACGCCGTCTTTTTTTTGGTCATCGTTCTCGCGGCCATCTTGTCGTGCCATCGGCGTACATTCGTACTCGACCAGAAGCCCATCCAAGGCCCATCGCGTCCGATAGTGACTCCTGGAGGAGCTCTGCAGCATCTCCAAGTCCAGAAAGCGGCAGTTTTCACCGCTTTCACCGGGGAGCGGCTTGGATCAGCCAGCCGCACACAAAGCTCCAGTTTCGGACGGGATCGAGTCGTTCGTCCGCCATTTTGGTGACGAACACGGGCACTCGTGCATTTCACCAGGAAATCCACCACCAGAACGGCCATCCACCACGACGCCGCCTTCGGACTCCGCCAGGACGACGCCGCCACCGAATAAGATCCCGTAAGTTCCATATTTTCCATTGTTTTTACCATTTACCGTTTATTCCCGTTTGCCGGGGTGTATGCCTTCAGTGCAGTTCGTCTCGTTTTCAGGACGCCAATCTGCCCCCGATCAGAACCACTCGGATTTTCCATTTCATTTAATTCACATTGTTTTTTTTTTTTATTGTTTTGTAATTCTGTCTGTTTGTGTTTTTTTCTTTGTTTTGCATTAAAGTTTTTGATTGTTGTTGTGAGTTTTATTTCTGACTGTCGCTTGCTGCTTTCCTAATCCAAGAGTTATTGTTTTAATGCAGCCTTCATCGGAAGGCTGCCGTCTTTATGTGTACCGCGCTAACAAAATGTTTATTGAATGCTTTGTTATTTGTACTGTACTGTATGTGTGCTGTATACAAACCGCACGATTCGTGTCCCTCCGAAACACGACAGTCGTTAAAGATTCAGTTGCATCACTTCTCTGCATGCAGCACGGCGAGGAGGACCCATGTGCCCTTCTTTTGGATCAACACTTTGAACTTAACATTCAAAATTGAATCAATGCCCGGCTTAAACGCGTGTGATGCCTTGATAATCACCAGGCAGTGGACTCTGGGAGGGATGCAGACCGCATACGCCAGTTTGTAAATTTCAGGTCGAGTTGTTCGAAATAAATCCGAGTGGGCATATATAGCTGTGGGGTGTCACTACTCTTTGACCATTAATAATTCAAGTTTAAACCGATCCTTTCATTATTCACTGAGCCGAGGGATACCTGGGCGAAAATTCGAAAATAAATGAGAAATATTTCCTTACAATGTCAACACACCTGGTATTATAGGTAACTCTTCCTATATACCTTCCACCGGTAAATATTCGCGTGGTATGTTGGTTTTAATTTATTAAGGCGCCGGCCTAGACCTTTGTACTGACCCTTTCCTACTACAGTGAACACTTTTAATTTTCAAAATTCTACAATGAGCAGGCAGGCGCCGCGAAAAGGGTATTATTGTTTCTGGCGCGATGTCATCGGCAAGTGCAATATTGAATGCAATGGAGTTATCCCGGATTTACGCAGTTCCAGCACTTCTAAGATCAAACAGTCGAACATTTTAAACAAAAGTCAAAATCTACACTGATTAGACTTGTAAACTCACAGAGCAGAAATATGGGCACTGACCAGAAAGGCGGAGGAGAGGAGGTTGCCGGTATTTGGAATTTGGAAGAAACATTTTGAGGAAAGTCCGAAGCAGTGATGAGAACGTTGTCGAAAAAAGAGAAGCCAGGATCAAGCAGGAAAAATTGTGAATTGTGGAATTGCGACCATTCATTTTTTCATTATGTTTGTGAATGTGGTCAGGCTATACAGTTACAGCAGACTATAACGTATGGTCTGAAAGTTTTGGGAAATTGTTCAAAGCTAATAACTTTTTCTGAATAGTCGCTATTTTTGAACTTGATATTGCAAAAATTAACATCATATATAACAATAACAAATTCATATTCAACATTATTGAAAATGGACCATTATCTTCGATAGATCTCAATTTTCTTCTGCCATGTTCCATAATTTTCTGTATCAATTTCTCAAATGCGAAATTCTCTAATTTTATTGAAAAATGTGACGCCGTGATTGGTCTTCATTTGCAGCTTCCCATCCCTTGTCGTATACTATCCTGCTCAATACCTACCAAAAAGCTTATATTGGTCGAGCTTGCGGTACATTGAGGGGCAGGAGCTCTGAGAAATTAATCCTGCTGTTGTCCAGAGAATGATCGGACATAGCAGAAGAAAACTGAGTGCCATCAAAGATAATGGCCCATCTTCAATATGTTAAATATGAATTCGAAATTGTTAAAGATGATGCTAGTTTTCGCAATGTTAAGTTACAAAATTTAAACTATTCAAAAAAAGTTTTTAGCTTTTAAAAAAATTCACAAAACTTTCGGACCATACGTTACAGTCCGCTGTAACAAAAAATCAATGAATTGAACTGAACTGAACTGAACTGAACTGAACTGAACTGAACTGAACTGAACTGAACTGAACTACCTTGTGTAAATTCGACATTTGTCACTGCAGTCAATTGTCCAAATTAAAGCTCAGAGTGGAAATGTCATATACCATGTTGCTATGGGACTTGAAAAAGCAATCCGCCCTTGTGGAGGAGGATAAACGGTGCTCCCGATAAGGGTCGCAGAATTCAGGCTACTTTGTGACATATCGTGTTTGTGACGAAACCGTGCTAAACATCACAATCGCACGCATATGTTTACTGTTTCTACCTCTAGATCCAATATTTTTACTTCCCGAGCCCCAACCAACATGGAAGATGAAGTACCTATTGTATATTCGTGCAGAAAAAAACGTTTCTAGATTTCGCCGGATATATCCATTTTGAGGTCCCCTAAGACGATTAAGATCATTTCCAGAATAGTGTCTGTCTATTTGGGGCCTGTCTGGGACCTTCCACGATAACTATCCAACCGTTGACCCGATCGACTTGAAATTCGGTATGCGGACATGGTTTTTCTGTGGATTGAGCCCGTTAGTTTTTGACTATCATCTATCAAACAGAAGTGTCACTATCAACAAATGTTAAAAACTATATCTCACGTAACTTGACTTGCAGCATAGTAGAGCAGCTACGCGACAAAACAAAGTTATATACTGCACTTCATGTTAGAGCTATAAAATTTGGTGGACTTCTCCAGGGAACTATTTGCAACAATTCTGTTCGAGCTGCCCACAAAAATTATCAATGCATCCAAAATGGCGGCCGTTTTCCAAAATGGCGACTTGAATATGTAAAATGTCATATTCGCCCCATTGTATACCGCAGGGTGTTGATTTCAACACTAGCTGTTCTTATACTGTCGGTAACCACAGTAATTGTGACAGATGCTCATTTTTTTTTAAACAGGGTGTTCGCACGAGGTGAAACCCTCCCCTCCACCAAACGCTTCTCCTTGGAGGTATTTTGAAAAAACAAAAACTAACCCTTCATAATTTTTCCCGTAGCTCTCGAATATGTTCATTATATATTTTTATATCTCATAATATACAGGGTGTTCAAATTTTGTCTCCGTATTTTGGCGACACCCTGTAATCTATTATTGTAGTCTATGAAGCTTTCTATGCTGATCACAAAAATATGTAACACTTATGGGATGGGTTTCTTGCCAAATAATTTCTCAAAAATGAAAAAATGTAAATTGCCAAGACCGTATTTTGGGCAGCCAGGGGATATACTACACTTCATGTTAGAGCTATGAAACTTGCTACACTCCTTTTGGGGAACTGTTTGAAACACTTCTGCCCGAAGTGCCAATTAAAATTATGGCTGGGTCCAAAATGACGGTCGTTTTCCATTATGGCGGCCTAAATATGTGAGAATCTCGTATTCGTCCGATTAAATCCCGCAGGATGTCAATGCCCATAGATCTAGCTATTCTGAAACTGACTGTAACCACAACAATCATGACAGGTGCTCATTCCTCCATGTATAAGGTGTTCACGCGAAATGCCATAAAAAAGTAACGCCGTCTCAAGGGCTTGATAGGTAGGTCCTTCTTTTCATTGGAAACGACTGTATACGGAAAATTAGGCATCTGTCAAGATTTTTGTGTTTACCATTAGTCTCAGAATAGGTAATAATATGAGAATCGACATCCTGCGGGATATGATCGGACGAATACGAGACCCTCATATATGCAAGCCGCCATATTGGAAAATGACCGCCATTTTGGACGTAGCCATAATTTTGACTGACACTTCGGGCACAATGGTTTAAAACAGTTCCACACAGGAGTGTAGCGAGTTTCATACCTCTAAAATGAAGTGTAGTGTATCTCCTGGCTGCCTAGAATACAATCTTCGCAAGTGACAATTATTAGTTTTTTAGAGGTTATTTGGAGAGAAACCCATAAGTGTCACATATTTCTATAATCATCCTAGAGAGCTACATAGATCACAATAACTTATTATAGGGTGTCGCAGAAATTGCAAAAAAATTCTTGAACACCCTGTATATCATGAGTTGAACAAATATATGATGAGTATATTCGAGAGCTACGGAAAAAATTAGAAAAGACTAGGTTTTGTTTCCTCAAAATATCTTCAAGGCGAATCGTTTGGTGGGGGGGGGGGAGGGTTTCACCTCGCGCATACACCCTGTATAAAGAAAATCGAGCATCTGTCACGATTATTTAAGTTATCTCCAGTGTAAGAGTAGCTAGTATGAAAATCAACATCCTGCGGTGTACAGTGGGGCGAATATGACATTTTCACGTAGTCAAGACGCCATTTTGGAAAACGGCCGCTATTTTGGATGCAGCGATAATCTTCGTGGGCACCTCGGATAGAATTGTTCCAAATAGTTCCCTAAAGAAGTGTACCAAATTTCATAGCTCTAACATGAAGTGCAGCAACTTTTCACGTAGCGGCCCTACTAGTATGTAACTTGAAAGCCTCTAAAAACTGTATTCAGATTTCAGAACAGTTGGAACTGTTGCTCTATATTCTGTTATAATATGTCTAATAATAAAAAAATTACAAAGTTCCAAACTTTACCACTGAATTATTCAAAATCTATCCCATGGATTGAAATAAAATTTGACAGGGAAGCATTACAACAAAAAAGTCAAATTAAGTCTGCAGTTGCAGTTTCCACCATGTTCCAGTCGGTTATGAATTTTTAAAATTTCTCCTAGCCGTTGTCACCCGAGAGGGCATCTCGCCCGTGTTTTGACCAGGACGACTTGTTTTTGATGCGACTCCACTCAAAAACTCATTCCTGCTCGGGGATCGACCTTTAAAAAAAAATTACAGTCGGTATCGAAAGTAGATTGGATTGGGCGTCGTGTAGATTCATTTTCAAAATCGACCCGGTTCTGATTTTCCGACGGCCATCTTTTTAGAATGGGAGTTGCACATTCCGTGAATTTGAAAAAACTGCAGTGCATACTTCGACATGGGGTGACTCCCACGAAATATTCATTTTAGATGCAGACATGCTGGTAATGGAAGTTGGAGAAAAGATTGAATTATTTTTGGAGGAAAAACTTTTGAAATCGGACTCATGCTTTTCAAGTTTTCTTCTCTGGGAGAACTCTAAATTTTCTAATTTTTTATCCCGTGAACAGATTTCCACCTTTATTTTCAAACAAGAGATGAGTGGTTCTTGAACATTTTCCAACAATTTTGTTTCTAATTTCCCGGGAGTTTTCCGGTTGAAAATGTAAAACCAGCCTGGATTTTCGAGACCAGACTTAGATGATGAAGCCTTAATTGAAGCCTTGGTTGACAATTTTTACAATAAGATGATTTAGGATAAGATTTGAGGTTTTCCCGGATAATTCAAGTTTCCCTGAGAAAATGTTCCTGCAAATTATTTTCAAATTTTTTCTTGAATTCCAAGTTCCCATCCGAATAGACGTTTTGGACAAAAATTTCCACAGGTTTTTGGATACTAGTTAGGAAAGTTTTGGGGTGGATGTTTAAGTCCTGCAGCCCCCTGATACTTGAGCCATAGTGCTTTCTGATGACTGTAGACAGATACACTTTGTTTCAGTATACGCAACTTGCTATTTTTTGTATTTAATTTTTCAACAGGGTTTTGTTTTGACCTTCCTCCAGGAGGGACCCTCAGAACCAAAACTTCCTTACTATTCTGAATACTTACCGGGAAAACATTGTGGTGCCAAAACAGAATTTTTGTCAGTAATCGAGCGACGTCAATCATGCTCGTATAGTAAAACAGATACATTCACATTTTGTTGATGAATAAATTTGGAACTTTTTGCTAGGTTTTCAGTCGTGCGCATAAGTAGGAAACGGTTTTGGCAAAGGCCATTACGCACGGCTGTTGCATAGCATTTACTATAATATTGGATAAAAACCGTGGATCTTTTTTTGCTCACAACAAGAAGAATCGCTTGTTATAAGATAGGTACCTAATCCGGATGTAGCATTTCTCGCGCTTTTATTTATTGCACTTTAACACGAACGGCTGCTTATTATCATGGAGAATGAAAAATTGGCGCGCGCTGCTCTCTCTTGCTCATTGTTGTATTATTATTTCAGAAACCCTTTCAGCTGCAACCGGAGAAATATATTCATGTGCGCCTCCAATTGGTTTTACGTATTCGAGCATTCCTCTCTCGACTCTCGAGACTCGCCGCCAAGAAAGAATGGATCTCTGCTGCGTCTTCCTGTTCCGCGCGCACATAACCAAACAAAAATATTATTAGATGTGTCCCGACGATGTTATACGCGAATCTAATTTTTATGGCTCATCCGCCTGCGGATGTTTCGTTATTTGCCCAAGAGCAGCAGCGGCAGCAGGTACACCAGCGCGCCAACAACGTATGGGATTCATAAAATCGCACGAGCAGATTTCGCAGACATTTTTCAAAACGCCCCCTTCCTCGGCACACAGGGGCGAATTTATTAGAGTGAAGAGGGTGCTCGCCGTGAACCATGGGCGGCGTTTCTGCAATTCCAGAATTGGGATCGGACTTGATAAATTCTTATTTTGGTTTAGTCCTAAGCTCATTACCCATAGTAGCTACAATTTTTATCTCTGACTGCCGAGGAGCTTGTGGGTAGGGGTAGTTAGCGCATCCGAGTGCCATGCTGAGTGTCGTGGGTTCGATCCTCATTCGGGTGGGCGAGTCGATTTTTCTTCCCGAAAACAAGTGCGGCGTGTACGCATGCGCATGTCACGTAAAATGTGAACGATGGTGCCAACCCCATGCGTTTTTGGTGGTCGGTTGAAATCCCCACCCTGTGTTAGAACAGACAAGGGTTCGGCAAAATTCTCGGAATAGTGGAGGAGAGTCGGTGATTGGCTCTACAGGTGAAAATAGACCGACGTTGAATAAAAAATTAAAAATTTTGATTGCTTGTGTCTTCAGAAATAAAGTGTCGTGAAGATCTTCACCTTCATTCACCACATTTTTGCATTTCAAATGTGGAAAAATGAAGTAATAAATTAGAGCAAAGATTAAACTAAGGCAAGTTCGAAAAGCAGTATATTCAATATTCATGTATCTACCGTATGATCAAAAACTTTTCTTCTTGCGGTAGGCTGTGACTTGGCCAAAATCAGCTTCGTTTGCTTGCCAATGACCAGGCCACAGCCTACCGCAAGTAGAAAAGTTTTTGATCATACGGTACCTATATTCAACGAAGACAACAGAGCGGAAAGAACGGAAAGAAAAAAGTCAAAAGAACCTGCCAAATATATCTGTGTTCGTGGGATGTACCGTATGATCAAAAACTTTCTTACTCAAGGCAGGCTGTGGCCTGGCCAAATCAGCCTCGTTTGCCTGTCAATGACCAAACCACAGCCTGCCTTGTGTAAGAAAGTTTTTGATCATACGGTATTTTTCCAGGTTTTTTGCAGAGGCCGCAATATGCGCTGGGGATCACTTTTTCCTCATCCATAGAGACCACGTCAGGCGTCAAGCTTTTGTCATTCTTGTCAGCCGATCATAACTCAACTCATTGTCAGTGTCACTTGAAAAGTTTGATTTATCATGACACTTGAATCTATTTATGACAATTTTATGTTTATGTTTCATGTTAATCTCGATAAAGTTCCTAGAGATCTTCATCCACCCCAGCGCACTCCGGCGGGAGAAAAATCGTCCATGACTCCCATTGGCATGTATTCCACTCAGATAAATCTCTATTGGAGCATATTCGATGAAATGACTCTCCCACCTTCACCTTACACTTTTCACTTTCCACTTCACACATTGCAATTTCCACTTTTGCAACAGAATTTTAGTACCACTTGAAATGTTACACCAACAAGCCGCGGAGTGAAAATGATTAAAGCTTTTACACGCTTCGTTGTCAAATGCAGAAGAAGTCGAAATTTGTCTTAGAAGGTGATCATTTTTTCAGTTTAAGTTTTCAAATATTGCATCAGAATGGAAAGACGCAAAGTAGCTTTCTGAAATAGGGCTTTGGTGCTGAAGAGTACAGACTGCGACAAACGAAAGGACGGTGCGGACAGAAGGTTCTTTTCCATTTGGGAAAATGTGCTAAAAACACGCGGTTATATAGCAAATGCAGCAAATTTCAGACTAGACTGTAAATCATTGTATTAGCTGTAATCATTCAACTGTTCAATAATTGTTCAATTATTATAGCCGATTGACCGCATCGGTAAAAAATAGGCAGGTGAATTTGCGGTATAGGTGGCCGTAAAACGCATACAAAATTATAAACATCATCTATACGTTAAACGATGGTTAAGTAGAGTAGCCATTGGCTAGACTTCGCCGTAACAAAGACGAAATTATTATTATTATTATTATTATTATTAATAATTAGTATTTCGTGCTTCACATTTTTATACAAGAGTTGAACGCCATCGTACATCTCCTTTGCAGGACCTCTTTCACTCTCTTCTTGGGAAGCGCACACGGGAAAAAAAAATTAGTGAAATTTCACTCAAAATCGGATTGAATGCGCATCCACTCTGATTTTGAGTGAAAATTTGTACTCATTTTATCGAGTGATGAGGAACGGGTTAGAATTTAAACTTTCACTCATAGCTAGAGTAGAGCTTGAGCCTAGAGTTGCAAAGTTCACTACGATTGTAAGTGAATTCCATTAGGATGCTCACTCGAATGTAAGTGAATTTTACTCAGCACTCACCGCAATCGGTTGTTATTGAGAAAGTACCTAATTATAATAGAAATTGTCTAATTATTGTGATGGTGATGTGCTTGGTGGTTGCTGTAGATTGGATTTGTGCTTCGGATGCAATATGGGCCTGATCGTCTTGAAATCCGAGTGACGGAAAAAAGAACGAAAAACAAAAGGTCGAAAACAAAACATCGAATGCATGAGATCGAAAAAGAAAAGGTCGAATTTACAATATATCGAAAGTGATGATGATCGAAATACATATGGTCAAAAATACATAATATCTAAAAACAAAAGGTCAAAAAACAATTGGTCGAAAAACAAAACGTCGAAAAGCAATAGGTCGAGAAAGAAAAACCGTGAAAATCGAAAAGCAATAATAGGTGTATGTACAATTGTTGTAAAGACAAATGATTTGATACCTAGTTTGGGACGGGAAAAGAGAAGAACCGAGTCAAAAATTAACTAGCCCAAATTCATTTCTGTAGAAAAACCTAATCAGGCCTTGGAAAAAAAACTGAGCCTGACAAGGTCTGTGTAGTGTATGCACCGATTTATGAGTATCAATTTTGCGTAAAAAAAAAACCTATCAGGTCTGCAAAAAAATTACTGAGCCTGACGAGGTCCATGCATACTGCTTTATGTGTCCAACTTGATTTTGCGTCGAAAAACTGAATAAGGTCTTCAAAAAAAAAAATTAAACCTGACGAGGTCGATGTGCACAACTTGACGTTTCACAGTGGATTTTGCGTCAAAAAACCGAATCAGGTCTGCAAAAAAATTACTGAACCTGACGAGGTTCATGTACACAGGTTTGTAAGTCCAAGCTAGTTTTGCGTCAAAAAACCAAGTCAGGTCTTCAAAAAAAAAAACTACTAGACCTGACGAGGTCCATGTGCACAGCTTTACGTTTCAGAGTGGATTTTGCATCAAAAGAAACCGAATCAGGTCTGCAAAAAAAAAATACTGAACCTGACGAGGTCCATGTACACAGGTTTATAAGTCCAAGTTAATTTTGCGTCGAAAAACCAAATCAGGTCTTCAAAAAATAAACTACTAGACCTGATGAGGTCCATGTGCACAGCTTCACGTTTCAGAGTGGATTTTGCGTCAAAAAAACCCAATCAGGTCTGCAAAAAAAATCACTCAACCTGACAAGGTCCATGTGCACAGGTTTATAAGTTTCAAGTTAATTTACGCTGACGCTGATCAGATTTAAAAAAATATACAGGTGTTTCGGTGGCCTTGCATAATACTTTGGGAGGTGATTTCTCTCTGAAGAATAAGTCAAAAAGTGAGAGTAAATTTTTTCCTCAAGTGCTCTTTGAGGGAGTCACAGCTCAGGTATTTCTAGTTCGACATTGTGTTATTCGACATTCTATCATTCGATGTTTTGCTTTTCGATCTTTTGTTTTTTGACCTTTTGGTTTTCGACCTTTTGCTTTTCGATATTTCACTTTTCGACCTTTTGGTTTTCGATCTTTTGATTTTCGACTTTTTGTACTTTCGACAATAGTGCTTTCGATGTTTTGTGGTTCCGTTATTTTGTTTTTCGACTTTACGCATTCGATGTTTTGTATTTCGATCTTTTTTCCGTCACCCCTTGAAATCCAATGGTATCAAAAAATTTGCCCTGCTTTCAGCTGTTCATGCACATTCGCAGAGGTGTGGAAGGATACTTCGGTCACATCTAGGAGCAGGGTGGATTTTTTGAAGCCATTTGTTCCAATTCAAGACAATTAAGGCGTTCTTCGCAAACACTACACCTGGAACTTTTCTACACTGATTTCACAGAGATTTATTCAGTGAATTTTGTCAAGCAAGATCCCAAATATCCGAAACTAGGTTCTACCAAAAAGTGACAAGTGGGCTTTTTGCAATGAATACTTCGATTGGAATTACTCATGTTGCAATCCAAAACAGCAAACGCCAATCCAATACATAGCAACCACTGAACCACACCACTTTCACAATAATTACACAATTACGGTTACTTCCGCAACAACAATAACAACAGCATGACTACCATACCCAGAAGGCCTTAGAATAATGAGTATAATAACTAGTTTTCTCAGCACGCGCCTGCGTAGTAGGTTAAATGCCGCCAATCATATAATTTTGACGAAATAATTGAGTTGGCGATACCCCAGATTGAGTGAAATAATTTCGTTAAAACTCATTTTACCAATGCCGGTGTAAAATTGAGCAAATAGTACTCGTAATTGAGTGAAAAAATATTTCACTTAATCAATTTGAATCAATTTCACTCAAAAATGTTCACTGTTCTGTTCTGTTCACTCATTTGGGAACCTGCTTCACTCAAAGAAATTTTTTGCCGTGCACCAATTGAACCATATAAACTATGAAAGCTTGAGAGCTGTATAAATATTTCTTGAAACCAACAAAAAATAGAGTATCAAAATAGCGTAATCAAAATAATGTAATAGGTACTCCTGAGGATTTTGGATTCTTGATCAAATCGGGAAGTTGTTCTATTTGTCATTCAAGCCACAATTTCGGGCCCATTGCACCACCTTCACAGACCAGCCGGGCTCACGGAGACGCGATGTCTTGCTTGAATGCTTGATGGCCGGTTCATCCAAGTACTGGAGCGCGGCGCACAGTTCATCAGGATTGCGCCAGGCCATCGACGCAGGCGCAGGTATACTCACACCCAGTGCCTGCGCTGGTCCGTTCTCAACGAATCCGCCACCCGCCCGCGCTGGTAGTAATCCTCTGAACATTACCGTACTAGCGGTAGCATGCGTGATATTTGGAGAAGCTTGCCGATTCTTTCTATCTAGTTTTTTATATAATCACGTGCTAGAATTGATTTTTTCTGCAGTAACTCAGCTGACATGTCCACTATTAAGTGATCGCAGCGTGCATCCCTTTGATCAATTTCAAGTTTCAACTGACCAGACCTCACTTACTAACGTAGGTATCGTTGCCAGTCTAACTTCAGGATGAGAAAAACTTGTCAATCTCAAAACATGGGAATACTATCGTCAGACACATTTCTAATGCTTCTTGTCTCACCTCGACCAACAGGGGTGCTTCGTTATTGGATTTTTTTTCAAAAGAAAAGAACAAAAAATGAGTCATATTTACATGTCACATGTCAAATATATCTTATTATCGTATACATTTACATACCTCCAATTGGCATAACATGATCGGATATCTTTTTTCCAAAAAATTCAACTACCTTGACAGATTAACGGAAACAATATCGTTTTTCTCTTGTCTCTCAATAAGTATGGAAAAATGCACTAGAACCAAACTATAGCCATTCTCATTCACCTGGGGTCCTCGGGGCGCAGGTTCACCTATATTGGCGCCGTCGCCAACCCCAACCCTAGCCAGCCCGATCGATAAGCGCTCCTGGTTAAACAGCCAATTGAACCAGTGAGTTTAGTCTATGGGAAGCCCTGCGCACGGGCTGCGAGTAAAGGGAACCGCCTATATGAGAAAGTCTATAGATAGGTACATTCATCAGCAAATCAAACGGAGACAGTATGCAACCTCCGACACTTCCAAAATCGCTAGAGTAACCTTCACCACATTGAAAATATTGACAATGTTAACCTCAACATTTTTCTAACTTACACTGATATGACATTACTGTGTTACTTGAATCTGGATTTGGCGCAAAGCAAACCCGCTGACAAGAACCAGAGAGAAAAAATCTTAAATCAGAAAAAAAAACAGATGGAGAAGGGAGGGATTGATTAATGAAAATTGTTGGTTACTTAATCAAAAATACTACCCGAAAACGTCAAAAATACACTAGTGAAAAATCGGGCAAATCGGGGTGTTCCATGTCCAGTCGTTTATTTTGTTCACGATTGATGGTACGTAACCATGTAACTGAATAGATTCCTGAAGCCTCGCCATTTGCACTTTTTGACATTTGACAAGATTTTGTAGCTAATAATCATGTGTTAGTAATAGGGAAGTTCACTTCACAAATATGCAAGATGCCTAGGTACTCGGATGTGACTGTAAAAAACCTAATGTGAGACACGTAGTTGTAGGTACAATGTACAAAGTGAGTATCTATTGAGCGGACGCCAATGCTTCCGCATTTGAGTTATTATTTTCCGAATTCGGGCGCTTAATTGGGGGCGCTATATGGCCCAATTGTGGCCTCTGCGGAAACGAGCACCAGCGCGTCGTGATATGATAAGGTCACAGGACAGGGACAGGCACACACACACAAACACACAGTTTTGCGTTTTGTGTTTGGTTGGCGCTCTGCTCCGTTTTATCATTGTTCAGCGGCAACAATTAATGTGTCATTTTGACTATACCTACCTGTCCAAATCAGATTTATGAGTTTGAGGAGAATAAGTCATTAGTCGGGAGGGCCTGCGGCTTCTTCGTTCCGGCTTCCGCTGCCAAACGCCCGGCCAGACTTCCGCGACGGTCTTTCTTTTGCCATTTCCACACACATTTCGCCGCGGCAACTTCTCTTAGATTCTCGAGTTCTATGGCTCTGTCTGTCTACTACTACAACTCACATCTCTTGCCGGGTAACTCTCTGCGCGTTATTTATTACGTGTGCTTGTAGGTATTGGGATGTCGAGGTGGTTAACGCAAGTTTCTTTGTTGACTCGATTGCGGAACAGACGTGTTACAAACGGCCAATTGATCCGATGACCGGCTAGCGACCTGCACTCGGCCACTCGAACCTGCATGTGAGCATCAGGATCGGGTCAAGTGTGATTTTGGAACATAGAAATTTTGAATTGAAGTCAACGGCGATTGAAGTTTCCGATCTATAATCGCTCAATATAATATAAGCGAAAACAGTCTGAAATAAGAAACTCAAGCAAAAACTCGTTGAATTTTTTAAAACATTCAACTGAACGGACCTCACCAGTTGTTAAGTTGATGGAAATTCGTTATGAATTAGTTAAATAGCTCTTTTTCTTGCGTCATCATCAAAGCGTCTTCAGGCAAACTTTATAGTTTGGTGGTTTTGAATTTGAATTTGATAACATTCGCATGAAAAACTCCACTCCTGATTTTCGGGTGGTCAGTATATTGTCAGATCTAAGATAAGCTCAGTTACAGGTTGCAGTTTCAACTTGGCTTCCGGTTGTCACCACCGTCTCGTCAATGGTAGTTTCGTGATCTGCATTATTCAACTTGTCTATACGTTAAGACACTACCACCAAAGAAAATACGAAAAGCGATGCTAGTTTATAGTCTCGAAAATAAATTATTAACGAATGTAGCAGCGAGCAATTTGGCTGTGGAGTTGTAAAAGTTTTCTTCGGCACGCCAAAGCCATGATAAGTGAAGAGATTTGATTTCAGAGGTAGGCACTCGTGCGCCATGCCTACCTGGGCTTATCGAGTGATGGCAATTGGAATTTTTGCCATTATGACAGCCTATTAGTGCGGTTCGAGCGAGCAGCGGCAGCGTGCCGGCGCGACCAAAAACTTTCGGGCTTATGTGCTACGCGCCCGCCTCCCAGCAGAAGAGGCCTTCGGTACGGCAACCATGAAATTTTAATCAAGGAAAAAGCTAAAACCGGTGATTTTAATTGCGGGCAATCACAGCTGAAATGCACATAAAGCTAATTGAAAGTAATAAGCACGTCGTCCGGACCACGGCGTGGTGCTGATGCGGGGTGGAGTAAAATGCCATTTAAGTAGCGAATTATTTACACTACAGGCGCGTTATTAGCCGCAACACAACGCCGAAGGATGGCGTGTTCCGCAGTCCTCTGTGTGTCAGTGTATATTAGTTAATGAGCCGTAATTTGCCTGCGTAAAATTGATTTCTAGGTAGCAATTTTCGTTAATATCGTAATTGAATGCCTCAACGGTGGCGCTGGGCCACTGAATGATTTCCATAATGGATTTCCACAGTCTGGCAGAAAGGACTTCTCACTTTTGCCATGTCGCCACCAAAAACGCGTCCTCGAACTAGCGATTAAACTTCGGCATATCATGTTCACTTTCACATTGTATTATTTTTGAAATCGTTGCCTCCGACCCCGAGTACCACCCAAAATGCAATAATATCTCAACTTATTTTACTGAACTAGTCGTCAGTTGAAGTTGGACAGGAAAAAAAAACCACTAAGTTTGGGTGCTTGTTAATTTTATCAATCAGATTTTCATTTTTACCAATATTGTTACGAGCGGCGATTCCCGTACATTCTGGTAGACACGCGATTTTTCTAGAGTCTTCCATTAGGTTGCAGTATATAAATGCGGAGCTGTGGACATTTCTAGAGTATACGTGATGGCTTGGCATTGAAATACATGGAGACTCCAGCGGTGGGTTAAGACACATCTGTCCGTTTTGGCGGAGGTGCCGTATTCACCGAAGCGACCGACTGCGAAACAAGCGAAGTAGTAATCGGCTATATTCCTAAGTAAATAATTATTGGCGTGTATTTATTGTGGTACGCAGTAAAAATTGTGTGTGTTGAAAACGATCGTCTCAATTATTATGAACGAAACCGTCCGCGAAATACGTAACAATATGTAACAAACTCTTTCAGGCATATTATGTGATGGGTAGGATGAGGCCAAAATATTGTATGGCATAGCTCACGCACATCTAAGTTATAACTAGAGAGCGGATTTATATGCGGTAAAAATGTCCAAAATATGTAGTTTATATGCGCTTAAAAAGTATCAAAATATGCGGTTAAAATGTCCAAATAGAGCAATATATGCGAGAAAATATGTGATATAAGCTGCAAGAATAGTGGAAAATACAACATTTACTTGTAAAACCAACCAACCAACTTTGACCATCAAAGTAAAAAAAAAATTTCTTCGAAAAATTTTAATTATTTTTTCCTTGAAATGAAAATATCGTGATTTTCTCGCACATATAGATAAAATGGCCAAAATAGTGACAAATATTCAGTTATGTGCAAAAATATGGACTAAATATGCGGCTATATGCGATTATATGGACTATCAATTTGTATGTGGTAAAAAGTCAAAATAATAAATTATATGCGAAATAAAACTAGGTATTTAGGTTCCTTATAGATGGAAACGTCAAGCTGCAAGTCGACAGTTGCATCCAACTTAGCGAAAAGAACATGTAAAAAATTATAAATCCGCTCTCTAGTTATAACATTGTTGTATGGGGTGGCACCTCGGAAGCCAACAGGGTGTTTATCACGCAGAAGCGACTTGTCCGTCTCATGTACAACATCAAGTATCGAGACACATGCAGAAATATCTTTGTGGAAAAAAGCTTTCTTCTACGACCACCTATGAAAGTGACGTTTTCTACATATTCTTGACACTTCGAAAGTACATAATATCACACAAGTGTGATATTTCTAAAAATCGCACGCTACTTGATTATCCAGAAGTCTATGAAATTTATTACCTGCAAAATTGATATTTTCCAGCTTTTCCGCCACAATATTCATCCACTGGCACGTCATACGTTTCCTGATGCGTACATTATTCTACTTACATTCAATCGTAAATAACACCTTTTGCAATTATTTTAAAGCCCCGAACATTTACGGAACACAGAATTTCGAATGTTCCTCAAAGAGACAAAACTGTTGAATCTTTGACGTGTCTCGTCTGTTTTGTTCGAATTCCCATTATATCAAAACAGAACTCGATGGAACTGTTCCTATGAATCAGATAGCCCACTTCATCTATAATTATTATGTAATTCATATTTATTATTTTTCAATTGCGGTTCAAGTATCAAAACTTGAAATCTAGTCATGAAATATCATCGTTCAGTCGTTCACTCCTGTTTGAATTGTTGCATTAGCTAAAAACTTCAATGGCTAGAATAGCTTCGAATGTGACGCATGAACGTCACGTGTTGTTTTATAAAAACGGCTTGATTTTTATCCAATAACAGTAACAGATGCAAATTTTGGCGCGACAAATTTGATTTATTCTTTCAAGTTCAAAAGCCGCCTAGAACAGAAAGTGCTACTAATTTTGAAATTGTGAAAGCTTGAAAATTTCAATTTTTGACACCCACTTTGCATTAGAACAACTCAAAAAAAATTAGTACTTCAACTATTTGTAAAATTTTGGATTTCTTCAGTTTCAATATTGGTATAATTTTGGGGCTTAGGGAAAATGTGTTGTTCCGTAGTTTCAAATCGTTTTAAATAATTACTGAATCTTTTTCGATTATTCGATAATTTTTTAGAAAATGATGTTAAATTTTTTTTCAAGATTAAAATTTTTGGGGTCGTAGGAAAAATAGTGTACACAACTCGTTGGAAAGTGTATTTCTTGTACTCGTAGGGTTTCCGCACTCGCCGCAAGCGGCTCGTGCTGAACGTCCCACTCGTATGAAATACATCACTTTCCACACTATTGACTCCGTTCAGATTATTTATACATATATAAATGTTGTGTCTTCACATTTGAAAACAAAAAAAAATCACAAGGAACAATACTTTCCATAATCACAACACAAAACACGGTAATAAATTTTATTCACATTGAAGTAGCAATCGATACATTCCCAAGTTTTAAAAAGTTGGGAAGTGAATGATTTCTTACAGGTTAGAAAATAATGTCACATTCGGACCACGGGCCGAAAGTGACGTATGAAGAGAGGTGATCTGAACAGCTGTCGCGGAGCGCGGAGTGTTGATGGATGCGTTGTTTTGAAAGGTTGCCTATGCCTACCTGACAAAAACGATTGACGCGGAAAACTTTAAATAAAGCTAATGATTTGCATTTAAACTGGATAATTGTGGATAAAGTCCTACACATACCATGGAGTAAAGCGTCATCACAGCCTACGGGATTCTATCTCACCTCGGCGCGCCTCGGTAATATATTGAATCCCTTGGCCGTAATGAGACCCTTTCCACCTCGGTATGTAATATACTATACCTGACCCTATATCACTTCTGATCCGGATGACGGACTTGAACAATTTTTTCACTTCTGGGTTACTCCATTCTTCAACAGTTAACGTCCGAAAATATTGTTATGTGCAAGTAGATTTTTATAGGATAAGGTTTAGGATCGCTCTACCGATATCAAACCGCGTTAAAAATTTGGGGCACGAGATCAGGCAACCCCTGTAGTCAGGACGTCTGAAAAAAAGATTTAGCTTTGGATTCACCCTGTTTCGCCCATTTTAGTTGGCAAGACCAAGGTGATAAACCCAGAGGCTGAGACAGATTAGGATATAATAATTTGACTTGAGCTAGTCCAACTTCTGGATAACAATTTCAATTAAAAACTTCGGCACGGTCCAGCTCTAATGTACGAGGAGGTCCGCCAGAGTCTCGACGACGACGACGTGCCACATATTTCTTGCGCGAAAGTTGAAAAACAGCGAATGCTTTTGGGATATACGTGTGGTGGTGGTGTAGGTATATGTGTGTGCATCAGGCGGTGGCGGGGTCGAACGGGGGTCGAGTCCTGGTTCAAAGGTTTTGCGGACACGCGGTGGTTTACTGTAATTGAGTTTGTCGCCTAGCATTCGTCATTCCCCGAGGAGGAGGATATACTCTCTCGTCTTCCCACATTCTTCTCTTTCAGCATCACGCTCCTTCTTTCTGTCGTTATCCTTGTAGACCTGTCCCATGGAAACTAGCTTTTTACATTACGGCACTTCTTGTGTGCGCGTCCGTAAGTGAGGATGTGTTTGCAGCTCTAGCATCAGCAGGCTATAGCCACAGCAGCTAGTCGGCACAGGACTATGACGACGACACGAAACACCGCGAAAGAGGTTTCTGCTGCTGAATATATTTTTTTATTTCTCCTTTTTTGTAGTTGTACGCGATGAGATGAGGACGGGCGCAGATTTATCACTGCACGGACGTTGCCGTCCCGAGCGCGCCGCAGGATTTCCAGATGAAATCGTCATCCACTTTTTCACAAGTGGCAAGGATGTTCATTCTCCGGCGCGGGTGGTCTATGCTCTTCGCGTTAGGATTGAGTACGGTGTGTGTAGATTGCGATAAAAAGCACTGGATTACGTACTTGGTGTTACTCTAGTCGAACTTTAAGGGGCGGTGAAAGTTTATACATACAGGGTGTTTCATGACTTATACGACATAGCTTAAGGATATATCCAGTTTTTTGAGGCGGATCCAGATCTGGCTTCGAAATTTTTCTAAGATCCTGCGTTTCAAAGTTACTGGGTGATTTATGTATTTTGGTCAAAACTTTGATAAGTCATAACTTTGGAGCAAATTAATGGAATCGAATGAAATTTGACAGGAAATGTCTCTTACCACGAACAATTACAATGACCAACAAGGCATGAAAAAATCCAGGGCCGGACTAAAAAAAATGGCCCCCATCAATTCTTGGGGCAAAAAAGCCATTTTCGCATCGGATTCCAAAAAAAATGCCATTGTATTTGGAAAGTTGAGAAAAAATGCTACAGAATCAGCTATCCAATACGAACGGCACACCTCAGTAGGTTTGGTAAAAAAATTAAATAAAAAAAATTGAAAATTTTAATAGCGATATTTCCTGAATGATTTGAGATAATTCATCGCAATTACTACTTTTCAAACAGGAAACGAGCAACATTTGGAAAAAAAATCAAAACTCCTAACAATAGGTGATAAATACATTACATGTTATTAACAAATGGTTTTCAAAATACCCTCCCCCAACTTCGACGCATTTTCCACATCTCGTCACTAAATGTCTAGTGGCTTTTCGAATGGTTGGTGTATTGTTCCGCGTTTCATTAGCAGCTGCAATGATCTTTTCTCTACAATCCTTCCTGGTATTCATTTCCGTCTTGTAGACCTCTAGATCTGTCATGCGGCCCCATACATAGTAATCTAGGACTGTGAGATCAGGAGATCTGGTAGCCAGGAATGAGGACCTCCGCGACCAATTCAGCGATTGGGGTATTCTGCATCCAAGTATTCTCTGGCGTTTGATGGAAAATTAAGAAAATGCTCCAATTGCATTCTGATGTAGAATTGTTCTTCTTGCTAATCATAAATCTCCATAATTATGTGCCTGTTGTTTCGGGGCCTGTTCAAATTGCCATATTTTGGGAAGTAGAACAGCTGCAGACACCGGCACCTCTCTAATTGAAGCTCAGATTTAGGACTTATTTCCACAAAAAAAGAAGAATTGTATTGGTTGAACGGTTTCTAAGAAAATCACGCCGAGATGTTTTAGCTGGGATGCACTGTCTTGGGTATTGGAGTAAAAAATGAAAAAGGACCTACCTTGTGACGTCCAGCGCCGTGAGATGGAGAGAGCGCTCTCTGTGCATGGTCCGCTGATGTCCGCGCGTCACGGTAGGGTAGGTTGTGGGTTGAAAAATGGAGTGATACACAATAACAATAATGAGAAGTCCGAAATCGCCCTCGCACAACGCGGGTGGCGAAACGGAACCGAGAAGAAACGATAAAAATAAAGAGAACCTTCAAAACTGAAACTGAAAAATTCCCACTTATGGGCACACGGAAACCCTCATGCCACGGTACAAAAGAACTCTCAGCGGAGGTTTTCACTGAATTTGTGGTGCGGAGTGGTTGACGACACTTTACTTGGGCTACATTTATTTGAGGAACGGCTGACGGGGGAAGGCTATCTAAACTTCCTCCAAAATGTTTTGCCTATTTTCAACAAAATGGGGCACCGCCTCATTCTCCATTAAACGTCAGAGAACATTTTTACGCAGAATACCCCCATGGCTGGATTGGTCGCGGGGGTCCTCATTCCTGGCTCCCAGATCTCCTGATCTTACAGTCCTAGATTACTAAGTATGGGGCCGCATGAAAGATCTAGAGGTCTACAAGACGGAAATGAATACCAGGAAGGATTGTAGAGAAAAGATCATTGCAGCTGCTAATGAAACGCGGAACAATACACCAACCATTCGAAAAGCCACTAGACATTTAGTGACAAGATGTGGAAAATGCGTCGAAGTTGGGGGAGGGTATTTTGAAAACCATTTGTTAATAACATGTAATGTATTTATCACCTATTGTTAGGAGTTTTGATTTTTTTTCCCAAATGTTGCTCGTTTGCTGTTTGAAAAGTAGTAATTGCGATGAATTATCTCAAATCATTCAGGAAATATCGCTATTAAAATTTTCAATTTTTTTTTTATTTTATTTTTTTACTAAACCTACTGAGGTGTGCTGTTCGTATTGGATAGCTGATTCTGTAGCATTTTTTCTCAACTTTCCAAATACAATGGCATTTTTTTAGGAATCCGATGCGAAAATGGCTTTTTTGTCCCAAGAATTGATGGGGGCCATTTTTTTTAGTCCGGCCCTGGATTTTTTCATGCCTTGTTGGTCATTGTGATTGTTCGTGGTAAGAGACATTTCCTGTCAAATTTCATTCGATTCCATTCATTTGCTCCAAAGTTATGACCTATCAAAGTTTTGACCAAAATACATGAATCACCCTGTAACTTTGAAACGCAGGATCTTAGAAAAATTTCGAAGCCAGATCCGGATCCGCCTCAAAAAACTGGATCTATCCTTAAGCTATGTCGTATAAGTCATGAAACACCCTGTATATTGTGATAACTCAATGATCATTAGGTGATTTATGGTCTGGTCATACCCTTCGCTGATATTTCTTGTGACGCATTTCGGAAGATGGAAATCTATGAGCTTACCTGAAACAAAAGAGAACAACAAATCAGTACTGTTATTAGTATGATTTATCAAGTATACTTATCGAACATTTTTGGTCAACTGACCAGACCTCGATCAGATGTCAATGATTTGCTTGAATAAATCTACGCAAATCAATTGTTATTTCTTGCGGACACTGAATCTCTTCTATGATGTTAGACCATTTGTTAGGGCTGCTTGACTTCTGTCAAAATAGCCTGAATCGCGGAATTCGCTCACCACTTTGTACCTACATGTAATTAGTCTACGATTCCACAAGATCATCACTTTAGTTACTTTAATTGTTATGAATTTATTTCGTTGTATTTTCATTAACAAAACCAAGCGTTCAATTTACTCTACGGGCAGCATAGGGGACGTGTGCCCCCCCCCCCCCCATCGGTCTGTGATAATGATAATAAGAAGAAGGTATACCGGCAAAAGAACAGGCGCGCTCCGATAATGTTGAAAATTTGAAAATGTATACCTAATTTCGTTGTATAATACGTAATAACGTTCTACCCTTTCACATAATAAATATACTATTAGTCCAAATCTTTGCTGTTTATTGATGGATGGAGGTATTTTGTCTGCTTTCTGTTCAACCGCCCCTTCCCCCCCCGCAAACATCTTCTCACGTATCTTGCATTATTTTAAAAAAAATTCACCTTGCCCTCGCCATCCCCAATCTCTAAATACGCCACTGTCTGAAATAGTGCGTCGGGCTTTCCTAGCACCCTTTTCTTAGGAGATGCAAAGAGCCTCATAAGGTAGAGTGGGGTAAGTGCAACCGGGTTTTTGAATAGTGCAACTCAATACGTTAATATATGGCGGAGGTTTCACTTTAAAAGCTACTTTTGGTCAGATTGGTACTTTATGAAGCTCTTCAACTGATTCTGGTCCTGTTTCAATAACAAAACGGGTAACTAAATTTTTTTAATTTTTATAGTTTTGGTCTGCACTTGATTGCACTTCCCCGCCTAATTGGGGCAAGTGCAATCATCGCTTCTCAAACACATTTAGACACAAATGTAAATGCATGGGGTGAGTGTATTCGATTCTACAACTCATAAGGGTGACTAGAAAAAAGTTGTAGATTCTTTATTTGCATAATTTTTTCCATTTGTGAAAAATCTAAAAACTTTTTTACTTCAACGAAAAACGCCAAAACAAAATAGGAGATGAATTTAACATTGTAAAGACAAATCTTCGTTGACTGGAAAAACATACGAATGTATATAAATCACTGATTGGACTTTCCCCTGGACCCCCTGATACCTTGATTGGCACTTTATCTGCTTTTCCTACGGGGCAAGTTTAATCATAAGTATAACCGTGGGTTCCACAAAACAGATAATACGAGATTAGTTGATTTGCGATTTTTGTTTGTCAATTTGTAGCTGACTGATCAATGGAAATGCTGGTTTATCACTCAAAAATGAAAAGATGATTCGTCTAGTACAGATTACAGGCATTTTTTGTGAGTAATCACCTAGCATTCAGCAGAAAAAAGTCCAATTAATCTGCAATCAGCCTTGATCACTGATCATCTTTTTTCTGGAACTGACGATAAGAGTTGAACAATTGACAGTTTATCAAATCAATCACTTATTATTTTTTTAATCAGGTCTAAAACCGATGTCAGAACAGTTATTTAGAAATAATTCTACTTTTTTACAGATTTATGATTTTTTTTTCGGCGTACCCACCAACTCTTCGATTGACTGAAAATAATTGATCGAGATAAGTCGAACAGGCAGTCGATAATAAAGCAAGCAACGCTTATCGCGGCCTTTCAGTACGTTCGAGAACACCAAAACGTTTTAGATCAGCCCTACAGATACAGTCTATTTTTTGATTGTTTGGTAAAATAACAATTCGCGATTGCACTTGCCCCGAGATTGCACTTACCCCACTCTATTTTACATGAAATTATTAGCTTGACACAACAATTTATCAAAATATCACACCGGCAATACGCTAGCGTCCTCCTGAAGTATTTTCGTATAAGTCGTCTGTAATACACCGATAGGTGAGGTGTATTATCGCTACATCGAGGACTTTCACGAGGGGATCTGAGTGTTAATCGAGCGAGATGTGAGCGATAATAATCATATCGAGCTTAGAGGTGTATTCGTTGAGACAATAAACCGAAAAACAATGGAAAATCTCCCTGAAAAAGTGAAAACTATTTGAATGTTCAAGGTTGGTCATTCTGGAGGGGTGTTTTCGCTAATGACCCTGGTGGCTCTTGCTTGGTGGTCATACACATTTACGGCCTACTGTTCAAAGGAGTGAGGTGAATTGTCGCCGTGGTATCCCGGCTCTTCCCCCTCCACCAGACCAATGTACTCTAAGTCATTCTGCGCTGTCAATTCATAGTATACTCTTGACAAATACATATAAAGGATGATTTTTTGAAAAGAACCCACCAATTTCTCCTGGCACAACTTTTTTTCTGGAAAAAAAGCTGACAGAGGTTGATTTTTTTGTTGAGGGGGACATACAACAGGCTATCGTAATTCAACTTTTTTAGTTCCACCCCTCTAGAATGACTACCCGTTCAAGAATTTGAAACATGAATAGGGGTCGAGTTGCACATCATTTTCATGGACTTTAAATTCTCTCTACAGTAGTTTTGACAAAATTTCAAAGTTATGATTTTTTCAAAATCGTATACTTTTACTTTCTCGGCCTCTCACCAACATGGAAGGTAAAGTGTTGTAATTGTGCAGAGAAAAGTTTTGAGATTTCGCCGGATATCCATTCTGAGGTCCCTCACGCCGATGAAGACCATTTTCAGAATGATCTTTGTCTGTGCGTGGGTGTGTATGTGTATCTGTGATCCTCCACGATAACTGCCGAACCGTTGATCCGATCGACTTGAAATTTGGTATGCGGGCATTGTTGGTTCGTGTAATGAGCTCATTAGTTTTGGCTGTAATCTGTCAAACAGAACTATCACTATTGAAAAACGTCAGAAGCTACGGAATTCGACTTGCAATATGTCATTCAAAAGCCCTTGAGAAACTGTTTTCAGAACAGTTAAAAGTATTGCCCTATCTGTCATCTGTCAAACAATGAAAAATGTCAAACAAAACTTCACCATTTACTTATTCAAAATTCATCTGATGGATTGGAGCCAAACTTGGCAGAGAGCAACACAACAAAAGAGTCAAATCAAGTCTGCAGTTCCAGTTTTTCACCGTTTTCCAGTCGGGCGTTATGAATTTTCAAAATTTCTCCTAGCCGTTGCCACCCGAGAAGGGCCTCTCACCCGTGTTTTGACCAGAATGACTCGCTTTAGATGCAGGACTCCACTCGAACATTTATTCCTGCTCGGTGATCACCCTTTTTTCGATAATTCCAACTGACATCGAAAGCAGATTGAATTAGGCGACATGTAGACTTATTTTTAAAATCGAAACGGCTCCGGTTTTCCGACGGTAATTTTTCCAAAATGAAATTTGCACATTCTGTGAATTTGAAAAAACCGCTGTGCAAACTTCGACATCCCTCACGAAATAGGGGGCATTCATTGGAGGGGCTGACATGATGGGAGTGAAAGTTGGAGAAGAGATTAAATCAATTTTTGGAGAAAAAAAATTCCGCAATCGAATCTACGGTGTTCGAGTTTTCCTCTCTGGAAAAACTACAAATTTCCCAATTTTTCATCTCGTGAACAGATTTCAACCATTTGTTTCTAAAGAATAGAAGTAACTGGTTCTTGAACATCCTCAAAAAAATTTTTTTCCATTTCGCAGGAATTTTCCTACTGAAAAGGTAAAACTGGCCTGAGTTTTCGGGACCGGACTTGAATGATGGAGGTCAAAGTGGAGCCTTGGTTGACGATTTTTACAATAAAGTGATTTGGAAGAATATTTGAGGTTTTCCCGGAAAATTAAAATTTTCCAGAACACAACTTTCAATTTCTTGCCCATTATTTTCAATCTTCCTATCTTTCGACTTTCCACCTGAAGGGATATTTCGAACAAAAATTTCCATAAGTTCCTGGATACTAGTCGGGAAAGTTTTGGGGTGACATAACCGATTTTTTCTATGTCATCAACATTGTATCTGAAAAACCAGTTGATTTCTTTGTCAAACATCTTAGATGGGGAGAAAATACGAGCACCAAATTTTAATTATTTTTTTCACCCCATGAGCATGGTTAGAACTAAATTAGGGTAGGGAGTAGAAGGGGTCTGGGGTTAACTCTGAACCCCTTACTCTAAACTTCGGCAGAAGATTCATAAGTTTTGATAAGGGCAAAAAAATAATAGGAGTTGCTATATCTCATAGGCTTTCGGATACCCAGACCAAACTCCCGCAACACACAGCTTTTCCATCTGCCCTACGCGAGAACTCGTGGACTCACCTACTCCCTTCTCCATCGGATGATTCACTCCTATAGTGACGTCGAAACTCGCTGTGACATCCCTCATACCACTGTTTCAGCTATCAAGGAGATATACAGGTGTCAGCATGACGACTGACACTTCATCGAGGCCAGTTTGTTCTTTTTTTTTCTAACTTCAGGATTTCACACATTCTATAAATAGGACTTTGCTCCTGTTGAATGTGCTTCAAATAATATATAAATAAATAAATAAATAAATAAGGGTATACCTTACTTCAGCTCCTGTTCTAACCAAAATTTTTAAAAGGGCATTTTCAACCCCTCCCCTAACCAAGTTGCTACCATGGGGTGAAAATCGGTTGAATGAATTTGGTGTCCGTGTTTTCTCTCAATCTAAGACGATCACTGAAGGAATCAACTAATTTTTCAGGTATTTACAATGTTGACATAAAAAAGAATCCAATTTTGAAAAATTCTAACTTCAGAATGGGTTGATGAATTCAATTTTTTCTGCAATTGTTCTGAGGAAAATTGAAAGATCTTTCAAATGATGTACAGCTCGATTCCTCGTCCCATTCAAATTTTTTTGAAAGGGTGATCACCCTGCCGGGAGGGGTGGAACGGGAAGATTGAAAATGCGCTAGCCCCCCTCCAACACAAAATCGACCTCTGTCAGCTTCTTTTACAAAAAATTGTGCAGCGATAAACTGGAGGTGGGTTTTTTTTCAAGAAATCACCCTGTATAATGCGTGGTACGCTTAATCGTCTGGTATTTTTTGATAATTTTGTTTGGGGTCTCATTTCTGCCCTATAACCAAAAATTTAATTTAATAATATTGATAAATGAATGCTTTTATTACACTTACCAACAATCAACATGCATGATACACAATTACACAATGAGTAATGTACTAATGATAATAAATAAGGGGTATTATCTACATAGAATGCACTACTTTTGTTTTCATTCTCTTGCTTAGCTTTTCAAGCTCTATTATAAGCATGTTTTGGTTGGTTATTCCCCCCCCCCCACCCTTCCTTCTGACCTCTTGTATAGACTTCTAGAAATGTTTCTACTTGAGGTTAGCAAACGTTCTAGATTTTACTATTTGGTCCAGATAGATTTCACGACTTGGTCCAGACTTGAGCCTTTGAGCTCTGAGGGACCAACACTACATATTTTTATCATTATAAATATGACAGGTTATGTACACATATAAAATAAAAACTAGCAGAGGATAAGCTTAGCTATCGTGTCTGCTTGTACAATTTGATCCCGCAATTTTCAAGCTCGAGAATGTTTTGCCTTATGAAGTTAGCCTCGAAGTTTATCATATTCCAGCGATAGAAAACCCACAGTATTTGAATATACACTCTGAATGAAAAATGCAAAAGTCGCAGCAAGAGTGAAGATAAACGATCACAATATTTCGCACGCGTGTCAGGCTCTGTGTGCATCTTCCAAATATGAAAAACAAGAAGTGCAAAAAGGAATCCAGAGCAAACCCTGTATTACGGATGCTAGTTGCATAAAATGGAATGAACCTTGCATTTTTTGATGAGAAAATGCTACTTGGTGGAAATGTTCTTTGCATCATACTCTTCCGATCCAGAAAGGTAGCCATCAGCGCCATCCATGCCGGCAGCGTATACAGGGTGAAACAGAAAAAAAAAGTTGGAAAATGAAATTTCAATAACCGAAGCATGTGGAGACGTGTAATTCACCACATACATTAACTGCTTTATGCTCATGGAGTCACAGCAAACCGTTCTTGATTATCTTGAACCGTCTATGAAATGTAGGGAAAAACTGAAAAAAAACCAATAACACTTTTTTTTTCATAAATAAGTGATTCTTAGAGATATTGAGACAATACTTGGTATTTCTACAAAAAGTAATGTTAGAAATGATATGAGCTGGGTAGCCAATTTCTAAGCCAACTATTTTCAGAAATACGATTGTCAACTTTTTTCTCCTCTTGAGCACCATCTTGAATCTGCCCTGTAAGGCATCGTTGAAAAAGTGATTGGTTATCATAATAATGGTAATATGTAATCATTGCATCGTAAAAACAACCTCCTCATAATAATTTAGTAACCTCTTCGGCGGGGAAGAATTGCCATTCACGTACTTTCTGGCTCTTCAAAGCTTTAGTGCCCATGATGGCATTTGCAACATCTGGAATGGTAAAATATGTTACGCACTATGAACCTTGATGTACTTCGAGGTAGCCTACCAAGTTTTGCAATCATCAATTGGAAGGTTTGTTATTAAAAGCTGTTTGAACCAAATTTGTTTGATTTTTTTATGGAAAATGCAAAATATTGGATCTTTCACCCTTATTTGATCTCTCGTTGAGGAAAGCCTGAAACCGAAAGTCTCCAAAATTTTTATGCTAATGGTTCACTGAGAACTGCTCTTCATTGTGTAGTTGTCAAAATCTGCATAGTTGCGTTCAGATTCCAGATAGAGAGCGACAAACAAGTTCATGCAGTGAAAAAAGACACAACTTTTAATGCAACGGAGAAATCCCGGAAATGTCCCTTTTAGATAGGCTTCCCGCAATACACAGGTTCTGTGAGACTCTCAAGCGTGAGTGAAAGGCTTGAAACATTACTTACTTAAGGCTCTAACAGTGTACCAAATTGCACATTTATGTCATAAAAAGCAAGGTCTCCAGACAGCTTTCAGTCTAGCTCTGGACTAGTTTTTTCTCGACTGTAATTTATGCCTTTTTTTACTGTATGAACTTCTTTGTCGCTCTCTGTCTGGAATCTGAACGCAACTATGCAATTTTTGACAACTAAACATTGAAGAGCATTTCCCACTGAACCATTATCATGAAAAATTTGGAGACTTTCGGTCTCAGGCTATCCTCAGTGAGGGATCAAGTAAGGGTGAGAGACCCAATGTTTTGCATTTTTCATAAAAAAACGACACAAATTTTGTTCAAACAGCTTTTAAGGACAAACCTCTCAATCGATGATGGTGAAACTTGGTAGGCTACCCCAGAGTACATCAAGGTTCATAATGCGTAACATATTTCACCATTCCAAATGTTGCAAATGCCATCATGGGCACTAAAGCTTTGAAGAGCCAAAAAGTACGTGAATGACAATTCTTTCCCGCCGAAGAGGTCACTAAGATGATGAGGAGGCTGTTTTTGCGATGCAATGATTTCATGTTACCATTATTATAATAACCAGTCACCTTCTTAACGATGCCTCACAGGGCAGATTCAAGATGGTGCTCAAGAGGAAAAAAAAGTTGACAATCGTATTTCTGGAAATAGTTGGCTTAGAAATTGGCTACTCAGCTCATATCATTTCTAACAATACTTTTTGTAGAAATACCAAGTATTGTGTCAATATCTCGAAGAATTACTTATTTATGGAAAAAAGAGTGTTCTTGTTTTTTTTTCTGGTTTTCCCCTACATTTTAAAGATGGTTCAAGGTAATCAAGAACAGTTTGCTGTGACTTCATAAGCATAAAATAGTTGATGTATGTGGTGAGTTACACGTCTCCACATGTTTCGGTCAATTAAATATAATTTTTGAACTTTTTTTTTCTGTATCACCCTGTATACGCCGCCGGCATGGATGGCGCTAATGGCTACCTTTCTGGATCGGAAGAGTACGATGCAAAGAACATTTTCACCGAGTGGCATCTTCTCATCAAAAAATGCAAGGTACTTTCAACTAGCATCCGGACTATATAGATATAGAAAGGCCACACAAAGAACGTGGGAAAAATAGCGACCGCCGTGCTCTGCTAAAGGACCAACTGATTTTTCAGGAGTCCCGTGTATACATTCCCCCAAGGGGCCTTCCGGCCGAGCGGCGATTTGTAATCTAGGTTGGACGACTAGTTGTCGTTCTGGTGGTGGACGTTTTCAGGCACCAGGCATGGTCCTCCTCGTCCTCGATCGCACACTCTACTGGCTCCGCTATCTGTTGCTTTTAGTATTCAACGCGTGCGGTTTCAGTGATCTCGTCATCCTATCATTGTAAATCGACCGTTGACTACACAGCGGTTACGACTTCATATAAATCGTGACGTACAATGAATAAACCATCGTGTTTGGCGAATTTTTACGGCAAACAGATAACGCCGCAGAGCCATTCGGACACGTTAATTCCGACACAGCAAGCGACCCATCAGCAGCAGCGACCCATCGCCGATAAGGCGGACTCTCTCGGCTAATTGTAAATTTTTTCCGATGATATGGTAAACGGGTGTCAGAACTCGAATAGTTTGGCGAATTGTTCGCCGGAGTTTCCATTTTATCGAGGATGTGGGACACGCAGGAGTCACCGGGACCCTTTTCAGTTGTCGTCGCCGGTTCAATGCTTTCACGCGTGCACGAATTTCACGGAAGAATAATTGCACAACGAGCATAATAAAAGAGACGATAGTATGTTTATTCAAAGATAGTGTTGAATTCTTGAGTGCACTTTTTCGTCGTTACTTTGTTTGAAGTTAATCTTTATTAGTCGTTAAAGCTTTATGATTTATGCTGCGCTCTTCTATCTTCATGGCTCTGCACAAGCACCGGAGGCCTTACACCTCTTCAATCGAATGAAATGTAATGCCAAGTTGGAGTACAAATTAGACAATTCAACCATGCGGGTACCAACAGTTTCAGCTTCTAACGACCTTTCTACTTAAGGGGTTTCTGATATTAGCTAAAAAAGTTGTCGACGAGTATCGGTTTTTGTTTATTTTGTTCTCCAAAAAAAAACTCCTTCAAAGAGCGTGCAATGCTACATACATATTAAATTTTCAAAATTTACAGAAAAATTTGGAGATTTTCGATTTTATTTTTTGAAAATTTGGAAACTAGATAGCAACGCCCATACATATTTATTTAAGAATGTCGTGAACCAAAGTTGAACTTTTTATTTTTTAAAAAAAGGTAGCAAAAATGGTTTCAAGTAAACATGAAAAAGTGAATTAAATAGTTAATTATTTTTGGAACCTTTTCTTGAATAGGAAGTTCAAATGCGGTATGCGGCTTTTTTGTATGAAGATGGATGGGCGTTGCTATCTAATTTCGAAATTTTCAAAAAACACAATGGAAAATTTTCAGAAATGTTTGGAAATTTTGAAAATTAATTAGCATTGCCTCTTTTTGGAGGAATTTCTACTTGATTTCCGTCAACAAATTTTCTTGTCACATCAGGAAATGCGTTCGGAAACAATCCTTGCAGGGGGCTTATTCCTTGACCAAAATTTATCATGCAGGTCTCCTTCGAAAGCTACAAGGAGGTACTTTAGTTTGATCTCAAAAACATTGTCAAAATGAAAAAAAAAAAATCCAAAATTTTTAAAAAATTATTTGAACTGAGAGCTCTGGAGAGTCGGAGCTTAGGTACTAAATGTAGCGATGATGATGATTCCTTCCCTATCCTATAGGAACAGTGACTAAGGTATCGGTCAGTTGACGGAAGATATTCAATGCTCTAAAAATTGTGACCTCAGGGGGGGGAGAGGTAACTATAATGACATGAAAATATTCTCTTCAGATAGTGAATAAAATATCATAACCTTTATGGGGTTTAATTTATCATTTTATATGCTGATTCATAATGTCATTGAACCAGATGCATAGCTTACACTGCAACGCAGCATCAATTTTTCTGATCGTAGCACCAGCACTTTTCCATGCAGCACCCAGGAAAATTCCAGAAAATAATATACTACAAATAATTTTTCATGTCCATACATGCAGCTATACCTAGGTACATGCGGAGTTTCAAGAAGTTTCCAGCTCTCGACAAAAAAAGCTAGGTGTATAGCAGGTAATAATGAAAACGGATGGTGGCTAATTAGAAAATGAAGAGGTGCCCGCTGAAGCTCCAGGAGAGTAATATTTTTTTAAAGACTTTAAATAATAAAAAATGATCCTCGACGAGAGGAGCCTTCCGGTGATTTAGCGTCGGTAAATTAACCGGATTATGTATATTCCGGGGAAGCACCAGCATGGAGATGCTATACACGATATTTTTATTCAAATATGAATACCACGCGCCGCCGCCCGCTTCATGAAAAAATGTGCTGTTGATGTGGTGCACTTTGGTGGTCTCCATCACAACTCCACAGAACATTAATGCATAAATTCATGCATGATGGCTCAATGCGGCGATAATTTTCAAGAGTCTCCTGGGTTGAGCTGCATAGTTATATTTAAAAGAAAATACACTCTCCGTTGGTCAATTAGGATCAGTTCCCGAAGATAAAGTGTTCGAAATTTCCACCTGGCATCTGACATAACAGAATTTTTATACTTTCCACCTCCGAAATTGCGACCATTATCGCTACGAATCCATCATGCGCTTGTGATGCTTGAGCCCTAATGCGACGGCAGCCTCATCATTAATTGGTGCAATAACGTCCCATAGATATCTGGATTTGCCTTTCGGGTGACAAATTAGTCTCTGCTTAATTTACTTCTGATCATGATAATGAATTTGACGTATTAATAATGAACCTCCCGGTTAAGGTAGGCAATTAGTCATTCGAGCCTTGCGCTTAGGAATTTATGAAATGTTTCTGATTTCGCTCCGATGATAATGTATGTACCTATCCTATACCTCTGATGCCATAGAGGTGGTGTAGGACGTGTGGGTTACGATAAGTAGTGTACTGGAGCTTGGTGTGCTCCATTGCGATTCAAGGATAAATACACGTGTTGGATTATGATCTCACTCGTCATCATTCATCCGTAATATAGTGAAAACCGCCTATTAATAATATCTCGCAACAATGATAATTGCAAATGTAACACGGGAAAAGGGATTGGAGTACTCAGGTCGAATCGACGGGTATGACAACTAACGATGTATTTTGTCCTGCTTGCTTTTGATTATTGAGCCAGAGCGATCATCGTCTCATTGGATTTTACGTGGGCTGTTAATTTTCAGTCAATCACCCTGTGATATTTATACCTACTTCAACAGATTGTTTGTTGCTTTTAATTGCATGAGTCAGATATTTTCAGACTTGAAGCACTTGGAATTAACCATTTTTCTTCTTTTTCCAAATTACAAGTGAGTTCATTTATTAACTTAGAGATCTTCAAGTACGTTTACATTCAATCATTCAGGTATTCCATTGCGATTCATTACCTACTTTGGATGGAATTCAAAATCAAATTAGTTTCTAGTCTGCGAATAATTTAACCGTGTTATCATCTACTCATCCTTCATCATCATCATCAACTTATCTCTCTCGCATATCAAACTGCTCATCCACTCATGAAAAAATTCAAGTGACCAGACCTCAGTCACCATCAGCTGAGCTTGAGCACAATTATATTCTGCATAAAGTATAACAGCTGTCGCTGAAAGTCAAACCAGAGGGTTTCATTGAAAGTGAACAGTGAAAAACCAATCTTTCATCTACCTCAGGTTCATACCCGCAGAAAAATAATTTGCCCTAGGACATAACGGCAGCGGTGATGGGCCGACGTTGAAAATAAATGAATCAAAATATCCTTTGATATATTAGATTTGTTAGAAATTTTCAAGATGATATAAGATTTTGCCTACTATGTAAAACAAGACTTACATAGTAGGAGGCCGGTGGGGCTTTGCCCATTTGCCCACCGGTCCAGTCGGTCCCTGCTCTTGGGGGCACAGCGTTGGAGCTGCTGCGAACCATTAACCCCGGAGAGTCAACAGAAAAACATTGCGAAGCTGATTAGGGTCCTGGAACTCCGACATAGGAACCATTGTGGACGTCAGGTTCATCAAACCTAGTTTTGGACTAGCACGCAAAGAAGTGGATGATGCCTAGCCAAGAATTCTAAGCTGATGTTCAGAGGCCGGTCTTCTAGCATATTCAACGTTCCCAACGCGTCTGTTGACCGACATCGCAAAAACCTGTTGACCTTCATCCATGGATCAAGAGACAAAGACCTGTGTCAGATGGTGATGGTTAGTAATCTACATAGTTGACATCAGTAACGCACAGATTCAGACGATCCGCACAAGGACAGCTAAAGATGCATGCCCTTATCAAGTCAAGGAAGTGAACTTTGAAGTATCTGGAGGATTGGAGGTTCGCATATATATAGAAATTTTATTGAAAAAATTACACCTTCTCAACATTTTGAGCTGCAAAAACAAAGGATACTCAAACATAGGTAACTTTTGTAACAATAATAATCTAAAGAATATAATTATAATACAATATTATATAGTGAGAAAACAGTTAACAATATAACAATCATCAATAATAAAATATAAGTGTAGAAGTGTAAGTTTGTAATGTAAAGTGTAAAATGTTGTGTATATGTGTGAAAATCTCAAGAATATAGATGGTTACGTAAAATATAAATAGAGTCTTTCATAACTGAAGAAGCTATTGTTTTCAATAATTTTGCTGGCAACCTGAATTCTGTACAAAAATCCCTCAAAAAAGTTGAGATGGTCCCCCTCGCGCCTACAAAAATGCCATAGATCTCGATGTTCTCTAAGTCATATTTTTCTTTGTAGAAAGCTACCGTTGGCTGATATATTTGTTTCTTTTCTTCATGTACTTCTTGTGGCTGACTTTCGCTGATCTCGAAGCGCACACTTGGGTCTACTATTATTCCTCGCTTTCTTTTCCTATTTATACCAATCATGTCGATCCTTCTAATGCTTCCATCTTCTGCATATCCACTGACTTCCTCGTGCACTTCTAAACCTGTCTTCCTTAAAGCCTCAGCTAACATTGTTCTGACTGTATGGTGTCGCTTGTTCCGTAGTAGTTGGCCAAAAGGACAAGAGCCAAGGACATGTGGCAGTGTTTCTGAAATGAAGGTCTCGGCAGAGGCGCAACGCCTGCACCGGGTGCCGTCCTTGCTCCTTCCCGGGATTACTCTTACAGGTGCTACATTTCCGATTATTTTGAGCGCCATGTTGTATTCAGACAGGGTGAAACCAATGCCTTTGGCTATGATCGTATTTGGAGGAGTATATTGTTTGAATAGCTCTACTCCTTTGCCCTTGTTTTGCATTTTCGTCCAGTTTACAAATTCTCGTTCTCTCAACATCTCTCGTAGTTTCTTAGTCGGCTCATTTCGTAGTTCCTCATCTATTTCCACTTTTCTCAGACAAAGTTGTTTTTCACTTTCCAGATTACGTGTTTGATTTATATAATCATTGTCTGCTTTAGACAACGAGATACACAAATTGTAGTGACAAAGAAAAGCTTCCCACTCAGCTTTAAAAATTTGTAGACCTTTATACTTTGACGGGGAATAAATTATTGATGTTGGAAAATCTGATGGCAGGTCTAAAATGTCTTTCAATGCTGATCTTATGATTCTATCAATGTCTTGGAGAAAACTCTTTGTAAGTTTATGTAAAGGAGCAGTCTGGAAGGAGTACACTAAAGTTGGCCATACACAGAAATTTAGTATATGAACTTTCTGATCTGCTTTCAGATGAGGATATTTCACGAGATTTTCAACTTTTTCTCCAAATTTTCTTATTAAAGATTCCTGTTTAAAGACAATTTCGTTCGAGAAATTCACCCCAAGATACTTGATACATTCTTGATTATTGATTGATCTTATAGTGCTATCGTTTAGTTGGAGTTCTTCCGTAATTATCTTCCCTTTACATATACTGATAGCTGTTGTCTTCTTCGTATTTAGTTTCAATCCAATTTCCTCAAAAAGAGAGTTTGCAGTTTTAAAAAGATTTAAAACGTCATCCTTGCTTTTTCCGATTAATACTGTATCGTCAGCAAAACCTAATACGCTTACAGCTGGTAGTTTTGGTATGAGTTTGAAACCGTGATGCTGACCTACATTTTCTTCTGACAATTCATCGAGTATATGATTTATAGATAGATTATATAATGCCGGTGAAAGCGGAGCTCCCTGTAAAACACCTCTCAGAAACGATATTGCTTTTGTTTTTCCGCGCTTAGTTTCAATAATGGTGGAATTACCAGTCTGCAAGTTCATAATTATTGTCTTGAGGAAGTCAGGAATTGGTAGTGATTCAAGTGTATTCGCCAGATGTCGATGTCCCACAGAATCATAGGCTTTTTCGATGTCAAGAAACAATATACAGCAGTCCTCCCGTTTCTGCTTAGATGTTGTGAGCACAGAATTTATGATTGATGCGTTTATGTGGGTACCAGGCTTTGTGGTAAAACCTCTTTGATTTTGATTAAACTCTACGAAATATCTCAGTCTCTTATCGATGATTTTCTCGAAGATTCTCCGGATTATGGAGCAAATAGTTATTGGACGCCAATTGTTCGTAGAATTTAAATCGCCACCTTTGTCAAGTAGGATCGTCCTATTCATTTTCAAACACTCTGGAATGTATCCAGTCCTTGACATAAAATTAAAGATAGGTACTAATACGGACAACACCTTTTCTTGCCGTACAACTCGCATTAAAATTTTGTCCCTTCCGGCAGCTGTGTCCACTCGTATGCCCTTTATTGCATTCCGGATATCATCTTTTGTAATTTCTGAGTCGTAGTGGTCATTGAGGTCTAGCTGAACTTCACTGGATATACTATTGTAATTTTGACGAACTAAATTGTTAGGTGTTGAAAATCTTCTTGTGAAATCTTCATGAATCATATCCAATTCGAGTGGGCATTCCTTCTTCTTATCTTCCATTACTGCTCGAACTACTCTTCTTCTCTGATTGTAATAGTTGAACTGGGCCAATTCGTACTCGTACTGTTCTTTTCGTTTCTTCCTATCCTTCTTTGTCGCTCTTTCTGGGTTTGACGTTTCCTTATACTTCTTATTTTGAGATACCAGAAGCTTTTTCTTTTTGCGGGCTTCATAATACCTCCTGGCCGGATGTTTAGGGCCAGGTAAAATATCTATTGAAGATGCCAAGAATCTTAAAAAATCCGAAAGGTGATGTTCAAAATTTCCACTGCTTTGATTTTGGATGTTATCGAAAACTTTTTGCCATTTTTCCGTTTCATTATTAAAAGTTTCCATTTGTTCTTGTTTCTCCAATGACATCTCAGGGAATCCTTCTTCATGATTGTCAATCATTAGGGAGCTCGGTTCATAAGATTTTACAATTTTTTGACGATGTAATTCTGGATGCGCTTTGATTATGTGCATGCCAACTCCTCGTGAGCCTTTGCATTTTTTTCCACAATGTGGACATAGCGACTCTTCCTGTGATGAGTCTGATGGCTTGTGCATTCTATTGGCATGTATTTTCAGTCCAGCTTCATTTTTGAACGCTTTTCCACAGGCATTACATATTGTGTCATACTGATTTTTTGCTTCAAAAGATACAGTTCTTCTCGATGGTCCAGCTTCATCTGCGTCTCTTTGTGTAATTTTCCATGTTGATATTTTCTTTTGAAATTGGCCACTGCTTGGGTATTTTGCAGGGAAAGCGGGATCTCCAGAGCTGTCATCGCTGTCTGACATGACGTTAAATAATTATACCAAGAGATCGATCAAAGAAATATATGAGGAAGTCCTGAACGTTTTGTTTTAGGATAGAACCCAATTCTAGGAGGCAAGAACAGAGAAACCACCGCACTGCTTCTCTTGCAAAATAGTCGGTCTTCTGCAACGCACCTGCAGGCAACGATACCGTTCGACAAATCTTCTCACGTTACAACCGGAGTTGGGGATCAAGAACGACACCAACCAGAAAAAAATCGTGACACAGGAGGATGACCCTGCTGCTTCAATTCAAATACTGTGGAATTGTTGATCGAGAAGTTTACTGACCAAAAATCAGTTATGATAACGCTAACGTTTTTTCTCCAGGACTAGGCGGGGAAGATAGCAAGGAGTGACAGAAAATGAACAAGCTAAATGTAACAAAGATCAGAGCAATCTCCACCGAGATCTCTTAAACGTGTACCACAGCTACAGTGATTGCTCTTATTGGCTTACTGATGGAATGAAAAGAGCTTGGATAGATCAAATCGGAATGGGCAAACATCCCAGGAGAAGGACCGGAGTTCAAGGTTTTCTGGGCTCAATGGAATCCGTTAAGAATGGAAAAATGGCTATTGAATAGAATATGATGGGGAGCGATAAGTTCCGCAAGTGGTGCATCCCCAGAAAAGAGTAAAGGAGATCCTTACATAAGTGCATGACAGCGCTACCAAAGGACATTTAGAAGATAACAAGACGTTGGCGAAGGTGGTGTTGAAAGTGCGAGGTCTGTGCAGCTACAGCAAGGGATCAAGAAATCTCAGTTCAAAATGGCTAGAGGCCATAACGTCTGGACACTCTTTGAACGCATCGTCATCGACGTGGCTCGACCTTTTCCTGCTACTGATGACGGCAACACATCTCAATTGCCATTATCTACTTCAGCAAGTGGCCGGAAGTCAAGGCTTCGCCTAACCAAAAGGATCCAACCGCAGCTCGAGTGGTCGACAACCTGGTGAGTCGATTCAAAATGCAACTATAGTCGCACTCCAACCAAGACAGGAACTTCGAATCCAATGTGTTCCAAGGCACCGGAACATGCGTTCGTTGCCCGGAGTATAAAAGATCAGAATGACGCCCCTTCACCCACGATCTGATGGAATGATGAAGCAGACGATGTCAAAGATTATCGATGAATGAAAGCGGAACTGGAGCCTCACCTACATTCATTCCTAAATGCTTATTGAGCTGCCATCCACGAAGAAATGTTTCGGAGTACGTCGACGACTCCAGGCAATGAATGAGCAATGTTCACACGATAGTATCGTGTGATCAAATGAATTCTTATTTTAGGTAGGCCGTGGCCTAGCCGAACGCAGCTTCGCACCCCTGGATTTGACCAGGCCACAGCCTACCTAAAATAAGAATTCATTTGATCACACGATATACGACGCCGTAATGTGACCGACCGGATAAAAGTGCGATACGACTTGAAGGCCAATACCCTGAAGAATTTCAAGCAGGTGCAACCTTATTGTATGTTCAATCCCCAACGCAAGAAAGAAAGATTTTTGAAGTTCCATTTGTGTTGGAAGGGACCGTATACCGTGGCAAGAGAATCAACGACGTCGTGTACCTGATCCAACGGGCCGCTAGAGCCAAGGTGAAAGCTTTCCACTTCGACGGATTAGCACGGTACTGGGAAAATAAGAAAAGAAGTGCATGCTCGGAACGAACAGGCTGAAGAGTCAGTGTCACGGAACTCGCTGAAGACCGAATAAGACAACTTGCACAATTATTGACGGAGGAGCCGTACGCCGGAAGATTCGCGAAGTCGACAGACTTTTCTATAGAACTCTCGCGAATACAGATGGAATATGCCGGAATGGAAACGACGAGAACCTTCGAAGCTTTAGAAAAAAAATCGGCATTTGTGGAAGCGAGTGTATAAGGGAGTCGGTCGGCATTGGAGGAAAAGTTGAGATTGAAGCGACGACATATCGAACAGCAGCGGAGCCAGGCAGAGTATAACTTCAGTGCGACAATTTATGTGACTTGTAAATTAGTAGTTTGCAGTGTCGATTTGTTGGGTACTCATGGTTTGTGCTGCAACAAAAACCCAATTGGACGTATGTCTCGCCACGAATCCATCAATCATGTCATTTCTCGAAGCCTGGCCTCTCTACAGATACAATCTGTCCTGGAACCTCATGGTACGATGCATGCGAGATCAGAAAAGACCTGATGGCGTAACGACTGTCCCTTGGGAAAGAGGTCGTTCCCTTGCGTGGGATGTGACAGTTGTTGACACCTTTGCTATTTGTTCTACCCTATTGCTTTTGAAACTATGGGTGTAGCTGGAGAGTTGACAAGGCAACTGATGAACGAAATTGGCAAAAGGCCAGAGCGTCAATTGGGGGACAAACGTGCCAGCGGTTGTCATTGGAGGTGCAGAGACACAATGCTTCAGCTGTCATTGGGACACTTCCCTGTACCTTCCCTGCTGAAGATTTTTTCATTATTAAAATTCATAGGAACTGTTTCATATTGCTAATTGAATAAAAAGTAGTTCGCAGTAGTAAACAGTGTGTGTTTGAACATTTGTTTCTTAATTATGAATGTGTCAGCCGCAAACTCGGAGTAATACTTGCAGCAAGAAGAGGAGCCATTTCTTCAGCATGATTAGACAGTCAATCGGCCTGATTCTATAAGGGAATGGTAATGGTAATCAGAATCACTGTGCTCACCATAAAATTGCTAGGGCAACGGGCGTTCCTATTGGATGTCGCCATAGCAATTTGATAAGCACGGTGATTACCATTGACCATTCCCTTATAGAATAAGGCCAAATAACTCAATTTGTCAAATTTGTTATTTAGTCCGGTGGTTAAGCGTTCTAACTATGTATTTTGAGCTTAAGCAATCCGCTTTTGGGGTTTGATTGGGAGGTTTTCATGAAATTATTTCTTCTTCAAACATAAGGAAACTTACACGTACAAAATGATAACAACCTTGAAGGTTGGTAAAGGAAAAAAGAGAATAACACTCTAAAAGTTGAATGCCCTCCGTCGTCAGCCATGATCCCTGCAGTTAATCCCCATGGGGGTACCTAGTGGCTGTCAAAATAATATTTGATGATTCTCAAATCGGTTTCCAGAACTCTGCTACTCAGCTGCAAAGACAGATATGAAAATTTTGTCCCCAAACCTATCCAAACGCTGCCTGCCTGAGCCCAACAAACTAACGCTCAGTAGGCGTGAAATAAATTCGACCGCTGGCTGGAGAATTTTTTTTTCCAGGCCTCCACGCTCGTGTCGAGTTTCATTCACATGCATTACCGTTACAAAAGAGTTCAAGCTATTGATCCATGACAAAATTATCAATCATATCGAGTGGTATCAGCCAAGAAACTACTGTGAAATGAGGTGCTCAAAAATGCTCACTTCTTGGCGTGCTATTCTTTGCACGGTGGTCTCACAGACATTTTGACTCAGTGAATGAAAGCAGGGGATGCCATTTACTCAAAAATGACACCAAACTTGGCAGTTTATTCGTTGTGGGGATGAAGAATTGAGAAAAACAGTTCTCTCCGATCTGTCATGAGAATTATTTTTTTCAGTGTGAAGAACTGTTGGGACATGGTAACAAATGTTGTCAATGTGTAGGTTAGAGTCGTTTGATGACATCCAAGTAGGAATTACGTGGTGGTATGGTGATTTGGTGGGAAGCCTCGCACCTTCAACTTTCAAGGGCCCCCAGACCCACTCCGCATCGAGTGCACCGATGTCTCCAACTCTTGAAATTAAGGTTGGGGGACCCCCAATCAAACCCCAAAAGCGCATTGCTTAAGCTCAAAATGCATAGTTAGAACGCTTAACCACCGGACTATTATAGAATCAGGCCGAATAACTCAATTTGGCAAATTTGTAATTGTATTTTTTCAATTTTTGACAGCTGATCAGCTCGACTTGATGGATTTGCTCGGAATAAACGACATTTTTCAATAGTACCAGCTCGAATTCACGGATTTGGGGCAAAAAACAGTCCATGATACGCGATTTGAGTTATAATATTTTATTAACCTGGTGCATGCATAAATTGGAATTTTGAGAGGGTTTCGGCGTATCATTTGAAAAAAAATTGTTGTAATTTATGAATGTACATACTGAAAAATCGGTGCGCGGGCATACTTACCCCACTTCACCTTTCCATAGCAATGAATGAAAATACGCAATCAACAAAATGCATCGATAAGCACTGTTCCATGTAGAATCAATTAGGCAGGTATAGGTAGGTACTAATACTCGTGCATTTGTATGTTTTGTTTCTACACTGTGCAAAAACGCTTTTGTTCTGCAGCAAAATTCAGACACATCTCCAAAATTGAATTGAAATTTTTTTATTCCTCACCACTACCTACCACATTCTGAAACAAACAGTTTGTTCCTCATCCAAGTTTTCACTTATTCTACATGGTGACGACGGCCTCTCGAATATAATGCATTCGTCAATTTTGCACAAAGCCAGCACAGTTCTTCCCGAATAGAAATTTTCAAATGTGTGACAACTCGAGGAGAATACTTGGCGCGCTGCATGGTGCTTCGCGCCACAACACGGTAATGTGTGTGGGGACCTCTCGAACTCCGAAAGGGGTTTTAAACAACAATGAAAGAAAAAAGAAGCAAACAATTACCTGCAGTTTTGGCCCAAGCCAGTAGTAGAACGGCCGTGCAGATGAAAATTTTCTTCATTCCTGTTTGTATGTGTGCGTATATGGGGGTCACTTGCTAATAGAGTTTATGTAATGACAATAGGTGGCTGATTAGATGGGAGATGCGCACATGTTGTTAACTCTGTTGGAAAAACAAACACGCCATCATTTTCACAGATCCGCACGAAATGTTTGCTTGCGGGTGTGTTTCACCAATAAATGTACTATTTTTTCATTCATTTTTTTTATATTTTAGAATTAAAAGAAGCCATATTGCTGCTGCCGTTGTTGCTACTATATTCGAAATCGATATGTTATGAATAATTGGCGTTGCAATAAAAAGTAGGTAACCTTAGTGTTTCGCCCACGGTTAATTAGCACCCGTGTGTTTTGACATGGGAACCATATAAATCGTCCTGGGCTAGTGACAAGCCGTGACAACACGACTAATTTAAATGAGATCTAAAACGCGTCCGTGCATACATCCACTCAAAAAATAGATCTCTTTCGTTTAGGTTCTAAACATAGCGGGGCTTTTGTGTGCCCGTGAAGTTACAGCGGAATTTTTGAGCTATCTTGAAGTTGATCATTTTGCAACTCATTAGTGCCTACTTTAATCACTGGTGTCAGGTAGTTGGCAACGTGGCGCTCGCTAACGCAGGAGGACCAACGGCTTTATATGCCTTCCAAAGTAAGCATTTTGAAATAAGTACATATGTATAACCGCTGTAGTATGTACAAATTTTGCAGATTGACTCTTCTCTCTGGGTCTCACCAAAATTGTCAGCTACAATATTGGGCAAATTACGGTCTACAATAATACTGATGTCCCAACATGACCAGATTTCTCCGCAACGTATACTTCTCGAGCTAGCTTCAAAAATTGGAAGTTTCCACTTGGATGAGATACGCCACTCGTCTTTCGCTCGTAACGCAAATTTCATCTTCGTCAACAGTGTCTTCCTTCACTCATAACAAGCGATCAAATACTCAACAACTGCTCAAGTTGGCGAACGAGCTCACTTTTTTCCCGAACGGGCGATGGGCGAATCATGAATGCATGTTTGGGGAAAAGTTGAGCATCGCACGCCAGCTTGAGCAATCGAGTATTTGATCGCTCTGTACAAAAATCATCATTATGCCGGTACAACAGCTCTCACCTCCAGAAATTGTTGGAATTCACCATCTCTCACAAAATTTCTAGCCCAGTAGTGTTACCGGCTTGGTTGCCATGAATCGTATGTTAGATATCCATACTAACATTCAGTATGAGTATATGAGTATGAAATTTCAACGTGGATAAGCACATTACTATTTTCGCTGGAGACTCCGAGACGGAATAAGCCACGAACCTGTTAAATTGGCGGAGGAGCCGTTCGAGAGCTTGTCGGATTCATTGCAAAGTTGCTGGACCTTGTAGATATAGCTTTCGAGATTTGACAATGATCGGAGTTCCAAATAGTCGAGAGCTCGGACTAGTTCTTAGGCATTGAGTGTTGATAATTTTTCATTAATAATAATTTTTCCGCCTTCTACATTTATGCCTTCATTTTCACGACCCGCCTGTAATTTTTCTTTCCCTTTCCACGCTCCTCGCCACAACGCTCCAAATGTTCAAGTATGAGTCACACTGAGCTATTGTGAACTCCGATTATAGCAACAGATGTATACATACAAGGATATGCTGCAATGGACCTTATAGGATATGCCACATTGGAGTGGACGCTACGAGAATTCATTGAAGGATGTACGAGGATGTACTGGAATCCGTTCACGGGTATAAAAGCGGCGCAGATATTCGGTAGATACCTGCTATCTAACGGCAGATTCGGAGGCTCATACCAGCCTAAAGCCCCCGGTCTGACATGTAAAACAAAGCAATTTTTAACAACCTTATCAAGGCACATTAGACCTTCAGGTTCAGGGTTAAAATCATGTACCTTATGACGTAAGTTTTGAAGCACCAGCTCCCTGATGACCAATAGGGATCATAACTCCTTGGGCGTTTCAAATAAACAGTGATGAAAGTTGCTAACTTCAAGAGCATGCACGGTTGGTTTTTGTGCTTCATTATCATCATCAAGACAAATCAAAGTTAGTGCGTTTATGATAATTAAAACAAGCAGTATCCCACCGCTGCCACAATTTGGTGAGCGCCGGGGATCTCCTCCTTGAGTATAAAATTATTTAATTTGCAAGTTGTCGGTAAGGGTAATTCGACCCAGGATGCACCCTTATTCAAATTGGTTAATTCAGACCGTACCTTCGAAACGTAATAATACAGAACCTATTAAGTTTCTATATTAGCATACATAGTAATTTGCGGGGTATTAAATTTATACTTGGCGCGCGCGGACGAAAACAAATACACAATGTAATTTAAATATCTTCAGATGACGAACCTGATGAACAAATTAAAATGTACATATACAAAAGTCCACACGATGGTGGTTGGTGGCGGTGGTATGAGCTACTCTCTCCGAACTTAATACCACTATGCCATAACTCCAACGTAATAAAATTTAATTCCGCAGAGTGGGAGATTCTCCATTATATTTCCACCGCACAAAAGCCCTTTTTCCCTTTCGCCATGGTGGTGGTAATTATTACAATTTTATAAACAACAAAAATGCCTCGTGCCATTCCTTTGAAGACTAATGGAAATCGCGAGGGGAATAATTTTTTTGTTGAAATCAACTGCGTGCAGTTTAACACAAAAAAAAGACCGAACACCCCGACCACTCCAGGCACTCGACAAAGAATTGTTATAAAATGCAGTCGGTAAAGAAGTATAATAGGTATAAGACCAACAATAAACCGAACGCCATAAAGCGGCGTTTTAATTTGCCAATAAAGTGTTTGCAACAAGCAATATTCAATTAACACGGGTTGCACCGTGCGGTCATTAAAAATTACTTGACCGCTGATTTTGATCTGAATAATTGCAACTACAGGAAAATGCCCGTTTGATGGCGAGAGGAAAATAGGTGCCCAGGTACGTATACTCAGAAATTACCAATTATGTTTGGAACGCCAGTTAAAATTCCATTTCATTAAAGAAATCCCGCGCCTCCAAAAATAGATGTGCCCGGATTTTTCTAATCAATATGAGGAACGATCAATTCGGCATTCAATTGCTTTATTGCTTTGGTTGACGTCACCGTAAAATTCGCTGAAATTAATGCAATTTTGACGATTTTCAATCCTTATTATTACTAGAAAAAGTTACTTCTGCTTCTGGAAATAGATGAAAATTGATTTTTCTAATGAGTATATATACAGGGTGATTCATGAGTGACCGTACATGGACCAATGAAAGATATAAAGGATTTGAATGCTAGTCAAGATCTACATTTTTTTTTATCTAGTGACTATACGAAGGTTTACTAAGATATTTTATGTGTACGGTGTATGATTTTGATACCTACGCCATGTTCTCGGAACGGTTCAAAATATCTTGTCAAAACTGACCAGTATAATATCTTTTTGTTGCAACTTGTCAAGATACCATCTGAGTAAATCAAAATCCAGAACCGAACCAGCAAAAATGTGCCCCATTCTTATTTGGTCAAAAAGTACATTTCTTGTCCACCTATTTGAAAGACTGTTACCGGATTCGAGAAGTAGGGTAAAGATGCTATGAGAATCACACCTTACTTTTCATGACACACCTTAACTGTTTCTGGACAAAACAATGTTGAAGTAAAATTACTAAAATTGGTGAGTAAGTTGTGATCTTCGACCGCACGCATAATCTATTCATTCATTCAAATTCATTTCTAGCGCATTTTCGTGGAAAATCTGCTATTGGCCGCATTCTGTCAATAGATTTATGATCCAATGATTGTCTTTTAACGATCTCATGGTCATCCGAATTGATGTTTCTTTATAGAATTTTTCTCACCTTTTCGAAGCAGTCGGAACATTTGCTTTTGGAACAAATAGCACGGGAGAATATTTGTTCTAGTCTGGTCCTGAATTTTGATTTTCCCAGTAAAGCATCATGACAAATTCTAGCAGAGGAATATTAACGTTTGGTCTGAAAGTTTTGGGGACTTCTTCAAGAGCTTACAACTTCTTTTGAATAATTCCAATTTTTTGTAAAAACTTACATCATGCCATGCGACCAAGAAAATTTGGAATTGGGGTAGGCTGTGCTCTGGCCGAAAGCAACTTGACATCCTGAAATTTGACCAGGTCACAGCCTACCTCAATTCCGAATTTTGTTGATCGCATGGTATTATATAACATAGGAGGTTCATATTCAACATATTTGTGATGAACCATTATCTTTGATGGCACTCAGTTTTCTTCTGCCATGTTCATGTTTCATCATTTTTGTGACAACAGTAGGATCAATTTCTCTAAGCTCCTCCCTGCTAGTGCACCGCAAGCTCGACCAATAAAAGATTTTTGGTTAGTATTGATAGTCCAGTGAAATAAGGATTTAACTTGGAACAAATTAGGAACAGAATGTCAAAAATATGGCAATGTAGAGGATGAAGAACTGAATAAGAAAAACCAATGTTTTATTTCCAGCCATCCCGGGAACCATGGAGAAAAATGAAGAAGATGGAAAAACATGCGCCGCGGTCTTCCTTCTGAAACGGTGAGAGAACGGTGAGAGATGTGTGGAAACTGTCAAGGACAAAAATGTAAGACATTCAATAATCTACAAAAAAGTCTCTGAGAGCATATGTCTGACTTCTTCAGTTCAGCCGTTAATTGCAGTCAAAGTTGCGCGCCGGTCTAGGCGAAAGAGTAGAAAAACTGTCCGCGTGACCTTCCTTCTTAAATGTTGCGAGAACGACAAGAGATATCAGAAAATTGTGAGCGACGAAGTTGTAGAGAATTGAATGCTCCCCTAGGAAGTTTTCGAGGCTAATCATTAGCTCTTGTAGTTTAGCCGGGAACCACGGTCGAAGTTACGCGTTAATTCTGTTAATGAAGTGGTTCTTTTGGAAAACTTACAAAAATTCTAGACTCGATGAAAAAATCTGACAATGTGGAGAATGAGAAACTGGATCTGAAGAACCCAATTTCATGTCACACCGTTCCAAGAAAATTTAAGAAAAAAAAGAAAAACTTGAAAAATAGCGATTTGCACTCCCAGGTTCCTCATTGAATACTGAAATAAACGTAATGAATATGCAAAATCTGAACAAACAAGCTTGTAGAGGATTAAATGATCTATAGAAAATCCCCTGATGTCATGCGTATACATCTTTTTCGACTGAGCTGCGGAGCGCTATCAAAGTTGGGGTTTCATGACTTGTGACGCGTCACATAGTATGTGGCCAAACATAAATCCCTTGTAGCTCTAAAGTATTACCTATCCGGAATTGCATGCTGATGATGCATCCTATCAAAGCTCACTGTTCATTTTTAACAGTCCTCTTTTTTCTGCACTATTGCTGATCTTTCAGATTACCCTCTGGAAATAAATTATCTCGACTACTGAGACAGTATCATTAGAGGTTTCTGGAGTCAGTTTCGTCGAAACCTTGTTCGACTCTATTGCCCATGGTAAGAGAATCCGATAGGAAAGCGGTTTTGCGAGCATGTTATGTCAAGCTAATGGCTCTTCTGCCAAGTTTCATCATTCTCTGGACAACAGCAGCATGAATTTCTCCAAGCCCCTCCCTCCCAATGTACCGCGAGCTCGACCAATAGAAGATTTTTTGTTAGTATTGAGCAGAAAAGTATGCAACAAGGGATGGGAAGCTGCAAACGAAGACCAATTACATCGTCGCAAAATAATTTTCGCATAAAGAAATTGATCGTGCTGTTGTCCAGAGAATGATGGATGGAACATGGCAGATGAAAAATTACGATCCATCGATGATGATGGTCCATTACAATATAGTGCGGCGGTTAACGACCATTTTCAGGGAAACCTTGCATTTTGTGATAAAAGCATGAAATTTAGCATATACGCTCTACAGACCCTCCTTTACTATTTACGAGGCGAACCCACGATGGAACCGCCGTGCAGCTGTCAGAATTGTCATTTGCCTACATTCCAGGGGCAAAAACTGAAGTCAGTTATCGAGCTGATTCAAAAGTGACGTCTATCAATGCAGTAGACCTTCACAGTATAACTTCAACAAAACAGATGTCAATATTACAAAAAGGGGAAGAATGGGAAGGGATAGTTCAAGCCGCGGCACAGATTTCTTTATTTGTTAATTTCGGACCAAATTGATAAGTTTGGTGTCGTTTCCGACTAAATTACATCTTCTGAATTCAAATTGAATGTTGTGATTACAGTTTGAAGAATTTTTTTTCATTCGTAATATGGACATTTGTTTTGGTGGAGTTATACTGTGAAGATCTACTGCATTGATAGACGTCACTTTTGAATCAGCTTGATAACCAATTTCAGTTTTTGCCCCTGGAAGGTAGGCAAATGTCAATTCTGACAGTTGCACGGCGGTTCCGTGGTGGGTCCGCCTCGTTAATAGTAAAGGACAGTCTGTAGAGCGTATGTGCCAAATTTCATGCTTTTATCACAAAATGCAAGGTGGTTCTTACTAACCGCCGCACTAATATGTTCAATATTAATTTGTTATTGTTACATACGGGATGTTACACTTTTTTTGTCAATATTCCAGGAAATGGTAGAGCATCAAAAAATAAGTAGACTTTTAAAAAAAATGTATATCGGAAAAGCATAACAACGGAGATAGAAGCTTTCAAAGTTGAGTTTTAAAAATGGTTTTTGTGTTATAATTCCAAATTCAATTGCTGGATTTTGACCGAATTCGGTACACAAAGTAAGTTGATACATACCTACAAGCTGGTCACATTGTTGAATTCTGTCAAATGTGTGAGAAAAATACTTTTTACTTACAATTTTTTTCAAAAACTTATTTTTCGTTTTTTTTTTGTTCGGCGAAAGTACTCATTTCTCGATGCACTACCATCTCCTGGAATATTGACAAAAAAAAGTTTAACACCCTGTGTAATGTTAATTCTTGCAATATAACTTGAAAAATAGAAACTATTGAAAAAAAATAGCTTTTTAAAAATTCCTAAAAACTTTCGGACTATACGTTACCGGTCAATTTCAACCAAATATTTTGGACAGGGAGCTGATGCCTCAAAACTTACGTCATAAGGTACATGATTTTAAGCCTGTAGGTCTAACGTGCGTTGATAAGGTTGTTGAAAATTTCTTTGTCTTACATGTCAGACTGGGGGCTTTAGGCTGGTATAGGCTTGTCAATTTTCGAAAAATGTAAAAAATTGATGTCATAAAGTACATAAATGAAACCAACGGGCTTTTGTGTGGGAACATACCCTCAATCAAAAATCGGGTCATGAGACAAAATTTTTGGGGGCTCTCGGTCCATAAGACAAGTTTGAGATTTTCAAAAAAAGGCCAAAATTTACCTCCTCCTGGAGACTTCTCCTTTGGCATAATTTTAGGAATGAAAAACGATTCTCACATGAATTTTTACGCAGGTTTCAAATCTGCCCACAAATTTTTTTAATGGTACATCGCTTACAGGGTGCAACATCGAAAAATAGTGCAACATCGAAAAATGTTTCTCAAATCGTACACCCTGTATTTTAACATGGAAATCGATGCCGTTCTTTATCCTGATTACAAATATATATCACACTTGGTGGGTTAGTCAACAAAACGCCTGTGGAAAAATTGATAAATTTTGTTTTTTTTTTGAAAATTCCAAACTTGTCTTATGAACTGAAAGCCCTCAAAAATTTTGTCTCACGACTAGATTTTCGATCAAGGGTATATTCCCACACAAAATCCAGTTGGTTTCATTCATGTACCTTATGACGTAAATTTTTGGCTATTATTTCGAAAATTGACAGGCTCATACCAGCCTAAAGCCCCTGGTCTGACATGTAAGAGAAAGCAATTTTCACAACCTTATCAACGCACATTAGACCTACAGGGTTAAAATCATGTACCTTATAACGTAAGTTTTGAGGCACCAGCTCCCTGTCCATTTTGAACGATTCGCATTGAAGTTCTCTATATGCCATAGATCAGTCATGAATCACCCTGTGTATAATTTTTTGTTTGTTTTTGAATAAATACAAATCAACATAAACTGCAGCAATGGTAAATCCAACTGGAAAAGAGTTTCAGAGAAATTTTGAGTTTTTGAAACATAATTGCTTGGAGCAAAGCAATAAAGCGATCGTTTTTCGAATTTTTCGTGTGAGGTGTCCCATTAACGGAATGACCAAGATGAATTGTTGCATTGTTTGAAATGTCTATTAGAAAAATGTTCGTCAAGGCCGTGAGTAATGAAAGAACGCATCTTAAATTTATAACAAATTGAAGAATATAGGTGTCTGAAACCTCTTCTACAGATACCAGCATCGGCGACCTGGGTGAGCTTCACTTTAGATTTTATCGATAAGTCTCGGAAGTCTCAAATTTCGATCAGTCTGGTCTGAGTTCAGCAACACTGCCTTATCTCGCCCGCAAACGCGTGGCGGGAGAGGAGTCTGAAATCTCCATCGTTTTCATCCTGCTGCTCGGCGGCGTTCGAAAAATCGCGAGGCCGCCGCGCGCTTTCCCGATAATTCAAGCACACCAGGCTCCCCATATCGGCGCGTACACAAAAGCCAAAGCTGTTTCTTTTTCATTTTTCTGGTAATTAATTTGCATGAAAATGCAGTTGCACAAAAAAATTGTTTAGCATATCCCCATTAAGTGTGTTTAAAACCTAGGAAATTTTCAGCGTCGCGTCGCCATTTACTTGGCAATTTAAACAACATTTAAATTACGTTGTTACTTTCCGAATAAGCGCCCTGTACAGCGAGGAAAAATTTATGTGCGCCCCCATCCGCAGTCAACGCTCCCGCGAAACTCCCAAAACGACGCGCGGGAAACCCCCGAATTATTCACCTGGAGGCGGCGGGCAGGAGCGCAATGGCAGAATGCATCACGTTTCTTTTTGGACGCCACATTTTGTTTTCGATTTGGCCGTGTTTTCTTGCATAATAAAGCTCTTGGCTACATAGTTTAGACAATCGACAACCATCACGAGTGTTCTTATAGTGATTGGAGCAATAACAAAAATATCTGAAGAAGAAGGACTTACATCAGCATTTCACACTGCTGCTGCTAATAGTATACACATTCCCTTCCTCAGATTGCCAGATACTTCAATAAAATTAAAACAGTTTTCGAATATCACTCCAACACTCATAGCCCAGTCAACACAGAAAAATTTTCAAAATAAATAGTGTAGTTTTGAAAATTGGTAGAGATGTTCTCGAAAGCTTGCTGATTACTGTGTAGAAAGTCCCCATCGATAGGTGGTGTGGAATCGCCGCCATCTTGGATTATTGATACATTCGAAGTATTTTTTGCAATTATCTCGAAATAAGGCAATCCCATCAAAAAACGGCTCGGTTCAAATGAAAGGCCATCAAATTGTCTACAAAAAAGTTACGCATCGTTTTCACGTATCTGTCATTACTTTGGAGAAATTGGCCTGTGAGCGTCAGGTGTGAGTCGTGGAGTAGATATTTTATTTCTTACGGCGTTTTTAAAGAATCGAGAAAAACTACAATGCAGTGCTGTTTAGTTATTCTTTGTTTATTAATAAAAAAAGTAAAAAACATTTTTGGCCTTCACTTCAGGAAATATGGGGGGGGTCAAAGGGAAAAAATTGAACCTCTAGTATTTCGGTTATTTGATAAAATTTTGAGAACATTTTTAGGAGGAATTATGAGTGATTCATTTATAATACAAGGTGCAAAAGACAGACCAATCATTGTACAGAGCGAGTCTGTACCCCGGATTTTTTCAGACCGCGCGTAAACTTGCAAAGCGCATCTCAACACTTGAAAATGTCCGTAACCAACACAACGAGAATCAGAACAATGGGTAACCTGAACTGGTTTGTCTGTCACTCATTGTTCTGATTTTGGTAGTGTTGGTTACGATTATTGCCAGATGTTTAGATGCGGCCGAGGATGCGGCCTTGCAGATTTACGCGCGGTCTGAGAAAATTCGGGGTACAGACTCACCCTGCACAATGATTAGTCTGTCTTTTGCACCTTGTATTATAAATGGATCACTTGTAATTCCTCTCAAAAATGTTTTCAAAAACTTTTCAAATAACCGAAATACCAGAAGTTGAATTTTTTCTCTTTGAACCCACCATATTTTTAGCGCACTTCTCCAAACGGGAAGGCGCTTTTGTCCTCGCTTTGTCCGTCCGTCCGTCCGTCCGTCCGTCCGTCACAGCATCTAGTCCTAGACGAAAAAGTTTTTGCGAAAATTTTTTACTCCATTGGGTAGCTCATGACCTTGTATCCCGAACCAAGAAAAATCTCGACGAAATAATAATAAACAATGACAATAATAACAATTTAGTGTGACGCGGCATCGCCGTTGAATGCTGCATTTCAGAAGCCGGCCTGATCTCGAAAGTTATCACATGCGAGGAAGTACCCGATCTTATCATTTTACCATAATACATATGCAGAGTTATATTCAGAGGATGATTTGAACTTCATTTTAATGAAAATTTCACATCGGTGCGAGGTGCAGGCCAATAGTTATTAATTTTTGAAAATGACTCTGAAACTACGGCTCGGCCGCAAATGATTTATTCGTTGCTTGCTGGTGCTTGATATCCTTTCCTCCGAACAAAACGAAATTCAATACAGAGAATATTTCAACTCGAATGGGTAGCTCATGGCCTTGGTACGCGAATCAAGAAAAATTTTGCCGAAACAATCATGAACAATTACAAAAATAACATTTTGGTGTAGGGCAGCTTCGCCGATCAAGTGCTGGCATTCGCGGTAAGATGTAGAAAGTTGCGATATGCAGGCAACTACAATTTCTTAATGAAATACATCATTGCATGTACGGCATTATATTTAGAGAACAATTTGAACTTTCTTTTTTGACAAAAACCCCACTTCGATCGGACCGTCGGGTCAATTGTTATCAATTTTTGAAAACGACCGCAAAGCCACGGCTCGGCGCATATTACACGACCCTACAAATTTAAAATCAGACGTGCCGAAATAGTAATTGAACATTTTGAAATAGCCAATACTAGGTACCTGAAGGATAATGGCACTCAAATTACGAAACATGTTCGCTCAATAACAAAAAAAAAAGTAGGTAGGTATCACTAAAAATCATGTGACAGGCTACCATTTTTTCGGTTTTTCGATAAAAAAGAAATGTTCCAATTCAAAAGTGAACCCGATATTCGTGTTTAGGAGGTTGAAATCAGTTGGAGAACATTTTTTTATATAAGTAACAGAATGACGCTTATGTGGCCAGTTTGTCTGTCTGTCTGTCTGTCTGTCTGTCTGTCTGTCGGTCTGTCCGAGTCCCTGCAGAAATTAAGACGCTGAACTCCTTCTCGAGAATTGAAACAAGAGTCTTGGAACTTTTTTCCGATTAATAGCTGATGTCCCCAAGGGTGGCCAATGGGCACTATTTTTGTTATCCATACATCGTTATCATTATTCTCAAAAAACAGAGATCTCCTGTGCACTTCGATGAAGTTGAACTTCTCCTCGGGAAATAAAGCTACAGCCCTTGAAGATTGAACTTTATCCGGTGGATAGCTTAAAGTTTGTTTTCCTCCTCATCGGCATTTATACGCCATAGGAGTTGCTGCATTTATTTATGTTCAGTATTACAAGTGAAAAATCCGTTTGTACAGCACGACACCCAGACCTGATATGCCCGGGAATCGAACCCGGGAGCTCAGCTTGCCGAGCGAACACGCAGTCCACTCGACTAGTGGGCCGTCAAGCTTAGGTCCTTAAGGACCAAATAGGCAGGTTGGCTTTCATAATTCGGCCGCCATCTTGGCTGCCATATTGAAATTTCTTATTAGTGGAACGATTGTCATGAAACTTGAAACTTACATTTGTCTAGTACGATCATTCTTATTTTCAAGCCAAATTTCATGATTGCCCCACCATCTTGGCCGCCATATTGAAATCTCTTATAAGTGGAAGGATTTCCATGAAACTTGAGAGTTACGCTTGTCTCGTACAATCATTCCTATTTTCAAGCCGAGTTTCATAATTCTGCCGCCATCTTGGCCGCCATATTGAAATCTCTTGTTAGTGGAACGATTTTCATGAAACTTGAAACTTACCCTTGTCTAGTACGATCATTTTGATTTTCAAGCCGAATTTCATGATTCTGTCGATATTTTGGCCGCCATATTGGAATTTTTTGCCCAAGACGGTAGAACCCTAATCACTTACCATCTTGCGTTCACTAATCCTCCAAAAAGGAAGTGCGCTACTGAGCCTCATGCCCATGAGGCGTATTCGCTTGTTTGAAGTGAAGGGCAAAAAAATTTTTCACTTTTTTCCTATTCATTAACGAAGATTGACTAAACAGCACTGCATTGTAGTTTTTCGCGATTCTTAAAAACACCGTGAAAATGAAATACTACCTCCACGACTCACAATTGACGCTCACAGGCCAATTTCTTCAAAGCTATGACAGATACGTGAAAGTGGTACGCAACTTTTTTGTAGACAATTTGATAGCCTTTCATTTGAACCAAGCCGTTTTTTGATGCGATCGCCTTAATTCGAGATAATTGCAAAAAATACTTCAAATGTACCAATAATCCAAGATGGCGGCGATTCCACACCCTCTATCGATGGAGACTTTCTACACAGTAATCAGCAAGCTTTCGCGAACATCTCTATTAATCTTCAGAACTACACTATTTATTTTCGCTATTCTCCTAAATTATGCTTTCACTGACTGGGCAGTATTTTCAACTTTTTGTACACTCAGGCTTTCTACAAGGTGTCCCAAAATTAGCCTGCCATACTTTATCAGTAGATTTTTCGATCAAAAATCAGAAAAAAAGTTCTCATAAACTTGGGTCGAAAAATGCTTCATACGGGAGCTAGAGCCCCACAGAGGTGGGTCCCTGAAGATGGTTTTTATTCAATATCTCCGAAACTAGTTGAAGCAAGCTGATGAAATTTGGCATACGCTCAGAACTTTTTATTCTTAACAAACCGGGGTGAAAGTCATTTGAAAAATTTGCCTCGGAGTGAGGTAACTTCGCAGGAGGTGGGGTAAAAATTACCCCAACTTTTTTGTGGATGTTTTTTTTTCCAGATTTAATGTGAAATTATGAAATTTTCAGGGTGTTTTACGGTATACAGGTACTCCTGTTAAACTTCGACAGCTTGTCCCGTTTTTGAGTGAAATCGTTCTTAAATTTTCTTGGATCGATTTTGTGGACGATCGACTTTTTTCTGGTTGCAAAATCATCCCTGAGTTTTCATAGGCGTATTCATAGGCGACCAAAATTGAGAAAAAAGTTTTCATGAACATAAGCTGAAAAATGCTTTGTAAGAGCCCCCTGAATATGTGCCCCTGAAGATGGTTTTATTCATTACTTTCGAAACTAGTTATGACAAAATGATTAAAATTAGCAAATACTCTCAACTTTGTATGCTCAATAAGATAGGGTAAAAATCAATAAAAAAATTTACCCGGAGATGGAGTAACTTGGAAAGAATTACCGGGTGAAAATTACCCCGACTTTTTTGGTTGTAATTTGCTTCCGAATTTCGTGCAAAATTATAAAATTTCAGTGTGTTTTACAAAAAAAAGCTGATCTTGTTGAATTTCGATAGCTTTCCCCGTTCTCGAATAAAATCGTATTGAAATTTTCCGCAGGCTGAAGAATTGAATTTGTGGACAACCGACTTTTTCCTGGTTCCAAAAATCAGCCCAGGGTATTCCATAAGCGTTTTTTCCGCATTCGACAATTTGTGCTTCTAAAGATGGTTTTTATTTATTTCTTCCAAAACTATCTAGGGCAAAATTACGAAATTTAACCAATGCACTAAAATTTTCATGCTCAATAAGATGGGATAAAATACAATGAAAAAAATTACCGGGAGGTGGGGTAACTCGGAAAGAAGCAGGATAAAAATTATCTCAACTTTTTTGTGTGCTTTTTCAGGAGTTTGTGCAAAATTATGAAATTTCACCCGGTTTCGTGTAGAATTGTATTGAAATTTTTTGCAGGCTAAAGAATCATTTGTGGACGACGATCGACTTTGAAAAAGTTACCATGAACGTAGGCCGAAGAATGCTTTATAACGAGGCTATAGTATAGTCCTCGAACCCCCGAACAGGGCTGTGGCTCCCTTGTGAAGTATTTTTGACCTATTTATATTCAAGAAAAATGATCTTTATGGTTTTAGCCGTAGAATACGCCTATGAGCTAAAGGGTGATTCAAATTAAGTTTCCACATGAGAAGACGCTGTACTTTTGACGTTTTCAAGAATAATTGTTCAATGTCAGAGCGATATTTGTGAAGTAGAAAGGTGTACAAAATAGACCATTTCCACATGACGTCACACGCACGTGTCGAACGGCTGATTCGGGGCAACGTCAACATGATGTCAACTATACGTGCCAGTTTGTCAAAACTTTGTGACACCAGTGACTTTCACACCGACACCGACTGACAAGATTGACATACTACCAATCTGACTGACGCACATGACTGACGTAGCCCACGTGCCCCGTGACAGATAACGCATACCTGACTGACGTTGCTCCGAATCAGCTGTTCAAGACGGAGCTGCGTGACGTCAGTGGAAATGGTCTATTGTCTGCGAAGAAATACACGACTGAGAATCTGGTGGAATATGTCCAAGCCTATTACAAAAATGGCTCGATTTTCTAGATTCAAAATTATTCGCGTGAAGAAAGATACGCATACTCCTTCTGAAAGTTCATTTTTGTAGGGGGTTTGAAAAACTTTCACCTGTTTTTTTTTTGTGGTGTATTTGTAGACAATTTTGTACACCTTTCTACTTCACAAATATCGGTTTGACACTGAAAAATCCTTCAAAATGTGAAAAATACAGCGTCTTCTCATGTGGAAACTTAATTTAAATCACCCTTTACTCAGGGCTGATATTGGAACCAGAAAGAAGTCGGACTCGCAAAACACTGAAATTCCATAATTTTGCACGAGATCTTGGAAAAAAGTGAACTCAAAAAATTTGGGGTAATTTTACCGCCCATTTTTGATTAATTTTTCTCGGGAGAGTTACCTCATCCCCGGGTGATTTTTTTTTAATGATTTTCACTCCATCTTCTCAAGCATAAAAATTCTAGCTGTGCTAAACTCCCTCATTTTGTCCTAACTAGTTTCGGAGGCAATAAATTAAAACCGTCTTCAGGGACACACATTCAGGGGGTTGTAGCCCCTTATAAAGTATTTCTCGGCTAAAGTTCATGGGAACTTTTTTTGTTAGTTTTGGTTGTAGAATTCGCCTAGGAAATACTCAGGGCTGATTTTGGAACCAGAAAAAAATCTATCGTCCGAAAATTCAATTATTCAGCACGCAAAAAAATTTCAAAATTATTCTACTTGAAAATGGGACAGGCTATCGAAGTTGAAAAAAAAAACACCTTTTTTCCATAAAACACCCTGAAATTTCATAATTTTGCATAAAATCAAGAGAAGAGACATACACAAAAAAGTTGGGGTGTTTTTATTCCACCTCCTAACAAGTTACCCCACTCAAATTTGCTCCACGGACAAATTTTTCAAATGACTCGTATCCCATCCTGTTCAGCATAGAAACTTCTGAGTATGCGCCAAATTTCATCATTTTGCTCCAACTATTTAGTTTCGAAGATATTATTATTATTATTATTATTATTATTATTATTCGTTTATTGTATATTTGAGAATACATAATTCCCATGTTTCAGTTTCGAAGATATTAAATAAAACTATCTTCAGAGACCCACCCTTAGGGGGCTGTAGCTCCCTTATGAAGCATTTTTCGACCCAGGTTTGTGAGAACTTTTTCTCTTGTTTTTGATCGTAGAATCTGCTGCTGAAGTATGGCAGGCTAATTTAGGGACACCCTGTATACATGTTATACTGAGAGGAGTTTATGAATTTTCAATGGGAGTTGTAATATGTAGTCCATACTGTAATGTATCAGATTTCATATATTCATCTACATATTTATTTATTATTTCAACTGACGATGTACTATCAATGTCAAATATTCCTAATGTATGATACAGAAATGTCCGATGTCTAACATTAGAACGCATTCGGTAGCCCTAAGGCTGGAGAAGAGCTTTCTGCCGAGGTATGTATACTATATTATTCAATTTCTTTGAATTTGAAGAATAACTAATATTTGTCAATAAACAAAAAAAGTCGTTATTTTTGTTAACTAATTTGACTGCCCAATTAATTATTAATCACCCACCCGGTAGATAGGTACTCGATGTAATATCCCTTTGCTTAACCATCTGAATGTCGGCAATCAGTTTAATTGTCATACGAAATTTATGAATCGCGATACACCGCGATATACTAACATCAGAAATGTCAAAATGCATTAATAAAACGGAAGGGGAATCCCGAATTTGAACATAATGCTTCAGTTAAATTGGCCGGAATAATTCTGGCCCTGCCAAGATTGGATTAGATTTTCAAACGGCACACAACTTTGAAATTCTCCAACTAAATGCAATGATCAAAAAATTAAATGCTACCGCACCTATTCTATACGGAGCAGAGCCTTGAATTCTCGTAGAAAAATAAACAGCAACCTCTTGTTATAATTTTAATCTTATATATGGGTCAATTGATATTAATTATGGGCGCACACAATTACAATGCAGCCTGGAAAAATGCTGTTGATGGTCCGAAAAAACTTAATTTGTGCGGGAACTTGCGTCTTCAGCAAGTACCACAAGCAGAAGTTTCGCTGGTGCTTTTGTACAAGGTAATGTGTTTCAAGCTATGGTGGGATAATAAACTTCACGGCACTTGCCCCGTGCCTGATAACATTACACGGAAGAATGTTTCAGCAAACATGCGGCCAGTGATTTAATAATACATATAAACCTAAAATAATAATCAAGAGTTTGAGGACCCTTTTCGCACCGCTGCAAGTCTCGGCTATATTTGGATCCCTATACTGTTTGTATTATCCCATTCATCTTTCAAGTTCAGAACTTGGACTTTTTGGAGCGAAAATAACATGACAAGCAGTTCAACACCAACCAATGATGGCTACAAGACTACGTGGTTGGCGCACTTCTCCAAACGGACAGCCGTTTATGTCTTCGCTTTCTCCGTCTGTCTGTCGGTCCATCACGGACCTTAGTCTAAACAAAAGGTTTCCATAAAAAAAACCTCAAAACTAATGGGTATCTCATGGCCTTGGGATCCGAAACAAAAAAAATCTTGCTGAAATAATGATAAATAATTACAATAATAACAATTTGGTGTCGTGCGGCGTCGCCGATTTCACAAGTCGGCTGGACTTGGAAAGTTATTGCATGAAGACAAGTACCCGTTGTTATCGAAATACATGGACACCTATACGAAGTTGTATTTAAAAAACAATTGTAATTTTTTTTTGACAACAACTTCACATCAATACGACCCACGTCACGGGTCAATTGAGCAATTTTTGTAAAATGACTCAAAACTACGGCTTGACGGCAACCGGCAAAAAAACATTCGTTGCTTGCTGGCGCTTGAAATCGTCTCCAAACGGGACGAAGTCCTAGTTTTTGTTATGCCTTCACAAGAAAGTGTTACTTCTTGTTCTTCAATAGACAAAATACTTCTGTTGTGCGTCAAATGACCTGCGATTTCCCGAATGTTTCCTTTCCGAGCGTGACGCGGAGCCGGACTCTCCGTCAACTTGACGAACGACAAAAATATCCTGCCTTCCTGTGAGTACATCCCTTACTCCCTTTCTCCAGCCTTCACTGATACAGTACAGGCAGTACAGACTGATACAGTGTAAGACCAGTAATTATAGACCATGGCAATGAAATGGCGGCAAGTCTTTTTGAACAGATTGAAAATCGTCCGTTCAGTTTTAAAGCTTCCACATTACCACATTTTAAATTGTTTATCGTTCGCTTTGATTGCTATAAGGTTTTAAAATTCCGACTGGTCTTTTCAATTTACGATAATTATATAAGTTACCTATTGTCCGATTGTCTGGCTGTATTGTGCGTGCATTCAGCGGGGTTTAAAAATGCATGCTGCTGCATACAAAGTCGATTTACCCATAAGTACGAGTAATATAGAGATCAATAAAAATGATGCTAAACGTTTTACGAAACATTACGAAGCACCCTGGGCTTAGAGTAGGCTTTGCATCTTCACTTTTCATAAGGATTGAGTTTCAAAAATAAATTGGTTACTTATGGTGCGATTCTCTAAAAAATTACATTCCATAAAGGCTCTGTTACGTTGTTATTATCTAGGCAACAGCCAATGGCCGACACGGATTTTTACATAACAGAGCGTTTATGGAATGTTATTTTTTACAGAATAGCACCATTAGTTACTTTGCTTAGGGGTCGTGAGATTACTTGGATAATACTTATACGAGAAATTTATAATACTCTTGCTTATAAGTTACTTTTCAGTTTGGAATATCGACTGTTGAAAACTTATATACGTGGAGTGCGGCATTCCTGGTAATCAGAAAGTGCCTCAAGTACCACCCGCTGCAGCCAAAAAGTTCAAGCTTTAAGAAGCATCAATTACAAGGTTATAAGCATCCTTTTCCTTGGTTGTCTAACCCGTGTGTCCTTTTTTGACTTGGTATGACCGAATCTTTCTTTGGAAAATTTTATTTGTATATTCAAAAATTGGTTGGTGAAAAATGGTAGACCACGCCCTTTTTTTCAAAATATTTTACATGAGGATTTATTCTGCTCGCTTCGTTCGCGATTTATTTTTCTTATCTTTACCATATTCCCCCAAACTAAAATTATTCATATGTGTACAGCCATATTATCCACTGAGGATTTGGAATGAAAATCTGACATGGGTTTTTTAACGACAAATCTGGTATTATTTCACAGGAGAAAACCTGCATGAAGTTCATGAAGCATCGATGCACCTAACTTTTTAAATTTGAATCTTACATCAATTGCCAACACAATTTTCATTTTTTATTGAAACGTTTTTTTTATTGGGCGGGTTTAGAAAAAGTTCACCACTTTTTCATTACTATAAGTGCATAACTTTATCATGTAGTATAGTACATCTTACCAATTTACAGGGTGTATTCGACGTGACATAACTCCTTAAATAAGATTAGGAGACTGCAATGCATGATTGAAGCCCAATTCTAATACTTGAATATGTATCTCAATCAATAAGCGAGCTTTTTGGGAAGAAAAATTTATTGAGGACATCATTTCCTTGTGCTCTTTATGTCGTGATCCTTAGTCAAACCTATGGATGTCTACAGAAAAAATGAAAAAAAAAAAAATAGGGGCCAACTGAAATGGCTTTAGCAACATATCGATGGCGAAGAACAGCAACCTTCTATGTCACCGTTTGCAAAAATTCAGCAAGCTCCTATGTCAAAAAAGGGTGATGAAAAACAAGTGGAGAAGACTGATTTTTTACAACTTTACAAAAAAGGGTACTTTTCAGGAGAAACAAAATTGTACTTTAAACGTGATGTACTATATTTTCTTCCATTTTGGGTTGAAATAATATTCACTATAAATTAAGGTGACCTAATGAGATATGAAATTTGATAATATTCACTAGATTTGGCTATAAAACGTGGCATAGACGGTTTTGTCAGCAACATATAGATAATTTTTGCACATAGAAGCTTTATAGCAGCTTTTTTGTCTGACATAGAAGGCTATTTTCCATCTTGTTGTTGAAATTTTGTGCCACAACCTTTCATCTTTGACATAGAAGGTTTATCTTCTGCCTTGTCATCGTATTTTCTGCTAAAACCTTCTTTGTCTGACATATTTTGCACTTGACATACGAATAAGTCTTAATTGGAATCGGAGGTTTTGTCAGTCGAATTAAGACTGGAGTGTCGATTGTTTGGTTAATTATTTTCAACCCTGCTGAAATTGACATAGGAGGTTGTTGATTTACCGCAAATGGTGACATAGAAGGTTGCCGTTCTTCGCCATCGATATTGTAGTTACACCCATTTTGAAATTTCAATTTTCGGAAAACTCGATTTCATTTTTTTTTTAATTTGAAGACATACTTACTTCTACTTGAGCTTCTACTCTCTTGTTATAGTTTCCGAATGAGGGTCTGTAGTTTTTCGGTTTTTTTTTTGGTGGACAGGTTTAGCCGAGGGTCACGACACAAAAGTCGGTCTGTGTTTTTTTTGCACTGCCGACCGGTAGTCCGCAATTTGTCCTTGTGATGAAAATGACAACCTTAAGGGTGAAGTTGAATTGACAAAAGAATACGTTGCGGAATCAAACGCTGTGGGCTTATTCTTGGACAGAAATTCACCATTCAGGTCTTTTTCGAAAGCTACAATGTACTTTGGTTTGAGCCCATCCAAAAATACTTTTTATTTTCGATTTTTTTTTGATTTTGGAAATGCCAATGAGCGGGCTCAAACCAAAGTATACATACTTGAAGCTTTCGAAAGAGACCTGAATGGTAAATTTTTGTCAAGGAATAAGCCCACAGCGTTTGATTCCGCAACGTCTTATACTCTGGACAGTCAGTGGACACACTATAGAAAGCCTAATGATCATCAACGATGGATCGTCGTCCAACTTCCCTTGCTATCTTGGTGACAGCAAGGGAAGAGTATATTACATACCGAGACGGGAAATACATCATTACTGCTGAGGGCACAGAGAGCAGCCCGCTATAGCCCGAAGGTGGAATGATGTATTTACCGTCGAGAGTATGTATACTATTTTACTCACAACCATGTACTCAGCTTGCAGGATTACAGGCGTTCAAAAGTTGAAATCTGAAAATTAACTTTTTGTCATAACTTCCAGATAGGCCGATTAATTTTGCTGAAACGTGGTTCAGGAAATACTGATTAACACACTTATTGTTTGATTCGATGCATACTTTGAAATTTCCCTTCTAAAGCTACCATTTCTTCACTTTCTCGGGAGGTCGGCAATGGGTTACTTCCCGACCTCCTACTAGGTATGTAATGAATCAATTGCCATAGTATGGTTGTAAGTAAATGTGATTACGTTCGTGCTTAATGATCATTAACATGACCCGTTGATGATCATTAAGCTTTCTAGTGTGTTCAGGGTTATATTTTACTAATTCAACTCCATCCTTAACACAATAAAGCCACAAATCACCGACAGAATCACGCGTGTAACAAGTTTTTAGAGCTCCTCTGTGACACACAGGTAGACATACGGACGGGCAAAATCGTTTTTTTTTTCCACGTCTAGAAGCGCTTAAAAGCGCTAAAAAGTGAGAAAAAAGACAGTTTCAAAATAATCAGGAGATTTCTGAAGCTCAATTTTGCCTAACCAATTCACTATTTTCGACTCTAACGAAAATATGGGTCTCAATACAGACATTGTGCAATAAGTCGTATAATTATTAAAACATAAATTCCTTTTTATATTATAAGGTTTGAGAAAGGCTGTGCCAAATAAAACATTAAATAATACAAATATTTGACTTGCAAAATTAAACTGTGGGTATTAAAGATGGAAAACCTGTGCGCAAACTCAGCTAATCACACACAATTTTTATTAATAAAATATTTACACAAATGAAAATGTTAACTTCAGTACCTACCCATTACTTCACGCTTTATAGGTATATCTACTTCCGATAAAGCTAGTTCGCTATTACCTAACCTTTCATTGATCTATGAATTGAAGAAGAAAGATCGAAGGCATAAAATTGAACTGAACAAAACAAATTTTGTAACTTTTTTTTCTCCACCCACAAAGCAAAGGGGCCATATTCACCCTTTTTATAAAACATACGGTGTGAATATGCATTGTCCTGTCCGCCCATTCCCATACACGGATTGTACGTATTCATTCCATTCTGTACAAATGGAGCATCGGGATATCTATCTTCATTTCTCATGGTTATTGTGTGTCATCTGGGAATATGAAAAATTTTCAAAAGAAAATAAACTTTGTTACTCGACTCTTCATAGTGAGAGTATAATATTTTGATGCATTCTGATGGCTTTGAGGCCAATCACTGGAACAAAAACATGGAAATTCCGATTATTTATTCCAAGCATAAGGTCTGCAGGTGCAGCAGCTTGCGGTTAGCTAAATAAAGTTTCTCAAACAGTTTTCAAACAAAGCCTAAAGTGAGTTTTTTCAATAGCTTCTGATGTTTTTTGAGCACGTTTAGTTCTCACGCGACTTAAAAGTATAATTAATTAGACAAAAAATGTGTTGTTGAAACCCATTTCATTCACAAATGATTGTTCTCGAGGAAGCGCGTTATCTTAAAGTGTAAATAAATTGTTTTTCATAATAAACGAATATGACAGTTGACCGCGGAGAAGTGACAGTAAAAAGTTTTACTAATTACCCAGGAGATAACACTTTTTTTTGAAGATAATATATGAGAAGTGTGGCTTCAATAGTTTTACTTTTAGCTTTTCATTTTCCATGCTTTCGGAGAATTTGCAACGGGTACCTTATTATTGCAATTGTACAACAACTTGTACATGTACAACCTAGTGCAACCTAGCTACATTCAATAATTTTGAGCCAATCAATTTTTAGGAACATGAATTCAAAACGAAGTCTACTCATAACAAGAAAAGCGTCAAAATATCTTGTCTATTTCAGTTTCCAATCAGAAATAATTTGACTTGTCCTGACTGCATCAAAGTAGAAAATGAATTGCATCTATTTTGCAATTTCTTCTACCGATCAGTAGGCATGTTGTATTGATGAATCGTCCTGTCGACGAGTGGCGTATCGGTGGATTCGGTGGATCGTCCTGACGGTGAATTGTCTTGTCGACAAGATGAACGTCGGCAAATGATCTTGTATAGGTTGGTTAGTTGTTGCTGTGTTGAAGATTCGTTCTGTCGGTAACTTGTTCTGTTGGTGAGTGGTGAGTCTTCGATTGTTTCGGTAAGTTGTCTGTCAGCGGGCTATACGATTCTTTCAAAATAAACTTATCCACCTGCTCCATCATCAAACTAGGATTTCGCATCAGTCATCCTGCTGTTCGTCATTGAAACGATTCCGCAATTAATGAAAATATATATCGGCGGATTTTATTGGCTTGAAACGACCTGACGACATGCCGAATGATCAGACCGACGAGATTCCAATATTATTGAGAACTTTCAATTGCATCCAGACAACACCAGCAACGATTGTAAATAACCCGCACCGCACACTTCGAGCACCTAACAAGATTGCCGTTTCCATTCAACTTTTATTCGGGTAAAAATTTGAAAAAATCACCCAGAAATTCACCAGAGACTTGGAAATAAGAAAGGGAACGCGAATTTTCGAATATGGTAAGATCAGATTTGCGGCGGGGCACGCGGCAACAAAAGAAAATCGATGTTGCGGTAATTCCGTTTGGCCAAATTCGATTTTGGAGAGAAAAAGCTAGGTTTATACGACTCTTGCTTTGGCATACACACAACATACAAACACATCGGGCGACCGGCGGTCCTGTTTTTATTTCTCGCGGTTTTTAGTGGCGCAGTCTTTTTCCAAAATCCATCATTCTGTCGGCAAGAGTGTCGCCACGAGTGATTTGGTGAAATAGGGCGGAACCAAAATGCACATCGCACCGCACCCGAACCGAGCTGGAAATTTACAAAAATAGCTGCAAGAGGTGACGTTACTAATTAGAAATGATGCAATGGAAACGATGAAAACTAGCATCAATGAATTAAATTATTTACAATGGATAAAAATAGTCGATTAGATTTGGAAATATTCATAGAAAAATAATTTTGGATTAGTAATTGTGAAAGCATTGTTTAAATTATTGAAATGTTATTAGCTCATTATGCATCACAATATTATTTTGAATTGTTATTCGTAATTTGAGTTAAATCACAACTAGGTGTTGCAGATTTTATTCGATTCAACATCATTCACCCTTGGTATTCAAATGAACTCTTTGGTTTTTGTTTGCGGCCCTAGCTTTATACGGTTATTTTCAAGTTAGTTATTGATTAATAACTAAATTATTGTGGACCATAATATAAAATCACTAAAACGTTTGAAATTATTCCTTTCATTATCCAGCATTTGAAATTCAAATGGAACCTGTGAATGACATCATTTATATAGGTATTAGGATTACACGCACAGAAGAATGACAATGAACGAGGAAAATGCGAGGAAAAAATTACGCAAGAATTAAAGCGCGAGTTATAAATACCCATTTACACTTATCATTTTAAATAAACAATAGCACACTGCTTGCCATTCAAGCCAGCCGAATCTTGCCGGTGGTGTAGTGCTCAGAATGGGCCGAATGCTGAGCCATCATTACACAAGCTTGCGGTCTAGCGAGAGTTTTCCAAAATATGTTCTTATATTTACACTGTGCAACTCCATTAGCTGACGAAACTCATCCATTCACATCATAATATAATAATAATTGTATTCAACTGTCACAAAAATATAGCATCAGCCTTTTTCTCGTTACATTTTTCGGTAAAGCGTCTGGAGCAGTTAGTAAGGCAAAAGCTATGTACGTAGTTTAGGTTAAATGTGATGAATGGCATGATCAACCTAGAACCCAGAAAATAACACTCCTTGAATTCGCATTGGTTTTGGCTTACTGACTCACCATTATGTACTACAGCTTTGTTCTAAAAAAAATTCCAAATGAATTGAAAAAAAAACGGTAACATTTTCAATGAGAAAAATCTGTTCCGCATAGGATGAAGTCATCTATGTATCACGGGAATTCAAGACGGCAATAGCCTTGGCTAACCGCCTTCCTCTCGGACCCTCAAAGACCGTAGGGGTGGTCCCTTGCCCTCAGTGATTACCATCAATATAATTTCGTTATTACATAAATACTGTGCGCGAAGAGAGCGGACGCAGCGTAGTGTACTTGCCCAAGGGGGCTCCATTACCTGTACACGCACACGAACGAGATGATTGTAGGTAGTAGCATAAAATCCATAGTGCGGCTCGGTGCGTCCGACACCTCGACACCCAGATGGGTAAAAGAGGTTACGATCAGAAAAAGGCTGATGCTATATTTTTGTGACAGTTAAATACAATTATTATTATTATTATATTATGATGTGAATGGATGAGTTTCGTCAGCTAATGGCTATATATATATATATGCTATATATATATATATATATATAGCCATAAATATATATATATATATATATATATATATGCATAGATATATATATATATATGCATAAATAGATGTAATAATGACGAACCGTTATTCTTAAGAGTTTCAAAACCGCAACATCCCCTTTAAAACCTGCAAGCAAGTAACCATAGTTTCATATCTCAGGTGCATCAGGCTGATTTTGAAACTGATGACCTAGCAGAAAAATATCACTTTTTGATGTTGTGCAAGTATGGCGTAAAACAATAAAGACAACATAGGCGTCAAGAGCATAACACTCTTGATACCTGAATATTTACTAGGTATACAGGGTCCCTTAAATACACCGAAAACGTTCTAGGGCAGCTTCCTCTCATCAAAACAAGAAAAAAAGTTCCATTAAATATGGGTCCGGAAACGCTTCTAAGGGAGCTACAGACCCCTGAAGGTGGGACCCTGAAGATGGTGTTAATTAATTAATTCCGAAACCGTTCAAGGGAAATCAATCAAACTTATTAAATCAACACAATTAATAACCTTCTTATGCCCAACAAAATTTGAATGCCTAACAAAAATGAACTTGCTTTGAAAAACTCCTATAACCCAAAGAGGGCTGAGAAGGTAAAAAACAAGTGAATATCCCCTCACGTGCGTGAGTCGCAATAGCGCATTTTCTAAGTGCAGGTCTGTCATTGATAGAAATGAAGTCCGGCTTGAAAATTAAATGTTCATGCGAGACAAGAGTAAGTTTCACGTTTCATGACAATCGTTCCACTTATGAGAAATTTCAATATGGCGGCCAAGATAGCGGCGGAATTATGAAATTCAACTTGAAAATAAGAATGTCCATATAAGACAAGAATAAGTTCCAAGTTTGATGTCAATCGTTCCACTTATAAGAGATTTCAATATGGCGGCCAAGATGACGGTGGAATTATGAAGTTTAGCTTGAAAATAAGAGTGATCACACGTGACAAGGGTAAGTTTCAAGTTTCATGAAAATCGTTCCACTAATGAAAAGTTTCAAGATGGCGGCGCAACCATGAAATCCAATCTGCCCACTGGCCACCCTCAAGAACCTAAGCTATTCATCGGAAAAACTTCCAGGGCTCTAGGTTCATTCCCCGAGGAGTAGTTAAATTTCTTATTTGACTTATTCTTATTTCTTATTTCTTATCTGAAATTTTGGAGATATTGAATAAAAAACCATCTTCAGGGTCTCACCTTTAGGGGCCTGTAGCTCCCTTAGGAAGCGTTTTCGGACCCATGTTCATGGAAACTTTTTTCTTGTTTTGATGAGAGTTAGCTGCCCTAGAACGTTGTCGATGTATTTTCGGGACGTGTGTGTAAAATTTCAGTTTTCCAACCTCTGGCTATCTTCCCCCATAAGTTAACCGAATAAGAAATTAAGTGGTCTCAAATGAAGCGAAAATGAGGATCTCAATCAAATCAGACAGTTCGAAAAAAATCGAAGATAAAGTCTAGAGTTCAGCTCCTGGATACTAAATAAATTTTATTCTACAATAAAATTTTAATTAGCGCTACTAGGAGCCATTAATTGCGTGTAAGATATGACAGATGGTTTGCGTGAATTTTCTCCTTTCTCAAGGAATAGCGAATAGTTGAATCAAGTCTGTGTTATTATTGCACGTTTCACCTCCAGTTGCACCAGATTTTTCCGAAAGAATTAACTTTATACTTCACTACTCTCATGGTTACTTAGCAACTGGCCATGCTATTGGCCGTTGCATAGCAACTATGAGCGTGATGAAGTTGATTCGCTCGTAAAACTTTGGTGGAACTGGATGTTAGCCAGGGAGAACCCTCGAACACGGTCATGTTTCGGCCTTTGGGGGTCTCATCGGTGAGGGGAGAACTCTATCATGGTAAGGTCAACGACACGTTTGGACAACAGAATATCTCAGGCCAAAATTACTCCAGCCATAATATCTAAGCCAAAAATATAAGTGTGAAATAGCCCAGGGCATGAAAATACTCTAGCCAATAATATCGAACACAAAGTTAATATTCTATATAGGTTATATAGAATATTACCTATATAATGATATCCATATTGAAGTCGAAGCATTTGATCCAAGCGCACACTTTTTTCTTGTTACAATCGTTTTTGAATGAGGAAAGTGTGCAACGGCTGAAAATGAGAAAAAGCCCATTCGGAAACTGAATATTTTCATCGGCGTTTGAATATTGGACAAAGAGATGGAGACGAAGAACTATACCGCACTCCCCACCCACCATTTGATACGTCACTGCTATGTACCAATTATTATTATTCATGGAACTGTTTTCCTTCAGGAATATTGTTTGACATGGGATATTTTTGATCAGGACTATTTTGTCGCAAGGATTGAAATCTCTATGACTCATACTTTAGAAGGAATTCGATAATAAGATAGACAGGCGGACATGAAAATGCAGGTAATAAACTTTTGTAGGAAAATGCGCTAAAAACAAGTTTTTTGGTCATCGGTTAACGATCAAAAGTTTTCTGACAAACGAATTTGCAGAAGAGGCCCAATGGAATGGCCCGCAAGAACGCCCGATCTGAATCCACTTGTGTGGGGCCATTTGAAAACTACAGCTCATGGCTCGGAAGCTGAGTCTCTAAAATAACTTCGTCCGTGCCAATTCCTTAAGCAACAACCTTATCATTGTTCAGAGGTCATTGAAGGACATTTTCAACATTCAATCAAGTGAAATGATCCCAAATATACCACATCTCAATTTCTCATTTCCCTATTCAAATGTAAAATTGACCTGTCTCGGCTTTTTTCTTTTTTATCGCCCGTTCGCTCAAAAGCTGGGCTGAGAGTTGGGCCAGCCTGTATACTGGCAAATTGCTATCATCAACTTCTTCGCTCCCACCTACCCCAGTTTTGAAAATTTAAACAGAACTACATACTTTGTGATACACGAGGTGATCATTAAATTGAAAATAACTGTATTATTTTTATGCAAAAAAGAATGATTTGTAGCTATCGTCAAACTTATCCAAAAAATTCCAATAAATGAGGGTACTTTTAGTGGGAAAACTACTTTAGATTGCTTTAGAGATACAATTATTCTTGTACAGCGGAGTCACATGATAGGTACGGTACTAAAATCTGAAAAGTTTACTGAAAACCAGAGTAGCAGCTTATTGCTATAACTTTCCGTGGCAAATTGTGATGACCTGGCATCGTCGGGACTTATTTCACGCATGGTTTTTATGGAAATATTTATTATGTCTTTGCCGTATGCCGACTACCTACTGAGATGAATAATTTTAAGAAATCATGCTCTAGTATGGGGGCATAGGTCGTGCCGTGTGCAGCTTCGTGAAGATATATAGAGCTATGTCTTAATCGATTTCTGGGGGATCAAGGACCATGAAAAATTATGGTGGAATATTGGCATTTGCTGCAGGCAAATATGGCGGAGGCGCCAAAATGGGCTTGATCTGGTAACAAAAAACTGGCTGTAGCTCGTTTGTTTTTGAACGGATTTCAACATCTGACACGTCATTTTGTGAACAAAAGAATTCTCTTCTCACTTCATACCTAAATTTGCAAACGTCATTCCGTGAAACTGTCAAAATTGTCTTTATAAGATATGCTAAATTCCGCCATTTTTTTAAGGTTATCCGATGTTTTTGAAACCTGGCAGTATCATAGATCTTGAGGTGCTCTTTCCGAATTTATATTTTTCCACTCTGTATCTTTGCCGTTTTGGCCACTATATTGGAAAGATGGCGCCCAAAAAACAGTTTTTTGTCAATATCTTGAATTCAACTGACTCAAGATTGAAACGAGTATATGCGGAGGAAAGCCCATTCAAATCTCTACAATTTGAAGTATCAGTCATTTATGTGCGATTTACGGTTCTTGAGTTAGAGCTTTCAGAACTTTCGGAAGCATCAACTTTCGGCATTCAATCAGCATGTTAAATTGATATCACCGTCATGTAGTAAGCAAATTAACCCTAAATAGCTTTAGGCCATTAACGATGACAAAAAAAATTGAAAATCGATCATGGTGATGTTATTTGTGTAATTACAGGGTGAACTGTGACAGTAAATTGACTTTAGAAAGAAATAAAGGTAATTTAGCATTTGAAGGATATCAGATACATTTGAAACTCATTATTATGATGAAATTTGGGGTCATTATTGAGATTATCCACTTTTCCACTTCGTATCTCTGCTGTTCTGGCCATAATTTTGAAAAGATTGCGTCCAAAAAACATATTTTCGGAAAATTTTCGGGAAAATTGTGATAAAATTTCAGGATTCATATCAAAAGTGAAGGTCTATTAAATTCTCTAAAATTTGACATCTGAATCACTCATGTGCGACTTACGGTTCTTAAGCTATACCTTTTCAAAGTCAATTTTCCATTAGAGTTCACTCTGTAGTTGCATAACAACCGTTACCATGATTGATTTTCTGGATATTAATGGTCTGTGGTTGACAACTTATCATTATTTGTGGTCAATTTGACTGCCACGTGGAGCTAAGATCAACTTGATATGCTGATTGGATGACAAAAGTTGATGCTTCAGGGAGTTCTAGAAGCCATAACCCAAGAACCGGAAGTAGCACGTACACCAGTAAGGTGTCAAATTGTAGAGAATTGAATAAGCTTCCATTCGCATACAAACGCTTCCACCTCACATTGACTGAAATGAAGATAGTGACAAATAACTGTTTTTTGGGTGCCATCTTTTCAATATGGCGGCCAAGTTGGCAAATATACGAAGTGGAAAAGTAGAAATTCGGAAAGCGCACCTCAAGATCTATGATACTGCCAAGTTTCAAGAAAATCAGACAACCTTCAAAAAAGGCCGGAATTTAGCATATCTTATAAAGACAATTTTGACAGTTTCCCGAAATGACGTTTGTAAATTGAGGTATGAAATAAGAAGAGAACTCTGTTGTCTACAAAATGACGTTCCACATGTTGAAATCAGTTGAAAAACAAACGAGCTACAGCCAGTTTATTATTACTTGATGAAGCCCATTTTGGCGCCTCCACCATATTTGCCTACAGCAGATGTCAATATTCCACCATAATTTTTCATGGTCCTTGATCGCCCAGGAGTCGATTAGGACATATCTCTATATATCTTCACGAAGTTGCACACGGCTAAGCTTTTTTTGATCCTATGCCCCCGGACTACTCTGCCTGTTCGCTCATTACGTGAATATTATGTTGTCGTCCTACCTATCTACCTATTTTGTCACATAATTCCCTTTTGATACAATTTACTTCCTCATTACAGGACTTATTTTGCAACAGGAGAATGTGCTATTGAGAATCACGCCCGTGAAGACTTTGGCACTTGTTTCGTTTATACTCACGAGGCCTGTACTTCTACAAATTGATAAGCAAAGGCAGCACATAAAGGTCCAAAAGACCCGTAGTTTTAGTTTGTCTGGAAAATCAAAAACCAAAGTCAAAAATGATTCCAATGAAAAGAAACAAAAGCGAGATACAGCCATTGAAAGACTGATTCAAAAAATCGGTTTTTCGCACAGCTGGTCTTTACAATGATTCATTTGATCGGCAGATTGTCCTGCATGCTGTTTGCTGAAACATAAAAAAAACTGAAGAAAATGCTTCTCAGAGATGAATGTCTTAAGCTTTGTCGGAGATTATAAGAATCATTACCCTTTCACTTCACCAATTTTCTACGAATTTTTTTTTTTAAATGAACAATTCAAGAATTCACACCAAATTCCAATAAAGATGGGACAGGATGGTACAGATTGAACGTCATTTAATTTGAAGATCAATAGAGAATCAAAAATGTAGAGGACTTTTTCCAGAAAACATAATTTGAGAAATGCCTGATAACGGAGATATGGCCCTTCAAAGTTGGAAATGAATAATCGTTTTTTCCGCACAAGTTTTGAACAGTTCAACTGATTTGATTCAAATTGGAACCAAAATTTTACTGAAATTATCTTCCTCGAACAATCATAACGTGTTTTACAAAGAAAATATGAAAATATTAAAGAGTGCCCCCCCTCCCCCTTCCTATTTTTCACCGCCATTTATTTTTGGAAACTGTTCATATTTTTGAATTCTACGTTTAATTTAGAAAAAAGTCACTTCTGCAAAATTGTGAGTAGGACGGCTTGAGACGGCCCACAACAGATTTTGATTCTTTATTGAAGGTACTTTTTAAGAAAGAGGAAAAGGTGAAATTTTTTTGCACTGAAGGATAAGAGTAGGATAAATTCGGAAAGTAATCTCACAACATCAGACCGACCGAGCAACAATCATCGAAATCCAACAGACAGAAGTGTTTCGACCTTTTTGGGTCTCTTCAGTTCCCAGCGCAAGACACATAATACAGGATACAGGTAATCTCGATATTCAGATCGCCGAGCCTCATCTTCGAATGCTCTAGCGCTGAAGAGACCAGAAAAAGTCGAAACACGTGTCTGTTGGATTTTGATGGTTGTTGCTCGGTCTGATGCTCTGAGATTATTTTCCGAATTTATCCTACTTTTTAAGAAGTTGTAATTTTTTTGGAAAGTTACGTTTACTCGTTTTGCGATGTTACAATTATTACATATTACATATTGACTGAAATTTGGTAGAAGCGTGAAATTCAATTCCAGGAAACATCTCGTGAGAACAATTTGTACATCGCTAGCCCCTAAGGCGACAGCCCTGCCTGGGTCACCGGGGAACCCCGCGAACTCCTTTGCGGTCAGGTCAAAATGGGACATTTTGCCAAAGAAAACTATACGTTGAATCATTTTTAAGCGTTAGATTATTATAAGAGTTTATAAAAAAAACACATAATTTTCAAGAAAACTTCTAAACCACGCACAAATCAATACGTCGTTCTAAAAAATTTTGGCTTTTTCCAATTTGATGTAAATTTGAATTCCTACAATCAATTTGTATTCTGTTTGAAGTATCCGTTGACTTCATCCTTTAGGTATAAGTCCGTGGTTTTGCAAGACACTAGATAATTCCCATAAATTTTGTATAGAGGGTTCAATAAAACAGTCCAAAATTTCTGAATCGTCAAGAAGCTCCCGTTCAAAAAAAAATTTTTTTGTTAAATTTTTATCACAAATAAGACGAGGGAGGCCTTAAAGTACAGAATGGTGTTTGAATTATTATCTACTTATCTCCTTTAATCACAGGGTGAGCGAAAGAAATCATCTTTTTGGTTTTGCATGGATAACTTTTTCCGTCCTTGACCGATTTTAAAAACTTGCAGCTCATATTGAAGCTAAAACTTAAGGTAAAAAGACCAGAAGATCAGAATTGTCTTGAGACAAACATTCAGAATCAAGTGTTCAATAAAAGTTGGGCCCAAATCATAAACGCCGTCTACAGCTCGTTTGGGAGAAGGATGAACTAAAAGCCACTTTTATTTCGAAGAAATCATTTATTCTGAATACAGTGAGGTTTTCCTTGCTTGTCCCAGCCAAAAACTGTATGTGAAGGAATCCAATTACAACTGCATGTTCAAGAAGGAGAAGTAGCCCCCTGATTACCTTTCATTGGTCGTAACCAAGACTACAAAAATCAAAACAATGAGTAATGGACAAACCAGTTTAGGTAATTAATTGTTTTTATTTTCGTAGTGTTGGTTACGACCAATTTCAGGTGAACAAGGGGTTGTTTCTCCTCCTTGAACATGCAGTTGTAAATGAATTCCTTCACCTACACAATTCTTGGCTTAGACAAGAACGAAAGATCTTGATGTATTCAGAATAAATGATTTATTCAAAAGAAGCGTGGCTGTCAGCAAATCCTTCTCCTAAACGGGCTGTCGACGGCGTTTAAAGTTTGGGCCACATTTCATTGAACCCTTGGATGTTTGTCTTGAGTCAATTCTGATCCTCAGGTCTTTTTACCTAGAGTTTTAGCTTCAATATGAGCCGCAAATTTTTAAAATCGGTGGACAAGGAAAAAAAGTTATCCATGAAAAACCAAAAAGATGATTTTTTGCGCTCACCCTGTGAATAAAGGAGATAAGCAGAGAATTCAAACACTCCCCTGTACTTTAAGGGGTTTCTGATGCGACTAAAAAAGTTGTTGACGGGAATCGGTTCTATTTTATCTTTTTCGTCAAGTTGAAACTCTTCCAAAAAGAAAATGTATAGGCATTGCTATCAAATTTTGAAAATTTCCAAAAAATTTTGAAAATTTTTGATTTTGATTTCAGAAAGTTCAAAAACCAGATAGCATCGACAATGCATCTTTCCTCAAGGACGTCGCATGCCAAATTTGAACTTTTTATTTTAAAAAAAAGGTACCAAAAATGATTCCTCATAGACATGAAAAAGTGAATTAGTAGAAATCATTTTTGGTACCTTTTTTTTGAAAATGAAAAGTTCAAATCTGGCATGCGACTCTCTTGAGGAAAGATGCATTGTCGATGCTATCTGATTTTTGAGTTTTCAAAAATCCAAATAAAAAATTTTCAATTTTTTTTTTTAAATTTTCAAAATTTGATGGCAATGCCTATACAATTTCTTTTTGGAAGAGTTTCTACTTGACGAAAAAATAAACTAAAACCGATTCCCGTCAACAACTTTTTTAGTCGCATCAGAAACCCCTTAAGGCCTCCTCGTCTTCTTTGTGGTGAGAATTCTAGAGAAAAAATTCTTTTTCGTACGAGAGCTTCTTGACAATTCAGAAATTTTGCAGTCTTATTGAACACCCTGTACAAAATTTATGTAAATTGTCTAGTGTCTTGCAAAACCACTGACTGAAAGCCAAAGGATCAAGTCAACGGACACTTCAAACAGAATGCAAATTCATTGTAGTAATCCAAATTTACATCAAATTGAAAAAAGGGCAAATTTTTTTGGTACGACGTATTGATTTGTGCGTAGTTACTTACATTGAAAACATTGAGAACAGTTCAAAGACATTGATGTGGGCTTTTCAAAAATTGCATTATTGCAGTCTGCAATATTCTATGATAGGTATTTAGGAGGTTTCGACAATTGAAACCTAGAACACACTTTCCGTTTTCACCCTTTATACGATGCTTGATGTAAATGATAGATTTACCCTATATGACACTTTGTACCTACTTTCTGACAAAAAGTAGGGATGTGATATAATATATTTCAATGTGTATTTTTTTTAAATCTGGAGCGTTGAGCAGTTTAATTCAATGGAATGCTTCAAGTTGAGATGAAGTCAAATTTTTGTGAAAAATGTCAATAGCACCGATTGAGGCTGCAGGAAAGTTGAATCTAATCAAATGGTTTTGTGCTGTCAAATTGTATGTTTTCCAAATTTAAATTTTCAGAATCTTATTACCTAAGGCTCTTTATGTATCAATACCGGTATCGGTGTTTTGGTATATCAATCTGATTTGGATTCATATACCTACTCAAGGATTTGGAAAAAATGCAAGTGCAATGAGTAAAATGCCGCGTTGACAAAGTTTCGCGCGATTCATGAGTTCCAAGACTCAACGCGGCCAAGTTTTCCCTCTACTTTCAGCAATATTTTAGCTGCTTTAACTCTTGGTAAGGAGTGTCGATTTGAGAGCACCACTTACTTACAGCCAACTGTAAACTCAGTTTTGTTGTTGGTTGTGAGTGATTCAACTGCTGGGTAACTCCGGGCTTAAAAGTAAACTTGATTTAGGCAACTGGCCTTTAGACTGGTTCATTTTTCCTTTGCTTCAATCCCGATGCAAATGCAAAAATTTTATATAAGTATTGTGACCGTTACTTCAAAGCATCTATTTGAATTTGCAGCGCAACAATTATTCATAACAAAGTTCGATGCTGTACCTACACCTAAGCAGTCGCAATGCCCGACTTTGTATGCCACCGAGGGAATAGTGTAAACGTCAGGTTTAACAATGATTATTATTATACAACAAGAACAATCTTATCAGCCGCAATATTTCGCTTATCGCAGTTAATTCTGCTCGTGTGTAGCAGCCGGCAGCAGCATTTTTGGCTTCTTAAAAATTCTAAAACTTTACCCTTTGTCGGAACTTTGAAAGCGAGCAAGGGAAGACGAAAGCGGCGCGCCGCGAAATCCCCGGAAAACTGTTGCACGGGTCCGGACTCTGACCGGAGGAGATGGAAGAGGCGATGGATAGCCGGTGTTGGTGTGGAACCCCAAAGCAAACACAACTTCACACAACTTTTGCCGAGAACATTGTTGAAAAATCCTCAAAGTCCTTCTCCTGCACGCGGTTCTTCGCGGTCCTTCCCACCTCTGGGGGATTCCTCCGGCGAGCGGCTCCCTAAGAGCTGTCGGGTCGTGCACGTTGTTCCGTCTATAGGTGCTGCTGTTGCTGGCTGTGCGGCTGAAAAACCACTTGTCAGAATATCACCAGCTGAACACGTCAGGCCGCGACGACTGAATGAAACGGCGTGCTATCTAATCCTGTATTATAGCGCCGGCCCTGTGTTCACAAGCGCACAGGCTAGCCACAGCACACACAGAGAGCTGCTACCTCGACGGCACCGACGACGAGGAGCTTCGGCTACTGATGGCTCACGGCACTTTTATCCCGCTCTCAGGGCGACCTGGTGGTGATGCTTGAGCCTTTGCCCGTCAACTGCTGCTCCACTGATAAACACCTCGTAGCCTCTTGGCCACCGCAATCGGATCGACTTGGTGCATGCCGTGCGCCGTGTGATTCATCTCCGGGCATTGTGTTTAGTTTAATAATGTTGGCCGAAGCATCTCTAGATGCTAGGTGATGCAAGCCAAGCAGGAAAAATGCAGGCAGAGAGCTTGGACCCGGACACGCCGGGGCTCGATGACACCGCACACCGGCGCTTCCGATACCAGGAGCGCTTTTCGAGAAAGCACGAGTCAGCAGCAGCCTTGTGTTGGGTTTTAGTGTGTATATGGTGCGGCAAGACGGTTGGATTGGTTGGAAATTGGAATTATATCAAATTTTGTAATTTAACAGGGTTTCCCAAGTCAAGCTCAGCTGGGAACATGAACTATACGTGCCATGACCCAATGAGCTCGTAGGGGTTCATATAATGGTATCTCGGTTTCTTGTTTCCGAGGAGTTTGCAGGGCACAAATTCCTATGCAGTTGCACCAGCAGCGAGCAAAGTATTCTTTGCCCTGGCGCGCACTCTGAAATGCTCCGACAAATAACTGAAAAATCTTGGTAACAAAGTGGTACCTACCCCGCTTAAAAGTCTATACCCTATCAACTTTGTTTTTCTCAAGGTGCTATAATCAACAGTAATATCAGAAGTGCTTAGATTTTCACGATGATTTTTCTATTATCCTTCAGTTGTCCTAAACGACAAGTCGTAGCGCTTCCGGGTTTCTTACAAATGCATGACTGCTGATTATTTGGGGATGAAAATGGCCGATAATTTTTTTCCAAATCGGCGCCATCTTTTTTCGTCATATCTGTGGCAAGAAGGCAAAAGGGGATAACTCCATTTTTCTCAAAAATGAGATATGGTCACCACTGGATTTTAAAAATGGGTCTTTCTGACTTGGCTACAAGATTTTTGAAAATTCTTCAAAATAAAAATAAGAAACCCAAAAAAGAAAGGATATCTTGCTTGAATTTTCAAATGTCAGTATGGCAAGAAGACATAACTGGACTTATCAAACGAGTTAATGTGAAATCGAGGTATAGCAAAAGGAAAGGGAATAACTCGACATATTATCTTCGTGAAGTAGTATTATGCAATCGGAACAGAAAGATATAATTCGAGTTACCCATTTTGCTAGAACGATTAGGTTCAGTACTCGATTGACTTTATTTAAGTGAACAAGCATCTTTCCTCGCAACTTCCATAACAATTATTGAGCAAGAAATTGACAATTTTCATATTCCGGAAAAAACCTCAAAGCTGTTTCCAAATAATCTCAATGAAAAAAAAATCGTCAATCGGGGCTTCATTTGAGGCTCAATCATTAGAGTCTGGTCTCAATAAGGTTTTGCGTTTTCAAGTGAAAAACCCTCGGAAATTTAAAAGAATTTTGAGAGGAACTACCTGAAAAAAATTGGAGGAAATCTGTTCACGAGATGGAAAGTTGAAAATTCGCAGTTTTTCAGCAATTCAATTCGAAATTTGTCTCCAATTTCAATTCAATCTCTTCTCCAACTATAACTCGTCGCAAGCAAGCAAATAAATAATAATAATAATAATAATAATAATTACCGCAGATGCGCTTGAAAATTGAATAAGGTCGTCTTAAGACATAAGATCTGACTATTAATACAGGCCCATGTCGCATTTGCAAATTGGCGTACACCACGCCCAATGCAATTTAGTTTCGATATCAGTTGGAATTTTAGGAAAAAAGTCGATTCCCGAGCAGGAAACAACGTCCGAGTGGAGTTGCACCAAACGCGGGTAATCCTGGTCAAAACCTGGATGAGCGACGTCTTGGGTAGCAAATGCCGCGAAAAAATTTGAAAACTCGTAGCACCATATATGCAGGGTCGGAAACGGTGAGAAGCTTCAACTGCAAACTTAATTTGATTCTTTTATGTTGCTTCCTGCCGAATTTGGTTCCAATCCATTGGATAGATTTCGAATAAATAAATGATAGCACCCTCTCTCTTCTCCCTAACTATTTCTGAGAATGATCCAAATTGTTCAATCATACGTTCACTTTAGAGAAAAAAGTTACTCTTGCAAAATTTTGATTAGAGGAGAGGCTTTATTTTCGATATATTTGGGTTTGAAACATCGGAAAACATCACTTTCAAAGGCCCTGAAATTAAAATCTAAGAAAACTCATGATTCCCCAACTGAAATAGGTTTTCTAGGTGTTTTAAATTGGTAAAACACCATTTTTGTTAAGGAACGAGAAGTTTTCGAGAAAACAATTGGGCTCTTGAAAGTGGGGATTTCGAAATGTTTCAAGCCCAAATATCTGAAAAAATGAAGCCTTTCATTAAAATTTTGTAAGACTTTTCTTTTCTGAATTGAGCTTAGAATTCGAAATTGGGACTATTTCCAAAAATAACAGGTAGGGGGTAGAAAAATAGGATGAAAAGGAAAAGGGCCTCTATTATCTTCGACCATAAAAATGTTTGATAAAATCATCTATTCTTGTTTGATAAAGTCTTGTTTCAATGAACTTTGGTTCAAATTTGAATAAAATCGGTTAAACGGTTCAAAAGTTATGGAACAAAAGTTTTGTTAATCCAATTTTGATTTGTATTTCAGGGGACTTTATGTCATGTCGCTGTCATCAGACGAAGAATATGTTCCACAAAAATATCCATCAAGCGGACAATTTGCTAAAAGAATAAAGTCCTGGACGATCTCAAGAAAAGACGCCGAAGAAGCTGGGCCATCGGAGACAGCAAAAAGCTCGGTCTCGTTCGTGGATACCCCTTTGACGCAACTGACATGCCACTGCGGAAAATCGTTCAAAAACGCGACCGGACTTGGAATTCATCGCTCCAAAATGCATAGAAGCACTGACACAGAAGATGCAACACTCAATAACAGCTCGAGTAAACTTCGGAGTGGAAAAATAAATGAAAGGAACGAGATCAACAACAATGTAACAGCCATGCTTTGCCCATTGGATACACCGCGGCCCGAAACAAAACAACAAGTGGACGAGGCATTACCAACATTACTCTCTTCTTGTCCACATTGCGGGAAAAAATACAGAAGTGTAAAGATACATATAAGCAAAGCTCATCCAAATGAACACCGACAACAAATTACAGAGCGTTATATTGAGGAGATTCCAGCTCTCAAAGTTGATCAAGACGAGACTGAAAGCTATCCACCCTCTGCAGAATTCGAAAAATACCTACAAGATCTCTCTGAATGGAACAAAAAATTCTCTCTTGCGTTGACTGACAAAGAATTCGACAACACAATCAAAGCCTTTCAGTCCTTCATAGCCTCGTCGCTAAAATACTTTCCTGGGCCAAAACATCCAGCGACACGTTACTATGAATTGAGAAAAAAACGGAAAAGTACAATGGTTCAGACCAACAATAATTTCAAGAAGTCAAGTAATCCTGAAAGAAAAACGAAAAGGGACAGGCAAAAAAGGAAAGAAAAATACCTGTACGAAAGCGTACAATTCAATTTCTACAACAGACGACGTGTGGCTGTGAGAAAAGTTATGGACAACACAAAGCAAGAAGTATGCAGCATTCCATTGGATATCCTCACAGCAGCATTTTCTGAACGTTTTGGTACAGAAAACAACACAACATCCCAAACTACCGGCGAAGATGCTTACGAAATGAACTTCAATCAAACTGACACATCTATGACTGACACCGACAATGAGATCATTCTTGAAGATATTCAACAATCCATCAAATTAATCAAAATTGACACTGCACCTGGTCCAGATCGAATCATTTTACGTTCACTTAAATCGAAACAAGTAGCTGAAATACTCCTCCTGTTGACAAATAGAATCATAAACACCGGATACGTCCCAACTAGCCTTAAAAATGCAAGAACGATATTGATTTTCAAAGGAAGTGATCCGAGTATGACCAGTAACTGGCGTCCGATATCAATTTGCTCCCTGATAAGACGTATTATTGAAAGAGTGATCATCAGAAAGATCTCTCCATTTATTACATTTAATCAAAATCAAAGAGGCTTCACATCAACACCTGGCACCTTTATTAACTCTAGCATACTACAAGGCATTCTAACAGCCGCTAAGCAGCAAAAGAAAGACATGACCACTATGTTCCTCGACATAAGCAAAGCATATGACAACGTTGGTTTGAAACAAATAGAGAAAACTGTGAATGCCACGAAAATCCCATCTAGATTCAAACGACTTATAATAGAACTTCAAAGGGGAAACTCCATCCAAATCGAAACCAGCCTAGGGAAAACGAAACCAATAGAACTGAAGAGGGGTCTTCTTCAAGGAGCGCCACTTTCTCCTATTCTCTACAATATGTGTACAGATCACATCCTAAGTGATATCTCCGAGCCAGGAATTGCCGAGTTTTATGGTTTTTCCATCTGTGACTCTGTACCAAAAATCTCCATTATGGGTTTCGCAGACGATACGGTATTGGTTGCTAATAATGAAGATTCTGCCTTCTTTCTGTTGGGAATGGCTCAGCAACGATTTTCAGAGATAGGCCTTTCTCTCAATGATTCGAAAACACAAATCATCCATATCCGCCATGGACAATTAATTGAAAAGGAGTTCTTTATTAATAACACCATTGTCAACTCTATTGGTAACGATAAAACAGTCAAATATCTAGGAGTATCTTTCAACAACACAATAATTTTCAATGAATCAAAAATCATCAAGGACTTGAATGAAAATATACGACAAGTGGTCAGTTCTCCATTTTTACATCAAGACCAGAAGATTACAGTACTCAACCAGTATATATGGCCAACCCTTGTATATCCCTACCAAACAACTCCAGCTCACATGATGCCTAAATCATTTCTCAACAACTTGGATAAAATGATAAAATCAGCGGTGAAAGAAGTTCTTTGTATTCCGTCCGACACACCAGACCACCTGTTGTACTCACCTCGCACTCATAAAGGGCTAGGACTCATAAAAGCTTCTTGGGAAGCCTTCCTACAGAGGTTCAATATCTGCAAAACTTTGGAGAAATCCGATAACCAACTTGTTCCACGGATCATGAACCTAACAAACGAGAAACAAATATGTCTGAAAGCCCTGAATTTGACTGCTTCTGAAGATCTTGAAATTAGCACGGAAGATTCTTCTCTTAATTCTACGAAAATTAGGAAGATACTACGCCTGAGGGAATTCTCGCAGTGGTGTAAATTGCCCCACAAGGGCCGTGGAGTCATACTATTTGCAGAATACACACCGGCAAATTCCTGGATGTCAACCAGAAAGGGCCTGACGAGCTCCGAATACACCGAAGCAATTAAAATGAACGGGAACGTAACGGCATGCAGAGCCACCCCAGGACGAAGCCAAGACGGCAACCGATGTCGCCGCTGTAGTGTCGGCATTGAGAATAATGTAGCTTTTGAAACATTGCCGCACATTCTTGGTGTATGTCCATTTGGTGAAGCTCTTCGCAATGCACGCCATCACACAATCCGAGCATCCCTTGCGAAAATTCTCAAAACCAAAGGCTGGGAAACACACGAAGAGGTACCGGGTTTGGCAGACAACGGCAGCTGGCGAAGAGTTGACGTCCTTGCCATCGACAGAAAGCGACGGAAAGGATACATACTAGATCCAACTATAAGATTTGAAGATAGCAAAGAACAACCTGAAGCTGTTCATGTTGAAAAGCGAACCATTTATGAACCGACTATATCTTATTTTAAAACAAAATATGATATAGATAGTATTCAGGTGTTCGGGTACCTTATAGGAGCTCGGGGAACCATTCCCAAATTTTTTATCACAAATTTCTGTCAGTTATTTAATGTATCGACCAGAAGGGCAAAGGATATCGCATTATCCGCACTCAAGGATTCCATCAGAATTTTCAAACACCATATGTTCTCAATTTAAAATTTAACTCTATGTATAAATTCCAACTTATCAAATTATTTATTCAACTTAATTAGAAAATTCACTATGATGCGGTATCCTTTGTCTTAGGCAATCTATTTTATATAGAAAGGTGTTAATTTATTTTATTTGAATAAATTATTTATATATATCTTCGTTATTGTACGGTTTTGAACGCAAGTTTGGAGAAAAGTCTATTAATTTTCATATGCTCTATCGACTGCCAAAGTTTCAGCGAAACACCGGACTCTCTGTATTATATCTCTGTAAATTGGAAAAAAGACCTTGTTTATTTTTCTATAACTGTCGATATCCCTGACTAAATTTATTTATGGAACTGTCGTATAACACTAACCGTCAGTTCCACAAAAAAAAGATGATCAGCGATCAAGGCTGATTGCAGATTAACGGAACTTTTTTCTGCTGAATGCTAGGTGATTACTGACGAAAAATGCCTGAAATCTGTACTAGACCCATCATCTTTCTCTTATTGAGAGACAAACCACCATTTCCATTGATCAGTTAGCTACAAATTGACAAACAAAAATCGCAATTCAACTCATCTCGTATTATCTGTTTTGTGGAACCCACGGTGAGAGGTTATAACTCGACATACCCCGTTTTTGAATAACAATTTTGATAAGTTTCAAAGAGTAACTCGAGTTAGCCCCCCTTCTGCCTTCCTTCTTGCTGAGAAAAACTTTGAACAACTTGGTCGGCTCTTCAGAAAACTGATTTTTCTAGTGAAATTAAACGATTGATCCGCGCAAGAACTATTCAAGGAGAAAGTTGAGTTGATTACTGAACAAAAGCACTTTCATTTAAGAATCATACAAATTGAATGATCACCTTAATAAATAGTTACATGAACTTTACGGTTTTTTGCTTCTCCTTAAAAAATACAAAATTTGAGCTACTCCCTTTTGCCTTCTTGCCACAGATATCGAAATGTCACATAGGTGAACCGATTGTGATAGAATTCATTCAATCATTTTTCCATCAGTTTAGAGGTCGAGTGTCGAAGTACTACTACCACAAACCATCGTCATTCATCAACAATGATGTCCGTCAATTGCTGAACTGTTACATACCATTTTAGTCCTATTTAAAAAAGTACAACTGTTTATTTATTTCGCTAGGCCTTTCTTCAGAAGCCCTACAAATAATAGCAAATGATAAAATATTAACAAAGAAGAAAAAAGGATTCAAATGATCTATACTTCAATAATTATTGTTATACAGCAAGGTGCTTGTGAAAAAAAAGTGAAACGCAATGGAGTAGTTTGTGATTAAAGTTCCACGCGACAACCAGCCTAATAAAGCTGTCGGAGAGGCTTGTATGAACGTTCAATTTTGCAATATTTCTCCGAGCAAAAACAGGTCGATTTTTATATAGAGGGGGACATTTAAAACATGCATTGGCAAATTTCTATCTTCAGCCCCTCACCCCCACCCATCCCGAAAATAAAATTTTAAATGACACTACCTACCTTGCGATACATCAAATTGAAGAAAATTAAATTCTCTTTTCGAAAAAGATATTTTTAAAAATTCCAACTCCACCCCCCTTCTCCCTAAAAATTCTCTGAGTGTCACTTTCAATATTCTGGACCCCTCCATTCTCTTCAGTTCAGTCAGCATCATCCTGAATAGCTTCAAAGAAGAGAATTTTCGGTGGAAAAAGTGCCACCCAAATTGACCCCATTGCTCTCCCAATGTATGGTCGACGTCAGGAAAATAACAATATGCAAGTATATCAACTGAGGTGAGCCCGCTTGATGAATGCCGGGCCACTGTGTGGATTTTCACTCCAAATCGTCAAGATATACAATTCTGTACTATTTCTTGGGAAGATTTTCCATGTCTGATTGAAAATTAAGAAGTAAAATAGGAATAGAGGTAGAGAGAAGGGATTAAATTCCAAGTGATCACACCTCGTATTGTAGCACCTTGTTGTTGGTCGCGCGCTGCGGTCAGCTGATCGCGTTGCATGCTGTCACACGTCACACCATAGCCAGCCCATATGTAAAGCTTCGGCATACCGGGAGCATACATCGACGTTATTCTTGACCTTCATTTGTTTTGCCCCCTTAACATAAAGAAAACGCTGCAAGCACGCCTGTGTGTCGTCCTGATAACAAACTCCCGCGCCCCCCCACTTTCCCCTGGTCCTAGCGGTTCTCGCGCGTCAACACAGTGTGTAATGGGGATAGGAAAGCTCCGTCTAGTATGATACGTCAGTGGATTCAACAGTCTCTCGGAAGGTGGAAATTGTTGGCTGCGGTCGGTTGGTCGTAACTTCTGTTGTTACGTTCAAACCTTGACCTAGCCGCTTGTTACGTCACTGAAATAAGTACTTGTTGTGGCTAAGGGAATCTTTTGCCACTGCAGTGCTGACCCCAGTCGCGAGAGAAACCTGGTGCACTTTGACTGGTCAGTGTTTTCCCGTGATGATAAGAAACATAGTCTAATAAACCTTGAGCTAGAAGAAAAAGTGCTCTGTTTGCAAGCAGATGTGAATATACCACGTATGCACGACTAAATTCTACAAGGGTGCTCTCCGCCCAGAAGCCTAGGTTCGTATTTCGATGTGTCTCAAGTACACCACTCGTCACATTTTGAACCACGAACGTCAGTTTGACGTGACAGCTTAATGACAGGACGATCTAACCTGAGTTACTTTTCTGGTAGCGCTGGGCTATTGTTTTTGTAGTGCACGTTGCTACTTTCAGGGCTTTGTGCCTTTATTGATGCTTGTGTAAGGTTGACCCTACATCTTGCTACGGTAGAAATAGCCCTTTGCCTCGCGGCCAACCCCAAAGATTGACCCTTACAGGGCATTAAGGACGGCATTTCCTACTGGTTTTTCTTCAAACGTGAGTTTCATGCATGAGAACCAGTGGACTAGGAGAATTAAAAAAAAGAAGGGTAATCTAAAATCAAGTATCAAAATGTGTATTTCAAAATTTTAAAATTCGAAAAACTTGATTTTTTCAGAATTTGCATTTATTTTTCAAAAAAAGACATTCATTCTCTTGCTAGCCCAAATTTGAACAACTCTTTTTTTTTACAAATCAGCTGCACAGATTTGGCAGAAACTCACGTCACAAGAATCTATCTGTTTCTCTTTCGCTCTGCAGCTAATCTGCAGTCTGTTTCAGGCATTTTTCATGCTAGGAAATGCCGTATTTGAGACAATCAGTTGCCTTAGGCGGTAGCTGAGTACACAAGAAGGTACGTACTACAGTTACGATTGAAGTACTCCCGACTTGGAGGAGATCGATGGAAAATCAATGAAAATATGACATACCGTTACGGAGTGCAGCTTGTGTGCACTCTGTAGACATTTAGCAGGATGGAAACTTGAAACTCACCTGAAAAAAAAAAGAAAAAATTAAGGTGATGTTATACTCAAGAAGCAGGAAAATTTGGGGTATAGTTTAAGATCAAGTTCTTGGAATTGAAATATAGTCCGGATGCTAGTTGAAAGTACCTTGCATTTTCTGATGAGAAGATGCCACTTGGTGAAAATGTTCTTTGCATCATACTCTTCCAATCCAGAAAGGTAGCCATCAGCGCCATCCATGCCGGCGGCGTATACAGGGTGAAACAGAAAAAAAAAGTTGGAGAATTATATTTGAATAAACGAAGCCTGTGGAGACCTGTCATTCACCACATACATCAACTGTTTTATGCTTATGAAGTTACAGCAAACTATTCTTGATTACCTTGAACCGTCTTTGAAATGTAGGGGAAAAACAGAAAAAATAACAATAACACTCTCTTCTCCATAAATAAGTGATTCTCCGAAATATTGACACAATACTTGATATTCCAACAAAAAGTAATGTTAGAAATGATATGAGCTGGGTAGCCAATTTCTAAGCCAGCTATTTCCAGAAATACGATTGTCAACTTTTTTTTTCCTCTTGAGCACCATCTTGAATATTCCCTCTTAGGCATCGTTGAAAAAGTGATTGGCTATCATAATAATGGTAACATGTAATCATTGCATCGTGGAAACAACCTCCTCATCATAATTCAGTGATTTCTTCGGCAGGAAATACTTGCCATTCACGTATTTTTTGGCTCTTCAAAGCTTTAGTGCCCATGAGGGCATTTGCAACATCTGGAGTGGTGAAATATGTTACGCACTATGAACCTTGATGTACTTTGAGGTAGCCTACCAAGTTTCATCATCATCAATTGAGAGGTTTGTTCTTAAAAGCTGTTTGAACAAAATTTGGGTCGCTTTTTTATGAAGAATACAAAATATTGGGTCTCCCACCTTTACTTGATCCCTCATTGAGGATAGCCTGAAACCGAAAGTCTCCAAAATTTCCATGATAATGGTTCAGTGGGAAGTGTTCTTCAATTTGTGGTTGCCAAAAATTGCATAGCTGCGTTCAGATTCCAGACAGAGGGCGACAAAGAAGTTCATGCAGTAAAAAAAGACATAAATTACTGTCGAAAAAAAACTAGTCCAGAGCTAGACTGGAAGCTGTCTAGAGACCTTGCTTTTTATAACATAAATGTGCAATTTGGTACACTGTTAGAGACTTAAGTTAGTAATGTCTTAAGCCTTTCACCCACGATTGAGAGTCTTACCGAATCTGTGTATTGCGGGAAACCTATCTAAAAAGAACAATTCCGGGATTTCTCCGTTGCAATAAAATTTGTGTCTTTTTTTGCTGCATGAACTTCTTTGTCGCTCTCTGTCTGGAATCTGAAAGCAACTATGCATTTTTTGACAACTACACATTGAAGAGCAGTTCTCACTGAATCATCATCATGAAAATTTCGGAGACTTTCGGTTTCAGGCTTTCCTCAACGAGGTATCAAATAAGGGTGAGAGATCCAATATTTTGTATTTTCCATAAAAAAATTAAACAAATTTTGTTCAAACAGCTTTTAAGAACAAACCTCTCAATTGATGATGATGAAACTTGGTAGGCTACCTCAAAGTACATCAAGGTTCATAGTGCGTAACATATTTCACCACTCCAGATGTTACAAATGCCATCATGAGCACTAAAGCTTTGAAGAACCAAAAAAAAAGTGAATGGCAATTCTTTCCCGCCGAAGAGGTCACTAAATTATGTAGAGGAGGCTGTTTTTACGATGCAATGATCACATGTTACTATTATTATAATAACCGATCACTTTTTCAACGATGCCTCAGAGGGCAGATTCAAGATGGTGCTTGAGAGGAAAAAGAAAGCTGACAATCGTATTTCTGGAAATAGTTGGCTTAGATATTGGCTACCCAGCTCATATCATTTCTAACATTACTTTTTGTAGGAATATCAAGTATTGTGTCAATATCTCAAAGAATCACTCATTTATGGAGAGAAGAGTGTTTTTGTTATTTTTTCAGTTTTTCCCCTACATTTCAAAGACGGTTCAAGGTAATCAAGAACAGTTTGCTGTGACTCCATAAGCATAAAACAGTTAATGTATGTGGTGAATTACAGGTCTCCACATGCTTCGGTTATTGAAATATAATTTTCCAACTTTTTTTTTCTGTTTCACCCTGTATACGCCGCCGGCATGGATGGCGCTGATGGCTACCTTTCTGGATCGGAAGAGTATGATGTAAAGAACATTTCCACCAAGTAGCATCTTTTTATCAAAAAATGCAAGGTTCATTCCATTTTATGCAACTAGCATCCGGACTAATAGACAAAACGTTGGGAAAGCGCGACCACATAATATTTTTATACAGGTAGGTATATATCCGTAATTATGTTTCATATAAAATCAGTTCAATATTACTTTTTATGAAAGATTTATCGAACTAACGTTTATTGTAATGGATTATGTGATAACGATGTTTTACCTCGTGTTTTACTTATAAATAGAACGAAATTTGAATAATCCTCAAGATTTGATATATTCCTTCATGAAACTTGTAGTCAACACTCTACTTGTTGAACAATAAAATTATAAATTATATATAAAGCGAAAAATTACATAAACTGCATAAAACATTTCATGTTGACAGCCAGCTTTTCAACGTATACTTTTTATAGTCGGCACAATCAATTAATCTGCAAGTTTCAATAGTTCCAAGACCATTATAATAAGCAACAATTTTTTCCATTTACTGCGAAATCTAGGTAAGCTGGATTTATCTGGCTTTTTCAATTTGCGTAAACTCCAATAAGACAGGACATAAGGTTTCCAGAAAATATGCAAACTACCAAAGTTCTGTGCTCAGCAAACTTCACCGTGCTACATTTACTTTATTCCTTTGGCATAGAAGTTGTGTAATTAGCTGGTATGTCGCAGGCATGAGCGCGTAAGTAACGATCGAAGAATCCGATACGAATTAAATTTCAATTGAATTTTCGAAAATGTATTGATTAGATTTCCACCTATAGAGGGTTTGATTGGGCGTTATAAGCCTACGCAATTGCTACCAGCGGCTTTGCTCTGCATCAGTTTGCCGAAAAAAATTGCTGCCGAACTTGTTAAATTATTATCCGAGAGAGAGGTTAGTGGCATGGCATCACCACTGTATGGGCTCAATCTGTTGCGGATAAATTGAAATTAATAGCCGAGCCCTCGTCTATGACAATAACAGTAATAAAAAATGCGTCTGTGTTGTCAATTTATTTCTCTGTTGGCTCTAAATTTATACGTTCGATGTGATTTTAACGACTCCATATCCGAAGCGGTGGTGCATAATTTTACCTTTCCTTATACGGCCTCTTCTATCATTTTTCCAACATCGCGCCATTTTATGTTAATTTATCACGGTACACATACCATACACATAATATACGTTCAATAAGAGACAATTCACGCGATAAATCTAACAGTCAAAGTGTTCGTATATTACGTACAAGTACAGGTATCTTGCGGGATTAAGCAATGCATTAAGGAAAATACCAGGTAGTTGTTCTCACATTTCACGTTTATGCAAGTTTTGAAGTTGTTATTCCCGTGGACTTATTGTAACGTATACGACCGCAGGACATTGGCTTGTCCTTTGGGAAAGCAAATATGGGTCTCCTCTTTCGTATAATGAATACCGTAAATACATTTATGAAGGGGTAGTATAGTAATCCTTTTTTTCGATCGGCCAATCGATTGGATGAGTTTCGTTGACTGTCACTGATTATCTGGATTAGCAGTTCCATTATGTGTATTGTAAAAATGTAATATTCTTTAGGACTTTTGCATCAGATAGCTGACACGAGATGATATGTTGAGTGTATGTGCTTGCCCATCGCATTATAACGCCAATATAGTTATTGTGTGGTGGAAAGCTTCCATTAATGCGATGTAAGCTGTGGAATTTCGAATAGAAGATATAACTATGACATGAAATTATACATTATTCAAAGCTATCATAGTGAGCACGGGCACGTCAAACTAACGTTTAAAAGCCGTGTTCATCGTTGTTTAAACGTTTGACGTTTGTATCCTAACGGTTGGGTTCCAACGTTTTTTCCAGGTCTAAATAGCAACTAATAATTGAACAGTGCTTGATGAACGTCAAATAAGCTATTAAGTAATACCTAATTAAGAATCGTTTTTGTCAAAAAATTAAGGATTTATTTCAATTTTGATGTGAACGTTTCCAAGACGTTCTAAATGGAACGTTATATCGCCCAAAAAATTATAGTTGAGAAAATTAAGATTGAGAACCGATTAATTAGGACCGTTTGTGATGATCTGAGAAACGTTCATGGTTGAAAAATAAACGTTCTTTTCAAATGCTTGAGAAGTTCAAGTTCAAGTTCGGTAAATTATTGTTAAAACACTATCGTCGGATAAACGGAGTTTCAGAAATGATTAGCTATTGTTGATAGTGATTTTAGAAATGTCTCAGGTTAGAAAATGAACGTTTCATTCTGGTTTTGATAGAAATGTTCTCAAGATGTACAAAGTGAAGCGTTATATTTTTGTGAAAAAATGATTGTCAAGTAAACGGAATTTGAGAAACGATCAATTATCGTTTTCGTTCGACGATTTGAAAAACGTATTTGACTATAAAATTACCGTTTTATTTAGATTTTTAAGGGACTGTTCCAAAGACGTACAAAGGAAAACATTGAATTACTGCCAATAGCCAATAAATGATCGTTGAATGAAGTAAAGTTGGAAAACATTCCACTAGCATCAACTGTTATTCATAAAACGTCTCTGGTCAAAAAATGAATGTTTCATGTCAATCTTGATAAAAAGGTCCCCAAAACATACAAAGTAGAGCGTGATTCCACTGTTAAGAAACGATCGTTGAATAAACGAAACTTGAGAAACGTTTAATTAGCGTACCGATGATAATAATTTATTTGAATTTGATAGAAACGTTACAAAAACGTATCAAGTAAGCGTTACAATATTGCCAAGAATTCCAAGAAAAAATCGTTGAATAAACGTGTGCGTGTGGCCTAAAATATGCGAGTTGCGCCCTGACTTCTAACTCATCGCTTCAGTCCCAGTATAACTCAGTGTCATCAAATCCGAAGCAATCGTAGCCAGCCAAATCTAGTTGTTCTGGTCTGGATGTTGTCTTTCCACAATGATCTGATCTCAATGTTCTAGAACTTCTAGAGATTGGACTTTTGGAGGTCGGTTTATTAAACGCTTGAAAAACAAGATGACTTCAAAGAAGTAATCCCAAAAAGTCAGACCGATCGAGCAACAACCATCGAAATCCAACAGACATGTGTTTCGGACTTACTCGGGTCCTCATCAGTGCTGGAGCATTCGAAGCTGAGCTCGGCGATCTGAATATCGAGAATACCGAGATTTTGTTTTTGATTACGTCTTTGAAGTTACACTTTTATTGTTCTTTTTCAGTTCCAAAGATTACGCTATTCATTTTTGACTGAAGGAAACGTTCAAATGACATTTGAAGAGTTGTTTTGGTGACGTTTAGTTCAAAGTTCTTTTATGCGTCGACGTTTGGTCAAACATGAGTTGAAAGTCGACCGAAACGTTTAAACGAGCGGCATTAACCTCTTCAACAAATGTTGTGGATTAAACGTTAAATTTTATATTTGCTCCAGCGTCTCTGAAACGTTTGATAATGCGTTTTCAGGACGTTTCATTTTATGCCTTAGAAACTTTGGAGGTAATGTCTCATCAACGTTTGATGAGCGTTTTGAACACAAGTGACTTGACTTGTGGAAATGCTGGAGGTCACGAATTTTTTTAATCGTTCAATGAATTTTCGGAACTTGGCTTACACAAACGTTTGAACGACCGTTTATTTAGCGTTACTTTTTCAACGTTTGGGTTGCTACCTGTTTCAAACGCTTAATTTACGATGTTGTGCTCACTGGAATAGTTGTTCCAGCCGAATTCCTATACGTCCACACTTCACGCCTAAAAGTAAAGTCCAAGGTGAAGTTGTGTTGCCTGTTGAGTGATTTTATAGCGATCTCCCGAACGCAAACCAAAAGGTATGTACATTGTTATGATCTTGATTATGTTGGCTATCGATCAACGCAAAACAATTTGACGTCGAAATTGCGGTTTACTGTGATGTCTTAAAATTGTGTTGAGTACTCTTCTTGGGGTCAAAAGTAACATAGTGTTACAACTAACCCCAATCACTTTTTTCACCTGCAAAATATCATGATCAGATCACTTATGTTTTCACAAAGCTTATGGATTGCTCTCAACAGTAATCCGGACGATGATTTATCTTTTTTTTTTTCAACTTTTTATTAGGATATAAATATATGTATAATAATAAATTGGTGAAAAACTGAAAAAGGAGATCATCCGAACGAACGAAGGTCCCCATCACACTCGCTGCATTGGCTCGTTGAATCTCGATGCCTATTCTTTGTGTCAAGAATTTTTCACAGCGAGGGTCTCCTGTCACACGATGAAGTCTCATACCTAAATCATCCATAAAATCAGAGGCTGCTTCGCACCAACAACCGAAGGTCTCCACAGCAAATGGCAGAAAAATATAACCTTGGGCGATTATGTCTTTATATTTATTCTTCTTTCTTCTCGCCGCGAATTCAGCAACAGCGCCCGGTTTTCTCGAGGAGAGCCCACTGTATGATTGTGCCATTTTGTCACTGCAGGTGAAATCCCATACCAAAACTTTCCCATGACGCCAGGGAACCAGTGTCATACCATCAGGTCGTTTGCCGTCATCACGAACAAGGCCGTTTGGCTCTAAGCAAGCGGGGATTTCGGCAGAAATCAGAGCACGTTTGATGATATCGTTAATTTTTCGATGACGATAATATCGACCCAAACTTTTCGAACAATGCAAACCATGATGTCCAAGCTTATTCACTTGTGAGCCGCAGACACACTGATGTGCTTCACAAATTTTTGCTCCAAGACAAAGACCGATTGCAATGCGGAAAGCGTTGTTGTCTAGGAGAGTGTCTAAGCTTGAAGAAGGTAAAGCAGACAGCCAAGCTGAAGATTCCAATCTTTGCATTGATGAAAAGCGAATTTTGTCGATTTCCGAATCAAAGGTGTGAGATTCGATGATCCTCGATATATTTAGATCGTCCCACTTCCTTTGCGAAGAGGTCAAATCTGGAATCGCATTATCGTTCAAAGATCTCCACAAGGACATAGCTTCTTCGTATAAACCAACTCCCGACAAGTCTATGGATGTAGGATACATGGAATTGACGAGATCAGAAGTGGAATATAAGGAAGATAAGAAAGCTGGAAGGGCGAGGTCGGAAACTTTTCGGATACCAAGACCACCGAACTTGACTGGCAGTGAACATATCGACCACTGGGAATCATCCAAGCTGATGTTTACTGTATATTCAATTCCAGATTTTATCAATAAATCTGCATTTTTTAAAAATTCAATGTCTTTGAACGAAGGTGAAGTGCGAAGTAAGTAGGTTAATTTTGGGATCATCAAACAATGTCGAAGGAGGTAGAAGCCAATATGAGATTTTAATGAAGACGTGCGGGTTATCAAACGTTGGATTTCTTCTAGCTTCTTATCAAAAACTCCTTCCATTGCTTGTTCTTTTATTGGAGCACCCAAGAGAGTGGCTTCGCAATCTGAAATAACTTTAATACCAGGACAAAGTTTTCCAAATCCGTTCAAAACGGTGATATTGTGATCACCAAGAAACATCAGTTCACATTTTTGTGTGTTAATTTCCAAACCCATCAGAAGAAAATTATTGATTAGAAGAGAAAAATCTTCCAAAACATTTGCTGGCTCCCCAATCATGGTGCCATCATCCAGGTACCAAATATTTATTTCAGATTGTAGTGTTTTGATAAGAGGATGGATGCTCAAGCTGAAGATTAAAGGTCCACTTGGGTCTCCTTGTTGGACTCCGTTTTCCGACTTAATCACCTGAGAACCGTATACAAGGAAGATGATGAGCTGTAAGCTTGCAGGTAAAATGGATAAAGCGAAGGAATATTTTCTTGGATGGTTGTCAACATCGTGTCTCTATCAAGAGAATTGAAAGCATTTTTCAGATCTACTTTCAATAGAACTTTTTCTTGATCCTTCGTTGGAAGATAGAAAATTACGAGCGGCATGGATTGCAGCCTCACAGCCTAATCGAGTCCCAAAACCAAGCTGATGAGGCCGAAGATGTTGTCCAATTTCAGAGTAAACCGAGGAGCAAGCAAGTTTTGATGTTAGTCTGCGGAAAACGTTTCCAACTGCAATTGGTCTTACACCGCCGTCTTTCTTGGGAAGAGCGCATAAAGAGGCGCCATATAAAAATGGTAGAACTTCATCAATTATTTTCCCAGACAACATCATGTTACATAGTTACATGTTCCTATCTTCTCTTGGTACTTTTTCTAATTTTATAATGTTTCATTGTCATACGTTTTATTTGACATTTCGTAGATTCTCACTGTGCCAAAGTGTTTTTCAGTTTTTCTATATTTTTTCAAATCAATAGGGAATAAGAGATTTTTTGTTGGATTTTATTGATATAATACCCAATAATTCATGATCTATTGTGAATTATGTTGATGTTACAACCTACCTAAGTATTGTTACTTTTAGCCCCAACGCTGGGGTAACAGCTGTCTTGATCCAGAAAAAAAGATTTCTCAGAAATGCTCCATTCAATTATGAAAAAAAATAGTCGCCATGGAAGTCGATTATCCAGTCTATCATAGAAACACTTTGAATAGAAAAAAGTTACTAGTCTGCATGGGAAAAAAATAAAACCAAAAAATGTTACTTTCATCCCCGGTCTCCCCTATTTATATTCACTTAATGGCAAAAGGACTCCAGTAGCCTTTTTTGAAATTTAATTCCTGAAAACGACGCAAAATTTCATGCGTGAAAAACATTCTCGAGGACTTCCCGGGTGTGTGTACTTGCACCGTATAAATAAAACTAACGTAACAATGAGGCATACCCGAATTTAAATTGAACGACCTTATTACATTTGGCACTCGGAAAAACAGTTCGCGATGATACAGCGATCACCACCCATTTACATCTAGTAAATTATTGCATATTACTCGCGACCAGTTATAAAAGTGTTCTGGCAAAAAATACGGATCATTGCAATTATTGTTGCTGTACCGCTGCTCTGAGACTGAGCTATAAATAAAATAATAAATCCAAACATCATTTCATCACGATTATTTTTAAACTACAAAATAGTAAAACTAGCCGGAGAAAGGTATCGAACCTGGACGCGGTCCAAAATATCAAATTTAATTTATGGTGGAATTACTACTATACGGATGTTTTACATTGCCCTCATCGATTCAGACGTATATTCTCTCTCGAACAAAATAGTGTATGACGGCGGTAATACAAGACGACCACTCCAAGATCCCACACTGCAAAATATCAATTTTAGACTGGCACAAGGAGGGAATATAGCTATCCGAATGCGTATTTGATCTCTCAATATCGTACAAGTATGTTGGGCATGATGCACCAGGTGGTTTTTATTACAGCAGTTAATTATGCTCTGTTTACGGTTCAATTACTTTATTTTGTACCATGCATGCCTTTTCATCCCAAACCCTTTTTTATTTCCATTATAACTTTAGCTTTTAGTTCATATTCCCTTTTTTGCCACCCATAGCTGCATTTTCGATTGGTTATGGACCGTGTCAATCAAAACAAGGTTTTTGTTTTGTAATTAAACGTAAGGGTACAAAGTGATGTTCCAATCTGGGTTTCAATTTTCAATGCATCTATAAAAATTATAAGCTTATACAGCAGGCAAGATTTTGATCGTGTCCGTCAATAAATTAAAGACTTAAAACAAATTATAGCTAATCAATGGTGTGATGTAAGACATTAACTTCTCGTGGTCTGGTTTATTTGCCACTGGGCAGGTTTAACCTTGAAATTTTTCAAATTTTGAGCGGCTGGGATGTACTTACACTGAAACGTACGTTGCGTTGGTGTAAGCCGATAGATATGATGTGAACGGAATAGTGCTCTTGCATTTGCGCTTATTTTAAAACATTTTAAAATATTAGTATTCTTGGCACATCGCATCGTGCATTTTCCTGGTGATTTTATAGGTTATTGTCCAGGAATGCCACACACCTACATTTAATGCTGCCTATACAAAAGTTTGGGCACAAATGTTTGGATTTCATCATAACGCATAACGATGCATTGTTCGAGATGAATTTTTCCGGAAATTAGAATAACAATCGAACCAGTAGTTTGGTATACATCCTGAAATCATTTGGTAGTTAGCTGTGGAGCTTTGGGTTTCAAAAATTATAGTGTGTGAAGTATGAATCACATCATTGAAAAATTACCTGTCTGAGCACACGTTTTGTTATCGGCACACAAATTTTTCTTGTCGACTGAAGCATTATTGAGCCAAAAAAGCATCGCAGGGATGGGGTGAAGCAAAAATTAAGACCAATGCAGCCACTTTCTGCATTTTGATATGCCTGAGCCTCCAGAAGTGCGAATTTTAAGACTGTTCCTTATGTACCTACAATCTACATACCAGTCGAGACTTTTCAAGACAAGACCAAAACTCTGTCTTGCCTCGTTATTTCGAGGTTATTTTGGTCCGTTCTGGGCCTAAGGGCCTCAATCATCTGAAGGGGCCCCTAATTCCTTGTGTTTGTGAGAAATACTGCAATAAAAATTGGAGAGAATCCAAGAATTTGAATTTTTTCCTTATTGGTCATTTTTATGCAATTTTCAGGTACCTAAGTAACATTGTCTTTTTCCAATTTAAAGTCATTTTGGCAGGCCCCATAACAACAGAGTTTGGGGGCCTACACACAGACAAGCAATAACGCGTGTGTATCACGGAATCTCTTTGGATTATTTTCATTTTAGACAAAGGGCCCCGGCACCGGATATCAGAGTGCCAGGGGCCTCAAGACTTTGAAATTTTGTGTTTCATCATTTTTTTTCAAAAGAGAGATTTGAGTCATCACTCATCACAGATAGGCAGATTATGCACAAAAGCTTGTGGAAAATGATCATCAATGGGGCTTTGCAACTAAAAACCTCAACGTGAGGTCGCCACTACTGTATGGGGCGCCTACTTCGATGACGTGGCCCTAAACGACGGGAAAACACGGGAGTTTTGAGTAGTTTGGCCAGTAACTGACAGTGACTGGATGCGTCAAGCAAGAAACGGAGGTTATCCAAAATTCAAATCAAGACATGAATTGACGGACGCCGGTCGTTGAAGCGTTAATGCCGTCAGAATTGTCGAATTTGCCCCCAACAGATGTGGCGCCCTCGGTGTCTGAAAGTGGCAGTGCAAGGTTCCAATTATTTTGGTAAAAACGTCAAAAACCAAAACCGCAAAACACATGAAATATACCGATTATTATCGACAGTAATATCACAAGTGCTTAGATTTTCACGATAATTTTGGCCAGGCGATCGCGAGTGCTGGTTGTAGCGATAAATGCCCGACTCCGTAGGAGGAGGGCATTTATCTAGGGACAACCAGCCCGAGGGAAACGCTTGGCCAAAATTATTTGGGAAAATCTCGAGCACGAGTGATATTTTAATGATTATTACAAAAAAGAAGTCCGAAGTGACAGCTGTCAGATTTTGTTGTTTACATCAATTTTATTTCGTTGCTATTGACAGTGGGATTTAGATAAGTGAATATAATTCTTGTAGGTCTAATAATCAAGGGCGTTGTATGTAATAATCAACAGTAATATCACAAGTGCTTAGATTTTCACGATAATTTTGGTCAGGCAATCGCGAGTGCTGATTGTAGCGATTAATGCCCGACTCCGTAGGAGGAGGGCATTTATCCAGAGACAATCAGCCCGAGGGAAACGCCTGGCCAAAATTATCTGAGAAAATCTCGAGCGCGAGTGATATTTTGAAGATTATTACATAAAAGAAGTCTGAAGTGACAGCTGTCAGATTATGTTGTTTACATGAATTTTATTCCGTTGCTATTGACAGTGGGATTTAGATAAGTGAATATTATCCTTGTAGGTCTAATAATCAAGGGCGTTGTATGTAATAATCAGCATTATTTATATCGAGTCCAAAAAATTTTCCTGGGCGCTACCTCACCAACCCGCGCCTTTGTCATCGCCTTTGCCTCTTCCACCCTCAAACTCTGGCTACGCCACTGTCTAATAGGTACATCTGACCGACTGATATGAAAAGGTTAGAATAACAAGGTACATTATTGAATTTGATCAATTAGTTAACGGTTTTAGTTTTAGCAGTTAACAACAAATTTTTTTTGTTTCTTAGGCTTTGGTTCAATTAAGTTTGCCGGTCCCTTTTCATATTCTCAACTTTCCCCCTTCATATTCTCAACTTTCACTCCTCAGGGGCCCCGTCTCGCAATCCCACCCAGGGCCCCCACCCCCAATTCCTTTGGTTTGCCACTGGGGCTGCCAAAGAAACTCTGTGTGGTACAGCAGCGTATAGTAATCCCTCAGTAGTCCTCTTGTGTTATTTGTGTTTATCTTCTGGGAGTTATCAGAGACATTTTTTGTGGTCCGAAGCCCATTGGGTAGTGAAGAATAATATACTGCCTGCCAAAAAAAGTGCAACACCAAAATGTTGTGAAACATATTTTGAGCAAATATTCGCAGAAAATGTGTTTCAAAGACTCGAATCAACCAATGGACCGAGGAGGCAAATTGTGGACAACAAAAAGAGTGTGGTCCTCCACGAGTTTTTTTTCTTAGTAAAAATGTTTCTCTTCGAGTGGCTGCTATAAGATGTTAGGAACAAATGATAGGTAGGATCGGAGCTAACTGGACTGCAGCCCTAGATTGTTTGATTTTGGCAAATACCAATTTTAGACTAATTCCGTCCTTCTGGACCAAATTTCTGTCTTCTTCTTTTGACTGCAAGAGAATGACATGCCGAAGACTTGAATGGTCCGATAAGCAAATCAGTGGAGGTGAAGGATAATCGACGGATATTTTCAGGGACGAATGCCGCTTTTGTTCTAACGCTTATGACGATAGTAGGCGAAAAGAACGCTTTCTTGAAAAGCGAAGGTGTTGCACTTTTTTGGCAGGCAGTATAATAAAAAATCATCTGGTGAGGAGGTTTAGGGGTGGAGATCAAAGCAATGAAGTGGAATTTCTGGAACTCGTTGAGAATTTCTTTCTGGTACTACAATTCAATCACTAGAGAAAGGGAAAATCTTTATGAAAAAAAGGTCTCTGATGGGATTGGTTTCACATTTCAGTGTAGTGTTCTCGTGAACCTGGTCAAAAGGTATCATTGCGCCAATTCTCAGAAACCAATGGTTCACTCCCCGGCGGGGGTTGAATGCTATCGTCTTTAAATGAGTTTTTCTAACAAAATGCTTGTTCTAGCTGACCACGACCACCGATCGACCACGTTTTTGTCATGTGATGCTCCGTGGCATACATTTGCCATTACATTGAATACAATGGAAATATCTGGATTCTGGATTCCATTTTGAGGAGTCGGTGGAACACAGTTTCACCCGGCACGTAGGCCTCGTTATCGGGCCCATTGTACCTCTCTCCCAGACCAGCCGGACTTACCGGGCTGGTGCTCCAGGCAATGTGGTGCCTGGATATTTGATGGTCGGTCCATCCAAGCACTGGGGCCGACAAGCGCATGGTTGATCTTGACTCCGTCTTTTACCCCCGGACCGCAGAAGAGGATGTCCGATACATCCTCGCTCCCTGCGCCGGTGTTTCTGACTTCGTCTGCCTCCCGACCATGCTGCCGGTTATCCTCTACACATTGCTGTACTGCCGGCTGGAGGCATGTATACCAGGGGGGGGTTTGCCTTAGGCCACCCGAGGAGGAGTTCCAGACCGGCTTCGAATTAGATGAAAGACGCCAAGTCGCCCATCCAACTCTTGGCAGCGGCCAACGTTGCTGCAGTCGAGTTATCACCCAAAATGAGAATATTTCTTTGGCCGATACTTCTACTCCTTTTGAAATATTTAAAAAACGACGAAATATTCAAACGAACCGAATTATTCGGCCTGATCCTTGATATATCACGGTCAAAATGTTTTTCATCAATTATTCGAAGATTTTCAACACCTCGGATCTTGCGTAACCTTCCATTAAAAATTGAATTTCCGTTAGCAGCATGCTACCGATAGGAAAAACGCTTTGTTATCAATAATTGACGATCATTCCCTCTACATAGGCATGTTTAAAAAAAAACAGCTCCGTGGTCGTGGAAGATTACACAACACACAGACAGACAGACATCATTCTGGAAATAGACATAATCGTCTTTGAGGACCTCAAAAAAAATGGATATATCTGTCAAAATCTCAAAAAAAAAATTCTGCACGATTATAATACTTTCCCTTCCCTACAATCACAATCATATCTCTTTCAATAATAATTAACCGATCAGAATGATTATATTTTCATAGGTTATAACGTGTTTCAGTGGCGGCGTGAGTAACAGCAAGGTGCTTTTTTCAACCCCACTATTTTCTACCCCACTGGATTGGACAGTTCACGAAAACGATGAAACTTTTAAAGAATTTTGTGATTAAAAAGCATCTGGTACTGGTTTTCAACTTAAAAACAACATGTTTATCAAAAGCAAATCTTTGTAACAGGAACAGGGTTAAATGACTTACGGAAATTCTGTTACTAGATTTTAGATGACATTAGATGAGTTTCAATTCAAGTTGATGGAAGTTAGCAGAATACATGACTCCGATCGCGGTTCATTACTGAAAAAATTGCGAATTATGAATAGAAAGTCGATTTTCTTAGGGGTAGAGGGTCAGACATTAGAACGTAGAGAAGGAGGTTATTTTATCGCAAAAATGGTTCTGAACTTCTAGATAGGGAGAAGCTGAGTATCTTGGTCTCTTTCATTGATGCGGTTCTTTCAAGTGAAAAGAGTTAAGACGATTGAAGAAGGTAAGGTCTAGGCCAAGAACGCGTTGAAAAATAATTTATTTATTGATGATACTGATGATCGGCATCGCCGCATTCCAGAACATCTGAAATAAGGTCTTTAACATCAAGCCTGCAATAATAAACTCCTCTGGTCTATAGGCAATTGAAAGTGAACGTACTTTATCTAAGCGCAAGTATTCCATCAATCCTTTGTGCATGCCTTCGATCTGGTTAATGTTACGCGAAATCACGTTAAAATAATAAAAATATCCGATGTTTCCTATTAATACTTTGGGCATTTGCCAAATACTATTTTCAAGTTAAAAATATCGCACCTAACGTTCCGTACAATTGCCGCAATAAAACCTGACGTTTAACACTTTCGAACGTGCAACAACCACCACCAAGATATAGGTATACGAAATAGAAAAAAAGTTGTAATTAATAGCTGCCTGCTGAGCTTACGGTGTGTGATATGCAATCAAGATTATTGCTTGCAAGCAAAGGCATCCAGGTATATACCTAGTAGTGTTGTACGTATGTACATACATTTGCAAACAGCAATGTAGGTACCAGAATGCCCCGAGGGCCGCGAGCTTTTAATTAAAGCAGATCAGATAAGACGCGACCAGAATTGAATTATAACCAGTGGACGGTTCCAAACAATTAAGCAATCACTTGGAGCTCGGAAGCAACAATAACATTTTTTTGTCGAAATTGTAAAAAGACATCAATTAATTAGATTTATTTGACACAACGTCTGCCAAGGAAAACAAACAGTAGATTTACTAAAATAACTCAGCCAGGTACAATATCTATTTATTGTGCGGTTATTTATCGAGAACCATGCGGAAATCTGGATGAATCTGCAACGAAACTTTCGAAATAATTGATTAGCCCCCTGACAGTAGCGCATCAGTCGAAGCAATATTTTGCAAGGTTTCTAACCGACTTTGTCATGATATTTCTATTTATTTAGAGGCAAATAAATCATACGGCTGACACGATGCACGCGATGGATTTCAGACGGCATAAAATTGATTAGCGCATTTTACACAATTATTACAAGGGTGGGGGGGTGGAAAGGAAAAGCCATGAGCTATTTTCGTCTCGGCGGATTTTCTGTGCCTCGCGGAAAAAAGGAACCAAGAGATTCCTCGAACAATAAAGAGGGAAAAAAAGTGTGACGTTTCACGGTATTTAATGTTAGGGGTTGTTGGCGTGTAATATGTGTGTCTCTGTGTGTGTGTGTATGTATGAACGTGTCATCCCCTGCAGTCCTCGCGTTCTTCCGGTTGTTGGTTGGTTTTGCCTCATAATATCGTGCTGAAAAATATCATTTCGGACTAGTATCAGCCACAACCACCTCTGCGGCATGTTGAAGCACCACACGTGATTGTCGAAATTGGGAAAGTCGGCCGTGTGGTGGGGTGGGCTGCTGAAATTCGGAATTGATGAAAACGTTTCCTAGAAAAGTGCGCAGTGCTTGTTATTCCTTGAGCAGATGAACGTCTTGAGATAAGTAATTATCCTATACAGTTAGATGGAACCAAGGATGAAACAGTCGTATCTTTCGACCCCAGAGAGCTTCCTGCCTTGGGCAAAAGCAAGCTGTTGAAAATTTGAACACGATACAGAGGTTGAGGTGTTTTTTCTTCAAATTATCCAAAATCGTTTTCAGATGCGGAAGCGTCTCTCAAAAATGATATTTTTGAGACACAGGGTATTTTTTTAGTTATGTCACTATTTCAGTAGCTTCTGGCCAACAAAATGCGCAACTTTTCGAGAGGGGCATGGGCACTGGGCAGCATCTTGAAGTTTACAGTTTCAAGTTTTGTTTGACACCACAACCATGGTTGGCAGTCATTAACTTCGAGTACACGGTGCACAAAGCCTCAAGTTGCAAATTTTTGTTTCTCCGTTTCGAAATTCAAAGTTAACTTCAATTTCTGTATCAATTCACTTGAAAGTTATAACAAATTGAAACCTAAAGTACGGATTTTGATACGGTGAAGTTGTCTTTGTGTAACTTCAGGGCGGTGGCCGTCATTTTCCAAAAAAATCCTTAATCAGAAATGCAGTGCCTGGCGGATATCGCAGGATCTCGCGGGACGTAACTTCAGTGCAAACATTTTTAACTCTCTCCCTGAGATAACCAATGTCCCTGATCATGTCTGTGAAAACCTGGTCTTTGGAAATGCGTACAAAGAAAAACCAGAGCGGTTTTCTAAGACCATGACCAAGCACAACTTTTTGTTCTGTCGCACCGTGCAGACAAAGTTGATGACTGACAACTGTGGTTGTAGTGTCAAACAAAACTTGAAACTGTAAGTTACAAGATGCTGCCACGCCCCTGTTGATAAGTTGCCAACTGTACCCACCAGAAGTCATTCAAATTGTGACATTACTAAAATAACACCAGTAAAATAAAACGTATGAAAACGTGGTGACTCCAACAGCCGATAAACAACGAACCTCTCACAATATCACAAATAGTGGATGCGCCGCGGAAAACTTCTTTGGAAGAAGTTGAAACAAACGCCACGGTATTAGCAACTATAGGATAATATGGTGTTCTATCTGATGCATAACTAGAAAACGCCACTAATTTAGTAACAAAACCTGTTTTGGCCGAACACTATACTTTCCCGGCGGTATCCAGCGACGCCGACGTAAGCAATGATTTTGACCGAAGCATCAAGAAGGGAAGTTGTGCTTTGATTGCAAGATTGAAAAATAGTTTTGTACTTTCAAATAGACCTTTACAATTTCACCTGTTAGGCTTCGTCAATGGAAGCGGCACATTTCCCATTCAGAGTAAGCATATCAAAATAAAATTTTCAGGAGTGACAGCCAGTGTGGGAGTCACATGGGAAGTGCTCTGCAACGTTTTTCAGGGCTGTGTGGTTGTGCCTTGTTAGTTCATACCAAATCCCCAGTTCCCGATCTACCCCAAAGGCGGCACGGCCTCATATCAGTCATATCCGCTAGCGGGAAAACATCGGTTCACAATTGAGTTCGTGTTGGAATCAAACATTTTTCACATTTATAATGAATTCTGGAGCTTCTAATGAGTCAAAGATACAGAAGTCTTACAACATGAGTACAGAACAAAATGGAACCATTGCAGTTGGAAAAGAAAAAAAAATCGTTTAAATCACTGTTGAGTAGAAAATCTGATTACGCCAAAATGCGTAAAACCATTTTTTGTTTATCTCGGTAAGTATTTTTTTGAATTGTGTATATTTTCAAGAGGATACCGACCGTCTGTTGGATGTTTTGAGCCTCCGCCCGGGTCGTAGTTTCATTCGGGATTCAAGGAAATTCAGTTTCCGAACTAATAAGTCGGAAAATTTGTGCTATTTGTTTTGGGTATATATACATGGACAATTTATTGCCCTCCACAGATGAGTCTAGGTTTTGGAAAGAAGAACTCGAAAATATTGGAACTTTGACTTTTTCTGGAAAATCCGTAGCCATTTTCGAATTTTCAAATTGCAGAAACCGTCAAATCAATCATGTAGTAGGCTGCAATTTGAAGTTTGTTTGCTGTGAATCGGTTCACAGATGATACAGTTGCTGGAATTTCTTCGAGTCGGGAAAGCCCTGAAGCCGTTGGTCTGGTTTCAAAAAATTTCCATCCAAAAATGTATTCAATCTTTTCTTTCACTATATTTCCAGCGTGTCAGCACCTAAGATGAGTATCTCGTGGAGCTTATCACAGGTCGAAGTTGTTCAAAATAAACTGTTGTTTGTTTGTTTGAATAGCTTATTGGTTTTGGAAAAATCACTGCCGGAAAACTGAAACCGTGTCCGGTTTGATCATCATTCAAAAACGCCCAAAGTAATCGACTTTCGACATCAATCACAATTTTTCGAAAAGAGTCGATCTCCAGTAGGAAATTTCACTTGAGGTGAGTCCAGCACCTAACGCGTGTAGAGAATGAAATTCAAAATTTGTAGCGCGTGACAAAAAAAAATTGTGGAAAGCTCCGACTGCGGGCCTATAAATTCATTCTTCCGTTGGGTTGTTTTCTGCCAAGGTACCTATAATACTTATGACGAAAAAGTGCAACTGCCACTGTTAGAGCCAAATGACGGCCCGCTAGTCGAGTGGACTGCGTGTTCGCTCGGCAAGCAGAACTCCCGGGTTCGATTCCCGCGCAGCAGGTCTGGGTGTTGTGCTTTTTCAACGGAATTTTCCAGTTGTATCAATACTGAATAAAAAGCAGCAGACTCCTATAGCGCAAGAAGTGCCGATAAGCAGAAAACAAACTTTGAATGAGAAAAAAAAAACGAAACGTTAGGGGTCCGTCTGAGAGATGCGGGGATAAAGTCCTTAGGACAGGTCTGAGTAGCTATGGGGGCGGTATGGGGTGAAGGTCTGCATATACATACAGTGAGGGGCAAAAGTATGGAGCAAATTTATTGAGAAACTCGCATTTCTTTTCTCGAAAAATTCCTCAAACAGGTCGATTTTGTTTTCCAATTTGGCACATTTTAATGTGAAATTTTCATATTTGCCGCCATTTTTGTGAAAACTGTGACGTCATCAGCCATTTTTTTTTAAACTGAACTTCCCTCCTTTTTTGCAGATTCGAATAGATTATTAAATTCTGATTTCAGAAATATGCACAATATACTTTTTGGGCTGATAGTTTCGGGTTTATTGAATGTCAAAGTTCTTGATTTGAACATTTTTAATTCCGAAAAATTAGTTCTTTATTTCCATAAAAATTTATTTGGAGCTCCTTTTAACGGATCAAATGCTCAAACTGCCACCCGTTGGTCTCTTGGCAGTACGCAAGCCTGTCCGAAAATTCTCGGATAACATTTTGGATAACTCCTACTTACACTGATGATCAAGCGACATTCCTCACGAATTTGATCTTTCAAGTCTCCAAATTTTGTGGTATGTTGATGTGGACTTTCGACTAGAGCTATTCCCATAAGAAATAATCGAAGGGAGTGAGATCCGGAGATCTCGCGGGCGACTTGATCGGTCCTCGTCTGCCCATAATCCACCTTTCAGGAAAACAATTGCCCAAAAGAAAATGGACAGGTCGCGCACAGTGACCTGAAGGGAAGATTGAAGGGCCTGAATTTCTAGGGCCCGAAACTAGAAATTTACCACCTTTTATAATTATTATTTCGGAAACTATCAGTTCAAAAGGTGTAGGTACATGTGCATATTGCTGAAATCAGAATTTCATAATCCATCCGAATATGCAAAAAAGGAGGGGGGTTCAATAAAAAAAAATGGCTGATGACGTCACAGCTTCCACAAAAATGGCGGCAAATATGAAAATTTCACATTCGACCTGTGCGAGAGATTTGTCGAAAAACAAAGTTCTCAATACTTTCGTCCCTCACTGTATGAGGGTTGTCAGTTAAGTATTGCATGCTATCAGAAGTCCGGCAGTGAAGTTTTCAGTATGACATAATGTCTGGCCCGTAGATTAGAGGTGGTCGTTTGGTCTCGGAGGATCCTTTCTGCATTGCGACCTATAAGATCTTTTGTGCGTGTCTGGCCCGTGAGGTTCAAGTGGATATGGGGGGTCGTCTGAGTCGGACACATGAATAAGTGTGAGAGGCTGTCTGTAGAAAGATTTTTCAGTGTTTTTCCTGCTATGTCTTATCTCTGTATTTTTTCATGCTATGTTTTTTTGTGAGATGTTTTTCCATGCTATATGTCTTTGCCTACTATGTTTCACCACCGATGCTTTTTCCTCGATTTCAAGCTACAGCTGGGTAAATGAATATAATTCAAATCAAGTCTGTAATACAAAAAAGTACGCATGGAGAAATAACGTGTAAAACACAGTATGATTGGTTGAAAATATATGTTTTAATAAAGCTATAATTCATTCACCCATGTAAATAATGCTTCGCTTGATTCACTATTTACAGTACGTATGTATACCTTTTATATTATTCATATTTCTCTACATTTATCAGTTTTGGCTTTAAAAGATATGCATAATAATAATGATTTTTTCCTAAAAAATATATATTTTCACTACATAAAAATTTTATTACCTGCCTACGCATCCGAGTGATTCCAGAACGATATCCAATATGAAAATTATAAAAATCTTTGGATCCAGATCCAGATGAACTATATTTAGCCAGAAATTATGTAAACAAAACCGACGATAATACATACAGTGTGCGTATGCATAAGCCTTGCGTAAATTGTCAGGTTTGGGAAAATATACACTACTCATACGTGTGAGATTTCCTCTCCAGTCCAGCTACACTGCTACCAACTTCGTTAATTAATGTTTTAAATGCTTCATGTTTCGTCAACACACACACATGGCGTATCTGTCTGAAAATGTGGCATATAACAATGACATAATCTCGCGTGAAGCGGGCCGTGTCGTTGCGAAGACGACTATTTTTAGAAAAATCATATTCGCGCGAGAGCAGCAAAATATTTAAAATTCAAGTGTTATTGGCAGTCATCTAGTTTGATGACAGGTGCAGCATCGGGGGATGGAATTGCAATAACTATATGTGCGCACAAACGACAACTTCCTGGGAGATTAAAATATAATGCTCTTATCTAGTGAAGTATTCTCTCAAAGACAAATCCGGAATAATAGTTCGAAGGAGTGCGCGCTGTTTAATATTCATAAAGACAAATAATATATTATTGAAGATGACGTGATACAGAATATTTTTTCGGTTCACTTGAAAGCGAGCTGAGCTCTTCGCATGATATAACAAATGTCAGGCGGTGTTTAACGGCAAATTGATGATCGGATGGGGCATCTCTTCGTCAACATGTGAAACTGATTAGAATAAGTTGAATACACCTTATAGCAGTCGGCATTTTGAGCTATTGAATAGTTAATGGTGTGAAACTGAACGCAAATATGACATCAGTGCAGCGCAGGGGAGTTGACATTGATGGGCTGATGAATCCTTGCACATTGTTATGTAAATGGCTCCATGGCTCGATCATTAGAAAGGAGCTTTTTGATTCATTTCTGAGTGAGTGCAGTGAGTGTCTGCATGGTGACAAATGATGCTGCGGCAAGAGTATACCTAATAGATTTTGAGATCACCTCATGAGTATGCAGGTACCTAGGTTTAATGTACCTGTTTGCTTTCAATAAGGTACCTTTATAACAACAAAATGTCACTATCTTCAAATCGCAATATTGAAGAAAATCATAAATCTTTTCATTTGATTACCTTAACTGCAGTCATTTTTTTATTGGAGTTGGTTCTAGTATTCTGCTCAGAGTCATTCAGCTCAGCCAAAAATCAAACGACAGTCCGTCGTTTTTCACCTAACAAGAAACGACATCTTGTCGTCTTATTTCAACAAGTTTGGAGCCTAAATCTGATCAAATCCATCGGTTCAGTCTTCCGTGCTTATAATTGTTGTTGTCTGTTCCTTTACCAATTCACCTGGATACATCCGTTAACACATGATTAAGTACGAGTATAGTATACCGGAGTTGCTCAGGTCTTACCACAGAGCGCACGGTCCAGAGATATGATCTCAAATCTCAAAGGTGGCGTAAATATTTATCGCTGAATTGACTGGGCCCGCTTCTAATTGAACCGAATTATCAAATTCTACGCTCTGTGTATGTCTAACGTCATCTATCCCAGAGCCATTACACGGAATCCAAAGAACACTTGTTTCGAGCGTGTTCACCGCGTCGCCCATCATCTAGCACTAATCGACCAAAAGCTCAATGGGAAAGATGCGACTCGTTTGATGTTTGAATCGTGTGGAATATCAAAGCGCTAATAATTAGGTTAGGAGGAGCACCAGCCTGTGTTGTGTTGATGTGAATCGTGTATACTCAGTAGTAATACAATGAGTGGTACGATTATTGTCGATAATTTTTTAGTAATATTATGAGTTATAATCCCAAAGCTGAAAATACAACGAGCCCATAGGGCGAGTTGTATTTTCTTGCATTGGGATTATAACGAAATGATATTATTAAAAAATTATCTGACGATTAAGCGTACAACGCATTGTATTTGATAAGACTATATAATGAATTGACAGAGCGCTACCCAAGATTCTGGGTTCTACCAGTGTTGTTCAAATGGTTGAAATTTTACAAAGAACTTTGTGGTAGACACTGATTAATCAGGGTAATCTTATTCTTTACTCAAAATGGTTTTTAATATTCACTTCATCATCATCATAATAAACTGCGTTCTTATTAGCGCAATAGTGCTTTTTTCTTAACGTTGGCAACGGAAGATCTCGAGATGCTGCGTCGGTAAAAGTCAAAAGTTGGAAACGTCATTGTTTGACGTTCGAGTTTGTAGGTTAGTTGCAGTTGGAAATCGGAAGATGAAAAACGCTTTCAAACAAAAAGTGCTATGAAAAAGTGCAGTAGACCTATTCAGAATCAGAAGTGGCTTTCATGCCATATATCCAGCTACACTGGAATTTCTCACCAAATTCAGGGTGCTACTGCGAAATGGACAAATCAGAGGATATTATACCAGAGAATGGACAAGAGGGCGACAGGTTATACAATGTTATGATTGATTTTATTGAAATACTTGAAGGTTTTTTCTTCTTCAGCATAAAGGGAACCTTAGACTGATCTTGGAAAGTGCAGAAGCTTTAAGAAATTCTCTAAATGAAGCAATGGAGATGGAACGTTTCGATCGATTGACACTTTGTAGCATACAATTTTTCTCAATACAAATTATTTGTAAAAGGCAATTGAGTAAAATGCGTTATATTTGTACTGAATTTGTTTGAATAATTTAATGAAACAATACGGAAGTAAGACAAAGTTGAGAGTCGAGGAACATACTTAAAAAAACATGATTATTGCATGAACGGTAAGTTAGTGACACGAAGTTGAGATTCAAGACACATACTCCAGTAAAGCATGCATGGATAGATAAAAAAACTATTGCCTACACTTTATGTTATCACAATTCACTCAAATATTGTAGCAGGCTGGGGAGAGTCTTCACATGCAAAGTTGTATCTGGATTCAATGTATTTAATGAAACCGAAGGACATTTTTCTTTGATGTAGCAGAAGCGTCTGCTTGTAATTTGAAAGCCGTTGTATAAGCCATTTTTGGTGAAGGCCGTGAGTAGATAAAATTGAGATTCCTCTTGGAATATTAAACAGCGTGTGTCCTGTTCCCAGTTCAACAAAACTTGGGCTTCTTTTTTTCTTCTCCTATAAATCAACAAGCACAAAATTTAACAACTAACGGTGTGGAATGAAAATTTACTAGGAAAGTGGGAATACTTATACCTTTAAATGGTAGAAAATGCTCTATAATGCATGGAAAACGTTCTTGCCATGTTCAGTTTCATATATTTTGATTGTGACAACCAGTGACAACTGACAGCACTGACATTGCGTAAATGCGCTCTGAATGACAGCCACTGCCCTGGTCTGGGAGAGGGGGAAGGACCACGGTACCACAGCGATAATATTTACGTCAAGGAGGACGCCTGTATTGCCGGGGTGGTAAGCGTAGAGACGTGCTGATTGGCTGCCTATGCGCATTTCAAGAGTTTTGATTGGTTCTTGTTCAATGTATTATATAGTCGTAAGGATATAAGGCTCCGTTCCACTAACAATATTTTAAGAGTGCGCCACTAATCCCCAATACAAGTACGTGTGTCACTCACGCAAGTTATCCACAAGTTGTCTTCAGTTTCAAACACTGATTTTTAACCTGTTTTGTTCTGATCAACTTGTGACAATTCAAAAATAAAAATCATACCTATAAGATTTTTACGAAGGCGCAGAGCGGACATGGAAGATATTTATTTGTAGCTGCGACTTTTTTCTGTCGATTGCCACTTTTTCTGTCAATTGCCACTTTATTCTGGCAATTGCGACTTTTTTCTGTCAATTGCCACTTAATTCAGTCAATTGCCACTTTATTCTGGCAATTGCCACTTTATTCTGGCAATTGCGACTTTTCTCTGTCAATTGACACTTTATTCTGGCAATCGCGACTTTTTTCTGTCAATTGCATTTTATTCTGGCAATTGCGACTTCTTTCTGTCGATTGACACTTTATTCTGGCAATTGCGACTTTTTCCTGTCAATTGCGACTTTTTAGCAAATTTCGATAGAAAATTATGTTTATATGGCCGGTTTGTCCGTCTGTCTGTCCGTCCGTTATTTGTCCGTTCGTCCGTCTGTCTGTCTGTCCGTGTAAAAGTTGAGAAGTTGTACTCCTTCTCGGGAAATGAAGCTAGAGCCTTAGAACTTTTTCCGATTAATAGCTTAGGCTCTCAAGGGTGGTCTATGGGCAGACTGTATTTCATGGTGGCGCTGCCATCTTGGTAGCCATATCAAAATTTCTCATCAGTGGAACGGAACCTCGAACGGAACTCACTCTAATCTCGTATGAACATTCTTACTTTCAAGCTCAGTTTGATGATTACGCCGCCATCTTGGTGACCATATTCAAATTTCTTATTAGTGAAACTATTTCCCTGAAACTTGGAACTTACCCTTGCTTCGTATGATCACTCTTATTTTCAAGCTGAGTTTCATGATCCGCTAGAGCGGATTCAGAGCGAATGAATCTGAAGCGGATTCAAACGAGACAAGAGTACCTACGTTTCACGTTTCATGACGGTCGTTCCAATAACAAGAAATTTTGATGTGGCGGCCAAGATGGCGGCGTAATCATGAAACTGAGCTTGAAATTAAGAATGATCATATGAGATCGAGTAAGTTCCGTTCGAGGTTCCGTTCCACTGATGAGAAATTCCAATATGGCTACCAAGATGGCAGCACCACCATGAAATACAGTCTGCCCATAGTACACCCTTGAGGGCTTAAGCTATTAATCGGAAAAAGCTCTAAGGCTCTAGCTTCATTTCCCGAGAAGGAGTACAACTTCTCAACTTTTACACGGACAGACAGACAGACGGACGAACGGACAAATAACGGACGGACAGACAGACGGACAAACCGGCCATATAAACATAATTTTCTATCGAAATTTGCTAAAAAGTCGCAATTGACAGGAAAAAGTCGCAATTGCCAGAATAAAGTGTCAATCGACAGAAAGAAGTCGCAATTGCCAGAATAAAGTGGCAATTGACAGAAAAAAGTCGCAATTGCCAGAATAAAGTGGAAGTTGACATAAAAAAGACGCAATTGCCAGAATAAAGTGGCAATTGACAGAAAAAAGTCGCAATTGCCAGAATAAAGTGGCAATTGACAGAAAAAAGTCGCAATTACAGATAAATATCTTCCATGTCCGCTCTGCGCCTTCGTATAAAACATACCTACAGCAGACTACTTGTCCTACCTCCTACTTCTATTAGTACCAGTTTTCAATTTCAGCTTTGAGTCTTTAAATAGGGAGATCACTCATTGGAGTGATTCTCCTTCTTGTCCCTTTTCTATGTTTTACCAATAGCTTATTACCTTAACGGTAGATTGCTGTACCAGCTTTGGAGTTAGATAAAAAAAACTTCAAGTCTCGCTTTAGCTTTAGAGGATTAGCATCCCTGTCTTACAATTTGATTTTCTTTTTCTTCTATATCGGTACGCTCAAGTCGCCTTTCAAGTGCTATATAAAAGCTGCAATTAAAACGCCATGGCTGTTGCTTTTCTCCTTTTCGAAGCCATTTCCGAACAGGGGACCGAAGCAACACTAAAACTTTTTCTTTTTCCTAATTAAAATAATGCACACACCTATAATGCCCAGTTTACGAGTGAGTATTAGAATTTTACAGTTCCAGAATGTGCCGTGCCATTGTTCGAACACATACCTCCTATTTCCATCTTTAAGGATTTCCCATTGGAAGGTGGACCGTGACGATTCGTTTTCAAAAATAGTTTGCCTGAGCAGCACCAGTATATACACTGATTTCGAGCAATAAATATCAATTTTGTTGTTGCACATTATTAAACCGAGCGGTAAAGCTGGTATACTACGTGTGTGTGAGTGTGTGTATAGCCTACAGTTTAATGCTCTTTAATGTGCCGCCCGACAACACGGAAACGGCTTGAAACATTGAAAGTGAGATGCGTCAAGATTGCCGCATATGTGACGGATGGGATAATGGTTGAATCTATGTAAAATTGATGTTAAATATACCACTAGCGGCAACTTAGTAAATTGGTAGCTCTGAGACACGAACGCATTCCATCTGTTTGTTATTGTGCCAGATAGGGTTTGACGTCTAGTATACCCGTATACGCGGGGCTTAAAAACTCTTGCATCCGTAAACGCACCTGACATACCTCGATGCTGTTTCCCTCACGAAGCATATCCAACCCTCAAGCCAACCCAGAGTTTGCATAAAATGAAAAACACATTGCACTTTGCACAACCATCCTGCAAGCAACTCTATCACATCTCATTCACTTCATTTGCAATAATTAGACTAGATAACATCCAGATAAAATTTTCACTTACAATCATAGTAGGAATGCATTCATTGCTTACTCCGACAAGGTCCGGGATGGACTCATCCCCTACCCAGAACAGTTAAGGACTTGACAGCGCTAGCCTTCTTTGCACAGGTGTCCTCAAGTAAAAATGAGTTTGACAAAATTGTCACCAAAAACTGTTAATGAGACCTTGTAACAGAGGTTCTGGGGAGCACAGAAATGTATTTAACAAAATCGTAGCTGATCCCGAACGGAAATTATTCAATTTCCAAGATTATCAGTTAAAAATGTCGGGATAAAAATTTGGCTTCGGTTTTTTTCAAATTTTCAGAATAACTAGGATTGTTCAAACAATTAATTTTGCATCTCTCCCAATATCTAAAAAAATCTCTGTGAATATATTCATACCCTTCTGTTCTAATGAGAGTCCAAGACCTCCTGTGTTGAGGAACTCCAACAATTTTTGGAGATGACATGAATTTCCAAAGCTTCTGATGACACCCTTGTCCCAAAACACTTTGATAATATATTTATGCCCTCTTCGTAATGTCCAGCTACAACCTTTGCAGTGCTGAAACACTTTTCGACAATTTTGTTCATCGTTTTGAAGGCAGACACAAACGGAATCACGCAAAATACCTACTCTCACATTTTCTACGTTTTCCGGATCAGTAAGACCGGCGCTCTCCTTTAAAAGATTCCGGCAGGCGGCAGGCGAGCCGGCAGGTCTTCCTTTTGAATATCTCGTCGTGGTAACTTCTGGCCAAGTTCAACTTCTTAGGCCACAGCAAAACTTCATCACGCCAAATTATCAGCACAAGATCATTCCAAAACAAATAGTTCACAAACCCTTGAAAAGATGCAACTCTGGAATGATGCAATTCTCGGTAACATACAAGCTTGGTCTTTTTCGGAAAAAGGGGAGTTGATTGAGCTTGTGACACTTTTTTGAAAACTTCTTTCTTCCTTCAGAGCCAAATTTCTCATAAATGCGCCTTTCATTCTTCTCAAGTCTTCATACTCGTAATTATTTTATTTTGTTATTTTCTTTACAAACCTCATTTCAACGTCATTTTATCGAATTTTCGCTCGTAAGTCTTTTAGAGTGATGAAGCAGTACGAGCATGGTTGCCGTGTAGCCATTCGCTGGCCATTGATCAAGAGAATAAGTTCAAGATCCGAAACAAATTTAAACCCAAGTCCATTGAAGTTGGTCATTTGGTCGTTTTTTTCACCTGGGGTACAATGCAAACCATTCATAAGCCAATTGAAATTGGTTGATTCCCCCTTTTTTTTTAAATCGATCCTCAATCTATGTAACGACTTTTTTGCTGCCTGTGTAATTTTTCTTTTCCTCTTTCTCTGAAATTATTCCCGCATCTTCTAGACCCATTAAAATCAAGTTGATGTTTAAAATGACCAATATCAATGCAGTTCCTTAAAAATTTGTTCAGGAATTCAAACTTCTTTTGATCTATGACCAGCAAACAACAACGGCTACTTCCATGTCCGTACTGCTTCATCATTCTAAAAGACTTACGAGGAAAATTCGATGGAATTACGTTGAATAAGGTTTGTGGAGGAAATAAACAGAAAGAGATGGTTACGAGTATGAAGACTTATGAAGATTTGAGGCGTATTGATCAAAAATTTTGCTCTGCAGGGAAAAAGAAGAACTTTGCGAAAGATTGTCACGGCACAACTGATTAACCCTCCTCTTTTCGAAGGATCTCCTTCAAGGGTTTGTGAATCATTCATTTTGGAATGGTCTTGTGCCGATACTTGGGTGTGATGAAGTTTTGCTGTGGCCCAAGGAACTGAACTTGGTCGCCAAAAGTTACCAACATAAGATTTTTGAAGAGAACTCCTGTCGGAAACTTTCAAAGGAAAGCGACAGTCTTAATGATCCGTAAAAAATGTGAGAGTACTTTGCGTGATTCCGTTTGTGTCTGGCTTCAAAACGATGAACAAAATTGTTGAAAAGTGTTTCAGCACTGCAAAGGCAGTAGCTGGACCTTACGAAGAGGGCATAAATATATTATCAAAGTGTTTTGGGACAAGGGTGTTATCGCAGAAGCTTTGGAAATTCATGTCATCTCCAAAACTTGTTGAATTTCCTCAACAATGGAGGTCTTGGACTCTCATTAGAACAGAACGGTATGAATCTATTCACAAAGATTTCTTTAGATATCAGGAGAGATGCAAAATTAACCGTTTAGACAATCCTAGTTATTCTAAAAATTTGAAAAAAAACCGAAGCCAAATTTTTATCACGACATTTTTAACTGATAATCTTAAAAATTGAATAATTGCCGTTTGGGATCAGCTACGATTTTGTTAGATACATTTCTGAGCTCCCCAGAACCTCTATTACAAGGTCTCATTAACAGTTTTTGGTGACAATTTTGTTAAACTCATTTTTACTTGAGGACACCTGTGTTTGATCATCAGTTGTTGACTATTTGGTCACGTCAAAATCGCAGGTAAGGCTCTATTTTGAAGTGGCGTTCACTATTTTTGCTTTATTTGATTGGAGTTGATCTTTTTTCAGTGATCTTTGCGATTGTTGGATAAAGTTGCGCGGGAAACTCAAAATGTGGAATACATGATTAACCGTTATCTGAAACCGGGAACATTTTAACAACGTTATGATTTATAGTATGACAGAGAAGTAGGTTCAAATTATTGCATTTTGGTATAGCCTTCAAAAGTTACAGGTAGGTAATATCACTTTTTGTTTATTGCCATTTCTTCCTAACGTCAATTTTCCAGATTCCTTCTCTTCAATAATTTTTATTTAATTTTTTCAAAAGTTGCTGCAACATTTGCGAAGCCGATGGTCGATCATCGATGGATGGGATCAACATGATTCTCGACATTCAACTTGAAGAATGTCTATTGATAAGTTGGATTCCATTTCGAGGACTAAAAGAAGATCACATTTTCCGCCGAAAGTGAATGGTACCACTTCATTGTCATGCCTTTCAGGCTCTGTGATGCACCGGCTATGTTCGAGCACTTGTTGGAGTGACCTGCGAGGCCTCACGTGGAAAATTTGACTAGTTTATCTCGACAACATGATAGTCATCGATCCAGCACTCAAACCTTGAGAAACCATCAAGAAGTGTTCGGATGTCTTCGAGGAGCCCATCTCAAGGTCAATCCAAAGAAGTTCGTACTGTTCTAGAAGCAGATCAAGTTTTGAGACATGTGTTGTCGGTGAAATGAATCGAAGCTAATCCTGAGAAGCTGGATTCTGTCAGGGACTGGCCACGACTGGAGAATCAGCACAAGACAAAGAGTTTTTTTTTTTTTTTTTTTATTAAAAAAGAAACTTGCTTCAGCCTCTTGGGCTATTAGCAATATGGTACAATATAATAGCAATTTATATGACATTGAGTACATTTGTGGTGGTGAGGAATCTGATGAGGGCCTCTTCTCTATCTTTGGAGTTTCCGAGTATCTCGCTAATGTTATCGCTGTTCAGTGTGTCCTCCCTTGTCTTTTGATACTTTTTACAAGTTAACAGTAGATGATGAACAGAGAGCCGCTCGTTGCATGTATCACATGTGGGAGGAGGGCTTCTGGTGATGATAAATTTGTGTGTTAGGTTTGTGTGACCTATCCTCAGCCGTGTGATTGCAACTTGCTCTTTTCGGTTTGTAGTTGGAAACCAAGCTTCGGTATTGGGCTTCACCTCATTGAGCTTCGTGGATAGCGTTGACCACTGCTGACTCCATAGGGCTGGTACCAATGTTTTCAGGTGTTTATTGATGGTTATTCTTGGAGGATTTGTGAAGAAGTTCGCTGATGTTGCCGAATCGTTGCACAAACTGACCAGGAGCAAAAGTTTTGGTAAATTCTAATATTTCAAGCAATATTTTTTCAAAAATTGTGTGGAGTTGACTAAAGTTCAATAAAGACAAAATTTAAGTAATGCCTCCACTACCAGAGTGTTTAATCAAACTTATTCAAAAGTTTTTGTGGTCCAAGCAATGTAAAGATGCCTTGAGGACACTAAAAAAAGCTTTGTGTTCAATTAAGCCACCAGGAACAATTTATCTTAGATACCGAAGCAAGTAATACTGGGACTGAGCCGTTCTGATGAACTTCGGGACGGACAAAAACGGCGGGCAGTAGAATATGGAGTAGTTACTACAGCAAGGTTTTGTTCAAACCGGAAAGAAACTACCTTGTCACTGTAGCGATAGTGGAAGCCGTCGACCACTATCACCAATACCTGTGAGGCTCTAAGGACAGATCATGCTTCATTGACGTGATCGCTGCAAATGAATAAGAATCTGGCCGGACAACTGGCAAGGTGGACAGAGAAACTGTTGTAATACGTCTCCAAAATCCAGACGCTTTTTTTCAAAGGACCTGCAAAGACGACTGCAAGCATCACTAAAGAAGGTGGACCAGCGGAATGCAGCACATTTCAAGACAATATCTGTAGAGATTCCACAGAGCTGAACCATAGCTGCGGTGAAAAAAGAGAAACAAGAGGCGAACCAGAATTGACAGAGATCTCATCAGGAGAAGGTCCAGAGTTCAAGGCTTTAGGCCTCAACGGAACTCGTTGAACTTTGAGAACAAGCTGTTGACAAGTGTATGGGACAGACCGGATAGGAAACTGAGAGTTTCGCAATTGATGCTTCGCCAAAAATTAGAAAAATTTGGTCCTGAGAAAGATGCACTACTACCAGAGGACATTTTGGAGTCAACGAGAGTTGTCGAGGTAGACAAGAGGTTCTACATGACAAAGTGAAGTATCTTGTATAGGAGCCAAAGCACGAAAGAAGGAAAATATGACCTCAAATTGAATTTTAAGCTATGGACTTGCTTCTCTGCATATTCATATTGAGTAGAGGGCCTACAGTTTGAAACAAATTCCGAACCAAAAGTGGATAGCAACAGCCATCACTATTCAGACTAAGATTTCGAGGGTCGAAGAACTCGGAAGGTTTGCTCAGAACTTTGCCGAGGAAGGATTTGGCGCCAGTGTCCCGCCTCCAAGTGGGCCCCACCACAGCGCCACGTCCCTCAAATATGGCCCTACCTGTAGAAGTTCTTATTTTACCCACTGAGAGACAACGTCGACATTTCAAACGATCAAAATAAGGAGTAATGAAAGATATACTGGGACATTTTTAGGGCCGCCCACAGTGCTTTTGATTTAATACGGAGATGGTTCATTGACGAAACGAATTCAAAATTTTTGAGGATAGTCCGTTCTCGTTCTGTCACCGCATAATTTGTCAGCTTGGTGACCTTTGATTTTTTCCCAAAAAATCGCAATGCGACCCTTTTCGTGGAGTTGGTGAAACAGAGATTCCTTCAGATAAGCTCATACTTGGCGACTTTCTGGTGAAGGCACTTAGCAGCGGGTTTCTTGATTAGTTTTGGAAATAGGTATAGATTTGCGAGTAGGTTTACTTACCTAGCGCTTCTGCAGGTTGAAGTACTAGTACACAGTCTAGGCATTAGAACCTCGAATAAGTATTAAGCAACATAGCTATAAATGACAATTTCAATCAGGCATCCGCAATTGCATGAGCATTTCTATGTAATTTCCAGTCACTTGAATTGACAGATTAATTGAGAAAGTATCTATAATTTGAAAAAAAATTAAACACATTCGATAGGTAAAGAGGTAGGTAAGTACGAACCCAAGATAAGTGTGCCATTAAATTTTAATAGGTATTCATTCGGATTTAAAGATTTGCAACAAATCTCTATACATATACCTATACCTATCATGCACTCAGCATTATTTTATTAATCAATGGTAGGTATACAAGAGACAATTACCATTGGGCAATAATTATCCTGGTGTTATTAGTTATTATTATTGGCAACTGTGGCGTGCCCAAAGTCATCCGATCCAAAATATTAATTAACATGGCGACGCACGGCCGCCGCATATCGGGGGTGTAGAGTTGCCCCCAATTAAGCGTTATTATTAAACATAATACCTTCCCAAACTTTCGAAATTCATGCATATCGTGGACAAAGTGGCGAATTCAACACCATATAAATCATCACTGCCGGCTATTCGTCATTCCGTCATGATGTTCATTTCATTTAGATATAGGCACACTTTTTACGTGAGGACAGCATCATCGCTATGTTGGTCGATTTCAGTCACTATCTATAGGAGTTTCGTGTTTTTTCCAGGACCCCAGTTTGATGAGGCAGCCGCTAGGAGGCGACGAATCATCCAAATTGAACAAATTGAATTTCGTTAGAGAAACAGACAAGTTTTGTCGTTTCCGCGATGCTGCAGGACTGCTGGAAAAAGGAAGTTTCACAAATGCATCGTCCAAAAGTCGTCCGCCTTTGAGAAATTGAGCATATTATACCTACACATAAAAATTGCGGAAAAAGGAAAATGGACGATATTTTTGAAATAATTAGGTATTTTCATTGTTTGATTGTCACAAAGGATACGGTATTTTTTGTGCAGCAGCGAATCACACTATCTTCTTCAAAATGGATGAATGAATAAATGAATGAATGAATGAGTAAGTATTAGTATAACAAAATGCATATTTCAATTGCTTCATAGTCACAAGAAGTACGATTCATATTTGCACAGAGGAGTCGCAGAGCTCTACACCCCATCTCACATGTCTTTATTTAGTAATTAATTAACTGCCCCATCATGACATGCCTTGCTCATGGTTTTATTCAATGATGATCTTTGCTGTACAGTTGGGAGCGAAATGATTCATACGGCACCGCCAAGAAGTCGGCTGGATTTCAGAAATGTTAGCTGCTAGGATTGTCCTTGAATGCCAGTTTTGTTAACAGATTGATCGTCATCAAAACTGGCATTCAAGAACAATCCAAGCAGCTAACATTTCTGAAATTCAGCCGACTTCCTAGCGGTGCCGTATGAATCATTTCGCTCCCCAACTGTACCAATATGTGTTGTGATAACTGTTTATAGAAAATCATTGTTTGATCCTTCTTTGATTTATGTGAACTTTTCTCTCATGCAGTATACTACTAAACAGGATAGTTACTACCTTTATACTGATATGTGTAATAGAGAAATGCGAGAGAAATGCGCCACCTTTTTTTCACCTGCATCAACCACTCGGGTTATTAGCAGAATGTTTTCTGCATAAGTCTTTCTGTTACTTATAACAACGACGATATATGTGGAACAAACAGTGGAGGATTGTCGTATGTAATACACCGATAGATGAGATGTATTATCACTACATCGAGGATTTTCACGAGGGGATCCGAGTGTAAATCGAGATGTGAGCGATAATATAATATGGAGCCTAGAGGTGTATTTGTTAGGACAATTAACCGGAAAACACTGAAAATTCTCCTGGAAAAGTGAAAACTATTCAAATGCTTGAGGTTGTTCATTCTGGAAGGGTGTTTTCACCGATGACCTTGGTGGTGATACACTCATACGGCCTACTATATTAAGGAATGGGGTGAATTGTCAGTGTGTTTTTTTCGATAGCTTTTCCTTCCATTCCTCTTCCCGGGGCATCACCGCACGGTAGTAGATGCCCCAGTACTAAGGAACGTGTGACAAAGGCCATCTGGCCCGGTGCGGATTTGAACCGGGACCTCCACCGTTGAAAGCAGAGCTGAGCTCAACGTGCTACCGACCGGGTTGATGCGCCACTTATGTCCAAAAAATCACCCGCTAAAACTTTGACGCCTAATTTCGTATTGAAAAAAAAACTTAATGGTGGTCCGCAGCTTAATAAACAGCTAGTAAGTACCTACTCAAATATCTGCAACATATTGTTGCCATTCAATCATTGAACCACCAAGTTGACAGCTTTACATATTGTTGAATTATTGCCACTAAAAGTTCTATCGGGGTGATTTTCGAAACCGCGCAATCCATAACATTATGGCATGGCGACGTTATCCTACGCCAAATACAGTTCAGCGTAAACTTTTCCTTTCGCATTAAAAGTAACTCGTTGAAGCCACTCGACACGATAGCCACGACATTCCGACTAAGGAGGGACGTCGTGAGAAGGGGCGTCGGGGACCTGTGGCTGTGTCCGTCGGGGACTGGCACCGTGCCGCACCGTGTCTCGATCCCTTGCTCCCTTGCAGTCTCACATATTTACATTCTGCGTAACTGAAGGAATCTTGATGCACGCCCGCGTGTACTTTTCGATGTCTGCGCGCCTCGTTCATGACGGACAACAACAATAATCAGTTAACAACTCGATAAATTCCGAAATTATTTACTGATCATTATTAAAGCGCCATCGTCGGCGCACGCGATTACCTAATAAATTGCTCTTTATTGCACAAACTGCATGAAAGTACCCTACCCTCTATACCTACTGACATTAGCAACTTTAATAACAACAATAACAATAAAACCATCATTTACGTGTGCAGTGTAAATACTTCGCGATATTCAAATTGGATTCCGTTTTCGTTACCTCATTTGCCAGATGTACAGATACAGCTTGTACTGAATCTGGTATTTCCAATAAAATTTTGGTTTTCGATCATTCTTGAACGGAAATTTTTTCCTCATCGGCCTGCATTGGCCATATAAGTTTTTGTCCTTTATCACGAATGTTACATGTTCAGGAAAATTGCAAATTGGACAACACAAACAGCCAGACATCCCCGACATCCCCGAGAATCGAACCCGGAGCTCCCATGGCCACAAGCAGCTAAACAACCACCTGCGCCAAGAAGCCGTCACCTCGATCAAAGTTATTTGTACTAAGTAGTAGTTCTTATGACTGCTATATTATCTTCAAACTTAAAAAAATAATCGTTTGTCCTTCCCTCTGTCGTAAATATACCATTCAAACTGGTACGGTGCCTTATCGATATACAGGGTGTCCCGTGTTTAATCGCAAAGATTTTGCCAGCCGATAGAGCATCAGAAAAGAATGAAATATGCATTTAAAAATTTCGTTCAAAAACCCGTAATAACTGAGATACAGCTCTTCAAAGTTGGAAAATAAATACAGTTTTTCTCACCCCACTTTTATACTGGTCAACCGATTCGCGTCAAATTTCTTACACGTATTCACTAAACAAATGCCTATAAACCTCAAATAATACATTTGGTGAGAACAGCCCCACGGCATAGATAGTGGTGGTTGCGCCCCTTTTATCATCCCTAATTTTTTTCCCACTGCAAATTTTTTAAAATCAGTACCATTTTCGAGTTGTTCATTCAATAATGAGCGAAAAGTTGCTTCTGCAAAATTTTGATAGGAGGCATACGTTTTGAGATAATTGAGTTTGAAGATTTTTAGTCAATTTTGCAACTTCTCATAATTTTAGTTGCTTAAAATTTGCATTGCTACATCATTGGAGATAATCAGTTTCAAATTGACACAAGTGATGTTGAGATCATTAAGTATCATAACGTAAGATCGATTTTGATCAAAACAATCCAGTGGCGTAGAATTAGGGGTCTTCCTTACTTACATCCACTCATCTACTACGCCACTGGATATTTTTCAAAATCATAAATTTTTTGAGTTTGTCGTGAACTTTGAAGTTCTGAGTCAAGAAAATGGCTGGCATATCGAGCAAAACAGCAAACCCGTTAATCAATCTTCTTTCCAATTATTCATGTTGATTTGTGTACCCCTTTCTTTTGATTTTACACAATGATTTTACTTACGTTGTGTGAGTTCATACCTATAATTATTTTGATATTAGAATTCATCAATTTTGAAGGAAGTTAAAGTAGGAAAAAAATTTCATTAGCGCTACAGAAGCCGGGATGGAAGACAAAATTGCATGTCAGTCAATGTATGTTACAATTATTTTGGTTCTCCAGTCATGTACCTATCTGCTTCTAAATAGCAGGACTTGAATTTTACGGTTTATTGATCTCAAACTTTTAAATTTAGATAACTGGAAAACAAAGCCTCCAATCAAAATTTCACACGAGCAACTTTTTGTTCTAAATCGAGAGACAAATAAAAAAAAATTATTCAGAAAAATATCCAGTGGCGTAGAAGATGAGTGGATGTGAGTAAGAAAACCCCATAATTCTACGCCACTGAATTGTTCAGATCAAAATCGTTCTTACGTTATGATACTAGATGATCTCAACATCAATTGTGTGAATTAAGAACTGATTATCCCCAATGATGTAGCAATGCAAATTTTATGCAATTAAAATTATGAGAAGTTGCAAGATTGACTAGAAATCTTCAAACTGAATTATCTCGAAAAGTAAGCTTTCTATTTAAATTTTGCAAATGCAACTTTTTGCTCAAAATTGAATGAACAACTTGAAAATGGTACTGGTTTTAGAAAATTTGCGGTGGGGAAAAAATTAGGGATGATAAAAGGGGCGCCACCACCCCTGTCTACGCCATGGGGCTGTTCTCACCAAATGTATTATTCGAGATTTATAGACATTTGTTTAGTGAATACGTGTAGGAAATTTGACGCGAATCGGTTGACCGGTATAAAAGTTAGGTGAAAAGAACTGTATTTCTTTTCCAACTTTGAAGAGCTGTATCTCAGTTATTACAGGTTTTTGAACAAAATTTTTACATGCATATTTCATTCTTTTCTGATGCTCTATCGATTGGCAAAATCTTCGCGATCAAACACGGGACACCCTGTATAAGGTGTGTCTGAGGGGTGTACCGGAATGTAGAGCTACATACCGTTCACTCTTCATTTCCAGTAGAATGATTTTTTAAATCAAAAATGAAGTGACAAGCTGAAGCGCTGGAAAGATACGGCTGATGTCTGCTGATAGTTTCGCTTCAGAACTTTACAGGTGCCATCAGCCGTAGCCGTAGCCACCCAGCTTGTCACTTTATTTCTACTCCAAAAAGTCATTCTACTAAATTTGAAACGTCAACGGCATATATATATATATATATATATAATTTTTCATAATTGTTTCACTTCCACATTGAATTTTCCACAAAACATCAAATTTGTGCTTCAGGATGGACGGAAAACTACCATAGAAGCGTTTTCCAATTTTTTTTCTCTTATATCAGCCGGATATCGAGAATTTCCTCCACCCTTGTTCCATTTTCAAAAATTAATATCTCAAGAACTATCCATCCAAAAGTCAGGTGTATTTTTTTGAAATCATAGCTTGAGAGTATTATCCAAGTCTGTCAAAAAGAAGAAGGGGTTTTATTCAAAAAAGCGATTACGCCAAGAAAAAGGAATGTTTCCGTCAAATATCCTATTTGATGAAAATTTGACCTGTCCATTTCGATATTCTTGACAGAAGAGAAAAAAGCCATTTTTCCAAATTTTTTAGGCTTCCTTAGTACTGTTTTATTTTCCTCGTCAAATTTTTGTTCCTTATCCGATTCCAACAAACTCAGTGTCAGTAGCCAGCTGAAAGATTCGGCGATGAAAGTCAAGTATCCAAATGGTAAAATTATTAAAATCCAAGATGGCGGACAAAGTTGAACATATTATGAGTTCACGTCTTTACCTACCTTGTACCAAGAAAGATTTAATAAAAGTTATCTGAGAAATACGCGTTGTTTTTCACTTAATCGTAATAGTATTCTGCATAAACTCTGCCTATACTTTAGGCCTCGTTTCTTTTTTAAAATGATTTTCATTTTGACAAATGATGGAATTCGAAAGAATGATCTCTTTCCAACGTTTTCAGACCAGAATGAACTAAATCGATTTACATATCAGTGAGACAATGGCGATTTGAAAAAAAAATCCACTTGTCACATTTCACTACGGAGACCGTCAATAAAATTTTGGTTTTTCACCTGCCACATTTTGTTTATTGGGCGATTTTGACCGTTTTGACATCAACAGTTAGATAATGGATGGAGCTCCCGACCGCAGCGCAGGCGGTTCTGCTGTGCGGTGTAGTACGGTGAGGAAGTCCCGGGTTCGATTCTCGGTGAAAAGTCTGGGTATTGTGTTGTACTTCCCCAGGTATAAAATTTATAATTAAATAAACGGGCAAACTGCTATGGCATATAGAAGCCAATAAGGAGAAAAACATTTATCAATCATTCATCTATTGGGCTCCAAAAACCAATATGTATACAAGTGACCGATATCAAAAACAGTGGCGCGTGGATCTAATTAAAACCAAAGCACTTTCGCACTTGTCCTGTTCGTTTGATAAAAAAATATTAAAATGGTAAAAAACTATGTCATTGGAAAAAATTGAAGTCTTCTCTGCATTTTGAAGTCCTACACCGAATTAAGACTACATAGGCTATAAAATGCGACATCGAAATGACTGACTTTTGTCAAAATTCAAGATGTCGGACGGAAACAGGAAGCGAACCTTTTTGCATTTTAAACATCACAAAATGACAACAGCAAATTATTATAGCTTGTGACCACAAACTTCCTTATTTCTTCTGGATACCCCTTGAATCTGATCTCCTTTCTCAGCCACAACAGCTACAAACCTTCTCCTCCACTTATCAATAGTCCTTCTTACCGGTACTGGGACAGTAGTTGTTCCCAATACCGGGTTAGGCCTTGCCTCAATCGAGTATTATACTAAAAAATTTTTTTGATTGAAATGGAAACTACATTGAAAAATAATTGACCCATGTTTTTTTATTCAGTCAAAAACCGTATCGTTTGGGCGCAATAAATTAATAACATCAACTAGTTCTGACGTCACAGCGAGTCACCGCCTATACTGCCTGTGTAAATGACGTCAGAAATAGGCAGAATATAAGTATTTCGTTTATTTATTGCGGCCAAACGATACAATTTTTGACTAAATAAAAAAATACGGGTCAGTTATTTTCCCATATAGTTTCTGTTTCCATCGAAAACAAAATATTTTTTTAAAAGTATAACACTCCATTCCTCAATGTTGGTGTATAGACTCCGGTCGTTCTTTTCTAACTTTTGTAGAAAATATAGCCACCCGAAATGATCCAATGAGTTCAGCTCAGGGCTATAAGGAGGCCAGAAGGCCAGCTGCTTGACTCAATAAAATTTATCTCGTGATCTCCTGAGTATTCTACTATTGTCCATGCAGTTTCGGTTTTTCGTTTTTCGTCAGTTTGTAATGTTTAAATCAATAAAACGCAAAAGGTCGCTTCCCGTGCCCGTCCGATATCTTGAATTTTGACAAAAGTCAGCCATTTCGATGTTACACTTTCCGGCCTATGTAGTCTCAGAGTGCCGTTGTTTCGAAATGCAGAAGAGAGTTTCTTTTGCAATGACATCGTTTTTCACGACATTTTGTAATTTTTTCATTAAACAGAACGAGTGCAAAAAAGTGTTTTGATTTTAATAATTAGATCCGCCGTCTTGAATGTCGGCCACTTTCATATGAGTCTTTGGAGCTCAATAGATGAATAATACTGAATTGTTTTCTTCTTATCGGCTTTCAAACTGCCATAGGAGTTTGTCCGTTTATTTACTCATCAATTTTGTACATAGAGAAGTGCGATTTCCAACAACAAACCACCCTTGTTATCGAGAATCGAACTAAGGCACCGCTTCGCCACAGAGCTCAATCAATTAGCTACCCGTTGATCTCAAAGCGGTCAAAATCGCCCAATAAACAAAAATGTGGCAGGCAAAAAACCAAAATTTTATTGGCGGTCCCCGTATTGAAATGCGACAAGTAAATCTTTTTTTTTTTAAATCAGCATATCTCAATGAGGTATGAACCGATTTAGTTTATTATGGTCTTGAAACGTTGGAAAAAGATCATTCTTTCGAATTCTGTCATTTGGGTTGTCAAAATGGAAAACTTTATTCAAAAAGGAACAAGACCAAAAGAACCCCTATGTTTAACTTCGTCCGCCGTCTTGGATTTTGACAATTTTACCATTTGCATATTTGATGTTTGTCGCTGGTTCTTTCAGCTAGCCACTGACGCTAAGTTTGTTGGAATCGGATGAGAAACAAAAATTTGACGAGGAATATGAAACAGAACGTTTATTTTTCAGGCCCATCCGGTATAGGAGCCCATATAGTCCGGATGTTAAGGTATAATATCCTTCACTTTTATAACAAGCAATGTCACTTGGCATACTTGTTGTCGAAAATATGTTTGACCGATTAAGATCAGGAGCCAAAGTCGCAAGCAATGCAGGCGTCGTACACAGGGTGTCGTATAGAAAAAAAGTAAAAAATCCGTATATCATTTTGACCTTAGCGTCTGGACTAATAGGGCCCTGATGGATTTTTTTCAATGGTATATTTATGGAAGATTTGTAACTGGGTTGGTGCTCTTCGTCATATAGATTCGCATCTCTGTTTCACCCCGTTTCTAATATCTACTCCTCCACTTTCCTGTTCAAATTCTCCAGCTCAAAGCTCGTGCCATGCCGCTCGTGCGAGTACACAAAATTTGCCGCCGCGTCCCAGATTAATTCATCTCCTTCTGCTCTTCAGAGCAGATTCACCACCCCCCGGAGTAACGACCATACTTTTTCAGCGGCATGGTCCCTCTCTCCGTGACGATAAAAAGTCCCTCTATTGACCGCAAATGCGCTTTGTTACTTAGAACGCGCGCGGAGTCCTTTTGTCAACCGGCAACTCCGCGCCGCGGGTATATTATAGGATATGCCAGTATGCAACTTCACGAAGGTCCTTCACATGTAAATTTCGAAAGATTTGAATATTCATTCGTGTCATCCGAGACGAACTTGAGCGAAGAAGTGCCTAGTGCTCTAATTCGATCATCCCAGTGTGGCTCCAGTGTGGGATCAGCAGCTCCATAGCGCGCGCTTTCGAAACGTCTTCTTTATTGGTATTGACACCAATTGACCGAAGAAGCTGCGCTGCGCGGCTTTATGCGAGCCATTATCAATAACTGATGGAATAGCTGCAATATGAATCACTGTTTCTCAATGGAAGCGGCAACAATCAATGTCCACTGAAAAAATTAGTTTTGTTACGTCGGTATGCGTAGGTGGTACCTCTACATACAACACTGTTTTCAAAAACATAGATTAGATCATCAATGAGGTATTCTATTAGTTATTGTCATAAAAATTATGATTTGTAACAAGTAATTGAGATAGGATTACTCAGTGGTTAATGAGCATTAAATCAACATCATGTACGGAATCGGACTTTTACCACCTACTTTTTTTTTCATTACAAATTTGGGAAGGGCCTGCCTACCGTCATACTTGAGGAAATCATATAACAAGTTGTCGCGATATAACATCCAGAAGGGTTCTTGGACAATTATCGCAAGAAGATGGAAGGGGCTTACTAGTGCTCCGAAAGCCACGAAAAAATGTAAAAGAGCTCAGCAAAGCTTTAAACAGAAACAATATAGGTAAGGGGACCCATCGGGATAGGGCTCCGACTATGACATGGAGACACAAAGGTGCTTACTAGCTACAAAAGTCATCGAGTCAACGGAATCGGACTTTAACCACCTGCTTTTTTTTCATTACAAATATGGGGAGGACCTGCCTACCGTCATACTTAAGGAAATCATATAACAAATTGTCGCGATATAACATCCAGAGGGGTTCTAGGACAATTCGTCGCATAGACAATTTATCGTGGACAAATCGTCGCACCGACAATTCGTCGCATGGACAATTCGTCGCATGAGCAATTCGTCGCACGGACAATTCGTCGCATGAGCAATTCGTCGCACGGACAATTCGCCGCGCTGACAATCCGTCGCACGGACAATTCGTCGCAGGGACAATTCGCCGCACGGACAATTCGTCGCAGGGACAATTCGCCGCACGGACAATTCGTCGAAAGAGGAACGACAATTCTCGATCCGTGACCGGACAATTATTAGTCGCACGGAACATTCCGCAAGAGAACAGAAAAATAAGCATGAAGAAGCCACTGAGGCTTCGGAACGTAAGGGAACCTATTACACATAAAGACACAAGGGGGCTCGAATAGGATCTGAAAAAAAAACAAAGGGTGCAATTGGGCTCCGTATAATACATAAAGACACATAGTGCGGGCGCTAAGAGCCAAAATCGGGATGAACCTTGCAAATGGTGATGAAAGCATGAAATTTTGTACACGTACTCAGAATGAGCCCCTCTTTCATATAAGAGGTGGAGCCACGCCGAATTTTCACCGGAAGGGGGCTTGGGGGGCTCCTGAAAGTTGAAGGTGCTAGGACTCCCACTAAACGGCTTATCAGTTCGTTTTGACAATTAAAAAGGAAACTTATGAATATCTTGTGAACATTGACGGCGTTTATCGTATTGTCCCGGGAATTTTTCATTATGAAAAAAAATAAGTTCTTCGGCAGAACACACAAATTGGTTTTATTTTATTTTCACCTACAAAGAATCAATAAGGAGATGTGCAAAACGTTGATTCCCACAAATTCGTATCCTCTGAATTCGTTTGTGAAGTCAAAATTTTGATGGTGTATCTTCTTGAAGAGGGGCATTCCAAAGAGTAAGCTATTTTCAACACCAAGTTCAAACAGAATTTTTTCAATGTTCCTAATCGAAATTACTGAATTCCTTCCAGCAATGCATACCCTGAACCCTTCTTTGGAAGTACCGCGTGCGATTGAACGTGGAGTAAGTCCTGAACCACTATCAGAATTTTTCTTCTGTGATGCTACTATCCACTCTCGACCGGGGCAATTAGGTTCCTACACAGCATGCGCGGAGTGTATACACGATGCAGGGTATTTTCTCGGTTCAGTCAAATTTTTCATGATTGAAATTGTGTCATAATATTGAAATAACGTGTATACACTCCGCGCATGCTGTGTAGGAACCTAATTGCCCCGGTCGAGAGTGGATAGTAGCATCACAGAAGAAAAATTCTGATAGTGGTTCAGGACTTACTCCACGTTCAATCGCACGCGGTACTTCCAAAGAAGGGTTCAGGGTGTGCATTGCTGGAAGGAATTCAGTCATTTCGATTCACAACATTGAAAAAATTCTGTTTTAACTTAGTGTTGAAAATAGCTTACTCTTTGGAATGCCCCTCTTCAAGAAGATATACCATCAAAATTTTGACTTCACAAACGAATTCAGAGGATACGAATTTGTAGGAAACAACGTGTTGCACATCTTCTTATCAATTCTTTGAGAGTGAAAATAAAATAAAACCAATTTGTGTGTTCTGCCGAAGAACTTATTTTTTTTTCATCATGAAAAATTCCCGGGACAAGGCGATAAACGTCGTCAATTTTTATGATATATTCAGTAGTTTCCTTTTTAATTGATAAAACGAACTGATAAGCGGTTTGGTGGGAGCCCTAGCACCTTAAACTTTTAGGAGCCCCCCGACCCCCCTTCCGGTGAAAATTCGGCGTGGCTCCACCTCTTATCTAAGAGAGGTGCTCATTCTGAGTATGTGTACCGAATTTCATGCTTTCATCACCATTTGCAAGGTTCATTCACCTAGTGCCCCCACTAACAAGAAACTCACCCTAGAGTCCAACAACTTGAGAAAACTCAAGAGGGGTTAGTGAAATTTTTCAAGCCACAAAAAAACACAAGGGGGCTCACCAGGCTCCAAATGACACATAAGGACAAAAGACAGCAAATAGAGCTCCGAAGGCCATGCAAAAATGCAACGGGGCTCAGCAGAGTTCCAAACAATATTGAGAACACAAGGGGACCTAATGGAGCTCTATATAACAAAATAAGGCAATAGGGGGCTTACTGTGGTAATCTGAAAGTCACGAAAAAACATAAGTGAACTAATTGGGGTCCTAAACTGCACTTGAGGACACAACAGGGCTTGATAGGGCTCCGAACATCACATGAAAACACAAGGTGCCTAATAATGCACCAAAAGTCAGGGAAAATGTGAGGAGGCTCAGCAGGGCTTTAAAACACGTTGAAGAAACAAGGGGGGTCCAATGAAGCTCTGGATAACACAAAAAGGCAAAATGGAGCTAGCCAGAATTCTGATCCCTGTCTGTAAAAAAAACATAAAGGGGCTGATTGGGGCTCCAAACCACACTTTCGAACTTAAGAGAGCCGATAGAATATCACATGGAAACAGAAGGAACCTACTAATGTTCCAAAAGACACAGAGAAAGGTGAGGAGGCTCAGCGGGGTCTCAAAAGACGTCAAGGGATCAAGGGGGACCTCAGGGAGCACTAGGGTCTCTAACAACGCAAAAAAGCATAAGAAAGTTCACTGGAACTGTGGAAGCTACAAAAAAATAAGGAGGCTCATCACGGCTCCAAACGATACATGAGGGCACGAAGGGGCTTGATAGAGCTCCGTACGCCACGAGAAAATGCTAGAGGCCTCAGCAGGGCTTCAAAATACCTTGAAGAAATAAGGGGGCCCTTGGAGGGCCACTAGGGCCTCGTACAACGCAAGAAGGCACAAGGAGGCTCACTAGAGCTTTGAATCTACAAGAATAAGGGGCCCATCAGGGCTCCAAACGATGCATGAGGGCACAAGGGAGCCCGATGAAACTCCGTAAGTTACGGAAAAATGCTAGGATGCTCAGCAGGGCTTCAAAAGACGTTGAAAAAACAAGGGGGCCCTTGGAGGGCCACTAAGGCCTCTAACAACGCAAGGAGGCACAAGGGGACTGCTGGAATTCTGAAAGTTACGAAAAAAAAGGGGCTCATGAGGACACAAGGGAGCCAATAGAGCTCCGTGAGTCATGGAAAAATGCTATGGGGCTTAGCAGAGCTTCAGAAAATGATGAAGAGATAAGGGGGCTCTTGGAGGGCCACAAGGGGGCTCACTGGAATTCTGAAATCTACGAAAAACATGAGGCAGCTCATCAGGGCTCCAAACGATACATAAAGGCAAAGGGGGCAGATGGAGTTCCGTAAGCCACGGAGAAATGCTAGGGAGCTAAGCAGGACTTCAAATGATATAGGCGACACGGGGGCCCGACGAAGCTCTATTCAACAAAAGGAAGCAAAAGGGGCCTACTGGTACTTTGAAAGCCACGAAAAAACATGACGCAGCTAATTACAACTACACTTGCAGACACAAGGGAGGCCAACAAGGGTTGTAATATTGCTCATGTTACTCATTGTGTCTTCACAGACACAAACAGACTTTCTAATGCACCGACTGATAGGCCTCTAATGCATCGACTGATAGGGCTTCGAATGACATGACGGGAAAAAAAGTGCTTACTGATCCGAAAGTAACGAAAAACACAAGGGGACTCAGCAGGGCTTCAAATTACATTGAGGATACAAGAAGGGGGCCCAATAAAGCTCTGGATAACACAAGATGATAAAAGAGGGCTCAATGGAATTCTGAAAGCCAAGAAACACATAAGGGGGCTCATTACATGTCCTAAATTACACTTGGGGACACAAGGGCCGTCCGATAGGAGGCTGAATATCACATGAAGGCACAAGGGGATCATGAAGGGGTTGACTAGTGCTTCGAAAGCCTCGGAAAAATTAAAGAGGGCTCAACAGAGCTTCAATTTGTATTTGTATTTATTTGTACGATTCATTGTAGATTGTACACGTCATAAAAAAAAAAAACAATAGTGACAATAATTAACACTAGCATAGCCACCAATGAATCGATATTGAAGACACAAGGGGGCCTACTGGAGCTCTGTATAACAAAATAGGCTTATTAGTACGTATTTTCTCTGGAAGCTTATCAACTCTTGGGCTCATCAGGGCTTCTATCACACTTCAAGGCACAAGGGAGGCCGGTAGGACTCCGAACATGGCATGATAGCACAACGATGCTTGCTCCTCCGGAAGTCACAGGTCACAGGAAATGTAAGATACAAGGGGTATCTTACACAGCAGAGCGTCAAATCACACTGAAAACAAAATAAGGGGACCCAGTGGGGCTCTTGATAACACAACTTTGCAAAATGGGGCTTACTGGAACTCTGAAAGCCATGAAGATATGATTAATTAGGGCTCAAAATTATACGTGAAGACGTAAGGGGCCTGACAGGGCTCCAAATATGACAAGAAGATGCAAGGGGCTTACTAGTGCTCCGAAAGTCACGGAAAAATGTAAGGGAGCTCAGCAAAGCTTTAAACAGAGACAATATAAGCGGACCCATCGGGATAGGGCTCTGACTATGACATGGAGACACAAAGGTGCTTACTGGCTACGAAAGTCATTGAGAAATGCAAGGGGTTCACCAGGGCTTCAAACTGCACAAGGAGACACAAGGAAGCCCAATGGAGCACTGGATAGCACAAAAAGGCAACAGGGGGCTTGCTGGGATTCTGGTAGTCATGAAAAATTCTAAGGGGCTAATTAGGCCTTCAAACCACACTTGCGGACACAAAAGGGCTAGATAGGGCTTCGAATATCACATCAACACAAAGGAGGCTTAAAGAGTTCCGGAAGCTCGGTGCACTTCTAGAAATACGCGGTGGAAAAAGAGTTTCAAATAATACAGGAAGGTATAAGGAGGCTCACTATAGAACTCGAGAAGTAAAAGAAAACACAAAACGGGTAAATAAACCTATACTAAGGCAAAGGGCAAAACAAAATTTCGCGACGAATTGTCCAGGCGACGATTTATCCCTGCGACGAATTGTCCGCGACAAAATATTTTCGAAGATAATTTGATTTGAAATTCAACTCTCTCTACACGGATACTTCTGACAAATGCGACAATTTCACTCTGCGACTCACCGGGCACTAAATGATAAAGGGAAATTGGATATGAAATGCGATTTTGATAACCACCTTTGGAATGCCCAAAAGCTACCGTCAAAAACACGGAAACAAGCAGATCGGTAGAGTAGACGATGAGAGAGTGGGAGGTTATGACGCTCGATTTGCAAAAATGTCTCCTCATACCACACTTGTCAAATGTCCAAAGTTTCTACTAGTTAAGAGTTATTGCCAAATTGACAAAATTTTCAGTTCTTCATTATATATTTCTGCTTGTTAAATCTTATGACTGACAATCTGCGGGTTCTGGAATTTTTCTAGCTCGCGCAAGTGCAAAAATTCCATTTCAAACCTTTGAGAACCGATGGCGCATTTCATGCCGCTGAATATTGCCTATTACATGACTTTTACAGGAAAACCCCCATCACTGAACAAAACGAGAAGGAACAAGTTGGCTATTTCCAGCCATCAATGACAACTGATGATCTTTTCAATGCCTTATTTGTTATAGTGCCATGCTTGTATCATCGTAATCATCATAATTTTCAAATGAACAGCTTGTATGAGACAATATACCATTTATTGTCTCAATACAATACTGTATGCATAGGAGAGGGCCTCGCCCTCTATAACTGAATTGAAGTGAATCTATGATAAAACACATGAATAATAAATCACGAAAACAGTAGGTACAGTGAAAATAGACAACCAAAACATTAGGTATAGGTACAACAAATGCGTCATATCATTCCTGGACCAGGTCGCTTGAGACATTGGAAAAACTCTTTTACATTGTAGAAAGATATGCCCATTAGTAGTTTCTTTACTCGGAATCTGAACCTAGGAGCCGACTCATAAGCAATCTCCGCTGGTAGAGCATTAAACAGTTCACGGGTCCCCTTTCAATCTGGGAAAGCCTGGAGAGCGGGATGGAACGATAGGTAGCTTACGTTCTTGTGAGTTAAGGACGGAGTTGAATTGGTAAAAAAAGCGTTGCGGAATCAATCCCTGTGATGAAAATCAAAAAAAAATATTTTTCGATTTTGGAAATGCCAATGGGCTCAAACCAAAGTACATCTTTGTAGCTTCCGAAAGAGACCTAAATGGTAAGACTCTGTCAAGGAATAAACCCAAAGGAATTGATATAACAACGCTTATTTTACCAATATAACTCCGTCCTTAACTCCCGTCTAACTCGTGCCCTACCTGGATCGTTTTTATAGAAGTTGAAAGTCGTAACTGCTAAAATCTTATCAAAAGTCAAAATCAAACTATGGATGATGTCATGGGTACTAATCCTATCTTGAAAATTCAATTAAGCTTTTTTGGGCATTCATCCAAAAGTCGCATTTTTGGATTCATGCACGACTGATTTCTGGGGTACATGTTTTGTATTTATTTCCAAAATCATTTGAGAGGCGTTCATGAATAAATCCGTAGGCACAACACTTTTTTACAGTGAAGACCAGGAGTGTCACTGGCTGCATGCTGATACTTTGTTTTAGTGGCGGGGTTAACGGCCAAAAATGGAATGATCTGTGCATTTTGTGATCAAAGCATGAAATTTGGCATACGTGTTCAGAAGACCCTCCTTTGCAATTTCAGATGTGGCGCCACGCAAGATTTCGCACCAGAGGCACTGTATTGCGGTTAGCATATCTGCTAGGGGTAAATTCTGCAAAAATGGTTCCTGGCCGTTCTCTGGTACCGCACTCGGTATTTTTCAGTTCTGTTTAGCTAAAACTACATGTAGAAATGATTGAGCAGTGCATTTTCACAAGCAAAGTTCCAAATGCTGCCTTTATACGTTGTTTCAATACATTTTAAGGCCAACTTTGTTTCAGTACAGGAAACATGGTGAAAAAATTGCCAAAACCTCGGCAAAGATATGAACGTCCTGAAAATTTGATATTCTGTTCAGAATTGAGTGCCCTACTACATATCTAAAAGTGCCAAAAATCGCACCCCGGGGCTTCGAGTTATTGGAGGGGGGGTGAAAAATTGAAACTCAAAATTAAAGGTATAGAGCCCGATGGAACCCATCAATCCAATGGATGCAAATACGTCGTAGTTCGACGCATCACATCCTGTTGATACAATTTTGGCACAAAAAGTGTCGATCATTGTTGTAGGGGGGGCGTGGGGGGAAGCGAAACTCGACTGGGTGGCTGTTTTTCTTCCCGGGCCATGAAGAATCGATCACGACAAGATTGGTATCTTTTCCGACTAAATTCAATGTCCTGAACTTGAATCCGATGTATAAATTTGGACAAAAACAAGTTCAAACAAGGTAACTTGAGAAAACCTGTTTTTTCTTTGACAATTTCCACAAAACTTTTTTTTACTGTTAGAGGCATTCATCTTTGAAAATATTTTAGAGGCCATTAGATTGAACTGTATTCTTCACAAAAATCATCCATTCGATCTGTAACTTTGTTTTTTGAGATAGAAAAAATCGATTTGAACTTTAGTCGGCACAGCCCGTCGTCTACTACTGACCAGAACACTACACCATGCATCTTTAAATGAAAATAGCCCAAACTATCTGAAAAATTATAACTGATCTTTGAAAGTTCGAGGATCTGTGCAGAACTGAATTCCCTAAAACATAAACAAAATCATCATAAATCGCAATGCAGGGTATTGAGTTATTACGTGAAGGTGCATGCTGTAGTGTTCTGGTCATTAGTAGACGCCGGGCAGTGCCGACTAAAGTTCAAATCGGTTTTTTCTATGTCGGAAAACAAAATTACAGATCGAATGGATAATTTTCATTAAGAATACAGTTCAATCTAATGGCCTCTGAAATATTTCCATAGATGAATACCTCTAACAGTAAAAAAAAGTTTCGTGAAAATTGTCAAAGAAAAAACAGGTTTTCTCAAGTTAACTTGTTCGAACTTGTTTTTATCCAAATTTACACATCGGATTCAAGTTCAGGACATTGAATTTAGTCGGAAAAGATACCAATCTTGTCGGGATCGATTCTTCATGACCCAGGAAAAAAAAGAGCCACCCAGCCGAGTTTCGCCCTTCCCCACGACCCTCCTTCAACAATGATCGACACTTTTTGTGCTAAAATTGTATCAACTGGTAGTGATGCGTCGAACTACGACGTATTTGCATCCATTGGATTGACGGGTTCCATCGGGTTCTATACCTTTCATTTTGAGTTGCAATTTTTTACCCCCCCTCCAATAACTCGAAACCTCGGGGTGCGATTTTTGGCAATTTTAGATATGTAGTAGGGCACATAATTCTGGACAGAGTATCAAATTTTCAGGACGTTCATATCTTTGCCGAGGTATTGGCATTTTTTTTTACCAAGTTTCCTGTACTAAAACAAAGTTGGCTTTAAAATGTATTGAAACAACGTATAAAGGCAGCATTTGGAACTTTGCTTGCGAAAATGTACTCCTCACTCATTTCTACATGTAGTTTCAGCTAAACAGAACTAAAAAATACCGACTGCGGTACCAGAGACCGGCCAGGAACCATTTTTGCAGAATTTACCCCTAGCAGGTATATTAACCGCAATACAGCGTCTCTGGCGCAAAATCTCGAGTGGCGCCACATCTGGAATTGCGAAGGAGGGTCTTCTGAACAAGTATGTCAAATTCCATGCTTTGATCACAAAATGCACAGACCATTCCGCTAACCCCCTTAAAGGGTGATTAGCTAAGTAGCTGAACCCAAAATATGTGAATTTTTTCCACACGCGGATGTATAGCAAATCACGAAATATAGGCCAACGGGCTTTTTACATCCCGTAAAAGTAATTATCGCATAAATTATTTGTTTAAACAACAATAAAAATGGTAATTCCGACAGAGGATGCGCTGATTTACATAGCGTTTACATAAAACTATGCAACGACGATTGCCTGATGCGTCGAAATATTTATTTAGGAGAAGCAAAAAGATACCTACACTAAATTGGCTGCTTAATATGAATTTTTAAATGATTCAACTGCGACTTTTATGAGATTTTTCAACAAACTGCATGAACAATAATAAAAGTGAATGCTACTCAATGCGTTTAGTGTAGGAATAGAAGTATAATTTTGATACATTCTGAAGTGTAAGTACCTACACAAAGGATCATGACTGAAATAAATTTCACGGCTCAAGCAACAATTTCGCTAGCTCTTGAGAAATCCGTTTAGCAACGATTTTTGCGGGGTGATGATGATGGCAAAAGGGTATGTAAGCGGCAAGAGCCAGCGAAAATAAAAAGGCCTGGAGATTATGTTCGGCGTTTGACCGGAGATCACCGCACACACACCACCATGCAAAGAGCGCGTTCCAACAGGGGGATGACGGGATATCCCGGTTCCATACTCTCTTGTAATATGAATAAAGTATGATTACAATCCGGACATATTATCCTGACGGCAGGGGGTGGCAATCAAGGGGCGGGGAACGGCAGACAAATCATTGCGCCCGGATGTAACGCGACCGCCGGTTTTATTTCTTCTGTTTCTAACCCGGCATTAATATTTCCTTAATGGAACAGCTCGTGTGCCACTATTGCCGCCGCGCCGTACTCTCTGACAAATCGCGTTATGACCCATAACCAACTACCAGACAAATTAATCGTTTGACATCACGGAAAATTTGGTGGTTGGAATAAATTTGCCATAAATTTCAAATGTGGCCTTCAAAACGGGACTAGTCAAATAAAAATTGGCTACTACCTATTTAATGTCACAAAAATGATGCGAGTTCGATTGAGGCACAGCTGAAGTAGCCACTTTACTGGAGCGTCATCTATTGACGAGTTACCTAGATAAGTTTTCATAGTATAGGTGTCTTAAGATGTTCTTGATATCATTTTTGTACCAACTCTTCCAAACAACTTACAATTTAACAACAAAGTCAACAGCTAAGTTAGTAGGTCAGGTCCCTACTATATCAAGCAACGCGCCAAAGACCCAGACACAAATATGTGCCGAATCTTATTGCGATCCATCTCCAGCATAACAAAATAAATATCTCTTACATCATTCCCGTCAGCGAATGTGTTTGCACCCAATGTCCGCCAATTCATTTGCGTATTTATTGCAGACTCGGCGCGGGTATTTTCATATTTTATGCGTGTATGTGTGGTCGTGCTCTCAACAACGATAATAATTAATTTTGCCTTGCACTAGTTCAAACTAATAACAATAATTGAGAGAAACACATAAATTGGAATCAAGAGAGGTTGTTCCTCCTACATTTCGATAATTGCTCAATTATCGCCGATGTAATTAGGTATAAACTGCGAATAACACAATCAACCGCCCACTTACCTGGTGGACAATTTCTTTCGTCGGCGCCGTCGTTGCAGTCTCGAACGCCGTCGCACCGCTTCTCCGTCCTGACGCACTTGTTGTCGCATTTCATCTCGTCCTGTCGACATTCTGTAAGAAAATGAAAATCTTAATTTTCTCATAAAATTCTTTGAAATTCATCATCATGAAGGAATCAGCCTGATGCAGACTGGGTGTAGAAAGTGTTATTGTTGATGAAAATTGAAACCTAATGTGAAGCCTAATAAGTCCTACATGAACATATGGTATAGATAGATAGCTGAACGAATAGGCAAACAGGAGTAAAAACAAAATTGAGGAATCGTATCGGCAGTCAAGAGTTCTACTGAATATTATTGGCACAGACTACTTATTGGTTCAAAATTAAGAAAAATTACACTTGTTTTTTCTTCGTTCATTTATCGGCGGCTTATTTCCTCAACGAGGCCTAGCACCGACGCCGGTGAATGTTTTCCTCCACTATACTGCGAATTTTGTTGAATCTTTGTATGTTCCAACACAGGATAGAGATTTTTAACGACCACCAGCATCGCATGGGGTCGGCACCATCGTTCACATTTTCATTTTACGTGCAATGCTGATGCTGACTAAACAAGCAAGTTCTGTTCATTGATTGCTCTTGAACCAAAAACTGAAAAAAGTTCCTTTTTAGAGATCACCCTGTACTGTAACTACGCACAACGCAAAATAGGTGAGAATTTTGAAAATTATTCAGAGAGATGAATGATATACATAAACTGCTCAAAAGTGAATAGGGGTAATGAAAAATTTCGCGTTTTTCGGAATAGGAATATCTCGAAAAAAATTACCCGATTTCAAAAAGGAAGACGACGCCAGATAGGGCCTCCTTTCAGCTGCGTGGTGATGGATAGGATAATTTTATTTTTGAGAATGTACATGATATACAGGGTGTGAAAAGGGGGAGTGTCCAAAGGGTCAATTTTCAATGTTGTGTCATTTTTTCAGAAAAAAAAATGTATATAGATTATTTCCAATTGTCTCGAAATATTTTTTAGTTTTACAAATATTTCTTTCATTTCAAAGGCTACGATGTATAGATCTTTTGAGTGTTATCGATATCAGAACAATAACACCAACTGTGTATTTTTGGACTAAAAACAAGACGAAACCATCAAATGAAGGTGGAGGTGGGTTGAAAATGCATCTCAGGGGATTTCGAGCTCCTTGGAAGGGGAAACCTGGTGCTGCTCTTGTCTTCCAAACTTGCCGAGATAAAATGACGAAGTTTGATATCGTGATTTTTCCTAAAATTTACGGTTTTTTTATTGCGACTCTCTCATTGGCAATATTATTGATATAAATGTGGCAGATATGCATAAATTTACTTAACATATAGACAATACAAATAGAGAAGACCATATGTTATCACCACCGTCGTCACGGATATTGGGGCATCAACAATCAGCCAACCTTTTTTTGAATGATGGACTCGCCTGGTTCCTACGCAACCGTAAAAATCCGTGACCACTATGGTCTTTTCTATTTGTATTGTCTATACCTTCCTACGACAAAATTCCACCCCAACGACCCCCAAGGGGGCTACCCCTGGTGGACGCCAGCAACCTCTTTACGGATGAATTGAAATGAAGCATGTTGTGGCGGTTACCATGAATTTTCCACATCAGCATTTTTGACGTAACGTCAGTAACTTTCTGTCAATCCATAATCACGATCATGGTTACCATCATATCAGCCCCCTTTTGGACATTTCTGCACAGGGTGTTCACGCGAGACGGATACCCCCTCATTAAAAACTTTCCATTCGTTATAATTAAAAAAATAGAAAACTATCCTGGAACAATTTTTTCCGTAGTTTCTGAAAATGCCACGTATAATTTTCCATTCCGTGCCAAATACGTTGCAATTTTATTTGCATTTTTTCGAAACATCCTGTATTTTGTCATCAGCATCACAGTCGATTCACATTCTTAACCGGATTACGGAAATGCATGGCACTTCTAATTTTTTTTTTAATTGAAAAATTCACAATAATGGCATTTCAAAAATATTTATTTTTAAATGATGGATACATTTTAGAAATCAGATATGTCGCGGATATTTTATTAGTCATTCTAGGTGGCTTAGGTTTTGACATACTAATTTCCCCCCTTTCTGAAATGTCGGCGTCATGTCGCCATCATCAACAAGAAGTGCACGAGCGTGGTTTTCCCCAAATATCTTGATTTTGGATTATCTGACAGCAAAAGATGTGAGGAGTCATTTTGAAACCAATGAAATTCCCTACAGAATGGTTTTTAAATTAACTTTCTACGACCTATGGTATTAGAGATAAAGCTTCTGGAAGCGAGAGGCATTGTCGTAAAAGCTCCATGGCCACTTGATTCGAAAACCTAAAATGTCGATGTGACCACAAAATTCCAAAATGAGATTTCTCGAGAATCCTTCATGCTTCAGTAGCGGTGATGGTCTTAAACTCTTCCTCTTGAACCGTAGATTACGAATATAAAAAAGTCGAAAATGTCACATTGTACATATACAGGATGGTCCATCCTAGCGTAATTATCCCATAGCGGTCTTACCGTTCAAGATAGAGAAAAAGATGTAGAAGAAACTTTATATGGTTTGATGAGACCTATAACTTAAAATTATTTTTAGCTATACACAGTGTCCCATTTTGACGGGATAAACGAAACGTCAATTTTTTTAAATGGAACACCCTATATTTTTTTTGCATTTTCATGTTCAACTTTTTCAACTGTCTTATGCCTGTATTTTTGTTTTTCAATTGTGTGGCAGTGCTACCAACTAAAAATTAAAAACTAAAAAAAATCGCATTTTCACAGTTTTCTTAGAAAAATCGTAGCGGCCTTGCTTTTCAAAACTAAGAGATGAAACTTGACATGGTGATAGTCAAGTCAAAGACCAATATCTTAATGTCAAAAAATTGGGATTTCTTGATACAGGGCGTTCACAAAAAAACATCAAACTTCATAATTTTCAAAGTATCATAACTCATTTTTTTCAAATGGCATGCCTCTAATTTTATAACGTTATCTGATAGCTTTTGTTATCCTCTTCCATTTTTACTAGGAGTACCCTACCCTTAAACTTCATTTTTTTCGAGATACAGTAATGTCTGGATAATCCGAACAGAAAGTTTGCAGACCCCGTTCGGATTACCAAAACGTTCGGATTATAGAATTCACACTAAATTATATCTATAATCCGAACGTGTTCAGTTTATAGATACCTTGTTCAACCATCAAAATGCTGCGAATATGCATTAAAAAATATGCAAATTATCCATGAAAGGTTTATTTTAAATTAGTTCATATTATTCAATTGAAACGTACTGCCAGGGTAGCGTATAAACATCCAGACTCCAATTGACGCAAAATATCAGCTTTTTGTTGAAGATCAAGGTGACATGCTTCCGTGTTGAAGACATGGTTCAAATACAGCTTACAATGAAAGCTGAGACTTACAAGCTCGCATAAAATGTTCGGTATTCTTTCGAAAGGCAGCACAAAGAAAAATAAGTAACAGTTCGGATTACAGGATACAGGGGTTCGGATTATAGATATCATTTTACAGAATTGGGGTGTTCGGATTATAGAGTAGTTCGGATTATAGAGGGTTCGGATTATCCATACATTACTGTAATCGGAAATTTCCACAAAATTTGCTGTTTTTCTTGGTTTTTTTCAAAAATTGAGTTGGACGTGATGAATGACAGACAAGCCAAATAGTACGCAGCTCTCAGTTAGTCAGTCTGAATATTGTCGAACAAAGAAAAATGATTTTACGCGAGAGGAAATAATTGATATGATATTCTGGTAATAATCCAGATATCCAGGATCCCACTTTGTTCTCTTTTTGCGTTAGAGCCATTTTTTTTTGTTCGACAGTATTCAAACTGACTAACTGACAGCTGCATACTATTTGGCTTGTCTGTCATCATCACGGCCAATTCAATTTTTGCAAAAAACCAAGAAAGATAGCAAATTTTGTGAACATTTCCGATTATCTCAAAAAAATGAAGTTTAAGGGTAGGGTACCCTCAGTCAAAATGAAAGAGGATAAAAAACTATCAGATAACGTTATAAAATTAGGGGCATGCCATTTGAAAAAAATGAGTTATGATACTTTGGAAATTATGAAATTTGATGTTTCTTTGTGAAAACATGAGAAAAACCCACTAAAATAAAAAAAATCAATTAAATTGTCCACAGGACAATGAATTATTTTGAAATAGGGATTTTCTGGATCAGAGAATAATAAAGAATCAAGCTACGGTGTTAGATTTGGTGGACAATTTTTTCCGCTATTTCACATTTTGCCGAACCGTGAACAACGTAACAGAGCCTTTATGGAATGTAATTTTTTAGAGAATCGCACCATTAGTCTATATGCGACACTCAAGGCACCTATCACGAGTCCAATATCAACATTCGTTGGCTCTGTGAGCTTCACTTAACACAATAAAGAAGTGGTCGGCTCACAGCTTTACTGTAAAATGTTTTAAAGGCCCTCTGAAATCATCAAAATTTACAGTAGCAAGGATTGTAACGTATGGTCCGAAAGTTTTGGGAATTTTTTTAAAAGCTAATAACTTTTTTTGATAGTTTCAATTTTGTAACTCAATATTGCAAAAACTAGCGTCATCTTCAACAATTTCAAATTCATATTCAACATATTGAAGATGGGCCATTATCTTTGATGGCTCTCGGTTTTCTTCTGCCATGTTCGATCATTCTCTGGACAACAGCAGGATTAATTTCTCAGAGCTCCTGCCTCCCAATGTACCGCAAGCTTGACCAATATACGATTTTTGATAAGTATTGAGCAGGATAGTATACGACAAGGGATGGGAAGCTGCGAATGAAGACCAATTACGGCGTCACATTTTTCAATAACATTCGAGAATTTCGCATTTGACAAATTGATACAAAAAATCATGGAACATGGCAGAAGATAATTGAGATCCATAGAAGATAATGGTCCATTTTCAATATGTTGAATATGAATTTGTTATTGTTATATATGATGTCAACTTTTGGGATATCAAGTACGAAAATAAAGACTATTCAGAAAAAGTTATTAGCTTAGAACTATTTCCCAAAACTTTCGGACCATACGTTATGTAACAGTATATCTATACCTAGGAACCAAAGTGAATTTTCAATTTGGGGATTTGGACCCAAAGAGCCCTCGAGCAACAAACTTCACCCAAGGAATCAAAAATTCACTTTGGTTCCTTGGTATATGTATAATATACTGTTACATACATTTCTTGCTACTATAAATTTTGATGATTTCAGAGGGCCTTTAAACATTTTACAGGAAAGCTGTGAGCTGACCACTTCTTAAGTGAAGCTTACAGAGCAATGCATATTGATATTGGATCCGTGATAAGTGCTTAGAGTTTCGCATAAGGCTAAATCGAAGAAATATGTCAAATTTCTTTGATCTGATTTGATTCCCTTAGTACACCCTGTATATGTACGATGTGACGTTTCTGACTTTCCAATATTCATAATTTACAGTTCAAGAGAGAGAGTTTGAGACTATCACCGCAACTATAGCAAGAAGGATTCGCGAGAAATCTCATTTTGAAATTTTTTTGTCACATCGACATTTTAGTTTTTCGAGTCAAGTGGCCATGGAGCTTTCACGACAATGAGTCTCGCTTCCAGAAGCTCTATCTCAAACACAATAGGTCGCAGAAAGTTGATTTAAAAACCAAACTGTAGGGAATTTCATAGGCTTCAAAATGACTTATTACTTCTTTTGCTGTCAGATGACCCAAAATTAAGATATTCGGCAAAATCCACGCTGGTGCACTTCTTGTTGATGATGGCGACATGACGCCGACATTTCCGAAAGGGGGGAAACTAGTATGTCAAAACCTAAGCTACACAGATCGTTTCAAACTAGTTTCCAGCCAGTAAACTATTATTTCCTTATTGTTTTCTCTGGCGCCTGGGCGAATAGCCAATTAGAGATTCGCAATCAAAAACTGTACTGTTTCACATTTGTGAAACTAAAAAACCGTTTCGAGATATAAATGCTACCTTTTCAAAAACAACATCAGAAATAGTCACCTTTTTTTTTCTTCGAAAAATGGCACAACGTTGAAAATTGACTCTTTGGACACTCCTCCTTTTGACACCCTGTATATCACGTACATTTTTAATAATGAAATTATCCTATCCATCACCACGTAGCTGAAAGAAGGCCCCATCTGGGGGCCTATTCTTGAAACGGGAAACAGAGTTCACATGTGTAGTTGCTAGGCAAGGACCAATCATAGCTCTCCTTGCATAGCAACATCGCATGAGAACTTTGTGCCCCAGTTTCAAGAATAGGGCCCCTGCGTCTTTCTGTTTGGAATCGGATAATTCTTTTCCGAGATATTCCCATTTTAAAAAATGCAAAATCTTTCATTACCCTTATTTACTTTTGAGCAGTTTAGTTAATGTCTTTTCTGAATTATTCAAAAACCGCGACAAAAATTATTTTTCGTGAACTGGGAGCTGTTCTAATTATTTACATTTTCACTACCTGATTGTGTCACCCTGTAAAACAGAATGGACCACCTGCACTGAAAATGATTAGCGCATGTTATAGTTCAAGAAGTCAAATAGCCGCAACTTCCAACAACAGGGAGTAAGTATGGCACTTAATTCTCATGGCTTTTCGAAGACTCTCTTGGTGCTCAACAGAAATTCCCCCTCAAGAGCAAAATGTAAAATGATTTGTTGATATTGTGAAATTGTACATAATAAATGTTAAAAGCAAAAGGGGCCATCATATTTGGAAAGTGTGAAGTAGCTTCGGCATAGCTTGAATGTCGCCCTCATACTGTTGTTGCTAAACTACCTGACAGCGTTAGCAGTGGAGGTGGCAAAAGAACGAGGAAATGTTGAACACAACTTACCAATTTTGACAATTATTCAGAGAACCCTGCTTTTTGCCTCTCCGTATTATCGACCTTTATATACTCACAGGCCCAAAGATATGTAAGTTAAATGAAATATATACGACTGTTTAGATAAATAGTGCAGAGTAACTTACGGGCACACTCTCGTTCATCAGTATCGTCCGAACAATCTCTGACCCCATCGCATCGCTTGCTGAGAGGAATGCACCTGCTAATGTCGCAGATGAACTCTCCTTCGGCGCAATCTGTGGACAATTATAGCCACGTTAGAACTCCTTCACATACATAATTTTCATGAGTTACGTTTTCACCAAGTCATACAAAGCGAGACACCCAACAAAATTATGGAATGTGAGCGAAGATGTCAAATAAACACAGCAACTCGGGTAGTTTCAACTCATTCACCCCAGTAATTAATCATTTGCTGGCAGTAACAGAGAGTGCAGCTGAAAACATCCACGATGTACAAAAATTTGAAATGAAATTAGCTTCAAAGATACGCGTTTGCTTGCTTTGCCTTGCCCGAGAGTAGTCTACAGGTAAACAACAGCTCTCACGGTTTGTCCTTGATCTAGCAAAAATTCATAGCGATGGAACCTGTGGGTGAGCTGAGTAGATATGTTGCCCGGCAAGGCCTTCTGAATAACTAACCTGTAGAGCTTCTCTGGAATAGTGCTAGTTCTTAATTTCTACTAGCTAAGAACCAAAGGACTCTCTGTTACAACAAGAATAATTAAAACAGTAAGGGCCAAAATATTCACCCCTGGGTTAACTTTAGCTGGAAGGTAAATGCCATACAAGCGACAAGCGATTGTCCCAATAATGTATATTATGTAGGAGATGTATACCTTAGGCCCGGTATTTTCATCTCCGGATAAGTTCTGGATAACTCTATCGGGCAGATAAACGCTGCGCTGTACGTTCTGCGCAGGACCTATCTGCCGAACAGAGTTATCCAGAACTTATACAGAGAAGAGAAATACCAGACCTTAGTGAAAAAATTTGGTGAAGATGACCAAAAATAGAAAAACTGGCCTTTGCCACAAGTATATATTTCCATCGCGGAATAACTGCCTCCTGGGGCAACTCGAGGAGAATGCTGCAGTGTTCCACCAAACTATTTTTGGGATGGCATCTACCTTTTGTTTAAAGTTCACCAGGAATGTAAATACAAGCTAACTATCCTTGTTCAAGTACACCAGGGAATAACAGCAGCTAGGTTTCACAAACGAATTTACAGCAACAACAATACAGGTTTCATTTGTTAAGAAACAAAATCGGAGTTCATGTGGTTAAAATTAGTCCCAGCACCAAATAAGCTGTTAGGTTTTGGCCTTTTGGTACCGTTCGAGCAATTGTCTTCGTCGCTGCCATCGTCGCAGTCTTTCTTGCCGTCGCAGACATGGTCAGCACATATCGTTCTAGAACCGTCGCTGCATCGGACGACGTCGTCTGCGCGGCACTTGGTGTGCTCCGGACGAATGCTCCGGCCTTCCCCGTCGCCACTGCCGAAGTCTCCGCCGTTAATCTCAACTTCCGGTGATATTGACCATGGTGTGGTAGATGTAGCGGTATGTTCTGTCAATAGAGGAGTGAAGTTGAGAAATCTGAACTCGAGTGAGGCGACACCCCTGAAGCAGCATCAGCACACCCCCGACACCAGCATGGAGTAAGTACAAATGGCGAGCAATGATGGTTGGTTTTGTCGGTGAAAAGAAGCGTGACATCGAAAATTGTACAATATTACAAAAAAAAGAGCTTTGTTATCACTTATAATACCTACTTAATGAATATTTACAGTTGATTTGATCTAGAAAAAATATACACACCCAAATAGTCTAGAGATCGCCCCGCTACCACGACAAGCTACCACATTAGATCACACGATTGTTGATCTTATGTACGATATACAGGGTGACAAAGAAAGGAGCGCAGAAATGAGCTGATTTCAACAAGGTCCGGTAACTCCGGTTTTGAGGAAACAAGTCGCAGAATTTTCTAGGTAACATTCTTGGAAACCTACATCAATATGCCGAAACCGTTCAGGACTTTTGATCGTATTTTGTTTTTTCAAAGCTAACCCCTGAGATCAGACCGGAACGTACACAAGAACTGTATCAAATGTATCATGAAATAATTTGATCCCATCGGTCCTCAGAAGTACTAAGTAGTAAGGACCTGCACCTCTTCTGGGACTATGACAAATCACGCATGCTGCGATAGTGCATTACGTGGGTGTACATAGCTCAGGGTGGTTCAAAATGCACCAGTGGCAAGTGTCCGTTGCATTACGATTGCTATAGTAACCAATTTGTTCCATCACGAATGCTTTTTCTACAACTGAATTCTCAGTTCATTGATCACTCAAAAAACAAGATAATAACGTATGGTCCGAAAGTTTTGGGAAATAGTTTAAAGCTAATAACTTTTTCTGAATAGTCTTTATTTTCGTACTTGATAGTGCATAAATTAACATCATAAATAACACTAACAAATTCATATTCAACATATTGAAAATGGACCATTATCTTCGATGGATCTCAATTATCTTCTGCCATGTTCCATGATTTTCTGTATCAATTTGTCAAATTCGAAAATCTCTAATGTTATTGAAAAATGTGACGCCGTAATTGGCCTTCATTCGCAGCTTCCCATCCCTTGTCGTATACTATCCTGCTCAATACTTACCAAAAATCTTATATTGGTCGAGCTTGCGGTACATTGGGAGGCAGGAGCTCTGAGAAATTAATCCTGCTGTTGTCCAGAGAATGATCGAACATGGCAGAAGAAAACCGAGAGCCATCAAAGATAATGGCCCATCTTCAATATGTTGAATACGAATTTTAAATTGTTGAAGATGACGCTAGTTTTTGCAATATTAAGTTACGGAATTGAAACTATCAATAAAAAGTTATTAGCTTTTAAAAAAATTCCCAAAACTTTCGGACCATACGTTAAACGTTTCGAAAGATGTTACCTAGAAAATTCTGCGACTTGTTTTCTCAAAACGGGACCTTGCACCTTGCTGAAGTCAGGTCATTTTTGTGCTTCTTTCATTATCACCCTGTATATCATACATAAGATCAACAAGCGGGTGATCTAAGGTACCTTGTAGTGAAAAGATTACTTTATCGAACACCACAAGAATTTCCAAAATCGGGAATGTTTTCTCGAGAAATTGTCATTTTAACCAAAACAAAGTTTCGGAGTTATCCCTAGACCATTTGGGTGTGCATATTATGTAAGTACCTATACTCCATAAAAATAATCCAATACGCTCTATGTACGATCGCGCGCGCAAAAAAAAACGGTGACAGCGAAAATACTTGACCTTAGCTTCCGGACTTCTAGTTGTGTGAGGTTGATGTATTCATCCTTGTTGATTGATCACACTAGTATGCATACATGCATTACCATCACACAACTGTTCAAAAACTAAGGCCTCAAAGTATTTTCACTGTCTCTTTTTTTTGCGCGCGATCCAGGCGCGTGCTGGGACCCCAAAGAGGGCCCGGGCGAATTCATGTCAAAAGGCCTTTTGGGACCAAAGATGCCCCCCCCCACCTCGAGTGACTTTTTAGATGAAAATGACCCTCCCCCCCCCCCGAGTGCTACTCCAAACACATCATTCTAGGTGTGCCCCTATAGAAGTAAGGAAAAATCTACCTGTCTTGGCGTTCTCCCCCATTATTTTTTCATTCAAAAGAATCCAAGTAAAGACTTCGTTGATACGTCTGTAAGACTGTAAAAGTCTGAAAATTCATCAGATAATTAGGTAGGTACTCAGTGTTATGCTTGGGGGAATTTTTAACAATTTTTCAAATTTGAAAAAACAAGAAAGGCCCCACAAGGCCTGATGGCTGAGGGCCTACCGGGAAATTCCCGGCTGCCCAGTGGGCCAGCACGCGCCTGGCGCGATCGTACCTAAGCAGGTACCTATTGCTCATTATCTAAATAAATACTTAATCCTAGTTTGTTGTTCATTATCATTATACCCATTCACAATGGACATACCTAAGCATAAATTATATGATGTAAAAATGCAAGGGAACGCACGAGCTTTACAAAATAAAAAGATGGAATGAATCCCTGTGGGTGAAAAAAAAAGCAGGATACCCCTCTAAATTTACTAGACCTTTGATTTTTGGTTCTAAAATATTGTTGAGTGATGACATGAGTTCTGGAGCGATATTATTTTTATGTAATGTTTAGAATATCATATGATTCTTATCATAGTTGACCAACTAATTAGTAATTTGTAATTTTTTAACTGCAGTTTTTATACAGAATCAGAATGAATACCCGAGTGAATACCTAAAGCGGCTAAAAAATGATCTAAGGCTACCGTCGTAGAGTTCGTAACATAGACAAAACTTCTTGAGTTTGAAGGCTAATAATAAAATGTTTTCCAAACTTTTTAGGGGTTGGAAATATCGAAGCAAAATAATAAATATGCTCTGCGACTGGATGAGGCAACTGAACGGTGAAGAATATAGGCAACCAGATATACACTGTCAGTGGCACAACGCGGTCTCTATTACAATCATGGTGGTGAACAGTATTAATTTTCCTAATCTTCTCATTAGATACAATTACAAAACGTCGAAAGTATATATACAGGCTGATACACGAGGTGTGTTAAATAAGAATGTAACATAGTACTTGAAAATTGTTAAAAAAATTCTGTCTTTCACTTTTGGAGCACTTTTGGTGAACTGCTAATGGCAGAATGAGCACAAAATAACAACCACTGAATAAGAATTGAATCTCTCTTTTCTATATAGAGAGAGTCATGAACTACAAAAATTCAGTTTTCCTAAAAAATACAAAATAAGCAAAAGAATTCCACGATTTTTTTTGTTCCATTGTGGTTTACATAGGTTATGGTAACTGCTATACGGACTTTTTTCAGACACGTTTAGGAAAAAATTATTTTAGGATTCACAACTCACTTTGTATGGGAAATAAAATTGAATACAGATTCAGTGGTTGATTTTTCGTATATACTCATTATTTTGTCTTAAACAGTTTTCTAAAATCTTTGGAAACAAGAACGAAAACAGAAGCGATCCAAGGACCAAACTTTGTCACCCAAAACTTAATTACTTAACTACAAAACTAAAATTAAACAACATAAATTTTTTCTACACCCCACCCAGGGCAGAGCGAATCTCTTGGCTTGTCATCACCTACACCACTCGGCCACCACCGCTTTTATTATATCATGCACAGTACCTACTGCATAAGAAGTAAAATGTTTCAAAAACAAGTCAGTAGCTACGTGAATAAGCAGACATAACTACACCACATTTTTAGAAAAAAGTGTTGATTCATCTCGTACACTTTTAACGTATAGATTACTTAATTGTTTTCATTATTGCAAAATAGACACAAATTATATACAGGAAAAAAAAATTTAGGATCAAAATAACCGCAAAACAGTTTAGGCATCAGTCAAATACAAAATAAATCATACATAGGTAGGTACCTGTCCAGATCACTGAAATTGTATCAAGGGAAAGAGCGATATTGTTACTGATATGTTTTAAGTACACCGTCAGTTCCACAAAAAAGATGATCAGCGATCAAGGCTGATTGCAGATCAACTGAACTTTCTTCTGCTAAATGCTAGGCGATTTACCACAAAAAATGCCTGAAATCATTATTTATTCACCAGTATCATCTTTACATTATTGACAGATAAACCAGCATTTCCATTGATCAGTGAGCTACAAATTGACAAACAAAAATCGCGGATCAACTGATCTCGAATTATATTTTTTGTGGAACCCAGGGTGAGAGTTTTGAGTTTTGAGTGAGTAACGCTACGTATGAGCAATTTTCGATCCCAGCTTTGTAGCGGATCGATATAAATAGTGAAGAACTAGAAGGACTTTGTCTGGATGTCAGTTTGCCCTTTACTTCTAAGAAATTCTTCAAGCCGTAGTTCTCACCTCATCATGTGGGTCGCAGCTAGCGAATATCTCATTAAAACCAATTTCAGTGTTAGAAATGTCACCGGCTACGCCTCTTCTAGGTTTTCACTCAACGCTGAAAGCCACCCAATGGCAACGATTCAATTGCTCTTTTATTTCATTTTGTGAAAGAAATCCAATCTCATTGACAACTCAAATCTGCCAAAAGCCATTTGATGTGTAACGTGAAATTGACCGCTCAGTTGGTACCCCTCACAAAACCAACTAGGCTTACTTGCCACGGCAACAGACGGTCAGCTACAATATGGCTCAGAAGTCCCGCAAATTTTGCGTCGTGAAACATACAAAATTGCATTCTTTTTTGAGTTGTCGTTCGTTCATATTTTTTTGTAAAATAATTTGAAAAAAAATGAGCATGTTTTATGCTGCACCCTGTAAAAGTAGGTATAATATAAAAAGCCTATTTATTCAGAGATTTATTCTCATGTCTCTGTTTCAGCTCAGCAGAACAAAAAGTTAATTTTTTTTCCTTTTGAAAATATGTATTGCAAGAATACAAGGTGATCATTCTCCACAGATATCTTCTGCCTTGGATATCTTTGAGGATTTTTATATTTTCCAGTCCACAGTTTTTGAACATATTCATAGTGCTGAATTGGCTATTATTCTTAAATTTTGGTGAAATTTATATTTTAAATAATTAACCGTTCAAATCGGCTCTTCAGAACACGAATTATCATTGAGTGGTTGGTATCTAGTTGAAATTCGCTTTCTGCGCATTGATTTCGCACCTAGATACATCACGTGATTCCCCGCGCCCCTCACTCCTTGTAACTGACCAAGCAGTGTTGCCAAACTTGTTACTTTAGTAATAAAGGGTTGTCCAGTTTCCAGTCAGTATGACTATTTTTCGCGAGGCCCATACTCGCTTGTGGATTGAGGTAGGGAGATAAATCAAAAAGCTAAAGGAAGCCCATTCCGTGCCATTTTTAGTCATATATTCAACTTTGGAAAATATCATTGGTCAAGTGCGCATCGTGGGATCGAATGCAGCGTTGCATTTTAGAGTGAAAAGTTCTCTCCCAAATGGCCAGATTATTCGCTGTAATTTTGGCTCAAATATTGGTTTCGAATTCTAGTGTGCGTAGTTTGTCAGCATAGACTTCGGCTTTCAATAAACCTCAAAGATAGAGATCTGACACCATTTTTTGAGATATTGAACGTCCAAGAAATAAGTGAACACTTATTGGCACGTAAAATCGAACCTGTCAATTTTCCAAAACATTTTTGAGGAATGGATTAGAACAAGAATAGCTCAAAGAAGCGAAGTTTTACAGGGTAAGCTGAGAAACGAGATATTTTGGAGGCCTTTGGATTGCATCGCGGTGTGCATTGAAAAAAAAAAGTTTCTCCCGAAAATTATCATATGGTAAACATTGGCATAGAATGAGCAGTCTTTCGCTTTTTGATCCATCTCTCTACTTCAATTTATAAGCCAGTATTGGCCTCACCAAAAGTGGGCATACTGACTGGACTGGACAATGAAGATTAAAAAAAAAACAGAGCCAATATCCCAAAATCATTCATGAGTTTCGTGGATTGTTGGCATAAAAGTATTCGAAACACTCTCATATTATCAAGGGCGACAAAACCATTGTCGACCAGTGTTATTAACAAATATTGTTTCCCACGTTTTCAAACATTCTGTATCCAGAAGGACCTCATTATTTGAAAGATAGGGATTAGCGAAGCAAGTTGCTAAAATTTGGGTGATCTGGGACAAAGACAAAATATATCTTCACAAAACAAGAAATTCGCGTAGTTTTATTCTAGGGCCTTTCATCGTAGATCAGTTGAATTTTCTAGATAGTATGCTTTACGAATCAAATCCTTACTGAAAATGAGGGAGTTTCTATCAAATACCGAGTGATTTAAAATGTGGAACAATAAACAGACAAGCTTTTTTCCGTCATTTTGAATCACCGTGTTTTGGTAACGCCCCAATTTTCTGACAAAAAAAACCGTGATTTATGCATCATATTCTCATCATATTCTGAAAATTTGGTTAATTATTGTGAATGACTTCGAAATAAAACGCAACTTTCGTGGAAAATGTATCACCCTGTACAGTATTAAGCAGCAGATTAGCGTTGATTTTTCAAGAAGAATAAGAAGACAAAGCTTATTCCTCGGCTTATTCAAACAAAGAATAAAAAACTTTTATTGTGAAGTGATTGGGTGGACAGGTCACAACGTTCGTACTTGCCTTGACTTGCCATTTATACAGTATTTCAGTGACGTTGCGCCAAACTTCAGTAGGTAATCCCTCTTATAAAAATTAGAGAAACGCATACGAGCAACATTTTCTCATAAATTGTTTTCTGAAAGATACGAGCCCACCACAAATATAATGTGGACACTAGAATCGAGATTTTATTTTCCTCAAGAACGACTTGAGACAAACTTCGAACCTGATGTAAGAACATTTCTTCACATTTTTAACCTACAGGTGAAGTTTGAAAAAATTCGACCAAAGTGTTGAAGTCGGAAAGGCTCGAGCTGAAAAGAGTAACCAGCAACCGTAGAACTGTCTCCATAGGCCATTCCTATAGACCCTTTCAAGCCTGAACTTTTATTTCTTGAGCATTTCTTCAATGAAATTTTGTTCCTGACTAGCATCGAGAAAAATTATTATGGATGATTTAGGCTTGAAAGTCGGTGACATTGAGATGGTGTTTTCACTTTTAGTCTTTTGTGACAAAAATGCTATGATTTTTGAAGTTTTTGCTTGAAAAGGTTCACTTATTTCTTATCTGTTTCTTAGTTCAAGACTCCTCAACCCCTCCTAACTTTGACACCACTGATATTTTTTGAATCAGGACAACGACAAGAATATTTTGCCAAAGTAAATCACGGTTAAAAGTGAATCACTCTGATGTGTATGCGCATCAAGTTTCGAAACTGAAAAAATAATTTTTTTCTCGTGATTTTCGAGACCTTGTGCGCTTTTTGTATTATTGTGTATCTTCCTTGAAAAGCATTTCAGGCCAACCGGTGTTGTTTTGTTTTTATTCATTTTTCTCAAAAGAATTACCTCCTGAAATTTAGCACAACGTCACTGGAAAACGTTTTTCCCCATTTTCTCTCAAATACCTAACAAGAAGAAGGCCTGTCTATGATTTTAAACAATTCGAAAACAGAACTGAGTCATATTAGCTATATCCCACAACGATCAACATTATTTCACAATTTTGTACACAATTACAATACAATAAAAAACACAGTAATGACAAAATGATGAGATCAAAGTTAGGTCGTTACATTATTTCCTTATTCTAAAACATTAAATTTGTCACAAACATACATTAGAACAAAATACAGTTAGTAGTTACCTACATCACATATTATGTACAAGATCAGCGGCAAGCATATGAAATACTTACTCTTTTTCAGCAGCTCATAGCCAAAATAATTTTAAAAAATAAAAAGCAAACCCGGTATATCTTCCAAAGTAGAATGAGAGCTTCTCGGGGTTTTTATTCCTAATACAGTGATTCGCGAATTTTAACATTTTGAATACAAAGCTGTACAGAAAAATACTTCTTAGTGTAAGAAAAATGTTTAAATATGGAAAAGGGGTTTCATACCGGCCAATTTCTTCAATTTTCGTAAATTTGAAAAGATTAAAAGAAGTTTTCAGAACGGGAAAGAACACAAATGGAGAACATTTTTTACCTTTTAGAATTTTTGGCAAGTAAGTTTGAATAAATCTTTCCCAGCTTTTTTTTGACATTTCTCTTAACGCTCTGAACTCTAAATGCGGTAGTTTTGCAACACCCTGTAGGATTATATGTGATTGTGATTACTATATACCTAAGTATATAGTCGGTATACTTAGCTTCTTTAAGCACTATTAAATAATAATTTTGACCCCAAATAAAGCAACGATACTTAATGGATAAGATAATTGAAAAAAAAAAAATAAAACGTACCACATCCAACCTCGTCTGAATTGTCTGAACAATCAGAAACTCGATTGCAACGAGCCTCGGCAGGAACGCACTCGCCACTGTGGCACCTGAGCTCATGCGATTGGCAAACCCGAGTTTGAGCTGAGATGAATAAATAAAAAAAAGTTAAAATCAAAAGCCAAAAACCCAAACCCTCCAAAACCAAACAAACTACCTTCGAACACCCTAAAGTGGAAATCGTCCGGCATGGTGGGGTGTTCTCCGATCCTCCGATGGTTTTCGATCTGTTTGTACAGCACGTCTTTGATGGCCTGGTGGTTGTAGAATCCGACGCTGCCCAGGTCCACGGTGACTTTTGACGTGAAGGTATCGGCTTCGCGTTTTCTAGAAAAGAAATCATTGATTTTAGCATATCTACGGCCTTGGAGAGAGCATGTTTAGAATTTACTCGATCCTAATCACTGTCGCTGATTGCGTTCCGGGGACGTCCTTGTATAAATTTTCAATATCCTGTATCAGGTCCCGAGTGAAGTCCTGGTACTGGTAGCTGTTCCGATCATTGAAGGAGTCCACGAACGGTTCGCTGACGGTAAACGAAATCCGGAAGTAAACTGTAAAATGTCGACGTGTTTTAATGATTTGTGAGGCAGATAGACAATAATAGGCAGATAGGTGAATAGACTGCTCTTACATTTGAAGTTGAACTGTGTCTTTTATTGCGTTCAAACTTTTGTCTACTCATCCAGGGGTTGACGGAAACAGATAGGGTTGTTTCGATACCAACCGTTAACTTAAATTCCCTGCACTTTCTGTCGGACTAGACCTGCACTCATGAAGTAGTGTCCGGTCGGTTTCAAGAGGTAAAAACTCCTCAGTGCTGAACAAAGGTATCTAATCAATTTTTTATAACAAGAGATGTGAGATCAAACTGATGCCTACCTATCAAAGCGAGGTGGAACCATAAGGAGGTACTCTCAAATATATTTCACCCATCTTAAAGGAGCCCCGAAGTCATACTCAACTGATTACCACTAGGAAATATTATTAAAATGACTATACCTAGGACCGATGATCAAATAATCAGAATAGTAAGCCGATGCGACCAGTTAACTGATGACTGTATATTTTGAGTATTTCGCCAATACTGTCGTGCATGCTTGACTTTTGTTGGTAAGAAACTGATAATGACTGAGGTCTAATGACTTGAACTTTATCAAATATCAAAGCAGTGGTAAGCGATATTATCCACCCTATTTTCGCCCAAAAATAGTATATTATATACCAAGGTTGAGAAAGTATTATTATAGCTGAAGCGCCAATTTAGATCCCGAAGCGCAGCTGAGGGATATAAGGCGCTGAAGCTATAATGTTTTCTCGACCGTGGTTTATACAGGTTGGTCCAGGTTTTAGTCGACAAACTTTGCAGGCTGATAGAGGATAAAAAAAGAAGTTGACTCACCCCAAAAAGTACATATCTAAAATGCATATTAAAAGAGTTACAGGCCTTCAAAGTTGCATAAAAAAATTGTTTTTTCCTTGATAACTTTTGAACAGCTTCACCGATTTCGCTCAAATTTTGCACATATGGTTAACAAACACGTCCCCAGTGATTTCTTGAAAAAAATTCTGTCAGAATGACGCAGTGCCGTAGATATGGGGGGGTACGGACCCTCTTATTCCCCTACTTTCTACGCCACTGGATATTTTGGAAAACCGTTGAGAGCATTGAATTCGGCGTTCAATTTTGAAGAGAAAATTGACGTGTCATTGCTACATTTCGAGCAGCGGTTTCTGAGATATTTGTGTTTAAAGGTTCAAAAACACCGAATTACGCAAATGTTCCAAAATTCGAGCAAGCTTTGACCCATTCACTTTCAACTTTTTTTTCAATTTTAAGTTTATTGATCCATAATTTGGCTCATAAGAAATTGAAAACTGGTATCATAATTTCAGTAACAATTGAATATTCAATAGGTACCTATTCACTTACTGATAGTTGGGAAGTTTAGTAAGAACAAGAACCAAGGGCCCATTGTTTCTTATTGGTCATGTTACTTAAATCATGAATTTTCACAACCAATTTTCAATTTCTCATGAGCTAAATTATGAATCAATGAACTTTACGTTGAAAAAAAAGTTGGAAGTGAATGAATCGAAGCTTGCTCGAATTTTGAAACATTTGCGTGATTCGGTGTTTTTGAACCTTTAAACACAAATATCTCCGAAACCGCTTCTCCAAATGTAGCAATGATACGCCAATTTTTTCTTCAGAATTGAACGCCGAATTCAATATTTTTAACGGTTTTTCAAAATATCCAGTGGCGTAAAAAGTAGGGGGGTAAGAGGATTAGTACCCCCCATATCTACGGCACTGCGTCATTCTGACAGAATTTTTTTCAAGAATTCACTGAGGACGTGTTTGTTAACCATATGTGCAAAATTTGAGCGAAATCGGTCAAGCTGTTCAAAAGTTATCAAGAAAAAAACAATTTTTTTCTGCAACTTTGAAGGCCTGTAACTTTTTTTATATGCATTTTAGATATGTACTTTTTGGGGTGAGTCGACTTCTTTTTTATCCTCTATCAGCTTGCAAAGTTTGTCGACTAAAACCTGGACCACCCTGTATAGTATTTTTTTACTACTAGAAAATCGCCATCCTGATTCGGGTGCAGGTTAATAATGATGTACTTCACGGCTAGTAGTGAAAAAAATACTATACTGACCAGGATGATTCTGTGTTGGTGGATGAACTCCAAGAGGATGATGAATTTCTTCGCCATCCCCGGACGTCCCTTCTCCCGAATTGACAGCTGTGAGATCTTCATCGTCGAATCCCATTCTAGAACATCAACGATGGTTAACAATTTACAATATATATTTCTGGAGGAGGCTCACTGTGATTCGTTGTGCCTGTTCCCGCTCGCATAGCTGGTGTTGTTGTAGTTGAACTGCAAGAAACACATTTTTAAGAACTAACTCTTCGGCGCCTTGAACTTCCTGAACTTACGTTGAATGAGTGGTCACCGCCGGTCCTCGAAACCTGTAAAACAATAAAAGAACAATCAGTACAAGACAACGACTGGTTGTAAACTGTTATGGAAGCGCAAGACAATCACAAAATGACAGATTACATCATCAAAAAAAAAAACTCAAAGCGTACAATATGAAGGCGCCAAAATTACTGATTAAAACTGCACACACTATAAAAAAAGTCGAATTATTCATAATAAATGGAGTATATAGCGATAAGTTTAGTTTAGATTCGAACCCAGGTTAATAAAGCATAGAGAAGTTTTGTTGTAGATGAAAGTTCTATGCGATGATATAGCAATTAGGTGTTTTTTCTAGCTTTCCCAAATCCAACTTACTCCGCCGTATGTTACTGGTACGATATTGGTGGTTTCAATATCAGGAAGCTGTAACATAAATTTTACTTCAATCATTATTACTATTACTACTCATTTACTTCAAAATTGCAATACTACATGCAATATTTACCTTTCCAAACATTTCTAATCGTAATCTTGAATTACGAGAGGATTACAAGCAGTTATAGTGCCTAAGCAACTCTATGAAACCCTTGTACTTACGCTCACATCTTGTGTTGGTGTTACAGGTGTTACTTCTAACTGTGGTGTTGTAGTTTCTGGAATCTGAAAATTAAGAGGAAAATGACTATTATAAAATTTGAATTCAAAAAAGTTTTTCAACTCACAGTTCCTTGTCCCGTGGGATACGTGTCACCTCTTGTCGGTTGACCCTAAAGTTAAGCAAAGTTAATTTGTTGTAAGAAAACTTTAGAAAGGACTATTACCGTTTCTATCGTCCCATAATCATCGTCGTCATCATCATCGTCATCTCCGTCTTGATTCTTCAGAAAAAAATTGAAGATTTTTATCATAGCATATCGTTATACAGAGTGCTTGTGACGCCAAGACTTGAGTGTTGATCAATTTGATTTTTCACACAATTCCAAGCGTTTCAGCCGAGAAAAACTATCACAATTATGATTGAAACAATGGAAAAATATTAAAAAAATCTAAGGTAACATGTTTTGCCAGGAAAACTTCAACATTTTTTGAGAAAATCAACTAACCATTGACCATCATACAGTACTGAAAATTTTCTCCCTTATTATTTTGAACCAAGATTAATGTGTTGCATATCGTTTGAGTTTAGAGGGATAAAAATTTATCAGAGAAGTTTTTTGTTGGGTGTCTAATTGGCTATAATCCATATTTTGTATTTGCATTTTGAAAATCAGATGAAAATAGTTAGTATAGGAAAATAAATAAAAACTGTTGAAAGTTATCAGAGTCATCCGACAAAATTTATAATTAAACTGAAACAAGAAATTACCTCGTCTACCTGTTGTCCTTCTACATTATTATAAATTTTCTGCTCTTGTTCCTGTAATAAAATTACTATTGTTGTCAAAAACCAGAAATTTTGGGAAAAGCTATAACTTACAGTATAATCATCTTCGGTTTGTTTTTGTCCCTGAAATAAGATAAGATTCAGTGGAAAATGAATCCATGCAAGACACTTGAAATGGTTTTCACTCTCTTAGGTCCGATCTTTTCATCCGCTGGTTACGTAACTTGCAGTTAACTAACTTGTGAAATTTAGGCTCCAGTTTGTTATAATAACCAAAGTGGTTTTTCATTCAAAATTGCGCTAATACAACCTTCAGGTGTCAGTTTGGCACTCGGTTTGGCAACAAAGACAAAAGCTTGAAAGTTGTACAAGTTTTGACTTTTGAAAGTTTTGGTAACCGCCGGCTACGACTGAAGGTTGAGCTTAACCAGAGGTGAAAAGACCGGTCCTTAGTGGACAAAAATGATTCAGATACAGATACAAATTGGACAAGAAACAAACACCAGAACGCAGAATTCTAGTTAGCTACTTCTAGGGATCTGACCAAAAAGGAAGATCCTATTGCTCATGATGTAAACGAGTAAAAGCCATTTGTGGTCATGGAGGAATCACTTTTTGTTTTGTACCTCTTCAATACATCGACAGTTTTATTCTAAGAACCTGATTAGGAGAACGAAAAATTCATCAATACTCTTTCGCTCTTGTATTGTCTATTATGATTTCTTATGCTACTCTTATGCTGTCTTCAATACTTTTTTTGTGAATCGTTAATCGATAACAGGAGCAGTTTGAGAAACTTGATAACAGGAACAACCAGGTATACCGATAAGAAATAGATAGAAGATGGAAGAATAAAACAGACCAAAGCATTCAAGAAATACCATTAGAAGGAGTTGAGAAAATATGTAGAGAAGTTCTGATACTTACGTTGTAATCTTCTCCTCCATTATCCTAAAGAAAGAATGCGAATTAGGTTTATTTTAATCTGGGAAAAGCCATAGAATTGAGAAATGGATTTCTGAGATCCATTATGTACAGGGTGCGTCCTCTCTCACTGAAGTAGCAGTAACAAAAGTGATATAACGGTAATAAAAGAACAAAAATTATAACAGAAATATTCTAAGCCATTCCAGGCCGATGCTTGGATTGCGCCATCGCCATTGCTTTTACCAGCATATTATTTCCTGCAACTGACAACAGGATCTTTTTTTTCCTATTTCTCGGGAGTATAAGTCTGGTTTTGCGATGTATTAATTTGGGAAAACTATTGGAAGAATGGAGAAATTCTCGGCGACCGAACGCGAGTGCTTAGGGGTCATACAGGGCGTGAAAAAGCTGAGGTTCTATCTGGAAGTCCGTCGGTCATCACCGACGATCACAGTCCGCTCTGGCTGCACTAGCTAAAGAAACACAGACACGTGTGGCACGTTAGATTTTACGACTGCTGTCCTACGACTTCCAGATAATTCATCGAAAGGGAAAAGAGCATGTCGCGACAGACTGTCTGTCTTGTATCGTCACCGCAGCAAAATTAGCTATGGATCGACCGTTGGTGCAGTCGGCTGAACCGGACGCCTGGTATCGTTGGATCCTGGACAAGAAGAAGAATCTCCCAGGACGTTCTCATCTATTTCGCGTCGTAGGAGACAAGTTTTTGTAGAAGTTCTAGTTCCGCTGAAAAAAACAGCGGAACAGGGTTTTTCCAGAGTAACATGACGAACCCACTGCTAGACATCTAGGAGTGTCTAGGATGAAGAGGAGTGCCTTCGAGGAGTGGTGGTGGCCGAAATTCTGCGACAATGTACGCCGCTACGCTCAAGTGTCAAGATGCGGAGTCTCTTCTCAGGCAGAGCTTAGCCACCAGCCAGCTACCAATGGGGTGATGGCACTTGCTAATCCATCATCTTGACTGCCGTAGTTCTATTTCTTTTTTGAAAGAAACTTTTTGATTTGATTCTACGCTACGGCGATAAACCGTAATGTCACTGATTCTCAATTGGACTCTAAAAGAAGTTGCTGCTGGAAAGATTACGCCAAGGTCCCTATTCTGGCTAAATCTCCTGATTTGAGCCTGGAGCAAGACTGAAAGATTGGAAACTGAAATTCAGAGAGATGACCATTGTTTTGATAAGATTCTTCCTTATGCATAGGCTCTCTTATTCATCCTGAAAATTGTCGTTTTCCAATTTTGTATTTCAATTAAACTTAAAACTGTGACGCACCCCGTACATAAAAAAAAAATTATAATAATAATTACATTTCGATTTCTAGTGAAAATTTCTTCGAGCAAAAACAGGTCGACATTATTTTATATCAAGGGGAATAATACCTAAAACATACATTGGCGAGTTTCTATCTTTAACATTTTCATCCCCACCCATCTCAACTATGAATTGAGGAGAATTGAATTCTCTTTATAGAAATATTTTCAAAATGTTCAACTCCACCCCTGTTTTTCTAAAATTCTGTTGAGTATCCAAGCTAATATTGTTGATCCTCGTTTTGATCCCTCTATTTATTCAATGAAGCCTACGTCTCCACTCATGCATACAATCGAAAGAGAATTTTCAGTTGGAAAAATTCTACCCAGATTGAACTTTGTTCTTTGTTCTTTCACCTACTTTGTGATAAATCAAAATGGAGGGAATTGCATAATCTTCCTGCAAAAAATATTCTCAACATTTTGAAGTCTTTTTTTTTTCTACTCCTGAAAATCTCAAATGTCTAATTTATTGACAAATTTAAATTTCTTCAATTTCAATTGTTACCTAAGGAAAGTTAGTGAATTTCTATTTTGAATTTTGAAGTTGGATAGGGGAAGCGAAGTTGTGAATTTAGGTAAAAATGTTTTGCACTGAAAATTCTCTCCTTCAATGCTATGCAGGATGACGTTGACTACATTCAAGAGAACTGAGGCCTTGAAAATATTGGAAAAACAATTAGAGAATTTGAAAAAAAATGGGGGTTGGGCTGAAATTTTTAAATTATTTTCTCAGAAAGAAAATTTAATTCTTTTCAATTTGATGTATCACAAAGTAGGTAATGCTATTTGAAATTTTTCAAGATTGGGTGAGTGGTAGCGGAGAGGTTAAAGATAAAAATTCATCGATTCATGTTTAAGATGCCCCCTCTGATTTGAAAATTGACCTGTTTTTGATCTAAGGAGGAATATTCACTAGGAATCGGGTGTTATCACGGGTGGATAGTTTTCGAATGATCACGTGGTATAAACTCCGTGAATGCAAAAGTACTTACGTAATATTCTTCTTCCTCCTCCTCCTCGTCTTCTTCAGGATTATACGCATCAACAGTAGTTTCAGTTTCTTCTACATTCCCCTAAAATTTTGAGCAAAGGTAATCAACAAAACCAAAATGCAAAATACACTTCGCCAATAACGCCAATCTCTGGGAGATATACTAGAAAATCACACATTTTACACTTATAAGGAAAAAAATTCAAATGGAGAAGGTATGAAGAGTTCCCTTGAAGACCAAACACCAACCACCACCACTGCATCTGATGAGACACACAAAGAACAAAATATTTATAATACTTGTATGTATCCGCACAAGTAGGTATACATACTGAATGTGAAAAAAAAATAGAAATAGTAACACAATCTCATTGGAGCCAAGCTATCTTATTCGGATTGCATAATTTTTGAAGTCGTATCTGGTGTACGTTTCGTCCTTTCCAATGGCGCATCAGCACGCAACGGTATTTTACAAATTAAATGATGTAATGAGTAATCACGCGGCTTTCTAAAGAAACCTGAACTGAATTATCACTAATTCTACCAAACTCAACAAACTTTTAGAAGTCATCAAGTTAAATTTTTTCAACTATTCAGTTCATCAAGTTGAAATAAAAACTCAGATCTGTGAAGCTGAGTATATAACTGGTTGCGTTTACATACTTCACGTATGAAAATAGAGTGCAACCATGATGAACGCATTGATAATAACTAAAACAGGCTTGTTAGTTACGGTGAGAATGTGTTACTATTTCTAAAACTATAAAGTATAAAACCTTTACCTCATTGTATTCTTCGTCGTCGTAGTCGTCTTCTGCTGCTTCTTGTTGGCCAAGTGGATCTTGCCTAGGAACTCTGGTACGTTTGACTTTGTGGTGGGTACGGTGGCTGCCGCTGTTGCTGCTATCTCCTTCTGGACTTTTACTTAGAAAACTACTAATACTCCTTTTTATCCTATTTACAGTACTTGATAGCCAGTGCTCTTCCCCCACTGGCGGACTAGAATCTAAAGGAATTTCTTCGCTGATCACATCCCGTGCTATCCTATGGTGGTTTTCGTGACTGTTCACGTCTGTTTGTTCTAAATTATCAAAAACTAGGTCCGAGTCCACCTGGAACAAAAAATACCAAATTAGAAGAAAGGACCTTTTAATGACAAAAAACGTGTGTTATGCATAAGACTGGGGTGTATGTCTGCAATCTGCAAGAGCTTTGCACAATTTTCTTTTTGAATAATACCTGCATACATTATGAGTAACCACTGGTAAGCATTTAGTCATAATATGTTGTTACATTCCTTGTTGTAGATTAAAAAACTATTTCAGCCTAATTTCAGTCTCGCCAATGCATGAATGGTACAAGTCGTGTTTATTACCAACACTTTATTTACAACAGTCGGTCGTATACCTCCGAGGTAGGTATGCTGAAATCAAATCATGCATCGCTCATTCATGCCCAGAGAAATTTTAAAATAAACGTTACAACCTGCGATTAAATCCATGTTGCCCTACAGGGTGGTTCAGGTTCAACACTGAATATTTTGATAAGATATTCTGATTCCGAAAATATATGACAATATGCCCCTCAATCGCTTATTAAGAAGGATACAGGCTGCGTCAAAGTCAAAGTTCATAATTTTTGTTTCGTTTTCAATCATTAATAAAACTCATAAACGGTCTATGAAAATTTGCTGTGATTTAGCCTCGATTAGTTTTCAGTCTACCTGCCTGTCAAGTTTCACTGAAATCCAACCAGTGACATCGGAGTTGTCAGGGCTGCTGACAAAAACATGACGTCATTGAATCCTACTATTTCATTGAACCGTTTATGAGTAATTTTAATAATAATCAAAAAACCAAAAAACTGAGCTTTGGCTTTGGCACCATGTCTCTTTCTTAGAAAACAAGTGGGGGAGCATATTGTCATATAAATATTTTTCGAATAAGAATGCAGAGGAGAATATTTTGTCAAAATATTCAATAGTGAATCTGAACTACCCTGTATAATCAAGTATAACGCATTAAGTCGCCCACAGGGTACATAGAGAAAATGCTCACGTTATAGAGGGTGTTGGATTGCTGGTCGTTATAAAATTTAAAGGAGGATTCCGCAATAAAAATGAAGTCGAAGAATAAAAAAACTCATGGCTCTAAGCTGATGTCCCAAAGAGATACAGGGTGTTGTGGCTGATGACTTACTGAAATCGTTTTTTACCGTTATTTTTAAACTGGTCACCCGATTTCAATGAAACTTTGAGCCTGCCCCCCCGTTATTTTTCAATTTTCAGAATTATATGTTCAATGGAGTATTATACTTTATAATACTTTAATTTGTATAATAAACCATCAGCCTAGAGAAAAAAAAAGGAAAAAAAAAGTATTATACTTTTGAAAAAATATTTTTTTTTCGATGGAATCAGAAACTATATTGAAAAATAACTGACCCGTATTTTTTTATTTAGCAAAAAATCGTATTATTTGGCCGCAATAAATAAACAAAATTCCTATATTCTGCCTCTTTCTGACGTCATTTACACAGGCAGTATAGGCGGTGACTCGCTGTGACGTCAGAACTAGTTGATGTTATTTATTCATTGCGCCCAAACGATACGGTTTTTGACTGAATAAGAAAACACGGGTCAATAATTTTTCAATGTAGTTTCCATTTCAATCAAAAAAGGGTTTCTAAATATTTCAAGTTGATGAACCACCATTTTATGCTGACTAAACATGAAGAATCAATCATCCCTCATAGTTTCTACCAACCTATTTGATACCCTGTAGACATCCATTTTCAACGACAGTTAGACCACAATATTGGAATCAGGCCCAACAGTTATTTGCAGCTCTTAACGTTGCCTCTTTTGTGGGATTTTCCGGCAATAATATTTTTGGTAAATTAAAATTTGTAGCGCAAGTAACTCATTCAATCATAAATGGATGATGAATAGTGGTATACGCTCATTGAAATTGAATCTGGAATTATCAATAAATAATTGATGACGATCTATTGAATGTTATTCAAATTAGTTCATGACGCGACCACAATAAAATCAGTTTTAAACACCGGATTATTAAAATTCAAAATATGACAAACACAGTGAAATGAATTGTGCTGTATTATGTATTTGCATTAACTAGACTAGCAACAAAATCGATGTGACTATAATAATAATTTGTTTTGCTCGTGGATCGGGATTCCAAAAGGTATTCTTTTCGTAAAGTTGGCAGGACCAGCGTAAAGTCTCTCGATGTAAATTTTATTGTCAGTCCTTTAAAATTACCTACTTACTTTTTGTTTATAAGTCTGAAGGTTCCGTTTATATTATTTATAACTTTGTCTCTTTCGGTTTTACTATGACTACTTTGCAGCACTGTTTTTGCAAAACAGTGTTGTCATAATCATAATGACATAAGCACAATTCAAATGTCAGTTTGTACATTTTCTTATTTTTATCAAGTAAATGAGGGCGAAATAGACAAAGTAGTATGAAAAACATGGTGATACAATTCTATTTTGTAATAACTCCTACATTATTTCAGTCTGTATACGCAGGGTATCAATATTTCTCTCTCAAAAATAAAGATGAAGAGATAGAGAAATTTTGATGGGATTCCATCAAATGTTTGTCCACCTTGCTTTCGTTTGGATTACCCCACATTTTTTTTAGGAGCCGAATAGCCCTAATCTAATACACTGGACAAGTTTTGAAAGGATTGCTGGTGCTGGGACATTTTTTGACAAACGAAAAAATTATCAACCAGAATTATCATATAGAGAAAGAAATATTTTTTCCACATAATTGAAAGAACGCTTTGATGTATTCGAGGATGTATTGAATTTTTCAATACACTCAGTACACCGTATAAAAACATTGAGTTTTTATCTTAATTTTTGAGGGAGAAATCCTCAAAATAATTTTGGCCTGCTGAGAATATAGCCTAAACTCGCCGCCTCGCGGCTCGTGAAGCAAACTTAGTTGTATCACAAAAATCGTCATTGTATTGTAACATTAGTTTCACATTATACTATTGTGTAATAGTTCCATAGATACATACTGCGCAAAGTGATGAATAATCAAGCGTAGCATTCGGCTACGCCTCATGAAAGCAAATATGAGAATCTAAATAACTGCAGTTGCACGCAAAAGTGAAGTCATTAGTTTCAAGGTGGGGTAGGGATGTTCGTTGTCCTAAACCGGCAGACGGGTTAGCCGTTCGGCACGCTTCGTGCGTTCGCGAAAGGACCAATCATACTGATTATCGCAGTGTGCAAATAGCTGTACCAGGTAAGTTAGAAACGTTAGGAAAATAAAAGTCAACAAAAAAATTTTGACGTGAGATTTCGCTTCGTTCAGAAATGTTTCTCTAGATTAATCTGGTAAGGTTTCTTCAATACCTATTCTGTACATACTAAATCTTCATCATAGTCCCCATTGCAGATGTCGCCTGAACCTTCGGCAGATTGGGCAGTCTCAGGAGCCGTTTGAATTGTTGACGGCCAAATTCATCGTCAACTACTAGCTACCCTCCGATTATTTGAAGAGGTCCTTACAATCACTTCTTGTAAGATTCATGAGATTTACGTAGCTATGAGTTCTTTGTTGTAGATTCTTCAGGCGAGAACCAATTTTTGGTGAATCCAATCCTTGATGAGTCAGTCAATCTGAGGCCACTCTACTGTTCTACTCTTTCGAACTTGCTGGTGGTACCTCGACTCAATCCTATTTCAATCATACTCATTCGTCTCTTTGGTTATAGGCTCTGCATGGCTGAGACATCAATTATTACCTACTCACCTGTTATCACCGTGCAGTGTAGTGATAGACTCTGTTCCATGCATGCTGACCATCTTCGACAGTATCTATTACGTCATCTGCATAAACCAGCCCACATAGGAGCGTGGCCCACATAGGACCCAAAAATTTGGGCACACGGACAATTCGTCGCGCGGACAAAATCTTTTTTGCCTTTTACCTCAACTTTAATAGCCCCTATTGTGCTTTCTTGTTGCTTCTAGAGCTCCAGTGAGTCTTCCTATGCTTTCTTGAATAATTTAGAGCCCTCATGGGCACCATTGTATGTATCGTTTTGTGAATTTCGGAGATCTAGTAAGCCCCCTTCCAGTTTTTGTTTGGAGCTGTAAGGTGTCCTCTTACATTTTTGTTCGCTTTCAGAACTTTAGTGAGCCTCATTTGAATTTTTTTGTGCTGGTGGGAGCTCTACTAGGCCCTTTTGTTTAGTAAATGTCGTTTGAAACCCTGCTGATTCCCTTTGCCGAATCTCAGTGATTCTCATTTTGCGTTTTTGTGGCGTTCGAAGCCCTACTGGATCCTTTTCTTTCTTCACTCTCATCTGTTACCCTGCCAAACCCCCCTTAGGTCCTCTTTTGTCTAAATTTGTCGTTTGGAGCTTTAAAAAGACTGTTTTGAGCTTTCAGAGTTCAGTAAGCCCCCTCTAGCCTTCTTATGATATTCAGAGCCCATTGGACACCCTTGTACCTTATTGGGTTGCTAGTAGCCCTATTGAATTCCCTTACTCCTCCAATGTTGTTAAGAGCTCTATTGAGTCCCCTTGCATTTTTCTATGGTTTTCGGCGATTTAATAAGCAACCCTGTGCGTTCATATGCTATTAGAAGCTCTGTCGGCCCCCTTGTGACTTCATCCGTTGTTTGGAGATCCATTGAGCTCCCTTATGTTCAATGGCTTCCAGACTTTCATTAGCCCCCATTTTGCCCTCTTATGTTATCAGGAGCCCCATTGGCCCCCTTCCCAACGCCTTATTGCGTTGTAAGAAGCCATACTGGGCCTTTTTGTTTTGCTATTGTTTTATTGTTTTTTGAAGCCCTTTAAAGCCCTCTTCCATTTTTTCGTGGCTTCGAGAACTGTAGTAGCAACCTTGTGGTGCCTTCATCTGTTATTCGGAGCACTAGCAGGCTCCCTCATGTTCTCATCTGTCGTTTGGAACTCTAATGAGCTCCCTAATGGTTTTTATGGCTTTTAGGTTTGAAGTAGGCTTTATTTTGCCGTATCTAGTGTTATCCAGAGCCTTAGTGCCCTCCTTGTGCCTTATTGCGTTGTAAAAAGAAAGCCCTAATGGCCCCATTGCTTTTTAAATGTCTTTTGGAACCCTGCTGAACTCCTTTTTATTGTTTCCGGAACTTTCAAAGCTTAAGTAAGCAGTCATTTACCTTCACGTCTTAGTCCGAGCCCCATAGGGCCCCCTTTCTGTCCTCATCCGTCGATTGGAGCTCTGATAAGCTCCCTTATGATTTTTAACGCTTACAGGATTTCTATAGGCCCCATTCCATCTTTTTGTGTTATCCAGAGCCCCAATGTGCTCCCTTGTGCCTTACTGCATTGTCAAAGCCTAGCTGGGCCCCCTTGTTACGTAAATGTTTTTTGAAGCAATACTGATCGATCCTTATTAATTTTTCTGTGGCTTCCAGAGGTTTAGTAAGCAACGCTGTGGGTAATTTATTGACCATCCTTGTGCCTTTCTGTGGTATTTCGAGCCCTTTCGGGCTTCCTTGTGTCCTCATCTGTCGTTTATTATTAGAGCTCTGATGAGCTCCCATACTCTGTTGTGGCTTTCAGAATTCCAGTAGGCCCCATTTTGCCTTGTGTAATTTTGAGTCTCATTGGCCCCCTTGTACCTCATTCGGTTGTTAGAAGCCCCACTGAGCCCTTTTGTCTTTTAAATGTCTATTGAAGCTCTGTTGAGCCCCCTTGCATTTTTCCCGCAGCTTCCAAATCTCTTGTAACCAACCACATTGGGCGATTTAATAAGAAACCTTAACCTTGTGCCTTATTCATTCAGAGCACTATTGGGACCTTGTGTCTTCCCCTGGCGTTTGGAACTCTGATAAGCTCTTCTATGCTTTCTAATGACTTGCAGATTTTTAGTAGGCACTATTTTGTCTTCTCCTGTTATCTAGAACCCCATTGGCACCTATGCCTGATTCCTTTGTTAGTTATACAAGCTATGCTGAATTGCTGAGCCTCATTGTCTCGCAAATTTCTTTTGAAGTCCGGTTGAACCCCCTTGCAATTTTTTGACGCTTCCAAATCTCTAGTAAGCAACAGCTGTGGGCAATTCAATGAGCAACCTTGTGACTTTGTGTGATATTTGGAGCCCCATCGTCCTCATCTGTCGTTTGGAGCTATGATAAGCTTCCCTATGCTTTTTTATGATTTTCAGTGCTCCAGTAGACCCCATTTTGTCTTCTTGTCTTATCTAGAGCCCTTTCGCCCCCATCGTGCCTAATTATGTTGTTAGAAGTCTTGTCATGTTTCACTATTTGCTCTGTACATTCCGCTCCCTGGTTTTACCCCCCAAGCTTAGGTCCCAGTTTTGTTCGCCTTAGGCAACCCCCACATACTGGGGATCTCGCTTGTTGCCTTTTTATCCCAGATCCCATTTTGCTTGACTCAAACAGCCCCTGTGTTTGCATAACACCAATACCTATTGAGAGCACTCACATTTTTTTGCCCCACCAGCATTCTCCTGTATTTTACAATAAACATAATAGTCTATTAAATTTATTGTTTTACTACAAAAAATCATTATTGGGAGCTCCGAATGTGTCGAGAGCTCTCACACTACCCACTTTCTATTATTGTAATAGATACCTACTTAGAAATACGAAATGGGGGTAAAAAATTTACACGAATTACGATAGAAGGGATTCTATCGAAGAATTTTGGAACGGCCCTAACCCTATGTCAAAATCATTATTTTTCCTGACGTTTGTTGGTTACCTGGTCGTTGTCGTATCCATGGAGGTTAGAAGTAGCCTCCATGGTCGTAACCACGGCAAAATACGAGCTTTTCAGCACGAAATGGGCCAAACGGCTAATCCGTCTGCCCGGACATGACACTAGAGGAGAACCCGTCCAGTGGAAGGCCCGGACTCACCTCTAAAGAAGGCCATGACTCATCACAAGTGAGAGCCAGGACACGACACTAAAGGAGAACCCGTCCAGTGGAAGGCCCGTACTCACCTCTAAAGGAGGCCCTGACTCGTTTTAGAAAAGATTATTACCGGTGATAGATTACGATTGCTCGATGCAGGTTCCTCTTCCAACAGGCAGCGTTCTCTGTGAATGGTTCCAACCCCATGGATATGAAATTATACAATCTCTTCGATAGCAAGGGATGCACCCAGGTATACCTCGGCTACTCGGCGATACCCACACAGTCCATAAATTCTTGCTCTGGATTAAAAACTTCCTGGTAAAAGTCATCTCCCACCGCAATTCACCCCAGAGCAAAAGTGGAGGAGTGTGCACCGGTGCGAAATTCAAACTCCTAATAATTTCAGTGAAGTAGGCTATACCGTCGGTGTTTCTAATTTTCACGCGGGCAAATGAATGTGCAATTCTGGTATTCAGCAATATGGGATGAACAATCTAGCACAACACCGCATGGACGGTTCTACTGCAGCGCGGCCTGCCACTACGGGACGCAAAGGTGCCGTGCTTTGGTGCCCGACAACGAGTGGTGAATTAAACAGCGCAATACGAGTCGAACGAATACGGGTCTGGAGATCAAAGAGTGCCGGTGGAACAGATCTGAACCGATTTATACTAACTCTCTAAGTTCTTACGTATAAATTACACGGTTAGCGACATCTTTGAACCATCTGTTGAATTTGAATATCACACGCTCAATTTCCAAGCTTTTATTGATTTTTCGCCCGCGTGTTTTCGACCCGTATATGCGGTATGCTTCACCAGTGACCACCTTTTTGGCAAAAAAATTCTTACTACGACCCTGCCCTGCATATTGTGTAGGCGTTTCTGTTGCATACATTATGGGCATCGCTAAATAACGACCTTTAATCCTAGTTATCTAAAACATTTATTTATAATCGAATCAAAGACCCGCTTGTAATGTCTAAATTCACTTTACAGAATCTGGCGTGAAACCGATTCACCATTACAAATCGCATTAGTCAAACTCGCGCGGCCATTTCAGGGCAAGCCGCGCCGCCAACAATTTACAATGCAAATGAACACTGCAGAAATGTTATATTTCTGAAAAGTTGACGCCTGTGTGAAAATGCCCCTTAAAGTGCGCTGCGACGCTGCTCGCACAAAACTACCATCCTTCTTCGCAACGGCCAGCCCCCCCCCCCCTTTCCCCTATATTTAAACGTGTGTTTTAATGTGCTGAAGTTAAGTGAGGTAACAAACGACGGCGAAAGCCGCTCGAGCATACATGAAGGAAAGCGCGCGGCGCAGAAAAGCTATCAACATGATATCACTCTGATATGAAGTTATGGCCGGGATGCGGTTAGATTCACTGATGTGATTCTATCATCTACAAACCAATACAACACATCGATATCTCTGCACACGGCCGGGGGAACCCAACAGCGCAATCTGATTGCGTCCGGCGAGGATCACCGCATGGACGCGGTTTAGGTGTATTTTTAATATTGACTGCTTGGACATGCTCGTATCTGGAAGTCTCTGGGATGTTGATGGCAGGGACATGAACTCGTTTCTGGAAAAAGTACGCAGGGGTGTTCTTTACGTATACCTAACCCGGTTCCACCACCACTGGTAAAGCGCACACGTCGTACCCTTTTCTGTAGATATGTACCTAAGAGGATATTATGTACTTACCCACAATACAATAATTATTATTAGTAATTAAATCAACTACGCAACGAAATTATTGCCCTACTCCAAATTTCATCCTTTTCCAAAACAAGAAAACTCCCAACTGGTTTAAACAATTTCAATTCTGTTTAAAGTATTTGAGAGTTTGATTCTCTAGGTATAGAACCATATCAATTCAAAGATTGATAGATGCCAACTTGAGTTTCTACAGGATGGTTGAGAAAGTGGTGCAACATTTATAAAGTTTGACATACTCCCATTTGAAATCAAACTGTTTCTTTTGAACATAAATGGCATGTAGTTAAAGTTCATATCTCGAAACGGTTTTTGATTTATCTCTTTATCTCTTTTATTTACAGGGTGGTATGAAAAAAAAAGCGACTTTTTGATCTTCTGGTGATAAGATTGTTCCTTCTTGACCAATTTTTAAAATCCAGGGCTTATATGGAAGCTCAAGCCTTAAGTAAGAAAGCCTACTAGACATAATCGACTCAAGACTGAAGCCTACCGCATGTACGGGTCGAAAACACGCGGAGAAAAAATCAATGCCGGGCACCATGCCGATTGAATGAGATTCAAATTTAAATGCGCTAGATAATATTTCCGACCAAGATGCTCATTGCCACCGTGGTACAGCCTAGCCCGCCATCAAAGGGATTTCCGTCCGTGTCGCGGTATTTTGAGTATGTGAATTGCCCGGTCTACATCAAGCTTCGTCATATGCCCCGCGCGTCCTCGACAGTTTAGATTTTGCACCGGTGCACACTCCACTTTGTCTCCGCGACTAATTGCGTTGAACGTTGGGAGTTGGACTCAGCCAGAGAGTTTTTAAGCGAGAGCAAGAACCTATGGACTGTGGGACCATCGCCAAGAGACAGAAGGGCTTTCCAGGTGCCTCATTTGCTGACGAAGGTTATCGTGAAGCTTTGTCCGAGGGTTGGAAGCCAGCTTATACACACCGCGGACTGCGCAAAGAGGAGTCTGCCTCGAGGACTCGCATTTTATCACCATGAGCTAAGTGGATGAGACTTGACCCCTCCGGGTGAGTTCTGTTTTCTGCACAGATGAGACTTGACCCCTTCGTGTGAGCTCTGTCCTCTGCACAGATGAGACTTGACCCCTTCGGGTGAGTGCTGGCCTCCTTTAGATGTGCAGCTGAGCTGTACGTTCGGATGAGATGTGGAAAATCGAGAGGTGGTCGCCTTGAAGTGCAGGACCAGTGGTTGGTGGGGTGGGCGGATAGCCTACGATTGAGATTTTGCGATATCTTAGTGAGCTACGATCGACACGAGGTTAGAGTTCGACTTCTCACAAGGCAGTACCTGCGGTCCAGGGGTTTAAGTTGGAACTTCGACGGAGCTTTTGGGCGGCACTTCTGAATACCCGCTGCTGAGTTTGGAGAATCGGGAAACGAATAGTAACACTGGAAAGAACCAAAATCGCGTTTGTTCAAACCAGGGTCCGGACCCTGTCGTAGGGTCATAATTGTTATTAATAATCGGTTTAGGACAACGACCCCCCCCCCCTCAGGGCCGATTCTGACTCGTCGGCCGCCCATCAGCTGTAACCTCGTAGCAATTTTCTGGCGGGGGCACCCGGGACCTTAAAAATTGCGCCGCAAGCGATTTTTTTGTTACTTTGTGGGCTTAAGAGTGCCAAGCCCCCCTCCCTCAATTTTCGACAAAATTACAAACAATTATAATCTATCTTGCACTGAGGATAAGAGTGAGCCCATAGCTACCTCACTAACCTCAGCATACCCTATGGATTAGTTCTTAGATAAGTACTTATACCAATTTCTATCAATTTTGCAGTTAGATGGAATCAGAAGAAGCTATTGAAATAGGTAGCTGTTTATTGATAAGAAGACGAAACCCAGAAAAATATCATAGTTATCATTGGTAAAATACCTATAATCTTAACAAAAAACTAACACAATTTTCAAAATCCAAAACTTGACAAACCTAATACTCTTTTGGTATACAAAAAGTACTAGGTCTGTGAGTAGTGGGTACTAGGTATACCTACTGAAGGCTGGTATTTTCATCTCCTAACAAATGTTTTGAATAGGCTATTTTGCAAATAAACCCTGCGCAAAGCGTAGAGCGCAAAGTTAATCAGCCAAACAGACTATCCGAAATGTTATCAAGAGATGAAAATTCTGGTCTTAACTGAATAAAAGTCAATAACGAACAGAATTTAGATAGGTACTTATCTGAGAAAGAAGTCCAATATCTAAATATAAGTACCTAATAGGAAAGTTGACGCAGGGCGGGCGCCTCGTCTCCATTCTTATTGATGACCTATTCCTGTTGTATTTTTTTGGCACCAAAAAATTACAATTTACGCAGGCCAGTCTCAAAAATCACATCCTTTTTTTTTTCGACAGTGAATTTTTCGTTCAAAAAAATTATACAGCCTTTTGCCGCTCCTGAATTTTGGCCGCCCTTGTGCAGGGGCACTCCTAGCACACCACTCAGAATCGGCCCTGCCCCTCCCTCCTTGAAACTAATGACTTGGTTTTAGCGTGCAACTGCAGTTATTCAGATTTCCATGTTGGTTGGGTTATTAAGTACAAGAGAGTTATTATTAATGACGAATGTTATGGAGAGGAGTTTCACCTAGAGGGACGTTCGGTTTGGTCATCGCGTAACTAATTAATACTTTATCTTGGACTTTTGACTTGATATCAGAGATCCAATTCAATTCCGACTTGTCTTAGAATTCTGACTTCATTTCTGAATTCCGACTTTGACTCGAAGTTCTGACTTTATCTCGGAATTTCCGCTTTTTTCAATGATTCCGACTTACTTCTTCAACTTCAACTTTATTTCTCTCTTTCGACTGAGTATATACAGCATATGAGAATAGTCTACAAACATTGCCAAGTAACAACAAGAATAATAAATGTTTAGAAGCAATAATGCATTGATATTGAAATTCCAGCTTTCAACTAAACTGCTTGACAACGGAACGGCATCGGCACCACAGTATTCCCCTAAAGTATTCCCCCAAAGTTAATAGAGATTGTTTAATCGTGAGATGGAAAATCTATAAGAAGCTGTTCGTATAATTGCCTGGATATTCGACGACGTGACGCTTCGATAAATTTGTACTTATAATGAATTGTTACGGCTCAATAGTTGGTTATAGGGAAAGACAGTTGTTTCGAAGACTTCTCGCGTTAGTTCGTCGGCGAGCACCTTTGTAGGTTTTCAGCAACAATGGGTTCACTTCACACAAAACAGAATGGGGTTCAATCAAAAATGTCTTCACAGAGAGTTTGGTGCCTTGACTTGAGTGATTGTTTGCGTACACCATTGGTTCCGAAGTTTTTTGAAAGGGTGAAATTGGATTTTACATTCCCGACTATAGACACTTGCGGTTGCGATATCCTTCTAAATTGGATTTTACATTCCCGACTATAGACACTTGCGGTTGCGATATCCTTCTAAGCTTCAAGGGCAATTCAAGGTGGAAATAGGTCCAGTTCTCCACAAAGGCACCGGCCATATCCAATCCCTTCCAAAACGGGCAAAAGATTACCATAGCCTGAAAAAAGCAATGCAAAAAGAATAGTCCAGATATAAGAGACGCAGCCTTTGAAAAGAGATTCATAACAGGAAGAGCCCCGCACACACCGGCCCACGAACTTAGATTGTAGGGAACAGGGGAAACAACAGAAAAGGGAAGGAAAAGTTCCCATCGCTTGCAGAAAGTCACTCACTCCTTTTTCGCTGTCTATACGCTGGGCCTAACCCTAACATAACCTAGAACTCTAACCTAAATGTTGAATATGATGAATCCACGATAAGAATTTCGAACCACGCTCCCCAAACAAAGTTTGAATGTTGGTCAAGTTGTAGAATCAGGTGTTCATCGGGGTATTAATGTGTGACGGCTTTGAAATAATCATCAGGGGAAAGTCGTCTTTTTGGGAACACTTCAGAAAACTTAGCTATCTTAGTTACCAGAGTTGAGGTAGGGTCAGGTATAGGAACGAGCCTTTATATAAACACTTTGACATGTGAATAGAAGTCAATACAATGATTTCATGTAACAACTGACTTTTGTGTCTTACTGCCTTCAAACTAGAGGTTGATCCGATCTCAACACGCCCAGGATATCTATCCTCGAACCACAAGAACAGCACAACAGGATGGTGTCCTGATACTTGACGGTCACCGGCCAAAGCTGTCCCAAGAGCGGGAAAAGTGATTTAATTTGAATAAGTTGAATTAAGTTGTAGTATGTTGGGTTGCCTATCCATCCAGGCGCATAAGCTGGAGAGTTAGGGGGGTTTCAAGACCAACATTCAGAATATAGGGTGACATCGAATGTGATATATCTGTCCAGGAATCCGACCGGGTGGAGAATTAAATGAACATCAACATTGTTTTCGGATGAGGCAACATTCTTTGATGTTGCATGATTGATTGTGGCAAGAACTTTGGATGGATGGATGGATGAATTGAGGGGATGTTCCCACATAAAATCCATTTGATTTCATTCATGTACCTTATGGCGTGCATTTTTGGCCATTTTTTTTAAATTGACAAAGTCATACCAGCCTAAAGCCTCCGGTCTGACATGTAAGACAGAGCAATTTTTAACAATCTTATCAACGCACGTTAGACTTACAGGATCAAAATCATGTACCTTATAAATAACGTAAGCTTTGAGGCACCAGCTCCCTGTCCATGGTTTTTGATTGAGAATCTACCCGTAAAGTTTGTATACCTAATACCATCACTGAAACACCGTGTATCTAGAAATATGCCGCATTCGTATGATAATATCATTCATACGGAAGATTTCCAGAGTTTTGCATTTCTGCATCGCGCCTCTCATCCCGTGTCGAAAAACTCGGAGCGAATGGGGGCGGAGTCGCTCGCACACCAGATCCCGAACACCAGCAGAGTCACAGTCAGTGTACGTGCGGTCTTTAGTGGGATCTAATGGCGATTCTTAAACAAGGTCTTGTCACGCTCCCGAAGGTCCTTTATATTCCATATGGATAACGGGATGAGAATCCGCAAGATATAACATTTACAAATAGATATGGAACTTCTTCAAATTCAACTTGTATGGCCGAGCAATCATGTAACACCCCCGGACGGAGATTTGCGACTTGCGAGCCATGTGAAATCTGGCTCGGAAATAGGGCCGAGAAGCGTTTAGGAAAGATACAATCATCACGTTACCATTCTAAGCTTGTGGTATAAGTTAGTATAGTATAATAAAGCAAAACAAGCATGGAGAGTTGAATATTCTGTTGATGCATAAAGTAACCGCATTGCAGGAATACATGAAAGACACTATTGAGTCATTCAAGTGGATTATGTATGTACATTTTAGGGTCAGAAAGACAAATGCAGTAAACAATGAAACCAGCGAGGGCTTTGGAAAAACGTGTTGCCTACTCGCTGTGAACAGCAACTGCTCGAGTAAGGTGCTTGGTCGTACACGGTGCCGTTGCTATAGTAGGTTCATTACTTGTAGTGTGACTCTAGTTGGCTGGGCAAATTTTCTAATTTAGCATTGTAGGCTTGCCGCCTTTTTACTTGGTGTGAAACTGACTTCTCTGGAAGTAAAGTTATATTTCTTATCAAATTGATATCAAAATCTTGGAAAACTGACCTTGTCATACGTGGAAATGCCACTAGAGGGGCGCAGAGCTGTATTACCATCATTAAGACACGAAAACCCTACGGGGCCGCCTTCAATTTAAGTCATCTTGACGGCGGCCATTCAAGGCCGACAAAAACTCGTTTCGCCAAGCTCCAAAACGGAAGCAAATTACAAACTGAAGGTACTCACATGAATTTCGGTCCAATACGCAACTTTGAGCGGCTGGCTTTTTTGAAATTTGGTTTAATTAACTTTTTATACGTTAATCTTGCTGCAACTGCAGGCCTGCTGGGATGTTCCTTGTCTTGCCAATAGTTATTCATGATTGGTCGTGTCTTTTCGACTGCAAGAGGTGAAAGGATTGACGAATCCATGGGACCCCTTTTTTGGACGAAGGCCTTGTACTTTTTTAGTTTGAATCAACCTAAAGTTGAACCGGCTTCGGAAGATTAGAAATATTTTTGTCACCTGTCAAATGTCAAAGCTGCTTTGATTCATTTGTTCATTGGCGAAAATTGAAAACAGGTCGAAAAATTACTACATTCTCCAATATAATGGAAAAAAGCGTCAGACAACACGTCCCGCAAAAATATTCCGTTTATCTGCAGAGGATATGCGTAAAAAATGCGTTCCAAAAGTGGTCCGAACGACGAATGCTGAATGAAGCCAGAGCGCCCCATCTTCAATAGTGTGAAAGTATGAAATGCATTGATTTTTCAGGTCTCCTTTGAAATGTGGCACGCTCTTTTGTTCAGGAACTAGCCAGAATTAAGCCTAAACGAAGAAATGCAAGCTATTTTTCCGGAATTTCCGGCTGATGTATATACTTCAATGCTATTTCCAAACTGCACTTCCACTGCAAGTATATAATACGTGCGAATAGGAATAGTTATTGCTTAGATTTTTTGGAAACTATTTTCGCGCGGCATTCTCAATAATTCACGCAAGTAACGAGGCACGAATAAGACGGCGCCGGTTCGTTTGAACGGTGCGGGCGGCAAGGGAAGCTCAAACAAAAACCACATGGCCCATTAAATGGGGTTACACGAGTCGTTTACAAGAAATTCGCAATTGACGATGTTTAGAAGAAAATTTTAATAAAATAAACATCCAGCGAAAAGCGAGAGTGGTCTTTAAGCGCGCTATAAGTTTGAGTCAGCGATATTTACTTAACTAGCCAAGTTGCCAGTGCAGAGTATCATAGATGAAGCACACAACCCATAAAACCGGGACGCTGGCGCATGTTACTTTTGGGATTTCAAAAATTACAAATTTAAAATTGCACGGAGAATAGATTGCATTTCAGTCGTAAATCAGCAGTTTGAATATGGAAATAATTCTGCACATCGTGGTACAAGGATACGGTATATAGGTACCTATCCTGTTGTACCTCTAAACAACTTATCGATTTACCATCATCAGGCAATTTTTAAGGATTCGCCGTGTAGTGCAGACGGGCAATTACTAGGATTACCTATTTAGTATTTGTGTAATTAACGCTAATGAGATAATTTCCAGGGCCACTGTTTAAAAGCTTCGCATTGTCAACAGGTGGTGCATTCTAGTATACACACAACACATGTAGGGAATTCCACGGTTGTATTTTGAACCCTAGCATTAATCAAAGTCAAAATATTTAGACAATCCTATGCGACAGTTTGTTTAAATTGAATTAATGCCGTGTGAAGTATTTAATTAGGTTGTTATGATGTGGTGACAAGTTTGACACTGGAATAACAAGGCAATGACATATGTCTGTCGTCTGTTGGGAAATTAATGTAGCTCTCAGTTCCTGGTGTCTGTGCCATTCATGCTAAAAGAATTTTAGTTTCTTCCCAGTGACTGGGTCAAAGTTACTCAAGGTTGTAGCCTCAGTTGTAGCTTATAGCTGCACAGAAATGGAAACACTTGTCAAATATGTCAGTTTCTGAATTCCAATTACGACATTTTTAATACGATTTGAGACGATAATTGCTGTTATAATTTCATGAAACCATCCTATGAACTGTAGAAGCAAGTAGTTTCTTCAAATAACATTGACGGAATGTGCAATTTCAATCGCAAAATTGAAAGCTTTAACTAGTGTTTCCAGTATATTGTTACGAAGCTCGCGACCATCCCGGCTCTTTCTAGAGAAATCTAGCATTACGCGTTGCACGGGAAGCATCGAGAGACTTCAGCGGTAGGTCACGACACGTCGAGACTTCTGGCGGAGGTGCCGTAGAGGATACGCGTATATTCTCGACGCAGATACCAGAGAAATCCTCGTGTGCTGTAAACATCATCAGGAAGCATCCAGAACCTTCGATGCCACTATAAGAGAGGAGCTTGACCTGGCATCGACAGAGTTTGAATCGAGCGATCGTGGCGTCAACACCTTAAGCGACATTGTGAATTTCTAAGCGATTAATAATTCTGTGCGTTATTTAGTTGTGTCGGTAGTAGCTAATAAAGTGCAGTTTGTTAACAAGTAAATCAGCGCATTTAATTCCGAAACAGGCGAACCCGAATATCGTAACAATATGTTCGCGCCTATACTTGTATAAATATACAGCGTGTTAGGTACTGGTTGTTACCAAACAAGGAATAGGACATCATCTATTCCGTATGAATTTTCATGTGATGGCCGTTGAGAGTGTTGGCTTACTTCAAGAGGTTAACCACTGCGGAGGTTTTCTGTCCCTTGCCTTGGAGATCCGTGGAGGTTTTTGGGGATCTGTTGAGATCCATTAAGGTTTTGTAGAGATCCATGGAGGTTTTATGGAGATCCGTGGAGATTTCGTGGAGATCCGTGGAGATTTCGTGGGGATTCGTGGAGATTTTTCCTCAATTCAGACATTTTTCCGATATTTCAAGTCATGATATCTTAAGATCAATATTTTGATAAGCTTAATTCGTTGGCCAGCTCCAGTTGAAAATAGTGAGGGAATAATTCGTATTGATAGAACGGCGAATTGTTGATATCATTAATACAAAATTCTGAACTATCCCATCCAAGACGACCTGTAATGGATGTCACTGCTGATTTCCATTTCTTGTTTTCAAGATATTGAGGTTTGAGTCAAACACATTAGTACTAGCGGTGAGCAAAATAAAACTGCTATTTATGATGATTTATGTACACGTGATCTTTGGAGAGTTCTAAGCTATTTGACCCGTAGATGTTGAAAATCCCTTCGACGGGAGCCGAGGATATGAGGGAGAGGGGTTGATTTCTCTTATCTAGAAAAATCTATATGCACCAAACTAGGATGGAAAATGTCGATTTCAAGTGAATTGAACATGCTGAATACCACTGGTAAATCCCAATGAAATTATGAAAAAATGCAAATAGTAGCCTTTTTTTAAATGACCGCCGATAAATGACAAAAAAACATGTACGAATCAGGTGTTCGAATAAGGTATCAATTTATATGTTTTCGAGGCCACTGGACTCATTTCTCAAAATGAAATCACCATAATATCGAACATTATTATCCATTTTGGGTCAGGGTAAATGAACAACTCCCACACCTGAAGTGACACTTTCAAAATTTGAAGTAAACGATCAAAAGAACAATATGGAGCTATATCTAAATAAAATCTTATTGATTGATAAATGAAAATTGCCGATGTAACTACACCTTCACACTCACAACCATCCCTGGAAGCCCCAACCGCCCTTGATGGGAGGCTCTTGTATGACCTAAATTTCCTTGTGTCATAGGAAAGTGCTTTAAAAATGTTTTTACCCTAAACTGACAAGTAAAGTGTCCATTACGAGCTTCTTTTGGCCCAAAAAAATTAGATTTCCCTGCCTAGGCAGGGAAATCTTACTTTTCTACGTCAAGAGACGTTTTGTCTGCTGAAAATTTGCTGAAAACTGTTGGAAACCGGACCCAGCAACGTGCTATTTGCCAAATTGTGCCAGAATGACATTTCAGAACTTTGGTACCAATTATTTCTTTCTTTGTGGTTTACTGAGGTAGTTTCGGGTAAAACGTTGAAAGTTAGTGTCTTTACGGGGCACATGGGCTCCCATGCCTCGCTTACGCTCGTCCTTGAATATTCCTGCTAGCCCTGTAAAGATTCGCTCTCCTGTCTTATTATGTCAATAACTATTGAATGGTATAAAGTAGTATAATACCTACGTGATAATATTTAATGTATTGTTGGAGTTCTTAGTTGAGATTCCTCACTACTTGTAAACATGCATGTTTATTGTTCATGGAGTTTAAAATTAAACTCGAAGTAAGCAACTGGAACTTTTGATACAAAGCTCTGACAGTAAGTCAGTCCTATCATGCAATTTGTGTTTTTATCCTGCTGCCTTATTAAATGGAACCAAACTAACTCATCAACAGTTCCGCTTCTGACTCCATTTCCATTTGAGACCCCAAGCAAGTTATGATTCCATAAAAGTTTCATTCCTTTCTCTTGGAAGTCTAGCTTTGATACCAGTTCTGCCCATTTTAGCATTTTTATCTTTCTCTGCCTTCTTGATTATAGATACACTGACAGACAAAATTAACGCACCACCAATATCTAATTGTTTATCTAAGTTTGAAGTCAAATCACCGATTTCTTTGATTCGAATGATTTTTTTTTGGCTAGATACCAGGTGTGACATTGATGAGCTATTTTTCACCGTATCTTGGAGCTTCCTTGTGGAGAGCACCGCGGCAACAGCAGAAAGTTATAATGACCTCGTTTATGGTCATAATGAGTTTATGACCTTGTTTATGACCAACTATGCACCCATTTTTCCTGAACGTCATTTTTTCAATTTTAAATTGTTACCCCGATTTTCCTCCCGTTTCGTATAGGTTACTCTTAATTTTTAATGATTTTTTTACGATTGTTAGCGATTTTTAGCCCCGTTTTCTGTTTTATGACGCGTTTTTTTTTAGCTTCTCTACGTTTAACACTTCAATTTCCCCCCTCGGTCTCGTTGAGGTCTTTTGGTAGCGTATTGCCACAAAACCAGCGTCTTTCGCTAATTATCTCACAATTACTTGCGATTTTTCACCCTGTTCTTGGTTTTATGACGCGCTCTTTTCAGCTTCTCCTCGCCCAACACCCCCATTTTGCTCCACGGTCCTGTTTGTGCCTTTTGGTAGCGTATTGTAACAAAAGCAATTTTTTTCTGGTTTTCTTACAATTTCTTGCCATTTTCTCCCCCGTTTTGCTCCCCAGTCTCATTAGTGTGTTGATTCTTTCGTTTAGTACCATTTCCATTTCGTTCGTGGGGTTGCATATCCGCCCGGCGCCAAAAATACACTGCGTAGTTTCCTACCTTTCGTAATTTTCTCTCCAAAAGTGTGTCTTCCGAAAAATTTCATTTAAAAAACCATCTTAGGACTTGACCTTTATAACACGGTCACAATCACAAATTTATCAGAAGACAATTGATATTAATCCCCACTTGAGATGATCCTATGCAGTATGTGTGTACGCATGTATGTGAACACTGCGCATGCGCTAGACTGTGGAGATCCATGGAGGTTTTTTGGAGATCCGTTGAAGTCTTATGAAGATCCGTGCGGCTCCGTGGAGATCCGTGGGGATCCGTGGGGATCCGTGGAGATATGTGGAGGTGTTGTAGAGGTATTGGAGGTTTCAGTCTTTTGGAGGTTTTTTGTACCAGATTTTTGGCCGCGGTTGACCCCTCGGCTTACTTTATCGGCTTTTTCAAATTTTCTTAGGGGAACTGGCGTTTGCCACGCATCAGTTAACAAATTAGCTACATTTCATGCAATTTCAAGGTTGATCGGTCGAATATATACAATTTTCAACAGTAATATCACAAGTGCTTAGATTTTTACGATAATTTTGGACAGGCGATCGCGAGTGCTGGTTGTAGCGATAAATGCCCGACTCCGTAGGAGGAGGGCATTTATCTAGGGACAACCAGTTCAAGGGAATAGCCTGGTCAAAATTATCTGGGAAAATCTCAAGCACGAGTGATATCTTGGTGATTATTACAAAAAAGAAGTCCGAAGTGACAGCTGTCAGATTTTGTTGTTTACATCCATTTTATCCCATTGCTATTGACAGTGGGATTTAGATTAGTAAAAATCATCCTTGTAAGTCTATTAATCAAGGGCGTTGTGTGTAATAATCAACAAAAAATATACGTACGTCCAAGTTTCGTCTAGATGGGAAAACCCTAAAAAGGTAAGCAGCTTTGCTAATCAATTCGTCAAGCTCTCGAACGGCTCCACCGCCAATGAGGTCTTCCACGAGTTTTGGGAAGAGATTAATTTGAATACTAAATAGCCATTCTCATTTACCTGGGGTCCTCGGGGCGCAGGTTCATCTGAATTGGCGTCGTCGCCAACCCCAACACTAACCAGCCCGATTGATAAAGCGCTCTCGGTTAAACGGCCAATTAAATCAGTGCGAGCAGTGAGCTTGTATATTTAAAGACCTGCGCACGAGCTGCAAGCAAAGGGAACCCCCTATATGAGAAGGTCTATAGATTGATACTTCAAAAGTGATTTGAAATTAGAGGCATCAAAATTCTGTAAAGCAGGTCATTTTTGGTTTGCGCCCAAGGTTGACCGAGTGACGTCATAGGTCCTAGGATTAGCCAGATTTTTTTTTAGAAAACTAGCGGGGAAATGAGAGCGCTTGCTTCACGATAATAACAATTAGATCAAAAACCACGATGAGAATAACGTATCTAAAATCAATATATTTTTTCAGTAGGTGTAACACCTGTTTGTACGAGTTTGTTATTTAGCCTCGAGCTGGAGTTCCTAGCGAATATCGTAACAATTTTCTAGAGCAGCGGTAGATAGAGCACGGCCTATGTAAACAATGAACATAACCTAAACTGTAGTGAAATCCGGTGGTTAAATTTGAAATTATAACATAAAAACCATTTTCAAAACTCAACTTTGAAAGCTTCTAGCTCCGTTATAATGCATTTCCGAAAAGCGTTTCTGCAAAAAGTCTACTTATTTTTTGATGCCATACCATCTCCTAAAATATTGACAAAAATGTAACACCCTGTATACTTAATTAGAAAGAGTTTAAAAGAAAAAAAGCTTAGTCAACGTTCGAGGAGCTTTTTATAATTCCACGAGCCAAGTTCATGAATTAACTGCACTTACTATTCTCCAGCCCTATACCACCGGCTTGCTGGCGAGCTATAATAAAAGTTCCTCGGGAGCTTTTTCCCCTTTCCAGCCACAAACAACATAACCTATTCCAAAACGTGTTGTAGTGGACTTAACTTGTAGTTTCCTGCTCTCGTATTAAAACTAATTACCCAACAAACTTTTTCATTTCGGTTGCGGAGTCGTGGCCGGCATTATATTGCAATTACGCGAATAAATCATGCAAGTTTACATCTCCGAAGAGAGGAGCAACAACGAGAAGAAAATGGAAAGAAAGGCGGTCTTTTACACCCGCACGTGCTGATGGCAAAGCCAAATGCACCGCGCATCATCTCGCGCCATTCCGCACGCTTTGTTAAATGTGCATCGCGTCTTTATAGTAGAGTGCATAAAATGCAAATGTTTATATTTTATAATTCATTTTCTGTGAGGTTGAATAAACAAGAACCGTTCTTCTGCTGTTGGTGCAGTCATAATAGTGATGTTACAACTGAATTAATCTTTAATTTTTCAGTGTCACGAAAGTGTGAACCCCCGACAATAAACCCGTAAGCACATGTTCATATCATCCGTGGAAACTGAAAACTATATCCCGTTCATTTTTTATTTTCAGTAGAATGACTTCTTGAATCAAAAATAAAGTGACAAGCTGGGGGGCTGCGGCTACGTCAGATGGCACCTGCAAAGTTTTGCAGCGAAACCAGCGCTCCAGCTTGTCACTTTATTTTTGACCCAAGAATCAAAACAAAAATCATTCTACTGAAAATAAAAAATGAACGGGAAATAGATATACGCATAATACCTACGTCAACATTTAAATTCGACCCTACACCTCAAACGAGGTAAATGGGATTTTTTTTAATAATATATAAAATAAACTGCTTGACAATTGAACTGCAACACCTAGAAAATTAGGTGCGTTTTCAAATTGAGATAGGTCGAAAAATATCTGACGGATTCCAGAAATTCAGGCATGTGAGGAAAGATAATTTCTTTCTAGCTATCCTCTCGGAAAAAGAACTACCCTTAAAAAAACCAGTATGTACTTCCGCAATACCTCATTTGTTGGATTTTTTTTTTAATCTTTCGCAACAGTTTGCCGCTGCCATAACCGAAAATGACAATATACGCTGACTATACGCTGAATATACGATGATTTCATTCACATATCTACCCGAAACTACCCCTTCAACTACCCCTTCAATATCGCATAGCCTTTACCTTGATGCGTGTAAGGTCATCGCGAAATCATTTTGAACTTATTCAATCGCACCTTTTCTGAGCTTTCAGATGAGGTATTGCATACCTTTTACTAAAAGGGTGATTTCTAGATGTAGTTTCAGGAAAGGTTTTTTAGTACTTTCATCGTAGAAAACACCATCATTTCAATGAAACGGTTAGTAGGCAAAAGTTCTTTTAACTCGTAAATAACGCATCAAGGTAGAGGCTATGCGATATTGAAGGGGTAGTTTCGGGTAGATATGTGAATGAAATCATCGTAGCGGCAAACTATTGCGACAGATTTTGAAAAAATTCTAACAAATGAGGTATTGCGGAAGTACTGGTTTTTTAAAGGGTAGTTCTTTTTCCGAGAGGGTAGCTACTGTTGGGATGACCTACGCAAAGGGTCATCGTGTAGCATCACTTTTTTAGTGGAACAGTTGAAAAAGGCGTTTTTTTGGAATTTTCATGTGATTGTATGTCTTATCATACCAACCGTGTCCCTTGAAGTCAAAGGGTGGTTTTTAGGAAGCTGTACGTGTGGGGTCATCGTAGTATACTTATTTCAATTCAATTATTGATGAGTACTTTTCTTAGGATTTTTTAATGAAGCATTGCATATCTTGTTGTGAGACGGTGTCCCAAAAGGGGTAGTTTCTAGGGGATGTGGAGGAAAATCTTCGTAAGCAAATTCAATACGGACGCCGTTTGAAAACAAACAATGTCTCTATTTCTTTTTCTTAATCAGAAAGTGCCTATTTCAGAAAATTGAGCACAATTTTTTGAAAAAAAAACTAAGGTCAAAATTTCAAAACCGTTCCGGCATAATGATCCAACCTTTCAAAAGCAGGCAATAAAAAAAATCTCGGACTTTTTTTTTCGAAAGTTGTACAAGGTGAAAGATTGCCCATATCTGCACGCTCTCCGTTGACACCCTGTATATGACAAATTGTACAATCAAACTTATCATCAATACCAGCACTTGATAGTCAAAGAAATGATCTTTCCTCACATGCCTGAATTTCTAGAATCCTTCAAATATTTATCGAGCTATCTGAGTTTGATAAAGCACCTGATTTTTAGGTGTTGGAGTTCAATTGTCAAGCAGTCCAACTCTAAAAAACACATGTCCCGTCACTGGGAAATGCGCACGCAGTAGGTTTGTTCGCGTCGCATGAACTTTCTGCACTTTCTGCACTCAAACTGCTGTGATTGGTCAGCTGCTGCCAGGGACCTCACGCTATTGGCTAGGGTGCAGAAAGTGCAAAAAGTTCATGCGACGCGAACAAACCTAGTATGGACGCTGGTGAAAATTAACTCCACGTGGAGTTGAAATTCGATTCCAAAACATACAATATAATCAATACCTTTTCTTCGCGCTAATTTAGTAATGTTCGGGATCGTAAAATTTCTAAGCTATATGATTCTACGCTGCCGCATGTCTTTCTGGTCGCATCTCTTCTCAACACAAGTTTTTGGCATCTTCACTTAATTCGTAAAAACAGGAGCTTATGTAAATAAAAAGCATTCTGTGGGATTTTGAATGAAAGAGCATAACGACCATGTGGAATACATTCCTTGAATGGGCAGCAATCACACCTCACCGGGTGTTTTGCTTGAATTTTTTGCAGGGGATTTATACAGGGTGAAACAGGAGAAAAAAAGAAACAAATTAAAAACCGTGAACTATAGAAGGTGGAGCGGTACAAATCGCCAGGTGGATGCCCGATTTGATGCTTTTGAAGGTTTTGCTTAAAAAATTGACATTTGTGGTAAATAGAGTGAAAAACAAGAAAACTTGAGAATTAAATTTATCATTTTGAAAAACTCACCGTCGGAAAAACCAAACCGTGTCGGATTTGAAAATAGACCTACACGACGCCCTATGCAATCTACTTCCGATATCTGTTGAAATTTTTCGAAAAAAGTCAATCCCCCACCAGGAAAAGACGGCTGAGTTGAGTCATGCACAAAACACGGGTCGTCCTGGTCAAAATCTAAGCGAGCGGCCGTGGTAACGTGCTCCGGTGGTAACGGCCAGGGGAAAATTTAAAAACTCGTAACGTCCAACTGGGAATTGATGGAGAGCTGCAAATGCGGGCTTGATTCGATTTTTTGTTTTGTTGCTTCCTACCAAATTTGGCTCCAATCCATCGGATAGATATTGAATAATTGAATGGCAAAGTTTTTTATATAAAATCGTGTCGAAAATGTGCTATTATAGCGACGAAAATCATTTCGAAAGTACCACTTTATAGCACTAGTGTTATAAATGGTACTAGTGCTATAGACTGTTTACACTGCAAATATATAAACTGCAGGTAGGTATCTATGATTCTGTCTGAGAGCAAGTCGAGGGTTGCTTCCTTTGCAGCTAATGCAACTTCTAATGGTAGGCCTTCACTATCATCACTACCGTCACTTTCCATAATTCTCGAGATGATTCTACACAAATTAGGAGTGGAAAAAACTGGACAGAGGATATGGGGCTGACGAAAATATACCCGTCAAATTTTTTTCAAATTTGATGTTGTCATAAACAAAATTTTTAATTCGTTTGTTTCAAACGGTGTATTGATATTAATTGATATATTCCATAGATTTCCCTCGTTCTTTTTTCCTGCGATTTCGGCACGATTTTATATAAAATAGTGTATAATGCCTCGTATCCAAAGTACCTTTATGTCACCTCGTGCTGAATGTAAACCTCGCTTCGCTCGGTTCACAACCCGCACCACTCAGTGCCATAAAGTAGAACTTTGGGAACTTGGTATATAACATACTATTAGAGAAGATTACAGAGCTGTGTGTGTCTGTGTCTGTAATCTTCCACGATAACACATCAACAGCCGCAACGTTAATCTGATCGACTTGAAATTTGGTATACGGACATGATTTCGCTGTCGAATGAGTCTGTTACGTTTTGGTCTTCTGTCAAACGGAAATGTCACCATCAAAAATGACAGAAAGCATATGTCACAAAACTCGATTCGCAATATGTTGAGAATATTATGCTGCAGGTCCGAGCTTGAATTATTATTCGATTGATCAATTGATTGTTATTTGAATCTTTTCTTCAATGCACATCATTCGGTTTTTTACTTGTGCTCAATAATTTCTAATATAGAAATTTGGAATTATTAATTATTAAGATTGTATAATTTAGAGATTCCTCCGTAGATATCAAGATTTTATAATTTGAAATTCGGGCGCGCGTATGCGCGCCTTCATGACCTAGTTTCTATAAAATTTAAATTCTGATGTCATTGTCATTCATTATAGGTATAAGTACCCACAAAGTACGATGTAACTGACCAAATGTCGGTCACTTATTGTTGTCATACACAGAGAAAAAGGATTATTTGGATCTAGTAACTTCATTTATTTGACACAGATTTGATTCAGACAAACCACATTTTATTACATCAAGTAAAATAGCTTTGTGATAAATAAATTCGTTTTTTTCATTTGGTTCCCGAATTTGTTTGAATTTTAGTAGCACTAAATTATTACACGCAAACAAATATATTTAAAAAACAAATAAATATAGAAAGAAATTTGATCAAACAAGTAGTATTTTTCGTTCAAAGAAATATTTATTCCTATTTTTTGGGATCTCGCCCATTACAACTATTTTCTTTGACACAAAACCTTGCAGTTTGAAGCAAAGAAATATTTCTTCAAGTGAAGATTACATGTGTTTTACGAATAAGGACTTTGTTCCCGACTTCCTGCTCCACCTGCAGCATCGCTAGTATCAAACTACCTTCCATGCGGAACGGCAGAACTGTGCTGAATGTATGTTGTGTGGTGACTGATGAAAATGGAAAAATTCTTAAAGAGAAACAAACTCTGTCATCTTTGCTCGTCTCCAAGAGTAAGTAACATTATTCACTTTGCTGATTATTGAAACTAGTTCAACGGTAGGTTGCTCAATATTCCTTAAGCTGTTTCCCTTGGGGCATATGCAGCGGCTCCGAATTTCGGTTGAGATCTCGATACCTATGATATGTTGCTTTTGAGTAAGTGAAGCAGGTTTGATTATTTGTAAAGTAGATGGTCAACTTGTTGAAGTGAAGAACAAGTAAATCACATGGGGAAGCAGTAAAACAGCAGAAGATATATTTATTGTGCATCATATTATCGATGATATTAGTCTCAATAATCAGCAGCGAGTAATGTTACTAACCTACCGTTAGAGGCAGAGGAAATGTGAAACATTTTTTTCCTTTGAGGAATCCGCCATTTTGCATCAGTTACAGCACAATATAAACATAGAGAAAAGGATTTGTTTGAACTGAATAAAATTTATTTGAATCAAATAGATTAGTTCATTGTATATGGCGAACCTAATATTTAATTGAGAAATTTTTTATTCAATTTAATGAAATATTTTGTTGTAACAAATAGCAACGCCCATATTCAAGTTGAAGAAACTTGTGTGTTATGCGAAAGAAATGGTTATTTATAACTTTTGAAGAAATGATTCTTGTATATCAAAGAAACATTTCATTCCCCGTATACAAAGAACAAATTTATTTGATTCAAAATTTTTTTATTTAGTTCAAACAAATCCTTTTCTCTGTGTACATACGCGGTTCTCAGGAGAGTAATAGATTCATACCGCAACACAACCATTTCTTTGTCTTCCTCCTAAAACGGATATTTCAATATTTCAATATTTATTAATAATATGTCAAGTGTGATGTGTCAGAAAGGTCAAGTAACTACACTACTACTTACTACGTTCAGTTCTACCATGATTCTAGTCAACTGGGTAAATTTTACAGTTTGGCATTGTAGACTTGACTTCCAACTGCCAAGTTGCGTCTGGCTTCGAAATATGGGTTATGTTGTTTATGCTGCTGAGTTACCGGCAAAATGAAAAATAAAACAAATATTTCAAGTACCTTGATATTGCAACGTGTTGAGAACTGGAATTATTGAAAATTAGTTTCTGTTCCGTCGCCATTTCAAAAAATCCCGGATAAGAGCTGGCATTCAGGTAATTTTCTTGTTATCAGTAATCGATTGGCTGCTTCAGGTAATGCAGAGTCACAGAATATGGCGGAGTGTAACTGCCTTGTCAGAATAGTGCTAGTGTTATTGTGATGTTATTGTCAATGTTAAGGTGCGTTCAGTCGGCTTATTTAGCCGCAAGTTTCAATTTTATTCGCAAATTGGCGACGCGACGCCCATTGGCTCTTATGAACCAGCCTCCTCAGAACAGCCAAAAGACGATGCAGCGCTTACGGCTAAAATTGAAACTTGCGACTAAATAAGCTGACTGAACGCACCTTCAGGATGTTACATGTTATGGTAATGCTAGACAACTGGAATGTTTGAATTTCGCACCAAAAAGTGGGCGGTCCCATAAAGACGTTATGAATCTAAATAGAACTTTTCTGGACACCATTCACATGATTGTGAACGCTTCTATGGATTTCCTATCTTCTGGTTCTCAACAGTAACATAACCATTAACATCATCCTCACACTAACAATATTCTGACGGGGCAGAGCAAGTGTAGTGAATTTCAATTGTCGGTGAGTTATCTGTGCTGGCAGATATTTTACCTCCAGATCTGAGAATACTTCAAAAAGGAATGGGAGAAAATGGACCCGTTGTGACAGCTGTGACAGATGCTGTGACAGACGAACAGACGAAGAGACGGATGAACAGACAGACAAAGCGAGAACATGAACGTCTTCCCGTTTGATGAAACTCGTTAAAAACGAAGGGTGGGTTAAGTCGGCTTATTCAGCTCCAAGTTTTGCGACGCAGCGACGCCCATTGGCTCTTATGAACCAACCTCCTCAGAACAGCCAATGAGCGATGCAGCGCTTACGGCTAAAACTAAAACTTGCGGCTGAATAAGCTGACTAAATGCACCTTAAACAGCCATAGAAAGAATTCAAAGACCTTTAATATGCGAGGTATCTTCTTCTTTTATTTTATTTTGGTGTTGTTGTGCTGACACGAATAATCCATCCTAAACTGAAATCGCTGCAAATTCTGATGAGTTTGACGCACAGTCTATTGTGTTTTGGTAGCCGCAGAAATTTGCTCATCCATTCTACATAATGTAGTTGGCAGTCCTCGCTGAACGTTTGGGTTCGAAGTATGTAATATCTCGCATTCGCCGTCTTTTCCAAGTTCACACTTCAGTATTTTATTTAATTGTTTCATAATGCCCTCCACTGCAATAATTCACACGGCCAAAAACCAGGAACCAACAAATATGTTTGTGGTTACAAAAACTAGCATGTGCGAAACAGGCACGTGCGTTGCGGTGCGCTAACCAGTTAGGAAACGGAGGCCAGATCTGCACTGTCAGGGCACCCGGTTGCGCTACCCAAGTACCCACATAGGAAATGGACCGTGAGCTAGCGGCCTTTGAGATCATGTCATTTCTGACCGCACCATAGGGGTACGAAATAGCGCAGTTCAAAACAGCGCGGGACAAAGACGCGCATGACGAAATAGCACAGGACAAAATAACGTAGGTCGAAAACAGCGTGAGCACATAACAGCGCATTCCAAAACGGCGTGAGACTATTTCCACTACGACTAAGCACTATTTCATTTGGAAGGTTATATAAGGGTGGTATCCATAAGGTTGACAAACGATGAGAAAATTTACGAATTCTAATTTACAGATACAAACCCTCAATATGATTCGACTAATCTGAACGAATATTCTTCTGTCAAGGTTCTTGACCTTCTACTCAATTGGACGTATTTACAAGACTCGTTGATTTTTCTTCCGGAACCCTCCTCTATATCTAGCAACATAAACTTCTGTATGGTCTTGTTTCTTCAAGGATTGTTCGACCAATTTTACAACGCCAGGATGGTGGCAATTCAACGAATTTTGAAACGCTTTGGCCATGCTTCCTGCGAACTGTTGGTTCTCGGAAAGACGTCGTTTACTCTGCTGACCTGTTCCACAAATTGATTGGTATATATTGGACACTGACATACATTTTGCTTATTGTTGGTTTTTCAATTTTTGTCACGCACTTTCTTGAGCTGCGCTATTACTTGCGCTATTTCGTCTTTGTGCTGTTTTATACCTGCGCCGTTATGAACCTCCGCTATTTTGTTCTGCGCTGTTTTGTCCTGCGCTGTAATATACTTGCGCTGTTTTATGCACGCTAATTCGTCCCGCGCTATTTTGAACTGCGCTATTTCGTACCCCTGCCTTCTTGTGGTGATAGCCACCCACATGGTAGTGCCTCCCCAAAGCGAGTCGTCTTGGGGGCTGCCAGTTGTCAAAAGTCCCCTAAAAAACCCATTTTGCACCGTTAATCCGATCGACTTCAAATTTGGTATACAGACAAAGTCTTGCTGTCAAATGAGCTGATTAGTTTTTGGCTGTCACCTCTCAAGTGGAAGTGTCATTGTCAAAAAATGATAGAAGTTTTATTTCACAAAACTTGACTTGCGATATGTTATTTGAAAGCTCTAAGAAAACTTTATTCACGGCATAAAGTAACAAACTAAAGTAATCTAATTAAATTTGCAGTTGGAGTTTCCCACCATTTCCCAACAAGGCGTTACGAATTTTTTATTTTCTCCTGGCCGTTGCCACCCGAGAGGGCCGCCCACCCGGATTTTGACGACGACGACACACGTTTATTGTAGAACTCAACTCAGACGGTCTTTCCTGCTCGGGAATTGACTTTTTTCTGAAAATTTCAACTGATATCAAAAGCAGATTGGCCTATTTCCAACTGAGACGCATCTCCGGTCTTCCGGTGGATATTAGTTACGGAATGTGCAATTGCTTTTTGAAAAAATAACGCCGCTCGCCTCCACTGTACTAGAGTGAACCTTTTTCGCAGCATTCGTGCGAATTCATAATTCTCTAAATTCTACGGCGCCTATTGCTACAGTAAATTGAATAAATCAATTTATCAGCAATTGGAGAAAAAAAACTCCGTGTCCCTTTTAAAGTACAACAATTTCGGTAAAATCACGCTCGGTGGTGTGATGAGTCTGGATTGCACATTTTTTTATTGAATTGTTCATTTCAATGTGACCAAGAAATATGTACTCACAGTAATTGGGGTGTTTTTCTTTACCAAAGCAATATAATTACCATTACTTTCTTTTACTAGATGTTATGGGTGAGGGTGCAACCACATGACTTTGTATGTAAAATTCTTCTTTTGGGTTTTTGGGCAGGATGGTAGAAATCAGTGAAATTGTATATACTAAGAATTTGAATTGAATGTTATATACAAAGAAATCCAAGGACATAGAATATACAACATTACACACATGACTGTGTACAAATCACAACAGGATCAATTTTCACCATTCAAAAATTGGTTTATCATTCTATACGATTTTTACTGCTGCATCGTAAGGTAAAATCGAGGTGTTATATAAATTATTTTCTATTTCTATGAATTTAAAAAAAAAGCTTCACATCCATCATCAAAGCGTCCATTATACATGTTGGGAGTATAATTGAGGGGGATGTGCGAAAGATTCTCGGCAAGTTTTCGCCAGCAACTCCGTTTCCTTTTTGCAACGGCGACGACGACGACGACGATTTGTCATCATTCGATGCACGAGTCGGAGGCTTAAAAGTGGCGAATAAGGGGGCGTGAAAAGTTGCTCCGTATCGCATAATAGGGATGACCTATGACACGTATTTAAAATTCCGTGAGTGTACAGAACATTTTGTTTGAAAAACAAATTTGCAAAATAGACTAAAAGTTTGGTGGAGCAGCCAGCCAGCAGCGCCTCGTCTTCGCCCTTCGCATCCGCGTTAATCTAGCATCGTCTCCGGCGAGGCCGCATCCCCCGGACCATCCGCACACCACACCCGCCGCCCCTTATTCCTTCAGCACACTTCTTCCTTCTCATTCTCGTAGCAGACGACCCAGTTCTGGATAATATGTAAAATGCAAATAAGCGAGGAATCCACATTATAATCAACTCTTCGCGACTGTACCAAGGACAGCACCCCCCGTTGGTTGTCTTATAGGGTGAGATTCCACTTTGCTGAATGTGCCACTAGCCTGATGCAACATCAATGTTCGGTATGCTCCAGGGATGTCAGGGATGATTGGGGAGTTTTGCAGGTCAAACCTACTTATTTTTAGGAAACTCGCTAGAGACCACGGATGCAATAGGACACACAGCTGCACATTTGGCGGAGAAGCCGTGCTCCGAGAGCTTACTGGAATATTTGCGAAGCTGATGATGGACTTTTCTAGAGCGCTTGCAATGGAACGGTGCCTAAAGCTATGTTCTCCTCTCGCAAACCATCGCAAGCCATCGCAAGTTGTCGGCCAAAGAGAAAACGTGCCACGTGCCGGTGTTTTCCCCGTGGTGTCGTGAATGACAGCTGGGACACGCCATTAGGAATATTGGCAGATGACGATCCCAGTCTCGCTGATGCTCGTCAACGACCTTCGACAGGTACTATTCCACCGTCCGGTTGAACCGTTCAACTATTCCGTCGGACCGTGGGTCAAGAGGCGTCGTCCTGGTCTTCTGTATCCCGAATAGAGAACAAGATATCTTGGGACACGTTGGATTCGAAGTTTCGTCCCTAGTCTGAGTGTAATTCCAGGGGTACTCCGAAACGGCTAATCAAATTGTCCACCAGCACCCTCGCCACTGTAGAAGCCTCTTGTTCGGTAGGGCGTACGCTTCCGGCCACATGATGAAGTAATCCGTGGCAACCAGGATGTATTTGTTGCCATCTTCCGTTGTCGGGAACGGGCCAGCCACATCGATCGCGATTTGTTCAAAAGGCGCTCCAACACTGAAAGTCTTCAGCTCCCATCGGCTACGAGTTCTTGGGCCTTTTCTGGCCGCACAAACCTCGCACTGGAGACACTATGTTTCCTCGTCGTCCCGGCAGTTCACCTCGTAGAACCGCTCGCGCACCTTGGCCAACGCCTTGTTCACCCCAAGGTGCCCTCCAGTGATACCATCGTGCATTTCCTCCAGTACCTCTTTCACTCTCTTCTTGGGAAGAACCAATTGAACCATCTCCTTCTTCCCATCAGGACTCTCCCAGACTCTCTTCAGCAGCCCATTCTCTATCCTTAGAGAATTCCACTGTGCCCAAAGAGCCTTGAACTCTGGCCCTTCACCGGAGATCTCGGCCCACACTAGTCTGTCCTGGCCAAGCTCCTCTCCTTCAGCGAGCAAACCGATGGCTGGGTCCTTGCGTTGTTCCTTCTTGAGCTCAGCTATAGCCCAGTTTCTCGAAGTTTCAACGACAAGTGCTTTGACCTCGACGTTTCCATTCTGCTGGTTCACTCTCTTGCCGTGCCTGCAGTCCTCGTTGCGTTGTCTTTGAGAAAGACCATCCATGTTGCCATTGCCATGACTATTTTCAGGACGATGTTTACTTCCTCGATCAGCAGCTCCCCGTTTCAAAATGAAACGGTCCACTGAAGCGTATCGTGGCCTGTAGTCGCGTTGCAGGTGCCCGTCCTTTCCACATTCAAAGCAACGTGGTCTTCCTCCTCTACGATTGCTCTCTCTCGGTTGGTGACTTTTTCGATCAGCAGTTCCCCGTCCCACTATGGAACGGTCTGCTGAACTCGACCATTGCCTGCAGTCCCGACGAAGATGTCCTAGTTTTCCATATCCGAAGCAACGCGGCCTCCCTCCAGGTCTTTAAGTGGCTCGTCTTGGGAGTTGTTCCGAGACACTAAAACATTGAAGATTTCCCCATACATTTCCTCGATCGATTTCTTGTTGGTATGTGAACCTCCGGATTCCTCAGCGCCCACCGCCTTGACTTGACGACTGCAAACCTCTTTGACTGTCTCAATGCAGATCGCCTGAGTCAGAGCGTCGCTGATGTCGACTGGGTTTTTGATCGTCACAATCTCACGCGGGTCTTGGTCTTGAATTCCATAGACGAAGGTATCGCTTATGATGTCTGTCAAGAGGTGCGCTGGTTACATATGGGTACGCTAGAAGAGCCAGCCTTTGGACTCAGCTCCAAATTTCTGTAGGCTCTCTCCGCTTCTCTGCGTTTTTGCCGAAAAATTAGCTTGATGAACATGCCGTCCGCGATGATTCCCATAGCGGAGTTCCAGAACTTTGAGAAGCTTCTGTATGTTCTTATGCTCACTCTCCGGAAGCGTCTGTAGCAGCTCCAACTCTGGACCTCTCAAAGCAAGGATGAGTGCGTTAGCTTCATCTTCGTCATTCCATCTGTTCACCTCCGCAACAACTTCAAATTGCCTCTTGTAGGTCGTCCATAGGCTGTGTCCATCGAAGTTTGGCAGTTTCACACGATGAATACCTGCCAAGGCTGCCATCAGGGCCACCCTCGGGGCCACCGTATTACTAACGGCGGTACTCTGGACACGTCGTTCTAGCTGCACCATGTTTGCCTCCATCGTGGCAATTTTTTCTGCTAGCTTCCTCACATTGCTGTCAAGGTATCGCGTGTGTTGATCCACAGAGGACATTCTTTGATTCTATGACAATAGCCGCAACGTCTTCGGCTCCTCTCTTCGACATGCCTCTTGTCTCCGGCAAAATTCCAATATTTCCGAACACCTGATAGTCGCAGGCCAAACATAGTCTTAGATCACATTGTTTATTACTGCGTGGTACAATGAATATATGCCGACAATTATTCACTTAGGAACATCGCTGAGACTACTTCGCTTCTATCGCACTCGATCACTTCCAGTTCAATACTGAATCTGTGGGCGCGATCCATGGTGCTTATACAAGGTGTCTCAAAAGTATCGCATTCCGAGTCCAGAGCGATAAATGGAATCTACTCAAGAACACGGAAAAAATATTCAAAAAATTCTGTTGTGGGGCGACACAAAACTTTCCCGGCGGTATCCAGAGACGTCAGTAATGATTTTGATCGAAGTGTCCCTTCGGGAGGGGGCGATTCGATTTGGAAATTGATGAAAAAAATTCTATTTAGTCGAGCGTTTAGCGAGCATCCTGCATCCATTGTTGAGCGGACAGAAAAAATGACAGGTTAGGTCAGTTTTACAAGGTGATGAAATGATCCAAAAGGTAGAACTAGGTAGCTAACTGTTGTGATATCTCAAAAATGCAATGTTGGTTCCTTATTGAAATTTTTGTTCCTACTTTAGATATTATGATGGAATTACAAAAACTTGATTGAAAACTTTTACTGCATCTGTGTCAAATTTCAACTCTATATTTTCAATTTAGAGCTTGGGCAGACAAACCCAGACCCAATGTGCCACCTGAAGGCTTCCGATCAAAATCATCCACCCAAAGTCTAATCAGATCATTCCAGGCTGAACTTAGGCCTCCGTACCTGATTTCGATTTGATCGGATCAATAATTTGGTAATTATCGTGACAGAACCGCTTAATTTGTACGATCGCATGAGTGGTTTTATATTTTCAGGACGAAAATTTCCGGGAAATTGGAGAGAAATTATCGGAAAATGTTCAAAAACCAGTTATCTATTCTCTAAAAAAAACAATTCCAAGAAATCTGTTTACGGAATAAAAAGTTGAGAAATTTGCAGTTTTTCCAGAGAGGAAAACTTGGCAACTGTTGAAATGGTAGCTTTAGAAGGGAAATTTCAAAATATGCATCCAACCAAACAATAAGTGTGTTAATCAGTATTTCCTGAACCACGTTTCAGCAAAATTGATCGGCCTATCTGGAAGTTATGACAAAAAGTTAATTTTCAGATTTCAACTTTTGAACGCCTGTGATCCTGCAGGCTGAGTACATGGTTGTGAGTAAAATAGTACACATACTCTCGACGAAAAATTCATTATTCCAGCTTCGGGCTAGAGGCTCTCTGTGCCCTCAGCAGTAATGATGTATTTCCCGTCTCGGTATGTAATATACTATTACTACTCTGGACTAGGAATGCGATACTTTCGAGACACCCTGGAATAAAAAAGCTTAAATTTGGCCCGACTAAGATATAGAACCAGTTTGTCTTCCTCGCTAATAGCAACCAGAGTTCAAGAACAAACTTACGCAAGACTTGAAAAATCAACACGCAGGTCAGCCACCCTGGAATTGCTCGTACGCTGAGGGTGATAACAAGCAAACTCTTGGCAAACCGCGCCGGTGTAGTTGGCACATCAGGCACAAGCTTCGTTTTTCTTTCGAGTACAACTACTAACACTCGTGTGGAGGCAGTAATTCTAGCTGGCGCATAAAAAATGCAACATTTATGCAACACAGACCAAATCTGCCGGGTATCGTTCCTGTGAATATTCAAAAAAGAGAGCGCCTCGGCAAAATCATAGGAAATAAGAATCCGGAAGCATCAGATGGTAATATGCGCGGCAATCGGCCACACGAGCACCACCAGCAGCAGAAAGGGTATGTGTGCGCGGTGTGTCTGCAAAGCAATGCAATTTAGGACTAATATGATCAATTTACCGCCACTGATGGAGGGTCCAAGCAAAGGCGTCGTGAGTGTGTTCCCCGGCAAGCGACCGTTACACCCTCTTCCTCTTCGATGGCGGTGTGGTCTTTTTTGGTATGCAGGACACGCGCCCGCTATTCTCCGACAACTTCACACTTCTAACGCGGCGGTGGTGCGGCGGAGGCGGCGGGCGGCAGAGGCAGCGTCGATCAAGGCAGGTGGGGAAGTGGAGCCCGGCGGCGGCGGTGGTGGTGCGAATTGACGGGCAAAGTATCACATCTTTATGCCTATCAATGCGCTGAATTTTAAATTAGGTAATTATGACAAATTACGCTTGTTCCGGAAGGGTTTCGGAACAAGCCTGCGAACTTTTAAGCGCGCGCGTTTTTAAGCGCATCATCTCTGCCGCCGCCGCCGCGAGCCGTGACCCCGGAAAAAACGAGGAAGAACCGGCGGGCGGCGGTAATGGACCGGAACTCGCAGAACATGTGTCCCGCCAGAATCGTATTGCACATTTATTATTGTTATTGCCCTACATTCTTTAATTGGTCTTAGAGGGAACACGGATTGAGATAAAGACGTCAGAATAGGAGACATCTGAGGAGAAGTTCTTCAAACTCCTGCATGCTCAAAGAGCTACAGGCATTTAGATTTGAACTGGATAAAACCTGGAAAAAGATAACATAAGTCTGAAAATTGGTAGAACGCTTTCACAGTAACCCCGTAACCACATACTGAAAGTACTAAAAAATCCTATGTCCGCTTCATCGGTTTTTGGCGGCAAAAAGGTGTAAGTGACAATAAATTAGAAACTATCTATTATAATACGCGATAAGGCTTCGACACAGGTGAAAATTGCTGAGAATGGTCTCCTCGGCCACTTGAACAACATATTGAAAGTCCTGAAAAAGCCTATATCCGCTTCATCATTTTTCAGCGACAAAAAGGTATAAGTGACATTGCTTTGCAAACTGATAATTGAATAACGCGTTGAAGTTTCAATGCAGCTAAAAATTGCTGAGAATGGTCTTATTGGTCGGTTGAACAACATGTTGAAAGTCCTAAGAAGTCCTATGTCCGATTCATACTTTTTTTTCAGCGGCATAAAAGAATGTGACATGGTTTTAAAAACTATTCAAATAAACACGCGGTCAAGGGTCAATTTTATTACAGCTGAAAATTGCCAAAAATGGTCTTTTGGTCAGCTTATCGAAAGTCCTAGAAAAAACTATGTTCACTTCATCGGTTTTTGGCAGCAAAAAGGTTCAAGTGACATTATATTGGAAACTATTTATTGAAACATGAGTTGAAGTTTCAGTACAGCTGAAAGTTGATGAAAAATAGTAGTTTTTGTTAGTTGAATAACATACCAAAAGTCTTGAGAAATCCCATGCCCGCTTCATGTTTTTAGGCGGCAAAAATGTATAAGTATGACATTAATTTGTGAACTATTTTTTTTTAAATACAGGTTGAAGTTTCAGTACAGCTAAAAATTGCTAAAAATGGTCTCCTTTGTTAGTTGACTGTAGTCCAAGTAGTTCATTTTCAGCAATTTTCAACTGTATTGCACCTTCAACACATATTTTGATCAATAGTTTCAAGAAATGATCGTATACCTTTTTGCCGCCAAAAGACGATGGAGCGTACATAGGATTTCTTGGGACTCTCAGTATTGTAGTATATCCTGGTCACGGCACCATTTCTGTAGTGTAACCATCTTTTCGTCGTTTGCTGTGATCGTCGTTGTCTCTTCATTTGCCAACGTTGTTTACCTTTTCCTTCCGTTGTGTGAATTCTTACTCTAGATGAGAATGTGTCCTAGGGGATGAAGTTTGACTCTTAAATGAAACGCGAATGAAATGCAAGCAAAATCAATGTTTATTGAAAATCAATTGCAGAGTTTTAAATGAATTTGTTTCTTTTCTCAAAACACCTCACAACAAGAAATTGACAGTGATAAAATGACAAACATGAATGAAGAACAACAAAACGCAAACACAAATGAAACAAGAGATCATTACAAATTATTCAGACAATGCAGGGATTTACAACAATAAAATGAGCGCAAGATCAGATTAACAAAACAAAACAAGAAATTATGAAACATGTCAAACTGTGAATTTGATCGCAAAGGAAAAGTGACGTATTCGCTGACAGGCACACATGGGGAGAACACGTCAAAGAAACCCCTGCGTATAGCCTGGTTGATGGCTGAAAAATCTCTTCCCAAATGATCTGAACAAAAGACAAGTGTGAATGAGTCATAATGAAATAACAGAGAACTCACTCCAGTAATGCATTGATCAAGTCAGCGTGAATCGATGCTTGAACCTCTTCGGAAAGTTTGCTCTGTTCACAAGTTATTTACGTAACAACAAAAGGAAACTTTACGGTTAACAAATAATTTTACACTTCACAGAATAAAGGAATCAAATTGATAGAAAAGTGAACAATAAAGAAACGATCGTTAACAGGTTAATAAATCAGTAAGAAACAAATGATGAGCGATGGTGTAGGTAAATAAACAAAAAACAAATAAGAGATAAATAGGTAGATAAATAAACAAGAAACAGGTGATAGGTAAATGAGAAGAGAAGTTGGAGTTGGTTATACTCTTTGTAAGCAATTGGAAGGAAGAAGTATCTATAACGCATTCGCCCGGAATTCCCCAGCAGTTACCCATCACAAACGCCACAGATACCGGGTGGGCCATAAAAAACCGTGCTCTGAATTTTTCCTTCTAAAATTCTTATTCCTCCACCGATTTCATCAAACTTTCCAGCATTGGATAACCAATTAAATGGGCTCTAATTTCTGTATTTCAAAATGGCCGACATACCCAGATTCAAGATGCCAGAAACAATTGAAAATAGATCTTTTGTTCTCGTTGCTTTTTTCGAAAGTTGCCAGAAAGTCAAAACCAATAATGTATTATGGAGGGTAAGACCTTCCTTGTCAATTCAAGATAACAACCAATAAAATCGGGTTATCTGCTGAGGAGCTATTGCGAGTTGAAACGAAGCCTACTCTTCGCTTTTTCCATTTCCGCATAATTGATCTAAATTTAGGTATCCTGCCCGCCAATCCGCCATATGCTCATTTCTCAACCGATTTTCTCAAATTTGGTATCAATGGCTAGCCAATTGGACAGGCTATCTTTTTCATATGACAAAATGACAGACCTGTCAAAATCCAAGATGGTGGAAACAATTGAAAATACAATTTCATTTGTCCTCATTGCTTTTCAATAAAAATGAACGAAAAGTCAAAACCAATAATTGTCATGAAGGACTACACCTTCCTTAACAATTCAAGACAGCAACCAATCAAAATCGGTTTATCTGATGAGCAGCTCCGGCCAGTTGAAGCGAAGCCTACTTTCCGTTTTTCTCTTCCAACAAGGACGAATAAGGCCCATTTTCAATAATTTCCGCCATCTTGAATTATTTTGACATGTTGGCCATTTTTCTTTATGAAAATGGCAGTCTGTCCAATTGGCTAGCCATAATTACCAAATTTGGAAAAATCGGTTGGAAAATAAGTATATGGCGGGCAGGATTACTGAATTTGGGTCATTTATGCGGGAATAAAGGAACTGGTAGGTAGGCTTCGCTTCAACTCGCCGTAGCTCCTCAGTAGATGACCCAATTTGATTGGTTGCGTCTTGGATTGTCAAGGAAGGTCTATTCCTCTATAATAATTATTGGTTTTGACTTTCTGCCAATTTTTATTAAAAAGCAGGACAAAAGAAGTTCTATTTTCAATTCTTTCCGCCATCTTGGATTTTGACATGCACGTCGTTTTCTCGAATGAAAAAGATAGTCTGTCCAATTGGCTAGCCATTAATACCAAATCTGAGGAAATCGGTTGAGAAATGAGCAAATGGCGGATTAGCGGACATGATACCTAAATTTGGATCAATTATGCGGAAATGAAAAAAAAAGGAAAGTAGGCTTCGCTTCAACTCGCAATAGCTCCTCAGTCGATGACCCGATCTTACTGGTTGTGGTCTTGAATTGACAAGAAAAGTTTATTCCTTCATAAAACAATATTGGTTCTGACTTTCTGGTAACTTTCAATAAAAAGCAACAAGAACAAATAAAGGCCTATTTTCAATTGTTTCTGCCATCTTGAATTTTGATATGTCGGCCATTTTGAAATACGGAAATGATAGCCTATTCAATTGGCTAACCAATGCTGAAAAAAGGTTGATAAAATCGGTAGCGAGATCAAAAAATTCAAAGGAAAAATTCCGAGCACGGTTTTTTATGGCCCACCCGGTACATACTCATCATACAAAACAGAACAATGGTTAGTGAACAGTAATCACATACAAGAAATAACAGTAAATACAAGAAAATCGACTCGAGCCAACCTGTGGCCCTCTCTTCGTCGTGTTACATAATTCCCCCCCCCCCCCCAAATGAGAAAAGGTTAGTAGACTCAACATTTCAACAAGGCAGAATCATACGAGCAGGTTGACCCCCCCAGGACACAGAAAAGCGTGCAAGTCTTCTTTCCTTCGTTTACTTCCAGGTATAAACCGACAATGAATAATGAAATGTAAATGAATCATAAAAAGTACTGTTCTCTACTTAGCGGCTGATTTGGCGTAGCAGAGTTTCTTTTTGTCGTCTTACTGTTTGTGACGTAACTTGTGGAAAAGAAACATTGATAAAACTTCGAAACACGCGTGACAGCGCAATCCGGAGGGAACGCCATGAGTGCGCAAAGTGCACACCCACTAGATTACGGCCTTTGCCATCCATTGAGATCATTTGGGAAGTGAATAAATTGCACAAAATTCAAAGCAGTGCAAAGCACCTTGATTTCAAATGGGAAAACTGCGGGTTATGCAAGCCCGTTAAGAACAAAGAGAACAAAGAATTTCGTGTTAGGTACAATAATTTTGCGGACAAAATAGGTATTGATTTGGTGAGTGGGTGGGAGCCATAATTACGGTACAATAATCAAAGAAGACAGACCTTAAAATTAGGAGAAACCGACGCAACTCGTTGCACTGAAAATCACGTGTTCTTCACCACAGCTGACTCTTTTCTCTGTCTGCCCCCGGCTGCCACTCGCGCGCCAGCGCCATCTCCCTCTCCCATCGGCAAACGCTACGAACGTCAACGACCGTACCTACTTCACGTACCAACGTACAAACAAAACAAAGGGGGAATACCACAGTATGTTGTTCACATGATCGAGGAAACCAGTTCCAGAAATTTTCAGATGAATTGGAGCTTCAACGCCTATTTCAATAAATAATAATTTCCAAAACAATGTCACTTATACCTTTTTTCCCGCCAAAAAACAATGAAGCGAACAGGGATTTCCCTAGTATTTTTAGTGTGTTATTCAACTGACCGAGGAGACCATTTTCAACAATTTTGAGCTGTATCAAAACTTCAACCCGTATTTCAATAAATAGTAATGAAAGAAAGTCTCACATATTCCTTTCTGTCGCCAGAAACTAATGAAGCGGAGAGAAGATTTTTTAGGACTTTCAATATGAAGCTCAACCAGCCAAGGAGACCATCTTTAGCAATTTTCAGCTGTATCGAAACTTGACCGCCTGTTTGATCAAATAGTTTCCAAAACAATGTCACTTATACCTTTTTGCCGCCAAAAAACAATGAAGCGGACATAGGATTTCTTAGGACTTTCAGTATGCTACTCAACTGACCGAGGAGACTAAATATTTTCACCTATATTGAAACTTCAACCCGTATTCTAATAAATAGTAACAGAAAAAAGTCACTTATACCTTTCTGCCGCCAAAAATTAATGAAACGGACATAGGATTTTTCAGGACTTCTAGTATGTTGTTCAACTGACAAAGGAGACCAGTTTTAGCAATTTTCAGCTGTACTGGAACCACAACTTGTATTTTAATAAATAGTTCCCAAAATAATGTCAGTTGAACTTTTTTGCCGCCAAAAACCAATGAAGCGGACAGAAGATTTTTCAACTTTCAATTTGTTGTTCAACTGACCAGGAAGATCATTTTCGGAAGTTTTCAGCGGTACTGAAACTTCAACGCTTTTTTAATAAATAATTTCTAAAATAATGTCACTTACACCTTTTTGCCGCCAAAAACCGATGAAGCAAACATAGGATTTTTTAGGATTTTCAGTATCTGGTTGAGGGGTTGATGTGGAAGCGTTCCACCAATTTTCAGACTTACGTTATTTTTTTCCAGGTCAGGTCCAGGTCAAAACCTAAAATGCCTGGGCTAATAGGTCAGTTCGCCGATTTGAATACAGGGTGTTCGGGTTTGGCTATTACAAACTTTGAGGGATGATTCCCCTTCAAAAATAAAGCCGAAAGAACAAAAAACTCATGGTCCTAAAATTCTTCCTTAGAAAGATACAGGGTGTTGAAGTTAACTTTTTTTAATCGTTTTTTCACCGTAACTTTTTGACCGTTGAACCAATTTTGATCCAATTCAAACCAAAGTTTAGTCAACTGAGTCTCCATCGAATAATGATACCACAATCCATCAAAGATTCCTGGAGGCGTCAATAATAGGGGACTGTCCCCTATTTTTGCCCCTATTTTCATTTCCCCTAATTATTTTTTGAAATTGTTGATATTTTCAGATTCTACGTTCAATTTAGAAGAAAAAGTTACTCTTGCAAAATTTTGATTAGAAGCTTCATTTCTAAGATATTTGGTTTTCAAACTTTGGAAAACATCTTGAAATCGCCACTTTCTAGGGCCCAAATTGTTTTTCTCTTAAAACGCCTCGTTTCTTAGCCGAAAATGGCAGTAAATCAACCTAAGCGACCTAGAAAACTTATTCCAGTTGAGGAATCATGAGTTTTCTTGGATTTTAATTTTTAGGCCTTTGAAAGTCACGATTTCGAGACGTTTTCCAAAGTTTCAGACCCAAATATCTCGGAAATGAAGCCTCTAATCAAAATTTTGCAAGAGTCGCTTTTTCTTCTAAATTGAACGTAGAATTCGGAAATATCAACAATTTTGAAAAATAATTAGGGTAGATAAAAATAGGGGCAAAAATAGGGGACAGTCCCCCATCATCTACGCCCCCAGAAGTTGTTGATGAATTGTGGTATTATTATTCGATGGAGACTCATTTGACTAAACTTTGGTTCAAATTTGATTGAAATCGGTCCAACGGTTCAAATGTTACGGTGAAAAAACCATTTAAAAAAGTCAACTTTAACACCCTGTATCTTTTCAAGGAAGCATTTTAGGACCATGAGTTTTTTGTTCTTTCAGCTTTATTTTTGAAGGGGAATCATCCGTCAAAGTTTGTAATAGCCAAACCCGAACACCCTGTATAGTTTGATTAAATCGTAACATTCTGTAATAGTGCAATGCAACCTGCAAAATATTATATCTGAGGAGGGACCAGAGGCCCTCGAAACCGGATAGGTGAAACAAACATATTTAGGAAAAATTTGTGAGAAGACAGAAAACCAAAAACTTACATAATTATACAATCCCACTGAGAAATGGCGGAGAAATTCCAGAAAAATATATTATATCTAAGATGAACTCTACATCGAAAAATAAATACGTTGGTAATTCTCCGTCCAGTCTGGAACTGTCTAAAATTCCTCGCAAATTCTTGCAGTTTTGTTATATCTGATGCAAGTGAAGTCTACTGTAGTCCACTATCCCTAAAAGTTCGCTGATAATAAGTCCTCTATGGCAGTCTATGGATTTTTGAAGTGTGCGGCTGTCTTGGCTAAGTTGAAAGTTGCTATCCTGAAGGTGATAGGGTGCGCTCGTATGTGAGTAAGTAGTCAGTAATTGGCGATGCCAGTTTTGAAGAGCCACTCGACTAGAAGTATGCGATTCAGTGGCTCATAAGGAGACCTGAAGGGGCGAGTGGTCGAAAAACTTACCAAATATCTTGTTATTTTCAAAATTTCAAACAAATCGCGGTGGCTGCTTTTATTGCCTCATAGAGGAAGTTTCAACTGTAATAACTACTGTTTTGAATAAATTGTCTATCAGTCTTTTCTGTTACTGTTAGTGCAAGCATGACAACTCCAAATTAATCAACAATAATAACAATCACAACAACAATTATTAAGTATCTGCTTCGTCGTAATATTTCCCAGACGTCAGAAAAATAGACATAGCCGGGTGACCGGGTCTTGCAAACACCCCTTGCTTTGTTCTTTTCTCAGCAACTCTCGTCTTTTCATCTTAGAAAGGAAGGTCGTTTCGTCCTATACGAGTCTTCTCGACCGAACGTTTCCGTGTAATCACTGTAAACCAGCACAATATCGCCGAGTTTGAGGGAATATCCCGAATCTTCTCTCCACTTGTGCTGTCGATAAAGCAGTGGGACGGACATATTCTTCCAGCCATCGGTGTCAAAAACTATCTACCATGCTTTGAGCAATGTGCCACTGTTTCCTGCGTGTTTAAACGTTTCTTCTGGAATAAATGTCCACGTTGAATTGGAGTAGTGCGAGTTCCAAGATGAAGTGATTTTTGGCATAAGGCTTTTTCATGCTCTGTATCATTTAGCACTGGAGTGATAAGTCGATTATTGACAATCATCTCCATCTCTGATGGGAGGAAAGTTCTCAATGTCTCCTTGTGACGTTCTACGTATTTTCTTTTAGAACATTTTTCTTTTCTGTTTTGTTCTGGATTCTGGATTTATTGGAGGTATTGACGGAGCATCGCCCATATGAGCTGCGCCCGGTGGACTCAATTTTCATGTGATCCCCTTACTATACTCACAACAGATGCGATTAACTTTTGGCCTTTGAACGTCAGTACCGTTTTTTCAGCTTCTTGTCTGCTTTCCACAGGTAAAGTTGCTATTTCATTTTTCCATAAGGAAGACCAATCTCCCAATGTCCCTCCTTTGTTTGTCTGCAAGTCCTGTCCATAATTTCTACAGCTTGGTTGTCCTTATTTGTCCGAATCGTTATCCGTATCCTTGTCGTTTTTATATGCGTTCTTCTATTTTTCGTCTTCTAAACTGCTGGACAACGAAGTTGTCGGTATCGGAAAAATGGTCCGACTTTGGAGGTCAATATCTCTCGAGTGCCCATTGCGATTTCCATTTTGTTTGTTGCGTTAACTAGCTGATTCTTCCCGTAACCCATCCTATAATAATGAATGTTGAAAAACTTCATATAAATTTTCTACAGGGTGATACGTAAAATGGTGCAAAATCACAACGACTTCATCGTACCCCCATTTGTCAAAGGAATTTTTTTTATGTATTCTAATACAAAAATTATGAAGTGTGGTGTCTAATCTCGAAACGGTTTTGGAATTTTCCGGATTGAAAGTCTAACGTTGAAGATTTAAATTTTTATGTTGAATGTTGCAGATTCACGAAACTCAGGCATAGCACAAGCACAAAAAGTATAACCTCCAGGGGGGCTTTACTTCACTCGGACACTGAAGTTTCACATCGTAACCATGTTTAGGGGCTCAAATCTGCAAATAGAACATGTTTCATATCCAAAGTTCTGATGAAATTCTGACGAAATCCACCGTACGAAAAACAGGCAGAGACAACCAATTGAAAAAGTGCCCCTTGCTTGGCCCCGCACCAAATATTCGGGTTGTGTTGAAAGTTAAATTGTTCTGGACTGTTGTACGAACAATCTTGCTCAATGTCAACATCCATTCATCAGAAGTGACTTAATCTCGCGTGCCAACAAGGCAAATCTGTAACATTCAAAATAAAAATTTATATCTTCGTTGTTAGACTTCCAATCCGGATAATTCTAAAACCGTTTCGAGATAAGACACTACACTTTATGATTTTTGTATAAGAATACATAAAAAAATTTTTTTTGACAAATGGGGGTACGATGAAGTCGGTACAATTTTGCAGCATTCCACGTATCACCCCGTAGAAATTTTACATGAAGTTTCTCAACATTCACTTTCATAGGGTAGATCATGGAAGCATTATAGCCCAGGCGCCAGGGAAAACAATAAGGAAATAATTGTTTCCTGGCTGGAAACTAGCTTAAAACGATCTGTGTAGCTTAGGTTTTGACATACTAGTTTCCCCCCTTTCGGAAATGTCGGCGTCATGTCGCCATCACCAACAAGAAGTGCACCAGCGTGTTTTTTGCCGAATATCTTAATTTTAGGTCATCTGACAGCAAAAGATGTAAGAAGTCATTTTGAAGCCTATGAAATTCCCTACAGTTAGGTTTTTCAATCAATTTACTGCGACCTATGGTCTTTGAGATAAAGCTTCTGGAAGCAGGAGTCATTGTCGTGAAAGTTCCATGGCCACTTGACTCGAAAAACTAAAATGTCGATGTGACAAAAAATATTCAAAATGAGATTACACGAGAATTATTTATGCTATAGTTGCGGTGATGGTCTTAAACTCTCCCTTTTTAACCGTAGATTACGAATACTGAAAATTCAAAAACGTCACATTGTACATATACAGGGTGTACTACGGGAATCAAATCGGAACAGAGAAATTTGACATATTTCTTCGATTTAGCCTATGCGAAACTCTAAGCACTTATCACGAGTCCAATATCGATATGCATTGCTCTGTAAGCTTCACTTTATACACTTGAGAAGTGGTCAGCTTACAGCCTTCCTGTAAAATGTTTTGAAGGCCCTCTGAAATCATCAAAATGTACAGTAGCAAGAAATCTATGTAACAGTATATTATATACCAAGGAACCAAAGTGAATTTTTGATCCCTTGGGTGAAGTTTGTTGCTTGAGGGCCCTTTGGGTCCAAATCCCCAAATAAAAAATTTACTTTGGTCCCTTGGTATAAAATATACTGTTATATACATTCCTTGGTACTGTGAATTTTTAATATTTTGATGATTTCAGAGGGCCTTCATAACATTTTACAGTAAAGCTGTGAGCTGACCACTTCTTTAGTGTATTAAGTTAAGCTTTTAGAGCAAATCCATATTGATATTGGACTCGTGTTAGGTGCTTAGAGTGTCGCATATAGGCTAAATCGAAGAAATATGTAAAATTTCTCTGATCTGATTTGATTCCCTCAGTACACCCTGTATATGTACAATGTGACGTTTTTGACTTTTCTATATTTGTAATCAACGGTTCAAGAGAAAGAGTTTGAGACCATCACCGCAACTATAGCATGAAGGATTCTCGAGAAATCTCATTTTGAAATTTTTTTGTCACATCGACATTCTAGTTTTTCGAGTCAAGTTGCCATGGAGCTTTTACGACAATGCCTCTCGCTTCCAGAAGCTCTATCTCAAAAACTATAGGTCGCAGAAAGGTCATTTGAAAACTATTCTGTAGGGAATTTTATTGGTTTCAAAATGACGTCTTACATCTTTTGCTGTCAGGTGAACCAAAATCAAGATATTCGGCAAAAACCACGCTGGTGCACTTCTTGTTGATGATGACGACATGACGCCGACATTTCCGAAAGGGGGGAAATTAGTATGTCAAAACCTAAGCCACACAGATCGTTTTAAGCTAGTTTCCAGCCAGGAAACAATTATTTCCTTATTGAGCTGATTTTTGCTCCCTGGCGCCTGGGCTATTAGGCTAATTAATACAATAAACAAAACGGAAATCGCATCCGGCAATCGGAAGTTATTGGTCTTCAAAGTCGGACCATTTTTCCGATACCGACAACTTCGTTGTCCAGCAGATAATCAATAGTAATATAACAAGTGCTTGGTGTTTTTTCAGTTAAATCGTTTTAACCCGAAAACAACTGTCAATCACGAGGAAAAAGTAGACCCGATATTATCCGACTAAAATCCCGAGACGTAGTCGAGGGATTTTGTCCAAGATAATATCGGGTCTACTTTTCGAGTGATTGGTAGTTGTTTGAGGAATTTAAAACATTTAACTCGAATAAAACACAAAGCCCGAGTTAAATTTTTCAGATTATAGCCCAAATAGATTACCAGTATAAATGGTAGTTCCAATGTATCATTGTATAGTAGAACTGTCAGTTTCAAAGCATGCCTTGTTGGAAAAAAAATCAAATTCAAGAGAAGGGTAAAAATGTTTATTTTTTCTTCTTTCTAATAACTGAATATACTTGTGAAGCTCACTACTAAATCAAGCTAATTCTGCTTGGCTAAATAATAACTATCTTGCCATGAGTTGTAGTTCACAACAGAGTAGTTTCACATGGACGGTAGACTGGTAGAGCTAAAAACTAAATGTCACTAACAGCTGTTGACAGCGCATAAAAGGAGAGTGCACAGTCGCGGATCAAGGAAGGGGCCTCGTTGCTGGAAACAATACTGAAACGAAGTCTAATAGGTTGTAAAATTGTATTTTAGTAAGTGGAAGACCCTTTAAACGCACCAGTACTAAAATTTCAGTCCAAACAAGTATAAATACAGTCGTTTCAATTACATATTATTCGTGGGCCCAAAAATATTTCAATCCGGTGCTATCACCTAGTGTGCATTAATCACCTCCTAGTGTGCATTAATCGATAGCTTAAACCGAGTCACGTGGGTCTCATTCGGTTGTTCTGATTGGTTGAATTGGGTATGTGGGCGATAATCAGGGTTATCCATGCACATAAAAGACTGATGCCCCCGCGATGTCCACTCTTTCCATGTCAAGCTCGTTTTTTTCTTCTGTAAGTTTCCTTTCTCACTGCAATCCTCTTTTGTTCAGCCTCCGCTTTCTTTTGATAGCATCAGCATCCGCATATTCATATTTTTCTATTTCAGCTCAGCAGCTTCCCCATCTTTTAGTTATTGACCAATAAGCATCACTTCAGCAACTGTTCGACTTTCTTTTGCCTTGTACAGCAGTTCCAAAAATTTTCACGGAACGGTTTTTATTCTGGCATAATACGAGTACAGCGACTTTTTTGAATTTTCGTGAATCACTGGACAAAAGATCACCGATGGTGGTCTTCCGGTTGATGTTGCCTCTTAAGATTTCTTCAGAGGTTCCAACCTCTTCCTCCAAGGTGGCAAATAATGATGCAGGATCAAAAAATCATCTGAAATGTCTTAATTTCATGACAAAGAAGACCTTGACTTTTTGAAAACAACTGCGGAATAGGTACGCTGCAGAAAAAATGTACTGCTATTTTCCTAAACTGGGAGCTGCTTTCAGTGGGGCTTTCGCGGGAGCTATACTGATGGTTATTCATAGTTTTCTAAACCTTCGAAGCTCGAGAATGGAGGCAAGATGATCAGCGTGTGACATTTTTTGGTCGAACCGCATCAGGAAAACGTTCCCATGTTTTCTTTTGCACTCGGCATGGATGGCCATGCATACTAGTCTGTGCATAAAGGCATTGTCTTTGCAGCTACGACCCGCGATCCCATGAAAATGAGGAAAAACCAGCGGCGGTAATGGCCCGGAACTCGGAACATGTGTACGTCTCGCCGAAACTCTTAATCGTCTTGCATAATAATTTTTATCCCACATTCTTAGATTACGGCCTTGATGAGCATGGATGGGAACAGCACATATCATGAGTGGATGAATACGCATGCATCTGATTAGGTTTCAAAATAATATTTTTTTGTCAAAAACATTCGGTTGTTACTCAATAAAGCAGCAAAAACGTGTAAAATGTGCTTGCATTAACCACATCATTAATTATGTTGGGGTAAAGCGAGAAGGACAGATGGCGATGTGGGATGTGGGTGCGAGATTGTGAATTGGATTATTTACGATGTTGCTCTCGAGATGGATCATTTTGCGTCATAATATAAGTTTTTCGGTGCGAAAGCCGGCCGAGTTTCACAAACGACGTAAGACTGGAACCTTGACGCTTGGATCTTCACTGTGTCACTTCGCCAGTTCGCACAGCTTTCTGTATAACTCTTCGCTAGTTCTGTACCTAACCGACGTGATGTATGAATACACTTCCTAAATCGTCGAAAAACAGGGCTCACTTGCGTAAACTAAATACCGTATACAGTCTAAAGTAAGAAAAAAGAGAGTCCAAGGGAAAACAGGATATACAATATTGACGTCCTTGGCTCTGAGGAATCAAAAACCAAGGAAGTGAACGATGTCAGTTGTAGATTTCCTGAAAACATATGAGAGTTCTCAAAACTTTCGTTATATCCAGAATTCCAGAAGAAGATTGCCATAAGGTCTCATGGATTTGTGAGGTGGAATTACAATAATAATTGCCTGGATAAAGCAGCAAGCTATTACCGGAGTAATTGCACTGTCCACTAAGATTAATACAACATAATACACCTAAAGCTCTGAAAGTCAATAACTTCAATAAGCTCCGATCTCGAGGCTAAAACTTGAGCTCACGGACAGCATTATTCTGAAGATTTGCATTGGAGGTGTTGTGCTATAAATCTATCAAAGCTGGCAATTTGTTATTGCTTCAGAGAAATCCATTCTGTAACAGATAATTGCCGATTATCTAATCGACATTGAGAACGGGTATTGAACTTGAACGTGTGCCATAAGATTCAAGTTCAAAGTGGCGGTAAATGTAAACACAAAACAGAAATTGGCGAATTCAAGCGAGATCCACTTAAAACATTTGGCAATGACATACACTGGGTCCGGATAGCTTTTAATCCTGGGTCACGTCGTCGTCAAGGGTCAATGTTTAACAACTTATACAAATTATTTTTATCTGGAAATTAATTTCAGATTTCGCATTTTTATGTCTAAACATAGATATTGTTTATGCGAGTTATTTTTATGTAATCGCTTTCAATGTGATTGTTCTAAATAAATAGGTTACAAACCTTTTTCGCAGTGTACAAATATAAAATTCATGTCAAGATGCTTTATCTTGTGTCATGTCATTTTGCAATAAAAAGATGATATCATTTCCTGTTAAAATCGGAAATGTGTGCTGCGGTGAAGAATAAGTGGCTAAGCAAATAATATAAATGCTTGGTACGAGACTAATTTCAATATGTTTTTATTCAATTGATCAATATTAATGCTCTTAAATTTATACAGTAGTCGAATCTATGACTATAGAGTTTCCAAAGTACATACTTTGTGATGTAATTAATTGAACTGAATTTTAATGTTTCTAACCTATAAGGTTCCTGGACGTTAAATTCATTTAATTAAATTTGAATTCAACCTGCTATTTGCCCAATGCATTAATTTATCAATGGACATGGTTTAGTGTTTCATCCGAATTAAGAATTCAATTGAGCGTCCAGGAACTGGCTATAGGTCTCTCTTTCTATCCCTGGTCGACTTTAACTGGAGGATGGATGCTATGGCAATGATTATTGGGAAACAATTTGTTGGAATGACATTTAACCTCACATTATCCATAGGGTGAAACTAGCAGTGAATAATGTACTGGAAAATATTATAATCTACTAACTATCGTTATTATCAGAATATGGAAAAAAATTTCTCACTTTCGTTATACAAAGAATAAATTCAAATTATGGAAATGGTGAAATATCACCTAAGCAGTGCTCGAAGACAGATATACGCGTTTCAATCTTATTGGATCCCTTCAGTATGCAGCACCGAACACAATCATGCCTCTTGGGTGCGGTACTCTCCTGCTAGTTGCAAATGATATTGACAACGTCGCCTTGTAGGCCAACGAAACTGCAAACTGTCGGATGGTATTGTGATTTTTGGACCTAACAAGAAAGATGTGCATATTCCATACACTTTCTATATTCAGTAGAATGACTTTTTGGAGCCAAAATAAAGTGACAAGCTGGAGCGCTGGGAGAATACGGCCGATGGCCGCTGATAGTTTCGCTCCAAAACTTTGCAGGTGCCATCAGCCGTAGTCGTAGTCTCCCAGCTTGTCACTTTATTTTTGCTCCAAAAAGTCATTCTACTGAAAATAGAAAGTGTATGGGAACACATCTGCATGACTGTGGAAGTGTTTCGGTTGGAGACTACGACGCGCGAATAAGACACAAGCCTGCACAATTGGCGGAGGAGCCGTATATGGAAAGCTTGCCGGGAAATTCGCTATTTGGGAAGCCTATGTGGCCAGCGTGAACACAGAAATTACTAAGTGCGACAACTTATATGGCTTGTACATAATTAGTAGTATGGACTCACTCATGGACAATGTTTCAATAAGAAACGCTCAAAGCAAATTTGTACAATATTGAGGGTGTTACACTTCTTTCTGCGGTAGACCTTTATATCGTTTCACAACTTAATTAAGATCATATTGCAGTTCACATATTGGTTCAAGATCGTACCTACTTATCTACAGTTACCTTGACTGATTGGTACTGTGTACAAAATTTCAAGCCGCGCCTCGTATTTGGAGCATTTATTCCATCCTTGGCTCTTCCAGTCGTCAAGTTTTTATGATTCTTGTTAATTGACGAGCCTTCTATATCAATTTAAACAAATAGACATAACTGTTTACGACCAAATTTGTCAGTACAACTGCAGTTCACCGCGTATTTACCAACGGCATCGGGGAATTTCATTAAAAGTGGAACAACACTGTCGTAATATGCACCAGGTTACATGGGATAGATAAATCTCGCACCTTGAATCTGCTTGGAACTTTACGGCATCTTGTTTAAGGTCTTCCGAGATTGCGTTTTATATAAACTTAGGTTATTGTTTACTTTTGAAACGTGTATACCTAAGCCCAGAAGCAATCATTTCTGATGAGCCATGCTCACTCATTACTTTGAGCTATACCTATAATACTCACTCGTTTTTTCTGTTCAAATCAGTACAGTAGTATTAGAAATGAAACTCTGCTTGTGATCTTGAAGCCGCATACAAGAAGCACTGGTTAAAATCCAGTCATGTATTTATTATTCCACGTAAGAACAATGTTTTGGAATCCACATGTGTCAAAATACGGTAAAATGATGATATAAGAAAGATAAAGAGGAGCAGAATGGGAAACCAGCAACATCACATACATACACATAGCGGCAAGCCACTCGTGAATATTTAGGGTGTTATGATATCTATAGTGGCAGCACTGCAGATGCGAGGATTTCGGCTTACATACATATATATGTTCCGGCGGACGTGACGATTTATTTTTTAGGTCTTTTGTGGTGTGAAGTAGTCTCACCCTTGTTTCTTTCATATATGTCTATTATAATACGAAGCCAGGGAGTGGTGTTGCTTGCAAGAAAAGTGGCTGTTTCATCCGTTGGTACAGAATTTAGTAGGTGAAGAGTGGAGATAAGATCGCCTATATCTATAGAAATAAGAAATGTTCCTGAAATTATCAAATATCACAAGTGCTTGTGATGATGATTGCAATGTGACAATGATTTTGGCTAGGCAAGTCGCAACTCATCGCAAGTAGAGCTCGTTGTAGGTGGTGATAACTGCCCTACTTCGAAGGAGGAAATTAAATCTGAGACTTTATACACAAGAATCTTGAATACCTATTATTTCAGTTTTCAATGTTCTAGATATTTTAAAAGGAAAGGAGAATCCTGCCCGGTGTTTTTTCACGATTATTGATTTTTGATCTTTACTAAGCGATTACTATCTGTTACTGAATAATGGTTAAGGTCTATGTAAATGGCATTTTACATTTTGAAAAGCATACATCCAAAATGCTCATGCATGAATATTGGCTGCAAAATAATGCAAAATCGGTTGACCTAAGAGCAAAAAAGTATAACCGCCAACAGAGTATTAGGGACAGCATTCAACCGGTGGTAGTTTTCAATACTTTGGGTTGAGCTATACAGGATGTTTCAGGGATGAAAGCAAAAAAATCAACTGTGAGTAGATCTCGTCAAAACATGACAAAAACCTATATACCATTTTGCAAAGTTCCATTATGCATTACCATTTTGTAATGACGAAGATACAGCCCTCCAAAGATCACTTTTTTCGGATTTCAAAATTTTTTAACTCAGGAACGTTTTGACAAATCTAGCTTTAATTCAGCAAAAGCTGGTTTGTCATAATTATCTATGAACCTGCCAAATTTGAGAAGAATCCAACCAGTGGTGTAGGAGTTATGAGGGTCAATAATTTAGAAGCATCCGAAGAAAAGTTGACTTAAGGTGACCCTTCATAACTCCTACATCACTGGTTGGATTCTTCTCAAATTTGGCAGGTTCATAGATAATTATGATAAACCAGCTTTTGGTGAATTAAAGCTAGATTTGTCAAAACGTTCCTGAGTTGAAAATTTTTGAAGTCCGAAAAAAGTGAACTTTGGAGGGCTGTATCTTCGTCATCAGGCCGAACTTTGCAAAATAGTATATAGGTTTTCGTCATATTTTGACGAGATCTACCCACAGTTTAATTTTTTGCCATCATCCCTTAAACACCGTGTATAGATGCAAATGCTTCAACGTCATAGTTTTCACCGAGGTTTTCACTCAATAGAGGAGTATATGGGCTGCGATAGTCTGGGTGAGATGCACTGACATGTTCACTCTGCTGTGTCTTATGTTATATAAATTGAGGATGTAAATAATCTTGTACATATTATCATTTGTTGTTAGAGTGTATGACTGTATATTGTTTGTTATATTGTTTTATAATGAGAATATGCATATATTGTGATTGACGCTTCTCACACCCATGTGAAGATCCAGTTTTGGGAAATAAACATCTATCTATCTAGATGATGCCGTGACAATGTCTGAAACATGAGTCTTGAGCAGCCTTCATTTTCAGCTCTGCACTGAAAACTTTATGACCATACTGGAAAGGCTTGTTTCCATGTTTTTGCCGTGTTATGTTTTGCATCAGAGAGAAAAATCACCCAGCATGAAATCACAGGGTTAGAGCCCGTGGTTCCATTTGTGGTAAATCCTAGTAAGCCAAAATTAATAGGCCAGATTCGACCACCCAAATAAGAAACACATAAGTTAGACCGTTTGAAAATTCGAAAGATTGTACCGATATTCGCTGAAGACTCCGACTCAGGGATAATCTACAAAACTGGAGGAGACTCCGACTGGAAGATAAGTCACAAATCTGTATAATTAGCGGAAGAGCAGTTCGAGAGCTTGCCTTTATCAGCAAAGCTGCTGGACTTCTTCAGAGATTTGCCAAATAGACGAAATTTAGGAAGGCTTGAAAAGTTATAGCTCAAAAACCCGACCTAGTTCGACTATTGCCGACAGCTTCAAAAGAAAAACTATTCATGATAAGTCAACCAGAGAACTAATAGCAAGACAAAGCTAGACGACTTCAAAATTTGAAAAAATTGAGATGATTTAGACGAAGCCAAATATGTCAATTGGAGCATGAATCTAGGTTTGTATAGTTTTCGAATTTCAATAAAATATACCAATACAGCAATGCATATAGTTATGCATAATTTGAACTCTATAATCCGAAGCATACCCTATAATCCGAACACCCAAATAGAGTGAGATGATATGCGTAATCCAAACTCCATAACTCTTGTATTCTGTAGGTAATCCAAACCATCACTTGTTCTTCTTGTAAGGTAAGGTGTTTGATTTTCTCGTAAGTTTGTCATTATTCTACTGATATATTTGAGATTTTCTTCTCTACTTTGATAAAGGCCTTCGCGTATCAATTTCAACTTGGAATCGTAACATATTATTACGGTTCACTAAGGACTATTTTCATCATGAATTCTATAATCCGGAAACTTTCGTATTCCGAACAGGGTTTAGCAACTTTCTGTTCGGATTATCCGCACATTGCTGTACTTTAACGACTTTTATAGTGCGATTCTGTGAAATATAATATTTTCATAAACGCTCTGTTACGTAAAAAAAATCCGTCGGCCATTGGCTGTTGCTTGGGGAATAAAGTCACAGAGTGTTTGTGAAATATTATTTAGAGTGCCTTTGTATTGCTTACTCTTTGAAACTGTTCCACGCAGATTTTTCTTTTGTCCCCAAAGTCTGTTAGTGAGATCCCCGAGTAAGCAGCTTACCTGAAAAAAAAACAATTATGAATGAACTGATGTATCGATCAAATACAATCATAATATTTAAAAATCAAAATTAAAAAAGCGCACAACCCTCAGCTTACGTGGTGTTGATCTGTGGTGAAAGATGTTACATCATTATCATCATCATTTCATGAATGTTTTTTTTCTCAAAAATCTTCATCATTTCGCTATAGTTCTATCAAATTTTTAGTCTTTGAATCAAATCTGTATTCTGAGGATTTTTTCTTTCGAAAATTTTCGAGTTCTACAGTAGCTAAGGGACTGAAGTATCTCACAAAATCGAATAACATTGGTGATTTGTTTTCCAAACAGTAGAAACAGCTTGATCCAAATTGCAGGCGCAAAGTTGGGTGAACGTAACTCATCAAATACAGCGGTCTGATTGGTTGTTACTTGCCCATAATTTGGTTACCTTATTATACTCTACTTAGGGCGGTCCAAGTCCCAGCTTAGTATGAGCCGAGAGTCTAAAAGTTTTGACAACCATGACATTGCATTGTCAATGTGGCGACTTTCAATTTGGTGAAATGCTTATGCTTTTGTGATAATTCTACTTTACCACAGCTACTAACTATAATCTGGCAAAACAGTGGATTTAAAATTGAAAAAAAAACCCACAGAATGTGAAGAAAGATGTGCGAGATAGCAAAGGAGTTGATTTATGAACGGTTTTTCTTAAAGAACCGTCGTCTTAGTTCATGAGATAAAAGAAAAGTGGGAATGTTCCCCCTGACGGAACAAATGACGTCATAAGAAAAGAAGATTGTTATATTAGCGAGTAGAGGGTAGAAAGCGACAGTGAAGTAGTATGTTCGGTAAGGTAAGTCATGATGGTGCAGAAAGCAGGTAGGATAAATTGTGGGCCAAAAGGGACATGCGGGACAAACCTAAACAAGATTAAGCTGAATAATGCTCAGCCAAATGACGATTGACTTTCGCTGAGTTTGGATTGGACGCGAAGACTATACTCAAACAGCAAGCAAGGTATAAAGATACATACCCATGTACAGTAAATGAGCAACACAGTGTGCACATGCGCATGCTTTGTCTCGTACAGTTCAACTGCATAAATTACTGTCCACATTGTCCTTGTTTTTTTTTGGGCAGTGGGTTTTTACATTCCAATTTTTCACGGCATTACAAATTTTCGGCATAATATTTCCAGTGAACGGCAAAAGCCTCACAGCCTTGGCGGTGACCCACCAACCAAAAAAAAAAACATTGTCCCTTATCGTCCACACTGCAGAGCACTCTAAAGAAACTCACGATTCCTGGCGTATGCTCGACAATTTTTACTTTCGTGTACATGACGCCTCGACAGTCGACATGGTGGCAAGTGTCACATTAGAAAGCACATGTGTACAACTAGCTGCCATCAAGTTGTCATCGTGTATCATTCGTACCAACACAACATATTTTTTTCATAGCTTGCTCTGATGAAGAAATCTTTGAAAGTGATCATACTTGGTGAGTGAGGTCTGGTCAGTTGGAGTTGATAAAACGACCAAATATTGGTAAGGTGAACAACGATTCTTTTTTCAACACCTTCTGGGCTAGGCAAGATCACGAATGCCCAAGAGCTTATCCATTACTATATTTTAGTACCTGGACAAAATGTCAGTTAATTTGAACGTTCTTTGGTGTGGTCAGTTATTCGGCTATTTCTTTGCTGTCAAATACAGATAGGTACTCAATCCCCAAACATACTTTCTCACTGAATGTTTCTTCTTCTTTGGACGCCAGGCACCTTGATCATCCATGGAAACAGGAAGGTTTGGAGTTTGGTAGCATTCAGAAAGCGTAATAACAGTCTTATTTCGGTGCAATAATTATAGCTTTTCAAATGCAGCGCTTGCTATTCAGGCCGTTCTGCTCTTCTCTTCGAACTGGTGCTTGTGTTCTTGGTTTTCGTAGGCAAGCGAAAAACTGGCGCGAGGTGCAAAGATAGGATGTTTATGGAGAAAACGTTGTGTTTCAGCTCTAAACCAAATGAAGGTAAGTAGAACAACCCCAAGCACAACTGCAACCGGGAATCTTCCTGTACCCATCAACAAGAAATGTGAGAAGATGATTAACTTCCATTCTAAGTTCTGTTTATATCACCTAAGGCATTTGTCATTTCTTACGCCATCTATCATGACCAATTGATGAAAGAGCTTAGGTGAGAAAAATTCGTTAGCCAAAATAGTCGGATCCGTGGCTTTGCTCCTCAGCTCACATTCGTCACTCTCGGATAAACATTGAATCTCGCATGATGAACGTGTGCATTTCGAATTCTCAGCTGGACTCGTGCCGATGCCAAATGGCCATGGGCCTCTGACTTGCATTCCGCTCATGAACATTTATCATGCCCCTTATTTCTGTTGTCAGTGTGTCGTAATAAAAGTAAAACGAAATTGAAGGCGCTTTTGTTTTTGGTGCCGTATAGAAAGAGTGGTCGTGAAAAGTTCTCTCTGATGGACATGACATAGCATAAAACTTGCAGGGAACGTGCATGCAATTCCCTAGATAGCACCCAGAGATAAACAGACACACAAATGAAGCAAACGGATAATTGGGGCATTGTTGCCTTTGTTTCATCATTATAACAAACGCATATTATGCTGTGGTGCTAGCAACAAATTTTGAATATTGATGTAGTTACTGTGATGGCCCTCAGTGTTGTTCGTTTGAATTCAAAGGCATTTATTACGTGGAAAAACTTTATATTCTTTGACCGTAGGTGTAGGTATACTTATATTCACAGAATTATTGAAAGCTGACGTTATGTGTCTGGTTTTATTTCAAGAGAGAACTTACATCTTGGTATATTAGAAGACGTATAAACTCGAGCGTTTCCACTTTTATGACACCTCGTATAATTTCTTGAGCTGTTTTTCAAGACTTGCAAAATTAACAGAGCAAACGAACTTACCGAGCGAAGCTCGATCTGGACGGTGTCACACTGCAAGAGATCTAAATGGTATACTATGCTCCTATTACGGCAAGTATCGTCGATATATAGCAGGTATAGGTGTTAACAGGTGATCGTTCATTTAGAATACTACTCGTACCTTAAAATACAAGCGCTTTATTTCTGATTTTTTTTATAATGCCTGAAAAACTACTTTGCAAGTTGAAAGTGTAACTGAACTCATGCCCTATATTCATGGTTTCACATATAATATCTCGTGGTTTATACCGTACGCTTTCGTGATCTCTGCTGTACTGCACGATGGGTTGTAAAATTAATAAAACGTGTTTGGTTTCGGAGACGACCGCTTCGGATCAGACGGACAATTCACTGATGCCAAAGTTGGCGAACCAAAACACCCCGTGCTCATATTGGTTTCCGAGTATACAATATCTTCGGGTATAATAAGGTAGAGTGTGCATTAACGGCGGAGGGTGTACGTTTCCGTGCTATTAGGGCCTCCCAATTAACTCAATTTGAGGCTGCGCGTCCGTCAACAAACTTTACCCCAAGTTGATCCCCTCCCCTAATCAACTCATTAAGAGAAGACGAAAGTTATGGAACACAATAATTTTTCCGGCTGTGTGTCGGTGGTGCCTTTTCCGCGAGCATGGGGGGCACGGCACGATGACGGCCCGGCCTGGGCCATTTTAGGAGATTTTCAGCTAATTGACAATTTCGAGGATGCACAAGAGTGTTGTGTTCTGAACTTGGCGGAAAGTGTGGGGCTAATCGAATCAAACTTTGAATTTTTCGATATCGTTGCCTGCTCAAATTATATGTAAATAAAATTTTGTTATGGGGCCGTCGTTGCCGACAACGCGAGAACCGGAGGCGCCGTAGCGGCTTTGATATAGCGTAACCATCACGTTTTAGAACGAAATAATTGGATTAGGGCACACCATTAGTGCGGTGTAAAAGCGAGTTATCTACGAGAAATAAAGCAATTTTTATCTGGAGTAACCTCAACCCGACCTTGGGGGGGTCTTGATATTTCGTAAGAAAAATCGGATGCTGATGAGGGACTGGTGGGACCAGGGATCAATGACGAATTGTCATCAGCAATTTGTCACATTGCCCTGCCGTAAACTCCTGTTAGTTGGGGATAGAGGTCTCGGGATTTAATTCTACCGATTGTGTTACACTGGAGAGTGCAAACCGTTGCACGGGGACGCCCGGTTATGAGTTTCTATTTCTATAACTGCTTCAAGCTGGGAGAGCGCGCTGTTTTATAATAATGCCCGTTTCCTAAGCACCGGGATATAAATTGTTTTATTGTTTATTCTATGATGATTTCACGTTCATAGTTCTAAATTTATGTAAGGTAGAATTGGAAGCAATACAATTATGTCGCCGGTTACAACAGCAAATTAGATTTTCAGGTCGCCACTTCTGGTCGAACACTCTCCTCGGCTCCTGGGAATAGTGAAAGTTGAAAGCTTTAAACCTGGAAAATTTTCAAATCATCTATGTTTACTTGACAATACTATAAATGCAATATTGGGTGAAATTAGAATAAATAAAATAAGGCATTTGATTGATACAGTGTGTCCCAGAACTCACTGATGTGAAAACATTCTGTGCAATTAGTTTTCCGCAATTCAGCCTCATGGTGCATATGGAGTTATGACATCTGAGGACTATACACAGTCAAGAACTAAGTCAAAACGTGCATGGTGGGCTTTGGCAATACACCTGAAAAATGAGCACGCCGTCGGTCGTTGGAGAACGGAGGTCGGGAAGAGTGAGTGAAGTAGGCAGATGTCTGTAAAAAGAATGTGGTATTTCCCCTTTATTTTGTTTGCACGTTGGTACCTGAAGACGCTACGATCGTTGACATTCGTAGCGTTTGCCGACGGGGGAGGGAGATGGCGCTGGCGCGCGAGCGGCAGCCGCGTACGAAGAGAAGAGAATCAGCTGTGGTAAAGAACACGTGATTTTTTAGTGCAGCGGGTGTGCGTCGTTTTCTCCAAATTTAAGGTCGGTTTTTCTTTGATTATTGTATCGTAATTTTGGCTTCCATCCACTCACCAAATCATGCATTTCGATACCTATTTTGTCCGTGAAATTATTAATCATAACACGGAATTCTTTGTTCTCTTTATTCTCAACGGGCTTGCATAGCCCGCATTTTCTCTCTTTTGAAATCAAGGTGCTTTGCCCTGCTTTGACTTTTGTGTAATTAATCTACTCCTTAATGATCTCAATATTGATGGCGAGGGCCGCAATATAGTGGGTGTGCACTTTGCGCACTCATGACGTGGCCTCAGGATGGCGCTGTCGCGCGTATTTCTAGGTTTCATGAACTGTTTCTTTTCCACAAGTTACGTCACGAACAGTAAGACGACAAAAAGAAACTCTGCTACGCCAAAATTAGCCGCTAAGTAGAGAACAGTACTTTTTATGATTTATTCACATTTCATTGTTTCTTAGCGCGCGAATTGTACTTTATTTATTTATTTCTCTTTGAACCCAACTCTTTGTTAAAAGAATGTAGTATTCTTAAAAACAATAAATAATTTGAATTGAATTTCATTGTTTATTGTCGGGTTATACATGAAAGTAAAGAAAGGAAAGGAGACTTGCACGCTTCTCCGTGTCCGTGTCCTGGGGGGGGGTCCACCTGTTCGTATGAATCTGCCTTGTTGACTCTACTAACCTTTTCTTATTTGGGGGAAAATTATGTAAGACGAAGAGAGGGCCACAGGTTGGTTCGAGTCGATTTTCTTGTATGTGATTACTGTTTACTAACCATTGTTCTGTTTTGTATGTAAGCATGTATCTGTGGGGTTTGTGATGGGTAACTGCTGGGGAATTTTGGGCGAATGCGTTAAAGATACTTCTTCCTTCCAATTGCTTACTAAAGGTATGACCAGCTTGACCTTCTCTACTTATTTATCTCTCACCTGTTTCTTGTTTATTTATCTACCTATTAATTATCTCTTATTTGTTTCTTGTTTACTTATCTACCTATTCATTTCGCATTTGTTTCTTGTTGATTTACCTACACCATTACTTATCATGCTGCACATTGTAAGCCTTTATTTACCCGACTAAGGGTTTTAACTGTACCGTCTTTGTATATACTGCAGTGTCTGTTGTTTGTGAAGGTGAATGAGAGTAGTTTCAAGACGAATGCTTCGTATCACGGATATACCACTAGAAATCGACAAAAGATAGCCGTTCCCTATCACAGGATTGAGCGGTCTCGTCAGGGCATAAATTGCCTCGGCATCAGTTTTTTTAATGTTCTGCCGGAGAGCGTCAGGAGCTTGACCCTTCCCCAGTTCAAAGCAAGAATAAAGCACTTTTAAATACAAAAAGCCTTCTACAGCTGGGATGAGTACTTGAACTACAATTTTAAGATGTGTGATGTGTTGTAACATGCTTGTGTAACTATGTACGACGTTATTGTTCATTGGTGGCTATGCTAGTGTTAATTGTCACTATTGTTATAATTTTTATTCTTATTTTTTTTCTATGACGTGTACAATCTATAATGAAACGTACAAATAAATACAAATACAAATACAAATACAAATCATTTGTTTCTTGCTGATTCATCAACTTGTTTACCGATCATTTCTTTATTGTTTACTGATCTATGAATTTGACTTCTTTTGTTTGTTGAGTGTAAAATTAATTGCTGAGCGTAAAGTTTTTTCCAAAGCACAAGCGAGCGAGCTTCCCTTTGTTGTTAAGCAAATAACTTGTAAACGGAGCAAACGTTTCAAAGACGTTCAAGCACCGATTCACGCTGACTTGATAAATGCATTACTGGAGTGACTTCTCTGTCATTTCATCATGACTCATCCACACTCAACTTTTGTTCAGATCATTTGGGAAGGAATTTTTCAGCAATCAACCAGGCTATACGCAAGGGTTTCTTTGACGTGTTCTTCCCATGTGTGCCTGTCAGCGAATACGTCACTTTTCCTTTGCGATTAAATTTTCAGTTTAACCTGTTTCGTGATTTCTTGTTTTGTTTTGCAATAAACATTCATTTTTCTTGCATTTCATTCGCGTTTCATTCAAGAATCAAACTCATCCCCAACGACACATTCTCATCTAGAGTAAGAACTCACACAACGTAGGTAAAAGATAAACAACGTCGGGAAGGGAAGGGACAACGACGATCACTGCCAACATCGAAAACGGGGTTACACTACAGAAATGGTGCCGTGACCAGGAAACACTACAAGAAGGAAAGAAAAATGGGGTCTTTCAGGCTTCAGATTAGGAAAGAAAATATTCAAGTGTATTATTCTCATGATGAAACTACAACAGCGATGCTTCCAGAACGCTCGAAGCTGAGTTATTTTATTGTTTTGTGATTTCAAACTGTTCATGTCAAAAAGCCGTCAGCTATTGTAAATAGAATTCACGAAAAAAATTGTACAGCATGTTGGTGACAACGAGTGGGTGCATGTGGTGGTGTGAGTTACTGCTGCTAAGGGATTGAAAGAGACTCAAGAGACCAGAAACCAATACATTGATTTTATGTTGAACTAATTTCTGTGTCTTATTGTGTGCGAAGACTTGGTCGATCACAACACTTTCAAGAGCTCTATCCTCGAACCACAAGAAGGAAGCATAACAGGATGGCTTTCTGATACCAAATAGATGATCATAGCGGCCAAGCGGTCTCGAAAGCGGGAAAAGTGATTCAATTCAAACAAGTCGAATTAAATTGCAGTATAAGATGAGGTGTCAACCGATCCAGGCGCATAAGCTGAAGACTAGGGGAATTTCAGTGATTGAAAGTCGAAAAGTCCGTAATAATAAGAAACGCGGACGGGTCTGGGTGAAGAAGCATTCACGTTCAGGTTAACAGGAATCTGGGCCATTTCGCCTAGAAGCAGACATGAAACCAGTTTTTTTTTCCGCGGTTAACCTTATCTAAACTTGGACGGAATTAAAAAATATATTGTTACGATATCTCGCGTACGGGTTCGAATATAATTGAGACGATCGATTTACAACACACACTGTTTATTTTTGCGTACTACTACAATAAATCACACGCCAAGAATTATTTACGCTTGGAAATATATCGCAGGTACTTCGCTTGTTTCGCTTGCGTTACCACTTCGCTCCAATTCAATACTGCCGCGAGCTGCCGGCTGATGCCTTATATAAGGCCTCTGAATAATGTTCCCGAACTTTCTGTCCACTTCTAGCAAATTCCATAGAGGCCCGGCATATGCGATTTCTAGACCATTCCTGAATAATCACACACGTTACCCGTATAATTCCGGAGCAGCGCCTCCGCCAAAATGAACAGATCTTTCTCGATCGAGCATTGAAGTCTCCCTCCAGTTTCACATGCACGAACGCTCTAGAATGCACCAGATCGCTCCAGACTTCTACACTGCGATTTAATGGATGGAAGGATCCAGAAAGATCGAGTGTTTACCAATATAAACGAGATCGCCACTCGTAACAATATAAATATATGGCGGTTACCGTCTAGACTTGAAGTTAACCAAGAAGGGAAAAATTGATTACAGCCGCAAATTGTTTGATAAGACAACTTTTTTGTAGGTGAACCAACCAAAACGACAACATACTTAAACATTCGAAATATTTGAATAATGATTCAAGCCAAGTGAGAGGGGTAAATAATGTGAGACTAGTGTGCCATAGTTTGGTCACTGCACGGCCCCGGCCGTTGCTCACAAATTATGTACGAAATGCGGATAGCTTGATGCCTTGCTGATGTCATCCTAATTATCATGACCTGACCAAAACGAGACTTAATGGTGGTCAGTTTCGGTCGGATTTCGGAAGCGGCATCATGCATCATACAGCTCATTCATAGTAGATCAATCCAAATTTAGGTTCTATATACAACTTCGACAAACGACAAAGCTGATATGGCGATCGATTTTGCTGTCAATCCCTCTCTGCTGTTTGTTGGTCGACAAAACGTTAAATAACTCATCCATTGTATTTCCACGCACTCACCGCTGCTGCTCATATCTTTTCTAGCTTGACAGACGACACAGGAAATTTTATCCAAAGTTAACTTGTAGACTAGACTTTTCATGTGCGAATTATTTATAAGTAGGAAAGCATGCATTTTTCACCACGTACTAGCCAAACTTACACCTGTGCTGTGTCACAGCTTCCGTGCGTGTTTGTGTTTCGATTCTCTGAGCTGTATACATTTTCACATTATCATATAAATTAGTGTACAGTACCATTGTATCTCTACGGTATATGGAAAGGATTTCGTAGATTGAAAAATTGCTACTTATATGAAAATACCTCGGTGTTTGGGTGAGAACAGATACTTAGAGGTGGTAAAACAGGAAATTGTTGAAAAGAAAACAGGAATAAAATCAGATGGTTTACGCCGTCTCAAGTACGTGCATAAACGTAAGACAATGATTTACTAACACTAAAGTCTAGAGACTGTTCGATTTATTGATTTGGGTCAGCCACCTGTACTATGTCAATAAGGAAATCGAACGAAACTTCCTAGTCTGGATACTGTGTGCAGTTCTCGCTCGGTGTAATAGTGCACCCCTTGAAGAAACCCACATTATGGCCTGTTGACACATAAAGTTAAGCGCTTTGGCGTTGAGTGGATCACAGCGGTGACGGTGTCAAAGCTACTCCACCTATGACTCGAACATCACTTTTGAACGGTTTATGAGGCGAGTCGAACCACCACCTACAGAAACCCCTCGGCGAATAGCCACAGTAAGTATGGGTACGTATTTCAATGAAATTAGCAACAACTAGAACTAATGGTTGTAAGTGAACTTTCATTTGCTAGTTTTCGCCGCTATGCGGCACTAGCTTGAAGGTCGCCTCAACACCGGACAAAACGACTGATGGTGGACTGGTGGCAAATGCTGAGACTTTTCGTGCAAATTTAAGTAATGTATTCAACGGCTGACTTTCCATTTTATTATAACGGTTGACTTTCTTACAGCACTAGTCTCCGGATACTCCACTCCGGTGGTCTCTTGTCAGCGACTTAATGTGGGTTCCGGTGGGTGTTCGCTAAAATTTATAAGGCGCTTATCAATTATATCAGCAGTGATTTTGCTTCTGACCACTCGATAGGTCATGAAACAATTCGCCCCGGGTAAACCCAAACGCCCGTAGTAGGCACGATGTATCGCTGAAACGTCAGACTGACAGATACTTTCTAATTGTCACCTTATCAGCTCGATAATGGGGCCTTGCAATTGAAAAACTCAACGTGAGGTCGCCACTACTGTAGGGGGCGCCTACTTCGATAAAGCGGCCGTAACGACGGGAAAAACAGGGGAGTTTGAGTAGTTTGATCAGTAACTGACAGTGACTGGAGACGTCAAGCAAGAAACAGAGGTTATCCAAATTTCAAATCAAGACATAAAATGACGGACGTCGGTCGCTGAAGCGTCAACGCCGTCAAAATCGTCAAATTTGCCCCCGACGGTTGTGGCGCCCTCGGTGTGTGAAAGTGGCAGTGCAAGGCCCCATTGGGAGGGAAACAAAGACAATAAATGAGGTTATGATAAAATGCAATGTGGGACCTTATTGCGAGAAAAAGATATATGTTGGTATTGTCGGTTGTTACTACATTAAGTGGTATGGTGAGGGACTTTACACGGTCTGCGACCACTTCGTCGTCACTGGACAAACTCATCGGCACTCTATGCCCTGGTCGACGTGCCTTCCTTGGTTGACCGCTATCCCGATGTTCCCATGAGACTCTGCAATGCCCACAATGCCGTGAAGAACAGCGAAGCTCTCTCGTACGACACTCGCTTCCCAACCAGAAGACCAGCAAAGTCCCAACCACCTCACCTTGATGGCCCATCGAGGCCCCTAGGTGAAACAAATAACGCAGGGGGAAACAACACATCTGCACATAATATGGGGTTATACCTACGTGATGAATACAAGGTAAATATTGTGCTTCGAACGCGAAAGGCTGGTATTGGTACCTACAGGAGAATGGGCCACCAGGACTCTCCTGACACCGATCAACGATGCTGTCCTGGAAGCCCACAAGGCACGGTGCACACGGCCCCCAAGGATAAAAGCTATATGCAGTGGTGGTCCAGCCTGAATCAGCAGGCGATGACAAGGGATGGCGATGAGTAGTCCCTCCATATCAGATTGGTCTAACCTTAGCCGGAACTCTTTTCCATCTCGTATATGGGTCCGGGCACTCCCAACGAAAGGGGTCCTGTGGAGACTCAGGGGCGAGAGCTAGGAGGTAATGGAGAACCATACCGAAAGCCGTATTTGAAACCGGTATTGGAATCTGATGATTTTTGGGGTCTGGGGCTGGAAGATAGAGTATAGAACCAACCCCTGCGGGTGGTCAAGACAACGAGGTTCCGGCTTGGCGGAAATTATAAGAATGACAGAGCTTCTTTTCTCTGATTGTCGCAATAAAAAACCTTATCAAACCTTTTCATTCTATTCATTTTCCCACGTCTTTTGAATCGTTATACTATATACATACCAGAGTTTGCAGAAGCTGTTCGTTGTGATCCCACCAATGATGAAAACCTTGCGTGGCACTACTGCTGCAGACGACGTCATTCTCATAATCAACAAAAACGTTTCGAACAATAAAACATGGAACTTGAACCCGCTGGGCACTGTTCGACCCTGATCACCTATCACTATAGTATCACTATGTTGCCTAATACAAGAGTTTGATTGGTTCTTTTCCTTTGTTGCTGCATATTGATAAGCTCACTGCTCACTTACGGCCAATTGGGTCACAACTTGGTATCGAACGATTCGACAGCACTGATAGAGATACCCTCCTCCTGACCCGCCAGGTACCATCGGCTCCGTGAAAAACTAGCACAGTCCATTTTTCACATATTGAATTGGGCTCTAATCGAGGCTGTAATAAGTATAATTAACAATTTTCCATGGATAGCACAAATTCAATCAAACTCTTGATGACACTGACGTACATTGTTGATAAAAGCATCGAGCAAAATTGTAACAGTTGAACGAAGCCCAAAAAGCTGTAATCCAAACGAGATTGAACGATGTTTTCAGCATTAAGAGCAATTGTCCGCAAAATCGGCGGTAACAAAAGCATAGTAGCTCAGGCGCCAGGGAAAACAATCAGGAAATAATTGTTTTCTGGCTGGAAACTAGCTTAAAACGATCTGTGTAGCTCAGGTTTTGACATACTAGTTTCCCCTCTTTCGGAGATGTCGGCGTCATGTCGCCATCATCAACAAGAAGTGCACCAGCGTGGTTTTTGCCGAATATCTTAGTTTTGGATCATCTGACAGCAAAAGATGTAAGGAGTCATTTTGAAGCCTATGAAATTTCCTACAGTTTGGTTTTCCAATCAATTTTTTGCGACCTATGGTCTTTGAGATAGAGCTTCTGGAAGCGAGAGTCATTGTCGTGAAAACTCCATGGCCACTTTACTCGAAAAACTAAAATGTCGATGTGACAAAAAAAAATTCAAAACGAGATTACTCGAGAATTCTTCATGCTATAGTTGCGGTGACGGTCTCAAACTCTTCCTCTTGAACCGTGGATTACGAATATTGAAAAGTCAAAAACGTCACATTGTACATATACAGGGTGTACTACGGGAATCAAATCAAAACAGAGAAATTTGACATATTTCTTCGATTTAGCCTATGCGAAACTCTAACCACTTATCACGAGTCCAATATCAATATGCATTGCTCTGTAAGCTTTACTTGATATACTCAAGAAGTGGCCAGCTCACAGCTTTCCTGTAAAATGTTCTGAAGGCCCTCTGAAATCATCAAAATTTACAGTAGCAAGAAATGTATGTAACAGTATATCATACACCAAGGAACCAAAGTGAATTTTTGATCCCTTGGGTGAAGTTTGTCGCTCGAGGGCCCTTTGGGTCCAAATCCCCGAATTGAAAATTCACTTTGGTCTCTTGGTATATAACATACTGTTATATACATTTCTTGGTACTGTAAGTTTTGAATATTTTGATGATTTCTGACGGCCTTCAAAACATTTTACAGTAAAGCTGTGAGCTGACCAATTCTTAAGTGTGTTAAGTGAAGCCTATAGAGCAAGTCCATATTGATATTGGACTCGTGTTAGGTGCTTAGAGTGTCGCATATAGGCTAAATCGAAGAAATATGTAAAATTTCTCTGATCTGATTTGATTCCCTCAGTACACCCTGTATATGTACAATGTGACGTTTTTTACTTTTCTATATTCGTAATCAACAATTCAAGAGAAAGAGTTTGAGGCCATCACCGCAACTATAGCATGAAAGATTCTCGAGAAATCTCATTTTGAAATTTTTTTTGTCACATCGACATTTTAGTTTTTCGAGTCAAGTGACCATGGAGCTTTTACGACAATGCCTCTCACTTCCAGAAGCTCTATCTCAAAAACCATAGGTCACAGAAAAATCATTTGAAAACTATTCCGTAGGGAATTTCATTGGTTTCAAAATGACTCCTCACATCTTTTGCTGTCAGATGGCCCAAAATCAAGATATTCGGCAAAAACCACGCTGGTGCACTTCTTGTTGATGATGGCCACATGACGCCGACATTTCCGAAAAGGGGGAAATTAGTATGTCAAAACCTAAGCCACACAGATCGTTTTAAGCTAGTTTCCAGCCAGGAAACAATTATTTCCTTATTGAGCTGATTTTTGCTCCCTGGCGCCTGGGCTATAGTGCAACTTGCCAAAAATGAAATCCGCAATGCGGGATCAATTGTGAGAAAAGCAGGAACCGGGCCAAAAAAAGTGAGCACCGATCAACAAGACCACTAGTGGTGGATTTTCTTCAAACTTATCCATTCCAGACAAGAATAAGAGCTAGGAAAGAAACAGGATTCCCAGGACCTTGCAGTACCGCTTGGCGAAGAATTCGTCAATCAGACTTTACAAGCCGCTGTACCGCAAATAAAAGTTTCTTAGCTGAAGCGAACAAGCAGTAAAGGCTATTGTTCGCCCAAGAGCACCTACAACCAAAACCCCAACTTCTGGGAGAATGTGGTTTACTCGTCAGGGATTTAGGTAAATTATTCGAAATCAATTGTTCGAAAGTAAATTTTTCGAAATCAATTGTTCGAAAATCAATTTTTCGAAAGGCAAATTGTTCGAAACGCAATTATTCGAAAATGGAATTTTTCGAAAAATCAATTGTTCGAAATCAATTTTTCGAAAAATCAATTGTTCGAAATCAATTTTTCGAATGATCAATTGTTCGAAAATCAATTTTTCGAATAATCAGTTGTTCGAAAATCAAATTTTCGAATGGAAACGAGGATAAAAAAAGTAACAAGTATAGGTACAACTTGCAAGGGTGCTAGGACAATTCGTCCCACGGACAATTCGTCGCAAGTAAAGGCTTTGAAACGTACCTAAGGGGGTTTATTACAAATAAAAACACAAAGGGGCTCAATAGAGGGATCAGAGATTTGAAAATCATAAGCAAATACAAGGGGTTCCAACAGAGATCCAAACGCCACGGAAAAATGCAACGGGGCTCAGCAAGGCTTCAAACGATATTGAAAACACAAGGGGGCATTATGGAGCTTCATATGACAAATGAAGACAAAAGGGGGCTTACTGATACCCTGAAAGCCATTAAAAGCCTAAGTGGACCAATTAGGGACCCATACTACACTCGAGAGACAAGGGGGCTCGATAGGTCTCCGAATATCACATAGAGGCACAAGGTGCTTGCTACTGCTTCGGAAGCCACGAAAAGATGTAGGGGGGCTCAGCAGGGCTTCAAAAGACGTTAAAGAAACAAGGGGGCCCACTGGAGCTCTGGATAACACAAGAAGGCAACAGGGGCCTCACTGGAATTCTGATAGTCATGGAAAAACATAAGGACCCCCTTGTGCCCGTAGTTAGATAGAGCTCCATATGTCGAATGAAGGCACAAGGGACTTACACTAGGGCTTCCTAAACAAGATGGCTTCTGGAATTCTGAAAGCCACGAAAACACATGAGGGGGCTCACTCGGGGGCTCATTAGGACTCCAAACAACACAAAGGGCTCAAGGGGCCTAACAAGAGAATGGAAATCACGGAAAAATGCAAGGGGGCTCCGTAGAACTCCGTAGAAATGATATTGGTGACACAAGGGGGCCCGAGGGACTCTTTATAACGAGAAAAGGCAAAAGGGGGCTTACTGTATGGTACTCTGAAAGCTAAGACAAGTGGACTGATTAGGACTCCAAACTACACATAAGGGTACAAAGGAGACCCGATGGAGCTCCGAAAGCCATGGAAATATAACAAGGGGGCCCAATGAAGCTCTGTGTAATCAAAAAAGGCAAGAGGGGGCTGATTGGATTTCTGGAAGCCATCAGAAAATAAAAGGGGGTTCACTAGGATTCCAAACTACACTTGCGGGCACAAGGGGGTCCGATAGGGCTACATATCACATAGAGGCACAAGGGAGCCCAAGGAGCTTTATATAACAACAGAAGGCAAAAGGGGCTCACTGGAATTCCGAAATCTACAAAAAAACACAAGGGGGCTCATTAGGGCTCCATACTACACTTAAAGACACAAGGGGGCCCGATAGAGCTCTCAATATCACATTGAGGCACAAGGTGCTTACTACTGCTCCGAAAGCCACGGAAAGATGTGAGGGGGCTCAGCACGGCTTCAAAAGACGTTGAAGAAACAAGGAGGCCCACTGGAGCTCTGGATAACACAAGAAGGCAACAGGGGGCTTACTGGAATTCTGATAATCATGAAAAAACACAAGGGGGCTCACTAGGTCTCCAAACTACACTTGCGGGCACAAGGGGGTCCGATAGGGCTCCGTATATCACATGAAGGCAAAAGGGCTTCCAGCAATGCAAATTCTTAAGGCCACTAAAACACATAAGGGGGCTCATTAGGGCTCCAAATGACACACACATAGGGCAGAAGGGACCTAACAAAAATCCAGAAATCACGGAAAAATGCAAGGGGGCTCTGTAGAACTTCATATGATATTGGTGACACAAGGGGGCCCAAGGGGCTCTTTATATCAAGAAAAGGCAAAAGGGGTCTCACTGTATAGTACTCTGAAAGCCAATAAAAACAAAAGTGGACTGATTAGGGCTCCAAACTACACATAAGGGTACAAGGGGACCCGATAGAGCTCTGTGTGATCAAGTTTACACAATGGGGCCCGATAGGGCTCCGAATATCACATGAAGGCACAAGGTGTTTACTATACTGCTCCGAAAGTCATGGAAAGATGTAATGGGGCTCAGCAAGGCTTCAAAAGACGTTGAAGAAACAACGGGGCCCAATGGAGCTCCGAATAACACAAGAAGGTAACAAGGGGCTTACTGATGGAATTCTGACAGCCAGACAGAAAACAAGAGGGCTCACTAGGCGGCAAACTACACTTGCGGACACAAGTGGGTCCGATAGGGAACGCACAAGCCACGAAAACACATGAGGGGGCTCCTTAGGGCTCCAAATGACAAATGGGGCACAAGGGGGCTCAACTAAAATCAGAAGGTCACGGAAAAATGCAAGGGGGCTCCGTATTGCTTCAAATGATATTAGTGACACAAGGGGCTATATTGACCTAAAGAGGGCAAAAGGGGGCTCTCTGGTACCTACTTTGAAAGCCAATATGAACATAAGTGGGCTGATTAGGGCTCCAAGCTACACATGAGAGCATAAGGGGGCCGAAAGAAAGGACTTCGAATGACATGACGACACATATGGACGATTACTGTGCTCTGGAAGTAACGGACAATACAAGGGGGCTCAGCAGGACTCCAAATCACATGGAAGGCACATTTCCGGGGCCCAATGGAGCATGGATAATTGGATCACACAATATGGCAAAAGAGGGCTTAGTGGAATTCTGGAGACCATCAAGCACATAAGGGGGTTTATTAGGGCTCCAAATTATATTTGAAAAAACAAGGGATTTGGGGCCGAATATAACATAAAGGCACAAGGGGCTTACTAGCGCTCCGAAAGCCTAGAAAAAGTGCAAGGGGGCTCAACAGATTTTCAACAGATTTTCTTGTGTATTGAAGACACAAGGGAGCCCCATGGAGCTCTGTATAACAAAATAACGCGATATGAGGCTTACTGGTACCTACTCCGAAAGTCATGAAAGAACATACGGAGGCTCAACGGGGCTCAAATTACACCTGAAGCCACAATGAGGGCCGATAGGGCTCCGAACATGCCATGACGGCATAACGCTGCTTGCTGCTCCGGAATTCATGGAAAAGGCAAGGGGGCTCAGCAGGGCTTCAAATTACGTTGAATACAGAATAAGGGGGCCCAGTGGAGCTCTTGATAATGCAAGACTGCAAAAGGAGCCCTAATGGAAATCTGAAAGCAATGAAAAACATAAGAGGACTCATTAGAGCTCAAAAATTACACTAGAGAAGATGAGGGGTCCTATGGGGGCCAAATATCTCATGAAGGTACAAGGGGCTTACTGGTGCTCCCAAAGCTCGGTGTACTAGCAGAAATTCTCAGAATAATGCAAGGGGACTAAGCAGAGCTTCAAAGACCTGAAGAAATCAGGGTGCGCCGTAGAGCTCTGAATACTACAAAAAGGCATAAGGGGGCTTACTAAAGTTCTAAAAGCAACAAGGAAACACGAAGGGACTTGTTTAAGTTAAGACAAAGGGCTAAACATTATTTTGAGACGAATTGTCCGCGGGACGAATTGCTCGCGACAAATTGCCCGCGGGACGAATTGTCCGGTCACGACTTGCAATTATGCAAAAAATCTGGGATTTAAGCTTTCACTTGGTCATCACTTGGTCACAGGATGGAAGGAGTAATCTGACTTCATCCAGATGAATCATGACCTGACCTCCTAAAATCCTCTCTTTACCAAAGGCTACCAGCTTATCTGTTGAATTGGGTTTCTCGAAAGTGTAATTTCATTTAGTGCCAAAAATATTGCAGAACATCGCTTCTGCAACTGAGTTTCTAGAAAGTAACTTTCGAATAACTCAACTTCACTTTTCGAACAATTGCTCGTTCGAATAATTGATACTTTCGAACAAGTGATTTCGGATAATTTGTTTTCGGATAATGGGGTACTTGCCTATTTTTTTTTTATTGGCTGAATCGATAGTATGGTTAAAAATAATGTACCCGTATTTTTTCTTTTTCCCAAATTCTCAAAATTGCGGCCGCAATGCGTGTTTTAAAAATATATTTGTGACGTCACAAATATATTAGATATAGAACATAGAAGGACTCTTTTTCCTCGTTGAGTTGGCAATGATATAACGTCGCCAAGGTGCCGTTTTCAAACAACAAGATCTGAGTCTGACTGACAACGTCAAACCGCCGACCGTAATTTCTTCCTGTGCCCTTTTTTTGCCTTTGACTGCTTTGATCGAGGCTTTGCATGATCTACGCGGTAAGTACCTACTCGTTTTGTTCATTTCTTGTTCAACCTAACTAGTCTCTTTCTTTAGTCTTCAGTGCTGTCCACCTAAAAGTCTTTCGCATGTTTGTCACCCGTGCTCTGACCTGGCTGACCCTCGGCTTCGTTTCGGACATCAGTGTTCCTGCTCCCCACATTTTATTTGGAGATCCATCGCGTCCTCCCCACATGGATCTCTTGTAGCTCTAAAGTATTACCTATCCGGAATTGTATGCTAATGATGAACCTATAAAAGCTCACTGTTCATTTTCAGCCTCTTATTTTTGTGCTATTTAGTGATCCTCCAGATTTTCCCCTGGAAATAAATTATCTCGACTGAGACAGTGTTATAAGAGGTTTCTGGAGTCAGTTTCTTCGAAACCTTGTTCGACTTTATTGTCTAAATGCTCATGGTAAGAGAATTCGATAGGAAACCGGTTTTGCGATAGCATGTTCAAAATGACAGTGTCACAGTGACATCCCTGAAATTCTTGATTATTCCATTGTCACACAGTCAGACCAACCCCACTCAAAATCCCTGTTCTGGCGCGAAGCTTTTAGGAGGATTTTTCAAATTCGTTTTTTTCTGTAGAAAACGAAGGGATTTTTGTGAAATTCTCAGTAGAGTCCCCTTATCACTTATACTAGCAATCAAAAGTATTTCCAGCTGAATCTATTCCGTTGGCAATTACCCCATTGTTATTTCGAATAATTGATACTTTCGAACAACTGATTTCGAATAATTGTTTTTCGGATAATTGCCTTTCGAATAATTGCTACTTTCGAACAATTGATTTCGAATAACTGTTTTCGAAAAATTGATTTCGAACAATTGATTTCGAATAATTTACCGGACACGGACGACACTAGTGCAGTAAAGATAGGTTTTGAGGTTAAAAAAATTAATTCATGAAATTTTAAAGCTGTTATCGATTCAGAATTTCATCCTCTACCATGTGCTCAAAATCCCCGAAAATCCCATTTGAGCATTTTTCTTGCGGCGCTGTCAAAGTATATCATGTTTGCTGCAACAAGTCCGAAAATTGTATCCTCGCTTTTGTCACATTAGAGCTATATTGTTAGTTCAGAGCTGTTGGTATATACTTCAGGGCATGACCAGAACGTCATCTGAACCGCTGAAATCCTATTTCCCGCAAAAGAAAACACGTAACTCGCTTTTATCTGCAATTACCAGTGGTAATCAAGTGTAGTTCGGGGATTAGTGACCAAATTTAATAAAATCTGTTCTTTTTGTGATAATGGCATGAAATTTGGTATGAGTAGTCTTTATGGACCCCTTTTCAAATGTAGACATGGCGTCTTGCCATATTTTGGCTTAGGGACCCCCTTAAAAATTGAAGTTGCAGAAACTCATGCAAACCACCATTAAAATAATTGTCACCCATCTCAAAAAGTAATCATTCGACTCTACGTTAAACCTCAACAAGAGACACGCCAGTTGTCACCATGTACGCACTGTTTTCCATGATGAAAAAAAAATTCTTCCGAATGTCAAAAAAAAAAATCGGGTTTTTATAATTTTTTCATGTAATATGGGAATAAATTTATCTTCCGCATATCATTATCCACCAATTAGTATCTGCCGAAGCCATTGATGAAGTTTATTTCTTCATATTGACATCAAGAAGCAACAATTCCAGATGAAACCAGCCAATTTAAGTGTTCACTTCAGCAACGTTTTTTTCAATGATACCAATTGATATGAATGATAATTTATTATTGGGTGGATAGCTCCAACTGTTTTATAATACTATTGAGTATAACTAGATTAGGGGTGATGCGCGAAAGCTCCGAAATTTTTTTTTTCAACAGCCACCTATCACTGTTAGAATTTCACCAAATTTCATGCTACTTTGGCGAAACAACAGCAAATACAGACTAAAGAGTATAGACAAACGTCAATACGATCTGCAATTGTCAAGTAGAAGGCACAAAGAATGAGTATTGAGGCGTGGAATACATCAAAGCACTCAGTTTGAGTGATTACACGGTACAGAAATATTTTCAACACACCCCAGGGGCACAAATTTTAGGATGGTGAGCGGCGCGAAAAATTTTTTTTCCTATGCTTTTGCGCTTGGTTCCTCGTGTAGTCATATAAAATTAGGTTACAGAACAGTTCCAGCTATTCATCCATTCATAAATTGTCGATCATATTGATTGGGAACAATTGAAAAACGCTGTTGAACTTCACACTTGAATTAGCTCATTTCTTCGGGAGCTGTCATCCCTAGAACGGCAATATCAAAAAACAGATTTCATGAATAGCTTCGGCAAATACAAATTAGTGAATAATGATACACAGCAGATCAACTCACCGTTTCTTAGATTAAAAAGTCAATAAAAACTGTTTTTTTTTTGACACTCTGAAGAATTTTTTTTTAACACGAAGAACAATGTTTACATGGCGACAACTGTTGTGTCTCTTATCAAGGTTTGGTGTAGAGTCAAATAATTACTTTTTGAAATGTGTGACGATATTTACCGGTGGTTTGTGAGAGTTCCTGAGACTCAAATTTTTAAGGGGGTCCTTAGGCCCCCCTAACCAAAATATGGCGAGGCGTCATGTTTACATTTGGAAAGACGACCATGAAGACCACTCATACTAAATTTCATGTCTCTATCACAAATCAAACAGATTGTAATAAACTTGATCACTAACCCTCGGATTAAACTTAATCAACACTGTTAATTGGAAATCAAAGCGACTTCCGTGTTTTTTTTCTCGAAAAATACGAGTTAGAGGTTCAAACGAAGGTCTGGTCATGCCCTGCAGTATATACCAACAGTTCCAAGCCAACGATGTAGCTCTAGTGTGACAAAAACAAGAATACCATTTTCGGACTAGTTGTAGCAAACATGATATACTTTGACAGCGCCGCAAGAAGAATGCTCAACTGGGATTTTCGGGGATTTTGAGTATGTGGTAGAGAATGAAATTCTGAATCGATATCTGCTATAAAATTTCATGAATTAATTTTTTCAAGGTTTGGGGTCTTTTTTGACTATCTTTACTGCACTACACACTTAACGTGACGTCGTAACGTAACGATGATGGACATTACAGGGGCACGATAACGATGATATGTACCTAGCGACCCCACACAACTAAAAAATCTCAAAATCACGGTATCTTGACTTTATTACTGTACTAGTTTTCCATGAAGCCGATGGTAGGCACATCCAAGTAGAAGCAAGATTGCTCTTGCACGTGCTCTAAATGTGTGTTCTTCACCGTGTTGTTTCCATTATTATTTCGATGAAAAACACTGCATCAAGATTGAGCGTGCTCATTTGTTCCTCTGCTCTGATTCCCGCGCCTGCGCCTCCAAGGGTACCACATAGCGCGTGGTACATCACATCGTTCCAGTCGAGTGATGATCTATCTAGACTGAAGTATCGCGGAACCGGATCAGGATTTGGATCGGTGACCGGGCGGACTACTGGCAGGTCTCACCCAATTCTAAACTGGTTGATGACAAGCCCCCAAAGCATTACTAAACCGACCATCAAACGTTCAAGCACCACATTGCGGCTTGGTGAGTCCGGCTGGTCTGGGAAGATGGTACCTACAATGAGCCCGAAAGAGAGGTCCACGTAGAGGTTAGGTATTGGGTAATACCGTATGATCAAAAACTTTCCTACTCAAGGCAGGCTGTGGTCCTGGTCATTGACAGGCAAACGAGGCTGATTTTGGCCAGGCCACAGCTTGCCTTGAGTTAAAAAGTTTTTTTTGCACGACCGGGTGTAAAGTGAGCCTTTTTACCCTCATTTTCAGGCGTAAAGTGGCTCATTTAGCCCGAGGGCGTAAAATTTTTACTTTTACGCCCTCGGGCTTTGGTTTTTTAAGCGTCAAAAAACAAATGCCTGTAATTATTATTAAATGTCACAAACTAATAAATTTGTTGAAATGCACAGCTCAGAGGCATTTGGGACACCCCCAAAGGCGGGGAAGGGTGTATGGTTTCACTTATTAAGCTTCTTGTTGATTTGTTTGCTTTGAAATACACATATTCGAAACTCCAAAAGTGAGGTTATGTGCGTTGACGGCTCTGGCCGGATTCCTATTTCTCAGAGTTCCGTGCTCAGTTTTCTTGAGGGGGCAGGCGAATACTAAATTTGAATAGCCGTTTTCGATACAAGAGCGCGATTTCAGGCCCGAAGCCGTGGTTGCTATCATAAAACGTGTAGCCAAATGAATATTTTGGTTTGTAGGTATCCGTCTGCCTGTCTCTTTACGTAGGCTGTAACTTTGCGGTAAAATCCGTGTCGTTCTTAACTGAAAGGGTTGTCTTCAGCATGGAAAACACGGACCACAAAGTAGAAGGCTTCACCACCTTGGATTTTTCAGCTAAGTATAGGTATACCTACGTTCTCATGTATTTTTTTGGACTTCTCCGGCAAAAGATCAAGTGTGACTCGAGAAGCCATCGCCATCGGCAGGAGGAGTGCAGCGCCTCAAAAACGAAAATTCTTGCTGGGTGCTTTTCAATAAAAAAGACACTGACACTAGTGATAATTATTAAATGACAAGTAAAAACAAAATCATAGGTGCCCATAATGTCATTGCTAACTAGATCGATCTATAATCGCTTTTTAGTTTTTCGGCTTTTATGGTTCAAAATCAAATTCAAAAAAATAATGGGTCGTGTAAAAAACGTTGTATGCAGCTCAAGCGTAAAGCCTGTTTTAGGCCCTCTGTCTGAATGTGCCCTCGCTACGCTCGGGCACAACTTACATACGTCGGGCCTAAAACAGTCGCTTTACGCTCTTACTACATAAATAACTATTTTCATACGGTACAATACAAGTAAACTAGTGCTGTGTATACAGTACGTGCTGGTTCAGAGTCGTTTCGTTATGTCATTTCTGGCACCGATCCGCAAAAGCGGTTCGCAACACATCATTGCTTTACGATTTTCACAGGAAAGCCATTATTCACATCCTTTATAATTTATAGTAATTATATTGCCGGTGCTTGGTGGTTCGCTAGAAATTCTTAAAAGAAAGAAATAGTATAAAAGAAATATAATGTTGTTAGGTCGACAAAAGAAATACAAATTCTTCCAGGATCTATCCCGGCGGTGTAATAAAAGACCATACGTACCCATCCTCATTTATAATAAATGTAAATATGCAAGTGCCTGAACACAACGCTGAAGTTCGTAAATATAACGATTTGTTTTGTATCACGACCATGTATACGATTAAATTTATAATCGTACAACTCCGGAGCCGCAATGGCCTTAAATAATAGATGGCCACACAACATGTCAATTAGATGGCGAGGTGTCAATCACCAAGGCTGTAAAAAATACATGCGCTCTATGGAACTATGCGGCAAAGGGCTTATGAATTAACGCCCGGGAAAAGGCATTTACCTATGATGACTAATTGCATTGTGCACGAGCCCTTGCACAAAAACTTCCTCCCTCCGTCTCTTTCTGTCATCTGTTCACCGCACATTATCGAGGTAATCAATTATATTAATATATCGAGGTAATCAATATTTATGCAAACATACCCTCTGAGTATTAAAGATAAAGTCCACAGTCGGGCGTCATTGAACTTAAACAAAGAAACCTTGGAATAAACAAACAAAAAAATCCACACCGCCTCTTGCTGAACAATCGCGAGAGACCGCCATCGTCATTCCAAGATAATAATATGTGTCAGTGTAACTCGGCCAAACCATCCCATGTGGTGATTTATGGCACGTAATTGTCGACAGCCGTTTGCCACCTTTCAATGTCTGGTTTTTTTCGCTCAAATGTTATTATTTGCTAATTACGGAACGGTGAACGCCAACGCCTCGACACTGGGGGCTTAGTCCTACACGGTGCTTTAAATATCATTCCAGGAACGGGTGCAGGCTAGCTTCAAGAGGATCAACTTGTCAGATTGAGCAATTGCAGAAAAAGAAACAACAAATTGCACATGCAATTTCAGCTCACCGGTAGATTTACAAGACGATCAAGTGAACTGTACCTAATGGCTAAAAACAGCACAGCAGCATGTGGGCAGTTTCGCTTAGTCCGCCCCTGTCTGGGCTTTCCGATATGACTACGTAGTTATTAAAAGTTCTTTGGGTCCTGATCCTGTATGTAAATTATTACTTGAAATTTTCTGGGAAGAGCAGGCGGAGCCCAAAATCCGAAACAAGAAGTAGTGGAAGGCTTCAAAGGCTTTCTGTGGCAAAGAGGAGTTTTTTGTTCCAAAGGCGAAGATGATGGGGGTAAGGGTGTCCGGTGATCTTTTTATGAAACAAGGAGAAGGCAAAAAACACTGCAGGTGACCTTGCGAAGATATTTTATTCAACTTGGAAGCCTCGATCCATCACTGAAGGGCATCGTGTCGGCCGTCCTATCAACGTAATTTTGTCATTTTGTCAGCGAAGGTCGGAGGAATGATCGTCACCGCAAACTTCATTCTTCCTGAGAGGAGCTCTACTTAGTTAGCGAAAGAGTAAACGATGTACCTAGACTACGCTGGAGTCCCTGGACGAACTTACACAGAAATTGTGGTGCTTCGGACCTCCCGTGGAAGGAGCAATATTTTTTCCGATTTCTGAAAATTCCCATTGAATAAAATAGGAAATAGGTATTGGTAAAGGCCGTACGTGACATTTTATAAAGTTTATAATTCATCATGCCGACGCGACTAGGTGAAAGTTACATCGGTGTGAGAGACTCGGTTTGCATTGTGTCTTTTTGGACGCAAGATCAGTTTTATTAGGGGAAATCCTCGGGGAGATCTCATAAAATTCCCAGCGAGGGAACTAGGGTGGTCCAAATCCAGCAAGAGGTGCAACAGGCAACATTTTTTAACGTGGAATCTTTTTGAAATTATTCCATAATTACTTCAATGCATAAGATAATTTTCCAAAACTGTGGCCTCAGTCATGATTAGGAAGCCGTCCAATCACTTCAAACTCATAGTCCGGCGGAAAAAGACACAAAGTGTGCACGTAGGAACAATTTTTTCAAATTTTTGTCTTGATTGATCTTCACCTGAAAGTCAGTCGATTTATAAGCGAAGACATTCTTGCAGGGTCATTACTCATCTCATCAGTAACTGAGTACAGCCCAGTACAAATTTGGAGGGATCCCTTGAGAATTTCCAAGGTTTGTCCTTGAGTTTGTCCGATGGCTTTCGGTTATACCGCGGGTGATCATTTGAAAACTATCCACCTGCAATAACTCCCGATTCCTAATGAATATTTCTTCGAACAAAAACCGGTCGATTTTTATATCTAGGGGTACATCTGAATATTGTACATTGACAAATTACTATCTTCAGTTCAGCCCCCTCGCCCCCACTCACCCCAACTTTGAAATTTCAAATGACACTACCTACCTTGCGATATTTACATCAAATTGGAGAGAATTGAATTCTCTCTTTGGATGATATATTTTCACAATCTTTCACCCCACCTCTTTTCTCCCTGAAAATTCTCTAAATGTCTTATTCAATATTTTGAACCCCTCAATTCTCTTTAATTTAGTCAGCGTCATCCTAGATAGCATCGAAGAACTAGACTAGACCCGTCTAGATTTTTGAGTGCAATAGATCGAAACATCGTTTCTGTAGAAACTAATTGAAATTATTCACACAAAAAAATATATATATATATATACAAATTTCACTGCATTTTTCTCAACTTTTAAGGGACGAAGATAAGGACGATTGCGAGAAAAACATGCTGCATTCTTGCATGAACTTGAGCTAAAGGATGTTGAGTGTATTATTATCATTCTACTGTGCAGTTCTGCGTGCAGTTCTGGCACGCAGATCGCAGAATCCTGGTGCAAAATTTGCAAGTTTGAGTTCAAGTTTGCATCAGGACAATAAACCCCACAGCCAGTAGAGAACTTTCGAACGTTCGTGGCGTTAAAACTTCACAAATCCTGGATGTTTGGAATGATAAACTTATGGGTAACTTTTACAGCCCATTTGTTTATCTTGCGGAGAGAGGTGCATTTTAACTGACCGTATTTTATGCAGCCAAAATAGCCTAAAATAAACTCACTCTTACCGCACGGATCTAAATAATTGGGGATTTGGAAGTGTTGGAACGGAAATCAGAGTTCCGGACATACATGTCAGTGCAAGCGTAACAACCTGCAGCAATGCTCATATCTTGGTAGATCGGATTTGTACGGCAACAAGCTGAGCAGTTTGTATTAATCTTACTCGTCATGTCATTACAAATACAACACCATAGTATACAGTCTATTTTTTTGAAGTCAATTGTGGTGCAAATGGCACACACCTTTGCATTAACCGTCAATGCGAAGGTGTCTGTCATTTGCACCACAATAGACTTTGAACAAAAATGGACTGTAGTTCTATGTTGAGAGAATACCCGTACATAGGTAGTACATAGTATAAGTAAGTTACCCATCAGTAAATAGCTACGTTTACACCGTGGCTTGGGTCCGCGACCTAAGCACTAAATTCGACCCAAATAAATTTAGTCCACGTGGTGTAAACGACCACAGACAAGGACCAAATTAGGACCAAGTAGCTTGGGTCAGGTCTACGGCTAGGCGTGGACTGAAGTAAATTTAGTTTTTAGATTTCTTCAGTTCAAGTTCATATTTTAAAATAGGTCGGCCGCGTTAGCATGCCGGTGAAAACGCTGGAAGAGAAGAATTACTTTAGGTGGAATTTGGGTCAGTGCTTGGGTCTGTCCAGTTTTAGTCTACCGGTGTAAACGTAGCCAATACCTATACTTATACTAGTGAGTAAACACTGCAGTAAGGTATGAACAAATTGTCCCTCAACCATCTGGAGCGTCTCCGAGCGAAAAAACCTGTAATCCAGGGGCATCCGTCATGTTTAGAGTGTTTGGTCCCGGGTCGGTTTGCTTAAGCAGCACATGAAAGACTTAATTCCCAAACAAATTATGTAAAAGGAGTGCTTTACATTTTTATTAGGCACAGAATGGGTGGAAAAGCAAGCTGGGAAGATAAATGGACAGCGCAGAGCGCAATACTGGGCGTTTAAATGTGTATAAAAGAATCTTAGCGGCGTTGAGAAGTTATGATGGATTAGCCGTAAGCCAACACAGCCTTGCACCCTGAGGGGCGCGACGTCGACAACTCCACTCTCTGCCAGAGCTGCCGGAGAGAGGGCGCCCCCTTCTCACGAACCAACAAGAGAAACATGTTGATATTGTTTCCTTTTCGCGTGTCGCCAAGAGGAGGGGGAGGAGAGCCGAGCAAACGAAAATATTTGTCAGCAGCCGTGGTTGGGTAAGTCAATAAAAGTCTGAACTCGAGTCCAAATACGCTACACGCTTTTGAAAGTGTAGCGTAGGTGGATATAAATTATCAGTAAACGTGCACCAATCAAATTTAAATACCTTCCTAATAGTTGAGTATACATTATTATGTATTTTTCAATCTTCTCAACCATCCATGATCTTCTCTTCAATACACCAGTGTGACGTGTACACATACACGTCAATGTTCGCAGGCTACTTGTTTGTATCACTAGATAGTGACTGACCTACTTACTTGAAGTTCATTCATAATAAAGTATCTTCCAGATTTCTGATTTAATTGGTTCGAATACAATAGTTCAATAATTATAATAAATAATATCAATTGAGCGGTCGTGGCCGAGTGGTATAGGTGATGGCATGATGACCCACTCGCGCTGCGCTGTGCGGGTTCGAATCCCCCTACATCCATGGATATTTTGTTCTGTACCCAAGGTTGCATGGTAGAGCAGCTGATAGCTCAATGTCGCCTCGTTAAATGAGTCGATTAAATGTAAATAAATGAATAAATGGATAAATAAATATAAGCACCTAAATAGAATACCTATTCGAAATTGAATCACTCTCTGTTCTTCTTCGACTTTTCCCTCCATATTGCTACAAGTGGCGATTCTTGTGCATTCTGGAGAACACCCCGATTTTTTTGTCTACTTGCAGTTGCATTACTAAAATGAATTCTCTTGTTATTCCATCATGACTCATTCATACTTGACTTTTGTTAGATCATTTAGGAAGGGACTTTTCATCACTTAATCAGACAATACACGGGGTTTCTTTGACGTGTTCTTCTCATGTGTGCCAGGCAGTGGATACGTCACTTTTCTTTTGCGTTTACTAACAGTTTGACGCGTTTCATGATTTCTTGGTGTGCTTTGCTGATCAAATTATGTGTTTATTTTGTCTTTGTAGGTTCTTCCATTGTCAAATGATTTGTAATGATTTTCTTGTTTCATTTAAGTTTATTCTTGTGTCATTCTGTCAGTTTATTGTTGTGAGGTGTTTTGAGACAAGAAACATATGAATTAAAACACTTTGCTAACCATTCAAAAAAAGAGTTCATTTTGCTTGCCTTCATTCGCGTTTCATTAATAAATTTCAGCATCATCCTCAAATCCACGTTCTCATCTAGAAAAAAAACTATACAAAACGTAGGGAAAAGGTAGACAACGTAAGAAGGGAGGAGGAGGTAACGGTGATCACAGCCAAACGTCGGAGAGTGAGTTGCATTACAAAAGTCATATTTATTTCAGGGTTGAATCACAAAATGCCTTAACTAGATTTGATGATCTTGTCCGTTCTTTGTGACTCATTATCTTGAGCTTCTGGATTTGATCTTCGACTTCTTCTAGTGTATCCATGTGTCACTGGTTCAGCCTCTGTTTGGTCCAGCGCACTGATAACAGTTTCTTTCCGTCTCCTTTTCTTAGCAGTCCTCTAGACTCTTGGCTGATTCCTGTTAGTATCAGTAAGGGCTGTATTCTCAGCAGGGCAGAATTATTTTTCAAATTTCTCCCTCAAAAATGGAGATAAAAACTCTTCTTTCTTACACAGTTTACTGCTGAATTCTCAGCATGGCAGAATTATTTTTAAGATTTCTTCTTCAGAAATGAAGATAAAAACTCTTTTCTCTTACACAGTTTACTGAGTGTATTAGAAAAGTTGATACATAGCTTTTTTTCAATTATGTAGTCGGATATTTTTTTTGTTGGCAACTTTTTTTAGAAAACGGCTATGTATTCAATTTTCTACGTCTCTCAAAATTATAGACCAGTTGATAATTTTTTCGTTTGTCAAAAAATATACCAGCAACTCTTTAGAAACCTTTCCAGTGTTTTAGGGCTATTCGGCTTCTGAAAAAACGTGGGGTAATCGAAACGGAAACAAGGTAGACAAACATTTAATGGAATCCCATCAAAATCTCTTTATCTTTTTATCTTTATTTTTGAGGGGGGAATATCACTACCCTGCGTATACAACTTTGAGAGACCTACAGTTTGAAGTGGATTCCAAACCACAAGGTGACTCATGAGGGCTAGCACCGATTCCAGAGAAGTTTCCATGGTCTGCATACTGGAAAAGCTTGACTAGAGTCTAGGTCGAGAAGGATTTTGCGTTAGCATCCGTCCCTAAATGGGTGCCACCACAGCACGGCTGTCACTCATCTGGGTTTTCACACTGCCCTGTGTTGCTTGACTTCAACTGTGATCGAAGCCGGTGTATCATCTGCACGACGCGACGTGCAGTACATTTTTGTTAGGCTCGCTTTTTAGTCTTATATTATTGCAATAATAAAAGGATCAAGCTACAATTCTTCAACATTGTATCAAAACTGGTTGATAAAGTACGGCGTTGCACCTCAAGCGATACAATTATGATGGCCCATTATACATGGTTGATCAATGGTATTGGTGCCGGTGGCAGTTCCAACACCATGTTTAGCCAGCTAATGAACAAATAAAATACCTACCCATATCTATGCATACATGCAGTTCAGTGGCGTATCCAGGATAAATTGCGCCCAGGGCAAAACATGATCATTGCGCCCCTGAATTGGGCATTTTTTTCAGAATTTTGGCAGGCCAACGACAAATTAGGCCCTCCTATTAGGCTTTATCTGGAGCGGATAAAAAAGTCGAAAGTTGATCGTCTGTTTGGATGTACATATTGGTTTTGGTTTTTTCCCTCTTTCTCTTTCCCATTTCGCTTGCCAATTATTGCTGACACGAATTATGCCCAACCTCGTGCCCAACAGTTGAAATATCTACATTATTTTATTTTTCATTTTTTACATTTTTATCTTTTCCTCTCATTTGCGCCCTGGGATGAAGGAGCGCCCATAGTACGTGCCCCATTTGCCCCCCGTAGATACGCCTCTGATGCAGTTGGAAAAATATGGACTGAAAAACAAAGCTTTTTCCCGATTTGTGGCCATAATTTGTATACATTCTGACCGTAATTGGAGTATTACAAACGACTTTTGTTAATTAAACTAATTATTGATGACATAATATTAGTGCAGTTCTGTGATATTGCGGAGGTCAACAGCAGCCTAGCGCCGGCTACTTCCAACGCCAATTATCACTCGCCCATGCGGTATTAAATCATGAAATTAATGATTTGTTCTGAAAGATTTATTATACAGAGACTATGTGACGCAAAATAGCAGAATACGCGACTGCATAATTTATTCCTATAAATGGAAGAATTTTTATTATTTGTTGCCCTGATATTGTTCCAGTTTTATTTCCTCCATTTTATACGATTATTTCAACGATATTTCCACATTGTTATGTTTGCAGGTAAACGGGATGCATCGATGCACTCTGTGGCATACTAAATTTAAATAATGACAGATTCGATCTATTATTTATAAGATTTGCAAATTCGCTGGTCGCATTCAGCGGCTCAAAATAATCAACTGCGAGTTAAATTCGGTTAAAGTTAATAAAGTTGCAACGCTTTTATGTCGCGCAAACATTTATATTTCATTATTTTGCGTAAAACATGTTACAACTTCATATTATAATGCTTGTACCTATCTAAACATGATAATGTGGATTGAATATTCTTGGAAATGAAACTGAGAGAGGTTCTAACGAACCTTAGGTAAATAGAATGTTACATTTAAAAAGGTACTGGGCTGAAATTACTCCGTCTAACAAATTGCAAACACGTACTTACTGTTTTGTAAAATAAATAGCTGTTGACTTACGCTTGTCGTGTTAGTTCGACTGTATAGTAAAACTTCGATAATATCGTGGAATTTTATTTTTTCAATCAATAAGTCAATGAACTTGGTTAAATGAAAAGTTGGTCTTGTAGTGGTGAGAGAGACTGGGAAACTGGTGTCTGGGTCCATAATATGCAATGCACAATCATACCACCGCTGACACCTCCCAAAACGCAAAAGTCCACTGCTCAAACAACCCACCGGAAAACAACCCACCAAAGAACAACCCACCATTCAATGATATATGCCGTTCACGTTGTGAATTCAGCAGAAAGACTTTTTGGAGCAAGAATAAAGTGACAAGCTGGGAGGCTACGACTACGGCTGATGGCACCTGCAAAGTTTTGGAGCGAAACTATCAGGAGCCATCGGCCGTATCCTTCCAGCGCTCCAGCTTGTCACTTTATTTTTGCTCCAAAAAGTCATTCTACTGAAAATAGAAAGTGTATGGGATATACATACAGGGTGTCCGTTTTTCGAGGCTAAGCATGGGTATCTCGCTTATCTTAAGAGATACAAAGTCGGTTAAATTAGGAAAAAGTTGCGCATTTTCATGACAATCAATGATCCAAAAAGAAATTTGACGTATCGATTTCAGTTTTTGAGATATCGTAAGAAAACAGGAATTTGAATTTTTTTTTAATTTTTTATTAAAAAAACGGTTGAAGGTGGCCTTTTCTAATCTAGACATTGTCAGGGCACTTTTTCAAGGAATTCAAAGCTGCCAAAATCTTTATTCTAGCTTTCAAAACAACCGAGATACGACAGTCAACTTTTTGCTCAAATGGGCGCCATATTGGATTTTGATATTTTTAAATACGGTATTCTTTTCTGGTTGCAACGATGTGCCACATGTCACTGTTGAATAAATGTTCAACATTTACGTTTTTTTTTACTGTCGGTGCTGATTTTGTTTCCAAAGGACTCTTTAAAAAATTAAAAAATAATTTTTTGCTCAAAAGCATGAATTCAACAGTGGCATGAGACACATCGTTGTAACCAGAAAAAAAAATTTCATTCAAAAATGTCAAAATCCAATATGGCGCCCATAAGAGAAAAAAAAGTTGAATCTCATATTTCGGTTGTTTTAAAAGCTGGAATGGGAATTTTGGCAACAATGAATTCCGCTTGAAAAAGTGCCTGCACAATGTCTTAATTAGAAAGGACTACCTTCGACCGTTTTTCAAATAAAAAATTGAAACAAAAATTTTGCAAGGTTAAATCTTGGTAATTTTTGATTTAAATAATGACTATGTGGAGCATTTGTCATATAAGGAAAATTTTATGTCAAATTCATGCATATTTCGCCTTCTTCGAGTCAATTTGACTTTAGCTTGGTAATTTGGCCCTAAATTGCTGCTTGGGGAAGGGCAATTTGAAGATGGCGCTCACGATGGAAAAAAAGTTGAAGATGTTAGTTTTGAATCTGGCAGGCTTTGTCGAAGTCCCCACATCGCGTTTCATTAAAACATGATTGTCTGTCGGAATATCAAGTTGCAGCTCGATATCTCCAAAAATCACTGATTTATTGAAATAAGAAAAAAAAAAGTGAAGGAGTTCTTCAAGCTGGAGCCACCCGCATTTGGCGGGCCGAAAATAATCCGGGTGAAAATAATTCAAAGCCGTGAAATCGAGGTATGAGAATGTGAATATTCAGAGTCAAGGCATCATTAAAAGATGTCGCTAGCTTTCAATTCATTCGTGTAAATCCCGCGAAGCTCTATAACATAATTTACTGGCCCCTCATCGACAATTCAATAACCGTTCCTGCTTGACGTCCGACGAAATGGTGAATTGGTGCATATGAAGTAAAGCACCCGCACTTTGACCCAGTTAGTTTCTGCCGTACTCCCGCTGTGTTGACGCGCCATACTACCGCCCGCCGCCCGCCACCATCCGATTCACACGTGTTAGCACCGCCGGTCACATTCCAGCGAACTTCTCAGGTTACCTGAGCTGTCTATACACCGTTCGCGATCGTTTTGGATGCGAAAAAAATATTCCGAATTGCTGGGAATGGAGGATATCGCCGGAGATTGACCGTGGTACCTGGACCAATCCTCCTGGGCTGCCGTCCGCTCCCGACTTGTCACGTCCGTTGCCGAGTGCTTCTGCGGGCCTGTTAGCGAAGAGTTTTAGTCCCCTTCGAGGAAGCTGAGTTAGAACCCGTTTATGTTGCGTCGCGACCCTCCTAGAGGCCGAAGCGTCAAAGCCCCAATGATGAGTCCCAGCCCCCTTGGAAAATGACGAGTCGATTCCCCGGCTGATGTGTCTCAAAGGCCCCTTGGAGAAAGCCGAGTTGGAACCCTTCGGAGTCGTGTTTTGGTCTCCTTGGGGGCACGCTGAGTCGAGAACCCTCCAGGTTGAGTTTTGACCCTCCGAGAGACTGATGAGTTGCTTCCCCCGTTGAGTTGCAACCCGTCTCTAGGATGTCGTGTCAGAGCCCTTGGACGTTGAGTCTTGATCCGCCTCCAGGTGTCGAGTCAGAGCCCTCCGACGACGAGTTCCAGCCCTTTTGTCAGGTCGATGTGCCAAGGCCCTTCCGGTGTTGAGTTTCGACCCTTCTCCAAGTCGTAGAGTTGGGACCCGTTGACGAAGTGTTTCGAACCCCCTCCAGGATGCTGAGTCGCGTTCCCTCGACGGTGAGTTCTAGCCCACCTCGAGGATGTCGAGTTGAAACCCCTAAATGAACCAGGCCCGATAGAAATGAGGTCTCTCGTTTCGGTATCTCGTGTGGCGGAGTGATGACCTCGACGAGCGGGAGGTTAGTCTTGGTGAGTTGGGATAGTTGCTTACGGTTAGGCTTTGTCGGAAAAATGTATGATGGGGCTCACGCGTGCGTTCTGAATCTGCCTGCACGTGCTGGTATCTGCGCTACTGTCTGCCGTCAGGTACAGCCACTTTCAAGCCTCGTCCTTTGTTGGATACCTTCATAGAAAGGTATTCGCGCTCTTGGGCCCTCTGGACTTGGCTTTGTGACTGCGGTACTCAGAGCACCGGACCTAGTGGGTTAGATCTGGAGACTCGCGGGTGAGCTTCCTCTGCGTTTCTGAAGCTCCTAGTTATTCGGAAAATGTAAATTTTGAGAACTACGGGAAAAATCAAGTAATTGAAATAAAATAGAATCGCGTTGAGATCGGGGTTCGGACCCTGCCGTAGAGTCGTAATTGTTGATCGGATTGTTGGACACCCCCCCCCCCCTCCTTGAAACTAATGATTTTGTTTTAGCACCACGACAGTTCCGGATATTTCCATATAGAGCTTGTTACGGGAATGAAGACGTTCTTATTCGAAACTGATGAATTTAATCCGGTACCCAGCGACGCCACCGTTCAGATAGGGACTTTGTAAAAATGAATTGTTATTAGGGCTCGATCAGGAACAGTGTAGACGGCGATTACTTCGTGTTAGGGCAAAGATTATTTCGACGCCTCTCCGCATCGGCTTTTCGGCGAACACCCTGTATAGTCAATTCTTTGCGTTTTGTTTCTCCTGGCTGCGGTCTTCCCTCACAAACTGCTGAACAACAACAAACTAGCGCGTATACGGGGCGTGCTCAAAACGTTCTCCACGTTAAATTAGTACCTTGATTTGAGTAATTTGTTTCGCGTACACCATCGGTTCGAAAGTTTTTGGAAGGGCGAAATTTGGTTCAATATTTCCGGTTATAGGCACTTTCGATTACGGGAATCTTTCTGAGCGTTGGGGGCAATTCACGGCGACAACAGGTTTGAAGCCCCCACAAAGGCCAGCCATATCCAATCCCTTCCAAACGGGCAAAAGAGAACCATAGCCCAAAAAGAGCGTTAGCCTTTGAAAAGAGGCTCCACAAAAAGGGGGCCACCGCACACACCGGCCCACAAATCTTAGATTGCATTCGTGGTCGAAGTCACTCTTTTCTTTGCAGTGCCTTGAAGCCGGGCCTAACCCTAACATAACCTCTAACACTAACATAAATGTTGGATCTGATTGGACCACAAAAAGAACTTTGAACCGCGAAAGCCAGTCAGAATTAAATGTCGGTCAAGGTGTAGAGTCAGGTGTTCGTCGGGGGGTTGGGGTGTTGGGACGTCTGAAATAATTAGGGGAAAGTTATCTCTTCGGTAATAGGTTAGATCTTTTAGATAATTCAGCCTGCGATGTGAAGGTAGGACTAGGTATAGGAGCGAGCCATTATTTAAACATTTTGAATTGTACATAGAAGTAAATAGATTGATGTTATGTTAAAATTTTATACTGTGTCTTATTGTGTTCAAACTTGTAGTCAGACCTGTCTCAACAATCTCGAGAACTCTATAATCGAACAACAAGAAGAGAGGCACAACGGGATGTCGTCCTGATACTAGATGATCATCGGCCAGGCGGTTCCAAAAGCGGGAAAAGTGATTTAATTCAAATAAGTTGAATTAAATGCCAGTCTAATGGGTTGCCTACCCATTCAGGGGCCAAGGCGATAGCTGGGGTCGTTTCAAAGCGTATTTCGGAAACGCCTCAAGATATTCCAAAACTGTTTGCAGCACCTTCATGAGCATGAAATCCGACATCAATGTCCTGATATACATACGTCCATCGGTTATGGTTCAAGATTCACGATTTTTCAACAAATTTTTTCTACTTCACCCTGTATAAAGTGTCTGCACGATTTGCGCCGATGTCCCTACATCCAGATTGATCCAGGGTGATCTCAGCAACATTCATGCAAAGTGGTAATGCTTGGTATAAAAGTGCAAGCTACCCCTGATTTTAAGTACATGATAGTAAACTTGTATTGTCTACCCTGGGCAATTTTAGTTTATCCTGAAATTGGGATCGGCCGGTAACACAAACATCCAATCTCCTATGATAAATCGAATGGATTTTTCTAAACTTTTTCATTTCGGGATATGCAACGGCCCGCATATACGAATAAGCTAAGTGTACCAAAAAATCCAGCTGGTGCCTCTACAGTTGTTATGTCATCCCCCATCGTCATCATCATCAACAACAGCAGCAACAACAACACACGCCCCATCACAACAAACATGAAACGACTCGGTGGTGGTCGTGATAATTTAAAAAAAACATCACCACCGCCGGTACGCGAGAAGCACACATTCACACAGAGTAGGTATGTAACAAATAATACGGCGAAATTAAAAATCTCGACCGCGGCGCGGCGATATTAAAACCTCATCCTATAAAAATAAAAACACTTGTTGCATTTATCTCTTAATCCGTTTCGTTCGTTTGCACATTTTCATTAGTGCCATTGTCATGGACGCGTCGAGACGCGCACCGTCAATTTAGATTAGCGGAGCACACCGACAATGGCCGTAATGAACAGGCGATGGATGGTATGGGGATAAAAAAAACGCGATTCCGATGACATTTCCTCTAAAAAAAAAGAGAGAAAAACCATTCGATAATAATTATTATGCTAAGCTGAATTCAACAAGGTTGATGGAAGGGAAGTTCTTCGCATTTTCGCGAACTATTTTAAACTGCAAGAGAGTGGGAATAAAAGAACCACCGATATCAAAAATCATTGCGCAGACAAGTAGGTATAGGCAAGAAGATTTGTCGATTATGAAAAAACTACGATGCGGCTATGACAGGCGGAGCTCAGGCCCTAATAACATGGGATTGCCTAAAAAGTTCAACTCATCTTCAAATCCGTCAATCCTATTATGACAGACTCCCATAACTCTGGCGTAACAACTCTTCAAAATTATTTTTTTCTGGCTATTAAACCAAAGAGCTTTTTCCAGAACTCGATAAGTCCCTTCTTGTGGATTGTGATAGCGATATATTCATGAAAAAAATAAGGATAACGCGTTGTTGAGCTGGTCTGAGTTGACAATGACAAACGTGAGTCCTTCTCAGTGGCAGCGTTTTAGGATGGCGTAAGCCAAGTTCTATTTTTGAAACCAGACGGGCGGGCAAACACCATACGCTCTTTGACCACCCCACTATTCCCTATTTCAATATTTCCTTATCTTACAACTACCTCTTAATTAATTTCTGATGCCTGGGTGGTGAGATGAGATCTCATCGTTGCTTCATGCGGGATCGATTCGGTCCTTCTTATGTTTTTGGTCGGACTTAGGAGTTTCTGCATAATTATGAAGATCGAAAATCTTCAGCCGGTTTAATCGTTCCTGGGCGAAGATCAAAGTCGTTCAAAATTCTCCAAGGTGACACAATTTTCCCGCAAATTTGTGAATTGTCCCACTGACCACCCTAGATGATCGTTTCTGATTTTAGACTGCCAGAATCAGTCGATAATTGCTTTGCAGCCTGAGCCTGACGTACATATTTGTCAAGTTCATTGACGACTGACTCCCTTATAGGTGGCAAATCTGTCCATAGTGGTGTCTACAGGCGTGATCCCTGGTCCACAGTGCTGTCGTCTACTCTCAACCCCACTTGAACGGAGGGAGATGGGATGTTGGGGTTCACGTCATCGGCTTGTCCACAGATCTCGCCAGCCTCGAACATCACCAGCAGAATGTGTTGGCGCAATGCAGACTGAGTCCGTGGAAACTTGTTAAGGGTTTTTGATTTTGTCACAAACAAATCCTTCCGTGCTTCGTTCAAGTCCTTGCTTTAGTTCGCGCCGTATAGGAAGGCCACGAAATTTTCTACGACGCTAACTGGAGCATCGGTAATAAAAGGGGTAAAAGAAATTACAAAGAAAGCGGCAGCACTCTTTGGGAAGCTCTTCAACACTTTCACTGTCGACTTATTTCCTTTTCACATGAAAGATAAGACGGTATCAAAACTGGTAAACGCATGGAACTTCGTAATGCAGTGGTCTTTCACTCGCCAAAACTCTCATGGCAGGCAATCTGGTGTAAGTACTGTTATGTATTGCATTTTGCATTGTACGGCCTGTGCCCAACAGGATCCAAAGCTCACGCAGTCCAAGATGTTTTCATCCGAAACAATAGATTACTGAAAGCACTACAACATCGGAGTCAACAGTGCAAATGAGGATCGACTGAGTACCATGGACAGTCATATCTTTTGCGTAAGCCATAATTCTACCGTCAGCCTCCTCTGCCGCAGCACAAGACAACCCTGCAACAGATGTCCAACCGTTTCCAGCTGATCTGATGGCCCTCATCGATTCTGGATTACTACCAAACAATGAGACGCCCCGACCAAAAATCAACTTGGTTTTATTTAAAGCTTTCATAACCAAAAGGCATTTTTAATACCATTTGAATATAAAATACCGGCGCTACGATCTCCACGTTGATCCAATCAAGTCAATGTTGCCGCCAATCGGTTGAGCAATCGGTACGACTAATTTGGTGATTTTCCCAAAATTTGGGCGCCATTTTGTAATAGGGGCTGTACAGCGTCCCCTATCGATTTTTTCCCTGGCTCATCTGATAAAATTAGTTGAAATGGTTCCAAGAAACCCTATGCCAAGTTTAATTTTGTTTACTAAAAATGCAATATCATTCAACGTACTGACCGCACTAATGAAAAACATACCTACATTGAAATAAGCAATTAAGTACCTATTCCAGAGTCTGCATTGTCTGCAATTTTGAAAAATTAACTTCTCGTTGCCCTCATCGACTCCGGATTCCTACCAAACAGTAAGAGGTAGGTACCCGAAATTTCCGAAAAAAAAAAATTGGTTTCTCTTAATACTAACTAACCGACGCGCTTTTTTTAGACAATTTGGATCCAAAATAACGGTCCCCCGACTACTAGTGCAGTAAAGATAGGTTTTGAGGTTGAAAAAATTAATTCATGAAATTTTGAAGCTGTTATCGATTCAGAATTTCTTCTCCTACCATGTACTTGAAATCCCCGAAAATCCCATTGGAGCATTTTTCTTGCGGCGCTGTCAAAGTATATCATGTTTGCTGCAACAAGTCCGAAAATTGTATCCTCGCTTTTGTCACATTAGAGCTATATTGTTAGTTCAGAGCTGTTGGTATATACTTCAGGGCATGACGAGAACGTCATCTAATCCGCTGAAATCTTATTTCCCGCAAAAGAAAACACGTAACTCGCTCTAATCTGCAATTACCAGTGGTAATCAAGTGTAGTTCGGGGATTAGTGACCAAATTTAATAAAATCTGTTCTTTTTGTGATAAAGGCATGAAATTTGGTATGAGTGGTCTTCATGGTCCCCTTTTCAAATGTAGACATAGCGTCTCGCTATATTTTGATTGGGGGGGCTTAGGGACCCCCTTGAAAATTGAAGATGCAGAAACTCATGCAAGCCACCATTAAAATAATTGTCACGCATCTCAAAAAGTAATCATTCGACTCTACGTTAAATCTCAACAAGAGACACACCAGTTGTCACCATGTACGCACTGTTCTTCATAATGGAAAAAAAAATCTTCGGAATGTCCAAAAAAAAATCGGGTTTTCATAATTTTTTCATGCAATAGAGGAATAAATTTATCTTCCGCATATCATTATCCTCCAATTCGTATTCGCCGAAGCCATTGATGAAGTCCATTTCTTCATATTGACATCTATGAGCAACAATTCCAGATCAAACCAGCCAATTCAAGTGCTTAGTTCAGCAGCGTTTTTTCAATGTTACCAATTGATATGAATGACAATTTATTATTGGGTGGATAGCCTCAACTGTTTTATAATTTTATTGAGTATAACTGGATAAGGAGTGATGCGCGAAAGCCCCTAATTTTTTTCAAAACCGCCACCTATCACTGTTAGAATTGCACAAAATTTCATGCTACTTTGGCGAAACAACAGCAAATACAGACTAAAGAGTATAGACAAACGCCAATACGATCTGCAGTTGTCAAGTAGAAGGCACAAAGAATGAGGATTGAGGCGTGGAATACTTCAAAGCACTCAGTTCGAGTGAATACACGGTATAGAAATATTTTCAACACACCCTAGGAGCACAAATTTTATGATGGTGAGCGACGCCAAAAAAAAAATTCCTATGCTTTCGCGCTCGGTTCCGCGTGTAGTCATATAAAATTAGGTTACAGAATAGTTCCAGCTATCCATCCATTCATAAATTGTCGATCATATTGATTGGGAACAATTGAAAAACGCTGTTGAACTTCCCACTTGAATTGGCTCATTTCTTAGAGAGCTGTCATCCCTAGAATGACAGTATCAAAAAACAAACTTCATGAATAGCTTCGGCAAATACAAATTAGTGAATAATGATACACAGCAGATCAACTCACCGTTTCTTAGATTAAAAAATTATTAAAAACTGTGTTTTTTTCTGACACTCCAAAGAAATTTTTTTTTAACACGGAGAACAATGTGTACATGGCGACAACTGTCGTGTCTCTTGTCAAGGTTTGGTGTAGAGTCAAATGATTACCTTTTGACATGTGTGACGATATTTACCGGTGGTTTGTGAGAGTTCCTGAGACTCCAAATTTTTAAGGGGGTCCTTCGGCCCCCCTAACCAAAATATGGCGAGGCGTCATGCTTACATTTGGAAATAAGACCATGAGGACCACTCATACCAAATTTCATGCCTCTGTCGCAAATCAAACAGATTTTAATAAACTTGGTTACTAACCCTCGGATTATCTTTAATCAACACTGTTAATGGGGCCTTGCAATTGAAAAACTCAACGTGAGGTCGCCACTACTGTAGGGAGCGCCTACTCCGATGAAGCGGCCGTAACGACGGGAAAAACAGGGGAGTTTGAGTAGTTTGACCAGTAACTGACAGTGACTGGAGACGTCAAGCAAGAAACAGAGGTTATCCAAATTTCAAATCAAGACATAAAATGACGGACGTCAGTCGCTGAGGTGTCAACGCCGTCAAAATTGTCGAATTTGCCCCCCAACGGTTGTGGCGCCCTCGGTGTGTGAAAGTGGCAGTGCATAAGGTCCCATTGGGAATTAAAGCGATTTCCGTCTTTTTTGTTCTCGTGGAATACGAGTTAGAGGTTCAAACGAAGGTCTGGTCATGCCCTGCAGCATATACCAACAGTCCTAAGTCAACAATGTAGTTCTAGTGTGACAAAAACAAGAATATCATTTTCGGACTAGTTGCAGCAAACATGATATACTTTGACAGCGCCGCAAGAAGAATGCTCAACTGGGATTTTCGGGGATTTTGAGTATGTGGTAGAGAATGAAATTCTGAATCGATATCTGCTATAAAATTTCATGAATTAATTTTTTCAAGGTTTGGGTTTTTTTTTGACTATCTTTACTGAACTATACCACGTTGCTCTGATCAAGTCAATGTTGCTGCCAATCAATCTAGCAACTTCGAAATAGATTGAAATGATACTTGTCCGGCAATTGTACGACCAATTTGGTGATTTTTCCAAATTGGCCCGCCATTTTGGAAAAAGGGGGCTGTACACTGTACAGCGCCCCCATCGTTTTTTTTTCTGGCTCATCGGATGAAATTTCTTGAAATGGTCTCAAAAAACTCTATGCCAAGTTTCATCCCATTAACAAAAAGTGCAGTATCATTCAGCGTACCGACCGCACGGTACAGTGGAATCGGTACAACACAAAAAGAAGACTTAATACTGCACTTCTGGAATGCAATGAAACTTGAGACGTAATTTATAGAGACCATTTAAAGTAATTTTATCCCATGAGCCAGAAAAAATATCGATGGGGGGGACGCTGCACATTTCCACAATTGCGGCCAAGTTTTGAGAAACTCTCAAAATTGTTTATGTAATAGACCATTTCCACTGACGTCACACAGCTCCGTCTTCAACAGCTGATTCGGGGCAACGTCAGTCAGATTTGCGCTATCTGTCATGGGGCACGTGGGCTACGTCAGTGATGTGCGTCAGTCAGACTGGTAGTGTGTCAATATGGCAGTCGATGTCGGTGTGTGAAAGTCACTGGAGTCAAAAAGTTCTGACAACTGACACGTATAGTTGAAATCAGGTTGACGTTGCCCCGAATCAGCCGTTCGACACGTGCGTTTGACGTCATGCGGGAATGGTCTATTGCTGAAAAAGCATCATTTTCTTATACTTTGAGGATGCTGGATCGATTGGCAGTAACTGTAACAGTATTGGACCCGCAGAGAGGCCGCTGCGTTGCTACATTTTGTGCAACGTATTTTGTGTTCAAGTGATGTAAAGGAATAATTTTGGTAAAGTCTCGAAGAAAAAGTTTCTTATGATTTTTTCCCAAAATTTCGGGGGTGCCATACCGTTTGGCAACAATGTTGAATTTGTGAGGGCAATCAAAACTTGTAAACAGCGTTTCTCTTGGAGTGTTAGTAATGATGATGGGGTGAAGTATTCCTTCATGGCAGCAACGTGTACGCTCCAGCGAGGATGCAAGAACTGACCACCCCTAGTAGTGACAATACGCCCCCAGTCCTTACGATAAAGGCCCCTGGTAAGCGGTAAATAATTACTATAGTAGGTTCACTTGTACCGTGATTCTAGTTGGCTGTGAGATTTTGCTTCTAAGTTTTCAAATCTGATATTTGAAAACTCCCTAGAACTTGGCAGTTGGTTGCATTGATGTTTGAAAGTTTAAGCTTGACGACAAGATCAACAATTTTACCGTTTGTCAAATCAAGTGTCAAATAGACTAAAAATCACGAGTTTCACGAAAATTGTGGTGGAATTATGCCCATTACTGTGAAAACTGTGTTTGCGCCTCAGCTTGTGTCTTGAACAATAACGTCCAGTGCCCATTTTGAAGCTCTCGAGGGTGCCATCAAGAACTCGCTTCTGGGAGAAAATTGGCGGAGTATAGTGCTGGGCATGGACCCTATAACGTTCAGCTTTGCGGAGAAGACGTGAATTTATTTTCAAAAACCACATAATATTAGTGCGGGCGCTAAGAGCCAAAATTGGGATGAACCTTGCAAATTGTGATGAAAGCATGAAATTTGGTACACGTACCCAGAATAAGCACCTCTCTTAGATAAGAGGTGGAGCCACGCCAAATTTTCACCGGAAGGGGGCTCGGGGGGCTCCTGAAAGTTTAAGGTGCTAGGGCTCCCACCAAACCGCTTATCAGTTTGTTTTATCAATTAAAAAGGAAACTCATGAATATATCGTGGAAATTGACGACATTTATCGCCTTGTCCCGGGAATTTTTCTTGATGAAAAAAAATAAGTTCTTCGGCAGAACACACAAATTGGTTTTATTTTATTTTCACCTACAAAGAATTAATAAGGAGATGTGCAACACGTTGTTTCCCACAAATTCGTATTCTCTGAATTCGTTTGTGGAGTCAAAATTTAGATGGTGTATCTTCTTGAAGAGGGGCATTCCAAAGAGTAAGCTATTTTCAACACTAAGTTTAAACAGAATTTTTTCAATGTTCTGAATCAAAATTACTGAATTCCTTCCAGCAATGCATACCCTAAACCCTTCTTTGGAAGTACCGCGTGCGATTGAACGTGAAGTAAATCCTGAAACACTATCAGAATTTTTCTTCTGTGATGCTACTATCCACTCTCGACCGGGGCAATTAGGTTCCTACACAGCATGCGCGGAGTGTATACACGATGCAGGGTATTTTCTCGGTTCAGTCAAATCTTTCATGGTTGAAATTGTGTCATAATATTGAAATAACGTGTATACACTCCGCGCATGCTGTGTAGGAACCTAATTGCCCCGGTCGAGAGTGGATAGTAGCATCACAGAAGAAAAATTCTGATAGTGTTTCAGGATTGACTCCACGTTCAATCGCACGCGGTACTTCCAAAGAAGGGTTTAGAGTATGCATTGCTGGAAGGAATTCAGTAATTTCGATTCAGAACATTGAAACAATTCTGTTTGAACTTAGTGTTGAAAATAGCTTACTCTTTGGAATGCCCCTCTTCAAGAAGATACACCATCAAAATTTTGACTCCACAAACGAATTCAGAGGATACGAATTTGTGGGAAACAACGTGTTGCACATCTCATTATTAATTCTTTGTAGGTGAAAATAAAATAAAACCAATTTGTGTGTTCTGCCGAAGAACTTATTTTTTTTCATCATGAAAAATTTCCGGGACAAGGCGATAAACGTCGTCAATTTTCACGATATATCCATGAGTTTCCTTTTTAATTAATAAAACGAACTGATAAGCGGTTTGGTTGGAGCCCTAACACCTTAAACTTTCAGGAGCCCCCCGAGCCCCCTTCCGGTGAAAATTCGGCGTGGCTTTACCTCTTATCTAAGAGAGGTGCTCATTCTGAGTATGTGTAGCAAATTTCATGCTTCCATCACCATTTGCAAGGTTCATTCACCTAGTGCCCCCACTATATGGAAGCATTGTGAACTATTCCTGGTTTTTAAAAGAAGTACCCACACTCTGGAAGACTGGGAACTCTGGGAAGCTACCTACACTCTTCTAATTTTTGTGTGGATGGGATTCATCGGCGTGATTACTTGATTTCACTGCTCAGGACATCGTACTGGAACAAGAAATTTGCGGAACTTGTGAAAGGTGAACTACATCCACTCCATACTTGAATTTGCAAAGTTAATTTCGGTATTTTTTCATTTTTGACAGGAACAGCCGACACATCAACATATCCTATCTTGACAAAACGCACCAACATAACCTATCTTTCGAAGCCAAATGAGCCATCAAAACAATTCATGGTGTTGGATATCTTCTCGTAAATGAATCCGTAGAATAGCTAGGCACTCTCGCACTCATGCAATTATCTCGCGATCTATCGCAATCTTCTCAATCGGGCTCGAGATTTTCCCAGATAATTTTGGCCAAGCGTTTCCCTTGGGCTGCTCTTGTTCCTAGATAAATGCCCTCCTCCTACGGAGTCGGGCATTTATCGCCACAACCAGCACTCGCAATCGCCTCGCCAAAATTATCCGAAAATCAAAGCACCTAGTGATATTACTGTTGAAAGGAAGGATTTACTCAGACGCCCCAATTCTTTGCCTAACATTTCAAACTCAACAGTCCAACGATACGAACAGATGAAACGTCGGCAAGGTATACGAGTATAGGTATCATTCGAAAACTATACTGTCAGGATTTGTGACTTTGGCAGAGAGAGCAAAATAAATACAGTTTTATAGACTTATATGTGAGCCACTTTTTTTGGAGGTCAGCGTGGTTGACAGATCTTCTTCAAATGCGATAGAGTCGAGCCAAAAAATTTAGATAAAATTCGATTAGATAGAAAAAGGAAATACGTGAAATCGTTTGAAAGTGTCCGAAATGTACAATATGTCTGGCTTCAGCGTACTTGGACATCAATTATTATGACTCCCTTGTATTGCCTCACCTTGGCAGTCGGTGCGCTCGCAGAAACTTTGATAATCCCCGGTATAGTGTTAGCCTGCGCCCCAGATAACGCTCCACCGTTGATGATAGCGATAGCCCGGAACATCCTTTGAACATGTTGTGAATTTGTGACGGTTCTTGTATAACTAAGTTCGCGCGCCATCCCATATACTCACCCACAATACTTCCCGAATACACACATTTAACATCTAAGATTCGATAAGCGCGTATCTATCAGCGTATCAAACTTTCTACAGTAAACATCAAAGCCTCAATTTAATTATGCTAATTAATGGCTGGGCTCTCGCATTTCCACCCAACTTAGCGCCATGCACACGGAAAACTCGAGAATTTCTTACGGGGCGCGCGCGATGCTGCTGGATCTGCTCTGGCGCGAAAGTTTGTTATTGCATCAAATTTGCGGAATAATAATTTTTAGAAGTTCTTCTTCTTGGTACGGAGAAAGCTATAAATATTACCGACGGAACCCTATTTGAGGTAATTGCCCAGACCGTTTTACAGGATGGACCCCTACATTCTACATACAATATTATATAGTAGTTCGATGGCTGAATTTCAAACTAAGGATGAACTTTTGGACAGTTATTCTAATGAATTTTCTTTCGTACTTAATTATTGACCTTTGTTTATTCACAATCAAGTACCCACAAATATTATTCTATCGAACACACATCTCAAGTTTTTTAATCAGTCAATGATCAATGACTGGGGAACCGTATGAAATTTTCAATACAGATGTCATGCATATGGGCCTAAGAAGTCAGCACGGTTCAATTCTCAGCTCTATACTCACTGGTTCTAGTAACAATTCATTTTACAGTCAAAAAATGAATGGAAAGCCCAGTAACGTCCAAGTGTTGATGATTTAAGTTGCTTCTTATCGATCATCGCCATAGATTGGTATCCTCCAAGATTTTTAATTCACCGTGGCGTGGGCCACGAGTGCCAGGATGATTCTTATATACGCTCCAAAAAATCGTTTATTACAAATCCCAGCGTGATGCCCCGCATCTCCCATGAAAAAAGTGCGTCTTTGATTTATTCAAGCATCAAAAATGATGGATAATACCGTCAATTTTATTGCCTTCTTGATATTTTGTACCGGCAGCCAGAGAGAGCCTATCATTTCATAATGCGTCGATGAAGTTTGGACACGTCTGGCATTTAAACTCTTCATTACGTTCGGCCGGATCTCAGCAACCTGCGAATTAATGGGTAGGTAGGCTGATACACACCGTCCTTTATTATACCACCTACCGGCATGCGGTAGCTCCCATAGATCGTGTGCTATTTATTCTAATTAAGTGATTACAGGTGCTCTGCGTATGGACAAATGAAAGGTTTTTAAAGGGTTAGTCTCTCGATGGGTATATTATTGCAGAATAGTATTCAACACGACGTCGCTGATTGACTCTTTGGGCTCGTTGCTGGCGCACCTTTGGCATGTACAAACAATTAGCACCCCGCTTCAAGCTGAATTTACATTTTCTTCACACAACTTCTCTTGAGGCCTCGAGCTGGTGGTCGTATTCTAACATTCGTACAATTCTAATGACGACGTGACCAAGTTTACACTACCTCAATCATTGATACCGGTAAAGTTCTATGTCGATAAGTGCAATCACTGACATCGCCGACATGAGCGCGCTTCTCCAAATTACAGGTGTGTAATGTGGAAGCTGTAATTTACAAAGAATTTATTATTCATACATTCCGTTTTTGTAGAGAGGTACATAAACTACGGTCTGTTGCTGCAGCAGCATCCGTTGTGAAACTTTGTATGTTTCTCAATCACCCAATTTTATATACGCGGCATAACCAAATACGAATCGTTGGCTAAGACATGAAATTTCACACATGTTGATCAAATCGATTTTTGGTAATGCAAACAGCGAATAAGTATGGAAAGATTGCACCTCGGATTGCATTAATGCGTTTCCCTTTTCGAGATTTCCCAGTCGAGCGTCATTTCAATTAACAATTCATTGCAAAGAACAAATTTACACAAAACGCGAAAAGTTCAGTAATAACTAGGCAAGTACCTGAGCGCAGTGTTTAAGCTTCCCTAATGCATGTTTCCTCAGCTTTTGCTTTTGGGGGGTAGCGGGAGACTTTTGAGCGAGGCTAAGGCGGAGGTTTTCTGGGTACGAGGCGTAGCTTAGGTACTTTTTCGCATTTCCCCGTAAAATCTTGGCGCGACAATATTAAAGAGTTTAGCACCAACTTAAAACTAATAAATCACAAAAGGGGCACGGCGGCGCCGCAATTCATCAGTCTGTCCTCCAGCCAAGTCCCCCCCGACCGCCCCCAACGGGATAAAATCCAAAATGCGCCCTCGTCGTCGTCGTCTTCTTCGTCATTTTATTACTTAACATGTGTCGTGTGCGACTTTAATAACTTTCGGTGTAGTTTTTTTTTCATTGTGTTTGGGGGGCCACGGCTAGTTATATTGATTCCAAAGTTTCTGCCTTGATGATTCTCTAAAGAGTTAGAGAGTGTAAAAGTTAGAGTGATAACATGTGAGGCGGGAGCGGCTGTGACATCCTGCACACGCGGCCATTGTGCCGTCCGAAATTTATAACACACGTCCCATTATCGGTTCCTCGAACTGCAACCTGGGAAAATCCCCTTCCGCATTTTCCAAAATCGCATTTAGATCGCTTTAATTTAGATCTGTTTCACCTAAAAATATTCGATTTCACCTTTGAGATACTCAAATAAGTTGCGTATTGGAGTTGTTTTGGAAAAAAAAAATAAAAATTGTGTGACAACAGAAGGTTCGACTGCAAGTCGAGTCCAAATTGTATACAAACGAAAATCTTGCACTACAAATCTCATCAGTCCACAATACTGTTACGAAAGACGATTCTCGTGCATTCTGGAGCACACCACGCAGTCTTTCTGGACTCTTCGAGTGTGCGCATAAGATCGCAGTGTACAGGTGCGAAGCTCCAGTGCATTCCAGAAAATACACGAAGGTTGAACCGTTAAAATTTACGTAGAGACTTCAAAAGAGAGTAGAACACATCTGTCTATTTGGTGGAGGTGCTGGATTCACCGCACGTTGGAATTGCACGCGAAAGTCGCCTGGAAACCATATGCTGGGTCATTGTGGAATTGCTGGAGGACCAATGGAAGACTTCAAGAATACTAGTCGGAGGTATATAATAAGCACCACGGATCGGCTGCAGATGGAGTATTGAAATCGGAGTGATCGAAAGCTATAGAAAGCGAGCAGTAATCAGAAATATTCGCAAGCAGTAATTGTTAGCGTGTATTTATTTCATTACGCAGTAATAAACAGTGTGTGTTTTAAAACGATCGTCTCAATTATAACTGAGCCTAAACGCGAAATACGTAATAATAAATTCCCGATAATTCCAGAATGTCCACTGGCAACCTTCCATGGAACATGGGATGATTTTCACATTCTGGCCCTAGCAGCACCAGAATGAACGACAACAACAACTGTACCTGAGTTAAGGTGGATTTATACTCGCAGAAAATAAGAATAAAAATTAATATAACGATAAGAATAAAAATAAGAAGAACAAGAACGGCAACTGCCCATTTATATTCCAGAAATAAGAATAAGAAATAGTCTGAAACATTGCTCCTAGGTGTTGCTGGAAGCATTAGAATGACAGTCGTCAAAATTTTTAGTTACAGTTTCTAGCTTTATGCTGTTGTTATGGCAGTTGTCTTTCTACTTGTTTTGTTTGTTGTCATACAATATCACTAATCTGTTATGATACTTGAATAGGTAAGTATCCAAAAGAATTTTTTACATCGCGTTATTTCAAATTAATATCATGTGTAGTGTAGGTATCTACTTCTCAATCTAAATTATTGCAGTTATAGACAATTATCACTGATTTGAACTTGTGAGGGTAACTGGTAGATGGCGCCACGTTTGGACCGCGGTCGATGCCGCCGCTACAAAACAACCCGTGGAAGTTTCTCGCCTACCCAAAGACAGGCGGTTTCAGGCAACTCTTGCTACATCGATGTACTGCGGATTGCATGAAAACAGCCCCCATCATCATCGGCAAAGATCGACTGCGTTCGTCACTCGTTCGGCTTATCTTCGAGCAGAAGTTGAAAGTATTCAACTTGTTATTTTTATTCTTAAATTTCTTGAGCAGTAGCGGCGGTAAGTGTGTTTTTTTTGAGAGGGGATAGGATCTCGTCATCAACGGAAGAAAAAACAAGCCACGTAAGGCTTTAAAACACAATGTAGAATATTATTCTACAAGTTAACCGCGTAACTTGATTAATCAATAACATTGAGGATGATTTGTGCAGAATTTAGGAAAAATTTCGCCCTCAAAGACTCTTTTACGCCGCCACTGTTGCCATATCTGCGCATCTTCAATACGTAACAGTGAATGGAAAGTTGTAATTCCTCATTCTTATTGTTATTTCTTATTTTGGTGTATAAATGCTCCCATCTGGAAGCTCATTTTCAACATTCTCATATTTTTATTCTTATTGATATTTTTATTCTTATTTTCTGCAAGTATAAATCCACCTTTAGAGCTCGTAGCCTCGTCTGTAGGTCTTCAACATCACCATCGTCAACTTGGCACTCATCCACTTGCTGTATCCATCTATACTATGTCATGTTTCCCAAAACCCCCAAGGGCCATGAAAAGAAATGGAGACATCGAACAGATGCAAAGCACAGTCAGGTTCAACAAGAAAGCACTATCTTCCGAAATAGCCAACACTGAAGCGAAGTGCAGCTTTGTCAAGAGGTCGAAATGGACCCGTGGGTAAAGAAGTACCAAATTGTCACAAAGCGACCGAAAAGCCCGAAATGCCGGTACACTAGAAGTTAGCGAACTACTACAACAATCATGCAGGACTACATCAAGTATTAAGGTCGTCAAGGTCAGAGACTCAAACGTCTCAAAAACTAGGAGTCACCTGGGCCAGATGGCACCCCCAATGAGAATAATCAAGAAAGTGATTCAAATCAAACAGCAACTTATAAGACATAAGCATACAGATTATCACTAGTAGCCGACAAAGCTCCTAACAGAACACCGCTGCTTCGATGCCTACTTGCGTAGGATCGGCAAGTCGTAGATCACAGATAAGACAATGTTAGTTCCGGTAATGAACTAGAGAATTTTTTTGACATTTCCCTTTCGATTTTTTTTTGTCATTTAGGGCTCAATTCCAACATATATCTGTCACTGACTAGAGCTAACAAGCTTGAAACAAACGTTTGTATGCCAGTTATGGGGGAATTGACAGTTTTCTCAATGAAATAGTCACTGCGAATTGACATTTCATTTTACCTTTTGTACCTTCATTCTTCCCGAAAATGAGTTTTGTTGTCACCTAGTAAATTCAATTAATTTCGGCGTTTTAACGTCAACAAAAATCCAGGCGGGTCCTTGCCTTGCAGCCGCAGAAGAGCGGCTCAATCTGGCTTGGATTCTAAAACCTGGATCATTCAGTAAGTGTTTTTTCCTCTTTTTTTTACTTTTTTTCCCCTTTTTTTCCCTTTTTTTCTCCTCTTTTTTTCCTTTTTCTCCTTTCGATTCAAATAATTATTCCTGACCGGGGTTCCGGTAATGAACTAGAGAATTTGTTTGACATTTCCCTTTCGATTTTATTTTTTTTTGTCATTTAGGGCTTAATTCCAACATATATCTGTCACTGACGAGAGCTAACAAGCTCGAAACAAAGGTTTGTATGCCAGTTATGGGGGGAATTAACAGTTTTTTCAATGAAATAGTCAATGCGAATTGACATTTCATCTTACCTTTTGTACCTTTATTCTTCCCGAAAATGAGTTTTGTCACCTAGTAAATTCAATGTTGATCTTATAAGTGTAACTCAATAATTATTTCAAAAGGTGAAAATGTATTGTTGTGGTGATAAACTTTTGATGATTTCTGTATTCCGATACCGATGTCTTATCAAATCATTCAAATCTATGGGGCTTTCTATTCCAATAGAGTACCAGAGGGCATTATGAGTACTGCTATAGTAATTCAGTACCCGGGTGATTACTGGCAATTGCCTGCAGTCAAGTAAGTAACAGAAGTCAATGTTAGGTATCCCGCAAATTGATATGAGCCTTTGAAAAATTGTTCACAGGTTGCCCTCGAGTCACCAGGTGAAATAATTCTTGACCCTTCAACAAAATGGCTTCTTACAAGAAGATGATAATTCCATCGGCTGTAAGACAGAGCTGGCAATTAAAAAAAACATCTGACCCTGGGTTACGCGAGCTCGTGAAGATATCCCTTATATGCATAAAGGAAGTTTGTTGTTGAGTAAAATTTAGCCCCTTTTCGAAAAGCGTCAGTGTTCACTCTGGGCTGAACAGCCGAGTTCAGAATAAGATCCGCTTGAGCAAACGGAAGTTGCAAATTACAACACATTTAGGTAATTCTTCGAGATGCTATACAGGTGTCCTGGACTAAGTGTTACAAAACTCACAGGGAGATATAAAATTGGAAGATGTCTCGGCCCCGTTCATTGAACACTGCATTCGTGTGCACTGAGGGTATGCAACCCAAAATATCCCTGTGTCGTCCAAGTCCTCACCCCTCACCCCCTGTTCGGTGTGCCTGGCACTTGGCTGTCAGGCGCAAGCGTAAACGAGCTCCAGCACTTTCTTCGGCCGTCTTCGGCATTCTTCGGCTTTCTTTCCGCTCGTGCCTTTGCCGCTTGGTTCGAAGCGGCGTTGATCTCCGTACGTCGAGCGGGAAGCCACGCCGTCTTTTTTTTGGTCATCGTTCTCGCGGCCATCTTGTCGTGCCATCGGCGTACATTCGTACTCGACCAGAAGCCCATCCAAGGCCCATCGCGTCCGATAGTGACTCCTGGAGGAGCTCTGCAGCATCTCCAAGTCCAGAAAGCGGCAGTTTTCACCGCTTTCACCGGGGAGCGGCTTGGATCAGCCAGCCGCACACAAAGCTCCAGTTTCGGACGGGATCGAGTCGTTCGTCCGCCATTTTGGTGACGAACACGGGCACTCGTGCATTTCACCAGGAAATCCATCACCAGAACGGCCATCCACCACGACGCCGCCTTCGGACTCCGCCAGGACGACGCCGCCACCGAATAAGATCCCGTAAGTTCCATATTTTCCATTGTTTTTACCATTTACCGTTTATTCCCGTTTGCCGGGGTGTATACCTTCAGTGCAGTTCGTCTCGTTTTCAGGACGCCACTCGGCGCCAGCGAATCTGCCCCCGATCAGAACCACTCGGAATTTTCATTTCATTTAATTCACATTGTTTTTTTTTTATTGTTTTGTAATTCTGTCTGTTTGTGTTTTTTTCTTTGTTTTGCATTAAAGTTTTTGATTGTTGTTGTGGATTTTATTTCTGACTGTCGCTTGCTGCTTTCCTAATCCAAGAGTTATTGTTTTAATGCAGCCTTCATCGGAAGGCTGCCGTCTTTATGTGTACCGCGCTAACATATAAATTGGTCCTTCGTAGCCGGATACAGGCTAAGCATGGTACAGTCAGGAATTTAATTCGCCTCACTATTGAAACTTTAAAGTCACGGGTCAAACCCACGTGACACTTGTGCGTTGGTCCAGCGTGTTGATCAATTCGTTTTTCGCCCGTCTCATTCGCACTTTTTCACCTGGGTTGGGTTCGCCATTCAGGTACGCCAACCTAAGGGTCAGTTGCTTTGTTTTCATTTTTCTTTGTGTCGTACACAATGGACGCAACTTTATCGTCCATCGCGATAGCTATTGCGCGCCTTGAGCCCCTTCTGGAACAAGGCGTCACAGCTACCACCGAGCCAAGCCTCCAACCGGCATTTTTAGCCACGTTTGACATTGCGGCGGAAATTTACAACGGTTTCAAGAGCACGGTCAACACTGCCCCTCTCCCCAGTGCCTCCGAGGAGCAGAAGGCTACATTTCTTGAACGTACACTCCGGGCAGACAGCTTGTATGGCAAACTTGCTGCGGTAAAAGCCTCGTTTGCGAATTCAGAGCCGACTTCCTCGCTCTCTCGCCAAGCCTCGCAAACTTGGTTCGAGACAGGCCGGAGCAATGTCCGATTGCCAAAAATCGCGTTGCCGTTGTTCGACGGAAAGTTAAAATCATGGCCACCATACTATGATCTATTCACGGCGTTAATACACAGAAACCAGTCTCTCTCAGATATTGAACGGTTTCAGTATCTGATCTCGTCTTTATCTGGTGAACCTCTCTCAATGGTTAAACACCTGCCATTGACGGGAGATAATTACATAATTGCGTTCGACTCGTTGGTTGAGAGATACCAGAACGACCGCGTGCTAGTCACTTTTTACTGGCAGTCGATGATGAACGCCTCCTCCGTCACATCTGACTCCGCGCAAGCGCTTCGCCATCTTGTGAACACGTTCAACGAAAATTTAGTGGCGCTCGAGCAGTATCCGCATATCGACCTGTGGGATTTCACCCTGTCGAGCATGCTGCTCCAGAAACTCGATGAGTCGACGCGAAAACGTTTCGAGGTGCAGTCAGCTGGCACCCCCTTCCCCAAATACGAAGACGTCAAGTCTTTCGTGCTCGACCAATGCAAGGCTTTCGAGGCAACTGCCTTAAATTCTAAAACGCAATCGAACTCCCGCTCCACACGGGCAAACACCGTTACCGTGAAGCCCGAGGTCAGCCGCAAGTCGTGGGCCTCACATACGTTGGTGTCTCAGACTTCATCTGCCCCAGCGACGTCGCATGAGTCAGCATGTTCTCATTGTGGGGCGAGAAGTCATAGAGTCACCGCGTGCAAGACTTTTCTGTCAATGTCCCCAAATGACAGATATTTGGCGGTCAAACAGAAAAGGCTCTGTCTCAACTGCTTGAGCACCAATCACGGCGCTCCAAAATGTCCATCGTCGTATTCGTGTCGGCAGTGCCACGCAAGGCATCACACCTTGCTGCACTTCCCCAAGCCACATAGAACTGCAGGTCATGAGTCACCCAGTTCTTTATCGAATCCAGTTGAATTACCGCAAATCGTTTCCCCTGGTCTTCCAGAAAATGTCGCGAATTCGGTGACGAATCTCGCCTCAAGCCTCAAGGCAGCTCATGTTTTGTTGGCCACGGCAATCGTTCACGTTCGTGACCGGTGGGGAGGCTACCAAAGCCTCCGTGCGCTCATAGACCCTGCCAGTCAGGCATCGTTTATTTTGGACTCCTGCGTGCGCAAATTGGGTCTATCCCCATCAAATCACAATGTGCCCGTTTTTGGCTTGGGTCTCACCCCCGCCAATTCGACGTGTGGCACAGTCACTTGCCAGGTCAAGGCTGATGATGAGTCTCTCCCAATCCCTGAATTGGAGTTAATTGTCCTGCGCAGGATTTGTGGTAACCTGCCAGACACCGCTTTGAACCCGGATCAATTCCACTTGAACTTATCGAATCTGGCGGATCCCACATGGTTCAAGCCAGGCCCCATTCAAGTGTTGTTGGGCGCCGACGTTTATCCGTCAGTCGTGAAAGAGGGAATCGTCTCGTCAGGTCCGTCACAGCCTGTTGCCATAAACACCATTTTTGGCTGGGCTCTTCTCGGTCCCTTTCAAACCCCGTCAAAACCTCTGCATTCCTTTTTGGTTTGCACTCCAACTGGAATCGACGAGTCTCTGCACAAATTTTGGGAAGTAGAGGAAATCTCGTCACCATCGTCCAAAACACGTTTGTCCCCAGATGATGAACGTGCAGAAATTTGTTTCCGGGACTCTGTCTACCGTTGTCCGTCAGGTCGTTTTGGGGTTTCGCTTCCCTTCAAAAGGGAGTCCCCCACCTTTGAACATTGCAGGTCTATGGCTGACCGCCGTTGGTTAGCTATCGAACGTCGCCTGGTCCGTCAGGACACACTCCGTGATCTGTACATAGCATTCATGCGCGACTACCTCGACCTAGGTCACATGACCTTGCTGGACGCAGAACCTCCAGATTCTGAGGCGTATTACATCCCTCATCATCCGATCGTCAAGATCGAAGACGACAAGCCGAAAATTCGCGTCGTTTTTGATGCTTCGGCGCAAGCGCCGAATCATTTATCTCTCAACGAGACGCTTCTCGTCGGTCCTAAGTTACAACAGGACATAGCAGCTTTGCTACTGCAGTTTCGGTGTGAGCCGATCGTTTTTACTTGTGACATCCGTCAGATGTATCGGCAGATACTTATCTCGCCCGAACATCGCAAGTATCAACTCATTCGCTTTCGTTTCTCCCCTGATCGACCCATTGAAACGTACCAATTGAACACCATTACATACGGTGTTTCTTCGGCACCGTTTCTAGCGGTTCGCACGTTGCTTCACTTGGCAGAACAAAGCGCCTCGAAGTTTCCATTGGCTTCGCAGGCAATTCGCCGTAATTTGTATGTAGACGATCTACTTTGCGGTGCGAACTCCGTGGAATCAGCACGGGAATTACAAACGCAGCTAATCAACCTGCTCCAATCGGGTTGCTTTGAATTGCGCAAGTGGGCAAGCAATCACCCTGATGTGCTGCAAGACATACCACTTGATCACGTTCGAACTCAGCCGTCCACTTTCAGTGACGTTGCTGACAATACTGTAAAAATTCTTGGCCTCCAGTGGCAAGCGGCAACAGACACCTTTTCATTCACGGTTCATCCAAATGAACTACCGTGCACAAAACGGTCCATCTTGTCGGAGGTGGCTCGGATTTACGATCCGCTCGGCTTTCTGTGCCCTGTTGCATTTTTCGCCAAACATTTAATCCAACGGTTATGGAAACTTGGCCTTGATTGGGACGACACCCCTCCAGACATCGTATGTCAGCAGTGGTTGCGTTTTCAATCCGAGCTATCGCAACTTTCGCGGTTGCAAATTCCACGGCATACTTTTCCGTCGCCTGCAGACAGGTGCCAGTTGCACGCCTTTTGCGACGCATCTGAATCTGGGTACGCGAGCGTGTTGTACGTTCGTTACCTTCGAAATGGTGTTCCCACCATTCGTCTCCTAACCGCCAAATCAAAGGTGGCTCCAGTCAAATTGCTGACCGTACCCCGTCTCGAATTGTGTGCAGCGGTCCTACTTTCCAATCTCGTTGCCTTCACCGTTGCAGCGCTCGCAGGAACCGTACAGTTCGATGCCATATTTGCGTGGACCGATTCTACGGTTGTTCTCAGCTGGCTGCGTTCCTCTTCGCACCGCTGGAAAACATTTGTTGCTCACCGTGTTGAGCATATTCAACAGCGTGTCCCGCCTCAGTGTTGGAGACATGTCTCAACATCGGACAATCCCGCCGACCCAGCTTCGCGCGGATTGTTTCCCGAAGACATGCTTTCGTGCTCCCTCTGGTGGTCTGGCCCACCTTTTCTGTCATCAGCGGATGACACATGGCCGGATGACAAATTCTCCGTGTCCTCCCCAGACATTGCGTCTGAAGAGCGAAAGCTCGCTTTGGTCGTGCGTGTGCCGCAGCCGCCGCCGATTGACATCGACGACCTCTTTTTGCGCATATCCTCCTTACGGAAGATTCAGGGCGCTGTCGCCTATTTCTATCGGTTCTGCAAATGCAAGTCCGATGAGAAGTTCACAGGACCTCTCTCGGATACAGAACTCCATTTTGCCTTGTTGTACATTGTCAAACATGTACAGCAGAAGGTATTTGCCGTCGAAATCGCGTCGTTACGCAACGGCAAACCCTGTTCAAGACCCTTTCGAAAACTTTCACCCTTTCTCGATCGTGACGATGTTCTCCGCGTCGGCGGACGTTTGAAGCATTGTCATGAGTTGCCATTTGCAACCAGACACCCTGCTCTTCTTCCATCTCGTCACGTCTTGACAGGACTCGTCATTCGACAAGTTCATTCCCGACATTGCCACCCGGGACTCAACAATACCTGCTATCTCCTGCAGCAAAATTTTTGGATATTGTCCACGCGACGCGCGGTACGGCACTATCTTGCATCGTGTTACCGGTGCTTCCGGACTAAGCCGCAAACTTTTTCTCCCACCATGGGCGACCTCCCCTCGGCGCGAATTTCTCAGCTAAAACCTTTTAGCTGCGTCGGGCTCGACTATGGTGGCCCTTTTCCAATCCTCATGTCACGCGCTCGCGGTGTCAGAACTACGAAGGCGTACATCTGTCTTTTCGTGTGCTTCGCCACCAAGGCATTGCACGTCGAGGTTGCCTCCGATCTCTCAACAGATGCTTTCCTCGCTGCCTTGCGCAGATTCATTGCCCGGCGCGGTCGCTGCTCTACCATCTATAGCGACAATGGCACAAACTTTGTCGGAGCTCATAGGCAATTGACGACGTCAATGCAACTCGCCGCGGAATCCGAAGCCATCACTTGGCGCTTCATTCCTCCCTCCAGTCCCCACTTTGGCGGGCTGTGGGAAAGCGGCATAAAAGCTGTCAAAACTCATCTATCTCGCGTGATAGGTGATCAAATACTCACCTTTGAAGAGCTGACCACGTTGGTCACCCAAGTTGAAGCGTTGCTCAACTCACGGCCACTTTCGGAGCTGAGCTCGGATCCAAATGATCTGTGCCCATTGACGCCTGGTCATTTTTTGACGCTCGAGCCGTTAACGGCCCCACCTGACCCAGATTTGTCCCACCTCAAGATCAGCAGGTTGTCGCGATGGCAGTTGGTCCAATCCATGCAACAGCGTTTCTGGGCGCGTTGGCGCGACGAATATCTACACACGCTGTACCAACGCGGCAAGTGGCACAAGTCACGTCACCTTGAATCCGCAGATGTGGGGTCTTTAGTCCTCATCAAGGACGAAAACGCTCCCCCTCTGAAGTGGAGGTTAGGCAGAATTTCAAAACTCTTCCCCGGCAAAGATGGCATTTGTCGTGTCGCAGATGTCCGTACTCAACGCGACGTTCTGCGACGCCCAATGGTCAAACTTTGTCCCCTCCCTTCAGGACAGTGAGCATTCTGTGTTTTCACTTCCGTCATTGTTCTCACTATGCTCTTTCTTTTTGTATCATGTTTGATTTCATTAATTTTTGAACTTTGAAAATACCCCGAGTGGTATTTTGGTGGGGAGTATGTCTCGGCCCCGTTCATTGAACACTGCATTCGTGTGCACTGAGGGTATGCAACCCAAAATATCCCTGTGTCGTCCAAGTCCTCACCCCTCACCCCCTGTTCGGTGTGCCTGGCACTTGGCTGTCAGGCGCAAGCGTAAACGAGCTCCAGCACTTTCTTCGGCCGTCTTCGGCATTCTTCGGCTTTCTTTCCGCTCGTGCCTTTGCCGCTTGGTTCGAAGCGGCGTTGATCTCCGTACGTCGAGCGGGAAGCCACGCCGTCTTTTTTTTGGTCATCGTTCTCGCGGCCATCTTGTCGTGCCATCGGCGTACATTCGTACTCGACCAGAAGCCCATCCAAGGCCCATCGCGTCCGATAGTGACTCCTGGAGGAGCTCTGCAGCATCTCCAAGTCCAGAAAGCGGCAGTTTTCACCGCTTTCACCGGGGAGCGGCTTGGATCAGCCAGCCGCACACAAAGCTCCAGTTTCGGACGGGATCGAGTCGTTCGTCCGCCATTTTGGTGACGAACACGGGCACTCGTGCATTTCACCAGGAAATCCATCACCAGAACGGCCATCCACCACGACGCCGCCTTCGGACTCCGCCAGGACGACGCCGCCACCGAATAAGATCCCGTAAGTTCCATATTTTCCATTGTTTTTACCATTTACCGTTTATTCCCGTTTGCCGGGGTGTATACCTTCAGTGCAGTTCGTCTCGTTTTCAGGACGCCACTCGGCGCCAGCGAATCTGCCCCCGATCAGAACCACTCGGAATTTTCATTTCATTTAATTCACATTGTTTTTTTTTTATTGTTTTGTAATTCTGTCTGTTTGTGTTTTTTTCTTTGTTTTGCATTAAAGTTTTTGATTGTTGTTGTGGATTTTATTTCTGACTGTCGCTTGCTGCTTTCCTAATCCAAGAGTTATTGTTTTAATGCAGCCTTCATCGGAAGGCTGCCGTCTTTATGTGTACCGCGCTAACAGAAGATAAGGGGACTTTTTCAATAGACATACCCTCGCAAACGTATAATAACGGAGAGACAGGCCCTCAAAGTTGTTTTTCAAAAAGAATTTTGATTGCATAACTTTTGAACCGTTTAACTCATTCCATTAAAGTTCGAAGCTAAGTTCACTAAAACAGGTCTCTATACGCTCAATTAGTGATGACGTCAAAAGTTATGCTAGATCAGGGTTTTGTATGAAAACAATATCTGCTAGGTTGGCAGCACTTACTGTTACTCCTGATTTCCCCCCTCTACACCTTCCCACACCCTCCACTGCAGCTGTCAAACAAAATATAAAATGTATTAACCCGAGATTTTACCTTGACCAAGGCCACGTTTTGACGTCACACTAATTGAGCGTATTGAACCATAATAACGCATTTCATCAAACATTCTCAGGGCGAAGATAATAGGGGGTGAATAGGGGGTACCCTCCCCCTCTTTCCCCAATTTTTAACCCCCTGAATAATTTTAGAAATGATTTCCAATTTTTCACTTCCACGCTCCATTTAAAAGAGAAGTTACTCCTGCGAGATTTTGATTAGAGGCCTCCTTTTCGAGATATTTGAGTTTTGAAACATTGGAAAACATCTAGAAATCACCACTTTTTCAGAGCCTGAAAATTTGAATTCAAGAAAACTCGTGATTCGTCAAATGGGATGAGTTCTGTGTGTTGAGTTGATAAACCACCATTTTTGTTAAGGAACATGTAATTAAAAAAAAAACAATTGGGGCCTTGAAAAGTGGCGATTTTGAAATGTTTTCCAAAGTTTCAAACCCAAATTTCTCGAAATTAAACCCTCGAATCAAAATTTTGCAAACGTAACTTTTTCTTTGAATTGAATTTCTTTGGATTAGGCAATAAAGTCAGGTGTGGTTTTAAATTTTTCTTTATTTGTAATGTTTGTTGAATCATTCTCTTCAAAAAACAATCTGGAAACAAACATCTGAGATCAAGCATCTGAGAAAAAGGATCTGAGAATTTGTTTATACAATTGAGCGCTGAAGGGTTACGAGAACCTATGTAACAAAAATCAAACAAAACGTAGGGCAATGCAAATGGATATAACCGTTTTATTACACTATATCTACTCAATATCTACTAATCTACTCTACAACTGCTGTAGAAAAATGGTGAGAAGTAGCTGATCTACAACTATAACTATAGCTGAGCTATAACTTTATATTATCATCTTGTGGACTTGACCTTTCTAAACTACGCAACGGAATTATTGTCGTACTCCTTTTACCCTTTTCCAAAACCAGAGAACTCCCGACTGGTTTGACGATTCCAGTTCTGCTCAGAGCATTTGAGACCTTGACTCTCTAGGTATAGAATCGTATCAATTCGAAGATTGATAGATGTCAGCTTGAGTTTCTATAGGGTGTTAAAGAAAGTAGTGCAATATTTATAAACTTTGACATTCTCCCATTTGAAATAAAACTGTTTCTTTTGAATTTCAACATTAATGGCATGTAGCTAAAGCTCATAACTCGGAACGGTTTTTGATTTATCTCTCTATCTCTTCTATTTACAGGGTGGCATCAAAAAACAGCCTTTTGGTCTTCTGGTGATAACATTTTCCCTTTTTTACCAATTCTCTGAATCCAGGGCTCATATTGAAACTGAAGCCTTCAAGTAAGTAAGAAGTAGAAAGAAGTAGAAGAAGAAGAAGAAGAAGAAGTAAGAAAACCTTAGGTTAATGAACATAATCGACTCAAGACCAACATTCAAAATATAGGGTGGCATCAAAAGTGACATATGAATTTATCTGTCCAGGAATCCGACCGGGTGGAGAATTAAGCTAAAATCAACATTTTTTTCGGATGAGGCATCCATTCTGAACACTATTTGATGTTTCATGATTGATTGTCACCAGAATGATCGATGGAGGGACCAAATTGGAATTGAGTGTTTCTGAGGAGCAATCAGCTTTCTCGCTGGTCCGAAGATGTCCGTAACCAACGATACAAAATTTGGAACAATCGGGAACAGACAGTTCTCTTCGGTCTGTTTTCCGTAACACTGGTTACGGAATTTGCAGGTGAGTTATAGCGCTGCTTCTCCTTGGAAAACATGCGGCTGCAATTTGGACCTTTCATCCAAAGTTCTTGCCACAATCAATCATGAAACATTAAAGAGTGTTCAGAATGAATGCCTCATCCGAAAACAATGTTGATTTTAGTTTAATTCTCCACCCGGTCGGATTCCTGGACAGATAAATTCATATGTCACTTTTGATGCCACCCTATATTTTGAATGTTGGTCTTGAGTCGATCATGTTTATTGGGTTTTTTTACCTAAGGCTTTAGCTTCAATATGAGCCCTAGATTCAGAGAATTGGTAAAGAAGGGAAAATGTTATCACCAGAAGACCAAAAATTCGTTTTTTCCGATATCACCCTGTGAATAAAAGAGATAAAGAGATAAATCAAAAACAGTTTCGGGATATGAACTCTAGATAAATGCCATTGATGTTGAAATTCAAAAGAAACAGTTTTATCTCAAATGGGAGTATGTCAACTTTATACATGTTGCACTACTTTCTTAAAACACCCTGTAGAAACTCAAGTTGACATCTATCAATCTTCGAATTGATACGATCCTATACATAGAGAATCAAGCTCTCAAATGCTTCGAAGTTCGAACAGAATCGAAATTGTTCAAACCAGTCGGGAGTTTTCTTGTTTTGAAAAAGGGTCAAATTTGGAGTACGACAAGAATTTTGTTGCGTAGTTTATTTGAAAGAAGGGGAGTCCGTACTCTAGCTCCCACCAGTCCCACCTGTTCTTATCTCAGCGACATCATCTACTGAGATTCTTAGAAGAGATTTACGAATAATTTCCAAATCAATAATGAATACGATGGGTGTGTTTACTTTTTATTGGATTGCTGTAGCTCTCCGCAAACATCACTGCTTGGCACGGTTACTTCTTTTGATTAAAGGATTATTGTAAAGCCTCTTTTCAACTTTCCATATTGGAGTATTTTCCTGATTATTCAAGCTGATGGTGGTGATAATCAAAGAGCAATAAGTACTTTCTGCAGCAAGGTTAACTGAACTAAAAACCAACGAAAGCAGCCAAGATCGAAGTAGCTTTATTATTCGCGATATTTGACTACGCAGCCACAGTCCAGGGACCGCACATCGGCACTCTCTTACCCAGTCGGCAATTCCCCGCGAGACCAAAAAAAAATTGATTTTGTAACCCTATAAGAACCAAGTTTCCGCATAACGTTCAAAATTGCGCATTGTGTCCTTTACACAACATGCCCACATACCCTCGACCCACCTTGGCGATCCAGTTACCCAATTAATCAATCGGTATGATGAGCTCAAACTTTGGGGTTTTAGGGATGCTGGATACTGCGGCTGTGGTGGTGTATAGGTGGTGGCCAGCAGGGCGCAAAGTATAGTGTCTGCTAAGTGTCGGGAGCTGTTATTCTTTCAGCGTGTGTTTGTTTATCCTTTCAGGACTGAAACTGGAACCGCCATCTCTTTGCGCTTATTTTTACAGTCTGAAAACGTTAAACAAATGGCCCCCCACGCGCATATCAACTGATCTTTGTGTTTTACACACAAATATGCCACACTTCTTGCCATTACGTGAAAGGAAAGCCCGACATCATCAGCGGCGCATCCACCATGTATAGCGCCACACTCAATTAACGCGACGGCTAATAAGGAACATAAATAAATAAGATAGACGAAGCGCAGAGCAAAGCGGCGACACTGGTTCCGTTTGCTAAGCGGCAATTTATGAATTCTGCACTGGAATACACCCCAATTTGTTAGGTATACAGGGTGTAACTAGGTACTACACTACGAGCATTAGTCAACATCAATAATAACAGTGATATATTTACATGTACCTTCAAAAGTCCGAAACAAAATTCTTAATTTTGTGCTATATTTTTTTCGGGAAAAACGCTGGAACAGGTCGATTTCTAAAAAGGGCAGGCCGTCTTTCTATGACACATGCCAATCCACCGTCAACCCCATGACCGATAGTCACCCTCATAGTACAGGGCAGATAGGTTTTGACCTAGAAATTGATAATTACTGGACGATTTTTGGCATTATATACTGATAGATATGCCCTGAACCACATACCAAAAGTCACAAGCCGTCACAGATGGGATTCACCTGGGAGACTGGAAAAACTCCAGTATACCTAGCATTTCGCTGGAATGCACATAGATAGTGAGCTATATTCCACGGAACTTGACTTGCAGTATGTCATTCGGAAGCTCTTGAAAAACTGTATTCAGAACAGTTGAGAACCTTTCTTTCATCTGTTATTTGTCAAAATATTAAAAAATGTCAAAGTTCAAAACTTTACCATTCAATTATTCAAAATCTATCCGATGGATTTGAACCAGATTTGACAGGAAGCAACACAATAAAAGAGTCAAACCAAGTCTGCAGTTGCAGTTTTCCACCATTTTCCAGTCGGGCGTTATGAATTTTCAAAATTTCTCCTAGCCGCTGCCACCCGAAAAAGCCTCTCACCCGGATTTTGACCAGGACGACTCGCTTTTGATGCAGGACTCCACTGGAAAAAAATATTCCCGTTCGGGAATCGACTTTTTCTGAATGATTCCAACTGATATCGAAAGAAAATTGGATTGAACGTCGTGTACATAGATCGTTTTTCAAAATTGACACGGCTTCAGTTTTCAGACGTAATTTTTTCAAAATGCAATTGGTACATTCCGTGAATTTCAAACAACTGCAATGCAAACTTTGACACTCGGTGAGCCCCTCGAAATATTCATTTTAGTCGCAGACATGCTGAGAATGAAAGTTGAAGAGAAGATTGAATTAATTTTTGAAGGGGAAATTTTCAAAATCGGACTCACGGTTTTCGAGTATTCCTCTCTGGAAAAACTGCAAATTTTCCAATTTTTTATCCCGTGAACAGATTTTCACCATGTTTCTCAAACATAGGTGATTGAACATTTTCCAAAATTTTCCCTTCAATTTCCCTGTTGAAAATGTATAAACGGTCTGGGTTATCGAGACCGGACTTGAATGATGGACTTAAAGTGAAGCCTTAATTGACGATTTTTACAATAAGATAATTCGGAAAGAGATTGCAGGTTTTAGCGGAACATCCAAATTTTCAAAATTTTCAATTTCCTGCGAATTATTTTCAATCCTTATGACTAATTTTGACTTCTTACAGGGGAGAACAGAGACTTCCCGAAGAGACGTTCCAAACAAAAATTTTCATAGGTTCCTGGATACTAGTCGGGAAAGTTTTGGAGTGATACAACCGATTTTTTTTTTCAATATAGTTGCTAATAAAAAGATATACCAAGGTTATACATACATTTTTAGGACGTTTTGTTGGGGTTCTGTAAGCGCTACAAAAAAATCAGGTTATTGATGATTTTTCATTGCAAATACATTAATTATAGAGTTGTACCACATTCACTATGACAGATGACGTTATAACGAACAATTCACAAAAAAATCACGTCTCTACGACTTTCCGTTCTCCATTTATGTGTGTTCCAGCGGAATTGCAGGTATCCTGGAGTTTTTCCGATCTCCCAGGCCCAGGTGAATCCCACCTGTGACGGCTTGTGACTTTTAGTATGATGTTTAGGACATATCTTTGAACATGTATGCCAAAAATCGTCCAGTAATTATCAATTTCCAGGTTTCAGTAAAAAAATGCCTATCTGCCCCGTACTATCAGCCGACCGATGGCACTCTACGGTCTCGGGGGGGGGGGCTCATTGGGAAGCTTGTTAAAAACTGTATTCAGATCTACCATTGAAAATAAGATCGAATGCTTCGAACATGAAGTTTTGAGGAACCCCAGGGTTACTTATCAAGAGTCCGGAACAAAACTTAGAATTTCTTACCATATATTCCCGAAAAAAACGCTCGCAAAGCGGTAACTCGTTCTTCTATGATACGTGTCATGATCTACCGTCTACCCCTCAACCCCCAGCCATCCTTAGTATTTATTTTAATTGCACCCTATGGCTTGTGGGGGCTCGTTGGAAAGCTTGCCAATAACTGTATTCAGATCTATAGGGTAACTCGGGGAGTGATGGTGAATGTGGGTGAGACGATGAATTGATTTTTTTTCTATATGCAATCCACAAGAGCATGGTCGTGTGCATGGCTGCATCCCACAAAAGCAGCCTGTCAAAGGTACTAGTGCAAAGTTGTGGAGAATCCTCCGGAAATCTAGTAAATCACAGGAGACGGCTGTGCGGAGTGCCGTGGTCGACCCTGAAGCAACGAGTCAGAAAACACTGCCTAGAAAAAAAACCTTATGGTCCAGGATCGGTATTAGGAATCAAGAATGGAAGGAAGGTATTGGGAAACTTGTGCTGCATATCAAAAAGCTGCAGAAACACGGTTTCACGCGAACAGGGACAGCATTCACCAACTCGCCCACAGGGTGTGGGTGAGATAGTGAATCAAACTTGTTTTTAAGATTTGCAATATTTAGTTTATTATCACAAATATTATGCTTCCTTATTCTATATCTGTTAGTTATATGGACATGTAAAACTGTGTAAAGTTTATTCTGTTCACATAAATTTCTTTGCAAAACTAGAGGCCTTTAATGTTTTGTTCACCATCACTCCCCGAGTTACCCTAATCAATTTCACGGCTTTCTGCATTAGAGCAAGCTATGGGAAAAATGGGTTGCGTTGGTGCGAATGGCACGTTGACGTATTGTTGGCAGCTAGCTGCCTTCTTGTGGAATTTTCAATGTGTCATTGTCATCGTCTTGGAGAGTCATGTACGCGAAAGTGAAAATTTTCGAGAATATGCAAGGGATTGTTAGTTTCCTCTGAGTGATTTGCAGTGTGGACGATAAGGGACATTGTCTTCACTGGTTGGTCGGTCTTTGCCAAGGCTATTAGGTTTTTGCCGGCCACTGAGAAAATTATGCCGAAAATCCGTGATGCCGTGCAGAAATGAAATGTGAAAAGGAAAAACCTACTGCCCAAGAGGAAACTTATTCTTTAGATGATCAATATGGATAGTAGGACAATAATTCATGGAGTTGACACTGTGTTGTCTGCCAGCATATCTTCATACCTTGCTTGCTATTGCAGCAGGTATAATAGGTAGAGCGAGAGCTAGAATAGGTACCTAGTACTCACTACTCCAGTGATCAGAAGCAGTGATCAGTGATCAGTGCATCAGAAGATATGTAGTGAGTAGTATCCTGCCGATCTTCGACATCATTCATTAGTGGCCGCCAAAAACCCAACAACCTTGGCGGAGACCAACCAGTAAAGACAATGTCGTTTATCGTCCACACTGCAAAGCAAATAGTGCAAATAGTGAAGAAACTCACTATTCCTGACGTATACTCAAAAATTTTCACTTTCGCGTACATGATACCTCGATACGGTGACAAGGTGTCACATTAAAAATTGCACGTGTAGACAACTGGCTGGCATCCCCTGCTGGTCATTGTATCATTCGTAACAACACAGCACAATTTAACCATAGCTTGCTCTAATGCAGAAAGGCGTGAAATTGGTTATACCATTGAAAATGGTTTGGACGCTTTTCTCAAACCCAAATATCTCGAATATAAAAAGCCACTATTTAACAATTTGCACAGGTAACTTTTCAACTTCTAGTCCGGACGTTAAGGTCTAAATTTAGGGGGCACCGTTCACTTTTATAACAAGCAATGGCACTTGGCATACCTGTTGCTGAGACCATGTTTCACCGATTAAGATCAGGAGCCAAAGTCGTAAGTGATGCAGGCGCCGTATACAGGGTGTCGTATAGAAAAAAAGTCAAAAATTCGTATATGATCAACCGAACCAGATGGATTCACGTGAGTAGGCACATATATCCACAATATATTACCCATCAAGGAAGAGTCAACGGTTTTGGAAAACCTTGAGCGGTTCCTGAAATATTTGGGAAAAGCTGAATTTTCTTCTGAATATTTCATTTCTCGGTAAATCAGTGAATTTTCAAGATATCGAAGTGCAACTTGGTAAGTTTACGGCGAGTATTGTCATGAATAAAAAACTATCAGGAGGCAAATGCAGGGCCTGCTATTTCCAGAAGTAAGACAGTCAACTTTTTTTTTTCTTCGTGACCGCCATCTTGAATCTCCGTTTCACTCAACAGTTGGAAAAATGACAGTCGAATGTGAGAATGTTGGCATCCAGTCACTCTATTATGAAAAAGATGGCCTTGAAGCAAGGTGAGGGTATCTTCATCGAGAAAACATTGTGACCCAAGGTTTTCATGGTAATACGCATTTGCAGCGCCTGTGATGGCTAATGAGAGATTTGAAAGAGCAGAGTGAGTTCTCTGTCACAATCCTACATTCATTTTGAGCTGAATTACAAAAATTCATGATGATCGGTCCAAAGGTAAACTCTTGATGGCTTGCTGAACAAAATAGGTGGCGGTTTTTGGTGAGAAATGGAAAAAAAATCGGGCTATCATTATCATGTTATCCTTCACGAAGAGAAGGCTGTTGCAAAAACTGAAACAAATCAACGCTGGAATGTTTTGTGAGATTGAAGTCTAAATTCTTGAGGTAATAAATGTTGGACACATGCGTCCGGTTACCAGAGAGAAGACATGGAAGGCGTGCATGCAGAAAAAAAAATCAAAATTCTTATTCACTTATTTCATTTAGAAACCCACCAAAAGTTGATGACTAACAATATTACATCCATTTTGAGATTTAGTACCAAAATTCATCATCATCGATCCAAAGACACAATTTCGGCAGCTTTTTGAAAATAATACGTCGCTCAGAACTTGGAAAAAAACTTTCTGCGTGCAAGTCTCTCATGTCTTCTCTCTAACGAAGGGACGCATGTGTCCAACATTTTATGGCTCAAGATTATAGGGCTGACTCTCCCAAAACATTTCAGCGTTGATTAGTTTCAGTTTTTGCAATAGCCTTCACTTAGTGAGGGATGACATGATGATGATTGCTCGATTTTTTTTGCATTTTTCACCAAAAAGCACCACATATTTGGTTCATCAAGCCACCAAAAATTTACCTCTGAACCGATCATCATGAATTTTGGTAATTCAGCTTATAATGAATGTAGGATTATGACAAAAAGCTCACTCTGCTCTTTGAAATCTTTGATGAGCCATCACAAGCGCTGCAAATGCGTGTTACCATGAAAACCTTGGGTAACACTGTTTTCTCGAAGAAGAGACCCCTTACCTTGCTTCAAGGCTATCTTTTTCACAATGGGGTGACTGAATGTCAACTATCTCACATTCAGTTGTCACTTTTTCAACTGTTGAGTAAAACAGAGATTCAAGATGGCGGTCGCGAAGAAAAAAAAAGTTCATTGTCTTATTTCTGAAAATGACAGGCCTTGCATTTGGCTCCTGATTGTTTCCGATTTATGACCACACTGGCCATAGAACTACCAAGTTGCACTTCGATATCTTGAAAATTCACTAATTCACCGAGAAATAAAATATTCAGAAGAAAATTCAGTTTTTCCCGAATATTTCAGGAACCGCTCGAGATTTCCCAAAACCGTTGAGTTTTCTTTGATGGGTAATATATTGTAAGATTCACTAATTCACCGAGAAATAAAATATTCAGAAGAAAATTCAGTTTTTCCCGAATATTTCAGGAACCGCTCGAGATTTCCCAAAACCGTTGAGTTTTCTTTGATGGGTAATATATTGTTAATATATGTGCCTACTCACGTGGATCCATCTGGTTTGGTTAATGATATACGAATTTTTCACTTCTTTTCTATACGACACCCTGTATACGACGCCTGCATTGCTTGCGACTTTGGCTCCTGATCTTAATCGGCAAACATGGTCTTGGCAATAGGTATGCCAAGTGGCATCGCTTGTTATAAAAGTGAAGGGTATTATACCTTAACATCCGGACTATTCAACGGACCTATAACTCAAAAGATGAAACTATTTGAAAAAATGATTGGAGGAGTGAAAAACAGAGGGGAAGAAGAGGATACGCTATCTTCGCCACAAGAAATATTTGACGAAGCGTGTTGTTATTGTTCGATAGACTTATGTTAGTAATTGGAGTTTGATCAAAATCAATTAAACGATTTAACAACTACGGTGGAAAAATGATTCCAAAAAATCAACTTCAACGCCCTGTATATTTTCAGGCGACAGTTCATGATGGTATGTTTTCTTGTTTTCTGACTTAATTTTTGATGGAGGATCATCCCTCAAAGTTGTGCAACAACCATTACCTAACACCCTGTATATGAGATCTGCTGGAAGTGTCGCGTAACTGAGATCAACTGCTGCCAATTTGTTGATTTAAAATTAGGCACACTTTAAAACCACTGAAACCATCAGGTAATTTTGTTGCATTTTGAATTTTGCTTTGGTGATCAAAGAAAATTTTCTGTTCCAGTCACAACCTTGAGCACAATAATAGAAATCCAATTATTATAAAATTCAGAAACGAAACAGTTCAGCTTGCACATTTACCGTAGATCCTTAATTCATTCTGTCATAAAATTACTGATACGGACGTAAAATTATAGTGATAATAAAGTCAAAATAAAAACAATGATTGTTACGCAAACTTTGTATAGAGCTTGGCATCAATTTGGTTTTGGTTTTCTGAACCCAGCATGTGTTCTTGTCAGGGACTAATGTACTCTGGACTCAGGAGTCACAATTTTCAGTGAGTTGCATCTATCTGACTGCGTCCTGTTCACTACACCTTATCACTGATGTGCGAGCTAAGAAAATGCGCTATAGGCTATAAAGAATAACGTCCTGAAAACCTTGGCACTAAACTTGTGTTCTTACTAATAAGTTATGCACTACTCAGCCACTGCGATTGAGATTGAGATCCAAACTCCACCCTGTAAATAAATATACGGTTTCTACCTCGAAGCGTATACTCATCCCCTGGATACTAGATTCTACCAATCACACATTCAGTTTCCCGACGCCAGGTAATTGCCATATCGGAACGAGAATGTTGGAAATAAAAATAGCCGAAGTGATTATTATTAAGATTGCGAAATTCACCATTACCTTCATGCAGCCAGTCTAAACATTGCAGCATTTTCCGGGCCATATGGATCGTTCACCTTTACTTTATACACGCGCACATACAAAAATTGTTTGGAATACCGATATCCTCCGCCGAATGCGTGCGATATAAAGCAATCCGGAAAGTTCAGGAATTTGCGTCTGGTACCTGTCTGACTTTTCGCCGTAAATATAGAATGTAGTGTATAAAAATAGATTATGTAGAAAATTGGCATTAATTGATGATGTGCCGTAATCATTGTCCCTCCCTAATCATATTACCCGCTTGAATTAAGTTGATACAATACTTAAACGTCTATTAATAACACCCAACGAACTGACGCATTGTGGTCTTATTGAGTATAATTAGAAGACTATCATGAAAGAGAAGATAATGAGTGGCGTTTCAAAGGAACTTTGTAATGCAATAAATAAAAACGAGTTTTATGCCACCATAAAACACTTTTAATTGTCCATTCAAATTGTTAGTCACTCCAGTGCCCGACCAGAAAAAGTTTGGAAGTACATAATTTTGTGATGTAAACAATAAGAAAAAACTTAAAATTAGCAAAGATCTTACCGGCAGAGTGAATAATCAATGGAAACGTACCTGGAACAAAATATCATGGTTAAAAAAAAACACGTAGAACGTAGATATTGATTGAAAAAAACTACAAAATTCTAATCACCAAATGGGTTACAAAACAATGAGAATCGATAGGTATAGTGCTGGAAAATAATTCACATTAGGGATTCTTGATTTCAGTGCCTATGTCACTTTGTATTGCTATAAATGCTATTTATTATCAGAAAACCAGGATTTATCATCAGAAAGCTAGGAGCTCCTGCAAAATTTGAATATGCTAGTTAAAACCGAGGTTAAAACAGGCTCGGTTGAAGGAAAAGGGGTGGACATCATACATTTCACAACAATAGTAAAAGTGAATTAATGGGAACCAAAATGCAACTTGTTTAATGTTTGAATAATCCTGGCCGAATGTATAAACAGAACATGCTATATATCCAACTTTTGCACAGTTTGCACAGATAATAAAAAGTAAAAACATTTCTAATAATTTTATAATCGTTATAATGCTACATGCAAGTTATACATTTTGTATATCTGCATACAGCACTACTTCCGTGAAGCAAAACAGCTTTAATTAGCGTAGGTGCTAAATTTACGCAGGCTCTGAGGCGGAAAGTATTCCTATTCATTAGGGTAGTCCGCCACTGAGTTCCATCTTGCAACCTGCAACTACTGAAGTATAGTCTCTCTGATGCTGTGCATCATTTCTTTACATAATATTGGACTTCGAAAAATTGCTGCAAAGACAGGCTTATCAGGCTCAGCTCGTTGTTTGCAGTCTATTGTGGAATTTTTCGGTGTAGTATTTCGTTGACTTTCTTCCTGATGCTTTGGGCTTCAACCTCTGGTTGTTCGCTTCAACTTATTTCTTATTACTTGAGCCATTTTACTTATCATCAACTTTCAGCTGACTGGAGACCGCACACCTCAACCAAATCTGTTGCAGTGACAGAAAAATTACCTTGTTACAAAACTGGGGACGTATAAAGGAATTCTCTAAATTAATACTCGTCTAATAGCGGCTCTCGAGGCGGCCTTATACAGCTACAACGAAGCCAGTCAGTTCCTCCGGTAAGGGTCAGTTTCAAATATCTGGTCAACTTAATCACAGGTATAGAAAGTAAACGTCATGGAAACGATTATTATTGAGATGAAACAATCGTTCCCAGTTTCCAGTTCAAGTGAGGGTCAATATTTTTATTTCAGATAATATCACCTGAAAATTGAATACTAGACTGTTCCGCCTTTGAGATTGCAGTGTACACGTGCGAAACTCTAGACATTCCAGAACATACGGGATGGCTTCTTGGCTTGGCATTTGAATTATATGGGAGACTTCAATAGCCGAGTAGGAAGGATCAGCCGAATTGGTGGAGGCGCCGCGTCTCCGGAGCACGTAGTATATACGCGATCCATACAAAGTGTTTGATTTTTCAGGAGTCGCCTAGAAACCGTATGCCAGGATTGCCAGGGCATTGTGGAATTTTCTGGAAGACCGGTGGAAGAATCAAAAACACTAGTCGGGAGGTATACCTAAATGTATAAGCACTATGGATCGCCCACAAGTAGTATTGAACTCAAATCGATAGCGAGCGGATAGAAACCCAGTAGTAACCAGCGATATTCCCAAGCAGTATTTGTTGAGGTGTTTTCATTGTGGTACGCAGTGATAAACAGTTTGAAAACGAGCGTCTCAATTATTATAAACGAACCTAAACGCGTAATACGTAACAATACCATAACTACAATTGTTGCAATAATTGTTTTCATGGTGTTTGTTTTTCAGTTTACGGATATCTGGAAGCTACCTAGTATGAAAATACCGACCCTCAACCAGAGAAGAAAAACCTCCCCTCAACTGCTGTGAGGAATTCCTGCAAGTTGAAAAGAGGCCTTCCACTTTCATGACCAACATGGAAAAGAAGTATTGTGATCGTGCGTGGAAAAACGAAATTCAAGGCCTTCCCAAGACGACTAGGACCATTTCCAGAATGATGTGTGCCTGTCTGTCTCCCTGTGTGTATGTCTGCGTCTGTTTGTCTATAGTCTCCCACGATAATTGCCGAATCGTTATTCGTTAATCCTATCGACATGAAATTCGGTATGCCGACATGGTTTTTAAAGTCGAATGAGGTTTGGTTATGTTCTTTTAGTTGCGGGACACGCCTTTCCTCGTATAAATCACACGGAACGGCCGAATGCCACGAGAACCAAACCAGAAACAGAATTTTTCAGGAAATTTTTTCCATAAAATGGTAATGGATTGAATTTGGCATCGCGTGTGCACATTTTCAAAATAGACCTTGGTTTCCCGACGGTGATTCAAAGATGCGGTGCAAACTGCAACTTGTTTGCAGTCTTACAATGTTAAGCTTTCCACCTAGATCCTGGAACCCACTACCTTTTTTCACTCTTCAACCTCGGAAAATACTTTGAGGGACGAGCTAAAAAATTGGCATACAGGCTGAGTAATAGCAAATATTTAGCCTGCACTATTTTTTCCGTGGCTCATTTCTATATAGTAATAATAGAGGGGCTTTCGTGGTAGCATTCACCCCCTAATATCTTTGGAAATAATCATTCCAATTTCTTGTATAACTTGTCTTGATAATACAATATTAGTTTTGTATCTACCTACTTATTTGTTTTAATTCAACTGTATCACGAAATTTATTAGTTCGGATGTATAAACCATCGAGAAGTATAGAATTCATCTCTAAATTCTTTTCTTCAGTGTAAGGAATAGTTCAGGGTGAGTACAGATGGACAGACCATAATGTCCTAAAATAACCGTATGAAAGTATTATTTTTAAAGAATCGAACTGAAAATGGCTGCCTCTTCTTCCTATTCTTTCCGCATTTCAAATCCTACGCAAAAACATAAACATGAACATTTGCACTGAGTACTTGCTCTGTTAACTTTTGAGCATGAAATAGAACCCAAACGTATACTCGCTTTGAAATTAGGCGTAGCAGTGGTTTTTTATCTTCCGTGTATCTTTTCCCACGCACCATCTCAGCTCAACTCTCTATAACTATTTAACTTTCAATTTTCTGTCCGACACATGTCAGTCGTCACTCTACCATTTAATACCGTGTTTCGTACCGAAGCTAATTTGCGCAAATTTAACTTTCTTGCAACCAGGGGTAAGAGATTAATTTGACCGGCAAAAAACTCAGAAGCCTAGCGCAGCACAACACAAACCTGAATGTCCCAGGATCAAATCCGGCCGGCAGCAACACGTTTTTCCGACCAAAAATATACTGTGACATTGAAATAAGTAAAGAGGGAGAAGAGGGTTGAGAAGGAGAAAAACAATTTATTATTATTACTATTATTTGCCACTGAGTGATTGATTTGAAATACATATTAAAGTGCAGTGAAAATTTCATCATTTGATAAAAATCAAAATAATTATCTTCGAGATTATTTCTTCCCATTTTTGCGGCTCAAATAAACTGACATCAACAAAAAAGCACGTCGTTATTGAACTTTCAATCAATGTACGCTTCTATGCGAGACTCCACATACACGTGTTTCGCCCCTTATTAAGTGCTCATTAGTGCAGAGGCATTCAGACCAGGGCATGCGCCGATGAAGTGTCCGAGAACAAGTGAAAAATCAGAGATCGAGATCAAGATTTGACCGAAAAAATCTGGTCCTCCATTAGGCTTGGTCTTATCAGGAGCAGGAGGAAAGAACTGAGACTGGAGGGTCCAACCAATCTGCCGACTGAACACTCTTCCTCGGCAGATTACTCTATCGAGATGGTGTTGAACACAAAGGCAATTTTATTCGTTCATCGCTTTATTGGCTCATGTTTGATAAGCATTGCAATATCGTAATAAATAACTCAACATGCATCTTTATGTTGCAAAATGATTGATAACAAGTAACAACGACTTGAAGTGTTTCCTTATTATGGGATAATCGCAGTGAACTACTGGAATAAAGTTAGTAAAGCGATTTCTGAATATATAATTATTCGTATATTGTCAATATAGCGCCAATAGCGATGCAAGATATAAAATTCACGATAAATACCAGTTTTCACAGTAATAACGGAAACGCGAATGATGTGTAGATACAAATGAGTACTGGATATAATAACAATAATGATAATTGATAACTTTATTGATGCTAGTCACCTGGTTTGGTCATATAATTATTCAGCACTTCATCGACCTTTCAGAAAACTGTGACGATTCTATTATTATTGCAATGCAGAATTGATAAAATAGTACGGTTGCGGCCATAATAAAGTGGACGACAACGTCAACGAGTTGGCTTGCTGTCATGCGACGTCCAGGCCAGAATCCCAAAAAATCTGTCAACTGTCGTCCACTTTAAAAAAACCGCAACGGTACATACATATCTGAATTTTAGATACACCACCTACTATAGATGAATCAAAATAAACGGAAGCATGACAATACTATTTTTAAACGGATTGCATATAAATGATTTAGCACAGAACGTGCTGAAAAAGACGCAAATCGAATAAACTGTGCCAGGTTTTTAAACTTATGCAAAATTATCTACGAATAGGTACGCGTGAACGTGACTTTGTGATGTATCGATCCAACAGAGATATAAAAAGGAACACCAACTAGCCATTTGTTGCTTTCAAAGCATATAACAATTCATTTTCTTCGATGATTTTTCAGAGTGCTGGAAAATCTCGGACCCGGACAGAACTATCACTAGCCTGAAATGAGGTTCAGGCGATCGCATTTAGCAGCTTCGTGAGTTTTTTTTGCTACTGATGTTACATACTGTGGTGAGACACAGCTTCCCCTTTTCAAATACCTCCCCTGAAATTCGCCGACAGCACGTGATCACTAATTGCATAATTAATTCATGCTTACCTCTGGTTGATAAGCTCATATCTTTGACCTCTCACTTCTTCGCTCCCGTTGGACTCCTCTCATGTAGTTTTTTTGGCCCCTGAACGTTGTGTTTAATTTTGTTATCACTTCATTTCAAACCCCCTCCCCCACCCTAGCCCTCATTGTACCCCAAAGATTCTTTTATAGACTAGCGGACTGAGCCATGGGAATGTAGATCATAATACATACACACAGCGATGGTCCTCTGCCTCTGCGATAACGGCACAACTCAAAATGGATCAATTTTCAGTACAGCAATTTCGTTAATAAAGAAGATCATCGGCAGATAGACATCACTCTGAAAATCGTCATCATCACCTTGGGGGACATCAAAACGGATATCTCAGTCGCCATCTGATTTTTTCCGCACGATCGCAATACTTTTCCTTGCATTCGTAGGGGTCCGGAAAGTAATAAGGGGGCGTTACTTCTGAGAACAATATCCAAATTTTTTAATTTCCATCTCCCACCAATCGCGCCACACTTCACAACAAAATTTACCGTTGTTCTGGGAAATGTAAGTGTAAATCTACCTAGGCATTACCTAATACCTAAATGCTGTTATACACGGTTGAAAATGACATCATGCAACGCCTTATGAAGTGTTAATGACGAGAATCCCCTTGAGACTTTATTATTTACATACGCTATAAAGTTATTTTTGATCATTCACAACTGTTCAACGAGTGGGATCAGTTGTACTCGAATGGACGTAAATAATAATCATATCAAGTAAGTACAAGTATCGTAGTATATTTTATGCGAAAGAATAGGTACGTTCATGTAGTGCCAATGTGCAGTTCCCATTATCAAAGCGAACTTCGATCAAAGACGGTTTTCGTATTACAGAGTGATCTAGGGGCGGTGTTTCAAGTGAATACCCTCAAATTCCAAGGGTCAAAATGATACCAGTTGACGTGTGATCAATAATTTCTCATACCTATACCTTCTCATTATCCTGATTTGTACAGCTATAAAGTGAAGAATTGATATTTCGGCACCCTTCATAACAGAATGTTGAAATTTGGTACTTCAATAACTCAGATCTGATCAGAAATCAGAATGACACAATTAGAAATTGGAATAGATCGAACCAGTAGTGCCGGACATATTTCGTTAAAAAGGTGTCCCAGTTTCAACCGATCAGACTTTGGGAAAAGATTGTCCAATCCTCTTAGTTCAAAAAAATATATTTCATCTACTCCCGTATCGTACTGGCCACTTTTCGACACGCAAACGCGTGTCGTACTGGCGCTTGACTTTTATGACACTGGAAGGCATTGCTAGCTCTAGAATTTTTCAATTTATCTCAAGTATTTTGGGCAAAATAGATAAAATAGAGTATTGTACTCGTTTAATAAGACGTTCCGCCATACTCCTTTCTTTGGGACCCTCCTCACTGCGTTCGTCGGGCCCCAAAAACAGTCGTGTGACCAAGGTCGTCTTATTAAGCTCGTATAATAATATACTAATTTATGCACCTTACTCGTCTTAAAGATCACAAAAAAATCTTTTTCATTTGACATAACTTCGAGACGAAGGCTTTGATTTAAACAAAATCTGATATTTATGCATTGCCTATGTGGAGTAAGTTTTTGGAAATCGTTTCGATTTAGAGAATGTTGAAAATTACCTAATTTTGAAATGATTCCTTGCACGCAAATGGTGAGCCCTCCGAAATCGAATGCCTAGAGGGTTTACTCATAGTATCCCGCATGCATTTTGAAGGTAGAGCAAAGTATAATCAATTTCACGGCTTTCTGCATTGGAGCAAGCTATGGGAAAATTGTGTTGTGTTGGTACGAATGAAACGATGACAAAAGGATGCTAGCCAGTTGTCTACACGTGCAATTTTTAATGTGACACCTTATCACCATGTCGAGGTATCATGTACGCGAACGTGGGAAACTTCAAGCATACGCCAGGAATCGTGAGTTTCTTTGGAGTGCTTTGCAGTGTAGACAGCGAGGAACAATTTCTTTACTGGTTGGTGGGTCTTCGCCAAGGTCGTTAGATTTTTGGCGGTTACTAATGAATGATGTCAAAGATCGGCAGGATACTACTTGGATGAAAAGGCTCACCGCCCAAAAGGCTACATCTTCTGATGTACATCACTGGAGTAGTGAGTACTAGGTACCTATACTCTAGCTCTACCTATTATACCTACTGCAACAGCAAGCAAGGTATGACGACACATGCTGCCAGACAACACAGTGTACCTACCTACTCACGACCAAATCGTCTCGTCTCCATACAGTTTAACTTCATAAATTATTGTCCTACCATCCATATTGTTCATCTAAAGAATAAGTTTTCTCTTGGGCAGTGGGTGTTTCCTTTTCAATAGCCTTGGCAAAGACCCACCAACTAGTGAAGACAATGTCCCTTATCGTCCACACTGCAAACCACCCAAAGGAAACCAACAATTCCTCGCATATTCTCGAAAATTTTCACTTTCGCGTACATGACTCCCCGAAACGGTGACAATGTCACATTGAAAATTGCATATGAAGACAGCTAACTGCCAACAAGTCGTCAACGTGCCATTCGTACCAACGCAACCCATTTTTTCCCTAGCTTGCTCTAATGCAGAAAGCCGTGGAATTGATTATAGTTGGTGTCAAACTGTTTTTTAGATCATGACAAACAAGGATCCCGACAGTGGACGTCGTGAGAGACGCCAAGAGGCAGCGGGACAGGAGGTGTGCTGAAGAGATCAAAAATGCAGACTCACGAACCAAAAAAGGTAGAGTCAGGAAAATTATCACACAAGCTTGTCGTTTTATGCCAATGAAAGCTGAACGAACCAAATTGATATTCTTTATGAAAATTTCATTGTTCGTTAGATGAGAGAAAAACAAGAATATCTTCTAAATTTTCACACCATTTTTAACAAGCGTCAAGCGTCATTGTATCCAACGAAGTATCCAATGACGATTATGAGAAAATAATTAGTGTCAATTGTCACCATTTTGGACAAGTAATCTGAGTGTTCTTCTGGCCCAAAGTTCCTTAATCACCTTGAATTCATAATCTGTGCAACTGAACAATAAAATGACTGTTTCCAAACAAGAGACAAGGGATTGTGGGATTGATCGTTGTTCTGATATGGTCCATTAATTATTATTACAGATTTCCAGAAAGTAACATTAAAAAATTCACAACGTCTTGAAATGAACATTAATTCAACTCTATAGAACGTGTCGTCTCGAATAGGCTACCTTATTACTTAGCTGTCCTGATAGTTAGTGAGAGTGGTTAAAAAGTGCATATAATCACTTATGCAAATATTTGACGTGGTGATACATTCACACATTGAGTATTCTTGTTTCAACTCAAAGAGGTTTGCCAGTCAATAAATCTGCATTAGTATAATAAACTTGCACGAAACGAAAGCCTGTACATACTTATTTGATGAGTAGGTCTGTAGTGTGCATACAGGGTGCAACAGAAATACTTTTATAAACTTTGAAGGTATAGATACTCTATGAAGAATGAATTTGAAGAATATTTGATATCGATGTTCTGAAAAAAACTCCGTTGAAATGTTACAGGGTGTTGAGGTTGAATTTATATGTATAATCGATACTCTGGGTAGCATAACTTTTGAACCCCTCAGTTGTTTTTTGAACAAAATGGTCCTTATACTGTTCGTATGAGTACTTACAATCGTGTTATTATATTGAGCAGATTACGGGTTTTTTGAATATGGTAAAAGCTCGTTTATCGAGAACCCGCTTATTTGGAACTTCGTATTATTCAGAACAGAAGCGGTTTCATCTGAAACTCTTGTACTAAACTGAGGCCTCCGTTTTATCCGGATTGTTTCAATAAAACATAAACCCAATAGGGTCCTCCAGGATTTCTGTATTGCACCGTGATGCTGTGATATGTAGTTGAAATAGCATCACAGAATGAGCGATAGATGCCTACTTACATTTTGTCATCTTGATACATACAAGGTGGTATCTACATGGAATCTTAGCAGTCAAGTTCCGACTTTTCACCCTCGTTTCCACCAGAAGAAAACGTCTCACACAAAAAAAAAGATGTCCATAAGTTACTGGCGTGGATACTATAGTGGGAAAAGTATTGTGGTGATGCCACAACAGAATTTTTTCTGGCGGCTTGCTGGCTGCTGCCACTGAATTTCTGCCCAGTCCGGCTGGTTGTGGTGTGTTTAGGAAAAAAATTCATTCCGTGAAAGCTCCCTCTCGCTAAAGAAGGTATACGCGGGTGCTGCAGGTAAGTCACAAGTGGCAAAGTCAACTTCGAGCGTGTTTGAATACAGAGCTATTAGGGAGACTTAAGGGCCCTCCACTTGTCTGTGGCTTGTGTACATCCCACTTGAAATAATCTGCATGGAATTAAGGCACCCCACATCTTGCACACAAAGACTTCAGCCGTACTTTTAATCCTGCGATGCTGATGGGTGGCTGGTGGTGTGCCCGCCGGTGCAAAAACCTCGCGGAGAAATAATACAAGAGACCCGCGCTCGCACCAGACCTGTTCGTTTAGATCAAAACGAATGGAAAAATGTGTTGGCCAGAAATTAAAACTCGTTCCAGTTTCTTCAAGTCAGGTTTAATAGGAGGTGCTTTTTCACCGAAAACGATGTATCTGGCAGTCTCCATGGCACAAAAGCAGCGTAATCACAACACATACAGGGTGCCCTATAGTTTTAACCAATAAATCTTGAGAAAAGATTCTACTAGACCTCTTTATTCAGCAAAATGAACATATATAGATCTCACTCGCTTTCTAAAAATATACAAGGTGTCAAAAAAAAAAGTTATCCTTTTGTCATAATTTCAAGAGGACGGCTTTGATCAAAGCAAAATCTCGCATTGACTTATGAATGGTAACTTCTTTTGGGAATACTCTCGATTTCAAAGGACCCATCAGTGGCGTGCAATAGAGTCGCCTTGAAATGAAGCAAATCTGGAAATTCATTTCTCCGAAAAATTGCACGCCACTGGCGGAACCTTTGAAATCGAAAATATTTCCAAGCAATTACCCTACATGTATACGAGATTTTGTTTTGTTCGCCCTTTTTCAAAGTCCTGGCAGAAGAAGAATCTTCTTTTGTTAACTTTGACACCCTGTATGTTTCGTAGAAAGCGATATATTTTTCTGAATCATCAACAAAAAGTGCGAGAGCTTTCTTTTTGCACATTATCTCATTTTCTGAAGTCGTCTGAGAGGAAGGTTTTTTGGAGAATTCCTGTTCCTGTTAAATTCTGTACACTTATGTCTCAAGCATTTTTTTGCGATACAGAGTTTCTGAGGGTGGGAACTCTTTTAATCTACAAGCGTTAAATAATACCCGTCATTTCTAACACGTCGTCATGGGCGACAGGCTGAAAGTAATGATCCTGCGCGTTCCTGTCATATTTTCGATAAATTCTGACATTTACCAAACATTTTAAAGACCGTCACCCTAAACTAACCGCTGTTATAGATAAATAGCCAGTTCCACCAGCGAATTTAATCATTGTTAGCTAATTAAGAGATTTTCTCTGGTGAATATTGGCTTAGAAACCACAGAAAACACAAGTTTCACGAAATATTATGGGAAAACGTTTAGACCACAACAGCCTGTATGCATTTTCCGTGGTCATTCAACCAGCACTGATCTACAATCCATCAGAGAAAATGTCTCAATTAGCTAACAATAATTAAATTCTCTGGTGGAACTGGATGAAAGTCTTGTACGATACACGCGTTAAAAGTGTTTTATTTAGTTCGCGGGGTTGCTCTACTCGCTAACGCTCGTTTCGCAAGCGTCCGCTCACAAAATAATACCTGTCACTTTTAACACTTGGTTAAAGTTTCCTATTAGATACTAGCTCAAGTCAGGCCGCAATCTAGTGTTTGTCAGTAGCCACCTTGGAAAGTTCCAAATTCAAAAAGTAGGAACTTTTTGAAAGTGGTATACATACTTGATGGTTCTACTATTCATTTTTCAATTGAACAACAGTTTGAAAACTTCCGTGAACACAAAATTTCTCGTAAATTGCTGTTCGTTCTGTAGCAGCTGCTTAAAAGTGCCACGTAAAGTTTTTTTTATTATTCGTTCATTTAACGTCGGCCTATTTCCGCAACGAGGCCTAAAACTGACGCCGGTGAATGCTTTCCTTCACTATACCGGAAATTTTGCCAAACCCCTGTGTTTTCCAATACCAGGGTAGGGATTTTCAACGACCACCAACATCGCATGGGGTCGGCACCATCGTTCGTATTTTACGTGCTATGCGACACACGGCGCGTCTGGCATTTAGCAAGCATTCCAACTGAACCAAGAAGCTTGTTTTCGAGGCGAAAATCCGTCCCCGGCGGGGATCGAACGCGCGACCTCTGGAGTGGTAGTCGACCGCGCTGACCACCACACCACAAGCTCCTCCCACGTTAAGTTGACAATGTTAAGAAAGGTGCAAAAAAACTCGATAATTCTAGTCCGTTTGGCCTCACACCCGTGAGGGTAAAATAGGCCAAAGGGTTTAAAAGTAAGTAAGTCTGTAACTTCTTTGGTTCTGTTTTTTCGGGAGGTGTATGGGGGCCGGTGGCGGCTGAAACTATTTTCCTCCTGATGTCGGGTGGACCGGGAACACAATGGTTTCCATCCTGCGGCTGTACCTTTTTTGCTTCTGTTTTTTTTGTCAGAGGCGGCGTGTGGGGACGGCGTCGCTTTGAACTGTTTTTCCTGAATGGCCGAGGGGCAGAAAACACGATTATTTTTGTCCCGGCGTGTCACAGTAACTTCTGTGGTTCTGTTTTTTCGTTGTGGGCGGCGTGGCGGTGGCGGCTGAAACTATTTCCCATGTGATATCGAATGGACAGGGAACACAATGATTCTTGTCTTGTCTGTGTTACTCGCTTGCTTCCCGTTTTTGACGTCGAGGCGGCAGTGAAATTTTCAACAATAAATTGATAAGTTCCAGAAGCACCTTCGATGTGCCACAAAAAGCTATCCCAAATAACCCAGCGTAAAGCTGGATTCCCAGATACGAAAATTCGGACAGACGAAGCGAAATTCTATGTCAAAGTTCTCATATTGGCCACTCAGAGCCCTCGAAATCAAAATTTGACATACGAAATCGCATTTCCTCTCCGAATATTCGCATCTGGGAATCCAATTTGAATGAGTGAATGACACTGTGCATTTTTTTCGGGAGGCCGGCACATGCGTTTCCAAGACGACCCGAGCCCCTACAAATACACACGTGAACGTGATACGATCCTGTCACAGATAGACAAACTGACGGCTATTCTTATGTAGGTATATTACGAAGTTCTTCAAGGAAGTCTCAAATCCTTCATCCTTTATCAAGATTAAAAAAATACATCTGAGTATGTAAATTCTCAACTTGTACATAACAGGGTGTTTTTAAGAAATAAGCAAAGTCTGTAAAGTTTCTTGAAAATGACCACGCGTCTTCATCATTTTAGTATGGGGAAAACTCAAACACACATATACCTAACGTCCAACATAAGTATTTGTTCACTAAGCTCCAGTGAGTTCATCAAAAAGTTTCAAAGTCACAGTTCACATCTAGTTACGATGTATCCACAAATCGCTGATATCTACAGTCGCTGGAATTAGGGGAAACGTGGGAGAGTTGGTACCGCGAAAGAGTTGGAGCAGTGATTCGCGTTTCGCAATATTAGATAATCTAGCGTCAACCAAATGCTACTAGACTGACATAATCTTAATACTGCGTATTTAAAAAAGCACTGGTTTAGTTTCAGGAGCTTCGCATTTTTGGTGGGGGTGTGGAACATGGAACATGGTGCGCTTATGTGCAAGGATGCAGGTCCCGTCTCGGCAGTGTTATTAATGGATAGCTGTTACAACTACGAGCTGATGCATCAGTGACAGTGCTGCACTGTCTTGATGTGTATACGAGTTGCAACCGAAATAGCCAATATTATTATGCTGGTGGGCTACTTTTCTATTTCTACATGAATCATAATGCACCTAACACAATGCATGCGGATCAGGTTAATAGCTCTCTGGAATTCAAACTGGCCTTTTAAGTATAACATACCTACTTATTGCTGGTATCTCCAGACGAGAGAGCCCAGATCTATAAGGAGTTCTAATGGCATTCTATCAATATATTTCTTTTCAATAACATCCCATTGTAGCAACGGCGAGAAATTGTTTGTATACGCGATAAAAAGCTGCTGTTGTGCATTAGAAAAATTGATACGAACCCACAATGGTACACAGCGGGTACACAATACATTTAATTATGGTTAGTTATTTAATCAATTGGTTATGGTTATGGTCATAACAAGTCAAGAATTTTATTCATAAGGCTGCTTCTGTTCTGCGTAGAAAAAATTGATAACAAGCAATCAAGCATATTTAATTGACTTAGTCCCGTGATTCTGCTTATCCAAAGATTATTATTACTAAACAGCGTTGTCCATTTTCTATACTTTCAATACATAAATCTATAAAGTTTGATTGAAATCTCAGCTCCATATTCTATTGATATTAGTGGTATAAATCGAAATGAGGGATTCTCCCTCTCATTATGTTGTTTTTTTTTCTGAACTATTCAGATCAACTGAAAGTATACAACCTAACTGGAAGCTCGATGGATACAACTCTGGGCTTTGAAACCTGAGGAATGCGATAAATGCCGCTGTTTCATCAAAAAGGAACGCGCCCCATTTGTAGGGAAACTTATCTTCTCTAACCTTGATATTCTCTCACTGAATTGTCACATTCTTTCAATCGACCTTGATATTCTCTCGCTTAAATGTCAAAACTGGAAGTAGGGCAATGCAAAACAGTGCATGTATCACTAAAATAGCGTATAGACGTAGGAAAATTATAGTTTCCTACTCTCAGGGGCAGCTCATTTCTTCACTAGCATGATTTACAACGCTGTTCAAACATCATGCTTGTGAAGAAATGCTAACTCAGGTTGAAGTTACCTCGCTCAGTCATAAAAGTTTTGGTGGAATCAGCAGCAAGGGCTATTTGGCAAGGTCTACGCTCTGCGCAGTGTTTATTCGCCGGATAGCTTGTAGTGAAACTTCATCGGGAGATGGAAATATCGGCGCTGAACGTTAGGTATAATCTTTAAAAATTGAAAAACGACGCCGCAAAGTATACTAAAATAACAATGATAATCGTAAACAAAACAGCGTCATCACCACATGCGTTACGCAACGACGAAATTTCCTGTGTCTGGTGAAAATGTGGGTCACGGTGGCAGAAGAAAAGATAAGGAGCGTGGATGGATATAATTATACGTCCAGAATCAGGGACCACAAAGGAAGCCGCAGAATTTCAGTCAAAGGTATGAGTATATCGGTATCAGAGTCAAGTCCGAGCTAAATATGGAATAGACGGCGATTTGCATACTACACCTTATTATGTCTTGGGCTCTGCCTCTCTGCCTACTTTACTTTCTCAAAGAGTTGTATACTCGCGTACACCTGTGACGCCATCGTCGGCTTTAATGTCACAACACAACTTAGCCGTCGCCAAACAATGACATCATCGTCGGACATAATATTACGATTAAATAATGGGTACCTATTTGTTCAAAGCGTTGTGATTAATCGTCTATATTTAAACTGATGAAAAAATTATGGCAGCTCTTTGATTAAGCAATAGTCTATTGGAAATAGAAAAAAATAGGTGCTTTGCTGGAATTAAATCAAACAAAAACGATTTTTTTACCAATGCAAGCTTACAGTCCCTTCTTCAACATATCAAAAGTCCTCAACTCTGGGACTGCTACAAATCAGTATACAGGGTGAAAGTTTATTATTTTTCTGTACTTTCTTTTTTCCTTGGAAAACTGATGACCGAAAATAACGGTTTTAGGCTAGTTTGATTGGCCATAGTCTTCCAATAAACATATAAAAAATATAGCACCCAGCAACTGCTGCGTATCAAGTTACAGGGTGAAAACTATTTTTCATCTTCAATTTTTTTTCTTGGTGGAACTGATCTAGATTGAAGCCGGTTCCAATTCTTTTGCAAGCTCATAATGTCATACTGAACATATAAGAATGACACATCTCTACATCTGCTGCTTTTCAATTTACAGGGTGAAAAGTCATTTTCACGTTTCAATTTTTTTCTTGATGATTCCGGCTCACACAACAATTGCGACTGGTTTTCCTGAAAACTTGAGGTTTATAGTCAAACATATCAAAATTATACATTTTTGCTACAGCTACGATTTTATTTACAAATTTAAATGATCGGTTGCGTTCCAAGATTTTTTGAATTTTTGATGCAATTTACCCAAATATTCCCAAACATTTAAATTTATAAAAAAAAACTTAGTTGTAGCAGAAATGTATTATTTTGATATGTTTGACTAGAAACTTCAAGTTTACAGAAAAATCAGTCGCAATTGTTGTGTGAGCCAATTTCACCAAGAAAAAAATTAAAACGTGAAAATGACTTTTCACCCTGTAAATTGAAAAGCAGCAGTTGTAGAGATGTATCTCTTTCATATGTTCAGTATGACATTATAAGCTTGCAAAAGAACTTGATTCGGCTTCAATCTAGATCAGTTCCACCAAGAAAAAAAATTAAAGATGAAAAATAGTTTCCACCCTGTAACTCGATACACAGGAGTGGCTGGGCGGTATATTTTTTATATGTTCATTGAAAGACTATGGCCTATGAAACTAGCCTAAAACCGTTTTTTTCAGTCATCAGTTTTTCAAAAAAGAAAGAAAGTAAGGAAAAATAATAAACTTTCACCCTGTATACTAATTTGTAGCTGTCCCAGAGTTGAGGACTTTTGATATGTTGAAGAGGGAACTGAAAGCTAGCCATGGTAAAAAAATCGTTTTTGTTTGAATTAATTCCAGCAGATATTCTATTTCCAATATACTACAACGTTCACCGGTTGAAAATCATCTAGATTTTGGGTTTGTAGTTTCTTTCTGGAAGAAGCTGAGACTTTATCTTGAACAGCCCTAGCATGATGCTGAACATTTCGTACGGATGAAGGAGAAATATTCGTGCACAATGCACAAATACCGACATGCATGGATTCTGAACAAACGCTGCTCTAAAGAATCTAGTAGCGCTTACAGATCCAAGGAGGTCTTCCTTTCTTCAAGTTTTGAGAGGAAGTTATCCTGATCTTCCTATCAGATCTGATTGTAGTACGTTCATAATTCAACTTAAATTTTTTTTAAGTTCTAGCAAAAGTGTTTCCAAACTTTTTGGCCGCCATCGTACATGATTGTATTTATTTTTTTAAAGAGATTTTAATTTTACAAAATAAGACATAAGAAACCCAAACACCAAAAAGATTGGCTCTAAAAGGACCCGATGGATATGACTTCGATCACAATCACAAAAAAAGTATGCAGGATGGAGTCAAGGTAGGCATAAATTGGCATGACCAAATGGCCAAGTTTACGCGAGGCTTGGTACTGATGCTGATAACAATGTTCACGTTTGTTGAAATTGACATCTAAATCTTCAATATCAATTATTGAATGCCAATCCATTGTTGACAAGTTGCTGTTAGCAATAGTAGCAATAGCCTCGCGTAAATGTGCAATATGTAAGCAACTTGAGCTAAGCCAGCAAAAGTGGAATGACAAGGAAAAACATTAGAGCAAAGTCGTAGAATTTTTCAAAAGACAGCTTTTGGCTTTTACCCAGAGTGCCGATTCAGGACCGATTCTATTTGATTTGTTTATTTAAGCACTGTTCTGGTTTGATTCCGGTCTAGCTCCATGCCAGACGACTTTTCCAATCGTGCTTCTGTCTCCAAAACAATTTTGGCATGAAGCTCAATTACCAGCTAGTAGCGTAGACTGAAATCACAAAATTAAGTTGAAAAGCTTCATTTTAAGCTTCACTGTCGGTATACAGAAAGAAGCAAACAGAGTGTCCCAGAACTAGCAGTCCAGAGAAAACGAGAGTAATTCATATAAAAGTCTATCTCGAATGGCATTCGAGAAAAGACAATGTAAAGTTGATCAATTAGAACCCTGCACCCTCGAGCGACCCTTAAGGTGTGTTTATCTTATCTTACGTTGCTATAGGATTTTATTGGAATCTAACTTTCTTCTTCTGAGACCAACCAAACCAATTCTTTCTGGCGCTTTTGAAAAATTTCAGTGTCACATTAATAAATGGTATGGTAGGTACCAGAAGCATTATGAATGAAGGAGAATTCGGCACTTATGTGGTTACTGAGCCAAGAAGAGCTGGAGACAAATTTTGTCTCGCGGATTTCATTTTCGGACGAATGTTCGGTAGGCAAGGTAGTCCAAATGGTCATAGTCATAATTATTGGCAAATATGGACAGAGGAAAATTCGAATGCTATCGTTCCAAGAACATTTCAACAGCGATACTCGGTAAATTTGTGAATTGTATCAATTAATTTCTAGTTGATTTAATTTATATCGGAGAGATAGACTCTACCATTGTATAACTACTCCTAGTAGGCCAGCCGCCGTTCAAATTGTGCAATTTCCGGAAAGCACGGGCAGGTGGCGTGTTCAGCATTTGTCGTTTGGTCGCTTAAATTATTTATAGATCACGCTGTCTTCAAATTTCAACGTGGCGCCCAACTTACCGATATATGTTGATGGTTTGGTACAGAAATTTTAATTTTTCTCATATGCGCTGATAATTTATTGCGAGCTAATTGCTCTAGGCGACATCTAGCGACAAAATCCCAAATTCGAGGCTGACCTACTAGTAATAGTTATACAATGACTCTACTATCACCTGCTTCTAAATAGTTTAAATGATCGTTGTTCTCTAGGTCGGAAGTCAGTATAGTAAGAATTAATTTTCAAAGATCATCAAGCGTTATTTCTGGAAATCATTGACCTAAGAGGATTCAACCCGTCGACTTCTTTTGGAACCTAAATTCCTTCCCCCAAACCGCAATAAGAGCAAGTGGTATTATTCTTCGATTGCGAGTTTGTGGGCGAATAGTGGCGTTTGCACTGGACGGTTTTGGTCCGCGGTTTTGGGAAACAATCTGGACAAACGGGTGTGATGTTTGGCAGAGTTTGGCTAATGCTGTAGAAGCCCGGAAACTGGCTGGGAACGCCGTAAAAACCGCGAAAGGCATTTTGGCTGAAAACTCAAGAGTTTTTTTTTAGACTTCTGCATGACCCTTAGTTATCAGTGCATCAACATTAGTTCAAATAATTCTATAAAAGTTCACTACCTAGCTTTATACATCTCCTGACGCCAGTTTTCCATTTGGGGTATCTTAACTATGGCAAATGCTCAGGTGAACGCAACAGAAATGATTGCTTCGATAATGGTTTTCATTACTTACGTTTTGGTGAAGTTAACCGGGGATGGAAAATCTGCCTCTAAGTGTGGAACAGGGTTTTGAGCTTTTACATTTGTCACCTCTCTCATTACGGGGCTGTAAATCCTTCAGATCCACACCCTGATTACGAATTTATCACGTAACGAAGCGATTTTACGTGTTTGTAAGTGGATATATAAAAGTCGTGATATGCCGATATGCCCATGTGCCTCATTTTAATAATTCTAGCCTTTTGTTTTCCTTCCCTCCTGAAATTGCACAGTTATTCCTATTTCCTACATGAGGTACGACAGAAATTACTCATGCATTTAATAGACGCAATTGATTTTCTCGAAACTGCCGACAGTTATTTCACTTGAACACAACTATACCTATTCTTTTTCCAATGTTTTACAAACTTCTCAAGCAAGCTTCCTAATTTCAGGCTCATTATAAATCTCCTTTAATTTATATTACCTACGCGGCAATAGCGCTGAAATAGGGCCTTGGAAACGTCGACATAATCGGTGGATAATGAAATTATCGCGATTTGGGAGCAATTTGGAATGGGATTCAAGGCCGAGAACCGCAGCGTGTCCTGCGAAGCCGTGTCCGATCCGCCTTCGACCCGGTCGCAAAGACGGGCCGAAATGTGTGTTAAACCGTTCAAAATGCTGACTAAACTCGTCTAGTTTTTTTCACCCGACCATGCGAAGAGACTTGGCTTCAGACCTTAACCGGCCACTATAAATGTCTAGTCGACGAAGGAGATGCAAACAAAACCGGGTCTCTCGAAGACATTGGTATAGGACATGGGCACCCAAACAATAGAGGTTTATAAATAATAATACTCGGCAGCCGATTAGTTGGATAATTAGTATCACAATAACAACGTAGGTATAACAAAATGTTGCTGTCTGGTTGAATTTGGAATGTTTCATTAGGGTGTGTGGGTGGGCAGAGAGGGAGCGTGGGAGGGCCTTTGTGGGGCCCTCTGTATTCCCTTCATCAATTTCTGGATTCCAGTAAAAGCAGACTCCTTTATGTCAAAAATATTCACGTAATCAAGACGACAAAGCAGCTTAAGCGCCATGTAAACGCCTGATCGAACAGTTACGAGCCAAAGATATTTACCTGCTGATGCTAGCCATAAAGACTGCTGGGCAAAAAAAAATCCTATACTTTCTCGTTGAGTGCCGGATAAAAAGAGTCTCTGGCAACAGAGCTGTAAAAAAAACATCCAGAAAAACAGAGTACTACAAAATAAAACACAACGCAATCACAAATTAAGTACCTAAAAAGTACTTAAGTACAAATTAAGTCTTACTCGAAGTGTTATAATTACTTCCTGAATTTGCGGACTATTTTGAACAACAGTTACTCCCCTGAATAGCTGACTTCTTGGACTACAACCCATCAGTCACTTTCCGTACAGGTGCTTCAATCAGTTATACAGGGCGACACAATCAGGAGTGCAAAACTGTAAAGAATCTGCAGAGAGTAAGACCTCCGAGTATCGTATAGAGTGATGCAATGCTCTCCAGAATGATGGAACGATATTTCGGAAGACTGTACAGCGACAAATCCAAGGTTTGAAGGGCAGGAGATCTTCGCGGATCTTTCATTGATATTTCAGATGATTTGTGGTGTAGAAATTTGAGTCTCTTGAAGTGATACTTAACGGTATAGTAAGATGTGTGAGAATCACGCAAACATACCGGGTGGTCAAAAAAAAAACGCACTGTTTAATAGATTATAGATTCATTTCATACCAACATACAAAATGTGTACGTATTGTACACGTCAGAAAAAATCACATGGGTATAAATCACAGAAAGTAATCACAAATTGCAGTAATGGAAAGTCAATTAAAATGTTAATTACAACAAAAGACAAACACTAACAAGACAAATTTCCATCCAACATATTGTATTCCTTTACAGAGTAGTACGCTTTTTGTATTAGTATCCTCTTGAGATTACTTTTAAACATTTTGACACATTTAACATTTTTTATTTGGTCCGGTAGCTTGTTGTATATTGTCAGACTTATATGCGACGGAGACTTTTCGAATTGACTTGTGGTGGGCTTTCCAGTTCTCAGCAAATTTCCAAATCTAGTCCTGTAATCATGAGCTGCACCGACTGTTCGATAACTATCTGCATTCGTTTTTACGTATAATGCCGCAGTATAAATTAACATACCAGGAACAGTTAGTATATTTTGCTTAACAAACTCTACTTTGCAAGATTCTCTAGGCTTCAGTGAAAACAGTAAGCGCAGAATGTTTCATTTTCCTTTAAAAATATTTGATTCTCAACCGATTTTCACAAACTTTGTATGAGCGGATGGTCAAGGCAATAGGCTACAAGACTAAATAAGAGGATAGCCATACTGTCAAAAATTCAAGATGGCGGAGGCAATTGAAAATCAGCATTTTCTGACCTCGTTTTTTCTTTGTCAAAAATTAGTATATATTAGAGATTTTATGACTGATGTGGGATGAATGAATCCTCTCACTTCACAGAGTACTATGAGTCAAATCGGTTTCTCCACTGCGGAAATACAATGGAAGGAAAACAGGCCTTCTTGCTAATTTTGTATCGGAGACCTTGCTGCCGAACCGTTAATTCGATCAACTTGAAATATGGTATAGAGACAAGGTCTTGCTGTCAAATGAGCAAATAAGTTTTTGAGCTGTCATCTGTCAAACGCAACTGACACTATCAAAAAATGACAGAAGCTAATCTTACCAGAAAACTTGATTTGCAATATGTCATTCAAAAGCCCATCAAGAGCTGTATTCAAAACCGTTGAAAGGATTACTCCAACTGTCACTTGTCAATAATTGAAAAATGTCAAAATTCAAAACTTTGACATTTAATTATTATTCAAAATCTATCTAATGGATTTGAACCAAACTCGGCAAGAACAAACACAACCAAATCAAATTAAGCCTACAGTTGAGAGCAGAGCAGAGTTCTCCACCATTTTCCAGTCCGGCGTTACGAATTTTCAAATTTTCTCCTGGCCGTTGTCACCCGAGAGGGCCGCTCACCCAGGTTTTGACCAGGACGACCCACTTTTGGTGCAGGACTCAGCTCAGACTCTCTTTCCTCCTCAGAAAACGACGTTTTCCGAAAAATTCTAATTTATATCAAAAGTAAATCGCATTGGGCGTCGTGTAGGCGGCCCATTTTCAAATGCGACGCTATTATAGTTTTCCGGCGGTGATTTTTGTTTTAGACGGAACTTGCACATTCCGTGATTCCGAAAAAAAAAACTGCAGAGCTAATTTCGACATGCGGTGAGCCCCACGAAATATTCATTTTAGGTGCAGACTTCCTGCGAGCCATGCGGTGGAAAAAAAAGATTGAATTAATTTTTGAGAATTTTCTTTTCAAATTGGATCAATGATTTTCGAATTTCCACCTTGAAAAAACTGCAAATTTCCAACTTTTCATTTCTTGAACAGATTTGCAGCGATTGTTGTATAAAAAGTTACTGGTTCTTGAACATTTTCCAATTATGGTTCTTTTATCAATATCCCGAGAGTTTTCCAGTTGACAATACAACACCTGCTGAAATCAATATCAATAGTCAATATAATAATTTTGAACAAAAAAAAAACGAGGCCAGAAAATGCTCATTTTCAATGACGTCTGCGCCATTTTTAATTTTTGACAGTTTGGCTATCTTCGTATTCAGTCTTGTATAGACTGTTTCCTTGGCCATCCGCTCATAAGACAAAAGTTTGTGAAAATCGGTTGAGAAACAAATATTTTAAAAGGAACATAAAACAGTGCGATTTTTTTGACTATCCGGTACATTCTGAGGATCACAATTTTTATCCAATGATCGCTGAAGAAATCTACGCTGTTGGTGGTGTAGATATACCGGGTGATCATTTGAAAACTATCCACCTGCAATATCTCCCGATTCCTAGTACAAATGTCTTTGAGCAAAAACAGGTCGATTTTTATATCGAGGGGGACATCTAAAACATACATTGGAGAATTTATATCTTAAGCCCCCTCGCCCCCACTCACCCCAACTTTGAATTTTCAAATGACACCACCTACCTTGTGATACATCAAATTGAAGAGAATTAAATTTTCTTTCTAAAAAAAATGTTTTGGAAATTTTCAACCCCACCCCCTGTTCTTCCTTAAATTCTCTGAGTGTCCTAGTTAATATTCCTGACCTCCATTTCCCTTCAATACAGTAAACGTCATCCTGCACAGCACCGAAAGAGAAAATTTTTTATAAAAAAAGTGCCACCCAAATTTACCCCTTCGCTCCCCCCACCTGACCTCAAAAATTTAAAATGTCAATACCTACTTTGTAATATATCAAATTGAAGGAAATTAAATTCTCTCCCTGAAAAAGATTTTTTCACAATTTTCAAAGCCCCCCATTGCCCCCCTAGAATACTCCAAATGGCCAATTTATTGGGGAAGGGGTAGAAAATTTCAAAAAAATTCTTTTCGGAAAGAGAATTCAATTCCCTTCAATTTGATGTATCACAAAGTAGGTGGTGTTTTGTTAAATTTGGGAGTTGACCTCATATCTCTTACCGTTTCCAAGATACCAATGGTGAGCATCGAAATTTTCACCACCCTGTATACCAAATAATTTCTCGCATTTTGGATCTTCTCAGCATATTTGGCATTCGCCCGGACAACAAATATCAATGGTAAAGTTGTTACTTGTTGATCGACTGATCCAGAAATTATCATCTTCTTCATGCCGTGTCAATAATACGAGTATCTATAGTTACGTTTTCGGATCACCTGGTAAATGATGACGTCTGATGTCTACTCCTCGGGGGTTAAATCCTCTTGGCACCTCTGCATAAATACGCCGTGCCGCCGCTCAAAACTGAGGTGTGTTAGGAATCGCAAATTATATAAGCGTTTGCTTTACTTACATATGGCATCACATATCATATACACAGGTCTAGAAACACCCTGTCGGCTGTTCGCGAAGAACACAAATTCTAAGGTGCATATCGTAGCAAATACTGACAATCAAAGGAAACTAAGATAAATACGACAAACCTAAGGGTTCGTCGCAGTGAGCCATCAAAGATATATTTTGTATTTATAGACAAATATTGCATATAAAGCTCGAGCAATCAAACAGAATTCGGTATACCTAGTTCCTGGCGTGAGTGCCTTCTAAAGAGAGCACACAAGTTTTTAAAAATATGTTCAGCTTTCAAAGCTCGCACGCGGGGAGCACGAGGCTTTAAAAGTTTCATTATGCCGCATTGTCCCTTGCTACAACTACTAGATCGTGCATATAGGTGACGTCACAACATAAAAGCTGTTGTAGTATTCCCGTCTATTGTGGTCAGTTCCCATCAACTGGCGTATACTTAGGCAAAGAAAGAGTCGTCATGGGGGATAAATGTCAGAGTGTTAAATGGGGAACCGCTCACTATATTACGGCGTTTTGTCGGTGTGTGGGACCGAGCTTAATGTGTGCCTTAAACACCGATTTGCATTAATGTGCGCACATCAGAAAGTCCACCTATAACGAATTATGGTCCCCGTGCTCTCCAAGCTTATATGCAAGAGATGATGATATTTTACGTTTTATGCCCGGACTCTGCGTCGTCGTGTAATAATTTCTGGTTTTTCTGAGAGGAGTTGCGTCTTCGTGCGGCAAACGTGATCGCCATCCTGAGATAGGGCTCAGCCGCACAACAATTTACTAACCTGGGGTGCCAAAAATCGTGTGCCGTTCCAGAGAGCCAATAATGACTTGGCGGGTCATTTTTTTTTTGCTGCACAGATACGTCTGCGACTTCTGAATTCGTCAACGAGTGGGCAGACGTTTCAGCTGGAAACAACTTGATTCATTAAACGAATGCAAATTAAACTCGGGTGAGTGAACGTAACGTGCGGTCGAAAACTGGATTCGTCAAGCTAGTATTATAGATACTACTTATAATGATTAGTAAACAAGGCTGTGCTTTTGCTTGTCGATTCCTGAGCCCTGTTTCGCGAAGTTTTCACACAATTATACAAGTGTGCAGCTTTGGTTAGGTAACATTCTGTGCAACAACTACGACCACACGCACTTGTGATATAAAAATTGTTGTAACCGAGAGGTGAGCCGATAGAAAAATTTGAACAGAAAAGGCTCTTTGAGACTGAGGTCCCCGAATTCCATTACTGAGTTCCTTTAGTGCTATCCGGACTTCCTTCAGACTTGTCCAGAGTTCCTCGAATATCCCTAAAACCAAGAAGCCCTATAACTTATACGAAAGAGATCCCCCAGCTGTTTCCCCCCTCGATTGTAATTTCCCAAAAACAGAGACGATAAAGACCTGTCTATCTCTGATCCTGTAATCCTCCACAATATCATCTAGCCGAAGCATGATTTCATTCGAAATTTGTTTTACAATAATGTTACGAAACTCGCTGGAGACCACGACGTGCAGATAAAACACATAGCTGCACAACTAGCGGAGAAGCCGTGCATCGAAAGCTCACCGAGAATTTTTCAAGTTCTCACGAACGGACTGCTGGACAATGGGGTACTTGCCCATTTTTTTTTATTGGCCTAATCGATAGTGTGGTTGAAAATAATGTACCCGTATTTTTTCTTTTTCCTAAATTCTCAAAATTGCGGCCGTGATGCGTGTTTTAAAAATATATTTGTGACGTCACAAATATACTAAAAACTAAACCAACAGCACTGTTGGATTGGAAACTCAAAAAACTGTTAAAGTGACATTACAATATTTGAAAAATACAGATATGAAAATCCCACTGACGTTTCCCTACTGTTACCAACATTTTGAAAAATAAAAAATAAAAAAAAATCTTTTTAACCAATGGATATATTTTCCAGAAATTTTCAGGAAATACTCTTTATTACTCTTGTTGATGATTGAAAGTATTTCCAGTCAAATCTGTTTCATTGACAAGTACCCCTTGAAAGTCTCTCCGGAAGAAGCTAGAATATTCTCGAATACACGACGCGAGCACTTATATAACAGCGACATGGTCAGGATGCGAGGAAGCAGGTCAGATCTAAATTCACAGCGAAAGTAAGCACATCAGAGAAATTGAATAAAGCGATATCTAACGTGCGACGATCTATGTGATCTGTAACTTGGTAGTACGGAGTAATAAACGGTGCGTGTTCGAGCGTTTGCTTCTCAATTGTCAAAGTACCGAACTATAGGGCGGCCTATAGGAGTTTGTACTGGCCATACTGACGTCATAACGTATTGGGGGGTCTGTGGGCTCCCTGAAGCCGTCTTTTATTCACTTTGGACTTTGGATAACCTACCACTTCGCCACTAAAACTATACGATCCATCACGCATAGCATTCTTCAGCTTTTTTGGGGTGAAACCGAATACCCCTGGGAAGGGTCGTCATCAAAACGGTCCAGGCCCAAAGTCTATAATTTCGACATTAAAATTCACAAAATAAAACTAATGCGGATTTGTGGAAAACCACTCAGTCTATCAATGAGGAAATATGGTAGCGGTTGGAGTAATGATTATGAAGTGGCAGCAACAGGGCTGCGATGGCCACTTTGGCAGATATTCGTGTTGTAAAGTTGCGAAATTACAATGAACAAAAGCTTTTGGACATCTTTAACGTGACTACAGGCAACGATACTTACTGTACAACAGACCGCTTCATCCTGGAAGAGGAAAACCGATAATCGAGAACGCCACCACCCAGAAAAATTAGGAGAAAGCTATGGTAACAAAGTAAGACCACGCTGTTTCAATAATAATTATAGAGAAGTTCAGCATCTGCAGCGTGATTGCCAAAAGCAGTACTTTCAAGCTGACCGTTTCATGCTGAAACCAGGAATTGTCAATCGCGAAGTTCACCAACCAGGAACCAGTCATGGTAACACAGACGTTCTTTCTCGAAGACCAAGAGAGGAAGACAAAAAGCACAGTCAGACAATGGACAAGCAGAATGCAGTACAAGTCAAAGCAATTTCCGGTGAGATTCCACAAAGCTGGACTACAACTACTGCAGTAAAAATGCAACAAGTAGGAGACTCTGCTATTGACTTGTTGGCGGGAAAGAGAGAGCTTTTACGGAGCCGACCGAAATGGGCAAAGATCTCAGGAGCAGGACCTGAGTTTGAGGCTCCGAACTCGGAACTCCGAGAATGGAGAGCTGGCTGTTGTAAAGAGTATTGGAAAGGCCGGACTGAGAGCAGGGAGTTTCGCAATTGATGCTTCTCAAGAAGCGAGTGAAGGAGGTCCTGAGGGAGGTGCACGATGATGCTACCGGAGGACATCTTGGTGCCAGCAATACGTTGACGAAAGTATATGAGAAGTTCTACTGGGTCAACTGCCGGAACGATGATAAAGCTTGATGTCGACAATGCGAGGTATGTGCAGCTAGCAAGGAGCTCAAACTTTTAGCCGAGAAGAGCTGCGGACGTTTAACGTAAAGGGGCCCTTCGAATGCATCGCTATCGACGTAGCCAGACCGTTCCCTACGACAAATACAATGGCAACGAATACAACTTAGCTGCCATGGACTACTTTAGCAGGTGGTACGATTCATACATACTCTGCTCAGCCAGGAAGCTCAAACCATCAAGCAAGGACGGGGTTCAATTCTGAAGCACGTACGAGAAGATTTCGTATGCGAGTCTCCTTGGTTTTGTATGCACAATTGCAACAATTGCACTTTGGCTGTTGGAAAAGACTCGTGCGTATAAAAGCTTACACAGTACACACTCAAGAACTATACCCGTGGTCAATAGTCTGCTCAATAGATTCGGAGTGCCACTGAATCTGCACTCTGATCAAGAATGAAATTCCGAATCTGATGTGTTCCGAAGATACTGTGTCCTGCTCGGAATACAGAAGATCAAAACGACGATCAGAAAGGTGAATTGATTCAACAGGACGAAGGAACAACACTTCTTACCTCTTAAAGGTCGTCGACGAGCATCGTGTAATCTGGGATAGTCACCTACCAGCTATTCTTGAGGGCTTATTGGGCTGTCATCTACAATAGAGTAGAAGAGACTTCAACGCGTTGATTTTTTGGCCGCGAACTTCTTGTGACTTGCAGTTTGGCAGACCCGAAGATGATTCAAGAACTGTTCTGGAGCACGTCGATGACCTAAAGCAACGAATGGGTAATGTACACGAAGACGTACGACGACAGATTCGCACTGCGACCGACCAGAAGAAAACACTATATCACCTGAAGGCCAACTCAGAAAGGTTTCAAGCAGGTGATCTTGTGTGGCTGTACGAAGAAAAATCCCCGAAGCTTCATCCGTCGGAAGAGGAACCATGCAGCGTAGTCAAGAGGATCAACGACGTTGTGTACCGAATCCAGAGAGTCCCAAAGAGCCAAGAAGAAAGTTATCCATATGTATAGCGACTTGGATGATACTGGAGAAATCCTAAAGTGCCTGCTCTCGACAGACAGGTTCAAGAGAGTAGCAGTGCGACTGAATCCACTGGAGACCATGACGTGCGAATAAGACACCTGCACAATTGGCAGGGAAGCACCGTATGCTTCGTGAGCTTTCCGGAATATTCTTGAAGCCGATGGACTGTTCTAGAGCCCTACCGGATAGATAAGCAACCGATTCTGGAATATACCGAAGCGACAATGGAAGCGACGACAACCTTCCAGACCTTTCCGGAACAAGAAACTGGTAATCTTGAATACAGGACGCGAGTATACATGGTCAGGGAGCGGTAAGAGTTGAACTCAAGAACGACGCGACAATGCGAACACAGCAGAGTATTATGTATCAAAAGTGCTGAGTGGTGTGTGTTCAACGTTTGTCCAGTGACGTAGCCAAGGGGGGTCTAGGGGCTCCCCCCCCCCGAAGTCCCATAGAAGCGCCCTTTTTGAGAATTTTTTTTGTCTACGGCACTATTTTGGTCGCCTCATTTCCACTCTCTTGTAACACTTTGGGTCAGAATCCCCCCACCAAATGAAAATCCTGGCTACGTCACTGGTTTGTCTTGTCTGAATTATTGAAATACCTAACGCAAATTCGTAAAAATATGCCAACAGAACTATGAGTATATAAGCATAATTTTCCGATAGTTTCATTTTTTAGTCAAAACTGATTTGTAGGTCACAAACCGCCGGCCGTACTTAATTTATGTGTGAGTACAAGTACTCGTCAGACGTTACCATCACCACAACCAGCTTATTATAAAAGCAACACGCTGAATCTAAAGCCGAAAACGATTCAGCAAACACCATCTTCTCTCCCTGACACAGCTCTCTATAAATCTGATTCGTAACAATTTATAGCCAAAAGAACAATCACGACCGCCAACTAGTCCCGGGAACACAATTTCCATGGACTTTAATCATCTCTCGCCACCACCACCACCAACAGCACGCGGATGCAATGGAAGAAAAAAATCCCGTTTTATGACACGACCTCTTCTCCTCACACAACTCCCGACAAGTCGTTATTGCCAATGGCAGTGATAAAACCGCGGAGGTGTATGAAAGAAAACTGATGGTGGTGAAGTGTGGTGTGTTGTGTTGCACACCAGAAGCGATTTTAATAATGCAAGGCAACCCAGTCAAGTCAACCACCGGTGGTGGTGGTGGTGGTGGTGGTGTGCCAGCACCACTCTACCATACTCTCGGATGCCGTGCCAGCGAGTAAAACGGTTATGTGGGACGACTGTACTCACGTTTTAATTTAGCGCAATTAAAAAAGTCGACACACAATTTAGTTCATACACAACATTTAGTTCAAAGACAACGGAAAGCTCTACTGCGTCGCGCGCGGTATGCACGTCGTCTTCTTCTTCTTTGCCGTCGTTTGCGATTTGGGTTTTATTTTTCCTGTGATGTCTGGTCCCGGCTTGAAAAACCCACGCGTTTTATTCGAGATGAGCGACTTTTTCTCATTGTGTCGAGAGGCGCCAGGCTAGCTAAGCTAGGCCCATTTGCCAGCGCATATCATTAATGTCAATGCAAATGCGTTTGTTTTATTAGCAGTTGACCGTTTCTTCAGATGCCTATAATATGAGAGCTCTGGAGTGCGACAATCGTGATCGTTGCAGGGCAACATGCCTTATTTGCACTTGCCTCGGTAATGGTACGACGTCCAGGATCGAATTTAGCCCAAATGGACCGCGGATAATGTGCTCCGGATTCCAAGCGACGGCGATGACGACGTTGCGCCAGCTATAGTAGTGCTCGAGTTTCTTAACAACCCTTCTGCTAATTAACAATTATGTTGTTTTACGACATAATAATTAGTATGTATGGTGTGATGATCGTACGTCAAAATTAACACAGTGTCTAGGTACACCATTCCCAGAGTGTATGCAATTTTCAGCAGTGCGTGCACTCCGAGGTGCACTCCATTGTCTGCTCCATGCTCTACAAGAGTTTATGTTATGAAGGGTTTATACAGCAAGTAAAGTGATAAGGTAAAGTGAAAAATTGAAGTAGTTGAAGGTAAACTCTACAAATTTAGCACAATAGTTTATACAGCAAGTAAGGTTAAGTAGCAGTGAGGATGGAAAGTAGGAAGATGGTTGACAATCTCAAATCTTCATATAGCTTCACTTTTAATCGGAGAGGACGAATGTAGACGAAGCCATTTTCAGCCGCCGACTGTCATTTGCCACGTCAACGTCAGCTCTAGCCGGACTGTATTAAGATTTCCTCTTTGTACCGTTTTCTCCATACTGAAAACATTCAATGTCATGACATTCGCGGCTGTAGCCTTGCTAATATTCGGCAGTATACAGTATACCTACGTTTGAATTTAAGCCCTATGATCATAAACTTTCTTATTCAAGGGAGGCTGTGGTCCTGGTCGTTGGCAGGCAAACGAGGCTGATTTTGGCCAGGCCACAGCCTCCCTTGAGTGAGAAAGATTTTGATCATACGGTACCTACTGAGTACCTAATCTATGTTACATGGCGTAATTAGCGACGGAAATGAAGAGACAGAGACACTTCGATTGGGTTTTGGGGTGGCTCTCTCATCATAATTCTTGCTCTTCTGTATAAACACTTTTTACTCCTTACTTTTTCACTTTACTTTTCTATTTCACTGGAGTACTTGTAGGTATGAACCCTTCATTAGGCTGAAAATTTCTAACGGGATCATCATTTTATGTCGCTCAATTTCATCCAAGCCTCAGAGTCAGACCTCTCCTGCTGTATCTATATATATTCTCTACCCAGTCGTTCTACCCAGCAACAAAAATACAGAGGCCGTATTTACCTAGTACCTAGATCAAAAATTTGTTTCTGCTTTATGTGATAGGTGGTCACTCAGTCACGATTACTCACACATTAAAATTTACGACGGGTATACACTGTGGTATAGTTCGATTTTGAAGTCAGTGTCCACCACAAGACTGATGTAATCCTGAAATTCGTTTATGCATTCAAAATTGCAAACTATTGTGTGCAGCTAATATATTCCAAAGTGCTATGTTAATTTACTATTTTTATGATTCAAAGGAAACAGGCATAAAGCTCAAAGCTCAGTCCTTAACAGCCAGTTCTATAATCAAATCTTTTTAAGTACTTCAAGTGATGATGAAAATGAACTTTAAAAGCGTTTTAAAGACGAATTAAGTTGTGGTGTTTCATAATTATTGACGTTTGAACTCTACTTCCGTAGGTATCATCATTTTAGTAACTTTAGAGACACAGACAAAAAAAAACTGACGGAAATTCGAAGATTTTATTATTCAGGTAGGTAACTTCTTCAGGTAACTTGAGTAACTTTGTGCTCTGAACTGGAAATCTTGTTTCAGCTTAACGGTACTTGAAACAATGAATTTGATTCAATTTGATAATGTGAACAGCCTGATCAACAGGAAACAATATTTCTAATTTTGAGATTGGCAACCATGCAACAGTCCGAATCTGCACGTTTGGCGCGTAATAGCCCTGTCTGCTTTTTACTACTGAACAGTTCAGCATCTTCGGCAATTGGCGATGTGATGCCAGTGTTAATAAGAGTGAAATCTATGGCTTTGATCACTCTAGAAAAACTTGCCTACTCTCATAGAACTCTGCAGCTATTGTTATATCAACCATCATAACTACATTTTAACGAACCGTGGTCTCGATCAAGTAAGATGGCAATAGCTGCTGCGACGTTTCCTTCTTTCACTCTTCATATTGTGAAGACTAGGGGTTACAATTTATTAAATTCATACTATTTAATAGGACATCACTTTGTGTCCTTATGATAACGTGAAAGGCAGATGTTGATGTAGTTCTTTTCTGCACATAAGTGTGGTACCTACGCCGTCTTCTCTCATATGGAAGAGATAACATTCAGTCTTCGATCAACTGGCTCTACAAGTCATAGGACTGAGTCGCATTTTCTGGTCTCACAGTTACAGAAGCATCACAGGGATTTGGATGTGACAGGTGCGGGTTTTTCCACATACACGCCCCTCTACAGGTCCCTATACCGTAACCAGTGTTTTCTTTTGAAGGAACCAACTTCACTGAGAAAGCTGCGATTGATCCACCAGTTTAGGAATGGAAACGTTCGTCTCCTGTCGTTTTACGTTGACGGAAGTTCTTACAGGACTAATTCGAAAGAGCTTTGCACTGTGTGTAACATGAAGGTCATGGAATCTGCTTATCACCTTATGTTAGAATGTCCCCTGTACCGTAGTTTGCGCGATCATTATTAGTCAAAATACTTGTCGGTGACAGCGGTTGGACTAAACGCAGACAACTTCTCCGGCTTCCTCTTGAGGTGGAGTTATACTCGCAAAAAATAAAAATAACGATAAGAATAAAAATAAGAGAAATAAGAACGGCAACCGCCCATTTATACTCCAGAAATAAAAGTAAGAATAAGAAATAGTGTGAAACATTGCTCCTAGGTGTCGCTCGAAGCATTAGAATGTAGAGAGACCTGGATCTGGTCACCCAGAGAGTGACGAAAGCCAAGTCATTGAGCGAGAGGGTATAGAGAGAGAGAAAGCTAGAGCACTAGGGTATTTGCACGTCCGGGTGTGGTGCCATTGCTTGTTACTAAACCACCCTGCGTCAAAGTCAAAACGCATGACATGAGCTGTCAATATTTTTGTTTAGGTTAAGTCGACTGTTTCATCTTTTAACGCAGATTTTTTCACTAAATTTAACAGAAACTCTTAAAAACTGTTCTAGTCATGTATATTGTGTTCCATACATAGCAGATGCTTTCGATCACCGTATTTCAAGTACTGCTGGCATTTCGTCGAACGTAGGTTTCATCATCCAACTCATTCCGTCGAACGCAAATTCCGTTGATCGTTGAATGCAGTAACCGTCGACGTGGTGACCCCATCGTGAAGATAGATTTGTAATTGCTGTAAGCGCAGTAGGTATATTATGTATTTCAGTAGGTACTGGCCCCCAAACAGCTGGAAAACCCAAAAAGTACAATAATAGAAGTTCATCAATTTTGCAAGATTCTATACCTGATGGTTTCTTCGACAAGGAAAACATCACATCTTCCCGACTCTTGTACTGCTTCACGGTGCACCTTTTTCGTTTTGGCACTTTTAGCCCGGATTTCGGCGATTTCGGCATGCAAAATAATGACAATTCATTTGTAAACAAATCGGGGACATGACAAATGTCAATAGCAACCACGCCCATCGCAGCTAACTCTGTTTTGAATTTTGACGAGGCCAGGAAATGCCGAGATACTGACAGAGAATACCGATATATCCCTTTCATAGCTTCGTCACTCTAGGTACCCTTATTCAGGTCTCTCTATAGAATGATAGTCGTCAAAATTTTCAGTTACAGTTTTCAGCTTTATGCTGTTGTTATTGCGGTTGTTTTTCTACTTGTTTTGTTTTGTGTCATACAATATCACTAATCTGTAATAATACTTGAATAGGTAAGTATCCAAAAGAATTTTTTACATCGCATTATTTCAAATTGATATCATGTGTGGTGTAGGTATCTACTCCTCAATCTAGATTATTGCAGTGATAGACAATTATCACTGATTTGAACTTGTGAAGATAACTGGTAGATGGCGCCACGTTTGGACCGCCGTTACAAAACAACCCGTGGGAGTTTCTCGCCTACCCAAAGACAGGCAGTTTCAGGCAACTCTTGTTACATCGATGTACTGCGGATTGCATGAAAGCAGCCCCCATCGTCATCGGTAAAGGTCGACTGCGTTCGTCACTCGTTCGGCTTATCTTCGAGCAGAAGTTGAAAATATCCAACTTGTTATTTTTATTCTTAAATTTATTGAGCAGTAGCGGCGGTAAGTATTTTTTGGGAGGGGCTAGGATCTCGTCATTAACGGAAGGAAACACAGGTCACGGTAGGCTTTAAAACACATTGTAGAATATTATTCTACATATGAGTTAACCGCGTAACTTGATTAATCAATAACATTGAGGATGATTTGTGCAGAGTTTAGGAAACATTTTGCCCTCAAAGACTCTTTTACGCCGCCACTGTTGCCATATCTGCGCATCTTCAATACGCAACAGTGAATGGGAAGTTGGAATTCCTTATTCTTATTTTTCATTTTGGTGTATAAATGCTTCCATCTGAAAGCTCATTTGTTACATTTTCTTATTTTTATTCTTATTGTTATTTTTATTTTTATTCTTATTTTCTGCGAGTATAAATCCACCTTTAAATGTGGCCAACACACATCAGCTGAACGAATTATTCAATTTTGTCAGATCTACGTTGCAGCTGAGGTCGTTCTCTATAAATGAATGATCTGGATAAAATTATCTGGATCTTATGAAAATTGCAAGTAAGATATATCAGGCGAAATTTTTGTCAGCTTATGTTTCCTCTCTCTTGTAAAAATCAGTTGATTTCTTACAATAAACCATCTACCTATCCATCTATCTACCTACAAGTCATCAGCAGCCATCATCTTGATAATCCCAATGGGCGGGCGGTAGGTGCCCTGGGGCCCTATTTTCGGTGCACATGTGAACTGTTCCTATAGGAACTGTTCCCTCAAAAACAGGGGAAGCGGCATTTTCGGGTACATTCACGCGTGATCACGCCTGTTCTCCTAGGAACGACCGAGAGAACAACTCATTCCCCGCTTATGTCAATCAGGGCACACTCGTTCTCCTACGAACGACCGAGAGAACAGCTCATTCCCTGCTTATGTCAAATAAAGCAAAGGACTGCAAATAGTCTAAATTGAAAATCACTAAAAAAAGCACATTGTTCATAGGTTGGCAACGCTGAATGCACCAAAAATACAACTAAAACAATTGCCAAATGACAGATGACAGATATAACTTTGACAATGGGGTGTTTCGCCACTGAAGAAGACGACAGATGGCAGCAGGGGCCAACCCGGGTTTATCACTAGGTTACTGTTGGTTGGTAAGCCTACCTGCTCCATGTTGGTATCTCGTATCTCTTCAGCCCCAAGGACGTCTTTCAGCCCGTTTGTGTGTCTGTCAGGGATGTGTCTGTGTGTGTATGCGTAACGCTATATTGCCTAGCAGCATCATGCTACACCCAGCACTTTGTCACCTGCCACTGATCACTCCAACAATGAAGATGACAGCAACGACCATATGACTGACATTTGCTGAAAAAAATATTGAACGTGGGGTTGTACTGGTCGGTTTTGGTGATTTTCGAGGGCTGAAAGGGCCCAATGACCGTGCAAATGTTTGCCAGAGGGACCGTCCGGGAGACAGCACTCGAAGAGCAGTTCGCGGGCACGCCGGCGCCGGCCGATTTGAAACCTATTGCAACCTACCTGCCACCGTGCCGTGTGCCCCACTGTCCATGTTCAAGAATACAATCATGCTCTTCTTCAAAAACATCTATACTAAATACCTCTACTCTGAAAGCCAAGTGTACGTAGTTTTTTCCATCTAATTCCTTCCTCACCTCTGACGACACACATCCATACTTGACTTGACATGACAGCCGACCCGGCAGGCAGACACCAAAGTCAAAAGGAAAACCCCCTCCATGAGAGGACCGTTCAAAAAGTAGTGGGAAAATAACCCGGGTTGGCCCCTGCTGCCATCTACTTGACAACGTGACAACTGCAGAGAAAACACCCCATTAAAATTCTCGTTCGGCGTCTTTTCAATAATTTTAATTTTACGTTGCAATCTCCAATTTTTCGAAAGTTTCTTGAAATAATTTGGGTAAAATGGATCCATTGAACGCGGCGCGGCATTGGCGGTCCATGTAATCGCGGACTTGGAAGCGGCCGAAGAAGATGCGCGCCAACCCGGCAAACGATTTGTGGACGATAATGGGGAGAATCCTTTTGAGGAACTTTCCGAAGTGCAGTTTGTGCAGTATTTCCGCGTGACACAAGACTTGGCCCGGCACATCACAGAACTAGTCACGCCATTTATCCCAGTACCCGGGGAAGGAAGCCGGCTGACCGTAGCAAGTAAAGTAGGTACCACGTTTGGACAATCAAGTACCTACCAAAATCCTGTTTTTCCTGATACAATAATATGACGTTATGAGTTATGATATCAAGTAGCAATACACAGGGAGGCTAGAAGACCCGTTGGTGTTATTTTTGAAAGTCTTAAAAAATTACAATTCGATTTCAAATATCATTATGACAGCTGACAGCCAAGCTTCGACATTACACGGACATGTACGAGGTGTGTACGAGTATAGCCGAAAAGTGGACACGAAAATACCACTTTTAGAACCGGGGAACTGATCACTTCACCGGCGTTCCCCGGTGATCGCCGGGGAACAGATCACGTGTACCGAAAATAGGGCCCCAGGTAGGAAGTCCAAGGTAATCTCAAGTCCAGACAGGTCTGTCATTTATTATCTGTCACGTTGAACGGTAAAACGCAATCGATTTCTTGTTGAACGCCTCTAATCAAAGTACAATTCACACATGTCAGTCTATAGCAACAGTTTGACAAAATTTGGGAATTTGCAAGAGATTTGACGTGTGCGCCAGCAATGGTGAACTAAAATCGAGAGTTTTCTCTTATTTTCATCAAATGAAGTCAAGTGAAGTGTCAAAACCCACGAGACTCTTTGAAGGAACGTTGTTATCATATTAATATCTTGAAGCAAGAACACAAAAATAGTGTAACTTTTCAGTTTTGACCTGGCCAAAGTTTCGCGACATGATCCTGAACTATTGTATTTTTTGCAGCAGTGAACAAATCCTATACTCCACGACAATTGTGAGGTCGAGCACACACTCTTTCATGAGATACAAATGATATTACTTTTTTCTAATCGCAATGTGAATAAATGTGACCTGCCGAAATATGTCTTCAATTTAAATTCCCTCTTCAGCCATATCGCGGCAAAATCAAACCCATCAGTCGCCTGTTAAAAAATAATCAATTTGGCATTGAGAAGGACTCTTCTCGTCCATTCATCCTATGGACTCAGACGAAAGCAAAGTGGGTCAGACCAGCTGGGTTTGTTAAATTAAATGCATTAAAAAAGCTCACGAGTACACAATCAAGTCGTTACGGTTTTTCGATTGTGCTTTATTAATAATAAGAAATTAAATAAACAAAGTTCGAGTTTCAGGGCGATCCCTCGCTTGACACCGACTTGATTTTTGTTGTACGAAGGCAAATTAGAGGGGAACCTCTAATAACACGGCAAACAACTCCGAAGATTCATTTTGAAAGATGGGCAAAAAGCGAGCCGGGGGTCCATCACTTTCGCTTCATAACTCTGTGTATCGAAGATTGAATTAAAGTTTTATTTTTTAATTTCATTATCATTATTATCTGGGAGCAAACATCTCTCCCATCAATCGGCTTCTGTGATGTGAAATTGCCACTGGCAGCGATGCTCACGTATTCAACTTCAAAATTTGTTTAACAAATATAAGTAGTTACTCATGTTTATTAATATACACATATTATTATTATAAAAGGCATGGGGCATTACGCATTCTTTGATCGCGCTCGCTTTTATATTTCTGTTTATCTTTATTGTGATACAATTGGCTGATTGAGTGGGCATGAATTCAAATGGAAATTAACCTAAATTTGCATATTTATTTATAAAATTAGCGGTTCAATTTTAATACATTCACAGGGCTCGTAATTATTAACGATTTCTGCAGGAATCAGACGCGCGGTAATTGATTGTTCTGATTAAATTATCCCTCGAACACCATAAGTATCTAATTTTATTTTGAACTTCCTATTAGTTTAGTTTTATTCAGGAACGGCATCGTGTTGCTTGCCATAGTGGTGCATCCACAATCTGTTGGCAGAAAATTAAATTCTCGGCTCGTAGAGGACGGAGCCAGAGGTGCAAGACAGCGTTTATACGACCAAACAAAATTTTCTTCTTATCCTTTACCACGAAAAGTATATGAAAATGAAATTATGAAATTTCAGGTGCTTTCATAATAATACAGAGAGGTGGAAGAAGATTTGCTTTTGTACACCAAACCTGTTTCTCTTACGTACGGTTTTGAGATTAAGAACAGGTCATGGTTCTCTTTCACGTATTCACCACGTTTATCACAGTACGTAGAGATATTATTTATTCAATGTTATATAGGTGGCCGGCAGTAATTCATTACGTGAGGTGTGGTTTATACCATTAAATAATCAAATCTTTTCCATCTAACCAAATATGGGCTCAAATTTCACTGGAATAATAAGCCATTAGGTTTTAATAAATTAGAAGTGCCATTGCCGCCTCCTGCATAATGAAAGCTCCTTTTTTCGGTACAGCTTTTTTTTAGTTCAGTATCTACTATATATTTACATAATGATAACTTTCAGTAGGTAGATGAGTATAGGTATCTATGGACAATTAAAATGTGAGCAATCTGAAGCGTTTACCGGCTGAAATTTTCGGGTTCGAAGAACCACCCTTTGACCCTTGATACCCTTCGTCCTTTTTTGTGGACTTACAAGGATTCCATATACCATGGCACTGTTATTGTACGCCATTTCTGTAACACCCTGTATAACTGGTTGCCTAGGGGGTGACCGACTGACCATTCCTCTTGAAATCTGCATATATTGGAGGGCTTGGTGAGAATCTTGATGATCCTGACAAACTTCAACCATGATATGGGGTCAAAAGTAAGTGAGAAGTAGGTATGTCTACACAGGTGTCTTGTTTTTCAACGCTCGCTATGGATATCTCGGAAACGGTGAGAGATACAAAGTCGGTTGAATTACAAAAAAGTTGCGCAATTTTATGACTATCTGAAATGTGTCAAGATATCCAAGATATCTTTGGTCATTTCTGAAATATCCCAAAAAAACTGAAAAAATGCCGAATTCGAAAATTTTAAATCACTTCTTTATTATGACAGCTATCAATTTGAAAATTGGTATCCTGACATTTTTTAAGGTCCTTGATCGACTGACGGTCATAGTTTTTGTCCTACGCCTACTAGTTTTTGAGGTATGACAATTAACTTCATTTTTTCTTACGGACACCATATTATTTCTCCACTTCGTGAAACGCACCTTCTCTTTCTCCTTACAAAGATATAAAACACTTGTAGCATTTTTGTCAAAATAACCTGTAGAAATTGGAAAAACCATTTCTGGGGCGAAAAAATCTAGTTACCGGTTCGGTTGCCATGCTCTCGTGACATAATAACAATGGCATTCGGTTGCCATGGTCGGTTGATTTTAGAAAAAGTTGGGTTACATTCGGTTTTTATGTATTTGATAATGATAATAAATAAAAATAGAACAAATACAAAACCAAGTGCAACACAAAATAACATCGCAATAGCAATAAACATTTATAATTTACAATCACTCGAAATGGAGTCCATTTTGCGACGAACGCTCAAAGATCGAATTTATGGTTCATGACAGAACATCCCAAAGCAACCAAGAGCTGGAAGCAAGGAGTTGATGATGCGTTTCAGTCAATTGACCCGCACGTTATCAGCGCAGCCGTTGAAAATATGGCTAAAAGGCACACAACTCTGCTTAGAGCGAAATGTACTCCAATTCGAGCAATTGTAAATTATGAATGTTTATTGCTATTGCTATGTTATTTTGTGTTATATGTACTTGGTTTTGTAATTGTTTTATTGTTATTTATTATCATCATCAAATACACAAAAACGGAATGTAACTCAACTTTTTCCAAAATCAACAGACCATAGCAATCAAATGTCATTGTTTATATGCCACGAGAGCATGGCAACCGAAGCGGTAACTCGATTTTTTCGCCTCAGAAACAGCTTTTCCAATTTTTACAGGTTATTTTAACAAAAACGCTACAAGTGTTTTATATCTTTGCAAAGAGAAAGAAAACGTGAGTTTTATAAGGTGGAGAAATAGTATGGTGTCCATAAAAAAAAAGTTAACTGTCATTTTTAAAAAACTAGTAAGCGTAGGAAAAAATTATGACCGTCAGTCGATCAAAGACCTTCAAAAATGTCAGAATACCAGTTCTCAAATTGATAGCTGTCATAATAAAGAAGTGATTTGAAATTTTCGAATTCGGCATTTTTCAGTTTTTCTTGAGATATTTCAGAAACGACCAAAGATATCTTGGATATCTTGACATATTTGAGATAGTAATAAAATTGCGCAACTTTTTTGTGATTTAACCGACTTTGTATCTCTTACCGTTTCCGAGATACCCATAGTGAGCGTTGAAAAACGGGACACCTGTATAGCATAAACTCGTATATTTTCTCTTAGCGACGTTACATTCTTGAGTATGTCAATTCGAAGTGAAATTACTCAAATATTTTGGATTGAGACAAAGTTTAACGGGTAGACAACTAGCAAAAGCGAAAATTTTTGATCTTGTTTTTTGGAAAATTGCAAACCAGATAGCATCGCGCAAACACCTTTCTTCAAGAAAGTCGCATGCCACATTTGAACTCTTTATCTGTTTTCGAAAAAAGTACTAAAAATGGTTTCTCGTAAACATGAAAAAGTGAATTAGTATAGAAACCAATTTTGGTACCTTTTCTTTGAAAATAGAAAATCCAAATTTGGCATGCGACTTCCTTGAAAGAAGACGTATGCGCGTTGCTATCTAGTTTTCAAATTTTCCAAAATTAAAATCAAAAATGTTTGTAAGTTTTGAAATTTCGATATGCATGTATAGACAATACAAATAGAGAAGACCATATGTTATCACCACCGTCGTCACGGATATTGGGGCATCAAAAATCAGCCAACCTTTTTTTGAATGATGGACTCACCTGGTTCCTACGCAACCGTAAAAATCCGTGACGAGATGTGTCTTCTCTATTTGTATTGTGTATACCTTTCTCTTTGAAGGAATTTCTACTTGAAGAAAAGAATAAAATAAAACCGATTTCCATCAACAACTTTTTTAGCCGCATCAGAAAACCCTCAAAGGGATAATATATACATTGAAGGTATGAACACTCAAGAAGAATTATTGCTGCTGTATTAGTTAGCTTGAAAAAATAGGTGGGCAGGATTCAGGCTTAGCAACATGGACCTATACTGCTATTCGGGGTACCAGCTAACAATAAATGATGTCATACGGACGCTATCATGGTAACTAAAATAAACAGAAGTTCTCAAAACCTACGGAGATTTGGAATTTGAATTTGAATCTGCAAATTGTAGGTAATGATTCTCACTCGGGAACTAAACGTGCCGTCAGGTTTGTTTGGCCCCGTATAAGAAGAAAGTTTGAGAACCACTGATTTGCAGGTTTCTCATCGCCAGTGCTGTTTTATTTGAGTGAGAGTGACAGTTAGTCAAAAAGCTTCTCAACAATACAACAACAACAAGATATTTATGTCTGAATCGACCTCTATAAGTACGAATACCTTATTGTTGAATTGAACGATTATTTTCTGTACTTAAACTATACAATCAAGTGCAGGAAATATTTGACTAATGCTCGTTGAAGCTGAGACAGGAGGATCAGGCTTCCAGACTATAAAGGGCGCCTCCTACTGTTTCCTGACTACACGGATAGTACTGAAGGCACTTCCTGGCTACAGGGGCGCTTCACTTTAAAACAAACCACCAAACAAACAATACAAACCACCAAACCAAACACCAAAACACCAAACACCACCAAAACAAAAATAAGATTCGGGTTCCATAAACACACCACGAAACAATTCTTGCGGAACCTACAACAGTGTCTATCGAGTGTCTATATCCCAGTGCCTAGTGATGCTCAGACTCCCAGAGAAGCCTCAATTTGCCACTGAGCTGAAACTTCAATTGAGAAAATCTTTCAATCCTGCACTGCTCGGACATAAAAGGGCAACACTAAACGGAAGAGAAGTGACCAACGGGCAGCTGTGATGGCATAAGCACGGCGACAACGACCTCGTTACCTTGAGATTGCCAACCTTACTTCTTCTGCTTCTTCTGTCACCCGATCGTAAAGACATTTCAAGTGATAATCAGCTGAGAGTGCTGATTACATTAAGACATGCATTTTTTAAGGAATCAGCTGATCAAGTAGGTATCTATTGGATCTTTAACGCCATCATCGAACCAGAAAATGCGTAAAACACTAATGAGCACCAGCCAGCGGCCGGTTTCGCGCCTGAGTATATCGCAACGGCCATGGGAGCTTTTTTTCTGAAGAATCGCGTCCGATAGTAATGCAAAAGTGGGAAGAGACAAAATCGCAACGTTCCAGGAAATGGCAGATTGCAACAAACTCGCGGAGATTAAATTGACGCGCGACCCTGTCGCCTGGTCTAAGCTTGTGTTGCACCGGAACTGCATAACAAATTGAACTTACAACAATAATACGAGTTCTTGTGAGACGTGTTGAGCGTTCAATAAGCCAAAGAGAGGCTCGTTTTACAAACTTATTTCTGCATGAAAATTACTCTATCTTCCAATATCGCCAGGCGAAGGTCCGACTTGAAGTTTGGATCAAATCAATTATTTTTAATCGAACCGTGCTTGGATAAGCTGGAGACATCTGAGTGGAAAATAAAACAGAAATGAAGCAAAAGGCGATATGGTAATCTAGGTAACGAGGCGATTAATCGCCGTGAGTATGAGTAATTGAAATCATCCGAGAAAAACGCCTCGGTCTAATTCCGTTACGATCTATTTAACATGTGCCTGCGACGTTTACCTGAGCGATTAATTGTTATTGATTTATTTATTAGCAGTTATCAATGAAAGATTACATGCTAATAGAAAAATTGGATAAATCACAACGTCGTATACCTATATCCAACATTCTAGTTGCCTTCTGTTCTGATTTCGTAAGCGTGATTTGAAGCCGGTGTGAAGTAATAACATTTCAGGTATGATTTTGCTAAGGAAAAGACAATTATTTGTGCAGCCGATGATGAAAGTTGAACACCAAAAATGTTCTGGTGAAGCGACTCGTGAAGAAGACACAAACTTGCAACAGTTGCCAGGAGCTATGTGCCGAGAGCTTGTTGGAATATTCAAAGCCAAAAGACTTTTTAGTGACCTTGCAAAAAGACGAGCAACCTGGAAAAAAAACGGAACGGCAATGGAAGCAATGAGCATCTTTGGCGCCTCTCCGGAAGATGCCTGGAATATTCTCGAATACAGGACGAAAGTATATAAGAAGCGGCATGGCCATGAAGTTTGTGATTCAGTATTACCTGAGTAGTAATAAATAAACTGCTCAACAATGAAAGTGTTACAAAGCAAAAATTCACCAAATTCTGAACCGCTTTAACTTTTGATTGGCACAAACGATCCTGATTTCGTTAAAAGTACTTAATAGTCCAATCTTTTGGCCACATTTCTTGTCGATATGAAATGAATAGAGCCTTTCATAATATTTCTACAGGGTGATGAACAGAGCAGTGCAAAATTGATGAAGTTTCAACAAACCCCTGTTTTCGTGGAAAAAAAAAATCAGGACCATTAACACCAAATTTATGAAGAATGATGTGTTCCCTCGAAATGGTTTTTGAATTTTCGGGATTCCAGTCGAAACAGCTAAAATGTGATTTTCTATTGTGAATACTGTACCGGGTGATCATTTGAAAACTATCCACCTGCAATAACTCCCGATTCCTAGTGAATATTTCTTCGAGCGAAAACAGGTCGATTTTCATATCAAAGGGAACATCTAAAACATACATTGGCGAATTTCTATCTTCAGCCCCCTCGCCCCCACTCACCCCAACTTTGAAATTTCAGATGACACCACCTACCTTACGATACATCAAATTGAAGAGAATTAAATTTTCTTTCTGAAAAAAATATTTGCAAGATTCTTAGCCGCACCTTCCTTCTCCCTTGAAATTTTCTGACTGTCCTATTTTCAATTTTGAACCCCTCAATTCTTTTCAATTCAGTCAATGTCATCACAGAAAACATCAAAGAAAAGAATTTTTGGTGGAAAAAGTGCTACCCAAATAGATCCCTTTGGGGGAGAGCCACCTCAACTTCAAAATTTAACAAAACACCACCTACTTTGTCATACATCAAATTGAAGGAAATTGAAATCTCTCTCCGAAAACAATTTTTCTGAAATTTTCAACCCCTCTCCAAGTAAATCAGACATTTCGAGTGTTTTGTGAGGAAAATAGGGGGTTTTAAAAATTTTCAACAAATTTTGTTCATGGAGAGAATTCAATTTCCTTCAATTTGATGTATCACAAAGTGGGTATTGCCATTTTAGCTTTTTGAGATGAGGTGGGGGAGTGGAAGGGTGAAATCTGGGTGGCATTTTTTTCACAAAAAATTATCTATTCCGTTACTATGCAGGATGACGTCGACTGAATTGAAAAGAATTGACAGGTCAAGAATATTAAATTGGACACTCAGAGATTTTCAGGAAGGAGGGGGGTGGGGTAAAAATTTGTATAAATATTTTTTCGGAAAGAAATAGACAAACAGATAGACAGATCTTATTGACAGAATCCCATTCAAGGGACCGACATTTCAAGAAATGATACCAAACATGCCTATGTTTTGAAATTTAAGGTAAAGGCAAAAAACTCCAAAATAGCGGAAATGTGGTCAATCCAATTCTGATGACGTAGTGCCATGTTGACTAAAGAGAGTTAAAAATAACTCTTTTTCAATGCTAAGAAACCGAATTTGAGGAGTAGTACCAAAAAGCACGCTCCCAATTGAGCTTTTCTTCACCCCTGCACTAGACAATAGGAACGTGTTGCAAATCAAATTGCTTAGAATTGTTCAGTGAACAAGCCTACCAAGTGGCGTCATCTTGGTATGTGAAGTTCCATGTTTTTGCGTTGCTACAGAAATAACATACAGTATTCACAATAAAAAATCACAGTTTGGCTGTTTCGACTGGAATCTCGGAAATTCAAAAACCCTCTCGAGGGAACACATCATTCTTCATAAATTTGGTGTTGATACTCCCGAAAAAAAATTTTAACGAAAACGGGGGTGTTGAACTTTCATCAATTTTGCACTGCTCTATTCATCACCCTGTAAACATTTTATGAGGGGCTCTATGAATTTCATATTGACAAGAAAGATGGCCAAAATATTGGGCGATTCAGAACTTGGAACAAAATCAGAAGCGTTTGTGCCAATCAAAAGTTACAGCGGTTCAAAATTGGATGAATCTTTGCTTTGTAACACTTTCATTGTTGAGCAGTTTAGTATGTAGTTTACATTTGTCTCTCAATGATTAAGAAAGTACAAACTTTAATTCGTATCAAAATAAAGACGGGTCCATTCACACCTGCTTCTCTAGTTACCCTCTATCTATATTACCCACAATCCGGCGAAAGAAATAAATAAGATGAACTATGTAAGACCCATGCCAGTATTATAGCTATATGCCGTTCACGTTTTAAATTCAGTAGAATGATCTTTGAAGCAAAAATAAAGTGACAAGCTGGAGGGCTACACGGCTACGGCTGATGGCACCTGCTAAGTTTTGGAGCGAAACAATCATCGGCGGCCGTCAGCCGTATCGTCCTAGTGCTTCAGCTTGTCACTTAATTTCTCGTCAAAAAGTCATTCTACTAAACATAAAAGATGTACAGGATATACAGGGTGTTTCTGAAATGGTGATACAAACTTTTTGGGGAGATTCCCCATCAAAAATGGACCAGGAAAAAATATAACTTCGATGTCCTAAAATGCTCCGTTAAAAAGATACAGGGTGTTCAAGTTGATTTTTTAAAATCGATTTTTTGACAGAACTTTTGAACCGTTCAACTGATTTTGTTCAAATTTGGAACAAAGTTAACCAGAATAGGTCTTTATCGAATAATAGCAACATGTTGAGAAAAAAACTCAGGGGCGTAGATAATAGGGGGTGTCTTCATATTCCCCCCTAGCTATTTTTTACCCCCCTAGCTATTTTCTCAAATGGTTCTAATTTTCAGATTCTACGTCTAATTTAGAAAAAAAAGTTACACTTGCAAAATTTTGATTAGAGGCTTAATTTTTGAGATACATATTTGGGTTTGAAACTTTGGAAAACATCTCGAAATCGCCACTTTCAATGAGCCCAGTTTTTTATTCCCTGAAAACTTCTCGTTTCTCAGAAAAAATAGTGGTTTATCAACTTAGAAATTCTAGAGAACCTATTTCTGCTGAGAAATCATGAGTTTTTTGGATTCTAATTTTTTGCAAAAATTTCCAAAAATATTTCAAGGGGTGAAAAATAAGGGGAAAAAGGGGGAAGGTACCTCCTTTTATTTTCGCCACTAAAAATGTTTGATGAAATCCGTTATAATTGTTCGATAGAGATTTATTTTAGTAAACTTTGGTTCAAGTTTGAATAAAATCGGCTCAAGGGTTCAGAAGTTATGCAGAAAAAACTGTTTCAAAAAACCAACTTTGAAGTCCTGTATTTCCGTTATTACGTTTGCGAGAGTATTTTTATTAAAAAAGCCCCGTTATTTTTCAATTGTCTACCTCCCTGTAAATTTTGTTGCATTAATTTCGGGACACCTGTATATTACACTACACACTTTCTTGTAAAATTTTGAGAACAATCTGCTAAAATAATGTCAAAAAACAATGAACTTGATTGTTTAATTGACAATTTGTTCATAAAATTGTACACAGAATTGTGTAGTGTTATACAGGTATTACAACAGATTTCATTTCAATCTCCAATTAGGAGCGGAATTTGAGCCCTGTCATTGGCTCACATATCAGTAAACCTCCGGTTGAAATCCAACTGGCGGTCAACCGGACATTATTAAAGTGAGTCTAAGAAAGCTTGATCGTCAATAATCAAAAAATCTCAGTCTTATTCTAAACATAATGCAATACATGCACACTGCAATATGGCAACATGGACGAAATATAATGTTCTTTTTGTGCAAATACACATCAAAAACTGCTTTGCACTTTCCAGCATATATTCCAACTTTCCAGTCCTCCCTCCTTGAGCTATTTTCAATGTGGAAATCACAAAAAGCCACGGGGATATAACTGGGTGCTATATCAAACTTATTTAAATAATATTGCCAATGCTGAGACTTTCGAATGCACATCCACGGATTTAAGCTGATGCTCGACTCACTCGAAACTCGATCCAAATTAAAATTTCTGTCCGAACTCAGGAGAAATTACATCAATCAAGAACTACTGGACCCTATTGAGTATGCATGTCTGACGGTGATGAAATCGATACTCAGTAGCAGTACTTGTCGAGTTGTGTGTTTCATTTCAATAATCGCTTCGGTACCATACGAGTATATAGCGGCTACTATACACCGTTTTATTTGACAACACAAGATTAGTTTACTAGCGGTTCAAATGCTACCAAAACTAAAATTCAATCAGTGCGCGTGTCTAACGAGTTAATTCAATGTGACAGGTGGATTTTCAATCACTAATTACCTGCGTCAAAGTACTGAAATCTCCGGTGGGTCCCGGCGCTGACCCATAGAAGTTGAATAATTTCTATAGAGATAGATCTTATCTTGAATTACGCATGTTACGTGATGGCAGATGACGTTTCCAGATAATCCTTTAACTAACTCGCGTAGCAAAGGTTTCATTACAAGCCAGAGAGCTGCAGGGTGTAAAATTACTTATTCAATTGGCATCATGAAGACGTGTGAAACTAATAACCGCTTCCGTCTCATTTTCTTGCATGCGATTGAAGATTGAACGGACTCACCTGTAACAGAAAAAAAAAACAGTTTTAGTGCTTTTGCAATTGAAATCGCGTGATGCACTCATCACATTCATTCAGTATAGACATCCATACGTCGGCAAACAATTCCACATACCTATACCTACCTATTTCTGGTTTTAATTTCGGTATGCTCTCCGCTAAGGTTACGTCACAAGAATGTGACTATACGACAAAGTAAATAATTGATAATAAGATGTACACAAGGATTTCGTGTTGCGTACTACACCCACATCCAAATATAGTAAAAAGAGAAGATCCAGTAGGTGTGAGCGACAGTTGTTTGGGACAATAAACATGAAAAATGTCCCGCATGGTACTTGCGAAGGTTTAGAACCAATTTATAAACGGAGTCTGTACAAGACAATAATTAAACCCCTTTGTCCGGTAAATTGGGCTGCCGCTGGCTGCCACCGGAATGATCTCCACGACGCAGGAGGAGAGGTGGCTCTAATAACCCGCATTATGGCTAATATTACGCAAGAGCAAAGAGTTGAGTGTTTATCTATTTAAAGGCTCCATTCAAGTCGAAAATTGAAGAGTTGAATGCACTATGGAGGGAGGGAGAATCAAGGTAGTTGTTACGGCGTCGATCTTCGACCACGTTTCGAAAAATTCGTCATTGCTTCCCGATCTGGACTTCAATCAGTGAGATTATCGTCTTCAGGCCCCTGGGGAACATTGAGGATAATATAACAATGATAATATGTATTAGGCCATTATCGCATAGGTGAACAAATAATCAAGTTTTAGTTTTTGTTTTTTTTTTTTTTTTGTTTTTTTTTTTTTTAAAGTGGCTTCAATACTATAATTATGATGACCATCAGTTTGTGAATGTTTTGTTGAGTTCTTCTGAAATGGCACGTCCGTTTAAACAGACTATGCACAGGAGTATACTTGAACTAAGAAATATTTTCTTACTTTTATTCGGAAAGAAAGTTTTCCATGTTACGTTTAGTACGAATATATTTTGAGTTGTTATCATACGCATTAGGTGCCCTTTCTCTCAGTTTTAGAACAATCTAAAAGGTAGCCAAAGTGATAATATTGAGGATAGAATTTAAGGGTTTTTTTTTTCACAATAAAACATTTAAATCAATATGCAATAGTACATTACGTAACAAGTACAGAAAGTGATACATTACGCAAGAGTGTGTAAGTTAATGCACGAGGCGCAGCCGAGTGCAGAAATCACACGAATGAAAGTAAGACACTTTACGGCGAGTTACGAACACTATTTTTCCTACGACCGACCGGGAGAAAATTACATTTAAATTGAGACGTCATTTTCGTGTTTTTCTGTAAACGTAGATTTTATAACCAGTGGATAAATAATAATTACAGAAATAAGGGTAATTTTAAATGAGTTTATGAAGAAAATGTGTATGTATTTCAAATTTTCAAAAATTGAAATTTTCAAAAATTTATATTTTTTTCACAATTCCCAATTTTTTCTCGAAGAACACCGCTTCTTTGACCTCCAAGATTTAACAATACTAATATTTTTTCATATAATCTCAATTTTTTCTTAAAAAACACCGCTATTTTCTGACCAAGCTAGCCTGTGGCTGTTGTTATGCTTGAGCAATTGAGCATCTTACAAGCGAGCGGTTCACCGAATTATCGCAAAAAATCAAGAGTCCCATCAAAAACCAGTACATATTTCAAATTTAGATTGCTTTCAAAATATAAAAACGATCTTTTCCATAAAAAAAATTCGAGGAATCGGAGGAATTGAACTCGCGCCCTCTGGGCACACTCCTCGCGCCTGTTGCAGCAGGCAGGGTCGGAGGTAGCGTCTTTCACCATCAAGCTATCAGGGTATTTTTGTCAGCTGGCCAAAACCGTCATTGATAAAGGACACGAACAATTTCTTTTATCCTTTGAGGAGCAATAGCGGCCTAAGGCTCCGGCTACCAGCCGGGAAAGGTACGTTTTGGTCATCGCAGGTGTATGAGACTTCATTTATTAACAACGTCTCCTTGTGAGATAATTGAAAATCCAGTAATGAAATTATAGTGACATTTCAACCGTCATTTTGACATTTTAGTATGTTAACTTGATTCAAAGTATTTGGGTGTATTGGATGGGGCTAGTGCAGCTCAAGATTTCTGAATGGACCCCCATTTAATCTTTTGTGGTCACATTTGCATTGCTACCCAATCTGCTGTATAAGTGAAGATGAGAATTTCATTCATAACTTTACAATTACTGTTGTTGGAAGAGAATTATGTAGGATTTTTATTTTTATACATCTCACTGCTAGGGTTAGGCCTTCGATATGGTTATACATATAAGCATGTCAAACCCATACTTTCGGTTGAGAGGACATGACTGAGGCCAGTCCTGTAGGGGCGAATTATTGTTGGTTTGCTTGTGAATCAGAGTTAGAGTGGTATTGAAAGCCGGTTTTTCGAAATTGTGATTAAATCGTCGTTTAAATTCGTATTGTTTCGTGATCCGAATAAACTGTGCGTTATAGTAACGCACGGCTATAACGCACAGGTTGGGTAGGTTGACGTAATTGACAACTTTCCGGCCTACTATAGCGTGTGAAAGGGGTCACTCTCGTAGGTGGTCGTGAAATGTATATTTTCCTGTTGTCCATATAGACTTGTCTGTGGATATCTTGCGGAAAATACTACGGTATCACAAAAAAGTAGAAAAAATAGCAGTATCAAGCTTCAGCTCTCGGTACCAGTATTACCAATGCTGGACTGGACCGTGAGTAGGTATACGATTTTTTTGAGCGAATATTTATTACAGAAATGCATTGTTTTAAATCCTAGCTTTCAATCATATAATATTACTTTTACGTGTTTGTTGTGTCAATACATGAGATGTAATGACATTTATATAAGTTGTACATGGATATTACAGTTTATGTATTCAAGTTGACACTTGTCAAAATAACCTCAAAAATTACAAAAATTTCACAATTTTTTATAGAACAAACACGTAAAATGTTGTACAACACTCGTGGCTCAGCCTCTCACAGAACTCGGGCTGCGCCCTCATTCTGCAAATTTCGGCTTCGTGTCTGAAAACCACTTATGTAACAGCCAACTCGTATTGTAAACTACTATTTTGTACAAGGTGTTCACGTATAAATTATCCCTCCCCCCTTGTCCCCTTGGAGACTTCCCCTTGATGATATTAGAAATAAATGCTTATTGTCTCCAAAGTCTTCGATTGATGCAATTCAGTAAGCGGAGTCGTAGTTATTGAGCCGTTACCCTGTTCGTAGAATCTCCAAAACTGGGCACTGAACCGTTAATCCGTTAATTAACGAAGTTAACTTTTTCGTTAACGATTTAACTTTTAAGTTTACTTGAAAAATCATTAACGGACTACGTAGTACGTAACTTCCGTTACATTCAACTTCCGTTAACTCAAGTCCGTTAATGTTAACTTGTACAGCCATATTTGTCTTGAAAACTCGAAATAGGAAAAGTCTGGAAAAATGGAGTAAAGATTTTAACTATAAAACCTGTAAAAGATGACTTTATCGAGCACCACAAGCGTTTTCAGAATCGGGCAATTTTTATCAAGATATCCTCATTTCAACCGAGGCAAAATTTTCGGGTGGTTTACTTCAATCTTGGCCCAGTTCAGTAAGGTGCTAACTGGTGTAGGTATTACAGTTTGGTCACTTTCAAGGCGGTGTTCGGGTGGTTTTGGAGATGATTATTTTGGTTTACAAAATGAAAAGTTAATCTTAACGGTAATTTCCGTTACATTTTAAATCAATTAACTGAATAACGATTAACGAAGTTAACTTGTTTGTTAACGATTTAACGTTTAACTAAGTTGATTTTTTCGTTAACGGTGCCCACCTTTGAGAATCTCATACATGGAAATCAAAATGTGATATGTTGAAATCACTTAAATACTATTTTTTTTTTGTATAGTTTTGAGCTTGTGAAGTCAGATCCGTTCAAACGAATTATATGCACTAATGAATTGAAGGCTCGAAAAGTGCATACAGGAAAAGACTCTCATTTTTCATCTTTCTCGTCTACTGACCTGTCTTACATTTCAATGTATCGTCACTCTCATCAGAAGTCATGGTGCAAGTTATTGACCTTCAATTTCGCTGTGTTGTTTGGTTCTAATTTCAAATAATGAACCAAATAATCTCAATTACATACCTTGGAATAGCAGGTCCGAATTAGCTTGAGGGTCTCATTCACAAGCTACATATTCTCAAAAATTAAAATCGCACCTTCGAGCGTTTACAAACTCAACGAGACTTATCTGGCTGGTCTCAGCATTGAAGAGCCTTATCTTCTTAGTTTTAGGGACGAAATGCTTCTATTTCTCACAATCGCTTTTCTGACTTCTGCATCATTATCAATAAAACCAACACATACAAGCCAGCATTCTCGGAAGACAAAAGGGTTACTATTTGGCAGCTAAAACTGTCACCTTTTCGGTCAGATTGTCACATCGTCTTCGATCAACTTCAACTGACCAGCCCACATTCAGTAAAAGATGGGCCATCGTCAATCAAACTTGTCAAATAAAGAGTAACCATTTTTCACCAGCCAAATTAGCCAACAAAGAACAGTGAACAGTGCTAGAAACTTGAGAGAGTTTATGCATGGGAATAAAAAGAAAGACTTGGTAGTGGTATTCCAGAAAATTCATCAGTTTTATGAAAAAGCATAAGAAGTTTAAGTTACTTGAAATGATTCCAGTTCAGGCTTGAAACAATATATACACGACAGTATTCCCAAAACACGCAAAAAAAAATTATCTTGCAAAAGCAAAATGTTTGCTTCTTTTCATTAGACTATAACGGCTCACACCTAATCGTCAACTGACCAGACCTCATACACAGGCACAGACGATTGTGTTTTCACCAATCAAGCCCACTAGATAAGTGAAAATATAAGAGATAAGATAAGAAATATAATTTCGATGCTGATAGGTTGGTCGGTTGATTAGCAAAGTAAGCTAGGACTGAAATTAGACGAAAATTGAGTGAATCCCAAAGATCTGCACGGAAAGCTCAATGCCCTAGGGCCGGAAATAGCACATTATTTGTTTATTCGCTGTCTAGTTAATAATCTTCTGGTGAAGGTGTATTATGTCGTTATGAAGTCTGATCTTTTTTTAGCTCAGCATAAGTCGAGGTATGCGGGGTTACACTCAATCGTTTTAATCTAATAATCATTATAGGTTCTCTAATGTTTGTTTTGAGTAACAACAGCTTACCAATCCCGACCGTAAATTAGCTTGGCGTTGATGCCGAGCACCTTTTATATACCTGATATTTTATAATCGCTTTCTTATCGGCACAACCTGTAGTGCACTATCAATCAACAAAACATTTCGTGCTTATCCGCAAGTCCGGTTGGTGGTCGAAAAATTCGCTTTTGAGATAAACCGAGAAACCAGTTGCACAACAAATTCTCCCGCTATCAAAGTTATAGTACGGCCTGCCGAGAAGTTGTCGTTGCATACATAACTTTATGGGAAGACTCCATGTGACCGCTTTCTGGCTTTCTCGCCAGTTGTTGCTAGCAAGCTCGAAAATGACCCGTGTACAGGGTTTGTCGAAATTGAATAGTTCAGGAGTGTCGTAGGGGAACGTTTTGTGAGTGCCGGAGCATGGAGCCAAAAATATTGAAAAAATCCTACTTATTACGTTTGAAGATGTGAGGGTTCAGGGTGAGAGGTTTTTCGCTATTGCAATATTCCAACACAATCAAGAAAACTTATAGGAAAAAAAAATATAGCATTGTTCGTTGCAAAACAGATTTTTTCTGGAAGAAAATTAGACAGTTATGATGACATAAGAAACTCACTTTTTCCGATATTTTTCCAGAAACAAAGTTTTCTTCTTAACGCTGCAATTAGGTACAGTTGGTATAGCGAAATGATTCATACGGCTCCGCTAGGAAGTCGGCTGGATTTCAGAAATGTTAGCTGCTTGGATTATTCTTGAATGCCAGTTTTGATTAAATATTGGGCGGTATCAAAACTGGCATTCAAGAACGATCCAAGCAGCTAACATTTCTGAAATCCCGCCGACTTCCTAGCGGTGCCGTATGTGAATTATTTTGCTCCCAACTGTACGTATATGAACTTATGTACTAAAATCTTTCTACAGTAATGCTTTCATTGATGCTCTGGACTACGGAGGCGCAAATTTCGAACTACCCTGTACTGCCCAATTGCATCATAAGGGACAGGTCGTCGGGGCAATCTACTTCACATTTATCGGATCCCGCCCTGTAAAATAGGCAATTTCGGGGTCAAGGAGGGTCCGCACGCGTTCCCTCGTAGGTGTTTAGCGATCAACTTGAGCTTTTCGCGCCGAGCTCTTACCTTGTACCTTTATGGGAGGAAGTCCGACAACGTGAATCAGAAAGACATGTTCAGGTGCGTCAGCAAAAAAGGACGAAATTCCAAGGGTCAAGAGTTCGTCACATATTAGCACAGCGAAATCTTTTTTTCCCCGATCTAGTCAAGAGCACACGCGCACCCACCTGTTGTTTGACCATTTCCCTCCCTATTTATAGTTTATGGCTATTCGCAGACATTTTTTATTGTCCCGGCGCAATACTATAACTTTTTGACTCGCTTGCTTTGAAATTCAGAAACTGGCCTGATGTAGGAGTGAATGAACTGCAAAAATTACTCACCAGGGTAGATTTTAGAATATGAGCATCACGGGAACGAACGTTGCTATGCACACATTCAAAAAGCATTTGATCTCATCATTCTTGGAAATGGAAAATGTTATGGCTGATGTTATGGGATGCGGTTCGAATTTATTGTCTGTTAACACAAATACAAATATAAGTAAAAAATGAGGAACTGGCGAGTAGTGAATGAAATCGGATGGCAATTCGCCCAGTGCATCATGTCTTAAAATAATGTTCCGTGTATTGGAATCATTGGTGTATCTGTATCATGTCTCGGGTCTCGCACCCAGTTTCTGTCCATTAGTCAAGCTTGTTTGAAGTCTGTGGGTAGTTTGCATGCAGACATTCTGCAATCTCATGCTGTTAAAATTAATCGGTGTAAGCTTCTGGACTAACCCGATTAATTTTCATTCATCAAAAGACGTTTCAGATTTTCCAGTGCATGGCTCTCTGGCTTACATTTTCGACAAAAAGTTTTTTCCTTTTCAAATTGTGTCAAAGGGCAAATCTTCAGTAGGGGGGGGAATTCACGCATGATCACCTTGTATACGTACCTACTTCAAATAATAGGTATCAGGTAATAGGTGAATGATATAGGATTACCACCTTTGTACCACTTTACCTCTGACTATTATTAGGAAGCATCATAATTTTGAATTTTTATTGTTTCCAATTGGTTTTTTCAAGTTTCATTATTTGTGTTTTATGCTGGCTGTGTGGCGAATATTTTGATCATTAAAACAATCTTAAGGAAGTATGCGCAGTTAATTTGGATGTTTTGCTAAAGCTGTAATAAAAATAAGTACTTACTTAAATATATGAAATTATCGAAAACAAGTGGGTACGCCTTGAAAAGGCTTGACGTTTGTCATCAAATTTTTTGCTACACAATTTTTTATTCTTAGTTTTTTTTCATTGAGGAAAACTTTCCAGTGTACAGGGTGTTCACGATAAAATTCACCCCCCTCCCGTAGATTCCCCTTCAAGATATTTCGAAGAACTAGAAACTTTTTCTTCACGATTTTTCCCATGGGACCTCAAATCAATCCTCTGAAAGTTTCTAATTGGTACCGTTTACAGGGTGTGATATGTAACTTTTTTATTTTGAATGCAACACCCTACATTTTATTCCGTTATTTGGTGGAGCCTTTTTTCCTGATTACAAATATATATGACACTTATGATTTATTTTGACAAGTAAATTGTCGGGAAAATAATAAAATAGGTAGTCAAATAATTTTGTTTCGCGGCAAGATGGCTTTGGTTTCCAGAGTTTACGTAAAAAAAAGTTATTCTCGCAGCATTTCGTCTGCAGAATTCAACTCTGCATAGATAAATGGTCTAATTCGTTTCTAATACAGGGTGTCGCGTTACTTTCAATTTTTAATTTATTTGACTACCTATTTTATTATTTTTTTGACAGCTTTCTTGTCTAAATAAATCATAAATGTCATATATCTTTGTAATCAGAGAGAAAGGCTTCATCAAATAACGTAATAAAATATAGGGTTTTGCATTTGAAATAAAAAAGTTACATGTCACATCCTGTGTACGGTACAGATTGAAAACTTTTAGACAATCGATTCAAGATCCCTGGAAAAAATCGTTGAAAAAAGTTTTTAGTTTTTCAAAATATCTCAAGGGGGAATCTCCTAGAGGGGGGTTGAATTCTATCGTGAACACCCTGTACCTCTGCGGTATACGCGGTCCTCAACTATCTCAAAAATGCCTTTTAAAACGCCGGATAAGTCAATTTCGGAGATTTCCGATCATCAGATTCCTGATGCTCCTTCCAAAGTGCCATCGCATTGTGACGGCATTCTTCGGAACACACAACGAAATTAAGTGATTTGGCGGGGGCCCACTTTTCCCGTCGCGAGGCGTTTACATTGTTAAAAGGCAAGAAACGAAGAGTAGCAGTAGGTATATCTATCTATTCATTGTGAGAGTGCTTTCGGAAAACGTGTTTGTTACCTTTCCTTGTTGCCTTATACGCACGTCGGAGATTATCGCATTCATCTGTAATGTGTCAAAGTTTACACGTTCATTTGACATTAATCACGTGTTTCAATGAGCCAAACAGAACGTCTCTATACGGTCCCTCAGAAGCGTCACCTACGATGGAAATTGGGTCCTTGCAGGAATTTAATTCCTTTTTAAATACTTGTACAACAGGTGTCGATGGCAATAAGTCAATTCTTCGTTATCGCGATTCAAATTGATTTTCTTGCCACCAAGAGGGCTGCCAAAAGCGGATTGTAATGACAACTGACAAGTGCATTTAAATAACATGAATTCACTTTACAGCCTTTGTTACTACTGTAACTGTACTACTGGTTATTGTAGTGGGAAAAGATAAGTTCAGATATCGAAATATCATAGTATTTTTCTTGGTTTATCCTGAAAATTTGGGAAGTTACGTCCATTCAAAAGTACAGATTGTGATATAATTTAGTGGGACGGCTACAACTATCAAATAGGCGAGTTCTGGACATTTCAGGCCGTTTTCATGTCTTGATGACTTGACATCGCCGATTTGGTAATTGCAGCCGACCCAACAAATTAATTATATCACAACTGTACCAGAAATGACTGATTTCCAAGCTTTTCAAAAAAAACTGTTATTGATTGACAAAGGACCCCGCACGATTCTAACGGAAAATGGCTCCAGGTTGAATTCTTTGAATTTTTGATATGTTGTAGCTCATGAGATACTTATCAAATACCGTGAACCCCAAGCTCAAATAATGGACAGTTTTTTACCCACAAGAGGTTGAAGTTGGAGGTTTTGACGGCTTAAGAATTTTATTCTGACGCAAATAAAAGCTTTCTATTTGGTTTCTCTTCAAGTTGTGTTTCATGCTAAATGTAGTTATTTGACAGAAAAATATCAACCCCCTCCTCCACCCCCATCCCCTATCTATCATCACAAAACTCGAGATTACTTTTAAAAGCCATGCAGATGGCTTCTGTGATTTAAATTAAGAATTTTGACATAAAAATTATTTTCCACCCCTAATGTTGTGGTGCCGATTTTCCAATTTTCCTCGGTTAATTTGGCTGAATTTTTTGTATTGTGTAATTCTAATTCTGCTGAAGAAAAAGTTCCCATGCCAAAACTTATTCCTAAAGACAGTTTTTGTTCTACAGTGGACTGAAGTTGAAGATTTGAGAGCATAAATATTGAACTTCAGTCCCCTGCAGAACAAAAACTGTTTATAGGAATAAGTTTTGGTATTGAGACTTTTTGTTCAGCAGAATTAGATGTACACAATATCAAAAATTCAGCCAAATTGACCGAGGAAAATTGGAAAATCGACACCCCAACATCAAGGGTGGAAAATAATTTCCATGTCAAAATTCATAATTTGAATCACAAAAGCCATCCACATGGCTTTTGGAAGTAATCTCGAATTTTATGATGATAGATAGGGGTTGGGGGTGGAGGAGGGGGTTGATATTTTTCTGTCAAATAAATACATCCAGCATGAAACACAACTTGAAGAGAAAAAATAACCAAATAAATAGCTTTTATTTACGTCATAATATCATTTTAAAGCTGTCAAAACCTCCAAATTCAACTCCCTGTGGATGAAAAACTGTCCATTATTTGAGTTTGGGGTTCACGGTATTTGATTAGTATCTCATGAGCTACAACATATCAAAAATTGAACCAAATTTTCAAGTATACCGAGAAAAATACGCTCTATTTAAAACAAAATAAACAAAGACAGAACAAACAAAGAAGAAAAATAAGTAAAAATACTTACCGCAAAAGAGTTTGAAAATGCGGTTCTTCTTAAACGGGGTAAAAATCACCCTTGAAACAGATAAACTACGCAACACTCAAAGTGTCGTTCTCAAAAATTTTGTTCTATTTGAATTTGATGTAACTTCGGACTGCTACAATGAATTTGTATTCTGTTCAAAGTGTTCGCTGACTTTATCCTTTGGCTATCTAGTCCGTGGTTTTGCAAGACACAAGGTCCTTCATATAAGGTTTGTACAGGGTGTTCAATAAGACAAAATTTCTAAACTGTCAAGAAGCTCCTGTTCGGGAAAGAATTTTTTTCTTGAATTTCAACCACAAAGATGCCGAGGTAGGCCTTGAAGTACAGGATGTTGTTTGAATTTTCTGCTTATCACTTTTATTTGCAGAGTGAATACAAAAAATCATCTTTTTGGTTGTGCACCGACAACTTCTTCCGTCGTTGACCGATTTTGAAAGTTTGCGGGTCATATTGAAGCTGAAACTATAGGTAAAAAGACCTTAAGATCAGAATTGACTTGAGACAAACAGTCAGAGTTAAGAGTTTCATAAAAGGTGGATCAAATCTATAACGCCGCCGACAGCCCGTTTGGGAGAAGGGTTTAGCGAAAGTCATGTCTTTTTCGGAGAAATCATTTATTCTGAATACGTTAAGGTTTTTCTTGCTTGTCCTAGTCAAGAATTGTAGGTGAAGGGGTCCAATAATTACAACTGCATGTTCAAGAAGGGAAAACAGCCTCTTGTTCACCTAATATTGATCGTAACGATCACTACGAAAATCAAAATAATGAAATACCTAAACTGGTTTGTCTATTACTCATTGTTTTGATTTTTGTAGTGTTGGTTACGACCATTTTCAGGTGAAAAAGGGGTTGTTTTTCCTTTTCAAGCATACACTTGTAATTGGATTCCTTCACCTACAATTCTTGGCTGGGGCTTGGCAAGAAAAACCTAACGTATTCAGAATAAATGATCTCTCTGAAAGAAACGGTTTTCTTCACCAAATCTGTCTCCCTACGGGCTGTCGACGGCGTTTCAGATATGCGCCATCTTTCATGGAACTCTGAGCTCTGACTGTTTGTCCCGAGTCATTTTTGATCCTCAGGTCTTTTTACCTATAGTTTCAGCTTCAATATGAGCTGCAAATTTTCAAAATCGGTTGACAAGGAAAGAAGTTATCACTGCAACTTAATCAACAAATCTTAATAACTTAATCTGCAACTTAATCTTAACTTAATCTGCAATCAACCCAAAAATTTGATTTTTTGTGTTCACCATGTAAATAAAGGAGATAAGCGGGAAATCCAAACACCATCCCGTACTTCAAGGCCTACCTCGGTATCTTAGTGGTTAAAATTCGAGGAAAAGAAATTATTTTTTTAACGAGAGCTTCTTGACGGTTCAGAAAATTTGCACTGGTTTACTTAACACCTTGTACAACTTCATGTGAAATATCTGATGTTTTGAAAATCAATGGACTGAGAGCTGAAGAAATGTGCTAAAAAATATTTCAAACAGAGGTCAATTTGTTAGTTGCAATTCAAAGTTATATCAAATTCAAAAGGGGCAAAATTTTCGAGAACGACACTTCGAGTTTTGCGTAGTTTAGTTTGGGGAATGCCGCTTGGGGATATAGATCTTTGAGATTAGAAATCTAAGTTCTCATTTCGTTCTGAGCGGAACTGTTTCTATTCAATATTAGGGATTTAATTTTCAATGGCCGAACATCTAGTTATCAGAGCTCGTATATTATGTTACTAATGTAATTGCCAGCTGTCACTTTAGTCTGCGTTTGAGAGCCATCTTCTAATAGGGAAATCTGAATTGCTAATAGCATCAGTTTTGCATTGTTAGCATTGTTTATGCAGTTTTGTTACATCTGGTATGTATGCATGCAGAAATATAGAAATCAGATATGTCAATACAAAAAATACGCCATAGAGAAATAATTAAAAAAAAAAGAAACAGCTCTGGGAATACACAAAGAGATTTGACGTAGCAAGAACGGTGGAAACATGATGAAATAAGTAGAAACAGTTGTAATGAAACTTGACAGAATCTCGCGAAAGGAACCAGATAAAAATGCAGTCCAGGTGGCAGTGAGAGAGAACCGAAAAAAAAAAGCAAAAAGGGAATAATCTGTGACGTAAGACAAGATGGCAAAAAAGAGAGTAACTGAGGCATGGAGACAAAGACGAAGATGAAGAGACAAGTAAGAAAAACCGTGACAATCGAATAAGGATCGTGGAAACATATGGGTGGGTCAGCATGTCAATGCCTGGTAGACCTTTGATGGTGTCTTTCGCACCTTATCGGAATTCCATGCAAAGCAATTCAGTGACATGGCAAGAAGAATGTAAACAAAAATAACGAGTGACCGGGAAGACATCGGATGGAGATTTTTCCATCACTTTTTACATGAAAGAAATTGAAGTAGGATTCAGAAAAATAAATCCTCGGCAAAAACCTGCAAGTGAGCATAAGAGAAAATCATCACATACCATGCTAGACATTTTAATAATGGACGCCCGTTATCCCAGCTACCGAAATTCGCCGCGGATGACTAGACAATAACACACGAGCATGGTGGTACCACAATTTCGAAATCCAACGTCGGTGACCGACAAGGAGAGTAGGTATATGAGTAATAAAATCTAAAGAAGCGAAGAAAAGAATTTCTCCACGGTGCGGCGCGCGTTATTCGATTATTCAAACAATTCAGATTAACTCGCACGAAGCCCGATAAGCCTCAGAGCCAAACAAGGTATTAGCAGAGCTTTATGGCGTCTAAATAAGTCGAATGCTATATTGTCGTAACACGAGATGGATGATAGATGACGCAGTGATGATAACAACACCTCATCACACATCCATATAATATGAGCACACACGAATCTTTTACAATCAAGAAAACGCATGTCCTTTTAATTTGTCACTTTACCTACTTTTCTGATGACATTGACTTTGGTACTTACTACTAATGTATGGTTTCTCAATCATCTGAGTGAGAATTATTGATGGTTTTGCGACACATGTTGTGTTTGCCACTCAGTAATATTACGTAGGTCGTATAGGTAGCTGGTATCATTTACATCTAAATTCTACGGATGAAGTTCTGAAAAAACTTTCAAAACATTGGTTTTTTGATCAGAAGTGGCAAGGAACATACGCATGAAAACAGCGACTTCTTAGAAGTAGGGTATGTAAATATACACGTGCCTAGTGGCTCAGTTCAGCCCTACGCCAAAATGCAGGGGTTTATTTAAAAACAGCCACTAATATAACCGCGGTGCACTATTGCAGCAATAATAGAATTGTGCAGTCAAAATAAATGATCTTGCGTTAGTACACTCATTACACTCTTTGAGGTACATCGGGACAAAGTTTGAACTATCAAAACTATGCGTCTATTGGTACATTGGGTCAAGAGATGTTAGTACTTGTGATCGACAAGTTTCTGCATGCCCCAAATAAATACTCCTGCGAGAGGTGGTGCTTTAGAGGTAATTTTTCTTCAATACATCTAGTAAAAAATAGCATTCACTGGCAAAAATGTTACGATTGTTACGTTAGCATGTGGTAAATAGCATAATGTGCACATTAGTGGTTTTTGACTCGATGTGCTATCGACAAATGAGACAAACTCGCGGGATATAGATCCTCCGCGCCCCCTCCGGAGACGATCCGTTACTTAGAAAGTCCATAGCTTAGAATTCGACGGAAGCTCACGCGCACAGAAGCTGTGTAGGTACATGGATGTCGTCAAGTCAGTAGTTTTTTCTTGAAGATCTGCAATCGGACTACGTACCCATGAGATTGTTTACTTTTTTAACAATTTTGCACCCCAATCTGTGTACATGGATGTCGTCAGGGTCAGTAGTTTGGACCATTCCAAGCTATGAACCTTGTAACCTGGGAACATTCAGAACTATGGACTTTCTAAGCTACGGACTAGGCCCACCGTCCCAACCCCACCCACAGTGTGCAGGGTTTGTTAGCATAGACTTGGATTTTCAAGAAACCCCACAGAATAAATCTGGCGGTGTGAAATTGGGTGATCTGGCCACCCAATTATTGTCACCATTTCTCGGAATCAAACCTCTATGAACCAAGTGGACACTTCTTGGCATGTGAAATTGAACCTGTCAAGTGTAAAATTTTCAAAAGCCTTTGTATTGCGTTGCAGTGGGCATTGGAAAAAAAATTCTTGAAACCTGTATAATAATATGTTTGATATTTGCACGCTTCATGATGTTTCATTCAGTTTCTGATGATAACAGCACTTCCACTATGCACTGAAGCGTCTGAGTGTTCAGTGTCATATTATATTATGTAGTGTAACTTCAAAAAGCTATGGTTGGTTGGGTAAAATGGGTTTACGAAATCGACATTCTGTCTAGATTGGATGATCACATGATCAGACTTTGATTGAAAATTCACTTATTATATCTTAACTAAGAAATTTACGAAATTAAGTAGAAGCACAAGTGGGGGTTATAAAATATTGGCAACATTTTTTGTGTGTACATAGCAATTTATCGTGCGATGACTCTTTTCATAATTGCAAAATTTAAAGTTTCTCGTATGCATTACTAAACTTATTATGATATAGTGATTATGAGACTTTATCCTCATTTTACATTCAACTTGTTCGTTGAATAATAAGCCTCCTACATTAATGCTGTCCAGCTATTTTTGACAGAGAACTTCTTGAACTATTATATATATTGTATGATTATTATAATTGAAAAAAATCCGAAGCGAAGAAATTTTGCAAACTCTTGAATAGCTAAAATTGGCAATCATGTACGCTTTTGCGGAGCTCCAGAGAAAAATCTCACAGAGCAACAGAGTTTACGTAACGCAGATTCTTAATAAATGTCATCGTTATCTTGCGCCAAGGAGCCAAGGTACACCGGCCGGCCTTGATAATCTGCGTGAAAACTTGGCAGTTTTTAGGACGACCACATTTTTGACATTGTATATGTTTTTTTTTTCAGCCAAATTTATTACTTTGAATGCGGAAACTCATGCCATCAACCAAGACAGTTCTCCCACTTGAGCAAAAGAGAAAATTACTGACCAAAATTTTCACAACCTGATCCTCCTGGTGACTTCAAGTGACCAGACCTCACTCGCTACATTTTTTGTGCTTTTTGCAAAAAAAGTAACAGCTCAAAACCTTTGGAATTCATAAAGACTTCAGCATTAGCGCTAATAAAATCTGAGCCTCAGTGTCAGTGAGTAACTATTAATCAATCAAACTGGATAATGACCAGTTAGGCGACGTATCGCGATTACATTACATAATCTCCCGACTTCCGTGCGTATGATGATGGAATTATCATGAATTTTTGGAACTACATGGAACTGCAGGTGTCTTTTTCCAAATCATAGTTTCGTCTCGTTCAATTTTTATACTGTATAGCCATACCATAGCGAGTATGGATGCACGTCAGTCATCCGAAATAAATTTCATTTCCTACCTAGGTCGTTGCAGGGGAGCTGTGGAATTTTCATTAGAACCGGCGGTTGATTGGTCGAAATAAAAGTACTTTTAGCAGATGATCATCAAAGTTCAGCGAAACATCAATCATTATTACAGGTTGATGTCGGACGCGAGGGAACATTAAGTCAATATCGTCGCAAATGCGTAATGGTCATATACAAAGGTATCAGTTTACCGACGTAAATATTTTATATGTACAGAAAGTTGTTTTGTATATAATCACACCCACTTCACAATAATACTTTTACTCCCGTATCCCGTATGGATTGCTTTTTTTTTAGGCAGCAGGAACTCGAGCATTGGGAATAAGTTAACAATTTTTCACACCCCCACGGAAACGTCAGAAAAACATTTCGTTTTAAATAGCGCAGGTGATGTGCAGAGGAAGATTATTGATGTGTCTCGATATAAATTGATGTATAATAATAACCGATGATATTATGTTAATATCGCAGCCTTGATAGTGAGACACGGCTATTATTAGCACCAGCCGAAATTATGCTGATGACCTAAAAATTTCACTTTCTTTGTATGGCGGTCTTCGAATTCCACTCTCGGCGAACTTCTAGTGGTGCGTACGGTTTTTATAGGACTCAAGTTCAATGTGCCTAACTGATGGCTAGAGTCTGAACTCATCAATCAATTAAAAATGGAAAATGAAATCCATAACCGCACAAAACATTGGCCCGTGTCCAGGTCATTCATTCAAAACGTAATAAAGTTTGAAAAGTGATACGTACTTGCAGCAAAATTGCATGTGACACAATAATTTGACCTATGGCCGTAGCTGGGGTTCGAAATCATTTCGAACTTGGAAAAATAAGCGAATTTTTCTTCCTGTAATGTAGCATTCTTAAAGATAACGTGAGACACCGTGAATTGTCGTTCTCGTAGATATATAATCTGTTTTTGATATAGTCTTTTTTACGACATCCGCATTATCAAATTTTTAGTTTTCCCAGAGTTCACGAGGAACTCTCAGAAAATATTCCAATGGGTTGGGTGAGGTAAAGGGACGGATAAAAGGATACCAAGACAAAATGGAACTTCTCTCCATTCCGAAGAGAAATCCTAGAAAATCTCAAGAGATCTGACACCAAAAATGCGGATGTCAGAAAAATGGCTTATAAGTGATTCTCATTTGTGGAAAAAAATTGCTGCAAATTTTCAAAGTTTTTCACTTGCTCATCTTTTGCAGCGCTGTGCATCACTTTAATATTATGTTGATGCAACTATGAACTACAGCATCACCTTCACCTACCACAGCTGTATTGTTGTTGCAGCAGTTGTGAGATAGGATGCATTTTGGGTCAAGGAGAAGAACATATTTACATCATGTCGGTGTACAGAAAAGACCCAAATGAAGATACAGTTAATGTGCAGCATAGCGTTGCGACGGATGTCATGCAGTGGAAAACGATTTGTTTAGGCTTTAGGGGGAGTTCCATGACAAGACGGACGGACAGACACCAAAGCGCCGGCAAAATAGCGTAGTTTTCATGGAATGGGATAGGTTCATGTTTCGGTCCAATTAACCCTTTAACTGCTCCTGACGAGTATACTCGTCATTTTTTTTCCCCCCGATTTTGCTACAAACGAGTATATTCGATGGCCCAGCGTTTCGAAACGCTCCATGCGAGATATCTCGGACTCGACGCACAGGCTAAATGCAAATAGATCTTCAAATCAACCGCCACAAACAAAAATCTGACACTGTCACTTTGTCTCGTGAACAGCAGTTTGTGCAAGGTTTTACCTTTTTGACAGATGCGCACTTGCAAGTCGCAGCAGGTTGGGAGAAAATTCAATTGCCTCTCATAAAATGGCACGAAGGTATCTTTCGGACAAGGAATTGGAAGAATTTCTTCTTGAAAGTGAAAATGAGCTGGAAAGTGATGAAAGTGATCATACCCAGGAGTCAGAATCCTCGTCAGAGACGAAAGGCTCAGAAAATGCACCCGGTAAGCGGTTTTCAATTTGTTCTCGACCAATTATAATAATAGGCGTATGTATTTTCACAAAAAACAGGCCGTTTTTATCGTCTTAAAATACTCGTCTCCAGCATTGTAGCCACAACTCTCAATACCAAAAAGTGTAGCTCAGTGCTGTAAACGAGTATATTCGCAAGCGGTTCCAAAACTCAGCACTGGGGGTCCGGCATCTCAAAACTAACTCAGCAGTTAAAGGGTTAATCAATGTTTTATGATTCCTGAAGCGATCTTCTACAACGCCGTGTGCTTCGAAGGCGACAGTCTCAGCACCCTGTAGGCATGCACTGTTGTGCATCAAGAATTCACCCGCGGATATAAATTGAATGAAATGCAAACTGCGTTGTTGTTGGATACAAACATTATGCACAAGTAATGTTGTGTTTGAACTGAAAACATACTGTTCAGCGGCGCAGCAAATAATTCATTGTTTTGCAGTTATCCTTTTAAAGCTCTCTCTCTCCCTCTGTCTCTCCTTAGAGGAGCCAAATGCTTGTAAATGGGTGCCATTAAAATTCCCAAACTGCATCAATTCCATGTAGATAGTTAATCAGCTGAAGACCTGAAACCGAACCGGCCAGGTTAACATCCTTGCATCTCTGATGCTTCGCGGTTTATTTTTAGACCGCATATGCCTTTCTTTATGGAATAACATTATTGTAGAGGTGTTATGATACACCTTACCTATAATACCTGAACAAATATCCTAATTTGTTAATAAGGCGTTGAACTCTCCCGTTCTTGATAAGATAAAGGCCTCTAACAAACAAATATCAAATATTATCATAACGAAGAAGTTGTGATTCCTGTAATCGAGTTGCACCAGGGTGTTGCAGAAAGGTCAAATTCTTTTTATCGTCGCCGTCGTTCCAAGAACGTGGGGTTTGAAGAATCCGCGACAACTATGTGAAGTGATAGTAGTCGTATCTTGCATTAGCGTCACTTTCGCGGTCTGGATTTTGCATGTGTCTGAATAAGCTGCGGCAACGCAACAATGCGAAAAAGCTTTAAATCCCACTGGCCCCACCTACAAAACGGCATTACCTTGGGTGGGTCCATGTCCAGGCCGACTTGATTTTAAAAATACTAAGCCCATAAAGAATATCGGCAAACCTGTACCTGGTGCCTTAGCAACAACTCGTCGGAGTATTTCCATGGGAACTCGGTGGAACCATGCAAAAAATGCATAATGTTATTATTTCGATTCTATCCTGCACACATCCACAGATAGACACACACTATATCCATACGGAAAATTTATCAGCTTATGCTTTTCTCTCGAGCAACAGATGAAATTTCCCTGGAGATGTTTTAAAGTAAGCTGCTGCACAGATATAAAGTTACGATATATATTTTGTGACTTTGAGCTGCATTACGTACACACTCTCACTTGTAAGAGGAGAAGTCTAGCTCTCGCGGGGAAGAGCAGACAATTGTGTCACAGCGAACAGAGACACGAAGTCTCTGATTTATGGTAAGACCTCTGGTGTAAAGGAAATGAGCAACAATATTTACGTCTCGCCGGACACAATGCACGCCCACTGATTGAATATTTTTATTTTCGAGACGTGCAAACTGAGCACTGCTGGAATATGAGACTTTACTCTGTCTAAGGTGCTTTATTTACAATTTGATTAAAGCCCAGCCATAGCAAAATACCTACGGGTATAGGTGCGAGATGCTCATCTTTGTCGCCAACCTGCTGCACACAATGCACCGTGAGCTTGACTGATGGGCTTTCGGATGTCGGATGTATTGAAATCCGAATTGTGTATTTCATTTAGCTGGGATCAAGAGCCCAAGCTATTGGGGACACCCCTCTAGAGTCAGTGAAGCTCGACATCTTGGTCACAATTTTGTGCCACTCTGTAGCATCGTAAAAAAGAAAAAAGTCCAACTTCCATGCGGGCAGTTACAATGGCGGCATCAAAATGTTGACACGTTAAAATGAAATATCGTTGGTGGGAAGTCATAACAACTTAATTGATAATAAAATTATGTAAGTTGATGCGCTTTTTTATATGAACCCATGCTATTTTAATGTACTGTACGTCCGTGAACCACCTACGTCCGCAGCCTTGTCAAGTGGTTATTGTTTCGTCTTCACTGCATGGCTCAATCATCGCTAAAAATGTTTGCTTGACGTGATTGTCGGTGTGAACTGGAAAATGTTTGCCATGATTGAAATCAATCACCGAATTTCCATGTGTGCGGATTTCTCAACAACTGGAACTGAGAACCTGATAGCGTAAGAGAAACTAGTTTATAAATCACGCCAGTAGTAAAAGTCGGCGACGAAAAAATAAACGTGTCATCATTTGAAAAATCATGCATAAATGTATTATTTATTAGGCTCACCTTTTTTTAATATTTGGTGAGTAAACGCTTATAATATTATGTATATTGTTAATTGGCTTCGACAGGTTATTACAAAATGATGAAAACTTCCTTTGTGTCCCATTATGCTGTCCTATGTGTTATTAAATACAATATTGAGTACTGGTGGACAAAATTAACGTTGAGCAGTTTTTCAAATCACGTAGAGACCTAGTTAGCATTACCGAACTCGTCAACAGAATTTTCTCAAAATGTTTCATGGAGCCTCGATTGAAGTGTCTTCAGGATCAAAACTGCAAGTAAACATCTGAAAGGTGAAATTGGTCAAGAATCATGCCCGCAGGCTGTTCTCATATCCCATTATGCAAAAGACTGTCCAAGTGCAGGATTGCACGGAAGGTATGGGTGGTTCTTGCCTGAAAGGTTCGAGTATAGTTCATTATCCAGTAACTATAGCTAGATATCCGATGAGCACTAGCTAAATTCACCAAAAAATCTCTTTTGCCTTTCAAGGCCCATTGTTTAACTAACTTATATCTACTCTTCTGCACCTCGTGCAAATTTTCCCCATTTTATCTGTGAGATGTTTGAATGGGATGTCCGAGTCTTCTCAGAAACACCGCAGTTTATTGCTGGTCATCTCGTTGATCTTGCCATAACTCAGAAGACCAGATTAAAGATAAAAGAACAAAGCATATTGCATGTTTCTTGATCATACATTGATTTTGTAATTTTAAACTACACCATTTTCTTGATCATGGGTAGCTTGACGTAGGGTATGTATCGGATGACGGCCTTGTGGCGCCAGTACATCTGTGTCAGCTTGATAAATGATAACGTTTCAAAGTAGATTGATGGGCCTCATTCTCGTACGAATTATATGGAAAATATCGGCAATATCGCGTCCCCTCTGGAATGTCGTTTCCAGGTGGCATCAGAATTATTTTGTTGCAAATATGCAAGTGTGTATAGTTTTCTTCTATTTTTCTTTCCCATGTTCCTAAAGTTTTCTCTTTATGGCTTGATCCTGATGTCTCCCTTACACCTGTCTGTTGTCTATTCTATGTCTGTAACTACGGTCCTTTCTGGCTCTCGAAAACTGCTCTGGCGCCCATTTCATAAAACCGAGAAGTCCAGTTTACAAGTGTGTTGTATACTTGGTAACCCATTTTGGGCCTTTTCATATTGGAGTCCAATATTCGTGTTGGTCACCTTGTTGCAACAATGGGTTGCCAAGGCTACACACTTGTCAAATAGGAGCTGTAGTTCTATGATTGGGCCCCTGGGGCCCGATTCAATGAAAATACTATCGACAATAACTTACAAGTGTGTGAGTAGCCTTGGTAACCCATTGTTGGAATAATACATTTGTGAAATAGGATTACTTGTAGTTTTATGTTTCATAATATGGGCCCCTGGTGCCCTGGTCTATCCACCACCATCAGAGTTTCAATGCTCCATGGTCATCGTAATCATAACTTTCTGATCCACTCGTATTTCTTCAAGGATCTGCCATCTCAAGCGTTCTTTTCAGCTGTCTGATTGATGAGGTCTATTCTTGCTCTAAGATATCTGCCAAAAACCTATTAGGCTAATGATTTAATCATTGCGATGCGTCATGCTTTTGACGTTCACACAAAAAAAAGTGCAATCAACATTGAAAATTGAAGAAGTATGTGTTGATATTCTTCGGAACTTCAAGACCTCTTCTCACATTATTGTTGAATGTTCTCAACAAGTTTCTTGCTTAACCATTACTGCGTGTGTGCCAGTTTAGGTACGACTCATACTGGTCAAGCCGTCGAGATAAGGATGATGCCTTCACTCCCAAGCACTATCATCAAAAGGCGTACCTAAGTCCTGAAAATCACATTGTGAACCTACATTTCCAACTTGGTAAAGCATTCCCTCAGATGCGTAAACGAATGGCTCGACTAGCATGCGGCTCTTACCAAGTTTTTTTTTCTACAGTTTGATGATCATTTTGTGCAACCACCGGATGACAATTTTATGCAAGTTGCAAGTGTTGATACAAACGAGAAAAGAGCATTTCACCTCACCTTTATGATGGTGTCCCTCCTCTCGTTCAATAAAAGCTTCCCAATAATCAAATATCTGCTAATTGGAATTGCAATTTATGATTGAGGTAGGTATACGGCAACTTAAGATTCCAGTACATATTATTACGCCATCACTTGCATCATTAGAATGCATATTATCTCGAAAGACCATATGGCGAATTTACTGTCATTGTAGCTAAATTTACAAAGTATTTGCTCAAATAATATTTGCATGCTCAAGAACGTAATCCTTACTTTATGTTGATGCAGTACACATATACTATACATTGTTATTATCGCTCATCTCTTCCAGTCTCAACAATTCCGAGCGAAGAGTTTCTGAGAATAATAATTCAAGCTGCACATCAATTTGTCTACCTTCACCAGGTCGTACAGCGATTTGACCTTAAGTGAGGTACAATTGCAAATAGTGTTCAAGAGTTCCACGATCTGATTGTACTAAGTAGAAACCTATACAGCAAGCTGCTACGGAATGATGATGATGATGGAATGATACATTTTACTTGATTCAGGTGATTCGAAAAGTTATTAGGGTTGGCGATTCACACCTGAGGACAGCCTGTGGAATACCATGAGTGAGAAAGAGATAGAATCTTTCAATGGTTCTGTTTTGGTGCTGCCAGTGCTCCAAATACAAAAAGGAATACGTACATCTGAAGTCGAACTAGTTCGATAGAAATGTTTTGGCTTTTTTTATCCGCGAATAATTTTTAAAAATGCCAATCAACTAAACACAAAAATTGCCACTCATTTAACCAGTTCAATTTCTTCGACCATAAGGCCTGAAATTGAACTGGCTAGGCAAATAGGTTTTTTGTTTTTACATGATGAATTTTGAAAAAAAATCTGTATCAATTTTTTTGAGAGTAAACAAAAACTAGCTATTGAGCCAGTTTACTTTTAGATTCAACTTATTTACTTCTTTGTATCTGGAGCATTAGGAGCGTCAAAACTGTAAAAGAAAAATTCTATCTCTATTTCTACCTCACACTCAAGGCGTTTCACGGTCTGTCATTTGGTCATTTGGTGGTGGTCATTTGGTTTTCAAACTATGAATTTTAAAAATATGGCTTCAGGCGAGGCTTCAAGGATATTCCTTGTGATGCATTTCCGATATTCAAAGCTGCAGTGATAGATTTGGTACAGCTTCGCCCCGCGCCAGAGGGCATTGAGCTTTGATCGTATTTGGCCAGCGAAAGAATGGAAACCGCGTGACCGTAAACTTTATCACGTGGTCCATCTATATTCGTAGTATTTTAATAAAATTTTGAACCTGAATACAAAAGACATTACGCTACAATCAGTCGTTCAGCTTTTTTTTATAGGTTGAGTGGAACTAATTTGGTGATGCTTCAGACTTGTTACCACTTTGAAGAACATCTATGTGGAGAATTTGCTTTCAATGGGCTCAAATTTTCAACACACAGTTGGCAATGCCAAATTTTCCTCTGTCAAATACAGAAGACCGCAGATCAGATCAGAGCTCGAACATAGCTAGCAACATAGTTTTATCAATTTATGATAATATGCTCAATCAGTGAAGACGTAGATTAGTGTGGATCAGGGCGGCGTTGCCATGGCAACCATGGATGCAAATCCGGAATGGCAGTTGACGTTGACATTACTTGCGTCAAAAATCGTCAATAATAAATGTTGCGGTTGTTATGCGATAACAAAGCGCATAAAAGGCCGTTCCAGGTAGAAATCACCTTTTCCTCAGCAAAACACCGTGCATCAAGAAGAATCAAGTGCAGTTCAAAGTAGAAGTGTGGTCAACGTCAACGTCAACTACTGTCATTTCGGATTTGTATCCATATAGCCATGGCAACGGCACCCTGACCTACACCAACCTACGTCACACTAATTAAGCCTATGATATACCGAAATATTATACGCGTTTTATAAGCAGAGATAGGGTTCCAGACAGGATTGAAAAAATCTCGTCATCTAAACTTGCTGGTTTGTCGCGTTTGGCTTGTTTTGGTTCCGATCCTGTTCATCATTTTCTAAGCGTTATTTCTAGATATTATTAAGAACGCGAACAAGATTTTTCACAAAAGCATTATCAACCAACTGACTGTGAATAAAATAAGTTTCCTATTGGGTATATTGTTACTAAAACTTCCATGTGGCATCTATAGTTCATACTCAAAGAGAGGTAAAGTTGATTAATCAATTAGTTTTAGTTATGATGTTTCTGGAAATACTATAGGTAGTAGTACCTGAACGTGGGGAGTCTTCCTTAGCCATGCATCATTGAACATAATGCATGGTAATTACTGTTATTATGATAACTGCGATTTCAGTTCAGCATCGGAATTAAATTGCCACTCTTCAAAACCAACAGGCGTCCAGAGCGATGAGAAGAAAATTCAAGAAATTGAAGTAACAACACAGCTTTTCATGCACACCGCTATTAGGCTGCGTGCATAAGCAAAACTTCACCAGGAGCTCTTTCAAATTGCGGGTATGGAAAGTTGTGATTTAATTATCTGAAGTAGTAAATATGCTTTCTATGTAATCCTATCCATGCCAGCAGGGTTAGATACTCTCTCGTTTACTGTTCGTCTCCTCGATGAGTTTCATTATTTAGTTAGGTGTACCTAGGTTGGTTAGTTAGTTGGGTGTATCTCTTATGATGCCCATTATCAAAAACGGAGCCACAGAAGTTCGAGAGAGAGTTGATGCAACAACTGAAATTTGCCCCTTTTGGCTATCGCTACGCGTCATGATGGGTATTAAAAGCCAAATTGCTTCATTGTGTGCGTGTGTATTTTTTGTGCCGAAAGCTTTTAACAAATATTAAATTCGAGGCACATGTGGCTCGCATCATCCTAATCATTATCTACGACACCTTATGGTCAAAAACTCTCTACTTCAATTTTTTTCAAGTCACTTCTAATATTCACCTATCGTGTCACGTTATGAAAATCTAGAATAATAGAATGCTACATTAGTATTAACGGACAAGGAAGGCGTAGCGTGTAGTAGGCCGCTCCGGTCGGGTGATAACTCTACTGCAGCAACGTTGGCCGCTGCCAAGACTTGGATGGGTGACTAGGTGTCTTTCATCTGATTCGAAGCCGGTCTGGAACTCCTCCTCGGGTGGTCTTAGGCAAACCCCCCGAGTATACATGCCTCCAGCCGGCGGTACGGCAATGTGTAGAGGATAAGCGGCAACGTGATCGGGAGGCAGAATTCAGGAACACCGGCGCAGGGAGCGAGGATGTATTGAACGGAGTAAAAGACGGAGTCAAGGTCAACCGTGCGCTTGTCGGCCCCAGTGCTTGGATGGACCGACCATCAAACATCCAGGCACCACATTGCGGTTCGGTGAGTCCGGCTGGTCTGGGAAAGGGGTTCAATGAGCCCAATAATAAGGCCTACGTGCCAGGTGAAACTGTGTTCCACCGACTCGCCAAAATGGAATCCAGAACCAGAATCCAGAAAGTATTAACGGACACAACCCTTTAAGCTTGGCCAATCCCCAAAAAGTCTTCAAAAGTACCTACTACAAGACGCTGATCTATACAAAGGCAAAAAAGATAGAGAGCTACAACATTTCAAATTCTTGTTCATGTTTCCTAAAAAAAAAAACAGCATTCTATGTATCTAAACTGATCAATGAAAAATAGCCATATTATTCCAAAATTTGTTCGAAATTTGAAAAAATATCTCTAAAGAGGAACAGTCGATTTCAAAATGGTGGACTTTATCAACAAGGTGTCATATAAGGTCAGGCCATCATTACAACAAGGCATCTTACAGGCAGAGAATGGAAGATGTGTCAAAGATGTCTATTTTAGACTTTTCCCCAAGTCCAATAAAAAAATTGCAATTTTTTCTGATGCTATAACATCAATGTCGAACGTTTCTTTTTTGAAATATTCTTTTTGATGGTATAGCAAATTTTGGAATATCAGCGATAAAACCCTTCGTTGTGAACTAATAATGTACTGGCGTACAGCGGAATGAAAAGAATGAATGTGTAGGCCCAACTAGGAAAACTGAGCCGTTCTGGGACTAGACGATACTTTGCCAAAGAAGTTCCCAAGCTTGCAGCAACACGGCCATTTTCCGATAACATAAAATTAATCGGCATCTCTGGGCGGCCCGCCATAAAATGAGGCAAGTTGAGCGATGTAATGATGCTAGCACATACATCAAGACCACCGACCGATAAACTTATTATCAAAACCGATGCGGCCATCAGTACATATACCACTAATTGAAATTTTAATTGACCCGGACAACTCCAAGAATTCCGAGGGCGGGCGAAATTCCACCTTCACGCATCCATCCAGATAGAAGGTGGCGAAATTATTTTTAGCAACAATGCAATATCGACTCCTCGTCGCATGTAACAAGAATAATACACACAACTATACTGTTTAGACTGAACTAATAAAATTTTAATTACTTTGTTGACCATAAAACAGTTTTGTATAATCCGGGATAAATATGATTTTATAACGGCGGCCGCACGGAGACAACGCCTGATCTTGAAAAAATAAGCCGCAAGTCCGAAAAATCCAGTCCAGTGTAATGTACATCCGGTTCAAAAGACTGAAATGTAATGTACATCCGGTTCAAAAGACCAAAATGTAATGTACATCCGGCTCGAAGGACCACATGTCCAATCCCTTGGCCACCAGAGAAGCCCACTACAAATTAGGTTCAAAACCGACATGGTCAGCCGATCGGTACCGGCTGACAAAAGACAACCATTCTGCTTACTGATGATGGTCAAAGATCTAGAGTTACTGCCCAGGAAGACAAACTAACATGCCAGCACTCCCGTGCCTGGGTCCTGAGTAGTCCTGACTCCCGACAACATGAAAGTGGTTTTCGAGTGCTAAAGTCCGCAACAGGAACAGACAGTCCTGGAAAGTCCCATAGGAAGGAAAATGCTTTCATCAGATCAGACTGATCAGAGGAAATCGATCCTGAAATCCGGTCAGCTAGACACAAGGCTAGACACTTTCTGAAGAAGATACATGAACAGAAAGAATAAAGCAAAATAAGATTATAAAGACACTGTAAGATTGAAGGTAAGGGAAGAGTGGTAGGGGCATCCACCATCCAGCCAACCTTCAATCTTCGTAGTGATAAGGATAAGGATAACCTATTCATGAGAATATCCAAATTTTGCGGAGTTCTGATCCCAGGGGTTCCCAACCCCTCGCTAATGGAAGAAAAAGTAGTGTGATCGTCTGAAAAATAATCAGACAACAGAGGATATAATAATTTTGAGGTCCCTTGACATGAATAATTGAGCCCCGTATTCTCGCCCGTATTACAACGATTTTTTTTTCGAACCTCCAGTTGAGAGCAATGACTCAGAAATCCGTCAACCCCCGGTTAAAATCCAACCCGCGGTCAACCTGACATTATAATTTTGGGCCTAAGACGATGAAACCTTTTTCAGGGTGATGTCTGTCCGTGTGTCTGTCCGTATGTGTATGTTCGTTGATCCAATCAACTTATATTCTTGATATATGAGCACAGTTTTACCCTAGAATGCACTCATAAGCTTTTGGCTGTCATTTGTCAAACCAAAGTGTTACTGTCAAAAAAATGACAGAAGATATACACTTGCGTGCAAAATTAACGCGACACTGAAATTTTGCCATGACTTTGGAGTCGGTTTCTTTCAAACCATCCGTCTGATTTGAGAAATTCTTCTTTTGGGTGAAAGGTTGATTCCTCAAAAATAACACTGTGTAAAAAATAGTCAAAAAAGGTCAATAATGGCTTTATACCGGGTGTGACATTGGTGTTGCGTTTTTTCCCATATTTTTGGAATTTCGCATGGAAAGTACCAGCCACAGTGGAAGATCACGATTCATGGATCATGGCCAACTTTACTGTACCCTGGTCTTTTCTTAACATTCCTGTTTTTGTTTCACCTCATTATGTCAATTTACAAGGAAGATACCATTTTTTTCTTCCCACATCATGCTTTTTCTCATTTTGAGGGTTAGTCACTATTCAAGAGGAGGAATAGGAATGTGTCCATTGCTCTTATAATTCTTATCACAAAGGTGTACTGGATGGTGCCCGCTTACAAAAATCTCCATCCCCTCAATTTTAGACTATGTACCGGGTGTGGCATCATTAGTGTGGATGCACAGCTACCCACTATGAAATACGGCATACGAGAAATTCCTTCAAATTCAGAAATACCTCTTTAGACCCCCCAAAACGTGAATATTTGGGTAAAACAAATAAAATATCAATAAAGGATAAAGGTAGGTACAGTTTGTCTTGAATTGCCATTTTATACTTTTGCCGGTACTTTCTACAGAGGGCTTCTAAGATATCGGAAGGATCGACACTAATAATTCCACACCCGATACGTAGCCAAAAAATGAGGGGATGAAGATTTTTGTAAGCGGGCACCGTCCGGTGCAACTTTGTGACTAGTATTACAAGAGCAATGGACACATTCTCCCTCTTGAATAGTGACTAACCCTCAAAAAGAAAAAAAGCGTGATGTGGAAAGGAAAAAATTGTATCTTCCTTAAAAATTGATATGAAGAAATGAAACAAAAACAGGAATCTTGAGAAAAAAACAGGGTACAGTTGGCCATGGAACGTGATCTTTTACTGTGGATGGTACTCTCCATGTGGGGCTTCAAAGATGAGGGAAAAAACCGAGGAAAAAACACAACACTAATGTCACACCCGGTATATAACCAAAAGTGGGGAGTACAGAATTTTGTAAGCGGGTACCATCCGGTGCAATTTTGTGAGGAAAATTACATGTGCAATGGACACATTCCTCCTCTTGAATAGTGACTAACGGCTCAATACCAAGTTGAGGCTGAGACCGACTTCGTAAGTTCGGTTACCATAGCAACGGCCGGATACCAACCAATCAGACCACTGTATTTGGCGAGTTACGCCGTCCCAAACTTTGCACCTGCAACTTGGTATCGAGCCCTAACCCTCAAAATGAGAAAAAGCATGATGTGAAAAAAAAATTGTATCTTCCTTAAACATTGACATACCTAATGAAATAAAACAAGAATGTTACGAAAGGACCAGGGTATAGTTGGCCATGAATCGTGATTTTCACTGTCGCTGGTACTCTCCATGCGAGACTCCAAAAATATGGGAAAAACACACCACCAATGTCACACCCGGTATATAGCCGTTATTGACTTTTGTCGATTATTTCTTGCACACAGGAATCAACCATTCACCCGGAAGAAGAATTTCTCAAATCAGATGAATGGCTTGAAAAAAACCGACTTCAAAGTTATGTCAAAATTTTGGTGTTGCGTTAATTTTGCACGCCAGTGTATCTCATGGAACTTACCTTGCAACATATCATTTGCAAGCCCTTGAAAACCCGTCATATGTCATCTGTCACCTGTCAAAAATGTAAAAATTTGAGGGCTTTGAAATTCAACAACTCAGAAACTACATGATGGACTCGGACCAAATAATTCGATAAGCAGCGAAGTAGCACCATAAAAGAGTAACATTATTTAGTCGGCAGTCGAAGTTTTCCACCATTTCCCATTCGGGCGTTATGAATTTCCAAACTTTTTCCTGGCCGATAGCATCAGGACGGTTGTTCGCGGAACTTTTTGCTAGAACAATGCGTTTTACTCATCTGAGGCACTATTTTCTGCTGGGGGCTCGACTTTTTTGGAAGGTTCCCCGACTGATATCAAAAGTAAGAAGGTTTTACAAGGCACAAGAATGAGTCTCAAGAGTCACAAGAAGAGTCTTTTACAAGGCTCGTTTTCGAATGCGACATGGTCAGTGGCGTACCTAGCGTATTTAGCACCTGAGGCGGACTATCCTGTGATATCCCTCTTCCCTCAAACCTACCTTAGAGAATGAGCTGCAGACTGCGTAGTGACACTCTCTGTGCCGAATTGAGCAATTTGGCGCCCGAGATTTTTAGGATAGAAAAATCGCACCCAATTGGTGACATGGTAGAAAAACGATTTCTCGACAAAGCTGAGAATTCTACGAATTGTGACTAATGTGAGAAGAAAGCGCCGCAGGCGAAATTTTTTCAGAAGACGGGTCTTTACCAGCTTGCTTTCCCTCCAAGGCCTTGGGCCCCAATTTTGTAGACCCCTTTTGCACCGCGAATAATCCGACACTGACACCCCCTTACTGTTGGTACCCGGTGCGGACCGCACCCCCCACCCCACCGTTGGTACGCCACTGGACATGGTTTCGGTTTTCCGGCGGTTATTTTTTAAAAACGAAACTGGCACATTAAAAAAACTGCGATACAAACTTCGACCTGTGATCTTGCCTGTGATAATCCCCACAAATTATCATTTTGGGTTAAGACATGCTGCAAATCATAGCTAGAGGAAAAATGAAATTATCGAAATAGAATCAACGGTTGTCGAGTTTTTTATCCTGGAAAATCTAAATCTGCAAATTTCGAGCTTTTGATCTCTTGCACCATTAGTTTTTTTTTTAATAAAAGATAACTGGTTCTTGAACATTTTCCAAGTTTTTCCCACTTTTCGAGAGTTTTCAAATTGAAAAGGCAAAATTGGCCTGACATATCGACACCGGAGTCTATTGAAAGCTGAACCAAGTTCCAGCTTTCCGCCTGAAAAGACGTCTCGAAGAAAAATTTACATAGGTTTCTGAATTCTAGTCGGGAAAGTATTACTGTATTGTCATAACAGATTTTTTATTTATGGCGTCATCCAAGGAAAACTAATATTTAAGTAACGACGAATTATGCTACTTGGGTGGCAATATTCCGAATTACGAAAATATGGAAATTATTACCTACTCCTACTAGGTATGTACCTTATCCACGACGATACAAATCTAACTGGGTAGTGGGGGGAGCTCGTGGACATGACCGGGCAAGTAACAGAGGTTTTGCTTGTACCACTGATGTATTTTAATTTATAAATATTTAATGTAATGTTATGAGAAATTGCTGGAAAATCGATAAAAAATTACTCTCTTCTATTTACACGGGAAACACATGGAAAAGGTGTGATAGGTACTCACATAATAATAATTACGTCATGAAAGCGATAGCGCAGTCAGGTACCCACTACCCATAAGTAACGCTAACTAACCACCCGGAAACGGCACATAAGAATCGTAAAAAAAAATCAATTAACACCTGTTTTTGTCACCAAAAGCATTGTTTAGACAGGTCGAGCCATAAAATCCCATTCATTGATAAATCAGGCATTAGGAAAGCAAGAACAAACAGAATGGAGCCATCAGGCGTAATCTACGCTACAGGTCCCATAAAAATCTCAACGCGACGCTGATGGTCAGGTCAAAATCTCTCTTCGTTTAATTTAATCAATTTGTCACTCCTACAGGGATTTTATTACACCCGTACCCGACGAAATCTTGAGACATTTCTTCGCTTTTTCGGTCTTTCCATCGATTTTGTAACAGTTGTAACACTAACCTGTCCGATTTAAATTCGACATTTTTCGGTGCGTTAGTCAGCCATAAATAATTTTATCAATATACATAAATAATAATATGAAAACAGAAAAAATAAACTGTGACACAATAGATTAAGAATGGTGATGCATTTCCAGAGTCGAGGATTTCGGTGCTGGTGTTGGCATATAAGAGGATTAATGCGACGACATGTACACACATAACTCTAATCCTTCAGAGTTCATTCATTTCAATCAGGGTGCTTTCCGAAAAATTGATGCTAGTTTTTATAAATTACATGTCAATTCACGTATATGGGAGCACATAAAGATAAAATACTACTTCACGAAATTATTTCCATTGGCCTTGATGATTACTAATGACACAAATTATTATCTTGTCGTAATCTAGTCCCGTATATATGCAGGCTGATTTGTTTATGGAGGGAATGAATTGAGCTGTAAATTCCTCTTGTGTTGATTCTCAAACAGAAGTTTTAGGAATTCGGTGCGGACTACATTTGAAGGCGAAATTCATCAACCAAATTCAGATATAGCGCGGGATACAGGGTCACGGGTGGCATCCCAGGGTGCCTGCCTTAATGGAGGAGAGCAAAAGGGGTGGTGGAGAGCACGTGGTGGTATAGCGGGGCGACAAAACAATCTCTGGGACGATTGACGGCCTGATATTGGGTTTTAATTGAGGATTGTTTTCGGGTTTCGCCGGGTTTTATACTCGGTTTTATATTCTCACGATCTGTGCTACTGGCTTTTTGTTATTATTCAAGTGAATAAATATGAAAATGAAAAATTGTTTAGGCGCTTTTTACCTGATCGAACAAAAACTTAAGACTGCTACAAAGGCAAATAGATATAATGTCTTGTCATCATTTCATCACTTATTTTCTTCTATTAATTGTGTCGATTTTCAATCATATTGTGCAAGAAAAAACCAAATCCAATCTAAATAAAATACAAAATCACAACAGGAAATGACCTGCTGATGATCAAAATAGTAAATAAGTAGAATGATTCAAACAAGTCAACTTACAACAATACAGAGATAACGTACCCACATGCCAAAGATATAGTCTAACGAGAATTTCCCAGGTTGATTATGAAAAAAAAATGACGAACGGGAGCTAATACTTCCGTGGATGAATAAATGATTTTTTTGACAAAAATACTGAAATCTCAATTCGGCATAATTTTCTTGATGATTCCAATAATTTCATTGATTAAAATTGACATTACCACAGACATAACTTATGCATTTTATTAAAAGTGTTTAAAAAATTTATGCGATCCGAAACTTTAATTAATAAAATAAACAAAGGTAGCTAGTTTACGATCCCGTGACCAAAATGCTTTCAACCTGATGGTATATTTATGCAGATGGTATTCTCGATTCTAGTTTTTTTAATTTGTAGAATATGCAAGGAAGGTCTAAAAATGTGCCTAAATTATCTACCTTTTAATTAAGTTATCAGTTTTCGATTGCTACTAAGATGCTCTGAGATTAGATATTCCTAGGATGAAAATGGTCTTACTTTATTACCCACTTTAATTTTTCAGCTTGACAAATTTTAAAAGATCACTCAAGCATCTTTTTTCCCTTACAACTAATTCCAATTAAATTTTGTAACTTAATTTGCTATGGTAGTGAAATAAACTATAGAAAACGAGCTTAATCATGTAGATCCATAATTTTCACCTAATAAACCAGGGTGCGAAGATTTAAATCAACCGATTTTTTTTATTTCAATCATTTGATTTAAATCATTTCATCGAATTTGATTTTTCGGTAGTTTTCTTCATGAAATACGGCCAAACTTCACCTCCTTTTCGTCCCGACATTTTTCTCTGAGCGCTAAGCAAATATGAAATCTCGTATACCACCACAACCAGCCTACCCCACCCCACCCCCCCGACGAATGACGAACCATCCTAAGACGTGACGACACCTGTTGTTTTGACAAGTTCCTATTGTGAATAATTGCATATTGTTCAATATATAATCAATTTCACGGCTATCTGCATTAGAGCAAGCTATGGAAAAATTATTTTTTGTTGGTAGGAATGAGTAGGAATCCATAACCGTCGTCGCAGAAGGTTTGTGTAAATGTGGTAAGTGAAAAGGTTAGGTTTTGTGACAGATGTCACCCGTCGCGCGGTGTGATGCACGTCAAGTCAAAATCTTTAGTTTATTTGGGGAAAACAGATAAATGCGTGTTTCTTGGAGTGTAAATTTGCTGGACACCGTATTCACGAGTTGGGGGCTCTTTGCTTGTGCTTTGGTTGTGGCGGCCAGTGAGCCAGTGCATAAAATGACGCCAAAGGAAGTCAGCGGCAGCACTAAAGGGAAGTAGGACTGATAGCAGGAAGTACTACGTGCTCTACAACACTAAAACAGCATACAAGCCAGAAGAAGATGAAGAAGGGAATACATACATGAAATGGTCAATAATTTCATGTTGAGAAGATCTTCCAACACAGAGTGCACTCACGCGTCGTGTCTCGACTGCCTTGTCTTGTACAGTGCAACTCCATAAATCAATGTCCATGGAAGCGAATTTTCTCAACCTCACTGGAGCCACTGGACAGGCATTTTCATTAAATTTTCTCCCCTTTAGTGCTGCCGCTGACTTCCTTTGGCGTCATTTTATACACTGGCTCACTGGCCGCCACTACCAGAGCACAAGCAAAGAGTCACCAACTTGTGGAGACGGTGTCCAGCAAATTTACACTCCGAGGAACACGCTTTCATCTGTTTTCCCCAATAAAACTAAACATTTTGACTTGACGTGCATCACACCGCGCGACGGGTGACATCTGCCACAATACCTAACCTTTTCACATACCACATTTACACAAACTATCTGCGACGACGGTTATGGATTCCTACTCATTCCTACCAACAAAAAATATTTTTGCCATAGCTTGCTCTAATGCAGATAGCCATGAAATTGATTATAGTATGGGTTACGATTAGAACCATACTGAGTTCAGTGAGTTGCCAGAGTTTCAGCTTTTCTGGGAAAAATCGAGAACTTCAAATATGTATAAAAAAAACAAAGGATCTGGACACCGAAAGAGTATCTACATTTTTTTGTACAGTATTTCAGCCTTGATTGCCACAGATTTTTTAAATTGACGAACAATTTGACTGAAACCGAAAAAATCAAATTGAAATCAAAAAAATCTGATTTAAATGAAAAAATCCGATTTATGGTGCTATTCTGTGAAAAATAACATTCCATAAACGCTCTGTTATGTAAAAATTCCTGTCAGCCATTGGCTGTTGCCTAGGTAATAACAACGTAACAGAGCCTTTATGGAATGTAATTTTTTAGAGAATCGCACCATCAAATCAATAAAATCGATTTTTTTGATTTTTTTATTTAAATCACGATTTTTTTGCACCCTGACATAAACCGAGACAGAGACGCTGGTTTTCAGAATATCTAAACAAATATAACATGATAGGTACATAATTCAAGCTGCAGCAGTTGATGTAGCAAGGAAAACGACACTTGAACCATTAGCCGAACATTCTGAAGACGCGCAACCGGTGACATTTCTCAAACTGACCTTGGCTTGTGACAAGATATCCGCCAACTGCGACCCCCGCCCCGGGGTGAAGTGAGAACTGCGGCTCCATTTTGTAGAATTTTTGAGGAGTGAAGCGCAAACTACTCCATCATTCATATTAGAAAAAAGCCCTTGTGCAAAGCTGAAATGGAAAAGCTGTTTGTATATGTACTGTGACATCACCTGGCTGGCCGATGTCAAAAGATTAGATGGCACATCCTTGAGTAATCGACGCTTGTGCTTTCAAAAGATATGTTGAATAAAAGGAAGAAATTCTCAAAATCTCCAACTTTCATTCTTTCTAAAATTCTCGACCTTGCAATTCTCTTTAATGTACTCAACTAGTCAACTCCATCCTGCAAAGTGCTATAGCCCAGGCAATTTAGGTCTAAAAACGGCCAAACCCGGAAGTATTTCCCAATCCCCAGAAATTCCGAAGTTTGCGTCATGGATTTTAGGTGGTAAAAACCACCCTCACGGTGACATGGTGCCGGTTTTTCTCGTTTTTCTGCCAAACGGTATGCTGGACCTGAAATAGTAATAGAAGTAGAAATATTTCCCACTAAATTCTGCATCGCAGAGGTCAGATCAACTATACGGCTAGTCTCCACCCAATTCGCGAAAAAAGCGTTCCAATGGGGGGTTGCTTAGAGCGCGCAGCGGAAAATCCGAGCAATGCCGTGTTTCGTAGGAGATATCTTGCAAGTGGTTGATCACACGAAAAAACAGTGAGGAAGAATATCCGAGTATTTTGATATATTGTTCAGACGGGTTGAAAAGGTCACTATTCCCTCACAAAAGTAGTTTAGTTTCGTTATTCCAAAACATTCTAGTGAACTATGAATTGTGAGAAATATCAACCACTAGATGTGTACTGAACTTCTTTCTTATACAGGATGAGTCAGAGACCTCTAAAGCAAGGCCTACGTCCTACGTGCCAGTTGAGAGTTCGAACCACGTTCCATCAACTCTCCCCAATAAATCTTGAATCCAGAACGAGATCCATGCAGAGTCAGAAATCTCGAAATCGAGCTCGAAATATATTTTTTTCCAAAAATGCCTCTCAACCATTCGGTTAGTCTATCAGCTGAATTTTTTTTAAGAAATTTTTTAGGGTAACTGGATTTTTCTCGAGATTTTCCTGCTTTATGACTTCAGGAAAGAAATGTAATAAAATCTATTTTAATGCATTTTGCCAAACATTAGGAAGAATATGGCCGGCGAAGTTGTGAAGTTTCTTATTTTGATCTTTTTGTCGAACCAAGCACCAATGGCTGAAACCAAAGCTGAAACTGGAAAACATTTGTCTTTTCCCCAGTCTTTCCTGATCTAGACTTATCTCGGTGTCCCCTATCTGACACTGAGCTTTGGCACATACTTTATGAAATATCCTGTACCTATATTTGTAAGCGTTTTGCAAGATACCAGGGTACCTACCGATACCTACGCATTTTGAAAATCAAATGTTGAATCAGCTTTTTTTAGCCTTCTGCCCATTCATGTAAGTGACTTCCAGAAATTTTGGAAAATTAGGAGATAGAATGGGATTGCCCTTGGGATCGCTCATGAATTTCTTTCCAAGGAAGTCGCATGCCGGATGCCACTTCTTCAATCGCATCAAAAACCCTCGCAGAAACCCATCAAACTAGCGTTCAAAGTTGAACCAGTTGAATTTGGAGAATTCAGTACCTACCTGCCTATACCTCTTATAAGTACCTAAGTAAGATAAGTACAGTGTGGATACATGTACCTACAGGATGGCTCAAAAGTGTCGGACCAACTTAAAGGTGCGTAGTAAAGTTCTTGAAAAAATTCCAAGTCTCTTAAATTTGAAGTTATGGAGGGATAAAGCTGGTCCTTCGATCGCTTCTATTTTCGTTGCTCCAAAAGATTTTAGAAAACTGTTTATGGAAAAATACAAGTGAGTGCAAAAAAATCAACCTTTGAATCTGTATTTGACTTCTGTTTTCTATCCAAGCTGAGTCATGAACTACAAAAGCTTAGTTTTCCTGAAAAACCAAAAGCAAAAGAATTCTATTCGAATGATTTGTGTTTTATTGCGATGTACATAGGTTATGGAACCACTGTGACTGTTTGCGGGCACTTCTAGAAAAGAATAATTTTCAGGATTCATGACTCACCCTGTATACTAAACCAAAATTCATTACAGATTCAGAGGTTGATTCCTTGTGCTCATTCTTTTCTCATAAACAGTTTAGGTACCTACAAAAATCTTTTGGAACAACGAAAATAGAAGCGATCGAAAGACCAACTTTTGTCCCTTATTAATAACTGAAAAATTAAAAGACATTATGTAAGTTGTAAGTAGAATTTTTTTAACAACTTTCCAGCATTCTACTAGACCTCCATATCACGTACCTTCAAGATGGTCCGACACTTTTGAATCACCTGCATGTAAAAATACTGCAATTATTGCGAAGCAAAACATGTAAGGAAACAGCAGTACGATAACGGTCAGAAATATAGCAGGAAATCGTAGAAATTTCAAGGTGCATTCGTGACGACCGACCACCGGTAGTGCGAGTGTCGAATTACGCCCATCTATTAACTTAGCCCGAGACCCGAGAGCTTCCAATGACCTGCCGACGCCGGCGACGACAAAGGTTGAATTTCCGCCCGTGCGGAAGTCGCATCGCCAGCGAAAATAACAACCATCAGCAAAAGACACACAACATCATACACCACGACACACACACATCCACGCATCCAATAAAGCACTTAGCACGTCTTGCAGAAATGAATTGACACGCACCTTGGACTCGGCAGAAGCAAACACCTGATGGCTGGTGGTGGAGACGACGGCGAGGACGCACACCAAGGCGCACCACAACCGCAAGAGTCTGAAGGAGCTGGTGGTTGTTGGACGAGCAGCAGAAGATGCACCGCCACCACTGATGGCATCCGTATCCGCCATCGTGGAGGGACGAAAATAAATTCCGAAAAACAACAACGGCACACTCTCACAAGCCAAAAGTCATTGCACTGGCACTGGAACTCTTTGAATGGGGAACAACAACAAGGGCAAAAAAAAAATGCAGCGGCCGGACGAGCAGGCGATGTTCTGGGAGGTGGTGTGTGGACCAAGATGCTGTGTGTTGGTTGTCCGAGCACACAAGCCGCACAACACTGAATGCCGGCGTAACTTTTCAAAACTCACGACCACATGTGCCGAGCTTCCCGCTCTCTGTCCTGACCGATGTGCATTGGTTGGACGATGCGCGAGCCGATCCGCCGGCGAGGACGGCGACGACGATGATGAAGACGGCGGGCAGACGTCGCACGTTTGTCTCCCCCGGGTCGGTTAGGGAATCCCGAAGAGGTAAGGGACAAAATGCTGGGTTTGAATACACGATTCGGTCGAAGAGCAGCGATCCCTGGGTTTCTGCAACGATCCCCATCAGCAAGATGTTTGTACCTATGCCGAGTATGGGAGCGGAGGATCGAAAAGTTAAGGTTTCGAGCGCGGCAGAGCAACAGGTGGTCGGCATACGCCAATAGGCACATGCTGATCCTAAGCGATGATTACTTTTGCCAGTGACTTTGTTTTGTTAGAAGCGTCCCAAGTCCTTGCTCATAGTACCTACAGGCGGTACGGAGCCCATTTCATAACAATCCTGCATTTAATAAAGAAAGCAAACCGCTTTGCACAAGGACTCTTAGAACCATTTTAGGCTATTTGACCCGCAGCACCTTTCATTTCATCCCTTAGGGGTCTGTGACTTAGGGTTTGAGATTTTACGCCCTTTGTTGAAAGTTCTCCCCAAAAAAATCAAAATTCCAAATTTCATCCTATTTGCCCATTCAAGATGTCGTTTATACAGGGTGGCCCAACGAAAACCAAACAGACAAATTTCCGGGCACTCGATCTCATTGCTTTGTATTCTGTAACATGTTTACTAAACGAGCATAAGCCCTGTCATGGGTTCGGCAACTTCGAGCCAGCCTTCTAGAAACGGCTGTAACCCTCCAAAAACACTGAAATTAGCATTATCTTGGAAAATTTGCATCGAATCGAAAAAACAATTAACACCGCTATAAAGACAATTGAACCAGCTTTGAAATGATGTATCACTCAACCCCAATTGTCATTTGAAATTTTCGAAGGGGCTGCCACCCTGACTACGGGGGTGAAACTCCACGGTTCAATTAATAGGAGTTGAAAGTCTTCCTTGAAAACAAACCTGTTCAGGCTTATTTCAAAAAAATGAGAGCGAATGCCCGAAAATCTGTCTGTTTCGTTTTCAATGGGCCACTCTGTATACAATTTGACTGATGACTATGCTGAAAGCAATGGTATTTTCAGAAATTTCAAATTATCCTCCCTTTCGGCCCTACGGCCGCCATTTTGTCAATTACGCCTTGTCGAAGATGTAACCCCCGCAACATGGGCGAGTGAGATGTCGATTCCAGCTATTTCAGGGTATCCGAACAAGCCTTTGGCACTCTAAAACGTACATCCTTTGCTACCCTCAGAAAGCATCACAGGATATCTCTCGCAATGATGTTAGTGTTGTGATGTGATGTGATGTCATGTGTCATGTGATCAGGCGCGTGCTGGCCCACCGGGCAGCCGGGCATTTCCCGGTATAGTCCGGAGGTTAGTGACCAAAAATCAAGTGAACCTTGCACTTTTTGACAAAAGCACAAAAATTGGTAGGATGGTACAAAAAACCTTGCTCTTTAGATTGAGTCAAACCGCCATCGTCACGCAGATTTTTTATCAGGGGGGGCCCAGGGGGCCTTTGAAATTTGAAAGGGCTGGAACCCCTACGGAACCACTTTTCAATATCGCTTTACCCAATGAAAAGGAAACGTATGACTCTACCATAAACCTCACCAGCATCAGTCACCATGTCGTTATAGTTCTTCACTGTTGAAAAAAATAAAGTTCGCGGCTAGTGCGAAAAATTTGTTATAATTTTTTTTTCACCTACAAGAACATAAAAAATTGTCGCGTTTGATGTCTTTCCCCACATTTCCTCATCAGCTTATTCCATTTATGAAGTCAAAAATGTGAGAGATCTATTTTCGGGAGAATGCCAAGCAAAGAAGTGAGCAACTTTCACTGCCCAGTTCAACAGCGGTTTTTTAATGTTCCCAATCGATACTACTGATACCATTACCACGGAAAAATAGGTTGGACTGTCTTCTAACAATATGTCAGGATTTCAAATGCGGAACCGCACGCAAAAATCCCGTAGACTAATTCTGGTTGAGGGCGGTAAAATGCTTCTAGCACTGTCCGAGTACGGAATAGGGACTGCCAAAAGTACTTTGCTCGGGACGTGCTGCTTAAACACTCAATGTCAATAATCAGGGCTTCATGAAAGGGTCTACTCGAGTTAAGTTGAAAAGTAGAATGCCAGTACAAAATAATAATAGCAGGGCTTGCCGTGAAAACCAGTTGTGCAGAAAACTATTGCAAAACTACATGCTCCATTTTGGACAGTCCAACCTATTTTCACCTAGTAATGGTACCAGTAATATCGATTGGAAATATTAAACAAGTGAGTATGCCTTCACGTGCGTGAGTCTCAGTAGCGCATTTTCTCAAAGAGGCATATTGTGAACGTAAAGAAATTCGACTGAAGGAGAAACACCATTTCTTGCCCACTTTCTTTATTCGAAACTCATTGTGATATTGTGTTATCAGAATGGGGTACTTGCAAATGAAATAGATTTGAATGAAAATTCTTTCACTCATCAATATATTTTTTTGTTTGAGGACGGGAGCTGGGAGCGGCGACTAATCAACAGTAGTCTATTCTTTCTCATTTTTAGTCGGCTATCCATATAGCGAAAGAATTAGATCGCTATGTCTTCGGGTTTATGTTTTCCATTTATCTCTTACTTTGAGGGCAGCGTGTGGGGGTGGCAGCATTCGGCAAAGTAACTGTTGCACAGTTTGAGTTAAGAGTTTCTAAATGTTTAAGGAAATATGACAATCAGCGAAAATTGTGAAAGTTGCATTTTTTTGTTTGGGGGCGGGAGCTGGAGGCGGCGACTAATCAAAAGTGGCCTATCTCTTCCCATTTTTAGTCAGCTATCTATATAGCGGACCAATTAGATCGCTATGTCTTCAGGGTTATGTTTTACATTTATCTCTTACTTTGGGGGCGGCGTGTGGGGGCGGCAGAGTTTGGCAAAGAAATTCTTCCACAGTTTGAGTTGGGAGTTTCTGAATGTTTGAGGTAACATTAAAATGTAATTCAGTGGAAATTATTGAAAGTTGCACTTTTTTTCTTTTGGGGGTGGAAGTTGGAGGCGGCGCCATGTCAAAGGTAGCCTATTCTTTCCAATTTTTAGTTAGCTATCCATATAGCGAAAGAATTAGATCGTTATGTCTTCGGGTTTATGTTTTTCATTCATCTCTTACTTTGAGGGCGGCGTATGAGGGCGGCAGCATTCGGCAAAGTAACTGTTGCACAGTTTGAGTTGGGAGTTTCTAAATGTGAGGGAAATATGACAATCAGTGAAAATTGTGAAAGTTGCATTTTTTTTATTTGGAGGCGACAGCTGGAGGCGGCTAATTAAAAGTGGCCTATATTTTTCCCATTTCAGTCAGCTATCAATATAGTGGAAGAATCAGATCGCTATATCTTCAGGTTCATGTTTTACATTTATCTCTCACTTTGGGAGCGGCGTGTGAGAGCGGCAGAGTTTGGCAAAGAAATTCTTGCACAGTTTGAGTCAAGAGTTTCTAAATGTTCGAGGTAACATTATCAGCTAAATCAGTGAAAATTGTTGAAAGTTGCACTTTTTTTCTTTTGGGGGCGGAAGCTGGAGGCGGCGCCATATCAAAAGTAGCCTATCCTTTTCCATTTTTTGTCGGCTATCCATATAGCGAAAAATTCAGATCGCTATGTCTTTGGGTTCATGTTTTTCATTTATCTCTTACTTTGGGGGCGGCGTGTGGGAGCGGCTGCCGCTCAATGACGCTGCGTTCGGCTGAGCAAATGTTGCACAATTTGAGTTGGCAGTTCCTAAATGTTTGAGAGAACATCTCAGTCAGTAACATTTGTGAAAGTTGCACTTTTTATCGTTTGGGGGCGGAATCTGGGGGCGGCGACTAACCAAAAGTAGCCTATACTTCCCCATTTTTAGTCAGCTATTCACATACTGAAAGAATCAGATCGCTATGTCTTCGGGTTTATGTTTTTCATTTTAAAGTGATTGGGGGCGGTTTTTAGCAGTTTTTTCATGTCGGCGGTGCATATTGAAGACGGAATGTTTCTTGGCTTACGTTTATAAGTGGCAACTATGTATTATCCAAAAAATGAGAACACCGGAGCATCAGGTCTGGTAGAAAGTGCAATATTATGTTGTTTCAAGTTTATCGGGGGCGGTTTTCTCTATGTTGGCGGCGCAATATAGACATCCAATATAGCCTAGCCCTTCTTTGGGAGTGGCAGCTACGTAACAGCGAGAAAATTAGAAAGCTAGGTCGTCTAGTTTGGGAGGAGTTCGAGGAACGGACGGACGGACGGACGGACAGAGCGGTTGCAATAGCGATTTTCATCAAGATGGAAAATGCGCTAAAAAATGCTGTTAAACTGGGCAGTGAAAATTGTTCACTTTTTTGCTTGGCATTCTCCCGAAAATAGGTCTCACGCTATTTCAACTTTATAAATGGAATAAGTTGATGCGGAAATGTAAGAAAAGACATGAAGCCCCCCAATTTTCCATGTTCTTGTAGGTGAAAAAAAAAATGAAAACAAATGTTTCGTACAAAACACCAAGTTTCGATTCAAGATCTGAAGAATTACTGATATACGGAAAACTCTTTTTTTTTTCGTTACGACTCCAGTCTTCTGAAGATATTTCAGAAACGGGTCAACATATTTGATTCAAGTTCACGACGAATTCATGGTCATGAAATTAGAAATATTTTAGGCGATTTACATGTCTTCACCTATTTTGGTTCTTGAGGTACATTTGTTAAACTTTTTATTTTTATGTCACCCTGTATATGCCGCCGGCATAGTTGGTATTGATGGCATTGAGTTTCAATTGGAAGAAAATGGATCGAACAACACTTCTACCAAGGGGCACCCTGCCATCATAAAACTCAAGGTCCGTACAGTCTTCGGCATCGAGCATCTGGACTATTTAGCTTTTCTTGTGTTTTGACGAAGAAGGAGTGAGCTGATGATAAAATATGTAAGGACCTTTCTTGTGGACAACACAATTTCCAACAATTTTGCTTCAAGTGCTTTTTTCATCAAGTGCCATCGTTTACGAGATAATCACGAAAAACTGATCCTCAAGTTCTTCTCGAGGCCACAACGGCCGAAGCTCACACCGGATTCTTGAGGACTTTCACTATGTTGAACTGCATGCTTACCTGAGCTTATACAGGGTTAAAGCTTAGGCTTCAAACTGTAGCCTAACGTAGTTAACCACATTAGACTGAAAAATGCACTTACGACCTCTGTGCACTACACCATCGATATACCCAAGCATGAATAATACTTGACGTGTATTTATAATAGTACGCAGTAACAAACAGTGTCAGCGGCAGCGCCAGCGGTGGGCACAAAAAGGGACACACTATTCAGGGAGGTGGGCACTCATCTGAATAGTTATATAATTATTATGACCATCTTACTTCAAAAAAGTCTATGCAGTTGAACAAATAGAGATTTATGGTATTTTTATAGGGGCAAGGGGTAGGACAATTACATCTTTTTTCAGACAAAGAGTTGGTTCATGGTAAATTCCTTGCGATTTTGTCGCAGAAATTTGAAAATAATATCTGTGAATAATGTCATTTGAATTCTGCGATTCGTTCGGGAGTTTTGTCGTTGAGTTTTCCATAAGTATTAACGTCTACCTATTCAATTCAAGCCACCTATATTTCTTATGTGGTATAAAATCAAGTATACAATTTGTTCCTAATTTTATTGCACTGTCAAACTTGTCGGAAGCTCCAATAAATGGTAACGCATAATATTTTTATTTTTTCCAGTCAAGTTTCTCCTAAACAGGTTCTCATTTCCACGTTCCTAGATACACTTTTCGGGGAAGTACCTACCTTGCCTACCTGATGTAGCACATTTTAATGGTACATGCCTAGCAATAGTGCCAATGGAAGATCCGGCGGCAAAAATGACGACAATTCTTTAGTGAGTACTGAAGACCTGATGTTTGAAAAAAATCATGTCGAAAATTGCACAGCTCGGTACCTACTTGCATATTTATGTTCAAAGTGAATAGTGAATAGGTACCTATAAATCCTACAGCAACTATGCTCACGAACGAAAATTCGGCTACAGTTTTTTGTCGTGAAGATAGAGTTCTTGTTTCACAAAGAAAATGTTGTAACTCGTTCACAACTTTCATAAACTGCTCCACAATGAAGTTGTCGCCACAAAAAAGGCTTGATTTTGACGGCCAATACCTTTTGATTGCCGAAAGTGATTTTTATCTGTTTGTTGCGTTTACTAGCTCAATGTATCCTCAACAGGTCCTGTAATTGTTAACATCGAGAAACTGCGTGTAACATTTATACAGGGTATTATGTAAAAAGGTGGGAAATTGCGACAACTTCATCGAACCCTCATTTGCAAAATATTTTTTCTTTCAAATTCCAATGTGAAACTCATGAAGTGTGATACATTGTCTCGAAACAGTTTTGGAGCTACCGAGATTGGAGGGAGGTCTTACACAGAAGATATGAACTTTTATATGGAATGTAACAGATTTGCCTTTTTCTCGCAAGATTAAATCACTCCCAATGAATGGGTGATTGACATTGAGAAAACGCAATCAGGGGTAAAGCTCAGGCATAGCACAAGCACAACAAGTAGTCTCCCAGAGGGCTCCCTCTGCTTCCACGGAAAATAAAGTTCTACCATAATCAGGGGTTTAGACTTGCAAAAATCATGTTCCACATCTGAAATATTGATGAAATTCAACGTGCAAAAAACAGACAGTGACTTTAGCTTTTCAAAAAGTGCCCTTTGCCTGGTCCACGCCAAATTTTCGGGTTGTTTTTAAATTCAAGTTATCCGGAACGGTTGTAGGAAAAATCGTGCTCAATGCCAACCACCCATTCATTGGAAGTGATTCAATCTTGCCAGAAAATAGGGCAAATCTGTTACATTCCATATAAAAACTCATATCTTCTGTGTAAGACCTCCAATCTCGGTAATTCTAGAACCGTTTCAAGACCAGGCATCATACTTCATGATCTTCACTTTGAAATTTGAAAAAAAAAACTGCAACTGGGGATTCGATGAAGTTGTCGCAATTTTTCACCTCTTCACATATCACCCTGTATAAATGTTACATGCAGTTTCTTGATATTCACAATTATTATAGGATCTGTTGAGGATAGATTGGGCTAGTAAACGTAACCAACAAAATGGAAATCACTTCCAGCAATCGAAAGTTTTTGGCCGTCAAAAACAAGCCGTTTTTTTGGTGGCGAGAACTTTATTGTGGGGCAGTTTAAATACCGGCGCGGCGTTCTCTTATATATTTTTTTCGGCGAGCTTTTTAGCAAACAAGAACTCCAGTACATGTCTGATGTTTTTGTCTAATCCGATTTCAATCTCTTTGTCAGTGTTGTTTTTAGATCCAATACTTAGCTACTTTCATCGGTTTTTTGCGAAATAGCCCAAGAAAAATAGATTTTGACCTCAAAAAAAAATACTGTAGTCGTGAAAATCACAGGTTTTGTTCAGAATTTTGTGCTCTTTCCAAATTTTTAGGTTCTAGAAAAATCCCAGCGGAGGCTTTTTTTTTAGAGCTGTCAAAATTCTGAAAACTTATAATTCCGAACAATTTCAAATTAAGTTCAATTTTTCATGAGATTTCAAGTACACAAAGTTATGTGGAGACTGAAAATGTTGAAAATGAACATTTGAACAATTCTGAACCAAACACGATGAAAAATTTCATAGTTCTATTGGAATATTTCGATTTGTTTTGTCAAATGTATATGATATAGGAGAAATAGTAAAAAAATCGCTAGAACCTTGTAAAATATATAAACGTCCTGAAAATTTGACATTCTGTTCCGACTTGAATGCCCTACTACATACCCAAAATTGACAGAAATCCCACCCCGGGGTCTTGAGTTATCGGAGGTGGGGTAATCAATTGCAACTCAGAATGGAGGGGATGAAACCCGTTAATCCATTGGATGCAAATACATCGCAATCTGACGCATCGTATCTCGTTGATATTATTCTGGCACAAAAAGTGTCGATCATTGTTGAGGGGGGGCCGTGGGAGGGGCGGAGCTCAGCTGGGTGATTCCTTTTGTTTTCCTGGTCGTATAGAACCGATCACGACAAGTTTGGTATCTTTTCCGACAAAATTCAAACTCCTGACCTCGAATCCGATGTGTAAATTTTAATAAAAACAAGTTTGAACTAGTTAACTTAAAAAAACTGTTTTTTTTCTTTGGCAATTTCGACAGTTTTTTTTCACTGTTAGAGGCCTGAAATCCTCGAAAATATTTCAAGAGCCATTAGATTCGAGTGTCTTTTTCACGAAAATCATTCACTCAACGTATTATTTTGTTTTTTGATATTGAAAAATCAACTTGAACCTGTGAGTCGATCTGACGCGGTGTCTACTACTGACCAGAACACTACAACATGCACCTGCAAATATAAATAGCTCAAACTCAAAGCCCTGCAGAGCGATCCATAGCAATTTTGTTTCATGTTATAGCAAATTCAATTCTGCAGAGATCCTCGAGCTTTCAAAGATAAGTAATCATTTGTTCAATAGTTTGAGCTAGTTTTATTTGCAGGTGCATGTTGTAGTGTTCTGGTTATTAGTAGAAACCGTGCCGGACCGACTCACAGGTTCAAATTGATTTTTTAATATCCAGAAACAAAATAGTACATCGAGTGGATGATTTTTATAAAAAAGACACTTCAATCTAATGGACCATGAACTATTTTGGAGGGATTCAGACCTCTAACAGTGAAAAAAAAACTGTCAAAATTGTCAAAGAAAAAAACAAGTTTTTTCAAGTTAACTTGTTCAAACTTGTTTCTATTCAAATTTACACAACGGATTCGAGGTCAGGAGTTTCAATTTAGTTAGAAAAAATACCAAACTTGTCGTGATCGGTTATATATGACCAGGAAAACAAAAAGAATTACCTAGCTGAGCTCCGCCTCTCCCACGACCCCCCCTTAACAATGATCAACACTTTTTGTGCCAAAATGGTATCAACGAGATATGATGCGTCAGATTGCGATGTATTCGCATCCAATGGATCAACGGGTTTCATCCCCTCCCATTTTGAGTTGCAACTGATCACCCTCCCTCCAATAACTCAAAACCCGGGGTGGGATTTCTGTCATCTTTAGGTATGTGGTAGGGCATCCAAGTCTGAACAGAATATCAAATTTTCAAGACGTCCATATTTTTTCCAAGGTTTTAGCAATTTTTTTACTTTTTTCCCTGTATTATATACATTTGACAAAAAAAATCAAAATATTCCAACAGAACTATGAAATTTTCCATTGTATTTGGTTCAGAATTATTGTTCATATGTTCATTCTCAACATTTGCAGTCTCCACATAACTGTGTATACTTGAAATCTCATGAAAAATTGAGCTTAATTCGAAATTGTTCAGAATTATCAGTCTTCAGACTTTTGACAGCTCTAAAAAAAAAAGCCTCCGCTGGGATTTTTCTGAAACCCAAAAACTTGGAAAGAGCACAAATTTCTGAACAGAACCTGTGATTTTCACGACTACAGTATTTTTTTTGAGGTTGAAGTGATATTTCAGCTAAAATACCTGTACTAAAACTGGTTCGGTTGTATGTATCATCCCGCTATCCTGCTCAATTAAGAGAAAAAAAGGTAGATTAGGTACACAAACGTTGTTGTGTTACAAGCACCTATCGAATAATGAGTACTTACACTTCACACTTGAATTCCAAGTACGTACCTGTGTAGTGTAGATTTTTATTGAAGTGAATCGAGCGAGGTATCGAACGAACATATTGCTGTGAAGTTATCAATTTCGAAACAATATCGCGAGGTGCGCATCATGTAACATTGTCCAGCTTCCAGCTTATTTAGTTCGTTAGCTTCTATTTCTCCGTTATGTAAGAAATTTCATTAGTGTCATAAGCATAATACGGTTTGGTGTGTATGAACAGTGAGTATCAAGTGTTTACTCGTATTTAATGCAAATATGAATTTTTATAAAACGGAAGCTTGCTAACGCCTCCGTAAAAGTAAAATAAATAACAACGTAACAAAATGTATAACCATCGGCATTTTACAGTAAGTTGACATACCTTCAAAGTATAGGTACCAGAGTGGGCTGATCTAACTAGGTACCCACCTCTACCTACCTACGTTACTCACATTTTAAAAAATGAAAATTTCATATAGGTAAGTTTGTTTTTGCTTCAACGAACATTATTTATACACCCGTAAGTAATGATAAACTCGAATGGTGCAAGTAGGGGAAGCGGGTAATAATAGTTTCTCTGTATTCCAGCTTTGTTCTTGGCCATATCCATACATTTTAATATTAGTGGCGCTTTTGTGCTTCGAAGTATACAAATATTTGCTTGGGTCGTAATGCACTGGTTGCAAGAGTAGTTGAGCGTTCAATGTTCATGCTTCCCACAGTTATTTCGTGAATTCTTATATGAGCATGCAGATTGTAGCCAATATAACTTGCACGTACCTAAGGAGACTGTCAAGGAAAGCAAACAGAGAATTCATGTCATTCAACAAACAGCAAAGGTGAACATAATTCACAGCCAATTTTGATCAAATGAGATGCAGTGAAGATACCTGGGTTATTTTCAATTAAACAAATGATCGGTTGTGACTTGTTGTGGTCTTGTCAGGTTCTAATTCGAAACTACGTTCTAAATTTTTTCGGATTTATTTAACGTCGGCCTATTTCCGCAATGAGGCTTGTTCCACTATACCACCAATACATCATGAGATCGGCCCCATCGTTCACATTTTCAGTGCTAGGCGACACACACAGGGATGCATTTACCTAGCATCCCAGCTAAATCAAAGAACTTGTTTTCAAGACAAAAATCCCACCGCACCATGTGGGGGGATCGAACCCACGATTCTTTGTAGGACAGTCGAACGCGCTGACCGCCACACCATAAGCTCCTCGCGTTCTGAATTAACGAGCAAGAATTTGTTGTGGCACCACATACTTTTTCGGTGAGTATCCAGAGGCACAAGTAAGTTTTTGTTCGTAGCGTCCCTTCGGGAAGGTCAGGACCTGATTGAATATTTATTGCGAAAACAAACCTGGCAGGCTGAGTATCTTCAGACATAAACTCACAGCTGTCTACAACCATCAGAAATCACTATGGCTTGGAGAAGTGTCCGAAGGCGGCAGAACTTGAACTTCAGAAAGTGTGGTTCTTCAGATGGAGGTATAGGTAGGTAGCTAGATACATTAGTTACTCTCGAAATGTTACGCCCGATTTCGTTACAAGGTAGCCTGAATTTTGCCACTTTTCTCAGAAACCACCTCTTATCCACATTCACCACAGCGGGTTGCCTTTTCAAGTTACATAAGAACATGTTAGTTTCGTTACAAGGTAGCCTGAATTTTGCCACCCTCCTCAGAAACCACCTCTTATCCACATTCACCACGGCAGATTGTCTTTTCAAGTTTCATAAGAACATGTTTTCTTGACGTACATTAAGACTGGGATACCAAGAAATGTTAAGGAATTTTACATTATGGTAATGTAAAAGTAATGCTCCATCTGTCATCTGTTGAAAGATATTGAATATAACAAAGTTCAATTTAATACCTCAAAAACATCCCATATCTTTGATAAGATGATTTGAAATTTGGCAAAAAGTGATAAGGCAACGGAAAAGTAAGTTTCAGTCCACAGTCGGGGTTTTCCTTCAGTCTTCGGTCGGGCGCTACGAATTTCCAATGTTGCGGAAAAGCCCTTCCTGTTCAAAATTACAGGGTACTACGGACGCCAATGCAGTTATCCATGCACATACAGAGTGATCACGCGAGAACTCCCCCATACTGGAGGTTTCCTCTCTGAGATAATTTGAAATGAAAGAATAAGAAGCCTTTCTTGAACAATTTTTGCCGAAAAATTTTAAAATTGGAAACTATAATATCTTACAACCTATATTATACATGGTGTCACAAAAAATTTCTATTATTGATGCGACACCCTGTTTATTCGAATTGCAATCTATGTAGTTTGTTATCCTGAAAACAAATATATGCCACAATGTTGAGTTATTCGCGAAGGCAAATTGTCAAAAAATTCACAAAAGTCTCATGATACTGGCACTGACACAAACTTCCGTTTATTTGGCTAGAAAACTCCTCAAATTTAGCTCAATTTGTTTTTTTGAGAGGTAATTTCTCTCGTAATTTCTCCTATAAGTCAAATATAAGCCTACCAATATTAAAAAAAAATGGGTCAAATTTTATAACTTTTTTAGCCAAATAGACATAAGTTTAGGTAGGATCATGAGATTTTGATGAATTTTTTGATAATTTGTCTTCAGGAATAATTTCATCGCAATTACGGTTACAAACTTCTGAGAGAGATTCTCCATCAAAAATGGACCAGGAAAAAATATAACTTCGATGTCCTAAAATGCTCCGTTAAAAAGATACAATGTGTTCAAGTTGACTTTTTAAAATCGATTTTTGTAACATAACTTTTGAACGGTTCAACTGATTTTATTCAAATTTGGAACAAAGTTAACCAGAATAGGTTTCTATCGAATAGTAGCAACGTGTTCAGAAAACAAAATTCGGGGGCGTAGATAATGAGGGGTGTCTTCATATTTCTCCCCCTATTTTTCACCCCCCTAGCTGTTTTCTCAAATTTCTCCTAATTTTTGCATTCTACGTCCAATTTAGAAAAAAAAGTTACTCCTGCAAAATTTTTCATTGGAAGCTTCATTTTTGAGATATTTGGGTTTGAAACTTTGGAAAACATCTCGAAATCGCCACTTTCAATGAGCCCAATTTTTTTTCCCTGAAAACTTCCCGTTTCTCAGGAAAAATTATGGTTTATCAACTTAGAAATTCTGGAGTACCTACTTCTGCTGAGAAATCATGATTTTTTTTATTCTAATTTTTAGGCCTTTGAAAGTGGCAATTTCGAGATGTTTTCCAAATCTTCAAACTTCGATATCTCAAAAACGAAACCTCTACTCAAAATTTTGCAAGAGTAACTTTTCTCTTTAAATTGGACGTAGAATTCAAAAATTGTAACAATTTGGAAAAATAGCTAGGGGGGTAAAAAATAGGGGGGGGGGATTTGAAAACACCATCCATTATCTACGCCCCTGGATTTTTTTTCCTGAACGCATTGCTATTATTTGATAGAGACCTATTCTGGTTAACTTTGTTCAAAATTTGAACCAAATCAGTTGAACGGTTCAAGAGTTATGTCAAAAAATCTATTTAAAAAAGTCAACTTGAACACCCTCTATCTTTGTAACGGAGCGATTCAGGACATCGAAGTTCTATTTTTTCCTGGTCCATTTTTGATGGAGAATCTCCCCTAGAAGTTTGTAAGCGTAATTGCGGAACATCCTGTATGTAGAATGAGAACTACATCGATTGCAATTCAAAAGTTTTTGGTGACATCCTGTATATATGTGATGAAATATTATAATTTCCAATTTTGAAACCTACGACAAAAATTATTCAAGAAATTTTTTTTTCCCTTTCAAATTATCTCAAAGGGGAAGCCTCTAGTACGTCGGGGGGTAGGGGGGGGGGATTTTCGCTTGATCACCCTGTACAATCAAGTATGAGGAAATGTGACGATCCGGACAAAACCGACGACAATATGTACCTGCTGCAATTAATTCTTCTGGCAAGGCTTGTCAGCGATGGAAGATTTTGGATTCTGGGCCGTTTTTTATGAACTTCCGAACAATTTTGGCTTTTAAAGTGTTAATCGTTTTTGATCCGTGGTCCTAGCAATGTCTTTGTAACTACTACGATGCTATAATGAGACTTCAAAAGGTTGTCCGCTATTATGAAGGTGAATGAATCCCATAACTTCTTGAGCCATCTGCTGTTTGATGTGGTTGTCCACACAATTTTTTTCTTCTCGGATGCTCGTTCAACATTGTAGTTTTTTTTATGTCTCCAATTAAGTCGCAAGGTCCCGAAGGGACGCTTTACAAGATTCCTCGATGCAGAAGTTCACACTGTAGCGTTAAAAACCGACAAAAGTGGAATCGCGGAGCGAAACCTTTTCTTAAAAAAAATTATATCTTCTATTGCAATGAAGGAATCAAAATGATTCTTTCACTTAGAATGTATCAATCAATTTCCACATATTTCGTTCGCTGCATGTATGCATGTATCTAGAACGGTTCGCAAGATTCCTCGATGCAAAAATTCACACCGTATAGCGTTAAATACCGACTTTTTTGAACATTTAAATTTATTTTCTTGCAATCGTGCGGTCTGGTCAAATATTTGTTGTACCTATTCCCATCCGCAAACAATCAGCCTTAATTAGCAAAAAACCCGATACCGCTACGACTTTTCGTTTAGGAGGAGTTCAACTACAAGACGGACAGACGGACGGACATCAAAGCGTGGCTAATAGCGTATTTTCTTCAAAAATGCGCTAAAAATGAGGAACACCAACGAAACTCGAGTTTTTCATGGCAATATGTGTTTTTTTCAAGCTTGGAATGGATTGAGTATTCATAGTAGGTATCAATGAATCTGGAGTACCCACTAAGTACTTTGGTGCTTGGTACTATTGCATTGTCTACTACTACGCGTTCAATCCAAATCTCCTCAAGTCCACCGAATTTATAAATTATGTATAAATCTCGGGATATTTTGCAGACGCAGCCTTCATAGTTTTTCGTCTGTTTTAATTTTTGTTCGAAAAAAAAAGAATGGAACTCAGCTGTCACGTAATGCATTCGCTTTTAGAATTTGCGTAAACCAGTTGCTACACAATGCAAATAAATTTTGATTTACGTTCCAATTTATGATTTCCAGACATAATATATGCGTAAAAAAGTGCGAATGAGATCAGAAGTCAGCTTTATAAATAAATAAAATTTCTCGCACGCCTTTCGCCGCCGAATGAGTTTAGTCTGGGCTTTTTTGTTTCTGGATAATTTTACATCGATTCGTCAAAAGAGCGAAATATTTTTTCAACTTGGTTCGAGCGCTGTCGAAACCCGCCCTGTGTTGAAAAGGTCATCCGAATATAATTAATTACCTACTTAATCTTTTATAAAAACGTCTGAATGTTTAAATAAAAATTATCGCACGGTCAATTACATCAAACAAATTTGTCATTAATTAAATCTTATGAGATGGCAACAAAACTGAACTGAGATATTGCTATCTTGTAACCGAGGTTGTAGTATATTTTTCATTATGAAAAAATCTATGTCTTACTGTGTCCAAAAAGAACTTCGCTGAGTTGCATTCAATATCCCTTACTACATGAACGCTGCTATGGATGCAGTCATGAAATATGGAATGCAGCTCAGCAATTTGTTTATGAGGAAGAATATTTTATATCCGCAAATATGGGTCAACGATACTAAATATAAGCTGCTCCAGTCCCAGTACAATATTATTACCTTGGAGAAAAAAAAATAGCTCTAATAAAGTTGCTAATCCACTAAGTCTACTTTGATTTTATCATCTTTGGCTATTCTTAGTTTAAATGTCTCTCAAAGAAAGAGCCATTATGCACATCGTTTGATTGGTAATAATGTACATTTGCTTATTCTCTTTTCAGTTATTGTATTGTATTTCTGCAAGTGATTCAGTTGACTTCACTGCTGCCTGACCTTTCTTGCAGGCGCCATTGCTTACAGTTCTTATTATACATTCATATAAAATGACCAACACTGTGTTTCGTTAAAATTGTGCAGTGTGCAGGGTTATTAAATTGAATGTGGTTACACATGCTTGATATTGTCATCAATTTTTAAACTTTACGACTTTCTCAATTGGTCCACAACGAGTGAGTCAGCTTATGATTCACACTTTTCATATTCGGCCAATATGAAGTTCAATAATCCGCACACCAATATGAGGGTCTGATTTCCAATACAGAAAGCAAAACGTCTCAGAATCGTATTACTTTGATTATGGTTGGGTCAAGTTCCTTGTATCTGTTGAGGTTTGCTTGCTATCGTCAAATAGGCGCCGTTTTTCTCGTCTTAGCCTCTACAATAAGCTTTTTTTTCTTCTCTCAATAAAAGCCTGCTTCGAATATTTTGTAGACTGTCACTATTTTGTTTTTGATACATTTATGAATAATAATTTTTTAGTCATTACACAAACTTGATGATAAAACTTCAATAATATTATTGACTATTCTTAACGTACCGGCCACCTTGAAATATTTTTTCAACACAATGGGATAATTGAAATACGTGAAAGAGTAATAAAAAATGCTTACTAGAATCAATGCTCTGTAACTAAATGGCTCAGGCGATGTAGTTCCCATCCCATAATAAAACTACTGGACGTTCGCAAAATAGTACTGCGGATGACACCATCCGCACTTCGATAGATTACCAGGACTCGACCCAAAGACCAACACAGTGAGAGTTCGTTGTCTTCGCTGATGAGGACTATGGAGTTCATTTGGGGAAATTTCCCATTCTGGAAGATGTGTCGACCATTTGACGCATTTTTGCAATTCAGGAACCACCTCCGCTTTCCATGCTTTCCAAAACGACTGACGATCTACTTTTATCAGGATAATAATTTTCAGAAATTTGTTTTGTTTTCATATGCAATACAGAATGGACTATCATGCGCCCTTTGACAATGTTTACATGTATATTTGGAACTAAACTCAGTCTGGTTTCCATGTCTCAGGCGTCCTGAAGTCTAAAATTTAAAACTCTTTGAAAGAATCTGAGTCAGCCATAAAGCCGATTTCTGGTCATTCGTTACTAGCATAGGTAGGTATGGTATAACAAGAACTTCTTGAAATTTCAAGGAGTGATCAAATTTTACAGAAATGCCACCAATATGATGAATGTTTAATTAAGTACATTTTCATTACCGCGCCGCGGGAGAAACAGGAATACTAACTGACTAATCAGCTATTATTTTCATTTGCATTTTTATCCTACCTGCATCAACCACTGGGGCTATTAGCAGGATATTTTTTGTATAGGTTTTTCTGTTACTGAATATAACAACGACGATACATGTAGAACAAACAGTAGGGGATTTTCAGTGCGGTTTCTTTCGATGGCTTTTCTGTTTCGTTCCTCTTCCCGGGGCATCACCGCATGGTAGTAGATGCCCCAGTACTAAGGAACCCTTGAACCCGAGACCTCCACCATTAAGAGCGGAGCCGAGCTCACCGTGCGTATGGTCCAAAAGTTTTGAGAAAATTTAAAAAAACTTATACTAGACTTTTTTTTAATATAAATAAATAAGTAAATAAATAGCACATAAATAATACATATAAGAAATAAGAAGTTTTTATTTTTCAACTTGATATTGCAAAAATCAACGTCATATACCGGATGTTTCAGAGATGATAGCAAAAATTCAACTGTGGGTGGATCTCGTCAAAATATGGAGAAAACCTCCATACCATTTTGCAACGTTCGGCCTCATGACGAAGATACAGTAGTTCAAAGTTCACTTTTTTCGGATTTCCAGAAATTTGTAACTCCTGAACGTTTCAACAAAACTAGTTTAAATTCAACATAAGCTAATTTGTCAGAATTATTTATCAGCCTGTCAAATTTAAAAAAAATCCAATCAGTGGCGTGGAAGTTATGGAGGTCACCCTGAATCAACTTTTTTCTCGGATCCTTCTAAATTATTGACCCTCATAACTCCCACGCCATTGGTTGGATTTTTTCAAAATCTAGCAGATCGGTAGATAGTTTCGACAAATCAGTACATGCTAAATTAACGTTCGTTCCGTCGCACAGTGGGCCAAATCATCATTCTAGCTGGACAAAAGTCAGGAAATGTAGGACACTGGGATTCGATATATATTCTTCAGGTTCTTTTCCCAATACCTGTAGTGTATTAAAAATTATAGTAGACAAGTATTGAAACAAATGCAACGACTTTAACAGATCAGTAAACATTGAGATACCATTTGACTTGACTTAGCGCTTACCCCAATTTATTTACAATTGTGTTAATATTATACCATTTACCAGTGTCATCTATTATGTTAATATCATGTAACATACGTTGTGAATAAATTATTATTATTATTATATTATTTATTCAGAAATAAGGTTCATCGAAACTTGGACGATCAGCTCAAAAACTGTGATACATTTTTGAAAAGTGGGTTCATTTTATGGAATGAACGTCCATAACAGAGGTAAGTTGGTCTCCTTTATCAGAAGCTCATGTATATTTCATTCTTTCTGGTCCACATTAACTTTATGACTCACGTTCAGAAAATGTGTGTCAAACTCTGGAAGCTTGTTACAAAAAACTTTCACAAGTTACCAATGATTTTCTTGTTTCACTGAACAGATCGATCCTTCCTGATCATGTGTCCAAAAAATTGGCTGCCAGTTATTGCCTAAACTATTTTTTCATGGTCATGCGTGTTGAAATCGAAATACGAGATAATTTCTACAAAACTGATCATAATTGAATGAAACTTCGTGGTATTGAAGCTCATGAAAACTACGTTGAAAAAAAGTATAAAACTTGGGCAAGCTCCTTGGACAAAATTTTGAAAAAAAAATCCGATGCCAGGATTTGAACCCGCTCTGAATTTGAAAATGGGATCGGAATACTTTTGTCCATTCAATGTAGCCATTCGTCCCACTGTGCGTTGAAACGTCACTGAGTTACAAATTTTTAAAATTCGAAAAAAGTGAACTTTGAAAAGCTCTTTTTCGATATTCAGATAGAGATGTTTTTTATTAGCTCAGTGATGGTCTCAGTGGCGGCTCGTGAGTTTTTTGCAGGGAGGGCTCAAGTTAATAACAAATTCGCGAGCTGAGAACTATAATGTTCTATCTGCACTTCTTGTAGAAAATGTTTTCCGAACTTCGAACCAGCAAAACATGGACAAAATGTTTCCTGATATAAACAATATTAGATCAGAAACTAGATAAAGAGGCTTTTATTCCTTTCCCGTTTTTGATCTAATTGTTCAAATCATGAAACATTTCGTCCATGTTTTGTTGGTTCGAAGTTCGAAAAACATTTTCTACAAAGAGTGCAGATAGAACAGTTCTCAGTTCGCGAAATGACGAAACTCGAGAAAAAAAACTTTTTGTCGTATCCGCATCACAACCATATGGAGTTTTAGCATTTACTGTTTTGTCAAAATTACGTGTGAGTCAATGCACCACGAATTTATTCTTGCGGGTTCGATTTGCTTTATATTCAGTAAATTAATGCTGTAATCGGACGTCCGTTGTTTTTTGCATTTATTTCTTCTTGTAGGCTTGATGACCTAAATGTAACTTTTTTAGGTCAGCTATCTTCATGTTTGCAAACTGTTGACTAATCGAAGAGTACATAAATAATTATATCGATTATTTCAATCGGCTGGGGGCTCGAGAAACGGAGCCCATATCTGCAGTATAGAGCGGGAGCCGCGTCTCGCGTTGCCATGGTTACGGCACATGTTTTGCGCGGGTGCACCCCGGCATCACCGCATCGGCGGTGGGCGCCGAATGCGGAGCCCAAGACGAACATCTTAGACCGTGCAATCGCTTAGAATTAATTTGTTAAAATATTAATTGACTAATGACTGAACGTTTTTGCACTAAACCAAATCTTTGGAATAAGTTTAATTAATAAAATGCATTCCATGTCTTCCTACCGATAAAAATCTCTTGCCGCCTTTAGCGTTGGGGGGGCGCCGCCCTTGAGCCCTCCCTCATCAGCCGCCACTGGATGGTCTTGAAAATTCTCTATGATGAAAAATGACGATTTTAGAGCGAATTGAATATTACGCGAATTTGATAAATCATCATCACCAAAGGTGGCTGCGAGCACAAATATAAAAATATAAATATGAAGTTGAAAGATTGTTCATTATTCTTGTCAAAAAGCGTTGCCTGTTGGAATCGAGATGAATAATGAACAAATTACAGATTTTCATTTGTGGTCGCAGCCACCTTTAGTGATACAAATTCAATTATATTCAATTATCGCTATAAAATCGGCATTTTTTATCATAGAGAATTTTTAAGACCACCACTGTGTCGATAAAAAAAATCTCATCCGAATATCGAAGCATATACAGGGTGTTCTGTTTGAAATTCATGAGTTGATGTCACTTCCGGTTACTTTCAGAAGTGAGAGCAGCTTCATGAACAATGCAAAAAAATAGCGAAAGTACTCTCAAGTACCCCATTGAAATTTCAAGTCTATACAGAGTGGTTCAGCTTGAACGTCAATTAATTTGAGAATTGATAAAACATAAAAAATGAAGGGGACTTTTTCCATAAAACATATCCAAGGAATGCTTAATAACAGAGATATAATCCTTCAAAGTTGGAAATAAATAATCTTTTTTTCCGCATAACTTTCGAACCGTTCAACCGATTTGATTAAAATGTGAATCAAAGGTTCACTGAAATTATCTTTCATCGAACAATCATAACGTTTTTTGTGAAAAAATCTCAGGGGCGTAGATATTAGGGGGTGCTTCCTCTTTTCTCCCTTGTTTTCAGCCCCTAGTTATTTTTGAAAACTGTTCATATTTTTGAATTCGACGTTCATTGGAAAAAAGTCACTTTTGCAAAGTTTTTGATTAGAGGCTTCATTTAGGAGATATTTGGGTTTAAAACCTTGGAAAACATCCCGAAATCGCCACTTTCCAGAGCCCAAATTGTTTCCCTGAAAAATTCTCGTTTCTCAGAAAAAATAATGATTTATCAACTTAGAAATTCTAGAAAACTTATTTCAGCTGAGAAATCATGCGTTTTTTTGGATTTTCAATTTGTAGACCTTTGAAAGTGGTGCCTTCGAGATGTTTCCCAAACCTTTAAACCTAAGTATCTCCTAAACGAAGCTTTCAGTCTAAATTTTGCAGGAGTGACTTTTTCTTCTGAATAAAACGTAAAATTTAAATTTTTTATTAGTTTTGAAAATTAACAAGGGAGTGAAAAATAGGGAGAGGAAGAGGGGGCACCCCCTAAATTTACTCACCTGAAACATTTTTTTTATAAAACACGTTATGATTCTTCGACAGAGGACAATTTCAGTAAACTTTTGGTTCAAATTTGAATCAAATCGGTTGAACGGTTCAAAAGTTATGCGGAGGAAACGATTATTCATTCCCAATTTTGAAGGGCTGTATCTCCGTTACTAGACATTCCTCAAATATGATTTCTGGAGAAAGTCCCCTTCATTTTCAATTCTCTATCGATCCTTGAATTAATTGAGTTCAAGCGGGACCACCCTGTATCCCATAGGAAAAATGTTATGGGCTGGTGCGGTTTTCGAAAAACACACGGTATATGATGTGAATTTTTGCAATATTATTTTGAAAAATAAAAACTATTCAAAAGAAGTTATTAGCTTTTCAAAATTTCCCAAAACTTTTGCACCATACGATACTTAATGAAATTGTGTATTCAAATACATTATGTGATAGAAAGTACAACGAACCTTTGAAAACAAAGACGAAAACGAGATTAGGTCAAATTAATAAAAGTCGGCATTCTTTAGGACCTCTTTATACTCAGCACATGAGATCTTCGATTTGTCGGCTATATTTATTTCTTATAAATCGGTCATCGCAATGTATGATGTATAGCTTTGCGAATTAAACACACTCTGCTCCAATAATTAATCACTAGTACCAATGATTTGTTGATAATTCGACTAAATAATGGTGGATGGCGATTACAAATAATAGTTCTAGTTTATTACATTGATTGCATAATATTAATTACATCAAAATTTATCAGCAACCACCACCATCTATTTAGTTACTTAGGACCTCGCCTAGGACCGTCGTAACATCGTAAAATTTTGGAGAACAGAGGTATTGTGAATGAAATTCGAGAGTCTTAAAAAAGTCAACTGTCCGAGTTGAGCTGACAGTTTCGACAAAGTAGTTACTAACTCCTACTTCAGTAAATTATATTCAGTGAGCTTGTGATGCATGCTATCACTCAACTGGATGCAGTTTGCCGACACGAGCTCTGGCGAGTGTTCTAAGGCATCCGAATAAGTAATGAGCATATTACATGAATAATTCGCTGGCGACCCCCCGAGAAAAAATCTGCGTGGCGCTTCGACTTAATCGAAAGAGCACGGTCTTGTGGACTATCCTACCAATTTTTGTGCTTTTGTCGCAAAGTGCAAGGTTCATGTCACTATCCTCCGGACTAACATGTCTGTTTAAATTAAAGGAAAGCTATAAAAAAAATCGGCCAATCATATTAGTATTTTCGTGCTGCCATAACCGAGATCCGAAAATGACATGCAGTATACGTTTGGCGTCTTGTGTAATAATCGGAAAAAATCTAGTGCGACAAAGTTTAGAATACGCACTACAAAAAACCTTGCAATATCAATCGCAATTCAAAGAACTCCATGCACGTTTCTGAATACCGTATGATCAAAAACTTTTCTGCTTGCGTTAGGCTGTGGCCTGGCCAAAATCAGCCTCGTTTGTTTGCCAATGACCAGGCCACAGCCTACCGCAAGTAGAAATTCTTTTGATCATACGGTATAACTTACATTTAGAATTAACCAAAGCCCATCCTTTCAACATCCCCTTATCTCCAAAAGTAAAACTCCGATTTTTCACATTCTTCTGACGCATTTGAAGCAGTTGCCTAGACTGCCTTGATGGCAGGCGTGTGCTGGCCCACCGGGCAGCCGGGCATGTCCCGGTAGGCCCTCAGCCATCAGGCCTTTTGAGGCCTTTCTTGTTTTTTTTTCTAAAATAATTTTTGTTTTGGAAAAAATGTTTTTTTTTTCCAAACATAACACTGAGTACCTACGGGGTGTTTATAAGAAACTGTGATCGCGGCAGGGCTTGAGTCAGGCCGAAAAACGCAGTACAGGCGCAATTGTAGTGATCGAAGGCGGATTCCAAAGGCAATGCGATCACATACATTTATAAACACTCGGTACCTATCGTGTGATCAATTGAATTCCAAATTTAGGCAGGCTGTGGCCTGGTCGAAATCAGGGGTGCGAAGCTGCATTTGGGTAGGGCACACCCTGCCTAAACTAGGAATTCAATTGATCACACGATAGATATTATCTAATTGATTTCCAGACTTTTAATTCTTTTGGGGATATTTTGTAAATAATAATCGAATCGCCGTCGGTCACGGCATGGAATAAGTGCCTATTCATGGTGCTATTTTGTAAAAACTAATATTCCATAAACGCTCTGTTATGTAAAAATTCGTGTCGGCCATTGGCTGTTGCCTAGGTAATAACAACGTAACAGAGCCTTCATGGAATGTAATTTTTTAGAGAATCGCACCATTAGGAAGAACATTGTGAGGTGCTTGATATACAGGGCGTTTCATCAAAAAGTTCTTAACTTGGATTCTTTTGAATAAAAAAATATTGAGGGAAAACGCCAAAACAGGTCGTTTTTTTTTAGGGGAACACCTAGAATGATGGGTATTTGAGATCATGTAGTTTAGAGACTCATTATTGATATTTCTTATCCAGTAGATTGTTGATTTTTCCCTAAATAAGTAATTCTTATATTATTTTATGTTTTTGAGATTGATTTATTATATTAATATCTGGGTGAATATTGAAAAAAAAACATCTTTTTAACCTGGCGGAGTATCAGTCGAGAGGGGGAAGGCATTTCTTTTCCAAAGGGCTTTTTGACATGAATTCGCCCAGGTCCTCTTTGGGGTCCCAGCACGCGCCTGCTTGATGGACGCCATGGCCCGGGTTCTAGGACATTCTGTATATCATATTGACACTTCCCTTACCTGGATGGAACAACGTGATCCAAAATATAATGTAGGCTACACATTTATTTACCTAGTATAAACTATAAACTTGTTAATATGCCGGTCAGTAGGAAAAATTGCCAGATGTCCTACACTTGACCGACACCGGAGGAATCGCCGCCCTATGTAATAGTTCTAAAAAAATTGATCAAGTTCACTTTTTCACGAGGTTTTCAATTTTTTCTTATTTATATAAATATTCAGAAAAGTAAGCTAAATCAGACTTTGTAACGCCTGGCGCCATCTCTCGTTAAGCGCTCACATTCCGAAGCTGGAATCTGTGCTTGTGCTGGGCTTGTGTTCAGAAAACGATCGGTCGAGTTCTGAAGCGTACTGCATAGATGGCGGATGTGGAAATCTCATGATTCACAAAAGCACTTTTGAAATTATAGTAATCTTTTATCTACGAGCCCTAACAGCTATGATGATTATGTTGGTACTTTTCGTGATTATAACCAGGAAAACTTGCAGAAAAATTGTTTGCTCAATAAAAAGTTCAAAGAACATCTGAACCACCACAATTAAATAATTATTGATGATGAGCCAGATCGAGAGCCAGGTTGAGCGAATTTGTAGAAAGTCAAGTTGAAAAATCTGTTGTGGGGCGACACAAAACTTTCCCGGCGGTATCCAGAGACGTCAGTAATGATTTTGATCGAAGTGTCCCTTCGGGAAGGGGCGATTCGATTTGGAAATTGATGAAAAAATTCTATTTAGTTGAGCGTTTAGCGAGCATCCTGCATCCATTGTTGAGCGGACAGAAAAAATGACAGGTTAGGTCAGTTTTCCAAGGTGCTGAAATGATCCAAAAGGTAGAACTAGGTAGCTAACTGTTGTGATATCTCAAAAATGCAATGCTGGTTCCTTATTGAAATTTTTGTTCGTACTTTAGATATGATGATGAAATTACAAAAACTTGATTGAAAACTTTTACTGCATCTGTGTGTCAAATTTCAACTTTATATTTTCAATTTAGAGCTTGGGCAGACAAACCCAGACCCAATGTGCCACCTGAGGGCTTCCGATCAAAATCATCTACCCAAAGTCTAATCAGAACATTCCAGGCTGAACTTAGGCCTCCGTACCTGATTTCGATTTGATCGGATCAATAATTCGGTAATTATCGTGACAGAACCGCTTAATTTGCACGATCGCATGAGTGGTTTTATATTTTCAGGAGGAAAATTTTCAGGAAATTGGAGAGAAATTATTGGAAAATGTTCAAGAACCAGTTATCTATTCTCTAAAAAAAAAACAATTCCAAGAAATCTGTTCACTGAATAAAAAGTTGGAAAATTTGCAGTTTTTCCAGAGAGGAAAACTCGGCAACTGTTGATCCGATTTCGAAAATTTTGCCTCCAAAAATTAGCTCAATCTTTTCTCTAACTTTTATTCACAGCATGTCTGCACCTAAAATTAATATTTCGTGGGACCTACCGCATGTAGAAGTTTGCATTGCGTTTTTCTCAAATTCACGGAATGTGCAAATTTCATTTTGAAAAAATTACAGTCGGAAAACCGAAACCGTGTCAACTCTGAAAATAGACCTGCACGACGCTTAATACAATCTACTTTCGATATCAGATGAAATTTCCAAAAAAAAATCGATCCCCGAGCAGGAATAAATTTTTGAGTGGAGTCCTGCTACAAAAGCGAGTCGTGCTGGTCGAAACACCGGCGAGAGCCCCTCCTGAGTGGCAACGGCCAGGAGAAATTTCGAAAATTCATTACGCTCAACTGGAGAATGGTGGAAAACTGCAACTGCGGCCTCAATTTGACTTTTTTGTTGTGTTGCTTCCTGCCAAATCTGGTTCCAATTCATCGGATAGATTTTGAATAATAATTTGGTAAAGTTTTGAACTTTAACATCTTTTATTATTTGACAGATGACAGATAAGGCAATGTTTCCAACTGTTCTGAATACAGTTTTCCAAGGGCTTTCAAATGACATATTGCAAGTTGAGTTCCGTGAGATATAGCTTCTGACATTTGATGATAGTGACAGTTGGGTTTGACAGATGACAGCCAAAAACTAATGGGCTCTTTTCAGGAAACAACCATGTTTGTATACCAAATATCAAGTCGATCCAGTCAACGTTACGGCAGTTATCGTGGAAGATCACAGACAGACACACACACATACACACACACACACACACACACACACACACACACACACACACACACACACAGACAGACATCATTCTGAAAATGGTCTTAATCGTCTTGGGGGACCTCAAAACGGATATATCCGGTGAAATCTCAAAACTTTTTTTCTGCACGATTACAATACTTTCCCTCCGTGTTCGTGGGTGGGCCGGGAAAGTAAAAATGGTATATTCCACCTTTGAGTAGACCAGTTTTCAATGGATAATTGAATTTTAATTACTTGAACGTGATATACGAGTACAAAGCTGTTACTGCTCCTAATGGGAATGGGTGCCTTCGTAGTATGCATCTATACATTTACGAAAATGAACGGATAAAAAGGAACAACTATTGAAACAAGTCGCTGATATTCCCTTTACTATACAAGGTTCCCCATCAGTTTTTCTCTGATCAAAGTTTGGAAAATGGTTCTTCCATGCCCGATTGCATACAGGTGGTATTAAATTTTAATCCGGTACCAATCCACCAATTTGTACCGGTACCGGCATAGGCTGTCTGATTTCTACATGATTCTAGTGGGCTGTGTTTCTGGTCGCCATCGGCCGATCGCGGCCTGAATCGCAGCCCACTAGAATCATGTAGAAATCAGACAGCCTATACCTAGGTACACGAGATAAATTTTTTAAAGTCGAGTAACATTCAAACCCAACCAAACTACCATACGCCCAAATGAATAGAGATATTGAAATCTTTCGCCTATTTCCAGATAAGAATATCACGCGGAAAAGTGAATTATTCTTATAATTTCGACGATGCCTGATCTGATAGATCCTTGATCTAGCTACAAGAGTCCAATATGAGCTACGTCATCGTAAATGCCTGATTCAACTTTATAAATCTAAACCATTCCATGAAACATCCAACCTCAGAGGGACATAAGCGAGGGGCTTCTTTCGGTGAACACCTGGATCCTGGAATTTTCTTGTTCAAATCAAAATGGGGCACATTGCAACGGTTTACATATTTATCAGATCAGAGTACCATAATGCCACGTTATACAAGTACCACAGTTATCATATTAGGTCTATTTTTCAGTATTTTTCTGGCACTTTTCAAGTAGGTATTTTCGTGAACTGTCCTGGACTCTGAGGGTGCAAATTTTGAGACAGCCTGTAGAATCCCCTTAAGAACATGGAAAAATATTCAAAAAATCACTGACGGTAATTTTTTTTTTGGATATGAGGGGTCAAAGGGTGGCACTCGAGGCGGGACTCCATTGTCGTTATTCAACGTGATTTTGGGGAACTGTTTGTGATACACTAATCAGTGAAAATTTCAAGCACAGGGTGCGCACTGTGTTTCTGTTTATGATACAGGGTGAGTGATAGATTACAAAAATCCATTTTGCTCCATTAATGCTTGTCAAATATTCTTTCACCGTCAGTTCCACAAAAAAGATGATCAGCGATCAGGCTTGATTGCAGATTAAGTGAACTTTTTTCTGCTGAATGCTACTTGATTAACCACAAAAAATGCCTGAAATCTGTGCTAGACCCATCATCTTTTCATTATTGATGGGTAAACGAGCATTTCCATCGATCAGTCAACTACAAATTGACAAACAAAAATCGCGAATCAACTAATCTCGTATTATCTGTGTTGTGGAACCCACGGTCAGTCAATAAGATAAATTTAGAACAAGATTATGACTCTGTTTCCACAGGGAATGTGAATTGCGTCTTAAAAAAAAAATTATGAGATCAATTAACCACCCTGTACATCAAATAGGAGTTTAGGGCACACCCATTAGTCATTGATATTTGCCACTGATTAGTCTGTCCACAAACAACTCCCAAAGATTACTTTTGAATAACGAAAATAGAGGGGAGCGAAATATCACCATTTGACGGCTTCCTCATTTTCAAGAATAAGCGTTGTAATTTTTTTATATATTTTTTTTGTTCCTAAGTGGATTCCATATAATATGCTCTGGACTTGGAATGCGATACTCCCGAGACACCTGTATGAGGGCCGATTCTGGCTCGTCGGCCGCCCTCGTGCGAAAAATATTTGGCCGCCCGCCAATTTTCTGGCGGAGGCGTCCGGGTCCTGTGGAAATTGCGCCGCAGACGATTTTTCTTTTCACTTTGCGGGCCTAAAATCGCCAAGGCCCCTGCATTTCAATTTCAAATAAAATTTTGAACAATTATAGTTAATTTGTTTTGCGCTGAGGATCAAGGTGCGTCCATTGCCATCTTCACTTCTGCATACCTTGAAGATTAGTTTTTAGGCACTTATACCAGTTCATAGGTATATTGATTTTGTAGTTAAATGGAATCAGAAAAAGCTATTCAAATAGGTGGTTGTTTATTGATAAGAAGGCAAAACCCAGAAAAAAAGTCATAATTATTGGTAGAATCCCTATAATCTTGAAAACACAACTTGCAAAATTCAGAAAACAAAAAAACTTGACAAACCTCATACATAATAATATTTGGTATATAAAAGGTGAGTACTAGGTCTGTGAGTAGAAGGTACTATCATTGCTATGTATACCTATACCAAGGGCCGGTATATCCGAGGGTATTTCCCACAGACTAGGTATTCCCATTCCCTCAAAAAGTTTTAACGCAAAGTTCATCAGCCAAACAGAGTATTCGAAATATTACAGAGATCAAAATTCTTGCCCTTCCTCAGATACTTATATAAGAAGGAAGTCTAATATCTATAATATATAGTTGGCGCAGGGCGGCCGCCTGCGCCTTCGGTCTCAAAAATCATAATATCAGTTTCTTTTTTGGCCATCAAGTTTTCGTTTAAAAAAATTTAGCGACCTTTCGCCGCCCTTGAATTTTGGCTGCCCTTCAGCAGGGGCACTCTCAGCATTTCACTCAGAATCGGCCCTGTGTATGTTATATTTTTTTGAATCAGGAAGACCAATGTCCGATTGCACAAAGATGGTATCAAATTTCAGTTCTTTGCCTATCAAGTACATATTTAAACAATAAATAAAATGCAAATATGATAACTTCAATGAAAGAACATGATGGAAATACAAAGTATAGCTTGTTGTTTATTTTTTATCGCAAGAATGATCTGGCAGTTCCGATAAAATGTAGTGATTCACAATAGTATATTATTATACGAGTTAATAAGACGAGCTTTGTCGCCCGACTGTTTTTGGGGCACGACGAACGCAGTGAGTGTTGTAAAATATCGAAACTCATAATTTGGCGCCTACTCAGGCTATGCGCGTACCATTACATTGCGACTGCGCGCGCATCTCTTCAACACGACCGTTAGGTCGACTACTATAGTTTTTATAATGTTCGTCCATCTTAGTTAGTCGTTGTCACACACTTCATGTATACACGTTTAAAAGTTCCAATAAAGTTATAGTGCAGATTACTCTTGTTTATCACACCATCACAAATTTCAATAGGTTATGGGCCCAGCAACAACGTAGCGTAACAGTGTTTTAGTGGTTAATAAAGACAGATAAAAGAGTGCACAGAATTCGACAAGACGATGTCTACGGCAAATTTTATTGCAAGTGTGCCCAAGCTGAAAGGACGCGAGAACTACGATGAGTGGGCTTTTGCAGCAGAGAATTTCCTTATATTGGATGGGATGATCGACTACATCAAAGGAACGATGGAGGCGCAGGGTACGAGCAGTACGGTAACAAATGCAGCAGACACCAGCAAGGACGCGCATGCCAAAGCTAAATTGATCCTGACCATCGATCCATCTTTGTATGTACACATCAAGGAAGCCAAGACAAGTAAGGAACTGTGGGATAAGCTAAAGTCACTTTTCGATGATTCGGGTTTCGCAAGAAGAATCAGCTTGCTACGTACTTTGATTTCCACGCGTTTGGAAAGTTGCGATTCCATGGCGTCGTACGTAAATCAAATAGTAGAGACTGGCCATAAATTGAGAGGTACCGGTTTCAAAATTGATGACGAATGGATTGGTTCATTGCTTTTGGCCGGATTACCAGAGAAATTCGCGCCGATGATAATGGCCATCGAACATTCAGGAATCAAAATAACGGCGGATTCCGTTAAAACGAAATTACTTGACATGGAGGAGGATGTCGGTAAAACAGGCAGCGCATTTGCCGGTAAAGGACAGTGGCATGGTGGAAAAACCAGGCGCCATGTTGGCAATAATGCTTCGACGTCAACGTCACATTCAACTGTCAATAGAAAAGAGGTTAAGTGTTACCAATGTAAACAATTCGGGCACTACAAGAATAAATGTCCTAATTTAAACACCATAAAGACCTCGAACGCATTCAGCGTAGTATTCCTAAATGGACAGTTCAATAAAGATGATTGGTATATAGACTCCGGAGCTAGTAGTCATTTAAGTCCGAACAAAGAATGGATGGAAAATCTAAGTCCCACACACCTGCAAGAAATAATGGTTGCAAACAAAAACAAAATACCGGTGTATGGAAAAGGTGAGGTGAAAATTACAACAATTGTAAAAGAACAACAATTTCACATTACAGTTAAAGATGTGTTATGCGTACCGGAGTTGACCACAAATTTACTGTCGGTCAGTCGATTAATAAAAAATGGTAATCGAGTGGAGTTTGAGAGCGACGGCTGCAAAATCTACAATGCAAAGAATGAACTAGTTGCAGAAGGTAACTTGGTGAACAATGTTTATAGACTTAAGACATCACACAAATTACAGCAACAGCAATCTTCATTAATAGGCTCGGAAATAACAAACAGCAGTACGTGGCATCGCAGATTGGGACACATAAATTTCACCGATTTGAACAAAATGAAAAACGGAATAGTCGAAGGACTCAGTTTTAAAGAAGAGATCAAAAGCGGTAAACAAAACTGTCTAGTATGTTGCGAAATCTGCTGCATTGGAAAGCAGACGAGGCTGCCATTCACCCACAAAGGAACAAGAGCCAGGGAATTGCTAGAGATTGTCCACGCAGATGTTTGTGGACCTATGGAAAACCGGTCGTTGGGTGGAGCCAAATATTTTTTGCTGTTTGTCGATGACTTTAGTAGGATGGCTTATGTTTATTTTCTGAAGTACAAGTCAGAAGTTTTCAACTGTCCGAAAGAATTCAAAAGTCTTGTGGAAAACCAGACAGACAAGAAAATAAAAATTCTCCGGACTGACAACGGAGGTGAATTTTGCAATTCTGAAATTGATAAATTTCTAAAGGCGAATGGGATACAACATCAAACGACAAATCCACATACACCTAAGCAAAATGGACTTGCCGAGATGATGAATCGCTCAATTGTGGAAAAGGCACGGTGTTTGATGTATGATGCCGAACTAGGAAAAAATTTTTGGGCTGAGTCAGTCAATACTGCTATCTATCTGAAAAATCGTTCGACAGCCTCAGGTTTAGATAGAAAAACGCCATATGAAGTGTGGACTGGCAAGAAACCGGATGTTAGTCATCTAAGGATATTTGGCAGCACGGCCATGGTCCATGTCCCAAAAGCACAGAGGACAAAGTGGGACAAGAAGTCTGTAAAAATGATCCTGGTTGGATATGCAGAGGCCACAAAAGGCTATCGTTTGTACAACATAACAGCAAAGAAGGTTGTCACAAGCAGAGATGTGATCATCATAGAAAAGCCAAAACATGATGAAGTACCTGTCCTCATTGAAGCCGGTCATCATCCTCAGATACCAGAAGAAATGCCGAGTTCCAGTGACGACACCACAGTTTCAGTGGGGGAAACACCTTCGACTACCAGTGAAAGTGGAGAATCGACAGATTATAACGATTGCGAAGAAGATGACCACATTCCGGAAACGAGCGTTCCAAAGCATGAGGTGCGGAGATCTGCAAGAGAACCAAAGCCAAAGGTTTTGAAAGATTTCGTGGCTTGTGCCAGCGGTCTTATCAACACAACCAATGATCCAGCAACGGTAGAAGAGGCCTTGTCGAGACCGGATGCTGAAAGCTGGAGAAGAGCAATGGCCGAAGAACTGCAGTCTTTCGAAGAAAGTGGAGCTTGGGAGTTGGTTGATGCACCAAGGGATGACAACGTGGTAGGGTGTAAATGGGTTTTTAAAATAAAAACTGACGAAAACAGCAAAGTGCGGTATCGTGCGCGGTTGGTGGCGAGGGGCTTCACGCAGAGGCCGGGAATCGATTATGAAGAAACCTTTTCTCCGGTAGTTCGCCACTCAACATTGAGAATGCTGATCGCTCTATCTGTGGAGCTGAACCTGGACATTACACACTTGGACGTCACGACGGCGTTCTTGAATGGTCATTTGGAGGAAAATGTCTTTATGACCTTGCCCGAAGGTTATGAAGGAACCAACAACAAGGTGTTGAAGCTGAAGAAGGCCATTTATGGCCTCAAGCAGTCTTCAAGAGCATGGAACAGAAGAGTCGACGAGGTTTTGCTAGCGTTAGATTATGTTAAATCTAAGTATGAACCATGTTTGTATTTGAAGAAAAAGGACGGTCAATTGACTGTCATTGCCTTGTATGTTGACGATTTTTTCATTTTTCCAAATAACAAAAAAGAAACGCTATTTTTGAAAAATGAGCTCAAGTCAAAATTCAAAATCAAAGATTTAGGTCAGATGAAACAGTGTCTAGGTATGAATGTTAACATTAACAAAAATGAAAATGTAATAACTTTAAGCCAAAAGTATTATATTGAGCAACTGTTGAAGAAATTTAATATGTCAAATTGTAATGCAGTGTCGACTCCTTTGGAGTCAAATTTGAATTTAAGCACAGAAAGTGTAACTAATCCGGATCTTGAAATTCCTTATCAGCAGTTGATAGGAAGTTTGATGTATTTATCAGTACTAACTCGTCCAGATATTGCTTATAGTGTCAGTTTTTTAAGTCAATTTAATACATGCTACAATGAAAGTCACTGGAAATATGCGAAAAGGATTTTAAGGTATTTAAAAGGGACTATAAATGTTGGTTTAGTTTTTCGAAAAGGCTCTTGTGATTTGACAGGATACGTAGATGCAGACTGGGCTAATGATAAACAGGACAGGAGGTCGTACACAGGCTTTGTATTCAAGTTGGGAGGTGCAGCAATTTCTTGGGAGGGGCGAAAGCAGAAAACTGTGACTTTGTCAAGCACAGAAGCTGAATACATGACAATGAGCGAAGGGGCTAAAGAGGCCATTTACTTGAGAAATTTGCTGCAAGAATTAACAGGGGAGTCAAAGTGTGTACCATTGTACAATGACAATCAAGGTGCACAAAAGTTGGCCGCCAACCCTGTTTATCATAAGCGCACCAAGCATATAGATATAAGGTATCATTTTATTCGAGAAGTTCTGATTGCGGGTGTTATAGATTGTAAGCATTTACCAAGTGAGGAAATGCCAGCAGATATTTTTACCAAAGGTCTGACCTATCTAAAGCACTCTAAATTTTGTAAAGAGTTAGGATTAATTTAAGCAAATTATTTCGTTGTTTCGATAAGTGGGGGTGTTGTAAAATATCGAAACTCATAATTTGGCGCCTACTCAGGCTATGCGCGTACTATTACATTGCGACTGCGCGCGCATCTCTTCAACACGACCGTTAGGTCGACTACTATAGTTTTTATAATGTTCGTCCATCTTAGTTAGTCGTTGTCACACACTTCATGTATACACGTTTAAAAGTTCCAATAAAGTTATAGTGCAGATTACTCTTGTTTATCACACCATCACAAATTTCAATAGTGAGGAGGGTCCCAAAGGAAGGAGTGCGGCAAAACGTCTTATTAAACGAGTGCAATATACTATTTTATCTATTTTGCCGCAAATATTTGGAAGAAATTGGAATATCCTAGAGGTAGGCATGCCTTTCAGTGTCATAAAAGTCAAGCGCCAGTACGACACGCATTTGCGTGTCGAAAAGTGGCCAGTACGATACGGGAATAGATAAAAAAACCTTACCGACCTCTTGACAGAGTACGTCAAAGTACATTAAGACATTGAGTTCTGGGCTTGCAGACAGTGTCAAACTCAATTTTCTTGCAGAAAAAAGCTGAAAAGAATTTTATTTTAAGCACATCCTAGCTGAAGAATGTATTTGATATACAGGGTGTTTCAGATTTAAATCGCGTCCTTTCAGGAACTGATGGAAAACGTCAAAAGAAGTAGACTATTTCGAAAAAAATATATGTCAGAAACAAATAATAACGGAGATATAGGCGTTCAAAGTTGAACTTTGAAAATCGATATTTTGTCATAACTTTGAAAGTTCTCAACCGATTTTGTTCAAATTGAAACCAAAGCTTACTAAAATGAGACGGTATCTAACGATGGTAACGCGGTCCATTGAAATTTTTCAGGGGCGTGGATAATGGAAAATGCCTTTGCTTTTTTACCTCTATTTTTTACCCCTTGATGTAATTTTGTAGATTGTTCACATTTTTGAATTCTAAGTTCAATTTCAAAGAAAAAGTTACCCAAAAGTTGTCAAAATTTTGATTAGAGGCTTTGTTTTCAAGATTTTTGCGTTTGAAATTCCGGAAAACACATAAAAAATCCACTTTCAAGAGCCAAAAAAATATTTTCCCTAAAAACTTCTCGCTTCTTACAAAAGCTCATAGTGCAGTAAAGATAGTCAAAAAAGACCCCAAACATTGAAAAAATTAATTCATGAAATTTTATAGCAGATATCGATTCAGAATTTCATCCTCCACCACATACTCAAAATCCCCGAAAATCCCAGTTGAGCATTCTTCTTGCGGCGCTGTCAAAGTATATCATGTTTGCTGTAACTGGTCCTAAAATTGTTTTCTCGTTTTTGTCTCACTAGAGCTACATTGTTGGCTCAGAGCTGTTGATATACACTGCAGGGCATGACCAGACCTTCGTTTGAACTTCTAACTTGTATTTTCCGAAAAAAAAAACACGTAAGTCGCTTTAATTCCCAATGAACAGTGTTGATCAAAGATAATCCGAGGGTTAATGACCAAGTTAATTAAAATCTGTTTGATTTGTGATAGAAGCATGAAATTTGGTATTAGTGGTCTACATGGTCTTCTTTTTAAATGTAAACACGACGACTCACCATATTTTGGTTAGGGGGGCCCAAGGACCCCCTTAAAAATTTGAAGTTGCAGGAACTCCCACAAATCATCGGTAAATATCGTTACACATTTCAAAAAGTGATCATTTCACTCTACACTAAATCTTGACAAGAGACACAACAGTTGTCGACATGTACGCATTGTTCTTTGGGTTAAAAAAAAATTTCTTTGGAGTGTCAAAAAAAGCACACTTTTCAATGATTTTTCCATCTAAGAAAATGTGAATTGATCTGCTGTGTACCATTATTCACTAATTTGTATTTTTCGAAGCTATTCATGAAATCTGTTTTATGATACTGTCATTCTAGGAATGACAGCTCCCGAAGAAATAAGCCAATTTAAGTGTGAAGTTCAACAGCGTTTTTTTTATTGTTCCCAATCAATATGATTGACAATTTATGCATGGATGGATAGCCGAAACTGTTCTGTAACTTAATTCCTTTCGACTACACGCGGAACCAAGCGCAAAAGCCTAGGAAAAAATGTTTTTTACGTCGCCCACCATCACAAAATTTGTGCCCCTAGGGTGTGTTGGAAATATTTTTATACCGTGTATTAACTCGATCTCAAAGCTCTGAAGTATTTCACGCCTCAATCTCAATTCTTTGTGCCTTCTACTTGACAACTGCAGATCGTATTGACGTTTGTCTATACTCATTAGTCTGTATTTGCTGTTGTTTCGCCAAAGTAGCATGAAATTTGGTGCAATTTCAACAGTGACAAGTGGCGGTTGAAAAATTTTCTTTCGGGGCTTTTGCGCATCACTTATCATTTAGCTATACTCATTAAAATTATGAAACAGTTGAAGCTATTCACCCAATAATGAATTGTCATCATATTGATTGGTAAAATTGGGAAAAACGCTGCTGAACTGAGCACTTGAATTGGCTGGTTTCATCTGGAATTGTTGCTTCTAAGATGTCAATATCAAGAAATTGAGTTCATCAACGGCTTCGGCAAATACGAATCAGTGGATAATAATATGCGGAAGATGAATTTACTCTTCTATTACATGAAAAAATTATGAAAATCTGTTTTTTTTTTGACATTCCGAAGATTTTTTTTTTCATTATGAAGAACAGTGCGTACATGGCGACAACTGGTCTGCCTCTTATTGAGATTCAACGTAGAGTCAAATGATTACTTTTTGAGATGCGTGACGATTATTAATGGTGGTTTGAATGAGTATCTGCAACTTTAATTTTCAAGGGGGCCCCTGAGCCCCCTAATCAAAATATGGCAAGGCGTCATGCCTACATTTGAAAAGGGGACCATGAAGACCACTCATACCTTATTTTATGCCTTCATCACAAAAATAACAGATTTTATTAAATTTGGTCACTAATCCCCGAACTACACTTCGTTACTACTGGTAATTGCAGATTAAAGCAAGTTACGTATTTTTTTTTGCGGGAAAGAGGATGTCCACGGTTCAGATGACGTTCTGGTCATGCCCTGGAGTATATAGCAACAGCTCTGAGCTAACAATATAGCTCTAATGTGACAAAAGCAAGGATACAATTTTTGGACTTGCTGCAGCAAACATGATATACTTTGACAGCGGCGCAAGAAAAATGCTCGAGTGGGATTTTCGGGGATTTTGAGTACATGGTAGAGGATGAAATTCTGAATCGATAACAGCTTCAAAATTTCATGAAATAATTATTTCAACCTTAAAACCTATTTTTACTGCACTATCATGATTTAGCAACTTGAAACACCTAGAAAACGTATCCCAATAAAAGAATCATCAGTTATCTTGAATTTTAATTTGTAGGGCTTTGAAAGTGGTGCTTTCGACATGTTTTCCGAGGTTTCAACATCAAATATCTTAAGAACGAAGCCTCTAATCAAAATTTTGCAAGAGTAACTTTTGAGTAACTATGACGAAAAATCGAATTTTAAGTTTCAACTTTGAACGTATCTCCGTTATTATACGTTTCTGACATTTTTTTTTTCAAGAAAGTCTACTTCTTTTATCGTTTTCCATCACTTCCCGAAAAGACGCGAGTAGGGTAAGATAGCCGGTTCTGGGACCTCCTCCTCCTCCTCCTCCTCCTCCTCCTCCTCCTCCTCCTCCTCCTCCTCCTCCTCCTCCTCCTCCTCCTCCTCCTCCTCCTCATCCTCCTCCTCCTCCTCCTCCTCCTCCTCCTCCTCCTCCTCCTCCTCCTCCTCCTCCTCCTCAGACAGATAGGGGAAAGTGGCCTAACCTGAGCTGACCCGAGTATGTAGGGGAGAGTTGGGAAATTTAGGATACAAAATGGGGGCCTGACAGCTCTCACCTGTCAACTGTCACCTGTCAGCTCTCACCTGTCAACTGTCACCTGCCAGCTGTACATAGGGGACAGTGGGCCAACCTGGGCTGACCCGAGCTTGTAGGGGAGAGTTGGAAATTCAGGATTCAAAATGGCGGTCTGTCAGCTGTCACCTGCCAACTCTCACCTGTCACCTGTCAACTCTCACCTGCCAGCTGTCAACTGTCTCCTGTCAGCTGTCAACTGTCACCTGTCAGCTGTACATAGATGGAAAGTGGGCTAACCTGAGCTGAGCTGAGTATGTAGGGGAGATTTGGGAAATTCAGGATACCAAATGGTGGTCTGTCAGCTGTCACCTCTTAACTGTCACCTATCAACTGTCATTTGTCAGCTGTCAACTGTCACTTCTCAGCTTTCAACTGTCCTGTCACTTTGCATAGCTGTGCCATCCATGGATCGAATTTCTAACTATTGCCACCTGTCAAATGTCACCTGTCAGCTAGCAGAGCTACGCCATCTATTGATTGAATTTTCAACTGATCTCAGAACTGTCGGCTCGTACCTGTCATATGTCAACAGCTACCAGAGATGCGGCATCTATGGATCGAATTTCCAACTAATCTCACAACTATCAGCTCCCACCTATTACATGGCAGCGGTCAAAGATGCGCCGCCTATAGGTCGAGTTTCTAACTAATCTAACAGATGATAGCTCAAAGGTCCAAGGTCATTGCATGTCACCTGCCACAACTGCCGGCTGTCAGAAATGTCACTCGACGCCATCTGGCGGTGGACTTTCGAGGCGATGCTGTCGAAGCTCTCAGTAGACTCTTACGTGATGCGACACCTGACGACTAGGGATTGTAGAATGTCTCATCTAGCGACGGACTTCTAGTGGAAGGTCTACCAGATGATATATTTTCATCATTTTCACCCCGGCAATAGGTATATGTTCATCAGTGTAATCAGTAACCACCAATCTCGAGAAATATTGTGATGGCTCTCGCGAAAGTAGCGTCATACAACTTGAACCTTGGCGCGCGGGTAAAAAAAAAGAAATTTCGACATGAGATCGCGTTTTTAGGCCTGAAGTCGCGTCCACCTACAACTTACGACTCATCTATTAAAAGTCGCGCGTCGAGCACCATCTGCACGGAAAGTGTCAAAGTAGACATTAGCAAGGCGAGCTCTCATCTAGCGAAGAGGTCTCAGAGCTGCCATGGCTCTATCTTTCCTCCATATAAAACAGTAAAAACATACGTTGGAATCATACGACGACGACGAGGATGTTCGACTGTTACATACATGTTCGCAGTTAACCTATGTGGGATACCTACCTCACTATTTATAAATACACCATATCCATCAGCAGATCATCAGTCCAATGCTGATCGCTAAAGAAGGTAGCGGTTTGATGAATAGCGTAATAAATAACTTACCATTCGAGCTACACGTGCCAGGATATCAATATCTAGTAGATTAGTTAGCAGGATGGGGCTGAGATTCAACCAACTGTATAAAAGTCCAACAGTTCGATCATTCGGTTCAGTTCGTGGGACACCACCAAAGAAAACAACCAAATTTCTTCAAGACCTCCGAGCCTTGGGCAATTTAGTACGTGGAACATCGCCAAAAGTAACAGCCAAATCTCTTCGAGATCTCAGAGCTTTGGGATATCATGTCAGAAAAATTAGACATATTTAAAGACCCCGTCTATGATGAGAGCATTTGGCGCGAAGAAGGTCACTCCTACTACGCACAGACAGCCTCGTTTGAAAATAATGATGAAATTGAGATAGCGATTAATCAGCAAGATGTTCTGATTGCATTCCACGATGGTCATCTCTATATGGAATGTGCCTTCAATCCGATCGGGCTTGAGGCTCAGGTGCAAGGTGGCGGTGTGTGTACTCTCTCCAATAATTGCGGCATCAACCTATTTGAACGTATATCATATGAGCTAAATGGATGCGAACTGGACGTGCTTCGCGATCCCGGGACGACAACCGCCATGAGAGGTCTAGCCTCATACAGCCGGGATGAGAGCAGAGCTTTAGCCACTACCGGATGGGATCCAACCAGAGCTGGGATTGCTACCTATAATGATAATGATCGAACGATGAGCTTTAGGATTCCACTACCATTCCTATTGAACATTTTTAATGATTATCAACGGGTATTGATGGGTTGTCACAAAATCAGACTTGTGAGACGCCGAGTTGATGATAATTGCTATATATCTACTGGAACAAGCCGCGCGACCATTGAAATCCGAAAAATATTCATAAAGGTCCAGCATGTGTACCCAAATGACGAATTCAAGCTGAAATTGCTAAAAAACATTGGTAGCGGTGTTACATTTAAAATTCCATTCCGGAGATTTGAATTACACGAGCTACCGGCGTTGCGGCCTGCCAACAAAGATATCTGGTCGATCAAGACCAGCCTGAAATTGGAGAAGCCTATAGCATGTATTGTGGCATATCAGACTAATCGACGGGATAATCCAAGAGTCGATAGCACCAGATTCGACAACATTGCACTGCGGAATATTAAACTCTGGCTTAATAGTGTAAGCTATCCATTTGAGAATCAAAATTTCGACTTTACAACTATAAAATATACCGAGGCCTACCAGAATTATTGTGATTTTCCCAGAAACTTCCTCGGAAAGTCAAGTGTGACACCGCTACTAAAATATGAGGAATTCGAGACTGATCCAATATTCATCATTGACTGCTCCAAACAGATCGAGTCGCTTCAATCGTCTACAGTAGATGTGAAACTTGAGTTTGAGTCGGCCAACAATTTCCCGGCAAATACCCGTGCATATGCGTTAATCATACATGATAAGCTGTATGAATACTCCCCACTCCACTCCACAGTTAGAGAGATTCAGTAGTATGCTGGACAGAAAATCGCTTAATCCAATACATCCGGTAATGATGAAAAAATGCCTCATTCCAATCGATCAACATTTTATTTCCACCAGAATATTTAATACATCTGCAGATAACTATTCCATAAAGCAAAGTCTGGCATGAGTTGAAACTCATCCAAGTATATGATATAGGAACTTATGATAGAAATAAAGTTATTTATATTATGCATAATGATGGCCTAAAAAAAAAAAAAATATCACCATATCACTTCAGCTTCCCGGAGAATGTTCTCCAATGACTCTATTTCCGGTATACAGTCGACGTCGCCAGTTTTTTGTTGTGCACTCAATGTTACCAATTTTTTGACAACCTCATTCATGTCACTGAAATATTTATATACTACGGGCCTCTTTACAAATTGACGTTCCGATGAAGAGTGGTACTTGTAGACATTCTTATAGTCCTTACGCGATTCAACGCGCGACCTCGGAAAAGAAACTTCCCCATCATCAGTGGAATGATCGATGCTGTTATCTGACATATCATCATCGAAAACGTTTGAGCCGCTGCAATATTCATCGCGCCTGATACCACTTTTCAAGATGGAATTATTCTTCGAAGGATTAATGATGATCACATGTTCAGAACCCTCGCGCGATTTGATTGGATCCTTCGATGAAAAACGCTGGCTGACAACGTTGACATAATCATAGCCCTTGATCACTTCAACTTGTGAACCATGAGGATCCGCTCTAGCAGTAGCACTGGGATCAGCAACAGTGGAGTTGACATCTGGCATTATATAATCATACGCCACATCATCATCATCATCATTATCATCATCGGCAGCAGCAGCAGACACATCTGTTTGCGATATTAAGTTGGCTGATGGTGAAAGCGCTGACGACTGCGAGGACGTCGACTGAGGTGTTGATGAGGCTGGGAGGATGGATGCCGATGTGATCGATGGAGCGGTGAATTGATACTTCAGACTTATAGCCGAATCATTCGAGCTGAACCCACTTTTTGGGGCAGTAACAGAATTTTTTCTATGAGAGATGACTTCAGATGTTTCGCCAGGGTCTACCACTCGAGTCAAATTGCCGTCCCCAGGGCTTTTAAGTGGAATGTCTGGGTGGCGTTTTATGAATCCTCTACACCAGTCGAAAGATGCGGCCTGGCGCCTGTCCCAGAGCTTGGGATATCTCTTGTTCAGCAGCCTAGCTCGTTTTAATGCGAGTTTACATACCTTCATGCGTGTCACACCATGTTGCATTTTCGATGCAGCTTTGATGGAATCAGCAAGTATCAATTCCTCGCCTGCTGAGAAGATTCTCCTATTCCCGATATTTGGATAATAAGTTTGCACATCATCTACTTCTTCATACCGTCGCACCAAGCGCCACAGTGTAGATCTCGGAATACCGAACAAACGTCCGATCGCCCTTAGCGACGCTCCACGTTGGACTTTATCTATAGCATTTTCCATTACTTCAGAATTATTTTGAATTTTCATGTTTTCTGGATCACTGCCTTCCATAATTGATGGTAGATCGGCCACGAGTGAGTATCATAGTACCATTCGCGGCTTCATATACCTAGCTGATCATTTATGATCTCTATCACATTTATGAGCGCATGTGCTCTGAGCGGTATCATAACCTAATTTCACCTATAGTAAGAGTTGAAATATATGAGGTGTTAGCGTTGATGTGGACAATGATAATAATAAATGAAGTATAGCAAATGTTTGGCATCTTTATTTCTACTACTACCATCGTCACTATATTCCTAGATAGCTGCTGAATACTATTTGACGTTTGACGACCCCGTAGTACAGGTGGTCAGTATCCACCTGTGATTCGGAGGCTGCGGGTTCGATTCCCGCTATAGTCTGACCGTTGTGTCGTCTTTGAAGGGCGATTTTTCAGCTAAATGATATCCCCGGGTTGGGTTTCGCGATAGAGGATGTTGTCGGTATGCGTGGTACGTTAAGTTGGTTTGTTGGTCGGCATGAGTGATACACTAAGTTAGTCGGCATGGGTGGGACACTAAGTTAGTCGGCATGGGTGGGACACTAAGTTAGTCGGCATGAGTCGGACACTAGGTTAGTCGGCATGGGTGGGACACTAAGTTAGTCGGCATGAGTCGGACACTAGGTTAGTCGGCATGGGTGGGACACTAAGTTAGTCGGCATGGGTGGGACACTAAGTTAGTCGGTATGAGTGGGACACTAAGTTAGTCGGCATGGGTGGGACACTGAGTTAGTCGGCATGGGTGAGACACTAAGTTAGTCGGCATTGGTGGGACACTAAGTTAGTCGGCATGGGTGGGACACTAAGTTAGTCGGCATGGGTGGGACACCAAGTTAGTCGGCATGAGTAGGACACTAAGTTAGTCGGCATGGGTGGGACACTAAGTTAGTCGGCATGGGTGGGACACTAAGTTAGTCGGCATGAGTGGGACACTAAGTTAGTCGGCATGGGTGGGACACTGAGTTAGTCGGCATGGGTGGGACACTAAGTTAGTCGGCATGGGTGGGACACTAAGTTAGTCGGCATGGGTGGGACACTAAGTAAGTCGGCATGGGTGGGACACTAAGTTAGTCGGCATGAGTGGGACACTAAGTTAGTCGGCATGGGTGGGACACTAAGTTAGTCGGCATGAGTGGGACACTAAGTTAGTCGGCATGGGTGGGACACTAAGTTAGTCGGTATGAGTGGAACACTAAGTTAGTCGGCATGGGTGGGACACTGAGTTAGTCGGCATGGGTGGGACACTAAGTTAGTCGGCATGGGTGGGACACTAAGTTAGTCGGCATGGGTGGAACACTCACGTTTTCCCCATGGGTGGGACGCTGAATGTTGTCGGTATGCCTGGGACGCCAGGTTGTCAGTATAAGTGGGGCGCTAAGGCTCTCGACATCACTAGTTTAGCATTATTACAATGGTTATTAATTATTATAGTGTATCTAAGATAGACATGGCAAAAAAAAGATGAACTTCATTTGATAATCATTTATTGTAGTACTTATCTAAATAATACATAAATATAAGGCTGGGAAACACACGAAGAGGTACCGGGTTTGGCAGACAACGGCAGCTGGCGAAGAGTTGACGTCCTTGCCATCGACAGAAAGCGACGGAAAGGATACATACTAGATCCAACTATAAGATTTGAAGATAGCAAAGAACAACCTGAAGCTGTTCATGTTGAAAAGCGAACCATTTATGAACCGACTATATCTTATTTTAAAACAAAATATGATATAGATAGTATTCAGGTGTTCGGGTACCTTATAGGAGCTCGGGGAACCATTCCCAAATTTTTTATCACAAATTTCTGTCAGTTATTTAATGTATCGACCAGAAGGGCAAAGGATATCGCATTATCCGCACTCAAGGATTCCATCAGAATTTTCAAACACCATATGTTCTCAATTTAAAATTTAACTCTATGTATAAATTCCAACTTATCAAATTATTTATTCAACTTAATTAGAAAATTCACTATGATGCGGTATCCTTTGTCTTAGGCAATCTATTTTATATAGAAAGGTGTTAATTTATTTTATTTGAATAAATTATTTATAACATCTAGGCGCGGCATAGGGATTCTATGTCACATAAAATAGTACGATAGTGGAATTGAATACACTCCAGCATACATGAAACTTGCTGTGATGTATCAAAGTTATATAGTAATCGTTCCATAAATTCACGCGCTGCAGCAGCATCAACGATGACGGCTATTGACAGGGGCGAGCGTCGGCGTTCATCCAATACAGCTCCAACAGTTCTCAAGAAGCTATTATAGAAATCGTTGAACTTCATTTCATGCAAAATCTTCATCCGGTATAGAAGTAGCGGTGACATTGCAGTGATTTCATCGATGAAATCACTTGTTAAATGAATTGTCTCCCCTCTACTGTATATGTATAACGGCTTATCACCATCGAATTTGACAGAGAAATTTTCATAAATGACCGAACTCGTTGCACTGGGCTGACGCAGGACGTTCATGAACTCATTCCATTCATGTGACAGGAACGATACAGTGGTAGACTCTGCCAATGATGTTACACTAATCGTTGGCAAATATCCTCTGACATGGCTGAATCCGAGAGCGATCTTTGTATGCACACCATTCAGAACTGACTGATATGTCAATTCTCGCTCCATTCGAATAGCTTCATCATATCTATTCATCAGCTGGTTGAGGGAGGTCAGTGGAGCACCATTGCCACAGACATCCTCACCGCTGCCAGGTTCGATGTTGATCACCACATCATTAGATGGCGGCTGATACACTTTGCTATCCCCTGACGGGCTATCGACGCTGGAAGTGCGCCTTGCATCTTCTTGGCTAAACATCATCATCTCTTCTTAGCTGTAGTAACTATTGGGAATGTTTTTGATGGTGATGATCGCGATGATGACTTTTCTCGGACAGGTTTCAACTGCGACTGACGATCTCAGTTCTCAGTTCAGTACGTCTTCAGACTGAACCCAGCTGCAGTCGGGCATGCCCAGCCACTTGACATAAATTCTAGAGCCCCTCCTCTTCAAAACCTTTTCAACCAGGTAAATTTCAGGATGATTTGTGCGCTGCAACTCCTCAGTATAGAAGCGGCCCTTGATTGGATCCCCTTTAAGATCGTCTAGTAAATATGTCGGCGGATCTGTGGTGGGATTCACTTTTGAGATTTTAAACAATTCAGTTGTCCAATTGGGGGTATAGCCCTTCTCAAATAGATGCTTACACTTGCTAACCCGAACCGTATCACCAACTGCAAATTTAGTTTTCCCAAATTTCTTCAAATGAGTGTACGAGTCTCGTAGGACTCTGGCAGCATTCCGCCTATTAATCAAATTTGGCTTCAATCCAGTTGTACGATGCTTGGTGTCATTATATTCACTCGTGCTTCGATCTAATAGATCATCAATCCAATTATGGGTAGCATGAAGTGTGAATGCCTTGTATAATCGAGATTTCAAAGTTCTAATGACACGTTCAGCCATCGATGCTTTAATTACACTATATGTATTATAATGATTAATTCCATATTTTCGCATTAAAGCATTGAACTGTTTATTGAAGAATTCAGTACCCTGATCAGTCTGCAAGTGTTTTGGAATCCTACCATTAGAGTTTTGCAATATATCAGCCATTGCAGCGCACACTTTCCCTGCACTCTTAGTCTTCAAGGGTCTTGTCCATAGGAACTTTGAAAAACAGTCAATCACCACTAGCACATAATTATGGTTGCGATTACTCTTGCTATACTCGCGAAATTCAGCCAAATCCACTTGCCATAGATCGTCTAGCCCCTTTATGATTGTACGACATCGTCTGAATTTTCGAATCGCTGGCCTGAACAGCTCATTGACCAGCTCAACTTTTTCAGCAGGGTGATTCATGTTGATTGCACCCTCTTTCATATCAAATCCCGTTGCCTATGATAATGTTCTCAATAAGTGATGGTATGCCATCAAGTTTCCCCTCCACTCCCCGTCGCAGTTCAACTAAAAATTTCCCCGTGTAATCTTCAACAAACTTTTTTGTAGCACAGTCCTGATCCGCCTTGAGGTACTTGACACCAGTTAGTCGACGATTGTCCCAATCGATGCCACCGTCAGCCGTAAGCTTATAATGAGGTTGATTTATGACTGGATGTGGCGGTGTTCGTAGTCCTCGTCACATCCGATGCACGTCCGAAGTTGTCAATTGAGATGATCGATGTGAGGTGTACCGCAGCCATCAACTTTAATATATTGTTCCAGCTTTGCGTAATGTCGATTCAATTGGAATTCTTTCGGCCTCACATGCCCTATTACCGGCTCCGCGAGATGCGTGGGGACGAACAAGTCTTCTCACTAATTCATTGGGGTCATTCCAGTACCTAATTTCTACCGGACTCTCGGTATATTGTGAATATCTCGTTCCCGAGCCCCTGTAGGCCGCAGCACTTGGTAATGGTTCAATAATTTTCATTGAGCTATATCGTCTATTACCCATAATTCGACCTGTGGAAGATGCTCCAACTCTGGCCGCATTGGTCAGCTTCAATATTTTACCATATTGACAAGCATCGATTCGCGTATACTCTCAAGGATATCTTAGGAATATCAGCTCATATATCCCAGGGATTCCTCTAAACCTACGCGCCTCATCAGATCGACTCTTCCCTATGAAGATAATGTTGGACGTTCTCTCGCAAATTCTAGATCTGGTTTCACCCAACTGATACTCGCAGCACGGTTTGATAACACTTGGCCCATAAGTCCTATCTATGCTATTTCAATCGGATGAATCATGCAGCCCATCAATTGTACCCCCAGCGGGCTGTTTGAATTAAATCTGAAGTTAAATGCGCTGAGCGGAGATGTCTGCTCAAGCTCAGTCACAGCATCATCATATTCAGCCGCCTCCTCATCATCATCATCATCACCCACCTCGCCTCGGTAGCAGGAGTTGACATGATAGTGCCGTTTACATCAGGAAGGGAGAATGTTCGATAAATTTCGATAAATAACTGACAGAAATAATTCAGATTACAACATTTTATTGAGAAGGAATTCCATACATAGGTGTCCACAATTGAATGTATTAAATTTTTGATATCTATCATAATTGAAAAATATTTTATAATTTTTATCGTCAAAGTATCTTATAAGTTCCATTGGAGGTGTCAAATCACCGAAACTGTCAAAGTAGTATATTTTATCTCCACGCTTCTTATATGCCACCCAATGTGTTCCAGCACCGATCGTCGAATCCAGATTCACAATTGCCGCTTCATACTTATGCGGTGGCTTCAGATCATTTAGTTCATTCCGCATAAACACCCCTCGAAAATGTGGTATTTTAAACACCCTGGCAAACTTTAGGATGTCACTGTCAGTCAGGGCTCTCCTGGGCAGCATCTCCATCAGTTTTTTGACTGGTTGTAAAAAAGTCTGAGTCCGGATCCATGCTTTTTCAGATAGAGTCCCTTGCCTAATGCTATAGCCTCCATATGCTTATTATGCCGCTCGGCCTCATCCAACCTCTTCTGAGCACTTCTAGCCTCTAGTACAGTCTTGGCAATACCGGCTGCACCACCAGTCAGGCCTCCAACTGCTGATAGGGCCGCGAATAGGGGAATCAGTGGTAGAAATCCACCAATCTTTGGCACCGGCATTACCCGCGGTATTCTAATGCGCTTGCGCCCTCCAACGTCTTTAATGAGTCGACGTGCTACTTCAAGTGATTTCTCCGATATGTTTCTCACATCTTCATCGTGTTCAATGCGCTTGGAATATCGCTTCAGAGGGTCGAGTAATGCCTTGCGGAATGGAATCTTCAGCGCACCGCCTGAACGAGATGGTTTCACATGCTTCCTAGTCTTACTCAACTTTTTGCGCAAGGTGGTCGTCTCCCTCACACGCTTTACGCCTTTCCCCCTTTTCACGGGTGGTTCAGCCCTTTCAAGCCTCTTCATAGCAGCAGCCATCGAACTGTTTTCATCAACCATCCTTCTCTTCGCTGCGATCCCCATGCCCAATTTGCGCTTAACTTTCATAACGTTGGTGACAATCCAGGCCGTCGCTTTCTCACCAAATGTAGCGTCCTTAGATTTAACCCGCTTCCAGGCCTTCTCTTGAAGAATTTTATCGGCTATATGCCGATCGCTCAATTTTTTCGATTTTGAATAGGCGATGTCGTGGTCCTTAGCCGCCCGGTCCAATTCGTTGATGCCAGGGTCACCTCGACTCAAACGTTTTGCTAATTTAGTTCCAGGTCCTAGATATTGATATCCTGGCACGTGTAACTCAAATGGTAAGTTATTTATTGCGCTATTCATCAAACCACTACCTTCTTTAGCGATCAGCATTGGACTGATGATCCACTGATAAATATGGTGTATTTATTAATAGTGAGGTAGGTATCCCGCATAGGCTAATTGCGAACATGTATGTAACAGGCCAACATCCTTGTCGCCGTCGTATGATTCCAACGCATGTTTTACTGTTTTACATGAAGGAAAGATAGCGCCATGGCAGCTCTGAGACCTCTTCGCTAGATGACAGCTTGCCTTGCTGATGTCTACTTTGAGACTTCCCGTGCAGATGGTGCTCGACGCGAGACGTTTAATAGATGAGTCGGAAGTTGTAGGTAGACGCGATTTCAGGTGTATGACGCTAGTTTCGCGAGAGCCATCATAATATTTCTCGAGATTGGTGGTTACTGATTACACTGATGAAGATATACCTATTGCCGGGGTGAAAATGATGAAAATATATCATCTGGTAGACCTTCCACTAGAAGTCCGTCGCTAGATGAGACATTCTACAATCCCTAGTCGTCAGGTGTCGCATCACGTAAGAGTCTACTGAGAGCTTCGACAGCATCGCCTCGAAAGTCCACCGCCAGATGCCGTCGAGTGACATTTCTGACAGCCGGCAGTTGTGGCAGGTGACATGCAATGACCTTGGACCTTTGAGCTATCATCTGTTAGATTAGTTAGAAACTCGACCTATAGGCGGCGCATCTTTGACCGCTGCTATGTAATAGGTGAGAGCTGATAGTTGTGAGATTAGTTGGAAATTCGATCCATAGATGCCGCATCTCTGGTAGCTGTTGACATATGACAGGTACGAGCCGACAGTTCTGAGATCAGTTGAAAATTCAATCAATAGATGGCGTAGCTCTGCTAGCTGACAGGTGACATTTGACAGGTGGCAATAGTTAGAAATTCGATCCATGGATGGCACAGCTATGCAAAAAGACAGGACAGTTGAAAGCTGACAAGTGACAGTTGACAGCTGACAAATGACAGTTGATAGGTGACAGTTAAGAGGTGACAGCTGACAGACCACCATTTGGTATCCTGAATTTCCCAAATCTCCCCTACATACTCAGCTCAGCTCAGGTTAGCCCACTTTCCATCTATGTACAGCTGACAGGTGACAGTTGACAGCTGACAGGAGACAGTTGACAGCTGGCAGGTGAGAGTTGACAGGTGACAGGTGAGAGTTGGCAGGTGACAGCTGACAGACCGCCATTTTGAATCCTGAATTTCCAACTCTCCCCTACAAGCTCGGGTCAGCCCAGGTTGGCCCACTGTCCCCTATGTACAGCTGGCAGGTGACAGTTGACAGGTGAGAGCTGACAGGTGACAGTTGACAGGTGAGAGCTGTCAGGCCCCCATTTTGTATCCTAAATTTCCCAACTCTCCCCTACATACTCGGGTCAGCTCAGGTTAGGCCACTTTCCCCTATCTGTCTGAGGAGGAGGAGGAGGAGGAGGAGGAGGAGGAGGAGGAGGAGGAGGAGGAGGAGGAGGAGGATGAGGAGGAGGAGGAGGAGGAGGAGGAGGAGGAGGAGGAGGAGGAGGAGGAGGAGGAGGAGGAGGAGGAGGAGGAGGAGGAGGAGGTCCCAGAACCGGCTATCTTACCCTACTGACGCGATTCAAATCTGAAACACCCTGTATAGTAGAAGTTTCATGGGAGAAAGTTGACTAGGGACTTCGGAAATTGGTGTTTTTTAGTGATGTCACAATTTGAATGGCTTTTGGCAGGAAAAGTTGGCAACTTATCAACCATGGCAGCATCTTGTAACTTACCTACAGTTTCAAGTTTTGTTTGACACTACAACTGTTGTCAGCCATCAACTTTATCTGCATGGTGCAAGTGGGCCATGTGGCCATAAAAGGGAACAGTACTAAAAAGTCGCTTTGTTTTTTCTTTGTTGGCATTTCCAAAGACCAGGTATTCGCATAAATAATCGGGGACATTCGTTATCTTTAGGAGATAATAAAAAATGTCTGTACTGACGTTACGCCCAGGAGGTTCTGTGACACCCGCCGAGCACTGCATTTCTGATTGAAGATTTTTTGGGAAATGGCAGCCACCGACCGCCCTGGAGTTGCACAAAGACTACTTTTACCGTATCAAAATTCAGATTTTAGGTTTCAATTGATATTATAAGTTTCAAGTGAATCGATACAGGAATGAAGGAGAACTTTGAATTTCAAAACGAAGAAACAAAAAATTGGCATTTTTCAAGCTTTGTGGTATTTGTACGCAAAGTTGATGGCTTCTAGCCATGGTTGTGGTGTCAAACAAAACTAAAAACTGTAAACTACAAGATGCTGCCAAGCCCCTGTTTGTGCTTCTGTCGAAAAGTTGCGTGCTTTGTTTACCAGAAGCTACTGAAATAGTGACATCACTAAAAAAAATACCCTCTTTGATACCGACGACAATTAAAAACTATTGCTCAAATATGCACAATCTTCAACGATAAATATGCAGGGGTCGCGAAACTCGTCTGATAGTCCAGTAAAATGAGGCGATTTTTAGGCCAAAGTTGGAACAAATTAGGGGCAGGATGAAAAAAATATGGCGATGTAGAGAATGAAAAACTGAATAAGAAAAACCAAAGTTCCATTTCCAGTCATCTCGGGAACCATGGAAAAAAAATGGAGAACATGGAAAAACATGCGCCGCAGTCTTTCTTTTGAAACGGTGAGAGAACGGTGAGAGATGTGTGAAAACTGTCTGGGACAAAGTTGTAGGGAATTCAATAATCTACAAAAAAGTCCATGAGGGCATAATGTCTAACTTCTTTAGTTCAGCCGTTTATCGCAGTCAAAGTTGCGCGCCGGTCTAGTGAACTGGAAAAACTGTCCGCGTGACCTTCCTTCTTGGATGCTGTGAGAACGACAAGAGATATCAAAAAATTGTGGGCGACAAAGTTGTAGAGAACTGAATGCTCCACTAGAAAATCTTCAAGGCCAATTATCATCTCTTCTAGTTCAGCCGTGAATCACGTTCGAAGTTGCGCGACAATCCTGTTGATAAAGTGGTTCTTCTGGAAAACTTACAAAAACCCTAGACTCGATGAAAAAACGATGACAATGTAAAGGATGAAAAATTGAATCCAAAAAACCAAAGTGTCATTTCACACCGTTTCGGGAAATGTAAGAGAAAAAAAGAAAAAGTTGAGAAATAGCGATTTGCACTCCCAGCTTCCTTATTGAATACTGAAATAAACGGATTAAATATGGAAAATCTGAACAAACTAGCTTTTTTCAAATCATTTGATCATGTCTTATAATCAATTAAACAATGATCGCAACGTCGTGCCAGTTCCACCACATATGCGACGCGTCACAAGTCATGTACCCCAACTTTGATAGCGCTCCGCAGCTAAGTCGACAAAGATGCATACATGACATTACGGGATTTTCTATAGATCATTCAATCCTCTACAAGCTGGTTTGTTCAGATTTTCCATATTTATTACGTTCATTTCAGTATTTAATGAGGAAGCTGCGAGTGAAAATCACTATTTTTCAAGTTTTTCTTTTTTTTCTCAGGTTTCCCGAAACGGTGTCCGATGAAACTTTGCTTTTTTAGATCCAGTTTTTCATCCTCTACATTGTCATAGTTTTTTCATTGAGTCTAGGGTTTTTGTAAGTTTTCCAGAAGAACCACTTTATCAACAGGATTGTCGCGCAACTTCGAACGTGGTTCACGGCTAAACTAGAAGAGATGATAATTGACCTTGAAGATTTTCTAGTGGAGCATTCAATTCTCTACAACTTTGTTGCTCACAATTTATTGATATCTCTTGTCGTTCTCACAGCATCCAAGAAAGAAGGTCACGCGGACAGTTTTTCCACTTCACTAGACCGGCACGCAACTTTGACTGCGATAAACGGCTAAACGGAAGAAGTTAGACATATGCCTTCAGGGACTTTTTTGTGGATTGTTAAATTCCCTACAACTTTGTCCCTGACAGTTTTTACAGATCTCTCACCGTTCTCTCACCGTTTCAAAAGAAAGATCGCGGCGCATGTTTTTCCATCTTCTCCATTTTTTTCCATGGTTCCCGGGATGACTGGAAATGAAACTTTGGTTTTTCCTAATCAGTTTTTCATTCTCTACATCGCAATTTTTTTTTTCATCCTGCCCCTAATTTGTTCCAAGTTAAATCCTTATTTTACTGGACTATGAAATAACCGGACATTTTTGCACTGTAGTCTTCTTAACCTTCACGTCATCATGTCTTTGGCTCTAATAAGGTTATGTTTTTTTTCAATTGAAGTATGCATCTTCATATTGATGTAACAGTGAATTAAGTTGAATAATGTATTCAATTATAGACCAAAAAATATTTCAAGTCAAAGGTGTGTGTCATTTGCACCACAGTACTTACCACAGTGGCTTGAAAAAAAAAATGGATTTTACGATCAGCAAAGCAAATAAAACCAAAGCATTGAAGAAATTGAAATAAAATCTTATTCAGGACCCCAAGTTTTTTGGGTAAGATTTTTTTCTGAAGCATCAACTTGAAAGATTGCATCAGTGTGTATAACAAAAAAAAAACAAGGCTGTCATTGAGGCTAGCCAAGTTATGGAGCGCAACTCGCCCATCAAAAAGGTTATGTTTCGGATACTTGCTTTCTTCGTATCTTCTCAAACGTTTTCCTTACATGTTGCATACTCACCTACAGTCTTTCTTCTACTTTCGTTTCCCTATTTTTTGCATAAATGGCTGTTTCAGGTGCCCAGGTGACATCTGACAAGTATGTTTTGCTATCCCTCTATCGAAGTTGTAGACTTTTAGAGCAAAATCATTGATGATAATATTTTGCCAAGTAGATTTCAAGGGGTTTCTAAGATAACATCGAAACAATAATGATCCTTGTGAAAACAGAATAAGTGTTCTGGGCGTCTCCAGCATTTTGCGTGAAGTTTCGATCAATAGTGCAGTAAAGATAGGTTTTGGGGTTGAAAAAATTAATTCATGAAATTTTAAAGCTGTTATCGATTCAGAATTTCATCCTCTACCATGTACTTAAAATCCCCGAAAATCCCACTTGAGCATTTTTCTTGCGGCCCTGTCAAAGTATATCATGTTTGCTGCAACAAGTCCGAAAATTGTATCCTCGCTTTTGTCACATTAGACCTATATTGTTAGTTCAGAGCTGTTGGTATATACTCCAGGACATGACCAGAACGTCATCTGAACCGCTGAAATCCTATTTCCCGCAAAAAAAACACGTAACTTGCTTTAATCTGCAATGACCAGTGGTAATCAAGTGTAGTTCGGGGATTAGTGACCAAATTTATTAAAATCTGTTCTTTTTGTGATAAAAGCATGAAATTTGGTATGAGTGGTCTTCATGGTCCCCTTTTCAACTGTAGACATGGCGTCTCGCCATATTTTGGTTAGGGGGGCTTAGGGACCCCCTTGAAAATTAAGGTTGCAGAAACTCATGCAAACCACCATTAAAATAATTGTCACGCATCTCAAAAAGTAATCATTTGACTCTACGTTGAATCTCAACAAGAGACACACCAGTTGTCACCATGTACGCACTGTTCTCCATAGTGAAAAAAAAATCTTCGGAATGTCAAAAAAAAATCAGGTTTTTATAATTTTTTCATGTAATAGAGGAATAAATTTATCTTCCGCATATCATTATCCACTAATTCGTATCTGCTGAAGCCATTGATGAAGTCCATTTCTTCGTATTGACATCTAGAAGCAACAATTCCAGATGAAACCAGCCAATTCAAGTGCTCAGTTCAGCAGCGTTTTTTTCAATGTTACCAATTGATATGAATGACAATTTATTATTGGGTTGATAGCTTCAACTGTTTTATAATTTTAATGAGTATAACTAGATGAGGAGTGATGCGCGAAAGCTCCGAATTTTTTTTTTAACCGCCACCTATCACTGTTAGAATTGCACCAAATTTCATGCTACTTTGGCGAAACAACAGCAAATACAAACTAAAGAGTATAGACAAACGTCAATACAATCTACAGTTGTCAAGTAGAAGGCACGAAGAATGAGGATTGAGGCGTGGAATACTTCAAAGCACTCAGTTCGAGTGAATACATGGTATAGACATATTTTCAACACACCCTAGGGGCACAAATTTTATGATGGTGAGCGACGCGAAAAAAAATTTTTCCTATGCTTTTGCGCTTGGTTCCGCGTGTAGTCATATAAAATTAGGTTACAGAACAGCTCCAGCTATCCATCCATTCATAAATAGTCGATCATATTGATTGGGAACAATTGAAAAACGCTGTTGAACTTCACACTTAAATGGGCTCATTTCTTCGGGAGCTGTCATCCCTAGAATGACAATATTAAAAAACAGACTTCAAGAATAGCTTCGGCAAATGCAAATTCGTGAATAATGATTCACAGCAGATCAACTCACCGTTTCTTAGATTAAAAAATCATCAAAAACGGTGTTTTTTTTTGACACGAAGAACAATGCGTACATGGCGACAACTGTTGTGTCTCTTGTCAAGGTTTGTTGTAGAGTCAAATGATTACTCTTTGAAATGTGTGACGATATTTACCGGTGGTTTATGAGAGTTCCTGAGACTTAAAATTTTTAAGGGGGTCCTTAGGCCTCCCTAACCAAAATATAGCGAAGCGTCATATCTACATTTGGAAAGAAGACCATGAAGACCACTCATACCAAATTTCATGTCTCTATCACAAATCAAACAGATTGTAATAAACTTGGTTACTAACCCTCGGATTATACTTAATAAACACTGTTAATTGGAAATTGAAGCGACTTCCGTGTTTTTTTTTTCGGAAAATACGAGTTAGAGGTTCAAACAAAGGTCTGGTCATGCCCTGCAGTATATACCAACAGTCCTAAGCCAACAATGTAGCTCTAGTGTGACAAAAACAAGAATACCATTTTCGGACTGGTCGCAGCAAACATGATATACTTTGACAGCGCCGCGAGAAGAATGCTCAACTGGGATTTTCGGGGATTTTGAGTATGTGGTAGAAAATGAAATTCTGAATCGATATCTGCTATAAAATTTCATGAATTAATTTTTTCAAGGTTTGGGGTCTTTTTTGACTATCTTTACTGCACTACAAGTAGATACGTCAAGTACAAAACAGAATTTGGTGCTTTTTGGTTAAAAAATTTGAAGTTTTTTTAACATGTGTACTCCACTAAAAGAAGATTTTTGAGTCTGTTAACGATTTCAGAAAACTCTTAAATTTAGCTTTCAGCCTCCAGTGACATTCCAAAGTTCTAAATTCAATACTTCACCCAATAGGAGCGCGAATTTAATTGTTTCATGTAACTGATTAAAATTCAAGAGAGCTTGTTGCACCCGTCGGTCACAGCCTTGATAATCATCGGGCCCTGTTGGACTTGATTACTGTGTGGAGTAGGTATTAATTCACAAAATTGATTGAGCTAAGATGTAAATATTTAGAGGACGTTTTCATACGTTTTTCTGATCCTGAGATATTTGTTCAGGATGTCCACAAATGGAGGCAACTTGGATAGAACGTATAAGTAAACAGGTTTCTCACTCCACGTATATCAACAAGAAATCATACAGATTTTTCGCCCACATTGAAAACATCACCACGCGTGTAAGGGTGAGATCAAATGAAAAAAATATGCCCAGTTTATTTGTGTCACGGAGTCACGGAGCTAGAATGAAAAGTTGAATCAATAGACTGATCATTATCGCAGGCCGACAATGTCAATATTAGCAAAATTATACAAATTCCGAAATTTTGTTGGTCGCCGGAAATCACCTGCTGTGTGGACTTTGGTGTCATCATTAGATTAACTTGAACGTTTCCCGCGACTGATGCCGTATAATTATACCTAATCACTTATTTACCTAATGCCCAATATTTGAGGTCTGAAAAATTATATGAAGGGGTTGGCGTATTTCAAACTAGAAGTTGGAGATTTTTTTCACTATTTTTGTGGGGGTCGTAAAAGTTTCCAAATATCATATTATAATGTTTCGGTGCAGAATTTCTGAGACTTATTTCATTACGTATTTCAAACTTTCCACCGAAGCAAACTGGCAAATTTAAAGAATTCCAAGCATTCTATGTATTCATGTCCACGATGAGGGCAGTCGTTGCAACGATGTTTTCGTTCAACTTTTCTCCACAAATACTGAATCTTTCGAGGCGAAAAGCACGAACCGAAAGCAGCTCAAGTAAATTTCCGCGGACGTTATTATTTTTATGCGCGTTCATCGACATGGAGCCATATTACATCCTTTTTGTCCTATTGTATCCAGGCAAATTCAAAATTTGCCTGGAAGAATTTGCCTGGAACCCGATCCTAATTTGAGTGCGCGGAGCGCTCAAGCGTTGTATCCCACCGAGCGCGTTCTTCAAGGAATAAAAGACCTTGATGTCCTTGGTGATGGTTAACCGCAACATTTGCAAAGTTTGAAAATAAACGACCAGAATCCAGGAACAACCTCTCCAACGACAACGGTCTGTGCATTACACAGTTGTATCATACACGTTGAAAGGACGACTAAAATCAATGATGATAATACGCTTCATACGATACGCGGGAACGTGGGATGTAATTTCAGGATCCGCACTGGCACAAGGGCAAAAGGAAGCACATCTGACTGGTGTTCAAGAAGCTGAGGAAACGTAAGTGCCGGAATGAGGGTGCGGGTATAGTAGAATACTTGAACAAGTGGAGCTCAAGTGGCGTATAAGAATGACTGTTACTTGTATTATACTTTATACCTCGCGTATACATTCGTTCCGCATCATCCTGACCCTTGGTTCCATCGTTTCTGTATGCACGCAGGCCTGCTTTTCAGTTGCTCGGCCAGTGCTTTGGGAGAGTACAAGCTCTGGGTAATAATGCCTTTGCGAGGTGTGTAACTAGGAGAAGAGTGAATAAAAGATCGTCGGGGCAGCCTAGCGCGAATGGCTGTTATGCAGTTTGATAAAAATTTTGTAGCTCAGCCAGATCGGTTCTGCTTAACACGTTTATCTACTTTTATAATTGAGAGACGAACGCTTGAACACACTCTGTTTATTACTGCGTACCTACTTCTGAATACACATCAATTATTATTTCGCACTTGGATATTCGCTAGCTCAATTTGGTCGATTACTCGCTCGTTCTCACTGCAAATTGTGTGAATTGATATCTGGTGTCTCGTCTGTGCTTACGACACCAGATACTCCGACAGTTACCATCGGGAACATTCCACAGGCTCTTTGGAAAATTCCACATTGACTGTCGTCAATAGATTCGCGACGGCTCTCGAAACGTCCATCACATTGGCGTGATACCAGCGTGAAATCTGGGATGTCTGCGCCTCCGCCAATTGTGCAGATGTGTTCTACTCGGTCATTGGGGTCTCCAGCTTACGCGAACGATCTAAAAGGACCGCGTGTGCTCTTGACACTAGAATCAATCACACGAGAGCCTCGCAACTCGTGACACTATTCACATTTTGGATTCCACCGGTAACGATAATTCAATGGGAAGCTGAATTCATCCTCAACTTATCGCTTATCGCAGGAGTCACTCATCACGCACCATTTTCCGTGGCCATTTCTTTGCTTGCCTTGTGAGAAAGCCAGGCGTGTTTTTCATAAGATAAATATTTCATGGAAGCCAATCATAATCTCTACATGCCTCAGAAGTCAAACCGCATTTTGCTTATGAGGTAAATAAAATGTTGCTAGCTCTTGGTCTATTTGTTAAAAGAAACTCAGACCTGTTCAGTGTTCACGACACTCTGCCATACGCACGACACACGAAATAAAAAAGATCTATTGTCTAGCAAATACAATAAAACCTATACCTTCAAAGGAATGCAGAGTTCATGATTACGAAGATCTTTAATGTACTTCCACTGAAAATTCGCGATCGACTGAGAAGAGTACTTCAGGAAATCTTGATACAGAAGGCCTATTATGACGTTGATGAATTTTTGAGCGAAAGTTTGAAATTTCAAAGTGTTTGTTATTCTGTAGTTTTTAAGTGTTGTCGTTGAAATTTATATTTACACTTTGTTATTATTTACATATTCTTTGACAGATTCAACTCTGTATAGGCATGTGATGTAACATCCCACGTTTTGATCTAATAAATCTTATCTATCTATCTATCGATCTTTAAATACCAGGAAGTATGTTTTTAACTGTTACCTTCACAAAAGTCATCAAAATAATGAAGGCAATAATTAGAGCCAAGTATCTATGTTTCAACAATTTGTCTATAACTCTACCCGGAATATGGGATTTCAAAAAGTGTAAGTTTTCATGGTCCTAGGAGAAATAGTGAACATCAATCGCTGGAAAGTGCCTTTTAAATCCATTCATGTGATTCCTGTACCTACCTACGCCTATTATCTATGCCTAGTGCATGAATTCACACACTTAGGTATGTGAAAAGTCCCACTTTCTTCGCTTGAACACACAATCACAGGAGAAAAATACACTTCATTCAACTTATTTCCGCGTTTTGGTTAGACCTCCAAAAATCTATTCACAATATAATACATTTTTTCGATATATTTTTTATTTATTTATTTTATAATCGATATACCTGCCTTCATGTGTCTTTAGCTGTGATAAGAGGTGAAATGGTCATAATAAAATTAACTTTTATCTGTTATTAGTGTTATTACTTACAAACTTTTTTTAGTGCTGAGCACTTCATTGAACAATCGAAAAACGAGAGGATCTTCTTTATACACCTATATTTGAGTGTTTGTGCTCCATCACCTATACACAATAGGGTGCTGTATTCACCGAGGTATTTACTTCATAAGATACCTACTGAATAGGAAAAAAATTGTTATATATGATGATGAGCGTACTTTCCCAGGAAGCAACATGTGGAAAAGGCGTCATTTTCTTTTATCGTATGTTTTCAGTGTCCAAATTTCATCATCCATTGAACACAATCATACTCACCTATAGCCAGAAGTTGTGTAAAATATTTTCAGGGAATTGTATTTCTTAGCTTGCGCCATTACTTTTTGGCATGTGGATGATGTCGGTGACTGTTGAAGCTGAATTTCTGAGGTTCGCTGATGACCTGAAGTTGTACAGTGAGATAGGTGCACGGATGATAGGTGTAGTATAGCTGACTGCGAGAGACTTCAGTTCTAATTTAGACAGAATTTGGACACGGTGTCTAAGAATCAACCGCCTCTCAACCCTTGCAAATGATGATCATCTCCTATTATTGTAAAGCTGAAGATCTAAAGTGCGATTTATAACTCAATTTTAATTTCGGTCGGACCGATCATAAGGATATTCACCTCGTCAATTTATAACTCTATCGCAACGATCGCATCTGTCGCAAACAAGGAACGATGGAGGGAGAAAACGTAGGGACTTTGAGGAGAACTTGTCTGTTACTAGTGTCACTGTGGAGAAAATTCGAAACAAAATAACTTTCAAGAAACACAAGCACACGTGGCTACACTCTGCAAAAAAAAATACTCTGTACTTGTGACGAAGAAAACTAATTGGAATTCACGTCTAACCTCTAAATTAACTGAAAGCATACTAAAAGTCCCCAGAAAATCCCCTAATATAACCTTGCCAACCAAGAAGACTACTGTGTTGTTTTTCGCTCATCTTGATATAATCTTGATATTCATTGGTCGATCGTAAGGATCGACTTGCAAGAGTTGAATGTTGGAAAACTTTTTTCAAATCCTAAAATCGTTGCGATTGCGTCTTGCGCTTAAAGTCGGGTTATTAAAGGTGCAGAGAGTTATTTGAACTTTGTTAAAATTGCGATTAAAATTGCGACAAAATTAAAATCGAGTTATAAAATCGCAATTGGTACAGTTTGCTAAGGAGGAGGGCGTAGTGCGTAGTAGGCCGCTGCCAAGAGTTGGATGGGTGACCAGGCGTCTTTCAGCTGATTCGAAGCTGGTCTGGAACTCCTTCTTGGAACATAATATACTTCCACACTTCACAGTGTCAAGTTGATAGTACCGTGTCATCCAAACCATTCCGAATTGGGGTAGGCTGGTGATATGGTCAAATTCCGGGATATAAAGCTGATGCTTTTCGCCAAGGGTACATATTTCCAAAACATACGAAAATTATCATTATCTGGAAGACTCCGATCAAGATAATAGGCTACTGGACATCAATCGCATTCCAGTATAAAAGTATCATAAACCTGATTAATATCTGAATGACGAATTTGTAGTTTGAAAAGTTTTTCGAAATATGATTTCATTTCGGTAAAAAATCAATTTGAAAGTGGACTTATTCAAATCAGGAATAATATGCTACGTCACAGCTTGAAAGTGGGCTAGGAGGTGGAAGGGAGGAAGGAGAGGGTAACGCATTTGACATTCGACCGGAGCATTCGTTCTGGATCTATTACGTAGTGGTGTATTTTCACGTGCGAGCACAACTTTATCACAAGGAACTTATTTTTGATGCCATTGCATGGAATTATTATGTATTATGAAGCGAAATTGTATTAAAGAAAACTAGATTATTTGACGTGGGGTTGACATATGGTATGCGACACTCGCAGTACTGCCACTCATATGGCACTAATAACACTGTTGTGACATTAATTCGAAGCCTGCACGAGCAAAAATAAGTGAATTTTAAGGAAGAATCGACCAAAATGTGAGGTCAAACCATAGCACTCCAGCATTTCATTATATTTTTTTGGTATAAATCAGTTCAAAACGAGAAGGTGTTCTTCAGTCATTGAATGGCTAACTAGAGTTTCTATTGGCTCTTCAAAATGTGACGTCACGCACTTGCCGCGCCATTCAAACAGACAAATCTTTTTCATGTTTTTTTATATCTACAAAAACTTTTTTAAACAAAATCATCTTGCCAATGTACCAAGTTTGGGACAATCTTTCATAAAAAGTAATAAAAAAATCCATGTCCACTAGCCTATTCGTACATCATCAAACTGATCCGTTCTGTTACAACTGTTCAAGTACTGTAACTGACCGGACCACATACATCATTACCAGCATAACCACCACAATCAAGGTAATATGAACCTATTTCCAACAAAACATGAAAACCGTTCTTGATTGTATTCGATTATATTGCTACGAAATGTGCTGATGGAAACTACGACGTAAGTACGAATGAGCCACACACCCTCACAATTGGGGAAAGAGAGCCGTGCTTCAAGAGGTAGCTGGAATATTCGCGAAGCCGGTGGGCTTTTCCAGAGCTATCACGAATGGACTGGCGCGCAATAAAGGAATATAACGCAACGACAATGGAAGCGTCGGGAACGAAACCTTCGAGGCCTTTCCGGAAGCAGCTGGAATATTCTCGAATACAACACGCGAGTATACAAGGTGCTTCGGTGACCTTGCGTAAAATTTTGAAAGGTGATTCGATTCCTCTCGAGAAATCAACTCAAAAAGTTGAAGTAACATTTCTCCCTAAGATGCTTCTTTAGGGAGTTACAAACCATTAAAGATACAAAGTAAAACAGAGACTTTAATTTTTTCCCTGAGAACTGTCAAAGAAAGGAACTTCAAATTTGGGACAGAAAAGACAAGTGCCTTCAGGGTGCAAAATGTACTAGAAAAAATGCAAATTAATCTGACTAGGGGCGTCCGAGGGGGCGTCGGACTGTCGGAGTTAACCGTGGGTGGGGTAAGTTTAACAGGCAGGGAAAAATACGACACGTTCGTGGCTCTTTCACTTTCACTCGCGAACTGCGCATCCTACGACAAAAATACAAGAGGAAATTTTGCACGTAGATTTACAATGTGAACAAACTGGTTGGTATCAAATTTGGAGTTCCTGCCTTTGATAATTTTTGGGCAAGTAATCATAGAAATTTTGTTTTGCTTTGTACTTTTAATAGTAGTAGGGCCGCTACGTGAAAAGTTACTGCACTTCATATTAGAGCTGTGAAATTTGTTACACTTCTTCAGGGAACTGTTTGGAACGATTCTGTCTGAGGTGCCCATGAAAATTATTGCTGCATCCAAAATGGCGGCCGTTTCCCAAAATGGCGACTTCGATATGTGAAAATGTCATATTCGCCCCATCGTATACCGCAGGATGTCGATTTCCATACTAGCTCTTCTTAAACTGACGGTAATCATAATAATCGTGACAGATGCTCAATTTTCTGTATACAGTGTGTACGGGCGAGGTGAAACCCCCCCTCTACCAAACGGTTAATTTTCCTGTAGCTCTCGAATATGCTCATCATATTATATTTGTTTAACTCATAATATACAGGGTGTTGAAAAAAAAATCACAATTTTTGTGACACCCTGTATTAAAATTATTGTAATCTATGTAGCTCCCTGTGCTGATTATAGCATTGCTTGACACTCATGAGTTTCTCGTCACATAATCTCTAAAAAATGAATTATTCTCACTTGCGAAGATTGTATTCTAGGCAGCCAGGAGATACACTACACTTTATGCTAGAGGTATGAAACTCGTTACGTTCCTGTGAGGAGCTGTTTGAAACAATTCTGTCCGAGGTGCCAATTAAAATTATGACTGCGTCCAAAATGGCGGTCGTTTTCCAATATGGCGGCTTACATATATGAGAATCTCGTATTCGTCCGATTATATCCCGTAGGATGTCGATTCTTATATTTTCAACTATTCTGAGAATTATGGTTAAAACAACTATCTTGACAGATGCCTGATTTCCCAGTCATTTCAAATTTAAAAAAAGACCTAACTATCAAGCCCTTGAGACTGCCTTACATTTCTATGGCATCTCGCGTGAACACCCTATACATGAGAGAATGAGCATCCGTCACGATTGTTGCGGTTACAGTCAGTTTCAGAATAGCTAAATCTATGGAAATCGACATCCTGCGGGATTTAATAGGACGAATACGAGATTCTCACATATGTAGGCCGCCATATTGGAAAGCGACCGCCATTTGTACCCAGCCATAATTTTGATTGGCACTTCGGACAAAACTTTGTCAAACAGTTCCCCAAAAGGAGTGTAGCGAGTTTCATACCTCTAACATGAAGTGTAGTGTAAGTGTATCTCCCGGCTGCCTAAAATACGGTCTTGTCAATTTGAATTTATTCATTTTTCAGAAATTATTTGGAGAGAAACCCAAAAGTGTCAAACAATTCTGTAATCAGCATAGAAAGCTACATAGACTACAGTAATAAATTACAGGGTGTCGCCAAAATAAAAAAATTGAACACCCTGTATATTTGTATATTGTGAGATACAGGAATATATATATATAACACATAATGTGTATATATATAACACATTCAAGAACTACGGGAAAAACTATGAAGGATTAGTTTTTGTTTTTTCAAAATACCGCCAAAGAGAAGCGTTTGGTTGAGGGGAGGGTTTCACTTCATGCGAACACCCTGTATGAAGAAAATTGATCATCTGTCACAATTACTGTAGTTACCGACAGTATAAGAATATCTAGTGTAAAAATCGACACCCTGCGGGATACAGTGGGGCGTATGTGACGTTTTCACATATTCAAGTCGCCATTTTGGAAAACGGCCGCCTTTTTGGATGCAGTGATAATTTTCGTGGGCACCTCGGACAGAATTGTTGCAAATAGTTCCCTGAAGAAGTCTATGAAATTTTATAGCTCTAATATGAAATGCAGTATATCACAAGGGTCTGTAACTCTTTCAGGAAATTATCGGAAATCCTTGGAAATCATCTTCGGAAATAATTGGAAATCATCGATACAACTGTAAATCAGTGTGCACAATTTGCTCAGCGGTTTACCTATGCCAAGTTAAGTTATAAGTTTATCATTCTTCAGAGGAGGAGAAACCCTTCCCTTCTATTTCGAACATCCAGCATCCCAGAGGTCTTGCAATGAGATTTTCCATCATGTCATGTTTCAATCGACTTGCATTTGTCCGGCTTTTGTAAAGATTTTAGCTGTTTCCCAAAAAAGTGTCACTTTAGGAATGATAACATCTGTTTTTATCAGTTTTTTGAGTCTGTTTAAGGTTTGTGGGCAGCTAAAGAAGCGACAAATTGCTAAGGAACGAATGACCACTATCAACTGGGGACGATCCGTTGCTTAGAAAGTCCATAGCTTAGAATGTTCGTAGCTTAGAAAGTTCTTAGCTTAGAGTGGTCCATAGTTTAGAAAGCTCACAGCTTAGAATGGTTCGTAGCTTAGAATGTTCACTGCTTAGAAAGTTCATAGCTTAGAAAATGCATAGGTTAGAATGTTCTTAGCTTAGAAGGTTCTTAGCTTAGAATGGTCCATAGCTTAGAATGGTCCATAGCTTAGAATGGGTCGCAGCTTGGGAAATTCGCACCTCAGATTAGTTCGTAGCTTAAAATGTTGACTGCGTGGATATGTCTGTTTAGAAAGATCATATCTTCGAATGATCCGTAGCTAAAAAGTTCATAGCTTAGAATCCGATGGAAACTTGCGCGCACAGAGTGGGTATACTAGAAATTGAAATTCTCAAAAGTTCTCAGCAATTTGGCACAGCGAGCTGTGTACATGGATGTCGTCAGGTTCAGTAGTTTTTTTTTGTAGACCCGCAATCGGAATACCTAGCAATGAGATTGTGTACTTCCTCAACAATTTTGCACACCAATCTGTCTAGATGAAACGTCATCTTCAGTAGTCTGGACGCTATGGACATTCTAAGCTACGAACCATTCTAAGCTAAGAACCTTCTAAGCTAAGAACATTCTTACTTATGAATTTTCTAAACTATGAACATTCTAAGCTACGAGCCATTCTAAGCTGTGAGCTTTCTAAGCTACGGACCATTCTAAACTAAGAACTTTCTAAGCTACGAACATTCTAAGCTATAGACTTTCTAAGCTACGGACCATTCTAAGCTAAGGATTTTCTAAGCTATGGACATTCTAAGCTATGGACTTTCCAAGCTATGTACTAGGCCCCTATCAACTGAGGTGAGAATATGTGAGATTGATGGCAAAATGAATGCAGCTAGGTACTGATAAACTGAATATATTTTCTATAAATAAATAAGTTTCAAATAAGTATAGCACCATGCAATCTATCATACCAAACGACCAAACGTTTCGATTTTCCCTTGTATGAAAAGATTTTGGATTGTTCCATCACGTCGAATGTCACGTCCAATGTCACGTCCAATTATTCCTATATCAATATCAATGATATTTTGTTCGTAAAACAACGACAGTAAATTTTTAGCAATAATCCTCTGGGCGGCGTAAATTTTATGCCCCACTCACATTTTCCCCTTTACAACAACACCAGTAGATTCATAGTCCACATTATTACTCTGTCGCCCCGAAATATTTATATGAAACTCTTGCAAAATACGGCAATCACATCACATGAGAACCTTGTTATTTTCCTTCGTTTTATATGTTGGCCCCAATGTGATATGTGAAAATAAATTGCCCTGCACGATAAAATAAATACATATCTAGCCTCTCTCCCGCAATCCCATTGTTCAAATAAGTGGTTAATAAGGTACGAACTTATCTAATAACGACGGAAAATATACAAAAATTTCCGCGCGTGCTACTGCGCAGCGAAAATGCACTTTCCCCATCAGAACAAAAGAGCAATAAAGCTAGCCCTCAACCTTCGCGCGCGCTTTTGTTTTGCCAAAACTTCTTATTATTGTGTATTCACTCTCATGTGGTGGCTGACACCTTTGCGCCAAAAATTTCTGTACAAATATTGAACATTACTTCTTAGAATTTCGCTTTGTTGATTCGGGAGCCTCAAGGTCTTGACTTCTGTAAAACTGTATAGTTATTGATTGAAGCGAAGGCTAATTTTGCTTTTAATGTTTTCATAATAAACTTTCATTCTCATAAGGTGGATCGTTAATCAAAAAATGTCTTTTATTACGACACAACACGAACATACTTAGAATAGATTTTTTTTCTGTAATCATAAGGCAGTCCAAGAAACTTTGCAAACAGCATCTCAATAATTTATTGTCATAAATTAATTTGTCAATTTCAGGGCGAGATTATTATCATTTCCGCTCTGTTACGTTCGTCCCTAAACCGTATTGATTAATAGGTAGGTAGACTTACCTTTCACAAAGTTTTACTCGCGTCTCTGAATTTTCTCTGACATCTTGGCCAAATTTCCGGGAAATTATTGCGATATATCTTTCTAGTGCGCATCAAGGTTGGTCTCGAGGTAGATATTATTGTATTATCACCAATTATTATTTATCGCGATGGGATATAGCATGAGCAGGTTAAAAGGAAACCGTATTACACTTGCGAATGTTATGCTGAGATGCTAAGAAAAATCGTACAAAAAGGCATTTGCGCAACAGTATTGGGTTCTTGTAGTCAGGAAAATATTTCTTGTTATTGTTGAGATCAGGAGTTCCCAACCAGGAGAGCGTAAAGGGATGTCAAGAGGGGTGGGATACATTTGCATTTTCGGAAGAAAAAATAATTCAACGCGTGAATTAAGGCTGTAAACGCAGGGTTTCAATATTTATTTCTTCCTCAAAAATAAAGATTTGAGGGAGAATAGAGATAAATACGCAGAGATTTTGATGGGATTCAATTAAATTATGTTTTTTTTTTGCCCTGCATCAACAGCTAGGTTATTAGCAGGTTTTTGCCGTCGGGGTTTTTTCTTTAATGATAACAATGAGGACGACAACAACGAAGTACTGTAAGATTAGCATCTTTGGATCAGTGGGGGATTTATCAGTTGGGTTTTGTTTCGATGGCTTTCTCGTTTCATCCCTCTTCCCGGGGCATCACCGCACGATAGTAGATGCCCCAGTACTAAGAGATGCGTGAAAAAGTCCATCTGGTCCAGTGCAGATTTGAGCCCGGGACCTTCGCCTTTGAAAGCGAGGCCGAGCTCACCGTGCTACCGACTGGGTTTAAATTATGTTTGTTCACCTTGTTTACGTTTGGATTTCCTCCACATTTTTTTTTTTTTTAGAAGCCCACTAGCCCTAAAACACTAGAAAAGTTTCTAAGGGATTGCTGGGAAATTTTTTGACAAACGAAAAATTATCGACTGTTTTATAATTTTCAGAGACGTAGAGAATTGAATACCGAGCCGTTTTTTGAGAAAAGTCATCAACAATTTTTTTTCACATAATTGGAAAACGCTCTGTATCAAATTCTTCAATACACTCAGTACACCGTATAAAAAAAATTGAGTTTCTATCTTCATTTTTGAGGGAGAAATCCTCGAAATTATTTTGGCCTACTGGGAATACAGCCCTAATAATAGCTATTTACGATATGAGTGTTAAAAGTGACAGGTATTATTTTGTGAGCGGGGACGCTTGCGAAACGAGCATTAGCGAGTAGAGCAACCCCGCGAACAAAATAAGACACTTTTAACGCGTGTATCGTACAGGATTTCATCTACAATGGTCTTTGAAATGTTTGGTAAATGTCAAAATTTATTGAAAATATGACAGGAATGCGTAGAATCATCATTTTTTCACGTCGTCCATGACGACGTGCTAAAAGTGACGGGTATTATTCAACGCTTGTAGATAGACATCATAATATCACATCCACAGATTCTGTTGGTACTGTTTGAAAACGCGACATTAGTGTCCTTGAAATAGGAAAAAAATCTCTTGCTTGAAAAAAGTAGTTCTCAAATGGTTTTTTGCTCTGTGTTTAGCTCATCCCCACCTGTTTAACATGTTAAGACCATACATCCCTGTGACGTAAACTATTCAGTATACAGGGGAAAAATTGAAAAATAAATCTTGGATTTTTTTTATTTCGATGGAAGAAAAACAATCTTTTATTATTTATCAACTTTATAATCTCCTATTGAACATTTGAAGAATGCACCACTCCATAGCCGCTGGTATTCTTAGAACAGGATGAAATCTTTTTTTTTCAATGTTTTTTATCTCCATTGAATCAATCCAGACAAGAACCAATTCCAGCTCTGTTACAAGTACAAGCCTATGATGTCTTATTCAAGATATGAAAATGTTACATTCCTCAAACTCCCTGAACACAACCTACGGGGTGGAACATACATTATTTGTTTTATTCTTTTTCTGGGTGAAATTAATTCGGATAATGATCTTATTTGGTTCCTTGAAGAGCTCAGAGTTTTCCGCAAGCCATATAAAAAATTTGGATATCTAATATCACTCTGACCTGATATACAGGATCAATTATATGTTGCTTTCACTTTTGTTGTGTGATAAGTTGCTATGGAGAATTTCCTTAGCAACTCCTCGTACAACCAAAATCGCAAAAATGCTTGATGTCACTGTAGCCAGTGATTACAGTGATTACGGAATAGTGAATTTTTAATATGTTTTGCCGAATACTCCAGGCTCTTCTTTGAAGTGGGTAAGATCATCATCCAAATTAATGTGACCCAGGAAAAAAAGAAAGGAAGGGTGTTCCACCCTGTATGTCATTTCTTAGCAGTTTGGGGGATGTGACATTTTTGTGTCTTGAATGAGAGATTATAGACTTGTAATAGTGCTGGGAATGGTCTTTGTCCACATTGATTCGATCAAGATAAAATGTATTGAAAAAATATTCATTTCACTCTGTACGTAAAATGCCAGCGTCTATAGAGAGGTGAATTTTTTGCACGTTCAATAGGAGACCATAAAGGTTGCTGGATAATGAAGGCTGTTTTTCTCGACAACTATTTCACCGGAATAAAAAAGTTTGAAGATTTATGTTTTAATTTTCACCCTGGTATTTTACTAATATTACGCGTCACATGGATGTATGCTCTCAATCTGTTAAACAGGTGGGGACGAGCTAGCCAAATAGCAAAACCGTTTGAGAACTGCTTTCTTTGAGCAAAAAACCTAATTCAAATATACTACATCGTCAGTCGCTGTTAAGGGTATAGAGTCAAATTGGTAAAATAAGGCGTTGCGGAATCAAACGCTGTGGGCTTATCAATCCTTGACAGAAATTGGCCATTCAGGTCTCTTTCAAAAGCTACAAGGATGTACCTACTTCAGTTTTCAGTGAATTATGGCATTTCCAGAATTCAAAAATACTTCTCTCAAATTTCGAAATTTTCGAATTGTGTTTAGAGTTTGGAAAGGCCAACGGGCTTAACTCAAAGTACATCCTTGTGGCTTCCGAAGGAGACCTGAATGATGAATTTCTGTCAAGGAATAAGCTCACAGTGTTCAATTCCACAACGCCTTATTTTGCCAATTTAACTCACCCTTGAACAAGTTTCTCTAATAAAAAAATTAAAGGTGGGCATGAAATAGTACTTTGTGTATCAAGGCCATAAAGGTAATGTTTTTTGGCCGAATCTGAAATTTTGTAGCCGAGGCGTAGCCGAGGCTGCAAAACAGGTGAGGCCAAAGGAGAACCTTTTGGTCGAGGTGCACACGACATTTTTTAGGCGACTATCACAAAAAATTGAGCAAAATACTGATGTTTGAATTGTTTGATTTCTTACTCGCAATCGCAAGAGTGCTTTTCTTTATAAAACATAGTTACCTGTGACATTAGAAAACAAAATTTGTAGGTGTATTATTATGACAGTAGGTAGTTTCAGGTAGTTTAGATCGACAAGTCAATGATGAACGAGGTATAGTGAAAGCGATTTTTCTCAAACGCCGCTGGCACCACATAGGCTGAAGCTCAAATGCGGCAGCTTTGAATTTGCTTCCGCTGAAATTACAAGCTGTATAGGTACTTACCTGCAGCAGTAGGTATGAACATTTTGTGATGAGGTGGTGCCTGTAAAACAAGGCAAAAATCTGGACAGGGTCTGTTTCTCTGGCCTACCTTTCGGGAAAATCACAATCGTGCAAGTCATCAACGTTGGTGGTATATTTATTCCATGGTGAGGGCTGCGGTATACATCGAAATCCAACAGACACGCGAGTTTCGGACCTAGTGGGGCCAATTTTCACGACAATAAGCATAGCATAACCCATAACCAACAAAACAAAATAATGAAATTGACTTTGACAGCATTCACATGAATTGACGTATGTGGAATTGACCAATGATGAGTAGCGTAGCAATCTTGCAACTCTCGGAAATCACTGCAGTGGCACCAACCTTACGGAGAAAATAACTGTATTTTCAAATTTATGTAATTATTACATCTGATTTTGGGTCATCATTGAATGATTAATTGCTCTTTATTAATCAGGTATACTGCCGACTACTTCGTGATGTAAATATTCAACAGCTAAATCGGTCTAAAATCATGTAACGTGAAAAAAGCAGAATGACATTAGCGTCCCAACAAAATAAAACAATTGAGGTTTAGCGGCCGAAAAGGGAAATATTGACATTAGCGTACAAAAAAAAGACACTTTTGGGACGTCAAAAAGGACGTAAAGAAAGCTTTTGTGTGTTGGTCGCCTAAAAAGGAAGCTTTTGTGTGTTGGTCGCCTAAAAATATGATTTATAATCCGAAGGGGGGAGGGGACGCAAAAAAAGAAAGGTTGGGAAACCCTAATTTAGATGCTACCGGGTGATCATTTGGAAGGTATCCACCTGTAATAAGTCCTGATTCTAATGAATTTTTCTTCGAGCAAGAACAGGTCGATTTTCAAACTGAGGATCAGAGGAACACCTAGAACATACAATCATACATTGGCCAATTGCTATCTACAGTGTGTTCCAAAAAGTAGGTGCTATGTGCCGTAGCTTAATACCATCCGATGGAGGACACTGAGGTAAGTCTGGATCTGCAAGAAAAAAATATTTGGCCATTGGTTACAATTACAAACTACAGGTTGTTTTCTGAGCAAATTTTGAAAGACCAAATTTTACCCCGGTGCGGTGCCGGTGTGCATAATCGAACGAAATTTGACAGCAATAGTCCTCTATTTAGACTGTGCATTTTTGTTTCTCCATCGGCCATGTGTAGTCTCACTAGAGGAGTATTATAAGTTAGTGTCAAATTTCGTTCGATTATGTCAAAGCGTTACCAAATTATTATCATCGTTCTAAGTTTGAACGCATACATGAAAACACCCGGCTGTATCTTCGTAGCCGATAGAAAAATACTTTTTCCATTTGCTGATCTAGACTCACCTCGGTGTTCTTCATCCGACGTTAAGCTATGCCACATACTTTTTGAAACAGCCTGTGTAGCCGTTTTGCCCCCACACACCTCAACTTTGAAAATTCATTTTGTTTAATTCATTGAACGTGGGTCTATTTCCGCTGCCACAGTCAGTCACCAACGCCGGTGAATGCTTTTCTACTATACGCCGGAAAAGTCAAACCGCTGTCTATTGCAACACAGAGTAGGGAGCTTCAACGACCACCAACATCGCATGAGGTCGGCACCATCGTTTACATTTTACGTGCTATATGAATGAGGAATCCTACAGATCACCGATCACCATCATCAAAATCCAACGGACACGTGTTTTGACCAATTTGGGTCTCATCAGTGTTCGGGCATTCGTAAAAGTCAGGAATTAGAGATTTTGAAGACGTCAGTGTAATCACGGTGGTCAACTCGGTTTTGCATTAGCGTTTTCAAAATCTCTGATACCTGCCATTTACTGTCATGTGGTCCTCAAGGTAAATTGATGAACACAAAAAAAATAGTTGAAACATAAACAACTGTGTATAACTTTTATTTATGCATTTATTGTAGCTTTATTGTACAAAAGCCTTATAGATGCCGGCCAGTATCGCGAAACCGTCGGCAAATTTTAACGATAAAATAACATTGTGAGAAGACTATAGAAGATATTTCAAGGCATCCTTCTCGGCATCCTTGAATACTACATTTCTACAAGCCTGAGTGGAGACTTCTTACAACAAAATAAACAAGTGAGTACGTTTTTTATGCATACGAATTTGCAATTTGCCTCGCTTCACTTTCTGTTCCCACTGACAGCTCTGCAAGGAAATATAACTATTCTCTCACAGAACTGTCAGTGCGGAATGAGAAGCGTGTGGAACTTACTATAGAGTTCCTTATCAGTGACGGACATACAATGGGCATTTTTCAACGATGGATTTGTTTTTAGATATTGGGTAATAAAGAGATACCTACCTAGGTAGGTGTACATAATTATGAGACAACTCGCGAGCTCAGATCTTGTACCTATTATTCCATTCCAAGCTTCAAGCGAGCAATCCAAGCAATTCAAAAATGACAGCTTGCCACCAATATGCGTTGATACACCAATCCAAGTACTTACCCACCATATAGAAACAAATCCATCGGGAGATAACATTTCCAGACCAATTTCGGGATGTTGACTTGATATTAGAAATTCTTTGTTGTCCATTTTTCCACATGAGTAGGTATGAGTAATAATACTAATAATCTTTCAGGCCTCAACATTCGAGGAAAACTGGGTGCGGAGGAGTATAATTGGGAAAACATCAGTGTAATGCATTTTTGCAATTTCCCGTCAGCACCAGCAGCAGTAGCACACACGACCTCAGGCAATGCACCACTAGAACCCCAGCACGTTAATCGTCTGAATAGGGATGCATAATTTAACGACCCGCACATTGTCCCCGGGTCTCCTTGAATTTTCGTACCGAGGATTCCGACGAGAAAAGCTGAACCGGCACTGACAATGCAATTCCCTGAATTATTCAAATCCTAACGTATGCTGGCTATTTCTTAAAATACATACCTCCATCTATGAATGGTCTGTAATGTCTCCGTGCCTGGTAAATATTTAATATATATGACGATGGATTTTCGCCTGACTTTTCAGTTCTTACCACCTAATAATAAAATTGCAAGACCCACCTAGAAAGATACTGAAGATTTTCTGTTTGTTTTTTCTCAGGATTAGCGTCTTCAAATTCATTTCGATGTGATCAAATATGCTTAAAATATGAAGGAACATCTTTGATTTATATTTCTTTGGACTCCAACGCTTCGCAAGGAAATAAGTACCTGATGCTCGTTGAATATTCAATATAAATATTTGAATATTGCTGAAGGGTTTTCGCCTGATTTTTCAGTTCTTACTACCTAATAATAAAATTGCAAAGCCCACCCAGAAAGCAACTTCAGATTTTCTGGTTTTCTCAGAATGGGCGTCTGTCTGTGAATTCATTTCGATGAGGGCAAAAATGATCGAAATTTAAAAAGAAACGTCTTTGGTTGATATTTCATTCAAACTCCAACGCTTTGCAAGGAAATAAGTACCTAGGTAAGGCTGTAAAGTTGTGATGTTGTGATTTAAAAAGAATATTGTTATATTTTCAATTTTCTTTTACTGGCAACATTATCCTGCAACTGCCAAACCAAATGGAATAGTATAAACGCCTGCGGGCTTTAGATTTTAGCGTTTCAAATTATTACGAGGGAAAAGCAAGCATTCAATTAGTGAATCAGTCAGCCAATAAACTTGGTTTTTACAAACAGCGAAAAGGTAAAATGAATGCTTGTCAAGCTTTATATTTCTTGTTTTATGGTCCCAGGGAATAAAATGACTATGGAAAAGCCCATTCTCTCATTCCTTGTCTAAATTCGCTGTGCAGGTTTCACTCCCAGTTTTCCGTGCCTGGGTAACATTATTCTCTGGAACTGTGGTAAACTGGGAAAAATTTCAATATTTCTACTCAAGGCGAGAGTGCCACACTAAACAACATCTCCCTACTCTCTGTATAAGTATACACTTAAACTATTCCTCGTAAACACCTAAAATTTCTATAGGAAACTTTTCAAAAGATTTAATCAACGGCATCGCAGATCTACGAGGATGTGTTTCATTCGAACTTAAAGTGAGTTACGCTGGAATCGTGAGTAAACCAATGCGCAAAGCACTCAATGGTAAATCAATGAGGGTTAAGATCCATAAAATCTACATTAACAATACACTGTTAAATTTGTGCCAAAAAATAGCGAACTACAAATTAAACTTCAGGCCTTAAGGATTTGTCTTGAGTGGCAACTCTCTTCAAAACATTGTATTTGTAGTGGGTACCAAAAAGTGTAAGGTCATTAGAGTCATCGCCTGCTATTCAGAGCCCCTATACTTGTGCCCCTTAACGAAAGTATTTTATATTATTTGGATCTTTTGGTTTGATGGTCAGAAGTGCCACTACGGCAGAATTTTCGAGGTCCATAGATTCCATATACCGTAGTATTGTTTGAGTGCCCCATTACTGGAATACTTGGTGATCACTGGAATATATTAGAATATATATTTGTACTGTTACGGTATTCGGGTTCACCTATTTCAAAATAAACGCGCTGATTTACTTGTAAATAAACTGCGCTAAGATTAACTACTACCGATTAACTAAATAACGCACACAATCATTATTCGCTTAGAAATTCACAATGTTGCTTGAGATGTTATCGCCACGGTCGCTCGATTCCAGCTCTCCCCGATGCCAGGTTGAGTTCCTCTCTTATAATGGCATCGAAGGTTCTAGATGCTTCCTGTTTAATCGTTGGAGTTTCCAGCACACAAGGATTTTTCTGTTATCTGCGTCGAGATGGATCCCAGAGCCGAACGGAATATACGCGTACCTTCTACGGCACCTCCACCAGAAGTCTCGACGTGTCGTGACCTACCGCTGCAGTCTCTCGATGCTTCCCGAATGCAATGCGGAAATCTAGATTTCTCTGGAAAGGGCCGGGATGGTCGCGAGCTTCGTAACAATATAATATTAGTGGAATACTAGGGTGATTTTCCAGAAAGGACCCCACCTCCAATTTTTCGCTGTACAATGTTTAAAAAAAAAAAAACTGAAGCAAGCCGATGTTTTTTAGGGGGATATATAGCTAGCTATATGCTAGCTATATGTCCCCTATTTTCCTTAGCAACTCATTTAAAATTTGAACATGAGTACATACTCCAACTTTATGCATATAACCCAATAAAGGCAATCCTAGTTTTTCGAAACATTCACTTGATAAAAGACCACAAGCTGAATGATCAAAAAATTCTCTTATCTGAAGAAAGATGATATGGAAACGGGTTAAGCAAACTTGAAGCCCTTGGAATTTACCTTTTAAATAAAATAACGATGTCTTAACGCTGAACGAACAAACAAAAAGAGCGAACTCCACTTTTTGAGGCATTTGAACAAGTAACAAGCCACCGGAGACCGAGACACCTTCAATACCCACCTATATTGGATATCTTTCATTATAATAACAAAAAATATACGCCTTACTATGCATGGCATTGATACATGAATCAGATTTCTACAAACTGATAAGTGATAACTGATAACCCCACATCAACCTCAACTGCAAATGTAAATTTATGATTCTCTCAGTCTTCCCACAAGTTTTTTTTTGTAAAGTTGTTTGTTTCTACTGACTGGTTTCGAGGGCCTCCTGAACATCATAATGTTACGAAGCTCGCGACCATCCCGGCTCTTTCCGGAGAAATCTAGATTTCCGCGTTGCATTCGGGAAGCATCCAGAGACTGCAGCGGTAGGTCACGACACGTCGAGACTTCTGGTGGAGGTGCCGTAGAAGGTACGCGTATATTCCATTCGGCTCTGGAATCCATCTCGACGCAGATACCAGAAAAATCCTTGGGTGCTGGAAACTCCAACGATCGAACAGGAAGCATCCAGAACCTCCGATGCCACTATAAAAGGGGAACTCGACCTGGCATCGAGAGAGAGTTGGAATCGAGCGACCGTGGCGATAACATCTCAGACGACATTGTGATTTTCTAAGCGATTAATAATTGTGTAAGTTATTCAAGTAGTTGTATCGGTAGTAGTGAATAAAGTGCAGTTTGTTCTCAAGTAAATCAGCGCGTTTAATTAAGAAATAGGTGAACTCGAATACCGTTACAATAATAATTAATTGAACACATAAATAAACATAATAAACATCTTTATAAAAAACTTGTGTGTGGAAAGACTGAGAAAATCATAAATTTACATAATTATACAATCCCACTGAGAGATGGAGAAGAAATTTCTCAAAAACTCAACTGCAAACACGGGTAGATACCCACCACTGATAATATTATAGAAAATCGTATACAACCAACAACCAACCTATACCGGACCTTCCACGGAAGTTTATTTTGTGGAACTTAATGGAGGAAATTTAATGTAAAATGAATTTTGTTTCATTATAAAAAACCATTTACCTATATTCACGCATGATCAAATTACAAACAAATCAGAACCGCTTTTTTTCAATCAAATACTTCTTTTTTCCATCCTCTCGGATTAATTTTCCTTTTCCCTCTTGATTTACTCAGCTATTCACAAGTCTCATGCCTAAAAATAAAAATATATACATATTTATACATACTCGTAGCTACTTATGGAAGTATTCACATTGCGTAATGTGAATGCTGGACGTGTTGCTTGAATTATGTACGAAAAATTGAGGCAAAAATAATTTTGGTAATAGGTAGAGAATTTGTGACCTCTCGGAACGTATAGCAGGTCGTAGCGGTGCGTAGCATAATATGTTACGTAATATTACGTTACGTAGTACCTACGTTGCCCCGTGCTTGAGAAACACTCAAGGCGTCTAGTGCTGAACTGGCTGAAGTCGGAGCTGAGAGAGGGCTATGAAACTGTGTTGAGCACCAACCAAACCGCAGGTTGCACGCCTGTGTGTGCTCTAGAGTTGAGACGGCTGGTTCGTTTCAACTTCCAGGTTGAACACATCATAACTTGATTTGCAAGGCTTCTGAAAAATTGGTTCTGCCCCCGAGGTTGCATTGTAGAGCAACTTATAGCTGGATGTCGCCTTGTTGAATAAGTCGACTGAAAAAAACACTTTCCCGACAAGTAAGTATCCAGGAACCTTTGGAAATTTTTGTTCGAAACGTCCTTTCGGATGGGGAGTTGGAATTAAAGAGAGAGATTGAAAATATCTTGCAGGAATTTGAAAGTTTTGATAGTAAAATTTTAATTTCTCAGGAAAACCTCAAATCTTTTTCCAAATCATCTTATTGTGAGAAATCGTCAATTGAGGCTTCACTTTAAGCTCCATCATCCAAGTCCGGTCTCGATAACCAAAGCCGGTTTTACATTTTCAACGGGAGAATTCCCGGGAAACTGGCATAAAACTTGTTGAAAAATGTTCAAGAATCAGTTAGCTCTTCTCCAAAAAAAAGGCAAAAATCTGTTCACGGGATAAAAAGCTTGAAAATTTGCAGTTTTTCCAGAGAAAAAAACTCGAAAACCGTGGGCCCGATTATAAAAAGTTTTCATCCAAGAATCAAATCAATCTATTCTCCAATTTCCATTCCCAGCATGTCTGCACCTAAAATGGATATTTCATGGGCTCACACCGCATGCGAAGTTTGCACTGCAGTTTTTTCAAATTCACGGAATGAGCACTGAGCAAATTTCATTTGAGGGCTCAGATGTTACTCGAAGTCTTGCCAGGATAAATAAAAACTTCAAAAGAACGTGTGGCAAGAACTTTGCTAGAATTGCGATTGAAATTGCGAATAAAACTAAAATCGAGTTATAAATCGTACTTTACTATTAGTACGGTGGTTAAGCGCCAAAAAAAGCTCGAACTATGCATTTTGAGCTTAAGCAATGCGCTTTTGGGGTTCGATTGGGGATACCCAAACCTTAATTTCAAGAGTTGGAGACATCGGTGCACTCAATGCGGAGGGGGTCTGGGGGGCCCTTGAAAGTTGAAGGTGCGAGGCTCCCCACCAAATCACCATACCACCACGTAATTCCTACTTGGATGTCATCAAACGACTCTAACCTACACATTGACAACATTTGTTACCATGTCCCAACAGTTCTTCACACTGAAAAAAATTAATTCTTATGACAGATCGGAAAAAACTGTTTTTCTCGATTCTTCATCCCCACAACAAATAAACTGCCAAGTTTGGTGTCATTTCAAAGTAAACGGCATCCTCTGATTTCATTCACTGAGTCAAAATGTTTGTGATACCACCGTGCAAAGAATGGCACGCCAAGAAGTGAGCATTTTTGAGCACCTCATTTAACAGTAGTTTCTTGACTGATACCAATCGATATGATTGATAATTTTGTCATGGATCAATAACTTGAACTCTTTTGTAACGGTAATGCATGTAAATGAAACTCGACACAAGCGTGGAGGCCTGGAAAAAATATTTGTCTCCAGCGGTCGAATTTATTTCACGCCTACTGAGCGTTAGTTTGTTGGGCTCAGGCAGGCAGCGCAGCGTTTGGATAGGTTTGGGGACAAAATTTTCATATCTGTCTATGAAGCTGAGTAGCATAATTCTGGAAACTGATCTGAGAATCATCAAAGATTATTTTGACGGTCACTAGGTACCCCCATGGGGATTAACTGCACAGAGATCATGGCTGACGACGGAGGGCATTCAACTTTTAAAGTGTTATTTTCTTTTTTCCTCTACCAACCTTCAAGGTTGTTATCATTTTGTACGTGTAAGTTTTCTTATGTTTGGAGAAGAAATAATTTTATAAAAACAACCGTGAAAATGACTGTCAGAGTGGCAGAGAATAAGATCTTGGGCGTTGAATTCCCTCTGCCGTTAGCCATCACTTCTGCAGTTAACCCCCATGTGGGTACTGACCGGCAAAACAATCATTGATGATTCATAAATCAATTTCCAGAATTAAACTGCTCAAATTTCCAGATAGATATGAAAATTTTGCTTCCAAAGCTATCCAAACGCTCCCTACCTGAGCCCTGCGAACTGACGCTCAGTAGGCGTGAAAAAAAAATCGACCGCTGGAGAAAAAAAAATTTCCCAGGCCTTCACGCTCGTGTCGAGTCTCATGCACATGCATTATCGTTACAAAAGAGTTCAAGTTATTGATTCATGACCAAATTATCAATCATATCGATTGGTAACAGCCAAGAAACTACTGTTAAATGAGGTGCTTGAAAATGCTCACTTCTTGGCGTGCCATTCTTTGCACGGTGGTCTCACAAACATTTTGACTCGGTGAATGGAGTCAGAGGATGCCGTTTACTCCAAAATGACACCACACTTGGCAGTTTATTCGTTGTGGGGATAAAGAATTGAGAAAAACTGTTTTTTCGGATCTGTCATAAGAATTAATTTTTTTCAGTGTGAAGAACTATTTGGACATGGTAACAAATGTTGTCAATGTACAGGTTAGAGTCGTTTGATGGCCTCCTAGTAGGAATTACGTGATGGTATGGTGATTTGGTGGGAAGCCTCGCACCTTCAACTTTCAAGGGCCCCCCAGACCCCCTCCGCATCGAGTGCACCGATGTCTCCAACTCTTGAAATTAAAGTTGAGGGACCCCCAATCAAACTCCAAAAGCGCATTGCTTAAGCTCAAAATGCATAGTTCGAACGCTTAACCACCGGACTATATGATGACCCTCTCTTACGGCGGTCTGAACTCTGAACCCCAACATGATATAGAGCATTAGGTCTCCATACTTGGTTGGTGGTTGGTGCCTACTTCTACTACTCTATGATGCCACGAAACTCATGGATGTTGTTTTTTTTCCTATGCTGTTTACTTTAGAAAGCCAGTTGCTGTGCAAAATCCAACGCAAAATACGCCACCTTCGTTATAAAATAGAGCAAGGCTCCTTCGAGCAAAAAACATCGCTAATGAAAATGAGAACCAACAAATGCGGCAAGAGTTGAACAATAATATACCTAGTCGGACATTTTTAGTCGATTACTCTTTTCCCATCAACAACACTCAACAGGATTCAGGAGTCGAGACACAATGAAAGCTCTGGATTTACCCACCTGACGAGTGACGAACGAGTATGGCCAACAAGCTCAGCGGCGCGGCGGATGCCTTCATTATTGCCTTTCCCATTCTGTTTTCATCATCAAAATTGTATAAAACCCAACTATTATTATTACCTATTATTATTCTAGGATGTTGACGGGAATATTATAATAGTGGAGTGACGTAATTTAACACGCTATTCTGGAAATAATAATTCGAGCATTATTACCATTGTGCATTTACCCGTACCTGTGCATAATATAACCAACAGGCAGGTGGTAGGTAGTAATCACAACAGAGCTTTTATGTGCGGATCACGTGGATAGATGTGCGACTGGAAACACGTGGGACGTCGGTCACGTTGCTGATGAAATGACGAAGAGGTACGAAATAATTATTAATGTACAAGGAAAACGTGCCAGTACTGCCAGTGCCACTTAGGGGCTTGAGAATGCAAAATGCTGCCCGTTGCAATAAGTGGCAAAAGCGTTTCGTAAACATCTTTCTGGAATGAAATCCCGCCATTCTTATCCGTGTGGTTTACGCCTGACATAACACTTCATTATTTTGAAGTGAAACTTCTGTTGAGAGGGTGCCAGGGTGTAAGTCAAATCAAATCGAATCAAATAAATTTCTTGCAATAATAGCCAGTTCCACCAGCGAATTTAATCATTGTTAGCTAATTGAGAGATTTTCTCTGGTGAATATTGGCTCAGTGACCACTGAAAACACAAGTTTCACGAAATATTATGGGAAAATGTTTAGACCACAACAGCTTCTATGCATTTTCCGTGGTGATTCAACCAGCACTGATCTAGAATCCCTCAGAGAAAATGCCTCAATTAGTTAGCAATGATCAACCTAGCTGGTGGAACTGGATGTTAAAGGTACAATTGACCTTATTACAAGGATGACGACCGTAAAAATCACAACTTCAACCAAAAATCAATACTTGAGTAAATTAATGTGGGAATGCAGGGTGTGAATGCATTGTATGCCAATGAAATGAGAGACAGCACCAGCAGTGCTGAACCGTGGCACTGGGTCCAAAGTAAGAGAGCCCACTCAACAGCCCACCGGCGTATGACTGTCTCCTCCAATTCTCATCGGTCGTCCCATGAATTATTATGGAGGAAATGTGAAACACCCTGTATGTTGGTAGGCAGGTATTATGTAAGTATAAACTTCTTGATAAACTCTCTTTTGATTAGGAGCTCTGAAACTGTTTGGATGCCGGTTGATGGTAGATACAGCTGCTTTCAAGCCATTTCGTGGATTGCACTTTCAGTCAAAGTTGAACTCTAATCTGTTTGAGAAGAGGGTGAAACCCAACGTCAAACTCTTGTGTGTCGCCAAGAAGGTTTCTTGGAAATCTGTGACATCTATTTCAACCCGTGCAATATCTTAAATCTCAATAAAAAGCGCACACGTGGCAAGCGATGCAGATGATACTACACCGGAAAGATTAGATTGAAGGAAAATTGAATGATTTCGGTCGCCAGCTTGGGGTATAGTTACAATATGATATGCGCATACATCACCTGTTGATTTTGCATAAAAGTTCGAAACTCCATCGACTCGCGTTCATCACAACCCACCTCAGTGCACTGCTCTTTCATCATCTAGTCCGCATGTATCATATACCTACATTCAAACTTACAAAAGCTCGAAAAAACCTGTAATTTCCTATATTTTCTGGCACAAGTCAAGTTCCAGTTGTGGAAACTCTGAAATTAGAACATTTTCCGTTTCAATATCAATTGTTAATTTATCAACTTCTTCCTGCTGCTTTCCAGATTTGCTGCTTGTAGTACAAGAAAGATAGATTTCAACCTCGGAATAAATATGGACGAATTTTTTTCACTGTTAGAGGTGTTCAGATTTGAAAAATTTTCAGGAGTCATTGAATTGGAGTGTATTCTTTACGAAAATCATCTACTCGATGTTTGATTTTGTTTCTCGAGTTAAAAAAAAATCGATTCGGACTTGAATCGGCCCGGCGCCGCTTCTACTAATGACCAGAACACGACAACATGCACCTTTAAATGAAAGTAGCACAAACTATTGAAAAACTGATAGCTTATCTTTGAAAATTCGAGGATTTGTGCAAAACTGAATTCCCTATAACATAAACAAAATCGCCGTGAATCGCACTGCAGGATTTTGAGTTATTCGAGGAGGAGGATAGCCTTTCGTCAAGATTCGTACTCTATGAACTGTTACCTTTCCCCTCAAATTACTCAAAACCCTGCAGTGCGATTCATGACGGTTTTGTTTATGTTATAGGGAATTCAGTTCTGCACAAATCATCGAATTCCCAAAGATTTGTTGTCATTTCTTCAATAGTTCGAGCTATTTTCATTGAAAGGTGCATGTTGTAGTGTTCTGGTCAGTAGTAGACGACGCGTCGGGCCGGCTCAGGTTCAAATCGATTTTTTAAACTTGAGAAACAAAATCAAACATCGAGTTGATGATTTTTGTGAAGAATACACTTCAATTCAATGGCCCCTGAAAATTTTTCAACGATGAACATCTCTAACAGTGAAAAAAAATTCGTCAAAATTGTCAAAGAAAAAACAAGTTTTTTCAAGTTAACTTGTTCAAACTTGTTTTCATCCAAATCAACACATCGGATTCGAGTTCAGGAGATTAAATTTAATCGGAAAAGATACCAAACTTGTCGTGATCGTTTCTACATGACCAGAAAAACAAAATGGACCACCTAGCAGGGCTTCGCCTCCCCACGGCCCTCTTTCAACAGTGATCGACATTTTTTGTGCCAAAATGGTATCAACGGGATATGATGCGTCGAATTATAACGTATTTGTTTCCAATGGATTGACGGGTTTCATGCCCTCCATTTTAAGTTGCAATTTTTCACCCCCCCTCCAATAGCTCAAAACCCCCGGGTGCGATTTTTGGCGATTTTGGATATGTTGTAGAGCACTCAATTCTGAACAGAATATCAAATTTTCAGGACGTCCATATATTCTCCGAGGTTTGGCCGATTTTTTCACTATTTTTCCTGTACTATTGGCGTTCACCTGCAGACAGTGGCGTATCACGATAATTTTCACTTGTCGGCTGGGTGGCTCAGAAGCTTAAACCAACGCGCTCACAACCCATATTCCTACGCTTCCTCTCAGACCGAGGTTCGATTCCAGCCGGCGCACACAGGCGGAATTTCAAAAAATCGTGGACGAAAACCAAAAATAAAAATATTGAGTTGATCAGGAACTATCCACTTTAAAATATTCTTGGATAATCTAGCTATAATTATCAGGTACCCTCAGCTTAACAAGTGCAAGGATAAAAAAGATACAGCGATATGAAGTTCATGCTGAAAAAAAGCTGTCACCAGTTATCAGTTTTGGACTTTTTCTTACTCGTTTCGAATGGCCCTTGACACATTGCCATGTGAATTTATTCAATCCAAATATATGGAGTCTATAGCAGGACGTCTGTATTACATTTACATATAGATATTTCATTGGAAAATATCCACTGGTCATCCCCAAAAAATAATATTTGAAGTAGAGTTTTCAATCTTCGAAAAAAGTGAATTTTTGTTTACCTGTAGACAAAAAGTATCCTATCGAGCACGATCGAGCAGCGATTTTTATATTTTTATAACCCAAAAGGTATACTGTACATGTTCCAGGCAACATCTTTTGCTATAACTTGCTATATTACGAGAAACTAATTTTTTTGTTGACTTTGGAGTACATAAATTCGCAAAATAACGCACCACTCGAATTTTAACCAAATTTGAAAACTTGGTTCTATTGAACCGCTTCTCCTATACAGAGTGTTCCACTTTTTTTTCAATATTTAAAAATATGGTAGAGCATCGAAAAATAAGTAGTTTCGCAAATAAAAGAAAAATAATAAAAAATAAAAAGTTTCAATTTTCGAGATGTGACAAAAACCAATATGACCATCTTGTATGCATACATCAACTTATGATGTGTACCAAATTTTATCAAAAATTCATTGATTGAACTCGAAGTAATAAAAAAAAATCATTTGCAAAACTCAACTCTATCTCCGTTATAATGCGTTTCCGATTTTTTTTTTCGAGAAAGTCCACATATTTTTTGATATTCTACTATCTCCTGAAATATTGACAAAAAAGTGTAACACCCTGTATGTGTACCTTAATTCTTAATTATCAAGACAAAAATTTAGTTTTTTTCAACCAATACTTCAATTTTAGATTCCCGATCGGAGTTTATTACCGTAGGCGTAGCAAAAAAATAAGCTAGTTCGTATCTTACAATTTTGTCAAGCTCCTAACTTCATGGATAAGTGCAAGCCATTTGCTAAGTCAAATCAAACAAGTTACCGGATGTAACGACCAGGACTTGTCATCGAAAACCAAAAAAATGAATGATTCTCAAAAGTAGTGAAACTTGTCCAATACAAGCTGTAAAGGAGGTATAGGAAAGATAGTGAGAAAATCTTTTAATAATTTTGACAGAGCTGTTTTGGAGGATGTAAAGTCAATAAATTTTGAAACCTCACTAACTACCCTCATCAACCCAAGGAGACTTTTTTCCACTATTTTTCCTGTAATCTGGAGCTTGGTATTGGACCAGTTACGTAAATTACAAAATTTTCGCCGAATAACTGGAAATACACCTTCTCTCCGCCCTACTCGCTAAACTCGGAATCAGTTAAATGGAATTTAGCTATAGGATCATCACTTTATTGAATATCTACAATATACACCAATCTACGTGTCAAAAAAACATTTTATACGAAATAATTTTTCCATGAGGTCTACGCGACGTTCTAAAACATTTATTTTGTTTCTGTTCACAAAAAAAACAGTTTTTTTTTGTGATTTTTGAAGAATTACATTCAATCTAGCTATTTTTAAGCGAATTCCTGCAAAAAAAGTAAAAAAAAAATCAAAATTTAATTTTGTCCACGATTTTTTGAAATTCCGCCTGTGTGCGGCGGAAGAAACATTTCTGGGCCAAACACCGCTAAAAACGTTGAAATCATGGTGTTGTAGGAATTATTATGATTGTGAATAATGAAAACTGTTTGTAACGAAAATTTGGAATAAAAGTGTCAAAACTCCTATGGCCGAATGCAAGGTCGAGCAGGAGAAAACAAAATTATTATAATTTTCACTTGATCGTGAGCTTCTATTGTGCGACTGAAAAAGTGCGATTCTTTAAATAATAACCTACCGTCAGTTACAGAAACTTGCATTATTATAGGCAGTTGCAGGAATCTACCGGCAGTTACAGGAATCTACCGGCAGTTACAGAAATCTACCGTCATTTCCGTTATTGGCAGTGATGCCACCTTCCGCTACAGTCACAAACCGCCATTAACCGCAGACACGAACCTGCATTAAGCACAGACACAAACCTACATTACCAAAATATTTCAGAAAAGATACGAACCTTGATTACCAACATCTGCAATAGTGCCCTTCACCGCCATTAAGCACAGAGACAGCACATCTGCTGTGTTACTTTCGGTTACTTTCGGAAAAAATCTCTTTCCGATATTGTTTAAAACTTTATCAATTTTTTCACATGTGTTTTGTTGACTCAAATGTGACACTCGTTGTATCAAGTGTGATACATATTATTAATCAGGATGGAAAGTGGAATCGATTCTCATATTACAGTAAAGGGTGTCCAATTTGTGAAAAATGTTCGATAATGCACCCTGCAAGTGACGTATCACAGAAATTTTTTCGTGGATCAATTTGAAGCCTACAGAAAAAATCGTATAAGAATCAATTTCCATTTTCAAAAGTGTATTTGAGGGGATGTCTTCAGAGCGAGGAATATAATTCATACGTGAACACTCTGTACAAGAAACAGAAGGCGGTAAAATGTCGAAAACCGTTTCGAGATGTTGATACAAGGTTTTCGAAATTATAATTAGAAAAATTCTACAATTGTTTTTGAAAAAGTTACTCACGCCTTGAAATGGACCACTTTGCACTCCATCTTTTGTCGTCCTGTATATCATACAGTCTATTGGCGAACACGATATCCAAATATGAAACTTGCAGTCAAAAGAACGTCCGAATCATCAACACCAACAACTGAACAGGCGGAAGACGGAGATGATTTTTTTCTTCAACAGAACCAGTAACCGGGGCCTTTGGGTCAGAATGAATGCCTCAGATGGGGCCTCTGTCAACTCTCAGGCAGAGTGAGTGTGTAGGATTTCTGGGTGTGTGGGTTGACGCGAGGCTTTCGTGGGAGCCGCATGTGGCCCATTTGTTCGGCAATAAGTTGTCGACTGCATGCTTTGTCCTGTGGCGCTTACGGTCACACCATGTTCCTCGACGTTTTCGAGCTGTACTACTTCGGTCATGTTTAGTCAGGCATCTTCTCCTGGGGATCAAGTTGTCATGTTGCTGACCTGTTGCTTATGCAGAAGACGATCCTCCGAACCATGTGTTTCAAGGGTAGATTTGAAAGCTGTCGCGAGTTGTTCGAGCGACTCGGAGTTTTGACGGTGTCATCCCTCTACATCCTCGATAAACGTAACAGACACAACCACCATCACACAAAAATGTTCGCGTTGCGAGTGGGCAACAGCTTCAGGCCAAAACACCAATAATGGTGTACTTGCCCATTTTTTTTATTGGCTTAATCGATAGTATGGGTGAAAATATTGTACCCGTATTTTTTCTTTTTTCCACAGTCTCCATCCAACGGATCCTTGGTCTCCTTTTGCTTCTTGTTCCCTCAAATGTTTCATCTACAATTCTCTTCACAATCCGTTCACTACTCATTCTTACAACGTGTCCGGCCCAACGGAGGACTGCTTTACGGACCACCTGCGATACTGTCCATTCTCACCCTTCACTGGTCCATATATTCTTCTTAAAATCTTTCGCTGAAACACTGACAATCTTTCTGCATCTTTCTTCGACATGGCTCATGTTTCAGCTCCATACACAAGTACTTGCTGCATCATGCGCTTATACAGTTTCACTTTGGTACACTGACTTACACATTCTTTTGTCGATTTCCTTCGCCACGGTGTATCTTCCGTGATCAGCATCCCCAAGTAAATGAACTCCTTGACTAGTTCAAATCTTAAACTACCTCACCGAACATTCTCTTCTGTGGCGTCCTTGAATTTTTCCACCTCACGTTTCATGAGTTTGATCTTCTCTTGGTTGACCTGCAGTCCCATTCTGTTTGCTTGTTTCTTTTTTCGAGTGTATCAAATGTCTCTCTCACTGACTCCCGATTTTTATCGACTATCGAGATGTCGTCCACATATGCAAGGATCTGGTACGATTTGTTCAAAATTGTTCCCTTCACATATCTTCGCTCTTCGTACCATCACCTCAAGCACTCAATTGAGCAACAGTGTCGACAACGGATCCCCTTGCTCTAGTCCAACTTTAACATCAAAGTTGTCTGACCAAAAGTTGTGGACAAACTCTCCTTCTACTCGTACTGAGCTATCGTTATCGCTTGAAGTCAGCATTGTTATTGAAATTTGTTGTTTGGAGGAAATCTGCAACTCTCCCAATGCCAGCTTCACTTCAGACCTCTTGACACGATCGTATGCCTGCTTGTAGTCAACGAAGAATATCTTGACCCTCGATAAACCCCAGTTTGTCAGTGTTATTTTCTAATAAAGAAAATATTAGATGATGCTTTTGCTTTATTTTAAATGTAGAAATTGGATCGAGCCACTCCACTAATTTTGTAGTTGCCGATTGAGGTGGAACAAATCCAAGTTTAATAGGGTAGTGACCACCATCCAAAAATATAGAAACATACTAATCGAATGTAGAGCCTTAATAACAAGAATACGTTTCGTGAAAATTCAAAAAAAAAGTTCCAAGTGTCTCAAAATCTGCCTTGAAAGTGGCTACTTTTGCGAACGATTTCAAATGTACCGAGCTGTAAGGCGGGCTGTGACGTTTCAATCTTTTGACAGTAGTGGGGATGACTCCACCTCCGTTGTCTGTGTGTCAGTGTTGACGTTGACGTTTGCCAGCATAACATAACCATTGAAGTCTGATGTAGTCTTGAAATATTCATAAACCATGAAAGATTTTACCAACTTTCCATATTTTCAAGCAAAACAACTAAACAACACGAATCACCGCACAGATACACAAAGCGTTAACAATATAACAATCAGCTGTTATGAGCGTTGACGGGTTGACGCTAGTGCTTTTTGTAGTAAGTTCTGTAGTGTTGTCAAGCCTGCTTCTCCGCCTATGAAAGATTGTGACGTCATCGCGTCAAATTTGAAATGATCGAAAACTTTCATAAATTTTTTTTACCAAGAAAACTTACGAAAAAAAATCTGTTAACTATATAGCGTCACTTATCAAGAAGTGAACTTTAAAAAAAAAATCGGTCACTACCCTATTTTACGAGACATTTTTTCAAATTGCGAATTGAAGTATGTACCTACCCAGTTCTTTTGTTTGCAATATATGCCCTACATTAATTTGTTCATCCGGGGATTATCCGTAATTTGAAAATACTTTGGCGTTCCATACACATTGGTATTTTATGCAATGCTTATTTGACTAAATTGCATTTGAGGAGCAACAGTTCAACAGTATCACAGCAATAAAACAAAACTGTCGTATAACCCAAAAGTTATAAAGCAACTTTGCTAGTTATGTGGTAATTATGCAACCGACTAAACACCATAGCAAACACTTGTTACCGGAGCCTTCGTTTAATGGCGTCACATTTAGAGAGGGATCATGTAGAGGTATCAGGAATTATTTCTTTGCTAGTTATCTTTTGAATTTAGTAGGCTATTAGTACGAAGGCAGAAAAGTTTTGACCTGTACTACCTGAAATGGATGATTACCGCTACCGGACGCCGCTTGGAATATTTATTCACAGATATGTTCTAAACAACATACTAAAAGTCACAAGCCGTCGCATGAGACTGGAATAACCCCAGTATACCTGGAATTCCGCTGGAAATTGGAACGTATAGACAGGGAGCTGGTGCCTCAAAACTTACGTCATAAGGTACATGATTTTAACCCTGTAGGTCTAATGTGCGTTGGTAAGGTTGTTGAAAATTGCTTTGTCTTACATATCAGCCCGGGGGCTTTAGGCTGGTATGAGCCTGTCAATTTTCGAAAAAATGGCCAAAAATTTACGTCATAAGGTACATGAATGAAACCACTGGATTTTGTGTGGAAACATCCCCTTGATCGAAATTTGGTCGTAAAACAAAATTCTTGGGGGCTTTCGGTTCATAAGACAAGTTTGAAATTTTTAAAAAAGAACCAAAATTTATCAATTTTTCACAGGCGTTTTGTTGCGTTTTGAGAAAAAATTTTTGATGTTGCAGCCTGTAAGCGATGTACCATTAAAAATTTTTGTGGACAGATTCGAAACCTGCGTGAAAAATCATATGAGAATCGTTTTTCATTCCTAAAATTATGCCAAAGGAGAATTCTCCAGCAGAAGGTGAATTTTGGCCTTTTTTGAAAATTTCAAACTTGTCTTATGGACCGAGAGCCCCCAAAAATTTTGTCTTACGATCCAAGTTTTGATTAAGGGGATGTATAATACAGGGTGATTCATGAGTGACCTCACATAGGCTAATGGGAGATAGAGGACTTCTGGGCGAGTCAGGATCCACTGAAGAAATTTTATTTTCTCCAATGGTTACGAAGATACAGGGTGTTTTGTGTGTTTCGTATGAAACTTTGATAAGCGATATTTCTGAAACGGCCAGAGGTATTTTGTTGAAATTCACCAGTAATATTTCTCTGTTGGAACTCCTCCCGAAGCCATACCGGGTAAGTCAAAATCCAGGGCCGGGCTAGAAAAAAGGTGCCCCTTTATTGTTTCATCAAAAAGTACATTTTCTGACTGCTTTTCTGAAAAACTGCTATCGGATTCAAAAAGCTAAGGAGAAATGCTTTAAGAATCATTCTTCAATTTAGATGGCACACATGAACCGTTTCGACAATAAAATTAAAAGTAAAATTTGTCGGTGAGTTCCCATCTTCGACCGGACATAATCGACTTATTATCTGATTGAATTAATCGAAATTCATTTTTTGGCTTGTCTCCGTTGAATAGAAGAGCTTGGTTGGAAGAAAAATTCCAGAGCCGACCTTTTTTTTTTCATCACAAAATCGAGAGTGAAACCGAAATTGGACTCGATAGTCCAGGAGCATATGTAAATAAAAAGCATTCCGTGGGATTTTAAATGAAAGAGCATAGCGACCATGTGGAATACATTCCTTGAATGGACAGCAATCACACCTCACCGGGTGTTTTGCTTGAATTTCTTGCAGGGGATTTATACAGGGTGAAACAAGAGAAAAAAAGAAAAAAATTATATTTCGTGAACTATAGAGGGTGGAGCGGTACAAATCACCAGGTGGATGCCCGACTTGATGCTTTTAAAGGTTTTGCTTGAAAAATTGACATTCGTGGTAAATAGAGTGAAAAACAAGAAAACTTGAAAATTAAATTTATTATTTTGAAAAAATCATCGTCGGAAGAGCGAAGCCGTGTCGGATTTGAAAATAAGCCTACACGACGCCCAATGCAATCTACTTCCGATATCAGTTGGAATTTTTCGAAAAAAGTCAATCCCCCACCAGGAAAAGACAGATGAGTTGAGTCCTGCACCAAACACGGGTCGTCCTGGTCAAAATCCAAACGAGCGGCCGTCTCCGGTGGTAACGGCCAGGAAAAAATTTAAAACCTCGTAACGTCCAACTGGAAATTGATGGAAAGCTGCAACTGCGGGCTTGATTTAATGATTTTGTTTTGTTGCTTCCTTCCAAATTTGGCTCCAATCCATCGGATAGATATTGAATAATTAAATGGCAAAGTTTTTTAGATAAGATTACGAAGCTGTGTGTGTCTGTGTCTGTAATCTTCCACGATAACAGCCGCAACGTTAATTCGATCGACTTGAAATTCAGTATGCGGACATGATTTTGCCGTCGAATGGGTCTGTTACATTTTGGTTGTCATCTGTCAAACGGAAATGTCACCATCAAAAATGACAGAAAGCATATATCACGAAACTTGACTCGCAATATGTCTTTTGATAGCCCTTGAAAAACTGTATTCAAAATTGTTGAAAGTATTGCTCCGCATGGCATCTGTCAAATATTAAAAAATGTCAAAGTTCAAAGCTTTGTCATTTAATTCTTCAAAATTTATCCGATGGATTGGAACCAAATTTGGCAGAAATCAACACAACAACAGAATCAAATCACATATGCCGTTTAAGCTTTCCATCTTTTTCCAGTCTTGAGCTACGAATTTTGATTAATTTTTTCTGTTTCACCCTGTATAAATTTCCTGCAAGAAATTCGAGCAAAACACCCGGTGAGGTGTGATTGCTGGCCATCTAAAGAATGTATTCCACATGGTCACTATGCTCTTTCATTTAAAATCTCACGGGATTACATAAGCTCCTGGACCGAAAAAAATCTTCAGCTATGGAATTTTTCTTTCTACCAAGCCCTTCTATTCCACAAAGACAAGCTAAAAAATGAATTTGAATGAATTCAATCAAACAATAAGTCGATTATGTCCGGTCAAAAATGGAAACTTACCCATAAATTCTCGCATAAATTTCAATTTCAATTTTTATGTCGAAACGGTTTAGGTATGCCATCTAAATTGAAGAGTGATTCTTGAAGCATTTTTCCTTAGCTTTTCGAATCCGATAGCAGTTTTTTGGAAAAGCGTTCAGAAGACATACTTTTTGATCAAATAAAAAGGGGGCACATTTTTCCAATCCCGGTCCTGGATTTTGACTTACCCAGTATGGCTTCAGGGTAAGCTCCAATAAAGAAATATTACTGGTGGATTTCAAGAAAATATCTCTAGCCGTTTCAGAAATATCGCTTATCAAAGTTTCATACGAAACACACAAAACACCCTGTATCTTCGTAACCAATGGAGAAAACAAAATTTCTACAATGGATCCTGACTCGCCTCGAAGTCTTCTATCTCCCATTAGCCTATGTAAGGTCACCCATGAATCACCCTGTATACATATATTTAATAGTACCGGGTGTTTATAAATGTCTGTGATCGCATCGCCTTTGGAATCCGCTTCCGATCACTACAATTGCGCCTGTTACTGCGTTTCTCGGCCTGACCCATGCCTGCCGCGATCACAGACTCTTATAAACACCCCGTATATGTACCGCCAAAGCGAGTACAAATTTTGAACGCCTGTAATCCTGCAAGCTGAGTACATGGCTGTGAGTAAAATAGTATACATACTCTCGACGGTAAATACGTCATTCCAGCTTCGGGCTAGAGCCTCCAGGGCAAAGCCTGGAGGCTCTCTGTGCCCTCAGCAGTAATGATGTATTTCTTGTCTCGGTATGTAATATACGATTACCACACTTTCATAATCTGATCCTTTTAACTCGATAAGCTAGCGTGAAAAACGGTACTTTTAGTAGTGGTCGTAGATAAACACTATTATTATCATTATCATTTGCAAATGGAAGTGGGTTTGTAGACCGAGGCGGTACTCGAATTATTTGATAAAGTTGATGCTAGTATGAGAAAAAAATCTGAGTGACTGTGTTATCCACAAGTCCAGGAACTTATAAGCATGATTGTTATAAATCTGCATTATCGCTAAGCACCCCAGTCGCACCATCATTGCAGTCATAGATGTTAATTTTCGGCCTAATGCAAGAACCGAAATTCTGCTTGATGTGATGTGTGTGTTCGTTGATTCGCATATTATATGGAGATTACTCAATTTGCCCATGTAAACGGACAACTTTTGCGGTCGGGGGTGGGATGGTGTTGCTTATCTGGCTTTGCACGCAATCTAGCAACAGATTACTAGCATGTTGCAGCAATTTAGGGATGTAGTTGCGGGAAGTCGGGACACTTTTGCAAAATTGGATGAGTTCTCGACAGTCATTTCTCATCAGTAGTCGTTTCCTAGTTTCTGCGCTCTATATCCAGATTCCCGGTAAAGGTAAATTGATCACCAATTTATGCTCGGTAATTTTCAAATTTTCCCATTCTTTTGTTTAGTTTTGATGCGGACATACATTATGAACCGACATGTAAAGTAGCGTAGATTGCATTAATAAGTTCGAGCACTTTCAACGACGGAACCATAATTTATAAAAAATAAGTTGGTACCTAATAATGAAGCTCTACATTTTTACGTCAGGAAATCTGAATAGCGACTTCCCCGGCTTGATGACCATAAGCGATGCGTCTCACTTCCTCTCTGCACCTTCTTGTTATACTCCTGAAGTATTCTTTTGTTGTTTTTCCATATCCGTAAAATTAGCCTAGGGCGCATTTTCGATGAGGTCGTTATCCACCTTTTATAAAATATGAGTGATCCATCTCTATTCACGACCACTTTTACCCGAGTTTTTACCCGTACAGTCACTGCTTCAGGATTTTTTTTAAATAGGTATGTTTGAGTACCAACTACCTACCTATATACAATTATTTCCAATGGCACGTTTTTGGAATTTTATTACTAACTTTTTTTGTGCTAACTAGCTTGTAAGCCCGACGTCGCTTGTGGAGTAGTCAGAGCTACTGGTAAATGCAAACCCAAAGTACAAAGTGGGTTTATGGTTTTACCTCGGGTTCCACCAAAATTTTACGAGCAGATTAAATCTATCATGCTGATAGTTGCTATGCACCGGCCAATAGGATGGCCAGTTGCTTAGTTATACTATCAGAGTGATAAAGTTATCGCGTTGATAAAAGTTGCCCAGGCTTTTTAGTCGAAAAAACGGCAAAACATGAAACAAATTAAAACACGGTCAATCTCTTCAGTTTTGGGTTCACTAGACTTTGCTGTATAACATACAAAAAGTCCCCAACTTTCCCCCGTGTGCGTCATTGTTTTTTTGACTGGCAAAGATGAAGACACCTCATAATGCACTTTCCGCTTAAAAATGCTCCTAGTTCTCAATCACCCAATCGATTTCTCTTATCTTGGTCTTGAATGAAAGATAATGAATCAAAGTGAATGATATGGGATATATTTTGTTCAAAATTTGACACTAACAGACTTAATTTCTTGATAATGATACTTTTTTCGTGTTTTTTTTCTTATGCTTCAGTTAACATCTTACTTTTGCATCGACCACTGAATATCACTTGGTATTATTATATGCAGTAGATTCCCTACAGTTTAAGCTTCAAAATGACGTATCTTTTAGCTCCATTATGAATTGTCCAACAATTCCAATAAGGATTCTATGAAGTTACGTCAAACGCATTATATGGGGAAAATCACTTCAACATTATTAACCTAGACTTTGATCTGTAATAATTGATCCTACGTTCAATATGCACAGCATCGTACTGACTAAATCTGGTCTGGTAGTACTCGTATGAGTAGGTACTAGGTACAGTTTCGCAATTTTCCTCTATGGTTTTAGCGCTACTACTTGTAGCCTTATAGTTTGTTCTTGTTATTGCCGTCTGCAGTGTCCGGCAATATCTCAGCTACTAAATTTCGGATTGCGCTTGGGTTTTTGCTAGATGATAGCTTAGGTACCTACTCTAGATGTACAAACAACAAAAATATTTTATTTCATTATTCGTCTGTCCGTCCGTCTGTGCGTCTGTCATTCCACGTAATATCGCGGCTCCTAGACCTCGGATTAACCTCGGGTTTTCGCTAGATAATAATAGCTAGCGAAAACCACCTAATACTCTAGGTGTGAACAAACAACACGGTGGGCTACGCGGGAGCACCCACGTGTAGTTGGTCCCCGTCAAGACACATCTTCCTCCAGCTCCGGAGACTATTTTGAATATAGTGTCTTGCAACTGCAAGAAGAACTGCAGTCTAAAATGTAGATGCAGGCGATCTTCCTTGTCTTGTTTGCAGATGTGTAAGTTCTGTAGGGGCACAACATGTGAGAATCTACCCCACCTTGTTGAGTATGACCCTGAGGACGATCTGTTATTTTTATAAACTCATGTATTTAGTCCCTTTAGGTTCTAGATAACTTTGCTATTATTTTAGATGGGTATAGGTACTATCGGTAGGTATTCGGGGTAACTATCGATTTATTGTTTGCAAATCAATAAACGAGTTCTTAACGGAACTTATATTGGACAAAATAAGCTTAGAGTACGGATGGTAAGCTAGATGTGATTTTTTTTTGACTACTAGTGAACTTGAAATTATAATAATAATAATTTGATATTTTTTTGCAGAGAATGACTATAAAAGTCTTCCTGTGCTGTGCTAGACTTCCAATACATTATTAATATGTAAATACAATGTTGAAGCTCTCATTTGAAAAGATTGTGAGCATTTTTGATTGAAAAAAATGATAATTTGCTCTTGAAAATTGTGGATTTTTAATTTACGATACTTTCAGGTTGAATACATCAATGTTCGAAATTTCAAATAGGATCGATAACTGCAACTATTTCACGCATTTACATCAGGCATTCGACATAATCATCATTTCTTGAATACTATAAAATCGAGTTGGTTTGATGTTCGGTGTGAGCCAGCTTGAAACTGAAAAATGTGGCTATACCCGCGGGAAAGTTGCTGTTGTTGTATTATTATTATTTTAATGTAGAGTGTTCTTTTTTCGGGAGCTAGAGAATTGTTTTGGCTACAAGAAGAAACCTTGAAATATGAGATGAAAGCCATATTACAGCTACAATACATTTTTTTTCAACTGCGCGGAGATATTTTTGAGTGACATTTAGGACTTCGACATTTTTTCCAATAAATTATTTTTCTCACCTTGTAACCACTTACGTCGCGTTTATGATATGATAGTCTTACGTAGAAAAGTCCATATAATTCATTCAATCTTGAATCCAAATGATTGATGCATCAAACGCAAAAATAACCCAAATTGAAAAACCAGCTTTATTTTGGTCCCAAAATCACGTTTTTCTGCCGAAAATTGCTCAAAAGATTTTTTAAACAGAATTTAAATGTCATAATCAGATTTGCAAGGTTAGATTTAGTGGGAAACGATACCCAACATGCCAGTATTGTCTCAATAATAATGAAAACCAAATTTCTTGCATAGGTCACCAATTGCCCCCCTCCCGAGCTCCCCTCACGGGGACCACAGACATCTAGTTTGTCAATAAGTTTCACTTATAACCCAATGTATCCAAATATAATAAATTTGAAGCCACTGGCTAGATTACTTTTGTCCTAGAATTTTTTCAATGAAAATTTTGACCCCCCCCCCCCTCAAAAATTATGACGCACACGGAGGAAAGTTGGGGACTTTTAGTATGTTGTTTAGTAAGGTTAAGTGGGTACGATACCGTGAAGATTGCACGTGGATTAATTTGTTTCATGTTAAATGCTAAAAAGCCTGGGCTATTTGGTGGAACCCGAGGTTAGCCGTATAGCGGAAAAATTTTGATTATTGATTAAGCACCTCTTTTCTTTAAAACACCAATGATAAAAGTTCTGCTCTCGTAAGCCAGCTTGACAAAGCAGCTGGTGAGTCGATTCCAAAAACTGACCCTGAGAAACAAATTTTTTCAAGGTCCTCTGAAACTTCTTTTTCAGGTAGAAGCAGCAGCAGCTTTCTTGCTGGTAAATTACAGCAAAGCTAAGATAGGTTGATGCAAAGTAAAGCTGTTGTAATGGTCATAATTCGGGAAATCTCGACACTTGATTGGTTGTCGGAATATTAGGAAAATATTCTATGTATACCTACTGAAATATTTGATCGAGCTCGTGATGGTTTTATTTTTCTTGACAACTAAGTATATATTTAGATGAAGATATTGCTTATTTATTGTATGATTTTTGTTTAATAAGTACCTACCTTAAAATAATAGGTATACTCACCACTCTAACCTACCTACCCTACCCTACCACCTACCCTAGGCGCCTACCATTTTTGTGTTTAGGTAGTCGATATTTGGAAATTTACAATATCAATAAGTAGGTAATTGTTCGACCAAAATTGACTGGAGTATGTGTACCTAACTATCTAAATAAACAGAACAGCTCCAAATATACCTCCCACTTGAAGTCGTTAAACCTATGATAACCAAATTATTTCAAATTACAGTTTTTATAGCTTCCCGTTTAATTTGAGAATATTGTTACCGGCCACTGCATTGTTCTAAGCGGATACATGTTTTTGCTTAAGTATAACTTTCTATATCACTCATTTATAACCCTGTTTGAGAAAAAATTTTCATCGTTACTCCAGTTGATTCGTAGCGTAGTCTTTCTGGTTTTATGTTTATACAAGGTGATTCAAAAGTATTCAGCCACCTTAAAACTGCGTAATATGGAGATGTACCTAGTAGAGTGCTGGCAAATTGTGTAAAAAAAATCCTCGAAAAAATCTATCTCGGTATTGTTTGATCCAGTCTCTTCTGATTGAAACATGAAGCCATCAATATCAACTATGCCGGCAGCATATACCTACAGGGTGAAAGAAAAATCAAAAGGTGAACACTTCCACCTCAAGAACCAAAATAGATGAAGACATGTAGATCGCCATGAATATTTTTAATTTAATGGTCATCAAGTCGTCGTGACCTTCAATCAAATATCTTGAGCCGTTCCTGAAATATCTTCAAAAGACTGGAGTTGTTGCAAAAAAAAACATAGTTCTTCGTTCATCAGTATTTTTTCAGATATTGGGTCGAAACTTTGTGTTTTTATGATAAATTACACTAAAAATTAGAGTAAAAAACCGAGGTAAAAAACACTCCCTGGGCCAACTATGTATACTTATAAAAATAAAACACACGGTCAACTTTTTTCCAATATACGGAAATACTATTGTTTTTCGGTAACATTTTCAGTCTTACTTTTTGTTTTTCTTTCACCCTGTATTTGCCGCCGGCATAGTTGATATTGATGGCTTCAAGTTTTAATCAAAAGATGATGGAAACAATACCTTTGCCAAATAGTGGCATCCCGCCATCATGAAACTCAAGGCCCATACAGCCATCAGCATCGAGCATCTGGACAATTTTAGTTTTTTGTGCTTTGACAGAAAAAGTGGACTGGCGTCTGGCGATGAAATAATGCAATGATGTTTCTTATAGACAATAAAATTTCCAACAATTTCTCTCCAGGTTTTTTCCCAAGTGCCAAAGTTAACGAGATAAATGGGGAAAACTGATCCTCGAGATCTTCTCGAAGCCATAACGGCCGAAGCTCACACTGGATTCTTGAGAGCTTTTAGTCAGTTAAACAGCACGCTTAACTGAGCTTATATTATGGATATAAAAATCCGGTTGGATTTCATTTTTTGTTCGCTATTTGCGATTTTCGCATCTATAATTCCTGGACTATAAACAAAAAACAGAATAATTCATATAAAAAATAAAGTGGCGTAGAAAATGAATATGCCTGGTGAAAAAACGAGTTCCCACAATATCTACAGGACCACTGAACTGTTTTGACAAAATTGATAAAGGGATCCATAGTGCTCAAAATGGAGTTGAATAATATAAAATTGTAGTAAATCAGTCTTCTCCACTTGTTTTTTATATCGTTTGCTCGAGTTTCGGCTAATTAAATATATAAAGCCATTTTCAAAAATAATGTGACATAGTATAGAACTTTATGTCTAAGTAATGATGTAACAATGAAGAATAGACGTAACAGGTAAAACAACAAAAGAAAATGAAGGAGAAGATTATAAAATTGAGAGTAGAGCTGGTATAATGTAGATGTTGTCAAAATCGGTTTGTCGTTGAGGAGGCTATCTGGGTCAAGATTGTATTGTTTTTTTGTTTGCAAAATTTCAGAAAATTCAATTAGGTGTCTGTTGTCAAGTTTTTGGATTGGTTTCAAACAATTAAAAGCAAAATCATGGCCTTCGGCAACTACATGTCTTGTGAAGTTTGATTTTATATCGAACGCAGGTGGTTCCCTGCGGTGCTCATTTAGTCTAATTTTGAAAGATCTTATTGTGCGACCTATGTATATTTTGCCGCAAGAACAAGTTAATTTGTAGACTCCACTAGAATTTAGAGGGTCAATGGGGTCTTTGGTTTTCACTAAATGGGAGCTTAAAGTGAAAGGTATTTTGAAACTAATATTGATGTTAAATTGTTTAAAGAAACGTGAAATTGAAGTGAAGATGTTGCCAAAATAAGATGAAGAAAAATAATTTTTTTGAGTTTTTTCTTGAGTCAAGCTGAAATTGTTTTTTATTTGATGTTTTAAGAGCTTTTTCTCGTAAAAAATTCGAAGACTGCTTGGGGAAATGCATTGTTGGATGCAATTTGTCTTATGATATTGAGTTCAGATCCTCAATATCATAAGACAAATTGCATCCAACAATGCATTTCCCCAAGCAGTCTTCGAATTTTTTTACGAGAAAAAGCTCTTAAAACATCAAATAAAAAACAATTTCAGCTTGACTCAAGAAAAAACTCAAAAAATATTTTTTCTTTATCTGATTTTGGCAACATCTCCACTTCAATTTCACGTTTCTTTAAACAATTTAACATCAATATTAGTTTCAAAATACCTTTCACTTTAAGCTCCCATTTAGTGAAAACCAAAGACCCCATTGACCCTCTAAATTCTAGTGGAGTCTACAAATTAACTTGTTCTTGCGGCAAAATATACATAGGTCGCACAATAAGATCTTTCAAAATTAGACTAAATGAGCACCGCAGGGAACCACCTGCGTTCGATATAAAATCAAACTTCACAAGACATGTAGTTGCCGAAGGCCATGATTTTGCTTTTAATTGTTTGAAACCAATCCAAAAACTTGACAACAGACACCTCTAATTGAATTTTCTGAAATTTTGCAAATAAAAAAACAATACAATCTTGACCCAGATAGCCTCCTCAACGACAAACCGATTTTGACAACATCTACATTATACCAGCTCTACTCCCAATTTTATAATCTTCTCGTTCATTTTCTTTTGTTGTTTTACCTGTTACGTCTATTCTTCATTGTTACATCATTACTTAGACATAAAGTTCTATACTATGTCACATTATTTTTGAAAATGGCTTTATATATTTAATTAGCCGAAACTCGAGTAAACGATATAAAAAACAAGTGATGGAGAAGACTGATTTACTACAACTTTATGTTTTGACAAAATTGATTACCGGCTGTTCATGAAGAGGGAGATTCAAATTGAGTTCCCATGAGAAGACGCTATATTTTTGACATCTCAAAGAATTTTCCAATGTCGAAGTGATATTTGTGAAAGAGAAAGGTGCGCCAAATTGTCTACGGAGAAATACATGACTGAAAATCGGGTAAAATTATGAGTTTCCACATCACATTCCAAATTGTGCGCTCAGAAGGTCGATTTTCTAAATCCAAAGTTAGTAGCGTGAAGAAAGATACGGATACATACTCCTTTTGAAACGTCCATTTCTGTCTCGATTTCTGTGATATAGGCTTTGACAATTTTTACCCGATTTTCAGTCATGTATTTCTCCGTAGAAAATTTCGTACACCTTTCTACTTCCCAAATATCGCTTTGGGATTGGAAACTTCTTTGAAATATCATAAATCCAGCGTCTTCTCAAGTGGAAAGTCAATTTGAATCATCCTTTAGGTGTGTGTACATCTGACAAAAGTAACCATCAATGCAAAATTTGGGCAACATTGGTTGAACGGTGTGGAAGTTCAACTATTTTTGAGAAACTATTTTTGAAGTTCAACTTAGACGGCCTGTATCCTCGTTGCTGTAACGCATTCCTGATGCATTTTTTTTCCTGGGGAGAGTCATACCCACTTCTGAATGCTCTTTCGATTGTGAAAGTTTTTTCCACCTAAACCTGGACCACCCTGTGTGCCTAAAAAAAAAACATAACAGAACTGTTGCTGTGAAAATGACGTGCAAAAAACTAACACAACTGGGTAGATAAAGTACGTTCTACCCTAGTGTGATTCGAGTGCGAGTTACCTACGATTTCCCGAATTTCTCCTATCCCAAGGGCGTCGCGTGACTCCCATCCAGCTCGAATCACAGTAGGCTTGGGCGTTCTTTAAGAACTCATTTGAATTAATTGGCGGGTCATTATTGTTGGTCTCCTTCATTAGACTCTACCTACACTGCACGACCGTAGATATGGGCAAACTCCACCTACAGCTCAAACAGCTCGTAACGAAACACCCTCTAATAATTAGCTGCCGTCTTGCGGTATACCGTATAGGTACGCGTCGCATAGCTACCTGTGGTAATTTCTCATGGAACGTCATTTTCATTAGATACCACATTCGATCAGCGAGGTGAGGTTTGTTTTCAAATCACGAAGAAAAGGTAGCTCGAATTTCTCCTTGTCAGAAAATCCATTTATTACGTAATTAATTACGTTTTTCGTACTTACGTCAGCAGACGTCAATATAAAAATAGACACTTTACCCTTCACAATCCTATCTGGCTAATTTTCTTGGGAAATGGGTGAAACGTAAGACTGGAACACGAGAGAAGCTTTTCGGCTCAAAACGAAAAACAATACAAATAGGTACATACGGAATGCCAGCAAATTGCGTGTCTCACGAAATATCTCGCACTAGGGTGGGCACGTGCCCATCCTGGTCTGCCCTTGTCACCGTTGCTGGTCGACTGATCAGGATCACTTTCAAAGTTCAACATGGTGGCCGAAAATATTTGATGCGGATTCGAAACCAACGTAATAATGAATATACCGGGCGTTCACGTGAAGCTTCAACCGAGATTTGCTCAAATATCTAACTTCTCGAATGTTCCATTCATTCTCCAGCAGTTTCCATAGTGATCCGGCATATGGATTCTAGACGGCTGCTGAATAATCACACACCTTTCGCGTGCTTTCCGTGTGCCGGAACGTCTGTACCTTCACCAAAATGGACAGATGTGTCTTGAGCTTGATTGTTGAAGGTTCCATGTATTTCAATGGGGTCGTATACAAAAATCACAAAATACCATTTTATTCGTATGGACCTTTCATTAAATAGATAAAATTAGAAACTGTGCAGCTAAAACAAAAATTGGCCGAGAAAAAAGTAATTGAAGTTTCGCTTCTTACAGTCTATCGGTTTAAATCAAGTGGAATCGCGCGCAGCGTTAGCGCGAATGAAAACAAAGCATGTACAAATACAAAATACAAATACAAATAATTTTATTGTCTTGAAAATTTACAGGAAATTCGTGGCAAAGATCATCATCTACGGTAGCTACGTAATTTGACTAACAAAAAAAAAGAGCGAATTCACATTAACAATATCACATCAACTACACAAATTGAAAGAGGGAAAGAAAAAAAAGAAAAAAATAAATGTACACATCGTCAAGAGTCCCCTGAGGAGGATAACCACCAAAGACCGCTTACCATTCACTAAGAATGAAGGATCTCAGCCTCAAGAATGCACGAATGTAGTTATAAAAAGCCTTAATTGTTTTGACTTCCGTACACGAGAGAACATCGTGGAGGTCGTAAATTTCCAACAGTAAAAGATCTTTTCCCCTGAACTCGCGGTACACGGGGCAGCAAAAGAGCACGTGAGTAAGGATCTCGCGTTTTCTCAACTTACACAAAGTGCACACTTCGCGTGTGTCAACCGAGTAAGACACGCCATCCATGTACAGTTTTAAAACTGAGTTGAACGTAGTTATTCTCAGTTGAAAACAAAATCGTTTCAGGTGAAGTGGGACATTCCGAGTGTAAAGGTCAAAAGGTCGAAACAAAGCATGTACAAGGTCGACATGAGAGCAACTTATCAGCAGCAACGACAGCATCGTTGCCATAGCAACACGCAACGTCTAGTTACGCCACTAGACGTTTAAATCAAACCGCTCTGCTTCGCGCCTCGATTTTCAACTTTTTTTTTCAAGAGAAGTAGTTGCTTCTGAGATACTATTTTGCTATGTCTGTGATAATCCCACATTGTACTTTAGTTTGAAGGAATAAAAAAAAATTCGTATAAGACCCCATTACCAAGCCATCACGTATATGCTGGAGACGTCCAGAACTCTGCACTTGGATCTATACCGCGATCTGATGCATGGAAGAATCTAGAAAGATCGAGTGTTCACCAGAATGCACGGAATCGCCGCTCGTAACAATATGTCAATAGTTTTGCCCATCCCTGGTCACGACTGATCTCCCTGTTGAAACAGAAGTCGACCTGGGAACAGGTCTTGCAATACATTCAACGATTGTATTCATTGGCCAAATTATTGGTCTCGAATCATCTTGTTGGTATAAAAATGACGTCCGCTGGTACCTAAGTGAAGTTGACTGATGGCATCTCTCAAGAACGTTCGCAATATTTCCACGTATCGTTCGCTATTCACGATCACGACTATTGCATTACCTATGTTGTCTTCGGTAGACTAAAGTGTACCAGAACCGATCTCAAACTTCATTCAAATGACTTGAAAAAGAACATTAGAGAAGTGATTACTCAGGCTCCGGCCGAAATGTGCCAGCGTGTAATGAACTCGTTATTGCGTCGAACTCAAATATGGGATCGGCTGTCATTTACTCGATGTAATTTCCAAAGATTATTTTCAAGATACATTCGAGACAAAACTTGATTGTCTACTTTTTATCTGAAAGAAGAATGCAACTGATATCTTGGTTGACTGTTTCATAATTGAAGAATAAAATGTCACCACTCTAAAATTGTCACCCTTTTTACATATTTATATCAGTAAATAAAGGTAATAAGCTCCTATGCTCAAATACGAGCCGATAAGGAGAGAGATATTTATTTATTTATTTATTTATTTATTTATTCACTATCACTAATTACTAAGTACAACAACAGTAGGAAATTATTTTCTGTTTATTTTGGTTTGAATTATTATTGGGATCTGCGTTTTTGGCCAAATGCGAACATCAATTAATATTCGTTACAATAATTTATTCGGAGAGTTTTCTGCTTGAATGAGTAAACCAGTGCACCGCTGAATAATTATGACTTCAAGCATGATAATATTTATGTATAAATTACATGAAATATATTTGTTTTACAACAGACATAGTAGATGCTTCGTGAGATATAATCCAATATCTACCTACTTTGTTTTTCCAATACAGTCATTTTATGATATTGTTACAAGCGGCGATCCCATACATATTGGTAAACACTTGATCTTTCTGGATTCTTCCATTCATTAGATCGCAGTGTAGAAGTCTGGAGCAATCTGGTGCATTCCAGAGCGTTCGTGTATGTGAAATTGAATGGAGACCGAATGCCTGATCAGGGCACATCTGTCCATTTTGGCGGAGGCGCCGCTCCAGAACGCGGCAGAATTATACGGGTAACGTATGTGATTATTCAGGAATGGTCTAGAAACCGCATATACCGGGCCGCTATGGAATTTGCTGGAAGTAGACAGAAAGTTCTGGAACGCTGTTCGGAGGCCTTATATAAGGCGTCAGCCGGCAGCTCGCGGCAGTATTGAATTGGAATGCGAAGTGGTAACAAGTGCGAAACAAGCGAAGTACTTGCGATATAATTCCAAGTAGATAATTGTTGGCGTGTATCTATTGTAGTAGTACGCAGCAATAAACGGTGTGTTTTAGATCGATCGTCTCAATTATATTCGAACCCGTACGCGAAATATCGTAACAATATCTACTACCTATAGTAATGGTAGATTATATGCGAACATCTGCAATAAAATTATCTCTCGGAGTCTCGCCTTCGGAGTCCAGGATAGTTTACGGAAGTGTCTAAAAAGTGACAGGTAAATGTTTGAAACAGGGTCTTCTATTTTGGCAGGGAAGTGGTTGACTGTCGCACCGTGGCCGCGCTGCCTATGCTTAATTATGCTGGAACTTTTAGTGGTATTGGTTTCTTCCCTTCGCGTCAATCACTGTTTCTTTGTCGCATCAAGACGTTGTATTTTCTCCCGCCAAACCACGGATAATAGATAATTATTTAAATCAGTCATGAAATCAGCATCTTTCATGTGGTTTCTGAATATGAAAATGGATTTTGAAAAATATGCATACAGAACGTCTATTTTTTGAAAAAAGTTTTGAAGTTTTTTTTTCAAAGCCGGTCCCGGAAATTTTGGACTGTTTGATAAGGCGATGTGTCAGCTATCAGTGAAAGAGTTAACTCACAAAATTTCAATCGAATCCATTGAGTCGTTCTGAAGACAGCTTGTCAAAAATTTTTACGAAATGCATGAATCACCCTGTAGCTTCGAAACGAACAACTTTATGGACCGTTTTAATAAGTGCATTATGGGTATATTGGTACAGTCAGTCATCGGTCGGTACAGTAGAGACGTTGCCATGCTTCAGGTTCAAGTTGGCGGGAGTTGGGGATTTGATAGATTGATAAAGAAATTCAGTTGCCAAGTTGACAACTCACGTGCTTGAAAATGTCAAACAATTGCCAATTTCCCCCAAAAAATTGTTTTGCCTGTTCTAGGAGAATATCTAGGTGATAATTTGTGTTTTCCTTACAAGTGTCGTGTTAAAATCGAGCGGCGAAATCGCAAATTGTGTAAGAAAGGCGATTTGCTTCGGGAAATGTGGTTACATGGGTGTTTTTCACCTACCTCTCTATCAATGGTTTTGTGGGAACATAAATGTGCCATAAGCAGGCACACCTAAGCGGAACGTAGAAGCACAAACTAGCGTGGAAAGAAAGCACGTGAACGTGGTAAGCAGTTCGAGCAATGTGACCGAAGGCGAGCCCCAAACCATCGTACAATCATTTTCTGTCCATGTCAACTTGACGTAGTTTTACCGGCCGATGACTGACTGCACCAATATACCCAGAATGCATCTCATTTTGTTCGACTTATTAAAACGGCCCATAGAAATTTCAAAACCAGATCCTGGTTCGCCTGGAAAAACTGGACCTACCCTTAAGCTATGTCCATTTGGTGGTGAATCACCCTGTATTTACCAAACTGGGAGTATATAACATGCATAAATAAATAGTTGGGATGTTTCGAGGGATGCTTCCTTTGTTGTTCTGGTGCTGTCCAGGTGTTCAATTCTGTCTAGTCTTGTTTAGTTTTGTTGAAGCTGACTGAATAGAATAACTCTCCACAAGCTTGAATTCGCCTTTGCAGTAACTGTTCCAAGCGTGGGCCGTTTCGTTTAAGGCTGTGATTAAACCATGTGAGAAAGAACTGCTTGATGATGTAGATGGGCAAAGAACACTGGACACTGGGCTCATGTAACGAGCGTTCAATTAAATGTGATGTCAAGTAACCGCTGGAAATGGAAACAAGATTTCGTTCTTGTATGATTAACTTTTATTTTGTCAGTAATAGTGACATTATTGACGGTTCAGCATACTTCACATGAAATTTTATTGAAAAGCATGAAATAGTAGGTACCTATTTTTAGAGGACAAGTTGCATCATTACCTGTTATTGTTTTTTTGTTAGGTCACAGCAGAACTGCACTGAAGTCTTTCAAGTGGAACAACGATGCGACCCGGTGTTTTTCCATAGAGACTTTGGGGCAGTTTTTTTTTGCCGCGAGCCGCCGGGCCGCTAGGTTTTGATCGGATTTGGCCAGCGAAACAATAAAATTCACCTCAGCGTTTGCCCTATTGTGTGGTCATTACAAAAGACGTACCTACAGCTTCAATCTGTCGTCTAGCTTCCTACTGAAGTCTCGAGTGGTACGAAACTGGGTAATGATTCAAACTTGCCAACACTTGCTGTTTGCCATTGTCAAACTTCCCTCTATCAAATGCACACAAGCGAATATGTCTCATGGGCATGAGGCTCAGTAGCGCACTTCCTTTTTGAAGGATTAGTGAACGCAAGATGTAAATCAGGGTTCTACCGTTATTTGGGCAGAAATTACAATATGGCGGTCAAAATAGCGTCAGATTCATGAAATTTGGCTTGAAAATCAAAATGATCGTACTCTAGACAAGGGTAAGTTCCAAGTTACATGAAATCGTTCCACCAATAAGAGATTTCAATATGGCGGCCAAGATGGTGGCAGAATGTTGGAATTTGGCTGGAGAATGAGAATGATCATACAAAACAAAGGTAAGTCCCAAGCTCCATGAAAATCGTCAAGTGATAAGGAATTTCAAGATGTCGCCCAAGATGGCGGCAGAGCATCATTTTTCCAAAGTCGGATGTATTTTGATAAAGTTCACATCGCCTGTGAATTTCACTAAAATCGGACCACTTTCAGAGAAATTCAAAATGGCGGACCAAAGATGGCGGCCAAGTGACGAAATTAATTTGTCAACTTTATATTGTGGACACGTATGCAATTCGATTGGCGTTTGCACCACATCGACATCTCTTTTCGTTGAGGCATGATTCTCCTAGTTCTATCACTTCGAAACATGTTCAATATGGAGAAGACAAGATGGCGGCGGGGCATCAATTGTCGAAAATTGGATAGATCTTGATGTGGTTTACAACATCGCCTGCTAATTTCATTTCAATCGGATCACTTTTAGAGAAATTCAAAATGGCGGAACAAAAATGGCAGCAGAATAACAAAAAACCAAAATGTTAATTCATAAACAAGGTTATTTTGTAAAGAACCGCAACCGTCGACTTAGTTCATGAGCTGAAAGAACTGTGGAAAGGTTTTCACCTCGGTTTCCACTGAAGGAACGAATGACTTTTCAAATGAAAAGTACATACTAGAAGGTGGTACGATTGCGGCCAAATTAAAGTGGACGACAATGTCAACGAGTTGGCTTGTTGTCGTGCGACGTTCAGGCCAGAATCCTGAGAAATCTGTCAACTGTCGTCCACTTTAAAAAGTCCGCAACGGTACCTAGTTTTCTTCAGAAATGGAAGCTGTAGCCACAGTGTTTCGTTCGTTCCGTCAGTGGAAACCTTCCCACAGTTCTTTCATCGTATTAACTAAGTCGACGGTTCTTCAAGAAAAAACATTGTTTATAAATAAACATTGAGTTTGCCGAAAGGCGAAAAGAAACCAGCAGGGTTTGGCTATAGTTTGATGTCTCCCGGCTGCAGAAGTATGTTGTTGAAAATCTATACAACTCTCTTGGTAGTTTGAAGAGAAGAGCTAAAATAATATAGCGAAACACTTTGTCTACAGCTTCCATTTCTGAAGAAAACTACCACCTTCTAGTACCTATGTACTTTTCATTTGAAAAGTCATTCGTTCCGTCATGTCAGTGGAAACCTTTCCACAGTTCTTTCATCTCAAAAAACCAAAAGTCAACTTGACATCCTGGACGTACTATTGATCAGCGCTTACACCACATCGATGTCTTTCTTCCCTGAGGAGTTATCCCGGGTACGGACGGACGGACGGACAAAGTGGAGCTCAAAGCGCCTTTTTCCCATTTTTTGGGAAAGTGCGCTAAAAAAATCACCGGCTTGTAGACCTCACCATGTAGCTGCGTTTTTCGACTGAGGTTTTGTTCTTAGGTTTTTTGATCTGGATGATCGAAGATCCCTCAAAATCGCAAGTGATCATACTTACTCCAATTGTCCAAAAAGAAGAACATAATATGTATGAAAGAATCGAACAGTTATAACAAGAGAATAAAAGAAAAGAAATAGACAACAAAAATTAATCCAGACTATGTCACCCAAAAGTCAATTCTGTCACCCAACTTTGGCACCACTGGTGGAACAATCAAGCTGCGGAGTCAAACCACGGAGTCAAACATAGCTTTGCGAGTATCTTTGTCAAATCGGATGTCCAATTGTCGTCAACTGTCAAAACATTGAGAAAGTTTGGAACTGGAGCCGAATTTCGAAAAACAAATACACCGTTCTCTTTGGCTACATTTGAAGACGATATGGATAAAGGACCTCGCTCGTTTACTATGGAAAAGTGGTTTCGGTGAATTTGGCTGAATTTTTTATACAGGGTGGCCCAACGAAAACAGAACAGAGGGGTTTTCGGGCATTTCACATCATTTTTTCGAAAAAAGCCTAAGGTCGATTTTTATATCGAGGGGGACATCTGAAACATACATTGGCAAATTTGGCAATCTCCAGCCCCCTCACCTCTACCCACCTCAACTTTGGAATTTCAAATGACACCATCTACTTTGCGATACATCAAATCAAAGAGAATCAAATTCTTTTTCTGAAAAAAATATTTTTAAAATTTCCAACCCCACCCCCCATCTTCCTAAATTTCTCTGACTGTCCCATTTTATATTCTCGATCCCTCAAATCTCTTCAATTTAATCAAAGTCATCCTAAATAGCATCTGAGGAGAAAATTTTCGATGGAGAAAAGTGTTACCCAAATTCACCCCTTTCCTCTCCCCCACCCCAATTTCAAAACTTAACAGACACCACCTACTTTGTGATACATCGAATAAAAGGAAATTGATTTCTCTTTCTGAAAACAATTTTTTTTTTAATTTTCAACCCCTCTCCTGATAAATTGAACATTTGAAGTAATTTAGGGGAAAAGGGGGCTTTTTGAAAATTCTTCAAATATTTTATTCAGGGAGCGAATTCAATTCCCTTCGATTTGATGTATCACAAAGAGGGTAGTGTCATTTTAGATATTGAAGTTGAGGTGGGGGAGTGAAGGGGTGAATTTGGGTGGCACTTTTTACACAGAAAATGTTCTCCCTCGATGCTGTGCAGGATGACGTTGACTGTACTAAAGAGAATTAAGAGATCAAAAATATTACATTGGAAACTCTTGCAATTTTATGAAGAAAGAGGGTGGGGTTGAAAATTATAGAAATATTTTTTCAGAAAGAGAATTTAATTCTCTTCAATTTGATGTATCGCAAAGTGTGTGGTGTCATTTGAAACTTCGAAAGGCGGGGGGGGGTGAGAGGGCTGAAGATAGAAATCCGCCAATGAATGTTTCAGATGTCCCCCTCAATAAAAAAATCGACCTGTTCGAGTTTTTTTCAAAAAAATGAGGTGAAATGCCTGAAAACCCCTCTGTTCTGTTTTCGTTGGGCCACCCTGTATGTTGTAGAGGTCACCTCGCGAAACATAAATCCAAGGTAAAATTCAACCAGTTCTATGACCGTTTCGACAAAATTAGCTTAAATTCAACCTAAGCTGGTTTATCAACATTATCAACCTGCCAAATTTTGAAAGAATCAACCAGTAGCGTAGAAATTATGGGGGGTCACCTTAAGTCAACTTTTCTTCGGATGCTTCTAAATTATTGACCCTCGTAACTCAGACGCCACTGGCTGGATTTTTCCAAAATTTGGCAGGTCGGTAGATAGGTCCGACAAACCAGTCTGTGGTAAATTTAAGTTGATTTTGTCAGAACCCTTCCTGAGTTATAAATTTTTGAAATCCGAAAATAGGGAACTTTGAAGAGCTGTATCTTCGTCATTAGGCCCAACTTTGCAAAATGGTACCTATACAGGGTGGTCCGACTTTTATGTCATTTAATTTGAGGATCGATAGAGAATGAAAAATGAAGGGGACTTACTCCAGAAAACATATTTGAGAAATGCCTAATAACAGAGATACAGCCCTTCAAAGTTGGAAATAAATAATCGTTTTTTTCGCATAACTTTTGAACCGTTCAACCGATTTGATTATAAATAGAACCAAAGGTCCACTGAAATTATCCTCTATCAAACAATCATAACATGTTCCGTAAAAAAGTTTCAGGGGCTTAGACATTGGGGGGTGACCCTACTTTTCCCTCCTTATTTTTCACCCACCTAGTTATTTTTGGAAACTGTTTATAATTTTGACTTCTACGTTCAATTTTGAAGAAAAAATCACTGTTGCAAAATTTTGATTAGAGGCTTCGTTTAGGAGATATTTGGGTTTGAAACTTTGAGAAACATCCCGAAATCGCCACTTTCAAAGGTCTAAAAATTAAAATCCAAAGAAACTCATGATTTCTCAGCTGAAATAGGTTTTCTAGAATTTCTAAGTTAATAAACCACCATTTTTTCCAAAACACGGGAAATTTTCAGGAAAAAAACAATTTGGGTTCTGGAAAGTGGCGATTTCGGGATGTTTTTCAAAGTTTCAAACTCGAATATCTTCTAAACGAAGCCTCTAATCAAAATTTTGCAACAGTGATTTTTTCTTAAAAATTGAACGTAAAATTCAAAATTTTGAACAGTTTCCAAAAATAACCGGGGGGGTGAAAAATAAAGGGGAAAGTAGGGTCACCCCCTAATGTCTAAGCCCCTGAAACTTTTTTATCGAATATGTTATGATTGTTCGACAAAGAATAATTTCAGTGAACCTTTGGTTCTATTTATAATCAAATCGGTTGAACGGTTCAAAAGTTATGCGGAAAAAACGATTATTTATTCCCAACTTTGGAGAGCTGTATCTCTGTTATTAGACATTTCTCAAATATGTTTTCTTGAGAAAGTCCCCTTCATTTTTCATTTTCTATTGATCCTTAAATTTAATGACATAAAACGAGGACCACCCTGTATAGGCTCTCGTTATATTCTCACGAACTCTACACACAGTAAATTTTTTTGCTACCATCGCTGAAACACCCTGTATAATTATAGTATGAGACCAGAGGAATAACCACATGAATAGTGCTATTCCGTGAAAAATAACATTCCATGAACGCTCTGCTATGTAAAAATTCGTGTCAGCCATTGGCTGTTGCCTAGATAATAACAACGTAACAGAGCCTTTATGGAATGTTATTTTTTAGAGAATCGCACCTCAAATTCATGTTCAAATTCTTCCAGAATGTCATTCCAATGAGCCATGTGCCTTATCTTGGTGATTTTTATAGTATAAGTAGTAAGTACCAAGATCGATGGGTATCGCGACCCTATCCACATGAACGGAGCCAACGCGGCTCCAGATCAGGAGTCTGATCATTATGTTATCATTTTTTCAGATTTTTTATCTGAAAGAATGAGGAGTTATAAAATTCTCTTATCATGATTTTCACCCCCATTGTCCTTCTTACCCTTAGACCACAGCGAATCATAATTTGAATTTTTTCAGTATTTTTTTCACTATTCCTTTGGTCTAAATCAATAAGTAGGTATATATCATGAAGTTTCAAAGCTCAGTTCCATTGTCGTGATTTCCATACCTCACCCTTTTCTACACCAAAAATCAGAGCTATTTCACAATTTTTTTCGGTATTTTTTCCTTATTTCCCTAGTCTTAATCTATACAAATGCAAAGTTTCAGAATTCTATCATGTTATTAGGATTTTCACCCCCCTCAAAAATTGGTTTTTGACGGGCCAAAGATATTTTCCATCGCCAGACTATCTTTTCTAGTCAACTTTTGCATACGCCTAGTTCTAGTCAGACTTAGGAATAGAGGTTAGTATTACTAACTAAACAATCCTATCTGTATTTGGTGACTGAGAAAATAAGTACTAAAAATGTTCACTGCCTCCAGGACTATTTGTGCATAAAAACCTGGGACACTCTGTATAGTTCATTTATTGTCTCAGGAAGGTACCGTTATTTTCACATCATTTGACTAACCTGAACCTGAAACAAACTCTTTGGACTTGCAGTGTGTAAAATGGAAATACAACTTAATCATACGTGGGTAGAGTGCGTCTTCTTTATGAAGAACAAACTATTAAAATTTTGCGAAATACTTTGAACGAGCTATGTTTAAATTTAAGACCAGAACAGGAAGGTCTAACAGCTGATGCTAATGTTTGCCTAATATGCCCCCCATCGCCCCATTTCAGCAGAACGCAAATAATAAGCCACTGCGGTGAGCACGTTACTGTCAGATGTGGTATGGGTATGGTGGATGACTCAATATGCTCCTCATTAAGCGTATGAGAAGTGTATAGCGTGCTTCACTATTCCTCATTATTATCATAATACGGCATTTTTTGAAACTGGCTCAACCTTTACTTAGTATAAGTAAGTGCGATGTTTGATAAGTGCGAAAAACTGCTTGATGTTTATATTTGCTTTGCTACTTTACTTTTAATAACATTACCTTAAAGACTCTTGGATCACACAGCTTTCCAGATAATCGGTCAGTCTGAATGCTATCTAAGTAATTAAATTGATCTGTGGTCCCGATGGCCAAGGAACGAAAAGTGATACATTGTGAAAATCCCCCTTACTTCCCGGTTCCCGCATACAAGAACTGGTTGCGGGGGAAAAAAAGTTGGGCGCATGTCTACGTCGACAATTATTTGAGAAGTACCACCGCGCTCCAGAAGCTGTTGAAAACAGACGATGCGCGTCCAATATCCTCAGTGTTCGCGGAAACTGCCTGAAAAGAGGATGCAAATCCTGTTTCGAATCTGAAACGCGCTGATCCGATTAATGGAAATTAATTAGTCCAACAAATAAACTGAAGAAGAAGCCGACAACCAGCAAGTCGAGATAAAGGTAAGTGCCTGTGCTCAAAATATTCTGGGGTTTTAATCCCCTCGTCCGTTTTGCAAACTCCAACTTGTGTACCTACCTACTCAACTTTTGCGACTTTCAATGATGCGAGGCCGAGGGCGAAAGCAGCTTGCGGTCGCTGAAATTCAATCATACCAACAAGACTTTTTTCATTTATTTATTTATTTTGTATTATTTAGTTACTATAGTAGTACGAAGTTTGATATTATCCGCTTGACCTGCTTGTGCGTGTGCAATTTATCATTATTTCAAGTTCATTACTTTAATTACTTAACATATCAAAGTCCTGATATAAGGGTTGAGATTAACTAAGTTATACACGAAGTACGCGCAGGAGCTTCGTAAATTTAACTAGAGCGCTCCTAATTTATCAAATAAATGCAAGTGATGTGCAACATCATTATCACATCCCGTAGTTGTTGTCAAACTAAGCTGTCCTAATTCAATTTTCAAACATCGCAAGAATCGGTGTCTCCGAAAGAAACGGTTAAAAATTACGGAAATTAATTTACGGCGCCAGGCATAAAAAAGTCGCTTTAGTCGAAGTTAATTTTATAGTAAGTAATTCACTTTGTTTGAAATATCCCGGCTGCATGATGGACAAGACAAAAAAAAATTATCTGTCACATTTCGGTCTTTTATCTTAATTGGGTTTTACAAGTCTGTAAATATTTGTGCGCATACTTTTTTCCTCGCTTTTTTTCAACTTCTGAAATTCAAATTCCCTGTTATTTTTAGGATTCCGTATTCTACAGGGTGATTCACCACCAAATGGACATAGCTTGAGGGTAGGTCCAGTTTCTCCAGGCGAACCAGGATCTGGTTTTGAAATTTCTATAAAGTTGTTCGTTTCGAAGCTACAGGGTGATTCATGTATTTTGTACAATTTTTTGACAAGCTGTATCTTCAGAACGACTCAATGGATTCGATTGAAACTTTGTGAGTTTCTACTATTGATAGCTGACACATCGCCTTATCAAACAGTTCAAAATTTCCAGGGCCGGCTTTGAAAAAAAATCTTCAAAGCTCTTTCCAAAAAAAGACATTCTGTATGCATATCTTTCAAAATTCATATTCATATCCAGAGACCACATGAAACATGCTAATAAAATAGCAAAAAAAATTGCTTGGCACCATTGAGCTGTCAATAAAATTTTGATGATCCTGAAAATTTTTGAAGTTAGGATTATTTGTTGATTGATAATTCAAAATATTTGCAATTTATCTATTATGGCCTTGAATTTCAGCCGTTTTGTCAAAAAAATAAAAAAAAAATTCACGTTTTTTCGGTAGCAAAAAAAATTTCATCAGGATAAAAAAAAATTGTTACGTCTCTCAACTTAACTTCTATCTCACATTGAGCTGAAATTGAGGGACGTGACATAAATTTTTCGAAAATTTTGATGATATTTTTCGTTGCTCCTAGTTAGTTACTAGAAAACGTTGAAAAAATGTTTTCAATTTTTTTGACGAAACGGCTGGCCATGATAGATGATCTGCAAATATTTCAAATTAGCAATTCACAAAAAATCCTAACCTTGAAAAATTTCAGGATTATCAAAATTTTATTGACAGCTCAATGGTGCCAAGCAATTTTTTCTGCGATACTTATAGCATGTTTTATGTAGTTTTTGAATGTGGAAATAAATTTTGGAAAATATACATACAGAACGTTTTTTTTTAACTTTGAATTTTTTTTGTTGAGGCCGGCCCTGGAAATTTCGAACTGTTTGATTAGGCGATGTGTCAACTATCAATGGTAGAATTAACACACAAAATTTTAATCAAATCTATCGGATCGTTCGAAAGATATGGTTTATTTAAAAAATCGATAAAATACATGGATCACCCTGTAACTTCGAAACGAACAGCGTTAGAAAATTTTCAAAGCCAGATTCCGGTTTGCCTGGAAAAACTGGACCTACCCTCAGGCCTTGTCCATTTGGTGGTGAATCACCGTGTATAATAGGCGTTGTGCAACTGGCTACAAACTAGGGATGTTGATACAATATACAAGATTTATACAATAATACCTAAGCATCATTGATGACTTCTTTTTGTGGGACATACGAGATTGGAATTGTTAGAAGTGCAAGAAGTTCTTGCATGCTCAAAGCGATTCCGCCAAAAAGGACTGTGTTGAATCCAAGGAACTTATTGTCTCAGCGAGATTTCATAAAAATTACTTGAACCTTACAAGCTAGTTGGCGGGAGTTTATGAAAATTACTTGGATAACTTTCATGAGGATTTTTAGTTTTTTGTCGCGCAAATCTATGCGTTTAGGATACTTTTTCTGTGTTGAATCTCAGGAGAAACTTATTATTGATCTGGACTCTTCAAATTGGCGTTTGAGGAGCAGTTTTTTCAATAAATAAAAATCTGTTGAAGTTTTTAATTTACAGGGTGTTTATTTGAGGAGTTGTCACCTCTGATTTCTTGACGCCAAAATTTTTGACAGGAAAACGCCGAAACAGGTCGATTTTTGTTTTGAGGGGGACATCTGGGACACATACTACCGAATTTTTATCTTTTTACTTCTCATCGAATTCTTCGAAAAATGAGAAGTAAAGGTAGGTAATCGCCAAAAAAAAAAATTTCATCAGTTGTCGACGAGATCTGTCCAAAAAAAAATTCCGTGTTGGTCTGTCTATGTTAGTATGTCAGAATTTTTTTGTCCCTTGATTGATTTCCAAACCGTCGGGCCGATTTCAGCCAAATTTGTTATAGAATTTGGAATAGCCCTTGAGAGACTATTCAGAACATGTGACAATTATGACATATCTGTCATCTGTCAAAAGTTACAAGCTGTCAAAGAAAAAAATTGAAAAATTTTTGACGCTCGATAACTCGAGAAGTATCAAACAGATTTCGACCAAATTTGGTTTGCAGCAAGAGTACCCACCCAGAGACTTGACGGAACATGGACAGCTCTGACAAAAATCAGGCATCCAACTTGGAAGAAAAGAACAATTTTTTTCCGGAAAACTGGTGAAAATGGGCTTGTTCCTCGCTTTTTTCCAGGTTTTTGGAGCGATTGCGATACAACTTTGTGAACATGCGTCGAATAATAACCAGACGTGAAAATAAGCTTTTGGCCCCGAAACATCAATCAGGTGTACCACAACATAATTAAATTAAATTGTCCGTTTTATTTTCACATCTTTGGAACGCTTTGATAGATTTTGATGAAATTTGGTATGTGGATAGTTGACGGGTGGAACGTTTGGTTGAGATTTTGTTCACAGCAGGCAATCACGGCCACCAAAACTGGAAAAAATTATTGCCCACCATCCATCCCTGGCCGTTGCCACCCGAGAGGGCCTTTTGCCCGTGATGTGGCCAGGACGACACGCTTTTGATGCAGTACTCCACTGAAAAATTCATTTCTGCTCGGTTCCGGTTTTCCGACGGTAATTTTTGCAAAATGAAGTTTTCACATTCCGTGAATTTGAAAAAAATGCAGTGCAAACTTCCAGATGCGACGGGCCCCACGAAATATTCATTTTTTGAATTTGAGGGTTTTTGAGACCGGACTTGAATGATGAAGCTTAGAGTGAAGCTTTAATTGATGATTTTTGCAATAAAATGGTTTGAAAAAACATTCGAGGTTTCTCCCGTAAAATTCAAATTTTCCAAAACACAATTTTCTGGTTTTTCCAAATTATTCTTAATCTTTCTTTTTAAGGGCCGGTATTTCAATCTCTAGATAACTTCATCTGGGAGGTAAATTTCATAGATACAATTGTTTGAATAATTGTTTCCACGGTATTTGCTTTTCAGTTTTTTGAGAACCATGCAGTCTTCAAATACGTTGCAGGTAGAATGCTACGATGAGAAGTCCCGTGGAAGACCTGACGACGATTTTTTGTCCTCCCCCACTCCACCTTACTTTAAAATTTCAAATAGCATCACCTATGCTGTGATACATCAAATTGAAGGCAATAAAATTCTCATTCCGTCAAACATATTTATAGTTTTTTTAAATAACCCCTCAACCCTTGTAAAAATCCTCTCTTTGTTATTGGAAGGAAACTTTTTGCCAGAAATAGACTTTTCAGCAAAAACTGGTCGATTTTTATTTCAAGGGAGTCATCTAAAGCACGTATGGCCAAATTTCCATCTTCAACCCCTTCGCCCCCACTCTACTCTACTTCAAAATTTCAAATAGCATTACCGATCTTATGACAACATCAAATCAAAGGCAATAAAATTCATTTTCCGTCAAACATATTTTCAATTTTTTTAAACTAGCCCTTTTAAGTAAGGTAGGATAGGGGCGAAGAGGGTGGAGATGAAAATTTGGAGATACGCATATTGGATGACCCCACTGAAATAAAAAATGACCTGTTCCTGCTCAAAAGTCTATTTCTCAAGAATCGGGAGTTTATAGGGGTAAAATATCTCTTTCAATCATGAAGAGAAAATTTCATAAGAGTTGGGGGGTTGGGTTGAATGTTCATTGATATGCTGCAAAAATTGATGTCACGTGGTGAAGTTGAAGTGTTTCTCCATAAATATGTGGGTAGCCAATTCTTCCTCTTGATGATTATGAAAAAAAAAACACAAGTAGTCCAATTTTGAGCACGCTTTATTAGAGATTTGAGAGGTCACACACACTGAATTGATTTGTACTTTGGATCGACATTATCCAAAATTGTTGACAATAAATAATTTTGAATTTAGTGAAAAACAACGTAGATGAACTTTAAACTTTGGTAGAAAATAAGGCGCTCATATAACCTCATTTTCAAAATAAAGTGAAGAACCATAAGAATAATGTATGCATACTTCCTATTTTTATAGCAGCTCTTTTCCCTGTCCTGCAAAAGATATTCAAACTCGCAACGTGCGGTTTTGGCGACACGATGTCCTCTTGAGAAAATTCCATGACTGCCTTATTAAGGTATTTTTCAAATACAGGTGTCCCGAAATTATTGCAACAAAATTCACAGGGAGGTAGAAAATTGAAAAATTAGAGGACTTCCTCAATAAAAATACTCTCGCAAATGTAATAACGGAGATACAGGCCTTCAATATTGGTTTTTTAAAACAGTTTTTTCACATAACTTTTGAACCGTTGAGCCAATTTTATTCAAATTTCACCTAAAGTTCACTAAAATAAGTATCTATCAAACAATGATAACGCATCCCATCAAACATTTTCAGGGGTGAAGATAATAGGGGGTACCTTCCCCCTTTTTCTCCTTTTTGCAATTGCAAATTTTGAATTTTACGTTCAATTTAGAGAAAAAAGCTACTCTTGCAAAATTTTAATCAAAGGCTTCATTTTTGAGATATTTGGGTTTGAAACTTCGGGGACCATCTTAAAAACACCACTTTCAAGGCCTTAACCATTAAAATTCAAGAAAACTCAAGATTTCTCAACTGAAATAAGTTTTCTAGGTGTTTCAAGTTGATAAACTGTCATTTTTTGCTAAAAAACATGAAGCTTTTAAGAAAAAAAATCGGTTCAACAATTCAAAAGTTATGCAAAAAAACTGATTTAAAAAAACCAACTTTGAAGGCCTGTATATCCGCTATAACGTTTGCGATTGCGATGGTATTTTCATTAATGGAGTACCCTTATTTTTCAATTTTCTACCTCCCTGTAAATTTTGTTGCCTTAATTTCGGGACACCCTGTATAGGTACTATCTTCAGCCAGAAATAAAATTCCACATTGCTTTGCGGAAAACTATTTTCAGTATTTTTGACTTGACAAGTTTTTTCCATTTTCGTGGAATTCAATAATATCATGAAATCTCGTTGTACAGATGTCCAAAAGCTCCCACCGCTTAAAAAAAATTCGGTGGAGGGGTTAGAAACTATCTTGTTGAACTTTTCCAAAAGAAAATAGCTTGGGAAATTTCTATACGAAGACTTCATTGTCAAGATGTCGTTTCTCTCGCCGCTGGACTTTTCTGAGCCGGGACCCGAAATTTGTCAAAGTTCGCTTACACAGAGCAGCTGGAATAAATAGCCGCCATTTCTTCCAGAATATAGTTTTCAATTCATGCAGTGTAACAAGAGCTACGAGCTACGGTGAATACTTTTCCGTCGAGGTAATCCCACAAAAAGGAGTTCAACGGGGTTAGATCGGAACTTCTTGGAGTCCAAAACTGATGTCCCGTAGTTAAGAAATAACCTTCCCGGGAAACATTGTTTGAACAACGTCCCGATCTAACCCCACTGGACTTCTTCTTGTGGGGTTACCTTGAAGAGAAAGTACTCGTTACAGCACCTGCTGAACTGCCTGAAGTGCCTGGTTTAAAAAATACTATTCGGGACTGCTCTATCCCAGCTGTCTGTCATGATTGTGTAAGCGAACTTTAGGGAATCTTTGGTCCCGACTTGAAAAAGTGAGTGAAAAAGTGTAGCGGCAAGAGGGAAGACGTCTTAATGATGCAGTTTTCCATCCACACAATCATGTTTCCCAAGCTTTTAAGTCAGGCTTGCCTTTGGAAAAATTGAGTGGAATAATTTCTCACTCCCTTTTCGATTGTTTCAAAAGCCAAAAGGGGCGTGACTTTTTAAACATCCTGTATTAGGAGTTAGGAATATAACATATCTCACATCCATTCTCGCATTCACCATTTATGAATCGAAAGCGAGGTCAAAAGGATTAAGTACATACTGCGAAAAATTGGAAAAAATTTATCATGCATGGCCGCTAAATGAATGGCAGTGAAAGATGTGCTAATTTAGAATCTTTCTAACACTTTGTCAATTAACTCCACCAGACCTATGTCTAATGAGTACATCATTTTTGTTGTATGATTGGATACAGGGTGATACACAACTTGTGACTTTTCTGTCTAGGATAGATTCCTTGACCTATTATATGACAAATCCTTGAAACAAATTTTTCGTAAACGGCTTAGTTTTCAAGGTGTTGAATTTTAGGGGTAAAAATTAGGTTTTTGTCAATAAAAAGAATATAATTAGCAGTACAAATTCAAAACTCTCGAGCACCTGAATTCCTCATTACCCAGATGTGTTTTGCTTGTTCACCTTTTTTTCTATTGTCGCTAGGAAGGACCATAATCTCGAGAAAAAAACATTTTCTGACCAATTTTTCTGAAGGGTGTTTTTTTAGAGGTATAAAACTTCAATCAGCGATAGCGTTGATGCTTGGGAGGATTTTGCCGTCATTTTTTCATATAAATACTCATAAAGGCTTGCCATTTGCTCATACTCACTCACAATCGCACGGCATCGGCAGTTCGAAATTATTATTTTAAATTTGAATTTAGATAGGTTCAATTTCGGGTAGCTTCTTGGCAAGGATCAGGCTCTATCTAACTGATACGGCCAACGATATTGTCCCCAAGACCCTGGACAGTTCGGGACTCATTCAGGAAAGCCAGAGACTTCACAAGCCCCAAATGAAAGAAGTCTAAGGAAGTTGAAATACAAAATCTTATCGGCCGGTAATTGGAAATTGGAAAAAAAATCCACAAAAAGCCCGAAAATTCCGTATAAAAAAACAAGTTTTATAATCATTTTTGAAAAACTGTCTGAAGTTGTGCAATTGTCCATGTGCATGATTAAATGGCAAGCCTTAATGGATATTTAGATGAAAAAATGACGGCAAAATCTTCTCAAGAACCAAAGCTATCGCTGATTGAAGTGCTATACCTCTAAAAAAAAACACCCGTTATCATATCTTAAAATGAGTCCAGAAATCTACCCTTGACAGTAGAGTCTCACAAGTTGTGAATCACCCTGTAGAGATATTTATGGTGTATTTTACTCCACTAGCTGTGAATGACAGGGAGAATGACAGATCTCGAAATGAAAATAGTAAAATTCGAAATTAAACGGCAGAGGGGCAGACACCAAAACGCCAGTAACAGTCTTGCTGCCAGCAACAGCAAATTTCCCAGGAAAATTGCGCTAAAGCCAAAGAATTTAATTTTTACTGCGGGATTTCGCATCGCTGATACCGACTATTTATTCTCAAAGGCATCTTTCCCTGCAAACCTTTTGAAGATTTCTCTTTTTTCAAAATAAATAAAACTGTCTTCCCTCGTGTCTTTCTGATTCCAATAATGGATCCCCAACCCGCATGAAACCCGTGAGCGACTCAAAAAGGCTCGAATCTAAGAACGGCATTTAATTCTGATTTTTCACAAAAGAGTCCGTGAAGGCAGGAGCAGCATCTCGACCCCGTGAAAATGATAACATAATCAATGGATACGGCTATTGGGTATTGGCATCTACGTATGGGTGGTTGTAAAGCACGGGGTGGATTGGATGGTAGACTATACAGCTTTATCGCACCATACCATACGCGAGCCGAAAACCGTAAAAATTCTCCGTCTGTCCATCTGAATTCTAAACTGCTTTTAAAGTAGGTTCACTTGTATCGTGATTCTAGTCAGCTGTGAGATTTTGTCTCTAAGTTTCAAAATGTAGCAATTTTTTGACCTGTTTTTAATTTTCGCCAATGAACAAATAAATCAAAAGAGCCTTAACATTAATTTGACAGTTGTCAAAAATATTTACAACCTCTCGAAGCCGGTTCAACTTTCAATGGTTCAAATTGAAGAGTATAGAAAGCCTTTTGTCCAAAAAAGGGGCCCCATGCAATCATCAACTCTTTCGCCTCTTCCAGTCAAAAATACAAGTCAAACCCTGGAGAATTATAGGCGATACAAGGATTCCCGTGCAGTCTGTCATTGGCAAAAGAATTAACGTGTAAAAAGTAAATTGAACCAAATTTCAAAAAACTCAGCCGCTCAAAGTTGCGTATTGGACCGAAATTGATGTAAGTACCTTCAATTTGCAATTTTCCTCCGTTTTGGGGCTTCCCGGAACGAGTTTTTGTCGACCCTGAATGGGCCGCCGTCAAGATGACTTAGATTTGCGGCCGCCCCGTGCTCTTTTGGTGTCTACATGACGGTAACACAGCTCTGCGTCCCCCTAGTCGCACGTCCACTTATGACCAGGTCAGTTTTCCAAGATTTTAATATCAATTTTATAAGAAATATAACTTTACTTCCAGAGAAGTCAGTTTCACACCAGGTAAAAAGGCGGCAAGCTTACAATGCTAAAGTAGAAAATTTGCCCAGCCAACTAGAGTCACAGTACAAGTGAACCTACTATAGTTATCTCACTTTGCTTTATGGTTCTCTGACTCTTTGTTCTTATTTTTCTCCAATTGCTGCCATGGGTTCTTTTGGGTCGTTTGAAAAATTACGAGTTTAGTTTAATTATGATCTGGAAGTGCGCTTGAGAGCAATTTCATTAAGTTCACAATATACCATTATCACCTAAAGCTTACAGCAGTCTAGAAAAGCAGAAAAGCATTTGCTATCTGGCTATGGCCCGCGGGTTTGTAGACATCCACGACAAGAAAGACCTCGATTTTGTGCTCGAGAGGAAGTCCGACAGATTATTTATTCAAGTAATTAGCCACTTGGAAGTAAATTAAAGCACAGAACGAGCCCCGGTGGATAATAAACTTCTGCTGATGTTATGTATGGTATAGCAGCAGATAAATTCGGTCGATTTTGATAGGTGTTTTTGTAGAATGTTATCGACGACTTTATTATTTATTATGCAATTCATAAATTTCATTCTTATAGACTGTTTTGATACAAGGAATAATTTAGCAGTTCTACACGATTATAACTCACCAGTCAGTGGTATGTTTGTTTACAAAATAAATCATCGACGCGTGTAAAATTAAACTGTAAAACAAAACATAATCATCAGTGTTTGAGGTGGTAGACTGTTAGACTTGCATATATTTTGATCGTTTTTTTGGCGCCGGGGTTAATGCTCACTTTATTCTATCAATTGGTTATTTCGGATTACCTATTATGGACATTATTTAGCTTCGATTGAAAATGATTTGCCGATGTCAGTGATTCGAAGTTACCTACTTTGAGCGAACGTCAGTGTCGAACTGTCACCTCTGTCAAATGTTTCTTTTTATAGCAGTCAGAATTTCGGATATCTGGGTGTCTAGTAACATAAAGTAGATAAAATACATATATCCCATACACTTTCTATTTTCGGTAGAATGACTTTTTGGAGCAAAAATGAAGCGACAAGCTGGGGCGCTGCGAGAATACGGCCGATGGCCGCTGATAGTTCGGCTACAAAACTTTGCAGGTGCCATCAGCCGTAGCGGTAGCCCCCCAGCTTGTCACTTTATTTTTGCCCCAAAAAGTAATTCCACTGAAAATAGAAAGTGTATGGGATATACAGCGTGTTCAACAATGATTGTCCTTGCCGCCTTTTCGGAATTTAGCCCGCATTAGACATGCGCCGCTTCAATGAAATCATTTTGCAATACCGTAGTAACGAAATTGATAGATGTCACTCCACACTGACTGATATCAAATTTAAGGTTAACAGACTCAAAGACTCAAAAAAAAATTGAGGCTCTGACTGCTGGTGAATAAGAAACAAGCAACCTGATGGAACGGGAATGGATCAGCCGTCAATCCCGTCACTGTTTACCTCAGATTTTTTATCAGTCAGTGTGACGTGACGTCTATCAATTTCGTTACTACGGTATTCTAAAATGATTTCATTAAAGCGGCGCATGTCTAATGCGGGCTAAATTTCGAAAAGGCGGCAAGGACAATCATTGTTGAACACGCTGTAGTATGGTTGGGCCTCGGGACTACACTCGTTCAATAAAACGTATTATTAAACTGGGGTGCAAAGTTCAAAAATGAACACACCAGTTTATTTTTCACATAAATGCGGAAAACAAAACAAAATTAAAATATATATACCACATAACCACGTATAGTCTTTCCACCTTAATAGGCGAGAGCCAGAGTAAGTTTTAATGATAAATTCGCAACAAACATTAATTTGAACGCACAAGAGGAGCATGAAATTTTATCCATAACTACGCCTGATCCCAAAATAATTAATTTTCTCCTTATTCATAGAAATCCAAGACCCGGATATTAGTCAAATAATTCATCTTCACGTCTCGCCCGTAGGTACTTACTTGCAAGGTTATTGTGCGGTCAATCGGATGACGCTACACCATGCATCCCCGTCTCCCTATCCTCAAACAAGTACCTAATCCGCTTATAGGACGTTAATAAGTTTAAAAGGCATGGTACAAGAGATTAATATTTTTAATTGGTTTTTGAGTGATTGACTGTAAAAAAAATGTCGAGGCTCCTCTTTTATGAAACATCATACCATAAAATTTGCGGAGAGAACATAACAGGGAAAATCCATTTGAGAAGTTCGAACGGCGTGCGAATTTCAACTTCCTCAAACACTTACTTCCGCCACCGATCTTCCGCGCGTTTTTGGAGGAAGGGGGGCACACGACACCGAAATAGTGAAATGTTTGTTTTTTTGCAGTTCAATAATCAAAAGGTATTTATTTTGACGGGATGGGCAGCCGGAGACTGGAGAGTAATACACCTGGAAATGCGTCCAGAGTTCACAGTGGTTGTCGGTTGAAATTAAAACAAGTGGGAATCGTAAAATAATTCTTCCTTTCAGACTTACTTACGGATGCGATAAAACTAAGTGAAGTATATCTACAATTTCAACATGTAATAACATCGAGTAGAGGCTCTTCTTATTTATTATTTCATTTGGAATTTATACTTTCCGTACAGAGTAAATACCTATACCAACATATCCATCAACTGTGGGACGATTGCACTTTAAGCAAATATGTCTGAAGAGTGTTACCTTTGTCTGTAGATTTTTTGACGTTACATGTTACATGTGTGTTACCTGGCATCGACACAATCGCGAAGTGCGTAATATAAGAAGACTATACTGTATTTCATGGAAGGGGGTGTGTTTGCGAGAGAGAAATGAGCCCCATCATGGGTCCGCCAGCTTCGATCCAGCCTTCTGAAGAACTCTGAAGCTGGCGGTTATTTGGAATCAGAGGTTGCCTCGAGCTGGAATAAATGACACCTGTATAAAGATAAAATATTGTTACGTATTTCGCGTTCAGGTTCGTTTGTAATTGAGACGATCGTTTTAAAACACACACTGTTCATCACTGTGTACTAAGAACAATAAATACACGCCTACAATTATTTACTTGAGAATATCGCTGATTACTACTCGCTTTCTATCGCTTTTAATCACCTCGAATTCAATATACTGAATCTGTGGCCGATCCGTGTAGCTTATATACAGGTGACCCAACGAAAACACAACAATGGGGATTTTGGGCATTTCACTTCATTTTTTCTTAAATAAGCTCGGACAGGTCGATTTTTATATCGAGGACGACATCTGAAACATACATTGGCGCGTTGCTATCTTCAGTCCCCTTAACCCCACTCACCCCAACTTTGAAATTTCAAACGACACCCCCCACCTTGCGATACATCAAATTGAAGAGAATTAAATTCTCTCTAAGCGAGAAAATATTTCTAAAATTTTCAATCCTGCCGCTCTTTTACATAAAACTTTCTGACTGTCCCGTTCTATATTATTGACCCCTCAATTTTTTTCAATTTTTTCAGCGTCATCCCAGATAGTATCGAAGGAGAAACTTTTCGGTGGAAAAAGCGCGAGCCAAATCACCTCTTTGCTCTTCGCTACCCAGCTTCAAAATTCAACAAGATACCACCTACTTTGTCATACATCGAATTGAAGGGAATTGAATTCTTCTCCCGAAAACAATTTTTTGTACATTTTCAACCCCTTTCCCTATTAGAACATTCAAAGTATTTTAGAAGGGAAAGAGGGGTTTTTGAAAATTGTGAAAATATTTTGTTCAGGAAGAGAATTCAATGCCCTTCAATTTGATGTGTCACCAAGTAGTTGGTATCATTTTTGATTTAGGAGTCGCGGTGAGGGGGAGCGAAGGGGTGAATTTGGGTGGCACTTTTTCCACAGAAAATTGAATAGAATAGAATAATCTTTATTCACCATCACTGCGACATACAATATCGGCTTTGTCAATATAAGACAAGTAAAAAATGTTTAAACAACAACAAAATATACAATAAAACAACAAGAAGTTGACGCCATAGAACAGTAGGTATCACTCAAGAAACTCCCGTACCGAATATAACGCTCTCTCAGTCAAAAGCACTTTGACGGCTTTCTTAAACTGACTTATATTAAGGGTTTTGATGCAGCTTGGTAATCTGTTGAAAAGTCTGATACACATATAGTTTGTTGACTGTTGAGAAGCTTCAACTCGCTTTAACTCTGTGAAAAGGTAAAGGTAGAAAAGGTCAGGTTATTTTTATTTCTTGTGTTGTACTCGTGAAAATCACCATTGTCAGTGTAAATCTCGAGATTTTCTCTTGCATACAAGAGACACTGAAACACACATTCACACAATATTCTTCCTTGATGCTGTGTAGGATGACGTTGACTGCAATGAAGAAAATTGAGAGGTCAAGAATATTAAATTGGACCCTCAGAGAATTTCAGGAAAAAAAGGGGTGGAGTTAATTTCTTTTAAATATTTTCTTCATAAAGAGAATTTGATTCTCTATGATTTGATGTATCGCAAAGTAGATGGTGTTATTCGAAATTTGGAAGTTGCGGTGGGTGAGGGTGAGGAAGCTGAAGATAGAAATTCGCCAATGTATGTTTCAGATGTCCCCCTCAATATAAAAATCGACCTGTCCGAGCTTTAAAAAAAAATAGGTGAAATGCCCAAAAAACCCTCTTTTCTGTTTCCGTTGGGCCACCCTGTATACCTTGGGCTAGTATTCTCGAAGTCTTCCATCGGTCCTCTAGCAAATTCTATAATTACCCGACATAGGGTTCCTAGGCGACCTCCGAATAATCTTACACCTTTCGCGTGCAATTCCAACGTGCGGTGGAGCCGGCACCTCCGCCAAATGGACAGATGTGTCGTACTCTCACGTCTAAGTCTCCACGTAAATTTCAACGGTCCAACCTTCGTGTATTTTCTTGAATGCACTAGAGATTTGCACCTGTCCACTGTGATCTTATGCGAACACTCGAACAGTCTAGAAAGACCGCGTGGTGTGCTCCAGAATGCACGGGAATCGCCGCTCGTAATATTATTGAAGAAGCTTCAAAAGCTAAATTTTTTGAAAATTTCACTCCTCCGGCCATTGAGATGGACAGCACCTATGAATTAATATCATTGGAACGTACCTCTTGGAAAAAATCGACCATTTTGTGTTTTGTCTCTCTACCGTCTTCTCTACTATAATTACCAAAGACTACCATCACTATAAAATATCTACATTTTCAACGCATATCTAAATAGGAAAATATGCAAAAGATGTGTCAATTTCTCCGAAATTGTATGCTTTGCACGTCAAACAAGCAATGAATATTCAAATAAATTCCTATTACACTTGCCGTATGTTGGTAGAATTTAACACAAAATTAATTATTAAGATTCATGCGCCACCCAACAAGCCTATTCAAAGTTGGATGCATCGCCGAGTAACTCATTTATATCCCTACCTACAATGATATTATATATTTATTCAACAATGTGTGCCTGCTCCTCAGCAAAGGGTACTATCAACCACCATGGACCTGTATTTAAAATGGACTGCTGATCGCGGTACCAGACCGAACAATAATTGACGCCACACGGGCACTGTCATGTTGTTAATATAACAGAAGTTTTTAAAAGCCCATGGGAAGTTTACAAGTTGCATCGAAAAATTTTATACTGTCAATGTTTGTCGATATAATACTCGTTCATGAATATAAATCCGGTTAGCAGTAATATGTTTTCTACCTCGAAAGTAGTCATCAGGTTTGTTTCATTTCGAAAAACTCAACGCAAGTTGAAACAGTCTTGGAGGTTTGAAAGTCACTGTCTTGCCAATTCAGCTCCGGCAGGTTGGTTTGATATCGCCGCAATCGCGATTTGTTCGCTTTACAAGTTAGCAAAACAAGCAATCTCTAGCAAAAGCACCAGACAGGTTTTTTGCGCTATTTTCTTGACGTCGACAATGAGAACCTCACCCTATGTTGATATAGAGCAATGTTTTGCTGAGTGAACACTCCATTTAAAATTTTCATATTTTTTCTCCGATTTAATTATTTTTCTTTGTCTCTGTCATTATAATTTGTATCAAGTTTTAATTAGAATTGTTTGTATAATAATTTTACTGGCAGTAACAGGCTAACCGCACAGGGACGTAGATCGCAGTACTTGCAATTGCAACTTCATTGTTACATAATTGTTATAATGTTGTTGTCAGTTCTTTAGCAAATAATATAAATAATATACCTAATCGATATAAAAAGGAAGAGACATTGTAAAAATTGAATAAAAATATCTATTAATTGATCTCAATTGCTATACAGGGTGTCCGTTTTTCGAGGCTAAGCATGGGTATCTCGCTTATCTTTAGAGATACAGAGTCGGTTAAATTAGAAAAAAGTTGCGAATTTTCATGACGATCAATGATCCAAGAAGATATTTGACTTGTCAGTTTTAGTTTTCGAAATATCGAGAAAAAACAGAAATTTGTAATTTTTGTTTTTATTTTTTATTTGAAAAACGGTTGAAGGTAGCCTTTTCTAGTTAAGACATTGTGAAAGCACTTTTTTAAGGGGAATTCAATGTTGCCAAAATCTTCATTCTAGCTTTCAAAACAACCGAGATATGACATTCAACTTTTTTTTCTCTCATGGGTGCCATATTGGATTTTCACATTTTTGAATACAATTTTAATTTCTGGTTACAACGATGTGTCACATGCCACTGTTGAATTCATGCTTTAGAGCAAAAAAAATTTTCAATTTTTCAAAGAGTGCTTTGGAAACAAAATCAGCATCGACAATAAAAAAAACGTAAATGTCAAACATTTATTCAACAATGACATGTGGCACATCGTTCTAACCAGATAAGAATACCGTATTCAAAAATATCAAAATCCAATATGGCGCCCGTTAGAGAAAAAAGTTGAATGTCGTATCTCGGTTGCTTTGAAAGCTCAAATAAAGATTTTGGCAGATTTGGATTCCTCTTGAAAAAGTGCCCTGACAATGTCTAGATCAGAAAAGGCCACCTTCAACCGTTTTTTGAATAAAAAATAAAAACAAAAATCAAAATCCTGTTTTTTCACGATATCTCAAAAACGAAAATCGATACGTCAAATTTCTTTCTGGGTCATTGATCGTCATGAAAATGCGCAACTTTTTCCTAATTTAACCGACTTTGTATCTCTTAAGATAATAGTGGCGGGGTTAACGGCCAAAAATGGAATGATCTGTGCATTTTGTGATCAAAGCAGGAAATTTGGCATACGTGTTCAGAAGACCCTCCTTTGCAATTTCAGATGTGGCGCCACGCAAGATTTCGCACCAGAGGCACTGTATTGCGGTTAGCATACCTGCTAGGGGTAAATTCTGCAAAAATGGTTCCTGGCCGTTCTCTGGTACCGCACTCGCTATTTTTTAGTTCTGTTTAGCTAAAACTTTATGTAGAAATGAGTGAGGAGTGCATTTTCACAAGCAAAGTTCCAAATGCTGCCTTCATACGTGGTTTTAATACATTTTAAGGCCAACTTTGTTTTAGTACAGGAAACTTGGTGAAAAAAATTGCCAAAACCTCGGCAAAGATATGAACGTCCTGAAAAGTTGATATTCTGATCAGAATTAGGTGCCCTACTACATATCTGAAAGTGCCAAAAGTCGCACTCCGGCTTCGAGTTATTGCAGGGGAGGTGAAAAATTGCTACTCCCTGAACTTGAATTCGATGTATAAATTTGGACAAAAACAAGTTCAAACAAGTTAACTTGAGAAAACCTGTTTTTTCTTTCACAATTTCCACAAAACTTTTTTTACTGTTAAAGGCATTCATCTTTGTAAATATTTCAGAGGCCATTAGATTGAACTGTATTCTTCACGAAAATCATCCATTCGATCTGTAACTTTGTTTTTCGAGATAGAAAAAATCGATTTGAACTTTAGTTGGCACGGCCCGGCGTCTACTACTGACCAGAACACTACACCATGCATCTTCAAATGAAAATAGCCTAAACTATCTGGAAAACTATAACTAATCTTTAAAAATTTGAGGATCTATGCAGAACTGAATTCCCTATAACATAAACAAAATCGTCATAAATCGCAATGCAGGGTATTGAATTATCACTTAAAGGGGCATGCTGTAGTGTTCTGATCATTAGTAGACGCCGGGCAGTGCCGACTAAAGTTTAAATCGGTTTTTTCTATGTCGGGAAACAAAATTACAGATCGAATGGATAATTTCCGTTAAGAATACAGTTCAATCTGATGACCTCTGAAATATTTCCATAGATGAATACCTCTAACAGTAAAAAAAGTTTCGTGAATATTTTCAAAGAAAAAACAGGTTTTCTCAAATTAGCTTGTTCGAACTTGTTTTTATCGAGATTTACACATCGGATTGAAGTTCAGGACATTGAATTTAGTCGGAAAAGATACCAATCTTGTCGGGATCGATTCTTCATGGCCCAGGAAGAAAAAGAGCCACCCAGCCGAGTTTCGCCCTTCCCCACGACCCCCCTACAACAATGATCGACACTTTTTGTGCTAAAATTGTATCAACTGGTTGTGATGTGTCGAACTACGACGTATTGCATCCATTGGATTGACGGGTTCCATCGGGTTCTATACCTTTCATTTTGAGTTGCAATGTTTTACCCCCCCTCCAATAACTCGAAGCCTCGGAGTGCGATTTTTGCCAATTTTAGATATGTAGTAGGGTACATAATTCTGGACAGAGTATCAAATTTTCAGGACGTTCATATTTTTGCCGAGGTATTGGCCATTTTTTTCACCAAGTTTCCTGTACTAAAACAAAGTTGGCCTTAAAATGTATTGAAACAACGTATAAAGGCAGCATTTGGAACTTTGTTTGTGAAAATGTACTCCTCACTCATTTCTACATGTAGTTTTAACTAAACAGAACTGAAAAATACCGACTGCGGTACCAGAGACCGGCCAGGAACCATTTTTGCAAAATTTACCCCTAGCAGGTATATTAACCGCAATACAGCGTCTCTGGCGCAAAATCTTGCGTGGCGCCACATCTGGAATTGCGAAGGAGGGTCTTCTGAACAAGTATGCCAAATTTCATGCTTTGATCACAAAATGCACAGACCATTCCGCTAACCCCTCCACTATAAGCGAGATACCCATGCTTAGCCCCGAAAAACGGACACCTTGTATAACTACCTTATACTGCGTTTAACTCAATCGCGACTTAAGTGACCTGGCCAAATTTTCACATTTGGTCTTGTAGATCTCGTTCACGATATATATTCAGTTATGTTACATTCAACCGGTCGTGCGCTCTTAGAGGGAGGCTATGATCACAACCTATATTTTTCTGAAAATCCACTAAAAGATGATCTCTACAAAACCCTGAAAACTTGACCTAATCAAATTTATATTTCAGGGTCGCACGATAACCCAAAAAGTGACATTACTGAATAAACACTGTGAACGAGATATAGGCGACTTCTTTTGTGGTGTGAGGTTGTGCGCCTGTCTTGTCTACAAAGCACAGACCCTGAAGTTAGGTTATGTTGGCTGTCACTGGAACACGGTCATCAATAAAATGTTGAAATTTTTGGGACTGATTCATATTTATGTCTTGTCTTCATAACTACTTGTCAGAACTACTTGTAACTTTTTTATATTGATAGTACTGACACCCGCTTTCCCAGACTGTGAAAACCGAGAAAACAATCTGTATTTTTTCCCAAAACAGTAACACGACACTTCCATGTATCGGGGCAGAATTTGGTCCATAGTTAGCTTTTTGACAAACAGTTTATTCAGAAAACCGAGAAACCGACCGCAAAATATGACACTTTTTCCTGACACCGACACCCCACCCCATCCCCCTAGTTTAGTCTTTTTTTGACAACTAATAAATATTATTTAGAGCGGGACTCTCGACGGCGCCGGCGTCAAATTAAGACTGCCAAACTCAAATTTTCAATTAGTATGACTTGTCGCACATTTTAGGTTTTTTTTCATAATTCAAACTGAACACCTTGAAAACAAAATTTTTCAGCTCACAGGAGCAGAGGTATCCAGACCTAAACGCATACAGCTGAACGCAGTAGGTATAAGTACCCACACAATATTACCTATTTAGAAAATGATATAAACTGTGGAAGACAGTTAACGTCCTAAAATATTACCTATATGCCGCTTTGCAGCTTTATTTGAATTTATCATCATGTGTATGCCGTTACGAATATCATTCCAGGTTCATAAAAATTCGAATATTTTTCTGTTATTGAAGTAGAAATGTGGGTGGTTCTTAGTTTTTATAATGTTTCGCTCTACACTACTAGATGAGGTTTTGGATATTACCTGTATGCTTGACCTATATGTTAGATTATCGTCAAACGTTTACAGATTGATAAAAAGCTTCAATAATGAACCAGATTTAATAGTCCGGATGTTAAAAGCCATAATACCACCCTCACCTTGCATTTAATGAATCAGAGGTGCAGTTTGGTAGGAATGTTGTACATACCCATGCCTTAATTTCGAGGGGTATTGCCAAGATGGCAGTCCGTGCAGACGCCCTATACAGGGTGATCAAAAATGCATAAACTCCAACTCATGAACCAAAAAGGTTGGAGTCATGAAAATTAGCATGTAGATTTACAATTCAATACTTATTGAGCTGGAACAAACTACGTCTAAATATTTCCAGCCGTTTCTGAAGTACCTACTTTCAATTTGGTGATCGATTTCATAGAAATGGACATTTCACCAAAAATCAGTGATTTTCCAAGATATTTGGATAAAATTTTGCATGTCCACAGAGAATGGCCTCATGAATAAAATATGATGTGTTGCCTACTATTTTCGAAAATATGACAGTCGACCTCTTTTTCTCTTTTATGGCCGCCATCTTGAATTCGTCCATAATGGAATAAGTGGAAAATCAATCGGTACTAGCAGTAATGGTCATACTCGATAACATCAATGCAAAACTAACCGTTTTTGGTTAGTAACTTTTTGTAATTGGCCACTTGGAAATGTTAACCCAATTTTACGAGTTTTATAGCACTTCGGCGCTTAACACGACCAAAATGACCATTGTAAAGATGAAAATGAGGTTTTGAAACAATCTATCATTTTGTTTGGTCTGTTTGGCAATTGTGCATATCCGAAAAAAAATTGTAATACAAAAAATGACCCACCGACAGAAAAAAACGGCGAGTCAAAATCGAAAAATTGATCAAATAAACGTATTTCCAAAACTTGGTCCGTTTTTTCAGGATATTTTCAACAGTTATATCACAAGTGCTTAGATTTTCACGATAATTTTGGTCAGGCGATCGCGAGTGTTGATTGTAGCGATAAATGCCCGACTCCGAAGTGCTGTAAAACTCGCAATTACAGAAAGTAACTCACTGAGAACGGTTATTTTTGCATTTCGATTATTGACTATGACCATAACTACTAGTTTCAATTGATTTCTCACTTATTCTATAATGGGCGGATTCAAAATGGCGGCCATAAGAAAAAAGCACACATCTTATTTCATTCATGAGGTCATTCTTTGTGGAAATACAAAGATTTATACAAATCATATATGTCAGATATTTCAAATTCTGACATTTACTCATGACTTTTTACATTTTATATCTATTCACCATTTACTTGCTCTTGAAAATGAGACTATAAATAAGAGTCTCGAAACGCGTCGAGCAAAATAAAATATTATACAAGTGAAGAGACATTTTTAACTTTCTACAATAATTTATACAAATATCTTGTCAAATTACTGAGTTATTGGAAAATGTCAATTTCCATGAAACCGACTACTGAATTCAAAATATTTCAGAAACGGCTGGAAATATTCAAACACGGCTGGTTTTTACTTGTGTGAATCTACTTGGTGATTTTTACAACTCCAAATATTTTGGTTCATGAGTTGGAATTTTTGCATTTTGATTCATCCTGTATACGGCGTCTGCACGGACCGACTTCTTGGCAACACCTCTTGAAATTTAGGCAAATGTATGGACAACATTCGTACCAAACGGCACTGCTCAATCATTAAATGCAAGGTGGTTGGTGCCTAACATCCGGACAATAACTCGAAACGCTTTATTTCTAGCTCAAATGTCAAATTCCACAGCCGCCGACATGTCGTTTCATTTGAATTATAACTGTTCACGGATAAATTAATTATACTTCCCCTTGAAGACTTTCCCTTATATGTAGGTATTGTATAATTTTATCAAAGGAAAAATGATTCCCAAATGATTTTTCCGTAGGTTTCGAATCTGTCCACTAACATTTTCTGTGGTATAAATTGCTTACAGACATCGGAAAAAATTCTCGAATTGGGCACCCTGTATTTTATAATGGGGATCAATTCCGCTTGTCATTCTGATTATAACACACTTGATAAGTAACTTAACAAAGCACAATCATGTGACAAAATTTGTTGAAGTTTGGAAAAAAATAGTTAGTTTATTGACCGTCGGCCTTTTTCCGGCCTAACACCGACGCCGGTGAATGCTTCCCTCCACTAACCGGAAATTTTGCCGAACCCCTGTGCGTTCCAACACCAGGATATGGATTTTTAACCACCACCAACATCGCATGGGATCAGCATCATCGTTCTATTTCACGTGCTATGTGACAAGCATTCCAACTAAATCAAGGAGCTTCTTTTCGAGACGAAAGTCCGACTACCCACGGCGGTAGGAAATCGAACGCTGATCACCACACCACAATCTTCTCACATATATTTATTATCAGGATAAAAAGCTGAATCGATCTCCATATTAGAATACAGGTGTCCAATTTGATGAAAATTTTTGATGCTGCACCTTGTAAGCGACATACCACAGAAAATTTTTGTAGACAGATTTGAAGCCTACAGAAAAAATCATATGTATAAGAATCTTATTTCATTTTGTCCTTTATTTCTCATGGAAAAATGAGCTTTTTATACCCTGTACTATGTGTATGTAAACTGCTCAACAATGAAAGTGTTACAAAGCAAAAATTCACCCAATTTTGAACCGCTGTAACTTTTGATTGGCACAAACGATTCCAATTCTGTTTTAAGTACTGAAGAGCCCAATGATTTGGCCATCTTTCTTGTCAATATGAAATCCATAGAGCCCCTTATAAAACTTCTACAGGGTGATGAACAGAGCAGTGCTAAATCGATGAAAGTTCAACATACCCCCGTTTTCGTTAAAAATTTTTTTCGGGAGTATCAACACCAAATTTATGAAGAATGATGTGTTCCCTCGAAACGGTTTTTGAATTTTCGGGATTCCAGTCGAAACAGCCAAAATATGATTTTTTATTGTGAATACTGTGAATTATTCCTGTAGCAACACAAAAACATCAGAACTTTTCATATCAAGATGACGCCACTTGGTAGGCTTGTTCACTGAACAATTCTGAGCAATTTGATATGCAACACGTTCCTATTGTCTGGTGTAGGGGTGAAGAAAAGCCCAATTGGCAGCGTACTTTTTGGTACTACTCCTGAAATTTGGGTTTTTAGCATTGAGAAAAGGTTATTTCTTACTCTCTTCAGTCAACATGGGACTACGTCATTAGAATTGGATTAACCACATTTCCGCCATTTTGGAATTTTTCGCCTTTACCTCAAATTTCGAAACATAGACATGTTTGGCATCATTTCTTGAAATGTTGGTCCCCAAAATGTAATTCTGTCAATAAGATCTGTCTATCTGTTTGTTTATCTGTCTATCTTTTTCCGAAAAAATATTTATAGAATTTCCAACCCCACCCCCTTTCTTCCTAAAATTCTCTGAGTGTCCAATTTAATATTCTTGACCTCTCAATTCTTTTCAATGCAGTCAACGTCATATTGCAAAGCATCGGAAGAGATAATTTTCTGTAGAAAAAATGCCACCCAAATTTCACCCTTTCGCTCCCCCCACCTCATCTCAAAAATCTAAAATGGCAATATCTACTTTGTGATACATCAAATTGAAGGAAATTGAATTCTCTCCATGAACAAAATTTTTTCAAATTTTTTAAAACCCCTATTTTCCTCACAAAACACCCCGAATGTCTAATTTATTTGGAGAGGGGTTGAAAATTTCAAAAAAATTATTTTCGGAAAGAGAATTCAATTCCCTTCAATTTGATGTATCACAAAGTAGGTGGTGTTTCGTTAAATTTTGAAGCTGAGGTGGGGAAGAGCAAAAGGGTCAATTTGGGTAGCACTTTTTCCACCGAAAATTCTTTTCTTCGATGTTTTCTATGATGACACTGACTGAATTTAAAACAACTGAGAGGTCCGGAATTAAAAAAAGGACAGTCAGAGAGACTTTAGGGCAAAGAAAAGTGGGGTTAAAAATCTTGTGAATATTTTTTTCAGAAAGAAAATTTGATTCTCTTCAATTTGATGTATCGCATGGTAGGTCATGTCATTTGAAATTTCAAAGTTGGGGTGAGTGGGGGCGAGAGGGCTTAGGATAGAAATTTACCAATTCATGTTTAAGATGCCCCCTTTGATATAAAAATCGACCTATTTTTGCTCGAAGGAATATTCACTAGGAATCGGGAGTTATTGCAGGTGGATAGTTTTTAAATGATCACCCGGTGCAGTATTCAGAATAAAAAATCACATTTTGGCTGTTTCGACTGGAATCCCGAAAATTCAAAAACCGTTTCGGGGAAACACATCATTCTTCATAAATTTGGTGTTGATACTTCCAAAAAAATTTTTTGGCGAAAACGGGGGTATGTTGAACTTTCATCAATTTTGCACTGCTCTGTTCATCACCCAGTAGAAAATTTATGAAAAGCTCACTGCATTTCATATTGACAAAGAAGATGGCCAAAAGATTGGGCTATTCAGTTCTTGAAACAAAATCAGAAACAGATGTGCCAATCAAAAGTTATAGCGGTTCAAAATTGGGTGAATTTTTGCTTTGTAACACTTTCATTGTTGAGCAGTTTAGTTGAATTTCGAAACAAGAAAGCTAGAAGATTATGTTTAAGATAAAACACTACTCAGCAATGCAGAATGGCCAGGATATAACTTCACAAATTCTATTTTCTGAAATCAAATTCTATACATGTCGTATTGCCAGGATGATTACGCTAATTTTTGGAAATATATCCGCCATTACGCTAATGCTAGATGAGTTTATGCAACCAGTTTTTTCAAGTAGAACTAATAATTTCCTCCACTTGAAATAATTAGCTCAAGCCCATTTTTGTGTTTTTAACCCACCATGTTCCCACCCTCAGTACTTCGTGGCATAGCTCCAATAACATCCCGGGTACTGCCTATGCCTAACCGCTCTAATTTATCAGGAAGTTGAAGGAACGTAAGTGTGGCTCTTGCAAGATATGAGCATTTCAACACAACAAAGCAAAAACCCTGCAACATGCTTCGCTGCAACATTGTTTAGGAAACTCACATAACTTCGACAATTTGCATAATACTGGTATGTGTATAGTTTGATGAAATAATAAAATATTCGCTAATTACAGTTACTTGTGCACTTTTTCTTACCTACTTCCAAGTTTTTTTGTTTTCTGAAAATATTCAACATCGGTACGAGAATAACTTTTAACTGGGGGAGTTTTTGCAGGAAACGGAAACAAGAGCAGCAGCTGACAATCCCTTTGATAATAATATCGTCAAAATACAAAAATAGGTAATTAGGTATCTCCTGGAGCTACATTTATTCATTTTTTAAATTACAAAAAATTCTCACATTTCGTCACTCATTACCTATATTGATAATAAGTTGAACGCTTTGGTTACTTGAGATGAATGCTAACAATGCTTTGTGACCCCACATCTGGAAGAAAAAAATTACGAAATGTGGGAGACATCAGGCTAAAGGGAATACAGAGAGCAAACAAAAATATTACTTACACCCCACCGTCCCCACGTCGATATTTCATCATTGAGGGTATACTGAGAACATCTCACGTGACAACCTCTCAACTGCGATGTACGTGTTGCGACGTAATTATCTCAAGACATAAGGGTTGTCAGATCCAATGATATCACATCATAGAAAATTGCTAGGCATTTTGGTTCAGAATTATCCCACCCCGATTCATCCTTTTTTTTTTAGTCTTCGTATACTCAAATAAATTTTATAAAGCTGTTAGCTAGATGTACCGACCGAAAACCTTTTCCATTCCATTAACACAACCGTTTCGGTCGTGAAGCATAAAAAAAAATTGAATTACATATTACATACCTGCAGTTGCCCACATTATCATCGCCAACAAAAGTTTAATTTATCACAAGCGGTGATTCCAGGCGCATATCTAAATGAAATTTCCTTTGTGCTAATTGAAGTTCAGATTCCCTTTATCCGCAAGCTTCTGATGAACTTTGCAGCCAGCTAGATTTTTGTGTTCCTACCTACATCAGATAATTGAGAAATTCATTACGTCAATTAAGTCCAATATCGCAGCCTCTACTAAAGTGAACAACGTCGGAACTCTGGGAAACTCAATTATTTTAGGTTTAGCTTAGTTCATGAGCTGATGGCATTGTCCATATCACGGAGTTCATTCATTTTCGGTTACCGTTTTATTCTCACTATACGCTTGGAAATTCTATTCGTGCAGGAGAGCGCTCAATCTGGCTTGCTTGAAGAGTTTGACTTGCCTGTTTTCTGCTTATGTTCGCATTGCCTTTGACTCGGGGTGGAATTGTAGAAGCGCATATAGGTACTCGTACGTGAGCCATGACCCATGAACATGATTTTCTCATTTGAACATACAAGGTGGCCTAACTAAAACAACACCTATCATTGAAAAATTCGCGTCGTGTAATTAATACAATATACTGTAGGTATTGTAAGGGGTGCTTTTTTTTCGTGTGATAGAACTCCAATCAGCGATGGCGTTGGTATTGGAAAAGATTTTTTCGATTATTTTTTCCTTGAATTGTCCTTGAATTATTGAAAGAAGAAGTATAGCAAGCGTGGGTGTCTATAACTGGAAATTTTATTCGGAGATCCAATTTCACCTTTCCAAAAACTTTGGCACTAGTGCTGTACCCGGATCAATCACTCAAGTCAAAGTACAATTGAAGAGGTATTGGGAAAAACCTACAAAGGTGCTCGCTGAACGAAACGACGCGGAACGGATTCAAAATTATTATTATTTCCTATAAATAATCATCATATAGCTAACCAGAGTCCTAACAATTCATCAGAAAAATTTCTTGAACGTCGTGTTGTCAAATATTCAGGTGATACAATCAGTTTCTAATAAATTCTTCAATCCACGAGCAGGTTTACCACCATCAACTTCAGGTGAACGCTTTAATAAAATTATTAGTTTCGCGAGATCAAACCGAATTTTCCTCTAGGTGAAATTTTTTTTCATGGCATTTATCAATCTTTGTTGAACTTGTGTACTTAAAAATTCAACATGGAAATTTGAATACCTGTAGTAAAACGCTAAACGGAGTTATTACTTCCATATTATTGAAAATTGCGACTCTAGAAAAGGGTCCAAACGCTGATATTAATAATAGTTCAATCAAAATAGGTTTTAACCGGAAATAAATTCGGAAGTTGACGAAATTTTGTGGATCGATGCAGAATTTAACGTGAAATGACATACTGGAATTCCCAAAAATTCCAAGGCTTGGCTTTTTTCTAGGACCAAAAGAGAGCCATCCTTGAATTTTTTTTATTTTTCCTGAATAACTTGTGAACTATCACCTTTAGAACATAAAAACCCTTGAAGCAAATGTAGACCGTTAAATTCTCGAGAGATCAGTTTTAAATTTATCACTCTGTGGTCAATAGTCTCTGATATACAGCGTCTGCTAAAACGCAGTGAAAATTACTCAAAATTTATTTCCGGATTTTACGTAACAATTTGCATAGTGTCAGTTCAGGGGCTGTAACGTGGACAGCAACTGTGCGGATTTCAGTGTGTTTCACATTTTTGGAAAGCCAATTCAACATTTGGTATCACACTTTTGTCTAGAAGTCGTCAACTTCAAAACGGCACTTTTCCTCGACCTTTAAAATCGATACTTGATGTCCTGAAGAATCACTAAGAATCGATTTTCTTCATATCATGCCATCTGCCTGATTTTTCAAGTAGAGCAAAATCATCCAGGGAATATATGAAGAATTGAATATCAAAAAAATAGCATGTTTCGGAATCTTTTTCTCAGTGATGGTTCCAAAGTTATATGAGTTAAAAGACTAAAACGACCTATTTGGAAAAAAAATAGGTAGTCCGAACACCAACTGCTGAATACTGTACGGACTTTGCGTTTGAGGTGTAAGACGCCACTTGGCAGACGTGGAAAGTACATGAGTATATTCAATACATCTGCTAAGTGGCATTTTGTATCATCGAATGTAAGGTCTGTGCAGTATTCAGCAGTTGTCCGGACTACCTATCTTTTTCCCAATAGATCGTTTTAGTCTTTCAACCCATATAACTCAGGAACCATAACTAGGAAATAGATCCCGAAACATTTTTTTTTTTTTGGTACTCAATTCTTTATACAGGGTGTTTCAGGGATGATAGCAAAAAATTCAACTGTGTGTAGATCTCGTCAAAATATGACGAAAACCTATATACCATTTTGCAAAGTTCGGCCTAATGACGAAGATACAGCCCTCCAAAGTTCACTTTTTTCGGATTTCAAAAATTTGTAACTCAGGAACGTTTCGACAAATGCAGCTTTAATTCAGCAAAAGCTAGTTTGTCATAATTATCTATCAATCTGTCAAATTTGGGACGAATCCAACCAGTGGTGTAGGAGTTATGAGGGTCAATAATTTAGAAGCATCCAAAGAAAAGTGGACTTGAGGTAACCCCTCATAACTTCTACGCCACGATTCGATTCTTTCCAAATTTGGCAGGTTGATAGATAATTATGACAAACCAGCTTATGCTGAATTAAGGCTTAATTTGTCAAAACGTTCCTGAGTTACAAATTTTTGAAATTCGAAAAAAGTGAACTTTGGAGGGCTGTATCTTTGTCATTAGGCCGAACTTTGCAAAATAGTATATAGGTGTTAGTCATCTTTCAACGAGATCTACTTACAGTTAAATTTTTTGCTATCATCCCTGAAACACCCTGTATATTCCCTGGGTGGTTTTGCTCTACTCGAAAAATTAAGCGAATGGCATGGTATGAAAAAAATCAATTTTTGGGGATTCTTCGGGACATCAAGTATCGATTTCAAAGGTCGAGGAGAAGTACCATTTCCAAGTTGGCGACCTCTAGACAAAAGTTTGATATCGAATGTTGAATTGGCTTGCCAAACATGTGAAACACATTGAAATCCGCACATTTGCTGTCCACGTTACAGCCCCTGAACTGACACTATGCAAATTGTCACGTAAAATCAGGAAATAAATTTTGATAATTTTCATGATAATTTTCACTGCGTTTTAGCAAACGCTGTATCTCAAAGACTATTGGCCGCAAAGTGATGAGTTTAGTACTGGTCTCTTGGGAATACAGCGGGCTACATTTGCTTCGCTGGTATTTTTGTTCTTGAGGTGATTCAGGTTATTCAGAAAAAATCGAAAATTCTCAAGGATGGCGCTCTTTTATTGGCCCTAGAAAAAAATCCAAGCCTTGGAATTTTCTAGAATTTCAGTATGTTATTTAACGTTACATTTTCCTTCGATCTACCAAATTTCGTTAACTTTTGAATCTATTTCCGGTTTGGCCCGATTGTTGCTTAATTTGACTGGACAATATAAGCAAGCGCAATTTCATTTCAGTTTCAATTACTAATATTTTCCGCAGTTCTCAAAATTCAGCAAATAAAAACTTTCTAGGTCTAACCCACCAGGTCTGGCTCTCCATTCACCGGGGTCACAAAGCGATCGTCCAAAGGGCCAAAGGGTACGAATACCTTTTTGTGTTAAGGATACCCAACAAATGACGAGGCGGGAACTGTGATTCATTGGTAGGACAGACACCAGTACATGCAGGCAGATTCAGAACTAATGCGCAAGAGCTCTCTCCATTTAAGTTCTAGCCACCATCTGGTCTAGAATCCCGCTTCCCGCAAGACCACAGACGTCGACCAGAGGTAAGCACACTCCGAGGCTCAAGTATCGGCCCAGAAGGCCTGAGTTTACCCACGAGGGGGGCTTGGGCTCATCCTGGGGACCAGGGCGCTCCCTGAAGAAGGTTGAGGCTCATCCTAACAGTCTGGGCTAATCTTTGAGTGCCACCCCACGACCCACGACAAAACCGTAGCTCTTCTTTCAGTGGAATACCTGCACAACGTGAGCAGGACTTGAGAATCGGACGGCGACGCTCCTACTCCCATCAATAGCGGAGCGGTTCAGGATCCTCGATGCAACCCCATCAAAATAATTCTTCAACGTGCACTCAATTTTTACGGGGATATTAAATTGTTGGCGCCCTCTTTCAACCATTAATCGACTCGAAGCCGCATCTGGTCCGATACTACTTGCATTCATCGATTTTTCTCGTCCATTTTTATCGCGAATCAAACGCGATAGGCTTCAGTTCTCTCTAGTCACTCGTGGTTTGGAATACACCTCAAACTGTAGATCCGCTACTCTATCCAATATAAATACGCAGAGAAGTCAGCCAAGGGTCTCAGTGGCTTGTTGAGCTGAAGATTGAAAACGACAGACCATAGCCGTACACCCTAGAGTAAAAAGTTAAGCTGTACCTACTACCTATAGTCGGGGTTTAAAATAGTCGAGTGTGACTAGTCCAATTATTAATGTTGTTACGTTCTTTTTGATCAAGAGAATAGTGGTTTCGGAAATATGGTCTGGGTTGCTTGAAAACAAAAGACGGGTTGTCAACGAACAGGTAAACTTTTTAATTTTATCTAACTGTTTTTCTGACAAAAAGTTCGAGAAAACTCTGTCCAGCTTCAACGGTTTTCGCCAAACTCGTAGGAGGATTTGGAATCTGATGGAATAATCAAGCTGATCGGCAAAGTGTGTTTGTCTCGATCCGCAGTCGTGTAACACGGATTTCAAAAGAACCTCACGCCAGAACATCATCGTTAGATACCCCTCGAAGCCCTTTGTTCAAAGGTAAACACTCAGACCCATTCTCTGAAAACCACTGATCGTATTTCTCTTTGTCAAAGAGAGTTTTTGTCTTTTCCTCTGGTCTCGATTCTTATAGACCAGACCTACTTCGGTTGATACGGTACGCAAAGTTGGTCATACGACGTGGTGCGATACTTACCATACGGACCATTCTCCGTAGTGCTAAACCTACCGTTTATAACATTCTTCGTGGACCACAGGCACAGTCTGGAAGCCGAGTCGACGGCGACAGAGTCTTCGAGAGCTCTGTTCGGCGCTACATGACTGTTAAGTGATTTAAATTACGCTATTGCTCTGATCTAGCGGGCGCCTTTTCGTCAAAGCTGCTACAAAGCGAAACGTCCTCTAACGACCCCTAACTCAGTGCACTGGGGTAGTTCCTTCGTTAGGTAGTCCTGGTCAACCCCGGCCTTCGGAACATAGTTTTATTTTTACTAAACTGCGCAACAAATATGTTGTCGCAAGGGAAAAATTGGTCCAACTTTCGACCACAATAACTTTTGAACGACACAAACCATTTTAATTTTGTTTTGACAGTTAGTGAGATCAGTCTTTCCGTTATTCACCTTCAGGAGGCGAAGATCAGGAAGCTTAGTGTAAAATATTTACAGGGTGAAATGTAAAACAGTGCAAAATTTTATCGAATTAAACGGACTCCCATTTTCAGAATAATTCTTTCTCACAAATGCAAATGAAAGGATCATAAAGCGTGATGTTTTGGCTTGCGACCAGTTCTAGAATTTTTGGAATCGGAACTCTGGTTCTGACTATATGACTTTTTTTCTCTTGGAGGATGCTGATTTATCCTATCGCTACAAGAAAGACTATGATAGCCTAGGGAGCCTGTCATCATCAAAAACTAAAATTGACCATCAGCATCAAGTACAGGAGGTCAAAATCACAAAGGAAGCTTGTTTTAGTTGTGAAAATCTGATCTAATTCAATTTTTAAGAAAAACATCTGTGTCGCCCATTTTGAATGGGGCCCTTTTTTGAAGCCTTGATCAAGGTATTTCAGATGGTCTACGAGTTAGGTTGCTGAGAACCGTTTAAGCAACAATATTCGTGAATTGAGGTCTCCAATTTTCCGTTGTCTCTCTTTACTGTGACGTCATGCATATGAGAGACGGTTAATCGAGGTCATTGGGCGCTTCCCAATAAGGCGTATAAGGACACACTTCGACACATATGGACACAATTTGACACAGCTAGCGTTCCAATAGCAGTAATAGCACCACATGTCGACACAATCGAAACATTGGCGAGGCTGAGTTTAGAATTGAGCTGGCAAGTGCACTTTGACATTGTGTATCCGTCTTGTCGCAGTTATTGGAAAGCGCCCTATGTTTCTTGAGATATGACATTTCGTTTCTGACAATGGGAAATTTTTTGAATCTGACAAGCGCTCTGTCGTGTATTTATTTGATTTCAGCATGGATTTCATGATTTCACTTGTTCTTACCCTCGTTCTTACCAATAAGTGTGTTATATGTAGTGGAAAACTGAGAAGATACTTACAGAAATGGTTCAAGGGTGTTGTGTCGCTCTATGCGAGTCGAGAATAAGACGAATACACCCAGCATAACCATGCACCGGTTCACGAAAGACCCAAACTTGATGGAAGTGTGGCTGCACCAGCACCAGCAGGCATCACGCTGCACCAGACACGTGCATCTTACTACGAAAAAACTATTACTTCGTCCATTAAAAACTCCCTTATGGGCTCTAGTGACTTTCCCCACATGATAATGGGAACAGTATAGCTGACCGATTCAAAATTCCCGCAAAAGTCAGAAACGAAACGTCCAAACATCATAAACGTCAAAACGTTAAGAGTGACCTCGAAAAACTATCTATTTTCTATCTCCTAAAATTAGAAAGGTCAATTGCAACCTCCCCTCATCAGAGTGAGATAGTCTTCTTTGTACCAATAGGATAAATCAGCATCTTCCAAAAGAAAAAAATCATAGAGTCAGAACCAGACTTTCGATTCCAAAAATTTTAAAACTGGGCGCAAGCTAAAACATAACGCTTTATAATCCTTTCATTTGCATTTGAGAAAAAAAATTATTCTGAAATTGGGGGTCCGTTTAATTTGCTAAAAGTTTGCACTGTTTTACATTTCAGCCTGTAGATATTTTACATGGAGTTTCCAGATCTTCTCCTCCTGAAGGTGAATAACGGAAAGATTGATCTCACTAACTGTCGAAACAGAATCAAAATGGTTTGTGTCATTCAAAAGTTATTGGGGTCCAAACTCGGGCCAATTTTTCCCTCGCGACAACATATTTGTTGCGCAGTTTATTTTTAGACACGAAGCGTCACTCGTAACAGCTCGTCAAACGTGGCAGTTTTGTCAACCACAAGTCGTCGTCCGGTTAACAACTGTGTGCATGCTGGTACTGATGGTGGTTGTAATGCAAGTGTAATTCGTCACCTGGAATCGCATTGGCGGCACCTGTATTGTACTGTTCCTACTACCTGATCTGAATATTCGTATTTATTAAACCGTCTTTTCTAAATTAACTGTGTGTTCCATGAGTAAATTCAATTCCCCATTATACATCTCCTTCTGAGCTGAGCGGCGAAATAACATCCCTTATGCTATCGCCTCCAGGGGCTATAGCAATATCACTGAAATGATAACTTGGAATATATAATTTCTCTGCATTTCTACATTTTTGCCCCCTTCTTCATGACCCACTCATGATTTTCCTTCCCCTTTCCATGTTTTTCGCCGCAAGGCTCCAAATGATCCAGTACGAATCACTCTCGAACTCCGCCAACTGTAGCTGAGCGTTCTTACCTAATTAAGTGAGTCCCGTATTTGTGGAAACTGTTGACCACTGTGCATTGTGTCACTGTTGCATTGATTCTTCTCTCGCTCATTATTACAAGTAGGTACACCCTCATTTTTTATGTAGCATTCGATGAATCTGATGAAGCTCGTGCCTTGTTAGCATCATTCGTACGCTTAGTGAACAGTTTGGCTTTCGGAATAGATACCGCATACTGCATTGATGAATTCCGCATTCATTTAGGTTTGAATCACCAAATACCTATTATAGCAGCGAACAGTGAACAGTTAATCAAAATTGCAAATAAAAGATTGCTATTCACATGAGGTAACATAGCCTCCACTAGATTCGAAATTAATGGAGTATAAGAGTGATGAAAAGAAAAAATTCAAAATGTAGGTACATTATCTACTGTGAATGAGCGAGGACGAGGACGAGAACGAGAACGGGGATTTGAGTAACTCGCACTTAATATGCTATTTGTTCTACAGTGACAGACTTAAATTTCCTCATAATTATTTATGTCTCGATTTCGGAACTCAATTATCATTGGTAACTTTTATTCTTCTAGCACTAATGATCTCTATTTATTTTTGCAGTTTGAAAGTCAGTAAATCCCCAGCTTTTTATGTCCTGCTCTTTGATGCTTCCGTATTCAGCTCCCGTCAATTTCTTTTCGACATGATCTTCCAGGCGGGTATACTTCTAAGACCTCGACTCATGATCGTATCGAGGAATGTCTTGAAATATAATGAGCAAAATATTAAATTTCAAAATAAATGCCTCCTCAAATTCACATTAATGTTAATTGCAATAATGATAGAGGTATACTATCACTAATTGGGGGTTCTGTGGGGTAATACAGGGTGCTCCATAGCTCTCCTCTGTCTCCATACGAGAAAACTCGTTTTTGCAGTAAATCTGGTATTCCTTGGAGTATTTATGCGCACAGTCCGATTTGTAGCAGCTGACAGCTGGCTTCTACATCACGTCATAATCAATGGTGGTCAGCGCGTCCCACTACCATGCCAAGGGACGTGGGCTCAATTCCCACCGGGGCAGTCATATTTTCGTCTCGAAAACAAGTTCCTCAATTTGGAATGCTTGCTAAATAATATAATGCCTTTTAGTACAGGAAAAATAGTAAAAAAAATTGGCAAAACCTCGGAATAAATATGGACGCCCTGAAAATTTGATATTTTGTTCAGAATTGAGTGCTCTACAACATATCCTAAATCGCCAAAAATCGCACCCGGGGGTTTTTTGAGTTATTGGAGGGGGGGGGGGGGGGGTGAAAAATTGCTGGTAAAAATGGAGGGGATGGAACCCGTCAACCCATTGGATGCGAATACATTATAGTTCGACGTATCATATCCGAATGTTACCATTTTCGCACAAAAAGTGTTCATCATTGTTGAAGGGGAGTAGTGGGGGGAGGCGAAGCTCTGCTAGGTGGTCCATTTTGTTTTTATGGCCATGTAGAACCGATCACGACAAGTTTGGTATCTTTTCCGACTAAATTCAATCTCCTGAACTCGTATCCGATGTGTAAATTTGGATGAAAACAAGTTTGAACAAGTTAACTTGAGAAAACTTGTTTTTCTTTGACAATTTTGACGAATTTTTTTTATACTGTTGGAGGTGTTCATTTCAATAAAATTTTCAGGGATCATTAAATTGAAGTGTATTCTCTACAAAAAACATCCACTCGATGTATAATTTTGTTTCTCGAGTTAAAAAAAATCGATTTGAACTTGAGCCGGCGTGGCGCGTCGTCTACTACTGACCAGAACACTACAGCATGCACCTTCAAATGAAAACATCTCAAACTATTGGAGAAATAACAACTCATCTTCGAAAATTGGAGGATTTGTGCCGAACTAAATTCCCTATACCATGAACAAAATCGCCATGAATCGCAATGCAGGATTTTGAGTTTTTCGAGGAGGAGGATAACACTTTGACAGGATTCATACTCTATGAACTGTTACCTCTCCCCTTGAATAACTCAAAACCCTGCAGTGCGATTCATGGCGATTTTGTTTATGTTATAGGGAATTCAACTCCTCACAGATCATCCAATTTTCAAAGATGAGTTGTTATTTCTCCAATAGTTTGAGGTGTTTTCATTGAAAGGTGCATGCTGTAGTGTTCTGGTCAGTAGTAGACGACGCGCCGCGCCGGGTCAAGTTCAAATCGATTTTTTAAACTCGAGAAACAAAATTATACATCGAGTGGATGGTTTTTGTGGGGGATACACTTCAATTCAATAGTCCCTGAAAATTTTCTAAAAATGAACACCTTCAACAGTATAAAAAAAATTCGTCAAAATTGTCAAAGAAAAAACAAGTTTTCTCAAGTCAACTTGTTCAAACTTGTTTTCATCCGAATTTACACATCGGATACGAGTTCAGGAGATTGAATTTAGTCGGAAAAGATACCAAACTTGTCGTGATCGGTTCTACATGGCCATAAAAACAAAATGGACCACCTAGCAGAGCTTCGCCCCCCCACTACTCCCCTTCAACAATGATGAACACTTTTTGTGCGAAAATGGTAACATTCGGATATGATACGTCGAACTATAATGTATTTGCATCCAATGGGTTGACGGGTTCCATCCCCCCTCCATTTTTACCAGCAATTTTTTACCCCCCCTCCAATAACTCAAAACCCCCGGGTGCGATTTTTGGCGATTTTGGATATGTTGTAGAGCACTTAATTCTGAACGAAATATCAAATTTTCAGGGCGTCCATATTTTTTCCGAGGTTGAAATCTATCTTTCTTGTACTATTTATTTACAATTGGATAACAGCGGAGTTTAGCCAGCGCTATTCTTCCACTCAACTGCCTGTTGGAACACATAATTTTTTAAACTGGAAATCGCTTCACGGATCAAATACCTGGGGCAGAGTTCTAATTATGTGCACTTCAGGGTTCCAAACAACATGTCAAATGAGCCTTCGAACCTATCAGAAGGTCCGAACCACACCTGATGGCACAAGAGGCGCTCTGCTCAATGGGCCTCCAAGAGACACCCGTGGACGACAGGGAGCCGATACGTCTTCAATCAACCCAAGAAGTCCAAAAGTGCCGCTTTGGCCTGAAACGGCAAAATCTGATGGCTACAAAATGTCACAAATGGGGACCCCACCAGAGCTTTAAATAGCAGAAAGACACCATTAGGCCCTGGTACCGAACCAAACAAGTGAGTCGCACACGATAGAGTTCGCAAGAATACTCCAAAGGGATCAGCACACTGGAGTTTAAAAAGCTACAGATAACACAAGGGGCTTATCGGAGCTTCAAACGACGCTTGAAGACACAAGGAATCTGAGCTTACTGTTGCCTTGAATGGCACAAGAAGACACGAAATAAGACACACCTATATCTTTCTTCAGTTGTGTTACTTTCTGATAAATTTGGTTCAAATCCATGTTCATGTTAAAATCCACAGATTTTGAATACCTACTTAATAAAATAACAAAGTTTCAAACTTTGATATTTTTTCATCATTCGACAAATGATAGAGGAATACTTTTAACTGTTCTGTATAAAATTCTTCAAGGGCTTTTAAATTACATGTCGCAAGTCAAGTTCCGTCAGAATTAGCTTGTCATTGTCTGATAGTGACACTTCTGTTTGACAGATTGTAGTGTATCCTGGTCACGGGGCACCATTTCTGTAGTATATCCCTCTTTTCGATGTTGGTAGTGATCGTCGTTGTTCCTTCCCTTCCCCACGTCGTTTACCTTTTCCCCTACGTTGTGTGAGTTCTTACTCTGGATGAGAATGTGTCCTTGGGGATGAGGTTTGATTCTTGAATGAAACGCGAATGAAATGCAAGCAAAATGAACTTTTATTGAAAATCGATTTGCAAAGTTTCAAATGAATATGTTTCTTTCCTCAAAACACCTCACAACAAGAAATTGACAGTGATAAATCGCACAACATGAATGAAGAACAACAAAACACAAACGAATGAAACAAGAAAAATCATTACAAATTATTCAGACAATACAGGAATTTACAAGAATAAAATGAACACAAAATCAGATTAACAAAACAAAACAAGAAATCATGAAACATGTCAAACTGCCAATTTAATCGCAAAGGAAAAGTGACGTATTCGCTGGCAGGCACACATGGGAAGAACACGTCAAAGAAATTCCTGCGTATTGCCTGGTTGATTGCTGGAAAATCCCATCCCAAATGATCTGAACAAAAGTTGAGTGTGAATGAGTCATGATGAGAAGTGAGAGAGAAGTCACTCCAGTGATGTATTGATCATGTCAGCGTGAATCGGTGCTTGAACCTCTTTGAAAGTTTGTTTCGTTCACAAGTTATTTACATAACAACAAAAGGAAATAACCCAGTCGGTAGCACGGTGAGCTCGGCCTCGCTTTCAAAGGCGAAGGTCCCGGGTTCAAATCCGCACTGGGCCAGATGAACTTTTTTCACGCGTCCCTTAGTACTGGGGCATCTACTATCGTGCGGTGATGCCCCGGGAAGAGGGATGAAACGAGAAAGCCATCGAAACAAAATCCCACTGATAAATCCCCCACTGATCCAAAGATTTAAATCTTACAGTACTTCGTTGTTATCGTCTTCATTGTTATCGTTGAAGAAAAAAACTCCGACGGCAAAAACCTGCTAATAACCTAGCTGTTGATGCAGGGCAAAAAAAACAAAAGGAAACTTTACGCTCAGCAATTAATGTTAAAATTTACAAACAAAAGAAGTCAAATTGATAGATAGGTAAACAAATAATGAATGATCGGTGAACAAGTACATGAATCAACAAGAAACAAATGATAAGTAGTTGTGTAGATAAATAAACAAGAAACAAACAGTAAGTAATGGTGTAGGTAAATAAACAAGAAATAAATAAGAGATAAATAGGTAGATAAAGAAACAAGAAACAGGTGAGAGGTAAATGAGTGGAGAAGTTGGAGTTGGTCATACTCTTCGTAAGCAATTGGAAGGAAGAAGTATCTATAACGCATTCGCCCGAAATTCCTCAGCAGTTACCCATCAAAAACCCCACAGATACATATTTACATACAAAACAGAACAATGGTTAGTAAACAGATCACATTCAAGAAAATCGACTCGAGCCAACCTGTGGCGTTCTCTTCGTCGTATTACATAATTTCCCCCCCAAATAAAAAAAGGTTAGTAGACTCAACAAGGCAGATTCATACGAGTAGGTTGACCCCCCCCCTAGAACACGGAGAAGCGTGCAAAGCGTGAAAGTCCCCTTTCCTTCCTTTACTTGTCATGGATAACCCGACAATGAACCATGAAATGTGAATGAATCATGAAAAAACACTGTCCCTCTACTTAGCGGCTGGTTTTGGCGTAGCAGAGTTTTTTTTGTCGTCTTACTGTTTGTGACGTAACTTGTGGAGAAAAACATTTATGAAACTTCGAAATACGCGCGACAGCGTAGTTTGAAGGCCACGTCATGAGTGCGCAAAGTGCACACCCACTACATTACGGCCTTTGCCATCAACATTGAGATCATTTGGGAGTAGATAGATTACACAAAATTCAAAACAGTGCAAAGCACCTTGATTTCAAAGGGGAAAAATTGCGGATCATGCAAGCCCGTTGAGAACAAAGAGAACAAAGAATTTCGTGTTATGTACAATAATTTTGCGGACAAAATAGGTATCGAAATGCATAATTTGGTGAGTGGATGGAAGCCAAAATTACGATACAATAATCAAAGAAAGACCGACCTTAAAATTGTAAAAACGACGCACTTTCGTTGCACTAAAAATCACGTGTTCTTCACCACAGCTGGTTTCCTTCTCTGTCTCTGCCCGCGGCTGTCGCTCGCCTCCAGCGCCATCTCCCTGTCCCATCGGCAAACGCTACGAACGTCAACGACCGTACCCACTTCAGGTACCAACGTACAAACAAAACAAAGGGGGAATACCACAAGATGACAGCAAAAAACTGATCCGGTCATTCGACAGCAAAACCATGTATACATAACAAATTTCAAGTCGATCAGACCAACGCAACGGTTTGGCAGCGATCGTGGAAGATTACAAACAGAGAGACGGACATCATTCTGGAAATGGTTTCAATCATCTTAAAACTTTTTTCTGCACGATTACAATACACTCCCTTCCATTTTGGTGGGAAGGGAGGGCCGGGAAAGTGAAAAGAAACTGACACGTCGGCACCCCGAACCTGCAAAGTTTGCCAGAGTCCAGACATTTTCAGCGGTCATCAGACTGGCTTGGTTCACAGACTCCAGACATGCTTGCAATCCTCTCAGTAATAGTTAAGGTCCTCCTAACCTTAGAACAATATTGCTGACATTTTATATAGTCTTGTACACTGCGCTTTGCGAGCTATTTAAAATCGTGTGTTCAGAAGACAAATGAAAATTTAAAGAATCCGGCCGGTAGCGCGGGGGACTCCGTCTTCAGAAGCAGTTCCAGGGCTGGAGAGTTCGAATCCGGCTCGGGCCAGATGAAGATTTTCATGCGCTTTCTAGTACGTTGGCGTGTAGGTACTACCGTGCAGTCACGTCAAGGGAAAAAAGGTGACATGAGGACACCGAAGAAAGGGTGCTAATAACCTTGCTCTTGATGTGTCCATAAAATGATGAGTGGTGTGGAAATCATCAGGCGCCACGCTTAGTGTAGTAAGATGGCGCTAAGGAGGCACTGCCAGTGACTACACGGATACCCACTCACCGTTACAAAAAAATTATAGCACCAAATCAAGTCACACTGACGTTTCAATGTCTGCAGCTGTCTCTAACGACAGTCGTCTTTACCGACTCCCTCGAGGGTGGCAATATGAATCAAGTTGCGGATCAACATATAGGTGTCCAAGGTTTAAGTGCTCTTAACTGTAGGGTTGTATTCTTTGACTGAATGCAAGGAAATTCTTTCTCATACAACTTTTTTTTTTCGGGCTTCAGTTTCCCAGTGGCGGACTAAGGGAATTGGGGGCCCTGGGCGGAATTGTGAGATGGGGCCCCTAAGGAGCGAAAGTTGAAAATATTAAGGGGGGCGGCAGATTTTTTGGCCCGCCCTGCCCCGCCGTGATCGAGGAAAAGCCTAAGAAACAAAAAAATTATTTGGTTACTTGACTATGAAACCAAAACTAAAACCGTTCGTTGATCATATTTAAAGATTTGCCTTGTTATTCTAAACATTTCATATCAGTCGGTCATAGATGTGCCACATAGTGGCGTAGTCAGAATTTGAGGGCGGAGAGGGCAAAGGCAACGACGAGGGTGCAAGTCGGCGAGAGGTAGCGCCGCAGGCGAAATTTTTTGGGCATAATAATAATAATGCTGATAATAATCGGAATATTTCATGCGTTTTGCGATTTCGGTTTTGGCAGCGCGCAGACCCGATAATTTTGTTGTTTTGTCTCTGCTATCTTTTGAGAAGAAATGATAAAATACAAAATTTCCAAGGCTTGAGGCCCATGGCATTCTGATATCCGGGGCCAGGGCCCCTGAAGTCTAAAGTGAAAGTACTTAATTCTTAGAGGTTCCGTGATAGGCGTGATACAGACACACCTCTATTGCCTGTATGTAGGCCCTCAAACCTGTTGTCATGGGGCCTGCCAAGGTAACTTTAAAATGGAAAAAAGAACAATGTTACTCACCTAAGTAATACTTATGCGAAAAAAATTACCATTAGGGGAAAAAATTGAAATTTTTGGATTTTAGCCCATTTTTTTGCAGCTATATTTTACAAACAACCGGAATTGGAGGCCCCATCAGACGATTGAGGCCCCGAGGCGGACCGCCCCTGCCGCCCCCCCCCCCTTAGTCCGCCACTGCAGTTTCCAAGTAACAAAAAAAATTTAAAAAAATTTGTTGACTTATCTTTCAATAAATTATCTTGTAATTAGTGTAGGTAATACTGAACAAAAGCAATAATTTCTAATAAGTCTTCTTTTCACTTATTTTAATACTTTCAATAATACTGCAGCTCACAAAAGTCTCATCAGTCAATTTATTGTTATGATCGATTTTCATGTTTTTCAGCATGAAATGCCGTTTTTCTCGAAAGTGGTTGAGTTTAGAGCTTCGGACCATGAGTACCTTTTTTGCTTAGAATTGTCCGGGAAATCACAAAATGTTATGAAATATTGATTTTATCTCAGTGGCGTGCAGATAACCGGGGTGATTTGTTGGGTAACCCTAATATCTACGCCACTGGTTTTTCAACAAAGTATTGGCAAACCCTAAGTGAAAGCTGATCAACAGTCTATCAATCGTACCAAGTTCGGTTTTCGTGAGAATAGTAGTTACTAAGTTATAGAAAAAAAGATTTTATTTTTCAATTCTTTGACACCCTGTAACTTGCAAACTGAAGCCCGAAAGAAACAAAAATATTGGAAAATTTTTCTTGCATTTGGCCAAAGAATACAACCCTACAGTTAGAGCACTTAAACCGTGGACACCCTGTATATTCACATCCACAACTAACTACATTAACAATTTAAAATAATACACGGTAGATCAGTAGATAATCGGACTCCAATTAGGTATGCCCTATGCCCTATGTTCAAGACTTAGTGCCTTGAGTTTTCGGAGCTATGGGGATGCAATATTCGTCTGTACCTACGATAAGCTCTAACCACTGAAGTGGAGTTGATTTGATGGTTACGGATGTCAGTCTCATGGCACCGTTTAGTTGGTTGACGGCTACTAATTTCATGTGTACGCTGTTTATCTACAATACTCTACCACAGAATACACTCACTGGATTAACCGCACTGGAAAAGCCGGGTTACTCTCGGGTAGTTTTATCAGGAATCCCTGGATGGAGATAATTGATAGGTACATTCTATCATTTTTTTAGTCATGAATGATGATTTTGACTTCGGTTGAATTGAATTGGAGATATATATCAACATCAATGTAGATAGTAATGCCGCGTGACGCAGATTTGATTGGTTCACTAAATCCGACTATAGATGTTGGAAGTTGGCCTCGAAGTTGGCTAAAATAGGCCTTCGTGAATTCGTGATTTGCGCCTTTCGCCTTTCGTCTATTGTTCGCGGCACGTTTGATTCAATAATTGGTTCCACGTAGGAATTGGAATTTAAGAATGCGTCTGCAAAACTGTTTGATCTTTCTAAACAGCGATTGAATTGCTTTGTGGTAATTTCAGCTCCGACACTAACGCGTGATTATACTGCCAAATTAAATCCAGTCTTCAATTAATAGGTGCGAAAATCGATAGATGCAAATACATTGCATATAATTTATACGTCTCGTGCATACTGCATAGCATAACACGTTTTCTCAGCGTCAAAGGAATGTAGGTAGGTTATGTTTTTTTTCCTCTTGATAATTGGTTCATGACCGGGTTCTCTACGACGACGACGACATCTGTCGCCATGTGTCGTGGTCTATGAGGGAACGAGGTATGAGTTCAGCTCTAAATTAAATTGAAGTTTGCAGGGAGGAATTGTAATGGAAAAGCCGGTCTTTAGCACGTGAACGTTTTTAGAGTGTTTCGCACGGAATTGTGGACAAAAGATTCTCCCGCCCTCGATTCTGATATTGCTGGATTGCAGCTGGTGGTGCAAGCGGCGAGTCTGCTAAGCGTTTTACCCACATACAACAAGTAATTGATACGGAACTCGTTAACTGTCATCTACCCGGTATGTAATGATTCACTTCCCGTGCATATAATACGCGAAGAAAGTGACAGGTGCGCCCAGCTTTCTTTGATTGCTGACACTTGGGCTTGACACCGCTGTCAAGACGAAAATAAAACGGCTAGATTTACAACTCACCGTATAAAAACAGATTTAAAAGCATGAAGCCTATTGGAGACCAAAGACACCTTCCCCTGGCGATTTTCTTGATATTCTTTTCGGAAAATTTCAAGCCGGCCCAAAGTGCAGTTTCCAAATATGACTGAAGCCTGGCAAATTCAGTATTGTTGATATTCTCTTTTATATTAATGATGTTTCGTAGAATGGAATAAGCCGTCCAAAGCGTCAAAGACTTTGTATTTTTTGAAAATCCATCGAAATAGGATATCATGACCTTTTCACTGATGTCAGCGTTTTTGCGGCTGGCCCAATCCCTGAAAATTCTGCAGTTACTCAGAGCAGAGAATTATCATTTTATTCAACCAATTATCATCAGTTTATTGTGTTTTGTGGGTAAAATCGTATACATATAATCAATTTCACGGCTTTCTGCATTAGAACAAGCTATGGAAAAATTGTGTTTTGTTGGTACGAATGATACGATGACAAGGGGATGCCAGCCAGTTGTCTACACGTCCAATTTTTAATGTGACACCTTGTCACCGTGTCGAGGTATAATATACGCGAAGTTGAAATTTTTGACCATACGGCAGGAATCGTGAAATTCTCTGGAGTGCTTTGCAGGGTGGAGAATGAGGGACATTATCTTCACTGGTTGGTGGGTCTCCGCCAAGGTTGTTACGTTTTTGGCGGCTACTAATGAATAATGTCGAAGATCGGCAGGATACTACTCGGATGAAAAGGCCCACCGAGCACTGCAGTAGTACAGTAGTGAGTACTAGGTACCTACTCTAGCTCTAGCACTACCTATTATACCTATCGCAACAGCAAGCAAGGTATGAAGACATATGCTGACAGACAACACAGTGTACCTACCTACTCACGCTCAAATTGTCTCGTCTCCGTACAGTTCAACTCCATAAATTATTGTCCTGCTATCCATATTGTCCATCTGAAGAATGAGTTCCCTCTTGGGTAGTGGGTTTTTCCTTTTTACATTCCATTTCTTCACGGCATCACGGACTTTCGGCATAATTTTCTCAGTGGCCGGCAAAAACCTAATAGCCTTGGCGAAGACCCACCAACTAGTGAAGAAAATGCCCCTTTTAACGTTCTCACTGCAAATCACTCAAAGGAAACTAAAAACTCCTTGCATATTCTCGAAAATTTTCACTTTCGCGAACATGACTCCCCGGGACGGTGACAATGTCACATTGAAAATTGCACATGAAGACAGCTAGCTGACAACAAGTCGTCAACGTGTCATTCGTACCAACGCAACCCATGTTTTCCATAGCTTGCTCTGATGCATGCAGAAAGCCGTGAAATTGATTATACCTCCACGATAAATTCGTTATTCCAGCTGCGGGCTATCATTGCCCTTAGCAGTATAATAACGTTCCCGTTCCCATTTCCCGTGTCGGTATGTAATAAACTATTAGCTGGGATGCGAATCGCAAATTCATAGTAAAGGGTTTTTATTCAATTGGGACGGGTCGATTTTGGAAGCCTGAGGCGGCCATGGCTTTTTGGTGACGTCTGTCTAATATGATGTTTATTATTCTGTCGCTGATGCCAAATCATCATGGTAAATTTCACGTTTGAGCAGCATGTCCAAATGATAAAACTTTACTATCAAAATAAAAGTGTTCGTCAGTTCAAACGTTGCGCGCGTTGCGCCCATTTTACGGCAGACGCGGTGTCCCTTCAAAGTTTACTCTCCAACGTTTGGTGGCCAAATTAAAGACAACCGGTTCGGTGAACAATAAGCCAACACCCGTACGTCAAAAGAACGCCAGGGCCGCTATTCTTGAATCGTGTGAGAAAAGTCCCTGGAGGTAAAATACATTTCGCAGTACACTGATGTAGCGAATGTTGCCTAAAATCGTGGTTTTTAGGCAACTTTCGCTACAGAAGTGTAGTACGGATTATATAAAACTCCCAGGGACTTTTCTCACACGATTCAAGAATAGCGGCCCTGGTCGGCCAAGAACATTGTCGCGGTCCTTGAAAGTGTACAGGAGAACCCGAGGCAGTCAATTTCACGCCATACACAAGAACTCGGCTTGTCGCAGACTTCAACTTGGAGAGTTTTGCGTCGGGATTTGGGCAAACACCCGTACAAGATCCAACTGATTCAGGAACTTGAATTAAATGGGCTACGTGCCACACAGCAGACGCCACGATAGACATTCTGCATGAACGATTTAAGGGCTCTCTTACTTAGCCTAAAAATGTCAAACTGAAAAAAGCAGTTTTCTTCGTAACCGATGAACAGAAAAAATCGGGAAAGATAGCTGAATGTAGATAAAAATCATGAGTATAAATAGAATACTTCTGTTCGTTGATAAAACATGATTTATTTTCAAGAATCTGGAAAAAATTCAGAAACTTCAATGCTTATTACTGAATTTTTCAGTTTGTAAGACCCCACAAAAAAGGCAATGCATCTGCAACTGTACCCTTAACATTCAGATTTCTTTCACTGCTATGACTTTGGCAATTCCTTTCCTGGTTTAGCGTGAAACCGCTTAGTTCCGGCAGTGGAGCCGAATTTTTTGTCGCATTGAAGGATACGTTTTTGGGCGATTCCTCTTTTTTACCGATTCCAGGTCATGGTCAGTTTTGCTACCCTGAGACAGATGGCTCCGCTCGTACATTTGAAGGTGAGCTTAATTTGAAGATTTGAATGTAATCCACTGCAACTGTATCAGTCATGATGACAATCTAACGTCAATCTTTAGGATTGTGATGTTGAACTATCCCCTGCTTCTTTCTTCCTTGCCAGTTATAGCCTGTTGTGATAGTAATAAAAACTTGGAGGCTGTATTTACCGTAGATCGTTGCTTAAGAACTCCTCTGAGGCGGTTGCTGTTGTCTGCTCACCGAAAATCGTATTTGGACAAGACTTTCTAGCAGCACGTCTTCTCTGTTCTTCTCCCTTGGTGCCGCGGGTTGGTCGCTGTACACATCAACACAACAGCAGTTGATGGATACTTGCTCTGTACATTTGCTAATACAAATGGCTCTGGACAGGCTCGGTACTAAAATGAACACATCTGACGTTCGTGACAGCTACAGCCGACAGCTGTCAGTCCTTGACTCCGCGAGGCCTGTGAGTAAACAAACGGTTCGCCAGACCATAGACACAGATATCCATAGATACGCCAGACCCAGAATGCGCTTCCCATGCCGGCCGGCCGGTCGCGTGATAATCAGGTTCCCTATACAGGCATAGGGTTGCTAGATTATCGACAGCTTTGGCTGTACAAGGGTTACGCAATCATCCGTTGCTAAGGGCCGATGGGAGGGGCTAAAATTGAGCTATGTGTCAAAATTTATTATGAGCGGAGAAAAAAGGAAATTTGCGGGGTCCGGTGCTGTTGCTTGATGTCCGCAACCGAACATACATGAAAATTTCATTCATATAGCGGCATAAAAGACGTGTTTTGAAACTCATCGGGCAAGTCATATCCACCCCTCACACGAATTTGTACACCTAAATCCAAAATAAACACGCTCTTGACAGCTAGAGCCCGTTGAGACGGACGCCTATGGCCTTCCGTGATGCCGACAGACGTCAGTCCCCAACTCCGTGAGGCCGATCGGTAAACAAACGCTCGGCCAGAATGCGGTACCCTTACGCCGGCCGACCGGTCGCGTGATAATTAGGTTCCCTATACAGGCATGCGCGAGCGCGCCATTTGTTGATTGATAGTAGTAATTCAGTGGTAAGAGTTCTATTATGATTAACCAGTGTACATGTTGCTGGAGCATCTCGCGCCATCTGTTCATTAATAGCAGTAGTTCAGTTGTGCGAGTTCTATTTTGTAAAATCAGCGTATACGTTGCTTTCGCCTCCCGTCACCAGGCTGCAGCATCTGAGTTATATGACGGCCATTCAGTGACACAAGCTGCTTTTAGGTTATGGTAAGGGCACCCTTAAGGGTATGGAGGTATGGTTATCTCTCGCAAAGGTGATGTGAATTGGCCACCAAGATCGTGCGATTCAACCCCGCTAGACTTTTTCTTGTGAGGTTTCCTGAAGTCGCAAGTCTATCCCAATAGACCGCAATCGACCGATGCCCTTAAAGCCAACATAATCAATGCCATCGCTCAAATTCAGCCGGATCTATGCGACAAAGTAATTGAAAATTGGACCACTCGGATCCGTGGCACCGTAAGAAGCCGCGGCGGACATTATTTAAACAATGTTATATTCCATACATAATGGCATACATGATACATGGGCCTTTCAAATAAAAAAAAATCGTTAATATCTCACACACAGCTTGTTTTATCCCATTTCAAAATCGACACGTCCTAATTGAAAAACCCTTCACCTGAGTTTACCATCGCCGATGGTTAGTTCTGAACAGCAGGTTTTTTCGTGCCTGACAAGGGGAAGTTTGTAATTATAACCAGAGAGTTATTATCGAGTTCTATACTCCTATAAGCGTTTCCAGAGCAGAGTTGCAACAAGTAGATCAACATGGCTGTAAATAATTATTGTTAAGCAGTCATCATTACCAATTGTGTAGGTAAGCACAGCAAAGTGTTCAAGTGACAATTATTCCGTGAAAAAGTATTGTAGCCGGATCGAATCAAATTTTAAAGAAAAAATTATTTCTTGATCTGATTTGCCGAGTTACACCATCTCTGTTCAGAAAACTATCTTCCTCATCATCATGGAATTGTAGCTCAGTCCCAGCAATCGGCTGACGTCTTCTAGACTAGACACTGTTTCAAAACATGACCTTCTTTTTCATTTGCAGAATCTTTATAAGTAAGTTGCTTACTATCAGCCTAGCCGTTTCGATCCAACATTTTCCAAAGTGAAAATTTTATAGGACCCATCGAGGGACCCATCATCATGAAAATTTCATAGATGGGTACGTACTAGTTTGAGCGGCAAATTGTGACTAAGGCAATCCATTTTGCAGGTGCAGGATAGTTCTTTGGACTAAATAGACCCCTAGGATTCAAAATGACGGCTATTTTTGACAGGATGCTTATTTTCTTAGCAATGGTTTTATTAGGTCCCAAAAATATCTCTTATAGTTGATTTTTGAGCTTCCTCGAGTTCCTCAGGAACTGAATAATCGCGAAATAACCTCGGAAATAACATCATGTTTGGTGCACGGAGTAGTTTGGTGTAATCACATCGACATCAGAAGCTGCCAAACCCTCAGCCCACAGATACTCCGCACGATTCTCGTCTCTTCGAAAGTTTGAAATGCTGGTCTTTCAAGAAAACTCATCCAGGGGCGATGCACTAGCACCACGGCATCGGCTTTTTTCACAAAGTACACGCTATTATTTTTGACAAAAACTGCAAGAAGGAACAAAACCTGTGTCAGGTGTCACTTTCCCGACCCTTCACCAGCATGAATGAGTCCATTACTTTTGGCTGTCATCTGTCGAACAGAAGTGTCACTATCAAAAAATAATAATCATAAGCTATCTTACGGAACTTGACTTGCGAATATGTCATTTGAAGGACAGTTAAAAGTATTTCTCTACATCTGTTATCTGTCGCAAATATTGAAAAATGTTGAAATTCAAAACTTTGTCATTTATTTATTAAATATCTGTCAATTGAAACCAAATTTGGCGAAAGGCAATCAAACGAAAGAATCAAGTTGAGTCTGCAGTTGAAGCTTTTCGACATTTACCAGACAGGTCAAAGCCAATGACCAATTTTAAAAGCGGGTGGTTCGATTTTATTTCTTCTTACTGCACTAAAATCAAGTAAGTTGAAAGGCCTTCCAAATGATGTATTACTCGACCGTTATTTCCCATTCGAAATTTTTGAAAGAGTAGTCGCCCTGTTCAAGGTGAAGTTCATGAATGAAGCAGGCAAATTCAATATATGCTGATCATGTGACCTCCTTGAATAGAGAATGGACCTGATATTAGTTTTTTTAGAGGAGAAATCGGAGTTGTGAAGTTTTCAAGTTGACGTTTTTCAGGTAGATATATACAACTTTCTCGATATACACAATCTCCAACCTTGTAGGTAAGGTACCTATATAATCAACTATTAAAGGTAACAACTCATATCGTTTCAACAAATTTACTGATATCCTGGAGATAAAAAGTGTAATAACGTCACTATAAAATGGCACAATGTTTAACGTTACTGTTGCTAATTTTCGGGATGAAGCTCCACACACCAACCGAACAAAGGATGGACGATAAATTGTTTATAGATTAGTACGTATAGGACTTGTAAAGCAATCATCAAAAGACGTTAAAGCCAGACTATTACCAGTTTTATTAGTCCGTATAGGTAGGTATGAGAGGAAGAGACAATTGCGTTTCTGTTTCTAATTCGTGACAATTATTTCTAAAAGGTATGAAAACAACTTTGGTTTTGGTAGTAACAATTACATTACAGTAGCTGATTGAGTATCTACTGTGACCTTGGGTCGACACCTCATCTGTTTTGCCTAATTTTTTAATGTGACCAAAAAGGTCGGTCTGCCTCGTCGGAAACGTTTCACTTAAGGTTTTCAATACTAAGTATTTTTTGCCGTTGTTTTGGGATATTGCATTATTATAATAATAAGACGGCCCCGTGGTGCAGGTGTTTGAGTGGCTGCCCGCAGCCATGGAGGCTCCGGGTTCGATTCCCGGGAATGTCTGTCTGTGTTGTCCAATTTGCAATTTTTCTGGATGTTACAGTGTTAATAAAGGGCAAAAACTCCTATGGCCAGTGCAAGCCGATAGGAAGGAAAACATTTATTTATATTTATTTATTATCATAATAATAATTATTATGATATTCGAGGAATCATTATTTGGGAACTATCAATCAAAATAACAATAGCTTTGGAAACTTTTGTTCGTTACTGTTTCTCATCACTGACAGTGATTTATGATAGGAAAATGGGCTTTAGGTAGAGAATCACGCTCACGAAGAAGTTTTCACGTCATCCATCTCATGCTTGCAGAATTTTTCAAAAGGATTTTTCTGAAACGGTCCTCCTATCATTCCTTTGTTTTCTACAAAACAATGCAGCCAGCAGCAAAAAAATCGATTTTCGTGAAAAACCCCAAATGGCAAAGAAAATGGAGATGTGGGGTTTTGCAAATAAGTGGTTCGCAAGTTTTGTCAATTTGAGTAATGTGATTTTTACATTTCTGGCTCCCATCAACATGGAAGGGAAAGTATTGTGATCGTGCAGAGGAATTCAATCAGATTTTGCCGGATTTATTTATTTCAAGGCCTCCGAGATGATTAACGCCGGGTTGCTCACTTCGAGTTTAACTTTAAACTTGGTTTGGTTGCCATAGATTCAATTGTTGCAACATTCATTTCCATGGTAACCAAACCGGATTTAAAGCTCGAAATGAGCAACCTGGCGTAAGATCATTTCGAGTGTGATGTCTGTCTGTATGTGTGTAAAAGAAAAGATCTGAATGTAAGACACTTTTTTGGAAAATAAAAATATGTCATAAATCAATTGTTTATTTTCAGCTTGATCTTTAAAGCAATTTTCTTGCAAACGAGAGAATAAAAAAATTGGGAAAAAACCATGAGTACATAAAGAAATTTGAATAAAAATTTTCTAACGTATTTTCCAAATCATTTCAAGTATCCTAACTTGAGACATTGCTCAAAAAATCATCTCCCTGTCAAAAATTGAATGAGAGACCGATCGATCGTGAGTAGTGGCAGTGGGCGGTCTCATCTGATTATAGGGAGGCTAAAAACTCTTCCTCGAATGGTTTTAGGCAAACCCTCCGAGTGTAAAATGCCTGCAACCGACAGTACGGCAATGTGTAGAGAAAAACCGGCAGCGAGTTCAGAGCGGCTGACGAAGTTAGGAACGTACCGGCGCAAGGTGTGGATGTGTCGGACATCCGCACCCGCGTTTCGGAGGTCAAGTCTAAGTCAACCCAGTGCTTGGACGGACCGACCATCAAACATCTGCCACCATATTAAGACCTACGTGCTATATGAAACTACGTTACGTTCCAACAACTCCCTCAAATAAATCCAGAATCCAGATGTGCCAATCTGCCACAAAATTCAAAAATGAGTTATTTTGTCTAGTGATTTCCAATTGGAAACTACGTCCCTCCCGTCCCATTCGGGAACCTAGATGTAAGTCAAATTAGGAATTTTCAGTTGATAAGTTGACAGCGGTTTTTCCAGACTGCACACATCAGGAGTTGGGAACTATGGAAATATTAAACTTTACGCAACATTTCCGGAGCAAGTTGTGAAATATGAGTCATCATTGTCACCCTAATAACTTGATCGTATTCGTAGTTTCAAACAAATAACTGATCGCGCCTGGTGGTAGATGGTGCGGCTTTGGAAATGGTGTTAGGCTGAATAATCTGATTATAACAGTAGACAAGACTGTTTGTAGTGTTTATGTTGAGTTTTTCAACGTTCATAGACAGCCATTAGTGAATGTTGGGGAGTTTGGTGCGTCGGCGGAGTGTAAGCTATACTGGGGGTGCGTGTTCGACAGTAACCTCAGCTTCTACGAGCACGTGGATAGGGTCTGTTCGAGGTTGGCAACTTTGAGGAAGTCTGTTAGTGTTGGTGTTTTCCTTCAGACTTACTATGCAGTTTGTCAGTCCGTCGTCTCCTACGGCACTATGGTCTGGAGCCGTATTCTCTAACTCGCTATGGACTCGAACCGGCAGATATCGCTATCGGTAGCTAGGCAAGCACCATTGTGATTGGCTTTTTCTTGACTACCGATAGCGATATCTGTCGGTTCGAGTGCATAGCGAGTTAGAGGATACGGCTCCTGAGAACATTCCGCTGGGATCGGAAGTGTTCTGAGGGGGCAGAAGCGCATTGTGTGGACGATGTTCGGTTTGCCCTCCGGGGCCACGTGTATAGGGAACACTTTGCTAAACATAGAATTTTAACAGTAACTTCGATTTATGTTCAAAAGCTGTTATCCTATGTAGTGCGGATGTTAACAGCAATAAATGGACCGAACCTTGCAAATCGTGATACCGCGATGCCGCTTGGTACGAATGTTGTCTATAACAATACCTTCACTTTGAGATATGGAGCCATCGTAGAATCCCATGCAGGCCCCAGGGCGGCGGGTTGTCTACTCACCAGGGGCAATTTCCAAAAATCAAGCCATTAATTCCATTTTGACGCTGATTTTTGGTTGGATCATGGTATTAGTGAGAGTGAGTCTCACAAAATTATCTTACAGTAACCTTCTGACATGCTCGACAAGGTTGCCTGCTGTTTCAGGGGCAGGTAATGCCAAATTAGCGCGAATAGAAGTATACCTTTCGACCTGCGCTTCTAGCCCAGAAAAAATAGGTTTTCAGGTCAAACAAGTTCGTAGAAGAAGTTTCATAACAACTTTGAATTGGGAATTTGATGCTCCGCAACATACCTTAAATCCCCAAAAATCCCCTTGTAGGTTTCTTCTGCATGAGGTCAAAGGCTGAAGAAGTTTATTGTGTTATTTTCACTCTGACAGAAAGTTGCACCAATGATTTTTGTAGATCATTAAATTGTGAACAGTTTGATATATCAACAGTCTCTCTACAACAAATGGTTCTCAAAGGAAGTTTTTGGCAACCCTCTTCTAGTGCATATGCAGGGTATACCAAAGAAGCAAACGAAGGTCTCTATAAAAACTAGTACATTTCTTGATTTATGCCTGGGAAAGCCTTCGAAGACATCGGTTACTTCCAATAACGACATCCATCTGTTTGCTGAGCTCTAATGAGATTATTGAATGTAGCTGTGGAGTCATGGCTCACATCTTGGATGATATGGTATGGTGGTACCACAAAATCGTTGATTGTTACAGTAGCGAGATATTAGGAGGAATATAGAAGGTCTGATACCACGGGAATGTTGGAAGAGTGCGACTTCTTTTAGCGTGAGATTTTGGGGTCTGATATTGACTATCGTAAAATGCTAAAAAAGGTCACTGTCGCAACCCTTCCGTGGTGTCATCTTTCCCACATTCGCTCTTACATCCTTTTGACATGAAAATCAACGATTTTGTGGAACTCACTTAACATCTAGAATGTGAGCAGTGACTTTGAAACTGCCCTTGAGTTCATCAACTCATTTGAGCTTATTGAATAAATCCATATCGTTTTTGGGCGTGAAATTTGTGTTTGAAGGTTTTCCCAGGGAAACATGCAAAAATGCGTTCGTTTCCTAGGTGAGTGTTCTCGCAATTGAAGCTTCTCAATCTGTAGTACAGACGAAGAGTTTGAAACTATTTTTACAGTTCTAGCATGAAGCATTCGATAGATATCTTCAGTTGAAATTTTTTTTGTCGCTACGGTAACTCTAGTTTTCAGAGCAAAGGGCACGAAGCTGTTACGAAAAATGCTCTTACTTCCAGACGCTCTATTTTGAGAACCATATGTTGTAGAGAGACTGTTGATGTATCAAATTGTTCACAATTTATTGGGCTACAAAAAATCATTGCCGCAAATTTATTTCAGAGTGGAAATAACACATTTAACTTCTTGGGTCTTTGACTTCATGCAGAAAAAAAAACTACAAAAGGATTTTTGAGGATTATGAATATGTTGCGAAGCATTGAATTCCCAATTCAAAACATCCATAAAATTACTTCCACGAATTCGTTTGACCTCAAAAACTGTTTTTTCTTTGCTAGAAGCGCAGGTTGGAAAGTGCACTTTTATTCGCGCCAATTTGGCATAACCTGCCCCTGAAATAGCAGGCAACCCGGTCAAGCATGCCAAACAGTTACTGTATGATAATTCTGTGAGGCTCACTCTCACTAATACCGTTATCCAACCAAAAATCAGCGTCAAAATCGAATGAATAGCGTGATTTTTGGAAATTGCCCCTGGTAAGTAGACAACCCGCCGCCTTGAGGCCCTGCATGGAATGCGGCGATGGCTCCATATCTCAAAATGAAGGTACTGGTGTAGATAACATTCGTACCAAACGGCATCGCGGTATCACGATTTGCAAGGTTCAGGCGGCTAACCTCCGGACTAATGTTTTCGAAAATAAATCGAAATTCACTTTGAATGGGGATGTGCACGATCATGGCACACGACAGAAAAAAATGTCAAGACCTTTGGCTCACAAACACAAATTTTTCGAAAAATCATCTCTTCACGCGAGGTGCTGACTGTACGGTCGACTGCCCCCTGAGTTGTGTCGAGATGTTGTTGTCCTCTCATTGTTTTTACAGTCTAGAGGAGTTTGAGGAGTTCCTCGGCGTTCCGCAACAAAGTCATTTTACTTTCCCGATCCCCCACCAACATGGAAGAGGAAGTATTGTATCATGTATGAAAAAAAAAGTTTTGAGATTTCACCGGATATATCCATTTTGAGGTCCCCCAAGACGATTAAGACCATTTTCAGAATGATGTCTGTCGGTAGGTGGGTGTGTGTGTGGGTGTGTATGTCTGTAATCTCTCACGATAACTGCCGAACCGTTGACTCGATCGACTTGAAATTTGAATGCTGACATTATTGGTCCGTGGGTAGTGATGCCGTCGAGACCGTAGAGGAGTAGGGTAATCCTCACTCCTTTTGTGATAAATTTGTTAAACTTTAACAAGAACGATGCTAGTTCCGACAGACGTTTTTAAACTCAGTGACACCCTTGACCCATTCAATTTATGAACTCTCGGTACAAACAAGCACAAAACACGATTAAGTTAGATACGTCAATTGCACACCATCTGTCGTTTATTTGTTGTTGCTATTGATAATATTTCAATTATTTTTCAAAGCATTCCCAATTTTGTCAATAATTTACAAAAATTTCGAAATTTGACGCTGAAAATGTCATCAAAAGAACATGTTGGTTACTAATGCGAAAAGCTAATTTTTTTTCTCCATCTATTAGTGCAAAAATACAATATGGCGGCCATAAGAAAAAAAGTCGATTACCATAATTTGAAATCTAGAAGGCCTGTAGAATTTCTGTCAACGTTATTCAACTCGGAGTGATCAAAAACATAAAACTATCAAGTTTGATTGAAATAGCTTGAATGATTGGAAAGATAAAAAATAATTTCTGCAATCAGAATTTTCAGTTTTTTTGTGATAAATTGGGAACCAATCAAAATATTCGAAGTTTCTGTTCAGATTCTCAATCGCCACAAAAATGCGCAACTTTTTTCTAATTTAACCGACCTCGTATCTCTTACCGTGTCCAAGATATAGGCTGTCTGATTACTACATGATTCGAGTGGGCTGTGTTTCTGGTCGCCATCGGCCGATCGTGGCCTGAATCGCAGCCCACCAGAATCATGTAGAAATCAGACAGCCTTTACCAATGGTGAGCATCGAAATTCACCACCCTGTATACAGGGTGATTCAAAAATGGCGCATTTCCTCCCGTGTACGTTGTGGGAGACGTTAAGGGAGCACGTAAAAAATAGTAAAAAAAAATTGGCTCATTTATCCTTCGAGTTATGAAGAGGTGAAGTTGAGAATTCAACTTCTTCAATTTGCATGATTTCAAAGCAAAATATTGTTACTTGCGAAGAGTCACATGTCGTTAGTAATTCTCGATTGAAAATTTCTCTTCCAACTGAGATTTGAGTCGTATTTTCAAATTTCAAAATTCGTCTTTCACCTCAAAAGTGTCGTGAAAATACATTTGGCAAGTATGTTTGGTATGGTCTGGCAGGCTCTACAGAGTTTCCAGGGTAATCATAAGTTAAAAATATCAACCACTGGATGTCTGCTCAATGTTTATTTACTTTACAGGGTGAGTCATAAAGAAACGAAAACCCAATTTCTCTAAAAAGCTCAATTCAAAAAAATTCTTCTAACAAACTCGGGTTATCTTCTGCTCTACATCGATTAAGAAACCAAAAAAATTGTTTGCGGGCATTTTTGAAAAAAAAACTTTTTTCGAGGTTTATGGCTTACCCTGTATAGAAAGTAGGAATTTAGTACATATCCAGGGGTTACTGTTTTTTACTAATGATTCTGCCATAAGCAGTTTACTAAAATATTCCGCAATAACGAAACTAGAAGGGATCGAAGGACCACCCTTTGACCCTTCATAACTTCAAAAATTAAAGTCGAAGATTTTTTTCATCATTTTTTGTGGGCTTCATGGAAGTGTCCATATACCGTAGTATTGTCGGAATGCGTTACTTTTGAGACATCTTGTATATATATACATATATACCAGTCGAGACTTTTCGAGACGAGACGAGACGAGACTTTCAAGCCTCGAGACGAGACCGTGCCTCTGTCTCGTCTCGTTTAAGTCAAGACGAGACGAGACTACCTTAAGTCTCGTCTCGTCTCGTCTCGCGGCATCACTATCCGTGGGATGAGCCAATTAGTTTTTGTCTGTCATCTGTTGAATAGAACTGTCACTATCAACAAATGTCAAAAGCTATATCCCACGTAACTCAATTTGTAATATGTCGTTTGAAAGCCCTTGAGAAACTGCATCCAGAACAGTTAAAAGGGTTGCCCTATGTGTCATCTGTCAAATAATGAAAAATGTCAAAATTCAAAACTTCACCATTTATTTATTCAAAATCTATCTGATGGATTGGAACCAAATTTGGCAGGAAGCAACACCACAAAAAAAATCAAATTAAGTTTGCAGTTGCAAATCTCCACCATTTTTCAGTCAGGCGTTAGGAATTTTCAAAATTTCTCCTAGCCGTTGCCGCCCGAGAGGGCCTTTCACCTGTGTTTTGACCAGGAAGACTCGCTTTTGATTGAGGACTCCACTCAAAAATTCATTTCTGCTCGGTGATCGACTATTTTTGAAAAAATTCCAGTTGATATCGAAAGAAGATTGAATTGGGCATCGTGTAGACCCATTTTCAAAATCGAACCTGTTCCGGTTTTCCGACGGTGATTTTTTCAAAATGAAATTTGCACATTTTGTAAATTTGAAAAAAGTGCAGTCCACACTTCGACATGCGGTGAGGTCCACAAAATATTCATTTTAGGTGCTGACATGTTGGGAATGAAAGGTGGAGAAAAGATTTAATTAATTGTTGAAGGAAAAACTTTTGAAATCGGACCCACGGTTTTCAAGTTTTTCTCTTTGGAAAAACTGCAAATTTTCCAACTTTCTATCCCGTGAACAGATTTGCATAATTTTTTTTAACAAGAGGAAACTTGTTCTTGAACATTTTCTAACAATTTTTTTCCCATTCCCCGGGAATTTCCTGGTTGAAAATGTGAAACCGGGTTTTTGAGACCGGACTTGAATGATGGAGCTAGACGTCTCCATTTTTCTCCTCTTCACTTCCCAGACATATTTTGCCGCCTGCCCCTCACTTCTCTCCAGCTTCCATTCCTCAACGACGGCCTGTTCATTTTTTCAGGTGTATTGTATTACCCAAGCCCACCACGTCGTTCTTGAGGTGTAGACGACCTGGCGGTTATAAACTTTAACGGGTATCTCTTCAACGAGGCATCGTAGAATAATTTCAGTTTTAGTTTCTTGCTCTTTTATGGGGGATCAGCTTCCGAAATTTGTAACGTAACACTAATTTGTGGAAATCCTGTACATATAGCCCTTGCACAATTAACAGCAGTGGGGTATAGGTACCGATCCTGACTAGTTCAGGGGGTAGGTATGATCAACAAATTATGCCCAGCGGCATTTTTCAGTAACGAATCTCAATAAGGTCAAGTTTCGTGTCTACCTAACCTGAAAATTGTTTTGATGCCTCGACTAAAAACTTCAGATTTTGTCGAAAAAGATTATCTATAGGTAATCTTACAGCTTTGAGAGCTATCCACACAAAATTTATATAAGTCTTGCAGAAGTACAGAACGAACTCCACGGGGTAATCTTTTTCATTTTCATCACCTCGGAGATTCAATGAATCGCGGCAGTATCGGGCTCCAACACCCGAGTAAATACTTGAACGCAGCTCATCCACTTCGTGCCAAGCTACTTTTGAAGTAAAAACAACCACTTAGATGTAATGGAAAAGGCATGTGACGAACCAGGTACCTACGTACGTACCTACGCTTGCAATTGTCTAGAAAAAGCAGCTTTTCAAAACCGCTTTTATTCAATTTCGCATGATGTATGAACATGTTTGCGTAAGCACTTCGTTTTCATTCGCATGGGAACGGTTCTTTCGCCGCTTATTGAAGTATCTTTGGTAGTAGAACATTGCCGAAATTCACGTATGGATAGTGGAGTCTCTAGAGCTTCAGTACAATACAGTCAGTGATTGTGAATGACTACAATAGTGGATATACAATGACAACCAACTATCCAGAGACAGAGAAATATGGTGTAGGTATTGATTTTGAACAAACAAAAGTCCGATTCTAAAATAATACATATAATACACACGCCCGTTATAATACGAGTGAAGGAAAAATATCTGTAAGTACTTATTGATATTATTCCAGGGAATTAAAAAAAAAACTCAATAATCAATCAAGGCTATTGATGAGTGTCTGGAGCATTCACTACTATTCTTTTCAAATGCGCGAGATGTCACTCGTCTACGTCAGTATGCAAGTCTGCGTATGACGTAAGGATAGCTTCCATACTGGAGCTGAAAACAATCATGCTAGTAAGTTGATGTCACGTGTTTCATTGTTAAATTATTATTATAAAAGCCTGTTTTTTTTTACAGTAGGTATAGGAACAATGGTATAGGTTACGATGTAACTAACATTCTATTTTATATTACACTCTTCGTGATAGCCCAATAAACTTTGGTTGAAACAATAAACTTTGCTCCAACTAAACTACGCAACATTGAATACGACACACCGAAAATTTTGTCCCTTTCCAAATCGGGATAACTTCTGATTGTCCTGGACGATTTTGAATTTGTTCATGTCGTTGCTTAGCCCAATCTTCTGATAACCCACAACTGTGGATAAGAAACGCAATGCAACTTGAGTGAAGTTTATACAGGGTGACATGTAAAGCGGTGCAAAGCTGCCAGGCTTCCAACATGCTCCATTTTTAAGAAATTTTTTTCTGGATTCTAAACATTGTAGGCATGAGAGATAATCCCATACTTCGCCATGTTGACCGATTTATTCACATTGCCTTCTTATTTACAGTGTGGTATCAAAAAAGCAATTTCTTGGGTTTTTCGGTGATCATTTTTCGCTCTTGGCTGATTTTCAAAATCCAGGGCTCAAATTGAAGCTGAAAGCTCAAGTAAGAAGATCCCATAATCAAAATTGACTGGAAATAAACATCAAAAATGTATGGCCCCCTCAAGAGTGACCCGACGTTTCATCAGTCCCGGGATCTGGCCTAGGGTGAGAATGACTGATAATCAACCTTGCCCTTGAGCAATGCCTCAATTCTGAACATATATTCCAATGTTCAAGAGCTTGAATGAGACAAGAGCTGACAGAATAATCTTTCTTGTTTATGAAATCGCTTGTAACTAACGTTACGGATATTAAAACAATCAGCATAAAAAAAAAGTTCGTTGTCATTTCCGTAACGTTGGTTACAAAAGCCGCAGGTGAGCGATGCATTCTTGTAACGTCAGTCACAAGCGATCTCATACGAGCAATAAAGATTATTCTGCCTTGATAACATGCAGTTCTAATTTTGTCCCTTTATCCACAGTTCTTGTCTCATTCAAGCTCTAAACATCGGAAGATGTTCAGAATGAATGCTTCGCTCAAGAGCAAGATTGAATATTAGTTAATTCTCACCCCAAGCCAGATTCGCGGACCGATAAAACGTCGGGTGATTCTTGGGGAGTCACACATTGTTGATTTTTATTCCCAGTCGATTCTGATTATGAGCCCTGGATGTTGAAAATCCCTTAGAAGCGAAAAATGATATCACCGAAAGTCCAAGAAATTGTTTCTTTTCGTGAATAAAGAGGCTAGGGGAATAAATCGACCAAAGTGGCGAGGTATAAGGTTATCTTTCACGCCTCCAATGTTGAAATCCAGAAAGAAGAAACATTTTTCAAATGGGAGCATGTTGAACGCCTGACAGTTTTGCACCGGTTTACATGTCACCCTGTACAAGCTTCACTCAAGTTGCATTGATTTTTTTATTCACAGTTATGGATTATCAGAAGATTGGGCTAAGCAACGGCACAAACAGATTCCAAATCGTCCAAGACAATCGGGAGTTATCCAAATTTGAAAAAGGGCAAAATTTTCGGTGTGTCGTATTCAATATTGCGTAGTTTATTTATAGACTATAATAATTGCTTATCATTGCAATGAAAGTGTTACAATTTCTTTTCCTGGAATATAAAAGCTGAATACATTTCAATTTGAAAATTCATGTGATTTATACTGAGTAAACAATTAGCGATACGAAAGATAGCGAATGAAATGATTATGGACAATAAATGCAGGCCTTGATCTCCTCAACTTGTTACATTTTAACGGTGAAGTTAGAAGTTTTTATTGCAACTCTTGCTCCGCTACCTATTAAGAGCAAAGCATTTTCAGAGCTGGACATGCTGAAACCATTTTCCACCGTCAAAGAACTCTTTTAATAGTAATCTCTACCATGTAGGCTCTTAATTGGTCGGTTACGTATAGCGGAATGATCTCGTGGGAGATAGATGGTTAGGTATACCTACTTCAAAGTAATTTCTGCACTTCCACTCGTAATTTATTTGAGGGCAAGACGCAAGTGCGACAGCTCTTTCCACTTTTTATTAGTTTGTGAAGTTTTCATCAAGTCGCCGAGTCGTCTGCTGCATTGCCATTCGCTATTTTCTTTCCGAGTGGATTGAAACGAATTCTTTTGAACCGGTGTATCTACCCCAATATTTAGATTAGTTCATACATTGCAGCATTGCCATAGAAACCCATAGAAAATATTAGTTCGAATCGAATCGTTTGGAAGAGCAGTGAATCTGCATGCATATATCTCGTTCACTTTTTATTTTCAGCAGAATGACTTTTTGAAGCAAAAATAAAGTGACAAGCTGGGGGGCTAACGGCTACGGCTGATGGCACCTGCAAAGTTTCAGAGCGAAACTATCAGCGGCCATTAGTCGTATCCTGTCAGCGCCTCAGCTTGTCACTTTATTCTTATTCCAAAAAGTCATTCTACTGAAAACAAAAAGTGAACGAGATTTAGTTACGAATTGAGCTTAGGCTCAGCATCGTAACGGATTTCAGCCTAAGTGGCATTTTCATTTTCTTATTCTTCTTCGCTAATCGCTTAATAAGCTGGCGATAGCGCAGCGGTTGGAGCGTTGCGCTGCGAACCTAGAGGTAGTGAGTTCGAAACCACGCGACGGTAGTGATGAGAAATCCACTGATGTCGTCACCCTTTCCGGCAAACAACCAACCAGTGGCTATAAATAAATGGAAACCAGCGTTCTGTGTAAATAAGGGGTAATAGGGCGGTTGCCTAAGGCGTGATGCTTACCCCACCATCTCGGGCCTCCAGGGGTCTGCGACAACCGGGTAGTGAACACAAAGAACGGAATCTCTAACCTTCCGCTTTGTAGGCCAAGTTCCTTGACGGGATGTAGAGTCACACTATTATCAATCGCTAAATATCAAAACAGTAATCATGATTACATGTCGGGGTTTTACCAGAAAAAAATCTGTTGTGATGGACACGGAACTTCCAAAACTTCTTTTCTGGGGAAATGCTATATCATCAAATAAATACTGTTACGAGTTGCGAGGCCCTCGAGTGATTCCACTATACAGGATGTTCGGGTTTGGCTATCACAAACTTTGAGGGATGATTCCCCTTCAAAAATAAAGCCGAAAGAACAAAAAACTCATGGTCCTAAAATGCTTCCTTAAAAAGATACAGGGTGTTGAAGTTAACTATTTTGATTCGTTTTTTCACCGTAGCTTTTCAACCGTTTGAACCGATTTTGATCAAATTTGAACCAAAGTTTAGTCAACTGAGTCTCCATCGAATAATAATACCACAATTCATCAAAGATTCCTGGGGGCGTAAATAATAGGAGACTGTCCCCTATTTTTGCCCCTATTTTTATCTCCCCTAATAATTTTTTGAAATTGTTGATATTTTCGGATTCTACGTTCAATTTAAAAGAAAAAGTTACTCTTGCAAAATTTTGATTAGAGGCTTCATTTCCAAGATATTTGGTTTTTAAACTTTGGAAAACATCTCGAAATCGCCACTTTCCAGAGCCCAAATTGTCTGCTCTGAAAGCGCCTCGTTTCTTAGCCGAAAATGGCAGTAAATCAACCTAAGCGACCTAGAAAACTTATTCCAGTTGAGGAATCATAAGTTTTCTTGAATTTTAATTTTTAGGCCTTTGAAATTCGCGATTTCGAGGCGTTTTTCAAAGTTTTAGACCCAAATATCTCGGAAACGAAGCCTCTAATTAAAATTTTGCAAGAGTAACTTTTTCTTTTGACGAAAATATCAACAATTTTGAAAAATATTTGAGGTAGATAAAAATAGGGGCAAAAATAGGAGACAGCCCCCTATTATCTACGCCCCCTGAAATTTTTGATAAGTTATGGTATAATTATTCGATGGAGACTCATTTGACTAAACTTTTGTTCAAATTTGATCAAAATCGGTTCAACGGTTCAAAAGTTACGGTGAAAAAACTATTTATAAAAGTCAACTTCAACACCCTGTATCTTTTTAAGGAAGCATTTTAGGATCATGAGTTTTTTGTTCTTTCGGCTTTATTTTTGAAGGGGAATCATCCCTCAAAGTTTGTAATAGCCAAACCCGAACACCCTGTATTTGACAATAAACACGGACGCGTATAAATTCTAATATATTCGAGGCAGTGCTGTCCTGAAAGGTTGGAGAACGCTGGGGTCAAGACGCGCGAGTGAGACACATCTGCACCATTGGTGGAGGTGCAATAGTCCAGAGGTTGTCGAAATACAGGGTGTTTAAGGGATGATAGCAAAAAATTTGACTGTGAGTAGATCTTGTCAAAACATGACGGAAACCTATATCCCATTTTGTAAAGTTCGGCCTAATGAAGAAGATACAGCCCCCCAAAGTTCAGTTTTTCGGATTTCAAAAATTTGTAACTCAAGAACGTTTCGACAAATTTAGCTTTAATTCAACATAACCTGGTTTGTCATAATTATCTATCAAGCTGCCAAACTTGGAAAGAATCCAATCAGTGGCGTAGAAGTTATGAGGGGTCACCTTAAGTCAACTTTTCTTCGGATGCTTCTAAATTAATGACCCTCATAACTCCTACACCACTGGTTGGATTCTTTTCAAATTTGGCAGGTTGATAGATAATAATGACAAACCTGCTTTTGCTGAATTGAAGTTGAATTTGTCGAAACGTTCTTGAGTTAGAAATTTTTGAAATCCGAAAAAAGTGAACTTTGGAGGGCTGTATCTTCGTCATTATACCGAGCTTTGCAAAATAATACATAGGTTTTCGTCATATTTTAACGAGATCTACCCACAGTTTAATTTTTGCTATCATCCCTGAAACACCCTGTATACGCAAATCTGATAAACGTCACTAGAGATGCAGCAAAAGTACTGGCGGCCAACGTTGGAATATACCAGAAGACGCGTAGAATGTTCCCAGAATTACCTCTTGAGTATATAAGCACAGATGAGCCGACCGACCCCAGATTTAAATTCACAGCGACAGCAATGTGAAGTGCAGTAATTTATTTGACGTGTATTTAGTAGTACGCAGTAATTAACAGTGTGTTTTTGAACATTCGTCTCTCAAGTCTCAGTCATGCGACTATGAGTACGCAACTCAACGCAAATTCATAACAATACAATAACTGACTTCAGAACTTCAAATTACGGGTTCACATAATAATTATTGTTGCTTTTTGTAATACAACTGGAAAAGCTGTAGTTCTTTTCTTAAATCGTTTTTTATTCACCGCTTTTCCCACTCCAATCCATAAATGTCACCATCAGGTACCAGGTACTTTACTTTCGAATATAAGTATTTCTTTCAAATCACATTTCACTTATAACTATACACTAAAAAAAGCTCCAGTCCAAACGTCCAAAGGCTGACGGCAGGTATCTGGACCGAATTCAATTCTTATAAAGGTTTGTGTTTACTTTCAAAGGAACACTTAAAGGGATTGACTTGATCGGGGAGTCGGTGTACCTATAGGTTCGTACAATAATAATTAGTTTTTTTCTCGTTTCATAATTTACCTCGGCTTCGTTTATCACGTTGTATTCCCAACATAAAATTGGTTTTCAAAAAGAAAAAAAAAATTTTCTTTGTCCGCCCAGTTGATTCAAGTTTTTTTTATTAATTTATTAAGGTGCACCTGAACGATAATTTTCTCAACAATAACATGAAAAATGCGCGAAAAAGTATGGTAGATAGGTACAAGGTGTAGGTAACGATCTGGATCTGAAATCAAAGTTTTCTCACTAACGGAATTTTATTTTCACTAGTCGTTAAAAACTTTGAGCGGGTCCATGATGGAAGTCTTTACTATCTATCTATCTTATCTTCTATTTACTATAAAATGTATTTCAGCATCAAGTTTAATGGTGGCTGTTTCTTGGCGGAAGTTTTGCACCCTATCGTTTTGAAAGATACACACTCGAAAAATGAATAAGTACGTACGAGTAGGTATAGTTACTACTACGGGCTTCTAGGTCGAGAAAAGAGCAGTATAACTTTTCTTGTCGGCCAGTTGCCAGAACAGAGCTTTTAGCTTCTGGCAAAACAGAGTGATTCGTTCTTATTCGTATCACTCGGAAATTTCTCCATTTTACTTTTGACGTCTCTGATGTCAAGATGAACAAAACACGGGTAATCGACTATACAGTGTGCTTGCCGAAAAGCCGATGCGAAGAGGCGTCGAAATAATTCTTAACCTAACAATAAATAGTCGCCATCTCAACTATACCTGTTCGAACCCTAATAGCAATCCATTTTACAAAGTCCCGAGCTACGCTTGCTCGTGCGCAACTTCTCCATGCATGCGTGATATGCTACTTACTCTTCACAAATTGAGTATAAATAAATACAACATTGTCAATAAAAAATAACCGTAAAATCAACAGTGAACTTTATAAAAATAAAATAGAAAAAAGCTATGTATATAGGTGAACAACTACATACACTAAGCACCTCACCTGATGAAACCCCACTCCTGGGCACCCGGCAAACGTCAAAAAAATAAGAAATGTGAGAGTACCTATCAAAAGGCCCTGCTGAATATGGTTGACAAACTACGGGCGGGTTAAACTAACCGCCCGCCTATTCCTGAAATTGGCCGAAAAATAATTAACTCAAAATATAGTAAATTTCATCAAATGACTTTTTAGGAGGTGAAGTTGACAGCACAGATATATAGCATTATCCCTTTTACTACCCCTATTGTCATGTAATGTACTGATACTTGATAATTATCACTGGAAGAAGTCAAGAATACACTTTTTAGTCATCATCATCAATGATGATGATTGATGAGTTCTCAAATCTCTAGTATAAGCAAAATTGCACACAAAATATTTCAATATTAACATTATGGATTATCACAATTCATGATGATTCAACACTTTTTGTGATGAGTGTTTAATGAAAATTCCATTTCTGAAAACACAAAGTACCATAAGTGTGTTGGGGCCAAAACCAGCAATTGAAAAGAGTTCCGCAACAAATATTTCTTGTTAAGGTTCAGCACGCATAGATGGCACTTGACATTGACAGTTGACGTTGACATTATTGACATTCATCGTATAGAAATGGCGTGTTCGTCATTTACCGTGATCATAGGTCACGGTATATTTTCTACAGTAGGAAAGAAGCATAGGTCTGAAGTTGTTCTACCTATGTACCTGCCAATAATAGGATTCGTTTTTTCGAGTTTTCTAAGGAACATGTGAATCACACCACTGCCAGTTTTATTGCAAGTTTATTATTATGAATATAGTTAGTTAGGTATTATTAGGTTTTGTTTTTTTATTCGCCAAATCTAGTGCTTCAGCAAAATTATTACAAATATTATTTCAGTGATTAATGATTACTGTTGCATAACGTGCAGGTATTTTGAGGGTAAAAATAACTCCGTAAATAACATTACATAACACAATATAAAAGAGCTTGAGCACAAAAGTATCCAAGTGCTTTCAACACATTAATTTAATTACCCACCCACTAGTAAAATTAATTGCTCGCCGTGAAATAAAAGCAAATACTTTAACCTCCGATTATTTATTACAGTCCGCAAAAATATTGGTTTAGGACTAGGTTAGTGATGATTTTTTTGTATGAAACAATATATATAATTCAAATCAGTATTTGTTTAGACTGAAACCTGTAAAAACCTTGTTCAAGCAGCAAGCAGTATAGGTATTTATGTTGAACACGCACTGGAGCCCAAGCACCTTCGCCATTTGTAACACAAGAATCTAATTTAGTGTTTGTGTGGCAATACAGTTCCGCTGATTTACTGCTGATCACCGGATTTTTCACGATCGGCCCGAAGTCAATTTCGTTAGACACATAGTTCCACCTCTATATAGTTCCACCCCATACCCAATGAGTTATTGCTTGAAAAAAGTAGCCAGTAGATTGAAGCTGACTCTCGTGAGGTTTGAATAAAATCAAATGAATTTTTATGTTTGATCGCGATATCCCTACGTGCGGACTTTGATTTATTAACTTTTCCGTTTTCCACCGATATTTCGAGGGATTACTTGTTTACAAAGGAAATCACCAACAATTTCTGAATCCCTTTTCTAGGAATTTGATGCCATTGAGTATAGGTATAGGTATACGGTTATCGTTTACTTGGCGAGCATTTCGTTTATATCGATTCGTTCGGATAGCTTTGATGTACGTATTCAGAAGAGTTTGGTCGCCTCATCAGATAATAAACGTAATATATTGAATATGTCTCAAGTGTCCGCTCAATCTGTGAACTTTTTCGGATTACGCTTGTTTTCTTTCAATCTTTGCCCCCAATATGCTTTCGAAGTTTTATCTCAGGATGACTGGGCTGTTAGCTGTTGCTAAAGTGGCATTATAGAAACAAAACTTTTTTAAACTATACGCAGCAAAGTAAACAGAGCCATATTTTCCCTTGTTGGTTGAAATGATTTACCTAATGAGTATAATTTGTTTTGCTGATTCTCGCATGCTTTTTGAAGAGGTAATCGCGAACAAAAATTCTTTTCGTCACTTCTTGGCCTCTCCGTATGCTGAAACGTCCAGATCAGTCGAAAAAGAATTGTCATCATGACTGCCGCAGGACTTCTTATCGTAGGGCATCCTTCCTGCAACGTTTTTAGATGATTCAAATCATCTGTGAAATTGTCTTGATAATGCAATATTGTTTTTATTAATACATCAAGTGTTTGTTTCAATTATAACTACGTAATTGGAAAATTGATTAGTTTGGATGTACATACCTATCAGTAATAACTGACTGAATTTTATTGAAATTCGTTCAGTACTTCTGGAGCTATCGAACATCAAAGTTTTGGCTTTGACAGCCTACAGCTTTTGATAGATGACATATGTCATAGTTTCTTCATGTTTTGAGTGGAGTTTTCAAAGAGCTCTGGAAAGAGCTGTCAGAATCGTTACATCTAAATCTCCTGTCACTTTGACAGTGACATTTTTGTCTGAAAGATCACAGTGAAAATTCCATTTTCATCTTTCTACCATCGAGCATCAAATTTTATCAAAATTGGTCCGATGGTTCAGGAATGAAAAGAGGGACAAAAAAACTCAAATTTAATTCCCTTCAAGATGAAAGTGGAATGTTTTTGATTTTTGATAGCTCATTTTGGAGCCCTCGGAAAACTCTATTCAAAACATGTAAAAGTTATGACACATATCTGTCATCTGTCAAAAGTTATAAGCTGTCAAAGCCAAAACCTTGACGTTTAATAAGTCAAGAAGTACTCACTGAACAGATTTCATTCAGTTTTTGCTTATAGGTACCATATGATCAAAAACTTTCCTCCCCTAGGCAGGCTGTGGCCTCGCCAAAATCAGCCTCGTTTGCCTGCCAATGACCAGACCATACAGCCTGTCTAGAGGAGGAAAGTTGTTGATCATACGGTACTTCCAAACTAATAAATTTTGTTATTATTACGTATAATTGAAACAAATAGTGCATATCCCATACACTCTCTATTTTTAGTAGAATGACTTTTTGGAGCAAAAATAAAGTGACAAGCCGGGGGGCTACGTCTACGGCTAATTGTACCTGCAAAGTTTTGGAGCGAAACTATCAGCGGCCATCAGCCGTATCCTCCCAGCGCTCCAGCTTGTCACTTTATTTTTGCTCCAGAAAGTCATTCTACTGAAAATAGGAGGTGTATGGGATTATATATGTACAAAAATAATATTGCATTATCAAGGCAGTTTTACAAATAGTTTTAATATTCTTCAAAGACTCTGCAGAAAGAATGGCTACGATGAGAAGCCCCGCGGCAGACATGAATTTTTTTAAAATTCGGTTCTCAGTCGTATTATAGGATTATGGAACAAATCAGGATAATTAGCAGCTGATGTAATTGCGCGAAGTGGATAACGAATGATAACCAAAAAAATAATAATAAAAAAATATGTATAACCATTAACCAAATGAACGGGCTGCCCTTTAGCCCTTTGATTTTGGTTAATGTAGAAATGCTCCATCTGTGGCTTTGTAGGTGTATATTTGAAGTTGTTCCAGTCACCCCACGTGAAAATCTTTTTTATATTTTTATGACAATTGTTTCGAAGCAGCCCTCATCGTCAGAAAAATATATGAAAACCTTGTTTGTATAAAAGTTTTGAGTGAAATTGGCAGTAAATTGACGGAATTTAAAATATATTACATGGAAACCTGTACTCATATACAGGGTGGTCCAGCTTAAACGTCATTAAATTCAAGGATCGATAGAAAATCAAAAATAACGGGGACTTTCTCCAGAAAACATATTTGAGAAATGCATAATAACGGAAATATAGCCCTCCAAAGTTGGAAATAAATAATCGTTTTTTCCGCATAACTTTTGTACCGTTCAACCGATTTGATTCAAGATTAAACCAAAGGTTCACTGAAATTATCGTCTGTCGAACAATCATAGCATGTTCCATGAAAAAATTCCAGGGGCGTAGATATTAGGGGGTGCCCCTATTTTTCCTCCCTATTTTTCACCCCCCTATAGTTATTTTTAGAAATTGGGTAGTATCAATAAAACATAAGCATAAGCATTTGCTTAGATTTTTGAGGAGTTGCTAAGCAGACTTTCCCTAGCAACGCCTATGGAATCCAAGCAAATGTTTATGGTTATTTTTTATTAATACTACCCATTGTTTATAATTTTGAATTCTACACTGTTGAAGCGTCGCAGCAACGCTAACGTTACTATACAGGTGTCCTAGAATAAGTATTACAAAACTCACAAGGAGATAGAAAACTTAAATATAAGGGGACTTTTCCTGACAAACATACCCTTGAAAACGCACAATAACAGAGATACAGGCGTTCGAAATTGTTTTTTTGAAACGTTTTTTTTGCATAACTTTCGAACCGTTCAACCGATTTTAGTCAAATTTGAAGTACAGTTTACTGAAATAGGTCTCTATTGAACACTAGTAATGCATTTTATCAAACGTTTTTAGGGGCAAAGATAACAAGGGGTGCCCTCCCCCTTTTCTCCTAATTTTTGACCTTCTCAAATTTTTCCAAATTCTTCCAATTTTTGAATTTAACGTTCAATTTAAAGAATAAAGTTACTCCAGCAAAATTTAGATTGGAGGCTTGATTTTCGAGATACTTGGGATTGAACATTGCAAAACATCTCGGAATCGCCACTTTCCTGGGGCTGAAAATTGAAATTTAAGAAAACCCGAGATTTGTCAACTGGAATGAGTTTTCTGGGTGTTTAACCACGGGTTCCACCAAAAAATTTAAGAGCGGTTTAAGCTAAACCGCGTTTAAACGGATTTTTTTCTGGTCAATGCTGGTAGATTCATTATGGAAAATACGTTAAATCGCAAGTATACCACCCTTTCGTGATTTACTTAGCATGAAACCTGAATTTACATTGATGATTTGGCCAAAATCCATCAAAAGAAATCTCGAGTTAACTATCAGTTGGTTAAATATTTTGGTGGAACCCACGGTTAAGTTGATGAACCATCATTTTTGCTGAGAAACATGGAGTTAAAAAAATAATTAGAATTTGGGCCCTGGGAAGTGGCGTTTTGTAACACTAATTCCGGGACACCTGTAGAAGTTTGAACCTAACCATTTTATGCGTGAGGCCGAGAATACTTTTTAACCGACCAAACTTTGGGATTATATCCCCGTTATCCTTCTGATTCAGAAAAATATAACATACCTACGTGCCTTTCACTCGTTTCCTAAAAAAGTACAGTGTGTCAAATTTCTTTTTTTTTTGATCTTCACAAATTTGTAACTTGCAAACAATCAATCCTCAGCTTAAATCAATCATAGCTTAAATTCAGCATAGGCTGGTTTGTCAAAAACATCCACCTACTCGCAAAATTTCGATAGAATCCAATCAGTAACGAAGGAATTATGGGGGGATCATCAATTTGGAAGCATCTGAAGAAACTTTCAAATAAATGGTCTCTCCAGAACTCTGACGCCACTCATTGGATACCTGAAATTTGGCAGGTGGGTAGATAATTCCAACAGACTAGCCTGTGCTGAATTTGAGCTTATTTGATTGAATAATTCGCAAGTTACAAATTTTGAAAATCGAAAAAAATGAACTTTGAAACCCTGCATCTTTCTCAAGAAGTAAATGAGAGGCAATACTACATTTTTCTGAATCAGGAGAATAAGGAGAATCTTATCCCAAAGTTTGATCGGATTAAACTGATTCACCTTGTATACGTCCAAACTTCACCAGTAACGTTAGCGTTGGTGTTAAGGTTAGGTTAAGGTCTGTAAATGAGCCTTTACCAATTATGTAGTTTTGAATTTCAGCGTATTAAATTGCCGTAAATCCGCAGATACTTGCAAGTTACCTAGATGAGATTTGATTATTATTTATTCATTCATTAAGGATAAGTTCAGTCAGACTGAATAATAAACTATGTTTATATCCCGTTGAGGTATTTCAACCAGTACCTTCAACTGAACTATGATACCAGGCAATTATTAATTATTCACACTCTTCCTCCAGTTTTTTTTTCTCTATACCTACCGGTCGTCCTTTTAGCCTGACTGGCAGAATGCAAATTATTTGTCTTCAATTAATTGCTCCCTTTGCCGCCCGTTTGAAGTAGCTATAATTTATTTATTTTTTCAGAATGCGTTAGTGAGAAGCAAGAAATTGAGTTAGGTACAGAATAAGTACCTACTCATTTAAATAACCTTTGGATCCCTCCAGTGAAAGAGTATACCTAAGAGTAAAGTAAACATATCTGCTACCACCAGTGAATCAATAAGTGGCTCACGCCAAAGGACAACAGGGACTGGCGTCCCGCAATAAAACCAATTAGGTCGAAATAACGAGCGAATTAAGCAAACACTTTTTTCGCTGTAAATACCACTAACTCTGATACTTCTGACCGACCAGAATGCGAGAAGTTCATTCGATACACAATCCGAAGCCACTGTGTCAAGGAACGAAACTTCCAAATTTCGTAGAAAAATTCTTTAGTGCAGTAAAATTAAGTATTATAGTCGAGGGATTTTAGACGTTGGAATCGCAAATAGCGAACAAAAATTAAACCCAGCTGGATTTTTGTTCATTAGCCCCAATTGAGCATGTGGTTCAAACTAAAACTCCTCAAAGATCCAGTGTGAGCTTCGACCGTTGTGTCCTTGAAAAGAACTTGATGATCAGTCTTTCGCGTTTATATCGTGAACGACGGCACTTGAGAGAAAGTATCTGGGGAGAAATTGTTGAAAATTTTATTGTCTACAACGATTAGTATATTACATACCGAGGTGGAAAGGGTCTCATTACAGCCAAGGGATTCAATATATTACCGAGGCGCGCCGAGGTGAGAGAGAATCCCGTGGACTGTAATGACGCTTTACTCCGTGGTATGTACCTATAGAACTTAACGTGTTTGTTGTGTTGATACATAATACCGTTGACAGACTGCACCTTAATGATCATCAAGTGTAATGATCATTAACGTTAAATGACGATTGCGAATTTGGGGGTGACACACTGCAAATCGTAATAAGCCTATGAGCTTGCGCCGTAGCGCATGAATAAACGTGGCGATCGATTTTCCCCCAAAATGTCAACGTCAAATGGTCGAATGGTCCGGACTATTGGGCCATTATTGCCTTTATTATCTATAAATATAATTAATTTCATATTTTTGGTGAGGTGTGAGGTGGTATTTAGCTTAGATTCCATTCAATCAAGAAAGCGTGGTGTGAACATTGCAAGCAACAACAAAGTAATTATTGCTTGCAATGTTCACACCACATCATACTATCTTTATTTGTTGCCAAAATATATTTTGAAGTTGTATTGAGTCGAAAGAAATGGAGGAAAAGAAGAGTAAGAGACTGATGATTTAGTCAATAACCTGATCAAAATCGCATAGCCCCATAGTCTAACCAACTTTTAAGCGCGGCCCTGATTAATGTGCGCGGCTGGCAAGTGGCAAGGCAACTGACAGGTGCATGTTATCGGAGCATGTTATTGTTCATTATGTTTGTATCTATCGTGTGACTCATTATAACTTTTTTTGCAATTTTTTTTACTGCTTTTGCAATCAGTACCTTCCAATTCGCTTGATTTTGCAAAATTTCACATTTTTCACGACGGACGTTCTGGGAACCTCTATTTTCTTATCAATAAATTCGACTTTGCCAAAGATAGAGTACCACCAACCGATACTGTGCTACAAGTTCGCAATGTTCGTATCATTTAATTTTCGCGAACAGGTGCAGGCGGTCATTTCTTATGTAAAGCGAGGGAATTTTTCAATTTCTTGTACGTGCTTATTGGCGAGTTTCAAGATCGAATACGCCATCTGACGGCCAACGTGTAAACGACGTTTGTGCACGGATCAACTGCAGATTTGTGTGGGCTCTTATGAGCGTTGCGGTGTTTGGGGACTTTGTTTGATTCCATCTGACTTAACACGGCGTTAATTTTTTCCAACAAAGTACGTGAGCCACGCACGTTTCATTATCTTGAATATATTAGGTGTCGTCGATTGCAAAAGCATTGCATTTTTAAATAAGAGTGGCACGTGTACGACGATTGGCAAGCAAAAGTGGCATAGAATATGGAAGGTGGCAAGATAGATAGTGACAAAAAGTGGCGGAGAATTAGTTGTGTTTCCGAGTGCGAGTTGCGCTGTGGAAACCAAAAAAAGGAAGACTTACATTTTCACCGTTTCCCGTCGAAAGCGAAAGACGCAAGTTAGGTAGTCAAAATGACAAACAAACTCGGCACTGTGAGAAATATGACTACGAGAAAAGCCTGGGAAGTGTCGCTGAAAATGGGAACTTTATATGGCTGCATCGAAGAAGCACAGCTGCGATATTTTTGCATGGCCAGGACTGGCCTGCTTTGCAGGTGCATTTGAACGTTTAAATTTCACAGGAACTGCTACTACTATTTTTTTAATTACATTCCCAGTTACCTAGTGAGGAGATTCATACAATGCGCTTGTTTGTAAACACAATTCAAATATGTCTATGTTTAAATTGATGCTTGATTCGGTTCGCTTTCGACCACACAACACAAGAAATTGTGACTTCAGAATTTCTTCTCTCATCACGATACATCGAGAATCCGTTGAGTCCATCAAGTGATTCAAAACCTCCATAACACTCAATTGCGCTTCTGCCATTTTTGAGCTCCACCGCAATACTAATTAACCACGTTTCACGTCTGGAGGACATTAAAAACCGCTTACTACTGATGAGATTTTTGAACGCGCGGGCAACAATCCGTGCTCTATCCGACATGTTTGTTTACATGCGAAGCGCATCAGCAGCGTCACCATCGGTAATGTCACTCGCCAATAGAGTTTCTCATACACCTAAGGTACCTACTCGAGGCGCAGGGTAACTTGAATGGGCCAGCGTGATGCCTGGTCGTATCCCCACTTGGCTACAAACGCGCGAATATTTCTCGAACTGGTCTATAGGAAGACCTGCGCACGAACTGCGAGCAAAGGGAACCGCCTCTGTATGAGAAAGTCTATACGTGCACGCTACGGGAATTATATACCTACCTGTCTCACGGATACTTACGGAAACCCATCCCCTTATCAATAAATTCGACTTCGCCCAAAAAAAGTGCCGCCAATGTATATCCTGCTGCCTGTTTGCAATGTTCGTATCATCCAAATTCCGCGGATAGATGGTCATTTCTCATGTTTTTGGAAATTTTATTTTCTCGTACGTGCTTATACGTGCACACTACGGGCGTTATCTCATAATTTGGTACAAGAGATGTTGTTGCAAGAAGCAAGACACAAAATCCAGTTCCTCCATTCCAGAAATACGTGTCTGAATGGCGTACTGAAATGACGGACTTAATGACAAATGACAGATATCGCGATTCATTACAGAAAAGCTGGCCAATGGTATTCAAAAATCACGGCGATAATGCACGATAACCGGCGATTATTCGGCGATTATGGTTACTCCTAGTTAATGACCATTAAGGTCCTAAATGACGTTCCAAATGATCATTAAGTGAATGACGACGTGACACACTGGTCATTTATATCGTAATTTACGCTTAATGATCATTAAGTTTTCCAGTCTGTCAAGGGTATAAGATGTAATGACTTTCATATAAGTTGTATATGGATATTACAGTTTATGTATTTAAGTTGACACTTGTCAAAATAACCTCAAAAATTACAAAACATTTCAAATTTGCAATGAAACAAACACGTAAAATGTTGCACAACACTCGTGGCTTGTTACACAAGATGCTTTCTGACACTCAGTCTCTTACAGAACTCGGGCTGCGCCCTCGTTTTGCAAATTTCGGCTTCGTGTCTGAAAACCACTTATGTAACAGCCAACTCGTATTGGAAACTACTCCCTGTCGAAAATTTCAGATAAAATCATATAAAAAAATCATATAGAATTCTATATGTTTTCTATATGCTCTATATTCGGTTTTTGAAACAGTAGTTTGCAGATAGAAAACATATAGAATTTTATCTGCAAAAACTTATAGGATTAGGCAAAATAGCTTATAGGGTAGATATAGAAGCATATAAGATACCGCATTTGGCATGTAAAAACATATAAAATTGTATACGTGTTTCGAACGGGATACGTAAAATAACATATAAAATCATATAGATTCATATAAAATTCAGCCAATCGCGATGGGCGACGTGCTAAAAGTGATGATCCTGCGCGTTCCTGTCATATTTTCAATAAATTATGACATTTAATAAACATTTTAAAGACCATTGTAGATAAAATCTTGTAATAAGATACACGCGTTAAAAGTGTCTCATCAATAATATGTCACTTTTAACTCTTGTATCGTAAATAGCTATTATATACTTACTTATTCCTTTTTTGCGTCGAATATTGAAAATGTAACATGCAGGAGAATACACTAACCTGTGAAATGTGGAATCGTGGAGTTCTTATTCGGTCTTCCAGAGGGTCTTTCCTCATAGAAAACTGCACCAGCATTGAGCAGAAACAACATAAACAGCAAACGAAGCAAACACAGAAATGGACACCGCGGAGCCAAAGAACAGACAGCTAGACGCAGAAATGGCTGAGTCAGAGTCACTGACACTGCTCACGAGACTGCTCACTGCATTATCGGCAGTTTCCGAGAAATTCAAAATCTTCAAGAGCTATCAGTATTCCATAATAGAAACGCAGGAGACAAATTCTATCAGCATTTAATAAATAATCTATAATAAGGTTTTCATAGTAGGGATTTTTCATATAAAAACTTATAGAATTTCAATGATGAATTTCAGATACATTCTAAGTATTATGTTTTCATATAAAAACATATAAAGCTTACTATGTGATTACCTCATAGCTTATATGATATCATATAGGATCCACTACTTTTATTATAGAAAATTATAGTAGCTATTTACGATACAAGTGTTAAAAGTGACAGGTATTATTTTGTGAGCGGGGACGCTTGCGAAACGAGCGTTAGCGAGTACAGCAACCCCGCGAACAAAATAAAACACTTTTAACGCGTGTATCGTACAAGATTTTATCTACAATGGTCTTTGAAATGTTTGGTAAATGTCAGAATTTATTGAAAATATGACAGGAATGCGCAGAATCATCATTTTTTCACGTCGCACATGACGACGTGTTAAAAGTGACGGGTATTATTTAACGCTTGTAGATAAAAAAAACATAGAATTCTTATCTGAAATTTCCGTCAGGGCTATTACTCTCAATGATCCAGTTTAAATGCAAATAAACTGCTAAAGGAAAAATAAGGATATTGAAAAAACGTCGCTCAAGTTCAAATGAACATAACTCAGAGAAAAACTGACCAATTTTGAAAAAAATTACACTGCCTGAAAGAACTATTTCTTGCCTACAGGGTGCTTTAATTAGTTTTGTTATCCATTTTATTCCGTAAGATATACAGGGTGCCAAAGGAAGAGGTGAAAATCGGTAAATTTTCGAAGTGCTTTACCTGTTTCAGAAAAAATGTCAGATTTTTTCTGAGGTCATTTTTGGAAAGCCTCTATCAATATCTATCAACCACTGTTAAATTTTATTCAATTCAGTTTTTTTTTCAAAAAGTTATGAATTTTTTTATGATTTTTTTTTATGAAAAAAAAGTGAGTGGCTAGCTCATACGTCAAAGGCTTCATGCAGCTGGTCTTCGTGCTTCACGACCCCATAGACACCCTCCACTGGATAGAAGGCACATGCGGCAAAGGAACCTCTGGGCTCAACAGCGCATTGCAGAAGACGCCAATTGGCGTTCTGTGCTGTTCGCTGATGAGTCCAGAGTTTGCCTGGAGCCAGATGATCGACGCGTGAGGGTATGGCGTTCCAGAGGGACAAGATACGCGCGTGGACTAGGCCAGCCGGTACATCCCTTTGGTGGCGGTGATGTAATGGTTTGGGGACCCATCTACGTAGGTGGCCGTAGCGACCTTGTTATTTTTGACCGAACACTGAACGGACAAATTCACGCCAATATCCTCCGACAATATGTTCAGCCTATCCACCAACACCTTGGTCAGGAATTTCAATTCCAAGACAATAACGCACGCCCCCATCGTGCTGCAATAGTGATGGCCGAGCTGGAACGACTTCAGATTAATCACTTGCCACAACCTCCCCTATCCCCCGATCTAAATCCCATTGAACATGTCTGGGACATGTTGAAAAGATCCATCAAACAACGCCCTATCATGCCACAGACGGTGGCAGAACTGCGCGAAATTCTTCCCTTCGCATGGGCAGAGATACCGCAGCAGGAGATAGACAATCTCATCATGAGCATGCCCCGAAGGTGTGAAGAAGTTGTCAATCAGCATGGAGGGCCGACTCGTTATTGAATGTTCATAGTTGTTTTGTTGTATTGTTCTTTGTTGCATTATATTTCTTCCCAACCATCACTTGAATACCTTATTTGTCGTTGAGCAGTTTAATTGGCTTCATTTAAAGTTTTTCGCGTCAAACGTTTTCATCAGGTAGGCACAGGCAACCTTTTCAAACAATGCATCCATCAACACTCCGCGCTCCGCGACAGCACTGTTCAGATCAGATCCCCTGTCTTCATATGTCACTTTCGGCCCGTGGTCCGAAAGTGACATTATTTTCCAACCTGTGAGAAATCATTCATTTTCCAACTTATCAAAAGTTGGGAATGTATCGATTGCTAACTTATTGTGAATAATAGTATATTATACAGGATGGTCCTTGTTTTATGCCATTAAATTTAAGGATCGATTTTGATGTCAGCATGATGAGTCGTCATGGAATACATTTTGAACATACGTTTCGAAGTTCACAGCCTGCCCTAATTCATCATTTTAACGAACATACGGTATTTGAGACTACTGGATTGGTTGACGTGAGTGATCTGGACTACACAGATCAGGGTTTTAGTAAGCGCCTTAAGCCTGTAATTTTGCGACCAGCTGACCTTCTCGCAGCCGAGCTCGCAGCTGTCTTTCCTCTCAGCGGTGAATAAAGCACTTCCCGCCTCGGTATACAGGCTGGTCCGACTTTTATGTCATTAAATTTAAGGATCGATAGAGAATGAAAAATGAAGGGGACTTTCTCCAGAAATTATATTTGAGAAATGCCTAATAACAGAGATACAGCCCTTCAAAGTTGGAAATAAATAATCATTTTTTTCGCATAACTTTTGAACCGTTCAACCGATTTGATTATAAATAGAACCAAAGGTTCACTGGAATTATCTTCTGTCGAACAATCATAACATCTTCCATAAAAAAGTTTCAGGGGCTTAGACATTAGGGGATGACCCTATTTTTCCCCCCTTATTTTTCACCCCCCTAGTTTTTTTTGGAAACTGTTCATAATTTTGAATTCTACGTTCAATTTTGAAGAAAAAATCACTGCTGCAAAATTTTGATTAGAGGCTTCGTTTAGGGGATATTCGAGTTTGAAACTTTGGAAAACATCCCGAAATCGCCACTTTCCAGAACCCAAATTGTTTTTTTCCTGAAAAATCCCGTGTTGTGGAAAAAATGGTGGTTTATCAACTTAGAAACTCTAGAAAACCTATTTCAGCTGAGAAATCATGAGTTTCTTTGGATTTTAATTTTTAGACCTTTGAAAGTGGCGATTTCGGGCTTTTTCCCAAAGTTTCAAACCCAAATATCTCCTAAACGAAGCCTCTAATCAAAATTTTGCAACAGTGATTTTTTATTCAAAATTGAACGTAGAATCCAAAATTATGAACAGTTTCCAAAAATAGCTAGGGGGGTGAAAAAGTAAGGGGGGTAAAGTAGGGTCACCCCCTAATGTCTAAGCCCCTGAAACTTTTTTATGGAACATGTTATGATTGTTCGACATAAGATAATTTCAGTGAACCTTTGGTTCTATTTATAATCAAATCGGTTGAACGGTTCAAAAGTTATGCGAAAAAAACGATTATTTATTTCCAACTTTGAAGGGCTGTATCTCTGTTATTAGGCATTTCTCAAATATAATTTCTGGAGAAAGTCCCCTTCATTTTTCATTCTCTGTCGATCCCTCAATTTAATGACATAAAAGTCGGACCAGCCTGTATACCGAGGCGGGAAGTGCTTTATTCACCGCTGAGAGGAAAGACAGCTGCGAGCTCGGCTGCGAGAAGGTCAGCTGGTCGCAAAATTACAGGCTTAAGGCGCTCACTAAAACCCTGATCTGTGTAATCCAGATCACTCACGTCAACCAATCCAGTAGTCTCAAATACCGTATGTTCGTTAAAATGATGAATTAGGGCAGGCTGTGAACTTCGAAACGTATGTTCAAAATGTATTCCATGACGACTCATCATGTTGACATCAAATTTGAGTGATTATTGATGAATTGACGACATACGTTTCTTCTTCCATAGCCTGCCCTAATTCATGATTTTAACGAACATACGGTACAAAACAGATTATACTGGATTGGTTGACGTAAGTGATCTGGATCACACAGATCAGGGTTTTCGTAAGCACCGTTATTTCAATGAGCTAGTGAACCGCTAGTACATGGTGCAAAACTTTTTTTGATGTGTGTTATCAGACACCTTGGAATAACTCAATTTGTCTTTTAGATTCGTTCAAACTCAGCAGGACGGTCAACTTTGTAAAAATCATGAAATATTGCTAGGAACATTGTTTCCGATCGGAATTATTTTATAAGGGAAAAATATAGGTACCCAGGTAGGTAATTATAGTTTCCATGGAAGCTTTTATGCCGGTGACCCAAATAAAAGCACGTACACAACAGTCATAGCCATTGTTCTCGATTGGTTTTATTACTAAAATGCAGAAATACGAGTCGAGTGGGTATAATATCCACCTAATACCTACCTATCCAATTTATTCCCAATAGCGCATTTTTGACTACCGATCGCCGGAAAAATGAAAAGTCTATGAAACGGCAAGCCGCATATCATGCGGTTGAAAACATCAGCAAGTCCTGCGGCCGTTATTGATCATTAGAAGAACTTGTACGAGTTTCTTTCACTTTGAAGTGTGACTTATGATGAGGCTCCCCAATCTTGACGGCTGAAACGCTGAAACGCAGATTTCAGGAGCACTCCAATTCCGGTCTGCGAAATTTACAGAGCGAATCCTTTGGATATTAGGTTCTCTTCCATGGATGCTTATGTGCTGCTGGGTGCTCTGCGCGGTATGTGTGTGCGGATGATGCTGCTCGAAATTCATAGTTCGATCGCTGATGCATATTTTTCACATTTTGAAGCATTCGCGTTGAAGAACCGCACACCCCAATCAATTAGGTACCTATCCTTCGTGAAACATGCATATGCTGTGAGTATTTATGAGGCTGTCTCTAGATGATAAAATTGCCCCTTTCGCGTTTTTCGTTGCGATGTCGATATTGCCTAAATTTGATATATGCTTATGCTTGGTATGCGCGTCTCAAATCGACTCTAATGGCATTCTTACGATGTTTGTGTGATACAAGCTTTGGGCTTTAGGTCTTATCCAGTGCGCATAGGCTTTAGGTCTTATCCAGTGCGCATAAACTTCGATAGATGTGACGTTATTGAGAAGCTGAGGGTGGTATTTTTTTATTAGACCTCAGTGCTATAGTTCAATATATTTGATACGATAATATTATAATACCTATACATATTAAAGAAGAGTTTGCTATCTTCCGGAACGTACCGACGACGTAACGCAACGTCGTCGGTGAGGAATTGCAAGTAAAAGCAAAAACACACAGCACACCGTTGTCAAGTCATCTGAACTTACATGCTGTCACGTTGTCTAACGCCACTAGTCCAGATGCTAGTTGCATAAAATGGAGTGAACCTTGCATTTTCCGATGAGAAGATGCTACTTGGTGGAAATGTTCTTTGCATCATACTCTTTCGATCCAAAAAGGTAGCCATCAGCGCCATCCATGCCGGCAGCGTATACAGGGTGAAACAGAAAAAAAAAGTTGGAAAATATATTTAATTAACCGAAGCATGTGGAGACGTGTAATTCACCACATACATCAACTGTTTTATGCTAATGAAGTCACAGCAAACTGTTCCTAATTACCTTGAACCGTCTTTGGACTGTAGGGGAAAAACAGAAAGAAAAACAAAAACACTGTTTTTTCCATAAAGGAATGATTCTTAGAGATATTGACACAATACTTGGTATTTCTACAAAAAGTAATGTTAGAAATGATATGAACTGGGTAGTCAATTCCTAAGCCAACTATTTCCAGAAATACGATTGTCAACTTTTTTTTTCTCTTGAGCACCATCATGAATCTGCCCTGTGAGGCATCGTTGAAAGAGTGATTGGTTATCATTATAATGGTAATATTAATTCATTGCATCATAAAAACAACCTCCTCATCATAATTTAGTGACCTCTTCGGCGGGAAAGAATTGCCATTCACGTATTTTTTGGCTCTTCAAAGCTTTAGTGCCCATGATGACATTTGCAACATCTGGAATGGTAAAATATGTCACGCATTATGAACCTTGATGTACTTCGAGGTAGCTCACCAAGTTTTGCAATCAACAATTGAAAGGTTTGTTCTTAAAAGCTGTTTGAACAAAATTTGTTCGATTTTTTCATGGAAAATGCAAAATATTTGATCTTTCACCCTCATTTGATCCCTCGTTGAGAAAAGCCTAGAACCGAAAGTCTCCAAAATTTTTATGCTGATGGTTAACTAAGAACTGCTCTTCAATGTGTAGTTGTCAAAATCGGCATAGTTACGTTCAGATTCCAGACAGAGAGCGACGAAGAAGTTGATGCAATAAAAAAAGACACAAGTTTCAACGCAAAGGAGAAATCCAGGAATTGTCCCTTTTAGATAGGCTTCCCGCAATACACAGGTTCTGTAAGACTCTCAAGCGTGGGTGAAAGGCTTGAAACATTACCAACTTGAGGTTCCAACAGTGTACCAAATTGCACAATAATGTTATAAAAAGCAAGGTCTCCAGAGGGCTTTTAGTCTAGCTCTGGACTAGTTTTCTCTCGACTGTAATTTATGTCTTTTTTTACTGCATGAACTTCTTTGTCGCTCTCTGCCTGGAATCTGAACGCAACTATGCGATTTTTGACAACTAAACATTGAAGAGCACTTCCCATTGAACCATTATCATAAAAAATTCGGAGACTTTCGGTTTCAGGCTATCCTCAGTGAGGGATCAAGTAAGAGTGAGAGACCCAATATTTTGTATTTTTCATAAAAAAATGACACAAATTTTGTTCAAACAGCTTTTAAGAACAAACCTCTCAATTGATGATGGTGAAACTTGGTAGGCTACCTCAAAGTACATCAAGGTTCATAATGCGTAACATATTCCACCATTCCAGATAATGCAAATGCCATCATGGGCACTAAAGCTTCGAAGAGCCAAAAAATACGTGAATGACAATTCTTTCCCGCCGAAGAGGTCACTGAATTATGATGAGGAGGTTGTTTTTGCGATGCAATGATTTCATGTTACCATTATTGTAATAACCAATCACTTTTTCAACGATGCCCCACAGGGCAGATTCAAGATGGTGCTCAAGAGGGAAAAAAAAGTTGACAATAGTATTTCTGGAAATAGTTGGCCTAGAAACTGGCTACCCAGCTCATATCATTTCTAACATTACTTTTTGTAGAAATACCAAATATTGTGTCAATATCTCGAAGAATTACTTATTTATGGGAGAAAGAGTGTTCTTGTTTTTCTTTCTGGTTTTCCCCTACATTTCAAAGACGGTTTAAGGTAATCAACAACAGTTTGCTGTAACTTCATGGACATAAAATAGTTGATGTATGTGGTGAGTTACACGTCTCCACATGTTTCGGTTAATTAAATATAATTTTTCAACTTTTTTTTTCTGTATCACCCTGTATACGCCGCCGGCATGGATGGCGCTGATGGCTACCTTTCTGGATCGGAAGAGTACGATGCAAAGAACATTTCCACCGAGTGGCATCTTCTCATCAAAAAATGCAAGGTACTTTCAACTAGCATCCGGACTACACGGGCGAAAAGTGTGTGAAATCCTATTTAGGCCCGGTATTCGGCAGATAAACGCTGCTTGTACGTTCTGCGCATGCGCAGGGCTTATTTTCCGAATAGAATAATTATGCGGAACTTATCCGGAGATGGAAATAAATACCGGGCCTTAGAAACATACTAGGTCGAGTATAAACTGCTCACAAATTGAAGTGGATATTAAAAAAAAAAGTGTTTTTGAAATCTCTAGAAAATTCTTGAAAATTGCACGATTGTGGAACCGCTGACGCCGTTTCAAAGAAAAATGTTAATATTTCCATGAAATACTAAAGTTTTTGTCAATAAGTACATGGATATGTACGGAAGCGTAGAAGGGCCAGGCTGCGAAACTTTTTCGGACAAAGTCGAGTTTCAAAGTCGACCCGGTCGAGTTCCAAACTCGACTTTCTGCGTAAAGTCGAGTTTCAAAGTCGACCCGGTCGAGTTTCAAACTCGACTTTCTGCGTAAAGTCGAGTTTCAAAGTCGACCGGGTCGAGTTTCAAAGTCGACCCGGTCGAGTTTCAAAGTCGACCCGGTCGAGTTCCAAACTCGACTTTCTGCGTAAAGTCGAGTTTCAAAGTCGACCCGGTCGAGTTTCAAACTCGACTTTCTGCGTAAAGTCGAGTTTCAAACTCGACCCGGTCGAGTTTCAAAGTCGACCCTGTCGAGTTCCAAACTCGACTTTCTGCGTAAAGTCGAGTTTCAAAGTCGACCCGGTCGAGTTTCAAACTCGACTTTCTGCGTAAAGTCGAGTTTCAAAGTCGACCCGGACGTAAACTGCTCGTCATAAGTTCAGGAATATCTCAGGTGAAAAATATCCGATTTGGAAAAAGTTGATGACCCCTGAAAGAGCTTATTACCCTTGACTGCAGGACGCTTATCGAATTATGTCATAACTGACTTAGTTCATTATATACAGGATGCTAAAGAAGGGAGTGACAAAAGGGTTGATTTTTCAAGCCGTGTAACTTTTCAGCGTATTTTCGCGAGGAAAAACTTCTTCAAATGAATAGCTGATATCCCCAAGGGTAGCCAATATAGGCATTATTTTTTCATCCATACATGATTATCATTATTATTATCAAAAAATTAAGATTTCCTGGTCACTTCAAAGAAGTTGAACTCCTCCTAGGGGAATGAAGCTAGAGCCCTGGAACTTTTTCCGATGGATAGTCTGAGTCGTCAGGGTTTGGTTTATACCCCATGGATGACGTAGTCGTATTCGTGCAATATTGGACAATTTCAAAATTGTCCGGACAAATATCATGTTGACCGGGCACATAAGGACAATTGACCGGGTATATTTAGACACTTTTTAGAATGTCTTACATCACTTCCTCCCATCAATTGAAAGAGATCAATTTGAAAAAATTGCACATCATGCTTGAAGCTTGAATGGCCAGTAATGTGTCAGATTAAAACCAAAACAAGATGGAGACGGAAGCGTGAAATCACAGAATAGCGTGAAATTCAGCTTGAAAATTAGAATGTTACTGCAAAACAAGATTAAGTTTGAAGTTTCATGACAATCATTCCCCTAATAAAGAGACTTCGACTATTTACACAGCATACTAACAACCAAGATGGCGACGGAATCATGTAATTCAGCCTGAAAATATAAGAATGATCGTACGAAACAAGGGTAAGTTCCAAGTTCCACGAAAATCGTTCCACAAATGAGAAATTTCAGTATAGCGGCCAAGATGGCAGCGGAATTATGAAACTCAGGTTGGGAAGAAGAATGTTTATATAAGACAAATGTAAGTTCCAAGTTTCATGACAATCGTTCCACTAATAAGAGATTTCGGAGGCAATTCCAATATGGCGGCCAAGGAGTTCCACGCAAATCGTTATTCTAATAAGAAATTTCAAAATGGTGAACTAGATGGCACCACAACCATCAGGTCCAATCTGCTCATTGGTCACCCTTAAGGACCTAATAACCTATCTATCGGAAAAACTTCCAGGGCTCTAGCTTCATTCCCTTAGGAAGAATTCAACTTCTTTGAAGTGCACAGTAAATCTTTGTTTTCTGATGATGATGATAATAATAATAATAATGATACATAATGGATGGATAAAAAAATATTGCCTATTGGCTTCCTTTGAAGGTATAAGCCATTAACTGGAAAAAGTTTATTCTCACAAAAATACGTTGAAAATTTACACGGCTTCAAAAATCAACCCTTATGTCACTCCTTTCTTTGGCATCCTATATAGAAGCTGCCCTAGTACGTTGTCGGTGTATTTTCGGGACACCCTGATAATGCATGAAGTCAGTTATGACTAGAGAGCGGATTTATAATTTTTTACATCTTCTATTCGCTAAGTTAGATGCAACTGTCGACTTGCAGCTTGACGTTTTCATCTATAAGGAACGTAAATACCAAGTTTTATTTCGCATATAATTTATTATTTTGAGTTTTTACTGCAGACAAATTGATAGTCCATATAGTCGCATATAGCCGCATATTTAGTCCATATTTTTGAATATTTGTCAGTATCTTGGCCATTTTATCTAGATGTGCCAAAAAAATCACGATTTTTCCATTTTAAGAAAAAAATAAAAAATTTCGAGAAATTTTTTTTTTTACTTCGATGGTCAGAGTTGGTTGGTTGGTTTTACATGTAAATGTTGAAATTTTCAATATTTTTTTAGCTTATATCACATATTTACTCGCATATATTGCTTTATTTGAACATTTTTACCGCATATTTTGACACTTTTTAAGCGCATATAAACTACATATTCCGAGCTTTTTTACCGCATATAAATCCGCTCCCTAGTTATGACCTAAAGGTGCGTTCAGTCAGTTTATTTAGACGCAAGTTTTAATTTTAGTCGCAAGCGCAGCGACACCCATTGGCTCTCATGAACCAGCCTCCTCAGAACAGCTAATAGACGATGCAGCGCTTACGGCTAAAATTAAAACTTGTGACTAAATAAGCTGACTGAACGCACCTTAAGTCAACATAATCGTCCTGCAGCCAAAAGAAAGCACTTTCAGGGGTCACAACTTTTTCCAAATCGGATATTTTTCCCCAGAGATATCCTTACTTGAAATTGGAGCAAATTTTGAGATATCCTCAACTTATGACGAGCAGTTTATGACCGGGTCGACTTTGGAACTCGACCGGGTCGACTTTGGAACTCGACTTTACACAGAAAGTCGAGTTTGAAACTCGACCGGGTCGACTTTGAAACTCGACCGGGTCGAGTTTGAAACTCGACTTTACGCAGAAAGTCGAGTTTGAAACTCGACCGGGTCGACTTTGAAACTCGACCGGGTCGAGTTTGAAACTCGACTTTACGCAGAAAGTCGAGTTTGAAACTCGACCGGGTCGACTTTGGAACTCGACTTTGTGTCCGTAAAAAGATTTGCAGCTTGGCCCTTCTAAGCTTCCGTATAGATATGTATAATACAGAGTGATGAAAAAAGTCATTCAGTTTTGTTCTTTTTTACTCTCATGCAGGAGATTGTTCATCCACCCTGTACACCTATGTTTTTCGCTTTCTGTTGCGTAGTTACAGAAATATAGCCGCTTTACTTTTCAAAGTCATTTTGTCGATAAATAAATCCGGGGGGATACTGGATTTCTTGGTATTCAATAAACAATGCCACTAGGTATTTTTTGAGCAGATTTCAAATGGAAGACTACATGAAATTCTATACAGGGTGTTTCAATGGAAACGAGCCACCCTGAATAAATTTTTGCCTGCTAAAATTTTGGAAATTCCCCGAGAAGCGTCGATTTTTGTTTCGAGGGGGACATCTAAAGCATACATTGGCAAATTTCAATAAACAAAAAATAAACAATCAATTATAACAAAAATCGACGGGTCTGGGAAATTTTCTACATTTCACCTGGCAAAAGATTATTCAGGGTGGCTTGTTTTCATTAAAACACCCTGTATAAAAATATACAGATTGTCTATACATGGTGTCGCATGAACGAAGAAATTTGTTTCTGACACCTTATTACAGGTTGTAGAAAATTTTACTTTTCAATTTTACAATTTTTCGCCTAACAAAAAGACGATTTTCCATTACTGAAATTATTCTCGGGTGACCTTCTCCATGTGTGATTCAGGCACTGCCAGTGGCCTGGAGTCGTCTCTTTACCCCACCGATGACACTTTGTGATACCATTGTGATACGTTCACCAAATTGGCAATTTCTCTTTGCCTTGTGCCATTCCGCAAGAGATTTGCCACGATATCGAACTCACCTGGGGCCCTATTTTCGGGAAACGTGTGATCCGTTCCTATGCGAAGTTGCTAGACAACCAGGGCTGTGAATGGCTGTCACCTAGGCAACATCACCTGATGATCTGTTCTCTGGCACGAATTCCCTGGTTTCAAAAATAGAGCCTCTGGAGATGATCTTTGCAACGGCATTTTGCTACTGATTATTTTAGCATTAAATGAAACTCAAATGATTTTTTTTGCGACACCCTGTATACCTCAGATGGTTGAGAAGCGATACCTTCCTTAATTTTAAAACCTGCGCAAAAAATCGTCCAATAAATATCAAGTGGCATTGCCTAGTACAAAAAAAAAATCCAGTAGCGCCCGGATTTAGCCAATTCATCGATAAAATGACTTTGGAAAGTGAAAAGGCTATATAGTCTGGGGGCATAGGGTCAAAAAAGGCTTGGCCGTGTGCAACTTCGTGAAGATATATAGAGATATGTCCAAATCGACTCCTGGGCGATCAAGGACCATGAAAAATTATGGTGGAATATTGACATCTGCTGCAGGCAAATATGGTGGAGGCGCCAAAATGGGCTTCATCTGGTAATAAGAAACGGGCTGTAGCTCGTTTGTTTTTCAACGGATTTCAACATCTGGAACGTCATTTTGTAGACAAAAAAATTCTCTTCTTATTTCATACCTAAATTCACAAACTTCATTTCGAGAAACTGTCAAAATTGTCTTTATAGGATATGCTGAATTCCGGCCTTTTTGGAAGGTTATCTGATATTTTTGGAACTTGGCAGTATTGTAGATCTTGAGGTGTTCTTTCCGAATTTCTACTTTTCCACTTCGTATATTTGCCGTCTTGGCTGCCATATTGAAAAGATGGCGCCCAAAAAAACAGTTTTTTGTCAATATCTTCATTTCAGTCAATGTGAGGTAGAAGCGTTTGTATGCGAATGAAAGCTTATTCAATTATCTACAATTTGACACTTTACTCGTATACGTGCTACTTCTGGTTCTTGGGTTATGGCTTCTAGAACCCCCTGAAGCATCAACTTTTGTCATCCAATCAGCATATCAAGTTGACCTTATCTCCACGTGGCAATCAAATTGACCATAAATAATGATAAGTTGTCAACCACAGACCATTAATATCCAGAAAATCAATCATGGTAATGGTTGTTATGCAACTACAGGGTGAACTCTAAGGGAAAATTGACTTTGAAAAGGTATAGCTTGAGATCCGTGAGTCGCACATGAGTGATTCAGGTGTCAAATTTTAGAGAATTTGATAGACCTTCACTTTTGATATTGATCCTAAAACTTTATGACGAATTTTCCGAAAATTTTCCGAGAATGTTTTTTTGGACGCCATCTTCTCAAAATTATGGCCAGAACAGCAGAGATACGAAGTGGAAAAGGAGATATTCTGAATGATGACCCCAAATTTCATCATAATAATGAGTTTCGAATGTATCTGACATCCTTCAAATGCTTTATTTCTCTCTAAAGTCAGTTTGCTTTTCAAGTTCACCCTGTAATTACACAATTAACATCACCATGATCGATTTTCTGAATTTTCATCATCTATGGTTGATGGCCAAGAGCTATTCATGGTTAATTTGCTTACTACATGACGGTGGTATCAATTTAACATGCTGATTGAGTGCCGAAAATTGATGCTTCCGGAAGTTCTGAAAGCTCTAACTCAAAAACCGTAAATTGCACATAAATGACTGATATGTCAAATTGTAGAGATTTGAATGGGCTTTCCTCCGCGTATACACGTTTCAATTTTGAGTCAGTTGAATTTGAGATATTGACAAAAAACTGTTTTTTGGGCGCCATCTTTTCAATATGGCGGCCAAAACGGCAAAGATACGAAGTGGAAAAGTAGAAATTGGGAAAGCGCACCTCAAGATCTATGATACTGCCAGGTTTAAAAAATATCGGATAACTTTAAAAAAATGGCGGAATTTAGCATATCTTATAAAGACAATTTTGACAGTTTTACGGAATGACCTTTGTAAATTCAGGTATGAAATAAGAAGTAAATTCTTTTGTCTACAAAATGACGTGTCAGATGTTGAAATCCGTTGAAAAACAAACGAGTTACAGCCAGTTTCTCATTACCAGATGAAGTCCATTTTGGCGCCTCCACCATATTTGCCCGCAGTAAATGCCAATATTCCACCATAATTTTTCATAGTCCTTGATTCCACAGGAATCGATTTAGATATACCTCTATATAACTTCACGAAGCTGCACACGGCACGACCTATGCCCCCGCATACTAATATTTCTGTAAGTACGCAACGGAAAGCGAAAAACTAAAAACTGACGGGTTACATAAGCTACAGACTATACGATCCAAGTAAGATATAGGTGTACAGGGTGGATAACAATCTCCTGCACGAGAGTAAAAAAGAACATAACAAAACGACTTTTTTCATCACCCTGCAGTGGACATATCCATGTAGTTTTTTGACGAGGACTTCAGTAGTTCTTGAAAATATTGACATTTTTCTTCAAAACAGTGCAAGCGATTCCACAATCGAGTAATTCTCAAGGATTTTCTGTCGCTTTCAAAATTACCTTTTTTTTTTAAATGTCCACTCCAATTTGTGAGCAGTTTATGTCCTAGATGCTATCAGGCCACAGTTTCTACTATCATTTATTAGCTCGGATACTTCACCTAAAATTCTCCTAAAATTTCCAAATCTGGATTGAGTACAAAAATCAGAGCAATAACACCAACTGTGTTTTCATGGACCAAAAACAGGGAGAAATGTTCCAAAGAAGGTGAGTTGAAAATGCTTCTTAGGGGGTCTAGAGCTGCTTAGAAGGGTAACGTGCCGACATAAAATCAATCGGGCTCCAAAGGCTCTATGTCCTCTAGGGAGCATTTTCAACCCATTTTTATTGGAACGTTTCCTCCTGTTTCTGTTCCAAGAAAACATAGTTGGTGTGTTATTGCTCTGATTTCTGTACTCGAGATTTGGAAATTTTAGGCGAATCGAAGTAGTAAAAGACTTTTTTCCCATAAGAAACTCTGATTTTCCAGATTTTCTGATCAAAATTTAAAGAAAGTCATGAATTAAGAAAATGGAGCTAGATTCATCCCCCATTTTGGACGTTCCCGATAATATGTGGAAATCTTTTTCACAGCATCACCTCAGGCTTATAACATGTAGAGGTCAAACCAAATTTTGTCATTTTCTCTTGGCAAGTTTCGGAGGAGAGCCGGCGGTAGCTCAGCGGTTGGAGGGCTGGGCTACGAACCTGAAGGTGGTGAGTTCGAATCCACGCGGCAGCAGTGTTGGAAAATTTACTGCTGTCGTTAACCTTTCCGGCAAGCGACCAACCCAGTCGCCATGAATAGGGGAGAGCAGGTGAATATCGACCACTTAAGGCAAAAAATTCAAAACCAGTCGCATTGTGCACTGTCAAGGCTGTACGTTTTGTACCATATTCCCCAACCATTTAACTACCCAAAACCTTGAATAGTCACTCACTAAGTAGAAACATTTTCGTGAAAAAAATTCGAAAGCAAAGTGAAAATTTTAGCGGGTAATATCGACCAGTGGGGTAAAATCGACCACCAGGTCGGATAATATCGATCGCACGTTTTCTTAGCCATTTTGTAGTCTGCATGCTTAGCAAAAGCGCAAAAATATAAGTCGAAACATCTCTTTTCGAAAAAAATCTAGTTTTTGATTTTGATTTTGCCCCCTTTTTCCTAACATTTACCAAGGACGATTCTAATGATAGGAACCTATAAGATTAACAGATAGAATTGAAAATAATTCTTAGGTTGGTACTCTCAGGAACCTCATCAGGTCATTTTCGCACCACACGAGGCGCGATTCGCTTTTCGCCGATATTTTCCGCGAGGCATCTGAAATAATGTATAAAACTCCATTTGTACAATATCGACCAACCTGGTCGATATTGGCCGACAACAAAAGCAAAAGACAATTCTTTGACGATGAAGAACCAGGTTAGATTATGGAACTAGGCCTACTACACAAAGTTACTATCAATGATCCTTGGTACATTACACCAGGAGACCTAAGTCGAACTACAATGAAAAGTCTGCAATACGTTATCATAAACACTCCTGAACTTAAATCATATCGGCTGGAAACAATAATTCGTTTCTGTCAGTCAAGCGCTTCAAATAAATGGCTGACCGACAGCTGTGCTGGAGTTCACTTGCAAAATGCTAGATGGCACCCTGTGTCATGATTCCAAAAAACTTACAGGGTGGGCCACAGTGGTGCGGTCGATATTAGACTGCCGGTCGATATTCGCCTCTCTTCCCTTAATTGGGTACCTCCGTTCTGTGTGAACAAGGGAAAATAGGGCAGCTGTCAACGGCGTGATGCTCACCCCATCCCTCGGGCCTCCAGGGGTCCGCGACAACCGGGTAATGAATACAAAGAACGGAAGCTCTAACCTTCCGATTTGTGGGCCAAGTTCCTCAATGGGATGTGAAGCCACACTATTATTATCATCAAGTTTTGGAGGAATTGACAAAAAACCATCATCAGGTTTCCCCCTTTGAGGGGCTCTAGCTCCCTTAGGGGGCATTATTCGACACATGTTTATCGCAACTTTTTTCTTTTTTTTCTCGACGTAGAATGGGCTGGTCAAATATTGCGGTCTTATTTCGGGACATTCTGTATAACTCAAAAACATTTCAAGACCCAACTTTGGAAGCCTCTATTTCCGTTATAATGCGTTTCCGATATAAACTTTTACGAGAAAGTCTACTTATTTTTTATGCTCTACCATCTCCTAAAATATTGTGAAAAATGTAACACCCTGTACTATATCGAGTATGTATTACAAAAACTTAATTTAAGGTTTTTTTTAAAACCACCTCATTAGGCCAGATCATTATTTTGTATGCATAATATTAGATAGTGTACATTATTAACATTTTATGGTACCTAAGTTTTTAAAATATTTTTCTAACATCGCGTTTTTTTTTCCAGAAAATCTGAACATGAACAATACGACATGCTTGGGAACCTATGCACAGTTCAATGACAGTGAGTATTTTCTACCATTATTCTTCAACCAATTTTCTGTAATATATCTACCCTTGGTCTTCTTTATTATCAGTAACAGGGACTCAAAAATGAATCTCTTATCCCACCAGAGGAAACGACTTCAGGCTTCCTCTTTCGTTCAGTTTCATACGGCCACCCGATGATAAGGGTTGCTCTCTCTTTATTTTTCTCAAAACTTTTTGCCTATTACTCTTCTCTTCTCTTCCGGCTTTGCAGGGAAAAAGTTAGCTATTAAGTAATAAGTGTTTCTAAAGTTAAAGTAATACCACCCATTGTTCTCGGTCGTCTTGTTTTTAATATCCTGTTCTTTTACTTTCCCGGCCCCACCAACATGGAGGGAAAGTATTGCAATGGTGCAGAAAAAAAGTTTTGAGATTTCACCGGATATATCCATTTTGAGGTCCCCCAAGTCGATTAAGACCATTTCCAGAAGATGTCTGTCTGTGGGTGTGTATGTGTGTGTGTGTGTGTGTGTGTGTGTGATCTTCCACGATAACTGCCGAACCGTTTATCTGATCGATTTAAAATTTGATATGCAGACATGGTTTCGCCCTGGAATGACCGGATTAGTTTTTGGCTGTCATCTGTCAAACAGAAGTGTCACTATCAGCAAATGACAGAAGCTACATCTCACGGAACTTGACTTGCGATACGTCATTTGAAAGCCCTTGAAGAACTGTATTCAGAACAGTTAAAAGTATTTTCCTACCTGTTACCTGTCAAATTATAAAAAATATCAAAGTCTGGAACTTTGCCATTTAATTATTCTAAATCTATAGGACAGATGTGAACCAAACCCGGCAGGAAGCAACATTACCGAAGAATCAAACTAATGCTGAAGTTGGAGTTTCCCACCGTTTTCCGGACAAGCGCTATGAATTTTCAAAGTTTGGCCTGGCCGAATTCAGCCGGGCTTGCCTGTTCCTCGATTTTTGGCCTATTAAATTTTTTTAGCAACATGGCAACCAAACCGGTTGGTAACTACGTTTTTGTTACGAATTGTATCAATGTCAAAGTGACAACATGAACGCTGTTCTCGGCAGGTTCTCGGTGTTTTCTTTAGTATCTTCTTGCATCATTTGAGGCAACAGTGCGAACCGATCCTTTGTGTTGTTTGGGGCTCCGTGAACCCCCTTGTGTTTTCTGTAGCTTTAGCAACTTCAGTATGCCCATTCCATTGACGTATATGTACAAACTGTAATGTAACCTCCTTGCTGTAATGTGTGCAGTTCCCTTATTTGATTCGGTACCAGGGCCCCATCCCCATGGTGTCTGCCGTTCAAGACCCTGATGGGGCCCCCATCTGTGTCCATCAGATTTTGCCGTTTCAGGCCAAAACGGCAAAATCCGTCTGCGAATCACAAAGCAAGCGGCCTTGTGTCTTCTTGGGTTCGTTGAGGCCCTTTAGGCTCCTGGTGTCTACGGGTGTCTCTTGAAGCCCCACTGAGCCCCCCTCTTTTTTTTTAGTTTTCAGAACTATCGTGCCTTCAGGTGTGGTTCGGACTCAACTTCTTGATGGGCTCGAAGTCTCATTTCACAGGTCACCACTTGGGGGCCCTGAATTGCAATTAATTAGAACTCTGCCCCAGGTTTTCAATCCGCGACTGATTTTCACCAGTTATTTTTCAAACAATAATTTAGGTTGCATCATTAAAGGCAACAGTGCGCCCCGATTGATTGTGTGTTCAAGTGTTGTTTGGGGCTGCGTAAACCCCCTTGTGCGGAACTAGCATTGCATTCTTGAGATATCACAACAGTTAACTACTATTGTAGACAAAAAAAGCTGAACGACAGATGTATGACTTTTCAAATTGTGTAGAAGGCCCTTTAGGATTATCATTTTTGACAAGCCCATGACAAAATGCCAGTGATTTTTTTGAGTCACAAGACAACGTCAGTTGTGTCTTTGATTTCTTTGTAGCTATGAACCAGGAGTAGAAGAAGGTGAAGATAAAAATGGATCATTTCCACTGAGATTTCTACCCACTGTATCAACACGAGCCCGCAACACGGTGACTTCGTACTGAATGATTTCATGTAATATGCTACGAGTACATGGCAATGGCGGTCCGTTGCCTTTTGCTTGTAGGGAAATTTAAGCGGCTCGCAGCATGTCGAACATTGGCGAACGAATCGTCCTCTAGCATCTGGCTGGACATACCGTGATCTAGACCATTTGGATCAATGCTTGATCTTCGGCTTCGGTAGTATAGCTTTGCGTCTGCCAGAACCTGGTTGCCGTGTCAGCGTTGAATTTTTCAGCCACCTGCACATAACGTTGTAAACCGTCCCTTTCCTGCTACTGAGAAGGTCTGCTACCGTCTTCCACACGATACCACTCTCCACAAGAGGAATAATTTGCACCCTAACAGATTCATTGTACATTCTGTGCCGTTTGACACAGAAAATGACAAAGCATTATTGGTTATGAGTGGCATATTCTTGATGACAGTAAAGCTGATTCACAGGTCAAAAATTAGAAAAGTCATTCATCTGTCGTTCAGCTTTTTTTGTCCACAATAGTACCTCTAGTTCTACCTTTTGAATTATATCATCACCTTGTACCTACTTCATAATGCGATCGCGCAAATTAAACGGTTCTGCCACGATAACTACAAAATTGTTGATCGGATTAAATCGAAATCAGGTACGAAAGCATAATTCCAGCCTGGAATGACCTGATTAGACTTTGGGTAGATGATTTAGTTTGGAAGCCCTCAGATGGCACATTGGGTCTGGGCTTGTCTGCCCAAGCTCTAAATTGAAGATATAGAGTTGAAATTCTACACACAGATGCAGAAAGTTCTTAGTCAAGTTTGTGTAATTTCATCATCATGCCTAAAGTAGAAATAGAAATTTTAATAAGGAACTAGCATTTCATTCTTGAGATATCACAACAGTTAGCTTCCTAATTCTACCTTTCGAAATATTTCATCACCGTGGAAACCTATAAGAGTCTGTCACTTGTTCTGTCGGCCCAACAATGGATGAAAAATGCTCGCTAAACGCTCAACTCACTAGAACTTTTCCAATCAACCTCTCAATTAAATCCTCTCCCTCCCGAAGGGACACTTCGATCAAAATCATTACTGACGTCCCTGGATACCGCCGGGAAAGTTTTGTGTCGCCCCACAACAGATTTTTTAGTCTTGAAAATGGCTAAATAATAAAGGGCGAAACGTCGACAATAGAAACAATTGTTATTATTTTCAATCCCTGCTATTGGTAATATAGAAAACCACCAAGAAGGTTATCCACAAGGGAGTTTAGATACACATGAAGTAAGGCGTTGCGGAATCAATCGCTGTGGGCTTATTTCTAGACAGAAATTTTACATTCAGGTCTTTTTGGGAAGCTTCAAGGATGTACTTTGATTTGAGCCTATAGATATATCCAGAATCCAAAAAAAGCAAAATTGTGAAAAAATATTTTTTGTATTTTGAAAATGTCAATAGATTCAAACCAAAATACCTCCTTGTAGTTTTTGAAAGAGACCTGAATGGTAAATTTCTGTCGAAGAATAAGCCTACTGGCCAGTTTCACCGAAGTTTTACAAGCGGATTAACTGTATCACGCTGTAGGTACTTGCTATGCACAAGCCAATAATATGGCATGTTGCTCAGTTACTATGAAAGCTTGCTAAAAACTGTATGTTTCAAAAGCGATAATAGTATATTGTTCAACGAGCATATACTGATAGTTATAATACACAAGGGTGTAGTTTAGGACACGAGTGATAGCGAGTGTCGTAAAACACCCGAGTGAATTATAACCATTATATGCAAGTACAATACTATTAGTGCGGGCGCTAAGAGCCAAAATCGGGATGAACCTTGCAAATGGTGATGAAAGCATGAAATTCGGTACACGTACTCAGAATGAGCACCTCTCTTAGATAAGAGGTGGAGCCACGCCGAATTTTCACCGGAAGGGGGCTCGAGGGGCTCCTGAAAGTTTAAGGTGCTAGGGCTCCCACTAAACCGCTTATTAGTTCGTTTTATCAAATAAAAAGGAAACTCATGAATATATCGTAAAAATTGACGACGTTTATCGCATTGTCTCGGGAATTTTTCATGATGAAAAAAAATAAGTTCTTCGGCAGAACACACAAATTGGTTTTATTTTTTTTTCACCTACAAAGAATTAATAAGGAGATGTGCAACACGTTGTTTCCCACAAATTCGTATCCTCTGAATCCGTTTGTGGAGTCAAAATTTTGATGGTGTATCTTCTTGAAGAGGGGCATTCCAAAGAGTAAGCTATTTTCAACACTAAGTTCAAACAGAATTTTTTCAATGTTCTGAATCGAAATTACTGAATTCCTTCCAGCAATGCATACCCTGAACCCTTCTTTGAGAGTACCGCGTGCGATTGAACGTGGAGTAAGTCCTGAAACACTATCAGAATTTTTCTTCTGTGATGCTACTATCCACTCTCGACCGGGGCAATTAGGTTCCCACACAGCATGCGCGGAGTGTATACACGTTATTTCAATATTATGACACAATTTCAATCATCAAAAATTTGACTGAACCGAGAAAATATCCTGCATCGTGTATACACTCCGCGCATGCTGTGTAGGAACCTAATTGCCCCGGTCGAGAGTGGATAGTAGCATCACAGAAGAAAAATTCTGATAGTGTTTCAGGACTTACTCCACGTTCAATCGCACGCGGTACTTCCAAAGAAGGGTTCAGGGTATGCATTGCTGGAAGGAATTCAGTAATTTCGATTCAGAACATTGAAAAAATTCTGTTTGAACTTAGTGTTGAAAATAGCTTACTCTTTGGAATGCCCCTCTTCAAGAAGATACACCATCAAAATTTTGACTCCACAAACGAATTCAGAGGATACGAATTTGTGGGAAACAACGTGTTGCACATCTCCTTATTAATTCTTTGTAGGTGAAAATAAAATAAAACCAATTTGTGTGTTCTGCCGAAGAACTTATTTTTTTTCATCATGAAAAATTCCCGGGACAAGGCGATAAACATCGTCAATTTTTACGATATATTCATGAGTTTCCTTTTTAATTGATAAAACAAACTGATGAGCGGTTTGGTGGGAGCCCTAGCACCTTAAACTTTCAGAAGCCCCCCGAGCCCCCTTCCGGTGAAAATTCGGCGTGGCTCCACCTCTTATCTAAGAGAGGTGCTCATTTTGAGTATGTGTACCGAATTTCATGCTTTCATCACCATTTGCAAGGTTCATTCACCTAGTGCCCCCACTATATGCTTCATCTACGATCATTCAGGAATAAGAATTATTCTGTTGAATGAACCTCCATTATTATTTTGTCTAATAATGAATTTTCCACCATGTAAACCGTTGAATGATTGAGAGGCACTGAATGACCACCCGACAAATTATTTTGCCACTGCGGCTGCAAAGGATTGCAGCACGCACCGCATTGGTGGAGGCATGGTGGACGGCAGTCCGCTAAGAAGACAGCCGACCTGCAGTCAACACAAGTCGACTTGTGTCAAAACTTTTCCGGTAGTACATTCAAGACCACTGATTTCGCCGCTTCTAAAATTTCTGGAGGTTCATACTCTACGTTTTCGTAGGAATTCATTCTGGTTTCGTGAATGTAGCAAAATAAAAATTTACAGTGACAGGTAGGTACCTGGTAAATTTTTTATTTGACATTTGACTAAGAATCAAGTCATCTCATAAGCCTCCTTGATATGTTACATTTACGGGAATGGACCTTTTCAACAAAGGCGGTCTCTCTCTATGTACTCAGTGTGATGCCGCGCACTTCATATCGAACAGTTTCCCTTGTAGTACAGGAAAAATAGTAAAAAAATCGGCAAAACCTCGGAATAAATATGGACGTCATGAAAATTTGATATTCTGTTCAGAATTGAGTGCTCTACAACATATCCAAAATCGCCAAAAATCGCACCCGGGGGTTTTGAGTTATTGGAGGGGGGGTAAAAAATAGCAGATAAAAATGGAGGGGATGGAACCCGTCAATCCATTGGATGCGAATACATTATAGTTCGACGTATCATATCCCCTTGATACCATTTTGGCACAAGAAGTGTCCATCATTGTTGAAGGGGAGTAGTGGGGGGGCGAAGCTCTGCTAGGTGGTCCATTTTGTTTTTCTGGCCATGTAGAACCGATCACGACAAGTTTGGTATCTTTTCCGACTAAATTCAATCTCCTGAACTCGTATCCGATGTGTGAATTCGAATGAAAACAAGTTTGAACCAGTTAACTTTAGAAAACTTGTTTTTTATTTGACAATTTTGACGAATTTTTGTTTTACTGTTGGAGGTGTTCATTTCAAGGAAATTTTCAGGGACCATCAAATTGGAGTGTATTCTCCACAAAAATCATCCACTCGATGTATAGTTTTGTTTCTCGAGTTTAAAAAATCGATTTGAACTTGAGCCGGCACGGCGCGTCGTCTACTACTGTCCAGAACACTACAGCATGCACCTTTGAATAAAAACACCTCAAACTATTCAAGAAATAACAACTCATCTTTGAAGATCAGAGGATTTGTGCAGAACTGGATTCCCTATAACATGAACAAAATCGCCATGAATCGCAATGCAGGATTTTGAGTTATTCGAGGAGGAGGATAACATTTTGACTGGATTCATACTCTATGAACTGTTACCTTTTCACTTAAATAACTCAAAACCCTGCAGTGCGATTCATGGCGATTTTATTGATGTTATAGGAAATTCAATTCTACACAGATCCTCCAATTTTCAAAGATGAGTTGTTATTTCTTCAATAGTTTGAGGTGTTTTAATTTAAAGGTGCATGCTGTAGTGTTCTGGTCAGTAGTGAACGACGCGCCGCGCCGACTCAAGTTCAAATCGATTTTTCAAACTCGAGAAACAAAATTATACATCGAGTGGATGATTTTTGTGGAGAACACACTTCAATTTAATGGTCCCTGAAAATTTCCAAAAATGAACGCCTCCAACAGTAAAACAAAAATTCGTCAAAATTGTCAAAGAAAAAACAGGTTTTTTCAAGTTAACTTGTTCAAACTTGTTTTAATCCGAATTTACACATCGAATATGAGTTCACGAGATTGAATTTAGTCGGAAAAGATACCAAACTTGTCGTGATCGGTTCTACATGGCCAGAAAAACAAAATGGACCACCTAGTAGAGTTTCGCCCCCCCACCACTCCCCTTCAACAGTGATGGACACTTTTTGTGCCAAAATGGTGTCAGAGGGATATGATACGTTGAACTATGATGTATTCACATCCAATGGATTGACGGATTCCATCCCCTCCATTTTTATCTGCTATTTTTTACCCCCCCTCCAATAACTCAAAACCCCCGGGTGCGATTTTTGGCGATTTTGGATATGTTGTAGAGCACTCAATTCTGAACAAAATATAAAATTTTCACGACGTCCATATTTTTTCCGAGGTTGAAATCTATCTTTCTTGTACTATTGGAGATATTAGGCGCCGTTATAGCTAGACACCACCGGCTGCGCGGTACGAGCGCGCACGCATCTGTCTCTCTCTTCTGAAAAGGTCCATTGTCACTTGTGGTTGGTTGGAGCCATTGGGTTATGAGCCCATAAACCACGGGGCGGGGCTTTGGCAGTGAGTTATGAATGTCATTAATTGATCAAAAACGTATAGTTAATGTCAGAATTATTTATCAGGAGTAGATGAATATTATTATTATTATTATAGTTACTATGAGAGTGATAAGGTTGATTCGTTCATAAAAGTTTGATGGAACAGGTAAGTTTCTAAAAAGGTAGGGTCAGTATCCATCAGTTCTGGAAAGGAGATGGGTACATCTCTCCAATATCTGAGCTTCTTTGTAGCTACAGATTCAAGACAAAAAGCAATACTTTTAAAATGGTGAATAAAGTTATTTGTTCGAAAAGTGCAACAGGCGAGTCGCTACGGGAGCTGGCAGAAAGCTGAAGCTCGTGTGTGTACGTTTGCAAAAGAAAACTATGCTCATCTGTCTCTGATTCAATAGCAATGTTTCTTTTAGAGTTGTTTCAAGCGTATCGTATGCGCTGCAGACTCCGTACAAATCGCGATTTTTATACAACAAGATAGCCACACTGCCGGTGAACTGCCGATTTTGAGTTCCAGTTTCTATTTAAAATCGAGTTTAAAATGTAGCCCAGTGAAAAAATATATGCTGAGAGTGTGAGGACAACGAAATATTACTTGCGCTCCTTTTGCCATCAGTCTCACCGATAGGTGAGGTGTATTATCGCTATATCGAGAATTTTCACGAGGGGATCCAAGTGTAAATCGAGATGTAAGCGATAATGTATCGAACCTAGCGCTGTATTCGTTCAGACAATTAACCGAACAACACTGAAAATCTTCCTGAAAAAGTGAAAACTATTTGAATGTTTAAGGTTGGTCATTCTGGAGGGGTGTTTTCACGTTTCACCAATGACCTTCGTGGTAATACACTTATACGGCCTACGACCTACTATTTTGAGAGGTGAGGTGAATTGTCACCTCAATTTGGTAGTGGTATTTGACTCGCTTCTAAGCGATGCCTCGCTTTTGAGGTGACGTGGGATTGTAATAGAAGACGTTGGGTAGAAGTAAAGCACCTATTGCTGCCAAGTTTGTGACAAATTTTCCGTACTGTTCACTAACCACAAGCTATATTCAGACCGAAATCATCGTTGTATTTTCATTTTTTCTGCCAATTGCCGCCAAAATTGTCGACTTGCTCACTATGGCTAATAACCACCTTATTTCACCCGAACTCTGCATTCGCATATGAAGATCATCCAGAATCCAGATGGTCAAACTGAAAAGACGGAGTGCTCGAGAGAGCGTGTTGTTGTAAAAAAGATCATGAGTGGGGTTACAAAGGAAACGACTTCATAATGAAACTGCACAGAACCTTCAAGAACAAAAAGTGCTTGCATTCTCTGACCAAGTATACTGGCGACTTCGGAGGCATTTGTAGGTATGAAAATCAAGAAAAGAAATAATTGATGTGGCTCACTTTTCAAAACGTAATTTTTCGGATCCTACTCGGCAGATTTTCATACCAAAAAAACTGAGATACGAAGGTATCGCAGATAAAAAATCGGTATGTTATGACACCTGTAGTTTTTTGTGTGAATCTGTAGTTTTCTTATTTTTCTCCCGATTTTTCTACAGGTGGCTCAAGATTTGGGAATTTCAACGCGACTCACCCTCAGAACAAGAAGTTGAAAGCATAACCCGTAATGCTGAAAGTGGAGAATGTCATCAGCGATAGCCAAAACTTAGGAATTATTGAAGAAGTTTCGCCAGATCCAGATGCCACTAGAAGACGAATCTGAGGCGTGGACTTTTACCTTCTTGAAATACTCACACATGTTATTTTACAATTCTCATAAATATGAATTCGTGTCTATTACCCGTTTGCGTTGCAAATGCGGAAGTAGGATTTTTTGAAACAAAAATAAACTGACTAACTGGAGGGCTACGGCTGACGAGTATCAAGGAATCTATGGATCTTTTTAATCAAGTTCTTTCGGGGAGAAGTTAAAATTTGATTTCAAAATGGGAAAATGTGCAAAATTCTCACTAAACCACCAAATGAACGGCTTGGCACTTACAGTGCCAGAACCTTTTCTTTCTACTTTTCCCTCAAAGTGAGGTGTCGCACTAAGGGATCCAGGAACGTTAATGACTGATCGAGTGACTGATATACAGGGTGGTGAAAATTTCGATGCTCACCATTGGTATCTTGGAAACGGTAAGAGATACGAGGTCGGTTAAATTAAAAAAAAGTTGCGCATTTTTTATTTTCCCAACCATTCAAGCTATTTCAATCAAACTTGGTAGTTTTATGTTTTTCATCAGTCCGAGTCGATCAACGTCGGCAGAAATTTTCCAGGCCTTCTAGATGTCAAATTATGATAGTCAACTTTTGTTTTTCTTATGGCCGCCATATTGGATTTTTGTACGAATAGATGGAGAAAAAATTAGCTTTCTGAATTAGTAACCAACATGTTTTTTTAATGACATTATTAGCGTCAAATTTTGAAATTTTCATAAATTATTGACAAAATCGGGAATGCTTTGGAAAACAATTGAAATATTATCAATAGCAACAACAACAAAATAGACAGATTGTATCCAATTGACGTATCTAGGAGCTCGATACCAAGTTGCAAGCGCGAAGTTTGGGACGGCGTAACTCGCCAAATACAGCGCGGTCTGATTGGTTGGTATCCGCCGTTGCTATGGTAATTGCTGAGACTTACGGCGGTCTCAGCCCCAACTTGATATCGAGCCGTAACTTCTTAATCGTGTTTTGTGCTTGTTTGTACCGAGAGCTCATAAATTAAATGAGTCAAGGGTGCCTGTGTATTCAAAAACGTCTGTCGAAACTAGGGTAATCCTTACTCCTTTCCTAATAAATTTGTCAAACTTTAACAAGAACGATGCTAGTTCCGACAGGCGTCTTTGAACTCACAGACACCCTTGACCCATTCAATTCATGAACTACCGGTACAAACAAGCACAAAACACGATTACGAAGTTAGATACGTCAATTGGATACAATCTGTCTATTTTGTTGTTGTTGCTATTGATAATATTTCAATTGTTTTTCAAAGCATTCCCGATTTTGTCAATAATTTACTAAAATTCCAAAATTTGACGCTTAAAATGTCATAAAAAGAACATGTTGGTTACTAATTCGGAAAGCTAATTTTTTTCTCTATCTATTAGTGTAAGAATCCAATATGGCGGCCATAAGAAAAACAAAAGTTGACTATCATAATTTGACATCTAGAAGACCTGGAAAATTTCTGCCAACGTTGATCGACTCGGAGTGATCAAAAACATGAAACTACTAAGTTTGATTGAAATAGCTTGAATGGTTGGAAAGATGAAAAATAATTTCTGAAATCAAAATTTTCAGTTTTTTCGTAATAAATCGTAAACCAATCAAAATATTCAAAGTTTCTTTTCAGATTGTCAATCGCCACAAAAATGCGCAACTTTTTTCTGATTCAACCGACCTCGTATCTCTTACCGTTTCCAAGATACCAATGGTGAGCATCGAAATTTTCACCACCCTGTATACTTCAGATTTTAATGCAATGATTATTGTCGATGTACAGAGTGATTCATCCAGCACGAGTTTCACGTTTTATTCGGAAGTCTTTCATGGTAGGTCAACCAAATTTTCAGAAAATGTTTTACCGATCACGTTTTTTCAGTTTCAGATTTCAGAAAACTAGAACATTACAAAAAATCGGTTGTGTGACCCCGAAACTTCCCCGACGAGTAGCAAAGAAAAGGATGGAAATTATTTGTATGAGACGTCCTTTCGAGTAGGTAGTTAGGTTTTGAGAAAAAGATTGAAGAAATTTGAGTCCGGTCTCGATAACCCAGGTCGGTTTTAAATTCCCAACAGGGCTATTCTTGACAAATTGAAAACAAAACTGTTAGAAAATATTTGTCTACCAGTTACCTCTTGTTAAAAAAAAGTGAAAATCGGTTCACGAGTTGAATACCTGGAGCAGAGTTCTTATTTTTTGCACTTTAGAGCCCCAAACCAGAAGGAGGCTCAGCGGGGCTCCAAGAGACACCGGTAGACACCAGGGAGTCTATAGGGCTTCAAAAATCTTGAGGGACCTCAAAATGGATATATCCGTCTTCATCTCGAAAAGAATTTTCAGCGCGTTCACAATACTTCCCCTTCACCCTTTGTTGGGTGGTGGGTTGGGGAACTAAAAACAGGGTGATTCAAAAGACGGAAAAAATAAAAACCTGTCGTAGGTACATTTTTCCACATTTTGAATCACTCGGATTTGATTGAAACGGCTTCCGTTTTTGAAAGGATGTGACCATCAAAGCTTATCTTGAAAATTCAACTGACCTACGATGAAAGACTTCCGAATAAAACGTAAGTTTCCGGAGAATGATCTATAGGGAATGAATCACCACGCAAATTCTCGTTTTGGTAAGAAGTTTTCTGTCCCAGATCAGCCAAATTTCCGGACTTGACTTCGTTATTCACGATCTTTCAGAAAATGAGACCTCTTTGAATATAGAATGTTTCAAATGACGAGAAAAAATATTTGTTCATAATTTATCTTGAATCATTTCCCGATATGGGATTTTAGGGGACTTTTGATGTAAAGGGCGATTTTGTTTTGGTGTGATTTAGTAAATAATACTAAATACTCTTTAAGGCTTGGCATTTCAATCATGTACATGCGCAATTACACGTCAGATCTATGGCCAACGATATTACCCAGAGACCCTTGATAGAATCTTGGCGGCCGGTAATTTAAAATTGAAGCAAAAATTCCACAAAAAGCACGGAAATTGCCGTATAGAAAACCAATTTGATCATTATTTGCACAAATTGCAATCGTTGCTCATGCGTTAATCTTGGCACAATGAATTGCCAAACTTTACTGAACCAGAATAAGTACCTACATACTCAATTTTGACACATGACAGTTGATGTCAGAATTGTTACGGTCAGAAGTTTTATCACGCAATAAAAAACATAATATATTATTGGGCATACTGGGAGGAATCTACGTGCAAGATTTCAAGTTCACATTACTTATTATATTTTTAAGACGCCATTTTTTTCGCTAATATTCCTGGGCTATATATTGTTTGTCTGCGTGTATACTCATCAGATACAGACCGTGTGTATCACGTTCTATAGTCTACTTTTTTGAACATGTCCATTCCAGATAGGTACCTATATCACCTATCTGATATGATGTATCCAATTCATTCTCTTGCCTGGAGCAAATAGCATATCAACCCTAAATCCGGCCCAGCTACGAGTCTATAGCACATTGTAGAGTGTAGAATGTAGATACCTACTTGTGTGCTGACACCTTTTTAAAATTGAACATTCTTTTCCTCAACCCACCCTCATAAATACCACACGTAACATCACGTTTTCTTCCCACGACTCACGTTGTTTCCTGTACGGATCGGGAAAGAGAAATTCATTATTTCCGCCCGTTTAACATCTAAGTAGGACTGTGCCATTTGGCGACAAAGATAGATATCCATTTTCTCTCCAAATGTACCTAAACATTGCAAGATATGTACCCAGGCTTACAACATATTATTTTTTCACAGGTACCTACTTGAATGTAAGATGTATTTTTACCCACAGACACACACATCATATCATAATCTATCATCACGATCATATAAAATTATAAAGTGATCAGCTCGCAAGGAATATAAATAATGATAAAATAATAAATGTTTTTCTCCATATCGGCTCTTTCTTGCCGTAGGAGTTTGCCCGTTTATAAATCAATTATACAGACTCAGAAAAGTGCAAATTTCGGACAACATAACACCCAGACTTTTCACCGGGAATCGAACCCGGGACTTCCGCGTCGCAGGCAGCCACTCGACCGCCTGCGCCACGGGACCGTCAAGGAATATACGGTGTTGCGATGGTTTTGCTATTATCTTACGAGCCAATCAGAAACGTTGCGTTTTATTGCGTTGCGGCAGAGGCTGCGTTGCGTATTTTCATAGCGTGGCCATAATGGCCCGTCTCCAATGGTCGCAGAACGCAAGAACGTAGGCTTGACGCAGGCTCGTCGCAAAATTCCAACGCAAGGTGTTTGAAATCCGTCTACAGTGGTCGCAGCCGTCGCAGCGGAAAATTTCATCCTGTCAAAGTTCTTGTCAGTGTGGTTTGTTCGCATTTTCTTTGCTGATCGTTGTTTACTGTACGGGCAGTGGCAAAACGGATGAAAATGAAAATACATGCAACTTATTACAAGCATCTGTGACGATTGGTCTGGAAATAAACGCCGACAAATCCGACGTCATGTGCTTCATCAGAAGAGGCGGTTATGCAGAGACGAAGACGCTGCGCTTCTATTACAAAGAGAAGCCTCTGAAGACCGTTCGCTCTTACACCTATCTGGGCGTCCCATTTGTATCCTCTGGCCTTTTTTCGGAGGCATCGGCCACTTTTGTGAGGAGGTCGGCGGCTTGCCTAGGATCTGTCATATCCACAATGTGCAGGGCGAAGTTGAACTCCTGGCACTCCCGGGTCGAGCTGTACGAATCGATGGTGTTGAAGAGTGTTAACACACAACATGGCTATATGGGGCATTCGTTATCCAGACGTCGCGTCGTAGAAAGACTACAAGTGAACTTCTTAAAGAGATTATTCTCACTGCTGCTACACGGCCCCGACCATCTTGTTAGACTGGAGTTTGGAGTCGTTAAACTTGAGAATCTCATCTCCGCTTTGGATCTCATTCCTGGCTTTCCTGGCTAGAGAAGATTCTCTCCATGACGTCAGAGCGCTACCCAAGGATTTGCTTCGACAGATTGCTACACCTAGCTGAGTTCCCTGCCATAGAAGACTGACCCAAAATACAACTGGGTTACACAAATTGGGTCCTAGTTCACTGCTATCAACTCCCTGGAAATCCTGCGGTCTCTCACCTTGCCTTCGCTCAGGCACCATAAGAGGGATCTGCTTATGAAATACAAAGAGATGCTATACCAACGAGATATCGTCGCCCTTTTTAGCTTTGGCTACTCGATGTTCTACAATACATTTGTGCTGTCTGGCCTCCCTGCTCAGCACCCCTCCTCAACATCAGGTTTCAGACTGTTAAAAGAGTAACTTAGCTACGTCTGTCTGGTCGAAGGCTCTTGAAGTTCACTGTCAATGGATGTTGCTACATGCATGGTCAAAGCGGATGTAGTGTGCAGCGTTTGCCAGAAATGAGTAGTAGGAGACGCTTGCTACTGTACAGTGTTTTGGTTTCAGTGTAAAGTATTGTATTCATATTGTGTAGAGTGTTATATTTATATTGAAGTGCTTTTTTATGTACATGCCCGGTCTTGTTTTGAGGGAAGTCCTTTTAGAATCAATAAATTATTATTATTATCATAATTTTTACAAGCGTTTCGTTTAACGCTGGAATGGCTACTTCAAATACAGAATCAGCGACGCCATCAGCATCGTAAATGGTGGGTTAGGCCAATTATTTGTAATCGCCGTGAAGAAGGTCGTTATCACAGCCTGCATGTTTAGGTATATGAATAAAGAGAACGACCATGAGGATGTTTTACGAATATACGCGAATCTGGCTGCAAAAGTTTGATCATTTAGTTCAGCTTGTGGCTCTTTTCCTTGCAAAGACAAGTATTCGGAAACCTCTTCCCGTGGAACTCCGTGTGGCCCTGACTCTCGTGTAGGTAATTTTATCAAAAGGTTTCTATAGTCAACAGAATACGCTATCCAAAAGAACAAACATTTTTGAAATCGGTGAATTTTTTCACAAGAAATTTTCGGGGGAATCACTCCAATCATTGACATGTGATGATTGAAAAATGGTAGAAATGAGTATCTTTGGTCCAGAGAGACCTGGTGATGTTTTCTTGACCGTTTATTGGGATCGCCTGTAGTAGATATACGACAGTTTTTCTTTATAATGCTTACTTATTTCCTCCATACTCAGTTGCTTTTCTGGGATGGTCACTTCAACTCCTATGGGCTTCTGCAAACCTGAAAATATCGATATCGCATTTCAGCTTTCTCTCTTCTGGCACGAAGCCCAGGACCTATGTCACTATATTTCAGAGCCTCTATTTGATGCCGTTGTGGTACAGGGCAGGTTGAAAATCTTTCTTGGAATTTCCTTTGCAGATCCCCCTCAACCAGCTTGTCTACATACTGAGTGAAGCCGCAGTTGTTGTCCATTTTCCCTTTTAGAACTTCAAAACCAGATAATGACTGCACTGCTTTGCCCCTGAACAATGTTGGTTGGGGCACTTGAGACGTTGATACCCAATCTGAGGAGGAGGGGCTACGGTTTTCGGGGTCGAGGCATGAATTATTCTTATCGAAGTCTGCTACTTCACCGCTACCTTCACTTCGAAAAAAAGGTTATTCATACCTATCTGTTTCAATAGTTGCAACACCATCTAATGCCCCAAAATACAGGAAAATTTATATCTTCTTCCGGGTTCAGCTGATTGGCTGACGCTATGCAGCCGCAAGCACGTCGCAGGTCGCAGAAAGTTGGAGCTTGGTCAACTTCTGCGTTGCGTTCCTTGCGTTGTTGCGTCCATTGCGAAACTCAATTCAGTGCGAATCGTAAATGTCTGACAATCAATTATGACGATATTGACCCCTCATATTTTCCACAGTTCCAAACCAATCATATTTTTACAAAAAGAAACGAGTTCGCAGACCTCTTTTATGTCAGAAATGATACCCCACACATCCCCTTCAACGACCAACCTTTGTTAATCCAGGAGCCCCCCATGACACAACTGACTACTCTACCTTGTCTCCCAACAGGCTTATCATTCTGACAGTGGCAGCATCGTGAACTGCAGGTTGTAGTTATTCATGCAGAAACTCCGTGCAGAAACGGCATCAAGCATGATCCGATAGCAGCGTTTAGTCCTTGCTGCAAAAAATTGTCATGTCCCCCTTGTACCTACTTCCCAAGTCCTGGACCAGCAGGAGATGATCGAAAAGAGCAGCGGACCAAATAATTCATTTTGGTTTCAAGAGCAATTGTGCTGAAGTTCTTGTCTGTATCACAAAATACAGGATTGTTCGAGTTGAAGCAGCGAACCGTAGATGACACTGGATGACACACGGGATGACACGGGATGAAAGCCGTCAACAAGATGCAGAAAACCATGGAGAAAAACAAAACCTCGCGTTGGCGCGGAAACAAATCGTATTCCGATTTATCATTGGCTGACGCAAGGTTGCAGCAAGCACACGCAGGAAAGTTGGTTGACTTCTGCGATGGTGTTTCTTGCGTGTTGCGTTCCCTCTGCGATTGCCTTACGTTCTGCGTTTAACGTTTAGCCATGTTTAGCGACCATTGGAGACGGGCCATTATACAATACGTTGACACGGAACATGAAAACGATAATTATGTTAGTATGACAATAAGCAGTTGGCGATATCACAGAACCTACGACCTAACGCTGAATCTTACGTGAAATTTGACCTTTAGCCAAAATAAGTATCGAAAATTATAACTAAAAGCATTCAAAAAGGATTTCGTCGGCGGCGCAAAAATGCAAAATATAGTATAATCAAGTCAGAGTATCATTCATGTCAGTGGATTTTAGATTTTTAGAACATGTAAATCTATTTTGTTCCACTGCGTTTTTCACGTCAGAATTACCATGACTGGCAAGCTGAATAATTTCGTTTCGGCAAAAATCGGGAAGTTTGATGCAAAAGAGCCAGAAAGACCCACGTCAGTTTAGCGTCATCTCACACCTTCTTGAAAACTTGAAAAGATGTAGAAAGTGGCAATTATGTAAATTAAACTCGGGCATCAACTGTCACACAAATTAACTTGCCTTAATGCTTGACTGCTCACCTTAGATAACTCGGTTGTTGGGTATACTTACTTCATTACCCACCTACCTGTAGGTAAGTGCCTGAAATATTGAGCCTAGATTTGAGGAACATGACGACTTCATTAAGGTAAATACGGTTGACGCCAAAGAAAAGTGAATAACAATTTTTCTATGTTTATTGTTTATTAAGAAAGATGCCGAGAAACTTCACCAAGGCGCAAATAGCGAGAGGGGGTGAGTTGAGTTCATTCACATTTCGTAAGCCAGATAGGTACCTACCCCTACCTATTCAGTTTGTTACTTGTTAGGATAAATTGTCAGTGAACGCGCTTTGAATTTCTTATACGACATTTCCAGCATTATGGAATCCTATACATGCTCTGGAGCTTTGGGGTAATAGCTGCAGGTGTTTTAATTTCCTGTTTTAAATTACCTACTCCTTTTTTTGGCGATGTATGTGACATATTTCCTATCCCGTGCTCACTACTCATGCATTCCGCTCATTCTGTAGCTATCAAAGTGTGCAATAAAAATTCCGTTTCAAAAGCACTGCCATCATTTCTACATTTGTCGAGCTTTGATTTTTCGTGAAATAAATTTACATGGTATGCTCTGAGCATAGTAATTATGTTTCGAATTCGGTTCCAAAAGTAGCAAGTGGCTTCCTACACTTGAACAATATTAGGTATAATGAAGGCTAATTTTCTAAATATCACGTACCAATACAGGTACCAGACATCTTATAACCAGGATTATAGGGTGTTTCAGTTTTGATCTCATCAAAATCAAGGATCGATAGAGAATAGAAAAAATATTTTTCATAAATGCGTAACAATAACGATATCTACAATCCATAAGTTGCCAGATAAGTTGGGTGTTGGGAACAAAAAATAGTCTTTTTCCTATAACTTTTGAACCGGAAAACACTTTCAATAAGAGTTTGGAATTTTAATTTTCTCAGAATTAGTTTTTTTTTTTCAACTAAGATGGTAGTTCCTTAGCTCAAAACACCCAGGAAACCTATTCTAGTGGAAAATCATGAACGTTCTCTTCCAAAAATTTCACTATTCACGCCACTGACCGTCAGTTCCACAAAAAAGATGATCAGAGATCAAGGCTGATTGCAGATTAACTGAACTTTTTTCTACTAAATGCTAGGCGATTTACCACAAAAAATGCCTGAAATCTGTACTAGACCCATCATTTTCACATTATTGACAGATAAACCAGCATTTCCATTGATCAGTAAGCTACAAATTGACAAACAAAAATCGCGAATCAACTGATCTCGAATTATCTTTTTTGTGGAACCCATGGTGAGCACTTTTGAACAAACGCCACATCAATAGGTCTGTTTTGTCAGCAGTTGGAAACGGTTTGCAAACGATCAGAAGCAAACGCACAAGTAATAGTATTGTTACGAGCGGCGATCCCGTACATATTGGTAAACACTCGATCTTTCTGGATTCTTCCATCCATTAGATCGCAGTGTAGAAGTATGGAGCAATCTGGTGCATTCCAGAAGTATACGCGATGGCTTGGCATTGGGAGAGACTTCAATGATCAATCGAGACACATCTGTTCATTTTGGCGGAGGCGCCGGTCCAGAACCCGGCAGAATTATACGGGTAATGTGTGTGATTATTCAGGAATGGTCTAGAAACCGCATATGCCGGGCCACTATGGAATCTGCTGGAAGTAGACAGAAATTTCGGGAACACTATTCGGAGGCCTTATATAAGGCATCAGCCGGCAGCTGAGGGCAGTATTGAATTAGAAGAGACAGCGAGCGAATAAGCGAGCGATAATCACAGCGATAATTCCAAGTAGATAATTGTTGGCGTTCATTGATTGTAGTACGCAGAAATAAACAGTGTGTGTTTTAAATCGATCGTCTCAATTATATTCGAACCCGTACACGAAATATCGTAACAGTATACCGTCCGTTTTTCATTTTAGGCCCCAGCCCGTAGCACCTTTATTATGGGTTTTACACCCAATATATTATATATCTTTGAAATCAGAAAAACAAGATCTTTTGAGTGATGATATGCCAAGATATTTTTGACAGATGTCATTTTTTACAAATGACAGAATAGTACTTGTGGAACATCATTTTGAAGCCCATAAAATTCTGAGGAGAACTGTGTTTTTATTTTTGAAGTAGGGTGTCTTTTACAGATTCTAGGGGTCTTTCAATGGGAAAAAATGTCAATTCCAGAAATAGCCACTCAATAAGTAATAGGTATTTTTCATATTAACTAATGGTGATGATCTGATTTTTAAATCGTCCAAATTATTGGGAAACTCTATAAACACTTTATCTTTCAGGTAAGTTCATAAAAAAATCAAGGGGGGGTCATATCTGGCAAGCTCGGATGTCATCGCGTTGGGCCGGTAGTTCCAATTCACTGATCGTCGAATCTTTCATTTAAGGAACCAGGAGGCGCAGGCGGTCATATGGAGCAACTTCTTCAGGACATTTTTTGTTTCATTGTGATTAATTAATAATTATTATCATTAGTTAACACTGAAAATAGGTACCTGCTTCACCTACTTACTTATTATGTATTTCTGAAATTCAATTTTTTTTTTCTATTGAAAGACCCATAGAAGCTGTGAAAGACACCCGATTTCAAAAATTAAAACACAGTTCGCTTCAGAATTTTATGGGCTTCAAAATGATGTATTACAAGTACTATTATGTCAATTGTCAAAAAATGACATCTGTCAAAAATAATTTGACATATCATCAGTCGAAAGATCTTGTTTTTGTGATTTCAAAAATATACAATATATTGGGTGTGAAACCCATAATAAAAGTGCTACGGGCTGGGGCCTAAAATAAAAAACGGACGGTATTACATACCGAGGTGGAAAGCGTCTCATTCCAGCCAAGGGATTCAACATATTACCGAGGAGTGCCGAGGTGAGATGGAATCCCGTAGGCTGTAATGACGCTTTACTCCGTGATATGTATAGGACTTTATTCACAATAATCCAGTTTAGATGCAAATAATTGGCTTTATTAAAAGTTTTTCGCGTCAAACGTTTTTATCAGGTAGGCATTGCAACCTTTTGAAACAACGCATCCATCAACACTCACGGTCTTTCAGTCCGTGGTCCGAAAGTGACATTATTCTCCAACCTGTAAGGAATCAATCACTTTCCAACTTTTTAAAAGTTAGGAATGTATCGATTGCTAACTCGTTGTGAGTTATTTTCCAATTAACAACTCTCTTTTGTTGTTGAGGGAATTTTGAAGAAGTGTTCCCTTAATTTTGATGGGTATCTACATAGTATGGTGATACACTTGGAAAGTCTACACTTTTTTCATATGTAAATCAGAAAGCATCAAGTGAAATTCAGATGTAGCAAATGATTTTCAGAAAGCGTCAGATGTGATTCACATTGGTCAATTGGAATTCAGAAAGCGCCAGATGTAATTCAGATTGGTCAATTGTAATTCAGAAAGAGTCCGATGTGATTCAGATTGGTCCAGTGGATTTCAGAAAGCATCAGGTGTAATTCAGAATTGTGGTTTTTTCCAAGTGTAATTCAAAAAGAGTCAGATGTAATTCAGATTGGTCAAGTGGATTTCGGAAAGCATCAGGTGTAATTCAAACTAGTGGTTTTTCCAACTGTAATTCAGAAAGCATCAATTGGATTTCAGAAAGCATCACATGTAATTCAGATCGGTCAAATGATTTTCAGAAAGCATCAGATGTAATTCAAATCGGTCAACTGGAATTCAGAAAGAGTCGGATGTAATTCAGATTGGTCAATTGTAATTCAGAAAGCATCACATTTTGGGCGGCCGGTAGCTCAGGAGTTACGACGCAAGACCACCAACCAAGAGGTACCCGGTTCGAAACCCGGCCGTTCCCGAAGAACTTTTCTCCTAAGCCAATCAAGTGTTATTGACTGTGTGAATATTGCATTATGTTACGTATTTAAAAATGAATTGTTGATTACTGATAAATAACCGTTATTGTGTACATATGACCAAATGCAAAGAAACACCTAATAAAAAGGATACCCTCCTATGACAAAAAATAAGTCGATAAAGAGTGAAATATTGATATTATTATTATTATTTGAAACATTATTCTTCATAGCTGTTTTCTCAAGCTATCATACGCCTTCTTCATTGTCGTATTTTATACAGGTTCTCCATATCTTTTGGTCCAACTGCTGCCCACTTCATGTACCTACCTATGCCTCGAATTATAGGGTATGATATCAAAAAATCAACTTCTTAATTTTCCAGCCATAATAATTTATTTCCTTGTTGACCGACTTTTGAAATTTGGGATATTGTTGAAGTCAATGCAGGAATGCGTCAAATGTGACCCATAATTATCTGATTCACCATGGATATTTGTGCAAATTTTCAATGATATGCTGATTGTAAAGAATTGAGAAAAAGGAAAAAAGGGGATTCTGAATTACATTTGACGCTCTCTGAATTACAAGTGACCAATCTTAATTACAATTGACTGAACTGAATTTCATCTGACGCTTTCTGAATTACAATTGACCAATTTGAATCACATCTGACGCTTTCTGATTTTTGACTGACCAATCTGAATTACATCTGACGCTTTCCGAATTACAATTGACCAATCTGAATTACTTCTGACGCTTTCTGATTTTCAACTGACCAATCTGAATTACATCTGACGCTTTCTGAATTCCACTTGACGCTTTCTGATTTACAGTTGGAAAAGGTGTTGTCGTGGATTTATTAAAATAATTTTGAATGTAGGATGTAGGTACTCGAATAACTCCAGTAGTGCAAGCGGTACACACCTAAAAACACATCGATACTGCATTTTAGAGTGCAGTAACGAGATTTGGTATTGGCATACTTTATACCAAGACAAGCGATTTGACCCGCAGCACTCGATATTTTGTCCCTTAGGGGGCCAATGGGGGCCTTCCAAATTTTCAAGATGCAAGAACTTCCACATGACGATCATTGAGTATCGTCATGTATGTCATAAGTGAAGCTTACGGGTCTATTGAAAATGTTTCCATCAATTGTCGTCGTGTCCGATTCATTCTTCCCACTTGAAAAAAAAATTCTTTGGCAGAGGTCAAAAAACCTGTTTTTATTTTTTCTTCTATGCAAGGAGACGATAAATTTATATGTTCTGTTGCGTTCCCAACTAAATCGCATCCCCTGAACCTAATTATGAAGAAAATTTTTTTGTAATGGTATTTTTCAAAGAAGTGGTGACCTCTTCAGTACCTCTTTTCCAAGAGCATTTCTTTCTATGTCCCCACTGGAAATCACCCGTAATTTTTGCAGGAATGGAGACCTCGAACTCTTTTCTTGATAGATGTGAAGCAACGTGACTCTAAAACGCCAAAGGGTGCCAAAAATGATTTTTTTTCTGCTTGGCCGTCCAACTTACGATATTTTGATTTTATAGTAGGAGAGACGCAAACCAATATTCAATCCAGGCTGCAGGCGCAGGCGATTTGGTTTCAACAAAAAATATTCTTCAATGCCGTGTTTTATTGCAGTACAACGAAACGCAGAGTCGTTAGGTATAAGTAGGTATATTTTCCGGTAGAACTTATTCGCCTGGACTAGATCTCATTTATTTGCGCGTCTCCCCTACTACAAAATCAACATGCCAAAAATTTGACGGCCCAGCAGAAAAAAAAAGTTTTTGGGCTCTCTTGTGCATTTTGAAGCCATGTTGCATGGAAATTACTAAGAAAAGAGTTCAAGCTTCTCATAGCTGCAAAAATTGACAGTCTTATCCAGTAGGAACATTGAAAAAAATGCTGTTGAAAAAGGTGGACTCAAGAGGTCACCTCTTCTTGGAAAAATGATATTGCGAAAAAATTGTCTTCATAATTAGGTTTAGGGAATGCGATTTAGTTGGGAACGCAACAGAACATATGAATTCATCATCTCCTTGCATAGAAGAAAAAATAAAAACAGTTTTTTTGACCTCTACCAAAGAATTTTTTTCTCAAGTGTGAAGAATGAATCGGACACGACGACAATTGATGAAAACATTTTCAATAGACCTGTAAGCTTCACTTATGACATACATGACGATACTCAATGATCGTCATGTGAAAGTTCTTGCATCTTGAAAGTTTGGAGGGCCCCCATGGGCCCCCTAAGGGACCAAATATGGAGTGCTGCGGGTCAAATCGCTTGTTTTGGTATAAGGTAGGTCCATGCAAAATCTCGTTACTGCACTCCAAAATGCGGTATGCTTTTGCGTACCGCTCCCACTACAGTATTTGAACTTCGAAGTACTTAGTGAATTTTTTCCAGAGTGTTTGATACATTTACCCCCGGTTGCAAGAAAGTCAAATTTGCTCCGGAGCAAATTAGTTCCGGTACCAAACACGTTATCAGATTAATGATAGGCTATTTCAGTACTGGCCTAAGGATCTAAGATAATTCTGAGATTATATGGATTCCGGGTAATTCTTGGGCTAATGATTATTTCAAAAGAATACCTTCTAACTTGATTTTTGTAACTTAGAAGCATCAAACAAGTCACTAACTTCCCATTTTCCAAATTGTACAACTATAAGAAAGAAGAGGTACATCGTACCTCAACCAATAACCATAACATTACTCAAAAGAAAAAACCGACAAATAATACAATAAAACGCCACATGCAATAACTTACTTTTATGTTTAAAGTTGAAACAAACAAAGCATCACATGTTATAAATTTATAAATCTGTTTACAAGCTGAGGCGAACCTACGTATATGCTAAATTTCCAACTTTTTTTTCTAGGCTGGTGTCCCACAGTTTTCGATGATTGGTTGTGTTGGCCTGCTACACCGCCAGGACAAAACATAACCCTGGAATGTCCTCCAGTAAAAGGGATCATGGCTGGAGGTAAATTTCTGTGTATACTACTTGTCCATCAGTTGAAATGCGTGGGAAATCTCTTTACCGTCTAACCGACTTCGCCTGCAACTCGTGCTAACTTCTCCTCACTCGTTAGGTATATGGCAGACTTCCCACGCATGTTCAGTAAATTAGTGATTATTTCACCAATATCTTTCTTTTTTTTTACATAATCTGATCAGGCCGAGCATACAGGACGTGCCAGACAAACGGCCAGTGGGAATTTTACGACAAATTAAAAAAACCAAAAGGCTACAGCCATTACGACGACTGCATAATTCCGCAGCTCAAAGATTTGTTGAAAATGTGCAACGAAATCGAACAGTGCCCTCAAGTAAAACTACAATAAATTTCGTATTCCGGCTATTGTAATAACAGTTTTTGTTTTTACTAGATCATTCGGACGACGAGGAACATCGAAATGGTGGGCTTGTCATTTTCGCTCATCTCTCTGATCATCTCTCTTTACATATTTTTCCAATACAGGTCAGTATCGTGGTGTCTCCCGAGTAAACGGGCGCGTTTGGGATGGTGTTGTCATAATGAAATTTATTTGCAGGGTTCTGAAAAACAACAGGACGAAAATCCATAAAAACCTTTTTATTGCTACCCTCTTACAGGTGGTTTTCCGCCTTATTAAATACGTCGATCAAGGATTCAAAGACGAAGATAGATTAATCGAACACACGGTAAGCCTTCCAATTTTCTCTGTTTTTCGCTAATATCGGATTGCGTTGCGCAACTGCAATTGGTTCCTTTTTATATAACACAATAAGGCAGGTGTAAAGGACACGAGCAATTCGAAACTTGATGGATTTATACCTGCACGGTTTCTACAAAGCAATTTATGTAACCGATAAAGTTATGTTACTGTGGAAGTAGGTATTGTATTATAGCAAAGTGAAACCGTATCATCAAAGCAAATTTTGTATTCCTTTGGACACGATAAAACTACTACTGCCTATTATTACTATCACTATTATTATCTTGATTATCCTCATCCTTATTATAATTATTTTAATTATTATTCGGTGAACATTCAACAAGACTTTTCCTATTTATACAGGGTGACAGTAGCGACCTTAGGGTAGGGCGAGACGGGCGATCGCTCGGGGCGCCAGCTTATAGGGGCGGAAAAATCGGTGACCGAACGACAGTTCTTCGCGGACAATTCTTCGCCGGACAATTCTTTGCCGGACAATTCTTCGCCGGAAACTGTGAAGCTCTAATGAGGCCCAGTGTGAGTGTGATATTCAGAGCCCTATCCCCCACTGAGTTTTTACGTAACGTTTCAAGCCTTGCTGAGCCCCCTGAGCCCCCTTGTCTCTACAAGTATCGTTTGGAATCTTGATGAACCCCCTTGGGTATCTTCGAATTTTCTAAGGATTTGCTCCGCCCATATGCCTTGGCGGGTTCTCCAGAGCCCTTTTAGACCCCCTTGTCTTCATGTCGCATTTGTAGCCCTGCTGAGCTCCTTTGTACCTTGCATTAGTTTTCAAAGCTCCATAGTTAGCTCCTGTGTGTCTTCTTGTGTTGGTCGGAATCCTACTGGCCCCCCTTGTGTCTCCAAGTGTCGTTTGGAGCCCTAGTGAGCCAGGCAGGCCTTCTTACGATTTTCAAAGCTTTATCCTGCTTTAAGTCTACATTGAAGCTTTTCAAGTCCTGTTAAGCCCCCTTTATATCTTCAAATATCGTTTGGAGTCCTAATGAGCCCCCTTGTGTCGTCAATCATTATCGTTGGCATCCTTGGTGACACCCTTCTGAGTTCTCTGAAGATTCTGGTACTTTTGAAAGCTCCCTTGTGCCTTCTTAGGTTTCTCGGAGCCCTATGTGCCCCCCTTGTGTCTTTATGTTTCATTTGTAGCCCTACTGGCCCCTTTTTCATTGCTTTAGTTTTCAAAGCTCTAGTTAGCTCCTGTGAGTCATTATGTGTTGGTTGAGGTCCTACAGGCCCCCCATTGTGTCTTTAAGTATCATTTGGAGCCCTAGTGAGCCCTGTCAGGTTTTGCAATTTTTAGAGCCCTATCCTCCCTTGTGTCTACATCGAAGCATTTCAAGCCCTGCTGAGCCCCCTTGTATCTTCAAGTATCGTTTGGAGCCCTATCGAGCCTCTTGTGTCTTCAATTATCGTTTGCAGCCCAAGTGCCCTCTTTCTGATTTTTTTATTTTTCTGGAATCTCAGAAACCTCCTTTGTACCTTCTTAGGTTTCTCAGAGCCCTATGTGACCACTTGGTGTCTTCATGTTGCATTTGTAGCCCTGCTCAGCTTCTTTCTACAATGTGTTAGTTTTACAAGCTCTAGTTAGCTCCTGTTAGTCTTTATGTGTTGGTCAAAGTTCTTGGCGCCCCCTTGTGTCCCCAAGTGTCATTTGGAGCCCTGATCGTGACACATAGTTGTAACCAGAAAAAAAAATTGTATTAAAAATGTCAATACCAATATGGCGCTCATGAGAGAAAAAAGTTGAATGTCATATCTCGGCTGTTTTGAAAGCTAGAATAAAGATTTTGGCAACATTGAATTCCCCTTGGAAAAGTGCCTCCAAAATGTCTTAATTAGAAAAGGCTACCTTTAACCGTTTTTTAAATAAAAAATAAAAATAAAAGTTACAAATTTCTGTTTTTTTCTTAATATCTCGAAAACTAAAACTGACAAGTCAAATATCTTTTTGGATCATTGATTGTCATGAAAATTCGCAACTTTTTTCTAATTTAACCGACTCTGTACCTATCTCTAAAGATAAGCGAGATACCCATGCTTAGCCTCGAAAAACGGACAGCCTGTATACGAAAATTTTTCGGCATTACTGTAGTAGGTACAGATGCCTGCGATGAGAGGTCCTGCGGCAGAAATGACGACGGTTTTTTCAAAACACTTTTTATTCATTCTATCATCAACATTTATATGAATAATTGATTTATAACATTCAGAAGTTTCATATTATCCAATGAATAGTTTCATAAGTTTGGGCATCACACCTGCAACGTATCTCGTAACTTCTTCCACAAGTTCATTGGGAACGAGAATTTTCACTTCATAATCTGAAATAGGCGTTGATTAATGTACAGCTCGATCATTACCTATCATACAGGGTGATTCATGCGAGGATTCATGACTAAACCGACATCGCTCAAGAGTAGATCCAGTTGTTTGAGATATATCAGAAACTGGCTTCAGAATTTTTTGAGGCTATTCCGTTTCAAAGTTACAGGGTGATTTATGTATTGTGGTCGAAACTTTCATGAACCGTATCTTTGGAACGGATGGGTGGAATCAAATGAAATTTGGTGAGTATATTCTAGCAACGACCCTTGATGCATTGCATCATCGACCAATCCAAAAACTTCAGGGTCGGATTGAAAAATTGTATCCCTTAAATTTTTGTGGGAAAAATCATCCTGTATATTTTTTTTTACAAAAATCGTTGCCATATTCTGGAACTAAATAAAAAATGCTGCAAATTTCGCCATAAAATCATATAGCGCAATTGAACAGTCAGAAAAGTTTGAATATTTTCAATATTTTTGGTGGTAAAATTTTTTTGTAAATATAATATTTTCAAATAACTGTGGACGATCTACTATTAATTTGTTTCATTTTTTTTAGTGGTAAAAAAAGTTCCGGTTAAATTTTGAAAACATTTTTTTTCTACGTCCCCGTACTTCAGCTCAGTTCAATGATTGAATTGAATTATGCGATGAATCAGTTGAAATTTCTAATCAGAATAGATAGTTTGGGATTTGTTTTGAGAATAATGATTTAAAATGTTACAAAATCTTGGAAATAGCTCAGTCATAATTTCTTTTCCTGAGACAGTTCAATTGCGCCATAAAATTTTATTTGCGAAATTTTCAGCATTTTTTATGTAGTTTCAGAATATGGTAATGACTTTCGTTAAACAAATTGTACAGGGTGATTTTTTTCACAAAAATTTGAGGGACACAATTTTTCAATCCGGCCCTGGACTTTTTGGATTGGTCGATTATGCAATGTATCAAGGATCGTTACTAAAACATACTCACCAAATTTCATTCGATTCCACCAATCCGTTCCAAAGATACGATTCATGAAAGTTTCGACCAAAATACATAAATCATTCTGTAACTTTAAAATGGGGGGAGCTTAGAAAAATTTCAAAGCCAGTTGCTGATCCTCCTCAAAAAACTGGATCTATTCTTGATCTATGTCGGTTAAGTCATGAATCACCCTGTATACTTATGGTTTATTATATTATAAATATGTCACGCGGAGTACCTACTTTTCACAAGTATTTTTATGTAATTAGCCATACAATATTGTATCCAGCGCCTCTTAAGTTAATAATAGCATAAAATTTTAAGTTCGATGATAGTGCAGATTCTAGGTTAACGGAAAGAATAATGATAATTTGTCGAGCTATAAGGAATACTTTGTTTTTTTTTTCTGATATTAGTGAGGTGAAAATTGACCTCACTTGTGAGTAACAGCATACATAATTCAACAAAAATCACAATTGCTCACAATTATTAAGAGGTGCTGATTGTGTTATTTAATAAGGTAGGTACTTACTTGGATCCTCACTAGTGACATAGTGGCAAAATACCAACAGGGTGCCAAAAAAGAGAAGAAAAGTTTTTGAAAACATGTTCGAACGCTTTTCAACGATTGAAAGCTTTCCTAGCTCCAGTGTTATTTATACAAGGTAACTGTCAATTTATTTTCCACGGGTGCTACCTAACTACAAGTACCTATATAAACCTATATTCAATGGAACAAAAGAAACTGAAATTTAATGGAGCTTGACGTGGAAAGACTGAGTGTATTTCGATCGATTGCATGATAGTGTAATACTTACTGCACGCATAGTATTTGGAAAGTTTCAAGTCAAATTAAACATTCTACTGACCATCATACAAATTGTGGATAAAAACCTATCAGCAATTATGGTATTAATGTCTAAAAACATAATAGGTAAAATGAAATTTTATTGTTGCTCAAAAATGCCCCGACTTGATTTTAGTTATTCTCAACATATTGATTTTATTTAACAAGACACGTTGTATGTATAGATAGATTTTTTGAATTCAGTTTTAAAAGTGCTTTAGACCCATGTTCCATATGATAGGTATATGGGCCTAAGAGATTACAAAATAGTATTGTTTCTCTTTTCCTTGTTCATTTCAAATGTACCTACCCATAAAAGTTGCTTGTTTATAGTAAATACGCATCCTTTATTGTCAAGTTATACTTTAGTTTCCTATTTCTATACAGGGTGATTCATTAGTGACCTTACATAGGCTAATGAAAAATAGAGGACTTCGAGGCGAGTCAGGATCTACAGAACAAATTTTGTTTTCTCCATTGGTTACGAAGACACAAGGTGTTTTGTGTGTTTCGTATAAAACTTCGAAAAGCGATATTTCTGAAACGGCTAGAGATATTCTGTTGAAATTTACCAGTAATATTTTCCTATTGGAACTTATCCATCAGGAGCCATACCGGGTAAGTCAAAACCCAGGGCTGGGATAGAAAAAATGTGCCCTTATGTTATTTGATCAAAAAGTACATTTTCTAACCACTTTTACAAAAAACTACTATCGGATTCGAAAAGCTGAGGAAAAATGCTTCAAGAATCACTCTTCAATTCAGATGGCACACCTAGACCGTTCCGACAATAAAATTAAACGTAAAATTTGTGGGCAAGTTCCCATTTTCGACCGGACATATCATTGTTTGATTGAATTCATCGAATTCATTGCTTAGCATCTCTCTGTGGAATAGAAGAGCTTTGTTGGAAAAAAATTTCATAGCCGAAGTTTTTTTTACGATCAAATCGAGTCTAATTTTGTATTCGACTCTCGAATTTGTCATTAAAAAGAAAAGGTCGACTCTGGAATTTTTTTCCAACCAAGCCCTTCTATCCAGCAGAGACAAGCCAAAAAATTATTTTGAATGAATTCAATTGAACAATAATGAGTCGATTGTTATGTCCGGTTGAAAATGAAAACTCACCCACAAATTTTACTATTAATTTTATTGTCGAAACGGTTTAGGTGTGCCACCTAAATTCAAGAGTGATTCTTGAAGCTTCTTTCCTTAGCTTTTCGAATCCGATAGCAGTTTTTCAGAAAGCAGTCAGAAAATATGCTTTTTGGTCAAATAACAAAGGGGCACATTTTTTGAAGCTCGGTCCTGGATTTTGACTTACCCGGTATGGCTTCTGGATAAGTTCCAACAGAGAAATATCACTTGTGAATTTCAACAAAACATCTTTAGGCGTTTCAGAAATATCGCTTATCAAAGTTTCAGACGGAAAACACAACACACCCTGTATCTTCGTACCCAGTGGAGAAAATAAAATTTCTTCTGTAGATCCTGACTCGCCTCGAAGTCCTCTATCTCCCATCAGCCTATGTAAGGTCACTTATGAATCACCCTGTATAGTCCGGGGGCATAGGGTCAAAAAAGGCTTGGCCGTGTGCAACTTTGTGAAGATACATAGAGTTATGTCTAAATCGATTCCTGGGCGATCAAGGACAATCAAGAATTATCTTCTTATTTTATATCTAAAGCTGCGAACGTAATTTCGGGTAACTGTCAAAATTGTCTTTATAAGATATGCTACATTCTGGCGTTTTCTGAAGATTATCTGATATTTTTGAAACTTGGCATCAGTATTATAGATCTTGAGGTGTCCTTTCCGAATTTCCACTTTTCCACCTCGTATCTTTGCCATTTTGGCCGCCATATTGAAAAGATGGCACCCAAAAAACAGTTTTTTGTCAATATCTTCATTTCAGTCAATGTGAGGTGGGAGCCTTTGTATGCGAATGGAAGGAATTCGACACCTTACTCATCTACGTGCTACTTCCGGTTCTTGAGTCATGGCTTCTAGAACTCCCTGAAGCATCAACTTCTGGCATCCAATCAGCATGTTAAGTTTATCTCAGCGCCACGTGGCGCAGTCAAATTAACCATAAATAATGATCAGTTGTCAACCACAGATCATAAATATCCAAAAAAATCAATCATGGTAATGGTTGTTGTGCAACTACAGGGTGAACTCTAAGGGCAAATTGACTTTGAAAGGGTATAACTTGAGAACTGTAAGTCGCACATAGGTGATTCAGATGTATAACTTCAGAGATTTTAATAGACCCTCATTTTGATATTACAATTTGTATTTAATTCCACAATTTTATGAAGAATTTCCCGAAAATTTGGTTTGTTGGGCGCCATCTCTTCAAAATTATGGCCAGATCGGCAGAGTCACGAAGTGGAAAAATGGATATTCTGAATGATGACCCCAAATTTCATTATGATAATGAGTTTCGATTGTACTATCTGACATCCTCCGAATGTTATATTACCTTTATTTCTTTTTAAAGTGAGTTTGCCTCCACAGTTCACCCTGTAATTACACAATTAACATCATCACGATCAATTTTTTAAATTTTTATTTTCTATGGTTACTAGCCAAGAGCTATTTATAGTTAATTTGCTCACTACATGATGGTGGTATCAATTTGGCATGCTGATTGAATGTCGAAAGTTGCTGCTTCCGGAAGTTCTGAAAACCTTAACTCAAGAACCGTAAGTCGCACATAAATGACCGATATGTCAAATTGTAGAGACTTGAACGAGCTTTCCCCCGCATATACGTTTTAATCTTGATCTAGTTTTTCAAAACTGTTTTCTGAGCGCCATCCTTTCATTATGGCGGCCAAAACGGCAATGATACGAAGTCGAGAAGAGGAAATTCGGAAAGGGCACCTCAAGATCTATAATACTGCCATGTTTCAAAAATATAAGACAACCTTCAAAAAACGCCGGTATTTAGCATATCTTATAAAGGCAATTTTGACAGTTCCCCGAAATGATGTTTGTCAATTCAGGTATGGAATGAAAAGATAATTCCTTTGTCTACAAAATGACGTTAGGGATGTTGAAATCCGTTGGAAAACAAACGAGCACACCCAGCTTCTTATTACCAGATTAAGCTCATTTTGGCGCCTCTACCATATTTGCCTGCAGCAGATGCCACTATTCCACCATAATTTTTCATGGTCTTTGATCGCCCAGGAATCGATCGATACATAACTCTGTATATCTTCACAAAGCTGCACACGGCATGACCTATGCCCCCATACTAATAGGCATATTCCAGCATCTAGTGTTAGCTTATTCGCAAAAGCTCTACAAAGTCTGGTAAATATTCCGGCAAGCTTTCGGGGTATGGCTCCTTTGCCATTGCGCAGGTGTGTGTCTTAACCGGATGTCGTGGTCTCCAGTAAATTACGTAGGTATAGATATATACCGAAAGGAGGAGAATTTTCAGCTGTCATTTTATAGTCTGGGGACTAGAAACGTACATAATACAGGGTTGACCAGTCAGTATGCCCACTTTTCGCGAGGCCAATACTGGCTTATGAATCAAGATAGAGAGAGAGATTAATTGAAAAGCAAAAGAAAGCTCATTCCATGCCATTTTCCACCGTATGATACATTTTGGGGAAACTCATTTTTTCCAATGCCCACTGCAACGCAATACAAAGGCTTCCAAGATATCTCGTTTTCCAACTTACCCTGCAATGAATTGCGCTTGCTTGGCTTATTTAAGTCGTAATTCATTCCGAATAATTCGAGAATGTTGTGGAAGTTGACAGGTCTAATTTTACATGCCAAAAAGTGTCCACTTGGTTCATAAACGTTATTGATCTCGAGAAATGGTGACATTAATTGGGTGGCGAGATCACCCGATCTCACGCCGCCAGATTTCTTCTGTAGGGTTTCTTGAAAGCCCAAGTCTATGCTAACAAACACTGCACACTGGAAGACCTCAAAACCAGTATTCGAGCCGAAATTACAGCGAATAGTGCTGGCCATTTTGGAGCGGAATTTACACTCGAAAATGCAACGATGCATCATTTCCCGCATTTGACCGCTGTTAATTTCCAGAGTTTAATATATCATCAGAAATGGCATGGAATTAGCTTTCCCCTGCTTTTTGATCCATCTCTCTACCCCAATTTATAAACCAGTATTGGCGGTATTGGCCTCGCGAAAAGTGGGCATACTGACTGGTCAACCCTGTATAACTGAACCCGAATTCCGATACCTGCCAAGAGATTTTTAGATTTCCCTTGAATAAATATTGGTATAGGCTGTCTGATGTCTACATGATTTTAGTGGGCTTCACTGGACTTTAGTGGGATTTTAGCGATCCAGGCCGCGATCGGCCGATGGCGACCAGAAGCACAGCCCACTAGAATCATGTACCGTATGTTCATTAAAAACTTCAATAAAGGGAGGCTGTGACGCAGGCCATTCGATCCGAAAACGGCCAGGTTATCATCGATCATCGATCCACGATCCACGGCCTCCCATTATTGAATTTTTCAATGAACATACTGTAGAAATCAGACAGCCTATATCAGCTGATTAGGTGTAGTTTCAATAGACTCTTGATGCTTTTGCATACATCAGGTAGGTACACTATACATACATCTTGTCACCGATCTCTAAAATTACAGGTGATCACTATCATCAGTATATCATGCACGATGACAAGCTAAACAGAAAGATCACATTGCCATTGCAATTGATTTACATAAATAGATATCCTGCTAACATTTCGCTTTCCAAGCTCCTTCACCATTGAATAAGCGGTGCCTTTACTATTCATACCCTTTTCATACATAAATACCTACATACCTACTTACCTGACGGTTGAGTTCAGCCGTGAAAACAAATAGTTGTCCAGAAATTCAAAGCGCGGGCACGTAATAAAATAAAATTGCAAGTTCACTGCAGAATAAAACGAAAACCCTCCCCTTTAACCATTAAAACCTTTATAATTACTACTTCTACTGCCTCGTCAAACTGTCGTAAAAGAGAGATTAGAGCAAAAGTAACTTTTTCTGCTACCTACTCCTACTACTGATGCAATAAAATTTTCCAAGCATATAAAAACTTGAAACTTTGTCAACAAGCATCAGAAACAGAATGCCGATGCCATGGAGTAATCAGCGTACCACATGGATCTCGCTAGTCCTTATATCCGCCCGGCTTTTCAAGCCGAGATGAAGTCGGAAAATAGGAAGAGCAGTTCATCTGCTGTTAGCCGGCAGGGCTACTTGAGAACTCGGTAAACTTATTATTTTCTTACAACTTTAAATTTCTGGTTATGCGGGCAGGATGAAATGAAAGTTTATAGCTGGAAAAAAAATCATTTATTTGTCCGGGCTTTATTGGAGCAAAGTTTCTCAAGCACGTTCAGAGTGGAATAAATTGATCGGAAGTAGAGAGTAGTGATGGCTTTTGAAACTGGCGGAATATTACTTTTGTTATAGGCAACGGTAAATTTAAAAAAATACGTGAGTGCGGCTACTGATGATCAATTAGTTAAAGTCATCCAAGAAAAACTCAAGCCAACCTCATGGTCAAACTTGTTTCATCCAATGGACTGCGTTTCTATCGCAGCTTTCGATCCGCTCGAGTTCCGATCAGATCCAGATTGGCTCCAGTCAGACGCGTCTCTGACCTCCGAGCGTGGGACAAGAAAAATATAGTACAAGAAAAATAGTAAAAAAATCGGCCAAACCTCGGAAAAAATATGGACGTCCTGAAAATTTGATATTCTGTTCAGAATTGAGTGCTCTACAACACATTCAAAATCGCCAAAAATCGCACCCGGGGGTTTTGAGTTATTGGAGGGGAAGGTAAAAATTTGCAACTTGAAATGGAGGGGATGAAACCCGTCAATTCATTGGAAGGAAATACGTTATAACTCGACGCATCATATCCCGTTGATAACATTTTGGCACAAAAAATGTCGATCACTGTTGAAGGTGGGTCGTGGGGGGCGAAGTCCTGCATGCTAGGTGGTCCATTTTGTTTTTCTGGTCATGTAGAACCAATCACGGCAAGTTTGGTATCTTTTCCGACTATATTCAATCTCCTGAACTCGAATCCGATGTGTTAATTTGGATGAAAACAAGTTTGGACAAGTTAACTTGAAAAAACTTGTTTTTTCTTTGACAGTTTTGACGAATTTTTTTTTACTGTTAGAGGTGTTCATCTTTGGAAAATTTTCAGGGGCCATTGAATTGAAGTGTATTCTTCACGAAAATCATCTACTCGATATTTGATTCTGTTTCTCGAGTTGAAAAAATTTATTTGAACCCGAGCCGGCCCAGCGCGTCATCTACTACTGACCAGAACACTACAGCATGCACCTTTCAATTAAAATAGCTCAAACTATTGAAGAAATAACAGCTTATCTTTGAAAATGTGATGATCTGTGCAGAATTGAATTCCCTATAACATTAACAAAACCGCCATGAATCGCACCGCAGGGTTTTGAGTTATTTGAGAGGGAAGGTAACAGTTCATAGAGTACGAATCTTGACAAAATGTTATCCTCCTCCTCGAATAACTCAAAATCCTGCAGTGCGGTTCACGGCGATTTTGTTTATGTTATAGGGAATTCTAGCTCGACGATCTAAGATCTAACGGTCCAAGACTTTCCTTCCTATATGTGCTCTCCGAGGGTACTCACAGGTGAGACACCCGTGCGGCGCCATCTACTAGCGGCTTTCCGCAATGTGTATATCGAGGCAGCAGTGTATATTCTCCTCACATTGATTATTTTTCTTGTCCCACGCTCGGAGGTCAGAGAAACGCCTTTCTTTCATAGAGCATCGAAACTTATCATGTTGCATACCTATACTCGGAAGGTTAGAGTAGAAGTGCACTCCTCCATCATGTATGAGGCCTCAGAGTGGTTGATGAGTATGCTGTTAACTAGCTTCCGCGACCACTGCTTCAGCACTGATGAGACCCAAACAGGTCAAAACACGTCTCTGCTGGATTTCGATGGTGGTTTCTTGGTCGGTTCGATGGTACGAGACTTCTCCTCACATTAATTATTTTTCTTGTTCCACGCTCGGAGGTCAGAAAAACACCTTCCTTTCATAAAGGCACCGACACTAGTCATCTTGCATACCTATACTCGGAAGGTTAGAGTAGAAGTGCACTCCTCCATCATGTGTGAGGCCTCAGAGTGGTTGATGAGTCGGCTGTTAACTAGCTTCCGCGACCACGGACACCCAAGTTCACTTCTTCGCTCCCCCCATCTCACCTTAAAAATCCAAAATGACAACACCCACTTTGTGATACATCAAATTGAAGGAAATTGAATTCTCTTCCTGAGCAAAATTTTTTCAAATTTTTTTAAACCCCTCGTTTCCCTCCTAAAACATTTCAAATGTCCAATTTAATAGGAGAGGGGTTGAAAGCTGAAAAAAAAAAGTTTTCCGAAAGAGAATTCAATGTCCTTCAATTTGATGTATCACAAAGTAAGTGGTGTTCTGTTAATTTTGGAGTTGAGGTGGGGGAGAGCAAAGGGGTGAATTTGGGTAGCGCTTTTTCAACCGAAAACTTTTTTCTTTGATCCTATCTAGTATGCCGCTGACTAAATTCAAGAGAATTGGGAGGTCCAGGATATAAAATGGGACACTCAGACAATTTTTAGGGAGAAAGGGGATGGAGTTGAAAATTTGAAAAATATTTTTCTCTTTTATTAAGTTGATACACGACTAATAAGTCTTTATTTTCCTTTTACGCTTTGACGATCTGTTTGTTTGTCATCCATTGAACTCCAGCCTGCCCACAATGTTCCTGACAATCTGCAAGAGATTCGCGTCATGACTGCTGTTTTCCAGCAAAATCGAATGCAGGTTTGTCATGTAGGAATTTATGTTCGACTGAGTAGCCATTTCTTTGATACCAGGGAGTTTTACGCCGGAAAATCCATTCGCAAGAGTGATCCTCAAGTTAATTAATTAATTCTCTTAAGTTTGATGTTTCACAAGATAGGTAGTGTTATTTGGAGTTTCAAAGTTGGGGTGAGAGAGGGCAAGGGGACTGAAGATGGAAATTTGCCAATGTATGTTTCAGATGTCTCTCTGATGAGAAAATCTACCTGTTTTTGCTCCAAGAAACATCCACTAGGAATCGGGAGTTATTGCATTTTGATAGTTTTCAACGATCACACCTCGGATCACACGGTATAAATTCATTTCAATATTTGCAGTGTCCAAATAACTGTGTATTCTTGAAATCTCAAAAAAAATTGAGCTTGATTTGAAATTGTTCGGAATTATCAGTTTCCAGATTTTTGAAAGCTCTAAAAAAAAGACCCCCGCTGGAATTTTCCTAAAACCCAACAATTTGAAAAGGGCACAAAATTCTGAATAAAACCTGTGATTTTCACGACTACAGTTTTTTTTTGAGGTCAAAATCTATTTTGCTTGGGCTATAGGTACATAATTCAAGAAAACTGGATTTGTGTGATCCACGACTAACCCTTTTTCGTAAACAGAAAGTCACTGCACACCCACTGGTTAATAATTTCTACTGATTGGTCGATCACAAACAATTCATCAAGACCAATTCGAATGATGGAAATAGAGGGGAACGAAGTTTAACTTTTTGCCCCCCCCCCATATCTTCAAAAATAATTGTCAATAATTTTTCTCGATATTTTTCTGGTGTTCTTGAGTGGATTCTATAATTATACCGTTATGGACTCGGAATGCGATACTTTTGAGACACCCTGTATACACACTAACCTCAATGCAATACAATTATTTTGTTACTACATATAAGGGGCTTCAGCACGTTTAAATTTCGTGGCGCTCTCAATCGAAAGAGCACGGTCGTTTGTGCCATCCTACCAATTTTTGTGCTTTTGTCACCAAGTGCCAACAAGGCTCATGTCACTAACCTCCGGACTATATCGGACAAAAACCACACGCGAATTGAAAAGCAGACAGCTTATACCCGCTTATGCCGTGTGTTAAACCGTTGAGTGAACGTAAATGACAGAGAACGCCAAAGAAGATAACACTGGAATTCCCAATTTTCAAAAAGACCATACATAACTAAATAAACTGCTCAACAACTGGAATGACGGTATCGAAAATTTTGCTCCTTTTCAAAATGACGTAACTTTGGATTGACACAACCGATTTTAAATTGGTTTTCACAATTCTTTAGATCCATCTTTTGGCAATCATCCATCCCATTGACGAGATTAGGTTTCTGATTTCAATTACATTTTTTGCAGGGTGAAATGTAAAACATTGCAAAACTGTGCTAAGTTCGACCGATTCCTGTTTCTGTGAAATTGTGAATCTGTGAAGCCCGATGTCTAATCTCGAAACGGTTTTTGAATTTTTTAGATCAGAATTCCAACAATGACGATATGATTTTTTCACTTTCCCAACCCACCACCCAACGAGGAGGAAGTATCGCGAAAGCGCTAAAAATTTTTGGTCGCCTATGACGATTAAGACCATTTCCAACGTGTAGATCTATCTTCAAAATCGACACAATTCAGGTTTCCCGACGGTAGTTTTTTCAAAATGTAATTTGCACATTTCGTGAATTTGATGAATAAACTGCAGTGCAAACTTCGACATGCGATGAGCCCCACGAAATATCCATTTTAGGTGTAGACATGCTGGGGATAAAAGTTGTTCAAGTAAAGATTGAATCAATTTTGAGAGGAAAAATTTTCGAAATCGGACACAATCACGGTTTTCGAGTTTTCCTCTCTGGAAAAACTACAAATTTTCCAACTTTTTATCCCGTGAACAGATTTTGATGGGTCGGGAAAGTAAAAAAATCATATCGTCATTGTTGGACATCTGATCTGGGAAATTCAAAAACAGTTTCGAGATTAGACATCAGGTTTCATGAATAATTCATTAGAGTTCGAAAAAAAAATCCACAGAAACAGGGATCGGTGGAACTCAGCACATTTTTTTGAAGTTCTACATTCCACCCTGTAAAAAAAGAAATTGCAATTGGAAACATCATCTTGTCAATGGGATGGATTGCTGAAAAATGAATCTGAAAATCTGTGAAAACAAATTCAAAATCGGTTGTGTAAATCCAAAGTTACGTCATCTTGAAAAAAGACAAATATTTTGATACCGTCATTCCAGTTGTTGAGCTGTTTATTTTGAATGACATGATGGCGTTTTGTATTTCTCTTGGTCAAAATTAATGATGAATTTGCGAAATGCACAATCTCTCTTCAACCCGTGCTGATGCTGGCTAATGATCAAAATTCACGTCAACGCGTCCTGCTGGCTTTCTACTATCACAAATGTACAGCGTAGACCTTCCTCCCAAGAACATATATCCAGCTTTTGCAGATGAGGAAAAAAGTGTAAATCTGAACTGTCACAAAAAAGCAATAAGTTAAGTTGAATTTCGGTTCGGTGTCACGTTTCTGCTCTCCACTCTCCGCAAAGGAACAAATTAAAATCGGTGTAAAAGTGAAAATAAGAAAAATCTCCAAAGGACATCAATCTGCACAGTATTGTCCCTTGTTGGGGGTCTATAGCTTCTCCGCAGGAGCTTTCAAAGAATTAATTAATCTGTATAAGAGCTCGTCCAAATTGGGTCTTTTCGTTCAGTGGTCTTTTTCCCTGTCATTTTATTCCATATTCCCAGCAGTTCACCATGATGATGATCAGCGTGCTTTTGTTTTGTTGCAGCCTTACCTAGACGAGACCTGCATAGCACTTCTGGAGTACACGAAAACCGCGATGTTTATGTGGATGTTCATCGAAGGACTTTACCTCCACAACATTATCACGGTGACAGTTTTTCAAGAGTACTCCTACATAAAATTGTACCTGTACATCGGCTGGACCGCACCCGCCGTAATGACTGCGGCTTGGGTGGCTACAATGCTGATACTGAAGAGGTAGGTATGTCATGTCACAATGTGCCTTTGTGGAAAATTCTTTTGCAATCGTTCTTTGGCGCTGACTTTTATACTTGAACTTTTTGATGCGTTTTTCATAAACTTGAAGAAGTGGAAGCCTATAGTTCATATAGCAGCGAATCGCGAATCCGGCGACAGGGCCGCGGCATGACGGGGTTGCTCTACCCGGCAGGGGTGATTTCTTGAACTTCTTTAAAATGCAGTTTGCAGTGGCGGCGGCGCTATTTCGGACAGAAATCATTCCTTGGCTCATATAAATACGGTCTGTGACCCCTCAGCCCGCAGACCCTCTCATTTGAAATGACTCGGGTTGGCTGCTCATTAGACGTAATTTGCGGAATCCAATGAAGACTGAACAGACACACTTTACCCTGATGCTTCTTCACGATGTAAAAAACAAAAGCTGGCAGAGACTGAATACAATCATTTTGTGATAAAAAAAATTTTACTTCTTATCTTTTTGGCTGCTTGTGCGAGAACTTTCCAGCAACTGTCGGTGTCGCAGGAGCTAGCGCACTCTCTCTTCCAGATCCTTCTTAAGAGCAAACATCAGTGGATAGGCAACCCATTTCACATTCACAATTTCACAGTTTTTCGGGGCTATCAGGAAAATACACATACAAACTCAATCTTCCGCTCCACACCGACATGGATAATCTAGTTCTTTAGATTGTAGCTTGTAGCATCACTTTTGTGGAATTTTTTGCATATATTTTCGGAAAAGATGCAGACTGAGGTCTATTTTGCCCATTTTAGTTTTATTGAATGCGAGAAAAAAATACAACAGTTCTGCTGAAATATGAAGAATTACAAAGTTTACATCGTTATGATACATAAGGCTTATAGCGTTTTCGAGACTAGCTCGAAAATCGCTATCGCGGCCAGGGATTTTTGAGAACTAATCGAATCCCCGAATTTTAGAGCTGAACTGGTACGGTTCTAATGACTCGAAAACGCTATTAATTTCTAGTTGACTTTTAGCCCAAGAAAAATAGATTGACCTCAAAAAAGATGCTGTAGTCGTGAAAATCACAGGTTTTGTTGAGAACTTTGTGCTCTTTCCAAATTTTTGGATTTCAGAAAAACCCCAGCGAAGGCTTTTTTTTCAGAGCTGTCAAAAATCTGAAAACTGATAATTACGAACAATTTCGAACTGAGCTCAGTTTTTTATGATATTTCAAGTAAACACAATTATTTGAAGACTACAAATGTTGAGAATGAACATTTGAACAATTCTGAACCAATCACGATCAAAAATCTCATAGTTCTGTTGGAATATTTCTGTCAAGTGCATATGATGAGAAAGCAGTCCTCAAGTTTAGTAGAGTGAGCTTGAGTTCTAACCCCCTTTTTTTTTCAACTTCACACTATACAGGGTCATTCTAAAAACATGTTCACCTCGAGGTCCACTTCCATTTTTCTACAGATTGGTGACGCTTAACGATAGCGAGTTACGGCAAAGACTGCTGGGTGCAGCTCCTTTGATGGTTCAAGTTTAATATGTCAACAAAACTACTTCACCATAGAGTACGAGGGCACCTCAAAATTTTGGACAAATTTTTTTCTCAAAGAATCTCCAGTGGTTTTCATTTTATGAAAACAAAAATCTGGAAAACACGTTTTTATGTGTAAAATGAGAATCAATGAGAATTTTTTCAAACTGCAAACCGTATTCAATACAACTCATCAAGACAGTCAGTATGAAGTGTAACTCAGTATGCAATAGCTATTTAAATTTCTGAGGCACTTCAATTTCACCCATCAAAATATGATCAAAATCTTCATTTCAGAAAATCTCAAAATTTTAGAATAGACATTGCATATTGAGTTGCACATCATACTGACCGTTTTGATGAGTTCTATTGAATGCAGTTTGCAGTGCGAAAAAATTCTCATTGATCCTCATTTTATACAACATCATTAAAACGTGTTTTTCCACACACAAAATAATAATAATTCAATTCAAATTTATTTACAGGTGTCCCTAAATTATTGTTACAAAACTCACAGGGAGATAGAAAATTGAAAAATAAGGGGCCTTTTGTTGATAAACATACCCTCCCAAACGTATAATAACGGAGATACAGGCCTTCAAAGTTGTTTTTTAAAAACAGTTTTTTCTGCATACTTTTTGAACTGTTCAGCCGATTTTATTCAAATTTGAATTAAAGTTTATTAACACAGGTCTTCATTGAACAGTAATAACGAATTTTATCAGACATTTTCAGGGGCAAGGATAATAGGGGGTACCCTCCCCCTTTTTCCCCTATTTTCAACCCCCTTGAATATTTTTAGAAACGGTTTCAATTTTTGAATTTTGCGTTCAATTTAAAGGAAAAAGTTACTCTTGCAAAATTTTGATTAGGGGCTTCATTTTGAAGATATTTGGGTTTATAACATTAGAAAACATCACGAAATCGCCACTTTCCAGGGCCCAAATTGTTTTTTTTTTCTGAATTTCTGAAAAACTCCAAGTTTATCAGCGAAAATGATGATTTATCAACTTAAAACACCCAGAAAACTCATTCCAGTTGACGAATCATGGTTTTTCTTGAATTTCAATTTTCAGGCCCAGGAAAGTGGCGATTTCGAGATGTTTTGCAATGTTTCAATCCCAAATATCTCGAAGACTAAGCCTCTAATCAAAATTTTGCAAGAGTAACTTTTTTCTTTGAATTGAACGCAAAAACCAAAAATTGAAACAATTTCCAAAAATATTGGGAGAAGTTAAAAATAGGGGGAAAAGGGGGAGGACACCCCCTATTAACTTCGCCCCTAAAAATGTTTGATAAAATGCGTTATAATTGTTCAATAGAGACCTGTTTCAGTAAACTTGAGTTCAAATTCGACTGAAATCGGTTGAACGGTTCAAAAGTTATGCAAAAAAACTGTTTTTAAAAAACAACTTTGAAGGCCTGTATCTCCGTTATTATACGTTTGGAAGGGTATGTTTATTGACAAAAGTCCCCTTATTTTTAAATTTCCTATCTCCCTGTGAGTTTTGTAATTCCAGGACACGTGTATAGAGTTGGAAATATACAGGGTGTTTCCAAAATGGTGTTACAAACTTCTAGGGGAGATTCCCCATCAAAAATGGACAAGGAACCTTTGATGTCCTGAAATGCTCAGTTGAAAAGTTACAGGGTGTTCAAGTTGACTTTTTAAAACTGATTTTTTGACATAAGTTTTGAACCGTTTAACCGATTTTGTTCAAGTTCTCACCAAAGTTAACTGAAATAAGTCGTCTCTATCGAATAATAGTAACGTGTTGGAGAAAAAAGTTCAGGGGCGTAGATAATGGGGGCTGTCCTCATATTTCCCCCCCTATTTTTTACACCCCTAGCTATTTTCCCAAATTGTTCTCATTTTTTTATTCTACGTTCAATTTAGAGAAAAAAGTTACTCCTGCAAAATTTTGATTAGAGGCTTTGTTTTTGAGATATCTGAGTTTGAAACTTTGGAAAACATCTCGAAATTGCCACTTTCCAAGGCCAAAAAATTAGAATAAAAAAAAACTCATGATTTTTCAGCAGAAATAGGTTCTCTTCAATTTTCTAAGTTGATAAACCACTATTTCCTCTGAGAAACGAGAGCTTTTCAGGGAAAAAAAATTTGGGCTCATTGAAAGTGGCGATTTCGAGATGTTTTCCAAAGTTTCAAACTCAGATATCTCAAAAACGAAGCCTCTAATCAAAATTTTGCAGGAGTAACTTTTTTCTCTAAATTGAACGTAGAATGAAAAAATAAGAACAATTTGGGAAAATAGCTAGGAATGTAAAAAATAGGGGGGGAAATATGAGGACAGCCCCCATTATCTACGCCCCTGAACTTTTTTCTCCAACACGTTACTATTATTCGATAGAGACGACTTATTTCAGTTAATTTTGGTGGGAACTTGAACAAAATCGGTTAAACGGTTCAAAACTTATGTCAAAAAATCAGTTTCAAAAAGTCAACTTGAACACCCTGTAACTTTTCAACTGAGCATTTTAGGACATCAAAGGTATATATTTTCCTTGTCCATTTTTGATAAGGAATCTCCCCTAGAAGTTTGTAACACCATTTTGGAAACACCCTGTACATTTGAGTTGTGTTCAAATGGTTTGAATGAACACTACTGAATGGGGCCTTGCAATTGAAAAACTCAACGTGAGGTCGCCACTACTGTAGGGGGCGCCTACTTCGATTAAGCGGCCGTAACGACGGGAAAAACAGGGGAGTTTGAGTAGTTTGACCAGTTACTGACAGTGACTGGAGACGTCAAGCAAGAAACAGAGGTTATCCAAATTTCAAATCAAGACATAAAATGACGGACGTCGGTCGCTGAAGCGTCAACGCCGTCAAAATTGTCGAATTTGCCCCCCAACGGTTGTGGCGCCCTCGGTGTGTGAAAGTGGCAGTGCAAGGCCCCATTAAACTTAATGTTATCGATAGGATTGTCTTGAAAAAAAAAGGGGGAAACGAAACAGAGGGTGGCACGTTTTTTTAACATCAGGCGTGGGCCTGAAACTTTTGTAGCTTTGAATCAAAACATCAGCGCAAAACATTTTTCCGGATTTTTCCCCGGTTCCGTCGATGAACAGTTTGGCAAGAAGTGGTTCTTATTGTTGGGTCATTCGGCACCATTTTATCAATGTGGAGTGCGAGCCGCCGATTGTCGAATTCGAAAACTCAGTATGTTAACCAGGACTCCAGGACACAAAACTGTACCAGATTGCAAACTTCCGACTCCCCGTGACCTTTTGCAAGGTAGGACCTACGACTTACCACCAACCCATTACCTGGACTATCTTCCCTGAATCTGCAAAAATTTTGTGAAATTTTCGGCTGGTTACTGACGCCAATTTGGCTTGAGCATTTGGCAGTCGTGATGTTTTGGTTTTTATGGCACGAATATAAAACAAGCGAATATGCCTCATGGGCATGAGGCTCAGTAGTGCCTTCTTTTTTGAAGGGTTAGTGAACACAAGATGTTAATTAGAGTTCTACCGTTATTTGGGCAGAAATTTCAATATGGCGACCACAATAGCGTTAAAATCATGAAATTGGGCTTAAAAATCAGAGTGATTGTACTATAGACAAGGGTAAGTTTCAAGTTTCATGAAAATCATTCCACTAATAAGAGATTTTAATATGGCGGCCAAGATAGTGGCAGAATGTTGGAATTTGGCTGGAGAATAAGAATGATCATACGAAACAAATGTGAAACAAGGAGGCATAATTCTCCTAGTTCTATATCATTCTGAAACATGTTCAATATGGAGAATACAAGATGGCGGCAGGGTATCAATTGTCAAAAATTGGATGTATCTTAATGAAGTTTACATCGCTTGCAAGTTTCACTCGAATCGGACCACTTTCAGAGAAATTCAAAATGACGGATCAAAGATGGCGGCCAAGTGACAAAAATTATTGGTCAACTTTTTATAGTGGTCACGTACGCATTCGATTGGCGTTTGCACCACATCGATATCTCTTTTCGTTAAGGCATAATTCTCCTAGTTCTATCACTTTTAAACATGTTCAATATGGAGAATACAAGATGGCGGTGGAGCATCAATTGTCAAAAATTGGATGTATCCTGATGGAGTTCACTTCGCCTGCAAATTTCACTCAAATCGGACTACTTTTAGAGAAATTCAAAATGGCGGATCAAAGATGGCGGCCAAGTGACAAAAATTATTGGTCAACTTTATATGGTGGTCACGTACGCATTCGATTGACGTTTGCACCACATCGATATCTCTTTTCGTTGAGGCATAATTCTCCTAGTTCTATCACTTCGAAACATGTTCAATAGTGAGAATACAAGATGGCGGCGGGGCATCAGTTGTCGAAAATTGGATAGATCTTGATGTGGTTTACATTACCTGCAAATTTCATTTCAATCGGATTACTTTTAGAGAAATTCAAAATGGCGGATCAAAGATGGCGGCAAAATAACAAAAAACCAAAAGTCAACTTGACATCCTGGACATATGTACTATTGATCAGCGTTTACACCATATCGATATCTTTCTTCCCTGGGGAGTTATCCCGGGTACGGACGGACGGACGGACGGACGGACAGACGGACGGACAGACGGACAGACGGACGGACGGACAAAGTGAAGCTAAAAGCACCTTTTTCTAATTTTTTGGGAAAGTGCGCTAAAAAGTGAAGTGGTTTGTCGGTATAAAAATTGACTAGAATTTGTCACCTAATCATTTTAGAAACTGTATCGATTCAGACTTGCCTTCAGATGATTTATTGCCACTTGCCTAGGGTGCCAAATAGAAATCGTTTTCTAATGGATTACTTAACTGCCGATTCCAAATAGATTATAAATAAACAATGAAAAAGTCAGTCATAGAAATGGAAAATAAAAGACCTCTATAAATAATGAGGGAAATCATTGAACAGAATATGCCAACGTAATTAAAGCTAGACGGTTAATTTCTCTGCTAAAAATCTCTCGTGTTGCGGAAAATATCATGACATCCATCCTTGTATACTACTACACAAAGAGCAAAGGGGCCTTTTGTTCCAAAGCCGTTCTTATTAAAGCGAAGGTTGAGATTAGGCAGGCGGCGCGGAGGGTGGAGGGTGGTGAGCTGGTGAATAATGAAAAAAAATTTGGCTTTTGAAACACGATACCGATTCGATATACCAGTTTCCACATCACACTGTGCACTGGTGCTGGACGCCGGAATGATGAATGAAATACACTATCATCCAGATACGTATATCTCATCACATCATAGAATCCACTTTAAACAGAATCAGATGACATCAATGAATGTTAATTTAACTGATTCGACACTTTGCAGTTGGTAAACATCCCTCTGGTGTCGATACATCGCTAACATATACATGCATATACGTCAATGTTATGACTGTTATTATGACCAAGAGAAATATGGTTTCGAAGCGTGGTTATCGTTTGCTCGAAAAACGCCTTGAAAAAAATGCTGAATTTACACAATACATTATAAATATTGATTAAGTGCTCATGTAAGTACTATAGAGAGCGGAATTCTTATTTTCAGAAGTTTCATTTGCTAAGTGAGATGAATCTGACGAATTGCTACTATACATGTTTCTCTTCAAAAAGAACCAAAGTACGAAATTTTACCAGCACATTAAATGGGAAGAACAAATTTCACGTGACATTTTTTTTAATAAAATTTTGTGCATCATGTTTTTAGCGCACTTCTCCAAACGGGAAGGCGCTTTTGTCCTCGCTTTGTCCGTCCGTCCGTCCGTCCGTCCGTCCGTCCGTCCGTCCGTCACAGCATCTAGTCCTAGACGAAAAGGTTTTTGCGAAAAAATTGTACTCCATTGGGTAGCTCATGACCTTGTATCCCGAACCAAGAAAAATCTTGACGAAATAATAATAAACAATGACAATAATAACAATTTAGTGTGACGCGGCATCGCCGTTGAATGCTGCATTTCAGAAGCCGGCCTGATCTCGAAAGTTATCACATGCGAGGAAGTACCCGATCTTATCATTTTACCATAATACATATGCGGAGTTATATTTAGAGAATGATTTGAACTTTATTTTAATGAAAATTTCACATCGGTGCGAGGTGCCGATTAGTAGTTATTAATTTTTGAAAATGACTCCGAAACTACGGCTCGGCCGCAAATGATTTATTCGTTGCTTGCTGGTGCTTGATATCCTTTCCTCCGAACAAAACGAAATTCAATACAGAAAATATTTCAACTCGAATGGGTAGCTCATGACCTTGGTACGCGAATCAAGAAAAATTTTGCCGAAATAATCATGAACAATTACAATAATCACATTTTGGTGTAGGGCGGCTTCGCCGATCAAGTGCTGGCATTCGCGGTAAGATGTAGAAAGTTGCGATATGCAGGCAACTACAATTTCTTAATGAAATACATCACTGCATGTACGGCGTTATATTTAGAGAACAATTTGAACTTTCTTTTGACAAAAATCCCACTTCGATCCGACCGTTGGGTCAATTGTTATCAATTTTTGAAAACGACCGCAAAGCCACGGCTCGGCGCATATTACACGACCCTACAAATTTAAAATCAGACGTGCCGAAATAGTAATTGAACATTTTGAAATAGTCAATATTAGGTACCTGAAGGATAATGGCACTCAAATAACGAAAGATGTTCGCTCAATAACAAAAAAAAAGTGGGTAGGTATCACTAAAAATCATGTGACAAGGCTACCATTTTGTCGGTTTTTCGATAAAAAAGAAATGTTCCAATTCAAAAGTGAACCCGATATTAGTGTTCAGGAGGTCGAAATCAGTTGGAGAACATTTTTTTATATAAGTAACAGAATGACGCTTATGTGGCCGGTTTGTCTGTCTGTCTGTCTGTCTGTCCGAGTCCGTGCAGAAATTAAGACGCTGTACTCCTTCTCGAGAATTGAAACAAGAGTCTTGGAACTTTTTTCCGATTAATAGCTGATGTCCCCAAGGGTGGCCAATGGGCACTATTTTTGTTATCCATACATCGTTATCATTATTCTCAAAAAACAGAGATCTCCTGTGCACTTCGATGAAGTTGAACTTCTCCTCGGGAAATAAAGCTACAGCCCTTGAAGATTGAACTTTATCCGGTGGATAGCTTAGGTCCTCAAGGACCAAATAGGCAGGTTGGCTTTCATAATTCGGCCGCCATCTTGGCTGCCATATTGAAATTTCTTATTAGTGGAACGATTGTCATAAAATTTGAAACTTACCCTTGTCTAGTACGATCATTCTTATTTTCAAGCCAAATTTCATGATTGCCCCACCATCTTGGCCGCCATATTGAAATCTCTTATAAGTGGAAGGATTTTCATGAAACTTGAGAGTTACGCTTGTCTCGTACGATCATTCCTATTTTCAAGCTGAGTTTCATAATTCTGCCGCCATCTTGGCTGCCATATTGAAATCTCTTGTTAGTGGAACGATTTCCATGAAACTTGGAACTTACTCTTGTCTAGTACGATCATTTTGATTTTCAAGCCGAATTTCATGATTCTGTCGATATTTTGGCCGCCATATTGCAATTTTTTGCCCAAGACGGTAGAACCCTAATCACTTAACATCTTGCGTTCACTAATCCTCCAAAAAGGAAGTGCGCTACTGAGCCTCATGCCCATGAGGCATATTCGCTTGTTGTTAATAAGTACCCTTCGTACCTATACAGAGTGATTCATGAGTAACCTGACATAGGCTAATGGGAGACAGAGGACTTCGAGGCGAGTCAGGATCTAAAGAATAATTTTTTTCCCCCATTGGTTACGAAGATACAGGGTGTTTTGTGTGTTTCGTATGAAACTTTAAAAAATTTATTATGCCGTCTGATGACATAGGTTTTTTAAACCAATCAACAGTTATAGCTCCAATTTCGTTCCTGTATAGTAACATATCAAGAAACGGGATGGAATTGTTTGTCTCTTCTTCAATAGTAAATTGAATTTTGCTATTGAATGAACTCAATTTTTCAAAAATGACCATTTCTTGTCCAGTTGGTACTGATGTTATTATGTCATCTACATAAATACCTAGGAAAGGAAGCCGGAATGGTAATTCTGGAATACATTTTTTTAATAAACTATTCATTACTAAGGCTGACAAGATGGGACAAGCTGGATTACCCATCGCACTACCATTTACTACAGAATTCCCATTCCAACTTCCTTTCCTAGAACTTAGAGCAGGTATTTTCACACCAGATACCCCTTCTGGTTACCATACCATCAAACACCATGGTATTTAAGGTCCAGGCAGTTATATGAACATGAAAATAGTCGCCCTTGAAAACTCAAGAACATATCCAAATTCCAAACACATGAAATAAAAGAGAAATGTGATAAATTAGAAAAAAAACAATTTCTTTCGTCTTGGCAAGTAATTTCTGCTTCCTCGAAGAAAGCACGCATACCTAATTGCAATGCAGCTGCAATGTTTTATTTATGCAAAATAAATACAATGAAATACAAATATTGGTGTCAAATAATGATGTACTTGCTTAAATGATCTGTGTTTCTTGCTTTGACTCTGTTTTCCTGACCTGACCTGATCTGATCTGACCTTCCAAAGTAACAAAGCAGCGGAACTGAGGTGAAAAGCTGCATCATTTGAGAAATCCCGAACATCCCGGGATTCCGGGATTCGAAATTTTCAATCCCGAAATCTCGGGATTTCGTTCAAGTCTTGGGATTGGATGCCCTACTTACGAAGCTTGTGTAATAATATACTAATATTGCACTCGCCTGATAAGACGTATTGTTGTGAGTGACAATAAATATATACTACGTTGAAACTTTTACAATAATATACTATATTAATAATTCAAATGTCAAATTTAGTGACCACCCGAGATGGCAATTTATCTGAAACAACGTGAACCTGAGGGTGAACAAAAAACGAGGCTTAAAAAGAGAATATTCTGTGGGCATTTGGCAAAACGCTCCCGTTCGTGCAGGGCTGAAGCGCAAAAGTTCAATAAGCAATTATTATATTTGTTGTGTGAAATGTTAAATAGGTACCCATTCCCATTACCCTTTATTGAACATGATCAATGAAAATTGAGTGTTTATTAGTTTATTGTGTGGTGAAAATCGGAATGATTTGAAAAAAACACAACGGCAATAATTATTTTATCTACACAGGTGCGCCATATAAAGTATATATGCCGCGATTTTAAACTGAGGTTCTGAAGCTGTCAATTCAAAACCCTGTTCTCTTGTTACGGTATCATAGCTGTCAATAATTCAGAAGAAAAATTTCAATCAGAATTCATGAGGGTATATGATCCATTCATTGAACTATCGTGTGATCAATTGAATTCCTGATTCAGGCATCAGGCTGGTGGCCTGGTCGAAATCAGGGGTGCGAAGCTGCATTTGACTAGGGCATAGCCTGCCTGAATTAGGAATTCAATTGATCACACGATACTACAATAATTCAAAAATGCCTTATAAATCGTCCCTTTATTTTCAACCCAGTTATTTCTAGCCGCTGTTATTTTCGCTGATTTGATAATTGCAGCTATACGAACAATAATCTCACGACTGCACCTCTTTTGAAAGTGCCACCAGGTAGGTACTCTGATACGATGCTGCCAGATTAGGCTGATCTGATTTTGCTAATAACTTTCAAATCAAAGCCGATGACTTTTTTACAATTGAATTGGTCTCTGTTCGTAACTAACGAATTCAAAACGGGAAAATTTTAATTTGTCACTTTTAACTTAGAGGAACGATTTCCTCAAGACATTCTTATATTCTCGAGTTGGATTTTGGGCTCCGTCGCTATCTTGGCCATCACGTTGAAACTTCTTATTAGTTGAGCTATTAGTTTTACTATTAGTTTTTTTTCGGTATAAAGTATGGAAAACCATACCTATGGTTCAGGATACCGAGTTATTCTTTCGCTCTTCGAATCTTATCTATCTTGGCTCGACACTTATTGCATTTTGGATTTTGGCATTTTGGTTTAGGTGGTGGCAGGCCAACTTATTCGCGTAATAATACAAATTAATAATGTGGGTCACTTGCACCAGAAGATCATTGTTTGATCTTCTATCTTCAATTCAAGCCCAGCCTGAGCTTGATAGGTCCAAGAATAATGCTACGGCGTGAGTCGCAGATCAGCGATGCAACTTCAAGAACCTGAGGACCTGAAAATCAAAGACGCGGACATGGGAAAGTTTGGGTATTTTGATATGTTATTATACTAGGTCCAAGCTATCAATGTGCGAAAATTCAGCCATGGGCGAATTATTTCTAGGTCAAAACCTAATTTGACTGGGCTAATTGTGCTGTGCAATGTTTCGACCAATTTTGCGATGTTAAATGCCATGCGAACTGATACAATAATTTCAAAATGTAGGTACCCATTTGCATTGCAATTAAACAGATAGATATTTGGATATCGACCGACAGCAATTACGATGTAACATTGGGTAACCCCAACGTCAACACAAATATATATTTGGAATAACGATTTTACGTAATTTTTGATTCTGTTTTTGTCCAATTATTACTTCAAGCTGATCTTTTACTAGGTCAGCAGGTCGGAGCTGCGCGGAGCGAATACCGACGAAAACTTCTGTTTATTTGGCAAAAAAAAAAATCGAAGTTGATCGAATTCATTTTTCGGGGAGATGATTTCTTTAAAAAATCGAATATACCTAAGCCTAGCACTATTAAAAAAAATTGTGGATCAAATTTCAGAACAATTCACCAGATAAACGTAAGTTACGGTCAGTATCATGAGATTTTTGTGAATTTTTCGGCAATTTGCCATCGGAAATAACTCAACACTTGTGGTTTATATTTGTATTCAGAGTAGAAGACTACATCGATTTCAATTCGAATATACAGGATCTCGCATCAACAAAAAAAGTTTTTGCGTCACCTGCGTACTTATATTATAGGTTGTGAAATAATACAGTTCCCAATTTTGAAATCTACGAGAAAAATTGTTCAAAAGAAACTCTTCGTGACCAGCGTTGATTTGCGTCCAACTTATTTTAAAGCACAAGTAACACCTTCAATAGCTCAGTTGGTAGAGCGGTGGACTGTAGTGGAAACATCATAGTAGACATCCATAGGTCGCTGGTTCAAATCCAGCTCGAAGGAGGTTTCTTTTTTTGTCCACCTCTGCACCTCCTGCTTATACATATTATGTACCATAGGGGTTTCTCAAAATTCGCGCCTGCGGAGTCCAGGGCAGTCTACGGAAATGTTTGAAAAGTGTCAAAAAAATATTGAAAAAGTGGGTTTTGATTTTCGAAGATATGGAGGGTCGAAGGAAGGCTTTTCTCAGCATTTTTCTGAAACCTTTCAAGCATTTTATCAAACTGTCCTGGTCTTCGAGGGCGCGAATTTTGAGACACACCCCTGTATACTTCAAAAATGATGAGCATTAGTTGGTTTGCTTGTAACTTATTTTGAAGCATAAATAGTAAGACCTGCGTCTTGCGATAGCTCAGTTGTTGAGGTGGTAGACCGTAAAAAAAATCCTTCGAGCCGGATTTGAACCAGCGACCTATGGATGTCTACTATGATGGTTTCCACTACAGTCCACCGCTCTACCAACTGAGCTATCGAAGGTGTTACTTGTGCTTTAAAATAAGTTTGACCCAAATGAACTCATGGCACACTAATCATTTCAGAAATATTTAAATATACAGGGTGACTTAGGAACACCTTTCCAAATGAAAGCTAAGATTTCTTTACTTAAGCGATGACAATTGACGTAATTTTTCCCGACCTAACCCACACCGTTACGGAGATACAGCCGCTCAGAGTTGACTAGTCGATAACAGGTTTCAATTTTTATAATACCTATATACTTACTAGGCTACCGCGCGGTAGATTTTATCGAAACTCCGCTAATACATATGCCGTATGCTGTGTGAGTGGCAGCACTGACAGCTCAAGTTTGAACAAGATAGCTCAAATGTTCTAGTTCTAGCTCTTGAGATATATAATTGAAAACTGTTCTCAGCTGGTCAAAATGAGAGGGCTGTATCTCCGTTATAGCTGTATACAAGTTAGGTTGGAGAAATCAGGTTCAATCGATATCATTTGAGTCAAGGAATCTAGGGCTTACGTTGGGCAGGATGTTCCTGAATCACCCTGTATACCTACCTGAACGACGAAACAAAGCAACAGAGATCTTGAGTTTTTGTCCACGTTGAATTTCGCAATAAATAGGATAATAATAAACTAAACCAACTGTACCTCCTAGTCCTCCTGCTACTCTGCTTATTTTGAAATTATTTGAATTTCTTTTATAGTGTGATTCTGTAAAAAATACTAATAAACGGGCTTACATGTAAAAATACCCATCGGCCATTGGCTGTTGCTTGGGTAATAACAGCGTAACAGAGCCTTGTGCCTCGATCAACAGAACAACTAATGTTGTTTTTTAGAGAATCGCATCATTAATTAAATTGAAAACACCTAGGTACCTACTCAGGTAGGGGGTAGGCGGGTAGGTGTTGAAAGTAATGGTCTGTTATTATAATTAATAAGCACCTGTGGGCAAAATGAAATGAATACTCGAAAAATAATTGGGAAAAAAAGCTTCATTTATTTTAAAAGCCTCCCCAGAACTTCGCCAAATCGAACGGGATAAATTGTTTTAAAGCGAACGTAACACCTCCGATAGCTCAGTTGGTAGAGCGGTAGACTGTAGTAGTGAAATTATGATAGTGGACATCCATAGGTCGCTGGTCAAAATCCGGCTCGAAGGAATTATTTTGGGCAGGGCCGGCGTTACAGCTTTTGGCGCCCAAGGCGAAGTTCTGTAATGCACCCTTTTATGAACAGGAAAATAGCATCTCAAGCGATTTTTATTTTAATTATAACAGTAATTTTGATAATAATTGAAAATTGTACAAATTAAGAGTAAAAAAGCGCCGCAGGCGAAATTTTTTCGAGATATTAGAGAGATAAAGGGCGCCCAGGCCCTCTCAAGCTTGGCGCCCGAGGCGGTCGCCCCGCTTGCCACACCTTAACGCCAGCCCTGATTTTGGAATTTTTTGAAGCAAAACAAATAATTGCTAACTATTTTTTCGCAAGCCCATATGAAACCATCTTTTTTATAGCTGCAAATAATTTGAAATTGAAAAATTACATCTTAAATTTCTTCATTCATACATAAATCTAGGTACTTGATTCGGTCAAGAACTATTGAAATAACGTAGAATAAATAATAATCTTCTCCACTATTTTTTGAAACGGTTTTTTACTGCAGTTCCGGCTTTGTAAATAGTAGGTATAAAAGGCAAATTTCAAAAATGTTAGCAAACATTTTTGACACATGGGATGGAATGTAAATAACGTTAGGCGCGATTCAGTTTAATCAATACATTCTTGAACATGGCTTTTATACCACATATTTACTATGTAGAAATTGCAGTAAAAAACCTCAACTTGTATCTCTTCTACAAGTACCTACCTCATGGATCCCTGCATGTGATTCAACTATTAAGATACTTACTTGTTTTTTTTTTTTATAATTACTAACGCGTAGGTACTTTTATACTTTTCAGCAGCTGGGCGTTTTACTACTTCTTGCCGTATTATTGGATTTTGGAAGGACCCCGTTCTACAGTAATTGTGGTAATTTTCTTTTCGTATTTTAATTATTGCTTGCTCGCTCAATTATTTTGCTGTCGTTTCTTCCAGGTTTTTTGTGGTTAACTACTCCTGTATTTTTGCAGGTCAACTTACTATTTCTCATTAACATCATCCGTGTGTTGATAGTCAAGCTGAGAGAAAGCCAAACAAATGAGATAGAACAAGTGAGGTAAGTTGTTTAATTTTCTCGATTGCTTATTCTTTTGATAAGTCTGAACCAACGCAATATCATCTGGCCGTGCAGTCCGGACACAAAAGGTGATTTTTTGACCTGCCCGAAGTTACTATAAACTTCACCACCTGTCACTTCGTGGGCGCAGCCCTCTTGAATGCCGGCATTACAGTGGAGATGCAACGCGCGTGAACCGCAAATTTGAAATCCAGTTGTCAGTTTTCAAGATGCCACTCAACCAACAATACCAACATAATGCCACTCGTTTTCTCATTTGAAGAAAATCAGAAAAAAAAGGACGAACGGAATTTGAATCGAAGAATTTTTTTGTGAACAATAACAACTTCTGAGAAGAATAACATCGCAGGTGATCTGCTCCGTAATGGCGGCCCGAAAGTGGCGCCATCTACGTGGTGTTGTCTATAAGTAAGTAGTCCGTTTCAAAATAAATGGAACTACCTCTCTATACCTGCATTAACCGTGAACTCATAAAGCCAGCGGTCCACTCAAACAAGCATTGTGGATTGTTTAATCACTGGATTGTATGATAGACAATAATTAGATTGCCAGAACAACCTAAACTTTAAATTGCTTTATCGCACTTATTACTTAGTCGATTCCATTTATCTTGCAAAGTACAAGTACAAGTACAGCATTGGCGGCAGAGTGGACTGGAGCACTGTGGAGTAACTTGTGATATGTGACATCAGGACAAAAAAAAAACAGCCTCACAGCGCATCTCCATTCCTGATCCTTGCATTGTTCACCGTAATAGTGATTATTTTCCGTAATTTTTCACATACTTGTCGTAAAAAACATGCCCATCTACAGTTCTTCTACCAACATTCACATCCCCCCTCCCCACCTCGAACAACAAAGTCGGAAACAAACACATTCCTACACAACACATGCACGCCTAAATTGTTTGAAATTACTATACAGGTGTCCCGAAAATACACCGACAACGTTCTGGGACAGCTTCCTCTCATGAAAACAAAGACAAAAGTTCCCATGATCATGGGTCCGAAAACACTTCCTGATGGTGTTATTTTTACCCCCACACCTCAGCCTGACCCACCCCTGGTAAATTATTTTGAAATCAATCTTGCCTCATTTTGTTGGGCATAAGAAGGTTAGTGGAGGTGAAAAGTGTAACTGATTTCCCTTGATTGGTTTCGGAGATATTAAATAAAAACCATCTTCAGGGTCCCACCTTTAGGGGTCTAAAGCTCCATCAGAAAGCGTCTCCGGACCCATGTTCATTTGAAGTTTTTTTCTTGTTTTGATGAGAGGAAGCTGCCCTAGAACGTTGTCGGTGTATTTCAGTTACTTTTGATCTTTTCCAGAAAAGCTGTCCGTGCCGCAATTTTTCTGCTGCCTCTACTGGGGATCGCCAACATTTTCTTCTGGGTCGACTACCGCTTCACTGAAGCATGGAAATTCGCATTCTGGTCTTACACAAGCTATTTTCTCAATACTTTCCAAGGATTCTTTGTCGCAGTGCTGTACTGTTTCCTCAACGGCGAAGTCCAAGCAGCCATAAGAAACAGTTTTTACGTGCACATGTCCTTGAGGAAGCACGATTATGCTCCTTGCCGAAACTTCACGCTAGTGTCCACAGCACCCGAGCCAGAGCCACCAGTTCTTCCCAAGTAATTTCAATTTTTTCTGTGCAGTTTCCATTTTATGAATCTTGCGCAAATTTTCAGTGGAGATGGACCGAGATGGATCCAGCAGTGCCTCCAAAAACTGGGGAGGTCCGCACATGACAAAGATGCCAAGTAAGCAATGCTGTGATTCAGTTCTGAGTGTTTTTGTGACTAACTTTCATATGTGTATGTTGTTTCGCAAAGCATTTGTGATTTAAATGGACGGAGGAATACTACCATCGTTCCGATGGTTGAGACGAAACCTATAATCTCAAGGTTTGTTCTAACCCTCGACTGTATGGCATGCATGACCTTTATGTCAGATCCTTTCTTGTTGAAACCAAGATCAACAAATTAGCAACCAATATCGCCGGTATTAAAGTAACGACCTTGTTGTAGTAGAAAGTTTTAGCAAGCTTAGCCTTCACTGATTTGGAATAGAGACAATGAATGCCTCTGATAACCAAACTATGCTAATCTAACTATGCTAACCAAACAATTCCCAAACGAAAATTTGAAACAAATGTCTTGTTTCTTGCAGCATAAACGTCGACGATTATCCCAGACTGTCAAAAGAGGATACTGACATCACGATACCAGACGAACGGGATTCTGAGTAAGCATTAGACACATTTTCAAGTTTGTGATTATGATGAAAAGATAAGTGAACACAATTTCAGGACGAGAGTTTGACACATCCAGGGACGAGTTAGCAGAGCGCTTCCTGCACAACTGACATAAACGTAAAGTGCTAGTTACTACCTACAACGTGAACGTGTTTGTGCAAATTCCACACAAAAGAACAGAACCTAGCTAGTTAAGCAAATTTTTTAAGCATTTTATACTGCAAAGGCTTCTGTTGGAATCATTAGAGAGCATGATGATCTCAAAAGGAGTTTTTCATGAACAAGAGAAATGAAGATATTTAAAAAGTATGTGTATTTTTTTAATGTATACTTACCGCCTTACTGTTGTTACAATGTCATTCCTAATGTAAGTTTAGTTTGTAAGTCGAATGTCCCTTTTGCCGGTATATTTTTGTAATTATTGTTTTCATTAGATATTAGATGTAAGAACCAACTCTAACTAAAGCAGGTACCTATAAAATACCTACGCGATCTCTGTGTTGAAAGTTGAAAGACGAAATAAAAATCAGATCATGTCCTTTTGCTGCACAACACATCCAACATACAAAAAATGTTTAGGATTTTGCCAGATAGTGTTATTTCCAACCTTCCACCATCAAGTCCAAAGTAGATAAAATGCTACTTTACAAAAGAAATTTTTTCATATTGAACGACAAATCTGTTTTGAATATTATTCAAGCTTTTTCTGCCGGCAAATTCTCCTGTCGGCCGAAGCTCATTCTTCTTGTCTAGCTTAGCATTTTAAATGAATAATTCAATGGGTGTTTTGCTACCGAGACTTTTTAAGGCCCCGGCATATTTTTGTACAATATAATCAGTAATCACAGAAGTAATATTGACACCTCGATTGACACAAATAATTATTGATGACAGTGATGACACAAAAACTCCTTGCTTTCGGAAACAGATTTTATCAGATAATGCATGGTTATTATTATTAAATGTATAGCGTGGACTCATAAAACAGGTTGTACGTGGATATCCTGGTGAAATACATACCAGTTGATCATTTGAAAACTATTCACCTGTATTAACTCCCGATTTCAAATGAATATTCCTTGAAGAAAAAAATGGCATTTAGTGCGTTCAACCCTAGTGTGATTCTAGTGAGCTTTAATTTCATAAATTTCTCCTGCTTCTGCTTGGCCAGACTCCCGCCTTCTGGAACCACACTAGAGTTGAACGTGCTACGTACCTACTATACCTACTTTGTTGCATTGAATTAAAGGAAATCAAATTTCCTTTTTTGAAAGAGTATTTTAAAAATGCAACATCCTCCTTTAGTAAATTGGGCAAAAGCGGAATTCTCTTCAATTTGATGTAGGTATCACAAAGTAGGTGATGCCATTTTAAATTTTGGAGTTGGAGCGGAGGAAGTGAACGGTGAATTTGGGTAGCACTTTTTTCACTAATAATTCTCTTCTTCGATGTACCTAATGCAAAATGACTTTGATAACAACTATATCAAAGAAAACTGGAGGATTGAGAAATAATTTATTAATTTGGACACTTGAGAACTTGAGGCAAACGAGACCTGGGTTGAAAATCTTGAGAATATTTTTTTAAGAGAATTCAATAGACTACTTCGTTTGGGCAGGTGCGCATGCTTGAAGGCTCCAAATTTTGAAAACTTTCGTACACCTATCAGTTGAATGGCAACGCTGCATGCTCTGTCTAGCCGCCTAACCAACAACTGGTTCCTGGCATCTCTTCGTAGCTTCTTTGAACTTCCTTCTCGGTACAGCCATTTTCAACAAGTTGTGTTTTTTCGTCAAAGCATGAGCAAATGAAATGTAGGTCAGGTAGAAACGAAAAGAGTCATCATAATTGTCGCAAGTGACAGTTGGCGCCGATGTCTTGTTGTTTTGAGCGCTGTTACCATTTTCGTTGTTCCTGAACTTCCACAAATGATCGTTGAACTTAATTTCAATGAAACATTTCCTTTGAATATAAAAAATGGTATCTAACATTCAACCAAATTATTTATGGAATTTTAGGTGCACTACCATATTTTTTAGTGTTCATTTTCAATATCGGTGTACGAAACTATGAAATTCGCGCCATACATGCGCACTAAAAAAAAACGAAACGAAGGGACCTAATTTCTTCAGTTTGATGTATCACGAAGTAAATGGTGCCGTCTGAAATGTTGAAAGTTGGGGTAGATGGGGACGAAACAGTTGAAGATAGAAATTCACCATTGTATGTTTCAGGTGTCTCTTCGATAAGAACGGGATAGTTTCAAAATGATCACCCGGTGTTATATTTTCAAACGAAGTCCATTTTATAATATTATGAGTAGGTATCTACTCGTATCTATGAGTAGATACCAAATGAAACGCATGGAAAGTGACATGTTTCGCATTGAGGTTCAAGTTGATCTGCGAGGCGTAGCCGACGCCCAAATTTGTGAAATTGACATTTTTTGTTTAAACTCACCTAATTGTGTGGAATTTGTCGGTTTTTTGGAAAATGGTAAGAAAATATCAATTTGAGTTAACAGTCTTTATTGATCAAAAAGTAAGTATATAACTAGTCCCAGGCAAGGATGATGGTTTGATGGTTATTATGATATAGCAGGTACATATTATATACTGAGGTTATTGAGAAAGAATTGTATAGCTAATTCGCCAGATAGGTACTGAACTTGAACTTCATTTTTCCAGAATATCCATACGTCTCCCCGCAAACTTACGCATTACTTATGTATGAAATGTAAGTAAATTAGACAACAGTCAATAATTGTATGTAGAATGTTATAAAGATTATAAAAATATCAATTCATTTCACAAAAGATTTTCACTTTTTTTTCTCCTATAGCAATGTTTTCGACTATTTCGCCTGTTATGTGACCAAAAAATATTTGAGCCATATACCTACATAAATGAAGAACATTCTATAAAACTTGGGACAATAAAATTGTACAATAATGAAAGAAATAAGTGATTTATGAAAAATCATTAAAATATCTTGATCTTAACTAAATAGTTGCCTGTAAGAAAGTAAATTATTAAACAAAAGATGGCGTAGAGATATGTACTTCCTTATAAATAATACAGGTAGGTAGATGCCTACATACATAATTCAAATGGTCATGACACGGCTGAAAGAAGTTGTTTAAAATAAATTGTTCTGAACCTAAACAGGAAGGTAATATTCCAATAATAAATATCTCTATATCCTAAAGGCACATGATTTGCTCTAAATAATTTCAGAAAGAGTAAAAAAATGAGCCAACAAGTCCATAAAAACATAAAACAATATAAGCTGATATCAAAACCCGCCTGCAGATTTAAAGCTGCGGTATAAAGGTAGGAATGGAAAGACCTGTTTTCCCGCATTCCATCTACGCGATTTTCAACCTTATGACAAGCTAAAATAAGGACGAACCAATGGCTAATTGTTACAGCCACCACCACACTGAACACCTCAGTGACTCACGCCAGGTAAGCCAAGAGCTACTTAGTCAACCACCACCATATACACCTGTTGCGTCCGGCAACAAAAATGGCTTAGTATAATGTCGTGAAGAGAACCCTCCAAAATGTGAAAGACAACCCGAAAAAAAAACATAAGTTTTCAACATCACAAAGTTCAAAAATTTTCAAAAAAAAAAAATGTTCCGCAGCGCAGTGCTTCTGATAGTGCTGTGGATTTGTGTGGCGGAAGGGCAACTGACACTCAACGGGGTCAATTGTGGTCAAAAAGTGTGCAAAAAGGGCGACTACTGTTCGGATTTCGACCGAACTTGCAGACCATGTACGGATATCTGCAACAGTTCAACGCACAATTACGATGCAAGCCTGTGCATGAAGGATTGTCAAGGTAAGTTAAGGTGACATCTAGGATAGGCAAATATTTATTGAAGCCAAAATTGCGTTTGGATTTTATTCTGTAATGTTCACAACATGACCGGAATAGGTGTAAGCACAATATCGCCTAAATACTAAATACACAAAGTACCTACGCAATGAACAATATAAATTGTTGGAAAGGCATAATGGCGGCGCGAAATCGTGAACGTGGTTATCTACCCACCTACGTTTCGCCTTCATTAAAGTCATTGAAACAATATGATTTCGAAAGCCGCAAAGTTACCTGGAGAATACTCAATGACAATCATGATTAAAAATCAATGAGTTTTAGAAAAGAGGTATTCAAATTTATGTAAAAAGCTTATGTAACACGCGCACCCTATCGTTTAAATATACCTCACTCGGTATTCTTTGAAGGGATGCACCGCGTGATTACTGATTAGATTGAGAAAGAGGTCATATGTAGGAGATAAAATTGTAAACATAAACAGTCTGTGCAAGTCTAAACCAGTCAAAACAAACCCCGACTAGGTCGGGGTAGCTCAGGTAGGCTATAGGACACCTGTTGCGTACTATTTGTTATTTTCACGGCAGACACGGCAGAAGCCATCATCGAGCACAATAACAATAATTGCGTTATGGGATCTGAGGGAGACAGAAGTTAGGTAGGTACTGATGTAGTGGCGAGACTATGAACGATTGAAGGAGATTTAATCCTAAGGAAATTCCCCTGCGAAATAAAATGACGATTTTGAGAAAAAATTCGTGTGTGTAACGCAATTTTAACCTTGACGTCAAAAGACTGCAGTATACAAGGTGACTGATTGATTTTTAATGTTGTTCGAAAATTGATTGGCTAGTAAATTATTCCTCTCAAACTATCACTTTTTGAACTAGACCAACGACTAGACCTAATACCTAAACACCTTTTCTAAAGCCTAATTGCCTTTGTTCTCTATTCATTAGCACTCCTGTTTCGGCATGAACACATAATGCCTACTCATCAAAAGTATGTAAAGAGCAAAAGAAATGCGTAGACTGAACGTTTTCTTTATACCTAACCCCTGGTTGCACCAAAAAAATTAATCATGAAATAGCTAATTAAGGATTTTCTCTCGTGAATTCAACGTCATTGCCAGTTGACCAAAGAAAATGCATACCTACAAGCTGTTGTAAACTGATCATGTTTCAATTTTTTTTTTCGTGAAACTGCGTTTTTCATTGGTCACTACGCTATATAATTAAATGCCCAATCAACTATTTCATTATTAAAGTTTTTGGTGCATCTGGCATCTGGGGGTAAGAGTGCTTATGAAGAGTGCAAAGTACACTATACATACCTAGAAGGCATGTCATCCAAATTGTTCCAAAAATTTTTGTTAGTTTGTTTTGGTAGCGGTAGCGCATCCGCCATTATTGAAGGTTTGGTGGCTGATCGAACGTTGAAGTCTTCAACCTCACCTTGTGAATAAGCTCGGTATCTAATCTAAATTACTACTACTAACTAAAGGTGCGTTCAGTCAACTTATTTAGCCGCAAGTTTTAATTTTAGTCGCAAGCGTAGCGACGCCCATTGGCTCTTATGAACCAGCCTCCTCGGAACAGCCAATAAGCGATGCAGCGCTTACGGCTAAAATTGAAATTGCGGCTAAATAAGCTGACTGAACGCACCTTGTAACAAGCATCTCGATTTAGTTGGTATGCTTACTAAATGCAAGACGTGTGTCGCATAGCATGTGAAATACGAACGATGGTGCCGTCCATGCGATATTGGTGGTCGTTAAAAATCCATCCAATCCGTTCGGCGAAATTTCCAGTATAGTGGAGAAAAGCATTCACCGGCGTCGGTGTAAGGCCTCATAGGTGGATGTTAAATAACCAAAAAAGAAAAAAGCTACTGGCCAAGTTGCTTTCCACAACGTAGCGCATCCGCGATTTGTGTAAAGGTTGGGCGCCTCATTGAGCGTTGAAGTCTCTCCATGTTCATCCTGTGTTTACCATTCCAGGGTTATTTTATTTGTTGTTTATGGCATTAATTTATGCCTCGTGGTTGACTAGTTGAATATCATCAGAATAAATCAGGATAAATTAGCCATATACGATCCACTAGGTACTCGTAATTCCTCAATAAATGATCCAATACAGGTTTCCTAAATTGAGCGTCTCTTTCTGGCCCGTGACGTCACGTTCGATTGCACAGTAAATCGTCGCAGTCATAGTGTGCCAACATTGCCCCGATTCCGTAAGCCGAACGTGTGTTTTGATCATTTGATGGTGTTATTATTGGTATTTATACAGTTTTTACAAGTAGTTATGCTAAATAAATGTTGTGTGCCACTATGCAAGTCCACAAGTTATACAGTGATGGCCATAATACCTACACCATTAAAAGTATTAAAACTGGGACTTGAAACACGCACTCTGCGTGCTTTCTGGGCACGTCCATATATCGTTGATATATCCATTACAAAAATAGTTGTATCCGCGCATCAAATGCCTCTCTGGCAAATTCTTCTATGCGAAATATTTATTTGCAATATTCATTGAGAAGTTCGTTATATTTTTAGCGACTTTCCCAGCATGGTTGGCTTTAGAATTCAAAAAATAAAACGCACTTTCAACACGGCGGAGCAATGTAAATACAAATGGCGCGATCACTCATGGCACACTGTGCCCAGAACGTGCCGAAAACAGCTGCGCGGAATCGCGGGATTCTCCATCTCTCTGTTGAGGAAACCTGTATTCTGGTTTGGTTTCAGTTTTTGTCCTAATGTGGCTGTTTTCTTGTGAATAACATCCTCATATTTTCAGTTGCCATACTAATCTACCTCCTAGTGGCGGGGTTAACGGCCAAAAATGGAATGATCTGTGCATTTTGTGATCAAAGCATGAAATTTGGCATACGTGTTCAGAAGACCCTCCTTTGCAATTCCAGATGTGGCGCCACGCAAGATTTCGCACCACAGGCACTGTATTGCGGTTGATATACCTGCTAGGGGTAAATTCTGCAAAAATGGTTCCTGGCCGGTCTCTGGAGCGCAATTCTGTACTTGCCTACCGACAACTATCGGATCGGTAGCTAGGGTGAGAACCAATCAAATTCGCTCCTGCCTAGCTACCGACACCGACAAGTGTCGGTAGGAGAGTACAGAATCGCGGCCCTGGTACCGCAGTCGGTATTTTTTAGTTCTGTTTAACTGAAACTACATGTAGAAATGAGTGAGGAATGCATTTTCACAAGCAAAGTTCCAAATGCTGCCTTTATACGTTGTTTTAATACATTTTAAGGCCAACTTTGTTTTAGTACAGGAAACATGGTGAAAAAATTGCCAAAACTTCGGCAAAAATATGAACGTTCTGAAAATTTGACATTCTGTCCAGAATTATGTGCCTTACTACATATCTAAAATTGACAAAAATTGCACCCCGAGGCTTCGAGTTATTGGAGGGGGGGTAAAAAATTGCAACTCACAATTAAAGGTATAGAACCCGATGGAACCCGTCAATCCAATGGATGCAAATTCGTCGTAGTTCGGCGCATCACATCCCGTTGATACAATTTTGGCACAAAAAGTGTCGATCATTATTGAAGGGGGGTCGCGGGGGAGGGCGAAACTCGGCTGGGTGGCTCTTTTTCTTCCTGGGCCATGAAGAATCGATCACGACAAGATTGGTATCTTTTGCGACTAAATTCAATGTCCTGAACTTGAATCCGTTGCATAAATTTTGACAAAAACAAGTTCAAACAAGTTGACTTGGGAGAACCTGTTTTTTCTTTGACAATTTTCACAAAACTTTTTTTTACTGTTAGAGGCATTCATCTTTGAAAATATTTCAGAGGCCATTAGATTGAAGATTGAACTGTATTCTTCACGAAAATCATCCATTCAATCGGTAACTTTGTTTTCCGAGATAGAAAAAATCGATTTAAACTTTAGTCGGCACAGCCCGTCGTCTACTACTGACCAGAACACTACACCATGCATCTTTAAATGAAAATAGCCCAAACTATCTGAAAAATTATAACTCATCTTTGAAAGTTCGAGGATCTGTGCAGAACTGAATTCCCTATAACATAAACAAAATCGTCATAAATCGTAATGCAGGGTATTGAGTTATTACTTGAAGGAGCATGCTGTAGTGTTCTGGTCATTAGTAGACGCCGGGCAGTGCCGACTAAAGTTCAAATTGGTTTTTTTTATGTCGGAAATCAAAATTACAGATCAAATAGATGATTTTCGTTAAGAATACATTTCAATCTAATGGCCTCTGAAATATTTTCATAGATGATAACCTCTAACAGTAAAAAAAAGTTTCGTGAACATTTTCGAAGAAAAAACAGGTTTTCTCAAGTTAACTTGTTCGAACTTGTCTTTATCCAAATTTACACATCGGATTCAAGTTCAGGGCATTGAATTTAGTCGGAAAAGATACCAATCTTGTCGTGATCGATTCTTCATGGCCCAGGAAGAAAAACAGCCACCCAGCCGAGTTTCGCCCTTCCCCACAACCCCCCTTTAACAATGATCGACACTTTTTGTGCCAAAATTGTATCAACGGGATGTGATGCGTCGAACTACGACGTATTTGCATCCATTGGATTGACGGGTTCCATCGGGTTCTATACCTTTAATTGTGAGTTGCAATGTTTTACCCCCCCTCCAATAACTCGAAGCCTCGGGGTGCAATTTTTGTCAATTTTAGACATGTAGTAAGGCACATAATTCTGGACAGAATGTCAAACTTTCAGGACGTTCATATCTTTGCCGAGGTTTTGGCAATTTTTTTACCATGTTTCCTGTACTAAAACAAAGTTGGCCTTAAAATGTATTGAAACAACGTATAAAGGCAGCATTTGGAACTTTGCTTGTGAAAATGTACTCCTCACTCATTTCTACATGTAGTTTTAACTAAACAGAACTAAAAAATACCGACTGCGGTACCAGAGATCGGCCAGGAGCCATTTTTGCAGAATTTACCCCTAGCAGGTATATTAACCGCAATACAGTGTCTCTGGCGCAAAATCTCGCGTGGCGCCACATCTGGAATTGCGAAGGAGGGTCTTCTGAACAAGTATGCCAAATTTCATGCTTCGATCACAAAATGCACAGACCATTCCGCTAACCCCCCCCACTATTCTTGTAAATTCTGTCGACGATTTAGGATGTAACTTCCGTCTGCATTTTATTAGTTGTTGACCTTCAGCTTGTAAGTATACTTTATTCAGTTGTTACTTGGGTCAGGATTCCTCCAATACATCTTTTACTGGAATTTCGGAAAAAAAATAGGTTATGGCTATCGCATCTGTCCACGTAAAAGCACATCAACATCATATCTAGTTCAAAGAGTGACATGCCAAATCAAAATACGGGAACGGATATAAGTACTGGTAAGTATACCGAAAGCTTTGATATCGGAGGTTTCACCTTTTTATCTTCTCCCTTATTAGTCCCTCCCTTGCAAAGAGTCACAAGTCGTTTGAGTGAAAAAGTTCATTTTACCAACAATAATTTATGTATAGACAATACAAATAGAGAAGACCATATGTTATCACTACCGTCGTCACGGATATTGGGGCATCAAAAATCAGCCAACCTTTTTTTTAAATGATTGTCCCGCCTGGTTCCTACGCAACCGTACAAATCCGTGACGACATATGGTCTTTTCTATTTGTATTGTCTATACACTACTATAAAGAAGAAAAGCGAACGTCAATACCGATGTGTGGTGATTATTGTCACACATTTTTATTTTTAGTAGAGATTATTACATACAACGCCCTTGATTATTAGACCTACAAGGATAATATTCACTTATCTAAATCCCACTGTCAATAGCAACGGAATAAAATTCATGTAAACAACAAAATCTGACAGCTGTCACTTCGGACTTCTTTTATGTAATAATCTTCAAAATATCACTCGTGCTCGAGATTTTCCCAGATAATTTTGGCCAGGCGTTTCCCTCGGGCTGGTTGTTCCTAGATAAATGCCCTCCTCATACGGAGTCAGGCATTTATCGCTACAACCAGCACTCGCGATCGCCTGGCCATCGATGGAATCAGGAACTATATTGAAAAATAACTGACCCGTATTTTTTTATTCAGCCAAAAATCGTATCGTTTGGCCGCAATAAATAAACGAAATTTCTATATTCTGCCTATTTCTGACGTCATTTACACAGGCGGTATAGGCGGTGACTCGCTCTGACGTCAGAACTAGTTGATGTTATTTATTTATTGCGACCAAACGATACGGTTTTTGACTGAATAAAAAAACACGGGTCAATTATTTTTAAATGTAGTTTTCATTTCAATCGAAAAAAATTTTTAGTATAATACTCCATTACCTATTTCTACAAACTATTGAAGTAAAATAGATATCTAGATAAAATTGTAGGTATCTGATCAATATTCATATGTAGATATATTATATTATACATAGATATTGTATATTATATTATATACACACAAACCGTATGATCAAAAACTTTTCTTCTCTAGGCAGGCTGTGGCCTGGTCAAAATCAGCCTCGTTTGCCTGCCAATGACCAGACCACAGCCTGTCTAGAGGAGAAAAGTTTTTGACCATAATTACGGTAGGTACCTATCACAGCATAGTAGTAAATTTCAAGTTCAATTGAAATTGGTTCAGGTATAACTAAGTCCATCAGTTCTTCATAACTTTTTCAAGAAAAAGTATTGCAATTTCTCAAAACTAAAATTGGCGAGATTTGAAGAGAAAAATAAGAAACGCATCGTGAAAATTGATCAATCGCACGGCCGAATCTATTTTTTATGCCTATTCTAATCGGCAGAAAACTAACAATCATTTCCAAAAAGCTGTTGAGGTGGGTTCAGTCAGCTTATTTAGTCGCTGTTTTAGTTTTAGTCGTTGTCGTAACAGAGAAGAGCGTTCATACAGCAAGATTTAGTCGTAAGAATTGACCAATCGGAGCTCGAATGATACTGCGCGAACCTTCATCTTCATTCGGTCCGTGTTCATAATGGGTAGTATTAATATGAAAACTCGTAAAAAAATAAGCATAAATAAGTATTTGCTTCACATACTTAAATAGCTATACCGCTCATGAACCTATTGCGCATTCTGCTGCGCCGCGTAACAGAAGGAGTTAGAGAATGACGCCATCTTGATGGTTAATTTCCAGTGTATCTCAAAATACCGAGCTATATAGCTACCACAAAATATCCTAAGGCCCGTGAAACTGATCAAACCTTCTGCAATTTTACAATAGCGATCCAGTTTTCTCAAGTACCATCAAGTAAGTGTATTTAGTTTTCTTGAAACTACGAAATACTCACATCGAGTTGGATGGTTGGGAGTCACTGTACTCTGAGTAAACGAAACGTCAAGTGACTGCTTTTTGACAGTGTAAATAAACATCACGTAGTTAACCGAACTTTTGGATGCTGGAATGATCGCACACCTTTTCTTCACCTGTTGATTCCCACTTGATGTTATTAGTGTTGATTCCACGTACTTTGAGGGAGAAATAAAATAATGTCGTGCTTAGTCAAGTGGCCAACTAGCGAAGTGGTGTCAGTCCACACCACCCAAAGTCCCTAAATAACCATCAAGATGGCGGCGCCCATAATTACAGGTGTCGGACGTCTCTCTTGCGCGGTATAGCTATTTAAGTATGTGATTTGCTTACATTTATGAGGAGTACAACTCCTCTGAAATCGAAGCAAGTGCTTATGCTATTTTTTTGATTAATACATACAACCCATTACCATCACCATCCATGCTCATACCTTATACGCGTTGCAGGTATAATTGCAGGTAATTACGCAACCTGCAAGTCGGCATCTTACGACAAAGTTCGGAATTCTTACGACTAAAATTAAAACTAAAACTCTGTATGAACGCCGCGCATATGACGCGTGCTTTCTACTTTCAAATTTACGACAACGACTACGACTAAAACTAAAACCAAGCTGACTGAACCCACCTTTACCGCTGCGGCTTTTCGTTCAGGAGGAGTTCAACTACAAGACGGACAGCCGGACTGACTTCAAAGCGCGGCTAAAAACGTAATCTAATTTCCTATGAAATTTATATGTATGTATGTATGTATTTGTTTAATTCATTGTTTACATAGTTAACTTAGAATAGTATTGTAACTAAATCAATTTAATTCCGCTCACATGTCTATGAAACTTGTAATTATTAGCATAATTATAATTCAAGTCCCTAGAAGCCAGAGTCAGCCAATTGAAAGAGAGAGGGAGAGAGAGAGAGAGAGAGAGAGAATTTAAGCGTTCCAAGCGTCAACATGCGAGTCATGTGCCGAGGGAAGTGTAGGCGTTGCCTGGAAACCAAACCGCATGGCCCCCGTCGGCAATCGAGTCAGAATGTCACCACCTTTTTTTCATTCTGGTTCAAAAAGAAACTAAATCAAACCACTTGTTTTCAGGTTATGATTTTTCAATTTGAAAATGCAAGTTGAAGAGTTTATGACTTCAAAAAATCTTTACTTGAAAACGCTGTTCGATTTTTTGACGCCAAGATAAAAATGTTGCAAGGCCTTCAGGATCATGTATCAGTCGACCCCTACTTCCATCTAATTTTTTTTAAGGGTGACCTGGCCACTTTGCCTCAGGGGATGAATCAGGAACACTATAAACTCATGCTAATCAAATGTCCTTGAAAAATCGACCTTTCTCGAGGATTTCTTTGGGAATTTTTCAGAGAAATCGGGGATGGGAAGCTGAACTGACACCCTGTGTAAACATTATTTGCATTCGCCAACATTAGGTACAAATATCCATATTTACTTTGAATTAAACAGATTAAACAGAAGACTGCGTAGTTACCAACCTGCGAACATCATAATTTGTTGAAGATTTACCTAACTCAAGTAAATATGCCTTTGTTAGGTAGGTTGTCAAAATTGGTTTAAAACGTAAACACAAGTAATTCAGTAAAGTTTGCAACGTAAATTACATAAAACAAAAACAACATATCATATGAAATGAACAAGCAACAAAACAGGTTCCTTTATGTTCCTTTTCGCCGCTGATAAATGCAAAGGCACTATTTCTGGTGACAAGTGGGTATAGATATAATGAACTGCATACTTGCGTTTATCAGCGAAGTTGAAAGAACAGAAGCCTGTCTTGTCCGCTAGTAATATCCAGTATGTGGTGATGGGAAGTTTGCGACCTCAAGGTACTTACGACGTAACGCAACGTATAACGTGAAAATTCCCCTGTAAAGGAGTTCCAAATAACAACCTCGTCAGTTTTCACGTTGAAAGTTACGTTACGTCGTAATGGGGAGTTTGCGTCCACGCGTATGTACGACGTAACGTAACTTTCAACGTGAAACCTGGCGAGTTTGTTATCTGCAATTCCTTAGTAACAGGGGAGTTTTCACGTTCTACGTTGCGTTACGTCGTACATTCAATGAAATCACAAACTCCATACTGTATGTCGTACGTACGTGTGCACTGTGAACGCAAACTCCCCATTATCCAAGTCGTTTACGTAATTTACGTGATTCACGTACGACGCGTACGTAGTGTAGTATGCTACATCGCGCTTCGAAGCCAAGCCACACACAGCGCGGCCCGTCTTTGGATGGGTGACCGCGACAATAACATGACACTTGGAGGCGAGATACCGGTGCCAAATCCCCCCTCGGCAAGGTTCTGGGCAAACCTTTCAAGTATCTCGCCCTAGGGATAGTGATGGGATGGGTGTTTCTATTCACTCCAATCCACTTTAAACTGTAGGCCCCCTACTCGTATTCAATATTGTTACGTATTTCGCGTACGGGCTCGATTATAATTGAGACGATCATTTTAAAACACACACTGTTTATTACTGCGTACTACAATAAATATACGCCAACAATAATCTATTTACTTGGAATATCGCAGATTACTACTTCGCTTTCTATCCGCTGTCTATCGCCTTGTATTCAATACTGACTGCGTAGGCTGAGGACGGTGCTTTATGCCTCCGATTAGTGTTCGCGAACTTTCCATCATCCTCCAGCAAATTCCACAGTGACCCACAGTGGCATATGGTTTCTAGACGACTTTCGAATAATCACACACCTTTCGCGTGCTTCCCGTGAGTGCTGGAATGCGGCGCCTCCGCCAATTTGGCTGATGTTTTCTGATCTACCGTTGAAATCTCCCCATTCAGTTCCACGGACAAAAGCCTACACGCGCGCTCTGGAAAACGCACCAGAACTCCGCACTTGCACACTGCGACCTAATGGGAAGAGTCTAGAAAGATCGCGTGCTATCCAGAATCGTCGTTCGTAACAATATGAATAGGCAGAGAAGGAAGCCAAAAATTTTATGGGTATGGCTTACAATCATACAATTTCGAATTTTACGTTCCAGATTTTCTGGCATAGGGCGGCCCAATATTACGTAGGTATATAAATATAACTATGCATATAATGCTGCTTATCGACCCAAAGGCGCCAGCCAAAAAAGTGAAATTTCACAATTTGCATACATATGCAGTGGAATTACTAACTTCAGCTGACAAGGACGCTTGGGTAAAATAGATATTCGTCTGTAATACCCCAGAACTTCAAGCACTCAAATTATTATTCATCGCCATCATCATGAAGAATTTGGGCGGAAACGGGAAGGACATTTGCGAGGACTTTACCTTGCGCTCCGGCTTTGCTTTCATAAGCAAAACCTTTGGCTTAGTTCAGAATAATCAGATTTCTCCTCAACTCATGTACACAGAATTTTTTTCACTATAATCTTCTCATAAAGATATTGTTATGTACTCAAGTATAATACCTATCATAAATAGTGAAAAAGGTATATAGGTGCTGTTGTAGTCGAAAAAATCAGAAGGGTCTGGGTCTGTTTTCCTTTGGCGCTATGATTCAATAATTTCATTCAGTAGCATGAAAAATGTCACATGATGCTCCACTGACAACATCATTTTTGTTTAATTTGTTTTTGTTGAATTATTGTGACTACGCCAAATCATGGGCTTCCTATTTAGACTTCAAAAAGATTATGTCTTCTGGGTGTACCTACCTAAGGTGGGTTTAGTCAGTTTATTTAAGGACGGAGTTGAATTGGTAAAATAAGGGTTGCGAAATCAATCCCTGTAGGTTTATGTATAGACCGAAGAAGTGTGACGTCACAACATGGCAACATGGCCGGCGGTTGACATTTTCTGGAGGCCAACGTCAAACGTGACATGATCGTGGGATGCACGGCACGTGGCATGCACTTGACGTTTCTCTGTTTGTGTTTGTCATGTGTTTGTCAAATTTATGCGAAGGTGAATAACGGAAATGGATATAACAAAAAAAGATTAATATTTTGGGCTATATCAGGTGGAGGAAATCAAACTATATTGCTATAAACTAAAAACTGCTAACTATAAACTGCGATCCATTGCTCTTTGCCTCTGAGCATCTCATGAACGAGATTGTCGACGGCAATTCTCCTGCCCAGTTTTTGTTCGAGGTCTTCTCGCTGCCTTGATGGACCGTTACAATGAAAACGAGCGTGTTCCGCGTTGTCCTGGCGCTGAGGCTTTTGAGGCTCCCCAGTATTTCTTTCATCCAACTTTGAACCAAGGCGTTCCACTGCCGTTGCCACTGCTCGACGAACTGCTCTCTGGCCTTGTTTCTGGTTTGCTGGTGGGCACTCCTAGGCTTGTTTCCTCTAATCGCAAGCATCGGGGCGAAGGGTGGGATACCCGAGAGGGCTCGTGCTGCATCATGCGGAATCGTTCTGTAGGCACTGGTGATTCTGAGTGCAGCTTTGCGCAGCTCTCTGTCAATGAGTTGGGCTATGTCTGGCCTTTTTGCAACCAAGTCCGCCTGTATGACGCTGGCTGTCTCTTAGGCTGGCAATTTCAGCAATGCTCACTGCCATTTTGCACTGACTTTTGTGACTTTTATGCCAAACACAACCAAACATAGAAACGTCACGTTCATGTGACGTTGGCCTCCAGAAAATGTCAACCGCCGGCCATGTTGCCATGTTGTGACGTCATCACTTCTCCGGTCTATAGACCGAAGAAGTGTGACGTCACAACACGGCAACATGGCCGGCGGTTGGCATTTTCTGGAGGCCAACGTCAAACGTGACATGACCGTGGGATGCACGGCACGTGGCATGCACTTGACGTTTCTCTGTTTGTGTTTGTCATGTGTTTGTCAAATTTTTGCGAAGGTAAAAACGGAAATGGATATAACAAACAAGATTCATATTTTGGGCTATATCAGGTGGAGGAAATCAAACTATATTGCTATAAACTAAAAACTACTAACTATAAACTGCACTGCGATCCATTGCTCTTTGCCTCTGAGCATCTCATGAACGAGATTGTCGACGGCGATTCTCCTGCTCAGTTTTTCTTCGAGGTCTTCTCGCTGCCTTGATGGACCGTTACAATGAAAACGAGCGTATTCCGCGTTGTCCTGACGCTGAGACTTTTGAGGCTCCCCAGTATTTCTTTCATCCAACTTTGAACCAAGACGTTTCACTGCCGTTGCCACTGCTCGACGAACTGCTCACTGGCCTTGTTTCTGCTTTCTGGTTTGCTGGTGGGCACTCCTAGGCTTGTTTCCTCTAATCGCAAGCATCGGGGCGAAGGGTGGGATACCCGAGAGCGCTCGGGCTGCATCATGCGGAACCGTTCTGTAGGCACTGGTGATTCTGAGTGCAGCTTTGCGCAGCTCTCTGTCAATGAGTTGGGCTATGTCTGGCCTTTTTGCAACCAAGTCCGCCTGTATGACGCTGGCTGTCTCTTAGACTGGCAATTTCAGCAATGCTCACTGCCATTTTGCACTGACTTTTGTGACTTTTGTTGTGAACCTCCAGAAAATGTCATGCCAAACACAATCAAACCTAGAAACGTCACGTTCATGTGACGTTGGCCTCCAGAAAATGTCAACTGCCGGCCATGTTGCCATGTTGTGACGTCATCACTTCTCCGGTCTATTACACCCTGTATTACTCCTATAGGTAGCGCGCGAGTGAGAGTCAATTTAGTCAGCTTCTTTAGCCGCATGGTTTCAACTGGCACAATTAACTTGGCACAACGTATGGCATGGAAGCCAATAAGAGATGCTGCGCTTACGGTTAAAATAAAACCACGGTTAAGGACGGTGTTAAATTAGTAAAATAAGCGTTGCAGAATCAATCCCTGTGGGTTTATTCCTTGACGAATTCTGACCACTTTGGTCTCCTTCGAAAGCTACAAGGATGTACTTTGATTTGAGCATTGGCATTGGCATTTCCAAAATCCAAAAATCAAAAAAAAAATGGATTTTGGAAATGCCAATGGGTTCAAACCAAAGTACATCCTTGTAGCTTTCGAAAGAGACCAAAATGGTAAGAATCCGTCAAGGAATAAACCCACAGGGATTGATTCTGCAACGCTTATTTTACTAATTTAACACCGTCCTTAACCGTGGTTTTATTATAACCGTAAGCGCAGCATCGCTTATTGGCTTCCATGCCATACGTTGTGCCAAGTTAATTGTGCCAGTTGAAACCATGCGGCTAAAGAAGCTGACTAAATTGACTCTCACTCGCGCGCTACCTATAGGAGTAATACAGGTGTCCACGGTTTAAGTGATGCTCTAACTAGTTGAAACCATGCGGGTAAAGAAGCTGACTAAATTGACTCTCACTCGCGTGCTACCTATAGGAGTAATACAGGGTGTCCACGGTTTAAGTGATGCTCTAACTGTAGGGTTGTATTCTTTGGCCAAATACAAGAAAATTCTTCCAATAATTTTTTTTCTTTCGCGCTTCAGTTTCCAAGTTACAGGGTGTCAAACAATTAGAAAATAAAATCTTTTTTTGCTATAACTTAGTAACTACAATTTTCACGAAAACCAAACTTGGTACTATTGATAGACTATTAATCAGCTTTCATTTAGGTTTTACCATTACTTTGTTGAAAAACCAGTGGCGAAGATATTAGGGTTACCCACCAATTTTTTTTAATTCCCCGGACAATTCTAAGCAAAAAAGGTACTTTTTTCCGAAGCTCTAAAGTCAACCATTTTCGAGAAAACGGCATTTCACGCTGAAAAACATGACAATCGATAATAACAATAAATTGACTGATAAGACTTTGTGAGCTGCAGTATTATTGAAAGTATTAAAATAACTGGAAAGAAGACTTATTAGAAATTATTGCTCTTGTTCAGTATTACTCACACTAATCACAAGATAATTTATTGAAAAATAAGTTAACAATTTTTTTTCCAATTTTTTGACTTGGAACTGGAAACTTCCAACGTTTCTTCTTTGTAACTTGGAAACTGAAGCCCGAAAAAAAAATTATAGCAGAAATTTTCTTGCATTTGGCCAAAGAATACAACCCTAGCACTTGAACCGTGGACACCCTGTATAATCAAGGAAAATAAGAAAGAATATCTATCATATATAGGAACCTATCTTGCTGAAATTTATGGAAACCTCGTGAATGTTGGCAAACACTGATAAAATATGCATTCCTACCTACTTAGTCACAATCAGAAAACTTTGTGTGATTCTATGTTATTAATAATTGGTGATTTTTTTCCGGTGTTCTTATACCTGGAATAGAATCAAATTTCCGCGACAACAACAATAAAATATGCATGTTATGGAATGTTCATCTTCATTAGTCATAGTATTAAAATAGTCGATAATAATTTCGAAGTGTACAATTATTATCTACTACAAGGTATAGGAACTTAGGTAGGTATAGTCCAAGGTGTATTAACATTTTTCTAGGTGTGTACAATAATTCGTGACGGCTTTCAAAATATTATTAGTTGTTGCACGGTTTTTCATTATGGCAATAATATTACTGACTGCTCAACTGATTTTTTTCTTTAATATAAGGATACCTACTTATTATAATCATAATGCCGGATACTTATGAGAATCACGGTCTTCCCATTAGTAATTTGTGGCTCATTGTCTGAACTAATGAATAAAAAAAATCAAATTCGAGTTGATGCTAGGTAGAGAAGGTACCTACGTATCAAATGATTAATTACCACAAACTGAATGTTATGAAGTCATGTTCTTAAGTTCCTGGTATTTCTTGTAGGTATTCCAGCCTTGTATGCATAACTACAGGCACATTTTTTTATTGTTCGCAGATTACCTTCACGAAATCCTGTACGTACGAAAAGATGACACCGATTCTTCGGCGAATCTCAAAGGTAAACTCTCAGATCTAATGGCGTTTTCGACTGGCCAGAACGGAGCCATTTTACCTCGAAAATTGCAATCTCTGATTGGGCAAGGATTTTTGAGAACCAAACAAATCCTCTGATTTTGAAGCCGAATTGGTTCAGTTCTAGTGACTCGAAAACGCTATACGCTAAGTCACGCGAAGTAAATATGTGAAAATTATTTTTACTTGCAGCAACGGTCCAAAGACTTTCCCACATGATAACAGTTATCCTCACCCTAGTATGTTTAATGCTAGCTGCATTTGCTGCCGTATTAATAATTCAAATCTACCGGTGGAAGAAGAAGAAAAACATCACATTAGCTACAATAAAAAACAAAATTTTCAACAAGGTAAAACTCTTCATGAAATATTTAGATCAACAGCTTTAATATGATGTTTTCAGTCTGAGTCTGACTCCAACAAAAATGGGCAAAAACCTAATGAGAAACCGGATTTTCGCTTGGATATTCCCACTAGTCCGTCCACTCAGTCCGACCACAGTCCAGTCACGGTGACTACGTCCATCAGTAGAAGACCAGCAGAAGACAGCACATTGGATTACGCCTACGATAATCCAGCAATGACTACTAGTCCGAGTCCTACAAATAATCAGTCCAGTCCTAGGTATTGAAGTTCAACTCTTGTATAAAACTGATTTTAAGTATATTGTTCTGTTTTGTTATGTTTTTGGTTATATTTTTGTTAGTGAGAAATTGAAGAAAAAACAATCAAAAAATGAAAATTATTTTATGTTATCAAAGCTTTAATTGTTCAAATTTAGACTATGTATACAAGCGTTACTTGTTTAGTGTGACACCTACTTAGAGATTAGTGTTTTGTCTCATAACTATTATACCTACATGTACCTAGGTACTTAGTCGTACAGATGGCCGCATTTAGCACAAGCGTCGTATAGGAAGGTAAATGTAGATAATAAGTTTTAGTCTTATAACAAGTCATGTCATGATGACAGAATACAATTATTTTCGGATTTTTTTTATTTTGGACTCGGTTTTATTTCGTACAACGTAGATAACTTCACGTTGCGTGAATATATCCATAAACTTTTTTATTGGAGTAATAATTAATGGCGAATTCACTTGGCTGCTCCAGTGCTGCTCGATCGCACTCGTTGTCAGGGAGCAGCTCATCCTATTGGAGTTTCCTTGGCAACGAGTGCGTCCGAGCAACACTGGGTCAGCCAAGTGAATTCGCCATAAGAAACACGATCGAAAGTATTCTGCAGTGTAGGGACCCATCTACTAATTGTACAGGGTGCGGCGCAGCCAACGGTCACATTTAAAATTTAGATTTCTCGGAAAGCACTGGCGCCATTTCAACCAAATTCATACCAAAGTGAAGAGAAAAGTATATATTCTCTTCAATATGGTGCGAGTCTGGTTACAATGGTGCCAGTACTTTTCGAGGAATCTCAGTTTCAACGTTGTCTGTTTGCTGCGCCGCACCCTGTTCAATAACAATTAAGTATTTTTTAACAGATAAGTAAGTTATTTAGTTACTTAGGAAACTGAAACTCCATCCATACATTACATTCCAAGTTAATTATTAGGATCATTTATTTTTAAGCAAACTACAGAACCAAACCCAATGTGTATCCTCGTATGTATCTATAATATGTACTTTATTGGTACTTGGTGTCTACTTCAAAAGACTATCCCCCACAGCGCTTCATGCTATGACAAATCTATGCTGTACACTGTAAAAAAAAATGAGAAAAATGACAACGGTTATGTGCTGCGCTACATTGGATGCTCTAATGGTTTGGTTCAGGTTTATTTTATTTATATGAGAAGGAGATTCCAGGTAATCGCAACAGTTGTCAGTAGAACTGGAGGTAGTGGACCGACAGGGTACCTATTTTTTTAAATAAAATTGAAAAATGAAGTGAAAGGGTGGACATCAAATTTCTACCTCTTTTTGTTCTAATACTGTTGTAGGTAGCAGCAAATGATGGTGGTTATAGATTTAGGCATGTATATAGAACTCCCAAAGTCCCAAAAGCCTTTCTTTGAGCAGCAATAATCTTAATAGCATGTAGGTATAAACAATAATTTAGAAATAATATTGGTAGGTAGGTACTTGCTTGCATAATATGGGCCGTAATAATTGATAAAGACTAAGCAAATGCTTAGGTATATGCTCCGAATTTCGTTGAAAAAAAACTTGAAAATCTTGATGACTTATGTATCTAGTTACCTCAATCTCTTTTGAATGTTTTCGCAACTTCCTATAAATCATCAGTATCAACCTAATTGTTTATTTTGAATTTCATTTCTGTATTTTAAGCATTTTTTAATTTTCAATACCGAGTTTTAAGCAAAACCATTTTTTAATTATCACGGCCCAGTACCTCTCATTATGTATTTAGGTAGACACTAGACTAGTACCTACCTACCCATGCCTGGTAGGTAGGTACCTGCCTGGTACCTTGTATCTGTAAAATAAGTAGGTAGACATTTATTATCAGGTATAGGTACTTGAAAAATAGGTAGGCATGTACTTACGCCCTTTTTGAGCAGCAATAATCTTGAATAATATATAATATAAAATTAAACATTAGATCTATGTAGGAATGTAGCTTCAAATTAAGTTCTTCATTTTGATTCAACTGCACTGTAGCTTCAACTTAGATACTCAATGAAATTATTATTATTGTGATATTAAATAATATTTTCCCATATGCTATACCTCCCTATGGCATTAGAGGTTCCACAGAATATGACAATAGACTCATTCAATCTTACAGAACATTACTTTGAATCCTTCAAAATTTTGATTCTTCCAAATAGTAGATGCCTACTTACAATTGGTAGGTTTTTTTTTCATTTTCTTTATATTCGGTTTGTTTACTATTTCTCACAAAATAATTTCTTGAAAGATACGGCGAAATTTTTTAGGTACCTAGCTACACAATAAGTTACTTCTTCTCAACCATCATCAGCAAGCACATCACTATAGTTTTACTTCTGTGATAAGCACGCAAAAGGTATCACGTCTGTGATAAAAAAAAAACTATTTTTCTCATTAAAATTTAATGTTTTAATTAAATTTTAATAAATCAAAAATTCTAAGCTAGTCTGTAATTTTTTATACATAGGTACATACATAGACCTAATTTTCAACATTCAGAATGAGAACATTCATTGTTTTATCGGTTCCTCTTCTCCCTAGTTAAATAACTAAGTATGCTTATAACAGTAATTTTTACAGTATTTAATGACTAGAAATGTCCATTAGTTAGGAAGAGAATGCTTGAATCGGTAAAAGTTTTTTGTCTTGAATTACATAAATAATAATTCACCTATATGTATTTAATTGATTAGGTTTTTACTTAATGTTACTATTATCGTAAGCAAAAAATTGACGGACAATACCTATAGTTCACACGGGTATAGTTGGGCACAGTTACTTGAGCCCAGTTTAGCAGGCTGTCAAGCCGACGCGACACTGGCCTAAGTTGAAAGAAAAAGATGTCTATTTCTTGTCAACGTGTAGATACTGTCCGACAATTTTTGCGCACCATATAGTATCTAACATTTTTATGTTTTATTTTATGTCTTTGTGTATTTTTGTTTTGTACATTTTATTTGAGGGGTCGTATTCACACCAACTCTTATTATTATCTTATCCGTCCAAAAATATGATCACATGAAAAGCTATTCATACCTTACACCTAATTGGTGTTGGTATAATAGGCATCATGTGTTCTTATGACTTAGAACTTATTCTATTATTAGTATTTTCGAACTTAGGTTTTTCCCTATATTAAACATATGAATAATTCAATAGGTAGTCTGTAAAAGAGTAGGTAGGAAGGTGCACCTACTTACATTACATAGGTACATACACCTACCTACACTGGCCGCCATTGAAATCGGGTCATGTCTTGAAGAGGATTTTTGGCAATATTCTAGTTGCGTAAAATGAGTTCTGCGCCATGCCTTTGAATAAGGATCTTGCACAGATATTTTTCGGCCCCGCCTTGTGAAGTGAACCCAGTTCACGAAGTGTAAATTTGTGTGATTCGATTTCTATGCCGGCCAGTGTATCTTTACCTATAACTTTGTAGATATGATTTCGATTTTTTTATATTATTATTGTTAATGATCTTTTGTCTTCCTGGGCATAGTACTTAAATGACGTCCATTTTATCGTTAGATATACATACTGCAATATATATTTAGTAAAAATTAAGAGTTGTTCAAAAAATTCAGGTCGAAATTTCAAGTAATGACTTGACAGTAAAATTTTAATCCGGATGTTGTTTTTTTTTCTTACCTATACCTGTAGGTATTTACGTTGTACACTAAAATCGTTCAATTTTCTAAGAGACAATCCATCAACAGGAAGGTAGGTATCTATACCCATCACCCATGCGGGTAATTCTTCGTATGTATCAAAATCTATTGTGACACGACAAATACGCCTTTATTTTCAGTTTTTTTTGTCTCCTCGTTTTTTTACCCGTCATTTCCATTATATTGTTACGAAACTCACTGAAGACCACAAAACACGCGAATGAAACACACCTGCACAATTGGCGGAGGAGCCGTGAACACCGCTGGCAGACTACACAGCAGTAAAGGACATCACACATAGAAATCCATAGAGACGTTAGCCGTAACAGCAAGAGAATGGACCACTCACAATCGGGTATCAATTCTTACCATGCAGTTTTATCTATCCTTGAAGCTTACCTGTAGCTTGTAGCCTGTAGCGTCGAAAAATACCGCCCTCTGAATACCGCAAGGTTGAAATTTTATACAGATACGTAGGTACTCGTACTAAGCTACGGACAGTCAATCGCAGACCCTTTTTAATCATCCCTTTTAGCGGGTGATTTTAAACTTGACGACATTTTTCGACACATTGTACGTCTCGTTAGATTTACAAATAATTTATCGCATATCGACACACTTCGAGCGAAATTTCGGCAATCACTTCAATCATCGAGATTTTGAGGTTGATTCTGATCAATATTGGATTTTTTGTAGCCCCATCCCCACGAAAAATACAACGCTGAAAGATCCGGAAACGCTCAGGCCAGAACTGATTTCTTCGATTTGTCGGGATAACCAATGTGCCAATGTGATTGTTAGGTATTGAATTTCAGTTACGTCACACAAGAAAGCTGAAATGCTACTTTCTCATTCGAATTTAAGAAAACTCATGTATAACATATTTGTTATTAACGAATTAAAACGTGACACTCTTAATTTGTCATTGTCACCTTTCAGGTACACCAATGGAGGAAAGAAGACCCTAAGGCAGGCGAGTCAAAATTAGGTAAGAGAAGAAAGAAATTTTTGTCGATGATTAATAAGAAGATACCAGGTGTTTTGTATGAAATGTTAATGAGCTACCTATATTTCTGAAATATTTCAAGATGTTTTGTTGAAATATCTAGGGTTTCATCGTTCTAGGGGCCCGGACTAGAAAAAAATGTGCCTCCTCTGTTATTTGGTCGAAGAGTATCTAGGTTCATTTTCTGACCGCATTTCTGAAAAACTCTTATCAATTTCAAAAAACTGAGGAAAAACACTTTACAGGATTATTCACAAGTTGTGACTTTCCTGTCAAGGATGGATTCCTTGGTCTATTGACGTATTATAGTGGGAGCGGCACGCAAAATGATACTGCATTTTGGAGTAGAGTAACGAGATTTTGCATGGGCGTACCTTATACCAGAACAAGCGATTTGAGCCGCAGCACTCCATATGTCGTCCCTTAGGGGGCCCATGGGGGCCCTCCAGGTTTTCAAGATGCAAGAACTTTCACAGAATGATAATTGAGTATCGTCATGTGTGCCATAAAAGAAGCTCACGAGTCTATTGAGAATGTTTTCATCAATTGTCGTCGTGTACCGTTGCGGACTTTTTAAAATGGACGACAGTTAACAGATTTATAAGGATTCTGGCCTGAACGTCGCATGACAGCAAGCCAACTCGTTGACAATGGCCGCATTCGTAAGTCACAACAGTTGTGGAGCACTTCCACGCGATTCGTCGAAATTTCAATTTTGACCAATGGCGTAGAAGTGCTCCACAACTGTTGTGACTTACGAACACGGCCATTGTCGTCCACTTTATTTTGGCCGCAACCGTACGATCCATTTCTCACACTTGAAAAAAAAATCTTTGGCAGCAGGTCAAAAAAATTGTTTTCATTTTTTCTTGTATGCAAGGAAACGATAAATTGATATGATTTGTTGCGTTCCCAACTGAATCGCATTCCGTAAGCCTAATTATGGAGAAAAATTTCTTGCAGTGGTATTTTCCAAAGAAGTGGTGACGTCTTCAGTACACCTTTTCCAGGAGCATTTCTTTCCATGTCCGCACTGGATATCACTCGAAATTTTTGCAGGAATAGAGACCTCGAACTCTTTTCTTGGTGATTTCCATGCTACATGACTCTGAAACGGTCAAGAAAGCCCAAAAAGAATTTTGTTCTGCTGGGCCGTCAAATTTTTGGCATGTTGATTTTTTAGTAGGGAAGACAGGCAGATGAATTTGATCTAGGTCAGGCAATTTGATTTCAGTGGAAAATAAACCTACTCATACCTAACGACTCTGCGTTTTGTAGTAGGTACATAGGTAGTGCAAAAAAACACGACATGGAAGTATATTTTCCACTAAAACCCAACTGCCTGCGCCTGCAGCCTACATTAAATATTGGTCCGCATCTATCCTACTATGAAATCGAAATGCCGCAAGTTGGACGGCCCAGCAGGAAAAATTTTTTTTTGGGGTTCCTTGGGTGTTTTAGAGTCATGTAGCGTCAAAATCACAAAATAAGGAGTTCGGTTCGAGGTGTCTATTCCTGCACGCAAAAATTACAAGTGATATCCAATGGGGACATAGAAAGAAATGCTCCTGGAAAAAGTGTAGGTACTGAAGACGGTCACCACTTCATTGGAAAATACCACTTCCAAAAAAATTTCTTCATAATTAGGCTTATGGAATGCGACTAAGTTGGGAACTCAACAAAACATATGAATTTAAATTAAGTTAGAGAAGAATAAGTTAAATTCTCAATTTCACCTCTTCATAATTCGAAGGATAAATGAGCCAATTTTGTTTTACTATTTTGTCCGTGCTCCGTCAACGTCTCCTCTCCCACAACGTACACCTACGGAAGGAAATCCGCCATTTTTCAATCACCCTGTATCTCGCCCTGTATTATAGGTTGTAAAATAATATACATACTTTCTAATTTTGAAATCTACGGAAAAAATTGTTCAAGAGAAGTTTTTTCCTTTTCAAATTATCTCAAAGGGCGAACCTCCAGTCAGTGGCGTATTTAGGGATTTGGGATGAGGGGGGCAAAGTGATTTTTTTTTCATAACGCAAGATACGTGAGAAGGAGGGGGGGGGGTGAAGAACAGAAGGCAGACCAAATGCCTCCATTCATCAATAAAAAAGATTTGGACTAATAGTAATTATTGTTTAGAAGGGTAGAACGTATTATACCTACATTTATTATATACATATTATTACGTATTATACAACCAGAGCCGGATTAACCGTAAGGCTGATTAGGCTAAAGCCTAGGGCCCGAAGCTCATTGGGGGTCCTTGAATTATGGTACTTATTAATTTTTTTAGCCGTTTACATCCCTGTTGAAAATTCCAAATGAGTGCGAGTTTGATTTTAAGATTCCTATTTGGACTCATTAGCTTTGATTTGGTATCATTGACTTTCATCTGGAGGCTGTAATTCACAGAATACGGAATAGGTACGCGGCTCAATTCCAACAGAGTGATTGCATGAAATTCGTTCACTTGATCACCGGCAGGTAGCGCAAGGATCGTGTTATGTTTTGACGTTTGTTGAGGAATTGCATTGGGGCCACAGACAAGGATTGGGACACGTAACAGATGTAAGGTATTGTTAGAATGATTATAAAATCACAATCTTGATCTCGTAAACGCCGAACAAACCAGCATGTGAACAAAACACGTAAAATAGACAGTATTTAGTAAGGTTATTCCGGTTGACGTTGACTCCGCATGGATGAAACTTGACAGATGACAATGACACTATTGACATTTTGCCATGAACTCCCTCTACATGCGATCGACCCATTCTCAGGAATTGGATAGTTGTTGGAAATTGGAGACAGCATCGTATTGGTTCATCGGTAGATCGGTGAACGCACGCACGATTCTCATCAATAGTTGGTCTTATATGAGAATTTTTCCAAAAGAATTGGGTTATAAAGTAGCAATGATATCGAAAATAAGATGTAGCTTTGTCCCTAGGAGGGGGCCCTCAAAATTTTATAGCCTAGGGCCCAAATAAGGCCTAATCCGGCCCTGTATACAACGAAATTAGGTATGAATTTTCAATTTTACAACATCATCGGAGCGCGCCTGTTCTTTTGCCGGTATACCGTCTTCTTATTATTATCATTACAGATCGATGGGGGGGGGGCACGTGCCCCCTATGCCACCCCCATAAATACGTCACTGCCTCCGGTATGGGGGGGGGGGGGGGATTTTCGCCTGATCACCCTGTACCTACCTACACTCGAGGGTAGGTACCTACACTCCAGTTTTGCAGCAGTTTAGTGTTCAGTTTTGAGATCAAAATTTCGACTACGATCTCCTGAATTAAAGACTGAGTTGAATTGGCGAAATCACCAGCCGCTGCGAAATCATGAAATCAAGTGCTACGGGCTTATTTCTTGACAGAAATTCATCATTCAGGTCTCTTTGGAAAGCTACAAGGCTGTACTTTGGTTTGAGCCCATTGACATTTTCAAAATAAAATGAAAATTCTTTCTATTTCAAATTTAAAAGAATTATCTTTGGATTTTGGAAATGTCATGCAATGAGCTCAAACCAAAGTACATCCTTGTAGCTTCCCAAAGAGACCTGAATGATAAATTTCCGTGAAGGAATAAGCCCGTAGCACTTGATTTCGCAACAGCTGATTTCACCAATAATTTTAGTCCATGCTCAAGGATCAGAAAAATAATTGTTCCAAATTTGGAAGAAAAATTAATTTTTTCTTAATTTTGAAAATGCCAATGGGCTCAAACCAAAGTACATCCTTTGTATCTTTCCAAAAAGACCTGAATGATGAGTTTCTGTCAAGAAATAAGCCCGTGTAGCATTTGATTTCACAACGGCTGATTTCACCAATTTAACTCCATCCTTAATAGGCCATCCACACAGGGCCGGACCGAAACCGATTTGGCTGATGGGGTGTGAAAAATCTCAAAATGCCGACTATAATTATTATAGTGGTGACCAGTGGCGTACCTAGATTTATAAACAGGGGAGGATTGAGAAGTTCTAGTGCATATTTGAAGGAGTCTGAACAAGGAACAGCGCCGCAGGCGAAAATTTTCTGGTGTAATAATAATAATACTGATAGTAATAAGCAAAAAAGGGAATTTTCTTAATTCATTTTTTTTTCATCAATCCAACGTTAGCCTTTTTCTGCAACGAAGCTTGAAACCGACGCCGGAAATTCTCCAAAACCATTGTATGTTCCGTTCCAACATCGGGTAGAGATTTTTAGTGACCATCAATATCGCATGGGGTAGGCACCATTGTTCACATTTCATGTGCTATGCGACACACAAATCAAGAAGCTTGTTTTAGAGACGAATATCCAACCGCCCTCGGTGGAAATCGAACGTCAGACTCTTGACATGACATTCGGACGCGCTGACCACCACACCACAAGCTCCTTATTTTGTTTTTCTTCCTTTATTTTTTTATAAATAGCTTCATCAAGAAGAAAATGGCACAAGTAGGTCATAACCCTAGGGTGATTCTCAATAGCGTAAGGACGAAATGTTCAGTTGAAACTCAAAAGAGTAGAAGTATTCCAAAAACAGAACATTAATTTTATCGGAAGTAGGTATCATACAATCACATCAAATTATGATATCGAGGAATCAAGCCGCCTTAGAGCCTTGGCCAGCTCTTCAAAAATCTCGTCTGTGAATAATAGGTACCTATACATATATCACTAGAATATATCCTACAAAGAAGTTCTGCAATTGTTGGAATAATCCAAATTGTATATTATCTTCTACATATAGTTTTTGGTGCTGAAGCAAAACTTTAAAAAACCTTCGAACTACCAACACTGATAACAATTGGTGACAGTGTTCGAGTAAATATAATACAATACACACAAACTTATAGGTACCAACAAAGTTCCTGTTGCATTATGCGCGAATGCGTGATAGTTGGGCGCCTATTATTTTTTTTTTAAATCGTTTTTACAATATTTCAGTTCATCTCGATTTTGCCGACTGAATTTGATTTTGCCGACTGGATGTTCGCGACTGGGGTGTTACACCCCCCACACCCCCCCTTCGGACCGGCCCTGCATCCACAATGATGTTAATGTTAACGTAATGTTATCCGGCAATGGTAATGTTAGCATTCAAAGCAATGAGTTTCAAATGGTGACGTTCACAATCATGTTAGTGGCGATGGTAAGCATTAAGCTGGGTTCCCAGATGCGAATATTCGGACAGAAAATGCGATTTTATATGTCAAATTTTGAATTCGAGGGCTCTGATTGGCCAATATGACGACTTTGACATTAAATTTCGCATTTTCTGTCCGAATATTCGCAACTGGGAATCCATGCAGCTTTACCCATTGAAACTCGTTGCTTTGAAATGCTAACATTACCATTGCCGATAATATTACGTTTTACGTTAACATCATTGTGGACGGGCTATAAGGCCGGTAGGTATTCTCAGCAGGGCAAAATTATCTTCAAGATTTCTCCCTCAAAAATGAAGCTATTAACTCATTTTTTTTATACCGGCGTATATACTGAGTAAGTAGGTATATTATTGTTACGAGCGGCGATCCCGTACATATTGGTAAGCACTCGATCTTTCTGGATTCTTCCATCCATTAGATCGCAGTGTAGAAGTGTGGAATGTTCTGGTGCATTCCAGAGCGCGCGTCTACGTGGAACCGAATGGGGAGACTTCAATGCTCGATCGAGAAAGATCTGTCCATTTTGGCGGAGGCGCCGTTCCAGAACCCGGCAGAATTATACGGGTAACGTGTGTGATTATTCAGGAATGGTCTAGAAACCGCATATGCTGGGCCACTATGGAATTTGCTGGAAGTAGACAGAAAGTTCGGGAACACTATTCGGAGGCTTTATACAGGGTGGCCCAACGAAAACAGAACAGAGGGGTTTTCGGGCATTTCACATAATTTTTTGGAAAAAAGCTCAGACAGGTCGATTTTTATATCGAAGGGGACATCTGAAACATACATTGGCAAATTTCTATCTTCAGCCCCCTCACCCCTACCCACCTCAACTTTGGAATTTCAAATGACACCATCTACTTTGCGATACATCAAATCAAAGAGAATCAAATTCTTTTTCTGAAAAAAATATTTTTAAAACTTTCAACCCCACCCCTCATCTTCCTAAATTTCTCTGACTGTCCCATTTTATATCCTCGACCACTCAATTCTCTTCAATTTTATTAACGTCATCCTAAATAGCATCTGAGGAGAAAATTTTCGGTGGAGAAAACTGTTACCCAAATTCACCCCTTTCCTCTCCCCCACCCCAATTTCAAAACTTAACAGACACCACCTACTTTGTGATACATCGAATGAAAGGAAATTGATTTCTCTTTCTGAAAACAATTTTTTTGAAATTTTCAACCCCTCTCCTGATAAATTGAACATTCGGAGTATTTTAGGGGGAAAGGGGGCTTTTTGAAAATTCTTAAAATATTTTATTCAGGAAGCGAATACAATTCCTTTCAATTTGATGTATCACAAAGTAGGTAGTGTCATTTTAGATTTTGAAGCTGAGGTGGGGGAGTGGAGGGGTGAATTTGGGTGGCACTTTTTACACAGAAAATCTTCTCCCTCGATGCTGTGCAGGATGACGTTGACTGAACTAAAGAGAATTAAGAGATCAAAAATATTACATTGGAAACTCTTGACAATTTTAGGAAGGAGGGGGGTGGGGTTGAAAATTATAGAAATATTTTTTCAGAAAGAGAATTTAATTCTCTTCAATTTGATGTATCGCAAAGTGGGTGGTGTCATTTGAAACTTCGAAGTTTGGGCGGGTGGGGGTGAGGGGGCTAAAGATAGACATCCGCCAATGTATGTTTCAGATGTCCCCCTCAATATAAAAATCGACCTGTTCGAGCTTTTTCGAAAAAAATAAGGTAAAATGCCTGAAAACCCCTCTGTTCTGTTTTCGTTGGGCCACCCTGTATAAGGCATCAGCCGGCAGCTCAGGGCAGTATTGAATTGGAAGAGACAGCGAGCAATCACAGCGATAATTCCAAGTAGATAATTGTTGGCGTGTAATATTTGTAGTACGCAGAAATAAACAGTGTGTGTTTTAAATCGATAGTCTCAATTATATTCGAACCCGTACGCGAAATATCGTAACATTATTATAAAACTTGATACAGAGCGTTTTTTCAATTATGTAGAATAAATATTTTTTTCTTTTTTATTGTTGATAACTGTTTTCAAAAAACGGCCATGTATCCAGTTTTCTACGTCTCTCAAAATTATAAAATAGTTGATAATTTTTTCGTTTGTCAAAAATAAATGTCCCAGCAATAATCCGTTAGAAACTTTTCCAGTGTTCTAGCGCTTCGGCTTTTAAAAAAATCAACTTAGGTATATAATTCTTCTTTATGAAGTAATATAATGTAAATTTAATATAAGAACTTTGAACTGTCCCCCTGCCCCAAAGCCGGTTCTTGATAAACTTTGTTTAGATAGAGTGATAACTTGAGAAAACTACCTAAGTATAATTTGTACACTATTCAAAAGTGTATAATTTCAAAAACTGTTGTGAGATGGCACCATAGTAGCAAGAATGTTTATAAAAAAATCTTGCACTTTTGCAATACCTGCCATGTTTCATTCATTATATTCTCATTTGCATTTTAATTTGATTATAAAATATAAATTTATGAATAACGAATTCAAGTTTTAGCGCCATGTGGGAGCGCGCCATCTAACGAAATTGATTCCATCCTTTTTATCTTACGTCTCATTCCCTCTCCGCGCTGATTGGCGATCTCGCGGCCTCCTTTTCTAAAATTTCTGGAAGTGTTCACTGCGAGGTCTCGAAGCCGGCACTAGGCAGAATTTTCTTCTTTGGCTCATTCACCCAAGCAAAAATCGTGAGTTTTTCTAGGTCTTAAATCACTCATTTCATTCCCTGATTAATTTCGAACAATTTGATTGTAAATTAATGGTAATTTCTGTCACGGTTTTCCTGCACCCACATGTCGCGAGGTTGCTTGCAGCGATTCACACGAAGTTCAAGGAGTTATCCATCAAAAACCACGTTATAACGGGCACTTGCTGAAAAACACGGTCAGATTCATTCGCTACTTTGTGCCTTTCCGGGGGCGCTTGTGAAAAATGACGAAATTCCGATTTTGAAGGTTATGACATCAGCCATTTTTGTTCGCCATCAAAGGCGTGCAGTGGGCTTTGAGAAAGTTCAATCAAGTCGTTTTATTCTTGACTTCTTCGGCTGTCATAAATTTTCAATTTCCGAAACTTTTTGCAGATGTACCGTCTACCGACTGCTATGCGGCTTACTGCCTTGTGCAAGGCTAACCGAGTCAATCAAGTGCAGCGCTGGTATGCAAAGGATGTGAGGTTCGGACCAGAAGTCCGAGCATTGATGCTCCAAGGAGTCGATGTGCTGGCAGATGCTGTCGCTGTCACCATGGGCCCTAAGGTGAGATCCTAAGAATGGTTTTGATGTTGAATTATCAATTCAATTTTTGATCCTGGTGAACCATACATTATTTAAATATCTTGATAAATGCACCCAATAAATGACAGGCACTTCTGTGAGTTCATATGCCTGGCCTGTGAGTCCAAAGGTGCACAAGCAAGCACCATGCTAGATAATTTTTTCAACAACAATAATTCTTCATTCGAACCTGACCGTCAGTTCCACAAAAAAGATGATCAGCAATCAAGGCTGATTGCAGATTAACTGAACTTTTTTTTGCTGAATGCTTGACGATTGACCACAAAAAATGCCTGAAATCTGTACTAAACCCATCATCTTTTCATTATTTAGAGATAAACCAGCGTTTCCATTGATCAATCAGCTACAAATTGACAAACAAAAATTGCGAATCAACTAATCTCGTATTTTCTTTTCTGTGGAACCCACTGTGAGTATTAGGATGTTCAAGTAAAATTCTTGTGAAGTACTTCACTTGACTGCCTAGGTACATATTTGCTTTTTGCTTGCGTATTGTAATCTAGCATTAGCAAACTATAGACTTTATAATTTTTTGATTTACAATATTACACTGTAACTGCCAATAAGCTTGCAAAATCCTCCATTGGTGAATTTTTCAAAATCACTTCCTGCTGTAATTAGAGTGGAAAGGGACACAATGGTCAAAAGGCTTGGGACACCAAAACCCCAGACCACAAACTTAAAAGTGCAATAAGTATCTATTGTAGTTGAACAAAAGTTTCAGGTAAGCTAGGGGTGTCATTTCCAGTAATTACTGTAACAATGATGGTGAATGATTACCCTGGGGGTATGTGCTGAATAGACCTATTAGCCTAGCCCAGGAATATTATGTTTTTACCTGAAACAAATTCCCACAAAGCTGAAATTTGGTTTGTGAGACCCAAGGAATAACATATCAAAATACTCGGTGGTACACCCTTGTGCGTCATTGATTGTGGAAGGATGCGAGGGTATAAATATTGTCACTATACCTCACTATAGTCTATTTCGAGCGAATAACCGTTCATGACCGGTTACACTTGGTTATAGAATTTGACGTTTGAGCGAGGATTGGTTACGAGCGGTAAAGGAAGTGCCGCCATTTTGATATCATCACCGGTTATACATTTCATAACCTGGTCATGGGGCTGGTTATTTTTATGGTGGGAGAACAAATTGTGGCGGCAACAGATTTGAACTTGAAAAAAGCAGCGGTCCAGAATTTCCAATCGTCAGACGTACTTAACCTAACCTCAAAAACTTGACTTGGCGACGAGGGAAGAAGAATCGAAGACGATCGACTCCTCTGCGATGGACCCACAAGAACATCGGGTAATCCAGATGTCCGATGGACGCCTAGGGTCTATGGTTAACCCCTATGATGTATGATTCGAGTTTTGAACGGATTCTACAGAGTGTTTCCAAGCTGGTGTTACAAACTTCAAGCTTCAAGGGGGGAATCCCCTTGCGTAAAAGTGCCATTCACGCCGTTTTTTAATTGTAGCTTCATTACCGAGATATCACCCTTGAAAGTTGGAGTTTTAATTGTTTTTTATCCCTAACTCAGATTTATTAGGGGTTTTAAATTAGGATACCAATATTTCAGATAAAAACAGAAAGTTTCCAGAAAATTAAGTTTCTATTCCCTTGCCGGTACCGCCAAAGTACCGCAGAATTTTCTCCGTCAATTAAACTCATTGTTTTCCCGCCAAATGCTGATAACCAAAGTTATAACCGCAACGTTTTAGCGAGAAATGTCAGATGTAAAAAAAAAACGACAGTATCTGTCAATCTAATGTCAACCGCTAATAACCAACCGGTTATATAAAGTTACTCGCTCGAAAAAGAGTTATACCACACAGCAAATTATTGCACCCATATTCGGCCTTATTCTCTATGCCATTGAAATTGAAAATTGAAAATGTTTCGTTTTTCACTCTGGTTGATTTCGGTACGTGAGCATATTAGGCTGGGATCCCAAATATGGATGGAAATTAGACCTGAATCTCTGCCTGAACTGGCATAGTACGTACTTGTTAACCCAGTCGTAAGATCAATTTCAGCTCTTCAAAATCCCATTTTCAATATTGAAAATTTTCAATGGCATAGAGAATAAGGCCGATTGTTTATCTCTGCCCACATTTCAACACAAAACAGTCGAAACACGTCAAAATGGACGCAGAGTTTTTTTTCGGGGTCAGCTGTTCGTCGCTCGGCAGAGTTCACCGCGTTTGCGTTACCGAGTCCGTACGAAGTCTAGCAACGAATTCGACTGCTTTACCTGGCGCCATCTGCTTACGTACCCGAGTCTCATTATGCGTGACGTCACGCGAAATTTTCTTAATTTTTTCGAGGCCTAAATGAACGCAAAAAAATCAAATAAAAGTCAAATAAAACTGTGGCTCCGAAATTGTGTTAATTTTTTACGACAGCCCAAAGCTGCGTTCCGAAGTCACGATTTTAAACCGCAGTCCAGATCCGCGGTCCAAAACCTTACGACGCGACGTGTAGACGTTACCAATCAGTCGTTCAGCTTCTTCCGATATAGCCCAGCCATTTTAGTAGGAAAATCGTGTAACCCGTAACAAATTCGCGCAAAGCTGAGTTTTGGTATATATTATGTTCTATTGGACCTACGGAACAACATATCAAAATACTCGGACTTACACCCTCGTGCGTCCTTTGATTTTCATCCTCAAAGGTCAAGTTCTAAGAATCATCAGTTACCTATCTCCAAGGTGTTCCTGCAGGTGAACGAAGTATCCGATCGATTTCAGATATGTTTCAAACGAACGAGAGACATTTGTTGTTAGTGCTTAAGTGTGTGAGGGAACCCTTGTAACTCTTCCGATTGGTGAGTTCTGCGGGAAAGGCGGTGGAGTGCGGATTTGTCGCCCGGATATTTCAGGAAAAAACATGTGAGAATCTTAAGCCTTCAGCAATGTCGTACAAAGATGAATATTACTATATAACTGGTATGATCCCTAAGGAAGAACATATCAAAATATTTGGACTTACACCTCTGTGCCTCCTACGATTTTGGAGCTTTAAATATCTAGTCAAAACAACCTGAACTACAGCAAAAGTGCAGTGCAAAAAGCTTTGCAGTGATGTTTGAAAGTTCAAGCTTGACAACATCAACAACATTACCGTTTATGTCAAATAGACTGAAAATCACGAGTTTCACGAAAATTGTAGTGGAATTATGCCCATCACTGTGAAAACTGTGTTTGCGCCTCAGCTTGTGTCTTGAACAATAACGTCCAGTGCCCATTTTGACGCCCTCGAGGGTGCCGTTAAGAACTCGCTTCTGCGAGAAAATGGGCGGAGTAGGTGCTGGGCATGTACCCCATAACGTTCAGCTTTGCGGAGAAGACGTGAATTTATTTCACAATGTGGAAGCATTGTGAAGTATATTCCTGGTTTTTAAAAGAAGTACCTACACTCTGGAAGACTGGGAACTCTGGGAAGCTACATCCTTCTAATTTTTGTGTGGATGGGATTCATCGGCGCTAATACTTGATTTCACTGCTCAGGACATCGTACTAGAACAAGAAATTTGCGGAACTTGTGAAAGGTGAACTACATCCACTCCATACTTGCATTTTGCAATTATTTCGGTATAATAAATAGCAACAGTCAACACATCAACATAACCTATCTTGACAAAAACGCACCAACATAACCTATCTTTCGAAGCCAGACGCTCAGCCGCACACTAGGCAGTTGAACGTGAAGTCTACAATGCCAAACTGTGAAATTTGCCTACCCTACTAGAATCACGGTACAAGTGAACCTACTATAATAGGCTCTTTTTCCCATCTTCGAAACAGACCCAAGTGATGAGACTGATGAGTGAACAGTTGATATTCACAGTGCTCATCCCAAAAATAATAAATTCTCTGCAAAAAAAAATTGTGGTTTTTTCATTTAGGTGCATCATTGTCCAAAGCTGTCTGAAATAAAAACTACCAACAAATCCTATATTTATGTTTATCTTGGACAAAAGCAGCATGAATTGCTTACGCCTATTTATATAACAAATTCAGAGAATAATTTTTTTATTAAACAAGTTTTACACATACTTTTTACCTGAAAATGGAATAACGGCTACAGCAAAGATGGTTTCATGTTTCTGTTGCCTGATAGATACCATAGCTTTCGGTATTTTCCGATAAAGGAAAAACTTCGCTTAGTTTTACTCACAAAAGCAGTGGAACAACTGCTTCATCATTTAGCAGTAAAAAAAAAGAAATGCAAAGATTGTTTGCATTTTCGGCAGAAAATTGGGCATATAACCACTTCCACAACAGAAAAATTTTCTGATCTTGTAATGAATACAGACACATTGTTTTTATCGTTTTCAGGTATAAAATGCTTAAGAACAATAAATTATGTTGGAAATATTTTATAGGGTAGTGACACCATCGAAAAATATAAAAAAAATCATACTTATCGAATGTAGAGCCTTAATAACAAGACTACACTTCGTGAAAATTAGAAAAAAAAGTTCCAAGTGTCTCAAAATCTGCCTTGAAAGTGGCTACTTTTGCGAACGATTTCAAATCTACCGAGCTGTAAGGCGGGCTGTGACGTTTCAATCTTTTGGCAGTAGTGGGGATGACCCCACCTCCGTTGCCTGTGTGTCAGTGTTGACGTTGACGTTTGCCAGCATAACATTGAAGTCTGATATAGTTTTGAAATATTCATAAATCATAAAAGATTTTACCAACTTTCCATATTTTCAAGCAAAACAACTAAACAACACGAATCACCGCGCACAGATACACAAAGCGTTAACAATATAACAATCAGCTGTTATGAGCGTTGACGTGTTGACGCTAGTGCTTTTTGTAGTAAGTTCTGTAGTGTTGTCAAGCCTGCTTCTCCGCCTATGAAAGATTGTGACGTCATCGCGCCAAATTTGAAATGATCGAAAACTTTCATAATTTTTTTTACCAAGAAAACTTACGAAAAAAAAATCTGTCAACTATACAGGTGTCCCGTTTTTCATCGCTCACTATGGGTATCTCGGAAACGGTAAGAAATACAAAGTCGGTTAAATTACAAAAAAGTTGCGCAATTTCATGACTATCTCAAATATGTCAACATATCCAAGATATCTGTGATCATTTCTGAAATATCCCAAAAAAAACTGGAAAATGCCGAATTCGAAAATTTCAAATCACTTCTTTATTATGACAGCTATCAATTTGAAAACTGGTATTCTGTCATTTTTGAAGGTCCTTGATCGACTGACGGTCATAATTTTTTCTTACGCCTACTAGTTTTTGAGATATGACAGTTAACTTTATTTTTTGTTATGGACACCATATTATTTCTCCACCCCATAAAACTCACCTTTTCTGTCTCTTTACAAAAATATAAAACACTTGTAGCATTTTTGTCAAAATAACCTATAAAAATTGGAAAACCCATTTCTGGGGCGAAAAAATCTAGTTACCGGTTCGGTTGCCATGCTCTCGTGACATAATAACAATGGCATTCGGTTGCCATGGTCGGTTGATTTTGGAAAAAGTTGGGTTACATTCCGTTTTTATGTGTTTGATAATGATAATGAATAAAAATAAAACAAATACAAAACCAAGTATAACACAAAATAACATCGCAATAGCAATAAACATTTATAATTTACAATTACTCGAAATGGAGTCATTTTGCGAGGAACGCTCCAAGATCGAATTTATGGTTCATGACAGAACATCCCAAAGCAACCAAGAGCTGGAAGCAAGGAGACGATGATGCGTTTCAGTCAATTAACCTGCACGATATCAGCGCAGCCGTTGAAAATATGGCTAAAAGGCACACAACTCTGCACAGAGCAAAATGAACTCCATTTCGAGTAATTGTAAATTATAAATGTTTATTGCTATTGCGATGTCATTTTGTGTTATACTTGGTTTTGTATTTGTTTTATTTTTATTTATTATCATTATCAAATACATAAAAACGGAATGTAATCCAACTTTTTCCAAAATCAACCGACCATGGCAACCGAATGCCATTGTTATTATGTCACGAGAGCATGGCAACCGAACCGGTAACTAGATTTTTTCGCCCCAGAAATGGGTTTTTCAATTTTTATAGGTTATTTTGACAAAAATGCTACAAGTGTTTTATATCTTTGTGAAGAGGAAGAAAAGGTGAGTTTTATGGGGTGGAGAAATAATATGGTGTCTATAAGAAAAAATAAAGTTAACTGTCATATCTCAAAAACTAGTAGGCGTGGGAAAAAATTATGACCGTCAGTCGATCGAGGACCTTCAAAAATATCAGGATACCAATTTTCAAATTCATAGCTGTCATAATAAAGAAGTGATTTGAAATTTTCGAATTCGGCATTTTTCAGTTGTTTTGGGATATTTCAGAAATGACCAAAGATATTTTGGATATCTTGACATATTTGAGAGAGTCATAAAATTGCGCAACTTTTTTGTAATTTAACCGACTTTGTAGCTCTTACCGTTTCCGAGATACCCATAGTGAGCATTGAAAAACGGGACACCCTGTATAGCGTCACTTATCAAAAAGTGAACTTTGAAAAAAAAAAAAAAAATTGGTCACTACCCTGTTAAGACGACTCTAACCATACGGAAACCGAAATTAGAAAACGGCAATATCAGTTAGCAAAAATCGTCGGTTTTTCAGTAAAACTTGTTCAATCTTGTTCAGATTCAATTTTGAACACCATATTTGATATCAGAAGCTGAAATTTAGTTGGAAACGATACCACACTTGCCGATATCAATTCAAGGTTTATGAGAAAACCAAAATTAATTGATTTTGACGATTTTTTTTTTCAGACAGCTCAAACTACTTATCAACAATTGAAACTTGGGTCAAATATTTTGAAGCCTTGGAGCATCTAAATATGATTGTCTTCATTCAATTAAGCTACAGGGTGTCATTTACGCATTTAAAATTTCAATATTTAGCTTTCTCCCCCACAACCAATGACGCACAAGGGTGTGCCACCGAGTATTTTGATATGTTATTCCTTAGGTCTTACAAGGGCCGTATACCAAATTTCAGCTTTGTGGGAATTTGTTACGTGTTAAAACCTAATATTCCTGGGCTAATAAGTCAAGTGGAACTTGCAGTACTTGCCTTTTATCGAGCTCAAATTGTCAAGACACATTTGATGGCATGGCTGGTAAGCTGCACCATCTTGGCGCGTTTTTCGACTTCAGCGGATCCGTATACCGCGCTATCGCGCCCCGTTTAATTCGATAAATTATCTCAACAGGGCAGAAACGTCATCATCGAGCAATCCTGGGGCTCCCCTAAGATCACCAAGGATGGAGTCACCGTGGCTAAAGGTGTAGAACTCAAGGACAAGTTCCAAAACATTGGCGCTCGTCTCGTCCAGGACGTTGCTAACAACACCAACGAGGAGGCTGGCGATGGCACCACAACCGCCACCGTCCTGGCACGTTCCATCGCCAAAGAGGGTTTCGAAAACCTGGGCAAGGGCGCCAATCCAGTGGAAATCCGCAAGGGCATCATGTTAGCTGTCGAAAAAATCACGGAAGCACTGAAGAGCCTGTCGAAGCCCGTCACCACCCCCGAAGAGATATGCCAAGTCGCCACTATTTCTGCCAACGGCGATCAGTCGGTCGGCAATTTGATTGCCGACGCCATGAAGAAAGTCGGCAAGGATGGCGTCATCACCGTCAAGGACGGCAAAACTCTGAATGATGAGCTTGAGGTCATTGAAGGCTTCAAATTTGACCGCGGCTATATCTCTCCGTATTTTGTCAACACTGCCAAAGGTTCGCATGCAAGTCTTATTTTGAGTAACACCATTCATAACTCGAGTATGTATTATTTTCAGGCGCTAAAGTTGAGTACCAAGATGCTCTAATTCTGCTGAGCGAAAAGAAAATCTCGTCTGTTCAAAGCATCGTTCCTGCTTTGGAGTTGGCTAACAGCCAAAAGAAGCCATTGATCATCGTTGCCGAAGACATCGATGGCGAAGCGTTGACCACCTTGGTTGTCAACAGGTTGCGTATTGGATTGCAAGTGGCCGCTGTCAAGGCGCCGGGCTTTGGCGACAACCGCAAGGCCACCCTCCAAGACATGGCCATTGCAACTGGCGGCATCGTATTTGGTGACGATGCCAACATCGTCAAGCTTGAAGACGTGCAACCTTCTGATCTCGGTCAAGTCGGTGAAATCGTCATCACCAAAGACGATACCCTCATTCTGAAAAGCAAGGGCAGGAAAGAGGACATCATGAAGCGCATCGAAAACATCAAAGATCAGATCGAGGAGACCACTTCTGAATACGAAAAAGAGAAATTGCAGGAGCGACTTGCCAGACTGGCATCTGGAGTTGCACTGCTCAAGGTCGGCGGCAGCAGTGAAGTCGAGGTCAACGAGAAGAAGGACCGCGTTACTGACGCTTTGAACGCCACGCGCGCCGCTGTGGAAGAAGGAATCGTTCCTGGAGGTGGAACCGCTCTCCTCAGGTGCTCCAGCAGCTTGGACGCCATCAAACCAACCAACAACGATCAGGCCATTGGTACGCAAATTGTACAATATCATGCATATTTTTTTCATGAAGTTTTCTGTGTTCAGGTATTGAAATCGTAAAGAGGGCTTTGAGAGTTCCCTGCATGACGATTGCGAAAAACGCCGGCGTTGATGGTGCCGCTGTCGTCGCTAAAGTTGAACAACAATCTGGCGATTACGGTTATGATGCGCTCAACAATGAATACGTCAACATGTACGAAAGAGGAATTATTGACCCCACGAAGGTATGTTTTCTTTGTCATTTTTTTTTAAGTGAAACTTTATCCGCGATAATTACACCCTTTGACAGTTGTTATTCAAGAAGCAAATAAACATGATTTTAATCTGTTTAGGTCGTCCGCACTGCCTTGGTTGATGCTTCTGGTGTTGCCTCACTCCTGACAACCGCCGAAGCTGTCATCACTGAAATTCCAAAGGAAGAACCGGCAATGCCTGGAGGCATGGGAGGAATGGGTGGTATGGGTGGAATGGGTGGCATGGGAGGCATGATGTAAAAGCATAAACATAAGACGCTAATCTAAATCCATTTTGTACTACTTCTAGGAAACATTTTCTAGTTCAGTAATAATATTTAGGGTGGTGCAACTTCGGCAGTGCAACTTTCGCGTCAAAGACTTTACTATATCTTGACCGAACGTCATGACTTATATTAAGTTTGCGTGTGAATGGTGATGCGTGTTTCTTTTTCATCGTTCGTTTTTTCAGTTTCGGCGGTTTTTCGTTATTTTTTCATTATCTCAGCCGTGGACCCTGCCGAGCTGAAAAATTTCCAGTTGTCGCGCCAGCAGCGGGTTTTTGTCACTTCTCGCGCGATTGTGTGATTGCGAACATTGATTGCCAAGTCCAGAGTTGATTTCTTTTTAAAAATAATTGATATGATCTATATTTGTAAAACTGCTTGAAAGAAATCAACTCTGATAAAACTTACTGAACGAAATGTTTTTACCAAATGCATTTAGTTTTAAAAGTTGTAGAATTGAAGTCTGTAAAATTGTCTTTACTATTAAATATATTGTTATTATTTTTTATTCCTTTTGTTCTGTCAATTGCCTTTTATTTTCAATAATTTCAATTCATTTATCTACGATCATTATAGCACTTTTAATGCTAGGTTATGGGGTTGAAAGAACAGATAATGGAAGACGACAGTGTTTGTGCAGAAATCATCGGTAGAAGGATCCTCCTTGGTAGAAAGACTTCCACAACCAACAAAAGTGAATCACTTCTAAGCATTCAAAGACTTTTTAATGCTTTCAAGCAAGATCCAAAAACGAATCATAGCAGTAAGACAGTATAAAAGTGAAAATAGGAAGGATTAAAAAAGAATTGCTGCAGCTGCCAGTTACTACTTATCACCAAAATAGTACGGACGTTAGGGGAACCAATCTTGGTACCTATAGGTAATTTTTAAGAAGTGGTGCCCCGATGGGACCCGCGATTGGCGTGCTTCTGAAGAGGTCGAAGGTCCAAAAAATTGGAAAATTTGAAATCGTTGCTTTTTTCATACTTTTTTTGCTGGACCATATATTTCCAAGATCGAGGAGCATAATACAATAAATTTCCAGAAAGTGTCATGCACCAGTGGCGTACCAAACGGCTGCGAAGGGGCCGAGATGCGATTTTTCACAAGTCTTATGGTAAACCTGACCTAACACTTTTTTTGACATGTTTGGTATCATTTCTGACCAAATCGCACATTCTGATTCCAAAAATAAGTATGAAGTTATGTTAGAGACGTGTTTGACCCGGTTTTATCAGAAAAACATGACTTTTTCACCCTCAAAATTGATGTTTTGTAATTCTACTTCTACCATTGTTCAATGTTTTATGGGTACGGGTTACAGTTTACCATAAGACTTGTGAAAAATCACACCTCGGCCCCTTCGCAGCCGTCTGTAAGCCACTGGTGCATGACACTTCCTGGAAACTTATTGCATGGAGTTTTTCGGCCTTGAAAATATATGGTCCAGCGAAAAAATTATGAAAAAAGCAATGATTCTTCTACCTCGAGCTCTACCTCTTAGGGAGCACGCCAGTCGCGTGTCCCAACAAGGCACCACTTCTCAAAGAATACCTATAGGTACTGTGGCGGCTCTCATATGGGCATGTGGCAGAGGAACTGTTGTCTCCCCCGATAGCTTAGTGGTCAGAGTATCCATCCGGCAAATGGAAGACCCGGGTTCGAGTTCCGGTCAGGGCAGACACTTTTTCCCCGTCACATCGCGCCATAATTGGTGACCCCGAACAAAAACAACACGCACGCAACATGCAACTCAAACAAGCAGGTACAAAGCAAGCAACGACGCACATGCAGAAGGCAAAGAGGTACAAAGCAAGCAACAAACAAATAAACAGCACCGCCACTTCCCTGTCCCACGTCCACTCACGTCCTATCCGTCGTTCTAGGTGGGGGGTACTGAACAACGGTCAATGATCCATAAGTACGGCGAACGTAGGGGTACATACGAGACGAACGACGTCTCTGGAGGGGGAGTACTGTGGCGGCTTTCATATGGGCATGTGGCGGAGGAACTGTTGTCTCCCCCGATAGCTTAGTGGTCAGAGTATCCATCCGGCAAATGGAAGACTCGGGTTCGAGTCCCGGTCAGGGCAGACACTCACTTTTCACAAGAGAAAAAAAGTTAAATGTCATATTTTGGTTGTTTTGAAAGCTTGAATGAAGATTTTGGCAACAGTGAATTCCCCTTAGAAAAGTGCTTCCACAATGTCTTAGTTAGAAAAGGCCATCTTTAACCGTTATTCAAATAAAAAATGAAAACAAAAATTACAAATTTCTGTTTTTTCTCGATATCTCGAAAACTAAAACTAACAAGTCAAATATCTTTCTGGATCATTGATCGTCATGGAATTTCGCAACTTTTTTCTAATTCAACCGACTCTGTATCTCTAACGATAAGCGAGATACCCATGCTTAGCCTCGAAAAACGGACACCTGTATACCCACTTAAGGACAGCCTTATTAACCCATCAAGTGCTCAGGGTTACCAGATTTCTGAAATCGCAACGCGGGACAGACACTTATAACAATAAAGTTAACAGGGCTTCCGGGGAGGTATATCCCTCCAAGAGCGCCGCAGGCGAAATTTTTTTAGGAATTATTTATTTTAGCAATAATAATGATGTGTTTTTTCTCAAACAATGGTATACATGCCTAGCTAATCTTTGTCAGATTGGGTCTCTGCGGGTCTAGTACAACTACATCTACACCTTTGCGTGCTGTAACTTTTTTTCCTCTATATATCCTCTATTAATTTATTAGCAATTTGAACTGAATTTTAAAGTTGGAAGTTAAATTTTGAATTTTAATTTGGTAATCAAAAATTATATTAAAAAAAGCCAAAATATTAGTGTGCGGGACATTTTCGGATGTATGCGGGACGCGGGACAAAAGAATCAATTGCGGGACAATCCCGCAGAAAACGAGACGTTGGCATATCCCTGCAAGTGCTGGTGTCATGTACAGCGCCCATGAATAATTTCTACATGAATTATGCTCTATACCATGGAATGGATAATGAGAACATTATCTTGAGAATTATCTACCTACTCAGCTTTGGAACTATTTTATGTATTATTTCAGAGACAACCAACCAGAATCATATAATATTGTATTTATAAATTCAGTTACGATGCACCTAATGCCAGAATCTCTGGAGGTTTCTACATGCTGGATTAACTATACACGGGCCGGTAAATTATGTAATTTCTGGGATAGATTCAACATTACGAGAATTTATTTTGCAGGCGTATCAAGGACATTGTTTTGAACTTGATACAAAAGTTTCAAACTCAAGCTCAAAAAGGTAGCCGAGGAAAAAAATACAGAAACTGAAACTCCATGAGCGCCCCTGTACTTTAGTTGTCCCTCATCTGTGATTCTGTGTAGTTGTCTCCACTCCATCCCAACGATCCCAATATTATTTGGTTTAAATTTAGCGGGTAACTCCGGAGAGTTGGCGTCACTGCTGTGACGTCATTGGAAATGCTGAATAGTTGGCCACCTGATTTGCTTTGACAGGTGACAGCAATCAGCTGTGTTTAGTGTGTTTGACATTGCCTGCATTGCCATTGCCATTGATGTTGCTTCTGGCCTCATCTTCTGGCATCACACTTTCCTTTCATAAAAGCATCTAGCATTTATCGAAGATTGTACTGATTGCAGAGGAAAGTGCTTTTGTTCGAAATTAGTTTGTTTACATCGTCATTATAATAAACAGTGATTCCACTGCGACACACCCCCGATATCCAGTTATTCTCACTATTATATGAACATTTAGTGCTTCCAACATTCCAACCTGTTCACAATGGGGGACGACGGCTCCTGGCGAACCTCTGCTTTCAGGCAAAGTGTGGTATCAAAGATGTGAGTTTTTTCCCATTTCGAAAAGGTACCTACCAAAGCTCATGAGTATAACTAACTTTTTCTTCATTTAGTGATGAAGCCATACGCCAATCTGGTATGAATACGTCCAGAAACAGCATCGAAATGGAAAACCATGTCTTCCAAAAGGCCAAGACTAAGGAAGAGTATCTGGGCTATGTGGCTCGATTAATACTACACGTCCGTGAAATGAGTGAGTTGCCATCATGCCTTATACACCTTACAATTAGGGTGGCCCAACGAAAACGAAACAGACAAATTTTCGGGCACTTGACCTCACTTGTTTGTATACTGTAATATGTTTACTAGACGGACATAAGACCTATGGACATAAGCCGCGTCGTCATGGATTCGGCAACTACGAACCAGCCTCCTCGAAAGTGCTGTAACCCTCTGAGAACACTGAAATTAGCATTATCCTGAAAAATTTGCATCGAATCAAAAAAAATTAACACCCTTATAAAAACAATTGAACCAGCCTTGAAATGATGTATCACTCAACCCCAATGGACCTATTTCTTTTTCACGCCCCTTTTGCCTCCTATCGCCGCTCATTGGCGAGATTTGCCTCACAATCTCCCATAGCAACTCTGTCAGTGCCACTGACTTTCTACTTGTCATTACCCCTGTCAACGATATGTTACAATTTGTCATCAGTTGTCAGTAGAACAGAACCAAAATGTGGAGCAAAAGTCTTGCCACGCTGCAACCTACAGACTCGACAACGCTCTACTTTTTTATAAGAGTGTAAGCATCAAATGAAGGGGAACCAGCGTGATAAGGGGTTGAAGTATAGTGCGGAAGGATATTTTGAAGACGTACTTGTGAATAACCTGGAGGTAAAATCAGAGTGCTACAGGAGCCAGAAAAGGAAACAAGCTTCTCAAGAAAATGTCCGGAACAGCATTTGTTTTCAGCGTCTTCTTTGTACCAATCACTGGATGAATAGAAATCTTCCACTCTGAAGTGCCGTGAGCACACCAAAACTGAAGCAAAATATTGAGGTTTTGTTGTGAAGTTGCAGTAGGTAATTGCCAAATAGGAAGGTGAGATAGCATTCCCAGCACTTTGAACAGTGATTTGGCGACCCCGCTTTTGGCCTTGTGCAACTTGTAAAACAGCTGAAATCGTTTCGTTCGCCTTTGAATTTTTCCTGATGCCGGTGTCTTCCAGTGACGGCCATCCATTTATTCCGCTCATTTTCGTCAGCAGGAAAACCGTGGAACGGAACATTTGGAGGAAATATTCCCTTGGATTTGTGCGGACAACTTTTCACACAACAAACGGGCCTTTTTCGAATTAATTCGATCAGTGTAGCGACACGACACAGGTTGCAGTCATAAGTGACAGTGACAATTCTAATTCTTTGTGACAGTATCGCCTTCCTCGAATTTCGCGCCTAATAATTGAAGGCCTTTAATTGGCCAGGGGTGTGGCTTAAAATTATTCATCTTTGTCTGAACGTCTCTGTTCCCCATAAGAAATAGGTCTATTGTCATTTAAAATTTTCGAAGGGACCACCACCCTGACTACGGGGGTGAAACTCCACGGTTAAATTAATAGCAGTTGAAGGTCCCCCTTGACAACAAAGTTGACCTGTCGGGCTTATTTCGAAAAAATGAGGGCGAATGCTCAAAAATCCATCTGTTTTGTTTTCAGTGAGCCACCCTGTATACAGGTGGTCCGACTTTTATGTCATTGAATTTAAGGATCGATAGAGAATGAAAAATGAAGGGGACTTTCTCCAGAAAACATATTTGAGAAATGCCTAATAACAGAGATACAGCCCTTCAAAGTTGGAAATAAATAATCGTTTTTTTCGCATAACTTTTGAACCATTCAACCGATTTGATTATAAATAGAACCAAAGGTTCACTGAGATTATCCCCTGTCGAACAATCATAACATGTTCCATAAAAAAGTTTCAGGGGCTTAGACATTAGGGGGTGACTCTACCTTCCCCCCCCCCCCCTATTTTCCACCCCCTAGTTATTTTTGGGAACTGTTCATAATTTTGAATTCTATGTTCGATTTTGAAGAAAAAATCACTGTTGCAAAATTTTGATTAGAGGCTTCGTTTAGGAGATATTTGGGTTTGAAACTTTGGGAAACATCCCGAAATCGCCACTTTCAAAGGTCTAAAAATTGAAATCCAAAGAAACTCATGATTTCTCAGCTGAAATAGGTTTTCTAGAATTTCTTAGTTGATAAACCACCATTTTTTCTAAAACACGGGAAATTTTCAGGAAAAAACCAATTTGGGTTGTGGAAAGTGGCGATTTCGGGATGTTTTAAACTTGAATATCTCCTGAACGAAGCCTCTAATCAAAATTTTGCAAGAGTGACTTTTTCTTCTAAATTGAACGTAGAATTCAAAATTATGAACAGTTTTCAAAAATAACTGATGGGTGAGAAATAGGGGGGGGGGGTAGGAACACCCCCTGATATCTACGCTCCTGAAACTTTTTTTATGGAACATGTTATGATTGTTCGACAGGGGATAACTTCAGTAAACCTTTGGTTCTATTTTGAATGAAATCGGTTGAACGGTTCAAAAGTTATGCGGAAAAAACGATTATTTATTTCCAACTTTGAAGGGCTGTATCTCTGTTATTAGGCATTTCTCAAATATGTTTTCTGAAGAAAGTCTACTTCATTTTTCATTTTCTATTGATCCTTAAATTTAATGACATAAAACGAGGACCACCCTGTATACCAAAGTACACTAGAACCTTGATTATCCGTGCTGGTCGGGACCGAGCCTTTGCCGGATAATTGAATCAAGTACACTTAACGGCTACTACATTGTAAACACTTTTTACAAGCACAAAACAAACTCTGTTGCTTTCTACTCACGATGATTAGTCCCAACCGCGGGGGAAATTACGATCACACTTATAGTTTCTTTGCAGTTGAATTGTGTACTATTCTTCTTTGTGGTGCCCATCTCAGGCCCGCTCACAACATTGTTTTGTTGGTAAGTCATAAGTCACTGTACCCCGTACCTGCTCTAATTTTCCACTGAAGTGATGTAGGCAACCAATAATACAACAACATCCAGGAAAAAAACTGTTTTTTGAACGCGTCGTTCCTTCTTTATTTTTTTTGTAAAAATTTCTGGATAATCCGCAAATGTTATTTTAGATTATTATTCCACACGCCATTCTGAGTGATTTGCCTATTTTTTTCGTTTCGTTTTTCGTGTGGCCGTTGAGTGTCACGGACCCTTATTTTCATTTTAGAACGAAGCTTACGACTTTTTTTTTTTATTCGTTTATTTAACGTCGGCCTATTACCGCAACGAGGCCTAACACCGACGCCGGTGAATGCTTTCCTCCACTATACCGGAAATTTTGCCGAACCCCTGTGTGTTGCAACACAGGGTAGGGATTTTTAACGACCACCAACATCGCATGGGGTCGGCACCATCGTTCGTATTTTACGTGCTATGCGACACACGGCGCGTCTTGCATTTAGCAAGCATTCCAACTAAACCAAGGAGCTTGTTTTCGAGGCCGAAAATCCGTCCCCGGCGGAGATCGAACCCGCGACCTCTGGAGTGGTAGTCGAACGCGCTAACTAACCACACCACAAGCTCCTCAAGCTTACGACTTTACAGAGTGAAATTTTCATTGGTTTTGGAAATTTGATATTTGTGAGCTCTTTGTAAGGAAGTCAGAAATGGGAATACGTCGTTTACAGCTGTCGCCACGGATAATAAGTTCACGGATAACCAGGGGTGCGATTTTCAAACGTGTTCGAAAAGTTTTCGTATACGAATTCAAGTGCACACGAAACCAAGGAGATTCGTATACGAAAAGTCATTCGAATAACTCGAGAATCGCACCCCTTGCTGTACGCTGAATTTTTGAGTAATGCAATGCGCTTTGGCACACATGGTCTTAGAACCTCTCTAAACAATTTTGTCCATCGCCGCAGCGAAATTTTAGTTGAGATCCTGTATACAGGGCGAGAAAGAATTTTTTAATGCATTTTTTGAACGGACAAAGGTAGAATATTGCAGGGCATGTCATATGATGCGCAATTTGATGGTTGTTGAGGTACATCAAACCATTTTGGAACATTTCCAACCGTTTTCGAGATATGTTTTCTGAAAAAACTGAGATCTGTCAAAAAAAAACATTATCTCCATTAAATCGCCTATTTTTGAAGATAACGGAGTGAAATTTGGTATTTGCCTAATAAGAGACGTCAGAAACAAGTACCAGTTGAAATGATTGTCTAGCCTTACTATTTTCTTGAATAAGACAGTCAACTTTTTTTGGGAAGGCGCCATCTTGGTTTGTGATTATCAAACTGATGACCGAAATCGTGACTAATAGTCATTAGGCGAGTACCATGCCATCACTCCATCATGTGAAAGATCACTTTGAATGAACCATCTTACCTTTTTTGCTAAAAAAAAAACGTGGGTGCGTGACCATAGTCACCCTCGGAAGAAGTGAAACTTCTATAGGTATGAATCAATTAGCAAACAAAGACCCTTTTTGTTTCTTTTGTCGCTACGCTCGGCGCTTAACTTCCGTACTCCGTCACATAAAATCTCACTTATACCCCTAATACAATAAATATCTATTTTCATCAATAATATTCTCCACAATAAGTATAATATAATAATATGTATCATCATTATTATAATTATTATTTTATTTAAACTTAAAACACAATGCAAGCGGTAAAAGAATACTAACTGTAAAAAATAAAACCGAACGCCGCAACACCTTATTCTTCCATTTCCTGGGACGACACTGGTCGCCCCGAGGTTAAACAACGTTACAACCGTTCGTTACATACACTGATGCCATGAATCGATTTCACTCCCATGTGTGGTTCTGCGTTAGTTGTGTGTTGTGATCTAGGCGAAATAATAGAAGTTTCACTTTAAAAAGATGACGCACTGATTTTATCTGGTTCCTTAGAACTAGAGGACCTACTGCTAGCCATCGAGCCATCGCAAGTAATTGAACACGGCGATTATGACCCTTAATCAGTTTCAGGTTGTTCACCAAGAATTCATTAGGTCATTGGAAAAAGATCCTCCATGGAATTTTGATAAATCTATGTTCAAAAGATTACTCTGTCGGGCACCATAAAAATTTTCAAAATTGGCCAATGTTTTTTTCTCTATAGGGTGATTTCATGTAGAGGGGGTTTATGGCAAAATATCAATAGTGTCATTATCATCTGTCAAGTTTCATTGTAATTTTACGTGTTTTGTTCACATACTGGTTTGTTCGGCGTTTACGAGATCGAGATTGTGATTTCTAATCATTCTAACAATGCCTTACACTTGTCATGTGCCCCAATCTTTGTCTATGGCCCCAATCCAATTCCCTAACAAACGTCTAAACACAACGAGATCCTTGCGCTGCCTGCCGGTGATCAGGTGAACGAATTTCATGCAATCACCCTATAGTCAACAACTCAACGCTCCATCAGTTTAACAAAACGAAATCAAAATTTCTTTCAGACACAAAGAAAGGAGCCGGAATGGGAGTACCAGGAAACAACCAAGGAGGACCGGGCATGCCAGATCCAATAAACGCTTTACAAAATTTGGCCACTCAGGGCTCCAGAAACCAAATCATGAACATGGGCCCGCAACAAGGTCCGATGGGTGGACCTCCACAGATAACCGCCACCAATTTGCTTCAAACCCTGAATCGCGGCCCCGGCCAAACCATCAACATGCAAGGCATGCCGCAACCGCGTCCACCTATGGGGATGGGTCCGAACGGCGGACCAATGGGCAACCCGATGGGCCCGATGGGAGGACAGATCCCCAGTCAGATTGCCAACCAACTGGCTGGACAAATGGCAAACAGCCAGATGAGCCAGTTGCAAATCAATCAGTCCAATCAGTTGCAAAATCAGCTGGCCAGTCAGATGCAAGGCAACGTGGGTCCGAATCAGATGGGCAATCAGTTGCCTGCGCAGCTACAAATGGGGCCCATGCAGGGAGGAATGGGTGGGCCCATGGGCAACCAAATGCAGAACCAGATGATAGGTAACATGCAGCAGGCCCAGCAGGGCAGGCCGCAAAACATGATGATGACGCCGAACGCCGGCTTCCCCAGAAATCCCACGCCTAATCAGTTTTTGAGGCAGAGCCCTTCGCCTTCGGTTCAGTCACCGGCAGGGTTGAGCGGGCCACCGCCGGGCAACCAAATGGTCGCTTCGCCCGCTCTAGCCCCTTCGCCCAGCTCTCAGATGAGCTTGCTTGGTGCCGGTGGACCGCCTAGATCCGTGAGTATGGCCATGGCACCCAGTCCTGGAAGCTCGCTCAATACACCTGGACAACCTAATCAGAGTCCGATGGGAATGCAAGATGAGCAAGCCTATCGTGAAAAAGTGAGACAGTTGAGCAAGTACATCGAGCCGTTGAGAAAAATGTGTGCTCGGATGGGCAATGATGGAGAACGTAGGTTTATAACCCAACCATTTCAATGCAGCACTTTTTTTCACCAATAAAAAAAGTTTTGTACTTGATACCGTGTTTTAAGACGGGTACCTGGAATGGGAGGCTACGGTTGATAGCTAGAATTGAACTATTTGACTTCAAGGTTCATCTTCCGCAGCCTTCCAGTCTCCATGGACCCCTATATAAATTATAAAATATCAAATATCAAATTTACCTTGTCTGTCTTATTTTTACACAGATGAAAAACTGAGCAAAATGAAGAAGTTACTTGAAATCCTATCGAATCCTCAGCAACGGATGCCACTGGAAACGCTGATCAAATGCGAGGTTGTGCTGGAAAAGTTAGACTTCAAGAGGAGTGATGGTAGTGTTCCCACTTCCACCGCTCACTTGCCGATGAAAGAGCACCACGTTTTCAATCCTCTCCTTGAAGCGGTCAGCCAAAACTTGCAGAGCCCAGTGATCAACCACACACTTCACCGCACGTTTGGTCCATCCTTGGATGCTTTATTTGGACCTGAAATAAGGTAATATATGTTTGCATGGACGCGATTAACCGCTTTCAACCTTAGACCATGACTTGACACTGTAAAACCCCTTTAGAGACTGTATTTGATGATATGTAATAAAAATTACAGACTGTATTTAGCTTATCACAACTCTTCAAATGTAATAAATCGTCGCAAAATAATTATTTTATTCTTATTGAAAAATATTTGAATGTTTTGGTCCTTTCGTTGTTTTTTGCGACACCTTGTATATTATAGGTTGTAAAAAAATATAGTTTGTAATTTTAAAATCTACGGGAAAATGGTCCAAAATAAGCTTTTTCTCTTTCGAATATGCCAAAGAGGTTACCACATAATAAAAATATATAAAAAATAATTAACTCTGTACTGAAAAATTCCCTCCAAATTTTTCATAATCATATATACAGAACTTGAACATTTATTTTTATTTCTATGTTCGTGATTTATTTTTACGTAACCGTTTCTCCAATTTACCTATTGTATTGTTATATTGACTGTTATACTGGACTATTGGTCACCTGTAATTTACAGACAGTTCTTTGTTAATAAAGTTGTATATGTCTATATAATGTATATGGTAGGGAATTCTCGCGTGATCACCCTGTACAATAATGTACATACTTATGAAGTACAAGCAAAGAGTATAGTATGTTCACTTGTACCGTGATTCTAGTCCGCTGTGAGATTTTGTTTTCAAGTTTCCAAATCTGAAATATAGAAAATCCCCAAAACTTTGCGGTTGGCTGCTCTGGCTTCATTTGTCACTATAATTCACGAAGAAACACGAAGTCGTTTGTACCACTTTTGGAACACATTTTTCACGCATTTCCTCTGCAGATGGACGGAACATTTTTGCGGGACGTGATGTCTGACGCTTTTTTCCATTTTATTGGAAAATGTAGTAATTTTTCGACCTGTTTTTAATTTTCGCCAATGAACAAATAAATCAAATCAGCTTTGACATTTGACAGGTGTCAAAAATATTTCTAACCTCTCGAAGCCGGTTCAACTTCACAATGATTCAGACTGAAAGAATACTAGGCCTTCGTCCAAAAGAAGAGGTCCCATGGAATCATCAATCCTTTCACGAGGGGTTGACCACTGGGGAGATCTTTTGTACAAGCCAGAGGAAGTCCGAGGGAAGTCGGAGGAAGTCTGGGGGAAGTCAAGGGGAAGTCAGAGGAAGTCAGAAGGAAGTCCAAGGAAGTCAGAAGGAAGTTCGAGGAAGTCGAAGGAAGTCTCAATTGATATACGCATGCGCCGCAACATGCGCATGCGCAACAAAATATGAAACATCACCGTCGTGTCGACGCCGGAAGCCGGAGGTATACAAACAATAGACGGTCCATCGAGATGTGAGTCGGAGAGACCCTTAGAAGCGAACCCATAAATTAGGAACATGTAGGTTCCATGTTCAATTTTGGGGAGAGTGTTACCCTTGCAAAATTTTGATTGGAGGCTTCGTTTCCGAGATATTTGAGTCAGAAATTTGGTAAACGCCACTTTCAAGTGCCTGAAAATTGAAATCCAAGAAAACTCATGATTTCTCAACTGAAATAAGTACTCTAGGTGTTTTAAGTTGATGAACCATCATTTTTGCTGACAAACAAGAAGTTTTCAAGGAACAAAATTCTTAGGCTCTTGAAAGTGAGGATTTTGAGATGTTTTTCAAAGTTTCAAACCCAGATAATCTCAAAACGAAGCCTCTAATCAAAATTTTGCAAGAGTAACTTTTTCTTCCAAATTAAACATAGACTCAAAAATATAAACAATTTGAAATTTTATTTGAGGGGGCGAAAAGAAGTATGCCCCTATTATCTACGCCCCTGGGTAATTTTGATGAAACGCGTTATTATTATCGTTCGATAGAGACTTGTCTAAGTAAACTTTGGCTCAAATTTGAACAAAATCGGTTAAACGGTGGTTATAAAACGATTTTCTATTTCCAACTTTGAAGGACTGTATCTCCGTTATTATGCACTTCTGATTTTTTTCGGGAAAGTCCCCTTAATTTTTGATTCTCCATCATCTCTCTAAATTAATGTATCAAAAACGGGACCACTCTGTATACTTCAGCTGGCGCTGAATAAATTATTATTTTGAATACCCATGCTACACGACTCCTAAACACCTCTAATCGCTAGCTAGGCGCTGCAACCAAACCTCTTGACCAGAAATAAGAGAAGATAAGTAAGAAGCTATCAGTGAAGGTCTGGGGAAATCATGAGGAAGTCAGGAGGAAGTCTGAGGAAGTCCGAGGAAGTCAGGAGGAAGTCGGAGGAAGTCCGAGGAAGTCAAGGGGAAGTCCGAGGAAGTCCAAGGAAGTCAGGAGGAAGTCAGAGGAAGTCAGAGGAATTCCGGGGAAGTCGAGGAAGTGAAGAGGAAGTCAGGAGGAAGTCCGAGGAAGTCATGGGAAGTCATGGGAAGTCATGGGAAGTCAAGAGGAATTCAGAGGAAGTCGGGGAAACTCTTTCCAAGAGAGGAACTCTTTTGTACAAATTCTCGCTGCGGTCAACCCCTCGTCCTTTCACCTCTTCCAGTCGAAAAGACACGCCGAACCATGAAGCACTATTGGCAAGACAAGGAACATCCCAGCAGGCCTGCTGTTGTAGCAGGATTTACGTATAAAAAGTTTAATAAACCGAATTTCAAAAAACCCAGCCGCTCAAAGTTGCGTATTGGACCGAAATTCATGTAAGTACCTTCAGTTTTCGATTAGCTTTTGTTTTGGACTTTGGCGGAACGATTTTTTGTCGGCCTTGAATGGCCGCCGTCAAGATGACTTGAATTGAAGGCGGCCCCGTAGGGTTCTGGTGTCTAAATGACGGTAATACAGCTCTGCGCCCCTCTATTCGCATTGTCACGTATGACAAGGTCAGTTTTTCAAGATTTTGATATCAATTTGATAAGAAATATAACTTCACATCCAGAGAAGTCAGTTTCACACCAGGCAAAAAGGCGGCAAGCCTACAATGCTAAAGTAGAAAATTTGCCCAGCCAACTAGAGTTACAGTACAAGTGAACCTACTATGGTAGTTGTTTGAATTAAGTGCATTTCGTCAATGCGGTATTGTACTCATAAAAATACTACACCATTTGAACGAAAAATAGTTAATTTCCTACTCTCCTGTACTGGCCATTGGCCATTGCTCATTTGGATGCTTTACTTATTGCTTTGCTTATTTGCAAAAACTGCATCCTCTTTTGAGCAATAGCAATCATTACAACCTCGTTGAATAATAATATTATTATTTGCACAATGATGAAAGAATTTGTAGAAATAACAGTTATTATATCAATGTGAAATCTTCAGGTTGGCTCCGCCTCTGAAGAAAGCAAAAGTCGAAGAACCGACCAGCGACATACCGGACGTGTTACAAGGTGAAATAGCGAGGCTGGATCAGCGCTTCAAAGTCTCCTTGGACCCGAATCAAAAGCCCGGATCAAAAGCCATACAGCTGACGTGCTGGCTAGACGACAAGCAGCTCCCCTGCGTTCCCCCCATATCTCTGAAGGTTCCCGAAGACTATCCGAAATCCGCGCCCAGTTGTCACATGGCCGCCCAGGAATACACTGCCACGCAATTTCTATCGGCCGTGCAAGACGCACTCGAATCCCGAGTCAAGAAGCTGCCAAAGTATTTTTCCGTGTCGCAGCTTTTGGACACTTGGGAGATGAGTGTGAGGCAAGCTTCAGCACGGTCGACGTTCAACTTGAATGTCGTAACGACTCTGAACAGCCTCATGACTTAGGGGGGATGCAAAAACTCACATGAGGTTTTATGAATGTCCTGTCGTCCATGACCCTGAAAAAGTTTCTTTGATCAGGTGATTTTTCCCATAGTTAATACCTACGATTCTATTTTTTGTGCTCATCCGTTTGTGAAATTATCGAGTTATATATATACTATATACCCTAATTTCGTAGTAGGTACTTGAGTAGGTGTGCGTTTTTTGAGTTCTTCTGGACAAACCGGGCTGTGGATATGTGACTTGCCTACTTATTAGGTTAATTTCACTAGAATCAAACCAGTGGTGAAACTTCAAAAAAGAAATCTCGAATGCCAAAGAAAATAAGGGATCTCCTAATTTCTTCTGGGCTATCTTTCATAGGCGTTTGAATACTTTATTCTGGGACATTTTATCATGATACATGAAACATGATTCCACCACTTTAGGTTGTTTAGATATAAATTTCCAATTTCTCAACCTTATTTTTCACCCTGTATAACTTGTTTTATTGGCACCACATTCAGGTGTATTCAGATGAATTCAAACTAGTGTGCCAAGTTTTATAACTTTGATCGCTAAGTGCAGAATCAAATCACTTATTGGCACTCGGAATATTTGTTGTTAGCTGTTTCACTAGTACCTAGACGATCAAAGACATTTTCTGACTCAGGAATATTTTCCTTCAGTTGGGAGCCCTCTCTGGTTGAAAAACTTTGTTCAGAGCAATCAAGCAACATTATTTATTTTCAAAAAATATGAAGGCAATTTATTTTTAGTAGTAAAATTCTTTTAAGTTGTACATATCTACTTATCTATGTGCTGGGAAGGGTATAGGTACTAACTTTTTAGTTGAAGAGAATTTACCAACGTATTTATTAATTTCAGGAGAATACCTACATTTTGAAAGTTTTAAACTAGCACAATAATTTTAAATGTTATGCATTGTAGGCAATGGAACATAAATTAAGAATTAATAAATGGTACATGTATTTTACAATCTTCTTCAATATTTTTGTTTCCAAAAACCCCGCTTGATTCTTATAGGATTTGATGAGCATAAGGCTAAAGGGGACGATAAAATAATGTGTTTCTGGGACGCGAGATGGCGCGGAAACTAATAACATTCTCAAAATTAACTCAATGGACCGATTTTGAAAATTCAAACGTTATTATATTTAGATTATATAACTATTTGATGCTGTAGTCAAAAATTATTTTTTTTATATTTTTTGGAAAAAATTTTTTGATTTTTTCAAATTTTTAATTTTTTTTTTGAAAATTTAAGGTAGTCATTTTATCCTCTGATGAATATTGTATATTAATCTTTTTTCAAAATTTAAATATCATGAATAGTATCGACCGAAATCAATTTTGAATATTTCCCTTAGAAGTTCACCGCGTTCCGTGCAAGCGGTTCCCGTCCTGTATCATAATACAATATTTATAGTCCGCGAGAAAAAAGAGCTCTGTCATAATTGCAGAATTAATGCCTGGACTGTATGTCTCCAGTCCTGTAGAAAATCTCAACAGTGTAACAAGCAACTGGGCAATACCGAATCGGTTACTTTTTCAATTTTAATTATTAATATCTTTGTCACTCGATATAATTGGGATGTTCTCCAGAAATAAATAAGTAAGATGAGTGAAAAACTACTATAAAGAAAAGTACAGTAGGAGGCTTTATTTTGTTTTCTGTTTCATGCACAAAATGTTTATAACGAGAGATGGAAAACGCTATCTGTCAAGTTGGCCTGTGAATCAAAAAGTAACAGTCACAGAGATAGGAAACTGCAGTTCAAAATGACTAAAACTAATTTTTGTTGAAATCAAATTCTTGAAATATTCGAAAATTCAAAAAAAAGTTCACCCATATACTAACGGTGTCTGTCGCCCATTAGGAGCAGCCAATTTCATTCTTTGATTCTAATGAAAATTTAGAACAGGCATTGATCCCAGTAACTGGAAGCTATGGGAAGATACAGGTGGTCGATCCTAGCGTAATCATCTCATAGCGGCCGTACCGTTCAAGATAAAAAAAAAACGAAATAGTGCTATTCTGTGAAAAATAACATTCCATAAACTCTCTGTTATGTAAAAATTCGTGTCGGCAATTGGCTGTTGCCTGGGTGATACAACGTAACAGAGCCTTTATGGAACGTAGTTTTTTAGAAAATCGCACCATAAGAAAAAAGTTGTATGGTTTGATTAGAGGTGAACATAACGAAATAAAGTTAAATTATGAGGCCAGTTTGTGGACCCGACCCATGGATATCTTGCGGAATCGCCAGACGGGGCTTCTTCCTCATCAGAATGGTACTATCATCAAGGTGAAATGTCCTAAGTCGGCTAAACAAAAGACCATACAGGAAACCATACAGACCAATCAACAATTTTGTTTGGAGAGAAATTCTCAGCTTAAACGGACACACATTCACTATGTCCAAGTACAAGGATATATTGGACTGACAAAATAAAAAAACAAAATTGATTGACTTCTATATCAAAATTTTACTGCCTGAGATCATTGATTTGCGGGCTTGTAGGAGCATGCCCATTCAAGAAAGTTGAAATGCTATGACTTTTTTCCCATCAACGGTTCTTAGGCACTGGCCACTTTTCGACACTCAAATGCGTATCGTACTACGATACGTAATACGAATTTTATACGAAACAAGTGCATTCTAATGGAACCATTTCAACAAAAATCGAATGAGCCGAGGTCATTCACGAAGATAACCACACAGACAGCCAGACACACAAACAAACAAGAGAGATATCCACACAGGACTCAAACGGACGGACAGACAGACAAACAGACTTCAGACGGAGTAGGACAAGTAGTAGTAGTTCCTTGCGGTTTTGTTATTTACTTCCAGTGTATATAGTTTCAAATACATATACACATTTCTGCAGCCTATTGTTTTGCAATTGCAATTTGACTTTACAATGTTTGTCCCTTTATAATCAGATATGAGTATGTTGGAGTATGAGTATGTTGGAGTATCAGTATATTGTAGATCTAGATAGTGTGATCACGTGAGAGGAATAATCAACTTGGACAAAAATTACAATTTCAAAAATCGTAGCAACGAAATATATCGGCGTAATACCACGATGTCACAAATCTTTACTACTGCTATTCACATCGCCTATTTCTCAGAAAACATCATAACACCATGTATGCAGAAAGTGATCACTACCTATATCATGAATGACTCATCGCGGACAACAGCTGCAGCGGGCGGCAAATAACAAAGTGAGATTTCCAAAATGTGTTTCGGAGGGCACCATTCATGCTACAGAAATTCTAAAAACAGATTAATGTTTGATATTTTCAGTACTTCAAAATGACTACCTGTGATTTTGGAAAAAATTAAAATTATTTTGTAAAATTGAAAAAAAAAATTGAAAAATTTTTTTGGAATTTTTTTTTTGACTAGTGCATCAAATAGAATTGAAATCTGAGTATAACCCTTTTTTCAGATCCCAAATCGGACCGATAGTTTTCTCAAAAACATTTTATTACTTTTGATGTATTTTCTCTCTGTCGCACACTTGGTACTCAATTTCAGTCCCCTTTAGCCATAAACTCTTGATACATATGGATATGTAGGTACCTACAATATTGTTACGAGCGGCGATTCTGTTGTGCATTCGCGAGCACACCTGATCCTTCTAGACTGTTCGTATCAGATCACAGTGTTACAAGTTGCAAAGCTAGTGCATTCTAGAACATACGCATATAGGCTTTGGCCCGTGGAACTAACCTGGAGACTTCAACAGTCGAGTAAGAAACAGCTGACCAATTGGCGGAAGCGCCAGCTACAGAGCACGCCGGTCGCCGGAATCATACCCGAAACTGTTGGATTGTTCGAGAATCACCGCGAATGTAGTAGCCGCGGCTCAATGTAGAATTTGCTAGCGGACCGGTGGAAACTTCCAGGATACCAGTCGGAGGTACGTACATAATAAGCACCATCATATGAATCGGCCAACAGGAACAGACCCTTTATTGAATCCAAAGCGACAATAGCGAGAAGTTGAAGACTTTACCCCCCGGTTGCACCAATAAAGAAGTTCATCATGAAATATAGCTGATTGAGAATATTCTCTAGTGAACTCCATAGATAGTGAACTCTAGGTTGTCAGTCAGTTGATTGACCACAGAAAATGCATACAAGCTGTTGTGAACGGAACATTTTCCCATCATTTTTGGTAAAACCCTTGAAGTAACTGGGTTTGCATTTTATTCCACTTCAAAAATTTGATCCCGTGTTCAGTAGGTACCGAACTGAAATTTGATACCACCTTTGTGCAATCGGGCTTTAGGAACTGAAAAAGACACAATGTGGGGTGGGCACGAACCTGGGGTGGGTCAAATTGTTTAAATTTAGGTCTTTTCATCGAATCGAGCGGGGTATTTCGAATCCATTTAGTGACTTTCTGGTCCAATATGATGCCGGCCTGCAGACCCATCAGTCAAACGTCAAAACTGTCATCGGTTCAAAATTCCCCAATCAAAGTGACGTTTTGTTGACTCATTCGTAAATTTAACAGTTTCCATTAACATTGTTTCCATTGTATTTCCTGTATTTTGCATGATAACCCGGCCTCAATTATCACCTCGCGTCATACCAACCCGGCAGTAAACAAGTCGACATGTTCGGAAACAAGAAAAGCGACAAACCGAAACGAGACCGTTCGGGACGGAATCTAGCACAGGTATACAAATTATTGCTTTTGTCAGCCCCCAGTTTTCAAGTTTTCTCGTTTCAGTATGGCCTGTTTGACATGTCCAATGATGCCGCCCCTGAAGATGACAATGACAGTGATTTGGAAGCGGAACTTTCCAACTTGATGGGAGGCAATGGTGCTAATAAACGGCAGGCTCCTCCCAAAAAAGTCATACCTGATGCGGACCTGAACGCAATGGTTGCTGAAAGCATGAAAGACATACCTTCAGATGCCGAGCTGTCGGGTGACGATGATGATCCAGACCTTTTGAATGAATTGAACGAAATCACTGGTATGTATTCTTTGGTTTTCTATGATGTGGTTTTGATAGATCCCTACATGAGGCATTCTATCAATAGAGAAAACGCAAAATAGACACACTCACGACTTTCACCTTTCAAGACAAGTAAATCTAAAATTTTACAGTTAAATTCTGATAAAGCTTCTCAAAAAAGGTTCTCGTACACCAATTTTGAATCACTTGCTACCCTTGCCATGCAAGCGCCGGAGAGTTTTTGAAAAAATCCACCTGTTTGAATGTCCCATGACTTGTCATGTTTTTCTAGCATGTTTCACAAGTTCCTTATGTTCATGTGCCTGCAGGTTTTTCTCACAAATTGAAGTAAGTGCCTGTGTGTTTGTACTGTATGCAGTTAATTTTTGTATAAATAGAAACTGGACATATTTGAATTATGAAATGGATCTGTCATCATGCTAAAAAAAAAATGTTTTTAGAGGTGGAATTTTTTAATTTAAAAAAGAATCTGGAAGTTTGATGCATATTTGTAATTGGGATAACAATGTGCATCAATTGTGGTATAAAATATAGTGTTTCGGAAAAAAAATGCGACACCTTGTATAATGCCCGCTCTATGAAAATTCGCAGCAATCGCAACGCAACCGCAACGCAGAGCGCAACGGTTCTGATTGGCTCGCAAGGTATTCGCAAAGCCATCGCAACGACGCAAAAGGCTTGCGAGCCAATCAGAAAAGCTGCGCTCTGCGTTGCGTAATTTCATAGAGCGGCCTCAAGGGACGGAATAGAAAATTATTCTTGACATATTTGGAAACTACGGCAAAAATTGTTCCAAGAAAGTTTTTTCTTTTTTGAATTATCTTGAAAGGGAGGTATATTATGGGGGGGGGGTATCCGTCTCGCGTGAACACCCTGTACTTAGGTACCTACTTTAACAAGTAGTAGTATTTTCGCAGAATTCGAGAAACAGTTCTTATGTACATGACTCTTTGTAAAAGGTGGAAGCGGAATGGACACATCAATACCTGTTGCGTCACCAAATCAAGCTGACGGAGGTAGCGATTTGGTGAAACTTTTGAGTGAACGACTGAAAATGTATGAAGAAGCGGAGAAAAATGCGCAAGCTTCGGGCGAGTCAAGTCGCGCCAGGAGGTTCCATCGAGGCCTTAACACAATCCAAGACATGCTCAAACAAGCCAAAGCCGGACGTAGTGTGAATCAGGACGATATTCCCCCTGAAGTGAGCACTGGACCCAGAAAACCAGCTGACGCAGCGCCTCAACCGAGCAGACCTGCGCCATCTATCCCCACTCCAGAACCTGCAGCACCAGAACCTATACCAGAACCAGTTCCAGAAGAGCCTGAAGCAGTCGACTCGCCTCCTCCCAAGCCCAATGTCGATGTAGCGCTAGTCAACATGCTCCAAGACAGAAAAAAACAGTTCAAAGTAGCCGCGCTGAAAGCGAAAAAATCTGGAGACACGACAACTGCCATGAGCTACATCAAAATAGCCAAGCAGTTCGATCACGTGATAGCTGCCGCGGAGAGCGGTCAACCTGTTGACTTGAGCAGGATGCCCGATCCACCGCCGGATCCCGCCGCTGCTAAAGTTGAAGAAAATCAAACTCAAGCTGACAGCGATCCTCAGCCCCCACCGGTCGAAGAACCCGCTGCCGCGCCCCAAGGTTTGATAATGGCTTCGTCGGTCGGCGAAGCGCTTCAACAGAGATTGGAAATATACGTGAAACAGGAGAAGGCGGCGGGAGAGGCGGGAAATTCGAGCAAACAACGACGCATGGGGAGGATCGTGAAGCAGTACGAGCAAGCCATCAAATTGCACAAAGCCGGCAAGCCGATTCCGGTGGACGAGCTGCCGACGCCTCCGGGGTACGGTCCCATTCCAGTGCCCAGAGCGGAAATCCCGAAGGCCGCTTCCGAAGCCGCCCCCGAACCGCCCAGACCTTCTATGCCAGCGCCCGCCAAGCAAACACCCAGTCCTGAAACGCAACCCAAAACGTCTCCGAACAGGCCGTCAACTTCTCATTCCACTAGGATATCAGGTAATTTTCGATCAAATCTTGTGTTTTTAAGTTTTTTGATATCTCAAAAACCGTTTTATCCTAGACAGCCTACAAAGCTTAGTGATCATTACGCATAAATTACTAGTGTGTCACGTCGTCATTTACCAAATGGCCATTTAGAACGTCATTTAAGACTTAAATGATCATTAACTAAGAGTACTATAATCGCCGGTGGTCGTGTATCATCATCGTGATTTTTGAATACCATTGGCCAGCTTTTCTGCAATGAGCCGCGATATCTGTCATCAAGTCTGTCATTCCAGTACGCTATTCACACACGTATTTCTGGAATGGAGGAACTGGATTTTGTGTCTTGATTCTTGCAACAGCATCTTTTGTACAAAATTATGAGATAATGCCCGTAGCGTGCACGTATAAGCACGTACGAAAGATTAGAAAACTCCTCGTTTTACATAAGAAATGACCGCCTATTCGCGGAATTTTGATGATACGAACATTGCAAATGCGCAGCACGATATCGGTTGACGGCACTTTATTTTTGGCAAAGTCGAATTTATTGGCGAGGAGATTGGTTTCCGTAAATATCCGTGAGACAAGTACCTAGGTATAATGCTCGTAGCGTGCACGTATAAGCACGTACGAAAAACAGATTTTGATGGGTCGGGAAAGTAAAAAAAACCATATTGTCATTGTTGGACATCTGATTTGGAAAATTCAAAAACCGTTTCGAGATTAGACATCAGGCTTCATGAATAATTCATAAGAATTCGAAAAAAAAAATCTCACAGAAACGGGGATCTGTGGAACTCAGCACAATTTTGCAATGTTTTACATTCCACCCTGTGAAAAAGTGATTGGAATTAGAAAAAACATCTCGTCAGTGGGATGGATTGCTGAAAAATGGATCTAAAAAACTGCGAAAACAAATTCAAAATCGGTTGTGTCGGTCCAAAGTCACGTCATTTTGAAATAGGGGAAAATTTTCGATACCGTCATTCCAGTTGTTGAGCAGTTTAGATTATAGGTATATTTCAAAACGTCCGTCGTGAAAAATGTGAAACTTATGAAAAGCAAGCGAAATATAAGGTAGTAATCGCAAAAGAGCAGTTGAAAAATTGAAAAAAAAAAGGTTATAATGAACCACACGATTGATACGAACATTATGAACTATAACATGCATCTGCCGGTTGCCTTGCCACTTGCTAGCCGCGCTCATAAACCAGGGCCTCGCAAAATTGAAAGTTGGTTAGACTATGGCACTATGCGATTTTAATCAGGTTGACTTTGGAGATAAATCATCAGTCTCTTATTCTTCCTTTTCTCAATTTTTTTCAACTCAATACATATTGAACATATATTTTTGCAACAAATAAAGATGGTATGGTATGGTGTGAACATTGCAAGCAATAATAATAATTGTTCTCTTGATTAAATGGAATCTAAGCTAAATACCACACACCTCACCGAAAATATGAAATAATTATTATAATTATACAAAATAATGGCAATAATAGCCCAATACTTCGAACCATTCGACAATTTGATATTGACATTTTGGGGGAAAATTGATCGCCACGTTTATTTACGCTCTACGGCGCAAGCTCATCGGCTATTAGGGTGATTGCATGTATAGGGAGTTTATGGCAAAATGTCAATAGTATCATTGTCATCTGTCAAGTTTCATTCATGTTGGAGTCAACGTCAACCGGACTAACATCACTAAATACTGTAATTTTTACGTGTTTTGTTCACATACTGTTTTGTTCGGCGTTTACGAGATCGAGATTGTGATTTCTAATCATTCGAACAATGCCCTACACCTCTTATGTGCCCCAATGCAATGGGATGTTTTCAGCGTAGTTGAAGAAACTCTGCTAGATGTCCCTAGTGGTTTGTAAGGGGCTTGGGAACATTTGTGTTCTGTATGTTGACAACTCAACCGACTGCTTGTTGTCGTTCAAAATTGAAATGTACGTTGAAATTGAACGTTTATCAAAAGTGTCAAAGTCTGAAGTGTTGAGTTTCGCTGGCCATTCTTTGTTCGTTGAACAATCACAACGAACGTGAACTGCAGCAAAACCATGCCTGTAAGGTCAAGGAATAATGAAGTGCAACTGACGCTACTTAATTTTAAATTCAACACTTCGCCGAAGTGCTTATCTGAAGATGCTCAACAGAGTTTAGTTTGGGTATTATGGTTCTGGTCTCCTCCTGCTTCCCGCTTTGTGTGAAAGAAAAGACGACATGAGAATACGAGTTAGAATAATTTATAAAACCTGGTAATTTTTACATAATCTTGTTTATTAAAAACGTTCCTAAAATAATTTGCATGGCTTTCACTCGACCTCCTCGCATAGCGCGCTGAAGTTTGCGTTCAATTCAGTGGTTGTGGCTACTCTCTGGTTGTAGTCTGCAGTCTGCACTACACCTTCTAGTCTCTTCAGCCTCTCAAGCTACGAAGTTATCCACAGAACCATTTGTGGCCGCGCCTTCCACAGGGTGCGTGCTTCTCTTTTTGTGCGAACAGAAATTTAAACCGCAATTTCGTCACATCACCCAGCAATAAGAAAATTGTGTTCCATGTTCAATCGATTTCTATTATTGTATCTTCATTTATACCAAGCTGTTCAGCACCAAGGAGCTTTCGTACAAAGGACGTGCGTGATGACACGGGAATGGGAAACCTGGAACTGACAACAGCTGCCACATAGACAATTTAGCATTCGGCATCAGGGATCACGCTTCGGCATGTTTGGCAACGACCGCAAGCTGTTGCAGAACTGTCACATTCAAAAATCCCGCTGAAATATCATGGCAGCCGAACCAAGGATGTCTATACTACTGGCTGGATAAGAAACTTCGCCGCCATCTTGAAGCTTGATTTGAATCTGCGACCGTCGGGATTGTCATCGTGACATTCGTGATGGACGCCGCCAGCCTCTTGTGCATCCATGGCGAATTATCATTGATTATGCCGCGCAAGCCCAATAGTGTTCGCAACAAGCGGACCCCGAGACATAACACACTTTTTGTTGCAGGTAATTGACTAATTGCTATCATTTTACAAGACCGGGCCCATACCGGGCCTGGCAGCAAACTTCTGAACGACAGTTTCGAGCGTGCTCCGACCTCCGACTGAACGTGACTATGGTTACGGGTGGCGGACCAGTCGCGGACAATAACACTTCGACCGTCGAGATTGTCAAATCTCGGCTTCACCTTTCTACGTCAAAACCGGCGAAGCTTCTTGTCCAGTCAGTATAGACGTCCTTGAGCCGAACTGCGTCAGTGTCGCCAATTTATGATATTGGCCTTATCGGAAAGTAAAACACCTCGTAGTGGCCAAAAAGCGAACCATGGAGGTATGACCCCACTGTAGAAATTCCTGTCCTACCGACCAAACAGACCACGTCAAAATTGGGAATTCCGTCAAAATAATTTCGATTCCAAAGTCAAATTCAAGAAGAAAGCTTTTATTGCACAAACGTTTATTGTCAAAAATCGTAAGTAGGTACCCGTGGGCCCTTGCCTATTATCAATGGCACTGCTGCGGATAGAGTAACGGGTGTAAGACACCCGATTTTGTGTCTCTGGATGCAACACTGACACCTTCTCTGCTGACACAAGTATGTGGCTGACACCAGTCCAGTGACCACAGCACGCACAGCAGGACATGAATATGAAGAGATCTCCCTCGGCCCTCGATCTCCAGCACGACAATGACAATCACAATGATCAGTTAATCACAGTCCAATCACGACCAATACAGAAAATAGCTTTTTTTTGTATTCTATTTTGAGGGACTCGTCCGGGTAGCTTCCACGTTCCAAGGTTAATTTTACATTCACAATAACTTCTCTTCATATAATAAAATAACAGGTACTACGGTCGAAAATGTTCCACTTTTAAACACAATGTAGCCTGAAGGGTATGTCTGTGACTGCCACTACAGGAGTCGATGTTTTTCGCTGAAATTCAGCACGCGAGACTCTGATGAAGCTTTTGTCAGCTTGACACATACAAATTTTGAAATTGTTTTGACGTTGACGAGTTGGTACCCTCGGTAACACAGGGTTGGTAAAACAGGGATTTCTACAGTTGGGTCATACTTTGCGACTTTCCGATAAGGTCAATGGGATGTTTTCCTGACAGGTTCTCAATAGATGTCCCTGGTAGTTCGTAAGGGGCTGAGAAACATTCAATTATCATAAATTGGCGACACTGACGCAGTTCGGCTGCCCTGATATTTCAGCGGGATTTTTGAATGTGACGGTTCTGCAACAGGTTGCGGTCGTTGCCATAGAGTCGTTGCCAAATATGCCGAATGCTAAATTGTCTATGTGGCAGCTGTTGTCAGTTCCAGATTTCCCATTCCCGTATCATCACGCACGGCCTTTGTACGAAAGCTCCTTGGTGCTGAACAGCTTGGTATAAGTGAAGATACAATAATAGAAATCGATTGAACATGGAACACAATTTTCTTATTGCTGGGTGATGTGACGAAATTGCGGTATAAATTTATATACACACAAAGAAGAGAGAAGCACGCACCCTGTGGAAGGCGCGGCCACAAATGGTTCTGTGGATAACTTCGTAGCTTGAGAACCCGAAGAGACTAGAAGGTATAGTGCAGACTGCAGACTACAACCAGAGAGTAGCCACAACCACTGTATTGAACGTAAACTTCGGCGCTGCGAGGAGGTCGAGTGAAAGCCATGCAAATTATTTTAGGAACGTTTTTAAGGACGGATTCGCAGGTACGAGTTGCAAGACTGGCCGCCGGCAGCACCAGTTTTGTGTTCGTGTCATTCGTGCCCGTGAAATTTCGGGCTAAATACCGCAAATCACTCGCTGGGCAATCCGACTCTCTCCTCGTCGATCATCGCCAAATTTGTCAACTACTATTGTCATATCAACGTCAGTTACATAAATTTTGAGTACTTATTCAGACCTCTTGGTTCATTTGGAGTCTTCTGGGACCTTTTCTGGAAATTGTTAGAAGCGCCGAAGCCATTTGCTATCAGCTCTGGTTAAAACTGAGCTACTTAATTGCAGGTACAACATTCCGTGAAACATCATTTTGTTTCCAGTGAATTCCATTTCTTTTGCCGTTTCTTTCGATGATTCCTCTCTATGTATAACTTTTTTAGTAGGTAATTGAATGACAATTTACATTCCAGCATCCATATTCCATATACCAACAAAATAAACACCCAAGTTATTGTTTGGTTTTGAGTTGTATAGAAAAATCATGTAACCAAACCAATTTTTCGTCCAACAACAAACTCTTTCCATTCCAAGACGAAAGAAACACCCATTACTCGTTATTTATTGTAATTATTTAATGAAGTTAATAATAACGAATATTACAATGCATAGTACCTACCCAAATCCCATTAATTTTTTAAATCAGAGCTAGGACTTTTTGAGGTAAAAATAAACTATATATGCTATATGCTTCGCTGCATAGCTCTTCGAGATGACTGTGACGGATGCCAGTTGATAAAGTTGCCTGTACTGCTGTACGTTGAGAGGATTTTCCTTCCGTGTTCCACCACGTTTTATTTTTGGTTTGATTTCTCGATCGCACAATGTGCACTTGAAAGTCAAAGAACTTATGCTATAACTCATTTCTGACTTCTTTGAAACGGTATTATCTGCCGGTGGGGCTAATCCGGGAATGGTTGACTTCCAAAAGCCATGGCCCATCTAAGAACGTATTCCAAATCGACAATCCGGCAGCCAGGGCAGCCAGATAACTCAATTTCCACTTCAGGTTTCCAGTTATTCTCTTCTATTCCTGTGCCATCCAGTGAGCTTTCATTTTCTTCATTGATCCCCCTAGCCTCTTCTATCAAGGTCGAGCAGGTTGGAGTTGGTTCGCTGGCCGTTACATTTCGGTATTCTTGGTATACTGTCCGGTTTGGGATGTTATTCCTCTGTAAAAATATAACACCTGATCAGTGATTTCTTGCGAGCAAACGAGCAAATCTTGACCAGATCTTGTCCCAGTAAAACGGTACCTACGGTACGGTGCTGACTCACTTTGTGTCGTTTATTCCTGCGTCAATACCATCCAATGAGAGTTCATTTTCTTTATTTGTTCCCCATGCAAGCATCCTCCATCGATCTCGAGCAGGTCGGAGTTTGTACGCTGGTCTTTGCGATTCAACTTCACTGCCAAAAGTAAGCTCAAATATATAATTACACTACATATTGGTCCCTACACTAGACTCACCGCAATTTCTTGTGTTGTTCGACAGATTTCGACCTCTTTGATACGTTTGGAGGGTCTTTTGAACCTGCTGGCGGGCGGGTTGGTTTCAAGTGAATAAACACAAAATTCTTAGTTCTATACGAAGAACTGGGAACACGACAACAAACGCACTCGGGCGAGGAACTAATTTCAGCCAAAAAAGGGAAAGATGTTCCCATAAAATGAGATTTTCACTTGAACGAAGCTTTACCAGACACAGGAATGACAAGCACAAATTGACAAATTAATCTGAAAAAATTTGACGGGAACTGAGTCAATCGCCTTGGCGTCATTCAAACACATTTTGCATAGGATCAAAAAAATCACAGGACTGAGGTGAAATTTCATTTTCAATCCAAATCAATTTGAATTTGGTAAACCTAAATACCATGTTTCCAGTGTCTCCGCATACCTTTTTTGTGCCCGAATGGGGAGACACCTCGGAAAAAGGTGAAATTTTTGAACAGCCTCTTTTAAATGCTCGAGAGACCCAGTGGACGGCTTTTGGCGGTTAATCTGACGGCTTTAAAAATAAAGTGATTTTTAATTATTGACTTATAAATTATTACACGTATGTCTCCCCATAGCTCCAAGCAAGTGGTATGCGATCCATGCCTTGCGGAGGCTTGTATGCATCTTGGTTTTTAATTGATTAGGATTGAAAATTTGGTCATTTTGACGTCATATTTCACCTGCCAACCCCCCCTTAATAAACAAGATTAAGTAAAAACTACCAGGTTTTATCAATGATTCTAACTCGTATTCTCATGTCGCCTTTTCTTCCACACAAAGCAGGAAGCAGGAGGAGACCAGAACCATAACACCCAAACTAAACTCTGTTGAGCATCTTCAGACGAGCACTTCGGCGAAGTGTTGAATTCAAAATCAAGTAGCGTCAGTTGCACTTTCTTATTCCTTGACCTTACAGGCATGGTTTTGCTGCAGTTCACGTTCGTTGTTATTGTTCAACGAACAAAGAATGGCCAGCGAAACTCAACACTTCAAACTTTGACACTTTTGATGAACGTCGCTCAATTTTTTGGGTTACATTTCAATTTTGAACGACAACAAGCAGTCGGTTGAGCTGTCAACATACAGAACACAAATGTTCCCAAGCCCCTTACGAACCACTAGGGACATCTAGCAGAGTTTCTTCAACTACGCTGAAAACATCCCATTGAATGTTTCTCAGCCCCTTAGGAACTACCAGGGACATCTGTTGAGAACCTGTCAGGAAAACATCCCATTCTCTAACAAACGTCAAAACATAACTCGATTCTTGCGCTTCCTGCCGGTGATCAGGTGAACGAATTGCATGCAATCACCCTATTCGCAATCGTCATTTAATTATAGTCTGTCTAGGATATTAGTCATAGATGCGCTTATACTTGAGAAGTTTCACTTGTACCGCGCGCAATGAAGGTTGCCCGCCAATGTTTTTCTTCGTCCGAAAGTCTCGATCTAATTCAAGGAAATTATTTCAAAAGATTCTTCCCCATTCTATACTCACTAACGTATGGTCCGAAAGTTTTGGGGAATTGTTCAAAGCTAATAACTTTTTCTGAATAGTCTTTATTTTTTAACTTGATATTGCAAAAATTAACATCATATATAACAATAACAAATTCATATTCAACATATTGATAATGGACCATTATCTTCGATGGATCTCAATTTTCTTCTGCCATGTTCCATAATTTTTTGCATCAATTTCTCCAATGCGAAATTCTCTACTATTATTGAAAAATGCGACGCCGTAATTGGTCTTCATTTGCAGCTTCCCATCCCTTGTCGTATACAATCCTGCTCAATACTTACCAAAAATCTTATATTGGTCGAGCTTGCGGTACATTGGGAGGCAGGAGCTCAGAGAAATTAATCCTGCTGTTGTCCAGAGAATGATCGAACATGGCAGAAGAAAACTGAAAGCCATAAAAAATGATGACCCATCTTAAATATGTTGAATATGAATTTGGTATTGTTGAAGATGATGCTAGTTTTTTGCAATATTGAGTTACAAAATTGAAACTATCCAAAAAAAGTTATTAGCTTTTAAAAAAATTCCCAAAACTTTCGGACCATACGTTATTCAATAGAAAAAACAAAAAGTACACGTTATTGGAAGTGGGTTAAACGTGGGCTGTATATTGTTTAATGAATGTTACATCACCACTTTGTTAATGGAGTGAAGTTAAGTGTTCAAATAACACATAATTAGCTCTAAACATCTAGAGCCATGCTAACGAATCAAATCATTAACTGGACTGTGGATTCTACTTTTGATTAACAACTGTGTTGATAGGAATGTGCCACCCGATTTAATGTTGGCTGAGTTTTTCAAAAACTGATTTGTTTGGGAAGGTCAGGTTGGTTTGCGTTCAGCTCCATACGTGCAAGTACATACTGTTTACATTATTTTTTTCTACAACAACAATAGCCTGTTTTAAAACTGGAAGACAGAGGCTGTTGAACTGGATATAAATTATTATCATAAATCAAGTGTTGATGTGTGTCTCCCAAGATGATTTGATAACATTTTTCCATGCTCAATTTTTACTATGGAACCGTCGAGACAACGCTAAGACACTCAGCCTGAGCAAGTGTTCAACAATTTTTACAACAAAATAACTTCGGCTCCGAATGTTTAATGGAAAAATCACTCGGAACTATCGTGCAGAATACTGCAGAGTCCACCCTTAAAAAAAACAACATTTTTCATGACAGTTTATATGGAGATACGAAATTACTTCTCCAAACGCCAGTTGGAAGGAAAATCACCGACTTCGATTTAGAGGCATTTTAGGCGGAATGGCTCTGAGCGTACAGAGTGCTCTTAGCTATCATAACAATTCACGGTAAGCTCGTAATCCAATATGCCGGAGATAGGAACCTATCTGGAATGATTCACTTTCGAACTTAGGTAGATATATCCCGTTTACTTTTTATTTTCTGTAGAGTGACTTTTTGGAGCAAAAATAAAGTGACAAGCTGGAGCGTTGGGAGGATACAACTGATGACCGCTGATAGTTTTGCTCCAAAACTTTGCAGATGCCATCAACCTTAGTAGTGTACTTGAAATAGTAAAAAAATATCTCTTGCTTGAAGAAAGTAGTTCTCAAATGGTTTTTCGCTATCTGGTTAGCTCGTCCCCACCTGTTCAACATGTTGAAAGCATACATCCCTGTGACGCGTAATACTTAGTATACAGGGTGAAAATTAAAAAATAAATCTTTGAAATTTTTTATTTCGATGAAACAATCCTTGAGAAAAACAGTCTCTCATTATTTAGCGACCTTATAGTCTCCTATTGAACATTTGGAAAATGTACTTCTCCATAGTCGCTGGTATCCTACGTACAGGGTGAAATCAATTTTTTTTCAATGTTTTCTATCTTCATCAAATCAATCCAGACAAAAGCCAATTCCAGCTCTGTTACAAGCTTATAATCTCTTATTCAGGATATAAAAATGTCACATTCCTCAAACTCCCTAAACACAACCTACAGGGTGAAACATACTTAATTTGTTTTATTTTTTTCTGGATAAAATAAATTGAGACAATAATCTTATCGGCCCGTATTCATATCCCCCTTTTAGTGTTAAAAGCGGTTTTAAAGATGCGCCTCTAACATTTCCGTATTCATACGTGGTTTTAGCGCGTTTATCATCACTTTAAACAGGCGTCTCTAAAGTCGTCTTAAAAGGGGATGTTTAGAGACGCGTCTATTCATATGTCTCTTTCACATGTCTTTAAGCGACTTTGGATGGTCTCACGCATGCGTCAAGTTAGATGGGATCCAAATGTGCCAACAGGCGTGTTTTGAGTCCATTTAACCTACAAGCTGTGCCGTGTGTTCTTGGGAAATTTGACGAAAAGCACATTTTCTTTTTAAAATATTGATTCAATTGAATTAATGAAGCATGCCGCCGAAATGCGGGAAGTGCGCAATGCTCTGGATGTCCGCCCCGAAACCGCAAACTCTTCCTATTTTTGTTTTCATGCCCGCGCGTCATCTTGGCGTTGCTGGACCTGTCCTCGATTACGACTTGTTTATCGACACAATAGGTTTGTTTTGGCAGCGATACACAACCGTTTCCAACCGTTTGGATTCTGCGCGCTTCCGTTAAGCCGTTCGGGCAGTGTAAACTTCGAGTTGCCAACTGTTGGTAAGCTGTTTGGGCAGGTGCCTCCAACGGTTCGAAAACAGTTTGTGGACGGTCAGAGGAGTTTGAGAATTAAAAAGAAACTGGTGATCAGACGCATGCGTACGCCTTTCTTCGCAATCGGGCGATCTTTGATTGATGGCGTGGCGCGTAATGTGACAGTGTGACAGTAAAGGTAAATAAAGACGCATTTTCAAGGTTAATTTAAAATAGTTTTACCTGCTGAAAGTTACATATTTACATTAATTCACATTAATTACATTAATTCGGTAAATTTATTAAGGGGTTTCTGATGCGACTAACAAAGTTGTTGACGGGAATCGGTTTTATTTTTTTTTCGTCAAGTAGAAACTCCTCCAAAAAGAAAATGTACGGATATTGCTATCAAATTTTGAAAATATTTTTGATTTTGATTTTTGAAAATTCAAAAACTAGATAGCATCGACAATGTATCTTTCCTCAAGAAAGTCGCATGCCAAATATGAACTTTTTATTTTCAAAAAAAGACACCAAAAATGATTTCTCGTAGACATGAAAAAGTGAATTAGTAGAAGTCATTTTTGGTACCTTTTTTTTGAAAATAGAAAGTTCAAATTGCATGCGACTTTCTTGAGGAAAAATACATTGTCAATGCTATCTAGTTCTTGAATTTTCAAAAATCAAATTCAAATATTTCCAAAATATTTTGGAAATTTTCAAAATTTGATAGCAATGTCTGTACATTTTCTTTTTGGATGAGTTTGTACTTGACGAAAAAAAAAAATAAAACCGATTTCCGTCGACAACTTTTTTAGTCGCATCAGAAACCCCTTAACTAAGACCTCGGCTTGGCGGGGAAAACTTGATAAGTTGTTGTGTCCCTAGTTTCAACTGGAACCGCTCGCTACGCGTTCTTGCAGCAAAAACTTTCCAACCACTTGAAAACTGGTTGGAGTCGAGTATGCGCGCTGAATCACAGTTAGCAAACCGTCCCCAACTCGCTGCCAAAACAAACCTAATGTCTGATTTTTTTCCTTCGCTAAAATTCTTAGCGCGCTTTCAGTCATACTCCTTTACTATTTACTGTACTCAAGACAGGGACGACTTGCACCTTGACTTGCACAAAACAGTCGAAACAGGTGTTCACTTGTTAAGTTAACAGATCCAGGCCGCTATTCTTGAAGCTGTGGAAGAAACTCCCTGAAAGTTTAATGCGAGGTTTTATGCAATCCGCAGTACATCAATGTAGCAAGAGTTGCCAGCGCTTCCGTTTTGCCAGGGAGAGCTGCTCGGGGTAAATCACTAGACAAAGAAAACAGATCCAGCTGGGCCGTGATTGGTGTATCTACTTTCTCTATCGTTGATTCATTTGGTTCTCGCACGTGCGCTCGATCCTTCTTCTTACGTCCTATTGCTGGAGATGAGATGATGAGTATTATTCAAGGTTTAACAAACTCTAGCAGCAGAGATGTGTATGAGCTTAACACCGAAGCTATAAAACTTGTCGGTGACTTGTTGTGTGAACCACTGGTACATCTAGTCAATTTATGTTTTTTGCACGGCGTCTTCCCGGAAAATTTAAAACCGGCAAAAGTGGTCCCTGTCTTCAAAAAGGGTGACAAGTCCAACCTGGATAATTACCGTCCTATTTCAATCTTGCCTGTGGTTTCTAAGATTCTGGAGATAGCTTTTCGGAGCAGATTGGTTGATTTTCTGGAGAGATTCAAGATTGTGACGTCTGCTCAGTTCGGATTTGTTAGGGGTGGTTCCACGGTCCGTGCCCTCATGGAGATGGTGACTGCGATCACTGAGGCTTGGGAGAGAGGTCAGATGGCTGCGGCCTCTTTCTGTGACTTGTCAAAGGCCTTCGATTGCGTGTCACATGACGTAATAATCGCCAAATTACGGAGTTACGGTGTGAGAGGCCCTCCCTGCTTTTTATCGAGTCATTTTTGAGGGGACGCTCACAATGCGTTGGCTTGGGGGGAAAGATGTCCTCTTTCCGCAACCTGAGTCATGGCGTTCCGCAGGGATCCATCTTAGGGCCTCTCCTCTTTATATTATATATCAACGACATTGGGAGCTTTCTGTCCACGAACTGTGTGATATATGCTGATGACACCACTCTCCTGACTACGAGCGGCGACTTGCAGACACTCGGGGCTCTTCGTGATGAGGCACTGACAGTCACAGAACATTTCTTTTCCCTGAACAAACTTTGCCTAAACGTGACCAAGACCCAGAATCTCCTTTTCTCGCTTGGTAGGCCTCTTTCGCCTCAAGACCCTGTGAAATGCCTTGGCCTGCTTTTTGACGGCAGACTCTCCTTTGAGGCGCATGTAGACTGGCTGGAACGCAGATTGTCCAAGGTGATTTATCTTTTGCGCTGTTTGACCTGTCAGCTATCTGAGGATACATTGATGCTGTGTTACTACGCTCTGTTTCATTGTGTGATGTCGTACGGGATTTTGGTCTGGGGGGGCTCGTCACACGCCGGCCGGATTCTCATTCTGCAAAAGCGCGCCATTAGAACAATAACGGGAGCGGGTCAGAAAGTCTCTTGCAGACCTCTTTTCACTGAAATGGGAATACTTACTTGTACCAACCAGTATATTTATGAGTGTGTAATGTATGCTCGCAAAACCTTCACCATCCACAAGGGGTTGTATGATACCAGATCTAATTTTGTTTTAGCTCCAAGATTTCGTCTAGAAAAAACCAAATCTACGTTCAGATATCTGTCTATTAAGTTTTTTAATTTGTTGCCGGATGAATGGAAGTGTCTAACTGTCAGCAGCCTGGAAAGAAAACTCAAGCGCTTTCTGAAGACACACTGTTTCTACACAACTGATGAGTTTGTTGATTTTTGGAAAACATCTGATCTGAACAGTGTGCTGTCGGCCATGTGAAAGTTTTAAAGTTTTATTATTGTATTCAATGTATTTTATCTCTATTTATTATATTTATATTTTATTTTATTTTTACAAGAGGGAATAGTGGAAGATCGGCCAGAGCTGAACTATCTCCCTAGCTTATCTGTACCTTCACGTTAATGTACACTTAAGTTTAAATACATCTATCTATCTATCTATCTATCTATCTATCTATCTATCTATCTATCTATCTATCTATCTATCTATCTATCTATCTATCTATCTATCTATCTATCTATCTATCTATCTATCTATCTATCTATCTAGCGATCTACCCGGAGCGGCTCCCGGCGCAAAACGAAAGCGGCTTGGGGTTCTTGCCTACCTGCGTCTACCTTCGGGTAGGTAGTTTTGAGTACATTTCACAACGTTGCCAAATCAACACCCCCTTTAGTTAGATGGGCCCTAACAGGACGTAAAAGGTGGCCTATGAATACGACCCCTTTTATCAGGTAGCCGAGCGCTTTTTGTTAGAGGCATGCTAAATGTGGCTTAAAAGTGGGATATGAATACGGGCCATCAAGTTTACTGGAAAGCTCAGAGTTTTCCGCAAACCATATAAAAAATTTGCATTTCTAATATCACTCCGACTTGATATACAGGATGAATTATATGTTGCTTCAACTTTTGTTGTGCAAGGAGTTGCTAAGGAAATTGTCCTTGGCAACTCCTCGCACAACCAAAATCGCAAAAATGCTTGATGCTACAGTAGCCAGTAGTTGCAGTGGCTACGTTTACACCGGTGGACTAAAACTGGACCGACCCAAGCACTGACCCAAATTCCACCTGAAGTAATTCTTCTCTTCCAGCGTTTTTACCGGCAGACTAACGCGGCCGACCTATTTCAAAATATGAACTTAAACCAGATAAATATAAAAACTAAATTTACTTCACTTCACAGCTAACCGGAGACCTGACCCAAGCTACTTGGTCCTAATTTGGTCCGTGTCTACGATCGTTTACACCACGTGGACTAAATTTATTTGGGTCGAATTTAGTGCTTAGGTCGCGGACCAAAGCCACGGTGTAAACGTAGCCAGTGATTGCAGAAATGTAAATTTTTGATATGTTTTGCCAAATACTCTAGGCTCTCCTTTAAAGTGGGTAAGATTATCATCCGAATTAATGTGACCCAGGAAAAAAAAAAGAAAAAAGGGTGTTCCACCCTGTATGTCATGTTTTAGCAGTTCAAGGAATGTGACATTTTTATATCTTGAATGAGAGATTATAGACTTCTAAGAGAGCCGGAATTGGTCTTTGTCCGGATTGATTTGATCAAGATGAAATTTACTGAAAAAAAAAATGGATTCCACCCTGTCATAGAATACCAGCAGCTATCGAGGGGTGAGTTTTTCACACGTTCAGTAGGAGACCATAAGGTTGCTGAATAATGAGAGGCTGTTCTTTTCGAGAATTGTTTCACCGAAATAAAAAAGTTTAGGATTTATTTTTTAATTTTCACCCTGTATACTAAGTATTACGCGTCACAGAGATGTATGCTTTCAACATGTTGAACAGGTGGGGATGAGCTAACCATATAGCAAAAAACCGTTTGAGAACTACTTTCTTCAAGCAAAAATTATAATTCAAACATACTATAGCCGTAGCCTCCCAGCTTGTCAGCTTCATTTTTACGTCATTCTACTGGATTCGAAAACGTGAACGGCATATAGATTAAAAAATGCGCTGTTTTTGACAAATATCATTGTTGCTTCAATCGTTAAAGAAACATGCTTATCAGTACATAAAGTTCAAGATTGATACTTTTGCCTGTAGTGCAGCAAAACTAGCCCAGCGGAAGCGAGAGTCGTTTGAGTGGCAGCAAAAGTATATTTAATGCCAAGGCAGTAAAAGTGTGACCAAGATACGGTCACAGACAAAACAAAAACACCATGTTTTATGTTTTATTTAGTTTTATTTGGAGTAACAGCGACTTCTTGTGGCAAGTCACCCACTGCGTTGATCCCAAGGTTGATCTTTGGTTCATCCATCAAACTTCACAGACTTGAAACAAAAAGCGCCACGTTTATCCTTGATGAAACAATATAAAGGAATTACTACGTTATTAGTTTGCAAGTAGGTACACTTTAATAATTTATTATTTAGAATACATCTCAGGTCATTTTCAAGTTTGAAAAGTATCTAACTACGGTACAAAAAAATTGTGGTTTCCTGTACATACATACCTACACCTTTTCTCAGGTGAACGACCACTGAGTCACACTGAATTATCCTGTGGTTTTTGGGAACAATTTTATACCAACCTGATTTATTTTTAGACATGTTAATGTAGTCTGAAAAAAAACTGCCATGAATATGCAATACACAAGTTATTGGTGAGTAATGGTTATGGTGATCATCTTGTTTCCGTTCATGTTTTATGTGCCAATTAACTCCTACTGATTACCTCGGAAGGACACGTCATTGGTACTCTTCATTCGGGAAAATCCTTTTATGTCAAATGAGTTATAAACGCACAGTAATAATTACTCTTGAATTTTTGATTGTAGGTAACCAAGTACCGAACTCCCGAGCGGATAAGCAGTTGGTCCTGCTCCTGGCCAAACAAAAAGAGTTCAAACTGGCGGCTCTGCATGCGAAACAAAAGGGCGAAATAGAACAAGCAAAGGAATTCTTAAGAACTGCCAAGGGTTTCGACCCTTTGATAGAAGCAGCGAACTGCGGACTTCCAGTCGACTTATCGACGATCCCAGTCTCGCCTTCTGCCAAATCTCAACTTGATGATGAGTAATTACATTTTTCTATAAGCATGTACATTTGATCAATAAATTTATATGACATATCATGATTTTCATGTTGTTAATAACGTTTTTATTTGTTTTGAAAGGTACGATATTGTGATGTCTGAAGATTGCAACGAAGGGGGCAATACGGAAAACTTGGACGTGCTTTCCCGATTGGAATCTCAGCTGACGAAACAGTTGAAAATGTGCCTGAGCACCAGAGACCATCACAAAGCTTTGGGCGATGTAGGCGGCACCAATCGTTTCGAGAGGCTGGCTCTCAGCGTCACCAAAGACTTGGACTTGGTGCGTTTGGCACATCGAACTGCTGGAGCTGGAGTGCCGAAGTTCCATTACGAAACGAGGGATTTTTCGATCGTAAAGAGCTTCACGGAACTGAACGACAACGATTTGGAACTGACCATACTGAGAGGGATCAGTTACACCTGCGCCAATCCGAAAGACATTGACACTTACGTTAAATTCGAATTTCCATTCCCTCAGGTTTGTGTTGAAATTTTCTCCTCTGGTTTCACAAACGTGAACCTAGGGATTTGGGTAGGAGCAATAAATAGAACGCGCTTGAACGTTCAGTTGACTTGAGAAAAAGAAAACGATATTTTTTTTGCAAATTCGGTTGTGTTTTCCTTGGATTAACGAGCGATATACGAAAAATAACTTTGGACGAGTTTGCCAGTGACAATAGGGTCTTTACGCTAATTTTGTTTTGGCTTAATTGATGCGATGCTATAACAGCCAAATATCATAATGATTGTGTGGTTTTCCGCAAATCTGCATGATTTTTCGAATATTTGAATTCAAAACTCATAAATTATTGGGCAGATGATTTGCAGACACCTCAAATTTCCCTCTTCTGACGTCATTTCACGCTGGAACTACTCCTGAAATCCAGAAACGTCAGCTCTTTTGTTGAAAAGCAAGTTTTAATAAATTTTTGGATTTTGGATAAAAACCATGCCCTTAAGCCTTTTATTTCAATAATCACTCATATGCGTTAGTCATTAGATTGAATGTTTGAGCGCGTCCTATTATATGTATACTTAGCCAGTTTTTTTTTTAATTCAGGTCCGGAGGTTAGGTATTTTTGAATGTGAATGAGGTTTTCTTTGTAGGAAACACCGTTTGTAGATAGAACGGCAACGGTGAGGGACACAAACAGTCCTGAGTACAATGCAACGTTCACTATACCCATCCAGAGGACAGCCAGGGCTTGTCAAAGGGTTTTCAAAAGGCATTCAGTCAAATTTGAAATATACTCCAAAGGGTTAGTACCTATTCTCTCATACTAACACTGCATGCCGTTATTTATATAATTCCACCTCAATTATTGTTGTTATAAGTGATACAGAGAACTTGAGGTAGTATGATGCAATGACTTGGCTATTCAAGCTACAAACCCTTGATTGGGTCAGCTCGATATTGAGCTCTGATTGGTGGCCAAGTGTTTACGTTTAATTGAACCAATTTTTTTTTTTCAATCAGCATTCTGGCAACAATTGTTGATAGAACCGCGTCAAAGCACCCCTTCAAATTCCAGCTTCAATCGATGAGGCGGCTGTGGTAACTTGCCATATCATTGGTATGATCATACTGAAAAGATTTGTGTATCACAAGCTTCAAGTTTCAACCGTTTGGCTCGTTCCTTTTGGCTTATCAAAGAGTCTGTGAACTGAAATAAGTCAAGCTGTGAGCTTACTGAATTTTGGTTATGGATTCTTCTATGTTTCACACTCATTTGAACGGCAGCTGCATACTTTTGAGCAATAATTATCATGAATATTTCAAACTAAGTTGCACATTTCATGGCATGTTGCCCCATTTCACCAATCTTCTTACATAAATTGAAAATTAATTATAGAAAAGGTATTGGAATTATAAAATTAACACTTAGGGGGCCAGACTAATCAATATTTTATTGTTTACTTGAAATGATGAAACGAGATACCAGTTTGTCATTCATTTGGGTTTTTATTATTTTCGTCTAGTTTAATTCCAGTTTATATGTACGTTATAGAAGTTGATATACATTTTTGTAAAAGTTCCTAGTTTAGAATTGTATATCATTTTAGAAGAGGGGCAAAGGTATAGGATAGGTATAGGTATAGGATGGTGTAGGTGACAAAAGTGGGACTGGATTATAGCTCAGCTTGTAGGCGACTAGGTGAGTGAGGTAAAGTGGTGAAATCAAATATCTCGCATTCCTCCCTCGCCATGCCAAAAAAAATCCTATCTGACCAGCAAATTCAATTTATCTTGTTTCCATCTGAAAGAAACATCTGAGTTTTAGTGATTCGTGTCCATTGGAAGCCAGCAATCCAATGTTGTAGTTTCAGTAAAAGGCATGCTGCTCGTCACTTGGCTTCACCTTGAAGTCCAGCTCATTATTGCAACCTTTTTTGAATGACTCAACTTGATTCCCATATCGACTTCAAGGGTCGTATGACTGAGAGCACTACATACACTACAGGCCTGCGACACATTGCTCTTCTGATGTAACGACGATCATGACGATCAATAAAGCTATAAAATACACTGAAAATAAATTAGGAATCGTTCACGGCGAATTTAAATCATTGTTTGAAATCCAGTGAAAATTTCGGCCACCACGTTGATAATGCGGAACAGCTTGTGTTCAACGACATCGTTGAGAACCTTCCACTTTTTTTTTTATAGAATTCCGATTCTACAGGGTCTTGACCTGTTCGTTATGCTTCTTGTCTCCACTTCTTCCCTAGTCCAACACATTTTTGGTTAAGTCCGCTTAGGCATTGTTAGTGGTGGTGAGCAGAATCACCATAACCATATAATTGTTTTAAAAGCAACAGTGGTTTTCAAGGGTCGTTATTTGATGTATGAATGATAAATAACAGGGACTGATTACAGACCCCATTCGCAAGCCGTTTGATTTTCAAAGCTTAAGCCAGTAATCAATAATTTACTAATAATAATACTACTTATTACCCGTTTTAGTCCAGGAATTATAGAAAAAATAGCGAACAAAAATGAAAGCCAGCCGGATTTTTGTATAATTATAAGCTCAGTTAAGCATGTAGTTTAACATACTAAAAGTCCTCAAAAATCCGGTCTGAGCTTCGGCCGTTGTGGCCTCGAGAAGAACTTGAGGATCAGTTTTTCGCGTATATCTCGTGAAGAAATTATACTTAGGAAGAAACTGTCCAGGAAGACATTGTTGAAAATTTTATTGTCTATAAGAAAGGTCCTTACACATTCCACCGTCAGTCCACTCCTTCTCCGTCAAAACACAAGAAAATTAAAATAGTCCAGATGCTCGATGCTGAAGATTGTATGGACCTTGAGCTTTATGATGGCGGGGTGCCACTTGGTAGAGGTGTTGTTCGATCCATTCTCTTTTGATTGGAACTTGATGCCATCAATACCAACTATGCCGGCGGCATATACAGGGTGAAATCAAAATAAAAAGTTGAACAAATGTACCTCAACAGCCAAAATAAGTGAAGACATGTAAATCGCCAAAGATATTTCTAATATCATGGTCATGAAGTCGTCGTAAACTTGGATCAAAAATGTTGAGCCGTTTCTGAACTATCTTCAGAAGACTGAAGTCGTTACGAAAAAAAAATAGTTTTCCGTATATCAGTAATTCTTCAGATTTGAATCGAAACTTGGTGTTTTGAATCAAAATAATGATAAATTACATTAAAAATGAAATAACAGTGAAAAACCCCCTCTAGGCCAACTACTTTTAGAAAAAAAACACAGTCAACTTTTCTTCTAATAAGTAGACGAAAAAATTTTTTTTTCGGTAACAACTTCAGTCTTTTGAAGATATTTCAAGAACGGCTCAAGATATTTAATTCAAGTTTACGACGACTTCATGACCATGAAATCGGAATTATTTATGGCGATTTAAATGTCTTCACCTATTTTGGTTCTTGAGGTACAAATGTTCAACTTTTTATTTTTATTTCACCCTGTATATGCCGCTGGCATAATTCGTATTGATGGCTCCAAGTTTCAATCAAAAGAGAGTGGATCAAACAACACCTCTACGAAGTGGCAGTTCGCCATCATAAAACTCAAGGTCCATACAGTCTTCAGCATCGATCATCTGGACTATTTTGATTTTCTCGTGTTTTGACGAAGAAGGAGAGGACTGACGATGAAATGTGTGAGGACCTTTCTTGTAGACAATAAAATTTCCAACAAATTTTTTTCGGGAACTTTTATCCTAAGTGCTATTGTTCATGAGATATACGCGAAAAACGGATCCTCAAGTTCTTCTCGAGGCCACAACGGCCGAAGCTCACACCGGATTCTTGAGGACTTTTAGTATGTTAAACTACATGCTTAACTGAGCTTAAATGCAAAAATCCGGCTGGCTTTCATTTTTAAGCTAAAATTCCTGGATTATTTCCACCGTCATTTGCTTTATCCAAGTAATTCATGTAAAAAATCGATCTCTACTCTGGATTTCTGTGCTCATCTTATTTTACTGTCTTTTCTCTACAGCCTCCGTAAACCGGCGCACGCAAATGAATCGCGACTTTCTACTCCGCTGAGATAGGAGTGTATATATTCTATTTTATTCTTTAGGCTTTGAGGAAAAACCACATACTAAAGACAAGTTCCCGTGTAAATCTCTCAGTCCCGTGTTTCGTTGTTGTTTAGATTGTAGTACCTACATCGGGAAATTGAAAGCTCTCTTTCTATAATTTAGGTGCTGATTATGGCCTTTATACATAAATGTGTATTCACTGGTCGTTCCATCAATACTACGATGAATAGATCGCGCACAAACTTACTTGACACTGTTATTTATAATTGTGTGTTCATTTTGCATAGCTAAGTATCTATTTTTCATGTATTCAGACCGGCCCATTGCACTTACTTCAAATTACTTCAAATTTCTAGTGGTAATTACCCAACTTGTCTGGAAATAATAATCGCTTATGAAATGAACAGTAATTTGAAAGGTCAAGTTCAAATTATTGACAGTTTGAACTTTGTTTGAACCGTTTTTTTTTCAATGTTGAAACATATTAGAGAATTTTTTTGTTTGAAACGCCTCATACACATTTCACAACTCATTAAAAGGTACATACTTTCATTTGCTTATCATCCCATTCTGGGCTTTTTTCTCGCATCTGTATACTCGTTGGTGGTGGGATTTCAAATATATGTTGCTCATAAGTTGAGGGTGCCATGAAAAGGGTGTGCTAGTTGCTGCTGGGGCGCTAGCGACTATGCTTGTTGTTTCAGTGGTTTCTTCCGTGGTGACACTCTCATTGGTACAGTCAACGTCAAACTGCAACCTCTGGAGACCCAATGTGAATTGCATGAAAGTTTTGATGTAAGTATAGCTACACTAAAATCAAGATAATATAAGATTAGACACAAGAGCTCATATAGTTACTTAATACAGTAAAAAGTGTTCGTTAATGGTTGTGTTACAAGTGGAATAAAGGCACCACAAGCCTTTATTCGCGTTTATCGCAAAAGATTCTGTCTAAACCTTATGTCTTTTGCGAATACATCTAAATTCCACCTGTAACATACAAAATGTTATCTACGATTGTCCAAGCAATAATGAAAATCGATCAAGGCAATGACATTACTTATGCAATGCTATGGCAACCAGCCACATGCATGCCATGTATCAATGACTACATTATATTACTAGGGCAGTAATAAACGGTGTCACGTAACGCAAATGAATAAGTCCTTTTTTTAGGAAGTCGTAGATATGATTTTACGCACAGTTCAAGACCTCTCCATCAAATGCGTAACGCAGCTTCTTCTCGAGGCGCAACGTTTCTGAATTGACTAGCAAGGAATTTGCTGCGTTGCGATGCTTTTGCGATTACGTTGAGCTTTATTGCGTTGCAGCTGTGGCGCGTTGCGTATTTTCATAGAGCGGTCATTACATATCTGTGCGTATTACAACCACTAATTCAAAAATGCTAAAGCATTATTTCACACTGCTACACACGTGTGTTACACAAGTAGATAGGTAAACTAATACGATTTTTCTCAGTTGTTGGATGGCAGAAAAAAAGTTGGGGGTAAGCTGGAAGTGAGATTGAGGCTGCGACATCCGATCGTGTCCCAACAAGTGGAGCAGCTCCATGAAAAATGGCTCGTAATTGATAATTAGCTCGGAATAGGATATTACGTATTTTTATGGATTTAAGCTATTTTATTAATGTAGACTCGAGCGTAGACTCAAGAAATGGATTCAGGAAATTTCATTTATGTAATCATGGCTATTTCCTGACGATGAAAGCCTTGGAAGTGCAATTACCTATTTTCTTGTACAGCTTCTTTATAATGTAATTAAACTTGTACTATCTATACATCTACATGTTTGTTTATCAGTGTATTATTATTACTTATGTCAAATATAAAATATTTATGGCTTTCATCAGTCGTAAATCACTGACCTCGCGTCAAACAATATAAAATACTTTGTCACCCCACAAAATGAAAATGGGTGTGTCTGAGCGAATCGGAGTTTTTTCAAGGAAGAATTATTGTTGTTTACAACATATGAAATTTTCATAAAACACAAACAATATATGAACTAATTATGAAGAATTTTGCATCATGCTGGACAGGTAGGAAAAATCATGGCAATCATTAGAAATCTTCTGATGTAACTTTTTCCAATGTTGCTGGTCTTTTTTTTAATTTGTAATAGACTTGTTTTTCTCATAATTTATGTATATTTTGCATTTTATTAGTTGCAGTGAGAACATCATTGCTAGACCCGAATTCTGTCTATTTTTGACTTACTCGTACTTAACAGTTCATTTTTCATTTTTCAAAAGTTTTCTTTCCTGGATTTTGTTTTAAAATCTCTCTAAGGGGACCATTGGGCGAGTTTTGTAACATTTCATATAAATAGACGCTCCTGTCAACCTGTTACAGCATTCGCACGTTCACCCAACGCTCACCAGGGAGCCGTGGTCCTATGGTAGCGTTTTGCGTTAGCGAACGGATAGTACCGGGATCAATTCTTAGCTCATAAAATTTTTGCCTTTGATTTTCCTTTCTTTTGGTCTTTCGCAGTTTTTATGGATTCGGAAACGACTTTCTTCTCGTTAGGTCCCCCGGCAGCTTATTCATAATGTAACCGTCAAGTCGTCCGTTCAGGGTGATTCGGCAGTGCCAATAATTCACCTTTCCTATTTACACGCCCCCTCTGACGTCATAGAAAGATGCGTACGCGCACGTTGCACCGTGCCCTGTCTGTGTGTTGTGTTTTGACAAATGTTTTTAAGGTTATGCCAAATCAGAAAGAGATTTGCTTAGAAAAGCTACTTGCTCTTCAATCCCACACCGCAGAAGGACCTTGCATGGTAATTCCATGCTCTAATCATCCTAACAAGCCCGACTGGAAAACAAATTTTCGACACATCTACTGTTCCAAATGTTCGCATCAATATTGAGCAGGAGTCAAACAGTAGTTAAAGTTGAAGCTCGTAATAGAAAATATTGGCAATATTTTTGTACTTTTTATTAGCATTTTGCTAGGTAATCTGCAGTTACCATTACGAGGCAACTACATATACCCAGGGTAGAGCAATCCTCCCATTTTTCAATTCAGAGTGTTGTGTGAGTGTTCATATCATACCGCAGGGAAGGACTTGCATTATCACCGCCGAATATGATATATGAACACTTGCAGCAAAGATGCAGCAGCCAGACGACAAAATTAAGTTATAGCCAGCACAACAGAGCTATGTAGCCAACATAATGTTGTAACAACATAATCTTATGACGAAATTACAGAATCACCCCAGCCAGAAGTGAAGTGAAAGTGACATTTATTAAACATAACCTTGAATTTCGTGCATCAGCAGCATGGCAAACTGGTAAAATTGAAACGGAGATGGGTCCTCAATGTTGTATACGTTCTTGTCGTAAGAAAACACAGACGGGCCAACAAAATTTTGTCTCTTGTTTGGATCTTTTGAGAGAAAAAAAGCGGAGAGGCGGCTGACGACGGTGCAGTATGCGCGCGCTTGCTGTAGGCATTTCTTTCCATCTCATCGAAAGTGAGCATAAGACCCTTTCACTCTAGCAAATAGAATAGGTGGAACAGAAGAGGTGATTCTCTCGATCTCTTCAGGGAAAATGCCCAATGATGCATCCTGCGGCATCACATTGACACTTGATTAAGGCCATAAACATGTTTTCAGAAAACCGGTTGACTTGACTGTGGGAAAGTCAAAGTGCCGGGCCAAGATGACAGCAGATCGTAAACCCAATCTCAAAATCATGGCTAATTACACGAGACATAAGTAGGTATGTTTCAAATTTTTTCAAAATCGGTTCATTTACGGAAAAGTTTTATATGGCTGGCCAAGATGGCGGAGAATCGTAAAATTGACTTCGACAAAGTGGATTGTTATATGAGACAAATGTATGTTCCAAGTTCCATCAAGATCATCGTTCACTCACGAAAAAGCTCAATATGGCGGCTGGGCCAAGATGACGGCAAATCCTGGAATACGGTCTAATAGACCGTGGAACAAACAGACCAACCGGCCACACTAGAGCAATATCATCTTAGAAAATGCGCGAAAATAATACCAGTGAAGTTTCACGCTGGTGTTTCTTTTTGACAGCATCAGTAAGTAGTTCACTGCTCCTTATGTTTTACAGTCGCAACGTGTTGATGTTTGAACAGGGCGTTTCAAGAAAAAGGAGCATCGGCCTCCAAAATTCCGTTTATGCAGAACAAATTGTGCTTCATTTAATCAAAAAAAAAATTCAAGGGTTTAGGGTTTGATGTAGCATCATGATCGAGTTAGAGATCAAAAATCATCATCAGCACTTCCCCCGCGACGAAGTTTACAGAAGTGGTTCGTTTTTACTGAAACATCCTGTATTTATCTCATGTGGAAATAGATGTCACCCAAATATTTTTACATGTAATCACACCTAAAAAGAGGACTGCTTAGGATTAGCGCGCGTTATAAATAAAACTAGGAAATGGATTTCAAAACTTTCCATCCAAGTTTCCATTAGAATTTCTGCAGTTTCACAATTCGAAAATAACATCGAAAATTTTCACTTTTTTCAAAAGAGGGTGTGTGCCGACGCCCTTGGCGGAAAAGGGTCAACGCAAACCACTCCTCCTTGATACATTTTCATAAATGCCACTAGTTTACTATTAAACACACGCACACCTATCATTATATTGATATTACGTTTTAAAGTTGATTTCTCCTGATGTAATAAGTTTATGTGATTACATCTTCGCGTTGTTTTCTCTTTGGCTCTTGGAACTTTTCTTGATTCAAGTATTGTTTAAGGTCACAACATACACATTATTCAGAATGCAAATTTCGGGTAATCTGTGTGAAATGTAAATGAACAAAAAAATAAATTTATAATAGCTCACATAACATTTTTGTTCGCGTGTATCTGTGGTGCCGGCTGATGCCTTGGCTTGGTTATAAAAATATACATAGTGTACTTTGATACATGAAACATAAATGATTTCGTTAGTAGACCTAATCCAGAAGCTAAAAATAGCCGGAGCGGCAGCCTATGTTTACAATCGGAGTTCTTCATCAAATTGCTCTTAGAGTCAATCAATGTAGGTAATGCACCCCGTAGGTATTCGTAGAGATAATTTTTTCTTGTTTGTGCATCTCAACGGATAGGTACTTATTTTCGGAAAAGTCTCTTTAGGGGGTTTCTGATCCCAGTGAAAATGTGGATTAGTAGAAATCACCTTTGGTATCTTTACTTTGAAAATAGAAAATGAAAATTTAGCATGCAACTTCCTCGAAGAAAGATGTAAATACGACATATCGTTCTCGAGATGCAATTTTTTCAAAGTAATCAATACAGTGAACTAGTGAAAAAAATTGATAGATTTTGATCCCGTTCAGCAGTTTTGTAGGTACACTAGAAGAGTTTTTCATATTTTGTGTTCAGTGGAAAATTATTTGAAATCAGTTGGTGAATGAAATATGATGAAAATTTTAAAGCGTAGGATGTCGCGGGTTTAGTCCCGGTTCTCATCATCTATATCTCATCATCATTGTCATCATATACAGGGTGTCACATGATTCATGAAAGTTGTAGTCGATGCTGTTTTTAATCCAGAAGCCAAACATACTGTTGTTGTGGGTTATTTTAAAATTGAGCTGTTGAAAAGTTGACAATGCTCCAGCCTATGGATTTTTTTATGTTTGATTAATTTTTAATCATTCAAATCATTGTCGTCATGATTTTTTGGTTTCCTTTCAATATTAGTCACGTTAATCATCTTGAACTGAAGCCCTGGAAATTTATATATTTTTTGCATTCATCATTGAAGAATAGATAATTATCAATAGTACTTCTCAATTTTCATATGAAAGGCTTTGAAATCGATGCCGGTTTTTTTTTTAAACTGGCATTTGGAGACAACGTTTTAATATTTCCATAGGAACAGGCGAGAAGCAAGAAATTAAAGAAAAATTGACCACAGGCGAAGATCGTTAGATTGAGATAGAGAAGCTTCTAGAGATGGTGGTGGTGGTTGATGTTCTCGCGAACACCTGTATAAAAATATCAAATACTATTTGCATTCTAAAATACAATTTTTATAGTATAGTTCAGTTCAGGATTCAGCTAGGGATGGTATGGTTGTCGCATAGATAGCCAGACTCTCACATCGGCACACTCGACGATTGGACGATTTATAGTCAATTATGACTGCATTATCACAGCAGGTACCTGGTACCTATATTTTTATTATTGAAATCATTTATACATTGTTTTGTCGTGTGGGTTGTTACGGGCGTCTAATGTAACATACACTGATATGACAAAATAAGGTAAAGTTGGAAAGGCGTGTGTGTTCGATTTAAATCAAAAATTGTGATGATGATGAAAAATTTATCGGATTTGCACCATGCTCTAAAGGCACTTGCTAACCTTCGACACATGGCCTGTTTACTTACATTAGAAGCAGGTATTCTAGAATAAGCTGAAATGAAGTTCACCTAGCTTATTTATTATCTACGTTTTCGAAAATAACCACACAATCAAGTCCCTTAAGAAGTATAGAAAAATGCTGTCTCAATGCTTGTGTCATGTTGCATGGCATTCAATCGCTAACCTACACCATTCTCAGGTGCATACTGCAAGGTTATCATCACTGGTTGTTGTTGATTCTTTGAAGATATGGAGAATGAACACTGCTGTTGTATAATAAGCAGTAAGCACATTTCCGCTGCTGTCGTTGACAGGCCTCTCACCTTAAGCGTTTGCGTGTTCCGCTAGAGAGGAGACATGTAAATACCCATCGGATGTTATCAATAACAATTATGGTGTGTACTCTCGTGACGTCAGCATAATGTGCATGCTTGGACAGCGTGAAGATGAGCGACTTCGATCCCCCCGTGACGCCAAGGTACCAAGGACAAGACGCCTCCGTCGTCGTGTCCTGACGGGGCACAGAGTCCACGTAGAAAATATCGAAGGATTTTCGAATGCGTGGGAATTCCACATGTCGGGTGCCTCGGGAATTTACCAATATTAATTCATATTCCTGATCCGGACGCATGCATGCCGGTTTATTTTTAGGGACGCTTTGTGTATGATAAAAGTTTTCCCCCCGGTTGCATCATCATGACGATTTGAATAATGTAGAATTTAAGGCGGAAACTAAGGTGTATCCACAGCCACGACGTCATTTAAGAAACCGCTCATGGCCGAGAAAATCTATAAAATATGCCCAAGCTCGATAGTATTTGTAGCTGAGACTATGAAAATTTAAAAAAAGATTTTATTTTGAACATCATTCGTGTCGTGACTGGCATCAAAAAACAATAATGCTGAGGGTATATTGTGGGTTCAGGAACCACTTTGCATAAAACCAGAGAAATAATAACTCCGTACCTATTTATAGTAGGTAAGTAGGTAGCAAAAAGTTTGATAAAAGCTTTCGAATTGAACAAGCTTGGGGATTGAGAGAACAAGCCATTGGAAAAAATGGGGTGCTGAAAAACAAGAAGCGTTTTCGATATTGGACAAACTCATTTATAAACTTCGAATTTTTATCCGCAGTCCGATGAATAAACAACACCCAGTTTAATAGGGATATTTTCTAAAATGTCTATTATCAACTTCAAAAAAGCCGAAAAGGTCTAATAGATCCTTTCTTTGGCTTCAAGATGCTACTTCAAGCCATTTTTGTTCGTTGACTGTGTACATTTGTACAGGATGCCATTAAATGGAGTTTTCAGAGGGTCGTTGGTTCCCTCGTTCTCATATTTTGACACACCATTTGTGGTCATTTCAATTTCGAAAATTGGTTCTTAACAGTGCGGTTCCATCAACAACTTTCTTCATTGCATTATTTCAGTTTTTGAATACCCATTTTCAAAGCCTGGCCACAAACGGAACAAGACGCCGCTGCTAAAGTGGCCACAAATGTTATCTCATATATACCCTATGATTTTACTTCATAAACTCTTTACCTAATGGGTCCTAAGGTAGTCATCCCCGGGGTGCCAAGTAACCCCTAGAGCCTGTTCAGGGTAGGATTGGAATGAGGTAGGTATGCCATGAAATGATGATTTACTTTATAGTCCAGGAGGCAGTGAATTTTTTTTTGGTACTAACTTTCCAGTCAGCGAACATATTTAGATAGGGTTGTTCAGTTAGTGATTGATGTCAACAACAAATTGTAAATTCAGTAGGGGTTTAAAGTTCTACTAACAAGTCGTAATACAGAGTAATTCAAAAGTATCGCATTTCGAGCTCAGACCTATGTATGGACTTCACTCAAGAACTCGAAAAAGATGATTAACAAAATTAATGACGTTCATTTTTAATGATATGGGGGGTCGAAGGGTGAGAGGTTGCCTTTCTCCATTTTCGTCACTTGGAGAACTGTTTGTAATAGACTAATCAGTAAAACTTATCAACCACTGGGTAGGGGAAAGTGATGTAGTTTCGGCAGTGGGGAAGTTTCGGCACTCCTTTCTAACTCAGTGAAAATTTGAAAATTTTGCGCCAAACTACTCCTTCATTGTTGGCTGCATTGTAAACAAACATGGCAGTTTGGCCCCATGAGTTTATTCGTTGTTACTTTTGTCGCAGTTGAAAACATAGTTTCTTGACTACAAAAGTAAGAAAGTTGTTTCCCAACTCTTCACGTCAGCGTGGGTTATGCTTTCGAGATAACTAGTACCTTTTTTTTGAGAGGTTCCAGCTTTTTTCACATCTTATCGTCTATATTTGTCATTAAACATAACCTTCACCGGTTCACAGATCATAGCTCTTCAACAGATTTAGTAGGAGTGGTATAGATTCGGCATGCCCATGGTAAGGTTCATTCGGCATGCCGATTGTACCCCACGGGTAAGTTTCGTCCATTACAATACGTCTCTGGTCTGATTCTAAATGTCAAAAAAATATCAAACAAAGACTGATCGAAATACCATTGATGAAAGTGATGTGACAGAAGCATTGAGGGCGTTTTTTCAAAAAAGGAATCTTTTTTTCTGAAGTGAGTTGTACGTACCTACAGCATTAAGCGACGAACGGCTTCCGCCTCGTCCCTCTAAGCAAGCGAACTCGTCCGCTAAAGATTCATTTTGCGTACTTGTTACATAAAATACTTTTAATTTAGTCAGCGTCATCCTAGATAGCATCAAAGAAGAGAATTTTTGGCGGAAAAAATTAATACCCAAATTCACCCCTTTGCTCTCCCGCACTTCAACTTCAAAATTTAGCAAAACATCACCTACTTTGTGATACATCAAATTAAAGGGATGGAACTCTCTTTCTGAAAACAATTTTTTTGAAATTTTCAGCCCCTCCCCCATCAATTTAGAGTATTTTAGGAATAAACGGGGGTTTTGAGAATTGTGAAAAAAATTTGTCCAGGAAGATGATTTTCTCTTTCAATGCTGTGGAGGGTAACGTGACTGCATTCAAGAAAACTGAGAGGTCAAGAATATTAAATTGGATACTCAGAGAATTTTGGAAGGGAAGTGGGGTTGAAAATTTTATTTTTTTTTTTTCAGAAAGAGAAATCAATTGTGTTCAATTTGATGTATTGCAAAATAGGTGGTGTCATTTGAAATTTCAAAGTTAGGGTAGGTGGGGGCGAGGGGGCTGAAGATGTGAATTCGCCAATGTATATTTCAGATGTCCCCCTCGATATTGAAATCGACCTGTTTTTGCTCGAGGACATCTCCACTTGGAATCGGGAGTTATTGCCGGTGGATAGTTTTCGAATGATCACCCAGTATATGTTTTGGTTCTGATACGTGTCCATTATTCAACTGAAGCCTCACCGTAGTATTATAGGTATGAATAAAGTACTGTGGGACAATTTAAAAATCCAACTAAGGACTCGGTTTGCTCTACTGTTCATTCTAGGTGACTGACGAATCTACCCCATGCTACTGCCGAAAGCACCCCGACTAGTGGGGTACTTTCAGCATTTCGTATCTTTGTCGGAATTTTTTTTCAATGTTAAACAGGTCGATAGTATTTTCTGTAACTTTGGTAGTAGATATTCCATGGTTAGAGCTGCATGGTGTCCAAATTTCCATTTCATAACTTGAGCATAGTCTGAGATATACGGCATTGTTTACTAACATGCCGAAACTACACCACTCTCCCCTACACACTGAACCTCTATTTGATATATAGGATGATTATTGAATCTTGAATATGCGCTTTTCTTCTAAAACGCCACTCCAAATTCTCCACTGGAAACGAGAAAAGTCATATCTTGTTCTTAATTATTTCAGGGGCCAACAGAACATTTTACAGGTATTAGTGGAGAAAACTGGATTTTTGCGATCTGTGACTCACTTTGTATCATAAACAAAAATTCAGTCCACACAAATCACTTTTTGCATTACGAAAATAAAAGGGATCGAGATCCCACCCTTTGATTCCTCCCCCCCCATATCTTTAAAAATAAACGGTATTATTCGGTATATATTAAACGGTATATAAACGGTATTATTATAACGGTTAATTTTTCTCAAATATTTTTCTCGTGTTTTTGAGTTAGTTCTATAAACCTATGACCGGAAATTTTCTGCTTCTTTGTCTCTTCTTTTAGTCAGTTTTCTTTAGTCTTACTGGGTTATTCAGAGCCCTGTTGAACCCTCTTACGTCTTTATGAGTCGTTTCTATCGCTGATGAGAAGTCCCCTTGCCCTTGCCCCCTTCACCCTTGTATCTTTTAGTGGCTTTCGGAACTCTAGTGAGCCATTCTTCTGTCTTCATGTCTTGTTTGGACCCTTATGGGCCTTTTTGGCTGGTACATTTCTGGATGGTTTATCTACTTATGCCCTGGTGTATTCTTGACTAGTATATTTTTGCCGGCATATTTGTAGTGGTATCTGTATTTTTGTTTGGTATGTTGCTGCCTACGACCGTCCAACATTGTGCAAGAGACACGGGTTTGTAGCCACAGAGGGCAACCACGGACCCCCTGTTACAATAATATCTAATATTGTTTTTGGCGCGCAAAAATTAATTAAAACCTTGATATTCATTTGAAAAATGGAAAAAACTGAAAAAATATTTCTCATTATGAAGTAATGATATTATGAAGTAATGTTCTAGAGTTCTGGTAATAAAAATCTTGCAAGGACCCTGTACTGTGGCGGAAACAATTCATTCAAGTCGGAAGGTATTAACTACTCAACGTTTTCCACACTCCACGAGTCCACGACATGCTCCCGGAAATAGCTCTACGCAATTTTAGAATCGCGCAAGGAAGTTCAACGAATCTCTTCCTTGCTTTTTTTTTTCAAGCACCGATTACAATTAAAACATATAATTGATAGCTCGAAGTGTTACAGAGCGTGGGAATTTGTTGCAGTATCATCCTCGAAGAAAGATAACATTAATCATCTCCCGTCTTTGTAAGAGTAATGTTATGTGAATATTTTTGTGAATTTAACTGGTGTGTGTGTATAACATCCGATGGCAGCGTGAAAATCTGCGTCAACACGCCTCACAGTTGACGCATTTTCTGTATCTAGCGAGGATATTTTTTTCGGAAAATTTTTCTTCCTCTTGATCCCGCCTTGTGCAGATGGACTAATTTTAGTCCGCACCTCATTAACTTGCGGTCACCACGACAATAATAATTCAAACACAATTAAATCACGCGAGGCGAGCATGCATTTTGTTGTTGTGCGTCTGGGAGACTTGCAAGTCCTATGTTGAATAACATCTTTTGCACGAATATTAACCGAATGAGTAAAACACTCAAGTATCTATTTGTCTAGAGGCCTATTGATGCCTGGCTATTGTATGTTTGGTCTGAATTCCAGAACCTCTAAAACTTCATAGAAATCCTCATAAGTACTACCTAATTAAATTAAATTGATTCAATTTTTTTGAACCGCGCTGTGAACAATCACTTGAAATGCAAGGATACTGTTGGGTTTGAAAAGGGATACCCAAAAATATCTGACCTTTATACGTGCATTCAATTTTTAATGAATTGACAAGGAATACAATAGGGTGGTTTTTCAAACACAGTTCTTCAAACGGGAAGGCGCTAAAATATCCTCACTTTATTCATCTGTTCGTCTGCAATACCTAAGATTTATGTAATCTCGAATTATATTATTACAGTCATCAATGCCACATTAGAGCCATCCTGATTTGGTAGATGTATAGTAAATCGTATTCGTAAATCCTCGTAACATTCTCCACTCCTACCTTAAGGAGATTCTAGGCGTCCTAGGGGTAGCCCCTTCTTCGGGGTCAGTAATGTCAAGTTTTCCTACGACCACCCACGAAAACGTTACTTTCTGTACGGTATAGTATAGGCGCGAAACTTGCCAATTGCGAACACTGTGCGCGAAAAATATCGTCACTAGTGCCTTTTGCTCTCGCTTTTCAATGCCAAACATAGTTGCATGGCAAACGATCTTCCATTATCCAGCATTTGGGGTGCGTCCCATATGCCACATACTTCCCTGGGAATGCCTCTGTGCTTCTTTGCCCTTAGTAGGTGGTCGTTGATCAAAAGTCGAGAACTTCCAGTAATCAATAATGATAGAAATAAACCATATCGCGTGAGATGAGAATGTTGGCTACATCCGTGACATTGAAATCAAGAAGGATTGAAATAATTTAGTTCTAGTAACTAGGTGTAAATCTGAACAAAATACCTAAAAATCCCTGGCAACTGTCAATGTAATTTCTCAAAATTGGAGGAGATTCATTTGGTTTCCGGTAATTTCATTCAATTTACATGAAAATGGAAAAGTGGCAAGACAACATTCAAAAATATAAAATATATATTATTAAGTGACGCCTTCTGACATAAGTATTTTGATATTTCATTTAAATTTCGAATGTCAATCAGCTGACGTCGAACAAGGAAGACAGGTCGGTCGAAGGAAAAATAGTGTACATAACTCGCAAGAAAGTGTTCTTTTCTTACATTCGTGTGATTACCGCACTCGCTAGCGCTCGTGCGCAATTTTTCACACTCATGCGAAAAGTATCACTTTCGTAGCTTGTTATGTAATATACTATTTCTCAGAAGGTTTATGATGTAAAATCAGTAGGTATAATGTCTGCCGAGTTTGAATAAAAATATGGCCGAATCGTAAACCAAGAATACAGATTCCACAAAACAATTGTTTTTTAAATCAAAAATGGCAAGTACGATACTTCTCAGCAGGAATATATGGAGGTGGCGTGCTACAATGGTAGCATTGAGCACTCGATTGAGCATCTATTGTGGCACGCCACTCCCCTGACTATTAATGTCGTAAGCTACTGTTACTCTTTTTGCCTAAATCTTGTCATTGTATGTATATAGGTACAGTTGCGGCCTCATAAAAGTTTACACCGATGACAATCGTATGGCCATGCTCATTCAAAATTACGTCAAAATTGAATTACCATGGCCACTTGATCGCCGGCGGTGTAAACTTTAATGACGTCGCAACTTTACAATTATGTTTTCACTTTTTGATATCAGGAAAAAGCGAGACTGAAATTCAGTTCGCTAAAGTGGGAGTTGAATTGTTTTTTACATTTATTTCGGTATTGCGAGAACAAATTTTCCCACTTTGAATCGACTCGGCGCCGCCCGCACTGTACTAAGGCACAGTTCATAATGTCCGGTAACTTATGCCGCATGCCGTAGGATGTAGGATGTAAACTTGACAGTTCGGACCACGGTCTATAAATATAAAATATATACAGACTTGAAGGTTTTCGGGGTGGTAGTACCGGTAACTGGTAGTATAATAGTAGGACTAGTAGCTAGTAGTATTAGTTGGTACTAGTCCCTTGATCTTGGATGTAGAACTTGAATCTTGGTCAAGTTTGACAGAACGGCAATAACGGCATAAGTTAACATCCTATTGTGGACCAAAACATTCATTTTCAACTGTTGAAGTTTTACGGTTACGGAATAAGTTAAAGTTAACAGCCATTATGAACGCTGCTTAAACCTTTTTTGCAGCATATATCCGAATTTATGATTCTCTCAAATTTTAGAACGTATACATATTGCTCCAATAATTGGAATAAATCAATATATCAGCAATTGGTGGGGGGAAAAATCGGTTGTGTCACCCCAAAACTTTCCCTACTAGTATCAAGGAACCTCTGGAAATTTTTGTTTAAAACGTCTCTTCGGGTGGGAAGTTGGAATTAGAAAGAAAGAAAGACTGGAAATACTTTGCAGGAAATTGAATTTTGAATTTTCCTGGAAAATCACAAATCTTTTTCCAAATCATCTTATTGTAAAAATTGTCAATCAAGGCGTCACTTTCGGCTCCATCATTCAAGTCCGGTCTCGAAAACCCAGACTAGTTTTAAATTTCCAACAGGGAAATTCCCGGGAAATTGAAAAAAATGATGGTTGGAAAATGTTCAAGAATCAGTTACCTCTTGTTTAAAAGAATATGGTGAAAATCTGTTCACGGGATGAAAAGTTGGAAAATTTGCAGTTTTTTTCCAGAGAGGAAAACTGGAAAACCATGAGTCCGACAATTTTACCCCCAAAAATGATTTCAACCTTTTCTCCAACTTTTATTACCAGTATATTAATGTAGAATTGGTCCATCTGTGGCTTTGTCAGTATAAATTTAAAGTTGTTCCAGTCACACCACGTATTTGTTGTTTTTTAAAAAAGGCTTAATTGACAATTGTTTCGAGGAACACCCTCATCATCAGAAACTGTTAAATAAAGAAAATATTAGATACAAAAATAAGAAAGAACAATTGTACAGGCTTACCTATTAAAAAGTCTACCATATATTGGACATACATCAATCAAAATTTCTCGTATTTTCAAACAAAATAATCCTGACATCACTATTTCTTCTTACTCAACACAAAAACTAAGTAAACTCATTAATACAAAAGATAGACTACCAGATCTTTTCAAATCTGGTGTCTATGAATTGAACTGCCAAAACTGTGAAAGTGTTTATATTGGCCAATCAGGTAGAAAGTTTGAGACAAGAATTAAGGAGCATGTTAGTGAAATTAATAAAGCAAATAGAATTGGTTTCTTTGACGCAAAATCACATTTCAGTTCACATAGGTATAATAATATCACACCATAACTTCAATTTAGACAGAAATTTCAAAATATTTCAAACAGAATATAAATACAGAAGAAGACTTCTTTTAGAATCACTAGAAATAACTAAATCTTTATGTAACACTAGAAGAAACGGTTTGAATGAACAAACAGAATGTCTTTTAGGTAAAGATACATTCTCAATTTTAGTAAAAGCAATTCAAAAATACACATCAAAATAGTTGTTCCTGTTCTTTCAAAGTGCTTCTTTTAATACCCACAAAAACAAGTATTGTTATCTAATATTGTTTATACCTCTTTACCTTTATAATCACCTTTATAGTCAACAATAGTACAGGTTCTCATGCCATCTTTATATTTGCTGTCAATTTACTGCCAATTTTTATCAAAAATCTTTTACAAACCAGCAATTTACACACTTTTTTAATATGTAAGCCTGTACCATTGTTCTTTCTTATTTCTGTATCTAATATTTTCTTTATTTAACAGTTTCTGATGATGAGGGTCTTCCTCGAAACAATTGTCAATTAAACCTTTTTTAAAAAACAACAAATACGTGGTGTGACTGGAACAACTTTAAATTTTTATTACCAGCATGGTCTGCACCTAAAATGAATAATTCGTGGGGCTTACCGCATGTCGAAGCTTGCACTGCAGTTGTTTCAAATTCACGGACTGCGCAATTTTCATTTTGAAAAAATGGCCGTCGGAAAATCGGAACCGTATCGATTTTGAAAATGGATCTACGCGACGCCTAATCCAATCTACTTTCGATATCAGTTGGAATTTTTCGAAAAAAGTCGGTCCCCGGGCAGGAATGAATTTTTGAGTGGAGTTCTGCATCAAAAGCAAGTCGTCCTGGTCGAAACACGGGCCAGAGGCCCTCTCGGGTTGCAACGACTAGGAGAAATTTTGAAAATTCATAACGCCCGACTATCAAGTAAATACTTGGTTATCAGCAGGTTTTTTCCGTGGGGGATTTTCAATAACGATAACAATGACGAAAATAACGAAGTACTGTAAAACTTACATTTTTGGATCAGTGGGATTTTGTTTCGATGGCTTTCTCGTTTCATCCCTCTTCTCGGGGCATCATCGCACGATAGTAGATGTCCTAGTACTATGGAACGCGTGAAAAAATCCATCTGGCCCAGTGTGGATTTGAACCCGGGACCGTCACCTTTGAAAGCGAAGCCGAGCCGACCTAATTTGAATCTTTTGTTGTGTTGCTTCCTGCCAAAATCTATCCTGCCGAAATCTATCGGATAGATTTTGAATAATTAATGAGATATAGCTTCTGACATTTGTTGATCTTGATAGTGACAGTTCTGTCTGACAGATGACAGCCAAAAACTAATAGGCGCATTCTACGGACCAATAATGTCCGCATACCAAATTTCGAGTCGATCGGATCAACGATTCGGCAGTTATCGTGGAGGATCACAGACACACACAAACACACATACACACAGACAGACATCATTCTGGAAATGGTCTTAATCGTCTTGCTGCACGATGACAATACTTTCCCTTCCATGTTGTTGGGGGGGCGGGAAAGAAAAAAACTTCGTATTTTTATAATCGTCTTGGGGGACCTCAAAGACGGAGTTGAATTGGTAAAATAAGCGTTGCGAAATCAATCCCTGTGGGTTTTATTCCTTGACGGATTCTCACCTTCTTAAAATCAAAATTTTTGGATTTGGGATTTTTGGAAATGCCAATGGGCTCAAACCAAAGTACATCCTTGTAGCTTTCGAAAGAGACCAAAATGGTAAGAATCCGTCAAGGAATAAACCCACACGGATTGATTTCGCAACGTTTATTTTACCAATTCAACTCCGTCCTCAACAAAACGGATATATCCGATATGTAATATCTTTTTTTTTTTTCATGCACGATCACAATATTTTGCCCTCCCTCATGGGGGCTTGAGAAAATAAAAAGGAGGACACTTCTGGAATATCTCTATTCAGTTGGGCGTTGTTTAGGTAGCCAGGTATCTACTTTCGTAAAAAAAAATCGTAACGACCCACTGAGATTAATTCAATTGAGCACTTTCACCCAAAAGTTGACAAAGAATAAGAAGTATCACGCATCGTGGATAATAATGTAAGGTAGATATTCATACTTAATTCCAGTAGCAGTGAATTCCATTTTAATTTCTTCAAGAGCCGGTGAAAGTTGAAGAAGATCCAACGTTCAATTCCAGTGTTATACAAAGTTGGGCAAGCATTTCAAACTTTAATTTCTGTACTTTTGCAAATATGAAGATGAGTTTGCTCAAAATATAGAAACAAACAATACATGCCAGCAATACAATGCTTTGTTGCGTTCAGATTTGTGAAAAATGAGAAAGCAACTCGAAAATCACGCTTCAAACGGATGATCAGAGCCGGAGCTACATACTTCTGTTCTTGATCGAATCATAAGTCAAAACCCGATAATAATTTGGCAAAAAAAAAACAAATTCGCTTTCGGTTCATCATGCAACCTTACGCAAATTCCGGCTTTGATACCCCACTTAGCAATGATCCCGCGACCAATAACGAATAGGGGGTATGGTGCGGATGGCTTCAAGTGCCATACACAATAATGAAAATACGGATCACGCGAAAAACAAGTGATGCACGAGCCGTGAATGATAATCCACTGTTATCCTTTATCTGACCATGTTGCATACCACTTTTTTCAGTAAAATACATTACTATTAATAGATAACAAGCTAGGAAACAATGGAAACCATTGGGTGGTAATAACCATCAGACTTGAGGTGTATTTCCTTATGTCCTTTGGATGCGCTCATGCCACTGAGCGACAATGGTGGTGACCCAATTCAATTTATTGCTTTAAATTGTTTGCAGGGCCCTTGATGTTGTTGTTTATTGTGTAATGAATAAATTTTAGAATAATACCTTGTTACGTGACGACGGACGCCAGCATCATCCCGCGCGATGATGGAAAAAACCTGCTTCCTTTTTTGATGATTATTGACATGCGGTATGGTGATAAGTCGAAAAGATCTATTTGAGAGGTTAATGAGTTCCTATATTATCGAAACTTAACTTGAGGTGTAGATTGACAGCACTATGGAAATGCACGAGCTATCTAAAAACACTGTCTTTTTCCTGAAAATATTGGTTTTCGATAACTACTAATGGGTGATTATGTGAAATTCGTTAAGGTACTAAAAGAGCACATTTTGAAAGTTCAAATCACAAATGATTCATATCACAAATCAAAATGTGATCGTTTATCCTTAGAACTAAGTGCCAAGCTACAGTTTCTTTTATACGAGTAAGGTACAGTCAGTAGGTAAGTAGTAGACTGTTAAACATCGAAATGAACCACATCAATTAATTTGACAAGAGAAGAACTTTGTTCATAAAATATATAGAAACCCTTGGGTTGTGTAGGTGCTTGCTTCATATAAGACTGTCCATCAATAATAGAGAAGTACCTGCCCTCGTACCTGCCTATTTTTTCACTTACTTACGTTGGTGTTGGTATGTACCTAATCAGGCACAGTTGGGAGCGAAATAATTCATACGGCACCGCTAGGAAGTCGGCTGGATTTCAGAAATGTTAGCTGCTTGGATCGTTCTTGAATGTTGAATGCCAGTTCTGATTACGACCAATCTCTAATCAAAACTGGCATTCAAGAACAATCCAAGCAGCCAACATTTCTGAAACCCGGCTGACTTCCCAAGTTCCCAGCGGAGCCGTATGAATCATTTCGCTCCCAACTGTACCTACTATATTTAGGTACTCAACTTGAACGATTTCAGCTGACTTGAAATCCCAACAGAATTTTTTGGCCGAGCCAGCGTCTTGAAGTTTGTGACTGATCCAGTAAAATGTCTCAACTTCTTCAGTCTAGCCGTTAATCGTATTCAAAGTTGCGCGCCACACCAGTAAAATGCAAAAACCCTCGGCGTGATTTCCTTCCTGAATGCTGTCAGAACAAGAGATATCCGAAAATTATTGTAAGCGGCAAAGTTGTAAAGGATTGAATAAATATTCTGTAAGAACATTCTGAAGATCAATCATTAGCTTTTCTAATTTGGCCATGAACCACGATTTAATGAAAAAATATATGATATTGGAGAGAGCGAAATCTGGATAAGAAAAATCAAAGTTATATTTTGGATCGTTCAGGGAAACTAGAGCTGCTTTCCATTCAACTACTCTGCTACCCGGATCAGATCCGTTTGGAGTAGATCTGTTTAGATGGGTTTGAGGAACCGAATGGAACGCTTTTAGAGGTGTAGAGTAGAAGCATGCGCGATGGGCATCAATGGATAGTTGACGGATGACTATACTAGATACACTATCCCCACCACACATGAGCTTGTTACCCCGCGCCAAAAAGGTGGTGCACGAGGGGACGGGGGAAAGCAAAATTTGGATCACTTCTTAGTAGTTCAGAGTAGTTCAGTTTACACGAATGGAACAGGAAATGGGAGTGTCGGATCAGATGGAGTTACTCCGGGTAGATGGATCACTTGAATGGAAAGCGGCTCTGAGAAGAAAATGAGAAAGCTGATAAATTAATGGAAATTTTTGCTCCAAGCTTCCTCAATGAATGCTGGAATGGAGTATTATACTTTTAAAAAAATATTTTGTTTTCGATGAAAACAGAAACTATATTGAAAAATAACTGACCCGTATTTTTTTATTTAGCCAAAAATCGTATCGTTTGGCCGCAATAAATAAACGAAATTCCGATATTCTACCTATTTCTGACGTCATTTACACAGGCAGTATAGGCGGTGACTCGCTGTGACGTCAGAATTAGTTGATGTTATTTATTTATTACGCCCAAACGATACGGTTTCTGACTGAATAAAAAAACACGGGTCAATTATTTTTCAATGTAGTTTCCATTTCAATCAAAAAATTTTTTTAGTATAATACTCTATTATCGCAATCGTTTTTTAAAACCTTTGCCAACCAATTTGTAGAGGATGAAATGATCTATCATAAAGGCCCCATTTTGAAAAAAACAACAAGAGAAGGCCGGAACCGTATGCATTTGAAAATGGGCCTACACGACGCGACGCCCAATGCAATCTTTTTTCGAAATCAGTTGAAATGTTTCAAAAAAGTCGATTCTTCAGCAGGAAAGGAAGTCCGAGTAGAGTCCTGCACCAGAAGCGGGTCGTCCTGGTCAAAATCTGGGTAAGCGGCTGTCTCGGCTAGTAATGACAAGGAAAAAATGAGAAATCCGTCGCGTCCGACTGGAAAATGGTGGAAAACTCCAACTACAGGCCTAATCTGATTCTTTTGCTATGTTTCTTCCAGTCGAATTTGGTTCTAATCCATCAAATTGAAAGATTTCAAATAAAAAAGGCAAAGTTTTGAACTTTGACAATGTCTCGGCCCCGTTCATTGAAAACTGCATTCGTGTGCACTGAGGGTATGCAACCCAAAATATCCCTGTGTTGTCCAAGTCCTCACCCCTCACCCCCTGTTCGGTGTGCCTGGCACTTGGCTGTCAGGCGCAAGCGTAAACGAGCTCCAGCACTTTCTTCGGCCGTCTTCGGCATTCTTCGGCTTTCTTTCCGCTCGTGCCTTTGCCGCTTCGTTCGAAGCGGTGTCGATCTCCGTACGTCGAGCGGGAAGCCACGCCGTCTTTTTTTTTGGTCATCGTTCTCGCGGCCATCTTGTCGTGCCATCGGCGTACATTCGTACTCGACCAGAAGCCCATCCAAGGCCCATCGCGTCCGATAGTGACTCCTGGAGGATCTCTGCAGCATCTCCAAGTCCAGAAAGCGGCAGTTTTCACCGCTTTCACCGGGGAGCGGCTTGGACCAGCCAGCCGCACACAAAGCTCCAGTTTCGGACGGGATCGAGTCGTTCGTCCGCCATTTTGGTGACGAACACGGGCACTCGTGCATTTCAAAAGGAAATCCACCACCAGAACGGCCATCCACCACGACGCCGCCTTCGGACTCCGCCAGGACGACGCCGCCACCGAATAAGATCCCGTAAGTTCCATATTTTCCATTGTTTTTACCATTTACCGTTTATTCCCGTTTGCCGGGGTGTATACCTTCAGTGCAGTTCGTCTCGTTTTCAGGACGCCACTCGGCGCCAGCGAATCTGCCCCCGATCAGAACCACTCGGATTTTTCATTTCATTTAATTCACATTGTTTTTTTATTGTTTTGTAATTCTGTCTGTTTGTGTTTTTTTTTCTTTTGTTTTGCATTAAAGTTTTTGATTGTTGTTGTGGATTTTATTTCTGACTGTCGCTTGCTGCTTTCCTAATCCAAGAGTTATTGTTTTAATGCAGCCTTCATCGGAAGGCTGCCGTCTTTATGTGTACCGCGCTAACATATAAATTGGTCCTTCGAGCCGGATACAGGCTAAGCATGGTACAGTCAGGAATTTAATTCACCTCACTATTGAAACTTTAAAGTCACGGGTCAAACCCACGTGACACTTGTGCGTTGGTCCAGCGTGTTGATCAATTCGTTTTTCGCCCGTCTCATTCGCACTTTTTCATCTGGGTTGGGTTCGCCATTCAGGTACGCCAACCTAAGGGTCAGTTGCTTTGTTTTCATTTTTCTTTGTGTCGTACACAATGGACGCAACTTTATCGTCCATCGCGATAGCTATTGCGCGCCTTGAGCCCCTTCTGGAACAAGGCGTCACCGCTACCACCGAGCCAAGCCTCCAACCGGCATTTTTAGCCACGTTTGACATTGCGGCGGAAATTTACAACGGTTTCAAGAGCACGGTCAACACTGCCCCTCTCCCCAGTGCCTCCGAGGAGCAGAAGGCTACATTTCTTGAACGTACACTCCGGGCAGACAGCTTGTATGGCAAACTTGCTGCGGTAAAAGCCTCGTTTTCGAATTCAGAGCCGACTTCCTCGCTCTCTCGCCAAGCCTCGCAAACTTGGTTCGAGACAGGCCGGAGCAATGTCCGATTGCCAAAAATCGCGTTGCCGTTGTTCGACGGAAAGTTAAAATCATGGCCACCATACTATGATCTGTTCACGGCGTTAATACACAGAAACCAGTCTCTCTCAGATATTGAACGGTTTCAGTATCTGATCTCGTCTTTATCTGGTGAACCTCTCTCAATGGTTAAACACCTGCCATTGACGGGAGATAATTACATAATTGCGTTCGACTCGTTGATTGAGAGATACCAGAACGACCGCGTGCTAGTCACTTTTTACTGGCAGTCGATGATGAACGCCTCCTCCGTCACATCTGACTCCGCGCAAGCGCTTCGCCATCTTGTGAACACGTTCAACGAAAATTTAGTGGCGCTCGAGCAGTATCCGCATATCGACCTGTGGGATTTCACCCTGTCGAGCATGCTGCTCCAGAAACTCGATGAGTCGACGCGAAAACGTTTCGAGGTGCAGTCAGCTGGCACCCCCTTCCCCAAATACGAAGACGTCAAGTCTTTCGTGCTCGACCAATGCAAGGCTTTCGAGGCAACTGCCTTAAATTCTAAAACGCAATCGAACTCCCGCTCCACACGGGCAAACACCGTTACCGTGAAGCCCGAGGTCAGCCGCAAGTCGTGGGCCTCACATACGTTGGTGTCTCAGACTTCATCTGCCCCAGCGACGTCGCATGAGTCAGCATGTTCTCATTGTGGGGCGAGAAGTCATAGAGTCACCGCGTGCAAGACTTTTCTGTCAATGTCCCCAAATGACAGATATTTGGCGGTCAAACAGAAAAGGCTCTGTCTCAACTGCTTGAGCACCAATCACGGCGCTCCAAAATGTCCATCGTCGTATTCGTGTCGGCAGTGCCACGCAAGGCATCACACCTTGCTGCACTTCCCCAAGCCACATAGAACTGCAGGTCATGAGTCACCCAGTTCTTTATCGAATCCAGTTGAATTACCGCAAATCGTTTCCTCTGGTCTTCCAGAAAATGTCGCGAATTCGGTGACGAATCTCGCCTCAAGCCTCAAGGCAGCTCATGTTTTGTTGGCCACGGCAATCGTTCACGTTCGTGACCGGTGGGGAGGCTACCAAAGCCTCCGTGCGCTCATAGACCCTGCCAGTCAGGCATCGTTTATTTTGGACTCCTGCGTGCGCAAATTGGGTCTATCCCCATCAAATCACAATGTGCCCGTTTTTGGCTTGGGTCTCACCCCCGCCAATTTGACGTGTGGCACAGTCACTTGCCAGGTCAAGGCTGATGATGAGTCTCTCCCAATCCCTGAATTGGAGTTAATTGTCCTGCGCAGGATTTGTGGTAACCTGCCAGACACCGCTTTGAACCCGGCTCAATTCCACTTGAACTTATCGAATCTGGCGGATCCCACATGGTTCAAGCCAGGCCCCATTCAAGTGTTGTTGGGCGCCGACGTTTATCCGTCAGTCGTGAAAGAGGGAATCGTCTCGTCAGGTCCGTCACAGCCTGTTGCCATAAACACCATTTTTGGCTGGGCTCTTCTCGGTCCCTTTCAAACCCCGTCAAAACCTCTGCATTCCTTTTTGGTTTGCACTCCAACTGGAATCGACGAGTCTCTGCACAAATTTTGGGAAGTAGAGGAAATCTCGTCACCATCGTCCAAAACACGTTTGTCCCCAGATGATGAACGTGCAGAAATTTGTTTCCGGGACTCTGTCTACCGTTGTCCGTCAGGTCGTTTTGGGGTTTCGCTGCCCTTCAAAAGGGAGTCCCCCACCTTTGAACATTGCAGGTCTATGGCTGACCGCCGTTGGTTAGCTATCGAACGTCGCCTGGTCCGTCAGGACACACTCCGTGATCTGTACATAGCATTCATGCGCGACTACCTCGACCTAGGTCACATGACCTTGCTGGACGCAGAACCTCCAGATTCTGAGGCGTATTACATCCCTCATCATCCGATCGTCAAGATCGAAGACGACAAGCCGAAAATTCGCGTCGTTTTTGATGCTTCGGCGCAAGCGCCGAATCATTTATCTCTCAACGAGACGCTTCTCGTCGGTCCTAAGTTACAACAGGACATAGCAGCTTTGCTACTGCAGTTTCGGTGTGAGCCGATCGTTTTTACTTGTGACATCCGTCAGATGTATCGGCAGATACTTATCTCGCCCGAACATCGCAAGTATCAACTCATTCGCTTTCGTTTCTCCCCTGATCGACCCATTGAAACGTACCAATTGAACACCATTACATATGGTGTTTCTTCGGCACCGTTTCTAGCGGTTCGCACGTTGCTTCACTTGGCAGAACAAAGCGCCTCGAAGTTTCCATTGGCTTCGCAGGCAATTCGCCGTAATTTGTATGTAGACGATCTACTTTGCGGTGCGAACTCCGTGGAATCAGCACGGGAATTACAAACGCAGCTAATCAACCTGCTCCAATCGGGTTGCTTTGAATTGCGCAAGTGGGCAAGCAATCACCCTGATGTGCTGCAAGACATACCACTTGATCACGTTCGAACTCAGCCGTCCACTTTCAGTGACGTTGCTGACAATACTGTAAAAATTCTTGGCCTCCAGTGGCAAGCGGCAACAGACACCTTTTCATTCACGGTTCATCCAAATGAACTACCGTGCACAAAACGGTCCATCTTGTCGGAGGTGGCTCGGATTTACGATCCGCTCGGCTTTCTGTGCCCTGTTGCATTTTTCGCCAAACATTTAATCCAACGGTTATGGCAACTTGGCCTTGAGTGGGACGACACCCCTCCAGACATCGTATGTCAGCAGTGGTTGCGTTTTCAATCCGAGCTATCGCAACTTTCGCGGTTGCAAATTCCACGGCATACTTTTCCGTCGCCTGCAGACAGGTGCCAGTTGCACGCCTTTTGCGACGCATCTGAATCTGGGTACGCGAGCGTGTTGTACGTTCGTTACCTTCGAAATGGTGTTCCCACCATTCGTCTCCTAACCGCCAAATCAAAGGTGGCTCCAGTCAAATTGCTGACCGTACCCCGTCTCGAATTGTGTGCCGCGGTCCTACTTTCCAATCTCGTTGCCTTCACCGTTGCAGCGCTCGCAGGAACCGTACAGTTCGATGCCATATTTGCGTGGACCGATTCTACGGTTGTTCTCAGCTGGCTGCGTTCCTCTTCGCACCGCTGGAAAACATTTGTTGCTCACCGTGTTGAGCATATTCAACAGCGTGTCCCGCCTCAGTGTTGGAGACATGTCTCAACATCGGACAATCCCGCCGACCCAGCTTCGCGCGGATTGTTTCCCGAAGACATGCTTTCGTGCTCCCTCTGGTGGTCTGGCCCACCTTTTCTGTCATCAGCGGATGACACATGGCCGGATGACAAATTCTCCGTGTCCTCCCCAGACATTGCGTCTGAAGAGCGAAAGCTCGCTTTGGTCGTGCGTGTGCCGCAGCCGCCGCCGATTGACATCGACGACCTCTTTTTGCGCATATCCTCCTTACGGAAGATTCAGGGCGCTGTCGCCTATTTCTATCGGTTCTGCAAATGCAAGTCCGATGAGAAGTTCACAGGACCTCTCTCGGATACAGAGCTCCATTTTGCCTTGTTGTACATTGTCAAACATGTACAGCAGAAGGTATTTGCCGTCGAAATCGCGTCGTTACGCAACGGCAAACCCTGTTCAAGACCCTTTCGAAAACTTTCACCCTTTCTCGATCGTGACGATGTTCTCCGCGTCGGCGGACGTTTGAAGCATTGTCATGAGTTGCCATTTGCAACCAGACACCCTGCTCTTCTTCCATCTCGTCACGTCTTGACAGGACTCGTCATTCGACAAGTTCATTCCCGACATTGCCACCCGGGACTCAACAATACCTGCTATCTCCTGCAGCAAAATTTTTGGATATTGTCCACGCGACGCGCGGTACGGCACTATCTTGCATCGTGTTACCGGTGCTTCCGGACTAAGCCGCAAACTTTTTCTCCCACCATGGGCGACCTCCCCTCGGCGCGAATTTCTCAGCTAAAACCTTTTAGCTGCGTCGGGCTCGACTATGGTGGCCCTTTTCCAATCCTCATGTCACGCGCTCGCGGTGTCAGAACTACGAAGGCGTACATCTGTCTTTTCGTGTGCTTCGCCACCAAGGCATTGCACGTCGAGGTTGCCTCCGATCTCTCAACAGATGCTTTCCTCGCCGCCTTGCGCAGATTCATTGCCCGGCGCGGTCGTTGCTCTACCATCTATAGCGACAATGGCACAAACTTTGTCGGAGCTCATAGGCAATTGACGACGTCAATGCAACTCGCCGCGGAATCCGAAGCCATCACTTGGCGCTTCATTCCTCCCTCCAGTCCCCACTTTGGCGGGCTGTGGGAAAGCGGCATAAAAGCTGTCAAAACTCATCTATCTCGCGTGATAGGTGATCAAATACTCACCTTTGAAGAGCTGACCACGTTGGTCACCCAAGTTGAAGCGTTGCTCAACTCACGGCCACTTTCGGAGCTGAGCTCGGATCCAAATGATCTGTGCCCATTGACGCCTGGTCATTTTTTGACGCTCGAGCCGTTAACGGCCCCACCTGACCCAGATTTGTCCCACCTCAAGATCAGCAGGTTGTCGCGATGGCAGTTGGTCCAATCCATGCAACAGCGTTTCTGGGCGCGTTGGCGCGACGAATATCTACACACGCTGTACCAACGCGGCAAGTGGCACAAGTCACGTCACCTTGAATCCGCAGATGTGGGGTCTTTAGTCCTCATCAAGGACGAAAACGCTCCCCCTCTGAAGTGGAGGTTAGGCAGAATTTCAAAACTCTTCCCCGGCAAAGATGGCATTTGTCGTGTCGCAGATGTCCGTACTCAACGCGACGTTCTGCGACGCCCAATGGTCAAACTTTGTCCCCTCCCTTCAGGACAGTGAGCATTCTGTGTTTTCACTTCCGTCATTGTTCTCACTATGCTCTTTCTTTTTGTATCATGTTTGATTTCATTAATTTTTGAACTTTGAAAATACCCCGAGTGGTATTTTGGTGGGGAGTATGTCTCGGCCCCGTTCATTGAAAACTGCATTCGTGTGCACTGAGGGTATGCAACCCAAAATATCCCTGTGTTGTCCAAGTCCTCACCCCTCACCCCCTGTTCGGTGTGCCTGGCACTTGGCTGTCAGGCGCAAGCGTAAACGAGCTCCAGCACTTTCTTCGGCCGTCTTCGGCATTCTTCGGCTTTCTTTCCGCTCGTGCCTTTGCCGCTTCGTTCGAAGCGGTGTCGATCTCCGTACGTCGAGCGGGAAGCCACGCCGTCTTTTTTTTTGGTCATCGTTCTCGCGGCCATCTTGTCGTGCCATCGGCGTACATTCGTACTCGACCAGAAGCCCATCCAAGGCCCATCGCGTCCGATAGTGACTCCTGGAGGATCTCTGCAGCATCTCCAAGTCCAGAAAGCGGCAGTTTTCACCGCTTTCACCGGGGAGCGGCTTGGACCAGCCAGCCGCACACAAAGCTCCAGTTTCGGACGGGATCGAGTCGTTCGTCCGCCATTTTGGTGACGAACACGGGCACTCGTGCATTTCAAAAGGAAATCCACCACCAGAACGGCCATCCACCACGACGCCGCCTTCGGACTCCGCCAGGACGACGCCGCCACCGAATAAGATCCCGTAAGTTCCATATTTTCCATTGTTTTTACCATTTACCGTTTATTCCCGTTTGCCGGGGTGTATACCTTCAGTGCAGTTCGTCTCGTTTTCAGGACGCCACTCGGCGCCAGCGAATCTGCCCCCGATCAGAACCACTCGGATTTTTCATTTCATTTAATTCACATTGTTTTTTTATTGTTTTGTAATTCTGTCTGTTTGTGTTTTTTTTTCTTTTGTTTTGCATTAAAGTTTTTGATTGTTGTTGTGGATTTTATTTCTGACTGTCGCTTGCTGCTTTCCTAATCCAAGAGTTATTGTTTTAATGCAGCCTTCATCGGAAGGCTGCCGTCTTTATGTGTACCGCGCTAACAGACAATTTTTAAATATTTGGCAGATGGAGAAATACTTTTACAAGCTTTGGATACCGTTTTTCAAGGGCTTTCAAATGACATATTCCTAGTCAAGCTCCGTGAGATATGACTTCTGTTGTTTTTTGATAGTGACACTTCCTTTTGATAGATGGAAGCCAAAAACTAATTCGACAGCAAACCCATGTCTGCATACCAAATTTCAAGTTGATCGGACTAACGGTTCGGCAGTTATCGTTACACACACAACAGACAGACTCCATCTGGAAATGGTCATCTCAAGGGGGCTCAAGATGAATATTTCCGTCTTCATCTCATTTTTTTTTGTTCGCGTTCGCAATACTCCCTCATCTCGTTGGATGGTGGGTTAATTGGGAAAGTAATACTCGATTGCGTTAATTAATTACCATTAAATGGACAATAATTGACTTTACGTAATTGATAAAATAAAAATATACGAATTTTTTATGGTATTCGGACTTTAATTTGTGTGTTTGTTTACTGGAGGCAGAAACAACGATCACAATTCTTGGAAGAATTTTTTTTCACCTAAATTCAGACATTTCTAAGAAAAAGTTGCGGTCCAAAGGTCTTGTTGAAAAAGTAATAATAATATCGATTAATTTTTATTTCATACAAAAATAATAATTGTAAATAGAAATAACAGAAATATTGTTAATAGTATGTGAAAAGTTATTATACGGTACGTCAACATGCAAACACACATTTTAGAGAAAACAGTTTTCATATAGGATTTCTGGATGTGACTGAAAAAGTGGGATACAAGAATAGGTTTTAGGATTTTTTTGGAAATTGCGAATTCAAATTCGGCAGTGCTATTTCATTTTCAAATTTTCGCAATGTTTTTTTGCAGAATCCGCACAATAACTTTGGACACCCTGTATGATCAACTTCATGTCTATTTTCATCATAGTAAGCTATTGAAATTGACATTTGTCTTAATTAAATAGGAGTAATGCGTTCGGCAATAGACAAATCGAGTTTAACATAACACAGGCTATCGTCAATTTGTGAACATTTGATGATGATGATCTGCTATGATTGAACTCGATTTCACTCATCTTTCTCATTATCTTTACTGAATTGGCGATGTGCATGTAGCCGATTTTTTGTCAAGGTGGTTGATACAATATTCGCGGAAGCCAGATTTCGAAATTTCCAACTGGATCTTGAAAATGCCAATTTCGGGCGGTTGGGGTTTCCCTCATCCATCTCCCCGCGTGGTCTCGTCCCGGCGTGTAAACGGAACTGCATATAGTGGCCAGACTGTACAGGGTGTTTCAGCGGTGATAGCAAAAAATTCAACAGTAATGCCCGTATTCATAGTCGTTGTCAAGTGATCCTTGTTCAAGTACCACTTTAAATCAAGCTGTAACTCAAGTACGAATTTTGTTTCATAGACATAACTTCGGCTTTCCTCGAGAAATACTATTTTACGGGAATAGCCAAAAATATCCATGAAACAGAAATCGTTTTCAAGTTACAGCTTGATAAATAGTGATACTTGAACAAGGTGCACTTGACAACGACTATGAATACGGGCATAAGTAGATCTCGTCAAAATATGACGAAAACCTATATACCATTTTGCAAAGTTGTGCCTAATGACACAGTCCTTTCAAAGTTCACTTTTTTCGGGTTTGAAAAGATTCCAACTCAGGAACATTTTGACAAATTTAGCTTTAATTTAGCATAAGCTGCTTTGTCATATTTATCTATCAACCTGCCACATTTTGAAAGAATCCAATCAGTGGCGTAGAAGCTATGAGGGGTCACCTAAGGTCAACTTTTCTTTGGATGCCTCTAAATTATTGACCCTCCTACACCACTGGTTGAATTCTTCCAAAATGTGGCAGGTCGGTAGATCGTTCCGACAAATCAGTGTATGCTGGATTTGAGTTATATGCATCCAAACGTCACTGAGTTACAATTTCTTAAAATCCGAAAAAAGTCAACTTTGAAGGACTGTATCTTCGTTACTATAGGCCGAAGTTTGCAAAATGGTACAAGGTTTTTGTCATATTTTGACGAGATCTACTCACAGTCAATTTTTTTGCTATCATCGCTGAAACACCCTGTATAATATGATTTATTATTGGCGTGATAATTTATGGATTTTTTTTGTCAAAAGTCCAGTTCAGTCATCAGTCGGAGGCTCGCGGTCAAATTCCATCAATTATGTGTTAATTATTATGCTAAAATACGGAATCGCTTCACTTATTAATTTCCTCGAATGATTGATAGTTGTCTATTGACGAAATTGACTTCAATTACATTATTATTATTATTATTATTATGCCTACTCTACTATAGCAGCGGCGTGTATTTATTGTGCTCGTAAATTTCGGTAACAAAAAAGCATACAAGCGTATCGAAATCATATACAGATTATCGTAACTGTGACCTTCACCAGTATTTCATTGAGATAAGTGAGGCAAGGACGGATGGTCCTCTTCCCTATAAAAGCCATGGTATTACAATACCACACCTTACCTATCTACTGCAAACAAAACCAATTTTTATTCTATCAACACATTCGAATTTTGATGCGAAATGTTTAGAACCAGAAGATTCCTGTATTTATTTTTGGAAATTTCTTGTTTTGCATCAAGAAAAAGTGCGTCAAATTTAATCTTATAAATAAAGATACATAGACTGATGTTGTCAACATTCTTATCATTTGTCAGTGATAAAGGCGCGGCAAAACTTTTTTTTATTGAAATAGTACCTACATTATACACCGAGGTTGAGAAGGTATTATTATATGGCCGAAGAGCCGGGAAATAAGTACACGAAGCTGATTTGATTAGAATACATTTTTTTTTACTTTGAGAAAATCGACTTAAGGATTCAGGGAGGTCCTCGGGGAGGTCAATAATGATGTACTGCACAGCTAGTAGTAAAAACAGGTGAATATGCCCTCACGGTCGTGAGGTGTCGAGCCGAAACAGAAGATTAAATTAGCGAAATATCTTCAGTACATATTCGCTGGAGATTTTCTCATAATGCGCACGTCGTTATGCCACTTTGATTGAATGTACAAGTTACACATTTTTAATAGGTGGAGGCGGATTTCTACCGAGCTTTCGGAAGTGATTTTAAAACCAGGGTGCGAGGACTGTGAGGCCCAATCTCCAATACCAGCACCTAACCGTTTCGTGTAAAAGACCGCATATGAATCTGTTGCTTGAACCCTTGAAATATAAATCATCATGCAGATCCTTAGTGCACAGATAATTTCAGATGTACCGGGTGGGCCATAAAAAACCGTGGTCCGAATTTTTTCTACCAAAATTATTATTTCGCCACCCACTTTATTGAACTTTCCAGCATTGGCTAGCCAATTGAATAGGCAATAGGCTATCATTTTCGTATTTCAAAATGGCCGACATATCAAAATCGAGGATGACAGAAACAATTGAAAATAGGCCTTCTTTTGTTCCCGTTGCTTTTTATTGAAAGTTACCAGAAAGTCAAAACAAATAATGTATTATGAAGGAATAGACCTTTCTTGTCAATTCAAGCCACAACCAGTAAAATCGGGTCATCTGCTGACAAGCTATTGCGAGTTGAAGCAAAGCCTACTTTCCGTTTCTTTCATTTCCGCATAATTGATCCAAATGTAGGTATCCTGCCCGCCAATCCGCCATTTGGTCATTTCTCAAATTTGGTATCAATGGCTAGCTAATTGGACAGGCTATCTTTTTGATATGAGAAAATGACGTGCATGTCAAAATCCAAGATGGCGGAAGCAATTGAAAATAGAATTTCTTTTGTCCTTCAATCCCTTCATTCCCGCATAAATGACCCAAGTTTAGGAATCCTGCCCGCCATATCTTTATTTCCTAACCGATTTTTTGACATCAATAGCTAGCCAAATGGACAGGCTGCCATTTTCATGTATAAAAATAGCCAACACATGTCAATATTCAAGATGGCGAAATATATTGAAAATGGGCCTCATTCGTCCTTGTTCGAGTAGAAAAACGGGAACTAGGCTTCGCTTGAACTGGCCGTAGCTCCTCAGCAGATGACTCGATTTGATGGTTTGCGGTCTTGAATTGTCAAGGAAGGTATATTCCTTCATAATAACCATTGGCTTTGACTTTCTGCTGATTTTGATTAAAAAGCAATGAGGACAAAAGAAATTCTATTTTCAATTGCTTCCGCCATCTTGGATTTTGACAATTTTATCATTTTCGCATATGAAAAAAGTAGTCTGTCCAATTGCCTAGCTATTGATACCAAATTTGAGAAAATCGGTTGAGAAATAAGCATATGGCGGATTGGCGGGCAGGACACCTAAATTTGGGTCAATTCTGCGGAAATAAAAAAAACCGAAAGTAGACTTCGCTTCAACTCGCAAGAGCTCCTCAGCAGATGACGCGATTTTATTGGTTGTGGTCTTGAATTGACATGAAAGGTCTGTTCCTTCATAATACAGTATTGGTTTTGACTTTCTGGTAACTTTCAATAAAAAGCAACGAGAACAAAAGAAGGTCTATTTTCAATTGTTTCTGCCATCTTGAATTTTGATATGTCGGCCATTTTGAAATACGGAAATGATAGCCTATTCCATTGGATATTCAATGCTGAAAAGTTTGATAAATCGGTGGCGGAATGAAAATTCAAGAAGGAAAAATTCCGAGCACGGTTTTTTATGGCCCACCCGGTATAATGCAATTTATTGCCACCAGAAACAACGCAAGAAACAGCACCGACACTGAGAAGCGGAGATATACAATTTTTCTGAAAGAACAAATCCGATAGTGTATGTTATTCCTTTTAGGAAGTGCCTCCGTAGCCGGCCCCAGCTTCATGTATTGTAGCCGGAGCCGGCTATTTCTAAGACCGACAAGACACAAGTTGCAATCTTGGAGGAAAGTTGCAATAGGTACACAAACAGGACTTGCCACTGCCGGCTAGCAAAGAAATAGGCGGCATCGCCGGCTACAAAACAAGAAGCCGGCAGTGTACATTATTCAATGTCACCCACTTGGTGCCGGCAACAATACGGATGGCTGGCAGTGCCGGTTACCATGCAAATAGCCGGCTCCGGTTACAATACATAAAGCCGGGGCCGGGCACTTCCTTTTCCTAACTCTACAAAAAAGGCCGTATATATCTATGTGTAGGAGAAGTCAAAGTTCAACATCAGCTTCGCTCATGGATCTGGCAAGCTCTCGAACGGCTCCTCCGCCAATTGTACGGGTTCGCGGCTTACCCGCGTCGAAGTCTCCAGTGAATATAATATTTCGCTAATGGAATCTTCTGTTCCGGCTCGACACTTATTACATTCTCAACTATGAACAATTTTTAACAAAAATATGGGCATTTACAAATACGGAGGCGAGTACGAAGGTACTTCTTATCGGATTTTAACAAAGAAGTCCATTGGGGGAACGATTGTCATACAAGCTCGCACGCTTGTCTCGTTTCAGACGTTCTTAATCTTATTTTCGAGCTGATTTGTTTCGTATTTTTGTTTGTGAAGCAAATGAAAACTTATCTGAAACTCCCAAGACCTACGTTTTCGTATAAGCTCGCCTATTTTGACGTCGAATTCATTTGGACCGCTTACTACATAACTTTTTTTAACCAATTTTTTGAGCAAGACTTCCTATTAAACACACCGCGAGGTGTGGAGAGATGACCTGGTTTTCTGTGGATCGATTTTTAATTCCACTGGAGTTAGATTTTTCAAAAGGAATTGGTGAAAAAACAAGAAGACACGTTTATAATAAAAATACATTATGTTTAATAATTTTTCAAAGCGAATTATTTACATTATTTATAAAATGTAAAATAATACGTAACATACACAAAGTTAAATAATCAATGAACAAAAATAAATAACATATAAAAAATCACAGATAATATTTGTAATGCGGCGTTGGGAGTAATGAGTCTGATGATGACAAGGAATGTAACAATATATACAAATATGTTTGCAGAGTGTCTCGACTTGGGGCACATTTCAAAATAATGCGGGACGTTTGCGACATTCTGCAAGGTACGTTAGATGGGTGTGTCATCAGTCATTTTTTTTTCTTAAGTACTAATAAGAGATGAACTGGCGGGCGCCAAGAGACGTAAGGTTGCCGGCACCACGTTGATCCTCGTCGTGGATCCCGGTCGTTCTTTGGCGTGTCTTTTGACATGTTTGGCCAGGTGATCGGAGCGCATGAAGCCTCTCTGACACACGGCGCATTTGAATTTCTTCTCGCCGGTGTGGGTCCTCTTGTGCCGCGATAGTTCATCGGAGCGCGAGAACTTTCGACCGCACTCCGCCCACTCACACTCGTACGGCTTCTCGCCCGTGTGCTTCCGGTTGTGGGCCTTCAGGTGCGACGATTTGAAATAGTTTTTGTTGCAGCCCTTGAACGTGCACTCGTACACCCTCCGCCGGACGGGGGTCGCGGCCGGGGCCGGACTGGGGGGCGCAAGGAGGACCAGCTGGGCGGGGATGAGGGTGGTGCGGCCGTCGGCGGAGACCAGCAGCGCCTGCTGACCGGACGTGAACTTGGGGGCGAGCGGGGGCAACGGTCTGGGCGGCGGTGCCATGACTTCTTTGCCGGTGTCTTTGCTGTTGACGAACACCTCTTCTTTTCTCGTGCTCAATTTGAATTTCAAGCATTTTACTACGTTGATTTCGTGTCTGGGTTCTGGTGGCATGGGGGCCGGTGTGCACGACCCGTCGCTGTTTGCTTTCATGATAACGGAACATCTTCTGGGTGTTGCCTCTGGCGGTGGCGTGTTGGAGAGGAGTTGACGGGCTAGTTCAGACTCGCGGCAGTAGCGCTTTTTTGGGGGGTATTCGAAGAGTTCTTCGCTTTCTGAGTCTGAGGGCTGGGGAGTCAGCAGGTGTGCGGTGGGAGAGGCACGTTTGCGTTGTTCCAGCATCTTGTGGACTTCAGACTGCAATTTCTGGGTCTCTTCATCGGATATCTGTAACAAGAAATCAGATTTGAGATATGAGACACTAGGTTCTTTGCTTTTTTTTCATATAAAAACTAGGTAGGTAGTCATTATTATTTTCAATGACTTAATTGATCCATGGTTGGAGTTGTAAAATTTTTTTGGAGAAGACATTGATTTGACACTTACTAAAGGTTGTATATATATTATTATTAATCATTATTGTTCAAGTAAGATAGGGTGAACTGATTGAGGTGATGAGGAAAAAGGTAGGTAGGTACAAGTCTCGATGGATTTGCTAAATGGAGCTAAGTAAATACTAATACTAGGTATATTTATGGGATTGCAACCTTCACAACATCATTGAAATATCTATACCTAAGAAATGTCTAAAGAATTTTTTTATGAGAGAAACATTTTTTTTTTTTTTCAATCTGAAGTTATTCCAAATTCATTTTATAACTAAAGGTAATAGACTCCTTATGAAGAACCTAATTACATATGAAAATAAATCGACGCAATTAATCTGAACAAATAAAAATGAGATTCCACAAAAATAAATCTTTGGGATAGTAAACAATAAGTGAACTCATGCGTGAGTAAGTCAACGAAGGTTCGAAAACGTGAATGTAGTACGGAAAAAAGTCGAACACTCGCAGCAAAATGATTATAGAGAGGTCAACTGACTACTTACGATTCTTAAGGGTGGAGTGCTGGGCGGTGAAAGTAGATGCACCTCTTCGTGGTCCATTATGGCACAAAACTGTTCAAACGTCTGACCGTACAGAGGGATTACATAGAAATGAACCCGCACCGTGGTGAGTTTCTTGATGTTATTGCTCTGGCATGAGCTTTTGGGGTGTGTTTGGTGCTCAACAGTCGAATGGACCAATCCCGGCCGGGGGCTCGTCGGGCCGGCCCAATCGCGGCCAGCTGATCATGCAGCCAAAGCGTGATCCCATGCATGACGTTCACGTGCTACACGGCTGATATCCGCGGCTGAGGTCGTGATGCTGACGTCACGAAAGCGTGTCTCACTGGGGCTACGTCACAGGCGGGCCTGCAGGAGTGTTTGGGAAAGCGATCGATGAGCGACGTTGCCACGCACCGGCCTCGCCGTGGGGGCGTGCGACCGGTGCGGAGCCTTCGGTTCGGTCTCCTGCAAGGCGATTCGTTGCCAGACGTGGCATCGTTGGCCCACCGTTGGACACAAAGAAGATTCGGTCGAGTTGAGGTGTGTGGGTCGAGGTCATCGCTTTGAGCCACGTAAAGTTACGCACTAGCACCGTCGAGTGCGAGGAGGCTCTGTTCTGTAGTAGTAGGTATCCTAACGCACTAAAATAATAATAGTAATAGCGGACATGAGAAATTTTTCGAATTTTTTGCTGTATTAATAGTTAGCGGTAAAAATCCAACGGTCCAAAGATCAGGGGAAACACTTTTTCGCGAAAATTCTGAGAGATAAATTCTACAAGGCAAAACCCGCCTAGCGAAAATCACTTCTTTGCGTTATTTTTATTGAAAGTTCTGTCCTCGTTTCTACCATATCCTGCTTTTTTTTCGTAACTCTATTCTCTTCTCCACGCACTGTCGATCTTATTTCATCCTCATCCATGATCAGCCAGTCCATACAACTATAAAGTATTTTCTTAATCACCAACAGCCCTTTATCAACTTGGTGATGATGACACATCCTGATAAAGCAATGGTATACAATTGTGCAATTTCAGTTCATTTCAAAAGTAGGAAAGTAGGTGGTTAAATTACGTTATTTTTCCACTGCCAAAGCGATGCATCAGGAACTGAAGGTCGAGTTTGTATAAGAACTACCAAAACTAAAAGTGCCATAGAGGTATTATTCTGGATTCAAATTTGTTGACACCTAATAAGCTTCTCAGAGTTTCTCCCCTAGGGTAATGGAAGATAGCAGGTATGGTATAGGTAGATTCTGGGACAAGATGAGGAGGAGAATGAGTGAGGCGTTAGGTACAAAGGGCAAAAAGAAGGAAGGAGTTGTTTCGGGGCAGCTTTATTAATACATCAGCATCGGCAAGAGGATAAGCCTCGAGACGGGTGCTTCCATCCATTTTGCTATAGCCACCCATCTATCTATTCTATAAGCACTTCCTATCAATCCAATCCCTCTAAATTCAATGGCAAAGCAAAAACTAAGCATACAAGTACTTTTTAAAGGCAAATGTTTTTGAAATAACCAATATGTGCCTAACTCCCCAAATCATGAACTGATTCTGACTGATGGTTCTAAAACGACAGTTCGAGGCGTTGATCCTGGGGGAATGTTCGAGAAAGCTGGAGATCCTAACGCGCGAATAAGACACATCTGCATAATTGGCGGAGGTGTGACTAACGACAACGTTCGAGCTGTCGATCCTGGAGGAATATTCGAGAAAACCGGAGATCCCGACGTGCGAATAGGACACATGTGCACAATTGGCGGAGGTGTGGTGATTCGAAAGCACCCCAGAATATGCGCGAACCCGATGAGCTTTTAAATATATAGGCCGACCCCAGCCAATAAGCGAGGTTAGGTTTAAACTCGGGTTTAAATTTTCAGCGAAAGTGAACACATCGGCGAAGTTGAGCAAAGCGATATCCAAATGCGGTAATTCAATTGATGTGTATTTTAGTAGGTAGTACTTAGTCATAAATAATGTGTGTTTAAACGTTCGTCTCTTAATTATTAAAGTAATTAACGCAAATTACGCAAATTCGTTACTAAAACCTGATTTGATCAATCGCGGCAAAATATTCTCCCCATATTTTGAATCCTTTGGAACGTCTCCTGGCAATGTGTAATATGCATAATACATCACACTCACTCCGCTAAATTAATAACGCAACCTGCAAATTACATTACATGATGCCTGAAGAATTATTGTGGAAAACTAACACCGCTTACTTGTTGTATGGAAGTCGATGCAAACAGATCATTACTGGAAATTAATAATAGCTTTTTTTCCGTTTTTTGATGTGAAATGTAACACTAAATTGATTTCCAATGCAAAAATAAGCCCGATATTGATGTTCAGAAGGTGGAAATCAGTTCAATAACATACCCGCACATGCATACATTTTACAAACATTTATTTCCTGTCAAAAATTGTCGCCATCTTCTACTTCCCCGACCCACCACCCAACAAAGAGGGGAAGAATTGTGACGCGCTAGAAAAATTTTTCGAGATTTTGACGGATATATGCGTTTTGAGGTCCCTATGACGATTAAGAGTTTAGACAATTTCCAGAATGATCTCTGTCTGTAGGTATATGTGTGTATGTGTGTATAATCAATTTCACGGCTTCCTGCATTAGAGCAAGCTATGGAAGAAATGGGTTGCGTTGGTACGAATGGGACGTTGACGACTTTTTGGCAGCTAGATGTCTTCATGTGCAATTTTCAAAGTGACATTGTCACCGTCTCGGGGAGTCATGTACCCGAAAGTGAAAATTTTCGAGAATATGCAAGAAATTGTTAGTTTCCTTTGAGTGTTTTGAGTAAGAGGACGTTGAGGGACATTGTCATTACTTGGTTCGTGAGAAAATTATGCCAACAGTCCGTGATGCCGTGTTGAAATGGAATGTATGAAGGAATAACCCACTGACCAAGAGAAAACTTATTTTTTAGATGGACAATATTATAGTGAGACAATAATTTATGGAGCTGAACTGTATGGAGACAAGACAATTTGGGCGTGAGTAATGTAGATACAACAAGGTGTCACATTGAAAATTGCACGTGTAGACAACTGGCTGGCATCCCCTTCTCATCGTATCATTCGTACCAACACAACGCAATTTTTCCATAGCTTGCGCGCTCTAATGCAGAAAGCCGTGAAATCGATTATATGTTTGTCTATAACCTTCCACGATAACAGCCGCAACGTCCATCCGATCGACTTGAAATTTGATCCACGGACATAGTTTCATCGTCGAATGAGCCCATTATAGCGGCTTTACAGAACTTCATATGTCGCCGGCGACAGTGTCGCTGGCCAATAGGATTTGATCTGCCGGTACTCCCCTACCTCCCTCCATATCATTCTCGCGACACGAGTTTCTGTTGTCGTGTCGTTCAAATTATTGAACTACAATGGAGTGGGGGATTGTCGCCGGCGACATACGAAGTTCTGTAAAGCCGCCATTAGTTTTTGGCTGTCATTTGTCAAACGGAAGTGTTACTATCAAAAAATGATACAAGCTATATCTCACGGAACTTGATTTGCATTATTATGCCGTTTCAAAGCCCATAAAAAACTGTATTCAGAATAGTTGAAAGTATTGCCCTATCTGTCATCTATCAAATAATAGAAAATGTCAAATTTCAAAACTTTACCATTTAATTATTCAAAATCTATGCGATGGATTGGGACCAAATTTGGCAGGAAGCAACACAACAAAAGAGTCGAGTTGAGTCTGCAGTAGCAATTTTCCACCTTTTTCCAGTCGAGCGTTATGAATTTTCAAAATTTCTCCTAGCCGTTGCCACCCGAGAGAGCCTCTCGCCCGTATTTTGACCAGGATAACTCGCTTTTGATCGAGGACTCCACTCAAAAATTTATTCCTGTTCGGAGATCGACTTTTTTCGAAAAAGTCGAACTGATATCGAAAGTAGATTGGATTGGGCGTCGTGTAGACTAATTTTGAAAATCGGTACGGTTCCAATTTTTTGACGGTGATTTTTTCAAAATGAAATTAGCACATTCCGTGAATTTGAAAAAACTGCAGTGCAAACTTGACATGCCGCGAGCCCCACGAAATATTCATGTTAGGTGCAGACATGCTAGAACGAAACTTGGAGAGAAGATTAAAATAATTTTTGCAGGGAAAATTTTCGAAATCAGACCCACGGTTTCCGAGTTCTCATCCCTGGAAAAACTGCAAATTTTTCAACTTTTTATTCTGTGGACAGGTTCTCTTTAAACAAGAGGTAACTAACTGGCTACTAGCTCTTGAACATTTTCCAAGAATTTTCTTTTCAATTTCCCGAGAATTTCCCTCTTGAAAATGTAAAACAGGTAATTTCTAACTGGCAGAACTTTTTAGCTTGTGAACAGATTTATGCCAACTTTTTTTAAACAAAGGGTAAGTTATTCTTGAACATTTTCAGGCAATTTTCCCTATAATTTCCAGAATTCCAGCAACTCTCAAGAGCTTCAACGAGTAACAATGTTCCAAACTTTTTAAAAGAATACAAAATCTATTAATCCATCTATACGCCTTCCGAACCATACTCTGCTGCTGCGAATAACCTTTTCATGGTCGATGCAGCATCGTAAAACAACCACAAGAAATTTGTCAGCTTGATGGAACAGAAGTAATATTTTGAAGCAAAAAATCTTGAAATGAACAATTAAAAAACAATTACTAAGTATACCGACCTGAGCAGTAAATTAGTGTCTAATGTTACGTTTGTTGATCGTGCTTTATTGCAAACAAAGGGTTTTTCTGATAATACCTACTATCTGTTTGTCTGAGCTAAATTCTTGAATTAATAAATAAATACTAGCATTAACTGCAGTCTGATGCAGCCCAAGACTAATAAAGGTATTGTTGGAAATTTCCCTCGGCTACAAGTTAGGAGATGTTGTTTATCTGTAGGTATGACTTGACTACATTATACAAGGTCGTTGCACCCTTATTATTCCATTACTAGCTTGGGGAACGATAGGGGTACATAATATGAGCATTGATGGCATGAGAACTTTGATGGACTGGAAGCATGCAAATTGAGTCCCATTTCGATATAATCAAAAGGAATGGATGTTGCTGCAATTATTCTTAGGCAATAACTTTTTTATTTTTATTAAATCTTGGCAATATTATTTTTTCCCATTTGCCGAACCAGTGGCAGAATTGCTAGTATGACTCGACGTAAGCATAATGAATGAGCAATCCATATTCGATTATGCACCTCGAGGTACTCTTTAAATTGTTAAACAGGGAACTTTGATACTGTTTTGTCATATTTTGCCTCATAATCAGTTCGAACAAGCGTAACGTTTGGAGTTTCGGGTCAACATTCACCATTGTCCGGCGTAAATTTGAATTTTTCCGTGACACACACACACGACGCGGTTTTCCATTTCAAATTTCGATTCAAAGTACACCGTAAACAGGATTCGCTAGGTACAAGTATAATATTTTTAAATGATAATTTCCCAAGGAGAATCAAGCTTGGTTGCTTTGCATACAAAACATCAAATAAGTAGTAAGAACATCGCACTAATAATTTTTCAATGTATACCCAATCGCATTACGTATATAGGTGAATTGGTTAAATAAGACCAAAATTTGGCTACAGTTCGGTCGGTGGTGTGGTCAACAATTTAATGAGTGATTATAGTTCGATCAGAACGCACCATCATACGAAAGTTTATCCAGGGACTTTAATTGGTACCTGATGGTCTACTGACGACATTCCAGAAAATGTTTCGTTTTTGGACAACTTTTTGGATATATGTAGGCACACGTCATGTTCTATCTAGCTATTATTGTAGAATTTCACAATAACATGTAAATTAACGAGTTTATAACGACTCATTAGTATGATTATAAACGACGACATTGTTGAACTGCATGTTAAAAAATAAGTCAAATAAGTGTAACTAGGTGAGCAAGCTTGAAGCTAAGTAAGTAGATACAGGTATCTACTTTGATAACTTTTTTCACCTTTATAGGTATAGTAGGTTCACTTGTACTGTGACTTTAGTTGGCTGGGCAAATTTTCTACTTTAGCATTGTAGGCTTGCCGCCTTTTCACCTGGTGTGAAACTGACTTCTCTGGAAGTGAAGTTATATTTCTTATCAAATTGATATTGAAATCTTGGAAAACTGACCTGGTCATATGTGGAAGTGCGACTAGGGGGACGCAGAGCTGTGTTACCGTCATGTAAGACACCAAAAGAGCACGGGGCGGCCGCAAATCTAAGTCATCTTGACGGCGGCCCATTCAGGGTCGACAAAAACTCGTCCCGGAAAGCCCCAAAACGAAAGCAAATTGCAAATAGGCTACTGGACATCAATCGCATTTCAGTATAAAAGTATCATAAATCTGATAAATATCTGAATGACAAATTTGTAGTTGGAAAAGTTTTTCGAAATATGATTCCATTTCGGTAAAAAATCAATTTGGAAGTGGACTTATTCAAATCAGAAATAAATGCTACGTCACAGCTTGAAAGTGGGCTAGGAGGTGGGAGGGAGGAAGGAGAGGGGAACGCATTTGACATTCGACCTAATCATTCGTTCTGGATCCATTACGTAGTGGTGTATTTTCACGTGTGAGCACAACTTTATTACAAGGAACTTGTTTTTGATGCCATTGCATGGAGTTATTATGTATTATGAAGCGAAATTGTATTCAAAAAAGCTAGATTATTTGACGTGGGCCTGACATATGGCATGCGACACTTGCAGTACTGCCACTCATATGGCACTAATAACACTGTTGTGACATTAATCCGAAGCCTGCACAAGCAAAAATAAGTGAATTTTAAGGAAGAATCGACCAAAATGTGAGATCAAACGATAGCACTCCAGCATTTAATTTTATTTTTTTGATATAAATCAGTTCAAAACGAGAACGTGTTCTTCAGTCATTAAATGGCCAACTAGAGTTTCTATTGGTTCTTCAAAATGTGACGTCACGCACTTGCCGCGCCATTCAAACAAACAAATCTTTTTCATGTTTTTTTATACAGGGTGATTCAAAAATGGCGCATTTCCTCCCGTGTACGTTGTGGGAGACGTTGAGGGAGCACGGAAAAAATAGTAAAAAAAAATTGGCTCATTTATCCTTCGAGTTATAAAGAGGTGAAGTTGAGAATTTAACTTCTTCAGTTTGCATGATTTTAAAGCAAAGCATTGTTACTTGCGAAGAGTCACATGTCGTTAGTAGTTCCCGATTGAAAATTTCTCTTGCAATTGAGATTTGAGTCGTATTTTCAAATTTCAAAATTCGTCTTTCACCTCAAAAGTGCCGTGAAAATACATTTGGCAAGTATGTTTGGTATGGTCTGGCAGGTTCTACGGAGTTTCCAGGGTAACAATACAATAATGCTATTGTGATGGCGTGATCCCTGTTGTGATGTACCTCTTTGATCTAAAGGTGCCAGGTAGGTACTAATGCGATGCTGCCAGATTGGACAGATTTGTTTTTGTTAATAACTTGCAAATCGAAGCCGATTAATTTTTTCAATTATTTTTCCCATGCTCCGTTAACGTCCACTATAATGTGCCCGAGAGGAAATGCGCCATTTTTGAATCACCTTGTATGTACAGAAACTTTTTAAAACAAAATCATCTTGCCGATGCAACAATTTTGGGAGGATCTTTCATAAAAATAAATAAAAAAAACCATGTCCACTAGCCTATTGAAGGTACTAACATCAATTTCGGTCCAATACGCAACTTTGAGCAGCTGTGTTTTTTTAAATTTGGTTTAATTTACTTTTTACACGTAAATTCTTTTGCCAATGACAGACTGCACGGCGATCCTTGTATCGCCCATAATTCTTCAGGGTGTGGCTTGTATTTTCGACTGGAAGAGGCGAAAGGGTTGATGATTGCATGGGGCCCCTTTTTTGGACGAGGGCATTATATACTTTTTAATTTGAAGCATTGAAAGCTGAACCGGCTTCAAGAGGTTAGGAATATTTTTCACAACTGTCAAATGTCAAGGCTCTCTTGATTTACTTGTTCATTGGCAAAAATTGAAAACAGGTCGAAAAATGGTTACATTTTCCAATAAAATGGAAACAAGCGTCAGACTTCATGTCCCGCAAAAAAGTTCCGGCTATCTGCAAAGGAAATACGCAAAAAATGTGTTTCAAAACTGGTCCGGTCAGAGCAGCCAACTGCAAAGTTTTGGGGATTTTCTATATTTCACATTTGGAAACTTGAAAACAAAATCTCACAGCCGACTAGAATCACGGTACAGGTGAACCTACTTTAGGTACTACAACGTCTAATATTATGGGGTGTTTCAGTGATTGTATAGAACATGAATATGAATAGATCTCGTTAAAATATGACGAAAGTTTGAGTACCATTTTTGCGAAGATTGCGAGATGTTGCTGTTGAAACAGATTTGACTGGAAGTACTTTAATTCATCAACAAGAGTAATAAATAGTATTTCCATAGTATTTCCTGAAAATTTCTGGAAAATATCGGTATCCATTGGTTAGAAAGGTTTTTTTCGATTTTTTTTCCAAATGGTTGGTAACAGTAGGGAAACTTGAGTGAAATTTCCATGTCCGTATTTTTCAAATATTGTGATACCACTCTAACAGTTTTTTGCGATAATTTCCACAATTTTCAAGGTACAGATTTCAAATTTCACAGCATCAAGTAGTAACGTACGCGTATTTCTACATGTCTCTGATGTATAGTTCAACAAGAAACATCAAAGTCAAATGTGTTGCAATTTTAGATCAATAAAAAATCTAATTTAAAAAAAGTGAACTTTTTTCTCAATTTTTCACAGATGTATCAAGATTGACATCCTTTTTCAGAAAAAATAATAAAAAACAAGGGGTGCTATTTGTAAAAAATTAATTGGGATTGCGAGGAGTGAAACGAAGTGGTCCGCTCCGTTCTTACTTACGCCTACCGATGTCCCCCGCGTTACTAATTGACACTGTGCAACTTGAAATCTGTAGGTACCTATCTTGAAAATTGCTGAAATTATCGCAACTGTAAGTTTTCGCGCGGACACCCGGTATACGTTTTCGGTATATTTTGACAAGATCCAAGTACACACATTCATTTTTTTGCTACCATCGCTGAAACACCCTGTATAGTAAAAAAATACTAAATACTTAACGTATACAGGGTGTTCATTTGAAAAGTTGTCACCTCTGGTTGCTCGCCGCTCAAATTTTTCACAGAAAAATGACAAAACAGGTCGATGTTTGTTTCGAGGGGGACATCTAGGACACATACTGTTAAATTTTCACATAAATACTTCTCTTTCCGCCAAATATATTTCCAATTTTTTTAAACCACCTTTGTGGAAAATCCTTTTTTTGTTGATGAGAAGAAAATTTTTCCCCTATAAACTCCCGATTCTTGAGAAATAGACTTCCAAGCAGAAACAGGTAGTTTTTTTATTTTGATTGATTGATTGATTGATTGATTGATACATTTATTTCCATCGACAATGGATTTTAATGGGGTCATCTAAGACACGTATGTCCAAATTGTCGTCTTCAACCCCTTTGCCCCCACCCTACCTTACTTCAAAGGGGTAGTTTAAAAAAACTCTAAATATGTTTGACGGGAGGAAAATTTTATTGTCTTTAATTTGATGTATGACAAGATAGGTAATGCTATTTGAAATTTTTAAGTAGGGTATTCGCTCCGTGCGAAGTACAGAGTGGGAGTAACGAAACCGATCACAGCGCTTTATGTGGACAAAAAGAGCAACATTGATGGCTCGGCGCTGCGTGATTGGGCTGTCAATTTCCTGATGTTTGAAGGAGTAGACCGTTTAGCGTCGAAAACTTTAGCGTCGAAAATACACAGCACCGAAAGTGACAGATAATGACAGTGGTCACTTGGTCAGGTCACACCCCTTTGATAAACCATCTTGGGAAGCCGGCAACATTGCCACAAAACCTGCACACACAGAAGTCACAGAACTTGTGTTATTGAAAGTTGAAGGGGATGGGAAAACAATAATTTCAACCCCCAAATCTTGGCAGCAACCAGCAAATAAACTGCAGGGTATCATGATTGTGTATACCTATGTGTCGTGGAATTTTTGGAGGCGGTTTCTACCAAAAATCATATTAATCGTTTCGATCTTCAAGCACCAATACATCTTGTACAATTTTTGGAACAATTTCTCAGTCAAGCAAACAAGTTCGTTGTTTTTTGACACTATTTTGGCAGATTGTCCCAAAAATTGTGCAGTGTAATAAAGTTTTTACAGAATTTTAGATACTTCAATATGTACATTTTTTATAAGCAAAAGAGAGGATTGAAAAAATTATCGTGCTCAAACTCGCTGGTTTGTTATGTGGATAGGTACGTATCTAATAATCCATATTTTTGTATCAAATTTTCTGACCTTATTCTCCTTAAATTTTTTTACGCAAAAAAGATATTTTGTTGCTGGGCACTACTGTTGAATTTTGCGCATATAGATGATTCATAAATCGCAAATATGGGCTCCAGACGCTGTAGGCTAACTGTATTAGGAAAATTTCAAAATTCTTACTCTAACTTGAGGCCTATAGTTAGTTTCGATTTTAAAAAAAAATCTCAAGTAAATACCCTCGTAAACCCATCCCGAATGTACATTTGACATTTGCTATAAATTCAGGTCTATGATAGATTCTGATCTAAATTTGAAACAGCGGCACCGACTGCTGGTCAAAGCATTGCCTCTCTGCCCGGCTTGTATTGTCGTGTCCTAGCACCTAGGATCTACGCACTGAGCCACTAAGCACTGTTGCTGGCTCGAAAAGCTTTTCCATCCGTTAGGGAAGGGACATGAAAAGGGCACGATTCCCGTCATTTCTGCGTCGACGCTGTATATTTCGACGCTAAAGTTTTCGGCAGTAAGCGGTCTACCCATTTGGAGCACTTGACCACAATCCACAAAATAATGACAGTCCAGCCAGCGATCTGTCATTTATAACAGTTCAGCGATCTGTAATTTAGGACGTGAGTGACGTTTCGCGCCTACAAAGTTGCGCACGCTAGGTGACGCTGGCGTCGTGCACGGAGCGAATAGAGTGGTGGCAGGCCATACGTGTCTTAGATGACTCCTTTAAAATAAAAATCGACCTGTTTTTGCTGGAAAGTCTATTTCTCAAAAATCGGGAGTTTAGAGGTGAAAAAGTTTCTTTCAATCAACAAAAAGAGGATTTCCACTTTCCACAACCACAAGGGCTTGGGGGTGGTTTTAAAAGAATTAGAAATATATATGTTAGACGGAAAGAGAATTTTATTGTCTTCAATTAGATGTTTCACAAGATAGGTGTCGCTATTCGAAATTTCAAAGTAAGGTGGGATGGGGGTGAAATGGTTGAAGATAAAAATTCTATAGTATGTGTCCTAGATGTCTCCCATGGAATAAAAATCGAAGTGAGGGGCAAAAGTATGGAACAAATTCAATAAAAAATTCGAATTTCTTCTGGTCGCAGGGTCGCAACAGATTTTGTTTTCCAATTCGGCACATTTTGATGTAAAATTTTCATATTTGCCACCATTTTTGTAAAAGCTTCGACGTCATCAGCCATTTTTCCAAATCGAACTCCTTTCTTTTTTTGCAGATTCGAATACCTAGATTATGAAATTCTGATTTCAGCAATATGCACATTATACTTTTTGGGCTGATAGTTTCGGGTATATTGAATGTCAAATTTCTCAATTTAAAAATTCTTATTCCTGAAAATCAATTCTTTATTTTCATAAAAATTTATTTGAGACTCCTTTTATTGGATCAAATGCTCAATAACACACCCGTTATAGTTTCTTGGCAGTATGTAAGCCTGTCCGAAAATTGTCGGATAACATTTTGTATAACTTCTATACTGATCAAGGGACATTCATCACAAATTTGATCTTTCAAGTCTCCCAAATTTTGTGGTCTGTTGATTGTAGACTTTTGATTTAAGTATTCCCATAAGAAATAATCGATGGAGATGAGATTCGTAGATCTCGCGGGCCACTATATTGGTTCTCGTCAGGTGTCCAAAAAAGTAAGGACAGGTCGCGCATAGTAACCTAGAGACGCCTAGAGGAAAGACTAAAGGGCGACTAGAAAAGTTTGACCTTGGAGTGAAATATTTTGAGAGATTTTATGAACAGTTCTGCGATAAAAACGTTTTTATTATGCCAAAACATCATAAATAAAAAAAAACTAGAAACTTACCTACCACCTTTGATAATTATTGATGATCTGAAGATGTTTTGCAGAATTGATGATCGCGCCGACTGTCGGTTACTTCAGGCAAATCTTGACATGGTTGATGAGTGGTGCAAAGCTAATTTTCTGTCACTAAATGCCTCGAAGTGCTACGTACATTCTTACACTCGGAAGCGCAACCCAACTTTCTATGACTACAACCTGGGCGCGTACACTCTTTCTAGACCTGGCAGCGTCAGAGATCTTGGTGTTTGTTTTGACCCAGAGCTTTCCTTCAGAATGCACATAAACGATGTCGTCAAATCGGCGTTCAGAAGTCTGGGTTTTGTCATCCGAAACTCAAGGGACTTTGCGGATGTCGCTACGCTTCGTCTGCTGTACTGCACGTTTGTCAGGTCGAAGCTTGAGTATGCTTCTATTATTTGGAGCCCCCTATATAAGACTCATATTAACAGCCTAGAGAGAGTGCAGCGAAGATTTTTGAAATTTCTGTCCTTCAGGTTGGACAGTGTCTATCCTCCTAGGGGTTTCCCTAACAGTGAGCTGCAGAACAGGTTACACTTACAGAGTTTGAACAATCGCAGGGCTGCCCACTCCGTTATTTACCTGCACAAGATTCTTTTTGGGGGAGTTGACTGCGCTGAGATTCTGAGCAGGATTGACTTTCGCGTGCCTGGTGCTCATTTGAGATCAAAAGCTCTGTTTCTGCTGCCTTTTGCCAGAACAAATCTTATGGCATCTTCTCCTCTCAGCAGGATGTACTCAAATCACAGCTTGATCGAAAGTGACGTCGACATCCTGTTCTGCACTCCTGCTTCTGTATATGCTGCCTTCTCTAAACTCGACCTGTAATTGGGCTCTGGCCTGTTGGTCGTTTTAATCACTAATAATAATAATAATAATAATAATAATAATAATTATTATTATTATTATTAGCTCGCAAACTATCAGTTCAAAAGGTGCACATGTGCATATTGCTGGAAACAGAATTTCATAATATATTCGAATCTGCAAGAAAGGAGGTTCAATTTTGAAAAAATGGCTGATGACCTCACAGCTTTTACAAAAATGGCGTCAAATATGAAAAATTCACATCAAAATGTGCGGAATTGGAAAACAAAATCGACCTGTTGAAAATGAGAAATAATGTTAAGTACAGTCGTGCGATTATTGTTCGGAATAACCTCATCACCAGGTAGGTGAATTCTGGACATTTCAAGCCGCTTTCATCGTCCCCTGGCCAGACAGACGTAACCGATTTGATTTGATAATTGCCGCTGTACGAAACAATAATCTCACGACTGTACCTACGCACATTCTTTTCGCTCATCTTGAGCGGTAGCAAAGTTGGAGTAAAAAAAACGAAGCTTCCTTTGTCAAGGACAATAATAACGCACCCACAAACAGTTTTCATTACCGAATTAATCGTGATATAAAATAAGCAAGTTTTCTGTTCTCATGCATGTGCACAATAAAATTATTTGTTGTAGAAATAATAAAAATTATAAGCTAAAAGCTCTTATTATTTCTGGCTGCTGCTTAGGGCGCCAAGTGGCTGTGGCTGTTAATTTTGTTAACCTGGTTAAAAATAGAAATAATCAAGGTAATAGTTTGCGGCAGACAGTTATAGGAAAGCAAATAGAAGTTGTGTACACATGACATTTATTTTGCGTCGTTAAATAAATTATTGTTTACAGGTGAACAATCGGAAACAATGTGATTCATTTGTGTCCATTTATAATTCCAACAAATTTTATACATGCGGAGACACCTATTGAAGAAACAGTGAACGTTATACAGGATCACTGCTTTAAGGCAGCGGCTTGGTTGCTTGGTTCAGTTTTAATTCAAGCCCGATGCTCGAGAGGGCGGCAGCAAGCATCTCCGCATGCTCAAAATTCAAAGTATGGAAGTTGTGATGATGATTATGATGACGAGAATTAATTGCCAAACAATTAGTTGGTTTATTGGTTCTCTATTCTAGAGGTAGTGGAGGGGTAAAATGATCCGCTTGATGGAAAATGCCGTTCTTTTGCACATTTCAAAAAGTTTTTTACTATGCTACTGTCATTGCTGTCTTCACTATTATGCATCTTATTAGTAGATACCTACTCGTACATATCTATGAGCGTTTCCTTTCATAATGAATAATTTTAATGTTTGTTGTGCCAATTTTTTTTCTATTATGCCTAAAAAAATGTTGATCAGAGTACCACTTTACTCCTAGTCCGGTATAAAAATGTTCCTGAGGGATCATTTTATCTGCCACTTCAGAGGATAAGTAAATATTGTGAGGGGGTAATTCAAGTAAATCAAGCATTGTTCATTTATAACCTACATATTCAAGAGAAAATCTGAAAAAAAGTTGCAGAGGAACACATTTGTCATCCTGTCAATAGTGTTACGTATTTCGCGTACAGGTTTGTTTAATTGAGACGATTGTTTTAAAACACACTGTTTATTACTGCGTACTACAATAAATGCACGCCAACAATTATTTACTTCGGAATATCGCTGAGACTATTAGATTTTTTATAGTTTGCCAGAAGGAATCAAGGAATGTAAAAATTTGAGAAAATACAAACAACAGCTCCGTGATTACCTTGTCGATCTCGAGCCATTTACATTGCAACAGTACCTATTATTTGACTATTGCATGAATTTAGTGTAATAATGATTTAAATATTGTTTTTTTTTCGAAATATGTGACAACTTTGCAATCTATACATTGATTTGTTCTTATTCGTGTATATCTTTGTGAATAATAAATATCTTATCTTATCTTATCTTACTTTGCTTTTATTGCACTCGATCACTCCCCACTCTGGTCTGTCCTGGCCAAGTTCCATTCTTTCAGCAAGTAAACCGATGGCTGGATCCTCACGTTGCTCTTTCTTCAGCTCAGCCGTAGTCCAATTTCTCGGGGTTTCAACGACAAGTGCTTTGACTTCGACGTTTCCATTCTGCTGGTTCACCCTTCTTGTTATGCCTGCAGTCCTCACTGCGTGGTCTTCGAGAAAGACCATCCGTGTTGCCATTGCCATGACTCCTTCCAGGACAAAGTTGACATCCTCGATCAGCAGCTCCCCGTTTCATTATGAAACGGTCTGCTTGACCTCCTCGATAAGCAGCCTCCCGTTTCAGCATGAAACGGTCTGCCAAAACGTATCGTCGTCTGCAGTCGCGTTGCAGATGTCCGTCCCTTCCACATTCAAAGCAACGTGGTCTTCCTCCTCTACGATAGCTTTTTCTCGGTTGGTGACTTTCTCGACCAGCAGTTCCCCGTTCCGCTATGGAACGGTCTGCTGAACTCGACCATTGCCTGCAGTCCCGACGAAGATGTCCCGATCTTCCACATCCAAAGCAACGCGGCCTTCCTCCAGCTGTTGGCTCATTTTGGGATTTGTTCCGAGACAAAGCGTTGAGGACTTCCCCACACATTTCCTCGATCGATTTCTCGGTAGTGTGTGAACCTCCGGATTCCTCAACGCCTACCGCATTGACTTGACAACTGCAGATATCTTCGACTGCCTCAATGCAGACCGCCTCAGTCACTGCGTCGCTGATGTCGACTGGGTTTTTAATCATTAGCATCTTACGCAAGTCTTGGTCTCGAATTCTATAGACAAAGTTATCTCTTATGATATCTGTCAAGACGTGCGCTGGGTACATTGGGTACGCTAGAAGAGCCAGTCTTTGGACATCAGCTGCAAATTCTTGTAGGCTCTCTCCACTTCTTTGCGTTCTTGCCGAAAAATTAGCTTGATGAACCTGCCGTCCGCGATGATCTCCATAGCGAAGTTCCAGAACTTTGATATAAACTTCAGTAAGTCCTTCTGCTCACTTCCCGGAAGCGTCTGCAGCAGTTCCAACGCTGGACGTCTTCAAGCAACGATTATTGCCGTAGCTTTATCTTCGTCATTCCATCCGTTCACCTCTGCAACAACGTCCAATTGCCTCTTGTAGGTCGTCCATGGGCTTTGTTCATCGAAGTTTGGCAGTTTCACACGATGAATACCTGTCAAAGCTGCCATCAGGGCCACCGTATTACTTACGGTGGTACTATGAATACGTCGCTCTAGCTGCACAATGTTTGCCTCCATTGTTACAATTTTTTTTGCTAGCTTTCTCACATTGCCGTTAAGGTATCACATGAGCTGTTCCATAGCCGCCATCAGCTCTTCTTGACACTTCTTCGCATTTTCCTGCTCTTCTAGGACATTCTTTAATTCCATGACGATAGCCGCAACGTCTTCGGCTCCTCTCTTCGACATGCCTTTCGTCTCCGGCATAATTTCAATATTTCCGAACACCTTGTAGTCGCAGGCCGAATTACTCTCAATTATACCGCTTATGACACCAAATGTTACGTATTTCGCGTACCGGTTCGATTACAACTGAGACGATCGTTTTAAAACACACACTGTTTCTCACTGCGTACTACAATAAATACACGCAAACAGTTATTTACGCTTGGAAATATCGCTGAGACTACTTCGTTTTTATCGCACTCGATCACTTCCAATTCATATCTGGTGCTGTGGGTGATTCATAGTGCTTATACAGGGTGTTGGGGTCTGGTTATTACAAACTTTGAGGGATGATTCCCCATCAAAAATTAAGCCGAAAGAACATAAAACTCATGATCCTAAAATACTAAAATGCTTCCTCAAAAAGATACAGGGTGTTGAAGTTGACTTTTTTTAAATGTTTTTTTCACCGTAACTTTTGAACCGTTAGACCGATTTCGATCAAATTTGAACCAAAGTTCAGTCAAATGAGTCTCCATCGAATGATGATACCATAATTCATCAAAAATTTCTGGTAGCGTAGACAATAGGGGACTGTCTCCTATTTTCGCCCCTATTTTCATCTTCCCTCATTATTTTTCAAAATTGTTGATATTTTCGGATTCTACGTTCAATTTAGAAGAAAAAGTTACACATACAAAATTCTGCTTAGAGGCTTCATTTCCGAGATATTTGGGCTTGAAACTTTGGCAAACGCCTCGAAATCGCGACTTTTGAAGGCCTAAAAATTAAAATCCAAGAAAACTCATGATTCCTCAACTGAAATAAGTTTTCTAGTTCGTTTAGGTTGATATTTACTGCCATTGTTTGCTAAGAAACGAGGCGTTTTTAGAGAAAAACAATTGGGGCTCTGAAAATGGCGATTTTGAGATGTTTTCCCAAGTTCCAAGGGTGTTGAAGTTGACTTTTTTAAATGGTTTTTTCACCGTAACTTTTGAACCGTTCAACCGATTCTGATCAAATTTGAACCAAAGTTTAGTCAAATGAGTCTCCACTGAATAATAATACCACAATCCATCAAAAATTTCTGGCGGCGTAGATAATAGGAGACGGTCTCCTATTTTTGCCCCTATTTTTATCTCCTCTAATTATTTTTCTAAATTGTTAATATTTTCGGATTCTATGTTCAATTTAGAAGAAAAAGTTACCCTTGCAAAATTTTAATTTAAGGCTTCGTTTTCGAGATATTTGGGATTGAAACATTGGAAAACATCTCGAAATCGCCACTTTCCTGGGCACTTTCCTGAAAATTGAAATTCAAGAAAACCTATGATTCGTCAACTGAAATGAGTTTTCTGAGTGTTTTAAGTTGATGAACCACCATTTTCGCTGAGAAACATGAAGTTTTTCAGAAAAAAAACAATTTGGGCTCTGGAAAGTGGCGATTTCGTGTTGTTTTCCACTTTTTCAAACCCAAATATCTTGAAAATGAAGCCTCTAATCAAAATTTTGCAAGAGTGACTTTTTTTCCAAATTAAAATTCTAAAATGTCAACAATTTAAAAAAATAATTAGAGAAGATAAAAATAGGGACGAAAATAGGGAACAGTCTTCTATTATCTACGCCCCTAGAAATTTTTGATGAATTATGGTACCATTATTCGATGGAGACTCAGTTGACTAAACTTTTGTTCAAATTTGACTGAAATCGGTCCAACGGTTCAAAAGTTACGGTGAAAAAACGATTTGAAAAAGTCAACTTCAACACCCTGTATCTTTTCAATGAAGCATTTTAGGACCATGAGTTTTTTGTTCATTCGGCTTAATTTTTGATGGGGAATCATCCCTCAAAGTTTGTAATAACCAGACCCGAACACCCTGTATAGGTCTCGACTAATTATATCGAATGCTCCATGGGTCCTCCAGCAAATTCCACAGTGGCCTGGCACATAATTTCTTGGCTACTTCCAAATAATCACACACCTTTCGCGTGCTTCCCGTGTGTTCTGGAATGACGGCGCCTCCGCCAATTCGGCTGATGTTTTCTGATCGATCGTTGAAGTCTTCCCATTCAGTTTCACGGGCAGAAGCCTACACGCGCCCTCTGGAACGCACCAGAGCTCTCCGCACTTGCACACTAAGAGTCTAGAGAGATCGCGTGTTATCTAGAATCGCCACTCGTAAAAAGTCTAGATGGACTGGGCTGTACCCTGAGCTGCCGCGGCGCATGTATGACTTGCCTGTTGATTATAAAATTCGTAACAGCTCAACTGTGAGCTTTGGAGCAACCAAACCAAACTTTCCAAAAATATTTTTGGAAGTTTTCTCTACATAAATGATCCCGATCCCGCATATCGACGTGCAAATTTAAGAACATCCTAACTCGAAAATCGCTACTTTTCAGGAGAGCCTAAACAAGATTTCATCTTTGAAAAATGACCAAATGTTGTCGGAAAAGTCCCAAGGCGCCACTGAAGTAGTCTGTCTGCAGATTTTTGTGATCTTTCGTACCGGGTTTTACGTTAATACTGATACCCCTCAACAGCTCCTTATCACTGAGACAATTTCAAAAATTAAAAATAAAATGGTTCTTGAAAGATTTTTGCTGTATTTTTGAATTTTCCAATAAAAATTTTTTGGGGTTTAAATTTAGAGTGTCACAAAAAAATATTTCTTATTACATCCTACATTTGAGTAATGCAGACGATGCAGACTTTTGTCTTGACTATAACGAAATATAACACCCACGGGTCCATTTGACAAAGGAACTGTCAACATTTGAATCATTTGATCATTGCAACAGTTCAAAAATATTGAAAAATTAGTCAAGGCGATTTTGAGAATTTTGTTTAAACCAATTTTTGATTTTTTTCAACAAATAAGCCCGAAAGTGTCATAACCTATCTTTGTAATCGAGACAAAAGTCTACATCGAATGCATCATTCAAATGTAAGACATAATAAAACAAGATATTCTTCTGTTACACTCTGCAAATTAGGGATTCGACAAAACGAGTGAAAATAAATTATTTATTTATTTATTCAATTATTTATCTATTTTTTAGGAGCAGATTCGAAAAATTCAGGGAAAATTCTATACGATACAGTTTTTATTTTCCAAAACAGTTAGGATGAGGCGGCTAGGAGGATACAACAATCTAAACGTGAACACCTGTACAGTTTTTTTTTCCATAATTTAACAAAGAAACGAGAGGAGGAGATCTTGAAGTATGTACAAAAGTATGTCGCGCTCTCTCGCTCTGCCAGTAATACGCAATCTGCTCTTGTTGTGGAGCGTGAGTTAGGAATTAGGATGTTACCCGACGCTAGATATGATCCTAGCTCAAGTGAGGATGATGTGGTTCTAGAATTCCGCCAAAAGCGAGTTAGGATGTTACTATTTTTGTTCATAACTTTGCTATAAAATTTTGGATTGAAATTCTGATTGTACCATTTGAAAGAGCAGACTTTTTCACAGCAGAATTTGAACAAAACTTAAAATGGCCAAAAATCGAGTTAGGATGTTCTTAGATTCGCACGTCGATATGTATTAGTCTAGGCTCAATTTTTCAAAAGTGCTCTCTAAACTGTGTTCAGCGGCATGGAAAGGTTACCTGTTGGCGATAAAACTTTCGGACTAATTCGACCCCGCTGGATCCGAAAATCCCGGTTCCCAGAACGAAAAATGGTGCTTTCTGGGGCGGAGCCCCTATTTCCGACAATTTTTCCAATTTCTAGTTTTTCCAATTTTTTGCGTTCAACCAGCTAGAAGTCGAAAACCATAGTAAATACGGCAAATTTTTTTACATAGTTCTAATGCCGGGTCATTTTTCAAGCGTTCAAAACAGTTTTTATTTTTCAAATGTTCATAGTTGTCTTTCCAAATCAATAGAAACTCAAGAAGTACAAAAATATGACACAAAAACTTCGACCTATGGGGAACTACATCAGTTTTTCAAAATAAGTCCATACATATGCGGGATCATGTGTGGAGAAAACTTTCAAAAATATTTTGGGGAAGTGTGGTTGCTCCAAAACTCACAGTTAAGGAGTTATAAATTTTTCAATCAACAGGCAAGTCATACATGCGCCGCGGCGGCTCAGGGTATAGCCCAGTCAATCTAGACTTTATATCATAAATACCGGAAACAAATTCGCTCAACGCTGATTTTTAGTAAAGTGAGTCCTTAAACCATGAGAACTCAGTAGACAATTTTCTCGGACTTTCTCGCGTGTGCTTCATGGTCTTCCAGGTCTTCGAATGTTTTGAGTCGCTGTAAATTGCAGTACTCGCCTGGAATTCGCACCACGGCCGCAAAAATGTTCAGATTGAGCCCGAACTGGTCTTAAACGAAAAGAAGTAGGTCATAAAATGTCTTACGATGCATGTGGCTAATGGCGGGCCACTTCCGGTAAACGCGGAGCCCGCCAAATTCAAATTTTTGCACCTCAGTCAAATTGGTACGGGAAAGAGAGTGAAAAAATCGTCAAAACCTCTGAAAAATCATGGGCGTCCTAAAAAATTGGTATTCTGTTTAGAATTGAATGCCCTATTACTATCGCACCTCAGGGTTCTGAGAGATTGGAGAAGGGGGTTGAAAAATTGCAACTCAAAGTGGAGGGGATGAAACCCTTTAATCCATTGGATGCAAATACGTCGTAATTCAATGCATCACATCATGAAGATACTATTTTGGCACTAAAAGTGTCGATCATTGTTGAACGGGGGTCGAAGGGGGGGATAGCGAAGCCCGGCTCTATTTGTTGTCCAGGCCATATGAAACCGATCACGACAAGTTTGGTATCTTTTCCGACTAAATTCAATCTCCTGAACTCGAATCCGATGTGTAAATTAGGAAAAAACAAGCTCAAACAAGTTAACTTGAAAAAAACTTGTTTTTCAATTGACAATTTTTTTTGGCGGTCAATCACGCCACACTGCTTTTGGTAACTTTCGTTAGTGCATGAAAGATTACAAAAAAAAATATTTTGAAAAATATTAAAGGGTCCACGAGAGAAAATTAGCCCCCAGTATTTTGGTTACTTGAAGGTATTTGAAAACAAAGCTGAGGGAAAATAATCAGTGATCCATTAATAAAACAAGGTGATTTAAGACAAGACATCTATTATACAGGGTGGTGAGTCATAAATCATGAGAATCTGCTCTTCCTCAAAAGAACTAAGGTGCATAAATTCGAGTAGTTTCTGAACCGATCTAGACCACACGATGACTTGGTCATTTACACAGCAACGAAGATTGCCAAAACAGCATTGCATTGCAGTTTAGCGTGATTTTTCATGGACACCGTGAGAAATTAAATATCGCCCCTACGACTTACACCCGACGCTCGCAGGCCAATTTCCCTGGAATTACGGCAGATATACGTAAAAGTTATTCGCATCTTTTTTGTGGACAATTTGATGGCCTTTTATTTGAACCGAGCCGATTTCCGATGGGATCGCTATTTATCGAGATAATTGAAAAAAATACCCTATTACACCAATAATCGAAGATGACGGCGACTCTACACCTTCTATCGATGAGTACTTTTTACACAATAATCAACAAGCTTTCGAAATCATCCCTACCAATTTTCAAAAGTACACGATTTATTTTCGCTATTTTTTTCTCGTTGACTGGGCTAAATAGGTAATTTCATGCTCTTTGACTCACTGCCTCTGACATATTCATAATTTCATCCAGATAAAGTGTTACTGCGGTTGTTTTGTATCACCCGGTCTATGCAAATACACTTGGAATCATGAAAATTGTGAAGAGAATCAAAGTGAACAAAAAAAAAAATCTGTCTGTTTCTGGTTCCTAGTAAAATCATAGTGAAAGAACAGTTACCATGGAGAATGTATAGCTTGCATTTGAAACCAATTCCTCTAGATCGGGGGAAATCAAAAACCTAAAATATGACACTTAAATTGTAATCCTAGGACTCCTAGAACAGTAGAACCCCGAAACAAGACATTTCCGGTTTACTTGCTCCCTGTCCGCCATCTTGGATTTTGAAGCTTCCGGTAAAGTTTTCGAAGTGGAAACCACGATTTTCATATTCAGCGAGGTCGAATTAGTGTATAACGTCATGTTGTCAAAAAATAATAGTAAATGCCGCTGAACTCTCTTATTTTCTGTTTTGTGCCCAGTCTATAATATGGACTTAGTTTGAAAAATTGATGTAGTTCCCCATAGCTCGAAGTTTTTGTGTGATATTTATGTACTTCTTGGGTTTCTAATGATTTGGAAAGACAACTATGAACATTTGGAAAAGGAAAACTGTTCTGAAGGCTTGAAAAATGGTTCAGTATTAGAATCGTGTAAAAAAATTTGCTGTATTTACAATGATTTTCGACTTCTACCTGGTTAAACGCAAAAAATTGGGAAATCCTGAGATTGGAAAAAATGTCAAAAATTGACCGCTTTTGAAATACAAATACATATTTTTACAAAATTGAAAAATCTTCATAATTCAACCTTTTTTCAATAAATGAGTATTTCTCGGAGAGACTGAAGTATACCTTGGTATTTCTACAGAAAATTAGGTAAGAAATAAAATGCAATCATCAGACATTCTTCAGGTCTGCTACTATTAGTCCGGGTACTAAGGGAAAAAAAACTCTGCCCTTGGTGATCAAGTTTCGAAACTTGGCACACAATCATGCTCTTTGAATTATTCTCAACAAACCTGGATGTAGGGCAGACTTGACAGGTAGCGTATACAGAGTGAAAAATAAAGTTGAAAAATTAAAAAATTCTATCTGAAGAACCGGAAATGCTGGAGTTTTCTAAATCACCATATAAACGTGTAATTTAATGCTTATGAAGCTCCCACAAACAGTTTTGAAATATCTTGTTTCATCTCTGAGATATTTTGAAAAACGTAAAAATGCTCAAAAAAAAAGACTTTTTGCCCATAAATCAGCAAATTTTGAAGTTTTTGAGGTGCAACTTGGTATTTCTACAACGGCCATTTTGAATTTTCCTGTAATTGAATATTCCAAAACGTGGTCGGCAATTGTGGAGAAGACTACATTGGACCATTACATATAGAAAAAGACATTCTGCAAGAAGAAGTAGCAATATTTTTGGAAATTAAAAGCTGGAAATCTAGTTTACTTTGACTTACACATTTTCAGTACGACTGACGGGTGACGTGGTACTTGCAGAAGTGAAATACAACCAGAAATTCAAACCTTCATTTTTCCTGAGATCTTGTGCTAAACCTACAACTTTTTTCTTTTCAAATCTACCAAAATAATGGCGCAATGTTTCTTTTGGGGTCATTTTACATCTCTTTTCTCGAATATTCAAAAATACAAGGCAAATCAACCTTTTTGAACGAGTATAGTGGTTGAAAAATGAAGAGAAATATTTGAAAGGTTTAAATTGAAACTTTTTTGCTAAGTAAAGGTACACTTCTTACCCTCCTACCCAATAATTTTTATTCCGGCGCCGGCGTTTGTTAACATTGTTTGGACATTTTTATTGCTTCCAAGAGTCGAGCTCCACTTGTTTGCAACTGTTTTTTATCTTATTGGCCCACCCAGGCCCCCGCTTAGCTCCGTGCCTGGGCGATTAGCCGAAAACAGTTTGAGTTTTTTAAAAATAAAAAAAAGTAGCAATTCTAAAGAATCTTTGAACACTTAAATTTCACAACACTACAAAAATGTAAGACTTCTATTTTAAAATAAATCCTTATTACTAGACCTCATATAAACTACGCAACGAAATTATTGTCGTACTCCAAATTTCACCCTTTTTCAACACAAGAAAACTCTCGACTGGTTCGAACAATTTCAAATCTATTCACAGCACGTGAGAGCTTGATTCTCTAGGTATGAAATCGTATCAATTCGAAGATTTATAGATGTCAACTTGAGTTTCTACAGGGTGTTAAATGAAGAAGTGCAACATTTATAAAGTTTGGCTATCTCCCATTTGAAATCAAACTGTTTCTTTTGAATTTCAACATCAATGGCATTTAGCTAGGGTTCATATCTCGAAACGGTTTTTGATTCATTTCTCTATCTCTTTTATTCACAGGGTGGTATCGAAAAGACGACTTTTTTGTCTTCTGGTGGTAACATTTTCCATTCTTTAACAATTTTTCACATCCAGGGCTCATATTGAAGCTGAAGCCTTGGGTAATAAAACCCAATAAACATGATCGATGCAAAACCAACATTCAAAATATAGGTGGCATCAAAAGTGACATGAATAAATCTGTCCAGGAATCCGACCGGGTGGAGAATTAAATGGAAATCAACATTGTTTTCAGATGAGGCTTTCATTCCGAACACTCTTTGATGTTTCATGATTGATTGTGGCAAGAACTTTGGATGCAGGGTCCAAATTGCAGCCGCATGTTTTCCAAGGAGAAGCAGCGCTATAACTCACCTGCAAATGCCGTAACCATCAGTGTTACAGAAAACAGAGCGAAGAGAACTGCCTGTTCCCGATTGTTCCGAATTTTGTATCGTTGGTTATAGTGGACGTGGTACAACCGAAATAGGGAATATAAGTTGCAAATGATGATAAAGACAAACCACTTTGCAGGGTTACAACTGAGACCTAAATAAACGATTTGACCCGCAGTGCTTTTCTTTTCGTCCCTTAGGATTTGAATGGCGCCCCTTTTTCAAAATGGCGGATTTTATCTAGGGGCAGAAGGTATCGATTAGCCTGGTGATGTCCAGCTATGTTAAAATATATGGAGCTATATCTCGATCGGTTTCTGGGACATCAAACACTATTTAAAAAAATGGTGGAACATTGACATCTGTCGCAGGCAAATTTGGTGGAGGCGCCAAAAGGAATTTAGTACTGTCATAAGAAAATTGCCGTAACATTTTTATTTTTCAACCGATTTTGACACAAGACATCTTATTTTGTAGGAAAGTAAATTCTTCTTGTTACCTTATATCTTCCATAAAATAGACATTGAGGAATGTTGAAGAAAAAATTGAAAAATAATTTGAAAAAAAAAAGATTTTTTTCATTTTTTTATTTCCATGAAAATTGCCTTATTTGTAGACTTTGATGTGCCCTCTCTAAATTTGTACTTTTCCGATTTCTACCTTTGCAGCACGCGCCGCCATATTGAAAAAATGATGTCTGAAAAGAAGTTTTTGACAAAATCTGAACTTTGGTCTTTGTGACATTGAAATATTTTTATACATATGAAAGCACATTCAATCTTCTACAGTTTGACAACTGAACCAGCTCTTTGCGATCCATGGTTCTTGAGTTAGACCTTCTGGAAGTATCAATTTTCGGTTCCAAAAGAAGTGAAAATCACCTCTTGGGGCTGTGCCAGGTCCACCAATGTTCATGATTTGTGATAAATGACGACGCGTTATTGATGGGTAACTTGATTTAGACATGGTGGTGATCCAGTGGTGAAATCCGGTAGACGCGGTCACTATTTAACACTGAAAATTGATACTTCCGGAAGCTCTAGCTCAAGAGCCCCGAGTCGCACAAAGATGGTTCAGGTGTCAAATTGTGGAGAATTGAATGTACTTTCATACGTATATAAACATTTTAATTTTGCATACTCTAAAATTTAGATATTGTCAAAAACTTCTTTTCAGTTATCATTTTTTCAAGATGGCGGTGCGCACTGCAAAGATATTAATCGGAAAAATGCAAATTTAGAAAGCGCACATCGAAATCTACAAATAAGGCAATTTTCATAAACATAAAAAAATAAAAAAATCTTTTTTTCAAATTATTTTTCAATTTTTTTTTCAACATTCCTCAATGTCTTTTTTATGGGAGGTAGGTAACAAGAAGAATTCACTTTTCTACGAAATTAGATGTCTTGTGTTAAGATCGGTTGGAAACTAAAAATGTTACAGCGATTTTCTTATGACCGTACTAAATTCATTTTGGCGCCTCCACCAAATTTGCCTGCGACAGATGTCAATGTTCCACCATTTTTTTAAATAGCGTGTGATGTCCCAGAAACCGATCGAGACATAGCTCCATATATTTTAACAAAGCTGGACATCACCAGGCTAATCGATACCTTCTGCCCCTAGATAAAATCCGCCATTTTGAAAAAGGGGCGCCATTCAAATCCTAAGGGACGAAAAAAAAGCACTGCGGGTCAAATCGTTTATTTAGGTCTTAGTTACGGTCCTGCAAAGTGGTTTGCCTTTATCATCATTTGCAACTTGTTTTTTCCTACCACGTCCACTATTACGGACATTTCCAGACCAGCGGGAAAGCTGATTTTCTCTTAGAAACACTCAATTCTGATTTGGTCCCTTCATCGACTATTCTGGTGACAATCATTCATGGAACATCGAAGAGTGTTCAGAATGAATGCCTCATCCGAAAACAATGTTGATTTTCGTTTGATTCTCCACCCGGTCGGATTCCTGGACAGATAAATTCATATCTCACTTTTGATGCCACCCTATGATTTGAATGTTGGTCTTGAGTCGATTATATTTATTGGATTTTCTAACCTAAGGCTTCGGCTTCAATATGAGCCTTGGATTCAGAAAATTGGTAAAGAGGGGAAAATGTTAGGTATCACCAGAATACAAAAAAGTCGTCTTTTCGATACCACTTTGTAAATGAAAGAGATAGAGAAATGAATCAAAAACCGTTTCGAGATATGAACTCTAGCTACATGCCACTGATGTTGAAATTCAAAAGAAACTGTTTGATTTCAAATGGGAGATATCCAAACTTTATAAATGTTGCACTACTTTCTTCAACACCCTGTAGAAACTCAAGTTGACATCGCTATCAATCTTCGAATTGATACGATTCTATACCTAGAAAATCAAGCTCTCAAATGCTACAAGCAGAATTGAAATTGTTCAAACCAGTCGGGAGTTCTCTTGTTTTGAAAAAGGGTGAAATTTGGAGTACGACAATAATTTCGTTGCGTAGTTTATTTGCCTGCAGCAAATGCCAATTTTCCACCATAATGTTTCATTATCCTTGAACCGGCATCGAAGGGTTGGAACAACTATCTAGCGTAAAAAAGCACAGCTAACCAAACCAGTTGAATGTCTTTGAGATGAACCAAACTGAAAACCATGAACAAGGTAATACCGCCACTTGTAGCACGAGCTGTAGCATAATCGAATAACAACAACGGCTTCCTGCCTGTCTCCTTTTCTCGGTCCTTTTCTGGAAGAGAAATAAAGGGTGGCATCGGCACTACTCGCACTACTTTATAAAAGTTGCGCCTTGTCCCTTGATGTCGCGTTAGCTGTAGCGCTACCGTCAACGTCAAGTGCTGAAAGAGATGTGCGAAACTACATTCATAAGCTAAAAGCTACAACTAAAATTCCTGCTTTATTTTGCTTGCGTTCCTGCAGCGCTCGTGGCCCATCACCCCCACCTTCCCACCCGATAAAGCGCCACCACCGTCTCCGTACCACCAGCCCGGCGAGAAAAGAACAGAATGTCCGTACAAGTTTCAACTTTCAAGTTACAAGAGTAAAACTCTCAGAAATTGATAAGAACTCTGCCGGCCCGATAAGTGATAACGAGTCCCGAAGAAGAATACCACGGCGCGCACACAACAATGCCTCTGACTATGCGCGCCAAAGCAACAATCAACAACTCCAGTGACTCAACGCCAGTCGTTCGGCACCGTTGCTAGGGGATATATGCGCTGCGGGTTAACGCACGCCGCCGGCCCGTCCCGTCAACATCGACCACGTGAACCCAACTGTCAAAAACTCCGGGGGGAACCCCACGAATTTTTTCCATCTGTGCTGCGTTCTGTTCGACTTTTGTTGTCATCTTTTTCGTTTTTTGTTCTGTTGCTGCTTCCAGTGTTGAAAAGTGCGCTAAAATTTTTGTTGTTGTTTGTTGGTTTTTTGTTGTTATTGTTGTGCGCTATGACCGTGCCATGTGACTTTACCGGCTTATGAGCTTTCGAGGAGCAGAGGGCAACGCCGCACACCCCCGCACCCACAATGTCCAGACGAAAGCAGAGCAACCCCAAGCCTCTCAAAAGTAGGTGCCTTTACGTGTTTGTTTTGTTTTTGTTTTTTTCTGTGGTGTGTACCAATTGTTACAGAAATACTGTGTTAATTACGATGGAGTTTAATCTTATTCAGAAAACAGATAATTCATATTTTTGTGCTTGTGGTATCAATAGCGACAGCAGAGCGATAGGGTTCGGTGTTTTTGTTTCGTCCGTTCCTTGTATTTATGGTGTTTTTGACTTGTCTAGCGATAAGATAAGCGGCGATTCGATACCAGGAAGTTGATTAAATTTAATGCCCGCCAGACGCAGAATAGGAAAAGTTGTCATCTCTTCTTAACGCAACGTTCTCATAGCTAGTTTTATTCAATGCATGTGTTGTATGCCGGGCGGAACACGCATGATGTTTATTTTATTATTAAAACTTGTACACATAATATCCCAGTAGAGATCATATCTGGCGCCTTCGACCTCGTTTACCTAATTGCGATGGGACAATAAAGTGAAAGTCCTACCACAGTTTGTCACATTTTGCGCGTTAATGTGTAGCGCGCTCCTGTTGATGCCCTGCGCTCCAGGATGGAAAGCGCTCTGTGAGCTTTCAGGAAACCTGCCACTTTCTGTCAAATATAGCAGGGTGTTCAATAGGCGGATTTCTTGGAAAAAGATTCACATTCTTCATCCACACACCACATCGCTATTATAACTATTCTATTACCGTATCTGATCAGAATAAAAATTAGATTCAAACATCAAATCTAAATTAATTAGAAAACTTTTTTACCTACCGTCTAAGTGTGTGTTCATTTGAAGAGAGAAAAACCAAAAAAGAATCTTATTGGTTCTGACTGCCGGTTCATTGCCAACGCCGCAAATGTGTCAAACTAAATCTTCAAATTTTAATATAAGGTGGAGGCTTCGGGTAAATCAACTATTGCGAAAACCAGCACCAGCTTGCAAACCTCTCAAAGCGGGAAAAAGCATTCGAAGTTTTGGCATGGCGTCGCTGTTAGCGTTTACATGGACGGCTTTGGTTTTTCAGATTTACAACGCAATCTCAACCAGCGCAGCAAGCAGCAAGTTTTCAAAGTACCAGTCTAACATTTCGCCTGTTTCGCCAGACAGACCCCTTTCCATATCCGTGGCACATATCCATCTGCGTAAACGCTACTGAATATCACTGAGACTACTGAGACTCCACATCTCGCTCTACATTATGTACCTGTTTTTACATTTGATGTTATCATCGATGATTTTATTTAGTTTTTAGCCCTGAAGACTGAAGAAGGTTGAACATGAACAAACCATTTTGTTCTTCTTAATTAGTGCAGAGCTGAATTTTTCTACACACATTCCGTTGATTGTCATAAATGCCCTGTAAAAAGTCCCCTAAAATCCGTCCTTAGGAACACCGCCATCAAGTGTTAAAGTCTTTTTTCCGGCGAAGAAGCCATTGCTTCATTCCAAGATTGTCCTTTTTTTTTATTGAATAATTGCGTATCACCATTTTTGGCAATCATTATACACTATTGCCACTTTTGCATAGATGGCGGATCCAAGATGGCGCCCATGAAGTTGAAAAAGTTGACTGTCTCATTTTCAATAGTATAGCAGACCCGAGAGCAGACCTAAGAATGTCTGATAATTGCATTTTATCTCGTACATAATTTTCTGTAGAAATACCAATAGAAATAACAAAGTATACTTCAGTCTCTCCGAAAAATCACTCATTAAATGAAAATAGGTTGAATTATGAAGATTTTTCAGTTTTGTAGAAACATGTAGTTATTTCAAAAACGGTCAACGATATTTTAAAACCAGTTGCAACATATCATGAAATCACGGATAAGTGTAATAAGGTGATTTTAATGGGCCGTATTCATATCTCGCTTTTAAGCTAAAACGCATTCAGAGGTGCGCTTTCAGGGGCTATCCATTTATATTCGAGTGTTCAAAATTACACAATACAATTACATACAGCTGCTCAATTGTAATATGTAACCGCACTCGCACTAAACGCGCACCTCTAAATGCGCTTTTAGCTAAAAAGCGAGATATGAATACGGCCCAATGTCTCCAGCTGCTGTTTCGGCTTCTGATAATTTTTTTCTCCATTTCTTTCCTCGCCGCGTTTGGTATAATTATTTATCTACTCTGGAAAAATTATCAGAATCCAAGAATTATCTGCACATCGCTTTCAATTAATACTAATTAGGAATGTATAGTTGCGGGGTAAATAAGCCACAATGCAAGCACCGTATAATGTCACACCAGAAGCCTCATGCCCTCAACTAACCAGTTCGAGCCAAAATACTTAAAGTTGAACTCTTGAGTGAAAATACCTATACTAATAGGCGCCATGGTAACCTCTTCTCATTGTCCGGTATAGATGACGCCACACTAAAATCAACTTTTGAAACCAGCTGATATATTATGGTGAAGTACTGGAAGGACTTTGTTCTGGTGTCATTTTGCCCTCTGTTTCTGAAAAATTCTTCAGGGTGAACCTGCAGCTCTCACTTCACCATGTAGACCACCATCACAGCAAGCGAATGTCTCCGGTGGCGACTCTTTCTTGTTCAACGGTTAGACCCACCTCTCTTTGCGCATTATTTTCACTTTTCTCTTATTTTCCAGTGTCACTTCATCCATTTTGTGCTTTGCAGGTTATGATTTTGCATTTTAACCCTGAAAAATGACATAAATGACGTATTGCCATTCAACGTTTGCTTACTCGCTTCCGAAACCGGTCGCTTCAGTTGACAGCTAGTCGATCATTTTCTGGAATCTCTTGACTGCCGAAGTTCCTATCAGGTTTTGCAAGACAAACCAAGATCCCGCCGCTGCCGGTTAACCAAAACGAATATTGGCAAATTTCTTAACACTGTTCACTGTTACTTTTCAACTGTCAACAGTGTCAACCTTGATGACATTCACTGCGAGTTCTCGAATGCATCAAGTGGCACCTGACGGATTTGAGACGTCAGTACTTGATCTCTCGTTGATACATTCTTGGAACTCCCGTAGAATTGATTGATAAGCTCTAATCTTAAGTTAAGCTATTTGTAGCTCTAAAATTCCAAGAATTTTGCGTTTCGCAGTTTTGGCTCCAGTCTCGGTAGACATTTAAGGCTGCATTTCAACTCCATTTTTCTGCGCATTCTCTCAAAATTTTTTTTGGAAAATTCGCTTTTTTCTTGTTCTTGCTCACCCAAAAGAGATGGGTAGTCAGGCCAAATACTTCTAGATTTTCGAACTTCTTTCCTTTTGAAATATATGATTTATGATAATTGATCACTAACGGTTGTCAAACAGTATATTATTGTACGACTTCAATCTGGCAGTTGAAATTTGAAACGTTTGACAAGTGACTCTTCGGCTCTGATGTTTGCCTACCCTCTAGTAGTAATACATTAGGTGCTTTCCTTTTACAACCTGAACTAAGTATTCTGACCTCGATTCTGACCTAAGTTGTTAGTGGTATCTCACTTCCGCGCATATGATTTCTCGCTCTTTCTCTCTCTAACTTAGATCAGATCAGTGAGTTTTGTGGTAAAAGGAAAGCACCTATTGTTACAAAGAAACAGACCTCATAAGTCTTTAGTGTTTTCTACGCAGACAAACGCGGCAAGCTCGACATCAGTCGAATCCATCAGCGATACTGATGACGCCCTCACATAATGATTTAGCGAGTGATTTAGTCACTCGCGCATTAATATTTTCTTTTAATTCTTTCAGTAAATGAATCAAATGTGATTTAGTTTCCATTGTGGGCTGCCAAACGGAAGCTGTAAAATAATTTTATTGAACAGCATTCTCTACTTTTGAAAAGGATCCAGAATTTGGAAAAATACCGTTTTCAATAATTCATATGAAATTGCGACGATTCGCGAAATACTTGATTAATAATAATAATGTTTGCGTTTGCTAAGAAATTGCTTCCAAATTTATTAATGTTATCGCGAAAAAGCCGAAAGTCAACGCAGTGACTTGTTTTTACGTGTTATTGTTAATTATTGTGATATAAAACTGCAAAAGTGTTTCACATTTTTTTTTCATCATGATAAGACAGTTGATGTAAAAAAGACCGTTGCGCTTTCAATCATTAAGCCAAATATTTTGTTGAGCTTTATTCCTCGTTCCGATTTTTTGTTGTTGAATTGTTTTTATGGCATGACAATTTAACAGAGCGATTACAAAATCTTAGATTTTACTTAAGTACTTGCCTCATCCAAGAATAATTTTTAAAAAACAATATTAGTCCAAAACCATTCTCGTTTTCCTATTCGCGTCACGTTTTGTCCCATATTCGGACTATTTTCACAAACAACGGATTATTCAGGCTACGATTCTAATAATTTCAAAATCGTTCTCGAAATCGTTCCAAGGATAGAATTTCTCTGAACGTTCATTTCAGAAGTACCTGCGGTATTTGAATTATTTAGATATACATGCATGGCGTGCTCGAAACCATTGAGAAAGATACGGTGATTGAGCATTCGAATCTTATTCAGTCGAACTGCTACGTGCTACCTTCATCGGAGCGGGCTCCGCAAGGCGCTGTTTACGGACCCCTTCTCTTTCACATACACTCATAGCATATGGTAGGATTTTATCAAAAATTTCATCTCGATTTTAAACATTGAATGCTAAATAGCCGCTCGGCTGCAAGAAAAAAGAAACCGTATTGGTATTCATGCGAGGTGTCCTCATGCCGAAAGTTACTTGATGCGCTTCCTTTGATAATGGTTCGTGTGCAAAACCGCTCCTGCGGCATTTTCCTGTTCAGGAAAAGAAGGACCACCGTTTGCACGATGCAGTATGCATCTGTATAATGTGTGTGTGTGTGTGTAACCGCGGGACAATTTGTTTTGTAAAGTGTTAAACGATGTTCAGCACCTATTAAATAGTTTCACATACATTCTATTGTTTGGTGCGATCTGAAACACCTGCGACAAAGCAGCAAGTGTGGGCCGCCGGATCGGTGCGGCAGTATAATACCACTCGGTCGTCTCGGCATGCCCATTCCATGTAAATTCGTCCTGGTGCACGTAATTTGGTTGGCCAAGCCTCAAGTGGAAAGTGCCACATTGGCGGCAATAGAAGATTTACCTTTTTTTTTCGACCAGCATCTACTGTCGAAGTATCGAACCATTTAAGTAGCATCAGTTGACAATAAAAACGGGGATGAGCAACCTCGTGAACAACATTTCGTTTTTGTGAATCGTTACGAACTGACAATTTATTTTGATATTTTACCCTATATTTTACATACATTAATGCATCATAGGTCTCTTACAATATAACGTCTTAGCGAAAAGCCCAGGATTTTTAGCTTCAGTCAAGAGACGAGCAAGAAAATGGTTCAGGTAATGAGTTGATAATTACTAACGAAAGACAGTTTTGCTTTAAGTTTTTAGTTATTCGTTGAAGGGTAATAAAACGTTGAAAACACGTAGGACACAGACACCAAACGTCAAAAACGTTGAATAATAATGCTCAATAAACGGCCGTATCTCGCGCGTTTCAACAGTTTTGCCAACCAAATGTTGAACGTTTATACGAACTTCAACGTTTTCTAAACGTCAGTGAAGTGCCAAATCAATTATATTCAAAACATTTATTAAACTTTCATGAGACGTTGCCTTCAGCATTTCTGAGGCATCAAATCAACGTCTAGAAATGTGAAATGAAAACGTTTTGTTGACGGTGGAGTAAATACGGAATTAACCGTCTACACCATGACGTTGATTAAGCAGAACATTGTCATCAAAATTCGATTAAAGCGTTCATCTTCTATTCAGATACGTTTTTGAATCATGACTAACGCTAATTAAACGTTTCTCAATTTTCGTTTATTCAGCGATGATTTTTTGACTATAACATAGCTGTTTCCTGTGTACGTCTTGGAAACGTTTGCATCAAAATTGAGAATGAAACGTTCATTTTTCAACTAGAGGCTTTTTTGAATCATCACTAACGCTAAATAAATCAATGCTACCTAATTTCCGTTTATTCGGCAATCATTTTTTGTCAATAATTCAACCCTTCAGTTTGTACGTCTTGGGAACGTTGTATTAAAAATAGAAATTGAACGTTTATTTTCTAACCAGAGGCGTTTTTCAAACCACCATGAACGGTAATTAGACGTGCTCAAGTTCTGTTTACCCAACGACAATTTTTTAACATTATTGTAACGTTTTACTTCGAACGTCTTGAAAACGCTTTTTTAAAAATCTAACTGGAACATTCCTTTTCCAACCAAAAACGTTTCCCAACTATCACTAACGCTGATTAAACGTTTCTCAAGCACCGTTTAATTATTAGTTGCCAGTGGACAAAACGTTGGATACAAACGTCAAACGTTTATTGAAGGGCTAACACGGTTTTTGAACGTTTATTTAACGTATCAAAGCTTACTGGGTGAGGGCTGATAGTAAGGGTGAAATTTAGAACTACTTGAACACTAATGTTTGGACTCTCGATTGGGATCCGTGCGGTTGGGACTATACTTACAACACTAATGTTCGTTGTTCTGTTGCCATCTTGATATTACTATGTAGTCTATCAACGGCACTAGTCAGCAATGAAGGCATTAAATAAATCGCACGTAAACTACGGAATATAAATCATCAGATACAGTCATGGCATTGATTGTTACACTTACACCTACAACGAATTATTCTTTCCATCAACTGTCAATGTCATCCATACAAAATCGTTTGAATAGCACCTGCAATGACATGATGAAATGCCAAGCAGTGGCTGTCAAAACTCCCCACGAGAATATCACGAGTTTGAATAGGGTGATTGCATGTAGAGGGGGTTTATGGCAAAATGTCAATAGTGTCATTGTCATCTGTCATGTTTCATCCATGTCGGAGTTGACGGGTGCTTTCCACCTAGACGGTACAAAAATAGCACCAGACGGACTCATCTTTATCTCATAAGAAATAAAACATGGATGGAACGACATAGAGAGAGACATATGACAACGGAGTGTTGGATGACAGCTGACGGTACGTCATTCTTCGCATCCGTTTCCTATGTGCCTTTCGATGGCAAAAATTTTAGGTGATGTGCCCCACTGCAATTTATTATAACAAACGTCAAAACATAACTCGATCCTTGCGCTGCCTGCTAGTGATCAGGTGAACGAATTTCATGCAATGACCCTATTGTGCTCAGCTAGCTCACATGAAACTTTTGTCTATCCGTCACCGTGATGCTTCTGTAACTTTGAAGTGGCCAAATTTATTTGAATAAGTATCTTATCGTAATTCATAATATAATGATAATAACCTAAGGCCTTGTTAAATTTATGCAAATTGAGTTTGGGTAAGTGCAAAAATTGGCCTTTTTCTTCCAACAACTGGTACAAATAGATTGTAATCTTTGCCTCTACCTACGCCTTATGCTCCACATCTATTACCATTACCATAATTATTATGAAAAATTAATTAGAGACATTTATTTCAATTTGCATCGACACCACCTCACTCGTCGCCTTGCAGGTAGGTATAACGAGGTAGGCAGTGCCGAATTTCAAAGTGTATCAAACCTGTTATTAGCCAATTAAATTTCGTAAAACTCAATTAATTATTATACCGATTCAATACCGATATTATGCAAATGGGCCGCGCGGGAAATGTAATTCTCGTCGAATTAGAATATATTTGTTTTACGCGGTATTAATTGGTCCTCCAGTTCTTTGAATTTAACGATTCTTCTTGTCGATCTAATTGATGGCCTTGTCGTTCAGGTATAGTATAGACAGATAATCGAACCTTTATCAAAACGTTCTGATGGGTTACTCTGAAGACAAGTCCTTCCAGCAGGAGGTGTCCAATAATTTGAATGATTTAGTGCTTGTGTCACTGGATGTGTATTACAGCGGAGTTTCGTCGCCTTGGCTTCCTTTTTGTAACGGGTCGTTAAAGTCTTGTTTTTAGTGGTAGACCGGTAGATCTAAGATATTCTTGACAATACAAGAAGCAGGCAGTTTTCCAAGGTACCATATTACCAAATACACGACTTCTTCGACTCGTATGGTTTTAATAATATTAGCCTTCATTCTGTGAAAAAATCTTTTGAAATTCAAAGGGAGGTTTTGAAAAATCTGTCATTGAGAGGAACGCTTTTTCAGTGTCTTCAAGTATCTCAAAATTCTCAATAAAAATCATCAGAAGATCGGCGCCTTTGAACAGCCCACAACAATCAAACAATTAAAAGTTTTCAACTAAAACTAATGATTGATCTTCTCAAGAATATATCACAGTCTCTCCGCTCTGTCGGTCATACTTTTTATTCCTGAGTTTCCTTAGAGCCTTTTTTGGAGGCTTATTTGCCTTCTGCTTTTTCATGTTGTCTATTAGGGACGTAGGAACGGGACAGAGATCTGTTACAATGTCAGTTTGAAGATATAGATACATGATACACGCCCACACCTTGGTAGATTAAGCCGAAGCGAGACCTTTCCTTTTAGTAGTTTCAGTCCACCGCCACTTGAAGATTCCATAACTTCATCAAGTGGACCTGGAAAGGAAACTAGAATCAGTGGTGAAGTTAAAGTAGACGATTACCACCAATGCTGACATCTAACCAGCAAACGATTAGTAAAGCCTAACAAAATGTCAGGAAGAAATACGCCGGATGTATTCCCGCGATATTTACAACATTATGTTTTCTATACCATACTCAATCTCCAGCGACTGGCTGCCGAAGTGCCGTTTCGTTTATGGTCATCGCCAGGAATCTCACCGTGATGCTGTGTGAGTTTTCTCATACTCGCTCAGTAGTGGTAGTATAGAGACGATTCAGCTTTACTGCTTCGCATAAGTATTAGAATGTATGATGGTAAGAATGTTCTTTCTACGCGCACACACATGAGACGACCCACATGACATATCAGAAGAGGACTTGAAAGATACCGTGTAGGTATATGATATGAAGTACTAAAAGTTCGGATGGAATTTAGTTAGAGCTGTGACTTTCCAATGGTGCTGATGTGTATCGCTTAACTACACGCTAATAATAACTGCGCTGAGCAAATATTTTTATTGTTTCATTGCATCGGCTATCTGGTGGCAATCGGGGCTTTGTTATCATCCCATATGATGCGGGAGGCGGGTTACCTACAGGTCGTGCTTGACGGGCGGGGCTCTCACTTCATGAAGCCAGATTGAACGTGCGTCTTGTTAACTTTCTGATTTATTGCCAGATTCGTACCCTGTTACGTTTAATTTAGTAATAACGCGCGGCTCTCTGGCGAGGGAGATGAGACTAGCGCAACAGTTTGTCTACGGTTCTCAAGTTGAACCGCCAGATCGAGCTCATAAGGTCTTTTTTTTCGTTTCCTATGCTTGCTCCTTCATCATTATACCTCAACATCAATCATTTAGTCATTACCTTTGTTTAATCTTTAATCCAGTTTAATCTTTGAGCCTACATCATATTAAATCGATTTAGGTTTACATATAGGCACTTCTATTCTGCCAATTGAATAGATTCAGATGGAAATACTTTCGATTGCTAGTATAAGTGGTATTAGTATAAGTGGACTCTGCTGAGAATTTTACAGTAATCCGGTCATTTCCTACAGAAAAAACTAATTTGAAAAACTCCTCCTAAAAGCTTCGTGCCAGGACAGGGATTTTGATCGGGGTTGGTCTGACTGACTGTGTGGTAATCAAGGACGTGGTAATGGAATAATCAAAAATATCAGGAATGTCACTGTGGCAGTGTCATTTTGATCATGCTTGCAAAACCGGTTTCCTATCAAATTCTCTACCATGGACAATAGAGTCGAACAAGTCTTCGAAGAAACTGACTCCAGTAACCTCTTATAATACTATCTCAGTCGAGATAATTTATTCCCTGGAGAAAATCTGAAAGATCGGCAATAGCACAGAAATAAGAGGTTAAAAATGAACAGTGAGCTTTTATAGGTACGCATCATTAGCATACAATTCAGGATAGGTAATACTTTAGAGCTACAAGGGATCCATGGTGAGGACGCGATGGATCTCCAAAGAAAACATGGGGGGCAGGAACAGAGCACGGGTGACAAACATGCAGAAGACTTTCTGGTTGACAGCACTAAAGAGTAAAGGAAGAGACTAGTTAGGTTGACCAAGAAATGAAGAAAACAGGTAGATACTTACCGGGTAGATGGAAGCCTCGATCAAAACAGTCTGAGCCAAAAAAGAGCATAGGAAGAAATAAAACTGGGGTCTGCGGTTTGACGTTGTCAGTCACACTCAGATTTAAGATGATACGATTTCAAATTTTGAAGACGGCACCTTGACAACTTCATATCCTTGCCAACCCAACGAGGAAAAAGAGCCCTCCTATGTCCTATATCTAATATATTGTTGACGTCACAAATATATTTTGAAAACACCTATAACGGCGTGAATTTTGAGAATATGCGAAAAAGAAAAACACGTATATATTTGTTCAGCCATACTATCGATTGAGCCAATAAAAAAAAAATAGGAAAGTACCCCATTGTCACTATAACGCTCGCTGAAATTCTACAGTTGTTCCTACAGTAACACACAACACTACAACTACAACTACAACTATTTTGACACTGATAGTTGAGTATGAGATGACATCTCAGTGCAGGCAAATGAATTACTGGAAGTACATGTCGAAATTTAGGATAATCGGTTGAAAGCAAGAAGCGAAGCATCCTAAAGTTGATTTTTTTTATAACATAACTAATGGCAAGCATTCCCTTTCCGCGATCTACAAGTAGATGCGTTTTGTTGGTCTGTCGCGAATCGCAACGATGTGCATGTCAGCCAAGGTCCAAACAATGTCCCGTCTAGTTTTGCACTTGATATATCATTTTGAATATCTATCTGCCTTCCGCACGGCGATAATGAAGGCAAAAGCAACGTTGCGAAAACAATTATTACGATATACCTATTACAGAGTATACGGCGTGTTAAAATGCAGTGTCACTCTGCTGATATATTAAATTTGCTTTGCTGCCGCCGCCGGCTTGATATTTCCAACACTTCTATATTAATTTTCATTCCAGCTTTTATCTCAGGTAGCTGAATTTCCTCGCCTAAAAAATACTAAGGCTAGATTGAGCATTCTCAATCTAGCCTGAGTATTTTTAAGATTAGCGATGAAATTTTGCATCTTCCGGAAAATCTGCATTTTAAGCCCAGCTCGACCCAGCTTTAGCAGAATCGATCTTCAGCAGTCCTCCTACTCAGCCGGTGCTTGCAGCCTTGCGTAATAAAGCGTAACAACCAAATGAACACCGAAAAAATCAGTCGTTGTCAACATGGAGGCCAAAAATCACTCGGTTTGGTTATCCAAGTAGATTATGAACATGGGGGACGCACGCAGCAAGAATCACTCCCGCCGTATACAAACTGGAAGATTTCAACCGGAGATTCCGGATATAGTAGACCTCGTTTGGTTTGTCTTGCCTCTCGCTAGTTTATTTAAACAGGATGACACACGTAAAACGCGGATGGACACATGAATAAAACCCTGGCGTATCGGCGCATAATGAGAAATCTTAATGGAAGATTTGAATCTAAATTATCAGCATCGGCCAAGCGGTGGCAGTTCGAGGCCAAGAAAATAATAATAATTATTATCATTTGTATAATCGCCTGTATCACATGGTGTTACAGTGATCTACACATCACACATCCACACGGGTCGACGAACTGGAAAAGTTGAATATTATATTCGAAATTTATTGCATGCGGTCGCAATTTTTCCAGAAAGGATTGGAATTTCCAATTATGCTGCAATATTCGACACACGTGTGTGTAAAGGAGGAAATAATTACCATCAATTTTGCTTCCGAGAATATGCCGCTAAACTGCAACGCATCCCAATGGCAAATCAGACTTAATTTGTCATTCACTACAAGGATTTCGGAAAAAAATCTAAATCCCAAAAAGCCGTTTCATTTTGGAGAAACATGATAGGAAAAATCCTGATACCATCTTGGTTTGTGATTGGTGATAGATAAATATGAGCAGCTACCTAGATAAACTTGGTGCCCAGATAAATATCACGTCGTTACATGCTCAACAATTATTAGTTTTTGAAGAATATTTATACAATAAACTTATTAATGAATCACATGGTTATTGAAACAAAACAAGATAAAGCAAGCTTATCGTTATCCCCAAAGCGCTCATCAACAGGATCTAGCCCAACAGGTTTAAAGTTCTTTTCACTTTATCATCTTCTTGATGTTGACAGGCCGTTTTTTTTACATGTTCGTGATGATCTCATTACAACTGCAACATTTGAACTTATCCAAGAAGTTGCTGGAAGATTTGTATATCTGTCTACGTCGCTGTGTGGAAAAAGCTCAACCGATAGGATGCCAGTTCCTCCACTTGCCCAGTGCCCACGCCTCAGTTTCCGCGGGAGACTTCGTAATGTTTTTTGTACTCTTGTCCACCTTCTTTTGGCCATCTTGGTACAATACAGTAAAGTGCTTCTAGTTCAAGCTTCCATCAACAGTCAGGACAGTACACGTCACTTCGATGTACGCGTGACATCCTGCCAACCTATAACCTATGCGTCGTCCTCATTCATCTGACCCGATGTATAGTCGGACATAACAGATTTTGGATTGGGATGATTCTCCTTTAGGCAGGCTGTGGCCTGGCCAAAATCAGCCTCGTTTGCCTGCCAATGACCAGACTACAGCCTGCCTAGAGGAGGAAAGTTTTTGATCATACGGTACATACCGTGTGTTTCTTGGAAACCGCAGCAGCCCATAACTTTTTTACCATGTGATATACAGATTTGAAATTTTTATGGGGTATTTGAGAACATTTAAGCTATTTTTTGCGTTAATCATGGAGAAACTCTAACTTCCAGAAGTAACCGGAAGTGACATCAACTTTTGATTCCCAAATGGAACACCTGTATATTTTTTCAAATTCGGATAGTTTTTTTTGACACAGTAGTGGTCTTGAAAATTTTCCATGATGAAAACTGACGATTTTAGAGCGGATTGGATATAATCGAATTATCATTACCAAAGGTGGCTGCGACCACAAATAATAACCACAATACTCCTCCTTCCATGTTGGTGTGGGGGCTGGGAAAGTAATTTGCAGTATAAACTTTGTTTATTGTTTATATCAGAAAGCGTTGCCGGTTGAAATCGACATGAACAGTAAACAAACTTCCAAGTTCAGGTTTTTATTTGTGGTCGCAGCCACCTAATCTAATTATATTCTGTTATATTCAATCCGCTATAAAATCGTCATTTTTCATCATAAAGAATTTCTAAATCTACCACTTTGTCAATATTTTTTTTTATCCGAATATCAAAAAATATACCAGTTTCATTTGAATATCGAAAGTTGATGTCACTTTCGGTTAGTTCCAGAAGTGAGAGCAGCTTTATGATCGATGCAAAAAATAGGTGAAGTGGTCTCAAATACCTCATTCAAATTTCAAATCTACAGGGTGATTCAAAAATGGCGCATTTCCTCCCGTGTACATTGTGGGCGACATTAAGAGAGCACGGAAAAAATAGTAAAAAAAAATTGGCTCATTTATCCTTCGAGTTATGAAGAGGTGAAGTTGAGAATTTAACTTCTTCAATTTGCATGATTTCAAAGCAAAGCATTGTTACTTGCGAAGAGTCACATGTCGTTAGTAGTTCCTGATTGAAAATTTCTCTTGCAACTGAGATTTGAGTCGTATTTTCATATTTCAAAATTCGTCTTCCACCCCAAAAGTGCCGTGAAAATACATTTGGCAAGTATGTTTGGTATGGTCTGGCAGGTTCTACAGAGTTTCCAGGGTAACAATCCCAACAATACAATAATGCTATTGTGATGTACCTCTTTGATCTGAAGGTGCCAGGTAGGTACTAATGCAATGCTGCCAGATTGGACAGATTTGTTTTTGTTAATAACTTGCAAATCGAAGCCGATTAATTTTTTTCATTATTTTTCCCATGCTTTGTCAACGTCCATTATAACGTGCCCGAAAGGAAATGCGCCATTTTTGAATCACCCTGTATATATTGCATAGAAAAAAGTTATGGGCTCGGTTTTCGAAAAACACGCGTGATGAACACATTCAAAAACATGCGGGAAAAATTTTCAAAAGCTACTTTGTGTTTTTTTTGCGCATTTTTGCATTAGCCGCGCTTTGAAGTCCGTCCGTACGTCATCCGCGGATGGGAATCGGCACAAAAAATATTTGTAATCTAAGTATCTAAGTATTTGGTTCGGCTGCGCGAATGCAAAAAATTGAAATGTTTAAAAAGTCGGTATTTGATGCTACAGTTTGAACTTCTACATCGAGGACTCTTGTGAACCGTTATAGATACATGCATACATCCCGCAAACGAAATATGCAGAAAGTATTGGAGATATTTTCAGTGGAAGAATGATTTTGATTTTTATATTGCTATAGAAAATACCATTTCAGTAAGAAGCGTGCTCCGCCCCGCGATTACACAAAGTCAAAACTATGTGTATTGACTGCAGTGTAAACTTCGACATCGAGACAATTTGCGTCCTATTGCGGATTGATGCAACGATCCAACGAATGAAATGTGCAGAAAGAAATGAAGAAATTTTCAGTGAAGGAATTAACTCGAGAATTAACTTGATTGATTCATTCTCAAGGAAGATACCTCTATTTTTATACGGAATCTATACTTGAGCATGCACTTAAATGCGGATGCGATTTTTACAGTCGCGGCGCTGAGGTCCGGCAGCTGGCTCTGGCTCCGTGCTTGTGACCGATATAGGTGTAATTCTTACTTACATGACATCTTCTGGTTAAAAGCAAAATGATCCCATATATGTATAATTCTTACTTGTATAACATTTTCTGCTCGAAAATAAAATAAAAGCAGCAAAAAAACGAAGAGAAATTTAGGGACGGTCCTGTTTGAACCCAAATCCTGCAATAACATTCAATACATTTACAGACGTAATGGATAAATTAGAATCTCTTTTCCATAACGATAATATTTTGCTATGAAATTTTCATGATGCGAAAAAGTATTAAGGCATATTCGAAAAATATAGAGTGATCGAATAAATTTCTCCTCAAAGTAGGCCTCGGTCTCCTTGGTAGCCACGTTTTCCTGCCAGATTTTCAGGAATCATAAGCAACTTGAGGAGGAATTTATTCGATCACTCGTTATATTCAAGATTACACTGCTCACTGCTCGAGTTTCAACAACAAATGCCAGCATTTGGTGAAAAGTTGGAAAAATTGTTTTTTTCTTTAAATTTTTTAAGTCACACTTCAAGTGAATGGAACTTGAGGACACACCCAGCACCCATAAGAAGATTTTAAAGACTTACTTTATTATTGTGACTGTCCAGTGTTTGTGATGCGTACCCGAGTTTTTAAACAACCTGTATTAGTCATATACGATATTATTCGGTATTTGGAGGATACATTCTAGCATTCAAGATCAAGATTTTTATGCCGAAATTAATAAAACCGTATCTGCTCGTAACTTTGCTCGATGTGAAGTTTTGCAATCGTTCGTTCGGTTTTCGATCGCATTCTCTCAGGGACATTGCCGTCGATCCCGATGATACGGCCAGATAGATAACTTATGGACCTTCATAGGCGTTTTCCCCACCTTTTTTTATCAATATGTATCTCATGTTCGATAGAGTTGGGCATATCCGCCTACACCAGATATCGGAGAATATATCATCGCATGTATTTATATAATGTCCGCCGGGCTGTGCATCTGCGGGGGTCAGGTTCTGCAAAATGTAGATAGAACGTGATACATCTTTGGGTTACACCACTCTGCGATTTATGATAGAATCCAAGTGCTCAATAAGCTGGAACTAAATGGGTGGTATATGAAAGTTATCAATTTTTATGTCCCCCGTATATTGACGATATTTTGGCTTCAACCATGGATGGCTTCAACTCCTGGATTGCTCGGACTGTGGGAAAGGAGGACGGACTATTTAACCTAGCTCTACTGCATATCCCTTAGCAGTGTACACGAAGAATATAATATATACAAGGCTCTTCATTTGGCGTATGATGTTTCTCTCCTTATCGCTTCCGATTTGCGAGCAGATGTGCCTGGGTTTATTTGTACAGTTAATCATTCTTTATTTGGTCATCAAAACGTGGGCATATCACCACAAAGAGCCCCGGGTCTTTGGAAATTAACTTATCTGATGGCTTTTAAAACCATTTATATTGCTCGAGAACATATCCGCGTATTATCCAAAGATTACACCAAAACCTGAACTCATGATGGTGTCTGGGCAATATTAATTTAGATTTTTATCCGTTTGGTTGGTGTACAGCACCATTAATTCATCATGATTATTTTCCAGTTTTTATCTCTCTTGTGAGTTTACGACCGGTCGGTGGGTGGATACTCCCACGCCTATTTTAGATTAGTTATTGTGATGCTGATTAGATATGTGTTTATTTTATTTTTATTTGTGTGTGTGCTGGCATGTTTGGAACAACACCGCACCAGCACCGCACTTGTAATTATGAATATTTTAGATAAGTTTCGGATAGTCGGTCAGCGATTAGTGCCTATACTTCGTCAGATAAAGAAGCCCGATGAAAGCCAAAGGTGGTGATATGGTGATATCGTATCGTAAAAATTCTGAAACTTTGGCCGGCATGTCGAAACAATGAGCACACATCAACACCATCGTTATTCTAGACCCCTAACAATGTAAATTCGTATCAAAATCATTCGAAAACATCTTGACGGGAACAACGGTCAAGCTTGTACCGTTGTGATGGCACGTCTTCTAGTTTGCAAATTTGATTTTTTACCGGCGACTTCTTGGCATGTTTCACATCAAAGCGCTTGTAATTCCTTTGTTGACCCTAATTTGAATGAATAAATAAATAAATAAATAAATAAATATATTCATCGCCTCTAAATTTACAGAAATTATGGCTAGAAGTTCCTATCTAGGTATGTGTAGAAAAGTATTAAACTTACAAGAATAAATAAAACCAAAGGATTTTCTCTAAACCTAAATCACAGGTTGAATTTCGCGTTCGTTGACCCTAATTTAGATGCAAACGGAATTTGGAAAAAAGCCAACTGCAAGCATCATGCCTTATTGAGCCACACTACCGAAACACAGTCAGTGCGATAGTGACCGCCGGTCGCCCTATCTAAGCAATTATTAATAAAAAAAGATGTTATCGCCCTTATTTGAAAATACGGGGTGTTTATAAGAAACTGTGATCGCGGCATGGGTCAGGCCGAAAAACGCAGTAACAGGCGCGATTGAAGTGATCGAAAGCGGATTCCAAAGGCGATGCGATCACAGACGTTTATAAACACCCGGTACTACTTACTTGAAGTAGTAATACTCACACGTCTAAGGTGTCTCAAAAGTAACGCAGGATAATAGAAAACAATATTCTCAGTTGGTCTAATAAAAGTTATCTTATAACTTGAAAATTATTCATAAAACAAAAATATCGCTCAAGTAGTCACTATATACGCATCCTTCGCCAGATCTCCGCCTGTCAAACTGCATTTTGCATGACACTGTCGCACAAACCCGGCTTTTTCATTATCAACGATATCCAGCGCATAGGTTGTCCCTCAGATGCTCAATTGTTTTGAGGTCATCGACGTGAAATTTAGGCTTAAGGTAACCCCTCCTCCCCCAAAAGTCCAATGGGCTTAAATCATAGATCTTTGGGACTCCTTTCCGAGCATCAAAAACAGAAATTAAAGAAGTTTCACTTTCTTGACATTTGTACTGAAGTAAAATTAACAGTACTCGGTGAAAACATGTCGCTGGTCTAGAATGCACTGTTCAATGAGCCATTTGACAGTTTCACTTTTTTGCTGCCGCAATGTTGGATGTGCCATAATTTTGGTATCTATTTATACCCCGTTCACTTTTTATTTTCGGTAGAATGATTTTTTGGAGCAAAAATAACAAGCTGGGGCCTCGACTACGGCTTATGGCACCTGCAAAGTTTTAAAGCGAAACTAACAGCGGCCATCATATCAGTCATATCATCGTAGCGCTCCAGCGTGTCACTTTATTTTTGTCTTGCTCCAAAAAGTCATTCTACATATAGTGAACGGGATATAAACTGCTCATCATTTGAAATGTCGGTATCGAAAATTTTGCCATTTTTCAAAATGGTGTAACTTTGGATTGTCTCAACCGATTCCGATTTTGTCTTAACGGTTGCTTAGATACATCTTACAGCAATCTACTCCGTTGCCGAGAGTTTCCAATTCATTGAAATCACATTCGTTACAGGGTGGAATGTAAAGCATTGCAAAACAGTGCTTACTTCAATAGGTCCCCGTTTTGGTGAGCATTTTTTTTTCAAATTCCAATGATATAATCATGAAGCCTGATGTCTTGTCTCAAAACGGCTTTTGAATTTTCCAGATCAAAAGTTCAACAATGATGATATGATTTTTTTTTTGTAAAAGTTGTATTTTACACATTTTTGAAAAATAAGAAATTGAGGTTATATTTTTGAAACATGTTCAAACTAAAATTTAGGGTGTGTTTCTGTACCAACAAAACATCTACATATTCAATTTGAGCTCCGTACGTCAAAAACTCCGATATTGATACAATGCGATAAGTGCGCCCTTTAATGGTGGATTCCAACCAAAATCACACAAGTTCATTAGACGCCTATACCATGGCCGCAGACCAAATTTCAGCTCAATTGGATGAACCATTTGGGAGTTATCATGGACGATTATACAGAGTTAGACACACAGACAGGCAGATAGTTAGACCGACTTTGATCTGAAAATTGTCTATAGTCCGGTGGATTAGCGCCTAAACTATGCATTTTGTGATAAAGCAAAGGGCTTCTGGATTTACATTCTTGAGGCTGAACTTGACAATTCCAGAAATGGCGCCAACGAGTTTGGTGTGGCAGGTGACCTCAGGAGCCATCCAGAGCTGTGAAAGAACCAAAATCTTCCATGTTCCTCGAAGGCACTCAAATACATGATACTTCGATGCGCTGATACCCTATGGGGAGGAATTGACAAAATATGTCGATGCTTATCACGTAAGGGGGCTGAGGAGAAGGCATTTTTGTCTTTGAAGGCGATTTATGGTTTTCATCAATCCTGAATGAATATGAAGAAGTTTGGTATCATTTTCGACTAAAATCGACGTTCTGAGTTCGAATAAAGTGTTCAAATTACGTTAAAAACATGTTTGAACAAGTTTATGTGAAAAAACACGCTTTTTTGATATTCAACTTTAACCTCATGGTTTTCACTCCTCGCCACAGGCATTTCATTTATTCTTGCATATTCAGTTACTTTCAACTTTTCTTCAATTGAGAAAGATGCATTAGACATGCTTCTCATCTTTACAAGCTCATAGAAGTGTCTGGTCGCGAGGGCAGTTTCGCGTCAACACGGCACCTGATAAGTGACGCATGCTTCACTTGAAAAACGTGTTGCGTCATAAATAGAGGCTCTATTGTACGGTTTTCAACTTTGTCTTGCAGAGGAAGAATTGTTCCTCCTTGTAAAAGCAACAAACATGATATCGAAGCTGTATCGCATGCACAATATGACTTTTCGTGTGAAAGTGCGTCAATTACAGTGTTCAAAGTTGACATAAAATAACTTTCGGAACAAATCCTTCTAATCATCTTGTAAAAACAAAAAACATATCCAGTGTATGTTTTTCATCATTAAGAGACCTGTGACTAATACAATATTCAACAATTTCGATTCCAGATGTCTTCGAAAATTAATAAACCTGCAGTGGAAACTTTGATATTTTCCCTGATTTTTTTTCCGAATCGAGATACCAAGTGATGCGATCCAAGGGTACATCGATACTGCATTTTGGGTTAGGGCAACGAATTTTTTTATGTGCGAACCTTATACCAATAAACATGATTTGGCCCGCAGCACCTGAAATTTCGTCAATAAGAAGGCGAATGGGGGCCCTTCAAACTTTGAAGATGAAAGAACCTGGCTAGCCTGGGGAACCCTGGTAGAAAAGTGCCCATGGACACATTTTGGAACACATATGTGCCCCATGGCATTGCTTACCATGGGGATGTGCCCAATGTAACCATGTGCACCATGAAGATGTGCTCAACGTTCCCATGATGTGCATCATTCAGATGTGCTCAACGTTCCCATGTGCGTCATGAGGATATGCTCAAAATACAGGAGGATCTGCCCAACCAACCATAGTCACATCCCCATGAATACATTGAGCACATCCCCATGGTGCACATGGATACGTTGAGCACATCCTCATAGTGCACATGAGTCATCATCACATCCACATCAAATAGCACCCCCAAGGTATTAGGTATATGTAACAGCCTACCTGGAGGCTGTGAACAATCTGTAACACCCTGTTACCTACAGGCTGTATACAATCTGTATCACCTGTACATGAGAAGAGGCAAAAATTATAGATAGCTAACTAATATTTTGGAATCTTCATGAAAATTGACTATGGAAGTTTTTTTTTGAGATCATTGCAAAGAGACAGGCCTCAAGGAAAGGGTTGTAATGGCGCGGAACACCCTGTATATTATGGAATTGATGATTGCTAATGCACAAGAACAGAAATCAAAATAAAAGTGTCGCGAAATGTATAAAATGCTCACTGCTTCATCAAACCAAAAGAAAAATTAATTCTTCCTCAAGAACACGCCATCAACATGCTTGATTTCCATACTAACTCCACAAGCAACACAAATAGGACTGCTTCCAACAAGAAAGGCTGCAACACGATACAAATCAATTATTTGTGATCGTTTTCGAGCTTTTAAATAACAGCAACAAAATTTTTGTTCTTCCATACTTACGGATGGCTCCTGAGGTCGCCTGCCACACTAAACTCGTTGGCGCCAATTTTGAAATTGTCAAGTTGAATCTCAAGGTCGTAAATCCAGAAGCCCCTTGCTTTATCACAAAATGCATAGTTTAGGCATTTTTTGGCGCTAATCCACCGGACTACTAAATAAATCGATTAGATGGACGCTAAAAAAAAAGTAATTCTTCGAAATCCGGGAACAAATTTTTTACGCGTTCACAATATTTTCCTTTTCATTCGAGAACGCGAACCGGAGAAGCAAAATGGAGGTTTCTGAGGGCGAAGCAGTTTTCAACAGTTCAAGCAACAAGCATGCAAAATTGCAGGTTCCTATCATCAAAAATGCGATGTTATTGCCAATCAAAATGACTAAAATGCAACTTAAAAAAAATCATGTCATCATTGTTGGACTTCTGATCTCAAAAATTCAAAAACCATTGAGAGATAGGACATCAGGCTTCATGATTGTATCGTTGAAATTTGAAGAAAAAAATGGTTTACAAAAATGGGGATCTATTGAACTGAGCACAATTTTGCAATGCTTTACATTCCACCCTATAACGAATGTAATTGGTATAAGTCAAAAAATCTCGCCAACCCAGTAGACTGCTGAAAGATGTATCTAAACAACCGTGAAAACAAAATCGGAATCGGTTAAGACAATCCAAAGTTATACCGTTTTGAGAAGGGGCAAAATTTTCGATACCGACATTTCAAATGTTGAGCAGTTTAGTATAAATGATGGCAATGCACCAGACAACATTTCGGCAATACAGGAGTTTTGTGTTTTGATCTAGTAAATGATGCAGTCTTGTAACAGCGTAAGAAACCGGAGACTATGAAAACCACGTAGCGTAGGTACATTAAACTGTGTAATTCTGAGCCAACGATTAATGTGTAATTTTTCTGGGTTGGACATTTTTGACCATTTTATTCTTATGTTGTTCTGTGATTTGTTTTTTGTCAAGCGTTGTTTGGTTCAGAGAATTTTTGAGCTTTCTCTAGTTAGATCGACTGAACAACTGAACTTTTGGCCAGCTGGAGAATCGGAGACATCAGCAATCATCGCAGGGTACAAGGAAGAGAATAACTACGGCCGGGCAAGATCCTGTTGAAAGGACAAAAATTATTTACTTAACTATCATAAGATAAGGCTCTCGATGAGCATATAGGTACTTCCCTTGGAGTCATCACGAAGGGATTTTTTTTTTGTATTCTAGAAGACCACGAATCCTGATGATACACGGTAGGTATAGCTACTGAATTATCATGCTATTTTTGTCGACGAAAGTCCGAAGTGCCGCGTTACAATACCGAAATGAAGTCCTGAAGTTACATTTTCAATACTTACGAAGTAGGCATTTTGTATTTTAATGAGCATCACTTATACGTATAATACAGGCATGAAAAATCTTCCTGCTACACTGTATATTCATGTAATCATTTAATTGCCAATAACGATGGCTCGCGAGCAAGGAATCAATTAATGTATTATAAAGATTCTTAGGTGGTTCATTACACACACAATACTAGTTTGCCTCAAGTTAAATAAGGCCATCATCTGATACATCGCTTGACGTTTCACCCACTTAACACACACACACACACATACACACCGAGTCATAATAATCTTCTACACCTCAAGATTTTCATTCTGTAACTTTGTCGAAACAAATCCTCATCACTTTACTCTGACAATAATCTATATAATAACAAAACATTATGTAAATGTGTGTTATTAACAGGTGTAACCGGTGCTTGGGCTCTCGTTCTTGTATAATATCAATAAGTCTTAATAAACAAACACGCATGCCAGAAGCCAGAATACCTGCAGTGTGGCCGTCGGAACAACTTGTTGCCTCACTAAATGTGGGTTTAGTCGGCTAATTTAGCCGTGATTTTAATTTCAGCCGTGAGCGCAGCATCGCTCATTGGCTTTCATGCCATGCATTGTGCCACAAGGGATGCTGTGCTTACGGCTGAAATTAAAACCAAACGGCCAAATGAACTGACCGAGTCATCCTAATTCTGCATTGTCAATCACTCGTTTTTTATTTCGTACTTTCGGCCTTTAGCTTGATCATTGCTTTTGATGGGCACCACATCTTTCTTTGAATTGCAAGTAAATACCTATATCAACTTTACACCCAGACCTCGACCCAGACTGTAATATTTTAGCAAAAGGAAGTCGCACCTAAGCAGCAACAAGTCTTTCATCAGTAAAACCTGATTCCTTAGTTTTTCCTATCATCCGCAACTTAATTGATTAGAAACCTTCCCGAGCAAAAATGTCAGCTTTTTTTTTTCTTCACCGCGTTGTTGGCAATTAAGCGTATCGCGATGACTTATCTTTATTTCTTTAAAATCCATTGATTCATCATCGCGGTTTTTTCTGCTCTATAATTAACTGATTAATAAGCTGATGGCATAACCGTTGGGATTAGATTTTTGCTTGATGATGGGAGAAGATCTTGATTCTTGATAAAGACTGCACCGACCAGTGTTGCCAATATATGTCCAACTGTGTCAACTCAGAGCAACACATCTCTCATCTGATATAAAAAGTTTTGATTTTCCAGAAATATGTGCAAGCTGAATCTTGATAAAGCTGTTGCGTTAACACTCCCTTCTTAGTCACTGGCAATAAGGTCAGTAAGTTTAGAGCATGTCTTCGTAAATATAACCTCGATAACATCTGGTGAGTCATGCAAGTCTACAGAGTTTTAATCGCTAAAGGATTTGAAATTCAGTTTCCCGCTAATGCGACACTGATGCATCAAGCGGTTTTGCGATAACCTCTCGCCGAATTTCAAGCCCTATCAGCGTAGAGCTAGCTGTTGCTGAAAGTTGAGCTAAGCCAAAAGCTATCTCATCAGGCGTCGTCCTTGTTCGAGGACCACGAAGATCTCGAACATGCCATAGAACTCAGTACCTACGCTGTTCGGTTTGCCTTATTGTGAACAGTGTGGTGGTGCGAACCAACTTCTCCTGATCCTGAAGACGGGATCACATGACTGTGGTGCATGGCTCGGGCGCGACAAATGGACTCGGCGGACATTTTACCACGCAACGTTTTGTTTATCCCTTTGATCTGACTAATCTACAACATAGCGTTGAATAATAACAACTGTTGGTTAACGAATGCATTCAACGTGTCCAGTTAACATAACAAACATTCCAGTAAATCCTTGGAGTGTCGCAGAGGCCGTGATTACTTTATAAGCTCGAATTCATATATCACCGCGGCGGCAACAAATTATTTCCTTCGTTTCCCCGCAATACGAGAGAACTACACACACAACAGAACCCAACACAGGCCAAGAGTGTGTGCTGTTCCGTCCCTTGTATCTCGCGTTGTCGTCGGCTTGTTCTCTTGTGGGCGTGCTGTTGCACACACATCGCCGAAGATCACTTCGACTTGTTTGATTGCGAAGAGTAGTAGTATACAGGAAAAATAGTAAAGAAATTGGCAAAACCTCGGAAAAAATATGGTTGTCCTGAAAATTTGATATTCTCTTCAGAATTGATTCCTCTACTACATATCCAAAATCGCCAAAAATCGCACCTGGGAGTTTGGAGTTACCTATTGGAGGGGAGGTAAAAAATTGCAACTTGAAGGGGATGAAACCCGTCAATACATTGGATGCAAATACATAGGTACATCATAATTCGACGCATTGTATCCCGTTGATATCATTCTACTACAAAAAGTGACGATCATTATTGTAGAGGGCTAGTCGAGTGGGGATGCGAAGCTCAGCTAAGTGGTTCTTTTTTTTTCTGGGCTATATTGAACAGATCACGACAAGTTTGGCATCTTTTCCGACTAAATTCAATCTCCTGAAATTGAATCTGATTTACAAATTGGGAACTTGTTCTTTCTTGGACAATTTTGACGAATTCTTTTTTTACTATTGGAGGTGTTTATCTTTGAAAATATTTCAGGGGCCATCAGATTGGAGTGTCTTCTTCACGGAAATCTTCCAATCGATGTATAATTTTGTTTCTCGAGTTTAAAAATCGATTTAAACCTGAGCCAGCCCAGCGCGTCGGCGTCGTCTACTACTGTGAACTACTGACCAGAATACTACAGTATGCACCTTTAAATAAGAATAGCTCAAACTATTGAAGAAATGACAGCTCCTTTTCAAAAATTGGAAGATCTGTGCAGAATTGAATTCCCTATAACATAAACAAAATCGCCATGAATCGCACTGCAGGGTTTTGAGTTATTTGAGGGGAGAGGTAACAGCTCTAGAGTATGAATCTTGCCAAAATGTTATCCTCCTCCTCGAATAACTCAAAATCCTGCAGTGCGATCCATGGCGATTTTGTTAATGTTCTATAAAATTCAGTTCTGCACAAATCCTTGAATTTTTGAAGATAAGTTATTATTTTTTTCAGTAGTTCAAGCCACTTTCATTCAAAGGTGCTTGTTGTAGTGTTTTGGTCATTAGTAGAAGCCGCACCGAGCTGGCTTAGGTTTAAATCGATTTTCCAAACGCGGGAAACAAAATTATACATCGAGTGGATGATTTTCGTGAAGAATACACTTCAATTTATTGGACTCTCAAAATGTTGTCTAAGATTATAAAAAAAAATCCGTCAAAATTGTCAAAGAAAAAACAAGTTTTTCAAGTTAACTTGTTCAAACTTGTTCTCATCCAAATTTGCACATCGGGTTCAAGTTCAGGAGACTGAATTTTGTCGAAAAAGATACCAAACTTGCCGTGATCGGTTCTACATGGTCAGGAAAACAAAATCGACCACCTAACAGAGCCTCGCCCCCTCACGACCCCTCTTCAACAATGATCGACACTTTTTAGGCCAAAATGGTATCAACGGGATATGATGCGTCAAGTTATAACGTATTTGCTTGCAATGGATTGACGGGTCTCATCCCCTCCATTTCAAGTTGCAGTATTTTACCCCCTTCCCCCTCCAATAACTCGGAGCTCCCGGGTGCGATTTTTGGCGATTTTGGATATGAAGTAGAGCACTAATAGAGCTGTTAGTGCTAGTGCTGTAGAGCTGTTAATTTAGAACAGAATATCAAATTTTCAGGACATCTATATTTTTTCCGAGGCTCAAATATATCTTTCTTGTATACTATGTCTATAGTACGGTAGTGGTAGTCCCAAGAAGTTCGGTCGATAGTTCCTTTCTGGAATAACATGCATGGTTGAATTCAGTTCTTTTTTTTTTTTTAGTTGGTAGCTACTTCAAGTACCGCCAAATACTGCTTGATGGCTAGGTATACCCCTAGGTTAGGATTACTAGAGAACAAGCTCCTAAAATAATATTATATACTTCATACATACATCTCAGTTAGACATGAATTCCTAATTTCACAGTCAGAAACATGTATCGTTTCCCCAAGGAACCGTACTGGGACCTATTTTGTTCAATATTTATGTAAATGACTTGTTTTCTCTTAAGATTCGGGGAGATGTGGTGAGTTTTGCTGATGACACGGCAATCTTTTTTGAAAATGATGACTGGAGAGGTTTGAAATTGCAAGTTTCCAAAGAAATGAGTAAGATCTTTCATTATTTTAGCGACAAACTTTTAACTGTTAACTTCAGCAAAACTCACTTCATACCTTTTTCATCATATAGCTCCACATTGCCACAGTTTGACACGCTGGAGGTATCAGGTCTTGAGGACTGCTGCCTATGTACAAAAGTTTCCATAAAAATGTCGACGAGTATCAAATACCTTGGCATCTACATTGATCTACATACGAGATGGGATAAGCACATACACTTTGTAACAAAAAAGATCAGGTCTATTCTGCATAAATTTAAATATCTTAGACACATATTTGACATTAAACAACTCCGCATGCTTTATCATGGGTTGGTCCAGCCTCATATAATTTACTGCATAACTGCATGGGGGGGTGCAACGAATAAATACCTGAATCAGCTAGAAAAAGTACAAAAAAGAATTTTGAAAATTATATATCAGAAAGAACTTACCTACCCCTCTCAAAATCTCTACGAAGAGACAGATATTTTTGACATCCGACAACAACTCTGCTATTCCATCATTATTAGATATCACACGCACAAATTAGATTCTATCAGTACACATCATTCACACAACACGCGTAATAAAGATCTCAAAAGAATACCTAAAACCAACAAGACATTGACACAAAGAAGCTATCATTTTCTCGCTCCAAAAATTTACAACCGCTTGCCAACAGATATTACAACCCTAAATTCGATTCACTTGTTCAAAAACAAAGTTAAGAAATGGATCAAAAGCAGAAATCGTTTGGAAATACATAGTTTTGTAGACATCAAAAACATATACTATAATACAGTATGGAATATCACATAAATAACTACCTATTTAAAATCATTGATCTACCACCAATCTTATAATGGAACTAACATCTTCAGCTACACTTTTATATTCTTCTCCTTTACTTTTTAATTTTTTTTTTTCATTTGGGTTTTTCGATTTGTTTCTCAGTTCTCTTGGGTATCACTGAGGAACCAGTGTCCTTCTGTTTCGCTTTTGTTCTGTTTGCTGGTGGGAAGTCCTTGTTAGAGAGGCAAAAACAAGCTCCGCTTTATGCGACTCTGAAGGGGACGACCTCAGCATTCCATCAGAACATTATTAGAGGTAATTGTTAAGTCTAAAAACCGCGCACAAGTCCTTGACTTAGCGCTTACCCCAATTTATTTACAATTGTGTTAATATTATACCATTTACCAGAGTCATCTATTATGTTAATATCATGTAACATACGTTGTAAATAAATTATTATTATTATTATTATTTCAAAATTTGATGGCAATGCCCGTACATTTTCTTTTTGGAGGAGTTTCTACTTGACGAAAAAAAAAAAAAAACCGATTCCCGTCAACAACTTTTTTAGTCGCATCAGGAACCCCTTAAAGACTTTCTCGGTAACGCGTAACGCAAACGCGGTGAACTCTGTCGAGCGACGAACAGCTGATACCAAAAAAAACTCTGCCTCAATTTTGACGTGTTTTGATTGTTTTATGTTGAAATTTGGGCAGAGATAAACAAACAATATGGGTGCAATAATTTGCTTGTATATTGATTAAAATTAATAATACTCCCTGGTATTGAAGATAGAAAGAAAACTGATCCAGACAAACTCGAATTTTGGGGTCCCCACAGAAAAATTCAAGAATGCTGCCAGAAGCTCTCATTTGGTCTGCAGCCTTTACCTAGACTGAGTAGTCCTACTAAAGTTATGGTCGCCTTTCCTGCATAAACAAGCAGTCTGCTGTCTAGTCCCACTGGAGTTTTTCATGGCGGAGTGTTCCAGTTGCTTGTTACCAATCCTATACATTTTGCATGTGCTTGACGTGGCGTGGAAGATTTAAGGAACATATTTCATTGTTCAAGAACCAGTTACCTTTTGTTAAAGAAAAGATGAACATCAGTTCACGGGATAAAAGTTGGAAAAATAGAGTTTTTCCAGAGAGGAAAACTCGAAAACCGTGGGTACGATTCCAAAAAATTTTCCTTCAAAAATTAATTCACTCTTTTCTCCAACTTTTATTCTCTGCACCTAAGATGATCCGACGAAATCTCAAAACTTTTTTCTGTAGATTATAATACCTACCTTCTTTCGACGGCCCCGTGGCACAGGTGATTGTGTGGCTGCCTGCGGCCACAAGAGCCTCGGGTTCGATTCCCGGAAGAAGTCTGGATGTTTGTGCTGTCTAATTTGCAATTTTTCACTATCATTGTACCGAGTAAATAAAGGCAAAACGACTATGGCCAATGTGCGCCGATGAGAAGTAAAACAATTTAGTTAGAAAAAAGCTTGAAAATTAAACTACCTGCCAGGCGATGATGATAAATTCAGTAGCGGAGACTGGAAAAATCACTGCAGAGAAGAATTGCTTCTGGACAGATCGACTGTGTGGCTGGCTTTCCAGCATCAGCATCACCTCACCGACGGCACGGCCGTACAATATCTCAGCCAGAGCCATCAACATCTGCCCCGGCTGATTAATGAGCGATCTCCCGACTGTGCCTGGAATTAATTTCAGCAAACAAACAGCAATAGATAACTGAACCATAGAGTTATCGCGCGCATCCTCGGCTAGAGGAAAACGTGAGAATACGCAAATCTGATAAAAATATTGAATACGGCGCGGTTCTGGCTATCCCCGGCCCTCCGGCTGTTTGCCCGAGATCGCACCTGATAAGCCGAGGTGCGCCAGACACGCCGAGCCGTTCGCCGATAACCAAACAATACCATCATGATGACGACGCCTCCGAAAAACATCGGAATTCCATAATGGCCATCAACATTTCAGATATTGCCAATAATATTATAATAATGCGCCGAGCTCGAGGTCGCCTAGATCGTGCTCACGAAAACAAATCCGAATCTTTCGAGCCTCCTTTTAATCCCCAATGAACTTCGTCTAGTCCCCAATATTGAAATACACGCTTGCACTTTGAAGCTTTACACGGTTCCATCGCGGTAGAATTGCGACTCCAGCAACTACGCTAAAGATTTCTGATATCATGTTTGGAACAATGCCGGATACTCGAAAGTTCACCATTTGATAAATTTTCAAGTGATTAGAACTTCCTTTTCAGATAAAGATAAGCTAGCGCGTTGTGTGTAGACTTTGTGTGTGTATGTAGGTATATGTTTTAAACCATCTTGATAGGGTATATGCCACCGCTACCACGACCTTATGGCGTTCTCTATGTGTAGAAAAAAAAGGAATCAGGTATAGGTAGTGGTATATACCTACTAGTGGTATATACCTACCAAGGTGGCATTCGAATAGGTTCAAGGTTCTGAGATTGTGTTGATAACTTATGCCTAATCTTCGAGATGCATCTGTCTGTGTCATTATAGCCCATTGTTTAAAACTGCAGTTTTTATCAGTTTAACGCGTTATTAATGGACGGGAGATTTGGCAAACGGGGAACTTTGTCATTTCTTTGACATTTAAAAAATGTTTTTACACCAGTAGCAGCTGATTATAAAGTTCTGGCCGTTCTTACGTAGAAGAAAATAATTCAAAGATATCTCGTGTGGGATGATATTTAAATGCGAAGCAACGGTTTTTGTGCATAGCAATAACATCCAAATAAATATTTGCTGATAAGATGGCTGAGAGATATATAGTATAAATAATTGACAGTATCATCTAGAGAATGTAAACATTCAGAATCAAGCTTATCTCCATCTGGAGACGAGGACAATTTGGCTTGCTCGTACGGTAAGTGGCTTCAAAGAAGTTTGAACCGCGGCGCAAGAATGTTCCTCCAGAACGGAAAGAAGGTGAGAAGACTGAAGCTGAAGCTCAGGAAGATTCAGTGTACTCGACAAGTTACGTAATTTCAATTTGTAAAATAATCTTAATGATTTACACTTTCAATCAACAAGAAGCCCCATGGACAATAATTTAATTTTGTATCACATAAATTTTTGTGGTATACTCGTACTATCAAAGATTAGATATGATATAATAATTATAAATAGATGACTCGAGCCTCGGTGACATAAGCTTATAATGTTAGGCAAACTTTAAGGCGTAAGACTTCTGGTAGTCTGGGAAAGGAAAAAAAAGGAATTTTCCAAGAACAAGTTGGTCAGTAACTTGAGCGTTTCTAAGTTTCAGTACTATGAAAAAGACTCTATACGAAGTCTAGCTTCAGTTTTTCCTAAAAAATGTCGCACAATTTCGTCAGGTTACCAAATGAGCCAGCCTCAGTTTTGGCTGCTCAAAAGATCAAATCTCATCTCGTTATTTAATTTGCCTGGAGGTGCAAAAATTGCCCACCTTCTTCGAGGCTGTTATCAAATTCCGCCCTGAGATATTCTACATTGATTTGAGCCTCAGATATACATCCGCAAGTGTGCAACTGACGTTCTACGGTCTCTGACACTCCTCATACAAGTTGTCTCAAAAGTATCGGCTTTGGTAAAAATAGTCATTTGGCTTCAATTTAAGCTCCATCATTTAAGTCTGGTCTCGTTAAGCCAGTTTTATACATCTTCTACTGAAAAGCTCTCAAAAAATTTGGAAAAAAATTGCTGAAAAATGTTCAAAAACCAGTTACCTCTTGTTTGAAAAAAATTATGAAAATTTGTTCACGGGATAAAAAGTTACAAGTTTGCAGTTTTTTCAGAGAGAAAAACTTGAAAATTGTTGGTCTGATTTGGAAACATTTTCACCTTGACTTGCTGCACCTAAAATGACTATTTTGCGGGGCTTACAGCAGGTCAAAGTTTGCATTGCAGTTTTTTTGATTTCACGAAATGTACAAATTTCATTTTGAAAAAATCACCGCCAGGAAACCCGAGACCGTGTCGCATTTGAAAATGGGCCTACACGACGCTCAATGCAATCTACTTTCGATATCGGTTGGAATTTTTTGAAAAAAAGTCGATCCCTCAGCAGGAAATGACGTCTGAGATGAATCCTGCACCAAACGCGCATCGTCCTGGTCAGAGCAGTAATGGCCAGGTAAAAAATCAAAAAATTTATAGCGCCAGACTGGGGAATAGTGGAGAGCTCCAACTGCAGGCTCAATCTGATTCTTTTGTTCAGTTGCTTCCTGCCGAACTTGGCTCCAATCCAGCAGACAGATTATGAATAAATCAATGTCAAAGTCTTGAACAGGTGACGATTGGAGAAACCATCTTTCCACTGTTCTGAAAAGAGTTTTCCAAGGGCTCCAAATGAGCTATAAAAAACCAAAATCACCTATGATAAGTTTTCAACCATTGGCACGGAAAAAGGATGGATCCACAGATTTTGTCTCGACTTTTGACCCTACTAAAATTCAATTTTACTGTCGAGTGTGTTAAGTAAATACCTATACTTTACCTACACTGATAGTTGAAGAAATTCCCTGCTATCTTGCTAGTCCTGCTACCAGTTGAGTGGTTAGCGCCGACAGATAAGACACTACCTGGTGCTTTCCACTTCCACCCCGGATATGCATGATTGTGTAAAGGAACAAAAAAGCCACCACCTGACCTGGATACACGGCGAAGAGTCGAACGGGGCCAAAAGTGGAAAAGTCTGATTAAAATTTCGACGGGCGCGAAATCCTCGAGGGCTGTAAATAACGCACCCGGAGGAGTGCGCCCGAGCCCCGGTCATCGCAGTAAATCTCGGGGTGAGGATGGGCGATAAATACTGCCCGACAGACCGGTACAAATCGAGACGCAACTGAATCAGTTAGCAGGTGGTTAGGTTAGAGAGTGTGCGGTGCACTGCAGCAGTATCGTCGTCGCTAATGCCGTACGAGAGAACCAGGGACGGCGTGTTTTATGGCGATCCACGGCCGATACGCAGTAGAGAGGTACTCTACACACACCACCAACTATTACACATGGTGTATATAGGGCCTCGAGCATCGCTGGATGGGGTCTGGATGCGATGGGAATTGCCATACACCTCCCATACCTCTGCTGCTGGTTGATATCCTCCCATACCTCTCTCTATCTCGTTCTCTTTCCCATCCTGCACACACCTCTCGGCCAACATCCGGCGAAATATATGACCCGAACCGTTTGTTTCAGAGACGCATCGATATCGAAAATGACCACTGGCACTGGTCCGGTTGGCGAAGCTTTCGCACAGTCAAATGGAATTGCTGCATTGTTACCGATGTCTGAGCTGTTGAAAACGAATTTTAGTATTCTTTTCAACTTCTAGTTCTTTTTCATTGTGGATGTCTTTTACTTCACCAGACCTTTCTTCAGATAATCAGAAGAAAAAGGCATGCTGAAGAATAAGGACTGATCAAAAACAACTTCAGTGATGCTTAAAACAAGGCTGCGACTCAGGTTGAACAATGGGTTGGGCGGACTAGGAAGGAAAGGAATGTAGGATAGAAATAATGGAGTCAATACAATACAATTTTACAATCTTTATTTAGCGCAAGAAGACCTTACAAGGTATATCGCTAAGTCAGTTTTAAACAAAATACATGAAAAGACACAGTTTGTAACACTCAAGGATGTACAAGTAGAACACTTGAACAAACAATGTATAACTAATTCACAAGAACTTCGAAATAATGAAGTCATTCCACAAGATGAAGTCAAAATACAAAATTAAAAAATCAAATTCATTGACAGAATAAAAACATTTTTCAATCAACATGGTCTTTACGGCTCTTCTGAAAGCATGATACGCGACTCTGCCTCTCAATTCCTGAGGGAGATGATTATAAAGCCTGGAAGAGTTGACAATGGGCCCCCTCGCGACCTGTGTCAAGGCAAACCTGGGAATTACCAGCTTGTCAACATTTCTCGGTCGATAACGGCTCACTTCACACTGTCGCTGGCGTCCAACATTTCTCCCCACAAAACAGACACATTCGAGAATGTAACAACAATATACATTGAGGATGCCATACTCCACAAAACATGGCCTACATGAAGTTCTATCAGAAAGTGACAGCATGCACCTGATTATTCTTTTCTGGGCAACGAAAGCCTTCCGGATACGAGAGGAACCTCCCCAGTACAATATGCCATTATGTCAGCGGAAAATGAACGGAGGAACAGTAAAACATCCTTAAATAACCGAAAGAAATTACACCCCTCAACTGAATCACCATGAAGCACATAATCCCGAGACTCCTGGCCACCCTCTCCGTGTGCTCCATTCGGGAAAAACTTGAGTCCAATCCTACTCCAAGGAACCTTTCCCTTTGACTTTGCTTGACGCTCTTTGCTCCCGGTCTTACCAATGAACTGCAATCCAATTTGCCGCCCACAGGCGTGAGGATGAGTCGTCGGCAAAGAGCGTAATTGACTCATCAGTGATCAGATCGTTTACAAAAATTACAAAAAGAAGGGGACCCAGAACACTTCCCTGCGGGGACCCCCAGTCGCTACACTTCTCGCTTTTGACAAATGCCTGCTATCCTCCCGAATAATTCGTACCATCTGACTTCGTTCAGACAGGTAGGACCTCAGTCATCGCCAAGGTGACCCCCTTACCTCATGCGAATTAAGCTTATCGAGCAATAAAGCATGGTTGACGGAGTCGAATGCCCGCGACAAGTCTGAAAACAGGCCCACTGATTTATATCTTTTATTGAAACTATCCAGTACCCTTTCGAAAACAGCCATGACGACAGCAATTTATTGCCATGAAGAAACGATAACAAGTCAAGTTCCATGTGGCCCTTAGGTAACCTCTTTGGACTCAACTGGCTCATTCTGCTACTTGGCCTAAACTCCTCTGGTATGAATTCTCCTTTTGTTGATCTATACCTACATATAAACTGCTTGACAATTGAACTGCAACACCTAAAAATTAGGTGCGTTTTCAAATTGAGATAGCTCGAAAAGTATTGGACGGATTCCAGAAATTCAGGCATGTTAGGAAAGATCATTTCTTTGACTATCGATTGCTAGTATTGATGATAAGTTTTATTGCACAATTTGTCATATACAGGGTGCCAACGGAGAACGTGCAGATATGAGCAATCCTTCACCTTGTACAACTTTCGAAAAAAAAGTCGATATTTTTTCAGCTGCTTTTGAAAGGTTGTATCATTATGCCGAAACGGTTTTGGAATTTTGACCCTAACTTTTTTTTTCAAAAAATTGTGCTCAATTTTCTGAAATATGCAATTTTTGATCAAGAAAAAGAAATAGAGACATTGTTTGTTTTCAAACGGCGTCCATATTGAATTTGCTTACGAAGATTTTTATTTGAGCCTTCACATCCCCTAGAAACTACCCCCTTTGGGACACCGTCTCACAACAAGATATGCAATGCTTCATTTAAAAGGCCCAAAAAATACTCATCAATAATTAGATTGAAATAAGGGTACTACAATGACCCCACACGTACAGCTCCCTAACAACCACCCCCTTGACTTCAAGGGACAGGGACAGAGTTGGTATGATAAGACATGCAATACATGAAAATTCCAAAAAAACGTCATTTTCAACTGTTCCACTAAAAAAGTGATGCTACACGATGACCTTTTGCGTAGGTCATCCCAACAGCTACCCTCTCAAAAAAAGAACTACCCTTTAAAAAACCAGTACTTCCGCAATACCTCATTTGTTGGAGTTTTTTCAAAATCTGTCGCAATAGTTTGCCGCTACGATGATTTCATTCACATATCTACCCGAAACTACCCCTTCAACTACCTCTTTGATATCGCATAGCCTTTACCTTGATGCGTTATTTACGAGTTGAAAGAACTTTTGCCCACTAACCGTTTCATTGAAATGATGGTGTTTTCTACGATGATAGTACAAAACCTTTCCTCAAACTACCCCTAGAAATCACCACTGTGAGACGGTGTCCCAAAAGGGGTAGTTTCTAGGGGATGTGGAGGCTCAAATGAAAATCTTCGTAAGCAAGTTCAATATGGGCGCCGTTTGAAAACAATGTCTCTATTTCTTTTTCTTAATCAGAAAGTGCATATTTCAGAAAATTGAGCACAATTTTTTGAAAAAAAAAGTTAGGGTCAAAATTCCGAAACCGTTTCGGCATAATAATACAACCTTTCAAAATCAGGTGAAAGAAAAAATCTCGAACTTTTTTTTCGAAAGTTGTACAAGGTGAAAGATTGCCCATATCTGCACGCTCTCCGTTGGCACCCTGTATATGACAAATTGTGCAATCACACTTATCATCAATACCAGCACTCGATAGTCAAAAAATGACCTTTTCTCACATGCCTGACTTTCTGGAATCCGTCAAATATTTTTCGAGCTATCTAATTTGAAAACGCACTTAATTTTTAGGTGTTGCAGTTCAATTGTCAAGCAGTTTACTTAGCTGGGCATTGATAACGCACATATTCAGAGCTCTCATATATTTTTCACATCTTCGACACATTGAGTCAGTTTGACATTTATCGGTACAACAGGTCCTCGCAGTCTGCTTGGCGAATGGCGAAGACATTTTAAGCACTTGTAAGTTGTAATAAACAGCATACCTATTGCTAATAACTTGCAAGAAGCAAAGCAGCTTAATTGCAGTTTGCAAAACTATAAGAAGGAATTCCGCCCTTCTCCCTACGTCAGTCTTTTGCATTTACGAAATAATGGATCTTGCGCGCGAAATAAATTTGTCTATAAATCCAGATCGCGTGGATAAGACGTCCCACATTTTTTTTTACGATTCAACGTTTACGCCACGCAGAGCGCCACGAATAAAAACTTTTGACTACATAATCCCGATGGTAATCACCACGCTTTATTAGTTAATTAACATCGCCTTATACCCACTATTGCCAATAAAACCATTGAAATGTTAACTAATTAATAGAAAGCTTTGATCCGAGTCTCATTTTCCCATAACATTTCAAATAGCTTTTGACAAAGCAACAACGAAAGCCGAGTTTACACCCATTAAAAACGTCTAATGAAAAAACAGATGAAAAGGCGACAATTTTATAATTAATTAATTGATTAATTATTTATAAGCTGATGTGCACACGCAACTTGATTCATTTAAGTATATAGGTAGTCGTGTCTGCCTATAGGCCAAACTTGTAAAAATCAGTTCCCAAGAGCAGAGGAAAGAGTTGAGCGGCCGCGCAGAGAGGATGTTATCGAGAGCAAGAGAAACCGGGCGATTATAGAATGAGTTTTACCTATTTACTTATCAAACTGAATAATTTATACCATTAAAGCGAAAGATTAAATTCCGAACTGTCCCTGCTTCGTATCAAATCATATCTTAGCGCAGCGCCGTGGTGCTATAAGAGAGAGGAGGGAACCAGTCTGCGACCGTGTTTCTCCGCCGGCATGGCATTTCTTGATTCCAAAGTATAAATAAGTACTGGGCATAAAAAAGTGTAAAGATATTTTATTTAGATGGGAGATAAATATGCGGAGCCCCACGGTCCCGAATACTGTGCGCTTATCAATTTATGCTAATCAAGGTGACCGACACGCAAGTTTGCATTTTTTTTTCTATTTTACTCATTTCGCGACTCGTACGCATTTTTCTAGAAGCTATACCTAAATTCCAAAATTTACATGGAGAATTCCTCAGATCGTCATAAACTTCACACCAAAGTGTCGCGCATCAAATTAGTTGAAATGTCGAGAAACCTGATGATGGGGCATACATTAGTGAAACATCAATATGTAGCCTGGGTACATGCAATTCTCTGATCTCCCAGAGATTCGGTGTCGTCATGAATATTCAGCGAAGAGAGAGGTAGAATCCAAGTTTCAATAAATCAGGAGCTATATCGAGTGCAAATATTCGTGACTAGCTATCGCTAATGCACCCGATCAAAAGCTCTTCACCCGTGTTTCGTCCCGATCGGCAGCACAGCTGATGGTAAATTGTCGTAACAGAGATAAGGATTCTTTTTGATCATACGTAAATGCTGGTCTTCATTTATCGCTTCTTGGCCGCCATCAAGATGGAATAACGTCAGTCTCATTTCAGGTCGATACTTACTTACTTTTTGGACAGCTTCAGTCTTAGAAACTTATGCCACTACCAGAACTATAAGGGTATTTATAGTATCAGACAGCACTTGACTTGGATTATCAGTTCTATCATAGACTTCGTCCTCATCATAGAGCCTCCCTGTTTAAGTCATCGTTTCGGTTCGTGAAACTGTGACAGCCAAGTTGTCTGCCAAGTTGCTCAAGTTCGGCATTTGTGATGACGCACGAAGATTGAACCACTTTCGACAATGAAAGGATGCATTGCTTGAAGCTAAGCCTGGAACCCATCAGTGATTACCGAGTTCAAGTACTATAAGAGGCAAAAAGATAGAATAATCAATCAAACGTGGTAGTTGATGCCCATCTGCATTTTCCACTTTTGGATCTCCATCATGAAAAGGTCGTCTCGAAATTATCCAAAGTCCTGTGATCTTTGATGTACCACTTTGGATGAAATGCAAATTAAAAGAAATTTGAATTCATCATTTCAGATGATTCTTTCTAGATGAAGATCCAGAGTGACAAAGTAAATATGCTTCTTTATTTATGTGTGATTTGTGCTGAGGTCATTGAGAAAGGCTCAAATGGTTATTCACCAGATTATCGCTCTTACATATGGGGGCAATAAATGAACTACTATATTATCTTGAAGCAAGCGCCCATTGTGAACTCGAACCAATGCTTTAGCTGCACCGAGCCATATTGCTCAAAATGTTTTATTCGCATTTCAGAAAACGTACACCAGATAAGACAACACTCGGGATTATAAGTTACCGTGTTCCATAATGCACATGTGAAAGTCAGTCACACCCTATCACCTAGCCTGAACTAAGAATCGCAAAAGGCAAAACCAGTATCGTTACACACCCACCTAGAGCACAACATGTATGATCCGCATAGATAGAAGAAGCCAGGCGGCGACAAGAAACGAACTTGCCGGCTTAAAAATGGCTTTGACTAATCTTTCGAAAAACTAACAGCTTCCCAGTTTTTCGACAGTACACTGATGAATACCGAATGATGGATAGAGACGACGAGGATCTAAACTCGAGGTAAATGAGCCCTCCACCAGAGGCAAGACCGCTCGCTCCTTTCGGAAATGTACCATGAGGCACAGCCAGTTAGTGTAGTAGTAGAGCGGAGAGCCACTCAATATGCAGTCCACACGACTAATTCCAAGCGCCCCCGCTGCGTAACCGGCGCTAGTGTCGACAAGATTAATAGCAGCTTTTGATACAACACTCTGTGCTTTATGACATTTCCCGTGCTCTGTCAGCACCACATTTATCAGGTGGGCTGTCCGCGTGATGGTCCATCGGTCGCACTAATGAGCTGCCGCAAAAAAACCGTTGTTGTAACACGCGGAAAGATAACCGTTCTTGAAAGCCCTAATGTCCGCACGTCCCGGTTCTAGAGAAAGCGGTTACCGTCAAGGGGTCGGGAGAGTTTCCATTATTATTTTAATTATTAATTACCGCCTCAGTTTTCGGAGCTCTGGGGACGATGTGCAAAAGCAAAATCCATGCGTTTCTCCACATCTACTCATACTTATCAACTAATCATGACTGTATTCTATCTTATTTTGTTCGAGGTAATAAAGATAACACTGTTTCCTTTCTTAGCAAAAAATGTTGAAAAAGAGATTCTGTTACATCTTTTTACTGATTGTTTTCTTAATTTCGTTAACTTCTGCGTCGCTTTTCGCAGCTGTATACTATCCTTACCTGTCTACTACTGCCCTAATCATATCGTGTTATCACATGCATAATATAGGCTGTCTGATTTCTACATGATTCTAGTGGGCTGCGATTTAGGCCGCGATCGGCTGATGGCGACCAGAAACACAGCCCACTAGAATCATGTCGAAATCAGACAGCCTATACCTACAAATTCGTAATGAAAAAAAGTAAAAAAAGTAACGTACGTCGAAAAATTACTAAATTGAGCTGAACGTCGCTGCTGCAAACATAATAATTTGACTTTGCTTAGGCCAGGCATACCTTTTCCAGGTTACAGGCTGCCTAAATTATGCTATTCGGGGTGAAACATGCTTGACGGCATGCACGTTTCGGAATGAGGAACGTACCTGCCTAATATACTAACGGATAGTAACATTTTTAAGAATGAGTTTCTTATTTGCAAGTACTGGATGATGATTCAATACTTTTTGATGCAGCTTCCGATGTTTTCATAGGCTCTTGAAAATTGCTGTGCTGCTGCCCTCGCTCTTGATGCCAGCCACCGCGGAACAGCTTTGAGCTCTGGTTTTAACTGTATTAAAAAAATTATAATCATTTCTGGCTGTTCGCGATTTCAAAAATCACGACTTAACTGGCGAAGCTATAGTTTGTAAGTTTTCACGTCATTTCTGTTCTGTCGCTTCTGTCAGATAACCAGTGAAAATTGCGCGAATTGTCAAAATACTGGTATGGGTGATCGAGTTTTTCAAGAAAATGAACTTTTGATTAATAACGATCAATATATAATTTACCCAAATACCACAAATGCGACCGTTATACAAGGCACGATGACAGGTGACAGAAAAACTACAATCCTCCATCTTGTTCACAGCGCCCCCATCAGTAGTTAATCGCGAATATTTCTAATTCACATAAAGACAGGAAGATGCGCCTACCGTATAAGTAGGATTACCATGGTAATGGGAAGAATCTGTCAATGAATCAGATTGGCGTATTTGGCAAGTTACGTTTGCCCTATCCTAACTAACGTCTCTGATTTGAAGTTGTCAAGCAAATTTTCTTCAGCAACTCCACCAAAATCGTAGTAGTAGCCTCTGCTTCGTTGTATACATGCCAACTTGTTAACTTCTTGTATAAGGTGCTGCCTGTGTATGTACTAATATCGTCTCGAGCAGTTTCTTATGATAATGATTCCTAGGTATAATTTATTTATTATTTCTTGTTACGGTATATTTAATAGTGAGTTAATTTTTTTTCCGGTGGTATTCATACAGGTATGTCACCGTGATGAATAAGTCTTTGTTTCCAAGCCTATACTTATAGAAATCATGCTGTTATAAACATCTAGTTCACACCTTTCCCTGTCATCAATCATGCACAGTTCTCTACTAGCACCCTATAATTGAACATTGTCATACTTGCTTGCTTTATACAGCAGTACAGGTTTCACACTACTATAAGCGTAAATATTCCAAGATGAGATATTCCAAAAATATCACCAGCCCAGTCAGTAATCATAATTACATTTTAGTAGGAACTGATATCATGGATGTCCGGTGATCCTTATTCTTATCTTATACGAATGTCTGTTCAACATTTTTCGAAAATTTGTGATGAAAAATTGTCTCAGATTTGATACGCACAGTTCAATATTTCGTCTGAAAAAATATCTCAAAAAAAAAGTGAATTGAGGTCCACTATGAATTTTTAGAGATCAGAGATTATCTTTCCAAGAGATAGCAAGCCATGATCTTTTTGTTATAGGTAACAAGATTGGCAAAAGTGATGAGTCAGAATATCGTATCCCCAGGACACTACCCCTGACTCTTTAGAATATTCTCAATGTGTCAGCAAGATATCCTTACTTTTGAAATTGTATTATTGTCTACTTTTTCAGGGCTACACTTCAACTCCAACTTGCAACCCGTGCAACGGCCAAAGTAGAGTCGCGTGATCCCGTGATCTGATTTTTACCTTGTCTGAATGAATTTGAATTTGTTTAATTACATCTAATGTAATTATTTTGTGTGTATTTCAATAATTTTGTGTGAAATTTGCTTACCACTTGACTCACTTGACTGTAATTTTTGTGCGTCTAATAGTGCTATTCTGTAAAAAATAACATTCCATGAATGCTCTGTTATTTAAAAACTCGTGTTGGCCATTGGCTGTTGTCTAGGTAATAACAGCGTATTCGATTGGCCTATGTGCACTTGTTTGTTGTTGTGTCACGTCATGATTTTCATGTCACTGTCATTGTCCTCCGTCTTTTGTGACTCTGTATATTTTTTCATGTCATTTTTGATACTCGCTGATGTTTTTGTCAGATATTTATTAAAGGTATTTTTCAGGATCCTACTAATAGTCTAGGAGCTAGCGACGGATTTTTCATATCATTTCAACAAAGCTACAATGTTAATTTTAACATCCCCCTACATCTCCTGATGACCAGAACGAACCTGGCTGGTAGCCGGGGCCTTTGGCCGTTAGAGCTCTTCAAAGAAAAAAGAAACAAATTGTACGTGTCCTTTATATTGGGCTATTTTGCGACGTCAAACGATTACCCTGATAGCTCGATCAAATAAGTGCAAGCGGAATGTCCGCAGCAGCTAGGATGGGCGCGAGGTTCAGCGAGCCATGTCCCAAACGGGCCCGGGTTCGGGACCCACCAAATTCGTTTTTTTTCTAATGAAAATCGTTCCTTTTTATTTTTAAAGCAATTTAAATTCAAAATACTGATTCCTTACTGGATTCTTGACTTTTTTCCAATAATTCAGTAACGCCTTTTTGAATCTTTCTTGTTACTTTTCACACGGACTAGGTACTTAACAAGCGAACGCTATACTGAATTATCGGAAAAAAGTCAAGAATCCAGTAAGGAATCAGTGTTTTGAATTTAGATTGCTTTAAAAATAAAAAACGACGATTTACTTCCGAAAAAAAAATCGGACTTGGTGGGTCTCGAACCTGGGCCCGTTTTAGACATGGTTAGTTGGACCTCGCGCCCATCCTAGCTGCTGCGAATATTTCGCTTGCACTTGTTTAATCAATATATCAGGGTAATCGTTTGACGTCTCAAAACAGCCCGTTATAACGGACACATACAATTTATTTTTTCCTTTAAAGAGCTATAACGTCCAAAGGCCTCGGCTACCAGCCGGGAAGGTTCGTTCTGGTCATCAAGAGGTGAAGGGGGCTGTTTAAATCAACATTGTAGCTTCGTTGAAATGATATGAAAAATCCGTCGCTAGCTCCCCGTCTATAACATCGTTTTGGGTTTTTGTAGGTACCTATTGATGTATTTTGTCATTGCTGGTTTTATTATGCCTTGTTGATTTTATTATTATGCACTATTTACTGATGTTTATACATTTGTCTGCATCAGTGAGTCGCTTGTTCTTTTGTCGAGTCTTCTTCTTTGGGCTCAACTCAGGGGTTTGTTTGGCGAATTCTTCCACTTGGTGCCTATTTCGAATCCTTCACTCTCCTTTTTTGTTGACTGACAGTTTGACATTGACATTGACATTTTGCTGTTGTGTTTCAATTGTTCTTGTTCATTTTGTCCATGTTGTGTCTTTTGCTTATTCTGTCAGTCCTGCTTCAGGTGTTTGTGAAAAGAACCATAAAATACTTGTTTTGCACTTATTTTGCTTTGAGCAACATGCAACTTTGTGACATGAGCGTGTTTCATTGAACTCCACCTTCTTCCCCCTCGGGTCGTTTCCCCCATGAACAAAAGCGGGCACAACCTTGAAGGGTTGAGATGATCGCCGACAGGCCAAACAAATAAAATATCACGAGGAGGGGGGCGGGCGTACCATCACAGGCTCTTCTCTAATAAATTAGAAGACTTACTCGACTTACCCCTTGTTTAGCTCACTCTGCACAAATGATGAAAGTTTCACATTTTTTATTGTTCGTTTTTTTGAACTCATGTTGAATCTCTATGATTTATAATGAGATATTTCTTTGAGTTGAAGTAGAAATTTTCACAAGAACAAAAGTTTATTTGTCACCAGGTACACAAAAGTAGCATCGATATAATATACAATCATTCTGTTACATGTGGTGAACTTATTCCATCCATTTCAAGTTATCCTAGTACTTCAAGCCTGTTGTAGTACAGGATAAATTATCATTGTGTATACTTATTAAACTAGTTTCCTCTCAACCCCAGTATTACAACGGGTTCCAACTTGAGGTTGAATCCCATTTACCAGTTGAAAGCAAATTTGAGCACTCTCACTGGCTTAGTGATTCGTCAACCTCCGGTTAAAATCCAAGCAGCGCCGGCGGTCAACCAAAGATTGTAATACGGGGCCTAAGTGACACCTTGACGAAATGTCTATTTCTATAGAGAAAATAAACAGCTCGTCTACATCTAAAAAGATAAAGATTCTCTTTCCATTTTATACTGTGAAATGTGCATATAATTTTACCCCATCAATATGAAAACCGATTTCGAATCATACTTTACCCAAAAAATCTCTGAATAAAATTTAAAAAAAATTTGACCAAAAGCTGTTCAAAGAGAGGTTGAACTTTGACATATTTTTGACATCGTGTTTGCATTCAGCACCTCAAATTTGATTGAAAAAGTGAAGTGAAAGTGAAGATTGGTACGACGAAATTACACTTTGATGGTTGAACTTACTTCTTGAGACCACTAACTTGGTCATCTAGCCACTCAGTCCGAGACTCAGTCCTTCAGTCAGTATGATTGAAGTTCGTTCACGATAAATCCAGCTTTGTGAAGTGAGTGGCAAAAGTACCGAAACTGTCACCACCCAAGATTGCATTTTTACCTTTTTTGCGCGCGGGATCTCATCCACCGCACCCGCAGTTTGAATTAATGGATGTCCACGTGGAAGACGTGCCCGACTTGGCATTATCTGGTGGAAAGCAGGCACCATAAACACACGTACACATACGGCCGAGGGGTTGATTTACGAGGAATATGTCGGTGAGTAATGTCGGGTGGTGCAGGAGCTGATAAGTCCGGGCAAGCCGAAGGACCGAGGCTGATGCTGGCTGGCTCGCTGCATCGGCCCTGGGCAGGAAATGAGACGGTGGCCACGATCAGTTCTACTTATCTCCACACCAGAATATAACCGAACCGCGCGCTTGCTGCTTTCAATTTATTTTAATAAATCTGCGAAATACATCAGCGCATCAGCCAATCCGAGCAAAACGCGATAAAGTGTAGCAGCCAGCCGGCCTAGGAGCGCGTCGTCGTGGTGGTGCCCGCTCTATGGGTGTATGTATAGAGAGAAGGCAACAGTGCCTGATTAATTCCATCATCCATCGGGATGCGGAAAGACACCGAAAGCCCGTCCATTACACGACAGTGGTGCGGCAATAATTCCAGATCAGATAAATAATTTCGTCCATTGACAGAGCCAAACAATGGGGCAGATTCCGCTGTGCGACACGCTCAGCATATTATACTGGGGGTGGTCGCTGTAAAAGACTGGGAAAGTCGCAGTGGACTCCCATCAACATACCTTGTTCAGACGTTCTTATCTTAAGGTGATAATTAAGATCTTGAGTCTTGACCAAACAAGGAATCAAATTTCTCTCAAAGTAGACACGACAGTTGAAATTTAACAATGACCATCGGCAAAGCAAAACCGCGCTTCACACACAGGTCCGCAGCCTACGCCGACGCCGCCACCGTCCGTTCGACTTAATTGCGAAATTACAAATGCTGCGAACATTCTCGTTCGGCGATAATTTCCTGTAGTCGGTGGGCGAGCAGAATGTTGATTTTGTAAAATCTTGTCATCGTTTCCATCATTAATCAGCGGGAAGAGAGACAGCGGGATATTACATCTCTTGTAGATGCCGGCAACTTCCGCCGACAGATCGTAAACGAAATGGGAACGAATCTGCATATTTATACAAAATCATAAAGCACTGATATGACGGTGATGGTGCGTTCGTTCGTTTCGCTCTTCTCGTTGTTGTATATTCCTGCTCTATGCCGCCTCATGCTTGTGTGTGTGTGTGCTCTCCAGGCTGTGCACAGGGGATGTGGCACAGACGACCGCTTCGGTAACAAATGGACTTCGATTATATTTACTTCGAGACTGGGATTATTTCCACACCGGAAAAGCCAGAAGCCCGTTCTGCAGCGTGTAATGTGAAAAGCGACGACTTTATCATTCAATTGCCGACGCCGTTGCGCGCATCTAGATCTTCCGGTGCAAGGCCCGATGCCGATGATTTGCATGACTGTTCATTCGTTTGAATTTCAGTTTTGGGTGATGAAATGCTCACCTGAATTTTCATGTGGCTCAACAAGAGCTTCCTGGATCAGAGGTTTCCAGAGGTTTTTCAAATAATATTGTGTCGTCACTGCTTCAGAGGACAAGACAATGTTCAAGACAGATTGTTCTCTTCTTTTTCTTGTCCAAAGTCAAAGTGTGGTAGTTTGAGTTTCTCATGATATGGTTCAGTGACAGACTCATCAGTACCCACCTAATTGAGTTTGTGTCCCATGCTCTTAGGGCTCGTTGCAAGCGATTTGGCCTTTCAGTCCGACCTGGAATGGGCGACTAGCCTTGGGTTGCGCCTCATGTTGCACCAGTGCTGTGTTAGTTGAACGCACTGTTAGTGAAATTTCAGTACCTGTTAGTTGACGCCAGAAAACAAAGTTTCACTAAACAGAACGAAGGAATGTTTTATTTTCTAGAAGTTTCACGAATTTCTCGTGGTCAAGCAACTAGAACATTGCTCAGAACAAAATCAATTTAACAGTGTGTTGAATCTCTGGTGGAACCCGGGGTAGGACTAGGTGCTAAACTGCTCGTTAAAAGTTGAGCATAGACTTTCGGTCTATTGAAATAATTTTTTTGAACATAGCGGTAATACTCAATAAAGACGAAGAGTATTTTGATAACTCAAGAGATTTTGATGCAATTGGTTTGACGGAAACATGGATTGAGGAGAAGGCGGCATAAATTTGAAAAAGAGATGGCCAAATGAGTACATATGGAGACAGCAGTTCGCAAAGAGAGATAAAAAGGTGGTAAGAGCTAAGGGAGCAAAATTAACAAGAGTAAAGAAAAGCTTAGATTGGACGGGATTTAATGGAAAATCAATTTATGCTCAAGGAATCCAAGAAAGACAACTGCAAGTAGAGGGTGAAACATTTAGAATAATCACAGTATACAATGGAATGGGCATGAGTGAATGCATAGACAAGCTAGAAGAATGCGTGAAAGAAGATAAGATGAAAAATGTAGTAATTGGAGGAGATTTTAATGCAAGGACAGCAAACAAAGCGGAATTGATCCATAATGGGGAAGACCGAAGAGGCAGAAAGTCTAAAGACAAAGAGATCAACGAGGAAGAAGAATATTTTTGGAGATGGTTGAAGACAGAGCCTGGCAGATATTGAGTAGAAACATGGAAGATGATGAGAACGGAGAATATACGTACATTGGAGTTAATGGACAGTCGGTCATAGATTATGGAATAGTAAACGTGGAAGCAATGAAGAGGGTTAAGAGGTTTAATATTGAAAATAGAGTGGGATTAGATCTTCAGCCAATACGCATAACGCTAAATTGTTCACGGTAAAATGAAAGAAAAACAAGGGTATACCGACAAACACAATTGAAATATGGTCAGAAAAAAACATAGAAAAGTATAGGAAACAATCAAGACATATCGAACTATGGCAAGGAGGAAGAACGGAATTTTATTGAAGAGAAATAAGCGCAACATTTGATGGAGCGGTTGTAAAAGAAAATAAACAGATCAAGGAATGGAATGTTGGTAGAAATAAATGGTGGGACGGAGAATGTTTGGTGAAGAAAAGAGAAGTTAGAAAAGTTCTGAGAGAATGGAAATGAGGAAAAGTAAAGTGGTGTACCTACAAGAACTGAAAGAATACAGACAAACATGTAAGGTGAAAAAAATAGAGAGCGAAAGAAAGTAAGAGGTACAGTTGGGAAAATCAAGACGGAAACAGAAGCATGGACATTTATGAGCAAAGAGGAGAATGAAAACTGGGATCAGCGATAATATAAAAATGGATGAATGAAAGGGATACTTCATGAAATTGTTGAAAGGTACCGAAAACATTATTGTTATTATTAAATGCCTTTATTAAAATATATTCCATGTAGAGCGAAGTTCAGGTGGGCAGGACTTGACCTTGCTCTCTGCTCTTCCACTTAGCTCTACATAGGAACCTAAAAATAAACAATAAATATAATCCACAAAAAAAAATTTCAAGCGTGATAATAATACAGCAAATGAAATGGTTATGTGTAGTATTCACAGGTAAAAAATGCACAAAGAGAAACAGGTCTAAAAATTTCAGAGTGCAAAACACTGACTCTCAAATAGCACATCAAACCACTCCACCACTTCAACCACTCCTGCTTCTGTATATACATATAACGTATGGCCCGAAAGTTTTGGGAATTTTTTTGAAAGCTAATAACTTTTTTTGGATAGTTTTAATTTTGTAGCTTGATATTGCAAAAACTAGCATCATCTGTAACAATATCAAATTCATATTTAACATATTGAAGATGGACCATTATCTTTGATGGCTCTCAGTTTTCTTCTGCCATGTTCGATCATTCTCTGGACAACAGCAGGATTAATTTCTCTGAGCTCCTGCCTCCCAATGTACCGCAAGCTCGACCAACATAAGATTTTTGGTAAGTAATAAGCAGAATAGTATACGACAAGGGATGGGAAGCTGCAAATGAAGAGCAATTATGGCGTCGCATTTTTCAATAACATTAGAGAATTTCACATTTGAGAAATTGATACAGAAAATCATGGAACATGGCAGAAGAAAATTGAGACCCATCGAAGATAATGGTCCATTATCAATATGTTGAATATGAATTTGTTATTTTTATATATGATGTTAATTTTTGCATTATCAAGTTAAACAATAAAGACCATTCAGAAAAAGTTATTAGCTTTGAACAATTTCCCAAAACTTTCGGACCATACGTTACTGCCTTCTCTAAACTCGACCTGTAAGTGGGCTTAGGCCTGTTGGTCGTTTTAATCACTAATAATAATAATTGAATAAAGCATCACGAAAAGATTTTGCAGAGTGAAAAACGGAATAAAGGTGGAAATATTTGTTGAACGTCCGGTGAGAAGTATACGTAAATGAGCCCTCAAACAGTGTCGTACGGTGGATCGGTGCCGTAAGAAGCCCTTTTGACCTGACATCAATGTTGTGAACATCGGTCCGAAAGCTGAGTTTGTCTAGCAGATACTTTGGTTTGGACGTGTCGATAATTTTTTTCAGGAAGCAAGCGAACTGCAAAGTCATCCTCCTCTCCATATTGAGCCATCTCAACTCTTTCAGCCTAAAAGACACCCTATCATACTTTCGCGTGCCGTAAATAAGTCTAATACAGGAATTTTGGAATTCCTGGAATTCCAGGAATTCACATCCACATTCGCCGGATCAAAGGAGTAGTACATCTGTGTATCATCCGCATATTGATGAAGTTAGCAATCATGACAGTAAGTACTGAGAATAGCGGTGTATAGTGCGAACAGGAGTGGACCCAGAATCGATCCCTGAGGAACACCTCGATTGACAATCAGTGGTTCCGAGCATCGATCACCAGTCTCCACGATCTGCACTCGGTCCATCAGGTAACACTTGAGAAGTGTGACAGCATTCTTACTCAAGCCCAGGAATGGAGTATCGCAAATACAATTCTGTGATTGATCGAATCAAATGCTTTGGAATAATCCAATAGAATTAGGAGACTTAGCCTGCCTTCGTCAGTTGCCCGTAGGATGTCATCTGTGATTTTTAATAGCGCAGTGGTACAGCTGTGATCAGGCCTGAAGCCAGACTGGTGAGATGGGAACAAGTGGAATGTATTCAAGTAGTCAGAAAGCTGGGAATTTAGACTTGACTCTAGAAATTTTGACAACGTTGGGAGAATGCTTATTGGGCACAGATCCTTCAGGTCCTGGACTGGATTTGACTTTGCAACAGGAATGACGTAAGCTGTTTTCCAAGCAGTGGGAAAGTAGCTTTTCAAAATACACTCGTTCAAGATGTGTATTACATAATCAGCAATAATTGGGAAACTAAGCTGTAATACATAAAGATTTATGCCGTCCTACCCCACCGCATTCATGAACCGACAACGGATAGAGCCAGAAATCCAGAACACAGAAATGAAGAAACCAGTGAGCAAGAAGTTCGAATTCAAGTGGAAAGACAAAAGAGAAAAAAAGCGACAGGTTCTGATGGTATTAGAAGTGAAGCCTGGATTTACGCTACGGAAAAAATAATAAACAAGATATGGAAGGGAGGAGGAATACCAAGGAAGTGGAGAGAAGGAATTATTTGGCCATAATTCGAAGAAGGGAGACCAAGACAAGGTGGAAAATTACAGGGTAATACGCTGCTTAACACTGGCTATAAAATATACGCAATGGTACTTGAACATCGACTAAAATAAGAAATCGAGAATAAACATTTGCTGCCGGATGTACAAGCAGGCCTTACCGTGGGTTCCACCAAAATATTCAGGAAGGGACAGGACGGAGGCATTGCGGTTGGAAAAACGAAGATCTGGATTTGATATAAATGGATTCTCGGCCTAAACGTACATTTTTTCGCCCTCATACATAGTTTTGGAAAAGACGAAAACAGATTTACTTAGAGTAACTGCGGGGAAGAGAGCCATGAAATTTGAAGAGAACATCATAATGAAGAGCGAAAATAACATTCTTGAAGAAATGCAGAAAGAGGTTTGGAAGATCAAGGGAGCTTCAAGGTGGACAAGCGAAAGAAAACGTTATTTAGAAAGAACCGGAGCGAGCGAGATGTGGGTGGGAATAAGAAGACGGAAAGGACAGAACGTAGCAGAAGAGGTGGAAAAAAAAGACAGAGACGAGCAAAAGCAGCTGCAAAGAAACAGAATAGAAGACACCCAGGTACAATAAACTGTACAAAAAATTGGTAACAAGAGAACTGCCAAGAGATATAAGTAACCCGAACTTGAAGGATGGAATAATGCGATTGGCAATGTTTCGGTGCGGCAATGAAGTATGGACGAGCAGCTACTGGAAGAATGCCGAGGATAGAGTGTGTCGGGTGTGTGGAGGAGGGGAGGAGACGTTGAAGCATTTGAGACGATCATGTCAGCAGTCGTTGATGGAGGACAGAAGTCTAAGACAATTATTGTTGATGGGAGAAGACGGGAAGGGTTTGAAATGGATAGCGAGGGTTGACAAGGAATAGAAGAAGTGCAGGACCGATAATGACAAAAAAAAAACAGAAATAAATCATCAAAGTTTGAACGATGGCCGGCGACAAATGTTTGGGTAGGTTATTCCCGTCGAAGAGTCATAGTATGGGTAGGTGCTACTCATAGAACTCATTAGTTACTCAACTGTGCAAACAGTAACTCAACTGTGCAAACAGTAACAGGATAAAACAGTTCAGTAACAGTAGACAACAGTGTATGGATTATGAATGCGAATGGCCGCGCGGTTCGTTCTTATATATTATGGATGTTTTATGGGAGGGAAACGGACAGAGGTCCGGCGACTGTGTGTATATATGTGTGTGTCAGGCTTCTACCCCTCCCCACACTTCAGGCAACCTAGCCGGAGAACTGAGCATCAGCAGCAGCAAGAGCAAAGCAAAAGGCGTATACATAACGCATTCCGCGCACGGCCGCGCTAAAATTCATTTCCTGGCGGACGGCATGTCTTCAGCCGCAACACAGCACTTGATCAGGAAACGAACCCGGACTCTGAATGGAAAACAAAGCATCGCGACTACTTATCGGCGCCGCTGCATGCATCGAATTATCCTCTAGTGCGCTACATTAATATTACCGATTCCACCCCTGGGCTGCTCCGATAACGCCATCATGCAGTAGTTGGTTTAGTGGTGGTGCCGTGGAGACTTTCATGTTGTTTCAATGTGCATAGTTTTGGTGCAATCAAATCCGATCACGGCTTCGATTTGACAAATTTGAAGGGACCGCGGTATAGAGGATCAGAGATCTGGTGTGTAGATAGCCGTCCTCCGAAGTTTACCTACACAAGTTTTGCAAGAATTAGGTAGATACAACGGTGACTTACGTATACCTATTTATAGGTACGTATAATTATTAGGTTACTATTATGTTAAGAAGTAGAAGTTTGTTGGCGTTAGTCGCGATTTTCAGAATACAAACTCCATGTCCATGGAGTCAGTTATGACGAGAAGAGGGCGATTAGAGCGATGCTGGGACTTTCCGATGCTGCTCTTTATGGAGGCCTCATTTGGCTTGACTTTGTCGGCGATTTAATTATAAGCTCAAGTTAGCAAGAGGCTGTTTATTACAACAAATTTCTAAAACTCGGTTGTGATTTCTTGACGAGTTGACGACTGCCTGATAGAGCTCCAAATGGACTGTTCGATATCCCACTAATGTTGATGGTAGCCGCACGGTCATAGCATACCGTCATCGACTTAGTGATAGACTAGCAGTGCTTTGACAAAATCCAGGAAAATGCTAAAAATCTTATTCTTGTTCTTGGGAAAGTTGGATGATGATGCAGAGAAAAGGTTCCGACACGATGGTTGCCAAACTGTTCATCCGATCAAGCTGAAAATTGACAGGAAGGTATAATAGTTCCATCCTAGAATGCTCTGGTTAGTCGTTAGTTTTTGATTTTGATCTGTGAAACCAAAATGACACTGTCGAAAAACGACCAGTCAATTTTCTTCGAAGAAATGATGGTGCAATCTTGAACCACAGAAAACTGTTTTAGTAGGGACGGACCACCTCATGTCATGTAAGGTCTCTCAAGGGGGGCCTCTGACAGCTTGACTGTTTGACCAATATCTTAATATTGACATTGACAGGCGAACATGGGGTCCGAAACAAAATCGAGTTTCAAGAAACGTGAAAACTGCGGTTGCAGTTTGCGATTTGTGGAGAATGCCCACGTCACAAATCCCCGCGTTTGAATCGGTTTGAATTACTTATTCCAAGGTTTTGCAAGAAGAATATTCACTAATTTGTCAGTTTCTTCTCGAATTCTCTTATTCATGGACATACAACGAATTTATGAGTTGAATTTCAAATCTGTCACTCGCTGAACATCCATATTAAGTAACGAGCAGTTTATTTTATATTTATATCATAAATACAAGGAAAGGAAAAGAAAAACATGCTTAAGAAAAGAAAAAATCTCGTCCAAATTATCAATCAGTGGTCATCAGTGCCTACGACGCTGATAGCGTTTCCACGCTGGATCGTAAGGCTGATTTGCTGCATTACAAAAGAGCTTGATTTATGGGATGGTGACTCTTCTGACAGCAACTTTTTAATGTCGTTGAAAATTGCTTTTCTGTCAGGGCTCCAAGGTCCAAAAGTTTCAACAGCAATACCAGCGAACTCGTGGTCCTTCTTGATTTTGGCGTACTTCTTGTGCTTCAGTTGTTCTGCTGACTGTGCAGCGTAACCAGCGTTTAAACATTTTCCATGTACGTGTGTTGGGGCAACCGTGTCAACACAGGTGACATCCCACACCAATGCTCTGCCTCTCTTCCATGGAATTAGGGACATTCCATCTGGACGCTTCCCGTCGTCTCGGAACAGATCATTGGGTTCCAAAAGACATGGAATTTTCACCGATGCCAGAGTTTGTTTCAAGAGACTGTTCAGAGCATTGTGCCGGTAAAGTCTTCCCGCGCTTCGCTGACAAGACAGACCATGATGTCCAAACTTGTCCACCGTGGCTCCACACACGCATGTATGCGGTTAGCAGATTTCAATGCGGTTTCTCAAGGCTATTGCTATTTGAAGACTTTGCTTGTCTATTAGTGTTCCGAGATTGGAAGATGGTAAAGCATTCAACCATGCGCCAGATTCAGGTTGAGCAACTGCAAGCAGAATGGCTTTGTCGGGTCCATCGTTGGCAGTGGATAGTAAGGTATTGTAGATGTTTCTTGCCGTAACCATATCCCAGCTCTTTTGAGAGGATGGGTTATTAGGTGTTCATGACCCCGGGTTTGCCATGTTCCATTTATGAACTGCCTTTGAATAACATTCAACCTCAAAATCTCTCAGAGATGGATTGATAATTGTACCAATGAGAGTTGAACTGCTATTTACTGAAGCAAGGAAAGCAGGAAGGGCTACCTCTTTCATCGATCGAATGCCCAAGCCACCCAAGTTCACAGGTAGGGATAACTGTCGCCAACCGTTGGAAGAAATTCTGATGTTTAACATTTTTTCCAGTGTAATTTTCAATAAATTGTCGAAAGGTTCACATAAATTTTCAAAATTGTAAAAAGGACAGCTTCGTGAGAAATAATCCAATTTAGGAGACCAGTAGCAGTTTTTCAATAGAAAGAAAGCCATATGAGGATTCAGAGAATGAAGATTCTCCGTTAAAATTGAGATTTTTTTCAAGAGATTGGTAGCAACACCTGAGAAAGAGTTTTCTGTCGAAGATGCACCAAGAAATAAGAGATGATCAGCGGTAGTGATAACTACACCAGGAGACAGCGTAGCGAACTCGTTTATGATTTGAGTTTTGTCAACACCAATCAGATTTTTGCAGAAATATAATTCACATTTGTTGAAGTTCAGTTGAAGACCAATTTTTTCGAAATTTTCAATTATGGAAGACAAATCACATAAAACTGCTTCTTTGGTGCCACACAGTAAACCGTCATCTAAATGCCAAACGTTTAATTCAGATTTGAGATTAGTGATGTAAGATTGGATACACAAACTAAAAACAGCCGGCCCTAAAGGGTCGCCTTGTTGGCAACCAACAACGGAATGTAAATTGACATCTTGATATAAAAGGTTTGTAGAAGAAGAATAACACTGATATACCGTATGTTCGTTAAAATCATGAATTAGGGCAGGCTATGGACGTAAAAACGTATGTCGTGAATTTATCAATAATCACTCAAATTTTATGTCAACATGATGAACCGTCGTCATGGAATACATTTTGGACATACGTTTCGAAGTTCACAACCTGCCCTAATTCATGATTTTAACGAACATACGGTATGTATTGATACATTTCCGGAACCTTTTCTTTAACATCGTGTCCCTTATTTCCACCGTATTGAAGGCGTTCTTAACATCAATTTTTAGAAGGATCTCTGCCGAGGAACTTTTAGAAAGAAGAGTTGTTGCAACATGTACAGCTGCTTCACATCCACTTTTGACACCAAAACCTAGCTGGTGAGGTAAAAAAAACTGTGATAATTTTGGTGCTATTCGAAAGCAACATAATTTTGAAATTAGGCGTCTAAAAGTGCATCCTACAGTTATTGGACGTATCCCTTCATCCTTTTTCTTCAGAGCGCATAAAGATGCTCCATATAAAAAAGGTATGATGAACTCATCAACTTTTCCGGAAAGCATAAAATTACAAAGACGAGTAATTTGGTATAAAAGACGTTTCGCAGCTTCACCAACAGAGTAACCTAAAAGGTCCTTCAAATGCTGAGGGCTAATCCCGTCGAACTCAACAGAAGAACCATTTGGAAAAGACTTCACAGCCTTCAAAACTTGATTGTCGAGATGTTTCTTCTTGAGCTCTTCGATAGTGTGTTGGTCATTGCGAGCAAATTCGTCGTCCGATGACAATATGCGAAGAGCGCCTCGGATATTTCCATCGTTTATTTTACTTTCTGCTGATCTGAATTTTGCAGACTTTGCTTGGTTTTTGTCTTTTTCTTTTTTATGATTTTTGATGGTAGTATTTTCCATCACCAAACTGTAATTTTTAATGTTGTTTTTGATTTTACTTGTTAATGAAGTTCGTTCTGATGTTGACTTATTAGAAACGTGGAGTGTTTTATACGAAAATAAAAATAGATCTTTCCATGAGGCTTCGTTGTTGGAAGAAACACAAGAATCGATTAAAGATGTCAGTTTGTCGGCTACACTGATTCTAGCTCCACGGGGAATCCTCTTCAAGATAGGGCGATTGGTTTCCAACCCCTTCAGTACATCAGAGAAGGGGGATCAAGAACCGACTTCGGAAGGGATAGGTCACCTGAACTATTACCCTTGTGGCATTTTGACATATGAATTTTCAAACCATTTTTACTTTTGAAAGTCTTGGGGATTTCACATAGTTCACACGTTGCAGCCGAAGAGGGAATTTTTGTCAGCACCAGTGGATCATTGTCTTCGAGAAAATCACTGTCCAAGTCTGAGTATTTATACTATGGACGGAAATATCTTCCTAATCTTAACTTGACTGCAGCGTTCCCATTTGACGTTGTTTGCGAAGGAAGTGAAGCACTCGAGCATCGGCGATGCATATGGCTTCCAATATGGATCTGAAGATCCGTTTCATTTTTAAAGTTCATCGAGCAATGATGACAAAACCAGAGCTTTGATGGATAGGTCAGTCATTCTAGAAGTAAAAATAGCGAATAGGAGAAATAAAATATAACAGGCTGCTGTTTGGCGGAAAATACGCGTTAGGGGTATACTTAACTATGGTCAAAAGTTGCCATCTGGCAAGTGGTAGCGTCATCTTCAAAAAGACTAAAAAGAGGTTTTGAGGCAAAACCACGGGGCTTGAATAGATGTGCACGGTTTTTGTTGATTAAGCGTTGATAGGCGAATGGTCCGACGCGTTGATTTTTGCAAGCTGACCGACCGATCTATCGAAGGTTCGAATCCCGCAGCAAACAAGTTATCAATTTTTTTTGCTAAAAAATGCTTTTTAGGGGCTACAACTACTTTTCGTCCAAGTTTTCATCATAGCCTGTGAATTCCTCAAGTTTTAGGTGAATATCATCAAGTTGAAAAATACTACGGTATTTATTGCTAAGCCAAATTCCTTGAGTACCTACTAGTAGGTTTTCTGATGGTGTCCCGTGTGCAAGTTGGAACTAGAGTATAGTGCTTGGTGCCAAATTGTTCCTTAGATAATGCTGAACTAGGACCGCGATGGCGAACATCTGAGACCCACGACTGGGCAGCGGGAGGGGGGATAAAATGTGATGAAGACATAAAAAATGGTTAATCATGAACCGAAAGAGGTACAGTTATGAAAGTTACTATACGTATTCGCCATTTTACGCTAATGAAGGTTTAGCAAACCGATTTCATAAATATCAATCATTCTCAGAGATATTTCCAAAAATATAATTTTTTTTGTAAACATTCTATTGTTAAAAAAATTAAAGAATTTTGAGGATGGAAAGATGGAACTTGATCTTTTGACAATTAGTGATGTTAGAAATATAGTCGTGATTGGTGAAAATTCCTCGGCCTACTATTTTAGGAAACAAGACCTTCAACTGTTTTCACCAGTTTGACCGCCATCTTGGATTTGTTTTTGGTGCAGTAGTCGCAAAAATGACAGGGGACTCTGAGTATGGTAGCGTTAAATCATTTCAATACAAGAAGTTACTTCCCAGAGGGGGTTAGTTGCTTCTTTGGCGAGAAAAATTGTCATTTTGTTATCTCCGGCTCCTGCACGAATCCAGCGCCAATGATGGCTGATTTGGAGCTGGAAGCAGCACAATACGTTTTGTACCATAAAACTTGATAGTTTGTGAAGTCAACTACCACAATTTATGATCATGAATCGAATGGTTCATTGTTGGTGATTGGGTGAAGCAACGTGTGCTCGTTTTTGGAAAAATGCATAAAAACTGAGTTTTTAGTGGACATAACAAAGCTCTGGAGAAAGACCTGCGGCCAAGATTGGCGGCGAAAGTCATGTTACTAGTTGAAGTGAGGATGCTCTATAACAAGGAGCTGGTTTCAATCGTGTAGGTTTCTTTAAAATCTCTAGGAAGGTCGAAAAAGATGTTTTTTCATAATAATATTTTCAAGTACAATCCCTTCCAAAAGTCTGTAAGTCTGTGAAAAACCACCATCACAAATCTTTCAGCTCCGTGAACTTAGGTGATTTCAAGTAAACCGACCAAATGAATTGTTCCAGTCTTGCAAATGTACCGTGGTCGAAAGAGTTAGTCCCTAGTGAAGAGAGAAAATTTTGGAAGGGACTGTACCTGAAAATATTATCATGAAAAAACATCTTTGTCGACTTCCCTAGAGGTTTTCAAGCGACCTACACGATTCATTATAGCTACTTGTTGTAGAGCATCCTCACTTCATCTAGTTACATGACTTTCGCCGCCAATCTTGGCCGCAGGTATCCCTCCAGAGCTTTGTCATGTCCACTAAAAACACAGTTCTCATGCATTTTCTGCCAAAAATGAGCACACTTTGTTTCAACCAATCACCAACAATAAACCATTTGATTTATGATCATGAATTTTGGTAGTTGACTTCACAAACTATCAAGTTTTATGGTACAAAACGTATTGCACCGCTTCCAGCTTCAAATCAGCCATCATTGGCACTAGATTCGTACAGCCGCCGGAGATAATAAAATGGCAATTTTTCTCGCCAAAGAAGCAACTAACCCTTTCTGGGAAGTTACTTTTCGTATTGAAATGATCTCACGCTATACCATACTTACAGTTCCCTGTCATTCTTGCGACTAATGCACCAAAGGGAAATCCAAGCTGGCGGCCAAGCTGGTGAAAACAGTTGACGGTCTTATTTCCTAAAAGAGTATGCGGAGGAATTTTCGCCAATCACGACTATATTTCTAACATCACTAATTGTCAAAACATAAATTTTTCTCTTTCCATCCTCAAAATTCTTCGATTTTCAACCAAAAAAATGTTGACAAAAAAAAATAGATTTTTAGAAATATCTCTGGGAATGATTGATATTTATGAAATCGGTTTGCTAAACCTTCATTAGCGTGAAATGGCGGATACGTATGGTAACTTTCATAACTGTACCTCTTTCGGTTTATGGTTTAACATTTTTTATGTCTTCTTCACATTTTACCCCCCCTCCCGCTGCCCAGTCGTGGGTCTCAAATGTTCGCCATCGCGGTCCTAGTTCAGCATGATCTAAGGAACAATTTGGCACTAAGCCTATACTCTAGTTCCAACTTGCACACGGGACACCATCAGAAAACCTACTAGTAGGTACTCAAGGAATTTGGCTTAGCAATAAATACCCCAGTATTTTTCAACTTGATGATATTCACCTAAAACTTGAGAAATTCACAGGCTATGATGAAAACTTGGACGAAAAGTAGTTGTAGCCCCTAAAAAGCATTTTTTAGCAAAAAAAATTGATAACGTTTGCTGCGGGATTCGAACCTTCGATAGATCGGTCGGTCAGCTTGCAAAAATCAACGCGTCGGACCATTCGCCTATCAACGCTTAATCAACAAAAACCGTGCACATCTATTCAAGCCCCGTGGTTTTGCCTCAAAACCTCTTTTTAGTCTTTTTGAAGATGACGCTACCACTTGCCAGATGGCAACTTTTGACCATAGTTAAGTATACCCCAACCGCGTATATTCCGCCAAACAGCAGCCTGTTATATTTTATTTCTTCTATTTTTCCTATAATGAATGTACTAGGAGTAGGAATAGATGAATTGTTCAGGAGCAATGAGCTGTCGTTGTGACTTTGGCTTGACAATTATATAAATAAATATGTAGTTCTTCTGCCTACACTACTTTATAAAGGCGTTGTCTATTTTTTGACCAATATATATTTTGAGCTAGCGCTAGCGCTCATTATCGGGTTTTTTTTTGCTACAAATAAATATATAAATGGTATATTTCCTGTGGAAAATTTATATAAATGATTTTGAACCATCACCTCTGGTAATTTTTTCGGAAAGATTTTCACTAAAAATAATCTGGTGGATACACAACTGACTGATGGAGTTCATATATTGCTCTATTATAGAGAGTTATACCTAACCCTTTACGTCTAACGACGATCTTGTCTTTATGGCTTTTTTTGTAGTGAAAAGATTTTCGGTCCATCCTTGCGCTCTGTTTTGGTTGAGCCATGTGTGAAACAAAAAAATTCAAAGCCATTTGCCCTCGATTTGATGGTATATGGACAAGTGCCTGCAGTGCGTTGTCGAGCATAATGTTTTTTACTGGATGTGGTGCCGTCGATCTTGGAGTCGCGCAGGAGGAGCGTCCGTCATGATCCGATGTGACTGTGATGGTGTAGAACAGAAGAGATGATCCGATAAGGACACTTAAAAGGTATCGTAACAAGACCATGATGTGGCACACACAGCAGGCGCAGCGTCGACAGAAATTCAATTTGAAATCCATGCGAACAAAAAGACCACCGCTGCGATTCAATCACGATTGCCTCTTACCAATTACCCTATCGATGTAATAATATCGGGTTAGAGCCGCCGGTTAGGAGGAGAGGAACGTACCCCAGATGCACGGCGTACTCCAATGACCAATCGCACACCACCTGCCGAGTAATTGATTAATTCACCACAACTTTGGGTTCACAAAAGCCGGTGTGTTGATGTCTTCCAAAGTGTCGATAGTCCCATGCGAGCTCAAGCTGCCAAAACGCATATCGCTCCAGAAGCGTCAAAAGCTGCGAACGCTGTTCTTTGCAGCATCCTTGGCGCAGCTAGCGTAGCCGAGAGCGGAGCTTTCCGGTATAAACAACAAGTCTGTGGCAGATAAGCGCTCCCCCGATACGATCTGCGGGGGGTTTTTAAAAACTCCACCAACTTTAGACTAAGAATCATTAAGATAAAGCCGGCAGATTAATGGAAAACTGTAGCGGAAAATTTCATGGTAAAAATTACACTACTTTATATCATTTTGTGATAAGTTTAAAATATCACTGTGGTGGCTTCCAGGTGTGCCGCGGGCACTACGAGAAAAAATTACGAAAATAATTACATTCTTAAAAAAGCAGAGAGCGCATTAGACGTCGTGGTTCCCGCTAGCACATTTTTATTGTTTCGTTTCCCGGACCCGGAGATGATATTAATGCGATCGTAACTTGCGATTCAAGCGTTATTATAATTACGTGTTCATTAAACAAAAAAAGCGTTTAACGTGATTAGGGGGGTGGGGTGAAGGAGGGCCTCCAGGTATGCATCTCGAAGTATTTGCTTCTCTCTTTACGGTTTGAAAATCCGATAAGACGATTCTATTCTCAGAACGGGGTTGACATTGGTTCAGCTTAACATACCGACAGAATTACAAAATTGTACGTATATACATACGAGGGAGCATTAACATAGAATGGTAATACGCAACGCGGATAGGTCCTTTGCATAGATAATGTATTCGCCGCATTTCTGGTTTGTTTATTGCGGATTGTGAGAAAATTGTCATAATGCATAATTTTATTGAATTGAAATTGAATCACGTATTCAGATTAGGTGCACAAGGGGATTTACCGAACGATTCAATAAAGCTGTTGCTTAAGCTTTGGTTATTCCTTACCGGGCACCTTCTATTTACGAGTTTAACGTATAACGCGGAAATTGGATCTTATACTCTATTGCACTTCTCTTTGTGTGATTGTCTATTTTGATCTTCAATTTCATCTGCTGTTTCGCTCGTCAGTAGGTACCTATCTGAAGTATCCGCATGATTCATCAGTTCTCAGTCTAGAGGTGTACCTACTGATTATGGGTTTGCCGATTATGTATGTACAATTCGATACAAAAACTTAGTCCTCCCTGAGTTATGGAATAGCTCTAGATTGGTACCTCATCTATAAGAGCGGCTCTAGATTGCATCAAAAACTTTAGACCTATCGCTATCTTTATTTACGTCAGCAAAGTGTTTGACATACCTGTTCTGTTATGAACAGAGAATAGCGAGCAGCTTGGGTTTGTGAGTAAGTTAACGGTCACGAATTTCATAGAAAAAAACGCAATCCATGTCTAATTATTTGAGTAACATAGGCAAGCAGATGTTATAAACACCGACTTCTCGGAAACTTTCGACCTTTGATTAAGTTGGATAATCTGGGTTCTCCCCAATCTACAGTTGAATACTTGTTCAGGTTCCATCTGATAGTCAAAAACAGTTTGTGGTGGTTTCCAGTCACAGTTCCAAAAGTTCCAAGGTTTTGTCGGGGTCCCGCAGCGATATGTACTGGGTCCTCTCTTTTTAATCCTTTTTATAAATGACATTGAGTTAAACATCATCAAAAGCTCGTTCCTGCCATGTGATATGCTGACGATTTAAAGATCTCTCCATCTGTGAGTTCTTCTGAAGACTGCTCCCGCCTTCTGGGTGACATCGATGCGTTGGATGGGTGTGGTGCACTGGAAACTGTTTTGATTTGAACGTGACGAAAAAATCTAATCGCAAAAGACTAATCGCGAAAGATCCAAATCACAAAAGCTCTGATCATCGAAGATCTAATCACAAAAGACAAAAGCTCAACAGATACAAATCACAAAAACTATTGAGTGGAAAAGCCCAACAAAAAACGCAAAATATCTAAAATGCTGAAAACCAAAAACGCAAAAGATCAAAAACAGAAAATGGCTCCTACTTCCTGAGGTTTCCTCCTCCCTCTTTTTAGAGCCACCAGATAATTGGTTGATTTTTGCACGGATTGTCCTGAGAAAAAGAAGGAAACTTGAGTCAAAAGTCAGATTCTCATCTGGTGGATCTGAAAAGAAAGAGGATTATGAAATTGGTTCCACTTCAGATCTTCTGCATTTTTGATGTTTTGAATGTTTGGTCTTTTGAGGTTTTGGTTTTTTGTGACTAGATCCTTTCTATTTGAGACCTTTTGTTTCCAAAAGTTCGTCTAAATTGTTTGTGCTTTGAACTTTTTTTTGCATCTTTTGTATCTTTAATCTTTTGTTCGCCATTTTTACTTTGGACCTTTTGTATTTTTGACTTCTTGTAGCTTAGATCTTTGCTCTTGACTTTTTTTTGTGATAACATTTTTTACACCTCCCGTTCAGTTTATATTGTTCCGAATTGGTTTTTCAGTAGTTGAGACCTCAGTTGTACAGTCTTACATTATTATTCATTTGCGTATTACCTACTACATGGAGTTGCCCATCGTGGTTATAACTTATAACCACGATGGACTTATACTTATACAACTTATAATGTTAAGCGTAAGCAACTTAACAATATTTGCTTTTGCACTTTTGATCCTTTTCATGAAGTTTGGTTATCAAGGTGTATTTCGTCGATTGATGTTTCACATATCCCAAGTTTCAGAAGCACTTTGAAAGAATTCGCTGTGTATCTATCATGTAGGTATTTTTTTCTGTATATTAGTAAATTATTCAACAAACGGGTAATGATTGCTTCTTACTCATGAGGATCCAGTTTGCTGGCACGAGCCTTGGCGAGTGTTGTAAACCATCCGAATGAGTAATAGCCATCACCCGCGGGTAGAATACTATGCTTTATCCAGTCTTATTGTAAAATGTAGGCATGTATGCGCGTGATAATGCATGCGTGCATTATTCAATAGGAATGAATAAAAAACATTTTTGGACTGATACTGGGTACATATTGGAAAATGGGTCTCATTATTTCAAATCCACTAGGCGTTGATATTTCTTCTACTAATAAAAGAAGTGGAAAGCACACAGATACAAGAGGAACTTCATAGGTGAAAAAGAAGTTACCTGCTTGAAAAACAGCACTTCCCATCATCGTGATTTGAATGTTATCTCGAGTTGAAAGGTCGCTCGAAGATCACCATTATTAGGATGAGGTAGGTACCCATACGAACCCAAGGATTTTCCACCTGCCACATGTCCTACATCACATTACATCACTTCTCCTCACCCATAATGGCCGTTTACAAGCTAATTTATATGCAAAATAAAACTATTATGTACAGCTCCAGCTCCGATAACGACTGAATTGATTATCTCACGATGGATCTGGAATAACACATTATCGTAAATTGACTTTTAACCAAAAGAACTTCAGTTTAGGAGAAGAAATTCTACACAATCGGATTTTTATATAATTCCGGTTTTTATTTTTCCAGGTGAACTGCACGAAAAGGTGCCGCTGGAGGATTTCCGCAATGATCCGGAATTGCGAAAAGGTAAGCGCTTTGAAAATTGAAGCTGCAACGGTGTGTTTTCTTTCCCGTGTTAATTCCGCGAGCGCGACTCGGAGGGCCGGCGCGGCACAGCTAGTGATAAATTAAAACGATAAAAAGTAAATGAAAAAGTAAAACAATCCGCTAATCAAACAGCCCCCAGATAGCATCTCTATCGCGGAATATTTATAAATGCAAATGAATATGAGTGAGATCTTTTTATCGTACCAAGGTCGGGCATGAATATAATCAGGCCCTAATAAGTCCGGTAATTGCATGTATAATTTAACAGAAGGTGCCATGATAAAACCGTATCGAAAATAATAAATTCTAATTTATTCGAAATGAGCTTACTTTTGTGGAGGCCCTCTATGGTCCCGGCACCACGGGCAAATTTTACACCCCAGAGGCCCAGAGCTTTTTTTCAAGAAATGCGCTATCTGCAGTTGATATCAGCGTGGCTAATCACACTTTTTGCCGGATTGACTAAGATTTATTATGTGTTTTGTGATTGAGATAGCTAAATTTTGAAATTTCTCATACTCGCACCACCATTGCATGCTCTCGTAAATCTTGCAAGACTTTTTTTGGAAGCATTTTACGAAATTTTTGAAATAGCCACCGTTTTTTTTTCTTCTGGGAAGTGTCTGAAAGTATATCTCCGCCTCTCTTAAAGAATGCCTACAATAAGGATACTGAATTCACGTCAACGGAACGACATTTTTGATGTTATGATAAGATTCTTGAACCTTCCCATATTTTTTCGTTGCGTGTCCTGTTTCATCACTATAAAGGTTTGCGGTTTCACTTTGATTCCATTTTGATCAATTCTGCCAGTAATGTTATTTCTAAAATTTGTTTCTCACGAGCAACTTACTATACCTACCATTTTAACAATTAAGGGAACAGGAACAGGTTTTTAAATATTTCTTAATAATTTTAAATTTGGTTAGGAATTGCCATATCAACGCCGCTTTAGGTACTGTTTTCCGGTCGTAAAGTTTTAGGTGTTGAGTATTCACAAGTTTAAAAGTTAATTTATAGTTACGCATTGGACGTTCAACAGAAAGCCAGGCCAAATCAACAGCCATATATTATAGCCCATGGAAATTGAACCGTAGGGCCGGGCCGTAGCCATAAGCCTTAGATTCCTTCGAAGACAATAACCTACTGACTGACTGAAACAAACCTATTGATAGAGTCCGATCTAAAGTGATCAAAGATTGAAGTAGCCCACCTATAAACTTTAGTCAAACTCATTGTGTCATAGCTCCTAAAGGAGTGGACCCCTTTTACCTTTGAATTGTTCTTCTCAGCCTGGATAGCTGACTTCATGAGCTGTGACATGCTGACATGCTTTGAACGATTTTGTACACAGGCTTCCCCACTTTCCTGGCGAATATTCAGAGACGTGAGGAACTCTTTTCACAAGCATCCCTTCGGGAAGGAGGTCAGAACCTGATTGAATATTTCGAAATAAAACGAACCTAGCAAGTTAAGTATCCTCGAAAACACAAATTAATGTCTATGTACAACCGCTAAAAATTACTATGGCTTAAGAAGTCTTAAGGGGCAGCGCCAGCTGGAGAATCAGGATCAAATCAGCTCCTTCCAGGTTAGAACCATGTTCGCATGACAATGCTCAAGTCGATCGGATCAACGATTAGGCAATTATAGTGGAAGATTACAGACTAACACAGACAGACATCACTCTGATGATGGCCTCACTCATCTTGAGGGATAGGTACTAGGTGTAGACCTTCTCATATAGGCGGTTCCCTTCGCTCGCAGCTCGTACGCAGGCCTTCCAAGTATATACAAACTCACTGGTTCAATTGGCTGTTTAACCACGATTGCTTCATCGTTCGGGCTGGTTACGGTTGGGGTTGGCGACGGCGCCAATATCGGTGAACCTGCGCCCCGACGACATCAGGTAAATGAGAATGACTAAAGCCTTTTTTAGTGCGGAAATATGTAATAAGATTACTACTTATTCAATATTTTGCCAATGATCATTCATCATTAGTGTTGTTCAGAACTTCATGCTTATGAATTATGTACCTATACATACATACCTCTACCTCGGCGTGAAGCTTCATTCTGGCTAGCTGCTAGCTGTAATGAATCTATTCATGCCATGGATATTCCATATCCTATTTCAGTAAGTTTGTGATTAACCAAGTGTTTCCTAACTGAATAAAAGTTAATAGTCAATTTTAAGTTCATATAGCGTTTCTTTACACCATGACAGGTAGGTACTCGTTGGCGGTATTCCTGGGTAGGTTAGGTATGTTAAGTGCTGCTGAATTTCTACATGGTGTTTGCAATCTGAATGTGCGTATTTACGATTAAATTATCTAACAGAATGGTGGTCTTTTTTCTAGTAATAAAGGCCGATAGCGAATGCAAAACAGCCGCAATCCATTAAAATAATGATAATTCCGAGACCTTATCGATTCATAATAATAATTAAAACCGATTTATAATGATGCGTTCTTTTTATGGATTACATAGAGCATATACTTACCTATACCCGACCGGCTTTATCAAAAAATCCCTTGGCCAAGTTCCAAGTTGAAAGCAAAACACGTGTACGAAATTACGCTTAGGTGTAAGAAAATTGCTTAATATTATGTACGATGTGTGTAGCACATTGTGTCGTGCATGATTACATGAAACAATTAGGTATTTTTTACAGGCAATATTCAAAATAAATGCAATATTATTCTATAATTATTGATGTAACAAGCTCAGTTTTTAGATTATTAAAAGTCGGGTCAACCTTAATAAATATTTCTCGAGCTGTTGTTCATAGTTTGGAATTCGCTGTCCTTTTTTTATAACCAACATTAAATTACGGTATCATCACCCAATACCTTAGGAGTAGAATTACGACCAGATTACGATCAAGACAAGTAATATCGACCATAAACCAGTGTCCATTTCAGACCTTGGGTGGTCAAGTCTTCACGTTTTTTCTTAACCTCAACATTGGTCGTGTAAAATTTTATTGGTCTATACCCTCTACGTTCTAAATCATAGACGGTGTTTGATACGAGAGAGAATCATAGCCAAATGCATAACAGAGTTGTAATGGGTATGTCCATTTCATGTCGGAGGAGAGCTTTTTAGCCCGCGCGCGTTTTATGCTCTGCGAGGCAATTAAATTTAAAACGGTGTATTCACCAGCAACATAAAGTTATAAAAGTTAATTTATACGAAGTCTAAATGAGGGAATATACAAATAAATTATTTTAATTAATTAAAAAGTGTAATTCTGACTTATCTTGATTACTGATATTATGATTAATTGCGCTGTTACAATAGATACAATGTTCGTTTATTGCAGCTATGCAAATCATGTGAATTCAGATGACGGAATGGAAATCGCAGTAAAGTATTTATTAGGGCAATGATTACGACACGTTATTCTTGAGATGCAGATTGCAGATGCGGTTGCGTACGGGGAAGAAAGTTTGCAGACTGCCAAGACACCCATTTGACCGAAATTGACCCTTCTCCCCTCCCATCAGCTGTCATCTTTTATTTTTTATCAGCTAATTTCTATTGATGAGTAGAAAAAACAATAATGTAAAAACTCTTGTTAACCCTGGTTGGGCATAACTTATCATTTGAAATTATATCTCATCTCATCTCATCCCCGGCCCCGGTTAAGGCCAAATTTCTCTGCGATGATGTACTCAAATATGTACGAGGCGGTGACGACTTATTCTTCCAGTATATGTGGACAGCATATGTAGGGGAGACCGGGGACTAAAGTAACAGTTTTCACATTTGGGCTGCTCATGAATGTTCGGGAAGCCCCACAGAAAAAAGGAAACCACCCAAAGATTCATCAAATATTTCTCTACAAATGGCCAATGTTAGTTGTGTCCAGGATGACACTATTTAGACCTGGTGATTTATTTTCCAAGACAACTCACATGTTACTTTCATCCCATATATAAGGGACAATTGTAACACCCTTTGGGGTCGAAAGTAACAGCACCAGCAAGAATACAAATCTTATGAAAAAATAACAATAACAGTTACCTACAACTTGTACAAATGTATTTTATATTAATTATTGAAAAAATATATTGGTGCCTTCTCATAAATCCGGAAAATCAATCGGGTTCAGCTGTTTCGGCTTTGTCCCATGTTTTGGGCTTTCTTTTGTCATGCTCTTAGCCAGCTGGTAGGCCATCTTGCGCACATCTTTTGGTATCAAACCATAATATGATTGGCTACTTTCTAGCGCACTTCTTCAAACGGTAAGGCGCTTGTCCCCGCTTCGTCCGTCCGTCTGTTCGTCTGTCACAGCAAAAAAAAATTATTTAATGGGCTGTTCATGACCTTGGAACCCGAACTAAAGAAAATCCTGACAAATTAATGATAAACAATTACATTAACAACAATTAGTGTGGTGGGGCATCGCCAATGAGTGCTGCATTTCAGAAGCCGGCTGGATATAACGTTATGACATGCGGACAAGTACCGGTTTTCATAAAAATCAAATAATACATATGGGGAGTTATATTAAGGGGATAATTTGAATTCCACATCGGTACGTCCCACGGGTCAATAGTTAAATCAATAGTCAATAGCAAAAATCACCATATCAGTGTATTATGCAAGAACGGGGATGAACGTAACACCCGTTACTTTTGTCCCCGACTATAATTTTCAATTTTATGAGCTTGTAAGTAAACAACCATTCAATATTGCACTAATACGCTTATTGCATCTGGTAGTCGCATTATCTAGCTATTTTGGGCGATATTTCATAGTTGTTTACTAGCTAATTCACCAAAACCAGCAAAAAAATTGTGAAGAGAGAGGAACATACTTTGGGTACCGAAAAACACACTCAGACGAACTGTGCGAACGGAATGATTGGCAGCCAGCCGCCGGTTAGCATGCATAAAGGGGTCAACGTGGTGCATCCAATGAGCTTAGCAGTTTTTCAAAATTACGTCACATAAAGGCGCGAAGGGCGCTGTTACTTCCATGGCGCGTTACTTTTGTACCCGGTCTCCCCTACTTACGAGAGCTTCTTCCAGCGGCAAAGGACGCATTCAGAGTCAAAGGCCTTCGAATAAGAAAATCAATTTATTTGTCGTAAGTTGGATTTCTCATCGGAAACACCTTTGTAAAACAGACGTCTAACTTCAGTCCTTTGAGCGCCCTGTGATGTGCATGGAAACAAGGAAGTTTTCTCCAGATTTCTGTTCGATTATTAACGAGCACTAAGAACCTGAATAGGATTTTTCCTCTCAGACCTCTATAGCTTCCAAACGTGACACTATTCGCTATCGCCAGCGAATCCCCGTGCAAAACAAGCATGTCTGTCTGTGTTGCAACGCTCCGTTAGTATAGATTACGCCGACATTTATTCAAATGCAAAGTTTACTTTGAAGTAAGTAACAACATATCTGAATCTGATTGTTGAATTATGCCATTAGCATTATCTCTTGTATACGCGATTGCGTATTAAAACGAATAAACTTGGCGGCGGCTCTTGCCTGGACGCGCTTCCGTTCCGGTACGACACCACCGCTTTGTGGATTGGATCCCTTTGTCGATCGTCAAAGTAATTGCGTAGTTAAATTAAAAAACTCTCCATCACTTGCCGTTTGCCGAAGCATACTCGGTAGTAAACCATAATAGATCTTCAGACGCGATAGCTGGTAGAGCTTTCGACAAGTTACGCCGCGTCTTTTACCTGTTACTAGCATTTTCGTCCACCAGCACCAGAGAGCATGAGCCTATACGAACATCGCCGTCGTCCAATCCGGAATCTCATTAATAAGCAATAGCATTGTGGGATATGCGTGACATTGTATGGATATTACCCGAGCCATACGGTGAGATTGATAACGATTGATAAAGCTCCTTACAGAAGTGGGTATTTACAAGAGAGCCGCATGTTGTTAAAAATAATGTTCAACGTGTATAGGGATTATGTAAGTTGGACGACGACGACGCGTATATACCCACAATGGGTACGAAATATTACACAATACGGAGGTATTTATTACACGCTTTGAATTCCTTACGCGTATTCCTCCCCGTAGTATGCTGGCACCACATGTGTGTGCGCGACTTTCTTCGAGGAATCGATGTTGTCGTAAGGTGTGGTGGAAGCAACATTTGGTGCGCTCGAAGTGTTCGGACGTTGACAGCTCACCTGGATGTCCCTGCTTATTACGGAGGTCGAGATCTGGGCGATTATGCGGACGGACACCAGATGCGGGATAAGGGTTCTCGAGAGATGTACCTGCATGGGAATAGACGGTAAGCGGATATGCAAAATTGCGTATAATCGCTCGCCTTGATCAGTTTGAAAGTTTTGTCGCAATTTAGGTTCGTCACTTGCAAGTGGATAGGTAATTCAGTTTCTTAATGCCTGAATCGCCAGCCAGCTGTGGGGCTTTCACAAGAGAATGTGCAGCAACTCCGGAATGCACTGTCTCTCCGCAGGAAGTTTTCCAGTCCCCAGCGCTATCCAATGGTGGATTGACACTGAAACCTCCCCAGTTAGCTTCTTCAACACCTGGATGGGTAGACAGCCCATCAGTACTCATATTTATTTAACTTAATTGAACTAAATCATTTTTCCCGCTTTTTCAGCCGCATTCCACGAGCAAAGTATACCATCTGCATATAAACTTCGATTGGACGCTGTAACAGCTTCGGAGGGAGAATTTATCCTCAACCGATTATTTCCAACAATTATGACTTTATCGAAGGATCCTACCGCATTTGAACAGCGCGATTTTTCCAATAATGTAACCTCCCTGACCCACCCCCACCCCATATGCAAAAATAAATATTTCCCATTGAAGAAGAAGAAGAATCCCTTTTAGATTTAAGAATTAGATTGGCCGTGATTGTGATTGTCTAGCGGTGATTGGTAGGACTCTAGTTATGCCGAAGTTACCCAAGGTAGCACAGATAAGTGAAGGCTTGGAAATGAAACACTCAGATTTCAAATCCACAATGAGCAATTTTATTTCAAAGACAAAGATCAATTCATGTTCAAGAATATAGTATCAATTCAATTACCCCACCCTCCCACTATTTGAAATGCAGTTGCAAGCCACTGATGCAGAGAGAATAAGAGAAAGACGAGAGAGAATGTCACTCTCGCTAAAACAGATTATAAGTACTAGTTCCATGAACCTAGATTGCTCGGGAATCTGGGATAGAGGGGAAAAGATGACTGCATACCAATGTGTGAGTATCGTCAGTACGTCACTTGGTGCAGAGTGAAGCAGTGAGAATAAGTTTGTTAGTAAGTTCCCGACGACCTAAATTGATAAGGGATCTGCAGTGGAATGGAGACGGTCTTGGCAAGCACACGTGCCCTTGGACCTGCTGCCGAAAGAAGAAGAGAACAGTTACATCTCTGGATGTCTTAATTGTACCATAAGAAGACATGGCAATAAAACATCAACAATAGAGAAGAACAGTTTGACCAGGTCCATCAAGTGTGTCAAAATACTTCGTAGCTCTCAAACCCACGCCACCTGTTCTACAGGTCTTCGCTTTGTTGTTTCGCTAGAACCTAGCTCTCATGGTAGATCGCCCGTAGGCGACATCGTTGTACTTTTTCGCCTTTCTCAAACTCTCAACAACAGTGACCCACACTCTACATACAGCGTGTCCCAGTGAAGTGGAATCGCCTCTATATTCCTTCCCCTGGCACTTTCTCAGAAAATTCCTTCAAGGGGTATAACGATTTTGACCACTGCGGATCTGTTCGTGACATTAGTTTTCTGCTGTCAATATAATTTTTTGACTTTTTTTAAATTTTGTTCACAGCAATAAAAACCACCTGTTTTTTCACGTATGGTAACATATTTTATTGTTTCTGTCATCACTTAGATAAAATCTGCGAATAAATTAGGATCAGGAATAATTTTATGTTGAAATAGAAACAGAAAAAAGTTAATTCTCAAATATAGTTAGTTAATGCAAACTAGAAAATTTATCTCAGATGTTAAAATTGTCTGCCTCCAGCATCGCGACATCCAGCAAGGCGTTCTTGAAAGCCCCTCACAGAGTTTGAAAAAAAATATGGAGGTATTCTTTCGCATTCCTCCGAAATGAGATCCTTCAGCCGCTGCATGTTTTGGGGTTGCGCCTTGTATACTCGCTCTTTCAAGTATCCTCACAAGAAAAAGTCCAATGGGGTTGGTCTGGTGACCTGGAAGGCCACTCAATTTCCCCTCTTCGACCAATCCATCTTCGTGGGAATGCCTGGTCAAGGAACGCCCGCACGGCCAGCGTAAAGTGCGGTGGAGCCCCGTCTTGCTGGAACCAAGGCTGGATCCCTCCTCCTTGAGGAAAAATGTCACTGATGGCCGGAACATTGGAATTTCGTAAAAGTTCTAAATAGCTATTCCCGTTCAAATTCCCGTTAATAAAGAACGGTCCAATAATTTGCTGTCCCACAATTCAAGCCCAAACATTCACCTTTTGAGGAAATTGGGTATGGGTTTCCATCATAAAATGGGGGTTTTGATGCGCCCACTGCCTGTAGTTTTGTCGATTGACAGTTCCATTGAGACAAAATGTGGCTTCATCCGAAAAAACGATTTGACGTGCGAAGTTGTTATTCATGTTGCATTCTTCCAACAATCGATTGCAAAAAAAAATCTCCTGCCGAAGTCTTCTTCTACTCCTGTACCAGATGAGCTTCATAGGGATGCAGAAGATCAGTCTTCAAAATCCTTCCAATCGTTGTCTTTGACACTTCACTAATTCGGGCTGCTTGTCTTATGGACATGTGTGGATTTTCTTCAACTACTTCAGAAGTACCTCAGCACATTTTTCCTCTGTTCGTACCGATCTGAAGCTACCACCACGTGGCCTATCGTTCACTGATCCTTAAAAAAATGCTCGAATGATACAAAGACTTTAACAAACCTTAACAAGATCCAAGTCATCCCCATCATTCACTATTGATGCGTTATTACATACCAGTTTCCAAAAATCTTTTGGTAATTTTGCTCACAACGCTCTGAGAAATCGGGTTCCTGCTCAGATGCATGTCGTCAAATAAACGACAAACTTCTCGTTGAGATCTTATTCGGTCGCCAAATCCAACCAAAAGTAAAATCTGGTTCCGTTCCCTTTCGGACAAGACAGCTGCCATTTTGAATAAGAAGATAATAGCAGAAATAAAATAGTATATTATTATACGAATTAATTAGGACAAAGCTTGTCGCACGACTGTTTTTGGAGCGCGACGAACGAAGTGAGGAAGGTCCCAAAGAAAGAAGTGTGACGAATCGTCTTATTAAATGAGTGCAATATACTATTTTATCTATTTTGCCTGGAATATTTCAAAGAAATTGATGAATTCTAGAGGTAGCAATACCTTTCAGTGTCATAAAAGTCAAGCGCTAGTACGATACGCGTTTGCGTGACGAAAAAGTGGCCAGTACGAGACGAGAGTGGATGAAGTTTGTCATATCACTGAGGTTACCTCACGTACAAAAAATGCATTGTTTTTATTGCCGTCAATTGAAAAAGAGTTCTCAATAAAATGTCAAAAAGTTTGTCATTTAATGAGAAAATGACGATTATATCAAAAGCCCATATAATCAACTGGTCCGCAATGGTCAAGATCGTCATAACCCTTGGAGAAATTTCCTGAAAAGGTGCCAGAAAAAAAAAATGGAGCGATTCTCTTGAAACATGCTGATTTTGCTAAAAACGCTTTGAGTTTTGATATAGTAATTTTTTGTGCAGATGCACATTGTCAAAATATCAATAATATCCCGTTGGGATCTTCTGCAGTCGCCAAATTTAACCAGTAGTAGTATCTTATTTCGTTCTCCTTCAAACAAAGCAAATGCCATTTTCTGATGACAGGATGATGACAGAAACAAAAAAATATTTATTTTCACGCAACTGTCAAAATTTAGCCCATACCGGATAACTTGGAAGTTTATTGATGTAGACGGCCTCAATCGTTAGTTTCCAGGTCTGATCCACCAGGTCTGGCTGTCTGTTTACCGGGATCGCACACAACGCGATCTTCTGCTAGAGGGCCCAAAGACGGAAATATCTTCCAAGCTCAGACAGATTGAAGACCGCGGAAGACTGCAGGCAGGGGAGAGCCGCGATGGCCCAACCCAGAAATGTAGCCAATCACTGCTTGCAATTGTCTATATGGTGAAACTCAGGAAGCTTCTGGGGGGGGATCTTGACTGGGCATTGCAGGCTAAACTACCACATGCACAAGATAGGGATAAAAAATGACCCCACATGTTAAGGCTTTGAAGAAGAGGATGAAACAGTTGAGCATACGTCGCTCTAGACGTGAGACCTCGTAACTGACTTTTTCATTAAAAAATAGATTTTGGTACCAAATGTCCCAGAAAAAGAAGCTCCACAGATCTAGTGAGACCTCTCAGTTGTGCAATTCGAATTTAGCGGGTAATCGTAAAACAAATGTGTAGGTACAGTCTTGAGAGTTACTCCCCTTTTCTGCGCAATAACCTCCTGCGCGATACTGCGTGAGAACACGTAAGTACAGTTGAAGAGTTTATCCAATTAGATCACCAAGAAACTGTTTTACAATGATAAACTGAATCACTCTTTGAAATATATCTATCGAAAGAAGTATAGCACTTGACGTTTGAGAATTTTTTTAAACAGTTTTCTGTTGCTCCTGTAAAATTGACAATTCCGCACTTACGAGCTCTCACGTCTATAGAGCGACGATATGCTCTGTCATTGCCCAGCTCTTTAATCACTGAGAGGATCCATACTGGGGGACCTCTGGCCTAGTATGGTCAGCTTTGGCACCCTACCTGGGCCGTGTCTTAGAGTTTGTCGGACGGCTCGGCTGGCTCGACGACTGACCGGAAGGGGGGGGGCAGCATTGGGGAGATGGTAGAATGGGCCCAAAAGTGAGGCCTACGTGTCGGATGGAATTATGTTTCATCACTTTCCCCACTTAATCTAGAATCCAGAATATTTCGAGCTCTCGTCTGTGTCTTTTTGAAGTTCTAACTTAACTCTACACGCAAAGGGGGCCAGAATGCATCTCCAAGAATTGCAACTCACAGACGAGTCGTGCCGTCTATGAAAAATACTCTGCGAAGATTAAGACGGGAGCTGCGACTTATTGGTAGAACAAAGACCAGCACACGCAAATTTCAGAACCAACACGCAGGAACTCCGTCAACGTCTTCAACGATAAGGCTCATCGTGAGCGCCAGTCCCAACTCACCAGATCTCACTTTTCGTAGAGGTCACAACAATCATCCAGGGGCCTTTTGCGAGGTCTCGGCTTTGTCAATTGTGGGCTCCAACCCAACACCCTGGGGAGGGTTTCAGAACGCATCTCTACTGAGTCCCAGCTTAACTCCTAAAAATGATTGCAATGCAGCTTAACAGCTTACAGCTCATATAACGCGCATCGCTTGAGCAGTATGCAGGTTCAAGACTCTCGATGCGAAACGCGAAAGTGCGAAACCTATCCTATAAATTAACTAAGTATAAAATCATTTACTACAGCTGGTTCAGTTCTTACATGTAAATAATTCTGCTAGCGCCTTCACAAGAAACTCTCGACTTTGTATTCCCACATTATTCAATTCCACGATGTTTGTCGATTTTTTCGTGTTTGTTTTCGAGGGGCGTAATGCAGTAGGCTTCATAATTACGACTGCCGTTGTCCCAAGGCATTCAAGTGGTGACTTTTCCTCCGCGATCTCGATAAATCTGTAATGAGGTAGTTCTCGGATTTGCCAGGTTAAGCCGAATGCTGTTCTAGAAAAAATCATGGAAGGTGGTAAACCACTTCCCATCTTGTTTTCTTCGAAAACGTTGAATTAAGTGCATCTCTTCATGAAAAACGGGAATTGTAACGCCTCCTGGCGCGATAAAGCAATCATGTGGAACGCATGACTCAGTTCCAGGCGCCATCCGCGAAGAAAAAGAAATGTGACGCATCCAGCGATAGGACACGATTCGATAAAGATGATTAAAACTGGGTGGATGACTGTTGTTTTCACGAAGCTCCAGAATTCTGAGGGGAAGTATTTGCACCGCAGCACACATGCAATAAGCTCCGCATACCCCATTCCCCATTCCCTGGTTCCGGCAAACCGTAATGGAAGTTTGTCCGACCATAATGACGCTGTTGACCCTCGTGTAAGCAAATTCTGGTAGCGCCAATACCTGATAATTAATTGCTGTTTGGTGTTGCTGTCGTCAAACTTGGGCCAATATTTGTAATGATGATGGCACCGCCGCATCCCAACGCGTCAGGCCCAGCATCCATACCTGTCACTTAAGAAAACACGTCGGATTCTAATCAACGATGACCACCGCACCACAATCCAGAATATGATACATGGCCAGCCGTCGATACCATTACTCGTCTAACGCTTAATGGATGATATGGCCGAGAGCCGCTTCGGTTGGGTCTCTCTGTTTCTGGGGGCCTCCACCAGACAAGAGGCCAAACATGATGCGATGAGATTACGCCGATTACATTCAAACAACACTCTGATGGACGTTATAATGCCGATATGTATGTTGGCTGGACTTGCGATAGATAGCGTGCTGCATCACAATTTATGAACACAGACATGTCTATCGAATCGACCTACCGGATAGATGTACAGGCACGACAGAGAGGCAGGACAGTTTGTGTGTGCAGCGCAGTGCAAGCAAACACACAGAAGAGCTGAATTTACAACTAATTCGTGAAACATGCGAAAAATCCGAGAGAGAAAAGATACGCATCGTCGATAAATAAAATCGGGTGCAACAATAACGAGCAACAAGTGGCTAAATTAGCGCATAACGCGGCTGCCGCACCGCCGTTGCCACCGCGGTGTGCTTCGCAGGAGGCCCAGGCTGGCGGGACCGGGAAGGATCTCCTCGAAATTTATGGCCGCCAGAGTCTGCATCATGCCACAGGAACCACTTCGGTATCCATTTTGGATGATAAACAACAATGCTGTTTTTAAATACATCCACGTAATACCCGTCTCGTAATCTATCTTTTCCTCGTTATTCGCATCACCTCACTATTTTACCACTCACCTCATACCCATATAGTGTCTTAAGGTGGTGGGAATTCACTTAGCCCTTGACGTTTCTTCGAGCGACTTCGTTTTGCCACTTCCATACAATGGCTTCATAGTCATCAGACTCTTCTGTATGTAGTATTGCAACGTCCTCATCGATATCCACCCACTTCATCCTTGATCTCCTCTTCGTTTTCCTGTTAACATTATGTTTTGACATTACAGATCTTCTCCTTCTCTTACTCTGTGCGTCCTCTCGATCTCAATTTTGTTTCCTTGATTTCGTTCATTATGCCAATCAATTATTGGTGCTGAAACGACCCCAGCTTTCGTCTTGTACCCCTGAATGGGTAGGCAACCCATTATACTGGCATTTAATTCAACTTATTTGAATTAAATCTTTTTTCCCGCTTTTGGAACCGCTTGGCCGATGATCATCTAGTATCAGGACGACATCCCGTTGTGCCTCTCTTCTTGTTGTTCGATTATAGAGCTCTCGAGATTGTTGAGACAGGTCTGACTACGAGTTTGAACACAATAAGACACAGTATAAAATTTTAACATAACATCAATCTATTGACTTCTATGTACAATTCAAAATGTTTAAATAATGGCTCGCTCCTACACCTAGTTCTACCATCACCACGCAGGCTAAATTATCTAAAAGATCTAACCTATTCCCGAGGTGATACCTTTCCCCTAATTATTTCAGACGTCCCAACACTCCAACCCTCCGACGAACACCTGACTCTACACCTTGACCGACATTTAATTCTGATTGGTTTTCGCGGTTCAAAGTTTTTTTTGTGATTAAATCAGATCCAACATTCATGTTAGTGTTAGAGGTTATGTTAGGGTTAGGCCCGGCTTCTAGACACTGAAAAGAGAAGAGTGACTTCGACCACGAGTGCTATCCAAGATTTGTGGGCCGGTGTGTGTATGGTAGCCCACCTTATTGTGGCATTCTTTTCAAAGGCTGTTGCTTCTTTTTGGGCCATGGTCTCTTTTGCCCGTTTGGAAAGGATTGGATATGGCTGCCTTTGTGGGGGCCTATTCCCTTTTTTCACCGTGAGTCGCCCCCAACGCTTAGAAAGATTCCCGCGGTCGCGCGTGTCTATAACCGGAAATGTTGAACCAAATTTCGCCCTTCCAAAAACTTCCAAACCGATGGTGTCCGCGAAACAATTACTCTAGTCAAGGTACAAATTTAATTTGAGGAACGTTTTGAGCACGCCCCGTATACGCGCTAGTTCGTTGTTGTTTAGCAATTTGTGAGAGAAGGCCGCAGCCAGGAGAAACAAAACGCAGAGAATTGACTATACAGAGTGTTCGCCGAAAAGCCGATGCGGAGAGGCGTCGAAATAATCTTTGCCCTAACGCGAAATAATCGCCGTCTACACTATTCCTGATCGAGCCCTAATAACAATTCATTTTTACAAAGTCCCTATCTGAACGATGGCGTCGTTGGGTACCGGATTAAATTCATCAGTTTCGAATAAGAACGTCTTCATTCCCGTAACAGGCCCTATATGGAAATATCAGGAACGGTCGTGGCGCTAAAACAAAATCAATAGTTTCAAGGAGGGGGGGGGGGGGGGTTCCATCAATCCGATCAACAATGGCGACTCTACGGCAGGGTCCGAACCCCGATACAAACACGATTCTATTTTATTTCAATTACTTGATTTTTCACGTAGTTCTCAAAATTTACATTTTCTGAATAACTAGGAGCTTCAGAAACGCAGAGGAAGCTCACCCGCGAGTTTCCAGATCTAACTCACTAGGTCCGGTGCTCTGAGTACCGCAGTCACAAAGCCCAGTCCAGAGGGCCCAAGAGCGCGAATACCTTTCTATGAAGGTATCCAACAAAGGACGAGGCTTGAAAGTGGCTGTACCTGACGGCAGACAGTAGCGCAGACACCAGCACGTGCAGGCAGATTCAGAACGCACGCGTGAGCTCCATCATACATTTTTCCGACAAAGCCTAACCGTAAGCAACTATCCCAACTCACCAAGACTAACCTCCCGCTCGTCGAAGTCATCACTCCGCCACACGAGATACCGAAACGAGAGACCTCATTTCTATCGGGCCTGGATCATTTAGGGGTTTTAACTCGACATCCTCGAGGTGGGCTAGAACTCACCGTCGAGGGAACGCGACTCAGCATCCTGGAGGGGGTTCGAAACACTTCGTCAACGGGTCCCAACTCTACGACTTGGAGAAGGGTCGAAACTCAACACCGGAAGGGCCTTGGCACATCGACCTGGAAAACGGGCTTGAGCTCGTCGTCGGAGGGCTCTGACTCGACACCTGGAGGCGGATCAAGACTCAACGTCCAAGGGCTCTGACACGACATCCTAGAGACGGGTTGCAACTCAACGGGGGAAGCAACTCATCAGTCTCTCGGAGGGTCAAAACTCAACCTGGAGGGTTCTCGACTCAACGTGCCCCCAAGGGGACCGAAACACGACTCCGAAGGGTTCCAACTCAACTTTCTCCATGGGGCCTTTGAGACACATCAGCCGGGGGGAATCGACTCGTCATTTTCCAAGTGGGCTGGGGCTCATCATTGGGGCTTCGACGCTTCGGCCTCTAGGAGGGTCGTGACGCAACATAAACGGGTTCTAACTCAGCTTCCTCGAAGGGGACTAAAACTCTTCGCTAACAGGCCCGCGGAAGCACTCGGCGACGGACGTGACAAGTCGGGAGCGGACGGCAGCCCAGGAGGATTGGTCCAGGTACCACGGTCAATCTCCGGCGATATCCTCCATTCCCAGCAATTCAGAATATTCTATTGCATCCAAAACGATCGCGAACGGTGTATAGACAGCTCAGGTAATCTGAGAAGCCGCTGGAGAATGCGACCGGCGGTGCTAACACGTGTGAATCGGATGGTGGCGGGCGGCGGGCGGTAACACGGCGCGTCAACACAGCAAGAGTACGGCAGCAACTAGCTGGGTCAAAGTGCGGGTGCTTTACTTCATATGCACCAATTCACCATTTCATCGGACGTCGAGCAGGAACGGTTATTGAATTGTCGATGAGGAGCAAATAAATTATGTTGTAGAGCTTTGCGGGATTTACACGAATGAATTAAATAACTAGCGACATCTTTTAATCATGCCTTGACTCTGACTATTCACATTCTCATACCTCGATTTCACGGCTTTGAATTTTTCCTCCGGATTATTTTCGGCCCGCCAAATGCGGGTGGCTTCAGTGCCTAGTTTGGTACTCTTCTTCAAAACAAATGAGCCTACTCTATAGTTCTTGAAACGATTGAAAGTCAAATACCGTTTCAAGATATACTGATAACTGAAAGCAAAAATCTGATTTTTTCCCAAAAAAATTGATTTTTCCATCCTGCACATATTTCACAAAACCACTGACGGTATAAGTCGACATGTTTGAGTATAGGCGATTGACTTTATTTGGGAAAATGGCTGTTTCGTAGAGGAAGCTTAAGGGAATTAATTTTAAGAAGAGGTGTAAGTTGCCGCAGGCAAAATGTCTCGTCGGCTGTTACGTCAATTGGTGGCACGCCAAAACTGTCACTTCGCTGTCTTGTGCAGTCCACTACAAGCAAACTTTTGTTCCTGTGAACCCTTAGGACCGCGTATTGGGCCCTATGTTGATGACCAGCGTCGTCAAAGACCTTTCTCTAAATCATCCATAGCTTCCGTCCAAGGAAGAGCAACAGACTGTCACATCCGCACGGAGGGAAACACACAAGCCCGTCGACCAGCCTTGCAACAAGCCAGCCTTCCAGCTAAGAAAAAATCACCTCGGGCTTGCCGTGCAGAGTCAATCACCACCTACTTTTTTCCTCGCTTTTTTCTAAAGATTTTCTGCTTGGACTTCAGCTGGAGATCCGCATTTCTCATTCTAATAAGCTCGCCGTAGCTACCTTTGTTGTCGGGACGTAAACGTTGTCCTTTTTTTGCTGCAATTTAGTGCATTCCTGGGGACGTAGTCTTCCAGCTGCGCACCTCTAAAGCTAGATCCACTACAAGCCTGCTAAATACGCTAACCATAACATGAAATAAGAGACACAGATGCAAACCCCTTTTCACATTATTTCTACTTGTCAAATTTCCATGTCAATAATGTGGGTATTGCAGATATCCACTAGTGCCCACCCAGGCTACTAGACGTCGGAGTATATGTTCCTCTCAAAAAATTCTTCCACGATCAAGTACCGAGCTCTACACCAGATGGCGTTTTTCAAATGTGAATCGCCGATAGCGCCTTGCTGCCGAAAGTCAATGCACATTTCTAATCTTCAACATATTTCAACAAGAAAAATAATTTTCATCGTCAAACAAAATATGGACGTCCTGAAAATTTGACATCCTGTTCAGAACTGAATGCCCTAAATAACTGGGAAGGCCGTCATTCGAATGATGGAATAAAACATTGAAATTGGAATTGAACTTGGTGTTTTTGTTGATAACAAATCTAAATAATGTAGCTGCAACCTAGTTGAAGAAAAATTGTTTGAATGCTACGCCAATTTTATTAAAAATGAGAGTATTCTAATATGGGCGACCCTATTATACATGTACCAAAACAATTTGTGACTCAATTTTGCATCATTTGCTTTAAAGAAATCTGTTGTGGGGCGACTCAAAAGTTTCCCGGCGGTATCCAGAGACGTCAGTTATGATTTTGATCGAAGTGTCCCTTCGTGAGGGGGAGGATTCTATTTGGAAATATGATGGAAATTTTTAATTGAGTTAGGCGTTGAGCAAGCATCCTGCATCCATTTTCGGGCCTACAGAACAAGTATCAGGTTGTTAGGTTTCCAGGGTGATGAAATATTTCGAAAGGTAGGATTAGGTAGCTAACTGTTGTGATATCTCAAGAATGCAATGCGAAATGAGGTTTCGAGCCCATCAGGAGGTTAGGTTCGAACCACACCTAACGGCACAATTCTCGGTACAATGAATAGTTATGAAAACTAAAAAGACGAGAGGGTGGTCAATGGGGCTCCAAGAGACACCCGTAAACACCAAGGAGCCTATAGGGCTTCAACCAAACTAAAGAGACAAAAGGGCGCGGCGCCGTTTTGGCCTGAAATGGCGAAATCTGATAGTCACAGATGAGGGCCACGTCAGGGCCTTGAACGGCAAGAAGGGGCCCTGGTACCGAATCATACAAGGGAACTGCAGACATTACAGCTTGCACGTACCTATACGTCAACAAGATAGGCATACTGGAGTTGCTAAAGCTATAGAAAACACGAGGGGTTCACGGAGCCCCAAAACGATACTTGAAGACACAAAGGAACAGGGCGCCTGTTGTTTTAAACGATACAAGAAAACACACCGAGATCTGCCTGCATCCATAACCATTTTGTCACTTTGACATAGATACGTCAATGAAACAAAAACGTACCGGTTTGGTTGCTAAGAAAATGAAATAGGCCAAAAGTCGAGGAATAGGCAAGCGCGGCTCAAATCGGCCAGGCCAAACTTTGAAAATGCATAGCGCTTGTCCGGAAAATGGTGGGAAACTCCAACTTCAGCATTAGTTTGATTCTTTGGTAATGTAGCTTCCTGTCGAGTTTGGTTCAAATATATCGTATAGATTTTGAATAATTGAATAGCAAAATTTCAGACTTCAACATTTTTTATAATTTGACAAGTAACAGATAGGGAAATATTTTCAACTGTTCTAAACACAGCTTTTCAAGGGGTTTCAAATGACATATCGCAAGTCAAGTTCCGTGAGATATAGCTTGTGTCATTTGCTGATGGTGACACTTCCGTTTGACAGATGACAGCCAAAAACTAATCCGGTCATTCCAAAGTGAAACCATGTCTGCATACCAAATTTCAAATCGATCAGCTCAACGGTTTGGCAGTTATCATGGAAGATCACAGACTAACGGACAGACATCATTCTGGAAATTATCTTAATCGTCTTGGGGGACCTCAAAATGGATATATCTGGCATAAACTCAACTTTTTTTCTGCACGATTACAATACTCTCCCTCCGTGTTCGTGGGGGGGGGGCGGGAAAGTAAAATATCTGAGCTAACATATAATAAGGAGAAAACTGAAATTTTGATATCCCTGTCAGTTTTCCACATCCCTAACTTGGACGCGTTCAGCAGCCATTCTTATGACGTTTGCGTCTTTCGAATGGTAAAAAGCACCGCTTGCCATTTTTTGTTCCGCTTCTCATATGTGCTGCATGATGTGCATTTTCCAGCAACTTTCACATTCGCAAAACTGTAAATGAGCCATCTGTGAACTGGGTATGTATTATATCAAATATAAACCTCGGTGTGAGCCTTTGATTAACGTGGAAATATAAAACAGCATCTCGATGTTCTCGTAGAAATACCTTAATGCGTTGTCATTTTTCAATTTGCGTTTGCGCAAGTGAATCTTTTGATCTCGGCTCTAGCTCGAAAATGATTGTTTAACGCCCTTCAAAAAGGGCTGAATTTCACACAACAAACTTTACAAGGGAACATTTTTGCGATGTTCGCAACCCAGGGTCAGGTGTTTTTTTAATTGCCAGTACTGTTTAAACAGTCGATAAAATTAATACACCACCTTAGTTGGAGCGTTAATGATGATTTCACCTGGTGACTCGAGGGCAAACTGTGAACAATGTCTGAGAAAGCTCACATCGATTTACGGGACATTAAATCATGATTTTGTGGGTTCAATCTATTACAGGCTGTCGTGAGCAATGCCCTGTGGCAGTGTATTTGAATAGAACATTTGATGAATTTGCAAAGACATTCGACTGGCATCGGAATACGAAAACCATTAATAAAGTTTATAACCAAAACAATAACTTTCAACCCTTTGAAATAATTATTGGATTACATAGAAGATTGACTTGCCTTGATGCTTTCTTCCCTCATTGATAATGCATTACAATTATTAATAACTTGCTTCTCCTCCACACGTCTATCGTTCACCACCTCACACCCGCAAGTCCCCTCTTGTAGCCCGCTGACCCGCTCTTCTCTCGCGAGCGTCCTTCTCCAACCGTTCAGGCGAAATCACCCTTGATCTACCACCCCGATGGGCAGTACCCTCTTTGTGTTTCTTAGCACCCATGCCTCATCTCTATATTTTAATATTTTCAACCCAACGCTTGATTCATCTAGAAAATCATTCTCTTTGAGATTTAGGCTAGGCACCACAATATGTGTTAGTGATTACATAATGCCAGGGGCAGATCGTCCCTCATCTCCATCAGTTGGAAACTTCTATTGAACATTATTTTCAACTGAGTCGTAAAGAATCCAAATTCAAAACCTCACGTGATCCCACTTAATTTGGGAGAGCCAATACAACCTGATACTAAAACTGTTTTCACATTAATTGATGTAAAAAAGCAAACGTTCATTTTGGTGAGTCCTCACCTATACTTATAGTTCAATTTTGTGAAACTGCAATGATTATGAAAAATTCGTTAATTCCAAGCTTGGTGTACCTATTTGATTTTGATCCAAGCGATATGAAAAAACTTGAAAGATGAACGATATAAACTCAAGATAGGACGGGCATCTCCATGGGCATGGGAGCAATTACGCCGTGTCAGTAGAAATTGAGTAAATAATTAAGGCAAAGGCGATAGGCCTCGGTGAGCGATGCATATCCTACATCAAGAATAGCACCGCTAATTGTCTTAATTTATTTAAGGCGCGATTATGTTGAATTGGTTTAATAATACAATTCATCGCCTCCAACTCCGGAATCGGCATCTCGTTTTAACAATGGCAGATATTAACATGAAAATGTCATAATGCATCATGCTTATGTTATCCTCTGGAATTGAAGAGCAAAGAATACCACAGTAGTTACAACCTGTGCTGAAACTCAGTTACACCCAAGTAATTTTTTCTTCTTTAGGCAAAATAATGAGGAATCAAAAAAACTACGTCAGTACTTTTATCACTTGAAACTCTCGAAAGCATCTCCAACGGTCTTGCGGGCAAAGTGTCTTTTGGAAAAAATCATTTGATCCACTCTTCATTCACTGACTAAATGCATCGTTACCAACCAAATTCTATAGATACCTACCCTCACGATAGCATTGTTATATGTACTACTCGAAAAAGACAACCTAAGATATTTTGAATGAGAACTCTTTTTACTGTCAGACTGCACTGCGCTTCGGTAAATCAACAAAACTCACACACAAGCGACATTCGACATTCCCACCGGATGTTACACAGCGCGATGTTCTTTTTAATCAACTTCAACTAACCAGACCTCAGTCACCGACAGTCAATCATGACTGAGATATTAAGTTGGAATAGAGAAGCTTAAAATTTACACTGCTTGGAGGGAAAGTCAGATGCATACAGCCACTATATCCATATAGTTTTACCTTCGTCATGCGGTGATGATACAAGATAGCTTTTGTGATACTGCGCTGCAATTATTATAATAATACCAAAACGGTATGTGTTCTTGATGTGTGATGATGAGTGTGTCGCGTAGAACTAGATATTATGTATGTACCTACAACGGGTGGGGCTCCCTGTGCGAATTTCGTCTAAAATATTCAAAGTTATCTACTCGCCGGAAATAGAAAAGCTTGATGACTGTGGTGGTACCAGCATCTGATAGTTCTTGGCTTTCCTATCGTTTGGCAGTTTGGCGGCGGGCCGAGGGTACAACAGATTATCCCGCGTCGCCAGATGGAGATAAGAGTCCCGAAGGGGCGGCGGCGGCGCCCCCAGTGGATGAAGTGAGAAAAGCCCACTTGACCACTGGTTAAGCACGTTGCAACGTTTATAGAGACCCGAATTGTGTGTGTATGTGGGGTGAGAGAGCAAGAGCACTGAACATCGAACGAAATCCCGCACACTGCTTTTGTAAAGATTGTCATCATCAATCATAAAATTTATCCATAAATCTGTTGTGTGTAGGTATACAGCAGAATTGTACGTAATAAGATAAAACACTGCCGTTTGTGCAGAGAGATTCTTAAGAGAAAATGAATCAGCACAAAAAAAATTTACCGGATGTTGCAATGGTTTAGAGCGCGACAAGCAGTTTTATTAGATGTAAGATATCACTACTTTACGTCCCGTATAATTGGTATAGGGGTATGGAAATTGAATGGAATACAAAGTACGTAATAATAAAATGTGCACTTGAGGAATTGTAACAGATGAGAGATATATTGCTGAAGACAATGTGCGTCAGATTCAACTAATTAAAGTGGAATACGAATACCGTCTTGTTGGCAGCACGTACATTATTCTGTTATGACATTGCAATTGCATTGCATTGCATTGCAATGCGCGTTAAAGGTAGCGGCTCATTATACTCATGATACTCAATTATGTACTCTTGTTTTCATCAACTCAGCGTTTACATTATCTGTATCTAGTATGCTTTTCGTTCTTCCAGTTCCTGGTCACCAGTTACTACAAGAATGCCAACAATAGACAGCACCCAGTTTGATTCTTTAATAAAATTGTAATAACTTGTAGCAGATGACATGGAACAGTATTTGACTTTTAGATGTAAGAGAGTGTAAAGAAAGATAACAAGAAGAAAAAACAAATGTATGGAACTGGAGATATCCAACGAAGGAAGGATACGTCCAAGGAAGAAAGCGTAGAGACAAACATTGGATAACATATATCCGTGTTAAGGCGGATTCCCATAATGCAAATATCCGCAAAGCTTTGTTGACTAGTTGTTGTTGAAACCGTCAAAATTCAAAGGCGGAACAAAAATTGGACCAATGCAAATTTATGAGTGTTTCTAGGTGATCAGGGCTCTTGAAAATTTCAGGGGGTGTTTGAGTTCTACAGAATTGCCACTATCGTCACTGAATTTTCTGCTACTATTCGCAAAATCATGGAATCAGCCTTCATGCGCAACTTCCAATGGTCGTGAGTTACGCGAAATGCTGACCAGTCGAGAGGGTGCACCTTGCGCTTCACTGGTGTCTGATTGGTCAAAACCTTGCGTTGCTTGCGTTCTGCGACTATTGTAGACAAGTAAGATGTCATGAAAATGCTGTTGTCACACATAATTTCAACAAGGGACCCATGTGATTTTTAAAAGTACCCTACACCTGCTGATGACCAAAATGGACCTTTCTTGGCTGGTAGCCGGGGCCTCTGGCCGTTATAGCTCTTCATAGGAGAAAAAAGCTGCAAGTAAGTTCCATTTATATACGAGAGTTTTGGCCCGGTCGAGGAAATACCTTGATGGCTTGATTAGAAAAAGCGCGAGGTGCGACTGCATCAACTGTCACAAGTGCAAGGAGTGTCGCGCAGAATCCTAGAATCCTATTAGGAATCAGTATTACAAGTTTAGATTGTTTTTAAAATAAAAGAATTATTTTTCAATTGAAAATTGTGAGATTTTGTCAGGTTTGAACCTGCGCCACACGCAACACGCCTCGCGCCTGTCACAGTGTATGGCAGTCGGACCTCGCGTTGACACAAGAAAATTCTTTTCTCGTAGGGCTATGGCGAGCTGCCAGCCGGGAAAGGTCCGTTTTGTTCATCAGCATATGTAGGTTTTTTTTTTTAAAGTCACATCGGTTCTTTGTTGGAATGATATGAAAAATCCGTCGCTAGCTTCTAGACGTTTACTGAAGTCGAGGCTGCAGCGCTTGGAACTTCCGCCGAATGCCGAGCAAGAGATACCTTGGAATAACCTTTCGTCATCTCGACAACTGTATCAATGAGGTTTCCGTTGTCCTGAAGGGCAAGGTTGGCTAAGAGGCCTTCTGAAAAAAATCATACAATGACGCAGAGGAAAACGGACGAAAAACTGATTGAACCAAGTTGAAGACTTTTCCTTCGTGGACACAGGCACATGACGGTTTTGACACGGCTGATTTGACACCGGCCGTATCTATTGTAACGCCAGGATAAATGACGAAAAAGACTTCAGGAGTTGTCCTGCTGGTATGGCTTGTTTTAATCAAGCAAGGCTACCAGAGTCATGTTATGAGGTTTGGGGGCGTAACTAAGCCTACAAAAGTCTTCTGGTGTCTTGGTCTCTTAGGCCTACTAGACATCCCAGCAGGACTTTATTTCTATGTATAGTCTTATTATTTGATAAGGTGCCCTGATGGACCCTTTTGTGACTTTTCTTGCGCTTCCTTGACTTTTAGCAAGTCCCTGGTCTTCATGTACCGGAGCCCCTAGAGTGGCCCCCTTGTTTTTTCACTTTGTCGTTTGAAGCCCTGATGAGCCATTTGTGTCTTATTGTGGCTTTCGGAACTCCAGTCGGCCTTCTCGGATCTTCTTCTTGTGCTGTTCAAAGTTTCTTTTTTTCCATACCGGAGCACTGATGGTCGCCTTGAGGATTGCAATGCCTGTTTTGGAGGGTGTTTTTTTTTTGTGTGTGATAGAACTTCAATCAGCCATAGCGTTGGTACTTGGAAATATTTTGACGTCATTTTTCCATCCAAATGCTCTTTAGAGCTTGGTAATTTGATCATGCACATGCATAATTGCACGGCAGCTCGAAATAATTATTTAAATTCTAGTTTAGATAGGTCCAATTTTGAGTAACTTTTTGGCAGAGATCGGGCTCTATCTAACTTATATGGCCAACGATATCATGCCTAAGACCCTGAATAGTTCGGGACTCATTTAGAGAAGCCAGAGACGTCATATACCCCCAAAGAAAGAAGTCCAAGGGAGTTGAAGTACAGAATGTTGGCGGCCGGTAATTTGAAATTTGAGCAAAAATTCCACAAAAAGCACTGAAATTGCCTTATCGAAAACCGATTTGATCATTATTTGCACAAATTCCAATCGTTGCCCATGATGCGTTATTCTTGGCATAATGAATTGCCAAACTTTACTGAACAAGATTAAGTACTTAAATTTGACACATGACAGTTGGTGTCAGAGCTATTCCGGTCAGAAGTTCTATCATACGCAAAAAGAAACACCCTATATTATATTGCCCTATCGTTGGATAAATCATCATACTTGACAAAAGAATGCTGCAAGTCTCATCACAATCGGTACACTTAGGAAAAGTTTAAAACATAAAGTTCAATATGGCGGTCCAAAAAAAAAATGAAAATTTGCAGCGACCGACTGAGAAATGATGGAAAACTCAAACTGCAGACTTAATTTGGCTCTTTTGTTGTGTTGCTTCCTGCCCAATTTGCTTTCAATCCTTCGGATAGATTTTGAATAATTGAATGGCAAAATTTTGAACTTTGCTTGAACTGTGTATACCAAATTTCACGTCGATCGGATTAACGGTTAGGCAGTTATCGTGGAAGATTACAGATAGTCAGACAAACATGAAGACTTCTATCTGGAAATGGTCTTAATTGTCTCAGAGGGACTTGAAATGCATATTTTGTTCTTCACTCACCGGGCAACATTCGGAACTTTCAGATCACTTTGAAGAACTAATTGGCTTACACATGCAAGCACAAGTCCGTCGTAGTGGAAAATCAAAAACCTGGTTAGTGGTTATTCATCTGCTGACTGCTAGTGCTGCTGCACTTGAATACGTTTCCTCGATAGTTTGATTGCCGATTGAAACTGTGCTCTTCTCCCTTTCGCATTGGCATTGTACAGTTTTGTACATCCCACCGCAACTCGCCAGCCTCACCACCACCACCACCACCCGAGTCTTATCTTGATTAGCGAAGTCACTCCACATGACTTGTCCTCAATAATGATTGGCTTTTCTCTATCGCGCGACGGCCACCGATGCGGTCTCTTCTCTTCGAGTGCACCGGCCGTGATGGCCGTCGTCACATTTCATCAGCCATCTCTCCAGATTAATTCTGGAAATCGGAACTCTCTGTGACTCAAGCCCCGAATTGTTTGCCGTAGCAGAAAGATAAGAGAACGGCCACCACCATGACTGCCATTGCTGCCGCCAGCCACCCTTCGCCGCATGCCAATCGGTTGATTTTTGGCTTCCTCTCTTTTTCATTTTTTGATGTGTTGTTTCCCTGGTATAAGGAGCCGCAAATTTTCTCACGTGTTTTCGAAGGACTGTACAAACCCTGATGTGCTGTTTCTCGCAACGGTGTAATAATATATTGTTCGCGGGCAGGTAATGGGGTGCGAAGGCGCGATACGCTACGTCATATAAGGGGGTTGCGGCCTGAGAAACACCCCCATACCCTTGCCGCACACACATCGTCTTGTGGAACAGATTTAGATAAGCTTTGTTCGGTACCTACTTCTTCTGAGATTCACAACTACCTATCTGTGTGTATTTGTGTGCGTGTGTGTATCTATTGCAACGTGAAATTCGAGAAGAGCACGTTAATGAATCAGAAGCGAGATTCGGCAAAGACTTTATTGAGGCTCTATATCATACTCGTCAAAGATTCTCGTTGTGTTTTAGTTAACTACTGCGGTTTTCACTTTTGGAAATGAATCTGTCCAGCTTTGTATCTCACTATTCTCAGTTTTTGTTTTCTTCATGATTGCTTCAGTCGATTCGAATTTCCATTGATGGACATCAAATCCGTTTCTACATGAATAACTCTTTCACTTACCTTTTATATTATTCGATTTAGAATATGATACTCCGCGATCATTGATCTGTACAGAACAAGCCGGACATGGCTCATGGCTTGTTCATCATATATATCTTCGCAAAACATCACGTATATCCACGGACGGTGACCACCTACCTACCCACCTATATTCTTGTTATTGTGGCCTTTATTCATCTCGTATAATATGATTTTTCCATTCCTAATTTAATTTACTCAGCGACAACACCACAATATAAAAACAGCCATTATTCGTAGGAGCTCAAGGCGACTGCATATCAACACAATGGCTTTGTTATGTTCGAACTGATAACGAATCTGCCCTGATAAGAGGCGAATGGTCGTGTCGCGATAACCGCTTCAAAATGGAATATTCGTGCTATTCCTATGTTGTCTTATCGAGTGATATCGCCGCCCCAATGACGGACCGCTCGGGGACTTTATCGGCCACCGTGGATAACACTTTGCGATTAAAAATGTTGCTCGCTGAAACCAGACGCTAATGGCTTTGTGTTTTTGTTTTTGTTGAGTTTTTAAAACGTCCTGCTTACATTCAGGGGATGTCCCCTTTCTGCTTTGCAAGCACTATAGTATGATTTCGATCAACTAATGAGTAACTGGGTTACTGGTACTTGCACAGAGTATAGCAGATTCTAAGTTGTATGCGGTTCCAAGTTCCACCAGTACTAGTTCCAACAGTTCTCAAGTTCTTAAGAATCATTATTGTTGATAATTGTTGTTGATAGTTGCGACGGATCTTCTTTTCTTCGTTCCGCGGTCACGCTATTATTGGACTTGTTAGTCTGTTGCGTGCCCGTATATAATAATAATAATAATTGTCAGTTATGTGATGTCATATTATAACAAATAATAGATTTGTTCGCGTCGCATGAACTTTCTGCACTTTCTGCACTTTCTGCACTCAAACTGCTGTGATTGGTCAGCTGCTGCCAGGGACCCCACGCAATAGTTACTGTTTCTATACATAGTGTTCTAGACGCATGTGCAACTTTTAATTAGGCAACTTGTACTACATTCGAACAAACTGGAAAATTTGTGTACAATACGTTGAAAAACGTTGCGTTTCTTATCAAATGAGTTGTTTTTAGTGTGAAATAGTTATCAAGAAGCTAAATGGTGAATGCTGGAGGAATACGAGAAGGTTCAGTGAGTGATCAGGCCTTTTTGTATTATTTTATCATCAAGTTAGGCAACCAATGTTACATCCGAACATTACGAACTGACAGTACTGTACTGACACACGTGTCACAAACGAATAAACCATGTATAAATTGAAACATAAAGTCTTTTGTTTACCTTAAATCGACGGACACTTTTCTCTGATGTATGGTACTCTGATGTGATGACTTTTCTCGACCTAATATTTGAAGTTAACACATGGCACATGGCACGTGGGACGTGGGTTCAAAACATATAAACAGAAGGCAAACGGTCAACGAGCAGGTAACCAGTTATACAGTCCATCCTCGGATCAGAATCTCACCACAAATTTTTCAACTTTAATATCGAAATATATGAAAAATCAAGCAAACATTATTTAAACTGCGCACAAAATGAAGTGACAATTTTATTTTGGGAGGTTTTTTCGAATGTCCATAACTTTTTGAAAAATGATCGTAATTCGAAACAGTTTGCACTATTTTGAAGATACATCATTCTATTTTCGTGAATCGTACATATCCAAGTCATCCAAAGCGGAAAAATGCCTCATACAGGGTGATACAAAAGGGCGTGCAAAGTACTGCTCTTTTTATCCTAGCACAGGAAATTTTCACGTCATCCTGTATATACGAATGTGATCGCATCTTGTAGCCTGTAGTATCTGTTACTCGGACCCGTTTAGTTTTTCACTCTACGTTGTGTATTGACGGGAATATAATTTTTCTTGTAAAAGATGCCAATTTGCAATCTGTTCAACGGCAACAATTTCGTCGCTTGAAACTGTCAACCAACAAAGAGCTAACAATAAAAAGCCGTATCTCTGTATCTAGGCAATAGATTTTTGGCAATTGTTGGCGATCGGATCAAGGCTCAAGAAGATTAATAGCCCAGGCATTTTAGGGTTTGACCCTGAAATAAATATGTCTCTTTTGAAATTTTGCACAAACGGCCGTTCACCAACGCTGAACAACATACTAGAAGCTCCGGCTCGACAAGTGTGCGGAACATAGTTTTTTTGGGCAAGAAAGGAGTAAGTGCCACCAAATCAGTTAAACTCTTGCTGTAGCTCAGAAGAGGGTACTGCCCAGGGTACTGTAAGTCTCAACGTTGACCAACGTGTTCCTCAAACAATACTGATCCACGTACTGGAAGCTCAGGCCTTGAAATGTGAGCGTCATAGTTTTTGATGAGCAAGAAGGGTGTGAGTTCCGCGACAGTGCTAACTCGGTAAAATTTGGTTTCCTTAAAATTTTGAAGGACCCTGATTGGTCTGAATGCCTTTCAATCAAGCTAATCCACATTTTAAAACAGAATTCCGTGATTTCCCTCCTCCCGACCTACCAACCAAAAGAGAGGGAAAGTATTGTGAAGGCGGGAAAAAACATTTTTCGAGATGAACCCGGAAATATCCATTTTGAGCCCCCCTGCGACAATCAGAATCATTTCCAGATTAAACTTTGTCTGTCTGTGTGTCTGACTTTGTGTGTGCCTGGCTGTGAGTGTGTCTGCCTGTAATATTTCACGATAACTACCAAACGGTTGATTTGATCGAATTGAAATTTGGTATGCAAACGTAGTTTTGCTGTCGAATGAGCCCATCAGTTTTTGGCTGTCATCTGTCAAACATAAAAGTCACTGTCAAAAAATGACAGGATCTCTCTTGCACAAAACTTGAAATGCAATATGTCCTTTGCAAGCCTTTGAAAAACTTCATCCAGAGCAGTTGAAAGTTCTTCTTTATCTGTCATATGTCAAATATTAAAAATTATCCAAATTCAAAACTTTGCGATTTAATTATTCAAAATCTATTGGATGGATTGAAATCAAATTCAGCAGACAGAAACAAGATAAAAGAGTAAAATTAAGTCTGCAGTGAGGGTTTTCCATCATCTCTCAATCAGGCGCTACGAGATTTGGCGGCACTTATTCCTTTCTTGCTCAAAGCATCTATGTTCCGCACACTTGCTGGAAGGGAGCTTTTAGTATGTTGTTCAGCATTGCTTGGGGGTCATTTGTGCAAATTTTCAAAAGGGACATATTTATTCCAGGGTTTGACCAAAATTTCACCTAAAATTCCTGGGCTATAAGGAACACAAAAAGAATTAAGATTTCGGTCTGTACCATGAAAAAATTACTGCACAAAAGTTGACTACGGACCCAAAAACGTTCCAAGTGCCCTGGAATAATTCTGTGACCGCAGGTTTATTGGGTTGACATGTGAGCATATGCATGCAGTATGCGACTCGGGACAATGGACCAATGGAGATATTTACGTAGTTAATGCAGAGTAGAAAGACAACCTGTTAGTTACAAATACGACAAGCTACAAGATACAGTCAATTCGAGTACCTGTACCGAGTGATAGAACTAATCCTGCCTGCGCCAGAAAAAAAACGCAGTCTTTTCCCATCACTCTGTGTGTATCATTTCTTTGCTTTTATTGGAATTTAAATTTATGGTTCCTGAAGAGGAAACAAATCATCCTATCTTAAGATGATTATCGTTTGATTACCAAACTGTTTCGTACAATTATTGCTCTTCTTTAAAAAAATTGGTACTTTCATACAAGAAAAATCATATCTCCCCAAGTACACAAGGTAGAGTGGAAAACTGAACAGTTATGAGTTACAGATACTACAGGCTATAAGACGCAGTCATATTCGCTTATACAGGATGACATAACAGTGCCAGCTACTTTAGATTCTGATCATTTTTTCAAAAGTTAAGGACATTTGAAAAAACCTCCCAAAATAAAATTGTCACTTCATTTTGTGCGCAGTTTAGTTTCTTGCTTACTTTCCTAGCAAAATGTTATACTTTTCCATGCTCTAGCACAAATTTTGATGTATTCCATGCATCCATTTGTTAATTGTAATGGTGAAATTGATCATTTGCTCCAAATTATGGCCTGATCAAATATACCGCCATTACCTATACCTGTTCAGTGTTCACGCCGTCGCAGAAGAGCCCAATCTATATAGGAAGAAGAGCTATTGGCTAGGGTGCAGAAAGTGGAGAAAGTTAATGCTACGCGAACAAACCTAATAATAACATATTATTATTTGTCATTTTGACGTGCCACATCATATTTTTTCCGTCTACACATTTTCTAAGTTTTTTACATTTATATCAACAATTTATTCATGGACGACGGCTGTCCTCATCAGAGGAACCATCCTGGACTGGTTGTAAGCCCACTTCAAAATAGCCGTCACTTCTACGACCGGACCAAATCCACAAGATTCTCCCAGTCATACAACAGTAGTATTCCACCAACTTTATCGCTTGGCCCAAGTTTAATAATCTGCCAATTGAACATTGAAAGGATATCGAACGACAAAAGCCAGTATCTTTCCCGACTTGTGGAATGTGACTTGTGGACACATCCATGCAAGAGACGCATTCCGGTACAGAAGAACAGCTCCGTTCAAGAGGAAATATCCAAGGATTTAACCTGGTCAACTGTTTAAACTATTTATGGTTCAGCAACATATGTTAAGAAAGGGATGAACTACGAATCAATATTGGCGACCATCATTTCAAATGTACACATAATTGTCGCCAAAATTGAAAATATACACATAATCAACATCTACAAGCCACCGAACTCGCCTTGGCCAATAGTCCAGGCAATGGGTAGGTTTTACCTTGCAAAAGGTCGCGGAGAGTCGAAAATTTGCCGTCTGGTACAGTTTTGTGTCCTGATCAACATACTGAGTTTTCGAATTCGGTAAGCCGCCGCTCGGTCTTCCACATTGAAAAGTTGGTGCCGAAGGACCCAAAAAGAGCCACTTTTCACTAATCTATTGTGCATCGCCGTCTGACTTACCGCAATGGAACCACATGACTGTAGTGAAGCCCTTGATAGCATTTACTACCACGTCAGTGCGATTCTTCGCGGTTAAAAAGGAATAATTCCCTTGGCAAACGTCTAGTTTTTCTTGATTTTGAAAAGATTTTTTTCTCATGCGGAAATATCACAAACTGAACTAACTCAGGTTGATTTCGATCAGCTTCTTTCTTCTTGAGCTCGTCTTAGTCTCATAATTTTCTTAACAGCATTTGTTGACAATGTGCATTGCAAGAAGTGTAAAATTGCCAACACCAAACCAACAGTCATTTTTTCATTATTGCCATCGATCAGGGATTTTAATTTCCACATGAAATGATACCTTGGTCTGTTTTCTGCTTATACAGCATGGACCGAATCCCCAAATGCCCGTGGGAATATCAAAAAATAAATTCTTTTCAGAATGCGCGTAAATCTGCTAAGCTGCATCTGAACACCTGAAAATAGTCGTAACCAACACTACATAACCCAAAACAATGAGTGACAGAAGAACCAGTCCAGGTTACTCATTGTTCAAATTTATGTTGTGTTGGTTACGACTATTTCCAGGTGTTTAGGTGCAGTTTTGCAGATTTACGCGCGCTCAAAAAAAATTGACTTTTTTGTACTCCCACGTGAATTACGAAATTCGATCGCATGCTGAATAAACAGAAAACAGTCCAAGCTATCAATTCCAGCTAAAATTGAACTTCATGATCGATGGCAATAATGAAAAAATGACGTTGAATTTGGTGTTGGCAATTCAACATTTCTTGCAGTGCACCTTGTCAACAAATGATGTTATGTGAATTACGAGACCAGAACTAGCTCAAGAAGAAAGAAGCTGATCGAAATCCACTTGAGTTAGGTCAGCTGGTCATATTTCCGCGGGAGAAAAAAATCTTTTCAAAATCAAGAAAAACTAGATGTTTTCCGAAGGAATTATTTGTTCTTAACCGCGAAGAATGGGACTGGCGTAGCAGCAAATGCATCAATAGTTTCAACAAAGTCATAGGGTTCCATTGCGGTAGGTGAGACGATTATAGACAGTGAATTGGTGAAAATTGGTTCTTTTTTGGTCCTTCGGCACCATCTTTCCAATGTGGAGGAGCGAGCGGCGGCTTGCCGAATTCGAAAACTCAGTATGTTAATCAGGACACAAACTGTACCAGACTGCAAATTTTCGAATTTCCGCGACCTTTTGCAAGGTGAACCCTATTTCAATGTATCGGTCGACTGTACTACAATGCTTGATCTAGATTTTCCGCATCCATCGATGTATATTGGAGATTTCAATTGTCACCATAATCATTGGGGTTATGCAGAAAATGACAGAAATGGAACGCTTTAATCAACTGGATTGAGCTCAAAAATCTACAGTTGATTTTCGATGCTAAAGATCGCAAAAGTTCCCATTCTGCTTGATGGCGGAGAGATTACAATCCAGATCTATGCCTCGTAACGAAGAATATTCGTGATGAACCGTTGGACACGACACGTTCCATTCCAAATGATTTTCCTAGAAGCCAACACAGAGTAACCCTAATTACTACTGGTGTACGAGTCCTATTTATAACTTCTTTACAAAAACCGAGATGGAATTTCAAATTTGCGAATTGGGAGGAGTTCAAGAAACAAACCGACTGTAATCTCCGCTGGATTCCACCTTGCTACAAGAATTTCCAAAGATTTGTAGGAGTTGTCAAAGCCTCAGCAAAAAGGACAATTCCTCGCGGTTTTCGCAAACAATATATTCCTTGTTGGACAAAAGAAGCTGACAAATTACATGAAAAATACCAACGTTCTGCAGAACCAGAAATTGCTGATGAACTTCTGCATAAACTGAACATGTCAAGAAAGGAAAAATGGAATGATGCCATGCAGAAAATGGACTCCACACATTCAAGCCGGAAGAGCTGGATTACGTCACCTCGGTACTGCAACTCAACCGCCAACACCAATATTGAAAATCAGCCCGAATCTGATAGCAACTAGACCTGTCAACGTCTCAGACACTGTGAAGTTGAGCAGTGACGATATTCGAAGAATGAAGAATACTCTGCGTGGTCATTGAAAATCTACCCCTACATCCGAAAATCTCTCAAAACCATTTTCGATTGAGGAGTTGAAGACTGCTGTCAAAGCGACGAGAAGTCGAAAAGCAGCTGGCTTCGATGGAATTTATCCAGAATTCATTAAACACCTGAGAAGTAAATCACTACATTGGCTATTATCTTTTTTTAATGATACTCTTATCTTCTAACATGCCATCTGAATTCAAAAAGGTCAAAATCGTTGTAATCTTGGAACCAGGAAAACCAGCCGATGAACCAGCTAGTTATCGACCAATTTATTTATTGAGTGTTCGTTATAAAATCCTAGAACGTCTCATTCACAATAGAATTTCGCCTATTATAGAAGAAGTGCTCCCTCCTGAACAAGCAGGGTTTAGAAATAACAGAAGTTGCTGTGATCAGGTACTTGCGTTAACAAAAAGTCCACCCCAATACCATGGCTGCCTGTTTTAGCAAACATTGCTCCACCCAAAATTAGACGTCATGAATCATTGAAGAGAGAATGGGATAGATACCATGCAACATCAGAAATGTTTCCTATTTTACAAGATCTCCTAAACCTACCACCAGATCGTTTACGTTCGCGTAAACCCATATGGAAGGAAGTTTTTGTCTACGAACCATTTCTGGTTGAAGATCAATGGAAGCTATTTTGGACCATGGAACATTCATCTCCAATCATAATTTAATCGTAGACCCTACAGAAAATGTACCAGGTTTTGACCTTCCAAGAAAACTGTGGACTACTTAATATCGATTACGAACTAGACATGGGCGTTGTAATGACATGATGAACAAATGGAATAATCAACACAATTCGGAGTGCGAATGTGGAAACGAAAGAGAAACGATCTATCACATTGTCACGGATCGGAATGTCCACTCACCAAAATTGCGGAATTTTCAAATATACACGAGGCTACACCTGAAGCTTTGGATTGGCTTAAGACCCTCAAACCTTTGTAATGTGATGTTCAACTTTTTTTTTCTCATTTTATTGTTAACTATTTACTTACAGTTTTAATGATTGGACAATAGGTTTCATTATTCACAATGAAAAATTCTGTGTACATTTTAAGAAACCATTTATATAATAGTTGATCTACCTATACTTAGTTTAACTTTATACAAGTTTTTTTATACTGAGTTTTTTCAATACCTATAGTATACCTAACTTTATTCTTTTTATTTACCTTTGAATCTGTTTAGTATCCTTTGTAGACAGCAGCCCAATGTGTTGGGAAGGTGTAATTTATTGTTTTAAATAAATTCCTATATATAGGTATATAACGATGAATTCAATAATGCTTCTGTATAGTTTATATTGGGTACTACGCTGCACTGTTCTTTGGATTGAGTTCAACCGTTTTATGTTCATCAACTGATTAAACCTCAGTCACTGAGACACGTGGTTTATAGGTGTCGTTTATTCAATTCCAAACAGAAACTTACCTAACACAATATCCAATAGTGAAAACTGGGTAATTCAAAAAGCTGCTTTCAAAGTCAAGAATGTCAAAAGGAAAGTTGTGGAAAAAGCAGAATCGAACAAATGCATGTTATTTCCACATTTCGTCCCAGCCTAGGGCCTAGCAGTAGGTCGACACGTCACACCCAAAGCAAAAAAGTTTTACCTGGTTTGTATAATCATTTATTATTATTGATAAGGTCCGCATATCTTCGAGATACTCTCCGCCACAATGTCTCGGAAAAAGCATTCGCGAGCTTCTCTCGAACCAATACTTGATTGCACCTCCCAGGTTGGTTGATAACCGAACCATTAACCCGTTAATTGTGATTAAGAAGGAATTTTATGCAAATTACACATTATTTCGCTACCACGTTGATAACAATTAGCCACCAGCAGTATAAACTTATGCTTGGGAACAACAATCATTCATTATATTAGAATTTATCCGTATAATTATAATCAACCGCGACGACAAAGTGGTCGATAAATTTTTTACAGCGAAAGCCTTATCGATCGAACAGAAAATTGGATATAACTTACAGAACACTAATTAATGACGTAACAGCGTCAACTCTTCAAGGTTTGCGTTCAAAAAGCGCGAACACAACAAGGAAACGAAAAAGTCTCTTCCTCTTCGTGCTCTTCATGTTTTACAAATCGCGCAGTCACATCAGGTGTGTATACCCGTACTCTTCCCATTTTTCTTCAACTTTGCCATCTACCGGGTGCTTTGCGGTAGACGACATACTTAACATGTAAGATCACATCATAAAGTGTTGAAAGCAAGCCAACAACACTTTCATCCATTCCCTGGTACTCACGCAACACGAAGTGGTTTTCGCTACACTAACAGTGCTTTTTACAATTAAACAAGATACAAGATTTCGACGTATGATAACAACGCCCGTTTCACAGAAACGTAAGATAACAACGTGACCGTAAATTACGAGATCATATCGTTGGAAACTTTTTTTCCTGAAGAGAATAAGTTACTCATTCCTAGTCTTAGCTACTCCACAAGCCTGCACCAGGCCGATATAATAATCAACTTCCCGGTATATAAGACAATAACATTTCTCAATTAATTAAAACTTTCACAATATACAGATCAATTTTTTCAAAACTGTTTATGCACGTATCCCGTTATGCTCCTGCTATATAAAAAGCAGTAGAAATGTAGAATCAATCAGTAATTTTTCCACATGTCGATACGCAGCGGCCATACTTTCATGTGTAATTCATCATAATCTGGCAAAGATCTGTGTTTGTAATGATAACGGGTCAGGTCGGGTCGACATACCGGATACCGATGCTAGATAAGCAAATTAAAGATCGAATGATAGGCACAATACACTGCATGCACACACAATCATCATTTTTTCTGTACGTCGTTACTTTTTCGGTACGTACCTACCACCATGTGACCCATAATTAAATTCCGATTGTGCAGAAATTACAGTGCTCCCAACCCGGTCGATGGCCACCGACCAGTGATATTAATTTCTTTTGATTCGTGATACCAGAAGCACAGGACACGAGGCGTCAAAATAGATGCGATGGGAGTTGCTGATGATCAATTTATTATTCAAATTTATGTGTCATTATGATTGCGGTGATGGCTATCGCGCGAAATGAAATATTTATTTAGGTGTAATTGTCATATCTTTTGAAATGAACAGAAATAAAGTTGATGCAACTGCTGTCTGAAGAATTCCAGGCTATATTTAGAAATTATCTGCGTGATCCAGAGATAAACTTCTACATAATGTACAATGGAATAATTATCCAATCGAAATCCAGGTATCTAAGTCTATAATTATGCGATAAATACTTATAAACCAAATAGACTAGTACAAATAATCGATAAAAGGATAAGACGCCTCCAGTAACCTTCAAGAGGTGCTTGAATAATATACATATAGTGCAGTAAAGATAGGTTTTGAGGTTGAAATAATTATTTCATAAAATTTTAAAGCTGTTATCGATTCAGAATTTCATCCTCTACCATGTACTCAAAATCCCCGAAAATCCCACTTGAGCATTTTTCTTGCGGCGCTGTCAAAGTATATCATGTTTGCTGTAGCAAGTCCAAAAATTGTATCCTCGCGTTTGTCACAATTGAGCTATATTGTTAGCTCAGAGCTGTTGTTATTATACTCCAGAGCATGACGAGAACGTCATTTGAACCGTCGATATCCTATTTCCCGCAAAAGAAAACACGTAACTTGCTTAATCTGCAATTACCAGTGGTAATCAAGTGTAGTTCGGGGATTAGTGACCAAATTTAATAAAATCTGTTCTTTTTGTGATAAAGGCATAAAGTTTGGTATGAGTGGTCTTCATGGTCCCCTTTTCAAATGTAGGCATGACGCATTGCCATATTTTGGTTAGGGGGGCTCGGGGACCCCCTTGAAAATTGAAGTTGCAGATACTCACACAAACCACCATTAATAATCGTCACGCATCTCAAAAAGTAGTCATTTGACTCTACGTTAAATCTCAACAAGAGGCAGACCAGTTGTCGCCATGTACGCACTGTTCTTCATAATGAAAAAAAAATTCTTCGGAATGTCAAAAAAAAATCAGGTTTTTATCATTTTTTCATGTAATAGAAGAGTAAATTTATCTTCCGCATATCATTATCCACTAATTCGTATCTGCCGAAGCCGTTGATGAAGTCAATTTCTTGATATTGACATCTTAGAAGCAACAATCCTAGATGAAACCAGCCAATTCAAGTGCTCAGTTCAGCTGCGTTTTTTCCAATTTTACCAATCAATATGATGACAATTCATTATTGGGTGGATAGCTTCAACTGTTTCATGATTTTAATAAGTATAACTAAATGAGAAGTGATGCGCGAAAGCCTCGAAAGAAAATTTTTTAACCGCCACCTGTCACTGCTAGAATTGCACCAAATTTCATGCTACTTTGGCGAAACAACAGCAAATACAGACTAATGAGTATAGACAAACGTCAATACGATCTGCATTGTCAAGTAGAAGGCACAAAGAATTAAGATTGAGGCGTGAAATACTTCAAAGCTTTGAGATCGAGTTAATACACGGTATAAAAATATTTTCAACACACCCTAGGGTCACAAATTTTATGATGGTGGGCGACGTGATATAATATTTTTTTCTAGGCTTTTGCGCTTGGTTCTGCGTGTAGTCAAAAGGAATTAAGTTACAGAACAGTTTTAGCTATCCATCCATTCATAAATTGTCAATCATATTGATTGGGAGCAATAAAAAAAACGCTGTTGAACTTCACACTTGAATTGGCTTATTTCCTCGGGAGCTGTCATTCCTAGAATGACAGTATCAAAAAACAGACTTCATGAATAGCTTCGGAAAATACAAATTAGTGAATAATGATACACGGCAGATCAATTCACATTTTCTTATAGATGGAAAAATCATTAAAAACTGTGTTTTTTTTTGACACTCCGAAGAAATTTTTTTCAACCCGAGGAACAATGCGTACATGTCGACAACTGTTGTGTCTCTTGTCAAGATTTGATGTTGAGTAAAATGATTACTTTTGGAAATGTGTGACGATATTTACCGGTGGTTTGTAGGAGTTCCTGCAACTTCAAATTTTTAAGGGGGTCCTTGGGCCCCCCTAACCAAAATATGGCGAGTCATCGTGTTTACATTTGAAAAGAAGACCATGAAGACCACTTATACCAAATTTCATGCCTCTATCACAAATCAAACAGATTTCAATTAACTTGGTCATTAACCCTCAGATTATCTTTAATCAACACTGTTAATTGGGAATTAAAGCGACTTCTGTGTTTTTTCTCGGGAAATACGAGTTAGAAGTTCAAACGAAGGTCTGATCATGCCCTGCAGTGTACATCAACAGCTCTGAGTCAACAATGTAGCTCTAGTGTGACAAAAACGAGAATACAATTTTCGGACTACTTGCAACAAACATGATATACTTTGACAGCGCCGCAAGAAAAATGCTCAACTGGGATTTTCGGGGATTTTGAGTATGTGGTGGAGGATGAAATTCTGAATCTGAATCTGCTATGAAATTTCATGAATTAATTTTTTCAAGGTTTGGGGTCTTTTTTGACTATCTTTACTGCACTAATAATACATTATAACATTTGGGGTATAAATGAACCCTCTATATATTATCAAAATACCAATTATCTAGGTGAAAAACTCATCTGCGTCTGGCCTAGCCGAACGCAGCTTCGCACCCCTGAATTTGACTAGGCCACAGCCTACTCAAAATAAGAATTCATTTGATTACACGATAGAAATTCAAGATGTATCCGCTATGCGCGTTCGCCAAAAAAGTGGGAGGAGTCGACATCAGCGCTCAAGGTGACGATTTACGAAACTGAATAATGCCTATTCATTCTGTTTTCGGTAGCTAGATGTCGCTACTCGACTGAATGCACATGGTGATTCTGCTATGTGCGTTCGCCGGGAGGAGTCGACTCAGCGCTCAAAGTGGTGATTTACGAAACTGAAGGATGCCTATATTTGTGTTATTTTCGGCTGCGAGATGTCGCTACTCAACTGAATACACATAGCGGATATGGTGTCTAATAAGACAAAAAATCTGTTTCGGTAATTTTGAACTGCTCAACCGATTCAGCCCACATTTAGTACAAATAATTTTTAGGCACATGTTCATTCCTTGATGATGAATAGTTCTGTCGAAATTATCCACTGGCGTAGATGCTGGGTGACCGTCTCCTCTTCTCGTTCCAACTTTCACAGCTATACTTGAATTTTCCGTATAAATTGCTACGGGCTAGCTGAACCAGCTTGAAGAGGGCTTCCCAAAAAGGGGGTAGCATCAACCTTCAGATCAGTTGTGAAGAACGGTGAGGTTCCGGAAAACATACACAGCTCTGTTCGATTGACTCTAAGAATTGATCAACAAGCTTGAAAATGTAAACGGTGAATTACAATCTCAAGCATATTACGTTTAGGTGACGACAGGAGCTAATTAAAAGAAATAAGCTAGCTAATCAACTACCCAAAACTATAAAAGTGTACATGACTTCTTTGCCTGATCGGGGTGAGGCCGACGCCAGTGCAGTTTTGGGGGCTCCGTGAGTTGGTGCCTCCCAGTCGAGTGCTCCTGGCCTCCTGATCTGGCGGCGTCAGCGACACCGCTACGGCCGTACGTGGGAGGCCTTTTGCTGGGAGTAAAAACCGACTTCCTCTTATCGGAGAGCACTGATTTTCAGATTGGGGTCGCGGGCGCCAGAATCTAGTTTTTTTTTTGTGCCTCCAGAGTTTGACGACGATTCGAGAGGAGGCACCACGGGGGGCGGTGCCGCTGGAAAATACAAAACCAGATCAGAATATACACAAATCAGTATTATAAAATTTGTATTATACACAAATATGGAGGCGCACACAAGTCTACGGGCAAATTGTCGCCGTTGTGAAGTCCTGACATCGACATTAGCTGATTCTTCGAAGGTTATGTCAGACATAGTAGCTTTGTTTGGTATCCTGCACTAGTACAACCTAGTGTACACTTTTACAGCATAGACAAGCGGTTTATGGCGGAAAAGTGTACACTAGGTTGCACTAGTGCAGAATACCAAACAAAGCTATCTTTAACAAATACAGTGTGGCAGCTGTCAGCGCGACAGCCAAATGACAGGGCGGCGGGAACGATAATATGGTGACCACAGCCGGGCGGGAATTCGGCGCTCTTATTTAAAACACCAAAGTGTCCGGCGAGCGATCGTTATGCCAATATGGACCAAAAGCAACAAAAAACGGCATTACAGACTACCGCGAGCGAAAAGCCTAGTCCTTGCCCAAACCGCAAGACGGCGGCACACCTCCCAACTTATACAAACCGTGGACTGTGGGCAAACCACTGTGGGCTTATAAAAGAGCTAGAATAAGACTTCTAGGTGCAGGTGGATGGTGGCGACGGCAGACAGCCAACCAACTCGGCGATGGTAATTTTCGCAGGTGGCGGCGACGACAAAGCAGCAATCAAGTCCGTGCGGGTGGTAACAAAATGCAGGCGGCCAGCCCTCTGTGGAAAGACCTCTATTTCAAGCAAAACGAAATGTAATTTACGAACCAAGAACGCACTTATTTTCACTCACTCCAAATGGCGCAAGGCGCGCCCGGGAGAATATTTTATTCGGTCATATGAAGTCGACAGTTGCAGCGAGAGGAAAATGAAGAAAATCGCACGTCCGGCCGGTTAGGCAAGTTTTTGTCGGGATAAACGAAAAAAAAAAACGGCAAATGCGCCTGAAGTTTTGATTCCGAATTTTGTGTCACCTTTGTTATTTTGGTGATATTTTTGGCAAAGCTCTTATATCAAGTCTTTCCGAAACCGAGTAAACCAGAAAGGCATCCTCTGCAATAGTTTACCTTCCACATAATATTTTCTCTCCTACTGTTCGATTTTGATCACTCATTGGGTAGTATTATTAGAAAATAAGCATAAGCATTTACTTAGATTTTTGAGGAGTTGCTAAGCAGACTTTCAACGCCTGTGAAATCCAAGCAAATGCTTATGCTTATTTTCTATTAATACTGCCCATTGTTTTTAATCTACGCTAAATCTGACGCTGAAACCATCAATACGTTGTAATAAGAGCTTATGAATGAATTGATAAGATCGTATCTTTTTTTAAATAAATTCGTTTTCTGTCCTCATTAACAGCTACCTATACTACCTTTCAGTGACCCAAAGCTTTACTTGAAAGTTGCATGGGTTTTCGCATTGTTTTTTCTTACTTCATTGAAATCTTTTGCTCAAGGTGGTTTGTCATCAAAATTCATATAAACATAGGTCAATTAAGTTCAAGTATTTCACACTCAAAATTTTTAGATTGGATTGATGCAAAGACTGGTGTTAGGTCAGTTTTTCCCCCAGTTGCGGCTTTCTGTCAAAATTGCGACTTGGTCGCAGAATACCTTGCTATCTCAACATGTTTATGTTATATGAAATGCTTCTTAGGTATGAATTTTTTCAAGTAGGAGTAGGAGTTGGATATACGGAGTAGTTGAGGCTTTTTTTGGTCGCTTTTATTTATTTTTTCGTGATTTTGTTTTTTCTTGGTGAGCTAAATCTTCCATATCTTCCAATGGGTTTAAACCTCTTTTTTGGCCAATCGAGTTTTACCTATATCGGCTTGATACCTGTTGCATTTGAGGACGATCGGTCAAGTATAAAGTTTACAATAATAAATAATATGTGATCTCTCCAAGACCAATAATGAATCCAGCGAGCTCTCAAGCTGCTCTTTCGCCAATTGTATGGGTTCGTAGCTCACCCTTCATTAGTGGGACAATTTCATGAAATTTGTAGCTCACTCTTGTTTCGTAAAGTCATTGGTTAAATAATTGTTCGACTTTGAAATAGTATTTAAAAATTTGGTCAGAATCAGATCAACAAGCGTCGTGGCGCAGACTGAAGGTAAATATTGGTCAAACAGCATGTCGAGGTTTATCAGTGTTTCTCGCGGTAATTTTGTCAGGCAATGGGTCCCCCAGTCAGTGCCAATAACGTACACTGTCTTTCTCCTTCGGAAAGTATACAGTGTGTCTCAAATTTTTAGCATTTAGCATTTACAGCAATTTAGGGGAATGTTCCAAGAAAGCCAGAGAAATATAGATATCAAGGTTTTTATTGATTACTAAGGGAAAGGGGGGTCGAAAGGTGGTGTTTTGACAGCTGCTACTTTCTTTATCTAAAAAAGATTTTATTGAACTTCTTGGAGCAGTTCAGAGAGAACATTTTGAGTCATTTGATTTGTTTCAATTATTCTGAACAGAGTGATTTGTTTGATCCTGAAATCGACTATCCAGATATTCCTCTCAAAAAAACGAGTCGCAAAGTAGGAGTATCATTTTTTCTTGAATGTTTCCAAATAGAGTTGCAGAGTTGTGAAGATGTTCATAATTGATATTTCAGATGGACAATCTCACACTTCGACACCCAATATCTTCAAAAATTATGAATCTGAATTCTCATCTCTCTGTCGCTCTCGAAGCATTTTCCTAAACTGTTTTAAACTCCGTGGGTGCGAACTTCGAGATACCCTGTATAAAGACATTGGTCCTTCTGGGCTACTTTAGTTAAACTTTTGTTAAAACAGTCAACTGACGTAAAATATGACCCTATCACAGCCAAAGAGAGTCGAGGGGCAAAGATAATAGGGGGTACCTACCCCCTTTTTCCCCTATTGAACAACGTGTTCAGAAAATGAACCTATTTATTCATTTATTTATTATTTATCTATTTCTAACGCCCCCGGATATTTTTGAGAATGGTTGCAATTTTTTTGATCTACGTTCAATTTATAGAAAAAAGTTACTCTTGCAAGATTTTGATTAGAAGCCTCATTTTCAAGGTATTTGGGTTTGCCATGTAAGTACTGCTGTAAGTGGGCGTGTACGTGTAGTGTAAGTGGCTGTAAGCCACTTTCCAGGGCCTAAAAATTTAAATTCAAGAAAACTCATGATTCTTCAACTAGAATGAGTTTTCTGGGTGTTTTAAGTTGATCAACTACCATTTTGAGATGAGAAAAATGGAGTTTTTTAGGAAAAAACAATTTGGGCCCTGGAAAATGGCGATTTTGAGATATTTTCCAAAGTTTCAAACTCAAATTTTTTCGAAAATGAAGCCTCTAATCAAAATTTTGTCAGAGTAAATTTTTTCTTCAAATTCAACGTGGAATTCACAAATTGAAACTTATCTTTTTCATGCATGTTTGATGGAATGAGTTATCTTTGTTCAATAGAGACCTGTTTCAGCAAGCTCTGCGGTCTAAATTTGAATAAAATGGGTTAAACGGTTCAAAAGTTATGCAAAAAAATCTATCTTCCTGTGAATTTTGTAACACTTATTCCGGGACACCTGTATACTCGCGTCTGATATTCGGGAATATTTTGTGCGTCTTCGGGAAAGGCCTTGCATCAGGTTTTCTTCGCTTCCGTTATCGTTCCCGGTATAAGTATTCCAGAATTGACGGCCAGTTGACCCGCGAGGGCTCTTGAAAGTTTATTATTATCGGCTCCGCAAATATTCCGGGAAGCTCCTCCGCCAATTGTGCAGGTGTGTGTCTTACTTAGGCGTATTGATCTCCAGAGACATTTGTAACAAGATAATGATTCCGAGACCCAGACGCCCTATTATAGCAGCCTGTAAGCTTACTTTTATGTAAAACAAAACAGTCTGTGGCTCTCAAGTAATAATGAAATTCCAATTTTTGGGAAGCGATGAAAAACTAAACAAAAACTAGACACATAGCCTCGGATATACCGCCTTATTGACTAATTCTACTCAAAATTCTAATTATTACAATAATTAATATTATACAATCACATGTCCACTCAGTTCACATAATACTTTGGCCATCCATGAGTTGGTGTATCGGAAAACTGACTTTTTTTTTGAAAAACAAACAGGTAAAGACTTGGGCGCATTTAATGAAGGGTATCATTCTGCGATTGATTGTGAAAGCCCTCAAGTCTATATCCATCCCATTATATTATTCAGCGGCACAGCAACAGGTGATTTCGCACCCTTCTTCCCTCTCCCTGGCTGCAGTATAACACGAGGCCAGTCCCTTTGATCGTGCAGCAAGCACCAGCACCCCATTTTTGACAGCTAAGCTACACGCGGACCCGGCAGTCGCTCCCAATGTGCGGTGACGAAGAGTGTTGAACGCGAGAGGAGCCCTTCACGTGTGCACTGTCATTCTAAAACTGTTCCCTCGAATTCATGGGTGAGATTTTTTAAAATTTAAATATAAAAAATATATTTATATAATTGTCTATCGCTGAGTATGTAACAGGGTACTTGAGTATGCTTCACGATATTAGGTACCTAAATAGCGAAATGTTTACCTACCTACTTACTTAACACTAGTCGCTAAATATCATTCTACATTAAATAGGTAGGTAGAGTTGCTGTCAATCGACATCGATCAATCCAGGTTTCTCAATCAATATTTCGACACTGACTTGTTGACTTGTTGCTGTTCCATGTTGGCAAATGTTTAGCTTTGACATAATTGAAATGGGTATGGTATTGTGTGGTGAACGTCCCGCATTTACCTATACCATTCGGTTAAGTTTGAACGGCGTGTTATAGGAAACGAAGACTCAAGTTCTGCGAGGCTTGGAAAATTGGCATCGCGCCCGCCCCTGGAAATTGTTGCTATCGCAATCTGAAAATTTGCATTTATTGCCTCCGCTCGGGCCATTAACATCGAGTGATTTCGAACATGTTATAATCCGTGTTTTATCTCCAACTTGCAACAACACGTCTGGCTTTAGTTGCGATTGCATTCGTACTAATTTAATCATGGACCTTAAATTTAGTTTTATCTTTTTAGTCGAATGCGCGCCGCTCTCGCACAGTTTAGTTCGAGTTTGTATTATAATATTTTGTGGGGAGGAGAACCAACCATCCGGGCCATCCAGAGGGGAGGGGGAGATTCGTTCGGGGGTTTGTATGGATGGCGGTGGTGTGCATGGCAAAATGCTCTGCAACGTTACACTGGCCGATTTAAATTAGGATAAAGTGCAGATCCGGCACTGCCACACCAGCCAGACTCTATACTTTCGGTCGGCCCCCTTTCACACGGGGGTGGTGGTGCTTGGTGATGTTTAGCGGGGCGCGAACAGCGTCGGGTATAACACGGGGAAATGACCTGTAAGAAGGCTGACTTGAATCCTAATCAGCGGGGTTGTGACCGACACTCCACCTATCTCTTTTGCCAGGCACCCCATTGACCCTCGATGCATTTGTCTTTTGCTTTCAACGCTCTAGCTCATCACAGTTTGAGCTTAAGATTCCTAGCAAAATATTTGTAGGTACAGGTACTCATACTCACTTGGTGCGTTCAAAATTCTGTTCTGAATCAATCTCTATAAGGTACAGGTGTTTATCCCCCAAAACTTCCCCTTCACCACAATTTCAGATAAGGAAAATTTCTCTTGGACGATTTGTTTTTTGCAGTATCGGATTATCAAGAACAATTTTCTATTTCATGTGCAAAATACAAGGTGTCGCATTATTTTTTTTCGTTTTTTTAGGACCACTTTGTATTTTAGTAGCAATCAGGGCACTTTGTTCTCCCAAGCTTAAATAAATACTACACTCCCAGATTTTTTCACGAAAAAAAAAAAAAAACGAATGACACCTCAAATAATTGATTTCCAAGAATGATGGATTCATTCAAAAAATCAAATATATCGAGAATATTTGGTTCCACTTCTAAATGACATAGATTAACATATAAAACAACAAATACAATAACAAAGACGTACCCATTCAACTTTTCAAATAGACCCAACATCCTTAAAAATCAATTCATTTGAGGTTTGATTCATGAATCTCAGAATTTTTGATGTGAAATAAATCTAGAATTGTATAATATTCGTAATCAAGATAAAGAACTGAATCGATTGTGCTGATGGAATACCTACAGAGTGCTTCTAAAAATCGGAGATAATTATGCGACATCCTGTAACTATGCGACATGAGAGGGAAACTGTACTTGACATAATTAAAAAAAAAAAACAGAAAAAATTGTTCAAGGGAGGTTTTCCTTTTTTTGAAATCATTGCAATGGGAAATTTTTTAGGAGGGGGGTTATCCGTCTTGCATGAACACCTGTACACTCATTTACTACAAATGTTCACTTATGTACTACCTACTTTACATCATTTGTTTCTTCGCTTTGCATAAATTGCAACACAACATAAATAAGATACACATGTAATTTTTTCATGTAGTTGATAGGTAGGTAATTGCGTTTTTCCAATCCTTGCAAATTGCCCTAACATTCGTTCTAGTACCTTGAGTAATTATTACCTAGGAAATTATAAGCTACTGGCCTACAGAAAGTTATTGGTCTTGCTATAAAGGCAAATTATTTTATTGATGCAATATTAGCCCAGTTAAGTTAGGTTTCGACCTAGAAATAATTGACGCAAAGCTGAATTTTCGAACATTTGCAGAGTTGACCTCGTGAAACAACATATACACTATACAGGGTGTCAAGAATATGGCCGAAAAGCTCTGCAGCACATTGTAGAGGACCCTCTAGGGAATTCTGAAAAAATTGATTAAAAACTTTCACTTTCATTTTTGAAGCCCTCAAGGGTCAAAAACTGGTCATTCGAATAATAATTTTCTCAGTTGCGACCAACCCTGTAAATAAAAAAAAATCAAATACACATCCAGTGGTAGATATTTCTTTCTCATAATTCTGCCAACAGTAAACTAAAATCTTTTGAATCAGCAAAACTAGAAAAGGTTTGAAGGGTCCGTCCCTTGACCCTTAAAAACGTCAAAAATGAAAGTCGAAGAATTTTTTTATCGTTTTTTCGGAATTCCCTGAAGGATCCCTCACAACGTACTGGAAAGCTTTTCCGCCATTTTCTGGACACCCTTCACCAAGGTTTAAGCTGAATTTCAATTATTGTTGAAATGTGAAGTGATCTACGAGTATAACGAGTCTAATCAGAGAAGCTTCAGTGAAATCGATAGATAGACCAGCAAACTCAAGACTGAAGAACAAAGGAGAATAAGGATATGCAAAACTTAAGTCGCATAGCGAGCGCTGAAAGTTGAGAAGCACCATCATGTAGGGCCACATTGATGTAGGAAGGTAGGTATAGGTATGGAGGTAACGGCATCTCTTTATTTTTCCCCTTGCCGTTTTTTTAACGATTCCAAATCGAATAGGTATACGTATACTTAATTATCTCGTGAAACGAGCTCTGGCGTTTTACATGGCAACGGAGAGCGGATTCTAGATACACACACATTGCACCAGACAATACACTGGTGGATGGAGATGATGGAGGAGATATGGCACCAACGCACCGGTACCGGCTGCGCGGCTGTGTTGGAAGAAGATGGTGCCGATAAGATGACAGAAAGGTGATAAGAACGCGGTGCGATTCGAGATATCGCGAAATGGGATGAGATTGTATCAGATGATGACGACGACGATGGCGGACTCTGTCTCCGTTCGGTCGAAGCTCGCTCTCCAACTAGGCAAAACTCTAAAAGCTAAAGCTAGAGATAGGAATTCGAAATTATCCGTTGTTACCACCGCCGAGAAAACATTCGAAAATTTCGCTGCTTCTGCATGATGCACAGCGTGCTAACAAACTAAACTAGAGTGAGGGTGAGGACTCGAGAGCTTCATTTATTCATTCCTCAATGATAAATACAATGCAAATATATAATATAATACAAATACAACTCACAGATAACGATGCAGGTTATTATAGTAGATTTTCAATTTTGGTTCTTTTCAACTCCAGTCTGGCTCTCTTTTCATCTTCAAATCATAGTAATAATAAGATTTTGCTCGACCCTGTACATTTTTCTAATCTTTTTCGCTAAATTTATGAATTGATACCTAATCTAAAGTGCATCAGACTCGTATCATCTCAACTTGCCTTGATACAATTAAAACTCGTGAGTCGTGACTCATAATGACTTGATATAACCTATTTTCATCCATTAGAGGACAGGAAAAATTTTCCACATTCTTGCTTGAACAGATTTCAAGTTTTAGTATATTTATAGGTACCCATCTAAGTACTTCATTTTCATCAATTTTCTAAATTTGTGAAGTGCTTTGTTGGTTAAAAGGATTTCACCTTCAATAAATTTGTGCTTTTTATCTTTAATTAGAAATCTGTCCGATGGCATATAGCATTATTGCACCCCTCACTAAATCGTAAATTTAATGTAGACGATTATCGTGTCCATTCGGACCCCTTTTGCGTATCATATCAAATATTGCTCGGGGTGTGAACAGGACGGATACACTTTGTATTGTAAATGCTAAACGTTTGTAATTTTTCTACAGCCACATCAAAAGTCAAAAGCTGTTTTTTTAAGCGTAATAAAAAAATCGCCTTCGACGCGCAACATTTTCGTGGCATCAAGAAACTCGACAATCCAGGCGTTAAACTTCCGGAAGTGAAAATTATCACTTAATAGGTTATAGATTATATGAAAACACTTTGAAATAATTGAGAAAATACTTCTTTAGAACACGCAAACTTTATAAAACACAAACTATTTTGTTTTGATTGCTTCACTTGCGTCATAGAAAATACTCGCTGGGATCGAATGGCCGGTGAATGTAACGTGTCAAATATTCCTTCGCACAAGGTCGTTCGATGAGTCAAGAAACTGCCCCTTTAAGGATAGAGTTATATTGGTGAAATACGGCGTTGCGGAATCAATCAGTGTGGGTTTATTCCTTGACAGATATTTTCCATTCAGGTCTTTTTGGAAAGCTACAAGGATGTACTTTGATTTGAGCCTATAGACATTTTCGAAATCAAAAAATTATTTTTTCAAAACTTGAATTTTTTTGGATTTTGAAAATTTCTATAGGCTCAAACCAAAGTACATCGTTGTAGCTCTCCAAAAAGACCTGAATAATAGATTTCTCTCAAGGAATAAAACTCAGACAGATTGATTCCGCAACGCCCCATTTTACCAATTTAACTCCGTCTTCAACTAAAGTACATCCTTGTAGCTTTCGAAAGAGACCAAAATGGTAAGAATCCGTCAAAGAATAAACTCACAGGGATTGATTTCGCAACGCTTATTTTACCGATTCAACTTCGTCCTTAAATTAATGACATAGTTTGAGGTCACCTGTATATAGGTTGAGGCGATGATAGCTTCGCTACATCATTATTTAGTGTAGTTTTTGGGCTGTTGAACATTTGTTTCAGTTTCTTCCCAAAGTTATACTTAAGTACACGTTTTCACTATTCCGGATATGAATAAACCTAACCTGTTCCTTTTCTTTCAGGTGAGTCTCGCTGTCATGATGATTACCGCAAACTGGGTAAGGTAAGCTTGAACAAAGTTTCAGCAACAACTCGATAGATTTTACAGTTCTCACTTTTTAGCCATTGTACTTACAAGGTGATTCATTCTCCAGGCGAATTCTTGGGAGGACTTGTTCTTTTGCTGGAAAAGAATTCATGCTCGAGCAGTCAAATTCTCAGAACATGCCTTGTTAATCACGTCTTAGTCAAAATGAGACCGTTTCAAATACCGAATGCTTCAGAATGTCAAAAAACTCTAGTTCTAATTCAAGTTATCGATTTATTTGATTTTGTGACCTGATATTTTGGAAGAACGTGAATAACTTTTTTTGGTCCAGCAAATGACTCCGTCTTCCATGAGGGGATATGTTCCATCAGGAATCTCCCTACTGGTCAGAGCCAATAAGAATCCCAATCAGTGTGTCAACTGTTTTTCTGGATTTCTGTTGGCTCTGACTTGTTTAAGACCTCTTGATGGAACAGACTTATAAAAAACTTGTCGCGCGTCTTGTGTGAACAAAGAGAATCTGCATTGCTCAAATGGCTCAAATATTATGATGAGAATATTGAATAAGTGACCAAGGGTGAAGTTGAGAAAAAATCTCAAAAATTATATTTTATATCGGTACGTATCGATATCATTATTATATAACTTGACTATTGTGACGAATTGGTTAGATAGAAGCTCCGTAGTAATTCAAACGTTGAAATGTACACTCACACTATTTATTGCAGCGTATACCTACTGCTCTTCATAATTCACCATCAAAATATTCCACCTATTCGCTCTTGGCTAATGTTTTCACCTCATTCGTCACTGAACTGCCTGCCTCCCTCACTCGGTCTGAAGCTGCTGTCTTCATACCCACAAGTGGATTCCAGAAGTTCTCTCACATCCTTTCGGAAAGTCTTCGAAGTTGTGAAGAGCTCTATAAAGTTCCAGCAGATTCGTGATGAATTCGGCACGCTTGCAATAGGGCTCCTCCGCCAATTATACAGGTTTTGTGCTTATCCAAGTGTTAGAGTCTCCACTTGAAGAAACTGTGAAATATCAAGAGTTTACTGAGAAACCGGGCTTTCGGTGCGAATCAAGTCATGCAAGTGAACTGTGAAGAAATGAGCATTCCGAGTGAACTAAGTATTATTATGTTGTTTCTATAATACTGCCATACCGTCTTCTACACCATTTCCAACTGTATTTGCGATAATATCAAATGTATTTCAGATTAGCGATATGTATTTGAGAAAACACCAATTGTATTTTGAATATGAGAAATGTAGTTTAGAATTTGCCAAATGTATTTTAATGATAAGAAATGTAGTTTAGAAATTGCCAAATGTATTTTAGATTTGAGAAATGTAGTTTAGAATATGCCAGTTGTATAATTGAATATTCAAATGTAGTTGAGAAAGTACCAAATGAATTTTAGAATAAGGATATGTAGTTCAGAAAACGTGAATTGTAAGTGAGAAACCGCCAATTGTAGTTGAGAATTTGGAGTTCGTTTTCCTCAACAACGTTTGCTTTTTCATCGCTGTTCTACCCTGAAACAAAATATCTGAATCTGAAATACATTTCATAATATCTCAAATACATCTCATCTTATCGTAAATACATCTAACGTTTTCGAAAATACAATTGGCAATTTCTCCATTGAACTTCGTGGATCTGGAATGCATTTAATTTTTTCTAAAATACATTTGGTAATATCTCGAATACATTTCGTTAATCTAAAATACATTTCATATTTTCTAAAGTACATCTAATGTTTTCTAAAATGCATTGGCGATTTCTGAACTACATTTGGTTAATCTTAAATACATTTCATATTTTCTCAAATACATCTGAAGTTTTCTAAACTACAGCTGGAAAAGGTGTAGAGTATGATAAATAACCAACCTCGGCAACTTGTCACGGTTGAAATAAATCATTTATGTCAAGATGGCCGACCCAGTTTCACATATCACTCTGGCTGTCACCTGTCAATGACGCATTTATGACGTCTTCAAATGTCAACTTCCCGGCATTTGACGCTCCTGCACAATTTGACAGGTGCAATTTAAAGCAAATCATTTGACGAATTCTTATTCGAAACTTTATTAGGAGATCGAAATACCAGCCCTTTAGATGGAATGTTTGCAGATCTCAGGCTCCCGAAATTTATTGCCTTGTGATATGGTCCTTTTCGTGGTGATTTGATGACAAAAATGTTTTACAATTCTTGAAACCTAAAATAGGGAATAAGTAATTAATTTCGCATACGAATTTGCTTGGCTCTACTTCCTGTTTCCTTCGACAGTTTGGTGAAGAAATATTATATTCTCTCACAGAACTGTCAGCGGAATAAACAAAAGCATGTGGAACGCACTTGCCTTGTAACTGTGGACATGTAATGGATATGTTTCATGATAATCTTATAGGAAAATTATCATTTAGCACCTTACCTTACTTTTTTTTTACTAACCATCAAAGAGAACAACGTATAAAGAGCTATTTATTTAACATTTATATACATATGTACATGTATAAAAATACATGAAACAAAAACCCACTAATTTGGCGCGAAATGAGGTTGATTTGAGGAAATAGTGTTTCCCGCTGAATTTCTTATCATTAAGGTTATCGCTAATTATTAAGAGTATTTAAGAAAATAAACTTCGCTGGAGCAGTGTTTCTTATAGAGTTTGATGATCAAAGCATCGCGCAGGGAAATAAATACCATACTTTAGTTTCTTTCGTTGTAGAATAATTTGTCATTTTCTTTTGATCATTAAGTTCAAGTATAGGTCCTAAGATATTCATTAGAAAACTGGTGTTTGTTTAAAATGCATATGTTTAGGTATATCCCAGTAAGTTGTCTTGTCAAACACGGCTCGCATGCAGTTCTTTTCTTCGCCATTATTACTACCTGTACCACGCTTGTTCCATCGAGTTTACCCAGAGGTCGATACGCCTATGTCCTATGTGCCATAGAGAAATTAGAAACGTTCCTCCCATCACCGCCAGTGTCTGATTAGTTGTCCGCAATTAATATATCTTCTAATACAGTTATAACTCAGCTCCGGTCCCTGCCCAGAGAGAGGAGCAACAGAGGTGCGTCCGTCCCTCATCGGTGCGGACGGCTTGCTTCACACCTTCACACCACGAAGCGATTATGGATCGGCGTTGTTGGTTGCTTGCTGTTGCTGGTCGAGTTGTGTTGTTGGTGGCAGAGGTGCCGGTATGATTTACGCGTCGTGTTTTATGAAAAATTCAAGTTCTCCTCGGCTTATGGTCCGATACGATCAGTACCGGGCTGGCCAAGCTAGTTAAGGCGATAAGATCGGCTCTATGGAGGCCAAATAGCCCGATTCGTTGGCAGATAAGAGAGCCGATGGATGCCGGGCTGTGCGGCAGGAGGCGGAGGAGGAGGAGGAGGGCGGCGGGTAGCGGCGGGCGGGAGGGACCCGCCAGCGATGCATACTGTTGATAAGAGCCGGCCCGAGCGTTATCACTGCTCATCAATCAGCCAGTAACTGATAAACAAACTCTGCTTGAACGCTGGGGGACCGCTTATCGGCCTCGACGGTTTCAATCTATAAAGTCTACCACCACCACGGTCGCCGCCACCGCACCGCCGCTCGCCAACCCCTTCCTTGCTTTTGGCGGTCGCCATCGGTTTCTTTTTCAATTTTAAATTTCCAGAGATAACCGAGGGGATAACGCTCATTATAAGCGTGGAGACAAGAGCGTGGGTCGCATTATTTGTATTTAAATATAGCGGTCAATTTGCTTTATATCCAGGATTTTAACGAAAATCAGGAACTGTCTTAAGGGGTGAGTGGTGTAACGGTCGGGACAACTTGAACCGCGAGCTTTCCTGAGAAGATTTCTAAGAATTTACATTTCCATGATTCTATTGTTATAAAAAAACTAGAGATTCTTTTCTAAAAAGTCCAATGTTCATGTATAGACAACTGGGTGATGCCAAGACGTTATCATCAAGTAAACATTGTACCATTCGTACCAACACAACACATTTTTCCGTGGCTCACTCTGATGAAACAAACCGTGGAATTGATTAGGTATATTGTCACGTCTAAGGGTAGCCGCTGTTGCTGGCTCTCCTTAGACGGTGCTAGAAGGGCTGATCCTTTTAGCTTGGGGGGTAGTTTGGGGCTAAGATGGTAAAGGCCACAGGCTCTGATACAGAATACACTTTATTCAATATAAATACAATCCATTAATCTACAGTACTTACTTTAGGCACACAATCGTCCGATGGGGCGAACCCCAGTTCGTATTCTTTCCCACTTCTTACACTAGTTGCGGTTGCTAACCGAATCCTTCCATACCACTTCCACATTCAGTTTTATTGGTCGCCCTCGTGCAGGGGGGATAGTCACGTCTTGTGACAATATGTTGAATCTGCCCCCAACCTCTCTCTCCAATTTTGAGCCTCTAGATATTTTTGAAAAATGTTCGGATTTGTCAATTCTACGTTTAATTTAAAGACAAATTTTCTCTTGGAAACATTTAAGAACATCCCAAAAGACCACTTTCAAGAGTCTAAAAATTTACTTTTCTGAAAACGTGTCTGCTAACTTGATACACCTATGCCCGATTGCACAAACGTGGTATTAAATATTTAGTTCGGTATCAAATCGTTTAATACCGGACTAAACAACAAAATGGAGTGCAGAAACAAAAAAATCTGACATGGGATCAAAATTTGGTACCGAACTATTCTGATACCGCACCAAACGCCGATTACGCTCATTTTGGATTGTACAAAGGATTTGATACCGAACTAAACACACTAATACCGCATCAAATCTGATATCACCTCGATCCCGGTATTAAATTGACAGAATGACAGATCGTTGGAAATTCGATCGTTTCAGGGTGATCCGTGCGTTTGATTCGGCATAAAATCACTGCAAGTGCATATAATAGCAGGTTTTTTGTGCATACAAGCTATTAATTGTGCATTTTCATTCAAAAATTGTTTTCACAGAATGTATTAAACACACTCACAGCTAATGTGCGTGCCAGCCCAGCGTACACTTTGAAGCTGGCTGGTCATGTGGTTAGGCTCTTGCCTTCGCATGCGGGTGGTACCGTGATCGAATCCCGTCGAGACCAATTCTTTTTTCAACCATTTTTTACCTTTGAATTCAAGAATAATGTCAGATTTTCAATTTTTCATATCAGAACAATAAACTTGAGAAGTGTAGCCCTTATATTTCACGCTGAAGCAAAAAAAAAATTGGCTTGCTGCTGATGAGGTTCGAACCTGGATCCTTTGGCATCGGAAATCAAACCCTTCATCACCATGCTACGACGGCTTTAATTTCAATTGCCAGCCGCATGAAGTCAATATGACGATCGCCTCGATGCTTTTTGTGGCTCGTTCACACTTGGTCCGGGGTTAGTTGATCTTGGATCTAATTTTGCTTCCTGCAATGCGATTACGATTTAATACCGCACCAAAATTTGATGCGGAACTACAAAGTTCGGTATCAAATTTTTTTTTGTGCAATCGGGCACTAGAAGATCTGTTTTATGGCGCGATTCTCTAAAAAATTAAATTGCATAAAGGCTCTGTTACGCTGTTGTTACCTAGGCAACAGCCAATGGCAGACAGCATTATTTTACATAACAGAGCGTTTATGTGTTATTTTATACAGAATCGCACTATAGTTGAGAAATGATGAGTTTTTTTTTTAATTTAATTTTTGGGCCCTTGAAAGTGGTGCTTTTGGGCTGTTCCAATGTTCCAAATCTGAATGGGTATCTCGAAAACGAAGCCTCTAGTCAAAATGTTACAGAAGTAACGATCTTTCTGAATTGAAGTTGAAGGTCAAAAATAAATATCAACAGTTTTAATAACCAAGGTGTAAGAAATACATGGGGAAGAAAAGTGGGGACATACACATTCCACACAATCAGACGTCAGTAGCTGCTATGTACCCGAGACTGAGGTTTCAGAGAGTGCTGCAGTTTCCTTTGACGGTCCGGCTTCTTCTGCGTCTTATTTTCATACTTCTCATGATGCTACAATATGTCCAGAAAATTCATCGCTTGATAGATATTCTTCGTAAAACGACAGTGACATTATTTGACACAACAGGTTTGCGAATTTCTCGATGCTTATTAACTAGAGTAGTCGGCATACCAGAGGGACCTGTGGGTGGAGCCTAACTGCGCGAACTTAGTTCATCTAGTGGTGCACCTAGATTTGCAGTGGGGTTTTAGGTTCGCCTGTGACCTGGTAATGGTCCGCCACTCCAGCTGACGATGTTGTTTCTCCTATTTCAACACACGGACTCGTTCAAAACGATTTTTGTTTTTCTGTTTAGCCCCGCCCACAGGTCCCTGTGGTGTGCCGTCAACTCTAACTAGCATCTTGGAAACGAAATGCAAGGTTGCTTAGATCGCAAAAAATTTGTACATTTTCTCAAGATTTCCGAGAAATTTGATTTTGCAATAATTATTTAGGAATCTCTACCTACTCAAGTAGGTACATCAACGTGGATTTCGGGCAACGACTTTGAATTATACGGACGTAAGAAGTGTCCAAACGGCAAAAGCCACCAATGGATAGGTATTGGTAAGGCCTCCAAGGACATCCCACTAGACCTATTTCTAAGTCATCCCGATGCATTTATGGAAGTTCAGAATCATTGCATCGAAAGCATTAATCTCGAGAAATTACTAGAAGATCCAATTAACATTTTACCCGGTCAGACGATAACACCATCTCTCACAGAGACTTTTTATCGCGAGAAAGAGGGAGATAGAAAGAGGGCTCCGGCCTCTCCGCGAAACTTTATAACAAGTGTTTTCTGTTCTGCCTTGTGTGCCGGGTGATGTTCGGGTGGAGAGATGATGGTTGTTGTAGTGCTTGCTGCCAGCGTGCTTCTGTTTTGTTTTAAAATTACCGCTTCTCGCTCGTTTTATTTTCGTTCATAATAAGTTGCTTGTTTTGATCCTCTACAATTAAACAGATGTTATCTGGTCAATGTTTCAAATTGTGAAATACTTGGACTGTTCGCGCAAAATTATCGATCACTATCTGCTGATGTGGTTTGTACTGTGTGGTGTGTCTCTGTGTGTGTGTGTGTGTGAGTGTATGCAGCATAAAGCCAAAGCCTGTTTCTTGCTGGCCATTTTTTTTAGAATGAACATTTTTGTGTCCCGTCGTCCGTTTCTTATCGCACAGTTTCATCACTGCTAATTTAAAATGATAGTTCGTGATTAATCGTCTCGGATGTTAAATTTAAAACAAATATGGGACAAAGCCTGCATCAGTTTGTCCTTTTGCACGTGCACGCTTTGATTGCCAGGCTTATCGATGAAAATCAGGCTATTAACAGAATCCTTTGCGTCAGATAAAGCGACTTATTAGAAATGCCACGATGCCACCAAATTCATTTGACCGGGATTGTCTCGGTTCAAGCAGTTCGCGCTCAGTCCTTTCAGTAGATAGAGAATTGATCGGGCTCCAATAAACCAAGACAATAAAGAACAGAAAATCTTGCTTTTGGGGGATAAATCTTGATTCTGACATATCATAGTCACGACAGTAAAACGCTGATCTTTTGATCTTTATCTTAAAATGTTGTCTTGGTCTAAAATCGGCTGTCTGCTTATTGGAATGATTAATGGGTTTTGCAAGATATTCGCTAGCAACCCACAGGCCACAGGATGAAGTGGTAATGTCCCGAAAAATTTTCTAGGCGTAAAAGGCGAACTGATTCAGACACTAAGTATTTTTGGTACTTCACCACTTATATTAGAAACATTTTCCGGTCCGAAGCTGGAATCGAAACCAGGCATGCTTATACTGCGGCGTCACCTGACCGGCCGATGTCAAAAGGTTCGATGACGCATCTTCGAATTTATGTCGATCAAAGCTGAAACGAAAAACTAACGAATTTCAAAACCTGCTTGATATCGAAAATAGTCGAGACCTTCGCGGAAACGGGAGACTAAAACTTGGAAAGTCTTGTCTTGGCTTCAAAAGTAAATCTTGGTTTTGGTCTCGACGATGGTCTGAGTCTGAGGTCTTAACAGTGAAGTTACGGTTTCAATCTTGGTGTTGGTTCCCCGACTGCCTGGCAAATGCTTGAAAATGGAATATGAATACTTATAATAAGGTGCGTGTGCGATTGCCTGTACAGAGCCAGGATACGTATCGAGCCATGGAATGCTTAACTATGTATGACGTCACAAGCACTCGACTTATTCTGAAAAACTTTGATAAAAAATCAACTATTTTCATTGCTTTCAAGTATTCACTCTCCATTGTCTCCATATCGCCATATGAAAGGTTCCACCACGGAAAGACAACCGTGGGGTCTATGACCCTACCGAGCTCCGTACAATCCAATAGTATCCAAGCTCAACTGACCTTTTATTGTATGACTTACCATTACTATGTTACCAAATTCATACGGTGCTGCCATGGACCTATACCTAAACTGGACAAATAAAATAACACCGTACATTGCCATGACTCCAGTAGAAGGCTTACATGGTAATTATGTAAGAGGGGACTTTCATTATCTAGAATTAACATTGGCCGTTCTGCTAATGTCGCCATTCCTTGCTGCCTTGCCGGCATGAATGAAGTATATCTGTAAGAATGACTTTTTTTAATTTCTGCAATAATTTGTTTATTGACTGAGTGACCGCCACAGGCTCGCACACGCTAACGTGGCCTGCCGCTGATACAAAAAACCATTGTAGGACTTGACCGCCACGTGACCGTCTATGCTTCGTTGTGCTGGAGCCTTTATTAGTAGCGGTTTCTTTGCTTCGCGGCAGTCACTGTTTTCTATTGTTTTCACCTGTCGCATCAAGACGTATTCGAGATTGTATTTTCTTCTACCAAACTGCGGATAAGGAATTTATTATTAAATTCAGTCATATGTCAACAGCAGCAACACACCGAATTCGAATTGGGCGCAAAATACAATAGATGGCAATACTTGCGACATGACAACTGTCAGTCTCGTTAAGAATCTGACAAACCACACGTGCATGCCATGGTCATGAGCCCTGAACTACCAACCTGCCGCAAATGAATTGGCAGACAGCGGTTCTCAAACCATCTACACAGCTACGCGTCTATTGAAGCGATACAGACCTAATGGCCACTTTCGAGGTAAGAAACATAGGTACATCGCTGACAGAATCTTTCATTTATAAACTAATCTAGATAGAGAACCCAGTCGGTAGCACGGTGAGCTCGGTCCCGCTTTCAAATGTGGAGGTCCAAGGCTCAAATTCGCACTGGGCCTGAGCCAGCTGAACTTTTCCACGCGTTCGTTGATACTGAGTCTTCTACTACCGTGCGGTGATGCCCCGGGAATATGTATAAAACGAGAAAGCCATCGAAACAGAATCCCGCTGATAAATTCTCCCCAAAAATGTAAATCCGCAGTACTTCTTGTCAACATCTTTGTTATCGTTATACTGAAAAACCCCCACGGAAAAAGCTTGCTAATAATCAAGTAGTTGATGCAGGTGAAAAAAATATCGACAGTGCAAAGTTTATAGATGCAACTTGTCAACGTTCCGTATGCTTAATAGAGCTTCTTTTTCAATTTCTTTTGCTTTGTATCAATAACTAGGTTATCAGCAGGTTTTTTCCGTCGAGGTTTTTCTGTAACGACAACAGTAATGACGATAACAACGAAGTACTGTGAAATTTAATCTTTGAATCAGTGGGGGGATTCATCAGTAGGGTTTTGTTTCGATGGCTTTCTCGTCTCATTCTTCTTCTTGAGGTATCACCGCCCCAGGATGCCCTAGTACTCAGGGACGCGTGAAAAAGTCTATCTGACCCAGTGCGGATTTGAACCCGGTACCTTTCACTTTTGAAAGCGGGGCCGAGCTCACCGTGCTACCGACTGGGTTTCGAGAACTTCTGTTTTGCTAACAACCATGGTAGCGCCCGTATGGCGTAATTTACCGTTAGGCCTGGTACCGCGATCAGCACTCTGTTTTAAATACCAGTCCATGGTTACTGCACGCCTTTTCGCCAAGCCATTTGGAAAACGATCAACGTAGCGAATGCAAGCCAATCAGTTAATTTTGACAAGGGCTACGCAAAGTTTTCACTGCAATTTGTTTGATACTTTCATATAAATTTCCAAATTTGATCTTCCAATTGTTTTGCTAAATCACGATAACGAGCGTACGGGGTTAATCATCAAAAAGTTGTCCCGTGAGCTTAATTTATCGCATTTTTATCTGGAATCAGCCAAACCCCCATCTAATATGGTGTGTAGATAAAAACAACTACATATCTATAACATGGCTGGCGTACCTCACTCAGTCCTCCTCCAGTATCAGGTTGCCGGGAGAGAAAAGTATGAGATTTCAATCACAGATAAGCGTGGCAATGTCATTACAGAGGCTCGGCCATCGCTTATTTTTAGGCAGTTCAGTCTGAGATAGCCGGGATAATTGTCTGGTCGCGTTGAATTTTTTCTCCTCTCGGTCGCTTTATCAACGCCACATCAACAACCCGGTGATATAATTATTCATTAAGGTGACACTCGGAATTCCATCTGCGCCTCGACTGATGACTTATCGCGACATCTGTGTATAAATAGACCAAGTGTTGCATGGTGTGCTCTTCTGATGACCACAAGAATGACTTTCGACGTGTCGGGATGCGAAGGTACCCATTAATGGCGTAAAGATTGTAATCGCATGAACCCTAAAAAGTGACCACGCATTTTATAAGCGGAAAGAAGCCTTAGGAGAGACTCAAGAGACAGTGTCTACATGAAGGATTGGTCTTTGGCATGAACTATAGTGAAAGTCTTTGAGTGTAGAAGTTGTGTGTTTAATGATCCTTTGTTGAGGCTATTATGAAACTTTATTTTATTTAATAATGATAATGTAATGATCATTTTAATGGCTGAATGGCAGACGGGCGTGCGATAAAGTAACGTGCAGCTATAATACAGGTATTATTTTATCAGTTGCACAAATCTATCAAATCCCGTGGACCTGATGAACTCTGCGCCGATGTGGTATTTGTGGGACTTTGTTAAGCTAGATCCATGTCGACAAATGGATCCTAAATTCTACCTGGTCAAGGTGCTGAAGGTGTTCTACTCCAATGGATTACACAATTGGTAGTCGCCAGGGTGAGTTATATAACAAATTGTTCAACTTCTCTATAATCTAAATTGTTCTTCCATCACCGCCAAAATTAAACTCAACGTTTTTTGCTGGCCGCGTGATGATATTAATTAATCGTACTTACTATACTAGGACAATCGAGATGTCGTTTTGAGATTAAGGAGAACGATTAGATAGCAGAAAATTAAATATAGCAGTTTTGAAGTATTGTTTGATATCATGGATCGGAGGCAGGTACTTACTGGGTGTCTTCCAAAAGTGGGCTAAATTAGAAGCGTTAATCTTAATACAGGTGGTCCGGTAAGTCGCGCATCACGTTGAAAGCACTCGTGCGCGGTTCATATTCTTCGGTCATGCAGTATTTATTGCTTGATTCCTTACTGTCATTCTGTCATCTACATTTTTTTTTTCAGTTTTTGAATCATGAAAGGGAAAGGAGGCTCATTTGGTGGTAACAGTTGTGTAGATGTATACAAGGTGTTGATTTTAGTCTTGAATTGTTTGTGAAAATAATGTGAAACTCTGATGGTCGTTCTGAGCATCAAAAATAATGACGACATACGATCATTGATGATGGGTTCACACACCAAGTTTAACGCTCGAGGATTCAGGATTATGGACCAAGGTTAAAAAAAAAAGTACGCGTAGGTATGGCGTTCGTATACCAAGAATTTGTGGGAACGAAGAATAAATTACCAGTCCCCAAAATCCAGAAGGATCGATTCTGCTCGTCTCCTCGCAAACATTCAAAAAGTAATCTGGTGATCGGACTGTTATCCCGTCCCAAAATCTTGGCACTCTACTTGATTCGGAGACTCAAAGAATTCCTTCCGCGATTAGGCTTGGCTGCAGAGGGAATCACAAACAGTAACAACACACCTTGTATTTGTGGAAGCATTGCAGATGAATTTGGTTACTACGGTTTATCGTGTCAGGAAATCCCATCCCATGGTAAATTTTCTATAGTTATTCATTCTCTATCAATGATCTCATAATTAGTGCGCTTGCGGCAGCTTAAATTCCCTCCGGTATAGAACCAAATGGCTGGGATATGGTAAACGAGATGATGGTGATTGTAAACGATCTGATGGAATCCCGCATACCTTGGATCAGAGATGGATCACTCGTATGGGACGTTACATGTAGTTGTTCTTTTGCTACGTCTCGTATAAATGCAACGAAAACCAAAGTCTGTGCAGTGGCAATAGGCTAAATATTAAAAAAAAATCAAGGAATCATTCTATTTCGTCCTTTCTGCTACGGAATCTCTTACAACCTGGCCAGATATTGTTTGGTCGGATACCGTGATCAGCAGACCAGTTTGAATACAGGTCCATGGTTTATGACGCTTTTTGAACATCAGGAATGCCGAAAATCTGAAGTGACAGGGCGCTGTGCGCTGTGACAAATGACAAGTGATAAGTGTTTGGCCGTCCAAACGTCAACCCCCTCTAGGTCTGTCGACGACCTACAGGTAACCTTCATTGTGATTTTATTGAAACTATTGGTACAGCTATTGATAAATACTTGAATTATATTTTGGATTCTTTGACACTATACATTATTGTGATTCTTGTGATTTTCCTGGAGTTAAGCCTGGGTAAACGAGTACTGGCCAATCCAATAAGAATGATATCAGCATGAGAACCTTTCAGATAAAGTGGATGGGAGGTTTTTGAGCTTTTTTGTCTGAATGTAGTTATTTACAGGGTGCGTCATTCAAACAACTGTCTCTATTGCTTTACACTATCGGTATTACTGATCCTTCAATGAGTACTCATAGTAGTCATAGTATTATTGCGTCATAAAATAAATTATAATGGCATTGATCCCATAAATTTTCTGCTCTGTCATCAAGTGCCTACCCCACTTTACATAAAGATAATGGAAGAACAATTGAAATAATGTCTTCAATCATAAGACGATTTTGATCTGTTAACACGATATAATTTTATGGTGAGTAGATAGGTACTTGTGGTTGTATCTGCGTCCTCTAGATTAACATCTGCAAAATCCCTTTTCAGCTGTTTCTTAATCTTGTACCTATACTTGAAGTAGGTACCTAATACCGTTAAGTATGACTCTTTAAAATTTTGGAAGTTTTACAAAAGTATGTATGTATAGGTGCATAATTGCTGACGGAGGTACAATTTAATCTGATTCTGATTCTTAGTCACGAGGGATTTCTCGATGAGGGAAGGCGTCTCTTGGTGAAGACTCTTCAAATTGTTGTCATGGATTAGCATTTCCAAAATAAATATCAACCGGCCTTAATAGATGATTTCAGCACCAGCATATCATGCATCTTTCTGAAGCTTTCAGAAATATTTCAAGATTCATTAGCCCCGAGATAAAACAAATTTTGTGACGTCAACTCACGAGTTTTGAGATTTCCCTAAAATCGTCGTAACTCCTCCCATGACAGTAGTTATAGCTTATTTAGTAGTCCGGGCTTATCTGAAGAGATCTTAAGGCGCATCCATAGCTTATTTAGTAGTCCGGGCTTATCTGAAGAGATCTTAAGGCGCATCCACGCAAATCAACAATGAGGTCCCGAATCCTATTTCCAGGTCTGGATGTAGAGTTTTACATTTTTATAAGTGAAACAGGAGACTTGAAAAAATTGCCTTGAACAGTTTATGCCGGTTCAAATTGAAATGACTGAAAACCAAAAAGTTGGTCAAACATAGAGAGTGACCTCAAAAGTTTGCCGGGTATAAAAATTCGCAGCCAACCCGACCTCGTGCGTCTCTTCATGCGGCAGCGTGGCCGCATCGGACGGCTCCATTTTTATTGCCCGACCTCGCCGGATCAGTATTGCACGATCGAACAAGGCAAAACAAGCCCCGATATGTTAGTAATCTGATTAGCGGTGATAAATTACCCTGGGTCGCTGTTAATAGATATCTTTGCAGACTCACGACGTGGAAACCGCCCACATTCACTATTAAACGCCCCGAGACACCATACTCCTTCGCCGGTTTATCTCGGCCATCTTCAAAAATCCGCTCAATTTATTTTTTGGATAACATTGTTCAAAGTTCAAAGGTGATAATGGAGTGTGGATTGGTTCGATTGGATTGAATGCCCGTGCGCGCGATGTTGCTTTTTTCATTGACGCGACACGACCCATTGTTGGAAAATTACGAGCAGGCCTGATTACCATCTTCCAGTAAAACCGATCCAGTATCAACCCCGCGAAGAAAGCACTTGGCACCGGGTGGTTCCGCTCGCCAAACTTATACATCGATTCAATTTGTGCGAAGTATACCGAGAACAATACTAAAATAGTGTTGATCCTTCTGAAGTATATGGAGAGAGTGGAATCAATAAAATGGCATATAGTGTCATCATCATCATCGTCGTCGTCGTCGTCGGCAAAGTGAACGCGCGAACATTGTGAAGCGCGCTTCTCCCAAGTATTATCCGAGAGAGGCCGAACAAAAGGTAATAACGCTGTGGTGGTGAGCTTTTTGCGCGGTGCAGATTTCGAAAGCGGCTAGGGCTGAATCCGGTAGATGAACGACTGGAGATTACATTATATTCCCGATTTATCTATTATTTCCAGCGCCAGTGCATTCTCAGCCCGAGGCATTGTTAGTCTTTCTCACCCGCCCATTGTTTCAGCGTAAATCATATTTTAATTTTCTGATATGTACACCTGTTCCCTTCGTTTCGCAGCATTCAATTGAGAGGAGAGACGCATTCGCATTGTTCCGAGCGTCGCTCCTTATTGCCAATAGATAACCATGTCGAACGTCTGAAATTTTAATGTTTTGTCGTATCTTCCTTCCGTGCAGGTAGGTAAGGTACCTCCTATTGAAACAGATGATTATGGTTCTGCAATTTGGAATCGAAATTGAATGTTCAATGAAAAACGGTTGACGATGGTACTGTTCAGACCGGTGTAAGAGATACTCATATACCTGAGATACTAGATTCATACCTGCTGAAAGAGATTTTCTTCACCAACATGGATGCGGAGAAGGTGGTCGGAAGGTTGAACTGTTGATTGAATTTGAAGAGTGACTAAGAGGATAGGAAGTGTATTGCGGGATCAAATTCAACGTTTTGATCCATGCGGACTGGAGGAGTCCGCTCCGTGCAACAACCGCATTCAAACTTGAATACTGTGCAGAGGGAACATACAAGTGAACGAGAACAAGAGCATTGTACAAATCGTGTAATTTACACACGGAAAATGAATGAACTGGGAACACAATCACAATAACCTCGCCGGGCCAGGTACAAGATACGAGAAGCTTTAGCTTCTCGTTTCGGAAGCTTCTCGTTTCGAAACACAAACAATACTGGCAGAGGGCCGCTTACAAACTAAACTGGAAAGAGTTGGAGACTCTCCCAAGTGAAAACCATAAGGTCACAGCAATATAACAATTGAATTTAAAACGCAACGTGCTGAATCTACATAACTTCTAGCTTTCTCGCAAGTAGTGGAGTACGATGTTTCCGGGAAGAGTTAAATGCTTTAAATACCTGCTTAATACTCAAGGAGTGCCAGTGTGATGCGCCTACGTGAAGCAAGCCATAACCACTAAAAGTATCGAATCTCACAACAAAGAAGACTGAAGCAAGTAGATGGAAAATGGAAAAGGACTGTGGCCGACATGCGTTGCCGAAGTCCTGGCGTCTCCATTCCTGCCGCCCTCACCAGGCCACCGGACCTCTGACAGATGCTCCTGGCGTCGGCTCGTGGTTCCCGAAAGTTCTGCTAGCTCAGCCGGAAATTTGTCGGTAATTCAAAATAACAAGGCGCCCAGGCCTGACGTAGCTTCGGCCGTCGCCTGGTAATGTTGGCCTGAGAAACTTTCAACCGTCGGGGCCATGGACCTGGGGGACACACAACAGAAACGTATCAGCACATACACAACGCGTGGCAAAATAAAGGATATATAACAATGACGGTATCCAAGGCGGCTATCCAGCACATTTTCGTCGAGGCTAGACAATTTTACGTAGATTAAACACAAGAACAAGCAAGAAAAGTCCGGTCGCGTGTCGGCTTCGGTTTTTTTAGGTTATGGCATTGATAGTCCGTTGACATGACGTTTTGGTCGCGGTTGCGATTCTCGCTCCTATTGACACGAGCGCTCAACAGCTCTTTGAATTCTCGCCGAGGCGGGAAGTTTGGCCCATCGATACATAATAAAACCACTGAACTTTGATTGGGTAGCCGACGATGCAAGTGGCGGCGTAAATCCGGCAGCGAGCACGGCTGGCGGTGTAGGGAGCGGCTCGCGGTCGGCCAAAACGTCAGCGACCAGCCTCGGGTAATCGCGCCGGCGTCCAGCGGGAAGCGATTATAATCCATGTGGAGGCGACAGGCGCAAAGTGGTCGCAAAATAGAAAAACGCGCAGAAATTCTGAAACTTCCAGAATGAATAACTAATATAAAGATACTTTTGGGAAAAATACTGAAAAAAATCTATATTCAGATTAGGGGTTGTGACAAGGGGTGGAATGTTGAAGAAATGCCTGAAATCTTCGAAACTCTCGAAACAAGTAGACAACGGGTAGATATTGTTAGGAACATTATTTTTTTAAATCCAACAATAAAATAGAGGATGAAACGGGGTGAAATAGCAAAAAAAAGGCCAAAATTTTTAGTAATATTAGAATCAGTAGACAAAAAAGTACACGTTCTAAGGAAAAACTCACGAAAAAATGATCTTCAGAATAGGGGTAGTGATAGGGGTGGGATTCCGAAATAACGACGAGAATTTGCAAAAACTTCCAGAAGGAGTAGAAAACGGATAGACATTCTTGAGAACAATTATGGAGGAAACCCAACATCAAAATAGGGGATGAAACAAGGGGGGAAGATGTTGAAAAAGTGATTAACATTTTTGAATTTATCAAAATCAGTAGACGATGGTCCCGCATTTTTTAGAAAGAATTTTAGAAAAAAACATCTTTTCAGAATAGGGGTAGCGATAGGGGTAGAATTTAGACAAAACAACAGAAGTTCAGGAAACTCTCAGAATAAGTAGTAGTTATAGACAACGGATAGACATTCTAGGAAAAAATATTTGAGATCCTGCTCCATTAAAGTTGGGGATTAATAGGACAGGAGATGAAATTCCAAAAAGCCGACCAAGATTTTCAAAACTGCCCAAGAATTAACTCGTTGGTCAAGTGTTGGTGAGACCCGAGGGCAGTTTCGCATCCAGTTACCACTTTAATCCTGAATAAGGTGATTAGTGATGTGAAGCCCTAACCCAGAAAGAAGACTGCCTGGAATTTTTAGTTAGTTTTCACATTATGGGCAATTTGGCTTGAACAGGGACCTTGCGGCCAAAGTAGTGGAAAGTAGCAAAAACTGTTCATTGCATTTTGTAGCTAAAACATTAGGGTATAACATGGTATATCAATTATAAGGTGGGATTCGGCGAAAGTTGAAAAGAAATCCTCAGTAAAATACAAAATTTAAAGTAATTTTGTTATTTAAATGTGAAATTTTGCCTGAAAAGGGACGTAGAGGCCAAAGTAGCAAAAAGTAGCAAGAACTTTTTATTGCATTTTGTAGCTTGAACATTAGGCTATAACATGGTATAAATTATAGGGTGGATCTCGGCAGGAGTTGAAAAGGAAGCCTCATTGAATACAAAAATGTATAATAATTTTGTTATTATAATGTGCAATTTTGCTTGAAAAGGGACCTAGAGGCCAAAGTATCAAAAAGTAGCAAAAAAACTTTTCATTGCGTTTTGAGCCCTGAAACATTAGAATGTGACACGCTATCAACTATTGTATAGGACTTGGATTTAGCAGGAGTTGGAAAGGAAGTCTCATCTAAATACAAAATTGACAGTAATTTTGTTATTTCAATGTGCAATTCTAGTGGCAAGACGGGGCAAAAACTTTTTATTGTATTTTGTAGTTGATTATTGGGCGGGATTTGGCGGGAGTCAGAAAAATGTCTTCTTGAATTACGAACTTCACATTAATTTTGATTTTTTACCAGCCTTCTTAAAAAAATACTAGTTCATCTTGACTGTGTTAATAGTGAACTTCATTAATGATTTCTCATAGAGAAAACCTCACAGATTCCAATGGTAACTGCTGTTATTTTTATAAAGAGCCGTCTTTTATGTTATGTCAGGAAGAAAATCGGCATTTGACGCTCAATAACGAAGGGGCTCTCCAATACTGGAAGTGAGTCAAGTTCAGAGTTGGGTTTTGGATATCAATATTTCTTTAACAATTGCAGTTTTTGGGCAAATAGTAGTCCAAACATTCTGCTATGGTATTCCAATGCCAAAGTTGTCCAAAAAAAATCTTCAAAAAATGAATTTCTGCGCGTATTTTTGATTTTCCGACCACTGTGCTGCAGTAACGGCGCCGGAAAACGGCGAAAAACTCGCGGATGGCCATTGGTGCTGTGGAAATTGGCGGTGACCGTGGAAATCTGTCGAACTCAGCGGTGACCGTGAAAAGTAGCGATAGCCGGCGGTGGTGGAACTCCAGCGGCGGTGGAACGTGGAAAAAATGGTAGCCGGCGGTGTTGGAAACTCCAGCGGCGCCGGCGGTGGAACGTGGAAAATAGCGATAGCCGGCGGCGGCGGAAACTTCTGCGACGTGGAACGTGGAAAATAGCAACGGAAAATGGGCCTCCAAGGACGAATTCACCCATGATGTGCCATTCCGCAGTGCAAGCAGTTCTTTATTCTCAGAAGAAGATGAGCCGAGGCAGCCGGCGGCCGTTTTCTACTAGTGCATCATTGTCGGTACGAATTTGGCGACAGAAAAGAATGAATTTTCTGCTCGAAACGATTCATATAGCTTACGCTCATCGCCGAAAAACTTGAGTGAAAAACGAAAAACACGAGCCTGCACGTCACATGTGAAACGGGTGGTGGCAACACCAAAATTCCTAGATCTCACCAGAAGTAACCAGGAAATGGCACACGCGCAAATTCGAACGTAACAAGTGTAAGTTTGTAACTACTGTCAAATCATGTGAATTGCTCATTGGAATGAAAAGGAACATTCACACGTACCGTACGGCTTTAGACCACAGAACGAGATTTTTTGGCCAGACCCGCGTTCCAATTGTCAAAGATCGAAGTTACCTTTGACAAATGACGAATACCTTTACGAGGTTAGTGTTGAGATTCCCGGATGATCCATCATACTTGCTGAAGAAATTTGAAAGGTAGGGTGGAAAAGGGACTTGTTGGAAAGAAATGATGCCCTGCACACACAATCGAAATGTAGACGAAGACAGAATCCCCAGAGATCAAAAAACAACCAGTAGTTGGAGATCTTTGATTATCATCTCAGATGACCGAGGCTTGGCTTTTCACAGGGTGGAAGGTGACATACTAGGCAACCATTCTCTAAATATTTTATATTTCATTATCTTTGTTTTTTAGTGATCATGACGCGTTCTACGCCTTACAGGCAAAACATGTAATTTTTTTTTGTACTTGCCAAATACAGTAATCTGATTGGTAGGTATAATAGAGCTTGTTGTGCGCCATTACCCCATTACCATGGTGATCTCTCTTGTGACTCCCATTTATGACGTTCTGAGACATGAATCTATCCGTCATCGTCAGTCTGAACTGACGTGCCATTATCAATATGGTTGAAAAATTTATTCCAAAGGAAGACGCTAGTGACTTGTTGGCTATATGGAGTAACGCTGTGTGGAGTATATGCTCCAGATTTACATGCCACCTCCTGCCCTTTTAGGAAAACAAACAAAAATAATGAGAATTAGAAAATTTGGAAGATGGAAGTATGCCACAGGCGCAGAAATTTGCTAATCAGCCTAAAGTCGTTAATCAGGTACTAAAGTCGCTGTTTGTTAGTTTCTTTCGTATTACCATTGTGTTCCTTTATCATTCACTACATGGTGTGATGGACAATGGCTTATTATTTTATCCATTTTGAAAATTGATTTTCGCAGAAATCATTACCAGCACACATCCAATCGACATCACCCGATGGTGGTGTCGGGGTGTCGTCGCAGCGGTGTGAATCGGGCGTCATCATCCACCACCATTATCATTTTTCCACACGAGTGATGGCCCCGGCTGGATGGAGAGGGCCACCGCCGCCGTCGGGCCATCCACCGCCGCCTGCCGAACTGCGATAGTCCGGGCCCGTGGTCGCCTTGCGTCCTGCAGATAAGCAAACCAGAGGCGTGCGCACGGGGAAGTGTCGCTCCACACTGTCAACCAACCCCCCCGGCCGCCGGCTTGCAGCACCACGGAAAATGCAGAATTGCTGCTGGCGCGAGATACGTCACTCACACCCAGAGAGATCGCACACGTGACCAACTTTATTGCAGACAAAAGTGTCGAAGCGGTGAAAGATTCGACGCGACGCTCCATCGACTTCCCAACCCCGCAGATACCCATCACCATCCTCGCACCCTTCCATCAGGCGGCAGCGGCGGCGGCTCACACTCGTCATAAGATGACAGGCTTGGGCTCTTCATTCCCTCATCCCTCATATCTATCGGCTTGTGCTGTCGCGCGAGAAGTCCTCTCTAGTCTCTCTATAATAATATCACATCCTGGCGCGCAAAAAGGATGGATGGATGCGAAGCTTAGCCCGTCTGCACCGTCATCCGGCCGAGCCAGACTCGTCTTCCTCCGCCAGAGAGATGAAGAGCACATATACAAAACCCGAGAGGGATCTATCAAGGATTTCGGTGGCATAGACAGTTTAATGGAGAAAACTGGAGAGGCAAAAAGTGGACACATCTTGTCTCCACAATTTTCTCGCGCGCGACACTCTCAGCTTTGATATTTACTTGTGAACCCACCCACGATTTGCAGATACACTCGATCAATCACGTCCCTCAATCCTCGGGAGCATGAGGATTTTGTTTGGAAATTGTGGCGGTCGCACTGAACATCGGTGTTCCAGATTTGATGCTTTATTTTGTCGTACCTCATACAGAATTAACGTCTGTAGCTTCACTTGATTCTCCATTTCCTTGTGCGTGTTATTCCATGCGCCAGTCGCAGTAATGTATTATTAAATACAAGGTGGTGAATTATGTACAAAGTTGACGAGAGAAGAATCCGGTTTTGGAAATTTTGTAACTCCAGAATGGGATGATAGTCAGGATGTTAGGCGCCATATTTGTGTCCAACCTTGCAAATCGTGATGCCGGGATGCCACTTGGCATGAATATTGTACATACCTTATGGTTCATTTTAAGAAATGGAGTCTACCTGACACCCCTGGCAGATCCCTGGTATTGGTGCTCGGCGAAGGTCCAAGTAATAACCATTTTTGAAATCTTTGCTTTTTTGTACTTTTTTCATTGGACTATATATTTCCAAGGTAGAGGAACACAGTGCAATAAGTTTCCAGAAAGTGTAATGCACCAGTGGCACACCAGACGGCTGCGAAGGAGCCGGGGTGCGATTTTTCACAAAGTGCTATATTAAACCGTGACTAACACCTTTTTTAACATATGTGACATTATTTTTAGCCGAATCGCGCATTCTGATTCCAAAAAGTGTGAAATGTCGATAAATACGTGTTTGACCCGGGTTTCATTAGGAAAAAAGTTGATTTTTTCACCTTCAAATTTGATGTTTTGCAATTCTAGTTCCATCGTGACGCAAAGTATCTGTAACTATAATTTTGACTTAAACAGTTGGCTTGAGCTATTTCACACACAAATATCGTTTGCTGAAATTTCTCCTCGTTTTTTTGAAGTCACAGAGAAATCTTGTTTCTTGAGATATCTCATGTCAAGAAGAATAATTAGTATCACTGGAAAGCATTTTTCAAGAGCTTTCAAATGATGAATCACAAGTGGGAGGTTGCTATAAAAAAGTTAGTGGAGGAGGCTGGGGCTCAGACACTGGGTGGGGGTCAGTCACTGACTCCACTATTATGGTTCCCCCTCTATTCTGTCGCAACGGTTTTGGTCGATTTTTGATATCTGCTCTTGTTTCAGACTCACAGGCAAGATTGTAAGTTTTGAATTTGACACCCTGTATAAGTATCAAATATAGAAGACCTGAATGGTATCAAGCCTGTGATAGACAAAGAACGTAAATATTAGGGGAAAAACACTTTTGAATTAGTTCTTTCCTTTCCGGAGCAAGGGCACTTTGAAACTTTGAAGAATAAAAAGGAATTTGTTAGGTCACTTTTTTGAGTAAATCACTTGGAATATAGTTTCAGCTGCTAATTGAGTGCTAGTGTCAAGTCCACTCGTTTTTCGATGTCGTGCTCACCCACCCATTGCCAACTCGAGGGCGTAATTAGAAGCCGGTAAAGAGCTTCCGCGCCACCTGAACTTCGCACGAACCGTATCTCGCAGTCTCAGTCAAAAGCCTTGTCAGATGGCAGAGAGAGGGTACAACAATGCGTTCTTTCGTGTCGGAGTATGACCACCCGCGTGTGATTCTTGCAGCACGTGTTCTGATACTCTATACCCACCAGTACCCACCACTCGCAAAAGTCGGAAGTCAAATCTCCAGAAGTTCAAGTTGATGCGGTTATGTCCTTGCCCTTTCTGCTCTCTTCATCACCATTATGGGTTGATGATGGAAATGGGCGAGCACGTATGGGTATATGGGTATTAACATGGGTGGAGATGTTGTTGTGCATCCATCCACCTGTCGACGATGTGCTCGAGGACTTGGAAATAATTAGTTTTCTGGTCTATAAACGGCGTTAAGTGAGCAAGAGAGGCGCAATCGGCGTAGCGTGCTTCAGCGGATTAAGCTGTTTGACATACTAATGCCGGGTTACGTTGAACAAGGTGTGGTTCTACCTTTGATGCAATTAATTATACTCGGGAACTAGTTTACTCTCGGCTTGGCTGCTCCTCGCCACTTCGTGTAGCTCGAACATCACATATACACTGATAGAAAGAGTGATAACACAATAATTATTGATTGAGGTCTAAATACGTCGCGCTGGGGCCACGACTCGATAGACATCTCGGTGTTGGCCTGTTCGACAACGACTCTTGATGGTGCTCCAGATCGACAGGGGCGACAAGGCGTAAGTTTCGATATGCTTATAGTTAGATGAGCCTTAAAAAATGTAGTTGATATGATGTTACTCCCTATTCTAGGCGGGTAACCTTCAATCCAATTACCTGATATCTTCCAACCTGACCAAAAATATTATCGCATGATCTATCCATCCATATTGTTACGAATTTCGCGTTTAGGTCTGTTTATATTTAAGACGATCATTTTAAAACACACTGTTTATTACTGCATACTACTATACACGTCAACAATCATTCACACTTGGAAATATCGCCGATTACTACTCGCTCTTATCCGCTCGCTATCGCTTTGGATTAAATACTACTGTGTGGGCGATCCATGGTGCTTATAATATATACCTCCGACTCGTTCCCTCGAATCTTCCACCGGTCCTCCAGCAAATTTTACCATGACCCGGCATACGGTTTCTGGGCGACTCCCGAAAAATCATACACCTTTCGCGTGCATATTGCGTGCTCTGGAGACGCTGCGTGCTCTGGAGACGCTGCGTCTCCGCAAATTCGCCTGATCTTTCCTACTCGGCTATTGAAGTCTCCCATGTAATTCAAACGCCGAGCCATCCCGTATGTTCTGGAATGTCCAGAGCTTCGCACTTGTACACTGCAATCTCAAAGACAGAACAGTCGAGAAAGATAAGATGAGCTCTGGAATGCACGCGAGAATCGGCGTTCGTAATAGTAGTTCACAATACGAGTTGGCTGTTACATAAGTGGTTTTCAGACACGAAGTCGAAATTTGCAGAACGAGGGCGCAGCCCGAGTTCTGTAAGAGGCTGAGTGTCGAAAGCATCTTGTGTAACAAGCCACGAGTGTTGTACAACATTTTACGTGTTTGTTTCATTGCAAATTCAATTTTTGTTGAAATTTTTGAGGTTATTTTGACAAGTGTCAACTTAAATACATAAACTGTAATATCCATATACAACTTATATAAAAGTCATTACATCTTATGTATCACCACAACAAACACGTAACAATATTTTATCTACTCCCGTCGTATCGTACTGGCCACTTTTCGACACGCATACGCGTATCGTACTAGCGCTCGACTTTTATGACATTGAACGGCATTGCTACCTCTAGAATTTTCCAATTTCTTTCAAATATATTATCTATTTTGCCTTATTATCTATTTTGAGGCAAAATAGATAAAATAGTATATTTCACTCGTTTAATAAGACGTTTCGTCACACTTCTTCCTCAAAAAACAGTCGTGTGACAAACTTCGTCTTATTAAACTCGTATAATAATATACCATTAATATGTACTCGTTTTTAGAAAATATGCATTCAGCTGTTCCAAAACCATGGATCAACCAAATCATAGCCCGTTATATACTTAAAAAATTTCAAGAAACTTACATCATGACAAATTGTTTACAATTATTGATGTTTCTCTTCAAAAACCCAAATGAAAATTGATGCGATTTCGTACTCGAATCGCCATTTCCGGTGTGGATACCTAAATCATTCGATATTAGTAACGTTTTGTATTTTATGATAAAGAATTCCACTTTTAGTCGCTGTAGGGTTTTCCCGTGATATGGCTTCGCGTTAGTGTTTCGGTTCTTGATGCAAACATTGCGATAAGTGGTATTATTGAGCATCAGGTATTGTCTGCATGTGGCCCGTCCAAAAAGATACATATTATGGGCATATGGGTACACGGTCACCACACCACCTGACCCTCTGTATCGCGGAAACGGGCCCATTCCATCAGATGCTGTACTATGGGTGGTGGCATCGTTTTCGTTTGTTTTTAATGGCATGGCCGTAGCTTTGATACTGATCTAATTCTATCCCGGTCGCATGTTGGGAATGCAACTCACCGCATCGACCAAGAATTCACCATCAGTTAAACGCGTCGCGCCTTTGTGTTTTTATTTCGAAAACCGAGCCCGTTACATTCCCAAACCCTAAAATAATTGATGTCTACCAGATTACCACGTGTTAGGTACTACTTAGGTTTGTTTCACGAAAAAATAACTTGGGAAGTATTTTCAGATTTGAATTATATTAAAATTTGACAACACCTTCTGATATGTTTGGACCTCGCTGAAATACAAAATCGCTCTTTCTCATATGTTGAACTTTGAAGTGCAGTATAACGATAAAGTTTTGGAGGCTAAAAAGTTCTGCCTAAAATGCTGAGAGTAAAGCCAAGCCAAGTAAAGTGCAGCCAAAAAAGTGAGAAAATTTAACTTTTTAATTTAAACATTGAAAATCTGGTATTTTGCAGGCTCCCAAAGCCCGGAATATGAAGAGAAAGAGAGAGAAAATACAGTCGTCCTTACATATCAATATTCCCAGAAAGGTGACACTGACTCAGAACAAATCAGTCTGCTCTGTTCTTTGTCAACTTCAACTGATCAGACCTCACTCACATACATTCGCATTTCTCACTTTCTAACCAACAAAAATATCACCAGACATGAAAATCTCTATCACCGAATATGAATCTCATGTCCACCCGTCCACCATCAGTTATTCCTTCCGATGAATATCGATTACACTAGCGTCCCTTGGGCGCAACGGGGTGATAGAGCCACAAAGTCATACACAATAGTTATTCACGAGGTTATTCATTTCGCGGTCTTTGATTCCTTTGGCATCATTTGAAGAATTTTTTCTTAGATTTCAACATCGAAGGTATGTAGGCAAAGTTCATATGTCGAAATGGCTTTTGATTCATTTGTCTATCCCTTTTATTGTGGAGGTGGTATCGAAAAATCGGCTATTTGGTCTTCCGGTAATAACATTTTCCATTCTTGACCAACAATCTAGGGCTCATACTGACACTGAAACTTTAGGTAAGAAAACCCTTTAAACAGATTCACTCATGATGCACATTTAAAATATAAGGTGGCATGAAAAGTGACTTAGGAATATATTGGTCCCAGAATCCGGTCGGAAGAATTGAATGAAAATCAACATTATCTTAGGGCGAAGCATTCATTCTGAACACTTTCTGATCTTCCATGATTGATTGTGACAGAAGCTCTTGATGAAGGAACCAAATTACAGCTGCATGTTTTGGGGGAAACAGTTTTCTGGCTCTTTATGAAACTTGGAATGATCAGGACATACAATCCCTTCTGCTCTGATTCCCGTACATTAGTTACGTGCCTTGTAAGTGATTACTGATTAGTGATTAGGGCTCTGTTTCTCTCTGAAAAAATGCAGTTGTAATTTTGTTTTCCATGAGAAGTTCTTGTCACGATCAACTATTAATCATCAAAGAGTATTCAAAATGAATGCTTCGTCTGAAGACACTGTTGATATAATTCTCCTTCCGACCGGGTTCCGGAACCAATATATCTCTACGTCAATTTTGATGCCACCCTATATTTTGAATATACAGGGTGTCCGTTTTTCGAGGCTAAGCATGGGTATCATGCTTATCTTTAGAGATACAGAGTCGGTTAAATTAGAAAAAAGTTGCGAATCTTCATGACTATCAATGATCCAAAGAGATATTTGGGTTGTCAGTTCTAGTTTTCGAGATATCGAGAAAAAACAGAAATTTGTAATTTTTGTTTTTATTTTTTATTTGAAAAACATTTGAAGATAGCCTTTTCTAACTAAGACATTGTGAAGGCACTTTTCCAAGGGGAATTCAATGTTGCCAAAATCTTCATTCTAGCTTCCAAAACAACCGAGATATGACATTCAACTTTGTTTTCTCTTATGGGCGCCATATTGGATTTTGACATTTTTAAATACAATTTTTTTTTCTGGTTACAACAATGTGTCACATGCCACAGCTGAATTCATGCTTTTGAGCAAAAAATTTAATTTTTATTTTTCAAAGAGTGCTTTGGAAACAAAATCAGCACCGACAATAAAAAAAAAGTAAATGTTGAACATTTATTCAACAGTGACATGTGGCACATCGTTGTAGCCAGAAAAGAATACCGTATTCAAAAATATCAAAAAAAGTTGAATGTCGTATCTCGGTTGCTTTAAAAGCTAGAATGAAGATTTTTGCAGCTTTGAATTCCCCTTGAAAAAGTGCTCTGACAATGTCTAGATTAGAAAAGGCCACCTTCAACCGTTTTTTGAATAAAAATGAAAACAGAAATTCAAATTCCTGTTTTTTCACGATATCTCAAAAACTAAAATCAATACGTCAAATTTCTTTTTGGATCATTGATCGTCATGAAAATGCGCAACTTTTTCCTAATTTAACCGACTTTGTATCTCTCAAGATAAGCAAGATACCCATGCTTAGCCTCGAAAAACGGACACCCTGTATGTTCTGAGTAATTCTTTCTACAGGGTTTTCTTACTTTATTATTAAGCCTTGGCTTCAATATTATTCATAGATTTTGAAAACCGGTCAAAAATGGAAAATGTCATCGGAAGACTAAAAGGTAGATTTTTTATACATATGTCACTTTTTGTAACCCATGTCACTTCTTGTGACGTATGTCATGTTTTGTATAGCATTCCACTTTTTGTAGCATCAACTCAGCATCACTGACAGCGTGGTCAAAAGTGACATCTAGTCTTTTGAAATTTTTATATCAAAAGTCCGAGTTTTCAATTTTCTATAGTACTTAATACTTTTTGTCATTTTTTATAAGCATGGCACTTTTTGTGACTCAGATTGACGGCCACTTATCAATTATCATATTATCATCATATGGTCTAAAAACCAATTGCCAAAGGTTCCAGAGATTCCTAAAGGTAAGATTTAAAAAGTAGGTACACTAATTCGTTTCCATTGAATTCTTTTGGAATTCAAAAATTCTAGGAAAGCTATATTTTCAGTATTGTTTTAGTCAACATAGTAAATAGAAATTTTGCACCCACAGAAAAGTTTTTTTTCTACTTAGTCTGTTTTAACAAGTTTACCAAGATCTCATCGAATAGCAAAAACATGGGGGCAAAGCCCCACCTTCCGACCCCCCATTTGTCCAAAAGTTAGAACCCTAATTCTTTTCACATGTTTCTGGCATATTTGAAGCTCTTCCCCAAACTGCCTTTGGCTTTGGACCGCAACTTTTGGGACATCCTGTATGGGGATGGTTCTGATGATGGAGAGGTAGCAATCGAAATCTGCCATACAATGTTTTCGTGTGTCTTGGCAAATGTAGGCTTTGCGTGTGGGAGTTATGTAAAACTAACTTTTCATCGTGGGACCAAGGTAAAGTTAACCGGAGATGAAAAAGACTGGCCCACAGAGTTATAAAGTGTGAATTCAGTACCATTCGACTTGAATTTCGACTGAATTCTTCAATGAAAACATTACACGTAGACAAACTGGAGCCTTGGGTGTTTGGCGCGGCAATCTTTTCCTGGAATCGTATACATAGTGGATTGATATTGCGTAAAACTAGATTTTTCCAATATTTATTATCCGATCTTTATCTTTTCAATGCCGCAAATACCTATCGTGATATTTTTATTGGTTCGATTAATCACTATTGCATTTGTTTACCACAATCTATTCCAGTACGGTCTTTCTAGGAATTAGCTATTTTTTTTAACTAACACCTGTTCCTAGCATAAGACGAGACATATTGTAAATCATTTGTAAGAGTCTCATGGCAAACGCAGAGTCCGAAACTATAGTTGCAGCCCTTAAAAATAAAATGAAGGAGTTTGTCAGTCTTTGCGACTGTCAAAAAATCGAAATATGTATAATTGACGTGTGACGGTCATTTGTGTATTGTACAAATTTCATAAAACAAATAGTTCCTGAAACCTGTTTAATAATAGCGTCCATTATGGCACTGTTTTTTGTTTTCGGTATCAAAAAGAAGCAATTGTGTCTGCTCATAATTGAAACGATCGTTTAAAACACACACTGTTATCACGGCGTATTATACTATAAATACACGTCAAGTATTATTGGTGCTTGGGTATATCGCCGATTGCTTCTCGCTCTTGTGGCTTTGGATTTAAATTTGCTTGTCGGCCGGTCCATCGGTGCTTTGTATACCTTCGACTGTTGTTCTGGGACTTTCCACCGGTTCTCCAGCAAATTCCACATTTATCGCGGCATTTGGCTTCGCGGCGACTCTCGAGCAGTCCAACACCTTTCGCGTGCATTACCAGCGTGTTCTGGAGCGGCGACTCCGCCAACTGGGCAGATGTGTTCTATCCGCCTGTTGATATCTCCATGTAAATCAAATGGTCCTAATCCTAACCACCGCGTATGTATGTCGAGGAAGACCGCGTGTGTTCTCGAATGCAGGAGAGAATCGCCACTCGTAACACTTTGATAAACGTCAAGTACAAAAACTCTGTCTAATAAACACGTCTCCAACTAAAATCTGTCTATTCGCTGTGCTGAGAATTTCACATTAAAATCGTAAATAATTATTCCGAGTTAGCTCATAATTTCAGGGCCTTCTTCCATCACACGGTATATGCTCCAATACGGGTAGATGTTAATTGAATTTTTGCGGGCCGCGGGATTTTTCTGGAAGAAAATCGGGGATGAAATCGCTACCGATATCAAATATCAATGTGAATTGACATTTCCGAATATTCGGCAGGTTTGTCACTGCCGGCTCACTAACTCAACTGTGTGAATGCCTTATCGGCAATCGGCAGCGAGGGTGCGGGTGGTGGAGGCTCCTGCTGCTCCCGCCAAAGTCCCGCATACCGCATCACGGCGGGACTGCGAAAATGTGAATGGCTGAAACCCCGAGACTTGACGAATTAAAATGGTTGTTTCACACAAATTGTTTTCGAATTAATGATTGCGGTCACAACATCTCAAGAACCAATTGATAGTTTGTTATTGATCATCAATCCGTCGGTCGTTCACGGTAAATTGCTGCTGAAAAAGACGACTGATTGCACGGACACCGATGTTTTGACGTTGCATGTTTTCTCAGCGTGGCGCACGCCGGAACTCCTACGCCTTTCCAACAGCTTCAAAAGCAAATTGCCACCAACTAGTTATGATGTTTTTGTATTTGTTGTATAATTTCGTTGAAGGTTGAAGATCATAAAAAGGAAATTGCCGCCCTACTCTTTGGGGGGAGAGAATCGTACCTACCACGAATTTTGTTAGCTTTCTGAGTTGAAGTCTGAAATCTGGAACAATGATTATGTATTGTTCTTATGCCCGCTCTATGAAAATTCGCAGCAATCGCAACACAACCGCAACGTTTCTGATTGGCTCGCAAGGTATTCGCAAAGCCATCGCAACGACGCGAAAGGCTTGCGAGCCAATCAGAAAACTTACGCTCTGCGTTGCGGTTGCGTTACGTAATTTCATAGAGCGGCCTTTAGACATATTGATTATGTAGTTGAAAATAGACGAAAGAACAGAAATCTGTAGTATTTCACTATGAAGCGTATAACCAACCAACAGTTAATCAGAAATAGGTAGACCGATTTCTAGCTTGACGACTGAAAAAATACCAATTCATTTGCCCAAGTAGATTATGAATTCTTCAAGTATACAAATATCGCGGGTGGCGGTCCGGCGGCGCTTTGCCTATAAATTTAATATTCTTAAAAGAGTCATTTTCAATTTGTTAGGGCATTAAGGCAATAATATTTAAGCCAAGAACAGGCTTCGAAGTATACAAGCCACCTACATGGCGCGATAACATCGGTAAAGAGAGAGAGAAACTGGTTTCGATCAAATTATGAGCCCGTAAACATTAAAACAAACAAGGCCTGAACCGATGCGATGCCGATGCCAGGGACCGTCGAGAGAGCCGAGATTTGGGATTGGGATCTCGGTTTACGTGATATTAAAAAAGTCAGCGTCAAGCCATCAAGTCGCCGGTGTTAATTTGACCATGATGGACGATCTCTCTGGCTCTGGAGCTTTCTGATGGTGTGATGCGCGAGGAAAAGTCGAGGAGCATATTTTTTTTGTACCGAGGACGACAAAGAGTGCTCTGGCGATCCTTATCGGCCCCCAGTCTGGTCTTCCATTAACACTTCGAACCAGAAATTCAAGATCTGTGTCTCTTGCTCCCCTCTCGTCGTCGCCGTCGTCAGACGATAATTTATCAAGTCCGGTACCGTTACCAAATCAATATGTAGCCGTATGGATTTTGGAAATCTCAAAAACTGAAGGCATCCGGCATCTTTATTCATGAGCTTCAACTTTCGAAATCTATACCAAAGATGGCGTGACTCTAATCCGTTTTTTTTTTAAATCTCGATGAGCATCTAATGAGATATTCAGACATAGTTGAACAATACAATATTGAATTGATTCCGTCGACTAATGGTTGTTTTTTTTTTTTCTGTTTCAGGTATGCCCCTGGGATCCAACTCATCATCCTTAGGTAATATTTCGAGTAATATTCTTCCTGAATTAGTAACTCTTAGCGCTGAAGATAGTTCCGCGTTTTTTTTTACAGTAAGTTTTATACTTCCCCATTACATTGAAGTTTGCCATCGCTACATCACTTAGTTACCACTGATGCATTAAACGCAGTAATTGCTCTGTTTAATATTAGAAAATGCAATACAAATTGGTAAAAATTTGCGCCTACTCAAAGAGATCAACGCTAAAGGAGTGAAATAAAAATTGTATACTCAGACCTGATGCATGCAGCGGTCCCTACATCAAGCTGAATTACATTGGGTGGAAAATTTATTTGAGCGTCCAGAAACCGCCGAGGAAACTACTTTTGTTTTGCGTCTTGTGACCTGATGCGATCTCTCGAATTTCTCTTTTCTTAACTTGACTTAACAGAAGATTTTATTCATATTATACTCACCCAAATGTCGTCGCCTTCGCCGAAGCAAATCAGCTTTACCCTAACCAAATAGTATTTTTAGTTTATTTACTATGAACTGTATATCTAATCAGATAAAAAGTTTTTGATCTGAATATCAAAAATGTTGCACAAACACATCAGCAAACAAGGGGATATCGTCGGATTCAATCATCTTGAATATTTACTAGCTGGTTTTTTCGTCGTTGTTGTTGTTGTTATCGTCGTCCCAAAAACCCAATGACGAATTTTTTCGATAATATCGGGGATAATATACAAAGATACTTCCATACAAAACCGGAATAATTAGTATAACACGGTTCATTTTCTGTAGATTTCCCCGTTCATATAACACCAGCCGCAGTAGGCACATTTTTCCACCTTATCAACTTTTTAATCTACCCGACGTTCCGTGAATGTATATACGCGACCTCATATGAGGCTGGTGATGCCAGAGGGGTGTAAATAGGGTTGGCCGGCCTGATAAGCTGATAGGAATGTTATTCCCTTTTGATAACAACAACCTTGGGAACGACTGACGAGCGCGTCCCATAAAAGTGGATGCTATATCGTGGCTATTCCAGAAAGAGGCAATTAAAAAATACATTTCCATAATTAAAACGGCGATAAAGCGCTAATTCTATCGTCTTCAATATTATACGAGCGTAGGTGTTAATTTAAGTAATTTCACCAAGATTCTCGGCTATATTGTATTCATAATCTGCAATGCAAACAACACATATGTCTATCTTAGATGGCGGTGCCCCCTCATGTGAAGCTGACTTTTTAATAGAACTATTACACCTAGTTATTGTAAAGCTCGTTAAACCGGTGCAATAATTAATACTTGAATATACAGAAAATAAGGCACGAGCACGGCTCGACACATGCCCGAGCTTCCGGTCCTGTATTATTTTTTGCAGACTATCCTGGTGGCGATTTGCAGCAACTGGGAACTCGGAAAAAAACGATCAAAAAAGAAAATGTATACGTCTCTTGCATAAGTAAAGCCAAAAAAGTTGAAAAACGTTTACGATTTGGTGACACTGCTAACAAAAATTTGAAAACCTCGCGTACCTTTCCAGTTATTCCATTGGTCAGTCAATTATTCACGGGGCACGGGAATATGTTGGATATTAACTAACGCGTATAGGCGCATATCACTTTCCAACTTAGGCCCGGTATTTCCATCTCCGGATAAGTTCTGGTTATCACGTCTATTCGGCAGATAAACGCTGCACTGTACGTTTTGCACAGGACTTATTTGCCGAATGGAGCTATCCAGAACTTCTTTGGATATGGAAATACCGGTTTTTAGCCTGTATCAGAAGAAACACCATGAACGCCAGAAAGCTGGTTCTTAAAAGCAGAACATTGTGACATACGCACAATCTTGAAGATACAGTTTCCCGAAGAGGGCTTGTCCTCTGAAATCTGCCGAGATCTTCGCGACATTTTTATAAATGCTCATAAAGATGATCTTTAAGAAAACTTAATAGACGGTCACTCCCGGGCCAATAAAGTGTTGATTTGGGCTAGGTTCTATAGAAAGATCAACTGTGCGTCATAACTTTAATCGTGACAATCAATCACTTTCTTACCTCTCAAATACTTTTACTAAAATATTCCAGTAACTAACAGTAGGACAACAACAACAATAACATTTTTGGGATATGGTCTTGTATGTGGGGCTGCTGCCGCACGTGTGTCAATGGATGAGGTCGGGTCAGTTGAAGCTGGTCAAAGGACGAAAACGGTCGGATAGTATAGAGGTTTTATACAAGATTTGCTGGAATATCAGTTCGTTTCAATCCCGAAGCTGAAAATGCAACTCGCTTTGAGATTATAACTCATAATACCTATTCCTGAAAAATTATCGGTTTATTTTGTATTACTACTGATAATACTGATAATATCAAAGCCCTCTTAAACCATATTACTGGTGGAAGTTGGGTTTCTATCCTTGATGTTTCCATTCAGATAAATACGAACGATCACTATATATCTATGGAACAATATAATGTGTGTACTATAGATACGAGAATTAGATTAGATTTGCTTACTTATTAAAAACTTCCAATAAGTTCCAATCAAGAAAATCATAGTCTCTGGGGGCTTTTCCACATTTCCTCGTAATCTCGTTAAGGTCTCTACAGATAGATTTGATTTGTTTGTCTGACAATAGAGATCAGATCACTGAAGTCAATTTTTTCTCTTCGAGTCCGGAAGTTCGTTGTTTATGTCCTATTGTAGCCGTTACGTATATAGCCGTCATAAAATGGCATTGCTCTGATACCAATTCACGGTAAAATTGGTGTTTTGGATGACCTGAGAGACAACAAATGTTGGTAACCCTAACCCAGTCAAGAGCCAATCAAAATCATTGCTATAAGGTCTGGTTGGCAACATTTCGCATAGTGTTCTCTGTCAGTTATGTCACCCGAAACACTACAAAATTGATCCCATTCTATTATGCACAAATCCTATTCAAAAGTCTGCTGATGCATGTTATAGGATTTGAATAACAAATTAAAGATTATCAGCCGAGACTTTGCTTTGTACAGCAATAAAAAAATTCCATTGGACTGCCGAAATTAAACTAACCTATAGACCAATTTTTGTAACTCGTAATCCTACTCCAAATCTCATAGTTTCGTAATACAGGTGGCTGTCTGATGCAATTGTAGGAAACAATATGTTGTTATCTTGATAGTGGGTAATGGAAAGAAGATTCAACCGATTGTAAGAGGTTCAAATATCAAGATTATTTTGTACCTAATACATATCCAAGGGGTAACAAGCTTGACTTAATTTGAGAACTTAATTAGGTGGGTAAGAAAAATGACAATTTGTTTCAAGTTAAGTAGGTAGGTGAACAAAGAACTATAAAATTTCTTAATCTTATGTCAAGAAATAATCGGAAATAGAACTATTGTATTTTGGCAGCAACATCAATAATTACAATTTTATGACCCTGTTTTGATCATAAAAATGGCAAAAAAAAGTTCCAAAATGGAAGATCCAGAAGAGTAGACGATAAAGTTCGTTAAACTTACTACTATGCTTACTTGTATTGTATACCTATGCACATAGATAAACTGTTACTTTCATTTTTTCAATAATGTGATGAACAATGAGGAAAAGCTGTTGAAATAAGTGACAGAAAATCCCTCAAAATGACAATCCGTAGGTCCAACCTCATAATAACAAAATCACTGCAATGCTTTTAGCTCTTCAATGCAATATGTTTTTGGTAAATTCGCCTAAAATCTGTGTTATCCCAGAGCAACTTTTTCCAGACACAAAATGTTTTCTCGTACGTTCTGAATCGCTTCCCTCGATATCTTATCGCATCACATCGCCAGGTTTTACTACTCTCCGTGCCGTATACCTACTATCGTAGCTCCATATACCTGGAGATATATCTACACATACACACACATTTTCTTAAAATTAAATAACACCTTATCGCCTCCCTTATCGTTCAAATAATTCGATAAGGAGGCCCCCGTATAAAGACCGAACGAGAAGCGGCAATGGGCTAGTAGTAGTGAAGTTATCAACGTTGCACGTTGTAACCATCCACCCCTTTGTAATAGTGCCGCGGCTATGAGTGTACCCTGTATATTACAACGTTATTTGGACGTGCCGTGTGTGTTCTACGTGCCTCACCACAGGGAAAGTTTCATCTTGAAGTGGATTTTCGTTATTCGATCCTGAATCGGGAAAGAATGTTGTTGGACGTTGCGAAGCAGCACCTCCACCAACGCCAGGAACACCAGCAGTCTGTCAACGTTGGATGTGCACCGACCAAGTTGTTGATGAACCGATATTTGAAGTCAGAATCTGGTCCGCGTAGGATTAGAACGTGTGGTAAGTGCACGGGTTAAACTTAAACTATCGTTGGTGTACTGACACTAGTTTACTTTCGTATGAAAAACGAAAACGAAATGTTCCCTTTCATTTACTTTATGACGTTGTAACCCGGCCTGCAATATCTGGGCATCAGAATGCTTTATCTTTGTTGCCAATCAAGCATGGCTGGATTTATGGTTTTATGTTATTCTGTATTTTTTATGTATTCACGTAAAAATGAAGAGTTTTTCTTCTCTTCATCTTGTTATTGTTATTATTATTAGAAAGACCATAGCATGATTTTGTTCAGCAATAATGTACGCAGTAGGCGCTTAGGTATCCCAAGTTATCAATCTGTTCTTGTGAAGTTTGATTTGAAGTGATAATGAATAATGTAATGGATATAGGTGACTTACCTATAACTAATCATACCTACATTTGTGTCCATTTTATCGAAGTTAGTTATCTTCCTACCAAGTTAGTTCAAGGGGCGCAGAATTTTGTAGAAAAAAGTTTGTTCAGTCCATAATATTGTGCTTAAGAATTGAAAAACTAAGGTAGCAAAACCCCCAAAAAATGCATATTATCATCGTTATTATTATGTTGAAAAAATTTCGCCATGTGGCACTGACTACTCGCGGACTCACATCCTTGTCGTTGCCTTTGCCCCCTCAGCCTTCAAATCCTTGATGTAGCTAGGTAGGTAGGTACAATTGCGGACAAAAAAAGTACGACAGAGACTGACACAGAGTATACTGATTTTGCCCTGGTGATGTCGTGACACAAGGCCAAATTTGGTACACTCCATGACAGGCTCTGTCCTACTTTTTTTTTGTCCGCAATGGTACTTACAACTTTGCATGCACAATAGCTCTGATTCAATCAAAACTTGAAAAATTCCATTTGAAAGGATCAATTTCTTTTTTCAAAAAAAGCGCACTCCAAAATTACTTTTTATGCCATTGCGATAACATCTACAAAAAAGTGATTTAGATAACAGTCATATGCTGCGAGAAAAACAATGTGTTTACGATCGTAGATTGAAATCATAATGATGGTTACTACACATTTTGACCTCACACCTTATTGTATACTTTGATACTTTCATTCCGAGTACTCATGATTTCACGCCCATCATGTGAGTAAATCGTCATTTCTTTTTGCAGATTTCCGTTGTAACAACAGGAAACTTCGGTATAGGAAACTTGTGTGGTTATGGAATTTTCATAAGAACATGCATACCTACTGCCGAGGATGCTATAGTAATCATAGGTAAATACAAAATGTTAACTTGCTTGTTGTGTTCACAAAAGAAAGCCTTTGATTGTTGAGAAAAAAATTGGCTTTGGAATCATCAAGGCAGATGACTGACAAAATGCATGGAGCTTGATATGAAGTTTTAGGCTGCAAAGCCAGGAGAGCCTAACTTGTCAAGTACAGCAGTCTTGATTGGTTGATAGACCTTGTTATACATCGTTGCCATGACGACTTTACTTACTGCGGTTAGTTGGACATCTGATGATGCATGATTCGTTTTGATACCTATGCTTGATGGGGTAAACAGGCTTTGATCAGTTTGTTTTTCGATAAACCTGAAAGTTATTGACATTGAAATTGGATAATAAAACTTTCCTGGAGAACTTTGAATAATATGTAGGCAACGGCGATTGAACAAAATGGGATAATGCCGGCTATTCATTCGCGATTAAACTTAATTTTTCTCGCCACAAAGTAGCTGCCAAAAGCGGCATTCGATTGGTTGCCATTGTTATGTCGCTTTGATGTCATTGACCGTTCGGTTGTCACCATTAATATTCACAATCCGCTTTTATAGCAGTCATCTTATGACAGGAAAAATCAAATTGAATCGCGAATTGATATATCTGAATTAAGCATTTCTGATCAATTTCGGATCGATCAGATTCTGTTGGAAGCTGGAAGTCAATTCATTTGATGAATTTAACAACTCCCATATTGAGTTTGGAGGTTTGAGGGAAATTTTTGGTCTGAATTTTGTATATACCTGGTGATCAAGGTCTAGAACTTCAAAAAATAGAATAGGCATAGAAAGTTGGGAAAAATTCCTATTTCAAGAATCATAACAAGTGAAACTATGTGAATTAGTTATACAGGGTGTTTCGGTGACCTTGTATAAATCTTTAGAGGGTGATTATTCTTGAAAAAAATTAGTCGAAAAGTACAATGAGTAACATTATTTCCTAAAGCCTTCCCAAGTGAGTTGCAGACCCTCAAAGTCACAATAAATCAGAGTTTTGATTCATTTGCTCGAAAACTATCGAATGCAGAAACTTGAAATTGCCAACAGAAAAGTTTCTTCCACAGTGCAAATGTACTAAGTTCCAAACAAATCTGATTAGCTTTAGATTTGCAGTTTGAGTGCCGGGATAGTTCTTTGATAAGCTATTCAAGAAAAGGGTTTTATTCAAATTTATCAAATTGACAAGATTTGAGTGGTCAGTTGAGCTATGACCAACGTCAAAACTCCGTCGTGTACCAACCGAACAGAACAAGAAAAAAATCCTTAGGTACCTATAAGTACCAATCTGCAAAGCCTACTTTTTTGCACCAACACAAAAGTGCTTCCTTAGCTGAATTTTGGGTCTCGTTTTGGGTGGGAATTAGAAGGTGGATACAAGATTTTTTCAGATAGTAAAATCCGAAGCAACAATCACAACCTCGTGTAGCATCTTTTTTGCAAATTATTGGACTGTACCAGGCGATCCATGCCGGTGAGGAGGGTAAATATTGGTATTTTGATGGGTTTATCATTACTTACATCGTTTTATTGCGTTTTAAGATAGTCAATGTACATATTGACATTAGATAAAGCCCTCTGTACCATGCATATCGTTTCCGAGCGAATTTTACTACAAAAGTTACAACAAGCATTACATTAGAATAATTTTTCATTCATACCAATAACGTTATCAACTGGAAAGTTACAAATATAAAGGTAGTTTCAAAATAAATAATATATAAAATTGAATTTATGAAAAAGTAACAATGATTGATTGAGGCTCAATCGTGGCCCTTGTCTTTGAACTGAAAAAGCAGGATCACAGTGCTGGAGCATGTTTGATCAGATGTTCTGATGATGATAATCAGATAAAGAGTCTATGAGACCCAAGCGTGAATTGTTGGTGCGGTCCGAAAGTGAACTTCCAACTAAATTACAGACATGTCCCTAAAGTTTTCTTGTGTTATGTCTAGCAGTTATCTCACATACTTAATTTTTTTTCACGTGAATGTTTATTCATTTAATAATATGTTTCATGTAATATGAAATATTTAAAAAGAGTATGAAGATATAAATTCGAACAAAGGAAAAAATGTACTCCAATTTATGTTGGGAAATGGAGCAGAGGATAATAAAATTGTAAGACCAAATGGATTTTCAATTTAGGTAGTTATAGGCTGTGACGTGGAAACATGCGTCTGAGCAAATCAAATCGTATAATGATCCGACAGCAACGTTTAGCCGGATACAACATCCACTTTGACGTACGTTTCTTCGGTCACAGTCTTCCTATCAATAATACATATTTTGATCACAAGATAATCATGTACCTACTTTAACACAATCATTCCTCCATCAAGACGTTTTTTTTTTGTTGAACTATCTGCCTGCTAAATCATTTTTGGGGGAGCTCAAGTGTTTACCAACTTTTTAATGCTTCCACCATTTATCGAAAAATCATTTAATGTTTCGGTTGGGGTATTATGGAGAGCTTCTACAGCTCCACATACATAGATACATACATTCGTGTGTGCGAATCGGAAGAGCAATCTCGGAGTTTTCGGCCGGAGCCGGGGTAGTAGCTAGCGGCCCACTAATGGCAGATCATTAGGGCCCAGGTAATCTGCGCCACTTTTTTCTAAACGCCAGATAAAAATAATAAATCATTGTGGTCTACATGAGCGCGCGCGCGGTCTCTTCATGTAATTCTGATTGCGGTGCTGCCCGATAGATAACGTTGAAAACGATGCTTTCTGGTTGTTCGAAAACCATGAACGTAGAAGAAGGTGCTTTTTCGAATTTTGCACATCTGAAAATCTGCTCTGTCAGAACTGAATTGGAACGTCGGTTATAAAACTTTTGATGGAAATGCTAAGAACTATATTTACCTCAATTAACTGTGTAAATTGTATAAGACAGCTTGAAAAAAATAGATGCACGTCAACTTGGGAACATTCGGATTTGATCTCACTACCTACTTAATGTTTATATTATTACCAAGGAGACAAGACTATTCTGACAATATTCTCAAATTGACATTGACATTTAGTGTAAAAACGACCTCTCTTATCTCGATGTGTGAACTACAAATGAAGTTCTTTTTACAAAGCCCGCACCAGGCTGCGACAAGGATAAATCGCAGTTAACAAATTTAGTATAAACCTACCACCACCACCACCAACAGAATGGAGCCTTGTGCGCCCCCGTTTCCCGACAAAAAAAGCCGGTCGCTCTATATGAGTGAGTACATGCTCCAGCTACAATAATCGTCCTGCTGGGTGGCTTGTCTCCGTCTCCGTCGTACCCGAGCGCCATGACGCCCGGCGTCGGCGTCGGGGCGTGTGAGATGCGGTAATAACACCCCGCAGACAATGATAAGCGCAATCAGATAGACCGGGGGTATATATATCATATCACAATGGCATAGCAAAAATGATTACGGGAGACGTTCCTTCCTATACCACAGCCGGCTCGGTCGGTAATGTGAATCACGCTCTGCCGGTTCTTACACTCGCTTCTTTACCGACTGATTTATACATTCTGCCGCAAATACCTCAGAACTCTATAAATCTCAAGCGAACGGCGGCGATTCATGTTTCGTATATCGCGCGCCGGCAATTTATCGCCATCACTGCATTTGTCATTACCGCCTCTTCCCCTCCCCCTCTTTCCTCTGTACCCGCACTCACGGGTACGGAGCGATAAAAAATATCCTAATTGCTCGATTTTACCTGCATTGTGCCCAATAATAACTTCAAATCGCAGCTGTACCTCTGAACCTAACTGGGTGATGAGAAGGGAGATGACTTTGCGCAAAAATCATCTTGCGCAATTATACACGTTGATTCTTATCTCATACCTACTAATCCTTATAAAACTATTCAAACATAAGTGAATCCCTGAAACAAAAAAAAATCGACAGATTTCAAATTCAAGGAAAATTGGAGTGCAATGAACTTTTTTTAATTTCAAAATGAATGCCAAGAGAAATCTGGGAACGGCGCTTATCAAGCAATATCTTTCAAGTTAAGCATTGTCAACTTCGACTCATGATGAGAAACCAGAAACCCAAGTTTTATGAACGAGGGGCCAGGCTAGGTAAGTGCATGCTGGCGGGGTCACACGTTTCTTTATTGCATTTTACCCGTAAATTTTCCAAACAGTTTACTTCTCATTCAAGATGAAAACTGTTATGAGTACACAAGCTGGAATTTGAATTTTGTTATTCAATTTGTGGAATAATTATTAAACTTCAAAATGTTCAAAAATCTTCCAACTCCAGTACATTTTTTTGTAATTGTTCCTCTCTTGGTGTATCATGGTGTGATTCTGCAAGGAAACGTTCCAGCTAACAATATGTTAGAATTCTGTTACTGTTCGCCACACAGCGACATTGGTTTTGTGAGCTTGCAACATGCACTGTAGCTTCGACTGTAGCTAACAGTATGTTACCCAACATTTTGTCGAAATTAACAGTTCCGCGCGCTCACTTTTGATGTAGCGGGCAACAGAGTATCTAATGTTAGAAGCGTTTAGGTATAATATCCGGTGTTTTTAAGCCTCGCCAGACGTAGTGGCGGAGGCTATTTGTGGCCGCTTTTTTTTTCGTGATTTTTTTTCCCTCGTTCCTCGTTTCTCGTTTCTTGACAAAATTCACCTCAATCTTCCGTATCTTTTGAACGGTTCAATATATCCAGTTCATTCTTTCACTAATCGAATTTCAACTATTGCAAGTTGATACCGACGACGTTTAAAGATGATCGGTCAAATATAAACAATCTTTAACAACAATAAAGAATTCACAACTCGTGAAACTCATTCAAAATAGAGAAGACGCATGGATGTCAGCCTTTCCATCATCATATCTTTGGATCTAATGAAGCTTTGTGCCTAATTTTCTTCTTTTAAATTGAAGTACATATCAAGACCTTTGTCACAGTGTGACAGCGATTGAGAAAGAATGGTTCATTATTTATTTATAAGGTTTATAAACATTTTCGTCGGCTATGAATGCAGCATGATTTTCAATCAGCGAGGAAAATTTTTATTTTCACAGTTTTCTATACAGGGTGTCCGTTTTTCGAGGCTAAGCATGGGTATCTCGCTTATCTTGAGAGATACAAAGTCGGTTAAATTAGGAAAAAGTTGCGCATTTTCATGACGATCAATGATCCAAGAAGAAATTTGACGTATTGATTTGAGTTTTTGAGTACGCTGACCTATCGAACGATTACATCTTTGTTCCAATAGCAGTGGAGACTTTTGGCCCATATGGCCCTGGTGCACGTTCCTTCATTGATGACATATGTAAACGACTGGTAGACGCAACTGGTAATGTCAATGAAGGTTCGTGGTTCAAACAGCGGCTGTCAATCGCCATCCAGAGAGGAAACGCCATAAGTGTGCTGGGTACTACTCAAGAACTAGACTATATATAAGTTGAAACGCATATTATTGTAATTTCGATATACCCAATAAATTCAAGCTTGTTTTTGAGATATCGTGGAAAAACAGGAATTTGAATTTTTGTTTTCATTTTTTATTCAAAAAACGGTTGAAGGTGGCCTTTTCTAATCTAGACATTGTCAGAGCACTTTTTCAAAGAGAATTCAAAGCTGCAAAAATCTTCATTCTAGCTTTTAAAGCAACCGAGATACGACATTCAACTTTTTTCTCTAATGGGCGCCATATTGAATTTTGATATTTTTGAATACGGTATTCTTTTCTGGTTACAACGATGTGCCACATGTCACTGTTTAATAAATGTTCAACATGTACGTTTTTTTTATTGTCGGTGCTGATTTTGTTTCCAAAGCACTCTTTGAAAAATAAAAATAAAATTTTTTACTCAAAAGCATGAATTCAGCAGTGGCATGTCACACATTGTTGTAACCAGAAAAAAATATTGTATTTAAAAATGTCAAAATCCAATATGGCGCACATAAGGGAAAACAAAGTTGAATGTCATATCTCGGTTGTTTTGGAAGCTAGAATCAAGATTTTGGCAACATTGAATTCCCCTTGGAAAAGTGTCTTCACAACGTCTTAGTTAGAAAAGGCTATCTTCAACTGTTTTTCAAATAAAAAACACGGAAAAAAGTAGGACTGCAATTTTTAAAAGCTCAAGTATGTAATTCCTAGTGGTCCAGAAAACATTTTGGTGACAACGTATGTGGGTTTGTAACAATTACATACCTCGTTTTCGAAAAAATGAAGGTTGTAAAAATCAATGACCCAGGTAGGTAATAATGCTGATGGCTCAGGTATGTAATATCTGACGATCCAGAGAGCAGCAAAGAAGGGCGCAGGCATGTAATCGAGTAAAGAGCCAGGTATGTAATATTTAATGACCCAGGGAAGACTAGATAACGGCGCAAGTATGTAACCGCATAAGTTAGAGCCAGGTATGTAATATCTGATGATCCAGAGCGACGACTAGATAGTGGCGCATGTTCCGCAGATTCGCTGATATACATTCAAAAGTAGGTACCTACATGCACCATGCACATGGTCTTCTTGGAACTTATCTGCCGAATAATGTTGTAAGGCACCAACTTGATTAGAATATGAAAATACCGGCTCCAAGCCAACTCATATTAAAATCTAATGAGAAATTCGTTGCGAGCTTTCACACTATAGCTGTGGTATGACAAATGCTTCAGTGTTTGTTCTGGAAGTGCCCACTGGCACAGTATTTGACTCCACTGGGTCATTGTATCTTTACTCGAAGACGATGCCTACCGGACTGACTGGCGTTGGCTTCAATCTGGCCTTTGCTCCACAGTCGAGCACGTAATTGGTAAAAAGGATATCTACCTAAATGTGGTCATTACATATCCCGGTCATCACCAGAAAGAAATGCAAGTTGGGGTATGTAATTTCTAATGGTCCCAGGACTGTGTACGTCGCGGTCATTCATCGCAGACGGAATTGCAAGTCTGGGTATGTAATTTCTGATGCTACCAGGAGAGTGAGCGTCGCAGTCATTCGTCGCACAAGTATTATTGATGGCAAGGAGTAGTCTTAGTTACAGACTTCAGGTATGTAATAATTACAGCTTTGGTGCAGCACTGATTGAAGCCAACAATTGTCTGCATTTGTCGCTGACCTGTCTCTACATATTTTACCTACTTGAGTCAGTGATGGTCACTACCTGCCGGTTCGGAAAACAGTGAACTGTAATATTTGCTATCCTGGGGTGATACTGGATAATGCTGAAGGCAGTAGTTTCTTGAACTACTACCAAAAACTCAATAATTACTACCAAAGTTGATGAATATTGACCACCTGGATATTCACGTATTGAAATGGTTGGTAGCAATTCAGATATTTAATGATCTGAGCCTGTAACGCCTACAGATTTCCGCTAAAGCATTTTTCTCCGTGAATAAAAACAAAAATTACAAATTTCTGTTTTTTCTCGATATCTCGAAAACTAGAACTGACAAGTCAAATATCTCTTTGGATCATTGATCGTCATGAAAATTCGCAACTTTTTTCTAATTTAACCGACTCTGTATCTCCAAAGATAAGCGAGATACCCATGCTTAGCCTCGAAAAACGGACACCCTGTATACAACCAGCAAAGCGATTGGAGCGAAAGTATTGCAGAATTTTTTAAAAGAAAAAATTTTGATCTAGGACCTATACCGTATTTTCATTAAAAACTTCAATAAAGGGAGGCTGTGACGCAGACCATTCGATTCGGAAACGGCCAGGTTATCATCGGTCCACGGCCTCCCATTATTGAATTCTTTAATAACCATACTGTAGTTTTTTAGATATGATCTTTTTCTGACACAACCAACAACTGTAAAGAAGTGGTGCGCGCATGCCACTCATACATACTATGCAAAATGCTCTATATTACTACTGAGGTGGGCATTTTTTGTATAAAGCTGAGCTTTCACAGAAATAATCAGATATTTACTTTTTACAAAAAAAAATAAGGCACCCGTTTAGGCAAGCCGAGTTATGGGGCTAAGACTGCCCTCAACGGTACAATGGTATTAACGTAAAATAGGTATTATGGAGATGAAACTATTCACCCCTAATTTCTACATCGAAAAGGTCCTACTCCAAACATTTGCTCTGCTAGTGCCTTTCCAACTTTCAAACTAGTTGAATAATCTCCCATTTTTACCGCAAATCGCAGATGAGAGGTATTCTTACGTGCCACATACAGTTATTCCTCTTTTTATTTCAATGCCTTTTTTGCATTAATGACTACCTATTTAATCTCAGGTCACATTTGGCAAATATGTTTCGATATCACTTCATTGAAGTTTTAGAGTAGGTACTATCATTATTAATTTTATGCCAAGCAAGTTTCAAACAGTTTCCAAGCTAATAAAACAATAACGATACTTCTTAGTGTAAGTATGTGTGTACGTGTTTTATGTGTACTTTTTGTAATAATGTACCAAAATGATTTATTGCTGCGAAGACCTTTTTTTTGGGCGAGGCTTCCTATTAGACACACCGCAAGGTGGGGAGATGGACTGGTTATTATGGTGACTGAATATAATATAATGATAAATCGGCGTGGCAGTTTCAAGTCATATTATCTAATCAGCTCCAATTATCCAAACAAAACCCCAGCTGATATAAAAATTGTTTAAATACTGGACGTTTCGAATGTTCGTATCAAATTCTTAAGTAATTGGGAGTCAATAACCAATTTGAAGTATCCGTTGAAGCTCGCTAAAATATATATTATATATTATCAAAATACTCCTTTTTACCAATTGGGTGTTGGGATACAAAATATAGCTCGCTAAAATGATTCAATAAAATTTGTTGAAATTTTCAATTCAGCAGAATTACGAGAACCTGTATATTCGGACCTGCTGTTTCAGTGAAATTTTCGCAATGACAAAATGACAGATTATACCTATAGTCTGTCTGATTTCTACATGATTCTAGTGGGCTACGATTCTGGTCGCCATCGGCCGATCGCGGCCTGAATCGCAGCCCACTAGAATCATGTAGAAATCAGACAGCCTATACAATGTGGAGAAGAAGCACTCCAACGATTAAAAGGTGAACTGAATCAAAATATTCACTTAGCTAAATGCCATACAATTATAACTCGCCCCTCAAAGCATTCGAGTTCTTCCATTCTTTTTCGTTACTTTTGAATGTGGACGGCTCATGTCATGACGCTGGGGTATAAGATTAAACAAAGTATACTCGATAGCAGAGAGTGACGCCACTGTTTGACACCACAGAACATCGGATCCCGGATTCCTCTCAAAAAGATGTCAGGCCCTTGAGCAAATAATAGCTCCATCTCATTTGATGGTCAGAGCCGGTGACGAGCTTTAAATTATTGACATTTCCAAGTCATTTTTTGAGTAGTCCAGCTACACGGCTGCCATCTGGAAGAACTGACTCAATATTTTCTTTTTTTTCCAAAGCAGTAAAACTATCGAAATCGGCTTACATGTGCACGCGTCAGTCAATACAAGCTCAATGATGATCGATTTAAAAAGCTGCGACCAGTGTGAAAAATATAGGAAGCTCGAGGTTTCCAAGTTTCCAGACAACGATCGGGTCTTTCCGACCTAGACACAAAAAGGGAGGTCGTGGGGGGGAGGGTGGCGTAACCGAGTGGCTCATGTAAATACATTGACTTATCGCCTGTCAGATTTATAAAAGTTCCACGGGTTGAGTACATTGTTATCTGTGGATCGCATTAGCGGAGGCTGGTGCTGGCGGTATCTGGTGGACGAGGAGGGAGATAGCAGCGCCGCCTCGCTCGCTGAAGCTGATGGAACTTCCAGACTAATTGCCGTAAAATATCACCATTACATCAATGATGCACCGTGAAGCTTTATTCTGGTTTTCCGCTGTACCTACTTTCTTATACACCTTCTTTTTTCCACCATCCCAACCCAAATCACATTACTATTATCGTCATGTTTCGAACCACAAGGCTCTCACACACAGCACGGCAGACTACCGCATTAGATAATAATAATTACACTTATCTGCTCCGAGTGTAGCTTACGATTTTATCACACAACTATACACATTCGAATGCTTTCTCTACGTCACTCACCGTTTTCGTTATAAATAGAACACACACATACTACATACTTGAAGATCAATCAGTTGTATTTTTTCCATTGCAATATCAACGGTTATTTTTGTCTGGTTCAAGTTGTTCTCAATTTTATTTCAATTCTAGCTTTACACCTAGCCAAACAAAGCATAATTAAGCAATTAATATCTAGAGATTTCAATAGCAGATGAAGCAGGTAACCTTAGCCAAGGACTGAAGATGATTATTTTTGCTTTCGCTTACACGAATCTTACGAATTTGCGGAGCTGCTGCTGGTACCGGTACCAGTTGTGATGATGAATATGTATGATCTGAAGTTTTTAAAGGATTATCTCGCCTTCTATGCGCAGGTGGGTGGATCGGGTGGAATCGAAGCCCATCGATCCATCGCGGGGTTGCGTCATAAATGTTAATTTGGTTTCCGATCGGCCGCGATAAGCATTTATACACCATCGCCTGCTGCTGCACCATCGAGCCTTTTCCTTCTCCTCCTCCTCCTCCTTCCTCTGCAGGGTCTGATGTATGCGTATTATGATCGTTGTCAAGCATAAGCTCATGGATCCGGTGTACTGTTTCGTCCATAAATTCAGAGAGATTCTTATGCACACATGGCCACAATACAATGTTGTGTGTGTATGGTGTAGAGATACCTGTGCGGAATTCCTTATCTGGCATAGGATCATCGTTCAAGTACGAAAACCACCCAGGCAGAAAGGACGCAACTCTTCACCCATAAAGCGGGGTCCGAGGTCCTCACTGCACACGTCATTTTCTACCACTCGTAAATCTAAAATAATGCAGAAAACTTACAAGTTCTTCATCTGCTAAAATTTGAGTTGCGCTGAGCATAAGTTTGACATGCTGACTGTCGAAAAGTGTCTACCTACTACATCATTTTTCTTTAGGAAAGGAACAAGAGGAGACCGATTATTATTGTTACCGTTATTTCGGCAATGAAGCAGGGCGCCAATTGATTGTTCTACATACTTAGTTCTTTTTGGCTCAATTATAGCTCTATTTTCGGAGTAACTCAAAGTGAGGGGCACGAGGTGGTCACTGATAGGCTTTTGAATGAGCTCTTTGAGAAATCATCAACGAGAACAAACTGTATCTCAGAAAAATTAAGCTAAGATCATCTTATGACCAGGCGTATTCACAAGGGCACTTCGAATCTATGACTCTACTATTTCCTAGCTCAGTTCTTGAGTATTAGTCTGTTGGTTTTGAATACATGAAGTATTCAACGTAATATTTCTACAGGGTGTTCAATAGACTGGTGTAAAATTCCTGAAAGTTTGACATGCTCCCTTTTGAACAACAAGGTAGACTTCATACCTCGAGACGGTTCTTGAATTTTTGGTGTATCTTCTTTATTCACAGGGCGACCTCAAAAGTTAACTTTTTTGCAGTGCAATAATAACTTTTTTCCTCGTTACCCGATTTTCTAAATTTTCGCTTCGTAAACTAAAGCTTTGTGTAGGAATATCAAAGGATCAAAATCAACTCAAGACAGACATTCAAGACACAGGGTTGCATGAAAAGTGGCCCAAACCTGAACTTCTCTCGGAATCTAGGTTGAGGGGAATCGAATGAAAATCAACTTATACCTTTTGAAGTACCATTCATTTTGAACACTTCAGGGTGCTTCTTTCTTCCACGGGACTAGAATTGCTGGTTAACAGGCCACATTTGGACTGTTTGCTTTTGAACGAGAAATATCGCCCTTGTGCACCTGAAAATGTTCGTTACCAAAGTAACAAAAGTCTAATAATCACCAACAAGCAGTGATCGCTGAGTGAGTGATTGTTCCGATTTTTGTAACATTGGGTACGAGCAGTTTATTGTGAGCAAAGCCCCGATTCTCCTTCGAACACATGCGGTTGTAATTTGGTTTCTTCCACTAACAATTCGGGTCTCATGCAAGAAGAGGATCCCTTGAAGTGTTCAGAATGGATGATTCTTTCGAAGGTGAGTTGATTTTCATCCGATTCTCCTTCTCAATCCATATTCCAAGAGCAGTTCAGGTTTTGGTCACTTTTCACGCAACCCTGTATTTTTTATGTTTGCCTTGAGCTATTTATTTTGATCCTGATCCTTTCCAAAGATCCAGCTTCAAAATGAGCCTGAGAGTTCGAAAATCTGTCAGCGACTAAGGAAGCTACAACTGTGACACCAAAAAGTTGATTTTTTGAAGTCAGTCTGTAAATTGAAGGGATAAACCGGAAATTCAAGAGCCGTCCCGAGGTATAAGTTCTACCTTCTTGCCGGTGATATTGAAATCCACGAAAAAAGGACGGAAATAGACCGACGATCAATAAATAGGAAAGAAATCATCAGCTCTTTACAGATAATTTGACGATTTGGAAGAATCATAAACGTGACCGTGAGAACTAACTGCTAACGACTGCTTTCACTTACGACAAAGTGAAAAATTGGAACGGAGACAGGAATAGACCCTTGAAGCTATACTCAACTCAGCAACAGAGCAATCTACCGGCAAAACAGTGAACAAACATGAACAATAAATCATGTTAATCCGTTCATGCCTATCTCTATTTAGATGGCGAGTCATTTGGCTATCATTAGAAAGTCATAGTTGCAACTGTATTCGGAAAATATCCACCCGGTCGGATAGTCGGGGATATTCTCAGTAATAATATAACAAGTGGTATGATTATCCATTTCGAATGGAATCGTGTCTGCAGATTCAACGACTGCGGAGCACTGCGGCAGCAGTGCATAGCAGGAGTTGAATGTGCAGCATCGATTCCATGAGAAAATATCATCGATTAATAATAATACCACGAGTTAAATTTAGTAAGACTATATAACAAATTGAAAAAAATGAATTGTATACTTATATCAGACATTTCAAGCCAAATCTAAGGTTCACCTATTTAGTGTCTACCTATATGCATTACAAAATAGCAATTCAAAGATTCGTCCATCTTTAGTAGAGCGTATTGCATGGACATGATTTTCCATGCTACGAGCAGATTCCGAGTAAATCCACCCAATGTGACATTTCTCTGATCTGAATGCCTGTATCCACATCAACACCACAGACGAATGCTGCATCTGGATATATTTTGTACAAGAACCCCCTTTTGGGGTGAGTAATCACTTTTTAAACTCCTTCATCAGTATCCCATTAGTATTTTTTATGTATTTTCAACAGTTTACATTCAAAATAAAAGTTATCCTCAAACTGAAATCTATCTGACAGGAGGCAAACAAGCCGAAATCGGTGATAAATTCAATTGTTTTTTATCATCGCTGTGATATCTTCTTGGTACCCCGCATCCTTGCATCTCATTGGCTGAAATACAGTCTAGTTACCCATGCGTTATATATATAGTCGAGTAAAATCCGGTAGGATGGTTAAACCTATGTCAGAAGGACAACATAAGGAATTGGAACGGTGGCTACAATAGACCTTCAAAGCGATACCGAACCCGGCGACAGCCATTCATTAGATGACGAGGCATTTGGCTGTCATAAGAAAGTCATAGTTTGTCAGAGTATTTCCAGGCAGCCACTTTTATGTACATGAAACCTGTTATTTATGAAGAATGTCAAAATATCTCAAAAATCAATAAAATCTATCATGCAAGCACTGACTAATAGCCCAGGCATTTTAGGTTTTGACCTGGAAAAAAATAACGTAAGTCTGAAAATTGGTGGAACGCTTCCACTTTAACCCCTCAACCACATACTGAAAGTCCTAAAAAATCCTATGTCCGCTTCATCGATTTTTAGCGGAAAAAAGGTGTAAGTAACATTATTTTAGAAACTATTTCTTAAAATACGCGTTGAAGTTTCAATACAGCTGAAAACTTCCGAAAATGATCTTCTTGGTCAGTTTAACAACATATTGAAAGTCCTAAAAAATCCTCTCACCGCTTCATTGGTTTTTGGCGGCAAAAAGGTTCAAATGACATTATGTTGGAAACTATTTATTAAAATACGAGTTAGCGTTTCATTACAGCTGAAAATGGCTAAAACTGGTCTCCTTTGTCAGTTGAACAACATACTAGAAGTCCTCAAAAATCCTATGTCCGTTTCATTGTTTTTTGGCGGCAAAAAGTGACTTTTTCTTGTTAGTATTTGATAAAATACGGGTTGAAGTTTTGATACAGGTGAAAATAATAAGTCTCCTCGGTCAGTTAAGCAGCATACTGAAAGTCCTAAGAAATCCTATGTCCGCTTCATTGTTTTTTGGCGGCAAAAAAGTGTAAGTGACTTTGTTTTAGAAACTGTTCAATCAAACAGGCGGTCAAGTTTCGATACAGCTGAAAATTGCTGAAAATGGTCTCTTTGATTAGTTGAGCAACATATTGAAAGTCCTAAAAAATCTTCTCTCTGCTTCATTAGTTTCTGGCGGCAGAAAGGTATGAGTGAAATTTTCTTTTGTTACTATTTATTAAAATACGGGTTGAAGTTTCGATACAACTAAAAATTGCTGAAAATGGTCTCCTTGGTCAGTTGAACAACACACTAAAAATACTAGGGAAGTCTCTGTTCGCTTCATTGTTTTTTGGCGGAAAAAAGGTATAAGTGACATATTGTTTTGGAAACTATCATTTATTGAAATAGGCGTTGAAGTTCCATTTAATCTGAAAATTTCTGGAACTGGTTATCTCGATTATGTGAACAACATACTGAAAGTCCCAAGAAATCCTTTCTTCTTCGTCGTCTTTTGGCGGCAAAAAGGTATAAGATCATTTCTTGAAACTATTGTTCAAAATATGTGTTGAAGCTGCAATACAGTTGAAAATTGCTGAAAATAGTCTACTCGGACTAGTACAGTCAACTAACAGGAGACCATTTTTAACAATTTTTAGCTGTACTGAAACTTTAACCCGTATATCAAAGAAATAGTTTACAATATAATGTCACTTATATTTTTGCCGCCAAAAACATTGAACGGGCGTGAGATTTCTCAGGACTTTCAGTATGTTATTCAACTAACAAAGGATACTATTTTTCAGCAACTTTCAGCTCTGCTTTAATTTTAACTCATGTTTTAATAATGCTGCCAAAAACTGATGAAGTGGACATAGTATTTTTTAGGACTTTCAATATGTTGCTAAGCTGACCGAGGAAACCATTTTCGGCAATTTTCAGCTGTATTAAAACTTGACCGCGTGTTTAATTGAATAGCTTTTGAAATAATGTCACTTATACCTTTTTGCCGCTGAAAAAAAAGTCTGAAGCGGACATAGGATTTCTCAAGACTTTCAACATGTTGTTCAACTGGCCAAGGAGACCATTTTCAGCAGTTTTCAGCTGTATTGAAACTTCAACGCGTGATTTAATTATTAGTTAGCAAAGCAATGTCACTTATACCTTTTTGCCGCTAAAAAACAATGAAGCGGATATAGGATTTTTTAGGACTTCTAATATGTTGTTCAACTGGCCGAGGAGACCATTCTCAGCAATTTTCAGCTGTATCGAAGCTTCATCGCGTATTCTAATAGATAGTTTCTGAATTATTGTCACTTACACCTTTTTGCCGCCAAAAACCAATGAAGCGGACATAGGATTTTTCAGGACTTTCAGTATGTGGTTAAGGGATTAAAGTGGAAGCGTTCTACCAATTTTCAGACTTACGTTATTTTTTTCCAGGTTTTGGTCAATTTTGATCTAAAATGCCTGGGCTATAAGCTCATCAGTGATGAACGAATTGAGTCTCACAGTACAGAGTAGATTTCTAAATCAGATCGATCTTGGTCATAATATCGTGGATGCCAAAGCTGAGGTCGAACTGTCCCACTATTCTTGACCGAAACCATTTAAAATGGTCGCATTTCTTATTCATGGACATAAGTTGAAGCATACTATTTTCGCCACTAATAAAATTAATATTTATCGTTCCTCCGGATTCGCGCGCGTATTGGCGGGTGCGACAGTTTCGGCATGAATATTTAATGCATCGCCGTTTCGCGGCGTTATAGTTGTGTATGACACACGTTTTACGAGACGTTTTATGTGTTCCAGAGAGCGCCTTTTTATTTACTTCAACTCCACTCTGTCGCATAGCTATCCGGAGTTTTCAGGTATACGGTACGCCACACAGTAGAGTTTCAGCGGCATCACTCCGGTTGCGCAAACATCGCCGTTTGCGATCTCCAGGTCTAATCTGGTGACCTAAATCTGGTCCGGTAATTTATCTCGGTCTTGCATCTTCAGGCTTCATAACAGTTTCTGCGAGATGAATGCAAAGAGTTATGTCAGTCGGTCAGCGCTTTAGTCAAAAGTTTGACGGAGGTGGTGCCGTCCCAGCCGGGAGGTAAACAAGGCCACCCATAAGAGATAAAACTTGGCATTTTTGACGCGCGAGGCGCTTTAACTGCAACTTTTCGTATAATGCGGCTGGTTTGGTGTATGCGCTTATCTCGTGGGTCCACACACAAGTTTGCGGCCAAGAAGTACCTCCATATAACCATACACAGTGATTGTTGTAGTAATCTTATCGGGGACCCGTTGAATGTACATAGGGACAGTATTCTCATTGCGACTTATCTACATATCTCCAACTATTCTCCGGTCTGTCTGAAGACATGCATATCTTACATCGTATTCTCTGGCCGACGCTGTTTGCTCGCTGTTTCCAGTCTTGTAAGAGGTGCGCACCTACACCGGTAACGACGGCTCCGGTCGGTTTCCCCTCTTCTCGCGTCCTGTGTGTTGACCAGTTTTCCCGGAATACCACCGCACTATCGTGCCGTGTCCTCTGTGAAAAATGCGGAATGCTCGCTTAGGCTAGCTCTATTAATTACCAACCACCACCCTCCTCCAGCTTCTCTGCTCTAATCTTCCTGCAATCATATCTGCATTACCCAGACATCAAAAGCTGGGAGAGAAACTGCCAACACGGCACATAACGTTCCTGCGATTGATTCGATCTCTGTTCCTGGTGCGGCGCGCAATAATTACGTTCGGAATGGTGCTGATGCTCGATAAATCCCGCAGTGTATATTGAGGGAAGAGGGCGCATGTCGAATCTACCTTTTTCAGCTTTTGGAGAGGTTAACGCGTTCAGCTTTTGATTATGTCATTAAATGCGATGACAGATAGATCACATTTTCGCTCTTATTTTAGCGGCTTCCTGCAGCGTGCGGTTTATTAACGATATCCTCTCCGTTCCACGGCGGCCTGACACCCATCGATTAGAATATTTTATGATCTCGGTTATTATATAAAATATTCCTTCTACCTGAGCAGACGTCTTCCAGATGGTCTGTCGCTTATCCGGGCGCACCCTCCACCAACCCATACCCTTCTGGGAGCTTTCAAGAAGTCAAAGAATGTCAGCACCGATGAATTACGGCGCGGCATATATCAATACGGCAATATAAAATTAGGTCCGTCATGTTTCATAATTTTACGACGCGATGGCGTGACCGATATGATTACGCTATTAATATAAAATTTTGAAGAACAGTATACATAGAACAGACCGAATGCATTATACCGTAGGTGTATACCACCTCCCACTGGTTCCTCATCGTGCCATACTATGTGTTGCGATATAATTTTGAATGGGGAATATCAAGGTAAGAAGACAAGAGGGCCATGTGACAATAGCTGGTCTGTTATCAGAACGACGTTGGGGGCGCGTCTCGTCGCCGGAGACATTCAGCCCAAGACGTTAACCGAATGCAAGGCATAATACGGCATTATCAGTCATGCACATCATGTAATCTATGCGGTGCACTACATGACATTACAACCCGCAACCTTTACAGCTCAAACATTTACCACCGCGGTGTTGTGCTCGTGGCTGTTGTTCCTTGTATAATATGAGCACATAATTTCCATGAAACCCAACCACCAAGCAGAAAGTTCCAGTCAATAGTACCAAGACTAAATAAATGTGTTTTTGGACTTTTTCCAGAGTCCACTGGTTGTTGTTGTCGGTCACGACATCGTTATCTGTACGACAGAGTTTGTGATCAAGATCGTGATAATCAACGCGTTCGTACAAAAACATCCTATCTTGATTCAGATATTGATTGGGAAGGTGGCAAATGCGTACAACTTTTTGATACATCGATTTCCTTTCAAAGTTAGTTTCGAAGACCTGTGCAACATCCATGAACTCGTAAGCAGATCCGGCGAAATGCATCGTATCAGTCCAACACCAAAGGGTAAGACAAGTCGAATTAACTCTATACCAAACGAGTCCACCTATTCTATACCAGCTGTTATCTACGAGTAATAAATAATTTGGTCATATGTTTCCGACAGTTGCATTACAAAATAAAATGGAGAACAATGAAGCGATGCGATGGCATTTCTGCGAATCGCAAATTGGTATCACAGGTCTGTTTTTTCTCAAGAAACCTGTGGAAAGTCCAATTTCAGCCCTTCAAATAGGCTTGCACTCTAGGGAATCATTCCGCCACTTTTCTTTCGTCGTACCTGAATATACCCTCATTTGCACCATGCAACCCTACCTAACCAAACTTGCGACCCACCAAACAAAGCCCGAGGGCTCAATAATTTCATCTGTCCATACGAGACTTGCAGCAGTGTTCTTAATGGTCCGTCTCCACAACACTAAAGAGAAACTAAGAGGATAGGAGTGAAACGCTCTGTGTCTTTATTAATCTTTATGTGCATGCCTTTCAAAGCCCTATTGATCTGTCTTGTTTTATCTTGTGCCTCTTTAGTGGGCACGCAAAGTCTTTTTGTATTATTCGCGAACCGAGTCATTTCCTAGTGTCTTCTTGTGTGTTTTGGAGCCTCACTGAGCCCCTAACCTTTTTGTTTTCATTTGTTGTTTGAGCCCCTTGCCTTGTTTGTGCCAAAATAGGGGGGAGGGGGAGGTCATGGTCGTAGATTCATCCATTACGTATAGGAGAATGAGCCCCTATGTCTTCTTGTCTCAAGCCGGCCTCCTATCTTCATTTATTGAGCCTCCGTGTCTTTTCTTACGACTTTCAAAGATTTAATGAACCTCCATGTCTTCTTGTAGGTAATTTTATGGGTCCAATTGGCCCCCCTCGTGTTATCATGTGCCGGTTAACGCCCTGACAATAACCATTGCATTTTTTTCGTGCTTTCCAGAAGTTTGTACGTAGTATTGAACGTTTTTGTGTATAGTGCGGGTGCTGAGAGCCAAAATTGGGATGAACCTTGCAAATGGTGATGAAAGCATGAAATTCGGTACACGTACTCACAATGAGCCCCTCTTTCAGATAAGAGGTGGAGCCACGCCGAATTTTTACCGGAAAGGGGCTCGGGGGGCTCCTGAAAGTTGAAGGTGCTGGGACTCCCACTAAACGGCTTATCAGTTTGTTTTGACAATTAAAAAGGAAACTTATGTATTTATCGTAAATATTGACGGCGTTTATCGTATTGTCCCGGGAATTTTTCATTATGAAAAAAAATAAGTACTTCGCCAGAACACACAAATTGGTTTTATTTTATTTTCACCTACAAAGAATTGATGAGGAGATGTGCAACACGTTGATTCCCACAAAGTCGTGTCCTCTGAATTCGTTTGTGGAGTCAAAATTTTGATGGTGTATCTTCTTGAAGAGGGGCATTCCAAAGAGTAAGCTATTTTCAACACTAAGTTCGAACAGAATTTGTTCAATGTTCTGAATCGAAATTACTAAATTCCTTTCAGCAATGCATACCCTAAACCCTTCTTTGGAAGTACCGCGTGCGATTGAACGTGGAGTAAGTCCTGAAACACTATCAGAATTTTTCTTCTGTGATGCTACTATCCACTCTCGACCAGGGCAATTAGGTTTTAGGTTCCTACACAGCATGCGCGGAGTGTATACACGATGTAGGGTATTTTCTCGGTTCAGTCAAATTTTTTATGATGGAAATTGTGTCATAATATTGAAATAACGTGTATACACTCCGCGCATGCTGTGTAGGAACCTAATCGCCCCGGTCAAGAGTGAATAGTAGCATCACAGAAGAAAAATTATGATAGTGTTTCAGGACTTACTCCACGTTCAATCGCACGCGGTACTTCCAAAGAAGGGTTCAGGGTATGCATTTCTGGAAGGAATTCAGTAATTTCGATTCAGAACATTGAAAAAATTCTGTTTGAACTTCGTGTTGAAAATAGCTCACTCTTTGGAATGCCCCTCTTCAAGAAGATACACAATAAAAATTTTGACTCCACAAACGAATTCAGAGGATACGAATTTGTGGGAATCAACGTGTTGCACATCTCCTTATAATTTCTTTGTGGGTGAAAATAAAATAAAACCAATTTGTGTGTTCTGCCGAAGAACTTTTTTTTTTCATCGTGGAAAATTCCCGGGACAAGGCGATAAACGTCGTCAATCTTCACGATATATTCATGAGTTTCCTTTTTAATTGATAAAATGAACTGGTAAGCGGTTTGGTGGGAGCCCTAGCACCTTCAACTTTCAGGAGCCCCCTAGCCCCCTTCCGGTGAAAATTCGGCGTGACTCCACCTCTTATCTAAGAAAGGTGCTCACTCTGAGTGTGTGTACCGAATTTCATGCTTTCATCACCATTTGCAAGGTTCATTCACCTAGTGCCCCCACTAGTATTGTATATTGTTGGCAGCCCAAGTGTTCAAATTTGGCATACTTACTCTAATTTGGATCGTACGAAACTGCAGTATAATGTCGTGAGACATGCAGCATTTCCGAAGTCTTTACAATTGCGATAGATGAAGCGAAGCGTTCGAAGGGATGAAGAGATGGTATCACCAATATGGTCGACAAAGGAGGACCCGACATCGAAGATCACTCCAAGGTCCCTGACTGTGATAACGCGCTCAAGGACGGTTTGTTCAACTCTATAGTCGCAGAGAATCGGGTTAGACCTCTTGGTGTAGGTAGCGACAACACATTTGTGGACGTTCAATGAAAGGCCGTTAGCATGACACCATCTGGACACAGAGTCAACACAGCGTTGCAGGACACAGGAGTCGTCCATGGTATCAATTCTAGCGTACATCTTCAAGTCGTCCGCAAAAAGCAATTTTAGACAGCTGATCTTCTCGACTATGTCATTAATGTACACCAGAAACAGGAGGGGACCCCAGTTGGCTCCCTGGGGGACCCCCGATGTAGAAAAATAAGGGTCAGAGTTGACGCGGTGGCTTGCGACACGTTGAACCCTGCCAAAGAGATATGACCTGAAAAGTCGCAACAGTGAGGGCGAGAAACCGAGTCTATCCAATTTGGATATTAGCAGGTTGAGATCGATCTGATCAAATGCCTTGTAGATGTCCGCATACACCACATCAACCTGACCACGCGTGTCAAGAGTCTCAGACACGTACTGAGAGAAGGTTGCCAGATTGGTCACCGTGGAACGCTTTTCCATGAAACCGTGCTGAAATGGAGAAATGTGAATTTTGATCAGCGGGTACAGTTGGTTGTACAGAACAATTTTGAACAGCTTTTTAAAATTCGACAGGATTGAAATAGGTCTGTAGTTATTGATCAAAGCAGGATCACCTTTCTTCAGCACTGGACAAACTCTAGCCTGCTTCCAGACCTGAGGGAAAGTAGAAGTGGACAAAATGAGATTAAAGAGGAATTGCAAAGGCTTTGTAAGAACACTCGAGCAATCACGGACAAGAAAGCCAGAAATCATGCTCTCTCCAGCAGTAAGATTGTTGCCTATTCTCTTTGTCGCCTCAGAATATTCTCCCTGGACACTGGGGAAGTATTAATGCAACCATGAGACGCATCACGGGGACCGGAAGACAGGTCAACATCAGGAGCATTGGATAAGGTGAAGACACTGCTGAAGTAGACAGCGAATGCATCAGCAATAGACTTTGGATTGTTAAACTCGGCACCATCACCTCCCCTCATGAAGCCAGGAACTCTGGACGTTCTCTTCTTGTTACGCACAAAGAACCAAAACCTGCGAGGATCCGATGCGAGGCCGTCTCCCGCTTCCTTCATGAAGTGAAAGTAATCATGCCGCAATTGAATTTCACGGAAGATCTTAAAATTTTAAATTTCTCCAGGTGGCTCGGTGTGCGAAGTCTTTTGAAAGATTTATGCGCTCTGTGTTTTTGACGCAGCAAACGCCTGATGTTGTCGAAAAACCAAGGGAGATAAAATCGCAGCTTTCTTGTTGACTTAGTAGAGCGAGGAACATTGTTTTCAAGAGCTGAGTTTAGAGTGGAGTAAATGAGACCATATAAACTACTCCAGTCAATCTGGCACAAGGACTCGTGAAGCAACGGAAAATTCGCTTTCTTGAAGTTGAGTGCCCCACTCTCTGGACCGCTCTGAACGGATCGAGAAGGCCTTGAAATATGAAGAGAGGAAAAAAGTGCCGGGTGATATGGGTCCTCCGGCACCAATAAGGGATCTTCTTCTCTGAACACTTCACATTCGCCTGTGGTAAAAACCAGGTCGAGCAGGCGTTCGTGAGTGTTAAAAACCTGGTTGTGCTGATTCAAGTTCAACAACTGCTGATTATCCCTCAGAAGTCGAGCGAATCTGTCGCCAGGGGGATCAGCGAATGATGGAACATTGAAATCGCCTAGGATTATCGCCTAAATTATCCACCATGTTAAGAGATATTTCATTTGGGGGCGAATTGTCCAGACAGGGAATAAGTATGACCCATGTTACACTTGCGCTGGATTTCAGAAAAGATAATTAAGCCAATCAAAGATCACAGGACTTCTGTTTTGGAAAATTACAGTTAATTGGCCCCGTGAAAATACTGCAGTTTCTTATTTCAGTATCCTGGGATAACGATGTAGCGTATGTTATTCCCGACCATGTTATGTCTACATGTAGAATTTTCTTGGATACATAAGAAAACCCAAATTTCCATATTGCTATGGGCTATTCCATCCTGCAGTGCGGCCCCGATTCCACCTAGCTTCACCTACTATCCTCCATCATCCACTACCCTCCAACCTACCTCAGGTGTGACCTCAGGTTACGAGTTGAATTGCCTGACTCCATTGGCCTTGCATTTCTGATGAAACAAAGCTTTCAACAAAAATATTTACTTTCACATACTTTGGTGAGTGTTAGGCCATATTGCATGAAAAAAATGCAAGATTAAAACAGGAAGAACTGAACCCAGCCTGATTACTTTCAAAGAGGCTTGGCTCAGATGATCCAAACAGGTGAACAGGCAATGGGGCACATGATAGAAAGAATTGTGAAGTTAGGGTACGTTGGCCTTGGGTAAGTGAGCTGCGGGAAGGCAAAAATGAACTTGAGGGGGAAGCTACAGCGAAGTGAGGGACTGCGTTGAACTAGGGTAGGAATGGAGAGAATTTTGGATGACACCTCAGGAAAAGAGAGGACAGAAAAGTTTCATTATGCAACGATCTATGTCTAAACAAGAAAAGTTTTGCATGGAGGGCGAACGATGGTAGGTATAATAATAATTGTTATTATTATATTATAATACCCAGGGTATATGTTTCAAGTTCCATAACATCTAAGGCGGAACACATCGAGTGATGACGACTTAATTACCTGATCAAAAATGTCTTGGCGAAACTATCAGAGCCGGCAATCTTAATTGAATAAACCGATAATGAGAACGTAGAAAATTGGGAACCAGTGGTGGGTACACTCGGACATATGCTGGGCGACTCGACCCCGGCAAATTTGATGGAATATCAGATAATAAGGGTGCGACCTAAAATGTATCACGGCCGGTCGCCTGACAACAGGTGGCATACGCTACGCTGACTCCTCTCATTTTTTCATTGTTTAAAAATGCCCGTCGCACCGGAAATTTAATTTTTCTCCTGGGATGACGTGAATTTCGAAAGGGAATCACGATTAGCGAGAGGTCTCTCTACTTGAAATTAACACTTTGGATGCAAGCGCGCGAGAGGGGAAAAAACGTGGGCTTCCAATTCGCCCGGGGGAAGTGCATCGGTGGCAGCCAAGTTACGAGCATAGCGATTGCTTCGCTTTATACACGACCCGAATCTCTAATGATGTATTCTGGGTATTGTTCTTTATGTGTCGGAACTAAGTGATTCCGAACACGTTTATACACACGGCCTGTGATAAACCCCGTATCGGTTCTTGTGTGTACTGGCTGCATGAGCTTTCCTCTTTCCTCCTCTCTGCCATATAGCTATACGGATACCGAATAAGTAGATGGCCTGAACATCGCCTCTATCTCTATACACACACCCATGATACTTTATGAATTATGAATACGACAATTTTTCTGCCGTCGCGATAACTGGGAAAAGGAAGCCGATGAGGAGGCTTTCCGATAATAAACCCATTCCGTTCGCTTTTTCCGACCGTCGATTTTCGCCGAGATGGACCCTGATTAGATAAGAATTGGACAAATCCCGTGATCTTTCATTGTCACATCGTTTCCAGATTGAATCCCGGCGCGCGGGGTGAATGTTCCATAGCACAGAGATCTGCGGGAAGGAGGCAGCCGATTTCCGTTCAAATATGTAACTAACAGTCTTGTCTCTCTTCGAGTCGCTTCCTTTCTCGATCTGAGGATATAGAGGAATTCTGTTCTGTAAAGATTTGCGTTTGCACAGTCTTTTCAACAATGCCAATTATTATATTCAATGAAAAATATCCACGATACTGGAACGATCCCTCTGAAGAATTCCAACAATACCATTTTCAAAAAGAGTAAAGGTTGCGATCTGACCGAGATCTGGTATGAATCTTAATTGTTTAAACGCTTCTCACGAACTGAATTATTTTCACATTTCAACAATCCACACCTACGCACGAGCATAGCTAATTACCAAGCACCACTTGGTAATAACAATAATTGAATTGGTCGGTAATGGTGAAGGCATCAGGAAGGAGAGCTAAGGCGCACCTCTGATGATCCTAGATGATGAAGAGATAAAATTGTAGAAGCGATGTCCGATAAGAACCACTATTATTATTGGCTGCAAGCTGCGATATAAAACGACATCCTGTACGAGATTCTGTCATTAAATTTATGTACGTGAGTGTGCAAAGAGATGCAAATAGTGTTCGTCTAATGTCTAATGGTCATTGTTCGACGCATACTGATGCTTTCCGTTTTGGGGATAGGGCCTTCACCAACATACACCTATGCCTTAATCAACTTGTATCTTTGCACAATTTGTCCCTATTTGTTTTGTGTTGTTCTAAATCGGTACATTCCCGCTTCTGTATTGTCATGGTGTTATCATCACCGCGTACATGTAGGGTAGGTATACCTATAGTCTATTCCCGGTATATCCCGGGCGATCGCTTCGACCCAGCCGCGCTTTATCTCTGAAATGCACAGTTCAAAAAACTTTCTAAATATGCAGCACCTTCCCTCACGCATTCAGATAACGGAACTCGTTCACGCTCGCGGTCAGAATTAATGATGACGGGGTGTCATTCTGAAAATAATTAATAAATGTGAAGGCGACAACGTCGGGATTGGCAGCCACCATCACTGCCACCACGCATGGCCAAAATATGTACTAGGTATGTACATATCTAACCCGAAAATCTATACATAATATAATCTCAGTTTAGCACTTAAACTGGAAAGAAAGGGAACAAAACTCAAGAAGGAGTCTGTAACTGGAACCTGCCATAGGCACAAGATATGGTAGGATACAGGGTCACCAACACAATGAGTGGGCAAAAGTTTGAAAACAGAAAATCAATATAGGCGATTGACCTTATTGGGAAAAATGGCCTATTCGTGTAGGAAGTTTTAGGGAATTGATTGTTAGTAGAGGTGTAAGTTGCCGCCTGGCAACGTCGGCTGTTACGTCAATTGGAGGCACGTCAAAACTGTCACTTTGCTGTCTTGTGCAGTCCACTACCAGCAAACTTTTGTTCCTGTGAACCCTTGGGACCCAGCAGGCTTTTTATTGGGCCTTACATCGAAGACCAGCGTTGTCGCAGACCTTTCTCTGCATCATCCCTAGCTTTCACCTAAGGAACAGCAACAGCGACTGTGGACCGAGTCCTCCGCACACACCAAATGTTGGCACGCCAGAAAAAGTCACCGCTTGGGCTGGCTGCGTCGTCAGTCTCCTTTTTCTGAAGATTGTCTGCTTAGACCTCACATGGAGATCCGCATTCTATATTTTACAGTTCGCTACCTTTTTAATTGGGACGCAAACGTTTGTTGTGTTTCCACTGTCAAGATACAGGTTTAGGCCCGCTTTGTGACCTATTGGGGATTGGGGGATCAATCAGCAGGCACTGAATGGCAGGGGCGAGAGCTACTGGCAAAGCAGCATACCATGCTTGCATCTGCCTGCGGAAGGTGTAATGTAACAGTCACCGTCCCAATTTTTCCACCGCAACTGCAATGCATCGCATTGCTGGTAGCGCAATTTCCCAGCCTCTCACCTCTGGAACTAGATCTACTACTAGCCTGCTAAATACGCTAACCACAAGATCAAATACGGGACAGCAAACCCCCTTTTACATTATTCCTACGTGTCAAATTTCATGTCTTTGATGTGGGTATTGCAGGATTTACTAGCGCCTACCTAGGCTACTAGACGTCCGAGTATGTGTTTCTCTCAGAAAATTTCTCCACGGTCAAGTACCAAGCTCTACACCAGGTGGCGTTTTTAAAATGTAAATCGCCTATATTGCTAAGCCACCCTAGTGTATCTTAGCTCAGCTATCGCGAGTACCTACCTTTCATATGAAGGTGGGTTTAGTCAACTGATTTAGCCGTAGTATTAGTGAGTATTAACCGTATAGCCTGTATAGCCGTAAACTCAGAAGGATCTATGGAAAGCATGGCGTCATTATAACACGCTTTTATACATAAATGTAATTTACGCGGAACTAAGCTCTGTTACTTTACCGACCGACGATTTGATTAGCTCTAGATCGAAATTCACCTAATCAGACTAGCGGACTGAGGATAGATTTGAAACGAAGACATTGTATAAAATGTATACTCCTTTTCAAATAATAGCATACTTATTCCTATAGAGATCTTTCCGCGTGTATTCAGAGACAATCTCTGCACCGATCAAAAATACTTTTTAAAATATGACATAGCGGCGTTTTTCCTTTATTCCCCCTTTTCGTTTGTTTGCGCCTTTATCTGCAGTTTAGATGTATTTGAATTTTTAAATGCGAGATGCGACTAAAACGGGAACGAGATATTGTAAAATTGTTGAAATAATTTCCAAGCGATGCTTATCGTACACAAAGAACAGGCGGTTTGGATGTGAAATTCCAGTGTTTTGAGCGTGTGTGTCTGTGTAGTGGAATCGCATCTGCGAAAATATGAGATTTTTTCTGGCAAGTTTTTTTAGATCCGACTGATTCGGGGATTTGTGGCCTAGATGCGTGATGCCCCCTTCCCCTCCAAATCTCTAACAATAAGATAAGTTTTTTATTTTCAGAGCGCTGAAGTTATGCAGACTGACTATGTATCATTTCAGCTCTATGAATATAATCGTTCGATCAATAATTGCATATTTGCGTAATTGCTATATTTCATACAGCTCTAGGCTTCTGTTGGTAGGTACTTTTATTGTTATTATAGCAATTACTTCCTGCCCTATTTGCAGCACCTGAGGGTTGTGGATCAATTATTATAATACAACTGGCCATTGTTGACAAAGCTTCAGTTTCGCTGTTGGATAATTTATTTAGTTCATTATTTAGACGCATAGTGGAGTAATTGTAAAATTTGATTTGATGAATGCCTTCAATTCTGTTGAGCGGGATTCTCTTCTATCTGTGAAAGAAAGAATTTCTCCTGCTATGCAATACCTTTTCCATTCTGCCGCCGCGCCGGCGCCGTCGCCAAATAGCCCATCAGGTGCCATGCAGGGAACAAAAATCAGCTCAATAAGGAAATCATTGTTCATAGGCTGGAAACTAGCTCAAAACGATCTGTGTAGTGGTTTCAACATACTAGTTCCCCCCTTTTGGAAATGTCGGCGTCATGTCGCCATCATCAACAAGAAGTGCACCAGCGTGGTTTTTGCCAAATATCTTAATTTTGGGTCATCTGACAGCAAAAGATGTAAGAAGTCATTTTGAAGTCAATAACATTCCCTACAATCTGGTTTTTAACTTAACTTTCTGCGACCTATGGTCTTTGAGAAAGAGCTTCTGGAAGCGAGAAGATTGTCGTGAAAGCTCCATGGCCACTTGACTCGAAAAACTAAAATTTCGTCGTGACAAAGAAATTTCAAAATGAGATTTCTCGAGAATCCTTCAAGCTATAGTTGAATGGTCTCAAACTCTTCCTCTTGAACCGTAGATTACGAATTCTGGAAAGTCAAAAACGTCTCATTGTACATATACAGGGTGTACTAAGGGAATCAAATCAGATCATAGAAATTTGACATATTTGACACGAGATACCATAAACGAACCCACTAGTCATGCAAGTACATAAGTACTTAATTTCTTTGATGATTTCATAACAGGCAATGAAAGCCACCGGATCTGGAAAACCCCTATACCAGATTGGCGTAATTTTTGAATCTGGCATCTGAATCAATAGCATTCAGCATCTCCGCCCGCCGATTGCTCGTAGAACACCAAGAAAGTCTGTTTCCCACTTGCGGTGAGAACACTGAGAACTCCGTGCGGTTCGTAAATTGGGAGGCCGTTTGTGCACGACCACAATCCGATATTATGCACCACCACCACCCAGTCCTCTCCTCCGGCTGGTGTTATTCCAGGCCGGCGTCGCATAGCAGTGTCGCGATGCTAATTCAATTATGGTTGAAGATTAGCCCCCTGTATATAGCCGGTCGCGTTTCACTCCTGTGTTGTAGCTCTCTATGGTTTTGATGATACCATAGTCGAATTTGAGTCCCGAGTCTCCGAGTCTGGTATATATGCGACTACGACGACGACGACGATGATGGTGCTATAGTGCACACGAAAGGCCGCATTTATTCCGGCTGCCTTATTATTTCTGCGGCGCGGCCGATATCTGCCGTTATCGCGCCAGAGAAACAGAACAGCGACGCAGAGCGTCTTTATCAGCGGCAGACCTCTCCGTCGCGGCGCTTATCGCGCCAGGCCAGCACTACCATACATGTTATCAGCGAGCGCCGCCACTATTAGAATATCTAAATATCCTTAGCTCGAGTCCGCTCGGGGACGCAGCCGCCCACCGCCCCGCCGTCCCCACCTCCTTCGGCCCCAATGCACTGTCGCGATAACGCCGCCGCCACCGCCTTATTTATATTCATCAATGCCGCGTTATCAGTTATGAGCAGAAATGTTTATTAGAGTATGGTGTGATGTTGGTGGTGGTGGTGGTGGGCCGACGGACAATAGGTGTGCCGCCGCCACCCGCTCCCGGGTCGCATTTCGTCCCCCCGCTTGATCCATCATCAGGTGGAAATTGCATGCCGCGCTTGAAAAATGCCGCATACCAAAGCCGAACTCACAATGTTTCCCCCAATTACAGTAGAGTAGGTATAGTGGACAATGTTTAGTATAGCATTATGGTAGAAAACAGGAATGAACGGGTCTATTCAGAAGAATTTCCAGTGGCTGAGATATTCTACAGTCTTTTCCAGACAATTTGTAAAATCGCAATAACTTTATTAAAGTTACACTGAGACCACCATCAGGGGTTAAAATGAAAAGATTCTCGATAAGACCTATTGAATTAAACTGGGAGAGAATTGTTATACAACAAGACGAAAATGTAGAATAAAGCCCTCAAGATCAGTCAAAATAAGACCTAGTCCAATTTTTAGCGCATTTAAAAAAAATGGGAAAAAGGCACTTTAGCTTCAATTTGTTCGGCCGTCCGTCCGTACCCGCCGGGATAACTCTTCAGGAAAAGGAGATATCGATGTGGTGTAGACGCTGATCAATATTACTTATGTTAAGGATGCCAAGTTGACTTTTGGTTTTTTGTCACTTTGCCGCCATCTTTGATCCGCCATTTTGAATTTCTCTAAAAGATAGCATTTGTGTTCAGAATATGAAACTGACTAATGCTTTTTGTCACTTGGCAGCCGTCTTTGATCCGTCGTTTAGATTTTTTTTTTAAATGGTTCGATTTGAATGGAATTTGCAGGCGATGTGGACTTGATTATTGGCTACGTTTACACCGTAGCTTCAGTCCGCTATCTAAGCACTAAATTCGACCCAAATAAATTTAGTCCACGTGGTGTAAACAATCGTAGACAAGGACCAAATTAGGACCAAGTAGCTTGAGTCAGGTGTCCGGTTAGCCGTGGACTGAAGTAAATTCAGTTTTTATATTTTGTAACGGGTAAAAATTCGCGAAGAAATCGGAGGTTCCAAAAATGTTTGAATTGGTTTAGAGCCGCTGAAGTAGGTGAAAATCAGCACGAAGAAACAGCGGTACAGTCGCGATAAGGTTTTGCCTATTGTTCTTCGAGCGGTTATCAGAGAAGTTCTTTTGCTTCTTATCACTTTTTTGCCCGCCTCTCGCTGCGGGAAGAACCGCTGTAGCACCGCCGTCGAAAGCTTGGCTCGAAAATCGTCGAAATTAATTATTTTTCTAAAGCCAGAAATTGGAAATCGTTCTTCACGTGTGTGTTACTTGTTAAGAGGAGATTTCAGCGCTCGTTTTCTTCGATTCGGAAGATTCTCCTTGTCGTCGTTATTGGAAGTACCTACAATTATTACTGCAGCGATTATTGCGAATTTATTGTGAAGGAAAACCCTTATTCGTCAAGGTAGTATTGCTGTGCTGGGAAATCTGATGGAAGGAACTATAACTGTGCTTTTCTTTTAGGGTTTTTATATTTTCCGTTTTTATCTGCCGAGGATTTTCTGCTTGTTATTCGATTCTAATTTCTTCCTGGTTCGTGCGGATTCCTCTTAAGTGTACGAGTACTACGCATCACAGCACATGAAATTTGGAAGTCCAGAAACCTGAAATTTTGCTAAGAACACCCAACTAGTAGGTAGCAGACATCGTACAGGACCGTACTGGCAAGTTCACCCCGCACCAGTGCCATACGTGCGTCAAAATACGTCACAAAAAGGATCTCAGATAAGTGCTAGTATAAGCTCGGTCTATTCTAGGGAAAAATTAGGGAATACTTGCGTGAGTTTCGCTGTTGGCGCCACATACCGTCGGCTTCTGTAAATTTAGAAACTTAATTGCGAATTGCTAGCTGTGCACTGCGACCTAGGGCCCTCGGTACCGAAAAATAAATTTACAGTGATACTTACCTAGTAGCTCCAACAGTTTGCCGTTTTGTTTTCAGTTATACTCAGCGTTGAGAGTGAATTTTAGACCGTTTAGTCACTAGCATTTCATCAGACCATCTATTTTTTTTTGTTCCTACAAAAGGAAATTAGCGAAATTGCATTTGTCTAAACTGCGCTATATTGTTATTGCACTGTTCACATTGCTAAGTTGAGTACGGACCTGTATTAAATATTGCCACCCATAAGTCCAATTTTGCTGTATAGTTTTCCCTTCAGGAATCTCAAATTTAATTAATATACTCTTGAGTTTCATTTCCCTTCAGGAAATTATTATTATCTTACCTTCTTGTGTTCATTAAAACACTCATATACAGTTTGATCTTTTGTCCAAATCTTGTAATAATTTACTTCGAATTAGTCATTTGAATTTCTTCATTCTAAATTATTTTTATTTATATTAAATCTTATCTAAATTATCAAATATACTTCAAATTCTCATCAATTTAATTCATCCATTCATAGTTCACATTTCTGTCAAATTTATTCAATTTTTAATAAATATTAATTGTGCCAATTTTGTCGTGTTGTTATTAACCAGAGACACCCCTAACCCTAGACTGGGACGGAACCACCCCTCGAGAGTGACTACCTTTGCTTTTGGTTTGGTTTGATTTTATTTGTCTTTTGTAGTTGCAAAGGTACGTTGCAATTTATTCAGTTTAGGTTCATATTTTACAATAGTTCGGCCGCGTTAGTCTGCCGGTGAAAACGCTGGAAGAGAAGAAATACTTTAGGCAGAATTTGGGTCAGTGCTTCGGTCAGTCCAGTTTCAGTCAACCGGTGTAAACGTAGCCAATGGATTTTAAGACTGGCCAGAACAAATCCAGTTCAGCTCGAAAATCGCTATCACTGATTGCGGGCAAGGATTTTCGAGAACCAATCGAATCCCCTGATTTTATAGAGCTAAACTGGTTCGGTTTCTAGTGACCGTGACCAGTAGTATCGCGGGGTCATTATACAGGGTGTCATTGATATAGGAAAGCTCGATCGCACCTACGCCGATGACCAAATCTGGCTAGCAACGACTGCTGCGGGAAACAGACTCAAGGGTAAACTCCATCGACCGTGAGGGCCAGCAGCTTCAGGAAATGCCGCTGCACACCCTTCAGAAAGGACACATATTTCTCTTGGAAAGGGACACCAGATGACGGATGCATACTCAAGCCGTGGCAAAGCCAAGGACAAAATGTAATGTTTCGATGTTGAAAAAGTCCGTGGAGTTTCGTGTCACGAAACCCAGTGTAGTGTAGGCTGCCCTGTGCACGTAACCAATGTGCTCGGAGAAAGAAAGCTTTGGGTCGAAGTACACGCCAAGGTCTTTGATGACACTGGGTCTGGCCAGAATGTGATCGCCAATCTTGTATGGGAACTCCAGAGGACCAGAGGATCTCGAAAAAGACATGACCATGCACTTCGTGACGTTCAAGTCAAGACCGTTCGCAGTGCACCATCCCACCAATGCATCGATGTCCCTCTGAAGGCGAGAGCAGTCCCCAGAAGAATTCACAAGTGAAAAGATCTTCAAATCGTCAACATAGAGGAGCAACGAGCTCCTAAGGCTCAGCCCAATGTCATCTATGAAAATGATGAAAAGGAGGGGGACCCAGCACAGATCCTTGCGGGATCCCCGACAAAACATCGAAACACTTGGAACTGTGACCGGAAACCCCCACAAACTGCCTTCGAACGACTAAACTGCTTGACAATTGAACTGCAACACCTGAAAATTAGGTGCGTTTTCAAATTGAGATAGCTCAAAAAATATCTGACGGATTCCAGAAATTCAGGCATGTGAGGGAAGATCATTTCTTTGACTATCGAGTGCTGGTATTGATGATAAGTTTGATTGCACAATTTGTCATATACAGGGTGCCAACGGAGAGCGTGCAGATTTGGGCAATCTTGCACCTTGTGCAACTTTCGAAAAAAAAATCCAAAATTTTTTCTATCGCATGCTTTTGAAAGGTTGAATCACTATGCCGAAACGGTTTTGGAATTTTGACCCTAACTTTTTTTTTCAAAAAAATTGTGCTTAATTTTCTGAAATATGCACTTTCTGATTAGGGAAAAGAAATAGAGACATTGTTTGTTTTCAAACGGCGTCCATATTGAATTTTCTTACTAATATTTTCATTTGAGCCTCCACATCCCCTAGAAACTACCCCTTTTGGGACACCGTCTCACAACAAGATATGCAATGCTTCATTTAAAAGGCCTAAGAAAAGTATACTCATCAATAATTGGATTGAATAAATATACTAGGATGACCCCACACGTACAGCTCCCTAAAAACCACCCCTTGACTTGACCCAAGGACAGGGTTGGTATGATAAGACATGCAATAGATGAAAATTCCAAAAAACGTCTTTTTCAACTGTTCCACTAAAAAAGTGATGCTACACGACGACCCTTTACGTAGGTCATCCCAACAGTAGATAGCCTCTCGAAAAAAGAACCACCTTTTAAAAAACCAGTACTTCCGCATTAGTTCCGCACATTTTTTTAAAATCTGTCGCAATAGTTTGCCGCTACGATGATTTCAGTCACATATCTACCCGAAACTACCCCTTCAAGTACCCCTCCAATATCGCATAGCCTCTACCTTGATGCGTTATTCACGAGTTGAAAATTTTTTTGCCTACTAACCGTTTCATTGAAATGATGGTGTTTTCTACGATGATAGTACAAAACCTTTCCTGAAACTACCCCTAGAAATCGCCCCTTTAGTAAAAGGTATGCAATACCTCATTTGGAAGCTCAGGGAAGGTGCGATTGAATAAGTTCAAAATGATTTCGCGATGACCTTACACGCATCAAGGTAGAGGCTATGCGATATTGGAGGGGTAGTTGAAGGGGTAGTTTCGGGTAGATATGTGAATGAAATCATCGTAACGGCAAACTATTGCGACAGATTTAAAAAAAATCCTAACAAATGAGGTATTGCGGAAGTACTGGTTTTTTAAAGGGTAGTTCTTTTTTCGAGAGGCTAGCTACTGTTGGGATGACCTACGCAGAGGGTCATCGTGTAGCATCACTTTTTCGGTGGAACAGTTGGAAAAGACGTTTTTCGAAATTTTCATGTACATATTGCATGTCTAATCATACCAACCCTGTCCCTTGAAGTCAAGGGGTGGTTTTTAGGAAGCTGTACGTGTGGGGTCATCGCAGTATCCATATTTCAATCCAATTATTGACGAGTAATTATTACCTTATGCCTTTTGAATGAAGCATTGCATATCTTGTTGTGAGACGGTGTCCCAAAAGGGGTAGTTTCTAGGGGATGTGGAGGCTCAAATAAAAATCTTCGTAAGCAAATTCAATATGGACGCCGTTTGAAAACAAACAATTTCTCTATTTCTTTTTCTTAATCAGAAAGTGCATATTTCAGAAAATTTAGCACAATTTTTTGAAAAAAAAAGTTAGGGTCAAAATTCCAAAACCGTTCCGGCATAATGATTCAACCTTTCAAAAGCAGGCAATAGAAAAAATCTCGGATTTTTTTTTCAAAAGTTGTACAAGGTGAAAGATTGCCCATATCTGCACGCTCTCCGTTGGCACCCTGTATATGACAAATTGTGCCATCAAACTTATCATCAATACCAGCACTCGATAGTCAAAGGAATGACCTTTCCTCACATGCCTGAATTTCTGGAATCCGTCAAATATTTTTCGAGCTATCTCAATTTGAAAACGCACCTAATTTTTAGGTGTTGCAGTTCAATTGTCAAGCAGTTTAGATAGGACCTGAACAGTCTGACCAGATCGGGGGAAACCCCAGATTCTCCAATTTCCTCAAGAGTATGTCGTGGCTTATGCGATCAAAAGCCTTTGAGAAATTCCGCAACGAGGCCTAACACCGACGCCGGTGAATGCTTTCCTCCACTATACCGGCAATTTTGCCGAACCCCTGTGTGTTCCAACACAGGCTAGGGATTTTTAACGACCACCAATATCGCATGGGGTCGGCACCATCGTTCGTATTTCACGTGCTATGCGACACACGGCGCGTCTTGCATTTAGCACTTGATACACTCAAGAAGTGATCAGACCAGCTTATAAAGACCGAAGTGAATTTTTAATCCCGTGGGTCAAGGGATTTGGGCCCAAAGGGCCCTCGAGCAACAAACTTCAGCCATTAAACCCATCGACCCAATAAACCTATCGAAAATTCGAGACGAGACGAGACTTCTTGAGTATACCGAACAATTTTTCTCGCAGGTAATTTAAAAAAAAATTGATCCTGAGGTGGAACATTGGTCCTTCGTAGACCTGTATGTTTAAAAGAATGTCCCAGGACTCGCACCCCATAGTCAAAGGCAATTTAGAAGACTGTTTCAAATGTGCCAGAAAAATTATTTAAAAACAAATGACATTTTATTTTTGGCTCCTAGATTTTTGGAGATTATGGAGGAGTCGAAGGGTGGGACTTTGCCACCCCTTATTTTTATCATCTGATGAGATTTCAGTGAATTTTTTAGAACAGACTAAACAAAAAATTTAAATATTTGAGTGTCTTGAATTTTTATATACTGTACAGGGTGAGTCGTTAAGTGAAAACCCCCAAAAGATTTTTATGTAAGACAGAAAGTGGAATGATTCGTTTCCATAAAAAAAATGTATGGGCGATTTTTATGAAAACTGTATTTTCAGGATTTCTGATCACCATTATTCTCCCTTCCTATTGGTGGGGGAGTCGGAAAAGTAATAAGACTTTGTCGAAAAGCTGAATTTGTCGAAACGTTCCTGAGTTACAAAGTTTTGAAATCCGAAAAAAGTGAACTTTGGAGGGCTGTATCTTTATTATTAGGCCGGACTTTGAAAAATGGTATATAGGTTTTCGTCATATTTTGACGAGATCTACCTACAGTTAAATTTTTTGCTATCATTCCTGAAACACCCTGTATAATAGAAGCCCAAATTTTTTCAAATCTTTTTCTGGCACATTTAAAGCATTTTACATTCTCTAAACTGCATGCCTTTGACTCTGAGGTGCGAGTCCAGAGATACCCTGTATTCTTTCCGTTTCTTATCAAGATTTAGGAATTATTATAATTAATTGTGAATTTGAAATCGATAGTCCTTTCGGAAAAGTGTTTTAGTGGGGTTGGTACACATTAAAAAAGTGGTACTATGCGGCATACAATGATACAGATAATTCTCTTTGCATAAGTGTTCTACAAGGCCTATCGAACGATATTAGAAGGGGAAGCACAAACACTTCCCTTAGGGAGGCCGCAGGAGGCCCTGTCAAGTTGAAGGTCCAAGAACTCCGATCAAACCATTTTTCAATTTCGTTGTATCACTCAAATAGGGATGATATGACCCCATCGTGAATCTCGATGGCATTGGTCGCCATGTCCTTTTCATCCTTCATTCTTGAAAAAATCATTTCTTCAGGAGGTCAGGAAAATCACTTTTTATTTTTTTTATACATACAAGGGGATGCGAAGTTGGTATGTTTTGTGTCCTTACCTATTATTTGGCATTCTCAAAATCCTATTATGAAGTCAATTTTTTGACTTTTCGAGACGAGACTCGCAAGCCTCGAGACGAGACCAGACTTAAGTCTCGTCTCGTCTCGTCTCGCGGCAACACTACTAAAAACGCTTTTAAAATAAAGTCGACTTCAAGTTCGGGTATGGAAATGGCAGTGAGAGACGTAATCCACAAGTTCTTTGAAGTAGCGATGAGTTCGTGAATCAGACAAGCGCTTGAAGATATAGGTTCAGTCATAGTCGTAGTCAAGATCTCTTCTTTCATATCGAAAGTAACCATCCATAGTTTTCAAAGTATGTATGAGTATTATACATTACGGAAGGTATCATTCACGCCGTACAATATCCAGTTGCAATTTTTATATCGTGTCCTGTCCGTATTCCGGCAGAGCACATGTTAGAACTCGTTTCGATGAAAAAGCCAATTTCGGTGTGGGAAAACCGCCACGATAAACCCATCAGTGAGAGATAGATATGCACCTGAGTGCAGCCATGTGCAATTTTTGATTATGGCGATAATGTGATGGCGTGTTGCAGCCGTCCTATCGTTTCGTTCCGTTCTTTTTTGCTACCCAGGAAAAATTTTCGCAGGCAGCCCTGGCTATCCCCACACATTTCACACTCTCATCGAAATCGGCGTTCATCAGATCGAAAGGGCACTGCTGCTGCTACTGCTAGAACGTTATATATTGCGCATGGGAGAGGAGAAAAAAAAAAGGAGGAAAGAGCCAAAGGTGGAACGCGCGTTGCACGTTGGCAATGGTGCAGGTCGTATCGGGCGTTATCTCTTTGCACCAGCCGCCATATTACTTTCTTATCTCGCTGTCTCGTTTCCTACTTCCAGGTCGTATCTTTCGCGCTATCGGACAGCGAACAGGCCCGTATACCCCAACAGCGCTACACCCCCACATGTCGTGCTATCGCCGCCAACATCGCCCCACATACACATACGTGTGTTTATGTGGCGAAGATAACGGGCCTGATTAATATGAAAGCACATCGCAGAAACTGGCCGCCTTCCTTATGCCGCCACCGCCACCCTCCAGCGTCTTGTACGAATCGAGACTTCATTTGAAAATAAAGCTGCAAAGTTCTTTCTTCATTTTGATGGTTCTGTGAGAGTTTTCAGATGGAAAGCACAAAAGGGGGTTGTTACAGCGCAGAAGTTGGACTGCAAGTGATGTATTTCATCTTGATTGTTATCTTTTAGTTCATATAGCTGTATTTGTACCGAACTACCATTCTACCAGGAAGAGTCATAGAAAGATATTGACAGCATACCGCAGCAGCTGAGCGTATCATCAACTATCATCTACCGTATGATCAAAAACTTTCCTTCTCTAAGCAGGCTGTGGCCTGGCCAAAATCAGTCTTGTTTGCCTGCCAATGACCAGACAACAGCGTGCCTAGAGGAGGAAAGTTTTTGATCATACGGTAGTTTTCTTGCTTTTACAGCCATATTTAGTTAATATAGATTGTTTTTCTCTTTCTCTCAGCACCAATGACTTGATGCAATAAAGTTACAAACTTCTACAATTTCGTTCCTCACAGTGACTATTGGGGTGAAGAGGATAAGAGAAATATAGTCTCTGTGGTCTAAAATAAGTCTCAAAAGCTTGATTGTATTGTTGCTGTTTCAATACACGACTCCTCTTGGTTGTTTCTCAGATATGGCTCGGAATGCTACACTGACGAGTCAAAATCAAGACGAAACACGTGTCTGCAATAGACGAATCTCGTAGCTTTCTTGTAGATATGAAGTCTTCGGACTTCGGTGCCGAAAGAAAAAAAAACAATACCTACACTTTTTCGTTTGAGAACCTCGCTCTTCCTTTTCGAGCGCAAAGCCACACGATACCTATAGGTGCACCACCCACCACCGTAATTATTGACATAGCCCCTCTGGAGGATGTTATCGCGCGCGGTTGTGTATGAAAACACGATAAGTGGCCGTTTGGTAAATGCACATTTTCGCGTTTATCAGATGCAAGCAGGTTATCATTATGGCCAGGAACTGTGGCCAATCGATACATCAAAATTGTTACATAAACGCATCGACCCGGGGGAATATAAACAACTATAAATCATGTATGCTTAGAGCATTCCGCGGCCGCCACGATAAAAAATGAGTTCGTTATCAGTTCGACGTTGTGGGTGTCTGGCCTGGGGCGGAATTCTAAACGGCGCTCCGCACACAGCACATACACACACCTATCAACCAACCACCACTACTACATCCACGCTTCGGCATATTTACAGATTACCGCGTAGACCCTCTATAAGCCCTTATATTCAAGACAGTTTCCATTTTTAATCATAGCTGGCCAGTTTTTCAGTCCAGGGTTAACTCCAGGGTCTAACTTGGTTTTGTGTTGTCATGGATTTGATTGTTGCAGCAATTCTTTCCAAATTTAAAGATCAACCCAGATTGGAAAACTGATCCCAAGTCAACTTTTCTGTGCCTATCTGTTGATAAGTCGATATGACTCAATATTAATATACTTTCGTTTTGTTCCAGGTGAGTTCCTCAACTCCGATCAGGCGATGATCAGCATTGGAAATAGGTACCTCTACATGCCTGTCCTATATCAACTTGGTGAAGTTTGGAATAGTTGTGAATGAGGAGGTTCAAATGAATGTCACGTCATTAGTCATCAGTTAGCCATCAGTTAACCATGATCTGGTCGCTAACCAGTCAGACAACTTCACGTAAAATTCATTTGAATACATGATATAGTAAGTCTATTGACAAACTACGTAACTGTGATTTGACTGCGACGGTTGATATCAAGATTCTTCATGATAAGGTTGTACACAGCAAGGTGTAAATACCACAGCTCAATCACAATTTTGGCAATGAAAACCGCGAGTATGAAGTCATGTTGCCTATCTCGAACCGTGGTGTTCCAAGGTACTTAATTGACGTCCTGACCATTCCGATTGACACACTTCTGAGTTCTGATCATCAATCAAGCAAGAGCTTCTCACCTATGGACAGGGAGCTGGTACCTCAAAACTTACGTCATAAGGTACATGATTTTAACCCTGTAAGTCTAATGTGCGTTGATAAGGTTGTCAAAAATTGCTTTGTCTTACATGTCAGACCGGTAGTCGCCGCGGTACAAGCGAAATAAGGGTACATTACGGCACTTCAATCTAGAAGGAAGCAAATTTGCATACTTATTACTGGGACTATATTAGATGATTTGACCCGTATTACCTCTTTTTTTATCGCCCGGAATCCAAGATGGCGGCCGATTTCGAAGTTGACATTCAGAGAATCGGAATTTGTTAGTTGTGACCTATAAAGGCGCGGAGAGTGTCATTTTCCGTTAATTCGACTTCGCTGATTTCGACAGAATAGGGTCCTTGCATGAATTTTATTTTGAGACGATTACCTCATAAAATCATTAAAAACGTCATCCACAATAATTTCCGCCCAAAACAATTTTTTTTAAAAATTTCCCCATTCTTTAAATGAAGATCAAAGTTTGAATTTTTTTTTTCGCGCCAAAAACGCGGTCGCTTCTACAATGACCTTGAATGCTCACAATGACGTCATCGCGAGAGTTCTATTTTTTGTTTGCAAGTTTTTTTTCTTTTCGAGGTTGCAGCCCTGCGCCCTGAAACCCCGCGAAATTTCAAATCGTCATTATTTTACCCAAGGAGACTATTTAAGCTATTAACTTGCTATTAGCCTAAATCAGTCCCGAAAAATTCAAAATCATTGCATTTTCATTCTATATTTTTATTACCACAGTACCTGATTAAATTATAACAAATTGTCCATTAACGAAACAATCAAATAAATAAATTATGTATCAACAAAATGTTGAACTTCCCTTTTGTCTTACGACCATTTTTCTTATCTTGCTTGTGTGATTATCATTCCGCCTTCTGCACTACCAAAGAATACCAAACATAGCAATGACGGATCTTCTATTATACAATTTGTTTCACGGTTTTTGCAGATAAACCAAGAGAAATCTTCTTTTGCTCTCATGTAGAAGTAGAATCTTGCGGTTTTTTTCTAGTTCTGCTCTAACGTCACATAGGTATACCTTCTGGTACGGAATCACTTCAAAAAATTGCAGGATGCTGGACCAAAACTATAACTATTTTATAGCAACGCGATCATCGGACACTTCAAACTGGTCATGTGGTCCATTCCTTTTTTATGTTAAGAAAGGATGTGCATCAGAACTGGGAATCGAAAATAGTAGTGACGTTATTATAGGTGTGCTCTGCTTGGTATGTATGATGCCAGGGTATTCAGATTGCTGTTGCAGGTCTGGTATATCGTCGGCCTGGTATAACATCCGTTCATGGAGGGTATATAAAGGAGACTGAACGAGTAGTGAAAGCTGTCAAAAAAAACGGTATGATTTTGTGTCGTCAGGTTTCAGTTCTAAGTTTTTCCACAGCAGCGCAAGTGTTCCACTAAGGCCTAGTTGTTTATAGAAACCTGCAATTTAAAAAAAAATCTGTAGGGATCTGTCACAATTTATTCCGAAGGTTATTCATTTTGTCAGAAGTCAGATTAGTCAGATCAGTCAAAACAGCTGAAACTGATGCAGGGCCAAAAATTTCGTGTACCCGTGTACCCAATGATTAATTTGCTACTTCAGTCTGCGAGGTCGGAATAAGCTGGGGGTTCTTTTCACCATTTTTTTATTCCACGATTTTAGGTACCTACACTGCCTATTGACAATGGACGGCCGGCCAGAAAAAAATTACCTGAATAATGTGTGGCCGTCGAAGGCCTGGACGAAAGTTCTCTGGCCGGCCATCCATTGCCGCGGCCGGCGGCCGGTAGTTCTATGGATTTGGGTACCTAGTGGAACAGTCTGAACCTCGCCTCGGTCTGAAGAGTACACAAAATGAGGCCCGAAGGTGATTAAACACAAAAGAACTCAGCAGAAAGTAACTCGAATACAATACGTAGCACAACGGAACAAAGCAGACATGAACGGAACTCGATAAAAACTGGCGGAAGACAAGCAGAGACCAGGGACAAAATCGTGACGTGTGAACCTTTCAAAATGACAACGGCTTTGAACTCATACATGGGTCTAGTAGCCCGCAACAAGCTTGCATAATTTTCCGCTGCAGCGCGGGTGTTCCACTCAGGCCTGAAAAACTCTACTACATAGAAACGGACCACTTTTGAGCAGGCCGTGTAGTCTCCTTATCTCTACCCTCCATGCATCCGTTTTTATGAATGATGATTGATGACAAGATCGCTAGAACAAGCTGGTGTGTTCTTTCTTCTCATAATTTCATACAAAAATTGGTTTGCTGAGCTCGAGGGTGAGCTCAATCAAAATTTCATTCGTTGAACTTGTAACAGCTGCGATTGATTTGCCACTAGATGTATCTGTAGGTACGGTCCTCGATCCTAAGGTATTTAACAAAGACAATCTTCATTTAGCGCCCTAGCTGTGGATAAGTAGTGGCCCCATTTTCCTCCACATATTTCCAGATCAATGCAGTCGTTCTAATGGACACATCAGATATAGCTTTTGCAACAGAAGGAGACGACTTCTCTTCAAAGTACCTGTGAAAAAAAAATAGAAATATTTTATTATTGAGTTCTTACGTAAAACAAACAATTTCACCATGAAGCTCATTTTTAGCCTTTGTCAAATTTCAGTAACAGTAGAAGTGACCAATTTCGCAAGTAGTAAAATGGATTTCAAAAAATTTTTCTATCAATTTTGAAAAAGTGCTTGATATCAGTTTCCGAGAAAAAAATCTGCTCAGGAGGCGAGTGCAAAAAAACTGCAGATTCTTTCGGCATGTGATACAAGATCCTGATGAAATACTGACCCAAACATACTTCAAATTGCGATTTCCGGGCACCGCACAGACACCTCAAAGGTAACAGTGGCTCCAAAAATCTCTCTTCATTCCTGCATCCACGTTTGGCTGCACTTCCCTGCAGTAATGCAGATAAATCTTGCATTTTTCTGAGATAACCTGGATAAAACTTCGAAATCTTCTGGGGACATGGGGGCGAGCATGGTGTTGGGAGAGTACCATTGATTTCATGTGAAGATAGCACAGAGGAATTTCAGACGCCACCAACCGCAGCCTCCCAGCATCCTCGTGGATGGCTACAAAAAAAATTGTTTCAGTTGAGTACATTAGAAAACACAGGATTATGCCATGACAAGTGCTATGTACCCGCCATATGGAAAACTAACTGCGTTATTTTATAAACTGCTAATTCACTTGTAGCCAACCCACAACAGAGGCAGACTTCAGATGTTTTCCATATTATTAATCTAAATATTAAGTTGGACCTTGAACTTTGCGTTTCCCCATTTCGTGTTCTCTGTGCAGTCTAATGAGTAAATTGCTGAAAAAATTTGTACGAAAGAGGTCAGCCCCTAGTTTCCCTGCTGAGTTTCTTCACAGTTTCCCCAGGCTCTTTCAGTCTTTTTTCATAGACCCTCCGAGTTCCAAGCAGTTCACCTGGCGAGTGCCAATAGAAGAGTTCTCCTTGAGATCCTTCAACTTGTACAGAAGGGGTCCCTAGCAATTTAGCATTGGATTTATCCCTCAACGGAGTCATGTCTGGAATGCCACCATGTGTCATAGCCAGATAGCCCAGGTACTATCGAGTTTCAGCATGAACTAATTTATGGTCGGCCAAATTTTTCATAAAACGACAATAAAGAGTGTCTGCTATAACATACCAAAAGTCCCCTAAGATCCCGTGTCGGCGTCCCCCTTTTTGGGGAGTTTTTCTGAAATATGACAGTTACGTTATAAGTATAACACACAGATATTGGGACGCGCGTCTGTCACCCGGAATAGCTCAGTGGCAAAGGCTTTGATTTCCGATCGATGGATCGCTGGTTTGAATCTCGTTCAAGACACAATTTTTTTTTTCGTGGAAGTGATTTTTTCCTTCTCCTAAAAATTATCCAAGGGATAAGAGTGCTTATTCTGAAGCATTTTCGACTTTTTTCTCGAGAAAATAAATCTACTAATACGAGTTCTGGACACATAATAAACAATAAACTGTGATGCCATCATGGCTTTTTCATCACATTTTTCAACTCATAAAATGTAGTTACCTGTCCATTGCGAAATTGTATTTAGGTATTTTCAATAATAATGCTGGACGAGCATTTCCACTTGTCCTCTAGCTTGTTATACTGTCCCATTTCTTTGAACCACTTCACACAAGGTGGATTTCCTGGGACATTAAATAGAATCATGGTCACGCAGAAAAGATCTTATAGGTCGCAGTGCAGAAAGGATCCTCCGAGACCAAACAACCACCTCTAATCTACAATCTACAATCTGAACGACTTCCTTTTTTATATACGGCTCATTTGAAAAAGATGTCCACACCCATTTTTCTCAATATCCGTTAAAGCTAGCGAGTTGCGGTGAAGACCGTTGGATTCAGCTGGTTTTTCTGAACAAATTTGATATGTCAACAAAACTACTTCACCAAAACTCTGAGTACGGAGGCACCTCAAAATTTTTGGCGAACGAACGAACGAAGACGAGGATGACTTCTTCAATTAATTCTTGTTATTTACCTATGAGCACAAAAATGTTTCTACAAAGTTTATTTTTGGTTCAAAACTGGCTTTAATTTTTTTAGGCCTTCCTTTCAGAAGGTCTATCTTTGTTACTCTTCTTTAATCATTATTGTACATTTCGGATATCGCGAAAATAAAATATTTTGCACATTTGTACTCGAACGGGTGCCCTTTAGCAACACCCTAGCGATAACCCGACAGTTTGGAATCACCTGTATTTTAAATTGATAATGATAATTGATAATTGATTGACAAGGACAAGTGGAAATGCTCGTCCAGCATTATTATTGAAAATACCTAAATACAATTTCGCAATGGACGGGTAACTACATTTTATGAGCTGAAAAAAGCCATGATGGCATTACAGCTTATTGTTTATTATGTGTCCAGAGCTCGTATTATTAGATTTATTTTCTCGAGAAAAAAGTCGAAAATGCTTCAGAATAAGCACTCTCATCGCTTGAATAATTTTTAGGAGAAAGAAAAAATCACTTCCACGAAAAAAAAATTGTGTCTTGAACGAGATTCAAACCAGCGATCCCTCAATCGGAAATCAAAGCCTTTGCCACTGAGCTATTCCGGGTGACAGGCGCGCGTCCCAATATCTGTGTGTTATACTTATAGCGTAACTGTCATATTTCAGAAAAACGCCCCAAAAAGGGGGACGCCGACACGGGATCTTAGGGGACTTTAAGTATGTTATAGCAGACACTCTTTACTGTCGTTTTATGAAAAATTTGGCCGACCATAAATTAGTTCACGCTTTGACTTGAATAGCACCTAAAATACCTGGGCTAAGAGTAATATGGCTACAATCTATTTCCCATCGTCTGCTCCTATTTGTCACATGAAGCGGTTCAGGCTAAGTCATTAAGCTAGGTTCAATTCACAAGAAAGAGAATAAACGACCTTCACCTTTTTCGTTTTTCTTTGTGCATTCCAAGGCTTAATCGTGTTGAAAGCAAGGGTCCATACTCCATAACTTCTCGCAGATTTCATTCCTGCAAAAGATCAGTAATGATTGTGCTATTATTTAAAACAATTCCTCGTCTTTACCTCTTCAACCGTGGATGTTCGAACCGGCCAACCCATCAACGTTCAAACCAATCCAACGGCACGCCACAACATACATAAAATAATGACTCGATCACCTCTCTTCAAGACTCCGGCAGATTGTCCAAGTCCATAGGAATGACGCTGTCTCACCTTGTTCTTGTTCAAAAAATCACTTTGTGAAAAATGATCTCCACACTCTATGTCTCCACAAACAACGAAGGACGGTTAATATCTACTACCATTTACTACGTAGCGTCACTTGTCTGGCAAATATTCTTCCATTTCCGTCGCAATTGGGGGTCCCTGGCGGAGCGAAAGAAAGTTTTGTTCGTTGCCTCCATAGCATAGCTGTTCCTTCCGGGGAACTCTTCTCTTATTGTCCTCCATGTAGCCCTATAGCTAAACAAAACAGACCTATTTCAATTTTGGGATGTAGCGCCTGTGTCAGCCAACCTTTACCTGTTAATATTGCACTTATTTCCGTACACAGGACACCAGAATACACCACTGGAATACACCCACTTTTACTGTTACATCTTACAAAAAACTGACCTCACGGAAAGCCGCCGCGCCATAGTTAATGGAAGTATGAAAGCCGCGAAAATGCGCCGTCGCCTTTCCTCACGTGTCAAGGCGATCTCCAAGCTCGTGCTGCGCGCTTTTCAACCTGAACTGAGTTTCAACCTCACAGACGTCTGAGACGGTGACAGTTGGATTATGTCAAACATTTAAAATTCGTAGTCGCAATCTGTTAGTGTAAAACGTGTAAAATCAAGTAGCCCCGTCCGGTGCATAATGACGTCATCGCGCAGGTGACAGATGGGTGCATGGAAGTTGCATACCTAACAGTTTTTGTGTTTTAAATTTACAAAATAAAATAAACTATCATGAATTTCGAAAAACCGTTCAGTCTATGGTGCTATTTGGCTACCAAAGCATCATTGGAGGCAATAAAAAAAAATCGTGCAAGGACCCTATTGTTTATTATCAAAAATAGCGGTTATTGTTGAGAATATCTTCAAAAAAATCAGAAATTGCAGAAAAAACATTCAACTACGAAGTCGCTGAAGAACGGTTAACCCGATCAACTTGAAATTTGGCATGCAGACATTGTTGGTCTGTGGAAAAAGCCCATTAGTTTTTGGCTGACATCTGTCAAACGGAAGTGTCACTGTCAACAAATGTCAGAAGCTATATCTCACGGAACTTGACTTGCAATATGTGATTTGAAAGCCCCTGAAAAAGTGTATTCAGAACAATTAAAAGTATTGCCCTATCTGTCATAATGTCAAATAATAAAAATTGTCAAAGTTCAAAACTTTACCATTTAATTATTCAAAATCTATCTGATGGATTGGAACCAAATTTGTCATGAAGCAACACAACAAAAGAGTCAAAGTAGGGCTGCAGTTGCAGTTTTCCATCATTTTCCAGTCGGGCGTTTTGAATTTTCAAAATTTCTCCTGGCCGTTGCCACCGGAGAAGGCCTCTCGCCCGTGTTTCGACCAGAACGACTCGCTTTTGTAGCAGGACTTCACTCAAAATTTCATTCCTGCTCGGGGATCGACTTTTTTTTTTTAAATTCAACTGATATCGAAAGTAGATTGGATTGGGCGTCGTGTAGGCCTGTTTCCAAAATCGACACGGTTTCGGTTTTCCGACGGTAATTTTTCAAAAATGAAATTTGCACATTCCGTGAATTTGAAAAAAATGCAGTGCCAACTTCGACATGCGGTGAGCCTCACGAAATATTCATTTTAGGTGCAGTCATGCTGTGAATGAAAGTTGCCGAAAAAATTGAATTAATTTTTGGAGGGAAAACTTTTGAAATCGGACTTATGCACACAGCTTACGATCACTACCAAGTGTGTAGAAATTGCTTCAGAAATAAGGATTCGCGGGAGGTTTTCAAACTGCTGATTTATTGTGAATTTGGAAAAAATTACAAGTGGACCTTCCTCTAATTCATTATATTTTCACAGTGGAATGTGCGAATCAAGTAAATCTAGTCCCAAATTGCAGAAGAAAGCTAAATCTTACAGAATCCACCATCAGTGTCGTTCTTTACAAAGTTTAGAAATTAAAAAAAAAATCTCGAAATACGACACATTTTTATTTGGGTTCGCCGCCGCCATCTTGATTTTTGAGAATTTGGCTATATTGACAATTGATTTAAGTAGACGACTTAGTCAGCGAGCTTTTGACATAAAGTTTGTGAAAATCGGCGAAGAAACTAAAAAGTTGGAAAAAAATTATAAAACTCGTTTTATTTTTTTTTTTTCACCCGGTATAACGTAAGTACTCAACATCTGACAGCACCATTCGATCCAGAATTGTTTTTTGGGTAGATTAGTATTTTTATTTGAAGAAAATCGCAAAACTCCAAGAAATATCAGCGAACTGAAGAATTGACCAGCCGCCAACTTTGATGCGATATTGCTGGAAAATGTACCAGAAATCGCGAAAGCACCCGAGTGATTATTTGTCCTGGGATGATCCTCTAACGATTCCAAAAAGAAAATTTCCTACAGAAGTACTGCTAGGGACTGGACTACCACGGTTTTCAAGTTTTCCTCTCTGGAAAAACTGCAAATTTTCCAACTTTTTATCCAGTGAACAGATTTTCACCATTTTTTTTTTAATCAAGAAGTAACTGGTTTTTGAACCCTTCCAACAATTTTTTTTCAATTTCCTGGAATTCCTCTATCAAGTGTGATATATATTTGAAATCAGGATGAAAAACGGAATCGATTTCCATGTTGAAATACAGGGTGTACGATTTGAGAAAAAAATTTCGATTGTGCACCCTGTAAGCGATGTAACATTAAAAAATTTTGTGGACAGATTCACAACCTGCCTGAAAAATCATGTAAGAATCGTTTTTCATTCCTAAAATTATGCCAATGAAGAAGCCTTCAGGAGGAGGTAAATTTTGCCCTTTTTTGAAAATTTCAAACTTGTCTTATGGACCGAGAGCCCCCAAAAATTTTGTCTTATGACCCGATTTTTTATTAAGGGGATGTTTCCACACAAAAGCCCGTTGGTTTCATTCATGTATCTTACGACATAAATTTTTGACATTTTTCGAAAATTGACAAGCCTATACCAACCTAAAGCCCCCGGTCTGACATGTAAGACAAAAAAAAATTCGACAACCTTATCAACGCACATTAGACCTACAGGGTTAAAATCATGTACTTTATGTCGTAAGTTTTGAGGCACCAGCTCCCGGTCCACTACTCTGTACATTTTGATGACCAAGGGAAGAACAACAGGGTTAGCCGTTTCAAACTGGGATGAGCTGAAAATAGCTAGCTAACTATTAAATAAAACACGGAGGATCGTTGCGTTAGCTTGAAAGGGTTACGCTGGAACCAGCAGAGAGAAATTTGGCTGTAGAAGGCAAGCAGGCAAACGATGGACATTTAAGAAGCTATGATTGCGCTCACGACACGTAGAAGACCGAGTTTTGAAGAAACGTACCGCGCTCATGATCCACATGCGATATTCAACATTCAGATGAAACCCTTCCTATTTGCGATCGCCCTAGGCTTCTCTCTGTTTCAAAACTTTATCACAGCTCCGATTTTAGATGACATTACTTCAAGCTTTTTGCAAATTCGAACACACCTTAGTGCTTGTTGCCAATTTTGCCCTTTCCGTCTCCTTCATCTTGTTACTCCATGCCAGGGGCGGCGACTTATAGGGTGCATCGGGGCACATGCACCCATGCAAATTGATTATACGGGTGCATTGCACCCATGCATGCAAGCTTGAGAAATTGAAATATACGTTCTTCAAGCCTAAATTTTCAATCACTTCGAAAATCACATGCTAGGTAATACGTTACCTACTGCATGAGCATCTGAGTACTCGGTTTCATTATTTGATTTAGTATTTTATTTTATTCTGTTTCATTAATGAAACCTATAGAGAATCATTACCTTGTCTTTGTTTAATTTCTAATGGTTTTATATCCAAAGAATTGTTGACCACGCCCACTTTTCTCGAAAAATTTCCGCCTGCGGCGCTGTTACTCGCTGTCCTCGTTGCCTTCTCTGTATCTTTCATTTTTTGCACCCATGCAAAATTACAGAACCCGCCGCCCCTGCTCCATGCATATGTGTACAGCTTGAGAAGCCTATACCATAACGCTACCATCTTTGATCTTGGCCGCGGCACCACTCCGCACCATAGGCCCTATACCCACCGTATGACTGAATTCTGGAACTTGCAAACGTAGTTGCTTTCAGAGTAGAACCTAAAAGCCTGTTTGTGCTGTTGATGCAGATATCAGGTTAATGTTGATAACCTGCAGTTTCAATGATCTTTCAAAGCTTCTGCAGCACATGTTGGGCAGACAATTTGAACTGAATATTATGTCGAATTGCAAGTGTCTAAAGCTCTTGATCTGACCATCACAATTGTCGTGGCTAGACGGGAGCTTGGAGAGGGAGGTGTGAAGGTACCCGGCAATTAGAGAGAGGTGTCTCGCGAGTTGCTAAAGTAACATATTGGAGTGACGCAGCTGGCGGTGTTAGCGGACACCGTTGTAACTCTAATTGTCCTTCCCGTTTAACATACAATGGCCGGACTACCGCCATATATCGGCATCGATTTTTTAATGTAGCCTGCAGCGGCGAGATTAGCTATCAGCACTACCATCTTGGTCCAGTCCGCTATTTACAAATAGCTATTGTAGCTATGCGCGCTGTGCTCGCTCTCTGTGTATATATGTGTGTGTGTGTGTGTGGTGTGCGTTAGCCTCTACTGCCTGCCTGCTTGCCTGTCCCGCGCGCGATCTTAAATCGAAGAGAACCTCTCGGTTTCCCAGACTGCGTAATTGTATGCTCAAAGTAATGGTCGATCCTTGAGTTATGGTGTTGTTGCCGATTATACGCGGTGGCCGCATTTATCCCGCGTCGTATTTATTGCCAACTAGAACAAATTGCACACCGACGACCATCCGGCGGACCAGCCGGCATCGCCTTAGCCCCTCCGAGAACGCGTGAACAAGGCGCGGGCATCAGGGTCGAAAGTCACCGCTCGAGGTGGAATCGTCAAGGACCTCTTCAGTTTGGCGTCTGGTTTTGCACTGTCTGCTCCTCAATACACGCTTCCAATTGAATAATATAACGATTTTCCCCTGGTACTATATGCAACCAATTATTCATATCGACCATCTATTTTGACGGGAGTATTTCCAGTGCCGTGCATTCCTCCGCAACTAACACGTATCAGGCAAAAAGTTGAGAAAATTGGTGTCACATTCAAAAAAGTAATTATGCAATAATTATGCAACCAATGACCATCTATTTGCAGTATGGCGGCGCCTATTTAATGACGTCGCGATTAGAAAGAAACAATTTTTATTGGAAACGTGTATCGATTGAGTCTATTATCAGACTGTATGCACTAGGCAGTAGTATCAAGGGGACCCATTTATAAATCTCTTTCATTTTTTTAAGCCCAGAAGCTAGAGGTATAGGCATCTAATACCTAAGCATAACAGAACAGAATCAATCGAAAGCAGAAAAAAGATGTTCTCCGAGCAGTTTAACATAATTAGGGTATTCATACGCGATGATCAATGACCGTCAACGCCGTTTGTTGTGTGTTGGATGGATGCAGCCAGTGGAGTGTAAAAGGACATAACGCGTAATTAAGGGAGTGGTGATGCTCGTGTGCTGCTGCTGCTGCTGCTGCTACCAAGAGAACAGGCCCCCACGGTGATGGCGAGTCATCCACCCAGTGTCTCACTCCCATCTTGATAGACCACGGCCGTAATGAGCTCCGTCTGGAAGCTGTCAGTCGCCCTGTTCGTATACTCGTTGGCTTCCTTATCTCCCCCAGATAGTTGCGGCTATCTGTTCCCGCTGCATCTACTTTAATTAGGCCACCTTAGTCCATTGCATTTGTCTCGTTCTACAGGGTGAACATCGCATCGGAAACTGTTACGTTATTGGGTTAGGTACCTACCGCTCTCAAAAAGCATTTGGATCGAAGCAAAACGTGCTGTTTCATCTAAAACTATCATAATTATCAAGTACCTGTCTGTAAAAAAAAACTGATTCAAGATCTATACTCGTATTTCAATTTTCTTAGTGAAACACCCTGTATAATCGGTGATCAGAGATGGGGGCATGCTATGCTATGATTTGTTTTTATGGGCCAGCTAATTGCCTGTCGCCTGTAAAAGATGATTCGGTTTCTTGTACAAATTGATTAAGTCATCCTGCGGGATTATTCCGGCTGACATGACTGGTCGCTGTTGATTTCTCATCGATACCGGCAGCGCTAGAATAACCAGCTACCGTTTTAATTCGAGATCTGACGGGGCTCTTATACCAACAGCCAACAGCATGTATCAAGTATATTCATTGCCTGTGAGTGAGAACTGAGTTAATTTTGGTTACGTATAATATATTAGTTGATGAACCTAAGCGTTGAATTTTTGAATTTGCGTTAAGCCTTTTAATTCCAAGTCGCTCCGCTTCTGCCTCCGGCCTCGCTCCTGTTACGATTTTAGGACATTGTAGCAAGATTCTCAATTACATAAATGGAACAACTGGACAGGTGATCATACTGATTTTTCACAATGACGTTGATTGTGCAGACAAGTGAATCTGCAAGTTTTCAGTAAGAATACCTGCTTGCTTTTGATAGTGACTGAGGTCTGGTCAGTTGAACTTGATTCACTTGGTCGCAGGCCATTTTGTCTCATAGGTCAAGTATTTTCTCAAGCATGTCACTCTGCTTAGTATCACGAAAACAATGGAATACACATAATAGTACATAATAGTCTACAGGTGTTTTTATATTCGTGCTTTCGGAGATAATGACCAACCATTTTCAAGAAAGTGTTGAAAAAGTTCCAGGAAAATGTTGGAAAGGAAAAAGGTCTTTTTTAATTTTTTAAGATAAGGGGGTCCAAGGAATGTCCTCCTCTAGAACCCTTCTCCTTTTGGGTTTTGTTATTCCAAAAGTTCAAATAATCTGTTGGTGGCAGAATTATCAATAAAAAATATCAACTATGTACTGGGTGCGTACCAACTAAATTTCCATTTATAGTTCCCATTCATAAGGTTTGTTGGATTTCAATTTTCAGGTCCTTGAAAGTGGTCTTTTCGAGATGTTTATACAAACATTTGGATCCAAATATCTCGGAAACAAAACCTCTAATATCAAAATTTTGCAAAAGTGGCTTTTTTCTACATTGAACAGAATTCAAAAATATGAACAATTTTCAAAAATAGGTTTAGATCAGAGATCTCCCTATTGTCTGCGCCCCTAAATTTTTTTATGAAACGCATTGCTATTGTTTATAGACACCTTATTTTCAGAATCGATACAAACCGATCAAAATCGGTGAACGATTCAAAAGTTACGATAAAAAAAGAATTCAAGAAGCCAACTTCAACTTAGAGTATAATTTCAATATTTCAGGAGTTTACTCCTTCACGTGCTTCACCATTTATATTGTTACGAATTTTGCGTACGGGTTCGAATATAATTGAGACGATCGTTTTAAACCACACACTGTTTATCACTGCGTACTACAATAAATACACGCCAACAATTATCTACTTGGAATATCGCTGTGAATTCTACTCGCTTGTTTCCGCTCGCTACCACTTCGCATTCCAATTCAATACTCACTGTCGCATTGAGGACGGTGCTTTCATATGCCTCCGATTAGTGTTTCCGAGCATTCCATCAACCTCCAGCAATCTCCATAGTGGCCCGGCATATGGTTTTCTAGACCACTCCTGAATAATCACACACCTTCCGCGTGTTTCCCGTGTGCTCCGGAATGTCTGCGCCTCCGCCAAAGTGGAGAGATGTGCCTTGATTGAGCGATGTGATTGAGCGTTGAAGGTTCCCAATGCCAAGCCATCGCGTATGATTCTGGAAACGTCGAGAGCACCGCTCTTGTAATCTACACCGCTACATGATGGGTGGAAGAATCCAGAAAGATCGCGTGTTTACCCGAATGCACGGGATCGCCGTGGCTACCAAAAGTACAAACGAATGCCCACTATCAATAAAAATGTTCTTGGATAACGCCAGATGGTGTAAATTGCAGTGGTGAAGACAATACCCAACCAGACCATAAGGTTGCAGAAGACTTGGGAAGGTTTTTAGTAATCCATAGGTTAGTGACCTCTTTCGTGATGAGAAAAATTCATTTGTAGCAGGCCTGACCCATGTTTGATTACCATAGAGCTGTTTGCTCATAATTCAGAACGAAGAACTGTATTTTGACAATAAGTGAAATCAGCAAAATTTCTATATAAGAGGACTTCGTTAAGTGCGAGCAGTTGATTCAAACCTGTTGGGGTGTGATTTAACTTCCCGTGGCTATACAACAATCTCATGAATTGAACTGAAAATTTTGCAGAAACGATTTTGGCACATTGCTACAATCTCAGTCTGATACTTGGTATTTGGTAACGGCCAATACCAAAAGGTTACGATCTTTGTATAAATGTTCTCACTCAATGGTTAGGGGCGAGAAAATGTCTTGTAACTTATAGAAACTATATTCTCCAACGACCAAACCCAGTCCTTCTTTCTTTTCTCCAAAAAACGAGAGGTATACCTACGGTTGTGATAAATGAGCTACTTTTCAATATGAGTGAAAAGATCTTGTTTTATTGAAGGATAATTATGATTCAAAATGTAGAAAATGCATTGAAACTGTTGAAGAAGAGCCCGTATTCTAGTTATCGTTACAAAGATCGCAATAATTTGCTCACAAAAGCCCACCACCACCACGACAAGTGCGGCATACTGCTTTTCAGACATTGCGTTATTGTACGTAAATGGCTGTGATCCTGCAGCCTTTGTTCTGAAAACGGCATTGGCAAAACCTACGCATGGTTCGAAGCCATTTCTAATCGATCGTCAGGTGTGATAGCACACACCGCAACATGACATAAAATAGACGTGTTAGGTTCTACACTACATAAATAATTCATATATAAGCCAGAAACGAACTAAAATTAAACTGGATATAGTGAACTCTCCGGGTGCCCTGAAACCCAAGCGTCAAATAAGATGGATTGAGTGGTAATATCTTGAAATCATCGCAGATGTTACAGCAGCAGCCAGCAGCACCACCAAACCATCATCCCGTTCCACTTTGGCTCTCGGACTTATCTCTCGCCGTGGTGCTTCTCTCGTGTTTTTATTTAGAGCTTAACGAAAATCATCTTATACCTATCCAAGCGCCAGAGTCAGCAGTACGGTCCTGGGGTGGGGCCCAATCAAATATGCTAATATTTTGTAATGCCAATGCTAATAACTTATAGTTCAGGTGTTGATCTCCGTCATTAAGTAATATGGCAATAATTTAGATGGTGATTAGAATTTCGCACTACCGGAGGTGTCCGTATGTCAAATTGTCTGATTTTAATTTATGACAATGTCCTCATTAATGAAAGCATAAACCTGCTGGTGGTGTTGTCGCCATTTTCTGTGCAACGGTGTTGTGCGGTTAAACTGTAACGATTTACGATTGCTAATTGATAAGCATCATGTACTCAGCTCAGCAGGTGTGGATGGCCTTGTTGGTGGAGTTGGAGTACACTGTCCAACAATTCGCATGGGATCATTTTCCGTTAAGTTTTTTGTGTGCTTTATTACCGACGATCGTCTGTGCCAGAATTTTCAAAAACTGTTCCTATTGAAACATTTCCTCAAGATTCGAAGAGTTCGTTCTTATAGAACCAACCCTTTGACCCAGTGTCGGATTCATTAAACACTTCTGTAGCAAAATTGGATCGCAGTATCAAATAAGAATGTCTGTTTTTCAACTCAGTACAGTACGTCGCGTCGTGTCGATCAGTCTTGTTGTACAAATTTTAGTGGAGAATACGCTAGGTTGATCAGTGTAGAATGCTTTATGGTTTGCACGAGTTGTTCTTTCTTTGGCTAACCCCTCTCACCAATGTCCTCGTCTCTGGTAGTTGATTCACTAAAGGAGATGTGTAATCACGCTGACGCTGACACCTCGTGACACTCGGGCATAATTACAATTATGTTAATTGGTGCAAGAGAGTCGAGATGAAGCGATATTGGGTTGAGTTATTCCGGACTGTGTATAGGTATATCCAAGTGATGGACCAAGATATTTCAACTTTTTCTTATTGAACAAAAGTCGAAACGTTGAAAGAAAATTAAAAACTTATCAGGAAAATCTGCTGTTAACTGCTAGCCAGCGTCACAATCTCAATAATAAATTGACCTCGTTTGAAATACGCACTTGCATTATTACTTGTAGAGATTAAGACGATAATGATCAAACGTTCTTATAACAGTGGGTGTTGTAATAATGGCAGCTGTGGCGCCAGTTGAAAGCAGTCTCTCAACAAATTGGCTTGGCGTTTCTCCTGCAAAAGTTGTACCTGAGTACATTTTTCCACCAAAATCTAAATAGTTTTCCAAATCAAAAGAAACGTACCTACTTTGTTTGGTATTATTGCCTGTAATTACTGTAGAAAATGGAGCTTATCATACCGGGAAATTGATGCGAACGCCCGCAGTCACTGACTAACTCGTGTGTTCCGGGGAAGGTTGAGCTTTGGATGTGTTAATAATAGTGCGGCAGCGACACAGACCACAAAAGTGGCTACCGTTCAACGCCTACCGCTTCAGGACAACAACTGTCGGGTTCTTCTCTTCTCCTCCAACAACAAGATCGTCTGGAAATGCATTATTCGTTTTGAATTTGGATTTCTTTCGGGGCAATTCTACTGTTCAAGTTGAAATTTTCAATAAAGATTATTCTGAAAAGTTTCTTCAGCCATAGTCAGATTCACAGTCCTACCTAGGATGTGCGTAGCATTATTTATGAAAGTTTTGGCTCTCAGTTAGGTCGCAGGTCAAGTTACTTCCGCAGTCAAACTCCACGAGTTGAATTGAATCTAGTAAGAAAATACAGGGTGTTTCAGGGATGATAGCAAAAAATTCAACTGTGGGTAGATCTCGTCAAAATATGACGAAAACCTATATACCATTTTGCAAAGTTCGGCCTAATGACGAAGATACAGCCCTCCAAAGTTCACTTTTTTCGGATTTCAAAAATTTGCAGCTCAGGAACGTTTTGACAAATTTAGCTTTAATTCAGCAAAAACTGGTTTGCCATTATTGTCTATCAACCTGCCAAATTTGAAAAGAATCCAACCAGTGGTGTAGGAGTTATGTGGGTCAATAATTTAGAAGCATCCGAAGAAAAGTTGACTTTAGGTGACCCCTCATAACTTCTACGCCACTGATTGACTTCTCTCCAAATTTGGCAGGTTGATAGATAATTGTGACAAACCAGCTTATGCTGAATTGAAGCTAAATTTGTCGAAGCGTTCCTGAGTTACAAATTTTTGAAATTTGAAAAAAGTGAACTTTGGAGGACTGTATCTTCGTTATTAGGCCGAACTTTGCAAAATGATATATAGGTTTTCGTCATATTTTGATGAGATCTACCCACAGTTGAATTTTTTGCTATCATCCCTGAAACACCCTGTATAATGAATCCGAAAAAAATTATTGAATGTCATCATGGCATTGAAAAGTTCATTGAATGTCATCGTGACGTCATTTACAATTCATGTCTTGAACGTTGTACGATAGCAGTGGTCCAAAATGAAGTGATACGATCTTTTGTTTTCTATCGTCGCTTTCATGTGGCGTATAATACTTCTTGCTTCTATAATTCTTTGCTTCTAATACTATTTGGTGAATCACGTGATTGATGAATTGCCGATTCAATTCCGGTCATCTGACAGTCTCATGCATTGGTCGACTTCATGCAGCATGATCGGAAAAGCGCTGTCAGTTTGATGAACTTGAATTTTGAACCATTCGATTGGTTGCTTCAGCATGTGATTTTCAGATGTCATAAGTCTTAAGGTAAAAAGCGGTCAAATTCAAGTTGTAATCCGTGAAAGTATGACATTTTTTTTTTACTTGACTTGATTTTGCGGCGGTTGCAAATCAAACTTGAAATTGAACCCTTCAAGTGTAAAAAAAAATAAACACGAAATTCACATTCACTTGCATCCGGCATCTTGAATTTCGGAATTCCGGCTATACGTTTGACGTTACTAGCCCATTCACAACAAAAAGCCAAAACTTGGGGAGAAAAAGTTAACACTGGTAGTCCGGTACCATAATATGGTCAAAAAAGGCTTTGCCTTGTGTGACTTCGTGCATGAAGATATATGGAGCTGTACCTCAATCGATTCCTGGACCATCAGTAAGGATCATGAAAACTTATGGTGGAACATTGACATCTGCTGCAAGCAAATATGGTGGAGGCGCCAATATGGGCTCCGTCTAGTAATAAGAAATTGGCTGTACCTCGTTTGTTTTTCAAGAGATTTCATGCAACACTTCAACTGTCATTGTCAAATAAGGTCTTATCATTTTATACTTTAATTTCAAAAACACATACCGGGAAACTGTCAAAATTGTCTTTATGCTATGCTATGCTAAAATACGACGTTTTTTGAAGGTTATCCTATATTTTTCAAACTTGACATTATTATCGAGTTTACTTTGAGGTATCCTTTCCGAATTTCTTCTTTTCCACTTGCCGCTGTGGACGCCATGTTGAAAATGGAAAGGGATTTTAACGATTAGTATTTTCATTTCAGTTGATGCGAGGTTGAAACTTGTATAAGTATGCGAATGAAAACTTACGAGGTTGCATGGTAGAGCAGCTAATAGCTGAATGTCGCCTCGTCAAATAAGTCAATTAAGTAAAATTAAAAAATAACTAAAAGTGGTCTACAATTTGACATTTCAATCATTCATGTGCTACTTGCGACTTTTGGTAATGGTTGTTATGTGCAACTACAGGGTGAACTTCGGAGCAAAATGACTTTGAAAAGGTATATAGTTCAAGAACCGTAAGTCAATAGACCTTTGCAATTCTACCTGTTAGGGTTCGGTCAATGACGGTAGGCCATTTCCAATTAAGAGCTGATTGGTTCAAAATTGAACTGTCAAAAGTGACACCAGTGCGGGACTCACGTGGAAAGTTTAGTGCAACATTTCCTGGGCTGTTTAGTGCATCTGAATTCTCGGCCCTGGTCTGTCTCAAATGGGGCGACGCGGCGAACAGTAAATTGGTTCACATTTGGGTTCGTGTTGAAATCCAGCATTTCGAACGTTCATGATGTAAACTGCTGGACAACGAAGTTGTCGGTATCGGAAAAATGGTCCGACTTTGAAGACCGATAACTTCCGATTGCCGGATGCGATTTCCGTTTTGTTTATTGTGTTAATAATAATAAGCCTAATGCTTCCGTAACCCATCCTATAATAGTGAATGTTGAGAAACTTCATGTAAAATTTCTACAGGGTGATACGTAAAATACTGCAAAGTTGTACCGACTTCATCGTACCCCCATTTGTCGAAAAAAAAAAATTATATTCTAATACAAAAATCATAAATTGTGGTGTCTTACCTCGAAATGGTTTAGGAATTATCCGGATTGGAAGTCTAACATCTAAGATATAAATTTTTATTTTCAATGTTACAGATTTGCCTTGTTGGCACGCGAGATTAAGTCACTTGTGATGAATGGATGTTGACATTTAGCAAGATTGTTCTTACAACAGTCCAGGACAATTTCACTCTCAGCACAACCCGAATATCTGGTGTGCATGGGGCCAAGCAGGTGGCACTTTTTCAAGTGGTTGTCTCTGCCTGTTTTTCGTACGTTGAATTTTGTCAGAATTTCATCAGAATGTTAGATATGGAATATGTTCTATTTGCACATTTAAGCCCCTGAACATGGTAACGATGTGAAACTTCAGTGTCCGGGTGAAGTAAAGTTTCGTAAATCCGCAACATTCAATATAAAAATTTGTATCTTCAATGTTAGACTTCCAATCCGGGGAATTCCAAAACCGTTTTGAGATAAGACACCACACTTCATAATTTTCTATCAGAAAATTATCAGAAAATTCTATCAGAATACATGAAAAATTTTTTTAACAAATGGGGGTACGATGAAGTCGTTGCAATTTTGCACCATTTTACGTATCACCCTGTAGAAAATTTACATGAAGTTTCTCAACATTCACTGTTATAGGATGGGTTACGGAAAGATTAGGCTAGTTAACGCAACAAACGAAATGGAAATCGCAGTCGGCAATCGAGAGATATTGACCTCCAAAGTTGGACAATTTTTTAGATACCGACAACTTCGTTGTCCAGCAGTTTATTTTGGAGCTTCTAGTGGGTCAAAGACTTCGCAAATACAAAAACTTCATAACACGGGCATAGAACAAAATTGAACCATTGCAGTTGATAGATAAAAGTGAAGACAAACTGGTTCAAATTCTTGTTGAGTTGACAATTTGACAGCCGTTTGTTGTCGGTAGGCAGTAGCCATTGCCGAACCCTACGGTTCAAAATTTTGAGCTCGTTTTCTCGCTTATCGAATTTCATTCATTTTGGCTTGACGCCTATTGCATTCCAGGACGATCAGTCAACTATTGCCAAATATACTGTTATGTATTTTGCGTACGGGTTCGAATATAATTGAGATGATCGTTTCAAAACACACACTGTTTATTACTGCGTACTACTACAATAAGTGCACGCCAGCAATTATTTACTTAAGAATATCGCTGTGATTTCTACTCGCTTTTAATCCGCTCGCTACCACTTCGCACCCCAATTCAATACTGCTCGTGAGCTGACGGCTGATGCCTTCTATAGGCCTCCGATTAGTGCTCCCGAACTTTCCATCATCTTCCAGCAAACTCGACAGTGACCCGGCATACGATTTTCTAAACGACTCCCGAACAATCCCACATACCTCGCGTATAATTCTGCCGTGCTTCTAGAGCCGGCGCCGCCGCCAAATGGACTGATGTGTCTTGCTCAGGCGTTTGAGTCTCCATGCATTTCAATTCCACCTCGCACACTCTAGAAATGTCCAGAGCTCCGCGCATTTGTACACTGCGTCCGTGGAAGAGCCTATTTATATCGCGTGTTTACCAGAATGCACGGAAATCGTCGCTCGTAGCAATACTTATAGCAGCGTAGCATATACATCTCCCAGTGACCAACTTCTTGTACTCCCTCAGGAAAATAAAATGTTTCTATCTGGAAGAAAATTGATTGGTGGTCAGTTCTCAATATGCAGTCAAGTCAACAAACTAAGAGACTGGGTGACCTTTACTTACCTATAATACTTGTAGTAATCTATGCTTCTGCATTGATGTAAGTTTTAAGATGCGGGGACGGTTAAATTCACAAGCACTAAGTGGATATTTCCTCCCAATTCATGAAAAGAGTGTGCTTCACTCTGCGAGCACCTCCGGAGAGGAGGGCTGCTGTGCCATCCCGCCGCCGTCGTCGGCGGCGTATAATTATAAATCAATGTCTTATGCTAATGTAGCGTGATCGATAGATGGTATCGAACTACCGGGCGCTGTATAAGAGGAAGTTATAAATCGTTTGAAATCTAAAATTGATCTGTGAATTCTATCCGCATTAAATCGGCGGGCACACCTCTGTCATCTGCAGACATTTTATGCGCTATCGAGCTCACCAGCGAAACTTTTTTAAAGGTTTTAGGAAGATAAGGTGAGAAATGTGTTAAGGGATGATTAAAAGGCCGGAGCGACGCTGCCGGCGTAGATAACGCCGCCGGGTATGGTTTATTCCGTCGCACGTATCTTGACGGGACTCAATCATTCCCTTTCTCGCTCTCGCTCTCTCACTTTCTATCTCTGTCTGTCCCTCTATACATCTCTCTCTTTCATTTCTGGAACCATACACCCCGGCTATGGCTCTGGCTGGTGGAGTTACTAATCACCTGGGCCCGTTGTGGACTCCTCACTCCTTACATAATAGACCCCGCAGCCTCGGTCGTGATAATGATAACGTTTTTTGTGTGGATTAATCCTCACTCTGGAAATGCATTCATACTTCATATTTTATCTCGCGTCTGAAATGGACGTCGTTTTTCACTATATACACGCGCTCAGTATATGCGACGCTGGCTGGTGCTTTGCGGACCATCACGCACTCCATGTCGCATCAGGGATTAGATCCAGGATCCCTCGGAATAATATGAGAATTACCATCCATTAGATTAGAGCCTGTACCCTTTCTCGATTGAGCTTTTCATTTTGGACATGACAGCCGGACGTTGACCCATACATCATCTTTTTGCTAATGATAAGTAAGCTTATATCAAAGCGTTCCAGCAATGCAATGTGTTCTCACTCAACTATGCAAAGAGTCCACAATCAACCTTCTCTTCAAACTCTCCAACGATGCCTATAGTTCCAGTGTAATGGTAAGAAGCAATTCAATTCAAACCTTACGTTTTTTAAAGTGAAAGATCGAGTTTGTATTTGATTTTTATTTTAAGGGGGACATCTAGAACACACATTGTCAAATTTTCATCTTCAACCCCTTCGCCACCACCCTATCCTACTTGGAAATTTCAATTATAGTGTATTAGAGTATCAGACTTTTGAAAAAAAAATTGATTGAATCAGAAACTATATTGAAAATTAACTGACCCGTATTTTTTTATTCAGCCAGGAATCGTATCGTTTGGCCGCAATAAATAAACGAAATTCCTATATTCTGCCTATTTCTGACGTCATTTACACAGACAGTATAGGCGGTGACTCGCTGTGACGTCAGAACTGGGGGGGGGGAGGGGGGGGGGGTAAGAAAACTTTCTTCGCCATAGTAACTTTTCATGAGTTCGGCGCCACTGTTTGACATATGTCAGTTACAGATGATTCAACAATTCAGCATAATGTACCGTATGATCAAAAACTTTCCTCCTCTAGGCAGGCTGTGGCCTGGCCAAAATCAGCCTTGTTTGCCTGCCAATGACCAGACCACAGCCTGCCTAGAGGAGAGGAAAGTTTTTAATCATACGGTACATACAAGAGCGGTCTAATTGCTAAAAACGTTGAAAAACCAAAGCTTTGAGAACATAGTACATAGATACTAAACGACCTGAAATTGAAAATTGTATTACCCTGATGAGAAAAACGATTTGGATCATACCTCAAGAAATGACGCGAAAGACCTTGCATAGCCAGGCGGGCAGAATTGGTACATCATCGCCCATCACTGCCTATCTGCAGCCGCGTTATCACCTTATCTTGACCAGACTAATGCAAGTCTAGGAATTTCCCTTTTAGGAATGGCCCCCGCGGCATCCCCGTCGATAATAATAATTAGGTAGACTGGCAGATAGCGCGCGAACAAAACCCACAAAATAAGAACGCGTCGGATAAAATACGACACCTCAATTTATATCGACCAGAGATACTAATGGCCCATAAACTCGCGATTAAAAAGTCATATTTATACTGCCTATCCGTAGAACAAGTGGTCGTTAATGCGATCGATCCAATCTGGGATATACATACGGACTATAAGTATACACGGTGATCCATGGTGACGTTTCGTCAAGACCCACACGTTATTATCGTAATTCATCCGGGGCGGCGTATCAATCTAAATTACTTTATTTTCGCAAACGGTCTCATGAAAATGTAATAAGTAGCAGAGGTAAATGATTGTGTTGTGGAATGAATCTATTGACTTAATTAGAGCGGTATAGTGTGGTGCTGGTGGTGTACTACTGTGTGCTGTGTCGTGCGTCACGATCTCTTATATTTGCATATCGGCACCGCCAGGACGTCGCGTGGCCTACCACAAGACGCCTTGTCTGGATGTAAAATCACGGTTTGAAATTTCTTCCGGAGAATAAAAATCCAGCTCCATGCTGCCGATCAAAATTTGAACAGGGAGCGCACAAAGGCCGGGGAGCAGGAGATTGCCATGCACGCGGTTCCCGGAAAACTCGCGCCAGAGCATCCAGAGACTTCAACGGGCGGTAACTACACGATCTCCCGCGATAATTGCCCGCGCAAATGGCTTGTGCAAAGCGTTCTCTCTCTCATTACACGCATTGCGACCCAGGAGGAATGCCCTGGTCGCGATCTTCCGATTGTGCTTCCTAAGCGTGGGACACTAGATATTAGAAAAGTAGGTTTAGAATAGATTCCAAATTTCTTCAAATAACGGCGACAAACTAAACTAGAGGGTGGCGCAGAAGGAGATAACCCAAACGTACTTTGGGATCCGTCACTTGGAAGGACTAAAAACGAAATTGTCGCCAGGATAGGCCCACTTACCACCACATGAATAACAAGAGAAAACGTTCCGGCTTGACCGCGGTAATTACTGTTCAGAATACTCTTCAAAATTTACCTAGTCTCTTTTTCATTGTCCCGGTACCTATGAAGCCTGTGGTTTGGCACTTGAAGTTTCTAGGCAACACCTCATCGTCTTCAGTGAACGTAAAGAGTGATCGAATAAATTTCTCATCAAAGTAGGCCTCGGTTTCCTTGGGAGCCACGTTTTTTGGCCAGATTTTCAGGAATCATAGTCGAGTTGAGGAGAAATTTAATCGATCACTCGTTATAACTTATAAGTTATCGGTAGAATTGGGCAAAACTATTGATATATCAACAAATTTATCAGTAAATATATTGATGGGTAGTATTAATAAAAAATAAGCATAAGCATTTACTAAGATTTTCGATGAGTTGCTAAGCAGACTTTCCCTAGCAACGCCTATGAAATCCAAACAAATGCTTATGCTTATTTTTTATTAATACTATACCCGATATCGATATATCAATTACCTAATGATCAGGGTGCAAAAAAATCGTGATTTAAATAAAAAAATTAGAAAAATCGATTTTTTTTATTTAAAACAGATTTTCTTTATTTGGATCAAATTTTTTCGGTTTCAAATTGTTTGCCAATTTAAAAATCTGTGATAATTGAGGCTGAAATGCAGTACAAATTAGGGATCGACCGATACCGATATAGTATATTGGCCTGTTTTCGGATTATATCTGTATTGGCCTATCGGCCGATATTTAGCCTATATGCCGCCGATATTTAAATGTGTAGAACGCTTCTTAAAACACTTGGAAAACATGTAATCCGAATGATCTTGAAACATGTAACACTCAAAAATCATAACAAATCAGTATTCTTCGTTTTAAACTACATAAGTATGTACTTGCAAAATTCAGAAATCAGAACAAGAAAAAATATTCGAGAAGAAAATCATATTGTATTTGTTAATTTACAAATATCGAACTAAAAATGAATTCTGCAAATATAAAAAAACAGTAAATTGGAGATTATTCAGAATGTTTGTGATAGAACTCATTGGAGACTAAAACATCGAAAAACCTTCCGCCGATATGGGAAAAATCCTTTATTTTATACAACTTGGGTATATGTACTGCGTGGTGATAAAGTCCTGCACAAAATTCATATTTCCGTTGATGATTTCTCGATTTTTTTCAGAAATAACCTGAAACAGGGCGATTTTATTCTTATTCAACCCACTAAACTGTGTGAGAAATCACTTTTTTCGTTGGCTGTTTGTGAATCAAGATGACGTCATCAATTTTTATAAATGACAACCCTTAAATTTTGCTCATAAAATTGATAGCTTTGGTTCTTCTTCAAACAACAGTGTGAAAATTGTCTATTATAAATTGTATCTCTTGGACTCGGTCTTGGATTAAAATTTTTTAGAATAAATTGCACACAAAGTTTGAAAACGTGATATTTATCATTACCAAAAAAAAAGTTTTTTTATACAGTAAGTATACTGGATTGGATAAAAACAAAATCGACCTGTTTCAGGATTTAAAAAAAAAACATCAACGGAAATATGGATTTTGTGCAGGACTTTTTCACCTTTATCACTTTATCACACTGAATATTCACTTGTGCGGTATATTTCATACTAAAGAATCCGAAATAAATAGTAACTGAAAAATAAAAAAAATTGAGGCCGATATTATGGATATCGCATATATCGGTATCGGCCAAAAAAATCCATATCGGTCGATCCCTAGTACAAATATCGATACTCTTCTGGTATCCATATCCTCTGTTCCTTTTTATACATATTTGAACTTCTCTTTTTTCTCCAGAGAATCTGAAACTCTGGGAACTCATAACAAGTGTAATTCAATGCCAATCGTTACTAATCCGCAATCCGCAATCACAATCCCGGAACCGACTCATCAGTCGATTTGGGATTTTTGTATAGGTATGTTATACAATAAAAAAAACTTAATATGTACTGTATTGGACAATATGCAATAATTTGCAATAGGTACTTGTCAAAACGACAGGTGTCCTCACGTCTTAAGGATGGTCCGTCGTTTGTCGGGGATGGGGTAGGCTGATTCTGGTGGTATATACGGGATTTTATATTTGCTCAGCGCTCAGAAAAAATGTCGGGACGAAGAGGAGATGAAGTTTGGCGGTATTTTGTGAAGAAAACTGTACCGGGGAATCAAATACGATAAAATGATTTAAATCAAATGATTTAAATGAAAAAAATCAGTTGATTTAAATCACGATTTAAATCATGATTCAAATCAACTTGATTTAAATCTTCGCGCCCTGCTAATGATAGATATCATTTTTAAACGATATATATGTCAAATATCGATAATTATTAAAACATCAAATGCCGATATTCATATTGAAATATTAAATGTCGATGCTCAGTTACTCGATACGAGCTAGTCTCTTGTGTAGGGATAGGCAAAACTATTGATATATCAATAAATTTATCAATATATCGATATATCAAATATCGATAATTATCAAAATATCAAATGTCGATACTTATCAAACTATCAAATATCGATAAATGTTAACATATATTAAGTATAGACAATAGTTATCATAACATTAAAATATCATTAAATTAAAGATAAAGACCAAAGACCGCCAAAGAAGTAAGTTGTTTCACTTATCATGTAAGTCTAGATTGAACATAGATGATATATTTTCCATATTATTACTTGATATCCTTATTTTCATATTGATATTTTTATAATTATCAATTTATGATACTTTGATATTTATTGATATTTGATATTTTGATAATTATCAATTTTTGATACTTTGATAATTATTGATTTTTGATATTTTGATAATTATCAATGTTTGATACTTTGATAATTATCGATATTTGATATATCAATAATTATCTATATTATTTTCTTATCAAAGTTTGATACCCGGATCACGATATCGCCCATCCCTACTAACTCCTGTGGGTATATTTGTGTTTATTGTGTTTTTGTATAGGTACTTACAGTTATTTTATGCGGTGTTGCATTTTTGGACATTTGGGTATCTTAACGTTCAATAAAAATCTATTCATCATTTATTATTATTATTATTATTATTAATTACCAAAATATCAAATGTCGATAATTATCAAAACAACAAATGTCGATAACTATCAAAATATCAAATGTCGATGATTATCAAAATATCAAATGTCGATAACTACTCAGTTATTAAAAAAATCGAATGTCGGTAATTCTCAAAGTATCATACAACTTCCGATAATCGATACTTAGATATAATTATCGATATTTTTTCTCATCAAACTTTGATACACGGATCACGCTATCGGCCATTCCTAGTTATCGACTTCGTATCAAACTGACCGGATCTCATGTTGAACTAACTCAACTAACCATATCTCGAATCAAGCTGACAGACCTCATGTTGAACTGACCAGACCTCAGTCACTGACTGATGGTTGCATTCACCTACTTACTCACCAGGGCAGTCAAGGCCCGCTTTCAAGTCGTAGTTGCAACCTATGCAATACAACTCGCCTATAGATACAATTAGGTTTATCTGTTGCCATGGTGATCCTGCTGCGCCTGTTGCATAGCTTCCAATGCGAACTTGAGTTCTTGCGTTAATTCGCTCTATGAATATTTTATCTTGAATTCTAGATTTGTCGATACTGTTCCGGTTTGGCTCAACGTTGGTATATCTATGAGCCTACGGCAGAGTGATGTGTAAATTGCCTCTGTCTCACGTACAACGAACAATGATCTGTGGCGTACCTACCATAAAGGACAATTTGAAAACAACCAACGCCAATAACACGGGACAAAAATGCCGATAGCATGGAAGATTAAAAGATATTAGGAATTAATAAGACGCGGGATGGGAATTCTCGCGAGCGATAACAATCTTTAATTAGAGTTCGGAATGTGTAGCCGAGAAGATTGGGATCTGTATAGGTACTTAACCCACAAGCAGGGCTCGTTCGCCATGTGTGTGCGTATATGTGTGTGAACTGCCGATAGGATCGAAAACTGTTATCAATTACATGGCCTCCGGTTTGAACTAATATGTACAGAGCCGCCGTACGCAACAACCCAGCGATTAATCGATGTCAATCAAGGGCGTCACGGTCTTCTACAACTTGTTTAAAGTTAATTTTATTCATTTCGGGTTTTCTGTTGTTTCACAACTTTCACGCTGCACACCCAGTCCTCCCATCAATTTGCTCGTTTGTCACGACGTTCAAAACACCACGTCTGGGCGAAATAAAGTATTCCCTTAATGGCAATCTTCGATTGGGCCGTATCTGTAGTCCTGATGTGATGTACTGGCGTGCAAAAGTTCTCCAAGAAACCGCGTGGGCAGCCCTGACCGACTGCTTCATTAGAAGAGGGCTGCGACATGCGCGATCCGTGTACTGCTCGCTCTTATCACTGATGCATTTGTACCAACCTGTTCTCCCGTTCCCATCTATCGAAGACCGGCAATAACTTACGCCGACGGCGCAATATTTTATTACTTATCACCTCCGAGTATCAAGTACTCGCTTCCGATGCTATCTTGCCTCGTGTTTCCTGGTAAAACGACAGCACTCTAACATTTGCATTTTCGTTGCAGGGGAAGAAAGCGAATGGGCGAGCAATGCCGATGAAAACACTAATGCGGCGGAGAAGCCACCGGTATCTCCGCCGGCTGCCAACAGCAACAGCAGCAGCAGGACCCCCGAGAGATCGGACGAAGATGACGCGAAGACCACCGCCGTCATCAAGACCGAAAAAAACCATTCCCCGCCGAGGATACGGCTCAAGGCGAACCTAGCCACCGATCCCGCTCTACAACCGTCAGTAATCTCCATCCCGAATGTCATCAAAGCCGAACTGGAAAACAGCCAATCACCTAGCGAGTACCTGGCCAACTTACCGACGGCCATACAGTCGGCGCTGGCATCGCGAGGATTGTTCCTGCCGAGCTTAGCAGACACCTCGATACGGCCAGTCGAAACGCCAGAAGTAGCGCGACAATCCGCACCGCTGTTCATTTGTCCTCCTTGTGGCATCAGATTCTCGTCACTCAGTACATTAGAAGCACACCAAACGTATTACTGTTCGCACAGGGCGAACAAACCAAACGAAGATGAATCCAAATCTGCTGAAGCTACCGGAAGTCAGTCCGACCAAGACCCATCAGAACCTCCCAACAAAAATATACGAACCGGCAAGCAGTATACTTGCACGCATTGCACTTACAGTGCAGACAAAAAAGTCAGCTTGAACCGACACATGCGAATGCATACTGTATCGCCGAGTCCGACGCCAGTACACAACGGCGATACGCCAGAAATTCAAGACAGGTATTGCGCAGAATGCGACATACGGTTTAGCTCCCAGAAGACGTACCGCGCTCACAAAATGCACTACTGCAACTCGCGGCACATGACCAAGTCACTGGCTTCAAAAACCACGTCGAGTTGTACGTCGGGCTCTTCGCCGACTTCTCCAGTCGAAGCCAGTAATTGTCGAACGCCACCGTCGCCAAACACGCAGATCTCTGCGAACCAACCGTTCCTCGCTCTGCCCACCAATCCCATAATCATTGTGCCATATTCTCTTCTGCGAAGCGCAAGCGTTCTCCCAGCGCTGTTACCGTCAACCACTGGTCTTCCAAATCCAGACGGGCCATGTTTCCTGCTTCCGAACGGCACGCTGCAACCGATGACGCAAGCGTTGAACGCCCAACCGGAAGTGCTCAAAGCCGTAAACAAACCGAAAGAACCTCCGGTGCGAGAGACATCGTCTTCCGCGCCGCTAGATCTCAGCATAAGGAAATCCCCGGACCTGCGGAATCTCGTCATCGACTTGGGCGACGAGAAGGAGAACCTGAAGCGTTCGCCGACGCCGGAAAAAATTGAATGCGTGCCATCCATTGGGTCGCGTCCGTCGACGCCGGCCTCCCACATATCCAGCGTGTCGCCGAAACGGAAGCGGATAGATGAAGGAACCTCGCGCAGCAACAGTCCGTCGAGGCACACGCCCAAAATGATGCGCACTAGTCCCGAAGCGAACCCGTTCGAGGTTCCTCCTTCGCTGCACCCGCTGCTCATGAGAGCCGGGCTCTTTCCGCCGGAAGTGCAGATCAGACTGGCCGACCTTCCGGTGCCGGTGGCGCCTCAGGTGCTCGTCAAGCAAGGCGTGTCCAAGTGCAAGGAGTGCAACATAGTGTTTTGCAAGCACGAAAACTACGTCGTGCACAAGAAGCACTACTGCTCGGCGAGGGCCCAGGAGGACGACGGTTCGAAGACGTCCGGCAGTCCGCCGGTGAGCCCAAGGAGTGCGGGCACGACGAGTCCGGCCGGGCAGTACCAGCAGCTGATCTGTCTGGCGTGCGGAATCAAGTTCACTTCGCTGGATAATCTCAACGCCCATCAGGCGTATTACTGCTTGAAGCGAGGCGAAGTCGACGTGAGGAGGTGCGGGAAATGCAGGGGCATCGCAGAACCGGGACACCAGTGCGTGCCGTCTGGGGCGCTCTCAGGGTGGAAGTGTCCGTGCTGCGACGTCGTCAGTCCGACTGCCAGCGCCGCTCAGAGGCACATGGAGTCGCATACGGGCGTGAAGGCGTACAGGTGCACCATTTGCCGGTACAAAGGGAACACGCTGAGGGGCATGCGAACACACATCCGGATGCATTTCGACAAGCGTTCTCCAGATCTACAGGTAATTCATTTTTATTACTTTCACTTTACACTTCCTTGTCCCATCAGTTTTTCTCTACTCATTTGTTGTCTTTTTTTCGTCACATCGCCTTCTTTCTCATCTCTCGTCTCTACGTCATTGAAATACAAAATGCAGTCTAACTTATTGTTAACCCACATCTACCTCTCCTATCACTGTATGTACGTATTTATTTGATTTATTGTTTACAAAGTATCTTAGAATTGTATTCCAACTTGAATGGATTTAATTCTGTTTTCATGTTTTGTCTTCATCGGTCCTGCACTTCTTCCTTTCCCTGTCAATCCTCGCTATCTATTTAAACCCCTTCCCGTCTTTCCCCAACAATTGTCTCTCAGATTTCTGTCCTCCGGCAACGACTGCTAACATGATCTTCTTAAGTGCTCCAACGTCTCTTCTTCTCCACAGACCCGACACATTCTTTCTTCGGCATTCTTCCAGTCGCTGCTTGTCGGTACAACCGGTATTGCCGGTTCATGTGAAGAGACGCAACTCTTTTGAGGCGATTCAAAGCTTAAGGGTTGTCACCCATTTACTGTAATCAGAGATTGGAAACTTGAGGAAATTAAGAAAAACAGGCTTGGCAAGCTCGAGAAAGCCTTGAGCGCGTCCTGGTTACCTATCTTCTCTATCTTCCACCACATTTCCACTTATATCTTCCACTCATTTTCACCATGCGTGTCCGAATCCATCTCTGTTGTAACTAGTGTCTTTGTTTTGACAAAAATCACTTTCACTTGCAGTCTCCTCAAAATTTCTCTGCTCCAAATTCTGTATTATTTGGTTACCTTCATCGAGACCTTCATTCGCCATTCATCAACACTGTAATGCCTCAGAAATATAAGAATGATACTAAGTTTGCTTACGTATTCTTGGTATTGTTGCAGGAAGAGAAATACATCACATACATTCTCGAAGACGAAGGTGCCAATCTGATGGAGGTCAACGTGGCCCCGACGCCGAGCATCCCCTGCGTAACCGACGACAGGGCGGTGTCTCCCAGTTCGGAAGGCCGCTCCGTCGAGTCCCTCCACCACTGCGCTCAATGTCTCTACAGCTCGTCGTACAAAGCCAACGTCATCCGACACGCGAGGATGGCGCACAGTCCGCAGCGGGACCCCGAAGAAGCCACCGTAGTCAACGGTTCCAACGGGGACAGCCGGATAACCAGGTCGATGCCGTCGCTGGAGGAAGAAGACGAGATCATCGTCAAAAAAGAAGCCATGGAACCGGAAGTGATCATCGATTCCGCCGACGAACCGCCCAAAGAGAAGCCGGTGCCGCCGACGGACGCCGGCGACATCAAGACCAAGTTGGAAAAGGAAGAGGACTTCCTGCAGGAGGCCGCCAAGCCGGGTCCGAAATATTGCAAGTCTTGTGATATCACCTTCAACTATTATTCCACGTTCATCGCGCACAAGAAGTTCTATTGTTCCAGCCACGCAGGCGAAATGACGGCCGCCGCCACAAACAACAACAACTCCACAAGAACGGCCGCCGAAGCTTCCGTACTGTAAATAAAAAAGAATAGATATTCAAAAATGATAGTGCTATATACCTAGTGACAGAAACAAGTGATTTTTATTAATTATTATTAATATTATTAAATGTTGAAATATGGGCCAGTCCTCAATGTATACGCGTACGTATTTGTTATATCATGTATCTTGTAGAGGAGGTGATGATCGCGAGCGGCGACTCACTTGATCATGCAATATGTTACATATATTATTTTATTGTATGTATAAACAATGTAAGTTTTTAGGCTTTGTTTTGTATAAAGTAAAGATTTATGGATATTTTTTTAATAAGTTTAAGTTGAACATAATGTTATGCCAAAGCATTAAGTGGAAAATATTTTTCCTTTTTTTTTTCGTGGGACTCCTGGAGTCTCGTGTTTATTCATATCAGTTATAAGGGACTACGTCTGAGTTGCAATTCAAATAGTTAATGTACAAGTGATTACATGTTATTATTATAATAGTTGTGCGGTGTCCAAGACACCTACCCAAGGTTATATAATATACAGTGATTACCCTTCTTGGAGACAATAAATTATTTATTTGTAAAAATCGGCATGTTGAGCTTCATTCATCCTGCAATACTGAACAAATTGTGATAATCAAGAAATAATAAAATCTATCAAAGCTTCGAAATGTAAAAAACACGATGAAAAATCGGGATGGTCTAGCAAAATCTGTTCAACAATTATTTATTAAAGTGATAGTCACCCCAAAGTTTCGTTCCAGTTCAAAGTGAGATTATCTATAATCAAAAGGAGACTTCACCATCCGTCACTGTGCTTCTTTGACGACCGTACTTACTTCACGAAAAAGCCTATCGTCGTCTCTTGTCTTGAATTTTGGGAACAAAACCATACTTCATACTTGCCAAAACGCTTCAATAGGTATTACTGGAAAACTCTCTGGAAAACGGACCCAACATTTCTTTCATATGTTGCAGTAAGTTTGCGGTTTTTCCCGTAGCAAAACAAGGAAACAAGACAGCTTTTGTTGCGCCACACCATCTTATTTCCTATAGATTTTTCCCTTTATACGTGATGTTTCATGTCTGGAATGCATATACGACTACAGTGTTATTACGAGTAAGTACGTAATGTTTCATAAATCTGAAATAATGTGCGTGAAATACACTCTGGAATCGATCAGCGAGATTATTTTCAAATAAGGCGAGAGACGTAGGTAATTTAGATTCTTTTTTAAATATTTATGCAAAATACGAAAAAATCTATACCGTTAATTTGCATTATTCATGCAAGGTGCGTTTGAGGTCACATAGGGCTTAAATACAAATGCACAGGGCGTGGGCACATGGGACATGCAGCGCGGCCCAACGATTTCCATTATTTTAACCCAGTTTTTCCACTTTGAAATGCAGCTTAGCTTTATGCTAATTTTTCAATCGCAAATTCTACTTAGCTTTTTCTGTCCAACAAGCAAACTTCGGAAATGATTCTGTTAGAGGAAAATGATAGGCTTTTCAAGACCTTTTGATAATATAATGTACGCTTACTGCACTACCTTTCCGGTTCTAGTGCAAACGTACCTACCTACCTACTTATCAGTTTTCTGTAAGTCTGTAACAAGTAAAACAAAGAAAAAGCCACAGCGTTCCCTTCCGAGGTCCTATCGCAAAATACCTACCTGCATCGTCATTTCCGTGTGAGGTTATTACCGAGGTTATTATCAATGCAACTATATGCGGCTCCCCTCAGGTGCCACCAAAACTATGTTAGTTTAACACGTTTAACGCGCTCTTAGTGAAATTTCCTTTGATCGATTCCTGTTAGTTGGCGACAGAAATCCAGGTTTGAAATGATTTATATAAACAACTAGCACTGACCAGAACAAAATCCAGTGAACAGTGTGTTAGTGTTAACTAACACTGTAGGTATTTGAGCCGTATTCATATCTCGCTTTTAAGCTAAAAGCGCATTTAGAGGTGCGCGTTTAGATGCTATTCATTCATATTTGAGTGTTCAAAATTACATATTACAGTTACATACAGCCGTTCAATTGTAATATGTATTTTTGAAAACTCAAATATGAACGGACAGCCCCTAAAAGCGCACCTCTAAATGCGCTTTTAGCTTAATAGCGAATTATGAATACGGCCCAATTTATGCTTTATGGTGGAAGAACCAGTGGCAGTGATCCACTCATGTAAAGTTTTGATTTTAATTTAAATATTAAATAAATAAATGTTTTTCTCCCTATCGGCTTTTTCTTGCCATAGGAGTTTGCCCGTTTATTTATCAATTATACAAACTCTGAAGAGTGCAAATTTTGGACAACACAACACCCAGACTTTTCACCGGGAGTCGAACCCGGGACTTCCGCGTCGCAGGCAGCCACTCGACCGCCTGCGCCACGGGGCCGTCTAAGTTTTGATTTTGAATAAAGACAATGAATAAATTCTATTCCGTCGCAAAACTCCCCCTGTGGTAAATAGGAGAAAAACCTCGAGGAAAAAAAGTAAATTACCTCCACCACCTCGGTTATATCCTAGGAGTTATATCACCCCAGTGATCAGTAGGTGTATGTGATGAGGAGAAAAAATGAAGTGGTGAGTCCAGAAATTCTTATTACTACTCGCCTTACTCAAACTTTCAGTGATTATTATAGGAATATAAATGTTCTGCCGGTAGGTGTAATACCAAGAACTGTAGAAACTGGCGAATAAGCAAATAAACGTTTCAGCAAAAGTCATTTGTATTTAGTCATGCATGGTTGTTATGCTAAAACAAAATTTTGCTGGAACGCCAGAAGCGCCGTTCTGATAAGGACCTGCAGCCCTGAGGACGTTGAGAATTAGGTAGGTAGGTACGACGAAAAAACGAACCTGCAATAGTTTTATCAGTCTGCTGAAAACTGGTGTCTCTAACAATGTCTGTGGTCTCCAAACTAACTTGTTGGTAACTTTTTGTCTGTGTATGTGCTTGTATCGGTGCCTCTACCTATACCTACAGTTCTATTTGTTTTATCGTGCCGTTGCAAAATATTAGCTGTATCGCGCGTTATCGTCGGTCGCTCGTGCATTTTTACTGAGATACGGGAATCATTTGCATAAGGCTATAATAAATAAACGAAGTTATCTGGGTGCATGGAATATATGCATGGTCGGCTCAGATTACCTAGATTCGATAAGTGCAGCCCAGCCACATATCGCCCCGCACTACCCACGTCCACTTTTATAAAACGCAGAGTCGTTTTCCTGCGAGGGCCGTTCAATTCAAACAACCGCGATATTGGATGGAGATTCAAGAATCAGTCTGAATTGCTCGTCAGTGTTATTTATACCTAGGTACCTAACTCACCTACATAGGGATAGGTACATTGGTACAATGAGAATCAAATTTGAAATTGGTACGGACCTTGCATTTCAGGTGTAAGATGCCACTTGGCAGACGTGGAAATCACATAAGTAATAAGTATATTCAATACGTCTGCTAAGTGGCATTTTGTATTATCAAAAAATGCATGGTTCGTACAGTATTCAGCAGTTAGTGTCCGGACTACCTTTTTTTCTCCAAATAGGTCGTTTTAGTATTTTAAGCCACGTATCTCAGGAACCATCACTAGGAAAAAGATTCCGAAACATGCAATTTTTTGGTATTGAATTTTTCATATAGGTATTCCCTGGATGGTTTTGCCCTGCTCTAAAAATTAGGCAAATGGCATGGTATGAAAAAAATCGATTTTTGGGGATTCTTCGAGTTATCAAGTATCGATTTCATCGATTATCAAAGGTCGAGGAAAAGTACCATTTTGAAGTTGACGACTTCTAGACAAAAGTGTGGTACCGAATGTTGAATTGGCTTTCCAAAAATGTAAGACACATTGGAATCCGCACATTTATTGTCCACGTAACAGCCCCTGAACTGACACTATACAAATTGTTACGTAAAATCTGGAAATAAATTTTGAGTAATTTTCACTGCGGTTTTAGCAGACGCTGGTATGTCAGAGACTAGTTATTGACCACAAAGTAATTGTTGGTTTTTGTGTTCTAAAGGTGATAGTTTACAATATAGCCCAGGCTTTTTAGCATTTAACATGAAACAAATTAATCCACGTGCAATCTTCACGGTATCGTACCCACTTAACCTTACTTAACAACATACTAAAAGTCCCCAACTTTCCTCCGTGTGCGTCATGATTTTTGAGGGGGGGGGGGGTCAAAATTTCCATTGAAAAAAATCTAGGACAAGAGTAATCCAGTCAGTGGCTTCAAATTTATTATATTTGGATACAGCGGGTTATAAGTGAAACTTATTGACAAACTAGATGTCTATGGTTTCCGTTAGGGGAGCTCGGGAGGGGGGCAATTGGTGACCTATGCAAGAAATTTGGTTTTCAATAATATTAAGACAATACTGGCATGTTGGGTATCGTTTCCCACTAAATCTGACCTTGCAAATCCGATTATGACATTTAAATTCTGTTTAAAAAATCTTTTGAGCGATTTTCGGTAGAAAAACGTGATTTTGGGACCAAAATAAAGCCGGTTTTTCAATTTGGGTTATTTTTGCGTTTGATGCATCAATCATTCGAATTTAAGATTGGATGAATTATATGGACTTTTCTGCATAAGACTATCATATCGTAAACGCGACGTGAGTGGTTACAAGGTGAAAAAAATAATTTATTGAAAAAAATGTCGAAGTCCTAAATGTCACTCAAAAATATCTCCGCGCAGTTGAAAAAAATGTATTGTAGCTGTAATATGGCTTTGATTCCATCTTTCAAGGATTCTTCTTGTAGCCAAAACTATTCTCTAGCTTCCAAAAGAAGAACACTCTACATTAAAATAATAATAATATAACAACAGCAACTTTCCCGCGGGTATAGCCACATTTTTCAGTTTCAAGCTGGCTTACACCGAACATCAAACCAACTCGATTTTATAGTATTCAAGAAATGATAATTATATCGAATTCCTGATGTAAATGCGTGAAATAGTTACAGTTATCGATCCTATTCGAAATTTCGAACATTGATATATTCAACGTGAAAAAATCGTAAATTAAAATCCACAATTTTCAAGATCAAATAATCATTTTTTTCAATCAAAAATGCTCACAATCTTTTCAAAACAGAACTTCAACATTGTATTTACATATTAATAATGTATTGGAAGTCTAGCACAGCACAGGAAGATTTTTATAGCCATGCTCTGCAAAAAATATCAAATAATTACATATTATTATAATCTCAAGTTCACTAGTAGTCAAAAAAAATTGCATCTAGCTTACCATCCTTACTCTAAGCTTATTTTGTCCAATATAAGTTTCGTTAAAAACTCGTCTGTTGATTTCCAAACAATAAATCGATAGTTACCTCGAATACCTACCGATAGTACCTATATCCATCTGAAATAATAGCAAAGTTATATAGCACCTAAAGGGACTAAATACATAAGTTTATAAAAATAACAGATCGTCCTCAAGGTCATACTCAACAAGGTGGGGTAGATTCTCACATGTTGTGCCCCTACAGAACTTACTAACACATCTGCGAACAAGACAAGGAAGATCGCCTGCATCTACATTTTAGACCGCAGTTCTTCTTGCAGTTGCAAGACACTATCTTCAAAAGAGTCTCCGGAGCTGGAGGAAGATGCGTCTTGACGGGGACCAACTGCACGTGGATGCTCCCACGTAGTCCACCGTGTTGTTTGTTTACACCTAGAGTACCTTAGTTATTATTATCTATAGCGAAAACCCAAGGTTAATCCGAGGTCTAGGACCCGCGATATTGCGTGAAATGACAGACACACAGACGGACGGACAGACGAATAATGAAATAAAATATCTTTGTTGCTTGTACATCCAGAGTACCTAAGCTATCATCTATCAAAAACCCAAGCGCAATGCGAAGTTCAGTATATTACGTTAGAGATAGTGCCGGACACTGCAGACGGCAATAACAAGAATAAACTATAAGCCCTACAAGTAGTAGCGCTAAAACCATAGAGGGAAATTGCGAAACTGTACCTAGTACCTGCTCATACGAGTACTACCAGACCAGATTTAGTCAGTACGATGCTGTGCATATTGGACGTAGGATCAATTATTACAGATCAAAGTCTAGGTTAATAATGTGGAAGTGATTTTCCCCATATAATGCGTTTGACGTAACTTCATAGAATCCTTATTGGAATTGCTGGACAATTCATAATGGAGCCAAAGATACGTCATTTTGAAGCTGAAACTGTAGGGAATCTACTGCATATAATAATACCAAGTGATATTCAGTGGTCGATGCAAAAGTAAAATGGTTATTGAAGCATAAGAAAACAAACACGAAAAAAGTGTCATTATCAAGAAATTAAGTCTGTTAGTGTCAAATTTTGGACAAAAGCTATCCCATATCATTCACTTTGATTCATTATCTTTCATTCAAGACCAAGATAAAAGAAATCGATGGGGTGGTTGAGAACTAGGAGCATTTTTAAGCGGAAAGTGCATTTTGAGGTGTCTTCATCTTTGCCTGTCAAAAAAATAATGACGCACACGGGGGAAAGTTGGGGACTTTTTGTATGTTATACAGCAAAGTCTAGTGAACCCAAAACTGAAGAGATTGACCGTGTTTTAATTTGTTTCATGTTTTGCCGTTTTTTCGACTAAAAAGCCTGGGCTAATAAGTTATTCAGAAAAAATCGAAAATTTCCAAGGATGGCGTTCTTTTATTGGTCCTAGAAAAAAAACCAAGCCTTGGAATTTTCGGGAATTTCAGTATGTTATTCCACGTTAAATTCTGCATCGATCCACCATAAATTTCGTCAACTTCCGAATTTGTTTTCGGTTAAAACCTATTTTCACTGGATTACAAATCGTTCTGATACTTTATACAGGGTCAAGTAAAAAAGTTGTCGAAAAATCGTTCGGTACCTATACCTACTCGTGAACCAGATTCGATGGACGTATGTAACTCAGGATTTTGGTGATTGATTACATGCTCATGAAGGTGCTGCAAACAGTTTTGAAATATCTTGAGGCGTTCCCGAAATACGCTGGAAGAAGTGAAATTTCTTCAGTTTTTTTCTTTTTCCAATAAATCAGTTGTTTTTGGAGATATCGAACTGAAACTTGATATTCCGACAAACAATTGTTTTAAATAAAACGCGAAGTGGGGACATCGACAAATAGCCCTCCCAGTCAATTAGCCCTCCCTGCACTCTATATCATAAATACCAGGAACAAATTCGCCCAAAGCTGATTTTTGGTTCCTTAGAGCCTTAGACCATGAGAACTCACTAGTCAACTTTCGCGGACTTTCTCGCGTGTGCTTCATGGTCCTCTAGGTCTTCGGATGTTTTGAGTCGCTGTAAATTACAGTACTCGCCTGGAATTCGCACCATGGCTGCAAAAATGATTCGATTAAGTCGTAATTCTACGCATCATATCCCGTTGATACCATTTTAGCACAAAAAGTGTCGATCATTGTAGAAGGGGGGTCGTGGGGGCGAACCTCGGCTAGGTGGTTAGTTTCGTTTTCCTGGCCATATAGAGCCGATCCCGACAAGTTTGATATCTTTTCCGAATAAATTTAATCTCCTGAACTCGAATCCGATGTGTACATTTCGATAAAAACAAGTTCGAACAAGTCAACTTGAGAAAACTTATTGTTTTTTTGTTTGACAGTTTCGACAATTTTTTCTCAGCTGTTCATGTTGTTCATCTTTGAAAATGTTATAGGTGCCATCATAGTGTAGTGTATTCTTTTCGAAAATCATTTACTCGATGTCTATTTTTTTTCTTCCGAAATTGAAAAATCGATTTGAACTTGGCCCTAGCGCACTACAGTATTATCCCCCTCCTCAAATAACTCAAAACCCTGCAGTGCGATTCATGGCGATTTTGTTTCTGTTTCTTTTATAGGGAATTCAATTCTGCACATATTTTCAAACTTTCAAATATGAGTTAATACCTACATATTTTTTCAATTGTTAAAGCTACTTTCATTCGAAGGTGCACGCTGTAGTGTTCTGGTCAGTATAAGTAGAGAGCCGGCCCAGGTTTAAATCGATTCTTCATTCTCGGGAAACAAAATTACTTATCGAGTGGATGATTTTTTGTAAAGAATAAACTTTAAAAATAAAATAATAAATAAATGTTTTTCTCCTTATCGGCTTTTTCTTGCCATAGGAGTGTGCCCGTTTATTTATCAATTATACAAACTCTGGAAAGTGCAAATTTTGGACAACACAACACCGAGACTTTTCACCGGGAATCGAACCCGGGACTTCCGCGTCGCAGGCAACCACTCGACCGCCTGCGCCACGGGGCCGTCAAGAATAAGCTTTAATGGAATGGCCCCCGGAACTTTTTCGTTGATTAACACCTACAGCTGGAAAAAAAATTTCGAAACTCTCAAAAAAAAACAAGTTTTTTCAAGTAAACTTGTTCGAACTTGTTTTTATCCAAATTTACACTTCGGATTCGAGTTCAGGAGATTGAATTCATTCGGAAAGATACCAAACTCGATACCAAACTTGTCGGGATCGGTTCTTTATGGCCAGGAAAACAGAAAGAACCATCTGGCCGAGTTTCGCCCCTCCCACGACCCCTTTTCAACAATGATCGACACTTTTTGTGCTAAAATAGTATCAGCGGGATATGATGCGTAGAATTACGACTTAATCGGATCATTTTTGCGGCCGTGGTGCGAATTCCAGGCGAGAACTGCAATTAACAGTCACTTAAAACATCCGAAGACCTGGAAGACCATGAAGCACACGCGAGAAATTCGGAGAAAATTGACTGGTGAGTTCTTATATGCTTAGGACTCACTGTACCAAAAATCAGCTTTGGGCGAATTTGTTCCCGGTAGAAACCTACGTTTTACTGGGCTAAAAGCCTGCTGGATTCAAAACTAAGATCCTCAACTTTTTTTCCATCGTGCGAGCGCCACCTTGAAACCGCCTTTCGTGAAATTATCGGAATAACAACAGATAACCACTTTATTAAAAACACACGATTCTTTTATCATGAAAAACCAGGTTGTGAACTGGGGCATCAATGACCTCTTCACTCAAGAAACATTATAAAGTTCGTTTTTCTTGGTTGTCCTCAACTTACGTGACAATCATGACCAAATCGAACTTTGAATCTATGAGGTGTTTGCGATACCTATTATAATCTACGTAGTTTTGATGCAAAAGATGCATTTTTTTATTGTTTTTCTTCTTCACCTTGTATACAGGATCACAACTAGTTTTGCTTGCGGCGATGGACAAAATTGTTTAGACAGGTGCTAAGAACCTTTCTGCCAACGGACATTGCATTACTCAAAAATGCAGCGTATAATACTGTAGGTACCTACTCTGCGGATTTGCTTCGGCGCCAAAAGTTGCGATTCTTTTTACACTTTCTGCAGGAAGTTATTTGTTTCCATAACAACAATGCCATTTGAATAATCATGCCACCTGCAAATGGCAATTTCAACAATTCATAAACTTCAATATTGACAATTTTCTTCACACATATGTTCGCAACTACCGCATGAGGGTGATGAAACGGGCGAGATATTCAAAATGTGCAGAGCGCCTCAGCCTGACAAATTTTCATACTCAGGTATCTACGTCAAACTGACGGCTGCACGATGTTACAGATACAGGTGTGCCCCATTTTGTCTTTTCTGTGCTGTTTTAGGCAACAACGGGCCCCGATCCTTTGTTCTTCCAAGTGTCGTTTGGGGCTCCGATAAGGCGATAAGCCTCATCTTGTATTTTTTGTAGCTCTTGGGACTCCACTATCCTTTGGCGTGTGGTTCGGTATACCAGGACCCCATGGTATCTTCCAGTTTTCCCATCGTTTGAAACTCTGATGGAGTCTCTACTTTCCTCGTCTTGAAGCTTTCAAAAATATCTTGTGTGCCTCTTGGGTTTCCTTTTGCCATTTGAGGCCAAAGCGGGTGCTTCGTTTTCCATCGGCAGCGGCCAAGAACAAATTTGAGGTGTTGATACAATCTAGTCTCTCAGAGCCCCATCAAGCCCACCCCTCGTTTTTTTTTAGTTCTTAGAGCTCTTGTGTCATATTATACCCTTGACAGACTAGAAAGCCTAATGATCATTAAGCGTAAATTACGATATAAATTACTAGTGTATTACGTCATCATTTACTTGATGATCATTTAGAACGTCATTTTAGTACCTTAATAATCATTAACTAGGAGCAACCATAATTGCCGAATAATCGCCGGTGGTCGTGCATCATCGCCGTGATTTTTAAATACCATTGACCAGATTTTCTGCAATGAATCGCGATATCTGTCATCTGTCATCAAGTCTGTCATTTCAGTGTACGCCATTCAGACACGTATTTCTGGAATGGAGGAACTGGATTTTGTATCTTGCATCTTGCAACAACATCTCTTGTTCCAGATCATGAAATAATGCCCGTAGTGTGCACGTATAAGCACGTACGAAAAATTGAAAACTCCCCCACATAGGAATTTTACATAAGAAATGACCACCTTTTCGCGGAATTTGGATGATACGATGATACAAACACTGCAAACGCGTAGCACGATATAGATTGGCGGCACTTTATTTTCAGGCAAAGTCGAATTTATTGATGAGGAGATGGGTTTCCGTGTTTCCGTAAATATCCGTGAGAACAGGTGGTACATAATGCCCGTAGCGTGCACGTAGAAGCACGTACGAAAAACTGAAAAATCTCCTCGCTTTACATAAAAAATGACCGCCTGCGGCGCCTGTTCGCGAAAGTTGGATGATACGAACATTGCGAACTTGTAGCAAGCTGAAACTATGATGCTGATAGCTTTTGAACATGATACCTAGATTAGGTAAATTCCGAAACGTCCGTCGTGAAAATGTGAAATTTTGCAAAAGCAAGCGAAATGGAAGGTACTTATCGCAAAAGCAGTTCAAAAATTGCAAAAAAAAGTTATAATGAACCACACGATAGATACAAACATAATGAACTATAACATGCATCTGTCAGTTGCCTTGTCACTTGCCAGCCGCGCACATAAACCAGGGCCGCGCTTAAAAGTTGGTTAGACTATGAGACTATGCAATTTTGATCAGGTTCACTAAATCATGAGTCTATTATTCTTCGTTTCCTACATTTCTTTCGACTCAATACAAATTCAACCTATATTTTGGCAACAAATATAGTATATGATGTGTGGGGTGAACATTGCAAGCAATAATCATTTTGTTATTGCTTCCAATGTTCACACCACGCTTTCTTAATTGAATGGAATCTTAGCTAAATATCACCTCATATCTGAAACGTGCTCTATGCAATGGATCACGCACGAGAGAATTCTCTCTCTCTGCTTGAGGTTTCTTCTTGCAATAATTTGGAGAGGGGAAAGAAAACTTGGGTGATTTCCCGGTAGGTTTGACAAGAAAATGAAATTCAAGAGTTGAATTTGATCTAAGCCACTGGATCTTGCGATGACAAAGCAGTGCACTTCACTCAATAGCTATGGATAATGGAATAAGTGAAAAATAAAGTCAGAACTTGCAAACAACAATTATTATTATTATCATCATTACATAATAATTCTTTGTCCAGAAGAACAATGACGTAAATGCAATCAAAATTGGTAATAATTTTCAGATTTATTTTTTTCCCTTAATACACCTTTCTTCAACTACTCAATATTAGTACCTTGGCTGGTACATAATATGAATTCGAGTATCCTTATTGATTTGCTGTTCTACTCCAGGTAAAATTAAGATAAATATTATTTTCTCATTTTCCTGAATAAGTTATTTTCTTACAATTGTGTCAATGTTCTTCTAAAACAGAGATGATCGTCGGTCTAAAGTCAAAACCGCGAATATGCAAAACTGAGGATTTGGGATAGTCAAAATTGATTATTTTACACATGGCAAAGGCCTTCACTGCATCAACTTTTGCTAAACCAGCACAGGTTTGCACACCTTTTAAAGCAGAAAAACCCATTCTAAGTCTTGAGTATTCACTTTTCTGCTATAGTAATTTAATTATTACTGTTGATGCATATTGGCAAAAAATGCACATTCATGGTTTTGGCCTTGAACCTTAATAATTATGTACCTAATAAAAATCTTGACATTAAAAAATATCACTATCTCATATCACAGGTGTAATGAATAAGGTCAATATAATAATAATCAACAATAAATTACTATTTAAATTGATATTGCCAAATAAAAAGTGCCATGTAATTCAACTGCATGAGTTACAAATTATCTAGGTAAATAAAAAAATTTATATCTACAACACTAACCCATATAGTCAACCTCCAGCAAGATACACTGATAAAAAAAAAATGAGAAAAGTTCTAACCAACGAGAGGACTAGAACTGAGAATCGGCCCTTGCTGTGGCTTGACTGTCTATGACAATATACTCTCAGTCTTATATATTTAAGATATGGACAAGTAGGAACACTTCTGTCATTGTTTGTGAATACTATTGCTGTACTAAGCACAAAGATTGTAATATAACTCTGAGTCGTAACAACATTTTGAAACATTCAAGAAACTGCACTTTCACAATATCTATCTTTTCTTCAACATTAATATGAAAAAGTCTCTTTAAGAGCCTACATTTTGAAAATTATAGCGAAGATTCAAATTGTCAAGGATGTATGGCAAGACCTCTATGCTTGAAGGTGCCAGGTACTGGTGTGGTACAGGCGCAAAATGTTTCTAATAGCAGCCTTGTGTCGTTTTTACGAAAATTCACCTCTCAATTTATTAATTGATCGATTAAAATTATTTCTAAGAAAAAATGAGACTATGGTACTGGAACTAGTTTGCGTCTATTTGGCCACTGTTCCAGCACTCTTGAAGTGGCAGTGAGTGTTAAGTGTTAACAGAGATCTACAAGCTAATCTTCAGTCATTCGATCAACAGATTCAATACTTCGAAGCTCATTCTGCTCACTTATGACCATGCCTTCCATGTATTCCACAATATCAACATATTCACTGATACTTCTGATTGATTCGGAGCCTTCACAATGGCTTTCATCAGGATACTCGACGATATATTTGCTCTCCAGATTACAGTCTTCAGGAATGTCTTGGCAATCTAATACTTCTACTGAGCAATACTTGGCTTCGTTACAAGGTAAATTCTCTATAAAGCTCCCAGTATCCACGTCCTTGATGGTATACACGTCAAATACATATTCACAGTGCTCGTTGCTGATGGGATCAACAGTTTCATTCTCCACATTTAAAGTGATTCCGGAGCCTTTCGATTTGTCACAAAACATGACTTTATACTTGTGGCTTTGTCGGCGCTTTTCCAGTCGTTGACGAGAGTCCAATCGATTGCGTTTCTGGAACTGTGTGGGGGCCGTCGTGTGGGAAATGTTCTCTTCAGCCTACACAAACATATGCAAAAGTTGGGTTATGTTTATTGATTTGTTTGATATTTCACCTGGTTGATAGTTCCTATCAGCTGGAACGTGGTCGATATGCATTCGGGAGGTTCGCTTCCTTCGCATTTGAATTTTTTGTAATTTAGAACAAGAGTTTCGGTTGGATCTTCGTCTAAACGCCTTTTCAAACGGATCACTGCAACCATGTTTTTATTTTTGGCAGTTGCTGGCAACCACTTGAACCACTTCAATGCACTTCAATGGACACAAAAAACGCTGGGGCACTGCACTTTTTTCTTTTTGCATACAGAAATCTAGTTCTCAATGCTTTTCGGTAATTGTTCCGTATGCGGTGAAACGCCAAAAATTAGTTTTTTTTCGGGAAAAAAGACTCTAACAGATAGATTTCACTCCAAAGAACACGATTCCGTTGTCGGAGCCGGGGTTTTACAACTATTTCTTTTGATTTTCTAACCTCAAAAGTTTCACCACATACGGAACAATTACCGCGGGGATATTATTCCGTATACGGTGAAACGCTTAAAATGCATCAATTTTGGTAGGAAACGACACTCATTTGTAGATTTTACTTTCAAAAACACAGTTCTGTTGTCGGAGCGGCACTTCTCATTCGCTTTCCATCGAATTTTATCTTATAAGTTATGAAATCTGTTAAATAGTGCGCCACTGTTTTACGCGAGGCCATACGTCAAAGTCTGACAGATGATAGTTAACAGAACGGCTGAAATTGCAAAAAATTCGTGAATTATGTGATAAATGGTCTCTTATTGTTATATTAAACAAGAATTCATTATTTTTGTTGAAGTCTCCCCGTCGTCTCAAGTATGCTCCTTCTTTTTAGACCTGCGCCAGTGGGTAGGGAGTTGGAGTTGCCTTGATTCTGCTTTTGTTTTGTTGACATATGACACATATTCAGTGGCGGCGCGGGGTAATTATTATGAGCTGTAAAAAGTGAACGTTTTTTAAACTAAAAAAAAACTTGTTGAGAAATGCATCTTTCCGACATTGGTATCACGTTCTTTTAAGTGAAATCTATCTATGAGTGTCATCTCCCACCAAAATTGATGCCTTTTTGGTGTTTCACCGTATACGGAATAATATTCCCGCGGTAATTGTTCCGTATGCAGTGAAACTTTTGAGGTTAGAAAATCAGAAGAAATAGTTGGAAAAACCCGGCTCCGACAGCGGAATCGTCTTCTTTGGAGTGAAATCCATCTGTTAGAGTCTTTTTTCCCGAAAAAAACCGAATTTTTGGCGTTTCACCGCATACGGAACTGTTACCTGCTTTTCTAGTACGCATCTGGATTCTGGCATTTCTGGGACAGAGTTTTCTAGAAGTTCTAGATTGTTCTAGATCATAGCATTGCGCAGAAGTGAACTGCGCAGCTATAGTTCTATTTTTTCTTTTTACAACTGGCAACATTGCTTGGTACCAAAAGCCGAAAAGTTCTAGAGAAGAAGAATTTCATTTTCAATAGTGTCGCAAGATAATTATCCTTACTGTCATTGCCTTATCACTAATGCCTTCGTAAATATTTTGATCTAGATAAGCATGTCAGATCTATCAGATGAGATTCAATGAAATATCACTAGTTAGGGACCCTAAATTGCGTCTTACAGTTGTACACCCTGCGCATGACTGCATGAGTCACCGTCAAAAATAGAATACGTCACTCATACGTCAAAGATTTGTCATAAATTGTTGACCAGTTTTGTCATCTTTAATTTTTATAATTGTTCGCGTTGATTGTTTTAGTTAAAACTACCTCAAAATGGGCAACGAAATGTCTTCTTCCGCCATGGAAAGTATCCTTTTTCAAAATAGCTCTTTGCTCTTAGCGTTCATCACTAGCCTTGACTGTTCAATGCCATTCATATGTTTCCTTAACATCCCAAAGAGCACCTCTTCAACCTGAAATTTGCGGTGAAGGAGCTGCAGAGGAGCTCGAAACGATGCGAAAAAGAAGAAAAACAAGAAAAGGCCAAGACGAAGCAGGCCATCCAGAAAGGCAACATGGAAGTAGCCCGCATTCACGCCGAGAACGCTATCCGACAAAAGAACCAGGCCCTGAACTACTTGAAAATGTCGGCGCGAGTCGATGCCGTAGCTAGCAAGATCCAATCTGCTGTAATGACCAGGAAAGTCACCAATAACATGGCAGGTTTGTACATCAAATTCCAAGTCCGTTCTCGACTGCTTATTGTGTAATTTTTGTGAATTAATTGCTGTAGGTGTGGTCAAAGCCATGGACGCAGCCATGAAAAGTATGAATCTAGAAAAAATTTCTGGCGTCATGGACAAGTTTGAACAACAATTTGAAGATCTTGGAGTCCAAACTGATGTCCTTGAAAATACAATGTCACAGACCGTTACTACACTCATACCACAAAACGAGGTTGATTCTCTCATGCACCAAGTTGCCGATGAGGCTGGGTACGTATTTAAATGTCTTATCATGCAGCTTAAATAATCGGGTTTTTTTCTCCCTAGATTGGAGTTGAATATGGAATTGCCAACTGGAGTGGAGGGTAGCCAAATAGCCACACCTAGCGAGGTGTCTTCAGAGCAGGATGAATTGACTCAGAGACTGGCCCGATTGAGACAAGCCGAGTAAAGTCGCAACTATTGTACAGAGAAATTTGTGATATTTATAGTCTTATGCTGCTTCTACTAATATTTCAAGTCCTTGTAATATTACGCACCACTTAGATAAGCCGTGACAACTTCGCTTGTCTAAAAAAAAAGGAAAGGTAGAATATCCACCATCTTTTTTAGTGTGGAAAATTCTTGAATGTCTACCAAATTTGTAACAGATTGAAATTGTTCTAGCAAATTGTCAACAGTTTAAGGCATTACCGCCCCCCCCCCCCCTCCCCCCACAGTCATTTATTATATAGAGATTTGGAATTTGAGCAAGATTAGGTAGGTTTGTAGGAAGTAGGTAGTTGAATCGGCTGTTGAGATTTTTTTTCATTAGAATTGAAACTACATTTCCGATGTAAATTCTAGTTTTTCCTGAATATTTCTAGTTCTTAATAAAACACCTTATATTTTTCATTTCTAGTTTTCTATTCCTTTCAAGTTTTTCAAAATAGTTGAGGATTGTGCTCGAATACCAAATCAGTGGAAATATATAGGATGTTCGATTTAAAGCAAAAAATTGGTAGGTAGTGACAAAATTTCAGTACAATTAAAAGAAATAATTCGATATCTGTCTTCCGAATTTCAAATCTTTACTGCAATAAATGACGTTATGTACTCCTATTACCGCTGACGTCCCATAGATGAGATGTAAAAAAGGGGTGCGATATTTTAAGAAGTAAGTCTTTGGTCTTTTTTTTAAACAAAGTAGGTACATTTTTGCTTTTTTCAAAAATCTTGATACCGCAACTTTTTTCAATCTAGCTCAAATAGGTATCTCATTTTTTTCTTTACAAAAAGTCGCAAAGGAATCACTTTTTATTTTCTATATTGCCCCAGTCATGGGAAGTATGTACATTATTTTATTGTAAGTGAACTTTTGACCCTCTGTGAAATAAACGTTTGAAGAGTCAAAAATATAATCGGGAAAAATCAAATTCATCACGTGAACAAGGTTTGTTTTTGTGAAACACTTTCGTCCAAGCTAAACATACGGAGCCAATTTACTGGACGTGATAATCTAGAAGCTGTCTCAACTTTTCTCTTTGGTTTTGATGTAAACTTTTTTTTATTTTGTATTCTAATCCAAATAAATGTATAGTTTTTAAGCGTATATTATGTACTTCAAACTTGACTTTGGCGGTGATACCTTGGGTTCACCCCTAAATTTCTCCTCAAGTCGCCCATGATTCCTAAAAATCTGGCGGAAAAACGTTGCCAGCAAGGAGACTGAGGCCTACTTTGAGGAGAAATTTCTTTGATCACTTTTCATTAGTACATACTCAAGTTCATACATCGATTAGAGCCACATGACTGTTTCACCAAGAAAATGGACCCTTACTGCAGGTTTTAGCAAACTGCTGCGGTGGCTGAAATGTTTTTATTTGACTATCATAATGATACCACGTTCCATCTATTCTCAAAAAATTGGAGAGCTAAAAATTTGAATCAACCACGTTCCATCTATTCTCAAAAAATTGGAGAGCTAAAAATTTGAACCAATTGATCAGGGTATTTTAAATTGGGTTTGCCTAATAGCCGTTTCAATAATTGAACACCTTAGTGGGAAAAACTTTTGTCATACAAACTCTTTTCACTCATTTTCCGCAAGCGAATGTTCCACTTTTTCGCACACATTTACCTACAGGAGTGCGGAAAGTAAATGCGTGCGGAAAAATGGAATTTTATCGAGATTATAGACTTCCGCCAGTATTTTTCTAGGTACAGTTGGGAGCGAAATGATTCATACGGCACCGCTAGGAAGTCCGCTGGATTTCAGAAATGTTAGCTGCTTGGATCGTTCTTGATTGCCAGTTTTGATAACAACCAATCCCTAATCAAAACTGGCATTCAAGAACAATCCAAGCATCTAACATTTCTGAGATCTAGCTGACTTCCTAGCGGTGCCGTATGAATCATTTCGCTCCCAACTGTACCTAAAGATGTTTCAATCATGTTCGCTTCCTTCTATTGAAGTTTTTGATTTGTCAATTTGTATGCATGTTACCTTTCGCACGCTTGTATGAACAATTTTGTTCCTAACTCTTGCGGAAAGTATATTTCCCGCACGCAACTGCGGTTGACTGAGCTATGCAAAAAAAAGTAATACTTTCTGCACTTGGCAGAAAAATATAACTGTTGATTTATCAAGATCTGACAAAATATTAATTGAAAACCACTTTATAATCTATCAATACCTCACTGAACTGTGTCCAAGAACTGACTACTTACTCAAATAAATAAAATATGCCATCAAATCGCCAAGATCTGTTGAAGTGTCACTAGAAAAACCGGAAATCTGATTCAAAAACCATAATATATCGCATTGGGGACACTTTCACTTGAAAGTTATAACCGTTAAAATCATGTAAAAACATTTCGCATCGAACCACCAAAATCTGCCAAATATCTACTTTGAACTCTTGAACTTATGGCGGAACATGAGCTGTATTCCTTTTACACGAAATCTCAGATAATCTCACCTCAGTTAGAGAGAGAAAGAGCGAGAATTGCATGAGAGGGAGAGAGACACAACTAGCAATTGAAGTGAAAATTCTCAGTTCAGATGATAAAAGGAGCGTGGCTAATTTTACTAAAATATCTGCCAAATATTGCTTGAAACCGCAAGTACAGTTGAGACCACGGAATGTCATACACCTCTGTCATTTATGGCATCAAAAAAATCCAGGATCTACGTTTTATTCTACTCCGGACGCGCTGTGGGAAGGTTATCCATCATAAATTGATACCCCGAAGTAATAGCAATATAAGCATAAATGCCGTTTTTTTTTAATGACAATAAATGACACGTACGAAATTCCGCACTCTTAACTGTACATACCTACACCTATCTTCTTTATTGAAATACAGAATATCACCTGGAAGCATTGGAATCTTCAAAAATGTCTCTTATTAAAACCTTACTTGAAACTAGAAGAATTTATTAAAATATAACTTGAAACTACTGAAATTTGTCAAAATGGCATTTTAAATCATTGAAGATATGGTATCAAATATTTGCAAGTTAAGGACGGTGTTAAATTGGTAAAATAAGCGTTGCGAAATCAATCCGTGTGGGTTTATTCCTTGACGGATTCTTACCATTTTGGTCTCTTTCGAAAGCTACAAGGATGTACTTTGGTTTGAGCCCATTGGCATTTCCAAAATCCAAAAATAATTCTTTCAAATGTCAAAATTAATTTTTTTTTTATTTCGGAAATGCCATTGGGCTCAAACCAAAGTGCATCCTTGTAGCTTTCGAAAGAGACCAAAATGGTAAGAATCCGTCAAGGAATAAACCCACACAGATTGATTTCGCAACGCTTATTTTCAGTGGCGGCTGGCGAGGGAGGGTTCAAGGGCGGCGCCCCCCCCCCAACGCTAAAGGCGGCAAGAGATTTTTATCGGTAGGAAGACATGAAATGCATTTTATTAATTATACTTGTTCCAGAGATTTGGTTTGGTGCAAAAACGTTCAGTCATTAGTCAATTAATATTTTAACAAAATAATTCTAATAGCGATCGCACGGTCGAAGAAGTTTGTCTTGGGCTCCGCATTCGGCGCCCACCGCCGATGCGGTGATGCCGGGGTGCACCCGCGCAAAACATGTGCCGTAACCATGGCAACGCGGGACGCGGCTCCCGCTCTATACTGCAGATATGGGCTCCGTTTCTCGAGCCCCCAGCTGATTGAAATAATCGATATAATTATTCATGTACTCTTCGATTAGTCAACAGTTTGCAAACATGAAGATAGCTGACCTAAAAAAGGTACATTTAGGTCATCAAGCCTACAAGAAGAAATAGATGCAAAAAAACAACGGACGTCGGATTACCTACAGCATTGTTTTACTGAATATAAAGCAAATCGAACCCGAAATTGATCGAAATTTTGTTAACAGTAAATGCTAAAACTCCATATGGTTGTGATGTGATGCGGATACGACAAAAAAGTTTTTGTCTCGAGTTTCGTCATTTCGCGAACTGAGAACTGTTCTATCTGCACTCTTTGTAGAAAATGTTTTTCGAACTTCGAACCAACAAAACATGGACGAAATGTTTCATGATTTGAACAATTAGATCAGAAATGGGAAGGGAATAAAAGCCTCTTTCTCTAGTTTCTGATCTAATTGTTTATATCAGGAAACATTTGTCCATGTTTTGCTGGTTCGAAGTTCGAAAAACATTCTCTACAAGAAGTGCAGATATAGTCTGTGCACCGATAGAACGGACTTTTTTGAATTTCAGTGATGTAACCTATAGCAAACAAAAGCACCAAAGACTGTAACAACATATGCGCGTTTGGAACTAATATTAGTTTTGTTTGGTTGGTAGTCTTATCCGGGCAAATTATTCCTACGCCAAGCCAATGGCATTACATTCAGCGAGTTTGACACTTACGTACGATTTCTAACCTCCATTTCTCTATGATGTTTGTTATTTTTAGTCGGCTCAGTTGTTGTGAGTGTTGTGTGATGTAATAAAATCAGCTTCATTCAAAAAAATTATTTTCTCATTCATTAAAATTAGTATTAAACTGGTGTCATTTAAAATTACCATAGCACTCAGCTGTGATTCGCGGAAATAAGCACCTCTTTCTGACTGGAATTTTAAATTTCGCGGGTAACGCTCGGGACTACTTTTCAAGCGGAGGAATTTGGTGGTCCTTTCTATCAGTGTATAGAGTATAGAACATTATAGTTCTCAGCTCGCGAATTTGTTATTAGCTTGAGCCCTCCTTGCAAAAAATCCACGAGCCGCCACTGCTTATTTTACCAATATGACTCCGTCCTTGAGCTATATTGCAACGTTACTTGAATGATAAGAAGCTGCGATGTCGAGGAAGCCTTTGATCATCTCAGTTTAGAATTCAGTCGAGCACCCGACAAGGAAAAAAAAATTCCGAAGAAAAATCGCAAGATAGCTGAAAGAGGACCTCAAAATCAGTTTATTCGTGTGATTCTAATCGAAGTAGGCAGTTTGCGCTCGTTTACGATTTTTTTCTGACTATCAAATGCTGTTCCTACTCCAGTTGACAAAACGGCACTACTCAGCACTTCAAACATGTTACAAAGTGTGAATAAAAATAACCAAAAACCCCTGTTTAATAATAAGAAAATGTATTTTGTTAAGTCCATAATGTGAAAATTATTTGAAATAAATTAATTACAGTATCCTTTTATAGTTTGCATTGCCCATTCCATTTTCCATTGAACTAAAAAAAAATTCAACATGATCTGATCAAATAGAATAGCATGTAACTGAACTTCGGCAATAAAGTCGATTATTATTATTATTATTATCATTATTTTATGGAAAGGACAAATGCGATTGGTCGATTCGTAAAGGAAGAATTCACTTGACAGTGAATTCGGCGGGAAAATCATGTAAACACGTTTCCTAACCTCACATATTGAAACGTCAAACGCGAAGCCAGGTTAGAAATTCGAATTTTTCCCGCTATAGAACCACAACAAAAATCGCACCAATCCAGGGAGCCCGTTCCGTAACCATGGAGCCGCATAAACAACCATCCGGCCAATGAACCGCGCGGCAATGGTCACGTGAGCGACTGTTCCATCGTCATTGGCGTAACTGCAAATTTTCAAAAGTCCCGCCAAACACGCAGTTGCGTGCTGCAGGAGAATCGCCGGCCGTCAGACGTGGCAACAGCGCAATTCACTGGGGACGAGGAATCCGCTTGTCCATTCCAAATTGATCATCTCGAGGAAAATCAAACGTTTTCCACAGATTTTCTGCGAGAATCGAGTTCGAATGCTCGTCGGATAGTGCAAGTTAGCAGGCGTTCAGTTTTCCGGGATTTTGTGTTCTTCAAGTTGTTCGGGTGAGATGCCGATGCCAGAGTGATTGTGTGTGAGTAGCCATGTTTCCCTTCTTGCGGACGCATTTCCTGAAAGTTCGCTTGAATTAACGTTAATAATTCTGTCTGTAGTGCTCATCGTTGATTCTGGACGTTTTCGATTCGTTCCTAGGGTGGAAATTGATAAGGTGAGGTTAAAATAACACGTGGAATTCGTAGATGGAGGTGAAAAATACGCGTTCCATTTTCAGGGTGGCTGTGAGGTAAGCCATGTGCATATCGTGAAGAATGGCCCAGTACTATCAGGTGTTGAGTCAGAGCGGCGATAAAAATCTCGAAGAATCCGGACAATTTTACCAAGACGGTGATGAAAGCCCAACTGTGCAGTACGTGATAACCCCCAAGGAGCAGCAGTTTCAAACTCAGCAAGTGGTCGTGGCCTCCGAACAGTTGATGGTCGTGGAAGGCGGCCAGCAGCAGCAAGTGATCCTGGAGCCCAACCAAGTGGCGTACCAGACCTCGTCTTACATAATACAAGACTCGACGCCGAGAGCTGCTTTTCACGGCAACCGACAGCAGCAGGTTTACTACATGGCAAACAATGCTAGGCAAATCGTGGTGGAGCAGCCGCAGCCTGTGGTGTTGAACCACCAAATGATGCAGAACCTCCCCACGAAAGTCGTTTCACAGCCGATGCCAACTGTGCCCAACCAGTTGCAGCAAGTTCGAACCGCTGCTGCCATGAGGGCACTTCAACAAAGACCCGGTCTTGTTCGAACCGTACCACAACAACAACAGCAACATGCTGTGAGTTCAAAGTCTCATTATTCAATAATAATACTAATATAAGGTGCTTGAGTCATAAATACATTAAATATTCCGTTTAGCCACTTGAACTTAACGTTTTAAGGTGGCCGGAAGATTGGTCAAATAAGACAGTTTTCCTTCAGTTCCATTAACCTTATTCTCTGGAACAAAATTACCATTCAGGTCTCTATTGGAAGCTACAAGAATAATGTTCAACTTATGAGCTCAAATTTTGAATTTTTGGAAAAAAATGAATTTTTGAAAATTATAAAATTTACAATTTGAGCAGCTCGTTATGTTGAAGACCATTCTTGTAGCTTCCGAGTTGCATACCCGCCCGGCGTAGAAAATACAGAATGTTTGCAAAGTTGGGATTATGGAAATGCTCCAAGAGTAGGTACCTGGTACTCACTACTCCAGTGATGTGCATCAGAAGATGTAGCCTTTTGGGAGGTGGGCCTTTTCATCCGGGTAGTATCCTACCGATCTTCAACATCATCCATTAGTAGCCGCCAAAAACCTAACAACCTTGGCGGAGAGTCGGAGACCCACCAAAACAGTAAAGACAAACCAAACCTCCAAAGAATCTCACGATTCCTGGAATATGCTCAAGAATTTTCACTTTCGGTGACAAGGTGTCGCATTAAAAATTGCACGTGTAGACAACTGGCTGGCATCCCCTTGTCATCGTATCATTCGTACCAACGCAACACAATTTTTCCATAGCTCGCTCTAATTCAGAAAGCCGTGAAATTGATTATAGGCGATTGACCTTATTAGGGAAAATGGCCGTTTCGTAGAGGAAGTTTTAGGGGATTAATTGTCAGAAGAGGTGTAAGTTGCCGCAGGCAACGTCGGCTGTTACGTCAATTGGTGGCACGTCAAAACTGTCACTTTGCTGTCTTGTGCAGTCCACCTACAAGCAAACTTTTGTTCCTGTGAACCCTTGGGACACCGTAGGCTCTTTATTGGGCCCCATGTTGATGACCAGCAATTATTAATTAATGCTTCATATTACAAGTATGAAGCATTAAACTACAATGTGCTTTTTCATGGAGCTTCTTTAGTACAGTGAATTTCTTGACGAGAAACCTAAGATACTAATAGCATCTAATAGGTTTTGAAAGTTCAAGGATATGTGCAAAATTGAATCCCCTGTAACATAAACAGATCGCCATGAATTGCACTGCAGAGGTTTGAGTTATTTGAGGAGGGGAATAACATTTTGGCAGAATTTTTACTCTATATTTCGAACGAGAACTGTTACCCCTTCCTCGCAAATGATTCAAAACTCAGCAGTGCAATTCATGGCGATTTTTTTTATGTTATAGGGAATTCAATTCTGCCCAGATCCTCGAACTTTTAAAGATTAGTTACAATTTTTTTCGATAGTTTGAGCTTTTTTTATTTAAAGGTGCATGCTGTAGTGTTCTGGTCATTGGTGGACGCCGCGCCAGGCCAGCTCAGGTTCAAATATCAATTTTCAATCTCGAAAAACAAAATTATTATACATCGAGTGGATGATTTTCGTGTAACACTAGCCTCTAATAGTGAAAAAAAAAACAATTTGTTGAAATTGTCAAAAGAAAGCAAGTTTCTTCAAGTTAACTAGTTGAAACTTGTTTTCATCAAAATTTACACATCTGATTCGAGTTCAGGAGGTTGAGTTTAGTCGGAAAAGATATCAAACTTGTCGTGATCGGTTCTATATGGCCAGGAAAACAAAGAGAACCACCTAGCCGAGCTTAGCCCCCCATCCACGACACCCCTTCAACAATAATCGACATTTTTTCTGCCGAAATGGTATCAACGGGATATGATGGATCTAATTACGAAGTAATTGCATCCAGTGGATTGACGGGTTACATCCCTTCCATTTTATGTTGCAATTTTCTAAACCTTGTGGCTTGCTTGAAGCCCACAAAGATATAGGGTGTGTACGCAGGCCAGAACTAATAGTAATTGTCTTTGACTTGTTAAAGTAACGTTTGAATGCATAGCCCACTAACAGAAAACAAAAAAGTATGAAATGAAGACCAATCCAATACTCATTTATGAATACTTGAGAAAATAAGAAAATTTATACAGGATTTTTACACGTGTGGTTCCGCTTTTAAAATTTTGGAATATTGTTAGAGGACAGTCCAACCTATTTTTCCCTAGTAATGATATCAGTAATATCGATTGGGAGTATTAAAAAAAAAACGCTGTTAAACTGGGCAGTGAAAATTGCTCACTTATTTGCTTGGCATTCTCCCGAAAATAGGCCTCACGCATTTTCAACTTCATGAATGGAATAAGCTGATGCGAAAATGTGGGAAAAGACATGAACCGTGCCAATTTTTCATGTTCTTGTAGGTGAAAAAAAAAATGAAAGCAATTTTTCGTACTAGCCGAAGAGTTAATTTTTTTTAACAGTGAAGAACGATAGCGACATGGTGACTGATGCTGTTAAGGTTTATGGCCGAGTCATACGTTTCCTTTTTATTGGGTATGCGATATTGAAAAGTGGTTCCGTAGGGGTTCAGCCCTTTCAAATTTCAAGAGCCCCCTGGGCCCCCCTGAGAAAAAAATCTACGTGGCGCTTCGACTCAATCGAAAGAGCACGGTCTTTTGTGCCATCCTACCAATTTTAGTGCTTTTGACAAAAAGTGCAAGGTTAATGTCACCAACTTCCGGACTACAAGCAACTTTTCAACGACATTCGAGACCTTGTGGCAGGGTGAAAACTTAACGTATCGAGTTTAAATTTTGCAGTGATGCCTCAGAATTCAGAAGAATCAAAATAAAAAAAGTTCACGTGGTCCATGGAAATGTTCACTTTTAAGGGACGCCCTACGCGCGTTGCTATCTAGTTTTTTAATTTTCAAAAATCAAAATCCAAAATTTTGATTTTTTTTTGGAAATTTTGAAAATTTGATAGCATTGCCTGTACATTTTCTTTTTGAAGGAGTTTCTACTTGAAGAAATAAATAAAATGAAACCGATTGCCTTCAACAACTTTTTTCGTCGCATCAGAAACCCCCCAAGGCCCCGTACTACTTTTCTTTGCGGTGCCCTTCTTAGGCCCACGTGCAACATTGTTTTGTTGGTAAGTCATAAGTCACTGTACCCCGTACCTGCTCTAATTTTCCACTGAAGTGATGTAGGCAACCAACAATGCAACAACACCTGAGAACTTCAACTGGTGTTTTCTTAACGCGTTGTTCCTTTCTTATTTTTTAGTTTGCAGAAATTTCTGGATAATCCGCAAATTTTATCTTAGAATATCATTGTACACACCGTTCTCAGTGGTTTGCCTTTTTTTTAAATTGGATTTGCGTGTGGCCGTTATCCGTACCGTAATCCCTTCTTGGGCACTATTTTTAGTCCGTTCCTCCTATTGAAAATTTTCAAATCGAGTCGACCGCCGAAAATACACGTGGATTCCGTAAGTTTGATAATTTTTTTCTCAAAAATTTGTGGATAATCCGCAAATTTTCTTTCAGAGAAACTTCTAGGACACTGTTCTTAGTCCATTCCTTTTTTTGGAATGATCGAAATCGTGTTGCCCTTTATGACTCAAGCCCCATAATATAATAATTGGACTTGTACCATTCTATTAACAATTTTGTTGTTCAATCCATTACATTTGTATCGTGTTTTCTTCTATTTTATAGAAAGTCATGCCATCTTCAACAACAATGCAGGCTTTGCCTAAGAAGGGTGTTGAGGAGCAAGCTGAAAGGGTTGGCATTTACCAAACTTTAGCTGTTTTTTTTTTCAAACACTTTCAGTTTTACAATTTTTTAATTCTCTATTATTATTATTATTTTTGCAATTTTCCTACAACTACTATAAAATTTGTCGATGTATGTCATGTCAGTCGTTGAAAGGTCATTGAACAAGAATGCGTCAATTCATTTTATGTATTTTGGGTGAGTAATAGCTTTTTCGAGTCGCTAGAGTTCGACTCAAAAATCAGGGGATTTGATTGGTTCTCGAAAATCCCTAGCCAATTAGTGATAGCGATTTTAGAGCTGAACTGGCTCGGCTCTGGTGACTCGAAAACGCTATTAGACATGACGCTTTGAGCACAATAATGACGTGAAAATTAAGTCATTCGAATTAATTCATTCACAGCTAGAGCGCCATACAAAATTGGATCGGCCACCTCGATATAAATATTATGTAATTTCTTTCAAATTGACAAGTTCAAATCAAATATTGCCAATTTCGGTTATTTATTACTCTACAAGACGGTAGTTGTAGGAAAAGCGTGCAACTCGCATGGAACGCCGATCTCTTCACTCGCATGATTTGCAACATTCGCGTATGACTCATGTTGCAAATATCATGCTAGTGAAGAAATGGGGTATCATTTCTTGCTCGTTGTACAATAACTAATTTCTTAATTTTTTGAACAGCACGAATCATTAAGAATTTCCCGTATTTCGTTCATTTGCACCTTTTTTTACTCTTATTTTATTTATTTTAATTGTCGAGAAATCAATGTGATTTACATGTTTTTCAGAAAAGCGAAGAGTTCGTCACGTTAACTGATGGCACCTTCATGCGATTGCAAGAGTATCAGAAGCTACTGGCACAGCAAAAGCAGAGCCTCGAACTCACTGAAAAGTACGTATATACAATTTTCTTTTCTAATTTATGACGGTCAAAGTTCTCGTCCCTGCACTTTTTACTATAGTCGCAAATTTCTTCTGTTTTGCATGCATTCATAATAGCTTCATCATGATACTGAAAAAATCGAGGAAAAAATTGTCGTAATTTTTGCCATTTGTTTCGTCAGAATAGCAACATGTCTTACGAGTATATGTCAGTCTTTGATAGCCCAGAAACCGATTGAGACATAAGGTTTGTTCGCGTCGCATAAACTTTTTGCACTTTCTGCACCCTAGCCAATAGCGTGGGGTCCCTGGCAGCAGCTGACCAATCACAGCAGTTTGAGTGCAGAAAACCTATAGCCCCATTTATTTTCATTAGGCTGGACATCACCAGGCTATTTGATACCTTTTGCGCCATTTTGAAAAAGGGGCGCCATTCAAATCCTAAGGGACAAAAAGAAAAGCACTGCGAGTCAAATCGTTTATTTTGGTCTCAGTTATAATTCTGCGAAGTGGTTTGCCTTTATCATCATTTGCAACTTATATTCCCTATTTAGGTTGTACCACGACCGCTAGTACCATTGTCTAGTACTATAAGTGCACAGTGCAAGGGAGATAACTGCAAAAATAAAGGAGATGGTACCTGAATGCAGGTACATTCTCTGCACCCGGCGACTTGACCATCTGCGGTGTCATAGATTTGCGGGTGTAAATGCTCGGTGCTCACCAGCACTTCTCCCTAGAAAACATTGAAAACCGATAGGAAAAAAACGTTTCAAAGCGAAACCGCCAAATGCGTTTCCAACCATCTGAGTCCCACTACCGCTCTTCGACTTCGCGACATTTGAGGGTTGCATTCTGGGTTGCATACGCGAGTCCGAACAATAGTCTTTTTCGAGCGAATAACTTTTCATGACCGGTTACACTTGGTTATAGAATTTGACGTTTGAGCAAAGATTGGTTATAAGCGGTAAAGGAAGTGCCGCCATTTTGATATCATCACCGGTTATGCATTTCATAACCTGGTAATAGGGATGGTTATTGTTATGGTGGGGGAACAAATTGTGGTGGTAACAGATTCAAATTCGACAGAAGCGGTTCACGTGCAAACGTCAAACGTACCTAACCTCAAAGACTTGACGTGACAACTTGACGAGAGGTGAAGAATCTATGAGAAGACGATGAACCCATGACCCATGGTTTTTAGATTGTTTTTTAGCCGTAACTTTTGAACTAAAGTTTATTGAAATAAGTCCTTACCGACGAATAGTAACGTGTTTCATCACAAATTTACAGGGCCGTAGATAATAGCAATAGGAGGTGCTACCACTTTCTCTCCCCTATTTTTTCCCCCCTTGAATTTTTTGGAAAATTGTTCATATTTTAAGTTTACGCGTTCAGTCGAGAAGAAAAAGTAATTCCTGCAAAATTTTGATTGGAGGCTCAGTTTTCGAGATATTTGCATTTGAATTCTTGAAAAACATGTCGAATACACCATTTTCTTTCTTTTTTTCAACACCATTTTCTGAGAATAAAAATTAAAATCCAAAAAGATTCATGATTTCTCCACTGAAATAGATTTATTAGGCGTTTTCAATTGAGATACCAATATTTCAGATGAAAACAAAAAGTTTCCAGGAAATTAATTTTCTATTTTCTTGCCGGTACTGCCAGAGTACTGCAGAATTTACTCCGTCAATTAAATAACTTCTTTCCCGCCAAATGCTGATAACCAAAGTTATAACCGCAGCGTTTTAGCGAGAAATATCAGTTGCCAAAAAAATGACAGTATATGTCAATCTAATGTCAACCGTCAATAACCAACCGGTTACAAAAAGTTACTCGCTCGAAAAAGATTAATGTAAAACGCACTTATTTATAATTTAATGGAGAACGCGGGCGTTTTTGATGGAAAATAAGTAACCACTAGTGTATAATATCCTTTAGCCTATCAGTCTGTTCGCTGCGGCGCGTATTTTTCAACTTTGTGGCTGTTTTCCACGCCATTTTCTAGCAATAATTGTTCGCAAATTTTGTATCTGACGTTATCACTTAGAAGACGAGCATGCGCGCTGTAAAATGAAAGGGGCTATTCGATTGGTTGCTTTGGTAGTGACCATTCCTCCCACCCCACCAGTCCAGCTTTCTTATTTTCACCACCATGGGCATGGGCCGCATGCCGCATGGTCTCAGTATCTGCTCAGTATGTCATACGCCTTGACAGCTGAAGGTCGTGAACGGTCCCCATACTGTGATCTCAATAAACCAGCCATCCAACTTAGGAAAACTTGGCTTTTGACTTGAGAACAGAACTGAAGAACAAAAACAGCTTGTTTTTGCTGTTTGCTTAGTGCAGTGCGTCGAGAAAATGGCTTCAAACCTACGGCCTGCGGCCGCAGTCCCTCGGCCATGGCACGATTTTGACGACGCAATCTATTTACCTTCCAGTTCCAGAATCGTCAATCCAGTTGTGGCCGGCACCGCACTGCATCCAACCCAGCACCAGCATAACCAGGCGGTGAAGAAAACTCCTGCCAGAAACCCCAATCCCAGATCGCGGAATACTGCCGCCGCCAACAGACCAGTGAAAACACCTGTTCGGCAACGAGATGGAAAATTTGTAGGAAACACACCTCAGCCACAGCCAAAAGCGCACCCACAATTTGCCGCACAGCAGCAGCAACCAAAGCAAAAATCTTCACAACAGCAATACCAGGGACCTCAGCCGAAACCTCAGCTTTGCAGACAACAATCCTCTCCCTTGCAAGCGCCTTCTCAGCATTCGCAAAACCAATACATCATACAGCCTCCCAGGGCACAAATGAAACAGCAGCAGCACAAGCCTCTTCCCCCGTTTCTGCATTCTTCTCAAATTCAGCACATCATAGGTAAGTTTTAATTTGGATCACCTTATAGGTGCGATTTATGACTCTATTTTAATTTTAGTCGCAATTTTAATCGCAATTGTAACGAAGTTCAAAGATACGATTTCCTCTGTACCTTCTATAACCCGAGTTTAATCGCGAGACGTAATCGCAACGATTTTAAGGATTTTGAGAAGTTTGCCAATATCCAACTCTTGCGATCCGATCCTTACGATCGACCAATGAAAATCCAGATAATACCAAGATCTGCGAAAATGAGCACAGTAATCTTCTTGATTAGCAGTGTTATGTTAGGGGATTTTCTGGGGACTTGAGGCGACAAGCAGAGAGGTGAGCAGTGGCGCAACTAGAGAGAGGTCAGCCGGGTACCCGCACCCACCTGTACAAATATTTGACCGCAACAACGACTTTCCAACCTGTACAATTCACACGAACATACATTAATTATGCTCATTTCCCCGAAAAATGTTCATTTGCGGCGCCTTCTTGGTCTGTAGGTACCTGCCTGTTCAAATGGGCTGGTTACGCCACTGCACTGCACATTAGGTTTTGTCCCTCCATCATGCCTTGCTTCCGACAGATGCGATCGTTGCGATCGAGTTATAAATTTGACAAGAGGAATATGCTTACGATCGATCCGACTAAAATTGCTATTGTAGCGGGAGTGTAGTGTTTGTGGCGTCGCCGCTAGTTCGGTTAGAGTCGTGTGTGTCGCGAGCGCGCCGGCCGAAGACTGGTACTAGACTCTTCGCGTGAGCTTGCGGCGTTTTGCAGAGCTCCGCTCCATTATTGCGTTTCTTTGTTTGAAAATACTTAATAATTATGAGTAAATGTACCAACAGTACCTAGTTAGTAGTGAGTAGTGAATAAAACACCTAAAACAACTGCAAGTATTCGCAAACCCGTCTTTTCCACACAACAAAAGCTCTTTGGCGGGAACGAGCCCGTAGAGAGACTTTTACACTATTAAAATTGCGACTAAACTTAAAATCGCACTTTACAGTGACACTAGTGACAGGCAAGATTTCCCCAAGCCCCTAGCTTTTCTCCCTCCATCATGCTTTGCTTCCGACAGATGCGATCGTTGCGATCATGGTTGCGATCGAGTTATAAGTTGACAAGAGGAAATGCTTAGGCTCGATCCGACTAAAATTGCTACCAAAATTAAAATCTAGTTATAAATCGCACTTTAGACTGTCTTCAATAATGGTACAGACTACAGGACAAGTGAATAAACACAAGTTTTACCAACAACGGCGAAATTAGGCCCATGAGGCTCAGCCGAGTGGATATATTTCCTCTAAGGTGCGTTCAGTCAGCTTATTTAGCCGCAAGTTTTAATTTTAGCCGTGAGCGCTGCTGCATCGCTTATTGGCTATTCTGAGGAGGCTGGTTCATAAGAGCCAATGGGCGTCGCTGCGCTTGCGACTAAAATTAGAACTTGCGGCTAAATAAGCTGACTAAAACCACCCTTGTTCTCGTATGTCGTAAAACGGTTTTTTACACTTGTTAAAAAAAATTTCTTTTCTTAGACAACACACCAATGAGTGACGAATACTCTGATTCTATTCGAATGCTGGTGCTGTTGGATAACGGCGAACAAAGGCTTATCACATTCACGCTTCCCAAAGAGGCTTGCACCATACAGGAGATTTTAGAACAAGTCAACGTGCCGTTCCATCAGGACACGCCTATACAAGTGACGGAAGCTAACACCAATGGCATCAATTATGTCGTGGCAGTGGGACATGTGCCTGGAATGAACATACAAAGTCCGGTAAGTTCTCCATTATTTTTATTCCCTGTAAGTTCCCAATACCATCAGCAACGTTACGGCCAACGCACACTCCGCAGTGCGCATTTTACTGTTACTGCGCAGCACTTACAGGAAGTCATCATTATTAGGAAATTACTTGAAGATCAATCGATTTGTTGTAATGTCGTCGGCTGAAACGATGAAATGATGGAAGTTAAAAAAAATGAACGTGGACGGTAAGTTCGTTCCTAAGCGTTCAAGAGCAGGCGTTAAAACGTCACCCTGCCACGTCGTCATTAAGGAATAATAATAATTGAAAATAGTTTTCTACCAGCATGAACATGTATGATAAGGTCCTGAAAATGCTTTTCTTATTTCATTATTTCTTGTGGCGAACTAAAGACAAAAGGCTGAAAATTTACATGGGAAGCCGTATGAAGTTCGAATGCTTCACTGTCAAAAGTTGAAAGAGGCAGAGTAGCGCGGGCTTGAAGTATTACAGCGTTTTCGAGACACTAATACATGAAAACAGTCGGAGATTTCTAAAATACCATTCGAAGAGAATGATACGTGTAATATTTTGGATTTCCCAAGATTTTAGAAAATAAAAAAAAGACTTTCTGCAATATCTTCAAAACAACTATACCACTCGCTAGCTAGCCACATTGCAAGGGTCTGTAATTTTTTTTTTCATTCCTTGGTTCCTTCCGTTCCGAGTATAGAGACCGAGGAAACTTCTTTGGAATAAGTGCTGAAGTTGTCACTGTCACTCGTGGTTTGTAATCCACTTGAAGCTGTAGGTCGTGTCCTCTATTCCATATGAATGAGCAGAGAAGTCAGCCAAGGACCCAAATGGCCTGTAAAGCCAAAGATTCAATTATTTCCAATGTTCTGGCCCATTGTCCACTTCAAAGTCGAATTTTCAAAGCAAAATCCCATCAGCGAGCGGTTACAAAGTTACAGCTCGATACCTAGTTGCAGGCGCAAAGTTGGGATTGCTTAAATTGCCAAATACAGCAGTCTGATTGGTTAATTATTGTTATTCGTCATTGTTATGGTAACCTCACTTACGGCGGTCTGAGCCCAAACGTGGTATCGAGGATCGAGCCGTTAGATGATATAAGTGACAGAAAAAAGAAAGTCGATTTTTGAAGAAACAAATTATAAGCCGCTTCTTCCTAACATCATCTGAGGACTCTATGGTTGAATTTTGTGTGCTCACTAGAAAAAAAAGTCTTCATGTTCCATCGTTCGGGAGATGCAGCCTTTGAACTTTGTGAGTATAACAACCCTTGACAAAAATTAGAGAAACGGTGTTGTAATAGTCTAAAGGGGACTTATTATGCAATGGATTGGTACTGATGGTTCATTTGAACCGCCCTGTGATAATGAGGATGCTAGGTATCAGTAGAACGTGTCCTGTTTGGAACAGATTGCAAAGAGGGTTGCAGACGTTCACAGGGGGTAGCGTTCCTGACGGTCAGTGGGATCAAATTCGATTAGGGGTTATAGTGGGGGGGGGGGGGATTAGCGGAATGGTCTGTGCATTTTGTAATCAAAGCATGAAATTTGGCATACTTGTTCAGAAGACTCTCCTTCGCATTTTTTTTTTATTCGTTTATTCAACAAGGCCTATTTCCGCAACAAGGCCTAACACCGACACCGGTGAATGCTTTCCTCCACTATACAGATCGAATGGATGATTTTCGTGAAAAATACAGTTCAATCTAATGGCCTTTGAAATATTTTCAAATATGAATACTTCTAACAGCAAAAGAAGTTTTGTGGAAATTGTCAAAGAAAAAACAGGTTATCTCAAGTTAACTTATTCTAACTTGTTTTTATCCAAATTTACATATCGGATTCAAGTTCAGGACATTGAATTTAGTCGGAAAAGATACCAATCTTGTCGTGATCGATTCTTTATGGCCCAGGAAGAAAAAGAACCACACAGCCGAGTTTCGCCATTCCCCACGACCCCCCTTCAACAATGATCGACACTTTTTGCGTCAAAATTGTATTAACGGGATGTGATGCGTCGAACTACGACGTATTTGCATCCATTGGATTATCGGATTCCATACCTTCCATTTTGAGTTGCAATTTTTGTCGATTTTGGATAATATGTAATAGCGCACTCAATTCTGAACAAAATATCAAATTTTCAGGACGTCCATGTTTTTGCCGAGGTTTTGGTAATTTTTTTACTATCTTTCCTGTACTAAAACAAAATTGGCCTTAAAATGTATAGAAACAACGTGTAAAGGCAGCATTTGAAACTTTGCTTGTGGAAATGTACTCTTTACTTATTTCTACATGTAGTTTTGACTAAATAGAACTAAAAAATACCGACTGTGGTACCAGAGACCGGCCAGGGGTGGGACTCTGTGTTCTTTTTCAACAGTCGCTTTCTACCTGACCTTGAGCAGGTACATGTAAGTTCCCTATGCTTGGCGACTATCGCTTAGAAACGACTGTCGATAGCGACAACACAGAGTCCCACCCCTGGAATCATTTTTGCAGAATTTACCCTCAGCAGGTATATTAACCGTAATACAGGGCCTCTGGTGCGAAATCTTGCGTAGCGCCACATCTGGAATTGCGAAGGAGGGTCTTCTGAATGAACAAGTATGCCAAATTTCATGCTTTGATCACAGAATGCACAGATCATTCCATTCTTGGCCGTTAACCCCCTCACTATTACTTTGTATAGCAAAGTTATGCATTTCTGCCACATTCGAGCCAAGATCATGACCTTCGAGAGAACTGACATCAGAAAACGTGAATTTGTCAGAAATTGACATAACTCCCTTGAAAACTCAGATAAGGGGATGAATCAAAAACCGTCTCGAAGTATTCTGATAAGCTTTTCAATAATTCATTGCGAAAGAATCTACGATATTTTTTTTCAAAAAGTTGTGCGCTGTTGAAAATTGGCCATTTTGACACTGGTTTGGTAGTCACCCTGAACCAAGGCTGGTCGACGTTATGTTGTACTATAGGTTGCCTCATCCAGTTTATGAGTGACGTCACAAGATACCCTCCGGGTACTTGATTTTGGCTGAAACTGATGTCGCTTTTTTCGTTTGACATTTCGGATCTTATTTCGACGGAAATCCACCAAATTTCTGAACTGGACGAGAAATGGTTGATGCACATTCAACGATTGGTGGTTTTTAGATGAATCGGGCATGCTTTTATCCACCAAAACACAATTTGAACCGCCGAACTGTCAAGACCAAAAACAAGGTGATAACGTTATCACGAGGTGAAGCGGACCGCGCATCTGTCACCGGGTAGCTCATTGGTGAAGAACCTGACTTTCAACAGGAAGGTAGTGGGATCGAACCGCAGCCGGGCCGAACTTTTTTTTCTTCAAAAACGCCCAAATTGTGATTTTAAAAATTAGAAAGAGAGAACAAAGTTCAAATTAGTGTTGCCCAACTCATATTTAATTTTAAAAAACACAATTTGGGCGTTTTTGAAGAAAAAAAAGTTCGGCCCGGCTGCGGTTCGATCCCCCTACCTTCCTGTTGAAAGTCAGAATCTTAACCAATGAGCTACCCGGTGACAGATGCGCGGTCCGCTTCACCTCGTGATAACGTTATCGCCTTGTTTTTGGTCTTGACAGTTCGGCGGTTCAAATTGTGTTTTGGTGGATAAAAGCATGCCCGATTCATCTAAAAACCACCAATCGTTGAATGTGCATCAACCATTTCTCGTCCAGTTCAGAAATTTGGTGGATTTCCGTCGAAATAAGATTCGAAATGTCAAACGAAAAAAGCGACATCAGTTTCAGCCAAAATCAAGTACCCGGAGGGTATCTTGTGACGTCACTCATAAACTGGATGAGGCAACCTATAGTACAACATAACGTCGACCAGCCTTGACCCTGAACATGGTGAACAATGTCAACGTCACTTGACTCAGCATGGCATTTTGTAGCCAGAAAAATGAGCTATCCGGCATGACCACATTCTCTGAAATCAGTTGTTTTTTCGACGAAATTTTCGATCTTGCAGTAGCGTGAAATTTTTGGGTGGACCAGTTCAATCGATCACCTGTTAAGTTGAGGACGAGGTCCTCCTAACCTTTGACCCCCTATATCTTGAAAAGTAAACGTCAATAATTTTTCCAATTTTTTTTTCGTGTTTTTGAGTGGATTCTACAGGGTGTCTAGAAAATAGCGGAAAAGCTCTGCTGCACGTTGTGCAGGACCCTTCACGGAATCCCAAAAAAATGATTAAAAAGTCTACGATTCTCATTTTTGAACAATTTTTGGGACAAAAACTTGTCACTTCGAATATTAATTTTCTAAGTTTCTGACTCGCCCTGTAAATAAAAAAAAATCAATACACATCCAGTGCTAGATATTTCTTTCTAATAATTCTGCCGTCAACAGTAAACTGAAATCCTTTGAATTAACAAAACTAGAAGGATTTAGGGCCGTCCCTGGACCCTCATTAACCCCAAAAATGAAAGTCGCAGAATTTTTTCATCATTTTGTCGGAGTTCCCTAAAGGGTATTTTACAACGCACTGGAGAGCTTTTCCGCCATTTTCTGGACACCTGTATATACCACTCTGGACTCAGAATGCGATACTTTTGAGACTGTACAGGGTGGTCCATCCTAGCGTAATTATCCCATAGCGGTCTTACCGTTCAAGATAGGGAAAAAGATGTAAAAAAGAAGTTATATGGTTTGAAGGAACCTATAACCTAAAATTATTTTCAGCTATACAGGTGTCATATTTTGACGGGATCAACGAAACGTCATTTTTTTTAAATGGAACACCTATTTTTTTTTGCATTTTCATGTTCAACTTTTCCAACTGTATTATGCCTGTATTTTTGTTTTTCAATTGTGTAGCAGTGCTACCAACTAAAAATTGAAAACGGAAAAAAATCGCATTTTCACAGTTTTCTTGAAAAAATCGTAGCCGCCTTGCTTTTCAAAACTAAGAGATGAAACTTGACATGGTGATAGTCAGGTCAAAGATAAATATCCCAATGTCAAAGAATTGCGATTTCTTGATACAGGGCGTTCAGAAAAAAAACATCAAACTATAATTTTCAAAATATCATAATTCATTTTTTTCAAATGTCATGCCCCTTATTTTATAACGTTATCTGATAGCTTTTTTTATCCTCTTTCATTTTGACTGGGGGTACCCCACCCTTAAACTTCATTTTTCTCGAGATAATCGAAAATTTTCACAAAATGTGCATTTTTTTTTGTTTTTTTCTTCCTTCAAAAATTGAGTTGGCCGTGATGAATGACAGGCAAGCCAAATAGTACGCAACTCTCAGTTAGTCAGTCTGAATATTGTCGAACAAAGAAAAATGACTTTACGCGAGAGGAAATTATTGATATGATATTCTGGTAATAATCCAGATATCCAGGATCCTACTTTTTCTTTTTGCGTTGAAGCCATTTTTTTGTTCGACAATATTCAGACTGACTAACTGACAGCTGCGTTCTATTTGGCTTGCCTGTCATTCATCACGGCCAACTCAATTTTTGGAAAAACAACAAAAAAAAATAACACATTTTGTGAAAATTTCTGATTATCTCGAAAAAAATGAAGTTTAAGGGTAGGGTACCCCTAGTAAAAATGAGAGAGCATCAAAAAAGCTTTCAGATAACGTTATAAAATTAGGGGCATGCCATTTGAAAAAAATGAGTCATGATACTTTGAAAATTATGAAGTACTTTAGGTACTACTATTTATTTTTTATATTTACTATACTATTTCAGTCACTAGACAAAGAAAATAGATCGGAGTGGAACGTGATTAGTGTACTTATTTCTACTTCCCTATCTAGTGATCTACTGATCTACCCGGAGCAGCTCCGCTGGCAAAACAAAAACCGCTCATGGGGGAAATTCATTGATTAACTGCGCGAATATTTGAGGTTATGTTAGCTCTCAAACTCCAAGTGTCAAAGTGACAGTCGCGGTCTTCGCCCGATGATGCTAAAATTTTCTTTTCATTGATCCAGGACGAAGAATGCCTTCCAACGCCGGAAGCTTCAGCCGTGAAACAACCATCAACTCTCGTTGAACCGGAGACCGTCGTTGAGCTACCCAAGCCACCTTCGCCGGAGCCGCTGTTGAAGGAATTGTCTTTCCGACGCATAGAAGGCAAATTGGCCGTGTGTGGGCATTGTGGCTACCTTTCTGAAGACTTCAACAGGTGCTTGCGGTGCAAGCAGCTTTTGCCAGAAACTACGAAAGCGGTTCCCGCTGATGCAGCCGCCAATCCTAATCGAAAGTTGAACTTGAAACCATTGAATGAGAAGAAGTTTGCCTTGCCTAAGCCAAATGGTATTACTCGAGAGCATATTGAGCAAAACGCGAAGCAGTATAAACTAAATACTCTCTGCGTTGTAGGCACACCAAAGTTGAACTTGCTGGCCAACAAAGTGAGACCTGTTAAGCAACCGAAGGTGATCGATTGCGAAACGGTAGTCGTAAGTTCAGATGAAGAAGATGGCGGTGAAGTTCGAAAATCAAAAAACGTAATGTCACAGCCTCCAACGATGCTTGTAAATAATTGCTAAATTGATCAAATTACATTTCATTTTTAGGTCAGCGAGCAGTTGCTGGAAAAACTTGGATCTTCAATTACGTTAAGTCCAATTTCAAAGGAGCCGTCTATCGTGGACATTCAAAAGACCAGCTTGTTGGCTTCGACTAAAGGCATCGAAAAGATCGCCAGCGATCAAGTCTGCGCCACGGAGATCCACTGCCGGACTGTGAGAATCGGCTCTTACAGATTCGTCCCACCCGGCCCAGTTCACATCAATTCCACCGGCCTGGTCATCAAAGTGCCCCATCCCAGAAGCGACAACACTGTTACGTTGATCACTGTCGACAAATGCGACATCGTCAAGGTTCTCATCAGCTATCAGAAAAGCTTGCCGGTGCTGTTCTATTATCTTTCGCCGACGGTCGGCGTCAACGTCCGCACCACGCTGGACATGTGCCAGGGCGGCGACTATTACTTTGATCCGTTGTCTGAAAGCGAAGAATCACACAGGAGGATCACCCTGTTGCCCGAAATAATTTCTGAAGAGAACAAGCAGATCATCCAGAAGATATACTCACAGCAGTCGAACGTGCTTGAAGAGCTCAGCTACAAGGAGGCCAACGATATCCTGATCAAGACTTGCCCGAAAGAGATCACCAAATCGATTCTGAGCTACAACGCCATGAACGAAGTCAAATGTCTGCTGCTGTACCCACCGGAGGGCCGCGGCAGGATTTCCATCAACACTGAAGACTACATGTGCCTGGGCCAAGATCAGTTTCTCAATGATGTGATAATCGACTTTTACTTGAAGTATTTGGTTTTGAACTTGACACCAGAAGAGCAAAAGAAGGTGCACGTTTTCTCAACGTTTTTCTACAAGAGACTCACGACCAAACCCACCACAGCGGCAAGGTATGTATATTGGTTCCATTTCAGTTTAAATGAAAAATGGCCAGAGCTGTGAGATTATTATCTTATAGTGCTATTCTGTAAAAAATGACATTCCATGAACGGTCTGTTATGTAAAAACTCCTGGCGGCCATTGCTTGCTCAGGTAATAACAGCGTAACAGGCATTTATGGAATGTAATGTTTTAGAGAATTGCACCATTACCATTCTTCAAAATTTAAAAAACTCAACTCAATGGTTTCTAAGCCACTTATAAGCTGACACCAGTAATTCAAAATGATTGGCTAAGAAGGAAGTTGTTTTGAAGACACTTCAACTCAAATGTTTTCCAATACACATACAGGCTGTTCGCGCGAAAATTCTACCCTCCACTGGAGGCTTCCCCTTGAAGATTATTTAAAAAATTGAAAACGATTCTCGTATAATTTTTTCCGTATGATACAAATTTGTCCATAAAAATTTTCTGTAGTATATAGCTTACAGAGTGCAACATTGAAAATTTTTCGCAAGTTGGACACCCTGTATTTTGATATAGGAATCAATTCTGCTTTCCATCCTGATTATAAAAATATATCACACTTCAACTGAACACAAGTGGAAAAAATTGTTGAAATTTGAAAAAAAATCCTGAAATTTCAAAACATCGAAAAATTATTATTTTCAGTTTGTAGAGTTAATTCAAGTCAGGTGAAAGTTTCAAACTATGATTAAATCCATTTTACCAAAAAGATACAAAATTCACTGAGCTACTTTTGGTCTTTTGGAAGAAAAAAATATTTTTCAATATTTTTAAACACTTCATCAATTTATTTACTAGTGTTTTGTTAACTAACCTATCAAGTGTGATATATATTTATAATCAGGATGAGAAGTGGAATCGATTCCCATAATGAAATACAGGGTGTCCAATTTGAGAAAAATTTTCGATGTTGCACCCTGTAAGCGATATACTACAGGCAATTTTTGTAGGCGAACTCGAAGCCTAAGGGAAAAATTATATGACAATCGTTTTTAATTTTTTAAATTACTTCCAAGGGGAAGTGTCTAGTGGGGGGAAGTAGAACTTTCGCGTGAACAACCTGTATAATACATAATCACTCAAATACTTGGTGAAAAAATCATCTCAATATTTTTTTGCTTCTACAGATTTTAAACCAAGGTTAACTTGTTGAATACGGTCTGAACAACGTCAAGTAGGACACTTGCAAGTGAAAAATTTGATTTTTTTCAAATTAACATCTTTCACCATTTCAATTTCCAGAAAAAGCCAGCCCTCTGAATCGGATCCGAAACTGAATAGGGATCAGAAGCGTCACGCCCGCGTCAAAACATGGACGAAAACCGTGAACATCTTCGAAAAAGACTTCATTATAGTTCCTATCAACGAAAATTGCCACTGGTTCTTGGCGATCATCTGTTTCCCCAACATGGACGGTACTCACACAATGGACGGGAAACCGATCAAAATTGAACCAAGCAAAAACAAAAAAAGTAATACTAATCGTCATAATTGCGGTTATGCTGATTGTTTTTGTAACTTTTACAATTTTCAGAAAAAGCTGTTTCCATCGGCAGCGGTGTAACGATGACGCCAGTGAAAAAGGAAGCGGAAACCAGCATTGCTTGTGATGACGGTGAGCTGAGCGACAAGGATGAAGCGGAAGGGGACGAAAGTGAACTGGAATCAGACGATTCGGAAGATGCCACGCCGACAGTAGAACACAGCACGAAACCACCAGTTAAACAGTGAGTAACGTTTCAGGGAGGGGAGGGTGCTCCAAATGTCATCATCAAATTTAAGAATCAATGAAGAAACGGATTTTTCTTCAACAACATTTCCTCAAAAACGCGTAATAATGTGTCAGAGTCATGTCAGGTGACGCATAGTTGCGACGGTGCAAATTGCCAAGGTTAGGATTCGCTAAAACAGAGGGAGGGGGGGGGGGGGGTTGCTTAGGATAGGATATCACCCGAGAAATGTAAAAGTTTGATCAGAAGCTAAGAGATTTTTGAGTCTGAATTTTCTCTATAGTTGCAGCGGTACGCTTTTTGATTCTGCATTTTGTGATACTGCAATGAAGTTTGGCAGATGCAAACTACATAAAATTTCAAGTGATTTGACCCGCAGCACTCAGAAATTTGTCTATTTGGGGGCGACTGGGGGCCCCTCAAAATTTCAAGATGTCTGAATTTTTCCCATGCGCCATTCAGTACCGCCCTATCTATCGTACAGGACCTAAACAACTTTGTTCTTGACCATCATAACATTTTTCGTCATGTCAATTCCATTCTTCTTATAGAAAAAAAATAATTTCTTTGCCTGGTCAACAAATTGAAAATTTTTTTTTTTGGACCACCAATAGATTGTTAAGTAGTTTTTGTGCGATCATCGATAAATCCGCATCCCCTTGATTCATTTATGAAAAGAAAACTTTTGCAGTGCTATTTTTCAACAAAGGAGTGACTTCAACTTACCATAATTTTCAACATTACCTTTTTCAATGTTTTACCCCGGTAAGTTTGATTATTGTTATACTAATATACAGCTTGAAGTTCTCTTTAACGATGTGGATGATGAAACGGCCTCAGATTCCACCTGGAAGCCGTACATAATAATTTTTCTGCAAGGCCGTCAAATTTGGCATTTTTGATTTTCTAGTGGGAGCGGCCAAAATGTCAATACACACCACTCCGCCCAAGAGCACCGGTTTGCTCTAGCGGAAAACGATATTCACGCCTAACAATTTTGCATTTTGTGATACTGAAATGAGAGTTGGTGCGAAAGTACCGCACACCGCAGAGTGGTGTGTATTGACATTTTGGCCGCTCCCGGTAGAAAATCAAAAATGCCAAATTTGACGGCCTTGCAGAAAAATTAATATGCACGGCTTCCAGGTGGAATCTGAGGCCGTTTCATCATCCACACCGTTGAAGAAATCTTCAAGCTATATATTAGTACAATAATAATCATATTTTTAGGGATAAAACATTGAAATAGGTGATGTTGAAAATAATGGTAAGTTGAGGTCACCCCTTCGTTAAAGAATAGAACAGCAAAGCTTTTGTTTTCATAAATGAATCAAGGGGATGCGGATTTATCGATGATCACACAAAAACGACTCAACTATCTATTTGTGGTCCAAAAAAATATGTATTTCTCGACTTGTTGACCAGACAAAGAAATAATTTTTTTCTGTGAGAAGAATGGAATTGACATGACGAAAAATGTTATGATGGTCAAGAACAAAGTTGTTTAGGTCCTGTACGGTAGATTGGGCGGTACTGAATGGTGCATGGTAAAAATTCTGACATCTTGAAATTTGGAGGGGCCCCCAGTCGCCCCCAAATAGACAAATTTTTGAGTGCTGCGGGTCAAATCACTTGAAATTCTACGTAGTTTGCATATGCCAAATTTCATTGCAGTATCACAAAATGCAGAATCAGGGTCATTTTGCTAGCGTACCGCTGCAACTACTAAGAAGCAGATAACTTTCAAAAACCCTATTTCTTAATAACCCAAAAAATTAATTGTCTGAAAATTTATTCCTTGGTCAAAATCGTACTTTCTGAAGCTAGAACACCTTAAAAACTCATTTCAGGGGAGTAAACTTGGTTTTTTTGGTTTCTAGGTCTTTGAAATCGTGTTTTAGAGCTGATTTTTAAACATTCATATTCAAACTAAGCAAGCCTCTAATCAAAACTTCACAGAAGGAACTTTTTTTAAATTGAAAATGGACTCTGAATTACAATCAGTTTTTAATAATATTAAATATTCAGTGGAGAGTGGCCTAAAAATAGAGGGTGAGGGGGGGGGGGCGACTTCCCCACTACCTAGGCCCAGTCAAGAGTTGACCAAAATTGGTTGAATGTTTCAAAAGTTGCGTTAAAAGAACGACTTTTTGTTTTCAAATTTGGAGGGCTGTATCTCCGTTATTGTGGATTTTTGACAAATGTCTATTGATGTGTATAATGACAAAAGTTGGAACAGCAGCTTTTACGGCCGATTTCATTTAAAGTTGACTCTACTTGAGTGCGCTCTAACTGTAACTTAGTCAAAAGCAAGGAAGGAGGTAAAAAGGGCCGAAAAACTTCATTTTGTCTACATTTTGACAGATCAATATCAGTGCTACTTTGAAAACTGAATAGCTCCCAATACACGCATACAAATATTTCCTGGCCAAAAAAATAACGTGTGATCAAAGCGTGAGCGACCTGAAGTTGAAATGAGTCAGTCTGGCTGCAAATAGGTGACTCATATTCCCACAAAACAAGACTGTGGCACGCCAAAAGTAGTAGAAGAATGACATTTAGTAAAAACCGATTAGAAATGTGAACTGTCAATCTGATGTCAGTAGTGTAATTTGTCAAGTCAAATACAAAATACAATTGTTCATTTCTGTGGTGCTTAAAAGAGCTGCCTGAGCTGCGAGACAGCAGGGGAAGAAAAAGCTGCCCGAGAGAACGTAAAGAGCAATAATAAAACGTTGCACTTCTCCCGCCAGCAGCAAAAGTAGAAGCAAAAAAAGCACCTGTATGGTTCATAGTGCTAAAATCCCGGCCGCAGAAGCGCATGCGTGGGCTTGCAGCCAATCAGTTTCTTTTTTTTTGCGGTTTTTTCAAATCAGTGTTGCCATTAGTCCAAGTTTCACGCAAGTGTTGCCAACATTCAGCTTTGTAGGTAGAACCTGTCGCGGCCAGGTTGGCCAATGTTTATAGTAATAGAATCTCGGGCGCAGAAGCGCATGCGTGGGCTTGCAGCCAATCAGTTTCAATTTTTTTTTGGCGGTTTTCTCAAATCAGTGTTGCCATTACTCCAAGTTTCACGCAAATGTTGCCAACATTCGACTTTGTAGGTAGAACCTGTCGCGACCAGGTTGGCTAATGTTTATAGTGCTAGAATCTCGGGCGCAGAACCGCATGCGTGGGCTTGCGGCCAATCAGTTTCAATTTTTTTTTGCGGTTTTTTTAAATCAGTGTTGCCATTAGTCCAAGTTTCACGCAAGTGTTGCCAACATTCAGCTTTGTAGGTAGAACCTGTCGCGGCCAGGTTGGCCAATGTTTATAGTGATAGAATCTCGGGCGCAGAAGCGCATGCGTGGGCTTGCAGCCAATCAGTTTCAATTTTTTTTTGGCGGTTTTCTCAAATCAGTGTTGCCATTAGTCCAAGTTTCACGCAAGTGTTGCCAACATTCGACTTTGTAGGTAGAACCTGTCGCGACCAGGTTGGCTAATGTTTATAGTGCTAGAATCTCGGGCGCAGAACCGCATGCGTGGGCTTGCGGCCAATCAGTTTCAATTTTTTTTGCGGTTTTTTTAAATCAGTGTTGCCATTAGTCCAAGTTTCACGCAAGTGTTGCCAACATTCGAATTTGTAGGAGGACCTGTCGCGACCAGGTTGGCCAATGTTTATAGTGGTAGAATCTCGGGCGCAGAAGCGCTTGCGTGCGCTTGCGGCCAATCAGTTTCAATTTTTTTTTGGCGGTTTTCTCAAATCAGTGTTGCCATTAGTCCAAGTTTCACGTAAGTGTTGCCAACATTCGACTTTGTAGATAGAACCTGTCGCGACCAGGTTAGCCAACGTTTATAGTGATGAAATCTTGGGCGCAGAAACGCATGCGTGGGCTGGCGGCCAGTCACTTTCAAAAAAAATTTGGCGCTTTTTTTCAAACCAGTGTTGCCATTAGTCCAAGTTTCACGCAAGTGTTGCCAACATTCGACTTTGTAGGTAGAACCATAGATAGGTAGACCCTGTCGTGGCCATGTTAGCCAATGTTCATAGCGGTAGAATCTCGAGCGCAGAAGCGCATGAGTGGACTTGCGACCGATCAGGTTCATTATTTTTTTTGGCTTTTTTTCCAAATCAGTTTTGCCATAAGTCCAAATTTCACGCAAGTGTTGCCAACATTCGACTTTGGAGGTAGAACCTGTCGCGGCCATATTGGATTCGTTTGTTTGCTTTGCCATCTTGACTTTTTCCCAACGAACGACATAACCTATAATAAAAGTGTTTTTTCAATTCCAGACCATGCATCTTGATTTTCGATTCCTTGGCCGGAGCGAGCAGAACCCGGGTAGTTGCCACGCTCAGGGACTATTTGACTTGTGAATACAAAGCAAAGATGAACACAGAGAAGGTTTTCACCAAGGACGTCATCAAGGGGGCCTGTCCGAAAGTGCCCCAACAAACAAACTTCACCGATTGTGGCCTGTACGTGCTGCAGTACGTCGAGCAATTTTTCGAGGATCCCATCAAGGATTATTACATTCCCATAACTCACTTGAAGACTTGGTTTGAAGAAATTACGGTGACAAGGAAAAGGGAAGACATTGCGTTGCTGATCGCGTCGCTGATGAAGGAGAGCGGAAGGGATTTGTCCATGATACCCAACGATGTTATATTCCCTACACTAAATGGTAATTGCTTTTTTCTTTTTCACAATCAAGATGTCAATACTAGTCAATACCATAGGCGCACTTTTTACAAGTGCTATATTTTTTTGCTTCCCAAATAATAAATTATTCAAAGTGATTTTGGGGAACTGTTTGTGATAGACCAATTGGTAAAAATTATCAAGCACTGAGTATGTACTGAATTTCCCTTTTATATACAGGATAATTCAAAAATTCATATCCTTTCAAAAATGCCACTAGAAATTCTTCTATAGAAACGTGAATAAAACTAAATTTTTGTGATTTATGACTCACCCTGTATTGTCAACAGAATTTCAGTGCACACTGCACACTCACTAGTTGATGATTTTTACTGATTAGTCTATCAAAAACACTTCCCCAAAATCACTTGAAATGACGAAAATAGTGAGAGGCGTGGTCACAACCTTTGACCACCATATTTTTAAAAACAAACATTTTTAATTTCTTTGAATATTTTTTTCGTGTACTTGAGTGGTTTCCATATACCGCTCTGGACTAGGAATGCGATACTTTGGTAGTACGCATACAGGGAGACACCCTGTATAATGTACTATTTTTGGCTGATGTGTCACAACTGAATATTCAGCTTTGACCTTTCTTTGAGAATGAAGAATTATTAAAGGTCAAACTGGGTCAGTCAATTGTTCTGTTCAACTTTTAGCAGTCATTTTGTGTGAAAGGTTCAATTTATTACATTACGGTTTTTTCAGTTTGTAACTCAACTTTTTTTCAGGAGAGGTAGTTGAACGGTCGCTGGATAAGTTCGCCGAATTGGACGGGTGCGATGAAGAAATGGAAGAAGACGACGATGAAGAGTACATCCCACCAGCACGAGCAGCACCTCAGCCCAAGAAAAAGAAGGCAAAGGCTTCGTCGAATGACAGTGAAAGTGAGAAATCTTGTGATTCACCTGTGAAATCTGGAAAAGACACGGAAGAAGACATATTGACAAATGTAATCAAACCAGACAGTAGTGATTTGAAAAAAATCGCTAGTAATAGGGACACCCTGTCTTATCTAAAAGCGAAACGTATAATTAAGCACAAAACCGCCAGTGGTGATGGACCTGATCAGAAAAAAACGAAGGTTTCGGCAGACTGAGTGTATCCCTGTTCTTTATTTTATTGATATGTAAAATACTTGCTGTATTTATTTTTTAATGTATAAAAACGATAGTTGATTTGAATTTTGTAGCTTTAATCTTTAATGTATGCAACCCATTGCCTATATGAACTCCAAATAAGTTTGTTTGGTAAGGGAATAAAGTTTAGAGTATGAGGATTGATTTTTTATTATATTCAGTGTTCCCAACAGTCCAAAGTCGATCAACAGACGTCTAATTTGACGTGTGTATGGAACGTTCTAGTGTAAGCAGTGTTGCCAATGTACTGTGAAGTCAAGGTCATTGGTAAGCTAAATCCAAGCAATCGAAAGAAGAAGAATGACGCGTAAATTTTGACATTTCATTGTTTACGCTTGTGGCATTATCGTATCGGTGAATTCTTGAAAAAAAAAAAAGAATTTCAACGATACCGTGGCTTGGTTTGTCTACAGAAATGAGCTCCGCAAGCAAGGTGAGTGGCAAGCAGTGTGATATCGTTGATTGTTTTAATTTTCAGAGTTTTATCTAAGTTAGGTTATGTTGGTTCTAGACAGACCCTCGACTGTGGTCCCGCCAAACGCAATTTCGGTTAATTTTGAAAAAAAAAATGTTTTTTTAGGTGGGTGAGATCTTCACGGCCGCTGGACAAGCGTTTAATCGCTTAGGAGACCTCACAATGCAGCTCCATCCTAATGTCGAGTCCCAATCTGGGTAAGTTTCAGTTTTTCCTTGCATTTTTCTCTAAGCTAACGCCCAGTGATTTAGCAAGTGGACTGATGAAGAAATTGAGATGCTCAGACAAGTTGTCAAACAATTCTCAGACGGTTTAAACCAAATCAGTGAGCACATTAAAAGGCGGACAGTGTAAGACTCTTTATTTCTTCATCTTTTGTTCGTTACTAATTGTCAATTTGTCTCGTTTTAGTTCACAAATCCGAACGGCACTTAAAAAAAAAGCTTTCGAAGACGCAGGGCTGCCAGTCCGACAGATCGCCGCCGCCGTTCCCACAGCTCAACAGCAAACCCAACAGCAATCGCTGATCAAATCGGAAGTGACGCTCAACATGTTGAACGCCGCCGAATCAGAAGTGGACGTCGAGGGATTAAATGAAGACGTCAAATTGGAGTTTGACGGGGGCAATGAAGAAGTCTCCACTTGATTTTAGTCACATTAGTTTATTAATAAATTATTTTAAACATACACATTGAAATATCATTACTTTCCTATCCCAATCCCCTCGGTCGCTTTCAAAAATTTTTCTCACTCCTTTGATCTGCGCTATGTTTTCTTCTATGGCTACTTCAACGTTTTCCCTTATCTTTAATTCTTTGAAAAGTGGAAATTCGCCGCCTCCAGTTTTCATTCGTTTCACAGCGCTTTTATAACATTTCCAAGGCTGCGGTTCGATTATAACTAAATCGCCCAAATCACAAATCTTACGCAGAAACGCCAGAAGACCCTCATCACCATTGTTCAAATGTATCCACATTGTTAAAGAAAAGCAAAATACGGCGCTGAACTTCTTCAAATTGTGCTTTAGTAAATACTCCTCAATCTGTTTAGTGTCCTGCATAAAATCCAAACACATGAATGTCATGTTCTCATCTTGATTTTGTTCTTTAGCTCTTTGGATAAGAGTTGGGTCGATGTCTACCCCTAACATTGCACAGGTTTTATTATCAACTTTTTCTTTTAGAAAACGGTGCAGGGCTATGGATAGATCCTGAATTGGAAAATAAACAGAATAAAATGTAAAAATGCCATTCATTTAGGTTTTCAATTTTGGACATAACACATACCCCAGCATTGCAACCTAAATCTAACCCATGAAATGGTTCCATTGTGTTCCAAATATCTGGTGGTAGTAGCTTCAATCGCTCTTGTGGAGGATGAAATTGGTAGTAATTTATGAAATTCCCATATTGGACCGCACCAGGATTGCCAAATTTAAAATTCAAATCGGGATTTTTCGTCATTTGGTTAGTTTGTGTGGTTTCTTACTTTCTTCCTTGGTACACACGACTCGCCAGTGCAATGTGTAACTTGGGTTGTCTCTGGCTGGATCAGAGAACAGCTGGATTTATTAGATTGTTTCATTCAGAATCCTGCAGAGGTCACTACGGTGAATTTTTACTTCTTGCTTTGTGAGTACATAGGTACCTATATACAGGTGTCCCAGAAATGGCGCATAAACTCTCCAGTACGTTGCTGGGAATTCATCATAGAGTCGGAGAAAAATAGTAGAAAAATTCTTTGGCTTTTATTTATTAAGTTATTGCCAAAAAACTGAACGGTCGATTTGGCAAACGTGCACGACTGCACGTGTTCACCTACATAGGTACGTACCGCTAGGTGAGAATACAATTGTTCCAATATAAACATGGTCATCATAGAAACGGTCATTGTTAGGGCCAATTTAGACATTTCCTTGTAGGTACTGATACTGGTGCCTACTGGGTACTGGCACAGCTACTGGCTGATAGCTACCGATCGCACCTCTTCGTAATTTCAACAACTTTGCGCATTCAGAAAATAAACTTGTAAAACTTCGTTTCTCCCATTTTTATTTGGGAGTTACTGAGGCTGTCTCAGAAAGAAATTCACTTTAAAAAACGCTACACCCTTTTTACTTATTTAACTTGGTCTGAACTAACAATCCAAAGTATCCTTGCAAATCATGTGTGATTACCTAATTAACATCCGTCAGGCTCCTTTGACGATAGGAGTTTGGGACTACCCGTATTATTCGAGGAAAAAGTAACTGCATGCAGTCACAGTGAAACTTTGTGAGCCTTTCGATCTGGTTGATTCTGAAGCAGTTCAAAAACGTCCTCTTCAGCATCAGGTACCCTCACATGACAAGGGCGGCCGCGATCTGCTTGTAATAATGCAGATGCTACCTGTTTGGTCCTTCTGGCTCTTTCTTCTGTTCTCATCACCACATACGATCGGGATGCTTTCTTTGAGGGTATTGCTGGGGGGTAACTAATGCGTTCCGCCTGCAAGTGATTGCCGCGACGTTCTCCCAAAATCAGTAACATTATCACCGTATTCGCTAGCCGCATACATTATTCGCGGAAAAGTGAAAACGAGGCAGGAATGATGCAAAATGACACTCTAATGACACTGACTGATCTGATTGCCAAAAATTGACGATATTTTATTTATTCAATGTCAGATTGTAGGTATACCTACTCATACTCATTTGTTTTTCACCGATGATGCCAGATCCATTTTATGGATAATTTGATTGAAAATTTGCAAAATTTAAATTTGGCTGTAGCCGTTAATCAAAAGTTGTTGGGGATTATTTCACCAGAAAATGATGAAAGGGATTGGTCCCCATGAGATAAATGTTGCGGTTTTGGAAAAATCACAGAAATAAAGACGTTGAGTTTTCAAATGCAAACTCCAATATCTCGAAGAGTGGTCAAGGAGGAATTTTTTTACTATTTTTCTAGAGTTCCCTGGAAGGTCCGCTACAACGTACTGGAGAGTTTATGCGCCATTTCTGGGACACCCTGTATAGTACCACAGAGTATAATATAAGTACTAGTACTACCCAGTGGCGGACTAAGGTGGGGGCGGTCCGCCCCGGGCCTCGGGGCCTCAATCATCTGATGGGGCCTCCAATTCCTCTTGTTTGCAAAAAATACTGCAAAGAAATTGGGATAAAATCCAAAAATTTCAATGTTTTTCCTCAATGGTCATTTTTTTCGCATATTACTCAAGTGAGTAATATTGTTTTTCTTTTTTTTCCATTTTAAAGTTACCTTGGCAGGCCCCATGACAACAGGTTTGGGGGCCTACACACAGGCAATTAATAGGGGTGTGTCTGTATCACGGAATCTCTAAGAATTATTCTCACTTCAGGCTTCAGGGGCCCCGGCCCCGGATATCATAGTGCCAGGGGCCTCAAGCCCTCAAAATTTTGTATTTTTTTTTTTTTCAAGAGAGGGAAGAGACAAAACAACAAAATTATCTTCTCTGCGCGCTACAGACTACGCCACTGTGTTTTTTTAGTCAAGTTAACAACTCATATTTTTTTGTTTATTGTGCTTTTTCTCAATCACGACGGGACAGGGCGGGCCAAAAAGTCTGCCGGCCCCCTAATATTCTCAACTTTCACTCCTTAGGGGCCCCATCTCACAATTCCGCCCAGGGCCCCCGATTCCCTTAGTCCGCCACTGGTACTACCTATGTAATTTTATTACATATTGTTACGAGCGGCGATTCTTTATAACACGTGATCTTTCTAGACTCTTCCCGTTAAATAGCAGTGTACAAGCGGGGAGCGTTCTGGTGTGTTCCTGAGCGCGCGTGTAGGCTTTTCCCCGTACAACTGTAGGTATGGAGATTTCAGCAGTGGGTCAAGCTACATCTGTCCATTTTGGCGGAGGTGCCACACACCAGAACACACGGGAAGCACGCGAAAGGTGTGTGATTCTTCGGGAGTCTAGAAACCATATGCCGGGTCACTCTGGAAACTGATGGAGAATGCATGGAACATTCGAGATGAATTAGTCGGACCTATAAAGCATCAATCGTCGCCTCACGAGCAGTTATGAATTGGAATGCGAAGTGGTAGCGAGCGAATCAAAAGCGAGTAGTACCCGTACGCGAAATACACGTAACATTTGGCATTTGGTGGTGTCAGAAAGCGGTATAATTGAGAGTAATTCAAAGGAGGAGTAGGTAATTCGGCCTGCGACCCGGGACTTGGAATTTTCAATCCCGAAATCCCGAGATTTCAATTATGTCTCGGGATTGGATGCCCTAGCTACGGCTAAGCACTGGTATGTATGTACACTGCGACCTGATGGGATCCGTCTAGAAACATCAGGTGTGCTCTAGAATGCACAGGAATCGCTGCTCGTAACAATATGATTCAGCAATGCCAAAAAAACGAGAAACAATAAAACGTACACCAGTAATCTGACTATTCTGATATTGGTGCACCGCTTTTCAACCAATAGAAACAATACCGAGTGGGCCAAAAAAAAACGCACAAAAGTTTTTTCCTTTTAAAATTTTTAATGGTGGGCCGATTTCGATGAAAGTGGTATCAGTGAAAAGCCAATTCAATAAGACGTCCAACTGACAAGTCAAATTGATCAAAACGTCAAAATCAAAGATGGCGGACGTAGCCGAAAATACCCCTACTTTGGTTACCGTTCTTTTTTAACAAAAGTTGTGAAAAATTAACAAATAAAATCATGATTGATAAGAATGGACCTTTTGCTACAATTCAAGACCACAACGAGCATAATCGGTTTGTTTTTCGCAAAGTTACACTTATTTGAAAATATGTCTGCTTAGCATGCTTCGACCAGGGAAGAAGAATTAAAAAAAAAGGTTTTCTTCTCTAAAATCATTAATTTCTGACGGATTTTGATAAAAATGGTACCGATAGAAAGCCAACTGAATAAAACGTCCACCTGACAAGTCAAAATTAACAAAACGTCAAAATCAAAGATGGCGGACGTAATCGAAAATACCCCTACTTTGGTTACCGTTCTTTTTTAACAAAAGTTGTGAAAAATTAACAAATAAAATCATGATTGGTAAGAATGGACGTTTTGCTACAATCCAAGACCGCAACGAGCACAATCGGTTCATTTTTCGCAAAGTTACAGTTATTTGAAAATATGTCTGCTTGGCATGCTTCGATCAGGGAAGAAAAATTAAAAAAAAGGTTTTCTTCTTTAAAATCTTATCTGCATAAACTTGCCTCCGTCTTTTTTGACCAGGTCGTAAATCGTTTTTATCCGGAAGCCTATTTTCGGAAAATTTGCAACGATTTGTCTTAAGGTCGTAGACCAGCACTCTATTGTTGGACTTCGTCTTCTCCAGATAAGTTTTTTACAATTAAATAGGGAATATCACAGTGGCTGAGACAAAACAAAACGCTGGTTACCATGGAAATGCTGCAAATAATAATCAGTGTGAAAAATCTGGAAGTGATTCTTTATTTCACAGTGAAAATGTTGTCTGAAGAAGACAAAGTCCTTATAAAAGCACTGTTAAATGCTGGTCAAACCGTAGCACAAATCGTTGCAAATTTCCCTGAAAGAGGCTTTCGGATAAGAACGATTTACGATCTGGCCAAAAAAATCAGGGAGACGGGTTCAGCTGATCGGAAGCGTGGTAGTGGCAGACCACAAACCATCAATACTGAAGTAAGTGAATACAGTCCTGAATAAAACCATTATTAAATTACATTTTTGATGAAATAGGAGAACGCTAACCACATAAGCGACCTGATATGTAGTCCGGAAAATAGACCGGGCACAAGCAAAACTGTAAGGCAGGTATCGACTGTGACAGGTAACTACATTTACATTTTTAGAAATGCTTTTATTTACTAATACCTAGAATTCAAAACTGCCTGTTTCAATACTTCTTGGGGTATTCTCTGTAAAGATCAAAGTTCTTGTGGGTATATTGACTGTGTGTCTTGACATTTATTTCAGGAATCTCTCGAACTTCAGTTAGAAGGATAGTAAAAGGCAGGCTTAATTTAAAAGTCATTAAGCGTGGCTATGTACAAAAACTTAATGATCTGGTGAAGGCAAGAAGATTTTCTCGCTGTAGGCATCTTTTGCGGAGATTCCAGACACGGAATGCCATCAACTATATTTGGTTTTCCGATGAGAAAAATTTTAACATCAATCCCCCGAAACACCCGCAAAATGATCGCCTGCACATCCCGACTGAAGTTAGAAAGAGCGATGTCCCACTGGACCGATTAAATCGGGAACTTCAGCACTATGCTCCCTCTTTGATGGTTTGGGCAGGAGTAAGTGCCAATCACAAACTTCCCCTTATATTTTTGGAGCAGGGTATGCGGCTAACTGCGCATGATTATCAGAATGAAATTCTCCAGGTCGTTTTACCACAAATCAGAGCCATCACTCCAAATTTTACATTTATGCAGGTAAGGTGCTAAAATTTTCGACTAAAATAAAGACGGTACTAGTGGTAAGTAATATGTGTGCTGCGCCAGAAAATGCTGATTTTTTTTTTTTCTAAGGATGGTGCGCCTGCCCACACGGCAGCCACGACGGTAGCGCATTTGACTGCCGAAAATGTTGATTTCATAGAGCCAAGGCAGTGGCCACCTTGCAGCCCAGACCTTAATCCACTTGATTATTTCGTTTGGCCCTACTTTTTACAAAGGCTCCACGACAATGGGCGAAACACTTTTAATGATATCGATGAACTAAGGGAGGCTTTGATCCGATACTGGGAAGAGCTTCCCCAAGATTCAATCAGAGCCGCAATCAACATCTGGAGGAGGAGGGTATTGGCAGTTGCAACTGCACAAGGGGGGCACATTCAAGGAGTAAGTGGTGATGTGCTCTGGTGCAGTAGTGCACAAATCAGATGTCATGTTTTAACAATTTATTTATTTTTTCGCAGGGCCAGTTTCATTAGTTTTAGTAGTTCTAGCGTTTTTGTTGTGAAATTTTAAGGAATTTAAATAAATGAATTATTTTTGTATTGTTGTAGTTGATGATGTTATTCAGTCATTCACGAATTCACTCACTCAGTCACGTACTCACTCACTAACGAAAAAATCAAAAAGAACGGTTACCAAAGTAGGTTCGGCCACGTCCGCCATCTTTGATTTTGCGTTTCGGTTATTTTGTCTTTTGACATGGACTTCTTATTTATTGGACTTTTTATCGGTACCCTTTTTTTAAAATCCGGCAGATTGAAGATTTTAGAGAACCTTTCTTTTTAATTTTTCTTCCCTGATCGAAGCATGCCAAGCAGACATATTTTCAAATAACTGTAACTTTGCGAAAAATGAACCGATTATGCTCGTTACGGTCTTGGATTGTAGCAAAACGTCCATTCTTACCAATCATGCTTTTATTTGTTAATTCTTCACAACTTTTGTTAAAGAAGAACGGTAACCAAAGTAGGGGTATTTTCGCCTACGTCCGCCATCTTTGATTTTGACGTTTTGTTAATTTTGACTTGTCAGGTGGACGTCTTATTCAGTTGGCTTTCTATCGGTACCATTTTTATCAAAATCCGTCAGAAATTAATGATTTTAGAGAAGAAAACCTTTTTTTTTAATTCTTCTTCCCTGGTCGAAGCATGCTAAGCAGACATATTTTCAAATAAGTGTAACTTTGCGAAAAACAAACCGATTATGCTCGTTGTGGTCTTGAATTGTAGCAAAAGGTCCATTCTTATCAATCATGATTTTATTTGTTAATTTTTCACAACTTTTGTTAAAAAAGAACGGTAACCAAAGTAGGGGTATTTTCGGCTACGTCCGCCATCTTTGATTTTGACGTTTTGATCAATTTGACTTGTCAGTTGGACGTCTTATTGAATTGGCTTTTCACTGATACCACTTTCATCGAAATCGGCCCACCATTAAAAATTTTAAAAGGAAAAAACTTTTGTGCGGTTTTTTTTGGCCCACTCGGTATATTGCTACTAGAAGGTAGGCGAACATCAGTCGCGGGGCGTGATCCCTGATCGCGGGGTAGGTATAAGTTGTTTTTTTTAGTTTATTTAACGTCGGCCTATTTCCGCACCGACGCCGGAAAATGCTTTCCTCCACTATACCGGAAATTTTGCCGATCCCCTGTGTGTTCCAACACAGGGTATGGATTTTCAACGACCATCAAACATTGCATGGGGTCGGCATCATCGTTCATATTTTACGTGCTATGCCACACCAGCAAGCATTCTAACTGAATCAAGGAGCTTGTTTTCGAGCGAAAATCCGACCGCCCACAGTAAGAATGGAACCCACGATCCCTGGCGTTGAAGTCGGACGCGCTGACCACCATACCACAGGCTCCTCCTATCACTTGTTAAATATTTCTATTTTTTAGCAGCTAGAATTTAGAATTTCCGAGCAATTATTAGGGAAAAGTGGATAGAATAGAATTGATTGGGGCCCTTTAACTCTCCCTACCCCTAGGTTGGACCCACCCCTGGTGAACATTTTCAACTGTTCTTAAGGTGTGTTCAGTCAGCTTATTTAGCCGCAAGTTTTAATTTTAGCCGTAAGCGCTGCATCGCTTATTGGCTGTTCTGAGGAGGCTGGTTCATAAGAGCCAATGGGCATCGCTGCGCTTGCGACTTAAATTAAAACTTGCGGCTAAATAAGCTGACTGAACGAGTGAACGCACCTTTACCCCATCTTTTTGGCATTCCCGAGGACATTCATAAAGTTTCACTTTTTCATACGAGCACATCTGTCACAAAGTCAATTTCTTTGGTTGCATTTCCTTTTTTTTTGTACAGATTCACGATAAAATTCACCCCCCTCCAGTAGATTCCCCTTCAAGATATTTCGAAGAACTAAAAACTTTTTCTTCCCGATTTTTCCCGGGACCTTCAATCGATCCTCTAAAAGTTTCTAATTGGTACCGTATACAGGGTGTGATATGTAACTTTTTTATTTTAAATGCAACACCCTATATTTTATTCCGTTATTTGATGAAGCCTTTTCTTCTGATTACAAATATATATGACATTTATGATTTATTTTGACAAGTAAGTTGTCGAAAAAATAATAAAATAGGTAGTCAAATAATTTTGATAATCAAATAAATCAAATAATTTCATAAAACTTTTAGACGATCGATTCAAGATCCCTGGGAAAAATTGTTGAGAAAAAGTTTTTAGTTTTTCAAAATATCTCAAAGGGGAATCTCCTAGAGGGGGGGGGGGGGGGTAAATTTTATCGTGAACACCCGTACCTACCTGTTTCAAAATTTCTTGGGGAATTTCGGACACTAAAGTCTGGTTCAAGAATCATTACTTTGGAATTTGGATGGAGAGAGGCCGAGTACAATGGGAACAGCCTCGGGAAGAGCACTATATGGGTATGTTCTCAGAGTCCTAACACAGGTCGTTGGTTTTCCCAATTTCGCAATGTTTATTTGATGTAGGTATATAGGCGGTATAGGCAAATGGGCAGTTGGCGGTTGGCGCACAATGGTTTCTGCTTCTGACAGCCGATAGCCCCAATAAAACTTCCCATTCCCACGACTTGTAGTTCCTATGTTGTAAACTACTTGTAAACCTCTCCAGCATTGCCGCATTCCCCTTTGTAGTTCTAAGGTAAGGTACTAATGGAAGGGAAAATATTACGATCGCGCAGAACATAAATTTAGATAACGACGGATATTTCCGTTTGAAGTCCCCCAAGACGATTAAAACCATTTTCCTCGTCAAATCCAGAGTGATGTCTTTCGGTGTGTAGGTATGTGTGTATGTATTTTTCACTTTTTTGGGCTCCAGGGGCCTTGGAATTTCCACTGAAAAAAAATTGATGATGGAATCATGTTCGTAATGCCCAAATTACGAAGAAAGCATGTGGCACGTTCAAGTTTTTCAAGGCTAAATTCGATCTGTCTGTCAATCTGCCTGTCTATCTGTCGATATGTCTGTCCGTTACAGCGTCTAGTCTTAGACAAAAGGATTTCTGCAAAAGTTTTCAAAAAATTAAAGCCGCCATTTTTGAAAATAAATCATACCTCGACACCAAACGGGGCTAGCGAAAAGCTCATTGGACCAAATTGCTTAGAATTGTCCAAGGACCAAGTGTACTAAGTGGCCATAGTTTTGTCATTGATATAAGTACATAAATAACTATTTTTTGTCTCCGAATTTCTCCTCGGGAAATTATGGTGAAGTCAGAAAAGATTAATTTTTGATTCAGAAAACACAGTAAGTTTTATGACTTTATCTAGGCATCAGGGTATCAATATTTCTCCCTCAAAAATAAAGGTAAAGAGTTATAGAGATTTTGATGGGATTCCATTAAATGTTTGTCCACCTTGTTTCCGTTTGGATTACCCCACATTTTTTTAGGAGCCCAATGGCCCTAAAACACTATAAAAGTTTCTGAAGGATTACTGGGGCATTTTTTGACAAACAAAAAAATTATCAACTGTTTTATAATTTTGAGAGACGTAGAAAATTGAGTACAGAGCCGTTTTTTTTTTAAGTCGTCAACAAAAAAGAAGAAAATATTTTTTTGACATAATTGAGAAAACGCTCTGTACTCAATTTTGTAATACACTCAGTACACCGTATAAAAAACTTGAGTTTTTATGTCAATTTTTGAGGGAGAAATACTTTTAATAGTTTTTACCTACTGAGAATACAGCCGTTGATGCGACTAAAAAAGTTGTTGGCGGGAATCGGTTTTATTTAATTTTTTCGTCAAGCAGAAACTTCTCCAAAGAGAAAATGTACGGGCAATGCTATCAAATTCCGAAATTTCCAAAATTTTTGAAAATTTTTGCCAGACTGGTTAAGCAGTTTACTGCACAAAAATGTCAGTTATAATTCATTCAATAATTATTTAAAGTAAATAGGTCATGAGCCTTGAAAAAGATTTTAATTAAATCGAAACGTCGGCAAATACCTAGAGTTTTTACTTATTAGTGTCCAAAAATCTACCCCAAGAGAAAATCCTTCATTATCAAAAATCGAAATAAGAAATTTTTGTCAAAAATTTACAATTTTTTTTTTGAAATTTTGAAAATTTGTCTGGGGGCATAGGGTCAAAAAAGGCTTGGCCGTGTGCAACTTTGTGAAAATATTCACTTTTCCACTACGTATATTTGCCGTCTTAGCCGCCATATTGAAAACATGGCGCCCAAAAAACAGTTTTTTGTCAATATCTTCATTTCAGTCGATGTGAGGTGGAAGCGTTTGTATGCGGATGGAAGCTTATTCAATTATCTACAATTTGACACCTTACTCGTGTACGTGCTACTTCCGGTTCTTGGGTTATGGCTTCTAGAACTCCCTGAAGCATCAACTTTTGTCATCCAATCAGCATATCAAGTTGATCTTAGCTCCACGTGGCAGTCAAATTGACCATAAATAATGATAAGTTGTCAACCACAGACCAATCATATCCAGAAAATCAATCATGGTAACGGTTGTTATGCAACTACAGGGTGAACTCTAAGAGAAAATTGACTTTGAAAAGGTATAGCTTGAGAACCGTAAGTCGCACATGAGTGATTCAGATGTCAAATTTTAGAGAATTTACTAGACCTTCACTTTTGATATGAATCCTTAAATTTTATGACGAATTTTCCAAAAATTTTCCGAAAATGTTTTTTTGGACGCCATCTGTTTAGTTTATGGCCAGAACAGCAGAGATACGAAGTGGAAAAGTAGATATTCTGAATCATGACCCCAAATTTCATCATAATAAGGAGTTTCGAATGTATCTGACATCCTTCAAATGTTATATTACCTTTATTTCTTTCTAAAGTCAGTTTACTTCCACAGTTCACCCTGCAATTACACAAATAACATCACCATGATCGATTTCCTAAATTTTGATCATCTATGGTTAATGGCCAAAAGCTATTTATGGTTAATTTGCTTACTACATGACGGTGGCATCAATTTAACATGCTGATTGAATGCCGAAAGTTGATGCTTCCGGAAGTTCTGAAAGCTCTAACTCAAGAACTGTAAATCGCACATAAATGACTGATATGTCTAATTGTAGAGATTTGAATGGGCTTTCCTCCGCATATACACGTTTCAATCTTGAGTTAGTTGAATTTAAGATATTGACAAAAAACTGTTTTTTGGGCGCCATCTTTCCAATATGGCGGCCAAAACAGCAAAGATACGAAGTGGAAAAGTAGAAATTTAGAAAGGGCACCTCAAGATCTATGATACTGCCAAGTTTCAAAAATATCGGGCAACCTTCAAAAAATGGCGGAATTTAGCATATCTTATAAAGACAATTTTGACAGTTTCACGGAATGACGCCTATAAATTTAGGTATGAAATAAGAAGAGAATTTTTTTGTCCACAAAATGACGTGTCAGATGTTGAAATCCGTTGAAAAACAAACGAGCTACAGCCAGTTTTTTATTGCCAGATGAAGTCCATTTTGGCGCCTCCACCATATTTGTCTGCAGTAAATGCCAATATTCCACCATAATTTTTCATAGTCCTTGATCTCACAGGAATCGATTTAGACATAACTCTATATATCTTCACGAAGCTGCACACGGCACGACCTATGCCCCCATACTAATAGCATTACCCGAACATTTTCGTTTTGGAGGAGTTTCTAATTTACGAAAAAAATAAAATAAAACCGGTTCCCGTCAACAACTTTTTTAGTCGAATTCAGAAACCCTACTTGCTTGGGATTTTTTCAAGAAAACTAGGAAAAACTTTGTTAACGCGACTGCGATGTAAATAATTGGATGAGCACTTGACTGCCTCTACCTTATACTTACTGAATGTATAATTAATAAATTAATGATGAATGGTAGTAGACCATAAAGTATAGCACGAAAATATTTTTATTTCCCTAAGCATGGGCATTGTCTTTCATTTTTACTCTACTCTAACACGGAGAATAAATCAAAATAATAATAATAATAATAACTTATGCATTAATTAGTGCTGGTGAGTTATTGTGAATATTGTAAACAATATGATCTGTAATTCGTATTGTTGTGGAGCCGTCCCCGACCCGATTAATGAGGGGGACCTTGTTATTGACGTAATCAGCAAGCCTAGCCCATTTATACTTGACCTAACACAATACGCAAAGTTTAATAATTTTTATTTGTGTGTATGCATGTAGTACCCGGTTTCAATGATATAAACTTTTTTGGGTAACGTTTTGGTATATAGAGGTAGGTAGGTACTTTCAATTGTTCTATATTTCACTTTGTCAAGGCGCGGACACATTTAGTAGAGGTCACTGTTTTTTCGTATACTTATTTGTCCAACACCTCCTTTTATTTTATTCTTTTAATCGCAACAATTAAAAGTTCAAGCAACTAATGTAATGTCCTGTACGACATTTTGAAAAACAAGTTGTTTTTCAAACGCTATGCCCACAAACAATAACAAGCCAAAAATGGGCCGATGATCCAACACTGGTTTGGTCGCGAGGAGTCGATGCGTCAATGACTTTTCTGTTTTGGACTTTTCGCTCTTCTTTCTTCTGAAAAGGATTATGAAAATGACGCCATCTCACAATAGTTATCATTATTTTGAAACCTATTTGCTTCTTCCATTGTACTTTGGACGTTCGATCGCCAGAGTGTATCGTCCAGAGGAATTAAAGAATTTTTGTACGATATTATGTACGATAAGAACAACATTGTTGTGGGACTAAGTGACCCAGAACAAACAGAAGGACTTCATGAGCAGACGACCACAAAGTGATTCAGAAATTTCATCAGAGAGACCATGCACGTTTTGTGATGATGGTGATGATGATGAATTTTCGTTGCACAGATAGGTAATTGTTATTCGGCATGCAAGGTGAACGATGATAATTTTTTAGACTTATATATATTGTGCAATTACGGATTTCACGCGGTTTTTTCCATATCCCACTATGGTTTAATTAAAAATGATGAGAACGATTACAAAATGGGAGATGATTTTAAAATGCTTAAAAACTAAAATTTGAACCCAACACGGATATGTAGGTAGGTAGTCAAACCGAGAGTCAAACCTCAGAATGAGAAATTATCAAATAATATACCTTGACACGAAGTACTTGCATTTTTATGAATTTTTGCCCGTATCACAGCTTGTTTGGCAAGGTCGGCGAATGCATGGGTGCAAGGGGTCGGGTGCACCCAAAGAAAATTTGTATAGGGTGCTGTGTACCCCACAACTTGCACCCTATCGGATATTCAAATTCAAACTATTACTGCGTCGAAGAGGCATGTGACATCCTTCATTGTAATTGCCAGCTCATCAAGACTATTTTTTTGAAGATTGACAATGAGATCTCAGATTTTTCTCGTATAACACGATAGAAGATACTACCTATCTTCCTTTCATTCTCCCTCGCCGTATGAATGGGTTTCGACCTGTACGGTGATGTTGATGTATCAAATAATAATAAACAAATAATCATTCTTACTTATTGTTGATGATATCATAAATCGACCTGCGCAAAAATTCCAAGTGACCGATCAGGCTCTCCAAAAAAAAAAAACAAGTCAAAGAAGGACACAATGTAAGTCATTTTATTATTATTATTAGTTTGTTTGACCTTCTTGATTCATCAAATCTGATGACGGGCGATAGATATGATTTTTTGGCAGTTAGAGGATGAAAATTAAAAACATATAAATTCAACAACACTCTGTTCCGCACCTAATTTGGGGCTTTATCGTTGATATTGAACTGGTTTTGTGTATATGATATAGATTTTACAGTATAGACTTTGGATTTAAAAGGGTTCAAAAAAGCATCGCTATGATTGATAGAAAATATATTGTTGCCTCTTTTGGGTCTTCTTTTATTCAAAATTCCCTTGACTTTCTATCTTCAATTTCACTCGAAGAAGCCTCAAATTAGGAACGAAACGTAATGTTGTTGAATTTGTTTCCTATTTCTGTTCTTCAACACTTGAAACCATAAGCTGGCATTATCATTATTATTATTACTGAAAAATTCACCTGTGAGGCTATTTTCTTCTCTCGTATTATCTTGCACCCCACTGGAAAAGCAAAACCCGCCGTCCCCCTGTACCCGAGTACCCGCCACATTGACATAAAATTTCCATGCTCCATGCACTGGCGGCTCCAGCATTTTCGAACAGGGGGTACGGTTCACCGACCAGGGGCCTTATTCTTGAAACGGGGAACAAAGTTCTCATGCGATGTTGCTATGCAAGGAGAGCTATGATTGGCCCCTGCCTAGCAACTACACATGTGGACTCTGTTCCCCGTTTCAAGAATAGTGCCCCAGGCGCCCTCAAGGTGAGGGCTACGATCAAAATAAACCCCATGTCGCTTATTTCCAGTGGCGTACCCAGATTTATAGACAGGGGGGGGGGGGGGCGAGGAGGTTTTGTGTATATTTTAAAGATCAAGTCTGTACTGGGCAACCGCAGCCACTAAAAACTAGCTCCGCAGCTAAAAATTTTTGGACAAAAATTGAAATTAGAAAATATTTCTTTTATTTGCCATAACTTCCAAATTGGCTGCTCAATTTTTTTGAAACTTGGCTCAGGAATATGGATTTACCCACTCATTGTGTGGTTGGATGCATCATTCTGGAATTTATCTTCTGAAGCTACCATTTCTTCTTTTTCCCGCGGAGTAGGTAATGAGTCACTTCCCGCCCTCCTACATAGCATGTAATGAATCAATTACCATAGTGGTTGTAAGTAATTAGTATATTACATACCGAGGTAGAAAGGGTCTCATTACAGCCAAAAGATTCTATATATTACCGAGGCGTGCCAAAGTGAGATAGAATCCCGTAGGCTGTAATGACGCTGGTATGTATAGGACTCTATTCACAATGATCTAGTTAGTTCAAATGCAAATAATTGACGTTATTTGAAGTTTTTCGCGTCAAACGTTTTTATAAGGTAGGCATAGGCAATCTTTTCAAACTATACGTATCCATCAACACTCCGCGCACCGCGACAGCTGTCCAGATCAGATCACTTCTCTTCATACGTCACTTTCGGCCCGTGGTCCGAAATTCATTTATTTGCTAACTCATTATGAATAATAGTACATTACAGACCGAGACGGAAAAAGGTTCATTACAGACAAGAGCCAAGGTAGCTGCAGATACAAAATACTGGTTCTGGAGATTATTACATACAACGCCCTTGATTATTAGACCTACAAGGATAATATTCACTTATCTAAATCCCACTGTCGATGACAACGGAATAAAATTGATATAAACAACAAAATCTGACAGCTGTCACTGTGGACTTCTTTTTTGAAATAATCATCAAAATATCACTCGTGCTTGAGATTTTCCCAGATAATTTTGGCCAAACATTTCCTTCGGGCTGGTTGTCCTTAGATAAATGCCCTCCTCCTACGGAGTCTAGTGAAAATCTAAGCACTTGTGATATTGCTGTTGATTATTACTTTGAAACTCGGCACACATATTCTTTGAATTATTCTCAACATACCTGGATGTGGAGCAGACTCAACAGATGGCGTTTACAGGGTGGAAAATAAAATTGAAAAATTGAAATATTCATATATCTAAATATCTAAGGAACCAACAATGCCAAAGTCTTGTAAATCACAACAAATATTCATAATTTGATGCTTATGGAGGTCCACTGAACAGTTCTTATATATCTTGCCTTTCGTGAAATATTTTGAAAAACGTAAAAATGCTCGAAAAAATTGATATTTCACCAACAAAACAGCAAATTTTCAAGCTTTCAAGCTACAACGTGGTATTTTCACAATGTGGGATGTTAAAAATAAACTACAATCAGGAGCCAATTCCCAGGACTAATATTTTCAGAAATACGCCAGTCAACTTTTTTTGTTTTCACGGCGGCTATTTTGAATCTTCCTACCATCGATTATAATTATGTTCAAAATGTCATTATAATTCAAAATGGCCGCCGTGAAGACAAGAAGAAGTTGCTGTGGTATTTCTGAAAGTAGGAGGCTTGGAAATTGGCTCCTGATTGTTTTTCATTTGCTACATCCCACATTGTAGAAATACCAAGCTGTATCGCAAAATATTGAAAATTTGCTGTTTTACGAGTATGGACGAAAAGCCATTTATTCGGGCATTTTTTACGTTCTTCAAAATATCTCACAAAAGATACAACATATTTCAGAATTGTTTGGTGGACCTTCATAAGCAATAAATCATTGATACAGGGTGGCCCAACAAAAACAACGGAGAGGTTCACCTAGTTTTTTTGGAAAAAGCTCGGATACGTCGATTTTTATATCGAGGGAAACATCTGAAACATACATTGGCAAATTTATATCTCAAGCCCACTCAAATCCACCCACCCCAACATCGAAATTTCAAATGACACCACCCACCTTGCGATACATAAAATTAAAGAGAATAGAATTCTCTTTCTGAAAAAATATTTCCATAATTTTTACCTCTTCCTAAAATTCTCTGAGTTTCCAGTTTAATATTATTGACCTCTTGATTCTCTTCGGTACAGTCAATGTCGTCGTGCACAGCATCGAGGGAGAGAATTTTCTGTGTAAAAAGTGCCACACAAATTCACCACTTCACTCCCCCACCCCAGCTTCAAAATCTAAAATGACACTACCTACTTTGTAATACATCAAATTGAAGGAAATTGAATTCTCTTCTTGAATGGCATATTTGCAAAAAAAAATTAAAATTCCCTTTCTTCCTTAAAGATCTGCGAATGTTCAACTTACTGGGGGAGGGGTGGAAAATTTGAAAAAAAATTGTTCCCAGAAAGAGAATTCAATTCCCTTCCATTCGATGTATCACAAAGTAGGTGGTATCTTTTTAAATTTTAAAGTTGGGGTGGGGCAGAGCAAAGGAGTGAATTTGGATCGCACTTTTTTCCACCAAAAATTTTCTCCCTCGATGCTATTCAGGAAGACGCTGAATGAATTGAAAAAAATTAAGGGGTCGGGAATATAAAATGGAACAGTTAGAGAACTCTAGGAAGAAGGGGGGTGGGGCTATAAAGAAAATATTTTTTTCAGAAAGAGATTTTGATTCTCTTTGATTTGATGCATCGTGAAGTAGACAATAGGTATCATTTGAAATTTGCAAGTTGAGGTGGGTGGGGGTGAGGGGGCTAAAGATAGAAATTTGACAAAGTATGTTTCAGATGTCCCCTTTGATAAAAAAATCGACCTATCTGAGCTTTTTAAAAAAATATTAAATGAGTCTGCCCACATCCAGGTAGGTATGTTGAAAATAATTCACAGAATATGTGTGCCAAGTTTCAAAACTTTATCACCAAGTGCAGAGTTTTTTCCGTTAGTACCCGCACTATAGTTGCTCTTGTGTTCCTCATTAGTCTACATAAACGCACATTTTTCAAAAACCGAGTCAAAAACCAAACAGTAGCTACAGCCCATAAATAGTTGCTTATTTTCTTTAGACATATAAATTCTGTCGAAACTAAATTGGTTCAGTCCTCTAAGCTGTTTCGCTAACCTGTTAGAATTTTATCGCTGTTGATTTGTGAATTTCCAGAAATATTGAATAAACTCAGTTTTCGAACGCAAACATTTCGAAACGTGCAAAAGCAACCATTCCTGACTCGAAGAAAAATCCAAACCTAATCAATCACGTTTGTAGAATTCCAAACTAGTTTATAAATTGGCCAACGAACACACATCTTGCGATGAAATTATATCAACTTTGTTTACAACATCGTAGATTTTTAATATTTTTTCCTCGATGTTTCTCCTATGTCGAAACGGCTCTGACGATGAAGAGAAACATTCTCTCAGGCAGTTATCAAGATAATAGCATAGATACTTCGTAATAGAAAGGCGTAAGACACACAAGCTTCTGAAATTCATTATTATCGAGAACTTTCTCCAGAACAGGTTCATTCACCGTTTAGAAATGGTTGACCTACGACAAGGAACAAAGGTGTGCGTAGGTAATATGTCATGTCCACGATTCCAAAAGCCTTTCGATTTTGAAAGACATGGATTTGAAAAAATCGACGGATTTATGTTAGAACACAGATAACTCCAGTCTCCACTAGGTAACTGAGTAAGAACGTACTAATCATCGTTTTCTGATGCATCTTCATTATTTACATTCAAAAGATTGCGAGATAACTTGAAATGTCATTTTGAATGTAAACTCCAGACTCCAGCCAATTGAACACTACAATAATCATTAGGTATTGTTATTACAATAAATCAGTGATTTTATTCCTTCGAGATCGAGCGGTTTAAGCGCGGTTATGTAAATACTGGCACAAAATGAAAGGATGCCAAAAGAAATTGTCAATTTCTCCTGCAGTGGTGCAAATCTAGTTGCGCTTGAAATTCAGAAAGCATTAAAACGGAATGCCAAAAATAGTTTTCTTCAATTATTTTGAAATTTCCTTTCGCAATAGAAAAGATAAACCCCCGCACAAGCGCCTGATATGAACCGTCACCAAATATTTGCAAAGTTTTTAGAATTTTTAGCGCAGTCATCTAAAGTAATTACACTGTGTGTTGGGAATTCAAAATTTTCGATTTTTTTGCATAATTATGTTGTCAGTGTACCTCTATCGCTACCTATAAATTTGATAAGCTACGTTAAAAATAAAAATCTCCTTAGTAGGTATCACGCAATTTCTTATTTTTTCAGTCTGATGTGGTTGGGTATTGCAATAGCCGGACTAAGTAGTAGTTCATTAAGATTATTATTGAATGAACATTTCGAAAAAACAATATTAATTGCCATAACAGAGAAAAAAAGAGCATTTTACGATAAAAATGATGTATCAATGGCGATAATTTTTCAACGGGTCACATATTCCGGGTCCTTCTAGTGCGCTAATCGCGCGGTGCACCATGTTTTAAAATTCAAATGACTTAATCAACGCGATGAGGAAGTCCTTTATGCATTGTGAAATACGAAAATAATGTATGCGAATTAAAAATTCAATGGTAAAGTGTTCAACTTCCAGAGCCGGTGTAATTGAAATGGGAAATTTTACGGCTTTAATTTGAGTGAGGTATGAAAAAAGTTACAAATCAATTACTTTTATATCATTATAATGATAGGAACAGAGGTGGTGACCATTTATTATTTTGTTGTCAATGTCACCCACAAAAAAAAGCAAAATGTTGCAATAAAAAACGCATTTTATTGAGTAAAACTGGGTAAGCATCTTTGTAATTCGTGATGATACAAGCGTTATTGCGATTTACAACTTGGAATGTTTTGTCTGGACTGTATCCTGAATCCTGATGCAACATTCACAGTTTTGAATCATTAAATGAAATTATTGTAAGTACTTTTTTTTTAATCGTAGGTACGGTTTGGTTGTTACGCTGGCATTATACGTATTATTGGAGAGTTTGCGTGCACATGTACTTACGACGTAACGTAACGTTCAACGTGAAAAGAGACGAATTTGTTACTTGCAATTCCTTAGTTACAGGGGAATTTTCACGTTCTACGTTGCGTTACGTCGTGCGTTCCCTGAAATCGCAAACTCCCTAATAAAAGGGGTGATTGCATGAAAATCGTTCACCTGATCACCAACAGGCAGCGCAAGGATCGAGTTATGTTTTGACGTTTGTTAGGGAATTGCACTGGGGCAGGTGACTGGGGCCAGTGGCGTAACAATAAGGGGTGCAGAGGGTGCATGGCGCCTCGGCGCCGAGCAGAAACAGGCGCCAAGTAGGCGCTGGTGATTTTTGTGAGAATTAAAAAAATCACAGGCGCCGCGCCGATAGCTTCTTATTGATAGTTTCGCTGGGGCACATAACAAGTGTAAGGCATTGTTAGAATGAAAAGAAATCACAGTCTCGATCTCGTAAACGCCGAACAAAACAGTATGCGAACAAAACACAATGACAGTATTTAGTGAGGTTAGTCCGATTGACGTTGCTCCGACATAGATGAAACTTGACAGATGACAATACTACTGACATTTTGCCATAAACTTCCCTACATGCAATCACCCTATTGTTGAGGTATAAGAAATACAGGGTCCCCGATTTGCTTAGTTTTTGTGGAGGGGGCATTTGAGGGGTAGCATTTGAGACAAATTTTAGCAGTGATGGTCTTCCTTTAAACGGGTTCTGTGCACCACTCTCTCCGCAACCTGTCATCGATTAGCTCTATTGAGAAGTCACCTATGTAAACTACCCATCACGAGATCTAAAACTGCCAACAGTGCTCGTGTTTGATTGAATGATTGATTGATTGACCCCTGTACCTAACCACCTACTACAAAACCGAATTTCAATCAATGTTACATAAGCAACAATCTGAATAATATTGTGCAAAGGAGCCGGCTATTCTTTCAATTCATTTATTTCGCACAATAACTAACAAAAACGTAGGTGACTTTGACAATAATTGCCCTTGGTACCTAGTTCAAATGAACAATTTCAGTGCAGTATAGGCATTTATGTAATAATCAGCCAAATATAACTCGTGCTTCGTGTTTGATTCAAGTTGAATGTTTTAAATTCTTCAAACAGCTATCAGTCACTCGGAAAGTAGACCCAATATTAGGTTTGTTTTGGCAGCGAGTTGCGGACGGTTTGCTAACTGTGATTCAGCGCGCATGCTCGACTCCAACCAGTTTTCAAGTGGTTGGAAAGTTTTTGCTGCAAGAACGCGTAGCGAGCGGTTCCAGTTGAAACTAGGGACACAACAACTTGTCAAGTTTTCCCCGCCAAGCCGAGGTCTTATTTAAGGGGTTTCTGATGCGACTAAAAAAGTTGTCGACGGAAATCGGTTTTATTTTATTTTTTTCGTCAAGTACAAACTCATCCAAAAAAAAAATGTACAGACATTGCTATCAAATTTTGAAAATTTCCAAAATATTTTGAAAATATTTGAATTTGATTTTTGAAAATTCAAGAACTAGATAGAATCGACAATGTATCTTTCCTCAAGAAAGTCGCATGCAATTTGAACTTTCTATTTTCAAAAAAAAGGTACCAAAAATGACTTCTACTAATTCACTTTTTCATGTCTACGAGAAATCATTTTTGGTGCCTTTTTTTGAAAATAAAAAGTTCATATTTGGCATGCGACTTTCTTGAGGAAAGATACATTGTCGATGCTATCTAGTTTTTGAATTTTCAAAAATCAAAATTAAAATTTTTCAAAATATGATAGCAATATCCGTACATTTTCTTTTTGGAGGAGTTTCTTCTTGACGAAAAAAAAAATAAAACCGATTCCCGTCAACAACTTTGTTAGTCGCATCAGAAACCCCTTAATAAATTTACCGAATTAATGTAAATATGTAACTTTCAGCAGGTAAAACTATTTTAAATTAACCTCGAAAATGCGTCTTTATTTACCTTTACTGTCACACTGTCACATTACGCGCCACGCCATCAATCAAAGATCGCCCGATTGCGAAGAAAGGCGTACGCATGCGTCTGATCACCAGTTTCTTTTTAATTCTCAAACTGCTCTGACCGTCCACAAACTGTTTTCGAACCGTTGGAGGCACCTGCCCAAACAGCTTACCAACAGTTGGCAACTCGAAGTTTACACTGCCCGAACGGCTTAACGGAAGCGCGCAGAATCCAAACGGTTGGAAACGGTTGTGTATCGCTGCCAAAACAAACCTATTATCTTGTACAAAATCCCGAGGCGGAACATTGGGTCTACTGTTCCCTCTTGAATGACGGGTTTTCCGGTTTCGGGTTTTTTTTTCGGGTCAAGAGGATTTAACAAACAAACACTAACTGCGGGTTCCACCAAAAGTTTTATGAGTGAGTTAACTTTAACCTGAGTTAGTTGCTATGACACAGCCAATAGCAAGGCCAGTTGCTTAGCAACTAACTCAGATTAAAGTTAACTCGCTCATAAAACTTTTGGTGGAACCCGCAGTAAAGACTACATACTATTAATTATTATACTCTGCCCTTTCACAAGTTTTGTTTGGCAATAGTTGTTTTTGAAAGGAAGACGACGATTTTTGTGGAATAAAGTTTCTTTCAGCCTCAAGAATTAGATTTGATATTCTATCCAAAACGAATCGAACACAACGAAAACAACAAAACGAATATTACGAATTCGGCAGAGCTAGCGAACGGCTCCTCCGCCAATTATAGGGGTTTATGGCTTATACACGAATCAAAGTCTCCGGGTTTGTGACTTATCTCCCAGTCGGAGTCTCCAGCGAATATCGGAGCAAACTTGCATATCTTCCAAATGGTTCAACGTTCGTTTTCACGCTAATGGAATCTTATCCATTGTGCGTGCGTGCGTGCGTGCGTGCGCGCATGTGACTGTCTGTTTGTGATCTTCCACGATAACTGCCGAACTGTTGACCCGATCGACTTGAAATTTGGTATGTGGAGATAGTTTCCTTCTGGAATGAGCCCATTAGTTTTTGGCTGTCATCTGTCAAACAGAACTGTCACTATCAACAAATGTCAGAAGCTATATCTCACGGAACTTGACTTGCTATATGTCATTTGAAAGCTCTTAAAAAACTGTATCCAGAACAGTCAAAAGTATTGCCCTATCTGTCATCTGTCAAATAACAAAAAATTTCAAAGTTCAAAACTTCACCATTTAATTATTCAAAATCTATCCGATGAATTGGAACCAAATTTGGCAGGAAGCAACACAATAAAGAAGTCAAATCAAGGTTGCAGTTGCAGTTTATCATTATTTTGCAGTCGAGCGTTACGTTAATTTTCAAAATTTCTCTTGGCCGTTGCCACCTGAGAGAGCCTTTCGCCCGTTTTTTGACGAACACTGCATGAACGACTCGTTTTTGTAGCAGGACTCCACTCAAAAATCTATTCGAGGATCGACTTTTTTTTTAAATTCCAACTGATATCGAAAGAAGATTAGATTGGGCGTCGTGTAGGCCTATTTGCAAAATCGACACGATTCCGGTTTTCCGACGGTAGTTTTTTCAAAATGAAATTTGCACATTCCGTGAATTTGAAAAAATGCAGTGCAAAGTTCGACATGCGGTGAGCCGACGCCGCTGAGCCTCACGAAATATTCATTTTAGGTGCAGACATGCTAGGAATGGAAGTTGGAAGAAAAATTGAATTAATTTTTGGAGGGAAAACTTTTGAAATCGGACCCACGGTTTTCGAGTGTTCCTCTCTGGAAAAACTGCAAATTTTCCAACTGATTATCCCGTGAACAGATTTCCACCATTTTTTTCAAAACAAGAGGTACTTGACTGATTCTTGAACATATTCGATCTATTTTCCCAATTTCCCGGGAATTTTCCGGTTGAAAATGTAAAACCGGCCTGGGTTTTCTAGGCCAAACTTGAATGATGGCGTTTAAAGTGAAGCCTTAATTGACGATTTTCACAATAAGATGATTTGGAATAAGATTTGAGGTTTTTCCGGAAATTTGAAATGTTCCTGAGAAATTTTCAATTTCCTGCAAATTACTTTCAATCTTTTTCTCTAATTCCAACTTCCCACCCGAAGGGACGGATGTTTTGAAAAAAAAATTCATAGGTTCCTGGATACTAGTCGGTAAAGTTTTGGGGTGACACAACCGATTTTATCGTGGGAGCTACATACCGGGTGGGCCAAAAAAATCGTAAGTACTGTTTATTTTTCCTAGCCAATTTTTCTGTCATTTTGATATTTTTCAACCAAGAAGTACTGCGGTGACATCGGAACGCGCGATTTATATACACTAACTATCAAGAACCGTGATCTCATGGAAGGCAGTGCCGGATTTAGGAATGTGGAGGCCCTGGGGTGACAGTATTTTGTGGAGGCCTCAAGTTAGATCCTAGGATTTTTTTAAGAATAGTACTCGGAATGATAATAATATAATAAATGATAATAAATGTTCTCGGCTTATCAGCGCCATAGGAGTTCTTGCGCCTTTTTATTGATAACAGTGAATTATAACATAGGAATTACAATATACGCAAATTTTTCAACACACACAAAACATCCATGACTTACCGGGATTCGAACCCGCGCCATCCACACCACAGACGGCAGACGACCGACTGTGCTACGGGGCCGTCTCGATAATAATAAATAAGGTGTTTTCCTCTCGATCACTTTATTGTTTTTATTTTGAGGAAAGGGAAGAGGGCAAAATGGTCTAATCGAAATAACTGAGGAAGTCTATCAATTCATTTTAAATTGGTCAAGTTAATATAATAAGTATCTATTGAATATTTCGCGCAGCCCAAAAAAATAATACAGAGTTGATAATTTTCAGCCAAGATGGATTCAATTCAACAAATGAGTTTTTTGGGAGTAAAGAATTTTTGTTGCGGAATTTGTGGGGGTTTTAAATTCTTGGTAAAATGTGGGGGCCCCCGAGCGGTCGCTCTTGTCGCCCGTACTTAAATCCGGTACTGTGAAAAGATCGTCTCCAGTAAAGTGGAAAAGCAAGATGCCGGCCCAAAATAATATGAACACCGATTGCCGTGAGAACAGTTGCCGGCAAATTTATGACGCTACCTACTACATTTCGCTCGGAACGGGTGCAACTAAGAGCTGAAAACTTTTTTACCTTGGCTCTTATGAACCAGCCTCCTCAGAACAGCCAATAAGCGATGCAGCGCTTACGACTAAAATTAAAACTTGCGGCTATGATTAAGCTGACTGAACGCAACTTTAGACGACAGTTCAACCTATTTTTTCTTAGTAATGTAACCAGTAATATCAATTGGAAAAATAGGAAAAATCGCTGTTGAACGGGACAATGAAAAAAACTCTGTTTTTGTCTGGCATTCTCTAAAAAATGAGTATATCACAATTTCGACTTCAATAATGAAATGGGCTGGTGGGGAGCGACATCAAACGCGACTATCTTTCATGTTCTTGAAGGCGAAAAAATTAATTTAAAACAAAGTCGCACTAGACAAAGATTTAATTTTTCAACAGCAAAGAATGATAGCAACATGGCGACTGGTGCTGTTAAAGTTCAAAGTTTATGATACAGTTGTACATTTTCTTTTTATCAGGTACAATGATAATAAACAGTGGTTTCTTAGGAGCTCCATCACTTTCAAATTTCAAGGGTCCCCTGCTCCCACCCCCCAGGAAAAAATTTGCGAGGGTAATCGAAACAGCACAGTTTTTTTGTGCTCTTCTACCAATTTTCGTGATTTTGTCCTCAAGTGGAGGGTCCATGTCAGCTTGTGACTAACCTCCGGGACCATTACCACAGTGGCACCATTTGTATGCGAAGTTTTCAGATTTTACGACTTTTTTTCACCAAGACGGTTCTTGTAAGAACGCTCCAAATGCAACAGATTTTTGGTGATGATAATATTTGTTTCTTGGACTGCAGATAGTAAACTCAAAAAATCTTCGGTCGCGTAAGTATATCTAACACAACATTGTATAAACACAACTTACTAACTTGTATGTGTAGTTGTATTACCGAACCTATGATAGTAGACACTGAGACCATTTTTAATTAGACCGAACCAGATACAAACCTACAACAGGCCGTAAAAATAATTGCACACCTCTGGTGACGCAATTTAGGTAAGTACACCTGACGTTGAAAATCTTTTAAATATTTGCAATAAAGCCTGCGGATTAGGTTTTGCACAAGAGCCCATAAATTGTTGCGCGATTTTGTGTCCCAGCAGCATACACGACCAGAGTACAAAAGGTAGTTCAGTTTACTCTTAAAGGTAGGCACAAATAGGATAGAAATAGGTACGAGCTCAGTAGACGATTTCGAAACTTTTGATAAAATTTTGGAGGCGAGAGTCCATTTTTGCGCAAATAAAAATTAATCTGGCAAACAATAGCGCGAAAATCAGTCATTATCTTTCTTTTCGCTTTTCCAGAGAGTTTTTGATGATAAAACGCGTGCTATTGCAAAATTTTTGGGCGAGCTGAGATAAAGCGTTTGGCAATCGCATTTAACCTTTGAATTAATCACAATGTTAAGATCGCCCGTATAACGTAAATAAATCCCACCAACAGATGTCAAAGGTCCTGGATAAACAGCACCAGAAGGAGGTCCAGTTTCATAACAAACCGATGGGCATAGTCAAAACAGGAAATTTTTGTTTTTTCTTCTTTCCTGAATTTCGTATTTTTATTAGTTTTAATTGTTGTTCACGTTCATTCTTTTGTCAAGCTCGATGATAATTGTTCTAGGATTTCCTAAATGTGTTAAAATCATTATCATTCTATTAATTTTTTTTTTCCAAAATAATTATTATTCAGCAAAATTCCGCTCGACATACACACACGTGGTGACAACCTGAATTTCTTTGAAGTGGCGCTATACACAAGATGACGTCACATTTTGACAAAGAAAACGAAATTGTGATGTTTCATGGTGCAAGTTTCGACGATCACAATAAGCGATAAGTCGTGTGCGAAAGCGCGAGAAGCGGAGCTGCCATCCGTCACGTTTGCAAAGTTCTAGGCCTAGGCCGCTTTTGCCAAGGACAATTTACAAAATATCATGCGTATTTGCATAATACACACCGCGCACTTTTTATTATCAATCATTTAGCACTGCAAACATAAATAAATGATACAAAATTCATTATCGTATGCTAGGTATGATTACTGGAAAATCGTAAAATTATGCTCAAATACTATTCGCCGATCAGGTTGTGCAATTCTTTGACGTCAACTGGCACGATGGTATTACATCGAGGAGAAATATCGATCTGTACAGGTCCTTAATTGGCTTTGCCAGGATGAGAATAGGTTTTTTGCTACGCAGTAGATACCTACCTACATACGTGCCACGTGTTCCTTGTTATCACACATAATTTACTTGTTAGAGCCCAATTAAGTGCCGGATTTGGGTATTTGAATATATTTTAGACCGAGTTTTAGACCAAAATGATTCATAATATTGGACAGGCAGGATTAGAACCGGGAGGAAAATTATCGAAAAATTTCCCAACCCTTGAGACAAGCATGGTTGTCCTGAAAATCGCCGAAAATCACACTTGTCATAAAATAATCAATTATTGTTGAAGGGCTGTGGAGAAAAAAGGCTAGAGTCGTTCTTGAGTGGATGTTTTTTTTTTTGTTCATATGAGGTTTAGGTACTTATGTCGGAACTACCTGCATGGCAGGGACGACTGAATGGGCGCTTTCCATTTAAAACATTTGTGTCGGTTTGTGTCAGGTTGTGTTAGCTTGTGTCGATGAAACAAAGGAACACAGATCAAATGGAACGCGTTTGTGTCGGTTTGTGTCGACACAAGTCGACTTGTGTCGCTAAATGGAAAACGCCCAATACTTTGCGGGTCCGACTGCCACGCCGAGGGATGTGCGCTCGATCCTTACCGGGGGCAGTCGGATTTTCGTCCCGAAAACAAGTTCCTTGATTCAGTTGGCATGCTTGCTAGATGCAAGGAATTGCACGTGAAATGTGAACGATGGTGCCAACCCTATGTGATGTTGGTGGTCGTTAAAGTACCCTGTATTTGGAGCACACAAGGGCTCGGCAAAATTTTCGATATAGTAGATTCATTGCAAGAATATTCTCTAAAACGGACACTATAGATTCAAATATTAAAAATTCAATCCGAAAAGCCGAAAGTAAATTTATGTATAAAATTAGTGTAATAATCGCAGACATTGTTAACTTTGGAATGAAAAGGATCTCTTATGGCTGCAAATGGCTCTTGGACATTTTCCAACAATTTTCTTTTCAATTTCCCGGGGATTTGTCTATTGAAAATGTAAAACAGGCCTGGGTTATCCAAATCGGATTTGGTGGTGCGATTCTCTAAAAAATTACATTCCATAAAGGCTCTGTTATGTTGTTATTACCTATAGGCAACAGCTAATGGCCGACAGGATTTTTTACATAACAGAGCATAACATACATAACATAACATTTATGGAATGTTATTTTTTTACAGAATAGCACTATAAATGATGAAGCTCAAAATAAAGCCGTAATTGACGATCTTTACAATAAGATGATTTGGAAAAAGACTCGAGGTTTTCCCGGAAAATTCAAATTTTCAAGATTTTCAATTTCCTGCAAATTATTTCCAATCTTTCTGTGGTGCCAGCTTCAGATCGTTTACCTTCATCTATGTACCAATGCGTCTGACTGTCTCACTCGCTTTTCTTTCTACATTTCTACACATTTTTTGGTTCCTTGTGAAAAACTGCAAATTTCCAACTTTTTAGCTTGTGAACAGATTTATACCAACTTTTTTTAAACAAAAAAGGTAAGTGATTCTTGAACATTTTCACGCAATTTCTCTTGAAATTCTCAAAGTTTTCTGAGAGTTTTCCACTTTAAAATGACTAACCGGCCTGGCTTATCGAGACCGGACTCAAATGATGAAGCCCCTATCAGAGAAAATAACTCAATTCTTCAGTCTTTTTCTCAAATTCTAACTTGCTACCCAAAGGGACGTCTCATAATAAAATTTCCACCCCTTCCTTGCTACTCGTCGGGGAAGTTTTGGGGTGACACAACCGATTTTTTGAAGATATATGCGTCAAATGGAAAAAAGTACAAATTCTCAGCATAATACCGCGTGCGATTGAGTTGCTATTCAAAGGTCGCATTTGTGAGAAAATTGTTGAATATTTGCACAAGACACGAGAATACAGTGATAGTAACAGGAATTTATTTCATATTCAGAGGGGGTGGCGGTGTGTTCATCCCTTCTAAACCAGATGGGCTAGCATTCCAATTCTTCCGCTAATTTGCTGAGAATTTGTGCTTTTTTTGTTTGACGAGGGTACCTGCTAATGAAACAAGTGAGTATGCCTTCACGTGCGTGAGTCTCAGTAGCGCATTTTCTCAAAGAGGCATATTGTGGACGTAAAGAAATTAGGTTGAAGGAGAAACACCATTCCTTGCCCACTTTCTTCATTCGAAACTCGTTGTGATATTTTGTTTTCAGAATGGGGTACTTGCCAATGAATTAGATTTGAATGAAAATTCTTTCACTCATCAATATTTTTTTGTTTGAGGGCAGGAGCTGGGAGCGGCGACCAATCAACAGTAGTCTATTCTTTCCCATTTCAGCCGACTACTATCCAAATAGCGGAAGAGTTAGATCGAAGTTGCATTTTGTTTTGTTTGGGGGCGGGAGCTGGAGGCGGCGACTAATCAAAAGTGTTCCCATTCTTAGTCAGCTATCTATGTATATAGCGAGAGAATTAGATCGTTATGTCTTCGGGTTTATGTTTTTCATTCATCTCTCACATTGAGGGCAGCGTGTGGGGGCGGCAGCATTCGGCAAAGTAACTGTTGCACAGTTCGAGTTGAGAGTTTCTAAATATAAGGGAAATATGACAATCAGTGAAAATTGTGAAAGTTGCATTTTTTTTGTGTGAAGGTGGCAGCTGGAGGCGGCGGCTAATTAAAAGTGGTCTATCTTTTTCCAATTCTAGTCAGCTATCAATATAGTGGAAGAATTAGATTGCTATGTCTTCAGGTTCATGTTTTACATTCATCTCTCACTTTGGGGGCGGCGTGTGGGAGCGGCAGAGTTTGGCAAAGGAATTCTTGCACAGTTTGAGTCAAGAGTTTCCAAATGTTCGAGGTAACATTATCAGCTAAATCAGTGGAAATTGTTGAAAGTTGCACTTTTTTCTTTTGGGGGCAGAAGCTGAAGGCGGCGCCATATCAAAAGTAGCCTATCCTTTTCCATTTTTAGTTAGCTATCCATACAGCGAAAAACTCAGATCGCTATGTCTTCGGGTTCATGTTTTTCATTTATCTCTTACTTTGGGGGCGGCGTGTGGGAGCGGCAGCGTTCGGCTGAGCAAATGTTGCACAATTTGAGTTGGCAGTTCCTAAATGTTCAAGGGAACAGCTAAATCAGTAACATTTGTGAAAGTTGCACTTTTTATCGTTTGGGGGCGGAATCTGGGGGCGGCGACTAACCAAAAGTAGCCTATCCTTTCCCATTTTTAGTCAGCTATTTATATACCGAAAGAATCAGATCGCTATGTCTTCGGGTTTATGTTTTTTATTTTAAAGTGATTGGGGGCGGTTTTTAGCAGTTTTTTCATGTCGGCGGCGCATATTGAAGACGGAATGTTTCTTGGCTTACGTTTACAAGTGGCAGCTATGTATTATTCAAAAAATTAGAACACCAGAGCATCAGGTCTGGTAGAAAGTGCAATATTATGTTATTTCAAGTTTATCGGGGGCGGTTTTCTCTATGTTGGCGGCGCAATATGGACATCCAATATAGCCTAGCCCTCCTTTGGGAGTGGCAGCTATGTAACAGCGAAAAAATTAGAAAGCTAGGTCGTCTAGTTTGGGAGGAGTTCGAGGAACGGACGGACGGACGGACAAAGCGGTTGCAATAGTGATTTTCATCAAGATGGAAAATGCGCTAAAAATTTGACTGAAAGTACTTTAAATCATCAACAAGAGTGATAAGTGTATTTACTGAAAATTTCCGGGAAATACACCTATCCATTGGTTAAAAAGGTTTGTTTTTTTCGATTTTTTCAATTTTTCTTTCCAAAGGATTGGTAACAGTAGGGAAATGTCAGTGAAGTTTTTATGTCTGCATTTTTCAAATATAGTAATGCCATTCTAACAGTTTTTCCTGTTTTCAATCCAAGAGTGCTGTTTGTTTAGTTTTTAGTATATTTGTGACGTCACAAATCGATTTTTTTAAGGCATTACGGCCGCTATTTTGGGAATTTGGAGAAAAGGAAAAATACGGGTACATTACTTTCAACCATGCATACTATCGATTAAGCCAATATAAAAAAATTGTGCAACTACCCCATTCAGTTGACAACTTCGACCGATTTTCAGGGCATAAGTAGGTACTTCCAAAGGCTGTAGCACCATTTTGTTCACAATTTAACGCTCTTCAATGTGACTGCGAGAAATTTTAGCGTAAGAATCATTGTTTACGAGTTATTCAAGAGAAATTGTCAATTTTTACGAATTGAGCCCCCTTAGGCGTCATAAAATTATTTCCTGGACTGAGAATTTCCGAGAATTTTGATATACGTTGTTTGTCATGATACATAGAATCTGTAACCAATTCATTCAAGGTTTGGGTGATTTTCGATCTATAATGACTATGACTGGTCAAATATAAATAGGGGGGGGGGGGGGAGGACAAGTTGTACCTACAGAGGGGATTCTGATACCTCAAAACATTTCAAATGTCTTTTTTTAAATGTAGAGAGTGTTCACGATAAAATTCACCTCCCCTCCAGTAGATCCCCCTTTAAGATATTTCGAAGCTAAAAAAACTAAACACTTCTTCTCCACGATTTTTCCCAGAGACCTTGAATCGATCCTCTAAAAGTTGCTAATTGGTACCGTATACAGGGACGATATGTAACTTTTTTATTTCAAATGCAACACCCTCTATATTTTATTTCGTTATTTGGTGGAGCCTTTTTTTCTGATTACAAATATATATGACACTTATAATTCATTTTCACAGGTGAGTTGTCGGAAAAATAATAAAATAGGTATTCAAATAATTTTGTTTCACGGCAAGATGGCTTTGGTTTCAAGTAGCACAGTAAAAATAGCTATTCTCGCAGCATTTTGTCTGCAGAATTCAACTTTGCATGGATAAATGGTATAATTCGTTCCTAATATAGGGTGTCGGCCTTGACTACCTACTTTATTAATTTTTTGACAGCTTTGTTGTCAAAATAAATCATAAATGTTATATACCTTTGTAATCAGAAAGAAAGGCTTCATCATATGACGTAATAAAATATAGGGTGTTGTATTTGAAATATAAAAGTTACATGTCACACCCTGTATACGGTACCAATTGAAAACTTTTAGACGATTGATTCAAGATCCTTGGGAAAAACCGCTGAGAAAAAGTTTTTAGTTTTTCAAAATATCCCAAAGGAGAACCTCCTAGAGGGGGGGTGAATTTTATCGTAAACACTCTGTACATATGATTAAAAGTCATCGATATACAAAGTGTCAAATTCACAACTCAGAATTGCCTGTAAATCTGAAACAAAAGCAGATATCAGAAATCACTCAAAGCCGTTTCGACAGAATGGAGGGGAACCATCATAATAGTGAATTCAGTGACTTACCCCCACTCAGCGTCTGAGCCCCAGCCCCCTCCACTATTTTTTTTCAAATGGCAACCTTCTACATACCCTTGAAAAATGCTTTCCTAGTGGTATCAGTTATTCCATATTTTGTTTGAGTAAATTTCGAATAATTCAATGGGTTTGAATTGATTTTACTGAATCCACTCCATAATAAGTCAAATTTTAACTACTTCAAACCCAAAAGAAAGACCTAATGTCCACAATAAGTGTTCAAAATGATTGCCATTGTTTTCAAGGCAATAATAAAGCCTGTTCTCGAACTTTTATCGAACGTCTTCGAAGGTTTCTCTTAAAAGCGCGCAACGTTCCCATCTAGGTCCATCTCTATTCATCTCATTTGCGAATTCCTGAACTTTAGGGGCTCCATGGTGAATTTCAACGTTTCTGCATAAAGCGCATTATCCAAGTTCCTCACTCCAGTAGCGACAATATTGTTTGTTCACATGACCATTCAAGTAAAAATATTTAGTTGAGGTTCTGCGGTGATTCGTGACATCATGGATAAACAAAGCTCAATCCGTCTATCAGGATTATCATCCCAAGTTCCTAATGAATCAGGAATTGGAAAATCAGATGGACCTGGATGGAAAATCCTAATTTGACCGAGGACTTACTCCATTTCCAACATGATGGAGCCCCACCTCACTATGTCTAGTTAGTTATTGGTTAGATGATTATCATACAAATCGATGAATTGGCCTACTCATTGACTGGCTTCCCAGATCACCAGACTTGGCTCCTCCAGACTTTTTTCAGTGAAAACACTTGAAGTCTGTTGTTTTTAAAACTCAGCCGGAGTCGACTGAAGAACTGTGGCGTTGAATTATCGAAGAATGTCGCGCGCTTTCAAGAGAAATATTCGAAAACGTTCGACAAGAGCTCGAGAACAGGCTTTATTTCGCCTTGCCAAAAACGGCAATTATTTTGAACACTTATTGTGAACATTCGGTCTTCTTTTTTGGTTTGAAGTAGTTGAAATTTGATTCATTGTGGAGTGAATTCATTCAAATCAATGTAAACCCATTAGACAGTTTTTTCCAAATTAATCGAAAACTACTTGAACAAAATATGAAATAATTGGTACCACTGGAAAGCATTTTCCAAGGGCTTTTCAGTGATGTTTCACAAGTGAGGGTTGCTATTTGAAAAAATTATTGGAGGGGGCTGCGGCTCAGACACTGAGTGGGGAGTTGGGGTGAGTCACTGACTTCACTATTATGGTTCCCCCTCCATTCTGTCGAAACGGTTTTGGGCGATTTTCGATATCTGCTTTAGTTTCAGACTTACAGGCAATTTTAATTGTTGAATTTGACACCTGTATATACAGGTGTCTCAGAAGTATCGCATTTCAAGTCCAAAGCGACATATGGAATCTATTCAAGAACACGAAAAAATAACTAAAATAAATTATTGGCGTTTATTTTAAAAAATAACGGGAGGGGGGCAATAAGTGGGACTTCGCTGCCCTCTATTTTCGTTATTCGAAGGATTTTGAGGAACTTTTTGTAATAGACTAATCAGTAAAAATTATTATCAACCACAAGTAGCACACTGGCACACTGCGTGCGTCCGTTCGTGCGAATGTCAGGTTTTTTTTGACCCCCCAATTTATTTATAAACCGTCAGACCGATTTCGACCAAATTTAGTATGCACGTAGGGTTTGTGGTAGGAAAAAGAAAATTATTTTCAATGTAATCTGCTAGCGGGAAATGTCACTGTTAAAGAGTGACAGGTAATGTTGACGCAATGAGTTTGATTTTCGATAGCTCATTTTGAAGTCCTTGGAAAACTTTATTCAATACGTGTAAAAGTTATGTCATATCTGTCATATGTCAAAAGTTATAAGCTGTAAAAAAAAAGCTTTGACGTTCAGTAACTCGAGAAATACCGAACGGATTTCAACCAAATTTGGTTTGCATGAAGAGTATCCACCAGGGAGTCGATGGAATATGTGAAGCTCTGATTAAACTCAGGCGTGCAACTTGAATGAAAAAATCAAATTTCTCCAGAAAACAGGTGAAAATGAGCTGATCCTCGTTTTTGTTTGTGTTTCTGGATTGATTGCGATACAACTCTGTGAACATTCATTTAAGGACGGCATTTCGTAGTGTTTTTTCTTTAAACGTGAGTTTAATGAAAACCAGTGGAGTAGGAGAACTGAAAAAAATAAGGGTTATCTAAAATCAAGTACGAAAATTTATGAGCATTTCAAAATTTCAAAATTTGAAAAACTCAAAAAATGTTTTTCAAAATTTCAGTTTTTTCAAAAAATGACTGAAATCGATCGGCTCTTTAGCCTATGAAGAATTTAATGTAAAACATCGTGAGCTTTGGTAATACACCTGAAAAGGGGGAGGCGGTCGTCAAGTAACGGGAAGTTGAAAAAGTGTAGAAAATGACGGCAGATGTCTAAGAGAAAAACACAAGAAAAACTGGGTATTTCCTGCTCCAGATCATAGAAAAAGAGAAGATTCAAGTCTCTTCCGATGTTGGCGACTTCCCGAGTATAGCTGCCGTGCCTTCAGAACGCTCGAAGATAAGTGATTCAGTTGTTTCGTTTCCTGTCAGTTAGACATTATTAATTGTAACAATTAACGGGATAATCACGTCCAGGGGATAAAGGGAATACACGTAGCGTTTGGGTCACTGTTGTTGATGCTTGAGAGAGACGAAAGAGTAGAACGATGTCGCCACAAGATTTCCAGATTAACTTGGATCGAGCTACCACAAGAGCCAGGGTCCAACAAAACAACAAAGCGTTCACCTGTAGAACGGGTGACGTGGTTTTGAGAGCTACGAGGTATACTGTCATACTTGATGGGCATGGTTGTGGTATTCTTCTCAGTCGAGTTGAATCACTTTAATGATTTCTTCATACTTTTGTTTACTATGATACATATTGCACTGATCGACTGTCTTCTATATTCATGCCTGAGTCCTGTGAGACAAAGATATCTGCACACAACAGATATTTTTGCTTACTGTCGTGTCTTGTAAGAGAAGGGTATTTTGTGAAAGAAGATATCTTCCCTTACTTTGTTATCTGATGAAATAATATACGTCGTCAACTGTTAAGACCTGGTTTTTGATATTGTTGATTTACCTCGAGCCATGTTGTGGTATTTATTGTGATAAATAATTGTTGATGATTTTATTGACCATGTTTATCATGTTTATTCTTGATATTTTATTGTCATGTTTTATTATGGTACCATTAAAAAGACATCCGCATATGCAACACTGTTCTCTTTTCTTCTTTCGGCAGCAAGGGCCTCTTCAAGAGAACCTGTGCTTAGCCAAACTCGTCGCTATTCCCTCTTTAGATCCCTCGTCAATTTAGGTCACCGCAGAACTTACTAATAAACGTTTGTCTCCCTCTTCTTTCCCTTCGCGCCAAGTGATGTATAGGCGATGCTCACACTTTGGTTCTGCCGTTTAGTTTCCGCTATACAGGTTCCTCAACAATCTAGGTTACTGGAACTAATATGATCTGTTCTCGCGAGAGCGATACTCTCTCTCGTCTTTCTCTTGTTCTCTCTGCATCAGTGGCTTATACGCTGCATTTCAAATAGTGGGAGGGTGGGGGTGGGGTAATTGAATTGATATTGATATGGATATTGCATTGCATTTGAACATGAGTCAATATATTTGTCTTTGGAATACAATTGTTCTTTGTTGATTTTGAAGTCTCTGCGTTTTATTTACAAGCCTTCACTTACCTGTACTACCTTGGGTAACTACGAAACAACGAAAGTCCTCACAAACAATACTAGACAAACACAAATCTAAGTCTTCAACTTAAAGGGGATTCTTCTTCTTCTTTCAGAGGGGTGGGTTGGGAGATTACAAGACTCTCATTCTCTTGCCAGCCCAGATTTGAATAACTCATTTTTTTATTACATTTTTAGCTCCACAGATGTGGCAGAAACTCACGCCACAAGAATCTATCTGTTTCTCTTTCGCTCTGTAGCTAATCCGCAGTCTGTTTCACCCCTTTTTATGCTAGGAAATGCCGTCCTTAATAGCAATGGTAGGCAAACGTGTGAAGGGGCTTTTGGCTTCAAAACGTCAGTCAGGTGTACCCCAACATAATTGAATAGAAACGTCCGTCTGTACCAGTTGGGAGCGAAATGATTCATACAGTTCTGCTAGGAAGTCGGCTGGATTTCAGAAATGTTAGCTTCTTGGATTGTTCTTGAATGCCAGTTTTGATTAGAGATTGGTCGTAATCAAAACTGGCATTCAAGAACGATCCAAGCAGCTAAGATTTCTGAAATTCAGTCGACTTCCTAGCGGTGCCGTATGAATCATTTCGCTCCCAACTGTACATCCAAACTAATAAATTTTGTAATTACGTATAATTGAAACAAATACTGTATGTGTACAAAAATAATATTACATAATCAAGGCACTTTTACAGATAATTTAGATTATCTTCGAAGTAAATTATCTTCGAAGACGTTTCAGGAAGGATGCTGCAATGAGAAGTCCTCCAACAGACATGGCGACAATTTTTTTATTTCAACTTTTTTTTTTGATAACTTGACGAACTTTGAAATTTTATGTAGTAATCCACAAGAAGTCCATCCACAGAATCCACACAAGGTTGATGGCGTCTAAAAGTCAAAGTCGTCAGTATACTACTTTCAGATGGCACCAATAACCGCCGGAGCCTTCCAGCATCTCTATGGATTGCTACGTAGGACGTAGGACACCAGCTCGTAAAAGATCCTGCTGCATCAATGCAACTCCAGGCATCGTCATCAACAAACTTTCGAAAATCAATGCCACAAACAGATACAACGCAGAAAATGTGAACAACTTATAACATAAGTAAATAGTGAATTAGTTTTTTTTATCATTATTTCTAGTAGCATTTACCAGATGAACGATTGTTTCGGCGAATTGCTTTGGTAAAATCTGATAACTTATTGTGAACAATATCACAAATTATGTTGAAAGTTCACCATCATCAGTGAATCGATCATTTTTCTGATAGCTTTTAAAGCTCGCGACGAAGTCAACTGGGTAGTTTTTAACATATGCGTCTGGTAACGCATCTGTTGATCCTAGCCATATTCGACTAGTAACGTTCACAATAATCAAAAATGATAAAATTAATTATAAAAGAAGCTGAATTGATTTGGAAAATATTTACTAGTAATATTTTACCATCCATTTCTCTCCGTGCATATTTCACAAAAATAGAAGTAATCTAATTTCCGGTTTATCACGCCAAGTAAAGCTGAATAATTATTTTTGAAACACCAATGAACTTTAGTACCATATTGCAATAATCCCGATGTTACGAAAATACAAATAAGTACATGCGGATAGTACATTTGCGTTTATATCGCTGAATGTAGTCGTGTACGTATACGAAAAAAAAAATAAACACTGAAATTTATCAGAGTTACGATTATTTCATCGTACTTATTACATAATTGGGAAATTTAACTTGGTGCACGATAACGCTGACTTGTCGTAGAAATAACTAACGTCATAGGAAATCTGAAATTGAAAAAAATCACTTTTCAGAGTAGGTACAGTACATGTAGGTATCACGGTTCGCTTAACAGGTCGATGACTGATGCAATAATTAATGTTAATTTCGGAAATGTACGCTAATGGATGATAACGACGGGAAAACTATTGTCGAGCATAATAATAATTGTTGTTTCTTAGAAATGCGAGTAGCTAGTGTATAATAATCAAATATTTAACAAGTTATTTGAAGTAGATTCTTGGCTTGCTGTGTAGGGTATTAAAAATACATCCACTTTCCATTCACTTTAGAAAACCACCCCTTCATTTCCAGGTAGAATTGATTATATCCAGTCAATATACAATGGGGGCTTCGTGTACTTACTCATAATGCGGGGATGTGTCCCTAAATATGTAATAATTTCAGGTTCGTCTACCTTTTCCCCTAATTTACCTCTGCACGCTTATTTCCATCTAATTTTGTTTTAAGGACCTACAATCCTGCAAATTGACGGGACTTTGAGGATGAGTGATTTATAATTATATTATTGATGGTAGCAGGTAGGTTGTGTACATCTACTCTGAAGAAAATAATAAAGCAGGCTTTCAGATCTCTGGATGGGTCTTTTATATCCTTACTGATTCACAAGAAAGCAAACAGCAGCATTGCTAATAATCTCTTCTGAGAGCTTTAAGTCATTATTTTTTATTCAGTCTTATTTAGGATTCATCGCAAACTAAAGTATCCATAATCGTTCCAAAAGTGTTTTTCGGTTCGTTAGCTTCCGGAGTAGGTATTCTAGCTTGAACATTAAATAATTACTAGTTCTCTAGCTGCAACTCTTTGAACATTCTTATTCCAATCTAGTAGCCAGAGAGTTTTGTTTATGAGGTATCTGAAAAGTAATCAATAAGTAGTTGCGTAGTTACGTAAGTAGGTAGATGGTAGGTGCGGCTCATATCAAAAGTTTCGCAGGGACAGATTGCAATAAGATGTCCCGCCGTACGACAGAGCTGACTGTGACTGATGTTTTTCAAAAAAGCTACGACTAGAACAGTTATTTTACGTGTTTTGGTAACTTCACGGAAACAATAATACAATTGTTCCCTTTGGAAACGCACAGTACTATAAGGCATCCCAAGTCCCCGATTTAATTATACATCAAGGTTTGAAAATGTTACCTTTTACCAATACTGCAGGTGAAAACCAATCAAATTTAACCACTACCTATGCCTATTATCACAGTGTTTGGGGAGTGGGGCATTATATAAAGGAGGCTATAATTAAGGGTTGATATGAGATATATTTTCATGCGTGATTTAGATTGAAAAAGTTCGTAAACATCACTCACACTGACACATCCCCTGGAATTTATACTGGAAAAAAATCGGCCATATGGCCCAAGGAACAAAGGTCCTGTAACAAATCATGTGTGCAAAACAGGATGTGGTTATCTGAAGCTTTTCACATGTGAATGATATGCAAATATTGTTTCAGCGATTATTCACATGAAAGTTTTAAGCCGCGAATTGTACCTGTTCAGGTACTTGGTACATAAAAAATGACTTGGGCCCAGTTTTTCGCTTCAAACCCGGTTTGGTTACTGTGGACATATTTGTTACAACAATTAAATCCGGAATTAACAATTGAATCTATGACAACCAAATCAAGTTTAAACTCGAAGTGAGCAAATAGGGCCACTGACATAGCTTTTGTGATCTGAGGGAAAATGTTCAGACGACCAAACGACTAAATCATAGACTAAGTCAATTTAAAAAAGTCTACGTGTCAAGCCAAAAGTATGCTTGTGTGATATTTGACCTGAAGATTGCACAAATTGTTCTGCAATGGACAAAAACTGGGACAATTGCTTCAGTAGAGATAACATTTTCGAGAATTTATCATGTTTATGTCGTGCAAATTCAGAATAATCCAGATATACGGAACCTTTCCGTAAATCAACAGGTTGAGAAGACGTGGCGCCCAGGGTCCTTTTCTTCATTAGATGCGTGTTGTACATATAGGTTGACCTAATATCCTATTTCCCAACGAAAAACCGTGGCGCTTGGTGTTGAAATCTTTATACGAGTTACTTTACTTACTCATTTATCTATCAATTTTTGTGAAAGAATGTGTTGCAATAAATAAACGTTTGATGTTGATGTGTGTACGCAACATAAAGAAATTCAAATGAAAATAAAGCATATCACATCATAGAGTAGATATAGCACTCGATGGTTGTAGGTACTCTCCGATGTGTGCACACCAAGAAGGTTAGAAGGACGATAAGGGAGAACATTCGAAAAAATATCAAATCAGGACTCCGGCATCGGCATGAGGAATTTGTGTGTGTATCGCAATGTTTATAATTTGATAGATAAGGAAGATGGCAAAAAAATCAACGTGATAATTTGCACGATCAGTGATGATGTAAATAAATGGGAGAAGTGTTTAAATATATTGCGAGATTGTTGATGGATATCCATTTTTTTTTTGTATTGAGATTTGAGAAAAATCATGCTCGAGCTCATGCCCGCATTATCTTCCTCGAGTTCCGTCAGTTTGGTAGATAATGAATATCTATTAATTTGTTGGTTTAATTTTCTTTGGAATGTTCTCATCAAATTAAGAAAAAAATCATGATGTGCCTATTATAGTTATATTACCATATCAGTGTACATCAAATATGCATCAGGAAAATAGGATTCTAAATAAGCATGCAAAATTATACAGGGCGTTGTATTTAAATCTCGAAGGTTAGGGTCATTCCCAGAGTGAAACCGGAAGTTAATGTTTTTATGATTATGTTAATAGCCACACGTAGTTCCTTTTAACTTGCATTAGGAAAGCTTCCTGTTTATCAAAAGTCAAGGCTATCAAACCAAACAGTAAGTTTTTACGTAACCAATAACCATTCCAATTCAGGTTTCTCAAATCTCGATGCAGCTCTCCCCTGTACCCCAACTTCTTTTATAATACCAATAAAATATACACTTGCACGCCACTGTATCACAAGGGTGGATCATCTACCCTGCGTACCTATACGAGTGCACAGCCATCGTACTACTACAAGGTGTGCGTGGTGCACCGGTGCAGCTTGCCACCCACCATCCCTCATCCCCCGGCACTGAAAAAATACGTCCCAAATAAGGTACAACAAAAGGTCCCGGACAGATGGTGGCGTTTTTTCAGCGTTGGGTCGTCTTTGAATTTCGACACATCTGCGCTCTAGTCTGTCCGGATTTAATTTTTGGACCATCCATCGTCTTGATTCGGTCGTGTTGTGATTATTATTATGGTTACTGAGGTGTTGGTACACAACTGTACGGGGGTGGCTGATGGTGGCGTGGCTTTGAATCATTTCAGGCTGAAGGCCCGGGCGGATGTTTCGATGATCGATTTTATTAATTCAGTCCGGAGGAGTTAAGGAGGTCATCCACTGTGTTCTCAAGTACCTGTCATTGGACAAGAAAGGAGTTGAATGGGAGCAATGTTGTAAAACAAAATAAAATTTGTCTGTCAATTATTGATTGCTGTCCTTAAACGCAGAATAAGTAGATGTTTTTGAACGAGAATTATTCATGGTTTTGTGTGCGGCATCACAGTGTCTAAAACAATTATATTTCACTTTTTCCACCATAGAACAGTGTGGAACAGACCTCATCGATATATATTTTTTGAGCTTCTTAATGGGTACATCCACCCCATCTATGTTGTATTTATATCTTCTTCATTTTAATAGGTCCCTTCGTTTCGGTTTTTTTGAGTGCGCATGTGTGGCGCGAATTTCATAGTTTCGTACACCGATATTGAAAACTAACACTAAAAAATATTGTAGTGTGCCTAAAATTCCACAAATAATTTGGTTGAATGTTAGATACCATTTTTTATATTCAAAGGAAATGTTTCATTGAAATTAAGTTCAATGATCATTTGTGGAAGTTCAGGAACAACGAAAATGGCAACAGCGCTCAAAACAACAAGACATCGGCGCCAACTGTCTTTTGTGACAATTATGATGACATTTCTCGTTTCTACCTGACCTACATTTCATTTGCTCATGTTTTGACGATAGAACACAACTTGTTGGATATAACTGTACCGAGAAAGAAGTTCAAAAAAGCTACGAAGAGATGCGTTTACGGTGTGTGTAAAAGTGACAGCCAGAAACCAGTAGTTGGTCAGGCGGCTAGTAGCCCAGGCGCCAAAGAAAACAATAAGGAAATAATTGTTTCCTGACTGGAAATTAGCTTAAAACGATCTGTGTAGCTTAGGTTTTGACATACTAAATTCCCCCCTTTCGGAAATGTCGGCGTCATGTCGCCATCATCAACAAGAAGTACACCAGCGTGGTTTTTGCCGGATATCTTAATTTTGGGTCATCTGACAGCAAAAGATGTAAGGAGTTATTTTGAAGCCCATGAAATTCCCTTCAGTTTTGTTTCTCAATCAATTTTCTGCAACCTATGGTCTTTGAGATGGAGCTTCTGGAAGCGAGAGTCATTGTCGTAAAAGCTCCATGGCCATTTGACTCAAAAAACTAAAATGTCGATGTGACAAAAAACATTCAAAATGAGATAACTCGAGAATTATTTATGCTATAGTTGCAGTGATGGTCTTGAACTCTTCCTCTTGAACCGTAGATTACGAATATTGAAAAGTCAAAAACGTCACATTGTACATATACAGGGTGTACTACGGGAATCAAATCAGAACAGAGAAATTTGACATATTTCTTCGATTCAGCCTATGCGAAACTCTAAGCACTTATCACGAGTCCAATATCAAAATTCATTGCTATGTAAGCTTCACTTGATACCTAAGAAGTGGTCAGCTCACAGCCTTCCTGTAAAATGTTTTGAGGGCCCTCTGAAATCATCAAAATTTACAGTGGCAAGAAATGTATGTAACAGTATATTATATACCAAGGAGCCAAAGTGAATTTTTGATCCCTTGGGTGAAGTTTGTTGCTCAAGGGCCCTTTGGGTCCAAATCCCAAAATTAAAAATTCACTTTGGTCCCTTGGTATATAATATACTGTCATATACATTCCTTGGTACTGTAAATTTTTGATATTTTGATGATTTCAGAGGGCCTTCAAAACATTTTACAGTAAAGCTGTGAGCTGAGCACTTCTTTAGTGTATTAAGTGAAGCTTATAGAGCAAATCCATATTGATATTGGACTCGTGTTGGATGCTTAGAGTGTCGCATATAGGCTAAATCGAAGAAATATGTAGAATTTCTCTGATCTGATTTGATTCCCTCAGTACACCCTGTATAATGTACAATGTGACGTTTTTGACTTTTCTATATTCGTAATCAAAGGTTCAAGAGAAAGAGTTTAAGACCATCACCGCAACTACAGCATGAAGGATTCTCGAGAAATCTCATTTTGAAATTTTTTGTCACATCGACATTTTAGTTTTTCGAGTCAAGTGGCCATGGAGTTTTTACGACAATGCCTCTCGCTTCCAGAAGCTCTATCTCAAAAAGCATAAGTCGCAGAAAGATCATTTCAAAACTATTCTGTAGGGAATTTCATTGGTTTCAAATGACTCCTTACATCTTTTTCTGTCAGATGGCCCAAAATCAAGATATTCGGCAAAAACCACGCTGGTGCACTTCTTGTTGATGATGGCGACATGACGCCGACATTTCCGAAAGGGGGGAAATTAGTATGTCAAAACTTAAGCCACACAGATCGTTTTAAGCTAGTTTCCAGCCAGGAAACAATTATTTCCTTATTGAGCTGATTTTTGCTCCCTGGCGCCTGGGCTATAGACAGAGCATGCAGCTTTGCCATTCAACTGACAGGTGTACGAATGTTTACAAAATTTGGAGCCTTCAAGCATGCGCACCTGCCCAAACGAAGTAGCCTATTGTCGCAGGTACAAGGTGAGGAGCGATCGGATAAATTTCTCCTCAAAGTAGGCCGGTCTCTCTCGCTAGTTATGTTTTCACGCCAGATTTTCAGGGATCAAAGGCAACTTGAGGAGAAATTTATCCGAACACGTTACCTATACAGCATACTCAGACTATGCTCACTTAGTTTACCTATTAATCTTATTGGTTTTATTGATTATTCACTCAACCACGGCTTGCATCACATTGAGTGCAATCTAAATAAAATCCTATAGCCATTCTCATTTACCTGGAGTCCTCGGGGCGCAGACGCGGGATTAATGGTAAACACAAGAATCTTGACAGATGCCTAATTTTCCGTATACAGTCATTTCAAATGAAAAGAAGGACCTAACTATCAAGCCCTTGAGACGGCGTTACTTTTCTGTGACATCTTGCGTGAACACCCTATACATGGAAGAATAAGCACCTGACACGATTGTTGTGGTTACAGTCAGTTCCAGAATAGCTGAATCTATGGGAATCGACATCCTGCAGGATTTAATCGGACAAATACGAGATTCTCACATATGTAGGCCGCCATATTGGAAAACGACCGCCATTTGGACCCAGCCATAATTTTGATTGGCACCTCGGACAGAATTATTGTTCCAAACAGTTCCCTAAAAGGAGTGTAGCGAGTTGCATACCTCCAACACGAAGTGTAGTGTATCTCCTTTGGCTGTCTAATTGGCCATCCACAATGATGTTAATGTTAACGTAATATTATCGGCAATGGTAATGTTAGCCATTCAAAGCAATAAGTTTCAAATGGTGACGTTCACAATCATGTTAGTGGCGATGGTAAGCATTTACCATTGAAACTCGTTGCTTTGGAATGCTAACATTACCATTGCCGATAACATTACGTTAACATTAACATCATTGTGGATGGCCTATAAAATATGGTCTTGACAATTTAGATTTATTCATTTTTGATAAACTATTTGGGAAGGAACCCTAAGTGTCACACATTGTTGTGAACAGCATAGAAAGCTACATAAACTACAATAGTGAATTACAGCGTGTCACCGAAATTGAAAAATAATAGAACACCCTGTATATTTTGAAAAAATGAAAATATATTATGAACATATTCGAGAACTACGAAAAAAATTATAAAGGATTGGTTTTTGTTTTTTCAAAATACCTCCAAAGAGAAGCGTTTGGTGCAGGGGAGGGTTTCACCTCGCGCAAACACCCTGTATTCAAAAATGAGCATCTGTCACAATTGGCAGTATTTAGTGAAGCTAGTCGGGTTGACGTTGACTCCGACATAGATAAAACTTAACAGATGACAATGACACTATTAACATTTTGCCATAAACTCCCTTCACGTGCAATCACCCTATATCCAACTCTTACGATCCGATCCTTATGGTCGACCAATGGAAATCAAGATAATATCAAGATTAACGCAAATAAACACAGTCACAGTAGTTCTCTTGATTAGCAATAATGTTATGTTGAGGCTTCTAACGACAAGCTGACTGGTGAGCAGAGCACAATTCACAGTATTCACACGAACATACATTGATAATGCATGCTCTTTTTCCCGAAAAATTTTCACTGCGGCGCCTTTTTGGTCTGGAGGTACAGTGACGGACTTTAAAATACAATGCAATGACAATGAAAATTATTAGCTTCTTTATTTTGTGAAGGTGCGATTTTAGAGTCCGCCACTCTGCCTGCCTGTTCAAAGGGGCTAGTTGCGCCACTGTAGGTGAGTGACACTAGTGACAAGCAAGATTTCCTCAAAGTCCCTAGGATTTCGAGTTATGAATTGCACTTAAAACCAAGTTTACGACCACTTCCATTTGTTTTGTGCTTGCCCCATTCTTGCCCAAAACAGAGGAGTCGGTGGTTGCTCGGCCATTTACCGGGAATAGCATCTGAGAACTTCCATGGTGTTCTCATGAATCTTGACAGGGACAAATTCAAAAATATCTGCAATTTCTACTCCGAGGCCTCTAAATTCACAGCGCTGATTGAAGATTAGTTTTCTGTATACCTGCCCTCTGCTTTGCTGGCCTCTTGAACCCATATACCCATATTTTTGTCTAGAATATTTCAAGTGCTCCGTACTGTTTAAATGTTTTATTTCATTTTTCTATACCTACCTTTGGTGGAGACAAATAAACGTTATTGTATTGTATTGTAACTACTGCTATAATATTCGACAAGTTAAACTAAATGCATGTATACCTATACCTACTAACGCACAAAACTAAGGGAACCCTTTTTTTGGAGCTCCCTCACCAACAAATCATTCACAGATTTCCTTACAATTTTTACACATGAAGAAAGCTGAAAGGGTGTCCTTGAACTTGCAGAGTTGTGGACTTCGGTATTGCACGGTGGCATGACTTGAAATGAACGAATGTGCTAAAATCAACTGATAAAAATTTCCAATTGAATTTATCCAATCTATACCCTAATGACCGTGACAAGTTTAATCACCTTCTACAGATGAATGGGTTCACATCCCCGATAATCCTTCTATTCACAAGGATTTTCCATCAATTAGTGAAAGACTAGCCATATGATATACATGAATGGTTGAAGTTTGAGGCGAATGGTTTTAAACAACTTTACACGAAGTATACCGAACGCTATTTGCGGGCACAATGTTTCGTAAATAAAAAAAAAATGTTTCCTCGGCCACTTAATTTCCCATAATGTTCCAACAGTTTTAAAACATAGCCGAGTTCATTTTTCGGCTAATCGAATCTTATTTATTTCGCCTCAAAACCTGTTGCATTTGAGGACGATGGGTCAACTAAATATACAGGCTGGCCCAACGAAAACAGAACAGAGGGGTTTTCGGGCATTTCACCTCATTTTTTAGAAAAAAGCTCGGACAGGAACTTTTATATTGAGGGGGACATCCGAAACATACATTGGCGACTTTCCATCTTCAGCCCCCTCACCCCCACCCACCCCAACTTCGAAGTTTCAAATGACACCACCCACTTTGCGGTACATAAAATTGAAGAGAATTAAATTCTCTTTCTGGAAAAATATTTCAATAATTTTTAAAAACACCCTCCTTCTTCCTAAAATTGTCTGAGTTTCCAATGTAATATTTTTGACCTCTTAATTCTCTTTAGTACAGTCAATGTCATCCTGCGCAGCATCGAGGGAGAAAATTTTCTGTGTAAAAAGTGTCACCCAAATTCACCCCTTCACTTCCCCACCCCAACTTCAAAATCTGAAATGACACTACCTACTTTGTGATACATCAAATTGAAGGGAACTGAATTCTCTTTCTGGATAAAATATCACAGAATTTTCAAAAAGCCCTAAAATACCCCGAATGCTCAATTTATCAGGGGAGGGGTTAAAAATAAAAAAAAATATTTCCAGAAAGAGAAATCAATTCCTTTTAATTCGATGTATCACGAAGTAGGTGGTGTCTGTTGAATTTTGAAGTTGGGGTGGGAGAGAGGAAAGGGGTGAGTTTGGGTAGCACTTTTCTCCACCGATGATTTTCTCCTTAGATGCTATTGAGGATGACGCTGATTAAATTGAAAAGAATTGAGGGGTCGAGAATATGAAATGGGATAGTCAGAGAAATTTAGGAAGATGGGGGGTGGGGTTAAAAATTTTGAAAATATTTTTTTCAGAAAGAGCATTTGATTCTCTTTGATTTGAAGTATCGCAAAGTAGATGGTGTCATTTAAAATTCTGAAGTTGAGGTGGGTAGGGGTGAGGGGGCTAAAGATAGAAATTTGCCAATGTATGTTTCAAATGTCCCCTTCGATATAAAAATCGACCTGTCTGAGCTTTTTACAAAAAAAATGAGGTCATATGCCCGAAAACCCCTCTGTTCTGTTTTCGTTGGGCCCCTCTGTTCTGTTTTCGTTGGGCCACCTGTATACAATTTTTAACAATAAAAAAAATATCGACTTCACTGATGGATCCGGCAGGCTATCGAACGGTTCCTCCGCCAATTGTACGAGTTTGTGGCTTATACCCAAATTGAACTTGAAATTGAACTTTCCGGGGTTTGTGGCTTATCCCCCAGTCGGAGTCTCCAGGGAATATCTTAAAAATCTCCATATCTCCACCACGCCAAATTTCGGCTGGTTTAATTTTCTACCACCGTGTATACATAACACATATTATGGCGGCTGCACAACTGGTGCAGAGAGGTACCGGATCTTGATTTGTTCAGTAGGTTATCAATAACTATGCGACGTGACAAGATTTTACAGCGAAATTTAATGTTTCTGGATAATTTTTTGATAGGTCCATGATGGCAGAAAATCATTCTGCTCAGATACGTTAATTTGAATCAAATATTGTATTGTGCTTAATCTGAAAGAATGTCCGTGGGTTCCATAAAACAGATAATACGAGATTAGTTGATTTGCGATTTTTGTTTGTCAATTTGTAGCTGACTGATCCATGGAAATGATGGTTTGTCTCTCAATAAGGGAAAGATGATGGATCTAGTACAGATTTCAGGCATTTTTTGTCAGTGATCACCTAGCATTCAGCAGAAAAAACTTCAGTTAATCTACAATCAGCCTTGATCGCTGATCATCATTTTTGTGGAACTGACGGTGTATTTTGTAAGTAATACAATCATACTTAATTGGAAAATAAGGATGGTTTTGCGTTTTGCGACAATAACCCCTTGTACACTTACCTAAGTATTATGACATAAGGGATACAATCCAAGTCTAGACTAGAGATATTATTGAAAAAAATGGCCCATGCTGTGGCCATGTCTCGACTAACGGCCTCCCAAAAGTCTAGACCGCCCCATCTCTAGTCTAGACTACAGAAAACCGGAAACAAAACTATTTTGAGTTCTTTAAATACTATTTTGCTAATATAGTTACGGAACTAGCTAATCGTCACCTTTTTGTTACCCGTTGAGAATGATGGATTGTATCACTTGACGGGACTCTGTTGTACCTTACCTGTAGTGGAACGGGAAGCTTTGAGCTTTGTTGGGTGAGAGTGCTTTATTCTGACTTCCAGCTTGGCAATCACTACTTTCTATTTTGCTTTTTGCTACTCTTATCACTTAATCACATAATATTATTGTTTCTCGTGTCTCACTAGACTTAAAAAGACTGACTTTTGTCTTGCATGTTCTAGACAGTATGTTACTTATCTTATTGTTAGGCTTTAGGTAGGAAAGTACTACTGTTCTATATGCAACATGATGAGAAATTTTAATAAGATGTCTGAATACTCTGAATCGTACTCATATTACCTACCATACTGTACATCAGTTATAGATATGATTGTTTTTTAAATTCGATAATACTGAGTTCCAAAAACAGTGCCGATTTTTGCTAAAATTCACCCAGAAAATGTGTTTTGAGGTTGGCGATTCACGCAGTAGAAGTAAAGGACAGTCCGTGATAATGATAAACCATGATATGAGCGAGGAAGATATAGAGTATAGAGGTAGAATTTTTCTCCCACCATTGCGATGTTACCACTGCTCTAAATACAAAAGAAGGTATTTATAAAATTAGACTGGGCTCAGTAGCTATTAACTAGGTATTTGTGAAAAAAAATGCGAGGTTGTTTTCGTGACATTTTCAGCCTCAAGAAAAAAATACCATTTGACTATCCCAAGCACAAGTACATCAAATTAACGTTCAAAACCCGTGTTCATTGTTATAAGTAAAGAGTGATCGAATAAATTCTCCTCAAAGTAGGCCTCGGTCCCCTTGGTAGCCAAGTAGCCACGTTTTTTGGCCAGATTTTCAGGAATCATAGGTGACTTGAGGAGAAATTTATTCGATCACTCGGTAATCGTTATAAACGTTTGGTATTTATATTCCAACCGAGATTCCAACGTTTTCCAGGTTGAACTGGGCAACTAATAACTAAAGGTTGCTTGAGAAACGTTTGATTAGCGTCATCAGTGATAGTAAAATAAAGTTTTTGGTTGGAAACTGAACGTTTAATTTTGATTTTGACGCGGAAACGTTCCCAAGACTTTCAAAGTTGAGCGTTAAAATATAGTCAAAAAATTATCGTTGAGTAAAAAGAACCTGAGGAATTTTTAATTACGGTTGATGATTTCAAAGCCACCTCTGGTTATAGAAAATGAACGTTTCATTTCAATTTTTATAACGTTTCCAATACGTATAGGTACAAAGTAAAGCATTCAATTATTGCCAAAAGTGATCTGACTAAACTGAAATCTAAGAACCGTTGGTTACAGTACGGATAACGGCTACATGCCAATCCCCCCAAAAAAAAAAAAATGCAAACCACCGTATTTCTCAGGCGAACAGGGCGACCTCAGAACGTTTGATCTCACGTTTTGCAGACGTTGATTGGATGCCTCAGAAACGCTGGAGGTAACGTCTCATGAACGTTTAATAAACGTTTTGAACACAATTAATTTGACGTTTTAAAGACTTACTGGAAACGGTGAAGTTCGAGTCTCTTCAACGTTGCGTTAGACGCAATACTTTACGAGATACGAGTAACTTTTTCTAAATTCAACAAGAAATATAAAGATACAATTGTTTTGAATATTGTTCATCAACAGCGTCGATGATTGGGGTTTGGGAGCCAAAAGTTAAAAGTCACATGGTAATGCTTTTGCTGCCTTGGCACAGAAGTTACCGGGATTATATTTCTTGCTCTACGACGTCTTTTTTTTGGCTAGTTTGACTCAGGTCGACAAAAATGTCAATTTTTGACTTCACGTATCGCGTCACTAAGTACTAGACTAGGACACTTTCCAGTTTTTTCTGGGCCTAGAAGCAAATCATATAACATTTTGGCAACAAGCGGTTTTTCACTGAATGGACCCTGCTGAATCTGAAAATCCATGTTGCCACCCCGAAATTTGGACCGTTAGGCCCCCAGGGCCCCATTTTCGACATTTCGGGGCATTTTGGTTTTCTCCGGTTTTTTCAGTTCAACAGGTCATATCTCGGAGACCGTAACAGATAAAATGAAAATTCTTTCACTGTTGCCTTGCCTTATGATTACTGAAAGCCTCCCATGCACTTTCCGTTCTCAATTTTTGACAATTACATCTACAGATCATCAAGATCAGAAGAGATGCAAAAACACAACACAAAAACTTCGACCTATAAAGAGCTATGAGAAATGTTGAAAATAAGTCCATATATATGCGAGACCATATGTAGAGAAAGCTTTGAATAAGTTTTTGGCAAAGTTACGTTACAACAGGCCTTTTGGTTCAGGAGTTATGATTTTTTGAAAATCGATGTAGCGAAAGTGCGCGCTGTTTTGGGGGAGTGTCGGTCATTTGACCGAATAAGCTGACATCGGCCCGCAGTACAGCGGCGACGCTAGCGGTTCGTTCTCTTACTCTCAAAATTTGCTCTGTATGGATATTACTGATCATTCCACTATGTTTAATCACGAATATGAATATGTACCTACCTATATATATGCGAACCAAAGCACAAAGATCCATGGCCCATAATCTATCGCTGGTTTAGGTACTCTCATGACCGGGCCGGACTGAATGGCACATCGCACTATTTTGACCAATAAGCGGTCTTTGGGTAGGTAGTTTTATTGATATTATTGCGGCATCTACAAGAACAGTTGATTCAGCCGGTTTCACATCCACAAGTCAAGATGTTGATCTATACTTTCGGTTAGGGGTCTAGCGTTCTCAATAAGGATCAAGTTCCGTGCTCCGTTTTTTTTCCAGCTACAGTTTTCAGGAAGTAGTAAGACTGAGTCGCAGATATTCGCCTTGTACCACACTGCTGCTTGACAGTGACTTCGCTGGATATGAAGTCGGGCTGCATCACTTGTTGAGGATAGAGCTTCAGGCTTTTTGACTGTCCCAGAAAGGACATGCCTGGCGATATCAGTCCTTATTTCAACTGAATCTTTCACCTAGAAAAGATTTCCAGTCAGTAATTTGGAAGACCTTTTGAATTCAGTTTCACTTTATAATGCTTTGTGAGGAATCTCTCTGCATCAAAGATGTCATATTCCGTTAATGGCATAGCCCCCAAGTTCGAAAGTAACGTGCGTGATTAGTACTTGGCAAATATTTTTAGGGCTGCTGTCTCCGTAATTATTGTCGTAATAAATGATGTCACATCACATCTGGTGAGTGCGTGCGAAGCAAGTAGATCTACTTTTTTTTTCTTCCAGCGATAAAGTGTTCCGGTCATTCCTGCCAAAGATATTGGCACAGGTAACAGGCTCATGTTTTGAAATCTGCGATAGATGAATTTCTCTGCCTGCTTTGTATGCCATCCGAAGCGCTGCTGTAAGGTATTTCTATGGCCTTGCTGAACTATTTTGTTGGTATTTTTCGATGTAACAACTTTTCGTCAGTCACCGAGGATGAATGGATGATTCTTTTGCAAAGGTTGATGGTGGCTACTGTTAGGCTTTTGAATTTAGTTATCCGATATCTGTGCAGGACCATTTTCAACTAAGCTCTTCACTTGCTCTAGTCCTTGTCGGTGTGCTTCCAACGTGAGCCTGTTACTTGTTCCAATATCTTTGGAAGAAATCACCGGCAAACTTTATCCCTGGAAGAAAAACAAAGTATATCTACTTGCTTCGCACGCATTCACGAGATGTGATGTGACATCATTTATTACGACAATTACGGAAACAAGTGCCCTTAAAATATTTGCTAAGTATCACGCACGTTACATTCGAACTTGGGGGCTATGCCACTAACGGAAGATGACTTCTCTGAGGCAGAGAGATTCATCCGAGGATTCATCACAAAGCTTTATAAAGTGAAACCAAATACAAAAGGTCTTCCAAATTGCTGACTGGTGATATTTTTTTGTGAAAGATTCAGTTGGAAGGACTGATGTCGCCAGGCATGTCCTTTCTGGGACAGTCAAAAAGCCTGAAGCTCTATCCCCAACAAGTGATGCAGCCCGACTTCATATCCAGCGAAGTCACTGTCAAGCAGCAGTGTGGTACAAGGCGAATATCTGCGACTCAGTCTTACTACTTCCTGAAAACTGTGGCTGGAAAAAAACGGAGCACGGAACTTGATCCTTATTGACGACGCTTGACCCCTAACCGAAAGTATAGATCAACATCTTGACTTGTGGATGTAAAACCGGCTGAATCAACCGTTCTTGTAGATGCCGCAATAATATCAATGAAACTAAAACTACCTACCCGAAGACCGCTTATTGCTCAAAATAGTGCGGTGTGATGGATTCAGCCCGGCCATGAGAGTATACCTAAACCAGCGATAGATTATGGGCCATGGATCTTTGTGCTTTGGTTCGCATATATATAGGTAGGTACATATTCATATTCGTGATTAAACATAGTGGAATGATCAGTAATATCCATACAGAGCAAATTTTGAGAGTAAGAGAACGAACCGCTAGCGTCGCCGCTGTACTGCGGGCCGATGTCAGCTTATTCGGTCAAATGACCGACACTCCCCCAAAACAGCGCGCACTTTCGCTACATCGATTTTCAAAAAATCATAACTCCTGAACCAAAAGGCCTGTTGTAACGTAACTTTGCCAAAAACTTATTCAAAGCTTTCTCTACATATGGTCTTGCATATATATGGACTTATTTTCAACATTTCCCATAGCTCTCCATAGGTCGAAGTTTTTGTGTTGTGTTTTCGCATCTCTTCTGATCTTGATGATCTGTAGATGTAATTGTCAGAAATTGAGAACGGAAAGTGCATAGGAGGCTTTCAGTAATCATAAGGCAAAACAACAGTGAAAGAATTTTCATTTTATCTGTTACGGTCTCCGAGATATGACCTGTTGAACTGAAAAAACCGGAGAAAACCAAAATGCCCCGAAATGTCGAAAATGGGGCCCTGGGGACCCAACGGTCCAAATTTTGGGGTGGCAACATAGATTTTCAGATTCAGCAGGGTCCATTCAGTAAAAAACCGCTTGTTGCCAAAATGTTATATGATTTGCTTCTAGGACCGGTTTCTAGACGCCTTTTGAGAAAATTGGCCTAGACTATACGTTAACAAGTCTTTTTTTTTCAAGGTTTGCGATAAAAAAAGATTTCCCAAGAATTGCCCAGTAACGATTTTCCAGGGTTTCCCTAAATTAAATGGTAGTTATAATCGAGCTTGAAGCTGATGAATATTTACAATGAATGGTGCAATAATTCGAAACGTTGGCGTTGGTAATTGTTTTGCAGCTATAAACGCGACAAAGCCTGTGACAAAGCTGGATTAATAGTCACGGCCTTACTCATGCCGTAATCATAATGTCCCTAAATTCAAATCACTCATGGAAAGTGCAGAAATGTGAAATGAATGTGAGAGTATAATAATAGGATAAGTACGCCACTGGATTTTCTCTTTGCGGGCCAAAGCTCAGGTAGCAGAACTACCTCTCTCGCGGCACCTTCTTCCGCTCCGGGTGCTTTCCCAAGTTCTCTGTGCAAAGCTCCCTGTATCGTTGCTCATGCGCCACTCCGCCCCACCAACTTTAGTTGTACGCATTTCGAAGCAAACCTTCGCAAGAATGGATTTCGGATTTTCAGCAATCAGCCGTCAGTAGCGCGATGACTGTGGTTGAGCGTATACTCCACGTGACAGTGTTGTAGCCGGTGTTGACATTGTTTTGTTGTTAAGTTTCGAGACCCACACGAACCCGTCAATTAACCAAGAGGACCATTTACCTTGACTCTAGGATTACCGCAATTTAGGATCCAACATTAGGAACTGTTTTAATAAATTGTGTGACATTGTGATATAAAGTGATACTTTGTGCAAAATGGAAAATCTGCACACGGCCGTGTCGTACGCCAGCATCCGGAGGAACTTGATGGAAAAGCACCTCGAGACGCCGCATCCTCTGGCTAACGATCTGAAGGCGCTCAAGGAGCCGGTGAAGGAGCTGCCGGAATGCCAGAAGCTGAAGGAGACTCCGGAACCGCAGCAAGTTCCGAGCAAGGAAGAGAAGTTCCCCACGTCGTCGATAGTGGCCGAAAAGTATCTATTGCTGGACCAAGCCGAAGGGAGTTCTCTGTACAGATGTGTGGACATCAACACCAAAGAGGAGCTGGTCTGCAAGGTGAGGAGGGCAACGGTGCAAAATTACAATGTTGTGCCAACAACTGAGGACTGGGGAGTCATTATGTAAACCGCAACAATTTTGTTAGCTAAGCGTTTCCTTTGTATGGCGATTATTGCGTCCCTCCGGTTGCAATATTCACGGTTCCGAAAGAGCCGGTGATGTCACTTTCGAAGGGATTTCTTGGACCTCTGCGTGTTGTAGCTGACACAACAAAGGCTTTGCAAAAGCCAAAAGTGATGGGTAAATTCCTTGAGTGATTCTCAAAGTGGCGCTACCGGCTTCGTGTCACCAAAATGTATAATAATTTCGCACCCCATCCCCTACAGGGAGAGGTCCATTCACAGGTGCCATTGATCCTAAGCCGGCACTCTTTCGTTGTCCCTTCTTCGCGCGGTGCCAAAAATCAGCAGGGCCATTGTCAAGGTTACATATCCTCGTGTGCACGTGGCTCGCATTATTTAATATTGCAAACACTTTTTCGATAATATTGAAATAAACTCAAGAACACGCTCGTAAAACAACCCAGCGAATTTCCAAGCGTTTCGCAAGCTGGCAACGCCGCTGATAATTTTTCAATTTTGGTTGTTTAATGTTTAATCAAAACTGAGTCAATAAAACCTGACGAAATATTTCGCGTGAGCTATATCATGCGTGTAGGTGTTTTACACTCCGAGCTCAAAAAGTATTATCGGAGGCTAATGATGCGCAATGCGAACTCAAGTTTGCATCAGGAATTGTAACATACCAAATGTTGTAAAAATCCTTGCATAAGTATAGAGATTTTGAAACTCCAATCTATCGATTTCAAACAAAAGCTGTTTAGTGTTTACTCTATAAAATTGAAGAGCCTTGTTTATTTTCATGTGTGCAACAACACCTGAATGAAGCGCAACGTTTGCAACATCGAATATTCTCTTGTTATCCTCAGATCCTGCTGCTCCTAATTAGCTCATTTGAGAACACCCAGGTAAAATCCGATTTTACCTGTCGTTACGAATAACGGTTCGAAAGGGATTGAGGAAATTCCTTAGGAGCTTCTGTTGTAACGCTTGTAACCCATACACCAGGTTCAGACGGGTCATGATTAAAATTTATTCTATTCTCAAAATTGAGCTCAGAATACTTTTGAAACAAAACCGAGAATTGAAGTTTTGTAATAACATTGTTTTCTTGCGCTGCTGATGCCTGCTGCTGCTGATACTGTAAACATCAACATCAATTTTCAAGATGAGCGATTCTCGGGGACAAAGTTCTCCCAGAATCAGACGTTCCGAGAACAACGCGGCTTCTTCCATTGCTTCCTGTCGTGAGCACAAATTATCTCGCATTTGTACGTCTTGTAAATTGACGTCACAGCGTCTCGTGTTCAACGATGAATATTTATTATAAACGCAATCAGTTGCCGGAGATGGTGACATCACGAATTTTGGGTAGTGCAGAGTATAGCGTGTGAGTGTGAGTGAATCACTCTTGTTTAGTAGGATCTCCTGGAAAATTCTCATGGTCCTGGCCTCTCACCTCTTCTGTTCTAGGCCATTAAAAACGAAATTAATGCACTCCTCACGTATACGTACCTATACCCGCCTAACTGGTCCATTCGTGTATTTGCGTGGTCACTTGTGAGAACTTGAGGGATGATCTGGACATGGTCAGAGAGGGTTGAATCCCGTTTATCCGCGATAACCCTTCATTTTATAACCAGATGTTGATTAATTGCTGGATTCTGATGGGAATCGAGGGGAACTCTGCGAGAGAGCTCTGTTTTGTTATTCAGATTGTGTGTGAATTAAGGGTGGCTGTTGATGGAGCCGCGGTATTATAAGGGACTTTCTCATCAATTCTTGTTTCCATGGTCACTTACGCAAATTGACAGTAGTATGACAGATCTTTTTTGTAACGAAAGAATTTTCTTCCCACACTGAAGCATACTCCTCGAAGCTTATACCATATAAGTTTCAATTTCAGAATGTTTCAATATTTGACATTTAAAACGAAACCGCTATCATTTGATTACTGAACTTAACGTCGCTGAAAAAAGTTACCGCACCGTTTCGCCACTATAGCCAAAGCCGTTTCGATTTCATGCTTTTTTTCATGAACTTGACACCTGTCAAGTAAAGTGATTGAATAATTTGCAATGATTGCAACTCATATGCGGGCACCTGCAGGGCCTTACATCAAACCCCTGTCAGAAGTGTAACATTAAGTTGAACGCGCTAGAAATGGACTGTAAATTTATCTTTGAACGTTTCAATTTCAATCAATAGACGTTTGATTCACATTTGAACGATTTCTTCCTTCTGTTTATTTTGTTATTATATTTTTGCTGATAAAAAATTCAAATTTGATATTCACAGTTTTCTTTTTTTCAATTTTTTGGCTACAGGGAGAAGCACACATTTTTTTTTACTGCTCCCAATATGGATCTATTAACAGATATTTTGTTTTACTTGCTTACTCTATGATATAAAACTGTTTCTGAAATAATTGATGTCAATAAGGATGACTGAAGCCTTGGACTCGGGCAATTATTATTGTTGACATTTCCACGGAAATAAACAGGGAATAGTCGTTGCTTACACCAATAGCTGTATACATACACGTCAAAGACTCCTTCTCGGTCATTTTGATAGGTTTTTGCATTTCTTTTTCCGTTATTCCAAAGTGAATAGGTACAGACCTCGGTACAGACGTTCTCATTCAGTATTCTCGATGGGTTTAAATGGGGATAAGAACCGGGCAACCGGGTCACCCTAGCCCACGTATGCGGCCTTGGTAAATACAATCTCATTAATAATAATTAGACTTCGGCAGCACAGTCTCATTGATCCGCACGTGTCTCAGTGTCTCGCACCCAACAATAACTTGTTCATTAAGTTTATTACCATCAGACCATCGCCCATCACCGCGTAGGTAAATAAATATATTAGCGGCTTCTCCGCGAGCTAAAAGCGTCCTTCCCATTGGTAGGTAGAGTTCTAACAATTTGACGTAGACTCCACGTGCTTGGGTAAACCCTATAAAAAAATGTACTTATATGGGTTTTGATAAAATGCTTGGCCTAAGGCCAATACGACAAGTTTCTGAAGGTCGAAAATATACGCGCATCGTATAACACACCCAATCATGTTTACGGTAAAAGTCGCGACGTAGTAAAGCGGATGTTTGTTGCACTTCCGTAATTAGATATTCCACGGCGATGCATAACATGCCACAATGTTGCTAAAGGTTTCTACTAAGAATTTATACAAGTTGGCGTTTTGTGAGAATTCGTGGATTTTGTTGAAAATGATATGTAATGTTTCACAATCAAGGTCACGTTTCAGTGCCACCTTTAATTAGAGTGCATTGTTCCATGCGCCACGTGCATACCTGAACTGTCATTTTGCATATTATCCGTCAGTAACTTGAAAACCTTATGCCCAAGTCTGAAGCGTAGAACCAAAATTCTTCTAGAATACTACTTAGATAGTATTGCGCAACATTTGTTTACTTGAATTTACTGCGAAATTCACAACCGCCATTTTTTCATACATATAGGTACCTACTGGTGCCTACCTACCTATCTGCGAGTCACCAAACACTGGCCACCTTGATCAGAAAATCCAACGGAATTTTTTTTTACATTCACGATTTTTAACAATTTTTTTTGCTCGCGCAAATTGCCGGTGTGTTAAGTTATTCAAGGCTCGCAGTGTCAATCCTTTGTGTAAATAATCGATAGCGAAATTTCAAAATCTCGCGTAGGTTAGGTATTATGCGGGCGATTCACTTGTTCAAAGATAAGCTTTTTAGATAATGGACAGCGCTTCAAATATCAAGAAGATTGCAGGTGGATTGCGATAAAAATCCTCTTATGTGCGCGAAAAATCGGTTTCCTTGACATTATGGCCTAGTTCTGAGCTTTTTTGACGGTTATTAATTAATTTTCGCGAGGATCTGCAACACTTTCGCATAAATCAGCGACTCGCCAGGTTTTGGCCAACATCATAACATCTTACACGATCTAGTATAGGTACATCCTCATGAGTAAGAAGCAGTCATTACCCGCTTGTTGAATAATATACTATTATTAAGTACGTATAATAATGATACTAATACAGAGTGGCCCAACGAAAACACAACAGAGGGGTTTTTGGGCATTCCACCTCATTTGTTCTTTAAAAAAAGCTCGGCTAGGTCGATTTTCATATCATACATCTGGGGACATCTGAAACATACATTGGCGAATTTCTATCTCTAGCCCCCTCACCCCCACCCACCCCAACTTCAAACTTTCAAATGACACCACCCACCTTGCGATGCATCAAATTGAAGAGAATTAAATTCTCTTTCTGGAAAAATATTTCAATAATTTTCAACGCCCACCCCCCTTCTTCCTAAAAAATTCTCTGAGTTTCCAATGCAATATTCTTGACCTCTCAATTCTCTCCAGTACAGTCAACGTCATCCTGCACAGCATCGAGGGAGATTTTTTGTGTAAAAAGTGCCAACCAAATTCACCCCTTCACTCCCCCGCCCCAACTTTGAAATCTAAAATCACACTCCCTACTATGCGATAACTTCAGATTGAAGGGAATTAAGTTCTCTTCCTGAGTAAAATATTTTCAAAATTTCCAAAAATCCCATTTTCTCCGTAAAATATTCCGAATGTTCAATTCATTGGGAAAGAGGTTGAAAATTTTGAAAAAGTTGTTTTCAGAAAGAGAATTCAATTCCCTTTAATTCGATGTATCACAAAGTAGGTGGTGTCTGTTAAATTTTGAAATTGGGGTGGGGGAGAGCAAAGGGGTGAATTTGGGTAGCACTTTTTTTCACCGAAAATTTCCTCCTTCGGTGCTATCTAGCATGACGCTGATCAAATTGAAGAGAATTGAGGGGTCAAGATTATAAAATGGGACAGTCAGAGAATTTTAGAAAGAAGGGGGGTAGGGTTATAAATTTAAAAAATATTTTTTTCAGAAATAGAATTTGATTCTCTTTGATTTGATGTATCGCAAAGTAAGTGGGTAAGGTGGGTAAGTTGAAGTGGGTGGGGGTGAGGGGGCTAAAGATATAAATTTGTCAATGTATGCTTCAGATGTCCCCCTTGATATAAAAATCGACCTGTCTGAGTTTTTTTTTAATAGGTGAACTGCCCAAAAACTCCCCTGTTGTGTTTTCGTTGGGCTACCCTGTATGCACCTCGGTATAAATAAAAGATTATAGACATTTGAAGATTTCCAGCGCGCGTGCTCAAAATTGATTGTCTCGGCCAGCGAGTGTCCAATCATAATTTGACGCTTCGTTTGTTGTAAACCTACAACTGTTACGAATCTGCCATAAAGTATACCTACCTCTCGACCTACCTACTATTTGGGCAAAATTACGAAAGTTCCAATGATAAGGTACTGATGTCATCATTAACCTCAAAGTCTTCGAGTGGCAGTTCGATGAATAAATGCTGCAAAGACAAGGATATACTCAAGCTCGCCGAGTTTACCCCCGTCTATAGTTGATCACGCTGTATATGAGGCGCGGCAGTATTGATTCCTTTCGTTGGAATCTGCGGCGAAGATGTTAGGAAAAACAAAGAAACGTGCGACAATGCGCAAAGCTAATATTTGTTTAGGATTCCCGAACTGAATTTTGGCAAAGCATTTTTATGATAGAGGGCTGTTGGTCGTAAAATTGAAATTTTCCACATCCGTCATAAAATTTGCCTGGCCATTTTGTTCGGGTTTCCTTTCAATTTTTCCTTTCGTTTGTGCTTGGGAGAGAGCTGGAATAACCAGTAGATAACTTTATATAGGAAAAAGTCAATTATAAAGGTCCCGCAAAAATTAAAAATTACAAATTAATTATATTGCAGCCTTGTGATATAGGCGTATGGAAATGCCAAGATAGATTCGTGATTTAAATTAACATTAACATTATGAACGTGCTATTTACATGGTTCACAACAATTACAATCGATTTATCCCGCGCGCACACCTTGTGTCAAGGGGTGAAATGGGCCATCAATCAACGGTGTAGGCCCCGATCATGATGATCGATGGGCCATGGGAAAATTTTTCGTGCATTGATTGATTCAGTTCCAACACCGGACCATGACATAGAAACAGCATAAATATGCACACATTAATAAAGGTTTTATAAAGGCAATTACTCAATACAAAATGATGTAAGATTCATACGTCAAGGTAAAGTACTACCACAGCACCGGCAAAGCTTGGATAGAATGGGTGGTGGTGCGCCGGGAAACTTGAAAAAACTCGCGGAATGAGAGCCAATTAAACTATTACTTAGTTTAAATTATGGATATGATCTACTTGTAATGCACCTTATAGGGGAGGGTAATGTAAGCGTGGCGTGCGTATGGTTTGCGCAATCAAGGCCAATTAATAAAGGTCTCGACATCTCGCAGATTTGACTATGTGTATTACCAAGGTTGCTATTGTTACCAAATGCATTTGTAAATAGTCTCTTGCTCAGGAATTACGATAAATGTGCAACATTCTTGCTGCAACCACTTACAATAAAATATGAGTAGATAAATGGAAGCCTCTCTGATAACGTGGCAGGCAAATATTTGCGCTTTGTGTAAATTATGCCGGTGGTGGCGTTCTAAATTGCGAAAATCTAATCGAAAATTCTCTTGCAGATCGTCCTGAAGGACAGCTACTCGCTGGTGTCGGCCCACTACCGTTTGGACTCGCATCCCAGGGTGTCGTCTCTGCACGAAGTGGTCGTCGGCAACCGGTACTTGTACTTAGTTTACCCGAAATCTCACGGTGATCTGCACTCGTACGTGCGATCCAGGAAAAGACTGAGAGAAACCGAAGCCAGGAAACTGTTCAAACAGATCGCCGAAACCGTGCAAGTTTGCCATAGGAACGGAATCGTGCTGCGAGACCTGAAGTTGAGGAAGTTCGTCTTCAGCGACGCCCAAAAGTAAGTCTGATGTGATAAAGCTTGCGCCATCGCACAGCGGAAGACGGAATTTAGCTGCTTGGTTACTTTCGAGATGTTAATCGCCCAGCTAAATTGTTTGTAACTAAACATCCTGCGATTTGCTAATTGATATTTTGTGTTTGAAACGTGTATGCTAGTGTGCGACAATGGATTTCTTCATTCTAGCATCAAGGTGTGCTATACCAAAGCGCAATGCAATGCATTTTGAATTATGGAGCTCTGCGGCCGGCTGGTTCATTTTCTTGGGGTCTTATTTTGATCTCCAAAATAATCCCGATGATTAGTTTCGAACCGCTTATTCCAACTCAACGGATTCCACGTGCCGGTCGAGTTACACGTGTTTGTGCGTCTTGTCGCTCTATCGCAAGGGATTGGGCAACCATTGAACCTCTATCTGGTGTCCCGATTACCTCACCGCATCATTGTGAAGTGTGCTTTGAAATGCGTGTATATCTGGCCGCGGCTATAATGCTGTTGCAACCTATTAATACTTCTCTTTGAGCGTTTGAGCCATTGGCCCATCACACACCATCTCTCGCATTCTTCGCCGGGTGCGGTTCGCCGTTGCGAAAGGATCCAAAAAAGAAACCGGAAATCGCATCAATTGATCGATCGCGGCGGAGCAGGAAGTGCCTTTCCGATGCGCAGCTGTCTTCGCCGGATGCATATTCGCACCGCCCACTATCATTGCCTTTATCACCGTCATCCCCTCATCACATGCGTATAATACCTGTTCAATGTTTGCGGTTCTGTTTTCGCTTATACGCAACAAAGACGCGTCTCGTTGATGGCTTGGTTCACATCGGGCCTGAACAGAAGGCACCCACCCCTTCTGTAGAAAACCTGCCTGCTACAGAGAACATCTGATGCAATTGCTCAGTCAGTCTTTATTCTTTTATTGTAATATAAGAGTTTCAGAACCGAACGTTGGAACGAATCCATATTTCTTGCCCTTACTCCACAATGCATCGGATTTGCTCTAAGGGGAAAGGAGAGGGTAAAGTTAAAGGACTTGGTGAAAATTTCATAACATCCAACTTGAAGAGACATATTCTCTTCCATTCAACTAGAAAGAAACAAGCACAAAGAATTTTAATTAATAAACATTGTAAAATTGGGAAAACCAAAGTGTTGTAAACGAACTAGCTATCTCGAGCATTTATTCATCCAAGACGACGTAAGTATACAAATACAAAATATACCGGGTGTTTATAAACGTTTGTTATCATATCGCCTTTGGAATCTCCTATCACTCTTTCAAATCGTGCCTTTCACTGCGACTTTTGGCCTGACCAAAGCCTGCCGCGATCACAGACGTTTATAAACACCCGGTACTTGCGTATTTCAGATGAGCTGGACGTTCTAAACGCTAATCTGAGGCTGACATTCGCCAAAAACGATATATTACATTGTGCATTGTGGTAATACGTGGTAATACTAACTTGACAACCAGTGAGTTGCAGTAGTTGAATTATTCAGCTCAAACTAGCTGTATAGATAGATACCCACCTGAAACTTGAGCAACAGCGCCAAGAACTATTCAAATAAATCAAAATTTTGTACAGCATGCGAGGACAGCATTCGCCAACGTCGGTATTGGGCCCTGGCAGCAGAAATAGGCCGATATTAAATGAACGAACAAAAAACAATACGAACATGTGACTTTTTGGTTACCACCACGTAATGATGACTCTTTTGCTTGCCGTGCAAGAGCTCTTTCCTTTGAGATTTTCGAGCTTGCTTTATTTATTATACAGGAAGCTCGCTGGCTTGCGAAACGTGAACTCGACCTCTTTATACAAACAATGCTCCTATCCGAAGTTCTCAAGAAAGGATGACCTCAAGAAACGACCGCGCTCGCTTTTTTCCTTTCTTCAGTTTTTTTTTTGTCTTCTGCTTGGTACGAAATTTGGACTTTGGCCAAGGCTCGATATGCCGGAAACGCGACGTCAACGAAACCACAACCCAGAAAAGGGTTGGCTTCGTCTAAAAATAGTCGCGTTTTGCGCACGTGCCGCATATTTGCATGAATGGAGAGCCATAGTCCATACTAAGCGGAAATGCTCTAGTGCTCGGCGGGGTGGCATGCAATATTTAGGTGTCGTATGACCAAGGCCGGCGGATCCGGTCCTGCGCGCTTTTCCTTGATTTCCTTTGTTCCGCCAAACGGTGGGGCATTTCACTTTCGTAATAATAGGAGGTACACTCGAGCGAAAAACTGGTGAATGTCATTATCGGCGATCAAAGTCTCTGACCTTTAAACTTGACCCGCGACCCATCGCGATGGCTATAGCCATAAGCATTATAGCTCCGCATAGTTTTTTTTTTCGTCTTCGATAAATATTTATCTTCAATATCGCGTGTTTATCACACGTATTGAAAACATTTTCGGGCTAAGCACTGAGCTCTCTCTGTATTATTGACCTTTCCAGTTTGTTGTTGATATAGTGTAAATATGGTGCTGGAGTTTGTTTTGGAAAATTGCGAAAATTAAATAGAGGAGAGCTTTTCGTTGCACAATTCGCGTGCGCGACCTTGCCTGGAAAATTCCGTGATCGGTTTCAATTTCCATAAGCTTGCGCCCTCGCTTGCGCCCCAGCATGATTTCCGTTTCGTTAAATTTGGAAGCAGGACGCGCGTGCTCCTGCCAAATTCTTTGTTTGTACATATGCGATTTTTTTTACGTCACGTCTCGTAAATTTTTTGGCACAATCCGGCGATGGCGGCATCTATTTTTAATTATAGAGGGACGGTAATTCACAAACAAGGTACTAGTTAATGCTATAATTATGCCGGATTCTGGATCCATTTGTGCTGATTTTTATGTAGAAGCAGAAGTTGATTAGCGTCATAAGGAGACGCGAATTGTTGCGAAAACTTGCACACCGAAGGTTATAATTTTGTCAAAATAGACGCGGCGAAAATTCACCCGAGATATTACTCGAAAAGTATGGAGCATAAAGGGATTTTCATATAGCATACATGCACAGCTAATACAAGCTTTGCGTCAGCAGACCTGCCGGTGTTGAAACGGTGTTGCATCAAAATGTTGCTGCAGCCTTTATTCAATTTGTAATTTCAACACTGAAACGCCTAGGGCCGCCTTTATACCAATAAAGACGAACACTCAAGGGACACACACACACACACCTATACCAAATTACGATGATGCAAAACTTGTGACCTCTCAAGTTATAACGGGCCAACGTAAGTATTATATGGGAAAATAGCGGTACAGTTTCAAAATTTGCATTATTGTTTCTAGTTTCTTGTAGAATGTATTAACTACTTATGAACAGGGAGCTGGTACTTAAGCTTACGTCATAAGGTACATGATTTTAACCCTGTAGGTCTAATGTGCGTTGATAAGGTTGTGAAAAATTGCCTTGTTTTACATGTCAGACCAGGGGCTTCAGGCTGGTATGGGCTTGTCAGTTTTCGAAAAAATGGCCAAAAATTTACGTCATAAGGAACATGAATGAAACCAACTGGATTTTGTGTGAAACATCCCCTGAATCGAAAATCTGGTCGTAAGACAACATTTTTGGGGGCTTTGGGTCCGTAAGACAAGTTTGAAATTTTCAAAAAAGGACCAAAATTCATCAATTTTTTCACAGGCGCTTTTTTGACTTACCCACTGAGGTGTGATATATAACTGTAATCAGGATGGAAGACTGAATCGATTTCCATGTTAAAATACAGGGTGTACAATTTGGGATTTTTTTTTGATTTTGCAACCTGTAAGCGATATACCATTGAAAATTTCTGTGAACAGATTCAAAACCTACGTAAAAAATCATGTAAGAATCGTTTTTCATTCCTAAAATTATGTCAAAGGAGAAGTCTCCAGGAGGAGGTAAATTTAGGCTTATTTTTTAGATTTCAAACTTGTCTCATGGACCGAGAGCCCCAAAAAATTTTGTTCTAAGATCCGATGTTTGATTAAGGGGATGTTCCCACACAAAAGCCCGTTGGTTTCATTAATGTACCTTATGACATAAATTTTTGACATTTTTCGAAAATTGACAAGCCTATACCAGCCTAAAGCCTCCGGTCTGACATGTAAGACAAAGAAATTTTTAACAAGCTTATCAACGCACATCAGACCTACAGGGTTAAAATCATGTACCTCATGACGTAAAATTTGAGGCACCAGCTCCCTCTTTATTACAATAAAACTTGAAAACTTTTGCTTGGGCGCTTTCTTGGTACGCGAAATTCTGCTTCTCATTCACTCTCAGTATATAGACGCAATAAATGAAAAGCCTAACATTTTCGGACCGAGATCGGGACCACGCTTCTGATATACTTCGCCATTTGGCCTTTGTCCCAACAAAGCGCCAGGTGTGTGTACACCTACAAAGTCTTTATTGCACAAAAGGTCGATGATGCCTTTGGCATTGCAGATGCACTTTTATTCCCCATCGCAGCCAGTGACACCGCCACCATCCACCCATGCCATACCATCACAGGTCACATCAGCTTTGTGTTTGGCTTTCGCACATCTGCCGCGATGGGTTTCGACCATCGTCTTGCCCAAAAACTCGTCCCATTAAATTGATTAAAAAATCCTGGAGACTTCCTCCCCGACGACGACATCATTATAATTTCTTGCGTGCGTGTGTGCTGTGTGGTTCTCGATTCTCCCCTTTTCGTCGTAATTGACCATCATATTATGCGATGGGCAACATATACGTCGTAATGGTCCACACATGTTTCCTGTACGAGCATCTGCTTCTCGTAAGATTTTACCTGATGTTCACAATACAAAAAAAAAACTAGATTCTTTCCTATATCTTGTGCCCTTTGGGGGTTTTTCTTTTTTTTTTGTGTGTGTCTCATTGTGTAACTGCGTGCCTCGAACATCTGCCACGCGTCTGCACGCTTCTCAAAAGGGAGAATAACGCTGTAATTTGAGGCTTTTATGCAACATGCATGCAAGAAGCAAATTTCTCTAAAGAGCCAATCTTTTGCGCACAAAGAACTTTTTTTACATGTAAATTGCTTCGAGCACTTGTGTTTCTTTTTATCTAATCTCTAGTGTTGTATAATACAGAATTTCGCGATTATCCTTCAATAAGGTTGCATTAAAATGATAAAAAAGCACTTCCTCCCAATGACAGTGATGATGAGAAATTGGTTATCATTTTTTTGCGAAAAAACAGGCGCCACTGATTATTATCCTGATTTCTTATCTTTTATTGTGCTCATTACATTTTGTTTTTATGTATCATTAGTTTTCTGCTGCTTATACACTTGGGTAGGTATACTTATGATTTTCGATGAGGATGATGATACCCAACAAATGAAAGAAAACCAAACAAGTTCATACATATAACCACCCCGCCATGAAAGATCAACCTCATGGCCAACATTTAAATAAAAAAAATCTGTAACATTTTTCCACTAATAAAGTTATTCTCGGTATAAATCAGATTACATGGTTTCGAGTAATCTATAAATATATCCAACCCTTTCTGGTTGCACGAAAAGAGGAAGTTGTTATTAGTCATTTTCTAGGGAAATATTCTACGGACACTGCACTGCAATTTCACCGGTTTTTTGCGAGTCATACCCATAATACCATACCTCCCTATTTATAAAATACTAAACGTTTACGTTTAATAAAAGGATGTGAGCCAGCCGATTTTGCTCATTCGAAAGGATTAATCTTGGGGTTAATCCCTAAATGCATGAGTTTAAGACCATTTCAATTTCAACTTCAGTTAATAATCAAGCTTTTTTTTCGAATGGCAACGAATACTGTATCTGGTTGATGTAAGTACAAGAAGCTGATCCTGGTTCTAAATTAGTGAATTTTTCTTTGTTCCGTGACGCATTTCACTCAAATCTAACATTTTATCTTTTTGACTTCACTAATTTTTGAACAAATCATCTTATTGTACAGTGCGTGTACATATAACGTTTGGAATGATGGACATAATTTTTCTTCCGTCAAAAATGTTAATAACGGTTTGACAGGTGGCAGTTCGAATTTATTTTAAGTATGACCACTAGGCTGATCGATTTTTGGAAAAAATTAGGGTGGAGGAAAATCTGTTTTGACATTTTTATCAAGAATAAAAACTTTCGATTGGAAAACGACACTGACATTGTTTTCTCTTAATCTCAATACCCAAAGCAAAAATTCGGAAAGTTTTTGTAATTTTCCATTTTTCCTAATTCTTCAGACCGACGGAAAATTATGTCAGTATCGTTTTCCAATTGTGGATGATTTTTTTTTTGTTTTGGTGGAGGTAGCAGTCAGAAATCGAGAATTAGGTACCTCCACCCTTTTTTCGTTTTCAAAAATTGATATCTCAAAAACTATTAACTAGTCCAAAGTTAGTCTACAGTTTGACATTGTATCCAAATCTGTCAAGAAAAGGGTGTTGTCATAAAAAATGCAATAGCGTTATCGCTTAAAAACGAGAAAGGGTGGAAAAATTTGAAAAAAATCGTGAAAAACGCTGAAAATCAATTTGACCTGTCAAATCGTTTTTCAAGGTTTTGACGGGGAAAAATTATTTCTATTATTCCGAACGTTATGTGCCTACTGCCTAATCGTTGAACTAAGTAGAAACACGCGTTATCAAAATATCTAAAAAAAGCATGTAAGTACCTAGGTATTGTTATTTAGAAACAGTCAACTATCGTTTAACATTGAACATTGAAGTTGAAATTGAAAAAATGGACGGAAAGTGTGTTTCAGGCGCGTCGACTTTGTACGCAAAACCTTCGCACAGGTAAAGCCGGATGCTCTATTGGTACCGAAGCTTGCCGGCTCTACGTGTAGTGGCTCGGTGGCGTAGTCATCTAGCCGCCTGGTTGTGGTGGTAATGGTCGTGGGTTCGATTCTCGCTTGGGTCAGAGCGGAGCTTTTTTCACTGCACAACAACCTGTGATATTTGAGAGCATTCGACCATCAGTGCGAATTTTCTTGATGCACACAGGAATATAAACATAGTGGCTTCGTGCTGGCTAGTCTAATACCATGACTTGCGTCAGTCCCGTTAACACTATAACAAAACCCCTTTTTTAACCAATAATCGCTTATCAAAAATTCTAATTATTGTGCTCTCAGTTTGATTCGTGTGTACATTTTCAAGTTGACTCATCACCGCGCATTTATTCGGTGTAATGTAATTTTCGCCACGCCAAGTTCGCATCTGTGTTTGTAATAAACGCGCGTATGTTGTATTTGGGACACTATATATTTTGTTGCAATAATACACAAAATTTACCAATCCGATATCCGATTGTGTCGGAACTGCGACTGCAGCCCGTCTCTTTCTATCGCATCGCGTTCTCGCAGCCGTTTCCGGCGATGGCTGTTGGACGTGCAGCAACTTTCAATGTGCGAGAAACCTTGCCTGGTCCTTAACCTAGTTGCGTGTGAACTAACTTGCATTTTGTATTCTTGGCCTTCTTTCGGAATAAAATGCTGTGCTCGCACTTGAGGTTATTTGCGGTTCGTTTTTCCACGCCGAAGGTATAAGTGCGCCTGCGATGCATGTCAAAAAATCCGTCAGGATCAAGGATTTGCCCTGCTCAGGTGTAGCTACTCGTCAAGGCGAATAAGAAGACTCAAGTTTTGTTCAAAGTTTGAAAAGTTATTTTCAGTCTGGTCATCTGGCAGTTACGAATAGGTACATCACTTTTTCGGTTCCTTTGATCGTGCTGTTCATGACTTTATGACATATGTCAAATGTCAACACTCTCTAGCGATGCCCCAGCTTATTTGTTGAGCTTAGGTGATGTTAACATGCGCCACAGCGTTACATATTTTTGAAAAACCTAGAGCAAAATGTCAATCTAAGCATACACAAATTTATTATTTTGCTTGTATCATGTTTTGGTAACCTAATGAGCAAAACAAAAGTCGATACACCATGGGTATAGGTTAACGACTGGAAACGCTATCATTTCGACATACAAACTTGAAAAATGCTTGCCGATATGGCCATTCTGTCGATAACGAAACAATGCTATCGAACGGCGATGGCGATATTGCTATGGTTTTGGCACACTTAAATAGATCAGAGCAAAAGTGCATTGCACCCGAAAAGCCATTGCACCTGTAAATTTGCAAAAATGCTCGTTTGCACAAGTCGGCGCTGCACAGCCATAGCCAGCCGGTTGTGTATATGTGTGTTGCCCAACTTTTCACATTTATAAAGGTTTGGTAATATCGCGCATTAATTTCAAATTGGGTGTTGCTGAGCTTATCTTAAGTAACTCCACACACTACTTGCAAAAGGTAATTGTGCCTGATATTGCAACCAGCACAGCTTGGTGCACTTTGAAAAGCGCGCTGTGAAGGAGGTTTGGAAATCGCTTTGAACTTTCAAGAATACCTATCGCAAGCAAAGACACAAGAGTCCCGTGTCCATGCCGCACACAGGGACAGAGGGCATAGAGATATACCAAATGGCCGTGACTAATGTCCTTGTAAACATGTTAAGTGGCTTGCGGTGGGGCTAATCGATAGTGCTACTGCGGGCCGTAAATATCGACTTCCTCTCTCTGTATACCCTACCGAAATCTCTGAGCCTTATGGGCCATTGTATTCGCGGGTAGGTACATTGAAGATCGAGTAAATATGTACTTACACCTACTTTGAAACATTTCTGCTGTAATGCATGCTCAAAGACCCAGCACTCCTATTATAATATCGCAAATACGCAATGGTGTCAATATAGAAATGGGAGCATGAGCACGAGAAGCGGCGTTCTACTTTTTTTCAAATGCAATTTAAAAGTGCTTGGATTTTGCGGATAGTTGGATCTTTGATTCGTGTCAAGGTCATTTTAACCTGGCGCGGGCCAAGAGCAATTCCGCGAGGTCAAAAGTACTCGAAGTCTTCAAGTAGAACGACCGAGTTGGAGCTCCAAAAAAGTCCTGTGTAGTTTTTTTGATGCTCGTTATTTTTAGGTATACATATAACCGTATTTATTTCAGTATCAAGTAGTGAACACAATGTCAAAGTGCAAGTCGGACAATTGATCTCCGGACAATCATTCTCCCCCGGAAAATGATTCATACCCATTTTTGTCATGCCTTGCCGCTGGAAACCCCAGTGAGCCCCTCCCTAAGTCCCTACGTTTTCTCATATTGTTGGAGAGTGCAAGTAATGCCGCTTCTGTGATTGCCCCTCGTACCTAATCGCAATGTTTAATGTAATGTATTATATGTAACGTAATGTAACTTGAGAAACCGAACAGCGCTGGATAGATTACATAAGGTCTGTTCCATCAGCAGTCCTTGACTGTCCGCGGACGTCAGCAGCATGCGCATTACGATTTTGGCGTTCCATAAATCGTAATGCGCAGGCTGCTGACGTCCACGGACAGTCAGGGACTGCTGATGGAACAATCCTATAATATGCGAGTCTACATTTCATTCAGTTTTGTTCCTTTCATTCCGGTTTGTCCATTTCTTCAATTTTTTTTTGTTTTCCGGTGTCCATCAGGACAAAATCAAGTTCAGTTGACAAAATACCAACCCTGCGGCTATAGAAGCTACATACATTTTACATTTATTTATTTATTTCAAGCTACATGCATTATTTTATGTAGGTAATTAGTTTTTAGAAAAAAATTAATAACTTCTGAATGGTTGAAGCAATTGCAAAAATGAAACGAATTTGTAATGCCTGAGAAAGGGCAAATCCAAATATGCAAAAATATACAGGGGGTGCCATTTAAAAAAGCTCGTTCAAAAACTGCTCTGCAAAAATGGGGCACCCTGTATAGAGCAAAATAATTTTACAAACTGCACTTTAACCTTCCGTTTGCAGTGCCGTTTGGCTCATTTCGATATCATTAATGGCGTAGGTGTAATTGAGCTCGCCCATATCAATGACTCACCCTGTATTGAGGGTGGCTGGCACGACACGTATCATGGAAAAATGACTTACCGTTTTTTAAAATCGACTTGTTCGAGCGGTTTTTCCGGAAAAAATATGGTGAGAAATTATGAATTCTCTTCCGGACTTTTGAGTAACCTTGGAGTTCTTCAAAACTTCATGGCGGAGCGTTCGATTGTCATGGAAAAACGGCTTGCCCTTTTTTGAAATCGACCTGTTCAAGCGTTTCTTTCGAAAAAAATAGGGTCAAAAATTATGAATTTAATTCCGGACTTTTGAATAACCCTGTATATCTAATAAGAGGGGGAACCGCGCCTTTCAGGGCCGTAGCCAGGGGGTGGCCAGGGGAGGCTCAGCCTCCCCTGGAAAGATCCGAGCCTCCCCTGGCAAAATTCATCGTTTTTTTTTTTAATTGAAAATACGACTACCTACCTACGAGTAGAGTCACTATACAGAACAGATCAATATTGGAAAATTGATGAGAAGATTTAATAATATCAAAAATAGAAAACTCCAGTTGTATTGAATTTTGATATTGTGTTTTGTTTTTCAATATGTATATATTTTTATTTTCGTCAATGTGTTTTTTTCTTGACGTGCGATGTAGGTACTTTTCTTATGACAATTTACTTAGAGCCACCTGCATGGACTGAGATGATAAGGTACCAAAGTCAGGTCAACTCAATTAGGAATTAGGTACAGAAACCTTGAAAAGTAATATTGAAGTGATTTCAGTATCTGGTCAAGACAAAGGCCCTGCTTTCAAGAAATCAACCAAATAAAAGCTGTCGAATAGGCAGACGGTGACTCAAAGCTCTCGGGGTCTCTCCGGATTCCAGAAACCTCCTCGGCCATGTAAAAAAACCACTCGCTTGCGGGACCCGTATCGGAAATTCCACGCGAGATGTGCAACCGCTCGCTTCCTATGGACAAACCGGATCATTTCCTATTCGCTGTGAAAATTTCTAATCCTCCTATAAATGGCCAGTAGTGGATCATTGAACCGCGATATGCGCGCGCTAACGCAAATTTTGCATTAGGATTCCGGAGTGTGCGGTAAGCCTTACAGAAGATGGTGGAGAAATGCGGAAATGCACCTTCGGAGTATGCCGCACTGCACTTGCAACAGCATTGCTACCGAGGGCGAGGTGTGGGAGAGCAAGGTTGTGAGAAACGCACGCTGCTGCTCCTTTACTTCTTCTTATTCACAGCGAAATTTCCCGAAAGCTTCGAGTAGGTCTACCTATATCTATTTTCATCTGCGGAAATATCGTCGAAGCAAAAGTACAAACACGTGCGATATTGTGTACGGTGTGTGCATCGTTATAATGCACTATGCAGACTGCTCAGGTCATTAACTGGCGCCCGTTCTAAGATTATCTATTGGCAATGAAAGCCGGGCAGCCGTAATAGTTGGTGGTCGCACCGATGAAGGGCCCCCATGTGACTCATTAAAAAGGCATCAAAATGCGCCGTCTGAGAATTCGCGAGATTATTTATAAAACTCATGGAAGTGCCAGTTTTCTTCACTTCGTTTCCGTTATTGCTCCCATACAAAAGCGTTGTTTGCAGCACATTTTGATGGCGGCGTCTGAGTGTCTGACCAATTATTTCACAAGACACGACCTACGTAATTGAATAACACCTGCATTTCCGCCTGTAATGGCGATCGTAATTGCAGTCATTAATAAACCGTGTGGAGTGTTAATTTCTGGTCTTTTGATCTTAGGATTGGTTTCTTTCTCTGAGTTATGCGGTGTTTTCGGTTTGGGACCTATAATAAAAAATTACAGCATGTATAGCAAATACATTGTTAGCGCTGTAAAACAAGATGCCTTACGATCAGGATTCGCAATAAGAAAATAGCTCCGATGCTTTGTCGAGGATGCCGGTTCTGGCGCTCCTCAAGGGTGCGTTTTCGGTCCGATAATCTCGGCGGCATGCCACGCTCGACGGCACGCGGAACAGCTCGCGGTGCCGGCCCCAGTCTGCAGAAGTGGCAGACTAGAAGAAGGAGGTTGAAGAACTTCACGGTGCTGTCAAAAATTGCACAATAGTTTTCCGGGGCCTTTGGCTCCACGGTCCGTTCAACGAACCCGTGCAATGCCATCATCAACAGGCATCACACCGCACCAGAGAAAGCGCCGAAGGTGGCGCACCATCGACCATATACACGAAAGAAAGTGCGGCAATGATGCCGTCCGTCATTTCTCCCAAGATTATTGCAAAAGCTTATTATCTAAAGTGTTGTTACCCTTTGCGCTTTCTTGGAGGCGCGCATCAGCCCAGCTATTGCAAAAGCACGGCTGCGGTGCGATGATGTTGCGGATGCGGAGTTCAATGAAACAAGAGTAGGTGGGTTTATTTATGTGTGCGACATGGATGGAATTGGGATATGTGCATGCATCTTTGCAGAAAACAGTATGGGCCGAGATGACCGCGAGGGGTCAACAAAACGCGCCTGCCTGACGACCGAACGGGACAGCGGACGACTTTTTGCACATTCACCGAGGTTTTGTTGCAGGACTAGTTTTTTTCGGCATCTTTGGGTCACGGTGTGGATCCGCGAAATCTAGCAAGAGCAGGAACTAATGCCTCGGCGCGTCTAATCTGGTTGCAGCAGGTTAGGACGGGTTGTTGCCTTCGCATCAGAAACTTGCTCGATGCGGGACCATTCTAGCAGAGAAAAGAATTTCAATCAGAGTCGAAGACAACCCCTGCGTGATGCAATACTTCCTCATGGTCAGGGAATTCGATTCATTAGTTATAGCGTGGCAACTCAATTGTTTAACGATTTGACTGGTTTGCTGCTACCTGGTGCTTATCAGCTCATCGGCAATAATTTATCAATTCCAAAGCTGCAGAGTGCAGACTTTTGAGCCAAATACTCAGCATCAGGTGACATAGTAACAGTATATAAATTATACTTTTTATTTAGACAATTTAGAAGAACAGCTTTTCGATTCAAGACGTCATGGGCCAACTTACATTTTCACAAGTTTTTGTTGTAAAACGAAGGCAAGCATTGGTCGCATAGTGGTAATGCCGAGGGTCATACGCAAAGTGGGACTATACCTACTTCCGTAGAAGACTCCGTTGTTCTACATGTTTTTAATTAAAAATTCCTGCTGGGTGTCAGTTTCGGTGTTACACTACTCGTGCTAGACTTGCCATTCTATCGGTTTCTTCGGGAAGCTTATGGGTATATCTGCCAGTGTAATATTATATTAGCGAAATTCATACCTGCTGTAAGCTAGCTGTTTCATTTTGTAATCAAATGTTACAACACGGAAACTGGTACCGTTGCCGCATGGGAGTGTTCCAGGTATCAGGTAGAGATCTAACGCGAGCTTTTGTTGGAATGAGAAAAGCTCCGCCGCGGGTGCCGGAAAATACCGTCGCGGTGAAGAAAGAAAGAAAGCAGTAGCAGAAAGCTGCGCTGGTGGTTTGGCAATGGGCTCATAACGTTTCGCACGAGGTTACCAAAGTTCATAATATGCAGGTACAAATTAACTAATACTACTTACGCAGTATGCTCATAACGGAATATGCAGCAATAAGCATGTCTCGGTATACATAGACACCGGGAAGGAGTCAATCAGAATGTGTTACAAATATAACACTATTGCACTATGGTGTGTGGTGTGTGCGGTGTGTGTCAACGAACCCAACTTTCAGTCTACAACATTTCACACATTTCTTTTTGCGTTACGCCATTGCCTCCTCGGCAAGCGAACTTTCTTCCGAGTGTATAGTGCAAATGTAGTCCATATTCAATAACTTACTGGCGGACGGCGCGGCGCGACTTGTAACGTTACGTCCGTGTTTACTGTTAGTGCAAACATTTGCCGTATCGTTACCAGACAGACGGCACAGCGGAATTTTATATATGTCTATGCACCTATTATTTATTTCCTACTATTCTTGTTCAATGGTAAATAATCGAGATAATGTAATGGATCTTCCCAGGGGCTCAAAGAGAGTGTGGTCGAAAGTGTCTACTATACTAATGCTGCTGCGAAAATGCTACTTTTCAGTTCCATTTTTGATCAAACGTTTTTTCATCGTCGTTCCATGAATTACATCAAAACCCTAGCAGAGAAAACCCTTAAGCCCTGCTAAAAGAAATCAAAAGCTGTGACATCTGGAAATCTCGGCGGCCAATTTAGCAGCATGTTGAAAAACTTTTAAAAATAAGTATAGGTACCTACGAGTGGTACATGACCAAGAAAACTAGGGCATAACTAAGGCCAGCTAACCATTGCCGGGGACGATAAATCGATCAAGTTGCCGAGTGAATTCGTAGCCACCCTGGTACGGTTTCAGACTTCAGACTATATCTGCCTACGCAACTGAGAAAGACGCATCGAAAATTGAGCTTACAGACGTTTTCCATGAAACTTCCCGAAGGTTGATCCATCTGGTTATTTTGAGATGGAAATCGAAACATAGAGCCAAAAACGTATTGCTACACATATAGGAGGAATGTTTTATTTTAAACGGCCGATTGCAGCGTGTGTGCAACACAGTTACGACAGTGGAGGCAGGGTTGGGCAACTTGCAAAGTATAAGCTGCGGGCCAAATCCACATGACTTATCCGGAGAGAGAAACACCTTGCTTTTGCTACTAATAATCCTGAGCATGGTAAACGTGCTCAGCGTGGAGGAGTGCTCCGTTTCGTCACCGATTTAATCCAACAACCCTGCGCCTTGTCCACACCCATTAGGCTTGACTTTCAAAACCGGAGGTCTTTATTCCATCAACAAGACATCTCGCGCGTATATAGGGTTCCAGAACCAAGTCTTGCCAAATTGAAAACACGTTTCAAAATAGCCAATATTGCGGAACCCTTTTGTTCGTTTAATACCAACACACACGTGTGTATCGAGCGATTGTTTAATTTACCGGATAATTTGCAAACATTAAAAACCGGCAACCTACACACACATGCATGCGTGCTTTCGCAATGCACAAATTCAATTAAGTACGTTCAATATTAACAATTTCCTTTTTTTGCAGGACGGAGCTGAAGCTGGAGTCACTCGAAGACGCCGTGCTGCTTGAAGAACCGGAAACCGACATGCTGCACGATAAAAGAGGATGTCCTGCTTACGTTAGCCCGGAAATTCTCAAAGCCGGCGCTCATTATTCAGGAAAGGCCGCCGATATGTGGTCTTTAGGCGTCATATTGTACACCATGTTAGTTGGAAGGTAATTGTCTTCTTTATATACGTTTTATTTATTACATCCCCCCGCATATTATATAGGTACTTTCTCGCCAAGTTTGAAACTGTTCCAACAATGGCTCTCAGTGAAAGTACACTAGGCATTGGTAAATCTAACATTTATAAAACCTTCACTATAATACAGAAATACTTGTAACATCTGTAGCAAGTTGCACAAATTTCTTATAAAGTATGCCTTTTCTCGCAACGCAATCCTCTGCCGCGATTAAATCTAATTTCTTAGTCAATAACAGGACATTTTAATTATCTCTGCAGCATCGCGCGTCCTCGATTAAGCATGCAATTAACTTATGAAACGGAATTTGGAAAAAATTCAAGTTGACGACGATGTCAAAAAAAGCCTGGTTCCTGTTTTGATACTTCCGTCGTGGTCATGCATTTAACCTTATACCTTCGTTTCACATGTCAAGGATAACGCTCGATGGTTTTTATTAATTATACATATTAGTTTTCCGTATACAGGCAGGAAATACTATCAAGAAAAAGCTCTTCTCATTCAAGACTTTTTGATTTCTCAAGTGTTATAAATAATTTCGAATCCTTGCTGCGGGCATGCAGCGCAGGCACCTGCCACCCAACCCTAATTAATGCCCGATAAACCCTTAAAAATCTGCACCTGCCCATAAAAAGACCCTCGCGGCTCATCAGGTATAGGTAGGTGCCTCTCTAGTGGAGAAGGCATATAGAAGAATGCTCATTGCATGCTGATGCGCTTTGTTTCTTTCGTTTTTGAAGACGAGTTTTATATATGCCCGGTGAAATTCACCTGCTGCGAGCCTCGCACACCCTTTCAAAATCAAGAGATGATAAAGATTAACTTTAAATGTCAAGTTGTGCATTTCCACCTGCCCCCTATATCTTGACAGTAGCCGTGTATAGGGGCCCAAAACAAAGAAGAGATCCGGACAGGTGCTCGCGTTTCTCTTACGATACCCTTCTTCTATATACACACCCATTGCGAAATCAGACCTATATTGCTGCTATATTTTTGAATATTTGTGAGCTGTATGCGCTATTTTTATTGATAATCATTTCCTCGTGGATAAAATTAGCTGAATGTTACAAGGTCATATAGATAATTTGCTGGGATATTTTTTTATTTGTTTTGTTCAAATGTAAATTTGCTTCTATTCCGTACGTTCATTCGAACTTGAGCTCGGGCCGAAAATAACAGAAATTTCGCAATTCGTCTGGTGGTATTCGGACAAACAAGGTTTTTTCGGCAATTAGCTGTTTAATTTTAAAAATTATTAAGCTTATCGATTGCGAATTAATGGCGATTTGAGTCGTGTTTCCAAATTTTATTATTTCATCTCATTTTGTAAATAGGTCTGAAGTTATACCAGCTTCACAGTTCACATCAACATCAACATTCCGTAAATACTTTCATGTTTCGCTGGAAAGGTTGAAGCGCTATAACTTACCTCGGCGCTTCGTGCCTCGGGATCCTGTACGCCTTGGGTCCATCAGTCACAACCATGATACGGTCATGACGACTAGAGTTCTACATTTATGACGTTACGTTGAGACGTGTGAGTGTCTGTTGCTAGGACAACGTGATGAACGTATTCTACCGCCTTATCAAAAAAAAATTTTTCGTTCACCGTGTTTTGCCATTTAATAAAGAAGAATCTCGAGAAAAATGGACCGTTTCGGCAACACTATTTGTTGTCAATAGACGAAGAAATAGATAATTATTGTACCCTGAAGCCCAAATTTCTCCTTTCCAAGGGCTGGAGACAAAACTGTCAAACATGGTAGATATTTACAAAATAGAAAAGTTCCTTCGTAACTTTGAAAAATGATTCAAAAGCTGAATTCAAAATCGATTCGATGATAGTTATATGCACGTGTTGATTCGGGAAATATACTCTAATCATATACCCCGCCAGCTATGAATCTTACCATGCAAACTATGGCTAGCTAAATTTTTGCAAAATTTTGCTTTGTAGCAACGACCTAATAATTCACTAAAAACCCCTCGACCTTCGGTCTCGGGGTTTTAGTTTATGAGTTATAAAGTCTCAGACATCTTCCAAGCAAAATTCTACAAAAACCAGCTAGCCGCAGTTTACCCGGTAAAATTTATAGCTCTTGAATCTAACCTATGAAAAAGTCAGTCATCCAGCCAATCAACGCTGAATTCAGTGAATATTTTGTTTCCAACGGCAACCCGGGTTTTTTGTTGATCGCACTATAATAGTTACCTATTGTCGCGGAATTATATAGGCCTATAATCTGTATCTGTTACTCCTGTCACAACTATCCTTGAGACCGATCATACTGTCACCCCTAAATTTCATGATTATTTACACGCCACGGTTCTGTTGGTAGGGTACCTCAGGGTAGATATTTGAGTAGGTACGTCACGGTCACGCTTCACCCTCTTGGCTTCCGTCAATACTAATAAATTACAGGAAAACAAGAAATGTTGGCTTTGATCTTGTATACGCCAAAATTTGAATTCAACCCACAGTCAAAAATACTTCCCAACAATCATGATTCGAAGGAATTAGTAAAGAGACTTCTGGTAAATTTCTGTTCATCTTCGGATCATTCAAGGCAGAGTCGCGTCATGATGGGGTACTTGCCAATGAAACAGATTTGACTGAAAATACTTTTAATCATCAACAATGGTAATAAAGACTATTTCCTGAAAATTTCCGGAAAATATATCCATTGGTTAAAAACTTTTTTTTTTAATTTTTCAAAGGCTTGGTAACAATAGGAAAACGTCAGTGGGATTTTTATGTCTGTATTTTTCAAATATTGTAATGTCACTCTAACAGTTTTTTGAGTTCCCAATCCAACAGTGCTGTTTGTTCAGTTTTTAGTATATTTGTGACGTCACAAATATATTTTTAAAAAACGCATCTCGGCCGCAATTTTGGGAATTTAGGAAAAAGAAAAAATACGGCTACATTATTTTTAACCACACTATCGATTAAGCCAATAAAAAAAATTGGACAAGTACCCCATTGTCTTTCTTGGTAAGCGTCACATGCAAGGTGTTTTTCAAACATATCAGGCCGGCAACAAATAAATGTGTAAAATATTGTGGAAAGATATAACTGAACTACAAATCTTTTACATATTCTACCAAAACGCTAATTTCAAATCCCAGTTGGACTAATTGCAATTAAATTCTCAGATGTGCAACAGTTTAGTAACAAATTGCCAACCAATTGATTGCTCATTTTATGAAATCAAATTCACCTTTAGTTAATTACTTCAGTGTGTGTGTGTCCTTATTTGAGCCATTGAGAAACGTCTTACGAATTCATAAAAGCTCGAACCTTAAAGTTTATTTTAATTTTCAACTGAAAACGCGAACAAAAAAAGCTCCCGTACAATAACAGAAACACATTTCGAGACCGCACGCCATCTGACGTGCGTTCGCAAATTCCACCCTCTTCTTATCGTTCGAGATAATCGTTCCGAAAACGCTTCCTGCCAATACGGTCGACTTTTCGTAAAAGGCGTTGGACTTGGAGCTTTCTTATTTCTTTATTTCCCAAGCTATGATGCGTAACGGATCTACCATATGTCGATGGAAACACAGGTGAACTCGCGCTGGCTCTCTTATTCTTAACCGCTGAACAGTTGGCCATCACCAAAGGGGGTTGGTAAAACACAAATTTTCTTATCGCGCGTCCACCATATGCCGCGCTCTGCTTCGAGACGACGACCCGACTTCGCGTATATTCCCATTGCCACGGTCCGATTGCCATGCACTTTACTTAGTACGGCACTGATTTTTCTTGGTTTAGTCACGCTCGAAGAACTGCATTCAATTTGGTTGATAATCAGACCTTGAACCTGGTAAAGCTTTTTTTTTATCTGGAAAGATTTGGCAACCGGATGTTGCTGGTTTTATTGTAGTCAATGTCGAAAGTAACTACTTAGAACCTGACAAGTGAAGCATGTAAAAGGCTTATGGAATTGAGAAAAAAACTTGTTCCAAGTATGTACTCACTTTACCAGTTCTGCGTTTTCAAGAATAAAATACACAAGCGTGAATCTCACGATTCCTGGCAGTTTGTTTATTGTGAACTTTTTGTTTCAGATACCCCTTCAACGATTCAGAGCACGCGTCTTTGTTCGCCAAAATATCACGAGGTCAATTCGGCATCCCCGATTGTCTTTCGACTAGAGCAAGGTGCCTGATAAGGTCGCTGTTGCGGAAGGAGCCTTCGGAAAGGCTGACGTCGGAAGACATCTGGTACCATCCCTGGCTGGCGAAAGAAGACAAAGATTGGACTTCGAGATCGTGCGACCAATTAGTACCCACGTGGAATCCAATAATGGATGATTGATCTGCATATCGCTCCTGAAAATCGTGCAAGTTCCGTGCTGTGTTTTACTCTATAGTAATTATAATTAAGCATTGAAAAGCCATTCGTTCTTTTTCTGTTATCGATTGTTCTGTAGACGGGTTTACATAGCCGGCGCTTTTGGGAAAGGGAAACGCGCGCCTCTTTTGTCTTTATATATTTATTACTTTCGTCCTCTTCTTCTGATGTGTTCCCTTTCGAAAAACCTCCGGCGCATATCATCAAATTTTATATAGATTCTTTTGTAAAGAAGTAAAAACGAAAATAATCTCATGTTGTTGCGAGTGGTTTTAAAAATGGACTGACTGTATAAGCATCACGATATATCCTAGTGATTAATTTGAAGACTGATGATGAATTTTCTTTGTTCTATTTGAAAAAGATAAAAATACGGTTTAGTTCTAAAATGTGTGACCAATTTCTACTGTTCGTGCAATTTTTGCTCAACGCGTTTGTGAAATTTATGATAAAGAATTTAATAAGAGCGAATTACGTTATAGGTGTATCGTATCGTGATGCTGGTTTATGTTGATGATAGATACGTAAACTTTTTTTTCTATGATGTGATCTCGGTCAAACTGACCACTAATTGACATGTATATTTCTGTAGAACTGAATTGTACATAAAACAAAGGTCTTTTGTTTGTTTCAATTCCTAATTTATGCTGTTAAGATTTTAGGTTGTAAGTATTTGTGTAAATTTTGTACATAGCTTTGCATTTTATTTGTGAAAAAATCGTCGTTGGTTTATGCTGTTGTTCATATTAAAAAAAAAACGTAATTTATACACCACTTTGTTTGAATTTCACCACATTTTTCGCCAAGTCAAGTGTCATAATTATTGGTTATTATTATTATTACAACTTTCGTGAAAAACAATCTGCATTCCATAAAACGGAAAAGCTTACTTTTTCACCTTCACCGATGGTCGAACTTGAAGATGAATCAAAACAGGAAATCATTATGAAAATGACGCAGAAAATTATTCATGTTTGAATGAAGTGATTCGGAAATCCAGAAAATATCTGAATGGATACTTTGAAATCATAAGGAAGTGATTCATTGCACTGAAGTAAGTATAGTCACGTTTCTGTTGAAAAATGTGACAGAATTTTAAACTTTCAGTTTCATCGTACTGATCCAACGGTAAGTATGACATTAATTTCTAGTACTTGGGTAGGAAGGTAGGCTCGGCCACTCGGCTTACTTGGTCTCGGCATAAGTATAGGGAACTTGAGAAAAATAAATAGAACAGGTGAACAATTAAATTGAGCGATCTTAAAGAAGTATAAACTAACCAAGAAGACACAGACACAGATACCGACTGTACAAGATACTATAAGATACACTGAAATGATACAGTATCACAAATGTCAAACGCTGTACCTAATACCTTATATAGGTACCTAAAAAGAATAACAACAGCTTTTAAACTAAGCTGCATAATCCGGCGGGGTTAGTTCTCAGGGTCAGATGAGCATAAGTAATGTTTCTTAAGTATGAAAGTACCCAGAAAAATGTGTAAATTATACCTTTGCTCTGCAACTGTAATGGGCAGTAAGTTCAATCATTACTCATATTGCTATTATCACAGCACACAAGCATTGATTTGTGTCTCTATTCTACTTCTAAGTACATATCACTTGGCTAGCGCCATTAATTTGGCATATAGATGTATAGGTGAGCAGACATAGTTGCGTTAATGTTATTCCTGGTATAATAAGAAATGCACCGCAGGTTAATCAATAATGTTTAGCTAATAATTCTGAATTATTGTGTACTGCAGGATACCTTATATCCAAGGTTTACATAATTCCTTGCACAAGAGCAGTCCGTTTATAGTATCTTTGCTCCGTGGCCGCATGGATAGCCTTAGTACCTTTTACTTGTGTGTCAAATGGGCGAGCAACAACGGCAGCAAGCACACGGTGCCGGATGATGATGATGATAATAATGATCAGCAATTTCAATTACAATTAAGAAGTTGGCCAATAGTTCAAACAGGTGCAGCAACCGGGGTATTGTTATAGAAGGATACGGGGGCCACACGTAAGTACCTACCTACAGAAACAGAACAGTGTACCGAGAGAGGAGATAGATCGGAATCATGGTGGTATCTATTCCAAACAAGAGGCAACACCTGACCTTGCCAGGTACCATTGCTCAATGCAATCGATGTAATATCAATCCACATAGCCCTGACGCAAGACCACGTCTTGTGCAACGGAATGGACACTTGTGTCACAAGCCTAGCAATAAACGGAGATTTAATTTTTATATTCGCCGCTAAGTGTCTCACAAAGCTCCAAGGAGCGGATCATAAACGAAATTTATTGGTCGTACCGGTCAAGCGCGCAAAAATTCAAGTTAAATGCCATTGCTTCGTGATTGCTTGAGAACACTGTATAGGTACTTATCCTTTTTTGCCATCAGGTTGCAATTAGTAAGGTTTGATGGAGGCTACACTTGATAATTATAGCTAGTCCAGCCCAGTGTCACGACGCTTCAGGCAATGATGTTGGGTTTTCAATGTCACCAGTCTGTATGGTTTCGTATCGCGGCTATCGTGCAGGAAATGGTCGTTCGTCAGATGGACAATACCTAAGCAATTTAGCAACGACTTATTGCAACTTCTTGGTGTCTGTATACCTATACATAATTTATTGATCATTATTGATGAAAATCAATTATTCTATACGTCAAACGGCAACTTAAGTACTCGTAAGTACCTGCAGTTCTTGTGGTCAATTAAAGCTATGCTATTCAATACAGTTTCAGTTGCATGAAGAAAATCGACTTAGTCTAAGGGCAGATTCAGTATTTCAAGAGCAATCAGGATCTGGCTTCAGAATGTTTTGTATTTTCTAGCTTAAGTGTAAACGTATACTATACAGAGTGATCTATGGTTAGCGGTTAAATCCCTTTATTGGCCCAAATCGACACATTCTCGAGCTAAAAAAAAATGTTACATTCGCAAAACTGAAGGAACGAAGGGTCCTAACTATTGAGTGAGACACCGACAAAGGACGAATTTACATTGAACGATTAAAATTACCGTGCGAAACTTGGATTCCACTTATAGACCAGCACCTCCGCCATTTATGTTCAAGTTCGTCGCTTGACCGCCCATTAAATTTTGTGAGCTTGCTTTGTTCACACAATCATGTATCCATCGATGAAAATAATTGTAGACTATGGTGAGTTATCGAACAATGCTGCTACCACCGTAGTCCACATAAATGAACTGCTACTACCCTAGTCGGTGGTATTATATAGTTCGCGGGTAGTACTATACTATAGTTAGCTCAGGATATTTAGGTCTAAAAACGCTTTTTTCTTTAATTGGGTGAAGACTAGCCGTATCGTACAGTCAATTGGACCTTTTCGATGCAGAATTTAGTGGGAAATATGTTCACTCCCATTACTATTTTACGTCCAAGTTACCGTTTGACAGAAAAATGAGAAAAACCAGCACCATGTCACCATAAGGGTGGTTTTACCCCTTAAAGTCTATGACGCGAAGGCCGAAATTTTCGAATATTTTGATATGTTGCTCATATCAAAATCAAATCAATCGTCATATCAATCAATCAATCAATCATATCATATCAAAATCCGACTTAACGTCGGGACAACTCAACACCATCAGTTGCAGCTATGGACCGTTTTAATAAGTGCATTATGGGTATATTGGTACAGTCAGTCATCGGTCGGTACAGTAGAGACGTTGCCATGGTTCAGGTTCGAGTTGGCGGGAGTTGGGAATTTGATAGATCAAGTGATAGATTGATAAAGAAATTCAGTTGCCAAGTTGACAACTCACGTGCTTGAAAATGTCAAACAATTGCCAGTTTCCCAAAAAAAATTGTTTTGCCTGTTCTACGAGGATATCTAGGTGATAATTCGTGTTTTCTTCACAAGTGTCGTGTTAAAATCGAGCGGCGAAATCGCAGATTGTGTAAGAAAGGCGATTTGCTTCAGAAAATGTGATTACATGGGTGTTTTTCACCTACCTCTCTATCAATGGTCTTGTGGGAACATGAATGTGCCATAAGCAGGCACACCTAAGCGGAACGTAGAAGCACAGACTAGCGGGGAAAGAAAGCACGTGGTGCGAAAGCGTGGTGAGCACCTCGAGCAATGTGACCGAAGGCGAACCCGAAACCATCGTACAATCATTTTCTGTCCATGTCAACTTGACGTAGTTTTACTGGCCGATGACTGACTGCACCAATATACCCAGAATGCATCTCATTTTGTTTGACTTATTAAAACGGCCCATAGGACCCCGAGTATCACATGAAGGCACAAAGGTGCTTACTAAAGTTACGAAAGCCAGGGGAAAATGCAAGGTGGCCCGATAGACCTTCGAATACCAAACGAAGGCACAAGAGTGCTTACTGAATGTAAATGAAAAAAATGCGAGGGGGCTCAGCAGGGGTTGAACACCATCATTGAAGACACAATGAGGCCCAATGGGGCTATGGACAACACAGGAAAGCAAAAGATGGCTTCTTGAAGACACCTCAAAATGCACTTTCCGCTTAAAAATGCTCCTAGTTCTCAACCATCCAATAGATTTCTCTTATCTTGGTCTTGAATGAAAGATAATGAATCAAAGTGAATGATATGGGATAGCTTTTGTCCAAAATTTGACATTGACAGACTTAATTTCTTGATAATGACACTTTTTTCGTGTTTTTTTCTTCTTATGCTTCAGTCAACATTTTACTTTTGCATCGACCACTGAATATCACTTGGTATTATTATATGCAGTAGATTCCCTACAGTTTTAGCTTCAAAATGACGTATCTTTTAGCTCCATTGTGAATTGTTCAGCAATTCCAATAAGGATTCTATGAAGTTACGTCAAACGCATTATTTGGGGAAAATCACTTTAACATTATTAACTTAGACTTTGATCTGTAATAATTGATCCTACGTTCAATATGCACAGCATCGTACTGACTAAGTCTGGTCTGGTAGTACTCGTATGAGTAGGTACTCGGTACAGTTTCGCAATTTTCCTCTATGGTTTTAGCGCTACTGCTTGTAGCGCTTATATTTTGTTCTTGTTATTGCCGTCTGCAGTGTCCGGCAATATCTCAGCTACTAAACTTCGGAGATTAACCTCGGGTTTTCTCTAGAGAATAATAGCTAATAGTCCAAAAGCTGGCGACAAAAAAAAGTGCAACAGTTTTCTAAAGGCTGAAACTCTGGAATATGTTAGATTACTCAATTACATTCATGAAATAAATAGTCAGACACCGGTTCATTAGAACCTGCTCAATCGGCAGCCAAAAGAAGTCCGAAATGCCCGTACGGACAGTTCTGACAACGCACAGCATTGTTGTCTGACGCATAGCTCTGTTGTCTGACGCAAATAATATCAGCAGTGTCAGCTGTTGTCTGAGTTAAATTTAAATGTCATAATCGGATTTGCAAGGTCAGATTTAGTGGGAAACGATACCCAACATGCCAGTATTGTCTCAATATTAATGAAAGCCAAATTTCTTGCATAGGTCACCATCACCAATTGCCCCCCTCCCGAGCTCCCCTCACGGGGACCATAGACATCTAGTTTAGTTTGTCAATAAGTTTCACTTATAACCTGACTAGATTACTTTTGTCCTAGAATTTTTTTAATGAAAATTTTGACCCCTCCCCCTCAAAAATTATGACGCACACGGAGGAAAGTTGGGGACTTTTAGTATGTTGTTTAGTAAGGTTAAGTGGGTACGATACCGTGAAGATTGCACGTGGATTAATTTGTTTCATGTTAAATGCTAAAAAGCCTGGGCTACTGGGCTAATATAGACAAAGCTGAGTCTGAACAAAACCCCCCAACATGATGTTGCGTGCATGGGGTTAGCGATTCCGATTATAGATAAATAAATGTGAGAACAATACGCGAGCGAATTCAGTTGGTCAAGCGACGAACCTGGACATAAATGGTGGAGGTGCTGATCTGCAAAGAATCTGATCGAAGTTGAGTTTCGCAGAGCAATTTTTTGTTATGTAAATTAGACCATTTCCATTCCATCAGTATCTTCGTCAAAAAGTCAAGGAGTGAAAGTGCTATAGGCACAAATCATTCCGAACGGTCCATAGTTTTCAATTTGGCGAGAGGAAGCCGTTTGTAGCTTGGCGGGAATGAGGTGTGCGATTTGGCTTAATCGCAAAGGTGCTGGCTACATTTTTAAGGAAATTACCATACTGGGACGTCAAAGTATGTAAGAATAATGATTTTATAATTTATTGTAACATTGCTCGAGCCACTGCGCGATTTTGAAGGTGGTGCGCGAAATCGGCAACTTTATAATATATGCGATTCAAAGTCAGAAACATTAAGGGTGGGTTTAGTAAGCTTATTAAGGCCCAGTCTTATGAAACCGGAATAGGGTGATTGCATGAAATTCGTTCACCTGATCACCGGCAGGCAGCGCAAGGATCGAGTTATGTTTTAATTTAACGTTTGTTAGGGTTAGAAAATTGCATTGGAGCACATAACAGGTGTAAGGCATTGTTATAAGAATGATTAGAAATCACAATCTTGATCACGTAAACGCCGAACAAAACAGTATGTGAACAAAACACGTAAAAATTACAGTTTTAGTGAGGTTACTTCGGTTGACGTTGACTCCGACACGGATGAAATTTGACAGATCACAATGACACTATTAACATTCTGCCATGAACTCCCTCTACATGCAATCCACCCTATAGCGTTATTTGAGAATAAAGCTGGGATAAATGGCATGCTGACGAGGACAGGAGATTACACCGAGTCCTATTAGTCCAGTCACTATGTCTTTTCTCTTCGGAAAAAATAGTAGAGGGCTGGAATTTTGTATACATATTCCTTTGATTGTCATGAATGACCTGTAAAAAGTCCCCTAAACCTAAAATCCAAGTTCAGGAACTCTGGATAATAGCCATCAAGTGTTAAAAAGTAGTTTTTTCGTCGAAGAAGTTATTTCTTTATTGCAAGATTGTCCTTTTTGTAACTGAATGATTGCGTATTACTATTTTGACAATTATCATACACTATTTCTACTTTTGCACAGGTGGCGGATCCAAGATGGCGGTCAAGAAGTAAAAAAGAGTTGACTGTCTTATTTCCAACAGTAGCAGATCTAAAAAATGTCCGATGATTGCAATTCATTTCTGACATAATTTATCATGGAAATACAAAGTTATATTTCAATATCTCAAAAAATCACTGATTTGCTGAAAAATGTTGGAGTATGAAAATTTTTTAGTTTTTTCCAAATGTTTCAAAAATGGTCGGAGATATTTCAGAATTGTTCACAACATCTTCGTAAGCATAAATTACGAAGATACAGGATGAATTCAATGTCTCCAGCTATTTTGCTTTTTGAAGCTTTTTTTTCATTTCTTTTCTCGACGCGTTTGGTCTTGCCGCTATTTAGTCTGAAAAAATTGCTACAATGCAAGAATTATATGCACATCATGTTTTCACGAGTTTTTAATCAACTATAAATGTTGTTGCAAGGCAAATATCAGCTATACCCATGCAAGCGCCGTATACAGCAGATTGAGGAAAGTGAAAAATAAGAAAAATTACCTCAGGAACCAAAACAGCTGGAGACATCAAAATCACCCTATATATTCGAAATTTTATGCTTACGGAGATGTTGTGAACGATTCCGAAATATCTTTGACCGTTTTTGGAATATTTACTGAAAAATATTCCTGATTCAACTTTTTCAATAAATCAGTGATTTTTTGAGATATTGAAGTATAACTTGGTATTTCTATGAAAAATTATGTCAGAAATGAAATACAATCATCAAAAATTTTTTAGGTTTGCTACTGTTGAAGATAAGACAGTCAACTCTTTTTGCTTCTTGGCATCTTGGATCCGCCACCTATGTAAAAGTAGAAATAGTGCATGACGATTGTCAGTATAGTAATACGCAATCATTCAATTACAAAAAGGGCAATCTTGAAATGAAATAAATGACTCCTTCGTCAAAAAAAAAACGACTTTCTAACACTTGATGGCGAATATCCAAAGTTCCTAAGCTCGGATTTTGTGGGACTTTTCACAAGTAATTCATGACAGTCGAAGGAATGTGTGTTCAAAATTTCAGCCCTCTACTAATTTTTCCGAAGTTGATATGATTTTTTTAACATAGTGACTGGACTATACATATAGCTATACCCCATACCGAGCTTATCCCGGTTTCGTAAGACTGGGCCTTAGACGTATATGGCTCCAATTTTAGCCGTAAGGGCAGCATCGCTCATTGGCTCTTGTGGCACAAGGCATCACATGGAGGCCAATGAGCGGTATAGTGCTTACTGCTAAAATTAAAACCATACATAAACATATGTCTAGTTATCACAGTTTTCTGTCATAGTTCCAATAACCTTATTCTCTGCAAGAAAATTACCATTCAGGTCTTCTTTAAAAGCCACAAGAATAGTCCAACTTGAAAAAAATGTTTTTTTCAATTATTTTTCAAAAATTCAAAATTTGAGCTGATTAAGTTGAAGACCATTCTTGTGGTCTTGTGGTCATTCTTGTGGAAAACTGTGTTGTTTGACCGATATTCCTGATGCCACCTTAAATCTGGCCACTAAGTGTACAGTCACCGAGGAGAATACGAATACAAAATACTCTAAGGTTAAGTATAATACACATAGGTGTATTACCTACACCTACATTCACTTTCGCCAAATTCAAAATGATTCTGAATCTGTTTCTGGTGCCTCCTTAATTGAAAATCGAGCATATATACCTACCTCAGCGAATTGCAAAGCCTGGAGCAAGGAGCGTGTTTGTGTTTCGAATCAATTATGCAAAATTAAAGAGTCCAACAACTTTATCATTATTAAAACATTAATTTCACGCCTCGGGCTACAAACAATCTAAACGCCGATGACTGGTCAACCAAGTGCGCAAATCCTTGAACCTAGACTATACTATGCCGAATTCATTGTAGGTCAATATCACTTGAGCTTTTCGATTATTATATTGCTTCGGCTTCATTAAAGCAAAACTTAGCAGTCCACATGCAATCCTTTCATTAAATTTCTCGCAGTCGGTTTTTTTCGTGGCTTCGTCAAAAATGCGAGAGAAAAAAAAAACAGAGAGCAAAGCCGTACTATTGGGTGAACAATATAATGGCGTTAAGGAGACAAAAGACGCTGCTGCGCTTTTGCAACACAACAAAAGACATGTCCGAGAATAGTAAATAGGCCTTGAAAGATTTATGACATGCTCAATTCCATCAGCCTCACGCGAGATGACCAGGACAAAAGATTGGCTTCAGCTACATGCACCAGAATCAGAATCAATCAACGATGCAGAACAATTTATTATACTTTTTCAAGTTTTCTACTTCTTGGAATCGACAAGTTGTGTATAGGAACGTGTAAAATTTAAACGAAGTCTCTCGGCCAATCTAATTATTGTACCTATGCCGTTAATCCCATATTGTAGCACCGGGTGGAAACTGAAAAGTCTCTAAACAAAGAACAAGCGAAGGATGCGGTAATTAAAAGTTGAGTCTTTATTGTATTTAATTCAGTGATTAGCTGGGCATGAGAACACTACAATTAAAATTCTGGGATGCAAACCAAATAGGAAGTTATTATTTCATTATTAATAACAATTTATGTGCGTCTTGATGGTTGATGGAGAACTTAACCATAAGCGCCCGCAGCCAAGTATGACACAAAGGGCATTGTACTTCATGCAGACATAGCGCATAATTTGCAATTTTTTTAGTATCTTCATACCTACGTTACAAATTGATGATTTTTCTTCTACGTAATCTACAGTACGAGAGGTGAATCACCTAGATATACTCAAACAGAAACAAGAACACGAAGCAAGATGTTGATATTATTGTCCAGAAAAAAATTGCGTGAGATGAACGCCCCTGGTGATTGGTATGGGTAAATAAAAAGATGATGATGTCAGTACGCCCAAATCCTTAGACCTATCTAGCCGATTAGTAAAACAGAATGCTGTAAGAATAAACGAACTTTAACGAATCTTCAACAATTCCAGCAGGGAAAAAAATTAAATAAAAAATATCTGCGCTTGTATCATCGCTATATCCGTGAACCCATGTTTCACCCTTTACAACATGATTTATGAATACCAGCAACATAGCTACCCAGCAATAAAGGATAAAAGTGATGTCATTTAGAGTTTGGACTTGTCAGTTTGTCACCCAACATAAAAAAACCTGTAAAAACTACTAGGCAAACCGCAAATTAATTAGATGTACCTAAGTACCTACCTACCTAATTATTATAAGGATATACCAACCTACTCTTTATTCTTCCAAATGATGCCTTTTTCAACTTTTTGTGACGTGAATTATATGTGGGTACGAGGTGATCACGCGAGAGTTCCCCCCTTCTTCCCCTCTGAAATAATTTGGAGGGGGAAGATTTTCTCTTGAACAATTTTACCCGTATACAGAGTGTCTCAGAAGTATCGCATTCCGAGTCCAGAGCGATATTTGAAATCAACTCAAAAACACGAGAAAAATATTGCAACAATTCACTGAAGTTTATTTTTGAAGATAAGGGAGGATCAAACGGTGGAACTTTCGCTCCTCTCTATCTTCGTAAGTCCCTGAAGTGATTTCAGGAAACTGTTTGTGACAGACTGATCAGGGAAAATTATCAACCACTAGTTGTGCACTGGACTTCTTTCTAATAGACAGGGTAATTGATGAATCTCAAAAATTCGTTTTTCTTCAAAAACACCACTGAAATTTTTTTATGGAAACGGAAAGAGTCATATCTTGTTCTAAATATTTTGCGAAGGTAATTGAAGAAAACTGGACTTTTGTGATCTATGACTCACCCTGTATCGTAAACAAAAATTCAATCACCTGATGAATTAAGAAAAGAAAAACAAAAACCTGTATCCACTGGTTGATAATTTTCAGTGTTTTGATGTCTATCTTAAAAACAGTTCCTCAAAATCACCTCAAATAATGGAAATAGAGTCACCCCCTCTGACCCCCCCATATTTTCAAAAATTACGTCATTATTTTTTTAATACTTTCCTCATGTTCTTGAGTTCATATACCGCTCTGAACTCGGAATGCGATACTTTCGAGGCACCCTGTATACCTATGTATTACAAAATTAGAAACTATAATTTTTAAACGACCTACACATACGGGGTGTCGCAAACAAAATGTCGCAAAAGCCTATGTATATAGCAGAGGGTTGAGTTATTTCCAAATGCAAATTGTCAAAAAATTCACAAAAATCTCATTATACTGCCCTAACTAAATTTCATTTGTTTGTAAAATTCACTCAAATTTAGTTCAATGGTTTTTCTTTTCGGAGAGATGATTTTTTACTCGAATATAAACCTAACACTATACCTAAAAAAGTTTTGAACTAAAGAGAAATAAAATTAAGTTTAGGTCAGTATAATTAGTCCGGGGGCATAGAGTCAAAAAAAGCTTTGTCGTGTGCAACTTCGTGAAGATATATGGAGCTATACCTCACTCGGTTCCTAGACCGTCAAGGATCGTGAAAAATTATGGTGACATTGACATCTGCTGCAAGCAAATTATGGTGGAGGCCGGAGGAGCCAGTACGGGCTCTATCTGGCAGTAAGGAATTGGCTGTCCCTCGTTTGTTTTTCAAGAGATGTCAACACTTGAACCATTATTTTATAAACAAATGAATTCTATTATTATTTTATATCTAAATCTACAAACGTCATTTCAGGAAACTGTCAAAATTGTTTTTATAAGATTATGCTGAATTCCAGCATTTTCTGAAGGTTATCCGATATTTCTGAAACTTGGCATTATTGTAGATCTTGAAGTGCCTTTTCCAAATGTCTATTTTTCCACTCCATATCTTTGCCGTTTTGACCGCCATCTTGAAAAGATGGCGCCCAAAAAACAGTTTTTGTCAATATCTTCATTTCAGTTGATGTGAGGTGGGAGCGTTTACATGCGAATGGGAGCTCATCAAGCTCAGCTCATCATCAAGCTCAAAACAGTTAATAATTTTTTCGTTTTTCAAAATGTCCCAGCAATCCTTTAGAAACTTTAACAGTGTATTAGGACTATTAGGGCTATTCGGCTTCTAAAAAAATGTGGGGTAATCCAAACGAAACCAAGGTGGACAAACATTATTTAATGGAATCCCATCAAAATTTCTATACCTCTTCATCTTTATTTTTGAGAGAGAAATATTGACACCCTGCGTATATCTACAGCCTTAAGAACCGTAAATCGCACATAGATGGTTCAGATGCTTAGACCATGCACGCGACCTTCATTTTGATATAAATACATAATTCTAAATTTTTATGACGAATCAAACAAAAAAATTTCAAAAATTTGTTTTTTTGGGTTTTCAAAATTATGGCCAGAACGGCAGAGATACGAAGTGGGAAAGTGGATATTCTGAATGATAACCCCCAATTTCCTTATAACAATGAGTTTCAAATGTATCTGATACCCTCCAAATGCTAAATGCTATATTTCCTTTATTCCTTTCTATCTAAAGTCAGTTTGTCTTCACAGTTCACCCTGTAGTTACACAACTAACATCACAATGATCGATTTTCTGAATTTTGTATTATCTCTGGATAATATGTATAGCTAAGAGCTATTTATGGTTAATTTGCTTACTACATGATGGTGGTATCAATTTGGCATGCTGATTAAATGCCGAAAGTTGATGCTTCTGGAAGTTCTGAAAGCCTTAACTCAAGAACTGAGGAATAGCTAATTCGATATTTTCTTGGGTGGATTCTGGTCAGTTTGAACAATGCAAATTTCGGTTTCAAATTAATTAATGAATAAATGATCGGTGTTTTTCCGATTTTATTTTGCCGTGGTCAATTAGAACAAAATCCATTTAACAGCGCGTTAGCGTTAACACTGTGTCAACTTTTTCGTGGAGCCGGCTGTAAGTGTTCAACTGTTTATTACGATTAAACACCGGATTCCTTATTTCTCTGAATGATGCGTCTGAATTAGATAAAATATAATACCTAGCTATAATAACATATATACCTACCTGCCTACCTACATACCTACCTATTCACGTATGCTCACTTACATCAATGAATTTGAAAAAATGTACACAAAGGGTTCGCTAATGATATTATAGAAATGGAACACGTAGATCAACTGGAGCAAATAGACTGAGATCTATAATGCCACCCCAACACGCCGGATTTAGGTACCTACAGTCTTTGCAGCACCCTCTCAAAGCCCTTGCTATAGACCAAACCTCTCACTACTCATGCTGCCCTATTACCTTGCTGGCGTCAACTCTATTGTTTCGACTCCCACGCATTTCCAATCCTTTGGACCCTAAAAACCACACAGCTGAACTCCCCACTCTTTTGACTTTTTTGTAACAGACTGAGAGTAATTCATTCCTTGTGAGGAGAAAGGGGTCAGTGATTTCATAAAAGAGCAACTCGTATCTTTTTTCACTCAGATACTTAAGTACCTACTCGTACTTTCAAATGTTAATAAACAAAAAAAGTAGTTCCTTCTGGAACGAAAACCAATAAATAACTACGTGGGTAAGTAGACCTACCTATACCTATACCTATAGGGTATTGGCAACAAATAATGCAGCTTTCTGTCCAAAAAGTATAACTTGTGACTCGACTTGTAATTTGTAATTTTTTTATAGGTAAGTAATACATAATCTCAAGCTCATCATCAGCACTTACGGCTAAGGCCAATAATTGAACCTGTGCCTTTGGTGGGTGGGAGTCGAATTAATTTTGTGGATTTTGCCGGCAAAAAAACGCCAACCGACGGACGGGGTCATATTGAATCTGGCCGGGGACACGTCAAGGTCTCCTGCAAACGATTTTCGCAATAGCAGAACCGCGGTTGCGTCATAAACACAACCCACATTTTCTGCTCGCACCTAAATTTGGGAATGATTTTATTTGCTGATGCAGCGTCACTAGAGCACAGAGACTCATTATCATCTTGCATCCGTCGTAACTAAACTAAAGTACGTACGTAATAACAAAGTTGCGCTCTGATTTTCTCATTGCTTGGGGTGTGAGGTAGGTATAGGTAGGTAGGTACCTACCTTTACAAATTTGCGGCGTTTTTCGCCATTACGGCAGAATATCCAGCAACGACATTGGTTTCGCTACCATCCATCAGCATAATCAGCAATCGATAAGAGCGTCTAGAGCCTTTGTTCGTAGCACCTGTTTTATCGCCCACCTCCTTTCCTCTTTACTGCTGGAACTGGAACTTGCGATTTGTCGAATCGGTTCTTTATCTCTTTAAGAAGTTTTCTTGCTGTACCTACAATCATAATATCGGTTAAGAAGTTGGAATGAGTTTCCAAGAATTGAAAACTTTTGAAAAAAGAGTAGGATCATTATGGAAAAGTATCAGCTGTCTACTACACAGACCTCGTCTACTATGAAATAAAGAGGCTGAGACTTCCGAGATTGCGTACCTACCTATTTCAACTCGCTTCGACTTATTTTTCTGTAGAATATGTGAAGCCTGGTGTACCTATAGAGATATCAATTTGGAGTTTCCACCCCCGATTTCTACTCTAAAAAAAAAAACAAAGAAATCCTGAGACAGGTCGATTTTATATTCGACGGGGACATATCATTAGCATAAATTCAATGTTCCTGATTAATGCCCTGAGGCAGGATGGCACCCTTTCAAAACTTTTTAATGGGAATAGGGGTCGAGTAAGACAACATTTTGAAGGCCTTACAACTCTCTTTATTTTGGTGCAAAAAGAAGCAGAATCGAACCACGTTTTCAACTAACTTTTTTCTAAGAAGAAAACTCGTCAGCTTACATAAAGCAAGAATATACTTTCAAAATGGTTCAGATGATTCCTTATGAGTTTCAGCATCAACAATAAAACTATTTCAGCACCATTTCCGCGACAAAAACTTTTTATTAATAGGTCAACAACCCCCACCTATTTTTTCACATTTGAAAAATCGCTCAAACTATTATCCAAAAGGCATACAGTGCATTATTCTGACATCAGAGTTTCATAATCTATCCCAAATCTTTCTAATAGGCTACTTCGTTTGGGCAGGTGCGCATGTGTGAAAGCGCCAGATTTTGAAAACTTTCGTACACCTGTCAGTGTGAATATGGAAACTGGGCCAAGCAGGGGGCACTTTTTCAACTGGTTGTCACTGCCTGCTTTTCGTACGTTGAATTTCGTCGGAATTTCATAAGAATTTTAGGTGCACTACAATATTTTTTTAGTGTTAATTTTCAATGTCGGTGTACAAAACTATAAAATTCGCGCCACACATGCAAAAAAAACCGAAACGAAGGGACCTATCTAAAATTCTGATGAAATTCCGACGAAATTCAATGTACGAAAAGCAGGCAGTGACAACCAGTTGAAAAAGTGCCCCCTGCTTGGCCCCACAGCAAATACTTGGGTTGTGTTGAGAGTGACATTGTCCTGGACTATTGCACGAGCAATCTTGCTCAGTGTCAACATCCATTCATCAAAAGTGACTTATTCTCGCGTGCCAACAACGCAAATCTTGTAACATTCAACATAAAAATTTTTTATCTTCAATGTTAGACTTCCAATCTGAGTAATTCCAAAACCGTTTCGAGATAATATACCACACTTCATGATTTTTGTATTAGAATACATTAAAAAAAATGACAAATGGGGGTACGATGAAGTCTGTGCAATTTTGCAGTATTTTACGTATCACCCTGTAGAAATTTTACATGCAGTTTTTTAACATTCACCTTTACAGGATAGGTTACGGAAACATTAGGCTAATTAACACAACAAACAAAATGAAAATCACATTCGGCAATCGGAAGTTATTGATCTTCAAACACGAAACATCTTCCCGATACCGACAACTTCGTTGTCCAGCAGTTCAATTTCCAATTTTGAAATGTACGGAAACAATTATTCTAGGAAAGTTTTCACCCGTCTAATTATTTCAAAGGGGTAACCTCCAGGGGGAAAGGTCTCGCGTGATCACCTGAGTGTGCATTTTTTAATTCAAATCGCACACTTCGTGAAGGTTATCTGAGAAAGCTACTTGCTTTCACAGTTCCGATGATGTCTCTTTCAATTTTCGACAGAATAAGATCTGCCCAAATCCTTACCATATACAGGGTGATTCATAAAACATGCTCACCCCCATTTTTCTCGAGAACCGTTTGCGATATCGAGTCGCGGAAAAAAACGTTGAATCAACAGTATCTTTGAGGTCCGATTTCATTTGCTGCCAGAGTTTTTTCACCAAAACTTCCTGAGCGGAGGCGCCTCAATGTTGAGTTACGTTCGACCCTAGTGTGATTCTAGTGAGCTTTGATTTTCCGAATTTCTCCTTTCCAATTGCGTAGCGTTGCGAGCCTCCCAGCCAACTAGAGTCAGAATCGCACTAGGGTTGAACACACTATAGCAGGTACACATGTCGCCAAATAATCCTCCTTCATTCAATTACCTACCTACCTACCTTTACTATAATACCCTACAATATCTAACAGCATTTGTAAATCCTTGATAACTGGCAGAAAATATGGAGGTTCCTTAAATGATCAACACATCAATTCAAAGTAGGGTACTAGGTAGTAACGTCAATTTTTAGCTATTAACTTCTGCAGCGAACTGATATGAAGTCATTAGAATTGTAGGAAACATTAATCATCAGAATGGCATTATTTACCAGCATTTATTATCCATTTTTTTTCAGTCCGCTGACATAATGGTCACTTATCTCACAAGTGATTTATTCAAAATTGTAAATAATATTCCTTTATTTTCATATAAATTTCAAACTAACTAGGTAAGTACCTACCTCTACCTTACACTTAGGTATATACAAAGTATTGAAGTACCTACACCTACAACGCCGATTATTGAAAACATGCCACTGCTAATGTTACATAAATCCTTAAGGTTGTGAAATATTCTCTTTACTGATCATAAAAATAAAGTTTGCACACATGTTAGTGGTATTTCTTGAAGTTTAGCGTTCATAGTAAACAAAAAGTTCGCTCATTACGCACGCCTATGACTTTTGCATTTGTATAGTAGGCACTCTTAACAATGTGCCACAATAACTTCCGTTGCAAGCTAAAATTGAACCTCACGGCACCTGAATTTTTGAATAATTAGTTATACCTGCGTTGCGAGCTAAGCAGTGTTGACTTGGCCAATAAAATTCCGATTGCGTTCAGATTGTCCAATGAAAACATTGGTGTTGGTGTTATTACCAGAAGGTCAGCAAGCCATTGTGGACTATATTGCAATAATATCATAGCTCTATATGTCAAGATCAATACCTTTGTCCTAGCATAAATCACTGCAAACAGGGGCAAAATCATACATTATTTATTATTGGGTGCCGGTGCCGGCGTGGATTTTTCTTTAGGGTAAATGATGAAGTTAGAGTTGTGCAACTTGGACTGAATCTTGCCAAAATCGATGATGGCAACACAGCGCACAAATTACCATGCCAAAATGTGTGTGCAACGCATTTTTCAATTTTCTTTGCTGCTACTGGCATACGTATACAGAGTCTGTGGTATACAGTATACACGCATTTGTAATAAAATCAGCAATCGGCTTCCCCTCAGGCTTTTCCAATTAGCAGCCGGATGAAGTAAGCGGATTTTTCAGTCAAAGCCATTAATAGGTTACAGTGAACTGTTTCAGTAATTTGAAAGGTTATCACATTGTGCAACGGAAACACTCGAAATATTTGTATATTATTTGTACCACTGTTGAAACTATGTTTGCCCATTATGAAATGTAATTCTATGGTATCTCTGTGTGATTTGAAAGATTGCGCGTCCTTTATGCCTCCTTTTTTTCAAAAAGGTTTCATTTTTCTTGATGTTTCAGAAATTTTTAATATCGCTACCATCGGAGCTTATTGTCCGTCCGTCAGTCTTGTCATCAAACTCCTCCTAACGGAAAGTCGTAGTGCCTTCAACTTCATCACAACCTACTCAAAGCATGAAAATAATACATAAGCCGCAGTTTTCATCAGAACTGCCGATTATATTCGAAATGATCAAATTTAAGGGTGAGATACTTCTAGTACAGATTAGAGATAAGGAGTAAAATTACCGAAGAGTGATATAAAATAGGTGGCATTCCATGATGATTGAATCTCATGTCAATGGTTAATGACCTTGCGTTCCATTTTTAGCCATCAATATTAAAACTATAAATAATTAATTATAAAAATATATGGCTTCATGGACTTATTCATCGTATATTTTGTTGTCTTCAAAATTGTAGGGTGTAGATTTTTTTTAGAACCTACCGTTTTTGCGGCGTTTTACTTGGAAGACTTTGGTGGAGTCCCATTATTTTGTCGCGCGCCGTCGGCCGTTGAGCTTTGATCGGGTTTGACCAGATAAATACTGAAACCCTCGTCACCGTTTGTCCTACCATGTGGTCTACAGTCGTAGTATTCAATGGAAATTTCAAATTTTAAATCTGAACACGAAAGACATCAGGCTACAATCTGCCGTTTAAATTTTTTCGATAGATCAAGTGAAACTAAAGTGGTAATATTTCATACTTGTCACCACTTGCTGTGTTTTTCATCGAACTAAAATTTTCGAGATATGGTTGGCATTGCCAAACTTTCCTCAAAACCATACTTTCATATCTTTTGAAATGTGCACGTACGAGGCTTGTAATTGTCAAAACACACCGTGTTGGCGCGTTTGTCGATTGAAGCGAATGCTCATGCCGCTCGCTCGCGTGCCGCTAAGGCGTTAAGAATGTAGATCCCTCTGAATGAAAAGACAGGAGTGTCGAGTTTGAATCACTCTGTACACAAAGCCTGAATCCCGGCTTTCTTTTAGATATGGAGAAGAAACTTGGTAAACTATTAAAAACGAATTGAGCTTAATTGAGAGTGGCAGGGTTCATGGCTGTATTTGTATGAAAGCATTCCTTCACCTCCTAACCCAGTGTCAACTGTATCACAATAATTTTATTAGTTATTTAATTATAATACATCATAAAGAAATAGTTCAAAACTATACAATAGCTGGACAGAAATAAATATCGTATTTTTTTTTGAGGGGCCTTTAACTCAATTATTATGTTCAACCGACGTTTGCTACATTAGAAAACCATAATTATCTTTGCAAATGTAAATGTGGGATACCTTACTATAAGTTGCAGTGGAACCCGAATCAAGCTAGCTTGGATTGCCAATTCCACGCTTCCTAATAAAACTACAATCATCAATTGGATGCCTTCTGCGTCTGTCCGTGGAACTTGTCCATTCTGCCCTCGATCTCCGGCCTGAAATGCCTGATGAGGCCTTGAACCGGCCATGCTGCACCATCGCCCAAAGCGCAAATGGTGTGTCCCTCAATTTGCTTGCTCAGTTCCCAAAGCATGTCGATTTCGTCGCGTCTGGCGTTTCCGTCCACGAATCTGTACATCATTTTGTTCATCCAGTCTATTCCCTCTCGGCAAGGGGTGCACTGTCCGCACGACTCGTGCTTGTAGAACATGATCAACCTGGCGATGGCCTTGACGATGTCCGTTGATTTGTTCATGACGATGATGGCGGCAGTTCCCAAGCTAGTTTGGGCGGCCACCAATCCATCAAAGTCCATCAAAACATCCTCGCAAACGCTAGAAAAATGCTCACATTATTTGGATTGAACATTAGGTACCCACAATAAAAACAGCCGCTTACTGCTTAGGGATCAACGGAGTTGAAGAGCCGCCTGGGATCACTGCCAGAAGATTATCCCAACCTCCCAAGACACCACCGGCATGACGTTCAATCAGTTCTTTGAAGGGGATGCTCATTTCCTCTTCTACAGTGCACGGATTGTTGACATGACCGGAAATGTTGAACAGCTTTGTGCCTGAATTACGCGTCCTGCCGAATGAAGCAAACCACACACCACCGCGCCGGCAAATCGCCTACAAAAATGAAATTAGAAACACATGCTCTCGATACAGGTGTTCCAGAATAAAGTAACCAAAGCTTAACATGTAGGTAGAATGCAGTGGCGCAACTAGCTCATTTGAACGGGCAGCTACTGAGGTACCAACAGACCATGTAAAAGCGCCGTGGGCAAAAAAAAATCAGAAAAATTGTAATCAACGTATCTTTGTGAGTTGTAAAGGTTGAAAAGGCACCGTTACAAATATTGTACAGGATGGTCCATCTAAGTGTTATTATTACCATTCAAGATAGAAAAAAAGATGCAAGAGAAAACTTATATTGATTGATAAGACCTATGACCTGAAATTATGTTCAGCTATAAAGAGTGTCCCATTTTGACGACGTAAGCGAAACGACAATTTTTTAAATGAAACACCTATATTTTTTTGCATTTCGTGTTCAGCATTTTAAGTTGTCTCATGCCTGTATTTTTGTTCTTCACTTATATAGCAGTACTACCCACTAAACATTAAAAAAAAACTTGTATTTTCGGAGTTTACTTAAAACAAGTAGCAAAGTCCTCACGGGGGTGAGTCTCATGAGCGCATTTTCGGAGTGCAGATGAGTAGACTGTTTACTGTTACCTGTAAACAGATTGTACCAAAAGGACCACAAGAAATCATCAAGCTTTACAAAAACACGAATAGTCAATAAAAAATAAAAACAACACATCAACCAAAACTAGAGAATGTTCTATAAGTAAGAATTATACATATCGGTTACAAGCACGGAGCCGAGCCAGCTTGCTGAACCGCGATTTTAAAAGTCGCATTCGCATATAAGTGCATAATAATTGAGTATAGATTCCGCATAAAAATAGAGGTAGGTATCTTCCTTGATAATAAATCAATTGAGTTGATTCTTTCACTAAAATTTTCTTGATTTCTTTCTGCACATTTCATTCGCTGGATGTATGCATCTATCTGTAATGGACCGCAAATTGTGTCGATGTCGAAGTTCACACTGCAGTCAGTAGGCACATATAATTTTCACTTTGTGAAATCGCGAGGCGGAACCCGCTTCCTAAAAAAATTATATCTTCTATGGCAATAAAGGAATCAAAATGTTTCTTTCACTAAAAATTTCTCCATTACGTTCTGCATAATTCGTTCGCTGCATGTATGCATGTATCTACAGCGGTTCGCGAAATGCTCTATGTAGAAGTTCACACTGTAACGTTGAATACCGACTTTTGAAACATTTAAAAAAAATTTCTTGCAATCGTTCTTCCAAACCAAATATTTTTTGTGCCTATTCCCATCCGCAGACACTAAGTATCAATTTGCAAAAAATCCGATGCCGCTACGACTTTTCGTTTAGGAGGAGTTCAACTACAAGACGGACAGACGGACGGACTTCAAAGCGCGGCTAATAGCGGATTTCGTTTATAGTTTACCTTGTCAAAATGGGACACCTGTATGGCTGAAAATAATTTAAAGTGATAAGTCTCATCAAACCACTTATTTTTATCTTACATATTTTTTTCTATCTACAGTTAGGCCGCCAAGGGATAATTACGCTAGGATGGACCACCCTGGACAGGTGGGTGCAAGTACCCGGCTGCCCTCCCCCCTAGTTGCGCTACTGGTAGTATGATTATCATTAAACTGCAAAAAAAACAATCTTGGGGTTTCCAAGTTCGGATTTTAGGAGTTTTTTGGCAGATCATTCATGGCAATCAAAGGAATGTGTGTACAAAATTTCAGTCTTCTACTATTTTTTCCAAAGTAGCAAGACATAGGGATTGGACAATCAAGCATTGCTCACTTTACTCTGGGGCACCTTTATAAAACTTTGGTGTAAATACCGGCGCCACAGCAACTGTCTCAACATTTGTCACAGTGGTTGGACATCCAAAAAGTCCAACATCAGCAGGGAAAGGTGGCTTCAACCTCGGTTTTCCTTGCTTGCCCTCGATTGACTCAATTAGAGCAGTTTCTTCTCCACAAATGTACGCACCGGCACCTCTGTGCATGAAAACGTCGAAATCATAGCCAGACCCACAGGCATTTTTGCCCAGGAGCCCTGCTTGGTAGGCCTCTGCGATCGCCACTTGCATATTCGAAGCTTCGTTATAAAATTCGCCTCTGATGTAAATGTACGCGGCTTTAGCCCCCATGGCTTTGCCAGCGATAAGACAACCCTCGACTAGCTTGTGAGGATCATGTCTCATTATCTCACGATCCTTGCAAGTGCCTGGTTCACCTTCATCAGCATTGACAACCAGAAATTTCGGACGTCCATCTCCAGGCCTGCTCATAAACGACCATTTCATACCTGAAGGAAAGCCAGCTCCTCCTCTACCACGTAAACCTGAAGTCTTGACTTCATCTAAAATTACCCAAACAGATTATCCAGAACGTAATAAAACAGAAATAACGCTTTACTTATGATCCAGTCTGATCCTTTTGATAGAATTTCTTTAGTTTTGTACCAGTCGCCACGTTTCAAGGCTCCTTTCAAACGCCAGTCATGTTTACCATACAAGTTAGTGAAGATTCTGTCTTCATCGGCTAGAGGACCAAAAGTCGTTTTGGTTTGCGGAGGAGGAGTGCCTGGAGGTGGTGCACCCGACATCAATGCCACCTGACCATTGTTTCCCAGTGGTCCCAGGAGCCCTAAATTATGTAACGAAAGTGAGGTTAGCTGGCGTGGGATGTTGGACGCAAAATGCTTAGACATCGTGCGCTAGCGAAATTTGTTTTGATTTTAGATGCGTGTATCAAAATAAATGGTAATTCTTTGAGATATTTACCGAAATGATTCCTGGCTAAGCTTGAAAATCGTACCAAGGCACCAGCCATTTTTGACACTTGGCTGATGGGTAGTTCGGGTTGTCACTTTTGACAAGTGACAGCTGTCACTGGAATTTTCCAAATATTTCAAATTATTGAACAAATGTTGCGTTTTATGCTCAAATTCCACTAATGTACAATATTTTGGCAGTCACAGTTGATTGAACACGTTGCCTAAAAAGCGAAATTCCAGGTAAAAAGCCGTAATAATATTGCGTAAATGATTGCACCATTGTTGGCAACACTGGGTTTGACTGTCTAGTTACTCTAGTTTGACAACTTGACAACTTCTTCGGTAAACAAGTGATAAACTTCACACCTGACGTTTATTCCGTTTATAATAATATAATCTACATAAAAAATGGCAAATTCTAATGAAAGTGATGTACCCAACGTCGAAAGCCTTTCTTCTATATTTAACGAAGGTTTGGACATCTATAACGCAATCTGTAACAGCCAGGAACCAACTAATAGCCCTGATACCCAGGTAAGGTTCTACAAACGTTGCCTTTAAATCGCTTATATTTCAGGAATCGAACCGCAATTTTTTGGTTTCAAATCAGTCTGTTACATAGCCTGGACGTTCTCGAAAAGGCTGCGAGCCCTTTTTCATGTGCCATAAGATATTGACGCATTTGCCTCAAAGAGGGGGCGTTACTCAGTTTTTCTCCTGTTCTCTCAATTATTGTCGCCTTGCAGATATGCAGAAATAGCGATCAGTTCATTCAGTAAATAGCTGAATGGAATTCGCTGGCCAATTAGTATTCACTCTGTGGGCTTTTACCGACAAGTCATTCATAAAAATTGTGACCAAAATCAAAGGGAAAGGATAACCGGTTCAGGAAGGGAATCGATGAATGGATTTCTCAGTAAAGCAAAGAGATTGAAGTGGTTGCAGGAACGACACTATGGGAGACTTGGTGAGATTGAGCTAAGAGGGAATCGGAAACGGGAATATAAGTCGCTGAAGATATTGGAGTCGAGAATAACTATCAGTGATACATGGAAAAAGTGAACGTTAGACGTGTAAAATTTCACCGACAACAGGGCACTGTTTTGTGAAAATTTGAATGTGACAAGCCTTGAAATTCGTTTTGAGTGTAGGCGGGTAGTGCAAGAGTCGTATGGTGCAACACCCCAGTGCCCAAAACGCGAGGAAAAAGCCATATTGGAGGCACTCGCCTGAATTTTTGCACAAATACAGATTTTGCCCCCCAGGGTTGCCTGAAATTTGGATCTTATGTAGTCAAAATAAATTAAAATCCAAGTGCGAGCGCAGATGGTGTTGCGACGTTCATGTGAACGAATAAATAAACTGGGGATTTGCGAGGCTTGCTGGGCAGAACAGGGCAAAAGGTCGATGCTTCGTTTGCGATACTTTGTTTGGAGCGACGGCCTCAGATGTGCCATGTTCAGCTTTTTTTATTTCAGTGATTCAGAATCTGTGATGAGAAATAAAACAAACAAAAAATTGCGGTTCAGATTTTGTTTTATGCTTCATATAATTTTTGCCTAGATTTATTCTCTAATATTTCCTGGCTAAAGATAGTTCTTTTGCAGTTGAACGTGAAAGGCTCAATGCGAACATTCGAACAGGCCACCCGTTTGGTGTCCTATGCGGGTATATTCAGTCGCAACGAGGGAATAGATGAAGTTGCCACAACTGACTTACAATACCTACTCCTGCCTGCCCTTCTCGGTTCCCTGAGTCTGAAACTCACCAGTGGAGAACGCAAGGAAATCATTGATGTGGCCGAAGTTTATTTCAAAGACTTCCTGAGAAGATGCAACGATTACGGTCTGAGCAACTACGAATTCAAAGACAGAAAAGGAAAAGAAGAAGAAGAGAAACGACCAGAAACCGAATTCGAACAAATCGGTAAATCGGTCAACACACGCGCCGCCAAAATCCTGCGTTACAAAGAACATAAAGAACTGAAATCCAAACTTGCGGACCTGAAAAAGAATTTGGATAACGAACACGCCGACGAGGAGATCAAAAGGGATTATTTTCTAACGATGATCAAGCTGTTCATCCTGGAAGCCATCGACGAACTGAACAGCATAGAGATGGAAAAACCGATCCTGGAGCACATGGCGAAGGTGAAGAAAGACGACAAACCCGAACCGAAAAGGCCTCCCCGACCCCTAAAGCCCATAATCATCACGAAGGACGAAATGCAGAAGGCTGTGTTCGGGGCTGGTTATCCTTCCCTTCCCACCATGACAGTGCAGGAATTTTACGATAAGCGGGTCAGCGATGGTGTGTTCCCTGATCCAACGAAAGCCCCTTCGGGTCAGTTGAGTTTGCAGCAGGCTTCCCTGGCGGGAGTGTCGTTGCGAGACGAGGACCAGGATGAAGAGGAGGAAGAGAAGAAGATCGAAGGCGACGATCCTGAGAATATCGAAAGGATGAGACGGATGGACGAGTACAAAGATGATCACAGGAGAGGTTGGGGCAATCGTATGAATAGGAGCTAAATGTATTTATCACTCAGTTTATTTAAAAAAGAATAACTCAAATTTCTATGGTAGTTTCTGTCGTCAAATGTTTACATATCACGTTTACGCGAAGCTTAGCACTGATGCTAACAACAATGTTTACTTTTGTTGAGGTTGTTATTGTTATCATCTCATCAAATTGCCAAATTCATTCAGTCTAATGGTGGCCTTATATTGAGCATCAAATGCTGCAAAGAAAGCTGCAGCATTTGATGTTCAATGTAAGGCCACCATAAGCCTTGCGTAAGCGTGGCCATGTTTAAGTAGTCCCGCAACTCCCTGTTGCAACTTGCAAGTCAACCTTGATGACACAGCGAATCTTGTTGAATTTGAGATTTTTGGACAAAACAGTCACTGTCTCAACTCTAGCACATCCCACATCCCCCTTCCGCCCGGACTTGTCGGCGGGATTCAACTTGGTTTTCTGGAACCGCTATAATTCATTCCTTGAAACTCGGCGCCTTTGATTCACAAGATGAATATGGGCTACTGGACTCGCTTTTCTTAATACAACTTTTTTTTATAATGAAAACCGCAGCGTTATACCATAATCTCAATTCTAAGTGCCTTGAAAAAAACCGCTCATAGATATGTATGTGTATCCCGTTCACTTTTTATTTTCAGTAGAATAACTTTTCTGGAGCAAAAATAAAGTGGCCAGCTAGAGCCCTGGGAGGATACGGCTGATGGCCGCTGATAGTTTAGCTCCAAAATTTTGCAGGTTTCATCAGCCGTAGCCGTAGCCCCCCAGCTTGTCACTTTATTTTTGCTCAAAAAAAAGTCATTCTACTGAATTTTAAACGTGAACGGCATATAGCTGCTCAGAACGTTGATGATGTCACTGTAAAATATCTCCATCCCTAGTTTTCTTACCGCGACACCTGTGTGCTGTATTCGTCCTACGCGCAGCGCTTATTGTAGTGCTTGCGACGTCACTCACTTTTTAAAATTGCTATAACCAAGAGACACGTGAAAAAAGTCCTTTTTTTTTCTCAAAATGGGTTTATTGATATGTATAATCAATTTCACAGCTTTCTGCGTTATATCAAGCTATGGAAAAATGGGTTGCGTTGGTACGAATAGCACGTTGACGACTTGTTGACAGCTAGCTGTCTTCATGTGTAATTTTCAATGTGACATTGTCACCGTCTTGGGGAGTCATGTACGCGAAAGTAAAATTTTTCGAGAATATGCGAGGAATTGTTAGTCATTAGCCGCCAAAAACCTTACAACCTTGGCGGAGACCCACCAAACAGTAAAGACAATGTCCCTTATCGTCCACACTGCAAAGCACTCTAACGAAACTCACGATTCCTGGCGTATGCTCAAAAATGTTCACTTTCGCGTACATGATATCCCGACACGGTGACAAGATGTCACATTAAAAATTGCACGTGTAAGCAACTGGCTGGCATCCCCTTGTCATCGTATCATTCGTACCAACACAACACAATTTTTTCATAGCTTGCTCTAATGCAGAAAGCCGTGAAATTGATTATAGAGTAGGTACTTGATAGCCTGATCATGTTATAATACCAAAATGGCACCAGTGTCAAAAAAAAACAATAAGGGTGAAAATCAAAAACTGTTACGAGGTAAGACATCGCTCTTCGTGAATTTCGTTTCGGAATTGAGAAGAAATGTTTTCTGAGAAAATGGGGGATTACGGAACTTTCATCAATTTGGCACTGTTTGATGTGTCACACTGTACAAACTTCATCTGACACTTTTTATATTTCACAAAAACAAGGTCTGATAGCCGGAGAATTGTGCTATCTACCAGTTCAAGGGAATCCAAAATTGCCAGAGGGAATTCGAACATAGTCAGTTTTGAAAACCGATTAAAATTTAGGGGGTGACACGACTTTTGTTACGTACTTCACAAGAAGTCCGCGAAGGCATAATATGCATGTTTACTGCTTCCGGTTAGCTTTTATTCGAGTCTCGAACATTATACAATGTATGATATGAACACTACTTGATACTGCCTATGGAAAGGTTGCTCTATTAACTATAATAGGTGTAAAAGTGCGTTCAGTCAGCTTGTTTAGTCGCAAGTTTTAATTTTAGTTGCAATGTTTCAAAAAGTGTAGTAATGCTACCGGAAATGCTACAAATATGTATTATGTTTTCATTTACGACCTTCGACTTGACACGTTATACTCAAATGTCCAATAGGTATACGAACATTCTGAACATTCGGTATTTAACCAAATTGATTTGTTTATGACGATTAGAACACGGAGTTCCCATGCAAAGGTCCTTCCGCTTCCGCAGTCCACGATGATTTAACCTTTGTCGCATTTCTACGAACAAATCTTGCAGTGTGACAAACAACAAGTACAGATATTTTATGAGAAATTTTGAAAATTATTCAATATATTTCCTATCGAACATTAGGTGCTTTCCTTTTGTTAGAGAGAGAAAGAGCGAGAAATCACAAATCACATGCGCGAAAGTGAGATACCACTAACAACTTAGGTCAGAATACTTTGTTCAGGTTGTAAAAGGAATGCACTTCTTTTCGCAAAAATTCCATTATTTCTTGCACAAGAAATGCCACCGTGTCAAACGGGCCCGAAACTTTACTGTTGAGGTTGACCGCGCGTCCAGGGTTACCAGATTTCTGAAATTGCAACACGGGACAGACACGTATAACAAAGTTAACGGGTGTTCCGGGGAGGTATATCCCCCCAAGAGCGCCGCAGACAAAAAATTTTTGGAAATGATAATAGTAATATTGATAATAATGTGCTTCTACTCAAAAAATGGTATTAGTGCCCCACATACATGCCTACAGCTAGTCTTTGTCAGATTGGGTCTCTGGGGGTCTAGTCTAGTTACATCTACACATTTGCGTGCAGTAACTTCTTTTCTCTATTCATTTATTATCAATTTGAACTGAATTTCAAAGTTGTAAGTTGAATTTTGAATTTTAATTTGGTGAATAATCAAACAATATATTAAAAAAAGCCAAAATATTAGTGTGCGGGACATTTTTGGATGTATGCGGGACGCGGGACAAAAGAATCAGTTGCGGGACAATCCCGCAGAAAACGAGACGTCTGGCATCCCTGCGCGCGTCACTGACCTGAGAAATACTCACGATGCAACCAGAATACAGCTCCTAGACCGGGCATGGAGTAAATTATTGCTCACGACTGTTGATCTCCGAAATAATAATAGGCTAGTGACCTCGATTTTTTTTATTTTTTTTTTATTTTTTTGAATAAAACTTCAATTTTTTATGTGATTTATGGTGAAAATCGCAGCGCGATATCTCAATTCTAAGTGCCTTAAAAAAATTGAAATAGAACGCTGGTGACGGTACTGCCTCCCTCATATCTCTATCCCTGCTCCTCTTACTGCGACACTCGCATGCTGTGTTCGTTCCACGCGCAGCGCTTATGGAAGAGATTATGACGTCACGCGAATTTTTAAAATCTCTGTAACAAATAGACGCGTGGAAAAAGTTGAATTTTTTTTCTTAAAATGGGTTTACTGATGTGTACTTGATAGCCCGATTATGGTAAAATCTCAAAATGGCACTGTTGGTCAGTAGCCTATTGGGAAACACTTCGAGAAAGTGTTTAAAACAATAATCACGGCGAATTTTGTATTGTAAATTTCTCAGTAAATTCGTATTTTATTCTACACCTTGGGCAAAATAGGTAACCGAAAAAAATGCAGAAACTAGAACTCCATAAGCGCCTTGAACTTCGGTTGTCTCCCGAACATAAGGTGCTTTTCTTTTACCACAAAACTCACTGATATGATCTAAGTTAGAGCGAGAAAAAGCGAGAAATCACGGAAATCACATGCGCGAAAGTGAGATACCACTTATACAGGGTGATTCACCACCAAATGGACATAGCTTAAGACAGGTCCAGTTTTTCCAGGCGAACCTGGATCTGGCTTTGAAATCTTTCTAACGCTGTTCGTTTCGAAGCTACAGGGTGATTCATGTATTTCGTAGAATTTTTTGACAGGCCATAACTTTTGAACAACTCAACAGATTGGTTTGAAATTTTGTGGGTTTATTCTTCTATTGATATCTGACACATCGCTCTATCAAAGAGTTCAAAATTTCCAGGGCCGGCCTTGGAAAAAAAAATTTTAAAGCTTTTTTCAAAAAACACACTCCGTATGCATATTATTCAAAATTCATTTTCATATTCAGAAACAACATGAAACATGCTATCAATATCGCGAAAAAAATTGCTTGGCACCATTAAGCTGTCAAAAGGAAATTGATAATCCTGATGATTTTTGAGGTTAGGAATTTTTGTAAATTAAAATTTCAAAATATTTTCAAATGATTTATTATGGCCCCAAATTTCAGCCATTTCGTCGTAAAAAAAATGACATTTTTCTCGTTTTCTCAGTAGTTAGTAACAAAAAGTTTCAGCCGAATTTAAAAAAAATTAATATAACGTCCCTCTGCTTCACTTCTATCCCAAATTGAGCTAAAATTGAGGAACAAACCAAAAAATTTTTGAAAATTTTGATGAAATTTTTTGTTACTTCTGAGAAAACGAGAAAAATGTAATTTTCATGTGTCTGACAAAACGGCTGAAATTCAGGGCCATAATAGATCATTTGCAAGTATTTGAAAATATTAATTTAGAAAAAATCCTAACCTCAAAAATCTTGCGATTGTCAAAATTTTCTTGACAGCTCAATAGTGCCAAGCAATTTTTTTTGCGATATTATTAGCATATTTGATGTAGTTTCCGATTTTGAAAATGAAATTCGAAAAATATGCATACAGAATGTCTTTTTCAGAAAAAAGCTTTGGGGTTTTTTTTACAAGGCCGGCTCTGGAAACTTCAAACTGTTTGATAGGGCGATGTGTCAGATATCAATGGAAGAATCAACCCACAAAATTTCAATCCAATCCATTCGGTCGTTCTGAAGATACGGCTTGTCAAAAAATTCGACAACATACATGAATCACCCTGTAACTTCGAAACAAACAGTGTTAGAAAAATTTCAAAGCCAGATCCTGGTTCGCCTCGTAAAACTGGACCTACCCTTAGGCTATGTCCACTTGGTGGTGAATCACCCTGTATTATTTGGTTCAAATTTGGCGGGCAGTTCCGGATAGTTGGCAACACTGCTGGACGTGAATGAAAATGCCATGCCATGCCATATGGAAACTGTCAAGTTATTCTTTGCTGTCAAGAGTGTGATGGTGAAGGTCAGACTCTGACTCAGACAACATAACCTAAGAAATATTCAGAAATATTCACGTTTCTGTACTTTGTGCTGTGTAGTGTATCCTAAAGTTACTTTTGTGAGCCATTTTCGTCAAAAGCAAACCTTTACAATGGCACAGGGACAAGGTCTTCGAGATCGTGTGAATAATATCGAGGTTAGTTTTTTACCACACCACACAAAATACGAGTTTCAGGCAGCTCCTAACATTTTTTGTTATTTGTAGAATAAGTGGAAGCTCGTGCCGGAGTTTTTGAAAGTCAGGGGTCTTGTAAAACAGCACATAGACTCCTTCAACTATTTTATCAATGTGGACATCAAGAAGATTGTAGAGGCCAACAGCAGATTAACTTCAGATGCTGATCCCTTATTTTATTTACAGTAAGTACTTGTCCCTAGCCCCTAGCCCCTAGCCCGCTTTAAGTCATAGATGTGGAATTGCAAAGATAATGTAATCGTCCTTATTCTCTATACCATTGATAAAAGAGTACAGGTGTCCAAAAAGTCATGTCGCTTTTAAAATAAATGGTAAGGGGGTAAGAAATTAAATTACATATCGAGTTTTTCTGAAGACATTCATGACCTAAAAGCTTGGGGAATTTATGAATGGGAGGCTCATTACTCGGCTCATCATTAAGACATCTTTCCTCTCGCCGCTACACCTCTTTTAATTGGGATTCTCCAGAATTCGCTCAAACAAGCATGGCAGCTGGAATAGAGCCGCCATTCCTCCCAAATAGTGTTTTTCAAATCATACAGTGCAGCAGGTGCTGTGTAAGCTGCCATGTGTAAGCAAACTTTGGCGAATCTCAGGTCCCGACTTGAAAAAGTCCAGCGGCGAGAGGGAAGATAATCATCTTGACAATGCAGTCTTCTGTACATAAATTTCCCAAGTTTATAGATTAAAATTGCTTTTGAAAAAATGTAATAATTTCTTATCCCTTATGCTTACCGATGTTTATGAAAAGCGGCGCGTCGAAATCCAATTTTCCATATTAATTTTTTTTAACAAATAAATAATCAATAATTGAATGAGGATATTTTTTCTTTTCAACGTAAGTTTGAAGCAAAATTTTTGATGCGTTTTTACAATCAATAATGCATTCCATAAAGGCTCTGTTACGCTGTTATTACCTAGGCAACAGCCAGTGGCCGGCAGGATTTTTTACATAACAGAGCAGTAATAGCTATTTACGATACGAGTGTTAAAAGTGACAGGTATTATTTTGTGAGCGGGGCGCTTGCGAAACGAGCATTAGCGAGTAGAGCAACCCCGCGAACAAAATAAGACACTTTTAACGCGTGTATCGTACAGGATTTTATCTACAATGGTCTTTGAAATGTTTAGTAAATGTCAGAATTTATTGAAAATATGACAGGAATGCGCAGAATCATCATTTTTTCACGTCGCCCATGACGACGTGCTAAAAGTGACGGGTATTATTTAACGCTTGTAGATAAACATATTTATTTTGAGAAATGCCTAAAAACGGAATAGCCCTTCAAAGTTGAAAATAAATAAAATCGTTTTTTCCGCGTAACTTTTGAACCGTTCAACTGATTTGATTCAAATTTGAACCACAAGAGTTCTGAAATTATCCTCTGTCAAACAATCATAACGTGTTCCATAAAAAAAGTTTCAGGGGCGTAGATATTAACGGGTGCTCCTCCCTCCCCCCTGTTTCTCACCCCCTAGTTATTTTTTAAAACTGTTCATGTTTCTACGTTCAATTTATAAGAAAAAGTTACCCTTGCACAATTTTGATTAGAGGTTTTGTTTAGGAAATATTTATGTTTGAAGGTTTGGAAAACATTTCGAAAGCACCATTTTCAAAGGTCTGAAAATTAAAATCCAAAAAAACTCATGATTTCTCAGCTGAAATAGGCTTTCTAGAATTTCTAAGTTGATAAACCATTTTTTTTTTTTTGAGAAACGAGAAGTCTCCACGGGAAAAACAATTTGGGCTCCGGAAAGTGGCGATTTCGGGATGTTTTCCAAAGTTTCAAACCCAAATATCTCCTAAACGAAGCCTCTAATCAAAATTTTACAAGAGTGACTTGTGTCCTAAATTGAACGTAGAATTCAACAATATGAGCAATTTTAAAAAATAGCTAGGGGGTGAAAAATAGGGGGAAAAAGGGAGCACCCCCTAATATCTACGCCCCTGTTTTTTTTTTATAAAACACGTTATGATTGTTCGGCAGAAGATAATTTCAGTAAACATTTGGTACGAACTTGAATCAAATCGGTTGAACGATTCAAAAGTTATGCGGAAAAAACGATTATTTATTTTCAACTTTGAAAAGCTATATCTCCCTCATTAGGAATTTCTTAAATATGTTCTCTGAAGAAAGTCCCCTTCATTTTTTATTCTCCATCGATCCTTGAATTGAATGACGTTTAAGCTGGACCACCCTGTATACAAGGTGTCCGAGGTTTAAATCCGGAAACTTGAGCAACCGATAGGGAATAAAAAAATAAGGCGACTTTGTCCGAAAAAAAGGAAAATAACGGAGATAGAGCCTTCAAAGTTTGTTTCAAAAAACCGTTTTAAATAACTCTTACACCGCTCAACCGATTTTGTCAAAATTGACACAGGTAATCCTACGATCCATTTACATCAACAGCTCAAGATTACTTTTTCCAAATGATTCCAGTGGCGTAAATATTGGGAGGTTCACCCCCTATTGCCCCCCTTTTTTCTACGCCAATGAACATTTTGAGAAAACGGTCCAAATTGTTGATTCAATTCCATATAATAGGAAAAGTTACTTTTGGTAAATTTTGATTTGAGGCTTCGTTTTTGAGATATTTGAGTTTGAAAATTCCAAACACAATTGACCATATTAATTATTCAGAGCGCAGTCGCAGATCAGGGAGAGAGACAACCACATGTGCTGAGTTGAAACTCCCATAAGAATATGCATGTTGAATGACTTTGTAAAATGATCAATTCAAGGTGCAAATTGACAATTTCAACGAATGTATAACATAGCAAGTGTGTAAAAAGAAATACCTGATCTACTTTTCACCATAATGAAATGGAAAATCTTGCTGTGAAGTTTATGCGAAGCAATTTAGAAAAGGGTTTTTGAATCCAAAACAATTTCAAATTACCCGTCATATTTTATTGCACAACTTCCGCTAACGAGAATTTTGACAGCGCTTGAAAGCGAACCGAGCGTCAGCCGTCACGTAAAAGTATGGTTAAAAAGGTTAAAACGTCCCAAGAATAAAGAAAACACCTTGAAATCGTAAATTCTGACAGCGACAGCAAAGTTCCGTTTTCTATGCATGCTGTGGCGCGCGAGATCTTCTACTGCAGTGCGCATGGTCACAGGCACATACCTAACTTACAAATGACTAGTGGAAGGGGAAAGTGAGAATAATTAATATGGTCTATTACGATTAAAATTTGTTGTTACTAAAATTTTATTTTCTACGTCACTTGAGATATTGCCAGGGACTTTTCAAACTCAAATATCTCAAAAACGAGGCCTCAACTCAAAATTTACCAAGGGTAATTTTTTCTTTGGAACTGAACGCAGAATGAACAATTTGGGTCGTTTTCTCAAAACGTTCATTGGCGTAGAAAATAGAAGAAGCAATAGGGGTGAACCTCCCAATATCTACGCCACTGGAATGATTTGGAAAAAGTCACCTGGTGTACAGGAAAGTTGAACGACAGCCCACTTGCTTGCTGTTGATGTGAATGTATCACATGATCACCTGTGTCAAATTTGAACAAAAAAAACTCAGCAATCTCTTCAACTCCGGCCCTCAGCCTGCTCGTAGCTGTTCCCCGTGACTGGGACTATCCGGGGCTATCACGGATCCAACATAACACCAGAGAAAGAAAAAGATGCGCCACCCCATACCACCGAATCAATCAGAGCAACAAGAGACCTTGACTATTGGATTTTTTTTTTAATTGGGTGTTTATGTTTATGAACGCAACCACAGCTGGGCGCGAAGATCTGCTGGTGATTCCCATAAAACTTGTTGGCGAAATTTCACTAGCACACCACAGCGAGCCCTTGGCTGGTTACTTAGGCATCGCGAAAACACTCAGTAGAATAAAAGATCAATTCAATTGGGCCACCTTGTAAAAGGACGTGACAAAATTCGTAAAGGGATGCCAAGACTGCCAAGCCAGACGCGGCAGTAACCAGCGACCACAGGGACTACTAGAACACTTAGAAGTTGCTACCCCATTTTATGAAGTAGGGATCGACCTTCTTGCTCCTTTTCCGAAGACAGAACAAGGGGCAAAATACATCGTGGTAGCGACAGACTACGCGACGCGCTACGCACAGACACGAGCTCTCGATAGTAGCAAAGCCGTCCCAGTAGCACGGTTCATACTGGAGGACATTATAGCGAGACACGGTTGCCCAAAATACCTACTGTCAGACAGAGGAAAAGTCTTCCAATCGGAATTGGTGACAGAGTTGGTACAGGCAATGGGTGGGTGCTCGCAATTCACGTCATCATACCATCCTGCGACGAACGGATTGACGGAAAGACTGAACAAAACATTGGCATCAGGGGGTGCAATCCCGGAGAAAAATCCTGATCCCGAGATTTTGGGATCAAAGAATCACGATCCCAGAATCCCGGGGTTTTCGGGATTCAATCCCGAAATTTAAACTGGTATGAAAAAACAATTAATCCAGACAATTCTCATCATTTCATCAATAAACTAAACAAATAATTATTTGAAATAGATCAACAAGAAAAAAAATCGTTTTTAAACCAATGCCGCAAAAAAAACTGAGGCACAGTATTTCAGTTGAAGTTGAACTTTCGTTCAGTGAAACTTGGTTTTGTTACTGCGGAGACAATTATTGTTGCAACACCTGAATCAATGGCAACCAAACAGCTGGAGACAGCCGCCATTTTTATAGGCGGGGGGGGGGGGGGGGGGGGTAATGTCGGAAATTACAATTTTAAGTTAGGGTTCACCCAGTATGTTTCGGTGTAACCGACTGCACCCGATACAGTAAATATAAGTACGTTGCACCTCTTGCATCGCAATGATCCGGGAACGCAAAGTTGCAATTTTTGCAAAGATGAGCAGAATCATCACATCCGCGACAGTCAAAATACACCGTCCACCGACCTCCATGGAAAAATCCAAAGGAGGGGTGAAGAATGAACCGAGGTGATAAAACCTTTGGAGACAAAGAGGAAGGCCTCTTTTGATCCGAGCCGATCGCGTGGTAGTTGTGCCAGGACTACCAGGGGCAGACTAGAAAAGGTTCATTGCGGTGCACGGGGTCGACGTGGTGTACTCTATAATGTAAGTACTGTATTCTAGTCATTTAATTATTATACTCCGTTTATTTTCGATAGTCTTTAATGTTCAATAAACGTCTAAAACGTCCCCCTTTCTGGGTTATATTTAACTTGCGCCACTCATTAAAAACCGGAAGGTACTGAAAAAGCCAAGCTAGTCCCCTCCTATACGTCACCCAGTTGAAGGCAACGATTGTCCAGTATTCGGGCATATCAGAATGTCCCGAATAGAAGCCAGAAAAGGTAAGACGACGGTGACCTTTGACAATATCTCGAAAACGGTTAGCAACGTTCCAAAATGGTTTGTTGTACCTCAACAACTATGAAACTGTGCATCATATGACATGCCCTGCAATACTCTACCTTTGTCCGTTCAAAAGATGCAATTTTTTAAAAAAAATTTCTTATTCACCATGTATACGGGATCTCAACTAAAATTTCATTTGCGGCGACGGACAAAATTGTTCAGACAGGTGCTAAGAACATGTGTGCCAAAAGACATTGCATTACTCAAAAATGCAGCGTATAATACTGTACCGACCCCACTATCCGTCTTATTACTATGAGCTACTACTAAAGGCTGACATTTCCTGCAATTGAACACTGTGAACAATATTGACTATTTCTAGGGGAATGGATATTCACACATTGAATATGGGTACAGTATGGGTATATCGGGGATTTGAAAAACGCGAGAAAAACTGTCTCCCACAAAACGTCTTTGGGAATAAGTCTTAACGAAAAAATGTCCCCGGAGATAACATACCTTCGACAGCAAAGTCACAGGAAAAATGTCCCTGAAAAAAATGTCCTCGAAAAATTGGAACCCTGGAAAAAAGTCTCAAGAGAACATCCTTAGAGTATACAACAAAACATAATGGGGCCCGCTAGGGAACCAAACGACCTGACTAGGCACAATATAGTTCAAAATTGCTTCGGAACAGAAGAACGCGGCAATGGCGGTCGTAGTAGGGCCCCGAACAACACAAGAATACCTACATAGAAGAGCTCACTACAGTTCCCAACGCTACAAGAATAATATACAAGGGGGACTGCCAAATATGTTGCCAAATGACATTATGAAGATACAAAGGATCTCACTATGGTTTCAGAGTCAGTGGTTTCAGAGGATACAACAAGGCATAAGAGGGCCTGCTATAGGAAACCTAACGATACAGCAAAGCACAGGGAAGAGCACGAAAATACACAAGGGTGCTTATCAGAATTCCAAATGACACATAAGTAACCAAACGATACAGTAAGCCGTAGGGAAGAACACAAAAATACACAAGGCTACTAATTAGGGTTCCAAATGAAATGAGAGAAACCAATTATACAGCAAGGAGGAGGAAAGCTTGCGAGGCGCCCCGCGCGGGGCTTCGAGGTAGAAGAGAATAGCGATTGGGGCTCAGTAGGGCTTCGAACAACACAAGAATACACAATGGAGCACCAAAGAAAATTATATATGAAGACAAAAAAGTGGCCACTCCGAGATCAAGGAACACTGGAAGACAAAGATTGCAGTATTGATATTGCCGTGTGCCATCAACTGCAACCGTAGTCTTCACTCTTCAGTGTCTTTTTGAGCCACAACATAGATCATGGAACAGAGAACTGATGGCGCTGAATAGGACAGCACATGAAGATGGAAAACAACTGTTGAGGACCTAGATCAGATAATCAGATCACGGGGCGACTTTGGCGCATTGATAGTCTCCTCAATAGTCTCTGTGCTCTGTGATCTGCGTAGACAAACGAATTGATAGATAATATGTAGTTGTTTTGTTGCATTTATTATAGGAAGAAAAATTACGAGAAGCCTTTATGAGTACCTACCTGCCTATACCTACTTGGTTCAAACAAACATGCGAAAAACGTCGGCGGCTGATATCTGCTCTTTGCTGAAGATCATGATACTGGAACCTGACGATACCCCTCGGAACCCTACGGGACATCAATTGCACACTTCCTTTCAACTTCGATAATCTGACACAATTTTATCATTGATTGTCAGGATGACATAAACATGCATGGAAAACCTGCACGAAAAAATAGGAACAATTTCCAGCCTGAAATCCAGCACGGAAAACATGCCGCAAACCCAAAATGACACAGTTTCCATGACATCCAACCTGCCTAGAAATCCAGCAGCAAAACCTGCATGCAAAAATGCACCGTGTGCCGCGGGCATAAGTGTTATATAAAAAAAACCGGTTTTTTGAAACTAACTTTGAAGAGCTCTATCTCCGTTATTTTTCATTTTTGAAAATATTTTTCTGAAAAAAGTCGCCTCATCTTTTGATTCTTTTTCTATTGCTAAGAGGTCTCCGGATTCAAACCTCGGACACCTGTAGATACTCAAGACTTTGTAGAGCAGAGTTCTGCACGGGGGGGAGGGGGGGGGGGGAATCAAAAACCGCTTCGAGATATTGTAATGAGCTTTCCAGAAATTCATAGGATGAAATTCTATGTTTTTTTTTTCAATTGAGAATTTCACAAATATTTTTACGAATTACTTGAGTTCTGCAAGACATATCATGTTTATCTGTTTCCTTTGAAACCTACAGGACGCTTCTCGAGCTTCTCGTCGAACCGACTTGGGTGTCTTTGCATCTCCCCTACCCTATAACTCTTGAGCGCCGCAAGACTTTCAAATAAATCATCAGGGGGGCGACCCACCGCCACAATATTTATTATCAATTTCAATTTCCAGATACACCAATGTCCGTGTGGGTGAACCAAATTTGACTGAATACGAGCGCATAGGAAGGCGTTTAACGCCGCACGAATGCCGTCTTCGAGACTTGACGTACTGCGCCCCCATATTGGTCGACATTGAATACACAAAGGGCACTACAAAACACAAAAAGGCAGGCGTGATGATTGGAAGGTACTTGTCTCAAAAATAAGTTTTGTTTTCGATGATAGAGTAACAAAAGTTTCCGCGAATTTCAGGATGCCGTTGATGCTGAGGTCTTCAAATTGCATTTTGAAAGACAAGTCGGAGTTTCAACTGGCGGAAATGCAGGAATGTCCTCTCGATCCTGGTGGATATTTCATTGTCATGGGACAGGAGCGGGTCATCACCATACACGAACAGCTGTCTCGCAATCGCATCATCGTCGAAGAGGGCAAGTATGGCATTCAATGCAGTGTCATGAGCTCCACTCATACTCAGAAGTCGAGAACGACGGTCGTACTCAAGGATGACATTTATTGCGTCCAACATAATGTGTTTACCGAAGTAAGTTGTTTTTAGCTGGCTAGCTGACTAGCATCGGCTGGTAACTCCACGGCCGGTAGCCAGGTTGTTCGCTGGACAAAAAACAGTGCCTGCGACATGGAAATTGATTTGCGAGTCTATAAAAGCCCCGATACACCGGAAAAAGGAAATGTGTAAAGAAGTTTCGATTCGGTACAATCGATTCTGTTTGCGAACGCAAAGTGTTACTCATTAAGCCACCACTCCTCGGTGAGTGGCAGTGTAACTCCATTGCGCGAATGTCATCTACTAGTGGTGCTGTTGGCTGCCAGTAACGCTTGGCTAGGCAGTTTCTGAACACAAACCTAATAATTTTTTACTTTCAGCTTATTCCAGTCTCTGTTATTTTCAAAGCAATGAATGTTCTTGCTGATAAAAAAATTTACGAGCTTATAAGTCCAGATGATTACGGCATGCTAGTTCCCACCATCGAGGAGTCTCACAATTTGGGTATTTACACTCAAGAGGACGCTTTAAGGTATCTCTCCTTGAAGACAGTCGCGAAGCGCATGATGGGCAGGTCCACCGGCAAAGCACCAGAAGATGTCGCCGCGGAGACGCTAGTGACGATGATTTTCGGTCATGTGCCCGTCGTGGAGTACGATTTCAGACGCCGCGCCGTCTACCTGGGCATTGTGGTGAAGCGACTGATCTTGGCGCAGGACAACAAGGCTTTCATTGACGACAAAGACTACTACGGCAACAAGAGGATGGAACTGGCTGGATCTCTGATAGCCTTACTGTTCGAAGATGCCTTCAAAATGTTCAACAGTCAGCTAAAACAGGTCGCCTCCAAGACCATTCCAAAATTGCGGGCGGCTCAGTTCGACATTTCCAGTTATGTGGAAGGCAGTCCGACGTTCATCACCAACATCTTGGTGCGCGCCATATCCAGCGGAAATTGGACCATAAAGAGGTTCAGGATGGAGCGAAAGGCCGTGTCGCAGAGCCTTTCGCGGTTGAGCTATATAACGTTGCTCGGCATGATGACCAAGGTGACTTCCCAGTTTGAGAAGTCGAGGAAGATATCGGGACCCAGAGCTTTGCAGGGCAGTCAGTGGGGGCTGTTGTGCCCATCTGATACTCCAGAAGGCGAGGTAATAATAATAATAATAATTGTGTCGTATATAAAATTCATCATTTATTTGGACAACTGAACTATAGCAAGGTGAAACTAAAAGCTTTGGACCGGCAGGTTTGAGCAGCATAGATTTTTTTTGAACAAGAAAGGAATACCTAAGTGCCGCCATTTCTAATTAACTTTTGCCGAAGTCCATAAAAGAGTATTGTAAAGAACGTTGGCTTATGTGCCTAGCTGTTCAATAAGAAAAGCGTGCAAGATACTCTTTTTTTACAAGTAAAATAGTGATAGAATAAATTTCTCCTCAAAGTAGGCCTTGGTCTCCTTGGTAGCCACGTTTTTCGGCCAGATTTTCAGGAATCACAGGCGACTTGAGAAATTTATTCGATCACTCGTTACATGAAATGAGTGTAGGAAGTAGTCTGGTGCGAGAGAAGATCTGTAGTATGATTTCGGCCAGAAAATGCGTTTCTTCAATTTTTGAAATTTGTAGCGCCCGACCGGTAAAGGTGGAAAACCTTAACTACTGAATAAAAGGTTATTCGGCTATTTTTTCGTTGCCTTGCGTTTTTCCGAATCGGGTTCATCATCAGCTTCCACATTTTACCAGATAAAGCATTACTATTCCGAATACAGTTTTTCAAGGACTTTCAAATGATACATGTATCACAAATCCAGTTCTGTGAGACACATCGTCTGTTATTTTTCAACAATGACATTTCCGTTCGACAGATACAACCAAAATCTAATCAGCTCATTCCAAGATGAGACCATGTAGACATATGAAAATTCAAGTCAATCAGATCGATGGTTTCGGCAGTAGTTGAAGATTACAGACACTTAGACAAGCACACCAACAGGCAAATAGACAGACGGACATCGTTCCAAAAATATAATGTAGTTATCCATTCCGTCAAAGTCTCAATTTTTTTGCACTATCAGATTTGGGGAAGGGGTAGTGAAACAATCTTCAAGTATGTTGATAAGTATTGTTTGATGGTATTTAGGTCAGCCAGGGCCCCTTGAAATTTTAAAGAGTTAAATTTTACAGAAATGCCATTATGGCGGAGCTTACTTCTTTTTTTCTCCAAAAAATCCTACGACGCGCACACTTGTCAGCCTGGAGCTTTTGGTAGGTAGATCGACATGTTGATGGATTGCTTGGAGAGCGTCTAGGGTAATACCCTTGACAGACTGCACTTTAATGATCATTAACGTTGAATGACGATTGCGAATTTGGGGGTGACACACTGCAAATCGTAATAAGCCCATGAGCTTGCGCCGTAGCGCATGAATGAACGTGACGATCAATTTTCCCCCTAAAATGTCAATGTCAAATTGTCAAATGGCTCCGAGTATTGGGCTATTATTGTCCTTATTATCTATAATTATAATATTTCATATTTTCGGTGAGGTGTGAAGTGGTATTTAGCTTAGCTTAGATTCTATTCAATCAAGAAAGCGTGGTGTGAACATTGCAAGCAATAACAAAGTAATTATTGCTTGCAATGTTCACACCATATCATACTATCTTTATTTGTTGCCAAAATATATGTTGAATTTGTATTGAGTCGAAAGAAATGGAGGAAAAGAAAAATAAGAGATTGATGATTTAGTCAATAACGCCTGATCAAAATCGCATAGCCCCATAGTCTCAACCAACTTTTAAGCGCGGCCCTGATTTATGTGCGCGGCTGGCAAGTGTCAAGGCAACTGACAGATGCATGTTATGCATTATGTTTGTATCTATCGTGTGGTTCATTATAACTTTTTTTGCAATTTTTCAACTGCTTTTGCGATAAGTACCTTCCATTTCGCTTGCTTTTGCAAAATTTCACATTTTTCACGATGGAACGTTCTGGAAACCTATTCCCTCATCAATAAATTCGACTTTGTCAAAGACAGAGTACCATCAACCGATACTGTGCTACAAGTTCGCAATGCTCGTATCATTCAATTTTCGCGAACAGGTGCAGGCGGTCATTTCTTATGTAAAGCAAGGAGATTCTTCAATTTTTCGTACGTGCTTATACGTGCACGCTACGGGAATTATATACCTACCTGTCTCACGGATACTTACGGAAACCCATCTCCTCATCAACAAATTCGACTTTGCCCAAACATAAAGTGCCATCAATCTATATCCTGCTGTCCGTTTGCAATGTTCGTATCATCCAAATTCCGCGAATAGGTGGTCATTTCTTATGTTTTTGGAGTTTTTATTTTTTCGTACGTGCTTATATACGTGCACACTACGGGCAAATCTCATAATTTCGTACAAGAGATGTTGTTGCAAGAAGCAAGACACAAAATCCAGTTCCTCCATTCCAGAATACGTGTTTGAATGGCGTACTGAAATGACGGACTTGATGACAAATGACAGATATCGCGATTCATTGCAGAAAAGCTGGCCAATGATATTCAAAAATCACGGCGATGATGCACGACCACCGGCGATTATTCGGCGATTATGGTTACTCCTAGTTAATGACCATTAAGGTCCTAAATGATGTTCTAAATGATCATTAAGTAAATGACGACGTGACACACTGGTCATTTATATCGTTATTTACGCTTAATGATCATTAAGTTTTCCAGTCTGTCAAGGGTATAACTTTCAGACCTACAATACTTTTTTCCAAGCTTCAGCAACATTTTATCTGTTATGGTAGAACTTACTCCTTTCTTGCTAATAGCAATCTATGACGCACATACTTGCCGACTCTGAGCTTTTAATATATTGTTGAGCAATGCTCAGAGTCCATTTGTGCAAAATCTCAAAATAGTCATATTTATTCAAGTTCAAACCCTAAAATGCTTGGTCTACTACTAGTGCTTTTTTGCCAAGTAACAATCGATAAAGTGTGATTCAGTTTTGAGCTCCAGTAGACATAGAATACTCTGTCGGTCATTCCAATCAGGGAAAAATTACGATCCGCCTTACGGAACAATCCTGTTGCACAGGTGTTTTGCAGTGTTCACATTTTTGCTTTTGAAATTATCGGAATCTTTCAGGTATTGATCTTCAAGTTCAGCCTATTATCTATGAATTTTTAAATAACTTTTCTTGGACGTTTACGTATCCACCCAGTGCAACCACTGTAGTCCCATTTTGCAACGCCGCCAAATTTTGCGCTGGAATTTTGCGACAGCTTTGCATCCGGCGACCAGTGTAGACCACATAGACCTACGCATTACAGTCAACATCAAATTGATGAAATTATTCGTAACTGTTTCTCTTCCAGTCTTGCGGTCTAGTGAAAAATTTGGCTCTGTTGGTCCACATCACGACGGACGACGACGATGCGCCCATAAAAGCTTTCATAGCGAGCAGCCTCGTCACCCCGATCGAAAACTGCTCACCTGGTTCTTTTCATAAAAAGGACGTCTTCTTGGTGGTCGTCAACGGCAACATTTTGGGCGTCGTGAAAGATCACAAGAGATTTGTGAAATACTTCAGGTGCTTGCGAAGAAAAACCGATCGCATATCTCCTTTCGCCTCCATCTACACCAAGCACCTGGACAAGTGTATTTACATCAATTCCGACGGTGGTCGTCTGTGCAGACCCTACATCATCGTGGAGAACGGCAAGCCCCTGCTAACGCAGAAACACATTGAAGAAGTGGAGAAACGAATCAGGAATTTCGAAGACTTTGTTCACGACGGTGAGTTTTGGGCAAAAGTTTTTTTTGTGTAAAATAGAATATTTGGATTTGGTTTTAGGCATAATTGAATATCTTGATGTCAATGAGCTGAATGATAGTTTGATAGCAAATAAAGAAGAACATATCCAGCCAGATACGACGCATTTGGAAATAGAACCATTCACCATTTTGGGAGTTTGTGCTGCGCTTATACCATATCCACATCACAATCAATCTCCGAGGAATACCTACCAGTGTGCTATGGGCAAACAAGCAATGGGTTTGTACTTTGTCTTTTCTTTACATACTAAATTATTGAAATAGGTAAGTTGATACATATACTAAATGAAATTTAAAATTTCAAACCACATTCACCAGTAAGAAAGACCTACCCTTTAGTCTGTTAAACAGTTTGAACAGTTTCAGACAACGAAAATAGAGGGGCTTGAACTTGAAATCCTACCCTTTAACTTTTCCATGTTTCCAAAGACAGAAATTTTTTAGAAAATTTTTCTGGCACTTTGAAGCATTTTGCTAAACAAAATGGGGAACTATAGTGGCAAACGCTCAAAGTAATGGCGCTCGTGTTCCATGCACCCTAGCTATCATAAGTGTCATTTTAAGCGTACATAACCTCAACTTTGGAAGTGTAATTAATGTCATTTTCATTTGTCAACACTCAGTATATGACCAGCGGTTTGCGTCACTTCGTGTATTAAAAAGCAGAGAAAAGTCGAAGAGTCGACAAGCGAAAAATAGCGGTGAAAAAAAAAAGTACTGCTGTGTTATGTACCAGGCCAGGCTGCACCTTTGCACCAGCTCTTTTTTTCCTCTCACTGGGGCACCTCTCCGCCTCGACTCTTCTTTGAGCATTAGCACTTTTCCCCTTTCCGTACATTTCTTTGAGGGAGGTTATGTACGATAACTGTCAAGAGTGTCAAAATGGGTGCATGGAACACGTCGCCCTCTACAATTCGTTTTGCCTATAGTTCCCCATTAGTTGATTAAATAATCAACAGAAATATCACGTGCTATCAATATCAAGTGCTTAAATTTTCACGATCATTTTGGTCAGACGATCACGAGAGCAGGAGGAGGGCATTTATCTAGGGACAACCAGCCCGAGGGAAACGCTTGGCCAAAATTATGTGGGAAAATCTCAAGCACGAGTAATATTTTGATGATTATTACAAAAAAATAGAAGTTCAAAGTGACAGCTGTCAGATTTTGTTCCTTACATCCATTTTATTCCGTTGCCATTGACAGTGGGATTTAGATGAGTGAATATTCGGCCTGTAGCGAGCCCAGTCAATGAAGAAAAAATTGCGAAAATGAATAGTGTAGTTTCGTAAATTGGTAGAGATGTTCTCGAAAGCTTGCTGATTACTGTGTAAAAAGTCCCCATTGATAAGTGTTGTGGAATCGCCGCCATCTTGAATTATTGGTATTTTTTGCATTCATCTCGATAAATAGCGATGCCATCGAAAAACGGCTCGGTTCAAATGAAAGGCCATCAAATTGTCTACAAAAAAGTTGCTCATCACTTTTACGTATCTGTCATAGCTTTAGAGAAATTGGCCTGTGAACGTCGGGTGCATGGTGGATGATATAGAGGTGATGCAACGCGCCACTGTTGGATGCGGGCAGCGCGTCTCCCGTCGGGTAACGCAAAGAGAGACAGAATCGCCAGATAAGGATGGAACGTCCAGGCCATCACACTTGGCGGGAAACGGGCAATTTGTACGCGTGCGGTTATTATTTACATGCACAGTATTGCTCACGTGCAATAACTTGATCTGAATATGGGAAGAAAATGTGTAGTACCACATTGTTCAAGTGGTTATGGATCTAATAACGAGAAAGTATCCCTTCTCAATTCCTAAGAATAATTTGGAAGGGTTTAATCGTGCGATTCCCCGCAAAGACCGTGTCTTAACAACAAAAGATTGCGTATGTGAGAAACACTTCCAACCTGAATGCATAATCCGTGAAGTAAAGACAGAATGTTTTACGGTAAGATCAGTGAAAATTCAATGAAAACCCGCAATAGTATATTTCTCTTATTTACTTGTAGTATCCAATAAAGAAGCCTTTCTTACAAGAAGGATCCCTACCAACTATTTTTCCCAATTGTCCTAAATATTTTTTGAAGAACTTGCCACAAAAACGTCGCGAAATCTCAAGGCACGATGCTGTTCCCGTAAAACGGAAGAAAAGAAATGCAGATCAAGACCGATCACAAGATTCAAATGCGGACACTTTGAATGCTACAGGTAACAAATACCTACACATGTACACACCTCACAGGGTTGCCTAAAAAGTCAGTTAGAATAATAATAATAATTAGTTGCCATTCAATAACAGCAATAAAAATTACCTATACTACCTACCTATGCGGTTGCAAGTAGGTAGATACCATGGTGGTAGATAGGTACCTATATTTACGTAGATTGATCAGACCACAATATGAACCTACCCTCGAACCTACCCAAGTATTACAGTAGGTACATCCATGGTAGGTACATAAATCATAAACCTTAGTTTCAGTTGAAATTACGCCGAGAAATGAAATGGAAGAAATTGCTGGATCTCCATCTTCATCATTTAACACGCTTTGGGAAAATCCTGACGCTCTATCGTTACCATCAAATTTGTGGCGTGTACATATAGTTCCAAATACTGGCAATGACTTGATTGCAATAACAAAACTAATACCATTCGAGAATAACGTCCTAACAGAAAAAAAAGGACGTTTGTTATGTAAAAATTTGTGTCAGCCATTGGCTGTTGCCTAGGTTATAACCACGTAACAGAGCCTTTATGGAATATAATTTTTTAGAGAATCGCACCATTAGTTGTCATTATTATTATAATGTTATATGAAGTGGCTTTATAATAATGAATAAGTGGATGAAAATGTAGCTTAGCATTCTGTTGATGAAGTATTCTACTGCCTCTATTCTAATAAATACACCAATAAAACAACAGATGATGAAGCTTTTTCATTTTCTATGACTAAGAAATAACATTTTCGAAATTGTGCAATAATTTTGCATATTTTACGTAAGTTTCCTGTCCCCCCGAGCACTTCACGCTATGCTTCACTCATATCACAGTGGGCCCCGCATGGCCTGCATCTTCCATCTCTCTCTACTCCGCGCGTTACCACAAGGGAGACGCGCCAGCCGGGTGCGCTGCATCACCTATATATCGTCCACCATGGTCGGGTGTAAGTCCTGGAGGCGATATTTTATTTCTCACGGTGTTTTTAAAGAATCACCCAAAGCTGCAACACAGTGCTGTTTAGGCAACTTTCGTTATTAAATAAAAAAATCAAAAACAGTTATTGGCCTCTACTCCAAAAAAAAATCTGTTGTGGAGCGACACAAAACTTTCCCGGCGGTATCCAGAGACTTCACTAATGATTTTGATTTAGGCGTCCCTCCGGGAAGGGGAGACTTGGTTGTGAAATTGAAGAAAAAATAGACCAAGTCGAGCGACTATCCAGAAAGACTAGCTTGCATACACACATCACAATAAAGCACTGCGGTTCAAGGAGTTTCAAGACGCTGTAGAACCTCATCCTTTAGAACATTTTATTCCATAGAGAGAGGGTTGTTCTTCAACAACAACAAAACTCGGTAATTTGGACGAAAAATAGTTGAAAAAATTTCAGGAACCAACTATTACCTATTGTTTAAAAATAATTGGTGAAAATCGGTTCACGGGTTTGAATACCTGGGGCAGAGTTCTTATCATTTGCACTTCAGGGCCCCAAACGACGTGTGAAATGAGGCTTCGATCCCATCAGAAGGTTGGCACAAAACTTTTTAAAACTAAAGAAACGAGAGGGGGCGCTTAGTGGAGCTCCAAGAGACACCCGTGGACACCAGGGAGCCCATAGGGCTTCAACCAACCCAAGAAGACACAAGGGCATCGCTTTGGCCTGAAACAGCATCATCTGATAGCTACAAAACGTCACAAGTGGGGGCCCCATCAGAGCTTCAAACGGGAGGAAGACACCATAGAATTTATCGTTTCCTGGCATATGAGAAAAAATTAAAACACTTTTTTTGACCTCTGCTAAATAATTTTTTTCAAGTGTGAGGAATGGAACGGACACGACGACAATTGATGAAAACATTTTCAATAGACCCGTAACCTTCTTTTATGGCACACATGACGATACTCAATGATCGTTTTGTGGAAGTTCTTGCATCTTGAAAATTTGGAGGGTCCCCATAGGCCCCCTAAGGGACGAAATATGGAGTGCTGCGGGTCAATTTGCTTGTTTTGATATAAGGTACGCGCATGCAAAATCTCCCTACTCTACTCCAAAATGCAATATCGATGTGTCTTTAGATGTGTACCGCTTCCACTATTGGCGAGTAACATTACCGATGGTGGCGCTGCTGAAAACTGCTGAATGTAAACAAACAAACATGGCGGATAGTGCACCGCCTGTGCCCGCGTCTTCGAAAATCAAATCAGTACTAAGCGGTATTAAGTGTGCTCCAGGCGTGAAACGTGGTAGATTTTTGTTGTGGTGGAGCTTGAAAATGACAGAAGCTCAATTAAGTGTTGTGGAGGTATTTAATCATTTGATGGTCTCAACGGATTCTCGGTGTATTGTTATGGGAGAAGAAATTCTCGAGTCACAGTTCCTCGTGTTTGTGTAGTCGGAAGCGAAGTGGCTTCTGAAATTCACGAAGTGAATAGTTGAAGTGTGAAGCTTTGCGGGTCTACAATATAAACTTCCCATTTTCAGCGACACTTCTCAGGCTTCTCTCGTAGTCATATTTCCACAGTGCCGGGTTTGTTGATCATCTTAACTATCCAACCTGGCGTCTTTCGCTTTCGAAAAACAATTTCAATTTATCCGCCACTTTTTGTTATGATCTATCTTGGGCACTTTCCACGATGCTGATACCACTTCTTTCCAGTCGTTCAGTTTCGATCCTATAAATGGAAACACTTGACATTACTCGTAAGAACTTGGCTAGCCATAGAAGAGAACTTTTTTATGTGCTGTTGTGAAGATCGGCTAAAAAAATCAAATAATATCAGCTCAAAATGAAAAAGGAGAACATTGTCAGTGTCGAAATGTTCCCATTTATGTGCTCGTAACTGTACACGTGCCACCCTTATACGAAAATTGAATGCTTTTGCTACCGAAGATACCTGGTACATTCAATATAATGCAACATCCGTGGCTCATGTACTTTTCTGGGGATAATAAACACCGCGCAAAGTCAGATCGAGTCACTTAAGGCCACCAAACACTGCAACGCTTGTAAGAACTCACACAAATCTGCGGTTGATGCGTGCACAAACGGTGTTCACATGTTGACCGTCAGGTGGCGTATTCGAGCTTGAAACTCTAGAGAGACTGTACATAGAGTGACGAAGCTATGAAAGGGATATATCGGCATTCTCTGTCAGTGTCTCGGCATTTCCTGGCCTCGTCAAAATTTTAAACATAGTCAGCTGGGTGGGCGTGGTTGCTATTGACATTTTTCATTTCCCCGATTTGTTTACAATCTTGAATTGTCATTATTTTGCATGCCGAAATCGCCGAAATTCGGGCTAAAAATGCCAAAACGAAAAAGGTGCACCGTGAAGCAGTACAAGAGTCGGGAAGATGTGATGTTTTCCTTGCCGAAGCAACCATCAGGTATAGAATCTTGCAAAATTGATGAACTTCTATTATTGTACTTTTTGGGTTTTCCAGCTGTTTGGGGCCAGTACCTACTAAAATACATAATATACCTACTGCGCTTACGGCAATTACAAATCTATCTTCACGATGGGGTCACCACGTCGACGGTTACTGCATTCAACGATCAACGGATATTGTGTTCGAGGGAATGAGTTGGATGATGAAACCTACGTTCGACGAAATGCCAGCAGTACTTGAAATACGGTGTACGAAAGCATCTGCTATGTATGGAATACAATATACATGCCTAAAACAGTTTTTAAGAGTTTCTGTTTAATTTAGTGAAAAAATCTGTGTTGAAAGATGAAACGGTCGACTTAATATCCTCAACAAAAATATTGACAGCTCATGTCATGCATTTGCATGTCATGTGACGCAGGGTGGTTTAGTAACAAGCAATTGCACCACACCCTGACGTGCAAATACCCTAGTGCTCTAGCTTTCTCTCTCTCTATACCCTCTCGCTCAATGACTTGGCTTACGTCTCTCTCTGGGTGACCAGATCCCAGGTCTCTCTATGAAACTCTAGGGAACCTGATTATCACGTGACCGGCCGGCACGTGATGGGTACAGCGACCAACCCGCAGCACCAAAGGAGAAGAGCAGAGACGACGTGCTGCTAGAAAGTCTTGTCTAAATATGATTTTCGGTGAGCAGGCAACAGCAACCGCCTCAGAGGAGTTTTGAAGCAACGATCTAAACAAATTTGGGTTTATAGACATGCTGAGATTGCTGGGGACGCGCTTCGAGCAGAAACGAGTAGGTTGCCGACTTCGTAATCGTCAATACAGCCCTAGAAGTGGCATCATCAGGAAACACTGCCATCATCGTCGACAATACCGTCTCCACGTAATGCTCATTGCCCTCGCCCATCTCGGTGACCGTGTCCTCATGCTGCAACCTGACACCAGTAAGATACAGCGCAGATTGCTGGTATATAGAAGACATAGTTAGCGCATGCTGTATCTTGGTGTGACAAGATAAGGGCGTTGTATGGAAAGGGCAAGAAAAAGACGTACTCCTAAGGCGTAAGGCGAGCACTGCAATTTACAGCAAGTCAAAACATTCGAAGACCTGGAAGACCATGAAGCACACCCGAGAAAGTCCGATAAAATTGACTGGTGGGTTCTCATGGTCCAAGGACTCACTGAACCAAAAATCAGCTTTAGGCGAATTTGTTCCCGGTATTTATGGTATAAAGTCTACATAGATTGACTGGACTAGGTATGTGAGACAGAATGACAGCAACAGCACCGGACCCCGCAAATTTCCTGCTTGCTCCGCTCATGGTCAACTTTGACAAATAGCTGAATTTTATCCCCTCCCATCGGCCCCTAGTAACGGATGATTGCGTAACCCTTGTACAGCCAAAGCTGTCGATAATCTAGCAACCCTATGAAACTCGCCAATATGCTTTCATTGACTGTAGTGCAGTAAAGATAGGTTTTGGGGTTGAAAAAATTAATTCATGAAATTTTAAAGCTGTTATCGATTCAGAATTTTATCCTCTACCATGTACTCAAAATCCCCGAAAATCCCATGTGAGCATTTTTCTTGCGGCGCTGTCAAAGTATATCATGTTTGCTGCAACAAGTCCGAAAATTGTATTCTCGCTTTTGTCACATTAGAGCTATATTGTTGGTTCAGAGCTGTTGGTATATACTCCAGGGCATGACCAGAACGTCATCTGAACCGCTGAAATCCTATTTCCCGCAAAAGAAAAGACGTAACTCGCTTTATTCTGCAATTACCAGTGGTAATCGAGTGTAGTTCGGGGATTAGTGACCAAATTCAATAAAATCTGTTCTTTTTGTGATAAAGGCATGAAATTTGCTATAAGTGGTCTTCATGGCCCCCTTTTCAAATGTAGATATTGTGTCTTGCCACATTTTGGTTGGGGGGGCTTAGGGACCCCCTTGAAAATTGAAGTGGCAGAAACTCATGCAAACCACCATTAAAATAATTGTCACGCATCTCAAAAAGTAATCATTTGACTCTACGTTAAATCTCTACAAGAGACACACCAGTTGTCACCATGTGCGCACTGTTCTTCATAATGAAAAAAAAAATTCTTCGGAATGTCAAAAAAAAACAGGTTTTTATTATTTTTTCATGTAATAGATGAATAAATTCATCTTCCGCATATCATTATCCACTAATTCGTATCTGCCGAAGCCATTGATGAAGTCCATTTCTCCATATTGACATCTAGAAGCTTCAATTCCAGATGAAACCAGCCAATTCAAGTTCTCAGTTCAGCAGCGTTTTTTTCGATGTTACCAATTGATATGAATGACAATTTATTATTGGGTGGATAGCTTCAACTGTTTTATAATTTTATTGAGTATAACTAGATAAGGAGTGATGCGCAAAAGCCCCGAAATTTTTTTTTTACCGCCACCTATCATTGTTAGAATTGCACCAAATTTCATGCTACTTTGGCGAAACAACAGCGAATACAGACTAAAGAGTATAGACAAACGTCAATACGATCTGCAGTTGTCAAGTAGAAGGCACGAAGAATAAGGATTGAGGCGTGGAATACTTCAAAGCACTCAGTTCGAGTGAATACACGGTATAGAAATATTTTCAACACACCCTAGGGGCACAAATTTTATGATGGTGAGCGACGCAAAAAAAAAATTTCCCATGCTTTTGCGCTTGGTTCCGCGTGTAGTCAAATAAAATTAGATTACAAAACAGTTCCAGCTATCCATCCATTCATAAATTGTCGATCATATTGATTTGGAACAATCAAAAGACGCTGTTGAACTTCACACTTGAATTGGCTCATTTCTTCGGGAGCTGTCATCCCTAGAATGACAATATCAAAAAACAGACTCTATGAATAGCTTCGGCGAATACAAATTAGTCAATAATGATACACAGCAGATTAACTCACCGTTTCTTAGATTGAAAAATCATTAAAAACTGTGTTTTTTTTTGACACTCCGAAGAATTTTTTTTTTAACACGAAGAACAATGCGTACATGGCGACAACTATTGTGTCTCTTGTCAAGGTTTGGTGTAGAGTCAAATGATTACTTTTTGAAATGTGTGACGATATTTACCGGTGGTTTGTGAGAGTTCCTGAGAGTCCTGAGACTTCAAATTTTCAAGGGGGTCTTTAGGCCCCCCTACTCAAAATATGACGAGGCGTCATGTTTACATTTGGAAAAAAGACCATGAAGACCACTTATACCAAATTTCATGTCTCTATCACAAATCAAACAGATTGTAAGAAACTTGGTTACTAACCCTCGGATTATACTTAATCAACACTGTTAATTGGAAATTGAAGCGACTTCCGTGTTTTTTTGTTGGGGAAATACGAGTTAGAGGTTTAAACGAAGGTCTGGTCATGCTCTGCAGTATATACCAATAGTTCTAAGCCAACAATGTAGCTCTAGTGTGACAAAAACAAGAATACCATTTTCGGACTAGTTGCAGCAAACATGATATACTTTGACAGCGCCGCAAGAAGAATGCTCAACTGGGATTTTCGGGGATTTTAAGTATGTGGTAAAGAACGAAATTCTGAATCGATATCTGCTATAAAATTTCATGAATTAATTTTTTCAAGGTTTGGGGTCTTTTTTGACTATCTTTACTGCACTACTGGGCTACCGATTCTATAAGGAAATGGTTATGGTAGTCACCGTGCTTGTGGTGAAATTACTAGGGCAACGGGCCTTCCTATTGGCTGTCGCCATAGCAATTTGATAGTAAGCACGGTGATTACCATAACCATTCTCGTATAGAATCAGGCCGAATATCAGTTGTCTCTTATCTGATCATATTATCCTTGTAGGTCTAATAATCAAGAGCGTTGGATGTAATAATCATAGGTAACAAAGCTTTGATTGAACTAAATTGTAGCTGAATATCTTCGCGATTTATTACGAATATAAACATTTATTTGGCTTTTAAAAATTATGCTCATTAGCCTGTATAGATGTATAGTATGATCCTGTATAGTCTCTACTTTTTTTGGTAATGTGTCTGTGGTGATGTCTTACCCCTGCTCGTAGTCACAAGTGCCTCTAGGGTACCCAGAAGAAGCACCTCCGATGCCGCTTCTATAGTCACAACGTTGCTCCCTCTTTTGTTTTTGTAGACGCACTGTGGGTTACTTGCTGCGCCCTTTTTTTCGGCGATTCATCCTTCTGTCCAATTCCATTTGCTAAAGATGTTTTCCCAATTTTAGGTGTCATAGGTTATAATCAAAAGCTTCGCATGGACACCGTAATGTACAACATGGTCGCCCCTCAAGCACCAATCGTAAAAACTAAACCCATGGAGCTGATAAATTACGACAAAGTACCGGCGGGTCAAAACGCAATAGTCGCGATCATGTCATACAGCGGCTACGACATTGAAGATGCTCTCACAATAAACAAAGCTTCACTCGACCGGGGATTCGGAAGATGCGTCATCTTGAAAAATAACAAGTGCATCCTAACAAAAAACCCCAATGGATCTTCGGATCGATCCATGGGGCCGCTCGTTCACGAAGTTTCCGGTAAACCCAAGTTCAAACACGAAGTTCTGGACGCCGAAGGGATCGTCCGACCCGGCGAAGTAATCAGCAGAGGCCAGTGCATGGTGAACAAAGAAGTTCCAGTTGCCAGAGACAGAAACCGCATCGGTATCGATCTGAACAACGTAGAGTACAAAAACGCTGAAATGATCTACAGAACTCCGGAGCCGAGCTACGTGGAGAAGGTGTTGGTGAGCGGGAACGAAACGGACGAGATGCTGATCAAAATTCTGCTGAGTCAATCGCGCCGCCCAGAAGTTGGCGATAAGTTCAGCTCAAGGCACGGCCAGAAAGGGGTGGTAGGTAGCGTGGTGGAACAGGCCGATATGCCTTTCTCTGAAACCGGCATTGTGCCAGACATTATAATGAACCCGCACGGTTTCCCATCTCGGATGACCGTCGGGAAACTGATCGAGCTTCTGGCTGGTAAAGCGGGAGCGGTGGAAGGTAAATTCCACTGCGGCACGGCTTTCGGTGGAACGACCGTCAAAGAATGCGCGGAAGAACTGAAAAAGAAAGGTTATAATTACCGTGGCAGAGACATTTTGTATTGCGGCAAAACTGGTCGACCGCAAAAGGTTTACATTTATACCGGTCCAGTATATTACCAAAGACTCAAGCATATGGTACAAGATAAACTCCATGCAAGGTAAAACAAAATTTCTTCCAGCCAAAAAAATATTTTATTTATGGGAATTATATTACAGGGCTCGAGGTCCACGAACTCAATTAACGCGACAACCTACAGAAGGACGTGGAAGAGATGGCGGTCTAAGGCTTGGTGAAATGGAAAGGGATTGCCTTATAGGTTATGGAGCTAGGTAAGGCACTTGACCTACATTATGCAGTGTGTTCTTAAATGATTGATTTCTATACAAAAAGGCCATTTAAACTCGCGTGTTCCCGAACAACAAAAACGAGTGAGAGAAAGACTAGTTTGATTTTAAGCTTGGTTTGATTGTCATAGATGTAATTGTTGCAACAATTATTTCCACAGTGACCAAAAGCCAAAGACCAAAGAGACCAAAGAGCTAAACTAAAAGATTTTGTTCGTGTTTGAGGAGCTTCTCTAATTTATCAAAATAGTCGGGATGTTAGGCGCCAACCACCTTGCATATTTAATGATTAGGCAGTGCCGTTCAATGCGAATTTTGTACATACCCATGCCTTGATTTTAAGAGGTGTTGCCAAGATGTCGGTCTGTGCAGACGCCGTATACAGGGTGATCGAAAATGCAAAAACTCCCAACTCATGAACCGAAAAAGTTGGAGTCATGAAAATCAGCATTTAGATTCACAATTCAATGGTCATCAAGCTAAAGCATTTTTTGAATTTAGTGGTTGGTTTCATGGAAATGAACACTTTCCAATAATTCAGTGATTTTCCAAGATAGGTATTTGGATAAATCTTTGCATTTCCACAGAGAATAATGACCTCATGAATGAAATGTGATGTGATGCCGCCGTCCCTGCCTACTATTTTTGAAAATATGGCAGTCGACTGCTTTTTTCTTATAGTCGACATTTTGAATTCGCCCATTTGGAACTATAAAAAAATAGCAGTAATGGTCATAGTCAATAATCTAAATGAAACAATATCTGTTCTCGGTGAGTAACTCTTTGTAATTGACCATAAGGAAATGTTGAACCCATTTTTACGAGTTTTACAGCTATTCAGCGCTTACCACCACCAAAATGACCATTGTGAAGTGAAGATGAATATGGGGTATTGAAACAATCCAATATCTTGTTCGAGATGAATTACGAAACCATTTTGATTCATCATTAGTCATTTCCGAGATACACTGAAAATATCAAAAATATTATTTGATCAATTTTTCGTTTTTGAATCGCCGTTGTTTTTTTGTCGGTGGGTCATTTTTGGTATTAGAAATTTATTTCGAATATGCGCAATTGTCAAACAGACCAAACAAGATGATGGATTGATTATTCCAAAACCCCATATTCATATTTACAATGATCATTTCGGTTGTGTTAAGCGCCGAAGTGCTATAAAACTCGTAAAAATGGGTTTAACATTTCCAAGTGGCCAATTACAAAAAGTTACTCACTAAGAACGGTTATTTTTGCATTTATATTATTGACTATGACCATTACTGCTAGTACCAATTGATTTTCCGCTTATTCCATAATGGGCGAATTCAAGATAGCGGCCCTAAGAAAAAAAGGAGTCGACTGTCATATTATTTTCGAAAGTAGTAGGCGGGGAGGATGGCAACACTGGCAACACACCACGTTTCATTCATGAGGTCATTCTTCGAGGAAGTGCAAAGCTTTAGCCCAATATCTTGGAAAATCACTGATTTTTTTGAAAATGTCCATTCCCATGAAATTGACCACTGAATTCAAAATATTTGCTAGAAACGGCTAGAAATATTCAGACGCGGTTTGTTTAAGCTGAATAAGCATTGAATTGTGAATCCACGTGCTGATTTTCATGACTCCAACTTTTTTGGTTAATGAGTTGGAGTTTTTGCATTTTTGTTCATCCTGTTTACGGCGTCTTCACGGACCGCCATCTTGGCAACACCTCTTAAAATTGAGGCATGGGTATATACAACATTCTCACCAAACAGCACTTTTCAATCATTAAATGCAAGGTGGTGGTGGTATTATGGCTCTCAACATCTGGACTAAAAAGGCGATCGATTTGTAATCAATTTTGGAACACCCATAAGTATGAATTTTTCTGTATTTATTTTATTTGATTGATCGAATTAATTCAACGCGCTTTGATTCCAGCTTGTTAATAATGGAGCGCTTGATGATATCCAGCGATCAGTGCGATGTGGACGTGTGCAACAAGTGTGGAAGAATTGGATATTCAAATTGGTGCAGCAGCTGTAAAAGTTCTAGCTGTGTTTCTACTGTAAAAATGCCTTACGCTTGTAAACTGCTCTTGGCTGAGTTGCAGTCCATGAATGTCAGTCCTAGATTATCCTTGACAGATTATTGCCAATAAGTCGATTTTACAATAAGACTTGCTTACGGCAACTTATTGCCAGCTTGAATGTTGAGCTTTGTTTGTAAAAAAAATGACTTTTATAATTATTACGAAACCGTATTTTTTGAGTTTTATTATAGCTTTATACTGGGGTGCTTGGGATAATAACAAAAAAACAAACTTCTTTATTTTTGTGCTCAATGCAAGCTATGAAAGCTACAAGCTACTTTAAAGTTCGATATCTCCAGACAGAAGTGCCTCAAACGGCCCACTTACGAAAAGCGGGGTGAAATGACAAACAATGAATAAACCAAACGGGCGAAGAAGGTGTTAACACTGCCAATTTACACGAGCAAGTCGGCGCCAGAGGCTAGAGGTTTACAACGGGGACACGAAAGGAACGAGGTTATACAAGGAATACAAGGTTCTACTAAGACGGTTTTTAGATATTTATGAAGTTTTGGCACCACCTTATAGGTACGCTTTGAATGTAATAATGAACAATTGAACAGTTGTCCCATGCCCCAGAAAGACATGAAAGGAAAAACTCGAGATAGATACCCATTTTGTCATGACCGCTGCGTGTAGAACTATCTAAAAAAAAAATTGGCTCTACGGAGAAGATTATGGCGCGATGTGACGGAGAAAAAGTGTCCACCCTGACCGGGACTCGAACCCGGGTCTTCCATTTGCCGGATAGATACTCTGACCACTAAGCTATCGAGGGAGACAACAGTTCCTCCGTCACATGCCCACATGAGAGCCGCCACAGTACTCCCCCTCCAGAGACGTCGTTCGTCTCGTATGTACCATTGCGTTCGCCGTACTTATGGATCATTGACCGTTGTTTAGTACCCCCCACCTAGGGCGACGGATAGGACGTGGATGGACGTAGGACAGGGAGTGGCGGTGCTGTTTACTTGTTTGTACCTCTTTGCCTTCTGCATGTGCGTCGTTGATTGCTTTGTACCTCTTTGCCTGAGTTGCATGTTGCGTGCGTGCTGCTTTTGTTCGGGGTCACCATTTATGGCGCGATGTGACGGACAAAAAGTGTCTACCCTGACCGGGACTCGAACCCGGGTCTTCCATTTGCCGGATGGATACTCTGACCACTAAGCTATCGGGGGAGATTATATCGGAGCCACAAGATTAATATACAGATATCCGAAGTTCGTCTTTTCTCATGTGTTTTTATGAAAAATTTAATTTTACAAATTGGTTGAGGCAAATATATTCCTTGTCCGTCTCAGCGTCGTAACTGATTTTGGTATTTTTCCTTTGTACTCTTTCGAAAATTCTTCATGCAAAGCTGGCTAATAGTCTATAAAAAGTGTATCGGAAATAAGGAGAAGATTAGCCATTTTTATGATCTGTTTAGGTTTTGCAGGTGATATCGTTAGTTTAACATGAAGAATTTTTGAAACGGACATGCGAAAAATACCAAAAAGCAGTTACTACATTACGTGAGGAGACGGACGATTTGTTTGTTTTTGGCGGAGATTGGTTTTGAATGAACCTATCCAATAAAAAGTCAAATTTCACTAAAATCTAACCAACTGGTTTCAAAATAGGGAGGAGAGGTCGTAAATGGTTGAAAGTGGAAGAGAAGTGGAAAGAAGAGGTTGAAAATTCGAATTTCGAAAAATTAATTTCTGAATAATGTAGGTATAACAAGAAAAATGCTTTATGGAAAAGCAATGAAACCATAGGTAATGAGTAGTAAGTACCTAGTACTCGACATTATTTTCAATAAATAGCTTTTTTTAACTTTCGTTGTAACTTCAGCGTAAAAACCTCGGCATTTTCATAAATAAGGCCCACCTTTGTTTGCATAGAACTTACACCTACCTAGGGGGAACATAATAATAATAATAATAATAAATCACTACCCGGTCATCAAAACGTTACTTATTTCAATGCATCAGAATTCATAAAGAACAAGGGAATAAATAATCCCACAAGTGACGAGAATCATCTATTGAAGTTTTCATGTCAAATGAAATCAATAAACGGCCCAACTGGAACTTGTTTTAAGTGTTGCCTACAACAGTAGGTACTTATTATCTCATTAAAATTCAATAACAAATACAACCTTGATAAGAATTTGCTTATCACAATTTGGACTTACTTGCTTCTGTGTAGAATAGTTGACAATTGAACCCAACCGAGGCCAAAATGTCGTTGAAATTGAGCTCTTTGTCCCTTTTACGGAATATCAAGAAAGTCTGCAGTGTCCACTCATCAAGGCAGGTTTCGCAGTATTATCCTATTGATGAACACATTTTTGGATTGAGTGACGAACAAATACAGGTTAGCACCTACTTGTTGGTTTCAGAGTTTTCTGTAAGGTTTGCTTAAGGCGCATTTATGTGTCACTTTGGATGTTCATCATCTTTGAAGAATCATCTCGGGATCATGTGAAGTCTTTTGATCTTGTATGTAGGTACACTTCGGATAAAATGCAAGTGAAATGTAATGTACATTCTTGTCACTTTGGATGATTCTTCCAAGATAAACATCTAAACAAGTGATAAATATAAATGCGCCTCTACCTCAAACCTTAACATTCTACAAATCAATTTTTACCAATGCTCAGGTACCTACTTGAAATTAATATATTTTTTCATATTTTTTTTTCAAATCCAGCTTCGAGAAACTGTTTTTAATTTCGCACAAAAAGAGCTAGCACCTCTGGCTTTTGAAATAGACAAAAAGAACGGCTTCAGCGATTTGAGGAACTTTTGGAAAAAACTCGGAGGGCTCGGGACTTTGGGTGAGAATAACTGTATCTTAGTGCATTTTTATGCGTTATCTAATCGGAAAAACAAACAAATTTTTGTTGAGCTTGAGCTATTTTTAACGAAACAGATAATTGTTGCCAAACTCTTAAGTTAGGTAATAACATTGACTAATAACAATTGGCAAGACCTAAGTTGGAGTTAATTTTGTTTCGACCTTTCTTTTTCTTGCTGAAATATCAAATTTTATTTTTTTCGGTAGGAATCACAGCCAACACCGAATATGGTGGTACTGGAGGGTCATACTTGGACCACGTTGTCATCATGGAGGAAATTTCTAGGGCTTGTGCAGCCATAGCCCTTAGTTACGGAGCCCATTCAAATCTTTGCATTAACCAGATACACAGAAATGGAAATGAATCTCAAAAACAGAAATATTTGCCTAAAGTAAAACTTTTGGAGAACAATTATGAACTATACTGTACCTACCTAAATATTTTTTAGTTATGTTCTGGTGAACACATAGGCGCTTTAGCCATGTCCGAACCAAATTCTGGTTCAGACGTAGTTTCCATGAAGCTCAAAGCCGAAAAGAAGGGAGATTATTATGTTTTAAATGGCACCAAGTTTTGGATTACAAATGCCCCAGACGCTGATACCTTGGTGGTGTACGCAAAGACTGATTTGACTACCAAAAAGCCGCAGCATGGGATTTCTGCGTTCATAATCGAAAAGGGCTATCCAGGCTTCAAGACGGGATCGAAGCTAGATAAGCTTGGAATGCGGGGTTCTAATACGGCCGAATTAATTTTTGAAGACTGCAAAGTTCCTAAGGAGAACCTACTGGGAGCTGAAAACAAGGGCGTGTACGTTTTGATGAGCGGCCTTGATCTAGAGAGGTTGGTTTTGGCAGCTGGACCTCTCGGCATCATGCAGGCTTGCTGTGACATTGCATTCTCCTATGCCCACGTGAGGAAACAATTCGATCAAAAGATCGGAGAGTTTCAATTGATTCAGGTAAAGGACCCCGCACGATTCTTATGGAAAATGGCTCCCGGTTAAATTCTCTGTATTTTTGATAAGTTGTAGCTCATGAGATACTAATCAAATACCGTGAACCCCAAACTCAAATAATGGACAGTTTTTCACCCACAGGGGGTTGAAGTTGGAGGTTTTGACGGCTCAAAAATGATACTCTGACGTAAATAAGAGCTTTTTATTTGGTTTCTCTTCAAGTTGTGTTTCATGCTAAATGTATTTAGTTGACAGAAAAATATCAACCCCCTCCTCCACCCCCATCCCCTATCTACCATCACAAAATTCGAGATTACTCTCAAAAGCCATGCAGATGGTTTCTGTGATTTAAATGATGGATTTTGACATGAAAATTATTTTCCACCCCTAATGTTGGGATGCCGATTTTCCAATTTTCCTCGGTTAATTTGGCTGAATTTTTGGTATTGTGTACTTCTAATTCTGCTGAACAAAAAGTTCCCGTGCCAAAACTTATTCCTATGGACACTTTTCGCTCTACAGGGGACTGAATTTGAATATTTGAGAGCATAAATATATTGAACTTCAGTCCCCTGTAGCACAAAAACTGTTCATAGAAATAAGTTTTGGTATGGGAACTTTTTGTTCAGCAGAATTAGAAGTACACTATACCAAAAATTCAGCCAAATTAACCGAGGAAAATTGGAAAATCGGCACCCCAACATTAGGGGTGGAAAATAATTTTTATGTCAAAATTCATAATTTAAATCACAGAAGCCATCCATATGGCTTTTGGGAGTAATCTTGAATTTTATGATGCTAGATAGGGGTTGGGGGTGGAGGAGGGGGTTGATATTTTGCTGTCAAATAAATACATTCAGCATGAAACACAACTTGAAGAGAAACCAAATAAAAAGCTTTTATCAACGTCATAATATCATTTTGAAGCCGTCAAAACCTCCAACTTTAACCCCCTGTGGGTAAAAAACTGTCCATTATTTAAGTTTGGGGCTCACGGTATTTGATCAATATCTCATGAGCTACAACATATCAAAAATTCAGAGAATTTAACCGGGAGCCATTTTCCATAAGAATCGTGCGGGGTCCTTTGTTTTTAATATTTGTCAGAAGAGAACAGTCCGCAGACTGATTGGGACTCGGGTTGGGACAACCTCAGCATTTCTCCAAAAGTAAAACATTTTAGCTTGACTGATTGATCAGGCGTTGGAATGCTCGGAACCGGAAATTGTTCGGTTCAATTGATTTTCAGTCAAGAGAAGGGGCAAAGGACTGTGTGTGGGAAAGTATGAGAGTGTGCCAAGTTGTTGGCACTCATTCGCATCATGATTGATTTGAAAGACATTGAAATAATAAAATAAATTTGATCCATTTTACCCAACTGAATTTTCAGCAAAAAATGGCAGATATGTACGTAACTTTGTCTGTCAGCCGGAGTTATTTGTACAATGTAGCAAAAGCTTGTGACAACAAAAAAGTCAACAGCAAAGACTGCGCTGGTGTGATTCTTTTCTGTGCCGAAAAAGCTACCCAAATGGCTTTGGATAGCATCCAAATTCTAGGTATTTACTTGAAAGCTCCTGTGTTAATTATTGCATTGTAAAGCTCATTGTTTAAGGCGGAAATGGATACATAAATGACTATCCAACCGGAAGGCTCCTGCGAGATGCCAAGCTGTACGAAATCGGAGCAGGAACATCCGAAATAAGGAGATTACTGATCGGACGAGCCCTGAATTCAGAATATTCATAAAAACGAAATTTTAATTAAATAAATATAGAGTATCGTTTATTTCTTAAATAAATAATATATGACACGAAGAAACAGTCCCTCTACATTTTGCGATTACAAGTTAATAAGTACATTTAACAATAATTATTATTACAATGATCGCTCTGAAGATTTTAAATCTAAACGGAACTTATATATCTGCCTAACTATTAACATCTGACTAGAACTCACTCGTTTTGATAAAATTTGAAAATAAACAAACACAACATAAATATCTTAGCTAAACATAAGAATATAACATGAAATCAAATGCAATTTGTAGTCAAATTGCATGATTTTAAGCACATAAGCTGAAGCTCGTTATTAAATAATAAGAAAAAGTATATCATCCATAGTCGCACCTATCAAACTTATCTCTGTGTAATCTACGGTTGGTAAAAAGGCTCTACGTGTTTGCATCATCATAAATTACGTTTCGATAATATTTGAGAGATGTTGAAACTTGAGTTGTGTTTTCGAATATTTTTAAAATATCCGTCGTTTTGTCGTTTTCTTGTTTTCTTCATTATTTTTTATTTGATGTTGGTTTGTTTAAGTTAATAGCTGTTTTCTGGCAGAACGCTCCACATCAGCCTTTTGAAAGATCCACTCTGTTGGATGACTTCGGGGTCGACGCCGATGGCGTTCGTGTATTGCGGATTTTGGTTGACAACGTGGGCTGCTTTCTGCAAGTAAAAATTGATGAGTTAGGTACTCACTCGGGTAGCCATTACTTCAAACTGTTTGAAATGGCTTTTGATGTCGAATATGAGTATGTTCCGGTAAGTCTATAACGTGCAAGCTTTTAGACGATATTTATTTTGATTTTTGGAACAACTTAGAGGAACCAGAAGTAGCTGCAAACACGCGCTTACGGAGCGGGTCTTTTTAAAGTTGTAAAGAACACCAAACTTATGCAGTGGGTCGCTGGAGGGGACAAGCTAGATGATGTTATGTCACTGCAGAACTAGTCAGCCCCCAGCAGACTCATGGTAGAATATCCTTTTTTTAAGATTGTATGCTTCGGGCAGAAGCTTTAGCCAAGGCAATTTTCGCCATGAAGGTAAAAATATTCTCGACATGATTGATCTTTGTTTTTCTTTTTCTCTTGATTTTTTGGTAAATTTTTCACTGTACCAGATGAATGTGTACGCGATATGGTACACCTACGTACGGCGTAACGCAACGAGAAACGTCAAATTTTCCCAATAGATAAGGAGTTCGCCCCTTGGTTACAGGCCAGATTCAATGTAACATTTTGCGTTATGTCGTACATACTTATGTGGAAATGGCAAACTTTTTACAGCCACATATCAACAGGCAAGTGTCATTAGTTCAAGAAAGAAAGATAGGAAATTACGGCTCAATTTCAAGTTGAGAGTGCCAAAGTAGGATGACGTGACTTATTGTCAAATACAGTGGTGTGATTGGCTGTTAGACCTTGTTATACGCCGTTGTCGTGGTGATCCGCACTCATGGCGATCTGAGCCCCAATATGATACTGGACCGTTAAGGTCGGTTTATAAGATAGGTACGCAAGCGCTGTCGTAACCGCGTACGTGATAACCCAAACCCGCTCGATTAGTGCCGAAGAAAGCGTCGGCGTCAGTGCCTAAGTGCGTATTTTATAAACCGGCCTTGATGCCCGATTGCACAAACGTGGTATCAAATTTTAGTTCGGTACCAAACAGCGGATCAAATATTCAAAAGTGAAACAAAATGCAAATCCGATTACTTCAAGGGAAGAACATGATAAGAATACAAAATATGACCCCTGCCGATTATTTGTATACAGAAAAAGAGTTGGGGTAACACGCATCTGTCGCTTATTTTTTATTACAAAGGAAAGATCTGACAGTTCCGAAAAGATTTGTTCTACAAGCCATAATAAAGGCTGTCTCACCTGTGTTTTGGTATCCAAATAATCAATTGAAGCCATATTTTGTATTCTCATCATAATCTCCCCCTGAAGTAACTGGATTTGCATTTTGTTCCACTTCAAAAATTTGATCCCGTGTTTAGTACCGAACTAAAATTTGATGCCACCTTTGTGCAATCGGGCATGAGAGTCTAATTTGAAACTACAGTCTAATCTAGAGCCCACAGTTTGAGTAGTACTGAATTAAACCAACATATCTGACAAGAGATCCGTTCTAGAGCTCTTTGTGCTCAGTGAGTGGGACATGCTGAAGGTTGCAAATGGGGTACTAACAAGAGTTGGGAAAAGTCCGGATGGTAAACGAGATGTGTTGCAGTGAAAGGCCACTGAACGGAGGTGCGAGGTGGGTTTGGAATTCAGTTTTCATACAGGTAGCGACAACTAATCAAAATGACGTGTCTGATTGTCTGGGAGTTGATGGAACATAGACCTCACTGCCTCACTATCGCAAAGTAGGTATTGCCGTATTGGTGACAGAGTGGGGACTAAAGATAGAATTCCCCCGATTATGTTCTAAATAGATGTAAAAAAATCGACCTGTTTTTGCCTGAAGAAATATTTACTAGGAATCGGAAGTTATTACAAACGGGCAGTTTTTAAATGGTCACCCGGTATAGAGACCTCATAATTTGAAATCGAAAAGCCACATTCATGAACAACCACTCTAAAAGCTTACACATGCAAACCAGAGTAATGGGTACCTACCTAGTTCCTGATTTAGCAGCGTTAAAATGAAAAAAAAAGATGACACAAAGTAATAAGTTAAATTTAAGTTACCATTCAGAGGACAATGTTAAGACTCGCGCATTGCAAAAGCATGAGTGACGTACTTGGCATGAAGCGGTGCTAATTATTGTTGTTTACCTTGGCTGGGATCACTTTGTTGGGAGCGTAAACCCTACTTTGGGGTGGAACGCTGACTTCTTCAACGTGATCGCCCAACTGTTCTTCTTGGATGGCCTTGTAAGTTTCGCTTTCGGCCGGATTGAACTTGACTTGTTTTCGCACACTGAAAATCCCAAGTGTAATTAATATACTGATGAGCAAAATTGGCGGAATGATGTTTTTTGGAGTTCTCTCATCGACCAATCAGCCGACAAAAATGTTGCCAAAGTTTTGCGTTCAAAAAGCAGAGAAGAAGTAGTCTTGAAATCCTCAACGTTGCAGTTTGAGGATGACATAACGGAGAATGCACCAAAGTATCCAAATTACTTTCGAAAGATTTTTAATAGAATTTATAAGATTGCCCCATTACAGCCTCAAGTTCAATCGCGCTTCAATGGGTTTAATGATTGCTTCACAGTTCAAATTCCCTGTAGTCCTTCTGTGTAAATTTTATCCGTCACTTATTGACTATGCGGTGCTATTTGAAAACAAGTTTTGGTGGTACGTAAACGTCGGGAGCAGTGGAATTCATGGGATATATTTATACATATATCCCCTTATATTTATGGGAGCATCAATGGCTCCAACGTTTGAGCTTTAGCCTCCCTGAGCTCCGTTATCATATCATCTTATGCAAGAATACTATTATTTTGTGGAACCATGTTAGTTACTACGTAGTTTGAAGGTCTAAAACTATCGATTCACTCTGCCTAAACCCAAAAAGTCCTCCTCTTCTAGTCGAAAGGTCAACTTTGGTGGATTTCGAATACACATTTCGAATCCGTGTATTTAAAAGCCTCGCCATACGGGGCAGCGAAAGTTGTCTATGACCGCTTCTGCTGAATTTCTTTTTTCGTTATTTTGTCTACTTTTTTCTCGGTAGCTAAATCTCTCTATATAATCTCCGTATCTTCCAAACGGTTCAACACACTAATTTGGTTTTCAGCTAAAACCACCAGAAATAAGTACCTAGCTATGTATCCTGGGACTCGGCTTTCAAAAATACGAAGTTTGTGGTAAGAACGAATTGCAAGAGGTAGGTACCCCCTAAGAACGTTACGGCCCCTCAAAGTTCAACTTTGAAAATCATTTCTTCGACCTAACTTTTTTACCGATCAACTCGTCAGCCTCAAATTTGGTTTACGATATCACACGATGCATAGCAATTGAGTGACAACTGCTATTTTCATGAGACCCATCCAGTGGCATAGATAAAATTGAACTTTGAGGGACCGTAACTTTCTTTGGGGGCACCTCTTGCAATTTGTTCCAACTGCAAACTTCATCTTTTTGAAAGCTGAATCCGATAATATTCAGTTAGGTATTTACTTCTGAAACAGCCTGTATGAGAGAGCTCTAAAAAAAGTCCGACAGCTTCGCCTATGTATCCGGCTGCCGGCAAGTTCTCAAACTGCTCCTCCGCCAATTGTACACAGGTTTGTTGCTTACCCCCCAACCGCAGTCTCCAGGTTTGTAGCTTATCTCCGAGTTGAAGTCTCCAGCGAATATCGTAACAATCTTCCATATTATCTTCCAAATGGAATAAATAGCTCAACATATCAAGTTGGTTTTTTCACTAATTGAATCTTTAGAACCTATTGCCTAGACTTACTCGACACCTATTGCAATTCAGGATGATTGGTCAACTCGTGAAATCATGCATGATGATGCAAAATACGATTTTCTAGCCGAATCTATTTCGTGTTCTTCGTTTCCTGTGGAAATTTTCCTTCTGGAATGTTTTGTTTCCCGACGCCATTGGGAAATCCTCGTCTCATCCAGAAACTCGACAATCCAGGGGATTTTTCGGAAATGAAAATCATCATTTGACTCCAGTATTAGGTATAACGGATTTCAACCTTCGGGGTTAATTTTTCAACCTTCGGTTGTTAGTAAATTTGAGAGCTGTCATTGGGCCTAGATATCTGTCAACCTCCGGCTGGAATTCAACCGGCGGTCAACCGGTCATTATAATAATGGGCCTTAATAATAGATTGTAGGCCGGCGATAGCGCAGCGGTCGGAGCGCTGGGGTGCAAACCTGAAAGTAGTGAGTTCGATACCACGCGGCGGCAATATGATGAAAAATTTACTGCTGTCGTCAACCTTTCCGGCAAGCGACCCCAGCCCAGTCGCTATAAATAACTGGGTACCTGCGTTCTGTGTGAACAAGTGGTAATAGGGGGGCTGTCTAAGCCGTGATGTTTAATTGCTTCCCCATCACCTCGGGCCTCCAGTGGTTCGCGACAATCGGGTAATAAACACAAAGAACGGCAGCTCTAACCTTCCGCTTTGTGGGCCAAGTCTTTCAATGGGATGTAGAGCGTAGAACCACACTATTAATAGATTATGTATGAAAATCTTTCGAAATCGGTTTGGGTACATTGTTGCATTCTTAGTTATGTTTCATGTCAGCCTGTAATTATAAAGCTCACAAGCCTGCGTCGTTTAGGATTTCAAGTATACCCCTCCTGTCCTCTCCATGTAAAATTTTGAGAATATGTTGACTGGTTCTCGTCCAGGCGAAGACTTGAGTGAATATTGACTAGCTTCTTCGAGTGATCAACTCATTTCCCGATGTATGCTCTAAGCTACAAATATGCAAGTGTTACATGTAGCGTAGACTGTACATCTGGTCCTCATACCAATTTTCGTTCTCTACAAGTGTCTGAGTACTAACAGGGTACTGACATATGAACTTGATTTTCAATAGATAACTTAGCTCTGCAATACAAGAAACAATATGAACATGAACGGGCAATAATAACGGATTATTGCACTTTAAGCTTTAAAAGCGAAATGAAGCTGTTACTTAAATACTGGTAGGAAAAAAAACTGAGAATGAATCAAAACTTACGGAGATACGCCAGTTTGCTTGTGAATAGTGTCGTGGATATTTGGTTCGCTGTATAAGTTAATCGGAGAATTGAACTGCTTATGGACCAGCTATGGAAGAAAAAATAATATCATTACTTCGACGCACGATTAGTTTATGACAAGCGACAATTAAGCAGAGAAATAATTAGAAATAGTGTGTGTGTATCCCGTTAAGTAGGTAGGTGATAAAGACAAGTACAGTGTGTAAGAATGTAGGAGGAAAAAAAAGACCCAGTCACTGTCAGGGTTTTTCGAAACAAAAACTGTAAAGGTGTCTTCATATTAACCTGTTTGTTCGGATCACCAGTCGATAGTCTTTCTAAGACCGTGTTGGCAACCTGTTTCAAAATAAATTCGCTTTTAATTTGAACGTTGCAAAAAACCTGCGCGGTTTACAAAAACAAACAAAAAATATTGAAATGAACAAGCAAAGTTTCATCACGGACTTTTTCGAAAATTTGCATCAGGCCATGGGCTTGTTTACCTTTTGCTTGATTAAATGGTCAGGATCGAGATGGTGCGGACGTGCTCTTACAGCGGGATTTGGGTGGTGACGCAAGTAACTCTCTGTTGGTCCAGGTTCACGTTTCACTTTGGCTCCGGGAAGAACCAAAGGAGTGGTACGGTAAGGCTACAACAAAACGTACACGACATGCTTACAACAAAGGTGAACACAACAAAGGTATAAGTTGAACACCGAAGAAGGTAAGTACATACAGAAGAGTAGTAGATGATTCTGAGCAAAAACAGAATTCTCTCATATGTTCTCATTGACATTTATTCAATTCTTAAACAGTCTTGAAAATAAAGTACTTCTGCATAATTCTTTAGAAAAATGAAAAATGTATTTAAAAAGTTAGTATGGCGGTATGACGAAGTGCTGTTTACTGATCATCCAGTTTCTGAGTAACATCTGTAGGTATGGGTACACGCTGCTTGATTCATGTTTCGTGTTATGCACGTACCTACTCTGTTTTCTAACGATTGAGCTGGGTTTCTGCCAATAATTTTATTTCAATACCTACGAATAAAACAAGCGCCTGCAGTGACGAAGTTTTACATATTATCTAATGTTATCGCATCATTCAAGATATTTTGCACAAGCACAAGAGATGCAACGTGTCGATTACTTTCAATTCAAACCCTTTTGGTGGTTAAAACTAATTAATAGCACTAAAGCAAGAACATAGTGTAAGTGTAAGTAGGTAGATACTAGGTATTATACTTTAGATCTTTTCAAGAAAAATTCAGTTATTAATTAATGATGCACTCGTTCATACATCAGTTCTCGTTTCTAATGAATGAATCCAAGTGGTTACTGATAATAATACGTTCCTTATTTCAGAACAGGCTTGTTTTCCCCAAACAAATATATTGGAAGGTTCAAGTTTTGCAGTTCTGTCACTTCCCTTCTTTTGCGCACGATTCTGTATGGACGTCATTGACAGTTGGTTAAGGAGACTTATTGGTAAGTGATTGATTTGGCACAAAATATCTTCCGTCGAATCCAAATTCGGTTGGTCACAAAGCGTTCTCACGAAATGAAGGCGAGATTCTAGATTACATTCAGAGAAAGTAACCAACAAAACAGTGATAGAACAAGATTTGAGCTTTAAAAGAATAATAAATGAATGTTTTTCTCCTTATCGGTTTTTTTGCCATAGGAGTTTTGCCCGTTTATTCATTTCACAATTGTTTACAAAGAAGAGTGCTATACGGGACAACACAACACCCAGACTTTCCACCGGGAATCGAACCCGGGACTTCCGCATCGCAGGCAGTCACAAAATCACCTGCGCCACGGGGTCGTCTATTTGAGCTTTAATTGAAGCTTACTTGATTCAAATATTCCAGATCAATATTTCCAGTCAGTTCCACTGAAGAATTCAGGGACAGTGGGGGTTCAAAAGTGGGGGTTCAAAAATGATGTCTTTGTTGTTTGCTGAAACAGGGCTTGAGCAAGGCTTACACCTACCACTTGAAATGCAAGCACATGGAATATCAAACTGACCACTTGAAACATTTCCAGCCATGTTTGGTTTTCCATAAGGTAATACTGGCCAAACGGTCCAAGCTTTGATCAAGCCCTGTTCCAGCATAGCGACAATGGCAATCAATTCTGAACACTGTATTTACAACAAATATTGGAACATCGCTTTCTAAAAGTGGATGCATCCAATAATATTACCAATAATATTATTGTTACGTACTTCAAAAATCTCAAGAATGAATCATGTGCAAAATCGCTCCGCTAATTCAAACAGTCCTTGAATTTGCTACCACTAAAAATTTATATCATCGTTTTTCAAAACGAACAACTTTCTCACCTAGGTATCTTGTAAAACATGGATTTGGCAAGAATTGAATGCAGTGCCTACACACATGCATTATTAATGCCAACGCGAACAAATTGGAACAAGATATCGCAGGGGTCCAAAATTTCCCACAATAACACTCAATATTCTGACCTGGGAAATATCCCTTAGTTGATCTAGAGCTTTCTTCAATGAACAACATGTTTCCCTCTTCGATTATTATTTTTTTAGTGATGCCCGCGAAAAACCTGCTTAATGTTCGGTGGTGGTGAAACGATAAATATTTCGCAAGTCGCAAGTTATTTTTGGATTTTCTAAATCCAGTAACGCTCTGACGCAACTTGAAGTTCAAAATCTGAAAAATATGATCGCTAATAGGTTCAGAGCGTTATAATTCATTATTAATTTCGAACAATTAGTGAAGATGCTGCTAAGTGATCCGATATGAATCGAAAGCAATTTGTGGACGCGCATCGGGGGTTTCATGAATAATCTCTGCGAGAAATGTAGTGCTTGTATATTGAATAACCCAGATCGAAAATAACTGCAGTACGAAAATAAAAGGATATATTGATGTTGAATTAGTTTATTTCGAGAAAAAGTGATTTGCTCTTTTTATTCGATGTCACCCACGAAAAAAAAAACAGCTAAAAAGTTGTTAATCACCTAAATAAACGAGGGGGAGGGGTAGAAAAATGAGATGAATTTTCGAAATGTCAGTACAGTTAAAGGGGCCGAAGCTTTCCTTACCCACATGATAGCCCCTTCATATTGAGGGGTGAAGTGGTCGTTTGAATAGCTTCTGGACAGAATCATGGTTTATGAACGAGTCACTGCACTTTATGAATACCTGACTCCGACTGGCTAGAAATTCGCGAAAAATTGCCCCACCAACGCCACCGATATTTCGGCACTTTCAGTCATGTAAACGTAAACAAGATCCATTCTCGACGGCCAAGCTTTATTGCATTTTTCGCATAGAAAACCGCTTTCGTCAACCATCAACTTTGCAGTGCAGAACTGACGTTTTTTTGGCACGCAATTTCTTTTCTGAACTAATACGAAACAATTAGTTTGGACATCTATGAGTGTGCGTGGTGGCTCTCTTTCAGATCTTTTTAGTTTCCCATTCTAACAATTCTGCCAAAATGAAGGCGAAGGTGATGGGTGATATACAAAGTTCAAATAACCTGGTACAAGGTGTTCACGATAAAATTCACCCCCCCTCTAGGAGATTCCCCTTTGAGAGATTTTGAAAAACTAAAAACTTTTTCTCAACAATTTTTCCCAGGGATCTTGAATCGATCGTCTAAAAGTTTTCAATTGGTACCGTATACAGGGTGTGACATGTAACTTTTTTATTTCAAATACAACACCCTATATTCTAATACGTCATTTGATGAAGCCTTTCCTTCTGATTACAAAAATATATAACATTAATGATTTACTTTGACAAGAGGCTGTCAAAAAAATTATAAAATAGGTAGTCAAATAAATCTAAAATTAAAAATTACGCGACACCCTGTATTAGGAACGAATTGGACCATTTTTCCATGCAAAGTTGAATTCCGCAGATAAAATGCTGCAAGAATAACTTTTTTTTAAGTGAACTGTAGAAACCAAAGCCATCTTGCCGCGAAACAAAATTATGTGACTACCTATTTTATTATTTTTTCGAAAACTTACTTGTCAAAATAAATCATAAGTGTCATATATATTTGTAATCAGAAAAAAAGGCTCAATCAAATAACGGAATAAAATATAGGGTGTTGCATTTAAAATAAAAAAGTTACATATCACACCCTGTATACGGTACCAATTAAAAACTTTTTGAGGATCGATTTAAGGTCCCTGGGAAAAATCGTGAAGAAAAAGTTTTTAGTTCTTCGAAATATCTTGAAGGGGAATCAACTGGAGGGGGGTGAATTTTATCGTGAACACCCTGTACCTACAGAATTTTTTTCTTCAGTCACAATCATCCCCGGCTACAAAATAGTGAAAGTTTTCAGGCATCTTATTGCTTGTTGGATTGTGCAATAGTTTTTCCGTCCAGACCAGATCAGACCAGAATCAGAAAGAGCGTAGACCTCGAGGTAGACCTTATTTTTTTTACATGGCCTTACAAAAAGTCAAGAGACATCAAATCTGGAGACCATGCTGACCGGAAAACGTCTGGATTAGACAACAGTACGTAACGACGGTTATTTCAAAATTTCTATATGCACCAGTATTTTCATATCCGGTTAACTTTATGGGATGGAGGTAAAAATAGCAGTGAAGTAAAAATTAACCTTAGGATGAAGAGTTTTGAAAGTGACTGATTGAATATTGGTTTTGGCTTATCACGCTAAACTTGTGTAATGGAAGAAATAGAAATTTCACCCAATTTTAAGGAATTATTTGATTTTCGTTTCATCTTGTTTGTTTATAGTGTCACTACTGAACGAACAATAAACAGTATTAGATATTATTGTGAGTAATTTTGAGCGAAAATGACGCAAAAATATTCATCAATCCATGGATCATTCATCAAAGTACCTACTAGGTACTTTATGTCTTATTATTTATATTCAGAAATAATGTTACTTGTGAACTGTTGCACCTGTTTCCCCTGTATAATGGTGAAAATTGTAAGAAGAAATTCGCTGTATATCCACCTCTTACATAAAACCAAATTATCATTATTTGGCCGGAGATTTCACAAAATTTACAGGTTGGAAATGCCTACAAACAATATCCACAGACAGCAATACATAAAATTAATTTAGCGTATAATTATTTTGAATGATACAAAATGAGATCGAGGTCCTGAAAACTGGTGCATCAGTATCCAAGCGAGCATTATTCGGATGCTTGCTGATTTAATAAATTATTTTTGTCCAGTGTGTGTGCTAAATTATTTCATGATTTATTTTACGCAAGTTTTGAATAATAATCCAGATCTACACGGAGATCCCAAATAAGTATAAGTATAAATGTGGAAATGAAAATATCTAGATATTTAGGTAGGTGGGTAGATAGTGTCGATTTCAAATTGAGCTGGTACAATTTTTCTAAATCGAATCGCCATAAATTTTCATGTTTCCAACGGCTTGAACGTCAGCAGCAACCCCTCCTTGGCCAAAACTCTTGAAGCGATACCAATAGTCAAACCTCGGCCAAGGCCAAGTCCTTTGCCCTTTTTATTGAATTTAGCGAATCTCTACAATATAAACTTTATTTCCAATAGAACCCTGAATAGTCGTGGAATGACTGACACTGACAATTTTCAGTCAAACTGACTGATGAAAATTCCAGGTTCACATAGCTCAAATTTTCTAGTAGGTACCTGCCAGTTCAATTTGAAATCGATAGTACCTACGTACATGAAATTATGAAAATACACTTAATGGCAGTTTTTCTATCTCATCTTCGGGCACATACACCCAGAACTCCACATACATACCTATACAATATACATAGGTACTCATGTGCTGCCCCTTGAAGGCTCATCAATCCCGACGCAGTGATTATTCCGAGGCTTAATCCTGTTTTGAAAAAAGGTCAACTTCGACAAGCTGTATTTTCCCAACTATATCCCATACGCTATCTATTTATTTTCAGTAGAATGACTTTTTGGAGCAAAGATAAAGTGACAAGCTGGGGGACTAGGACTACGGCTGATGGCACCTGCAAAATTTTGGAACGAAGCTATCAGCGGCCATCGGCCGTATCCTCCCAGTGTTCCAGCTTGTCACTTTTTTTTGCTCCAAAAAGTCATTCTACTGAAAATAGAAAGTGGACGGGATATACACTTTAAATGAATTTTTCTATTCTAATAATCATGTCCTATCTATGCATCGGTTTTTGAATTTTTATTCCACTCCATCTGCCTGGAGATACGGATTTTTTCGGAACTACTGTCTTGAAACACTGTTGCATTTAGAAAGAGATGACTTTGGAAACAAATGGGGGTGTGACAGAGTCATCAATTATTTGTTTGAATGTCTCGGCTTCAAGGAGCCAGGTCACACCAAACAAAATTGTAGAGGAATTTTTCTAGAAAGAAAATATTGCAACAATGGAGTGGCCGGCCAACTTTCCAGACCTCAATCCCATAGAGCACATTTGAGATGGTTATCAAAACAGAATTTTAGATTATGCAATGCCCCCGAATGAAACCGTTGGCCGTTGCTCTGCACGAGAAGTGGCTCTTTGTTGGGCCTTATTAATATAGTTATTACTGCCAATACAAATAGGTGTGATACCTAAAAAATGTCAACAAGTGTAAAAAGTCAAATATCATTATTATTTTCTCACTATAGTCTGCCTACTCATCAATTATTTCTGTCTTCCAATGTAATTTTGTTAATTTGTTAACTCAAATCCAAAATAAAGTGGTCTCATTATTCCTCTTCACCTGGCTGTTGAGCCCAGTTTATGTGGCGGTGGATTCCGAATTGCGATTGCCAATTCTTATAAAAGTATTGTTCTTATTGACCCTTTTGAAATTACTATTAGGAATTGGCCAATACGAATAGCAAGTAATTCTCTCTTCGTAATTCGCGATTCGCCATTATATTATGAGCTAAGCTTTCGGGTTCGGCAATGGGTGCCACACATTTCCAACTGGCGCGCATTCAAGCAGCTGTCAAATTGACAACCCAAAAGGAATTTAAACTTTTTTTTTTAGTTTTTCTTTTCGATCTAACTGCAATGGTTCAACTGTATTCTGTGCCCGTGTTGTGAGGTTTTTATGAGAAGAAAATGAAATATACCTACTAAACAGCACCAACGAAATAGTTAGATGTCGTGCTCTGAAATTTCATCTTTTTCATGTACAGGAAAAAACAATTATGTTCTCCGATTTCCCTCCCCCTCCGGTTATTCTAGTTGAATGAATAAAATTAATTTTGAATTTGAGAAGCTTGTGGTGTAATAGTTAGCGCTTTCGACTACCACTCCAGAGGTCGCGGGTTCGATCTCCGCCGGGGACGGATTTTCGCCTCGAAAACAAGCTTCTTGGAGTTCTTGGTTTAGTTGAAATGCTTGCTAAATGCAAGACTATGTGTGTCGCATAGCACGTAAAATACGAACGATGGTGCCGACCCCATGCGATGTTGATGGTCGTTAAAAATCCGTACCCTGTGTTGGAACACACAGGGGTTCGGCAAAATTTCCGGTATAGTGGAGGAAAGGATTCACCGGCGTCGTTGTTAGGCCTCGTTGCGGAAATAGGCCGACGGTTAATGAACGAATAAAAAAAATGAATTCCCAATTCTCCGAAGCATACAACTTTTGAAAATGTTGAACTACTCCCTTTCACACCAATACCTGTAAAAACTCAAGTTGACATCTCTCGACTTTCTTTTCTTCCTCAATTCTCTTGAATTGATACGGTTCGTCTTGTATAGCAAGTGCATCAACAAACTTGACAGAATAATCAAATTATTAGGTTCAATGGTCCCACATTCATAATGTCGTTTTTAGCCACAATCGCCGACTACCGAAAGTTTTCAAGGTTCATGGTTTCATTCTTTAACCGTGGGTTCCACCAAAATATTTAATCAGTTGATAACTAACTCGAGACTTCTTTCAAAGGATTCTGACCAAATGATCCATGTAAATTCAGTTTTCACGCTAGTAATTAACGAAAGGGTGGTATACTTGCGATTTAACGTATTTTTGGTGGAACCCGTGGTTAAAGCTGCAATCGCAACTTGTCAAAGATGACTAATTTTTTGGCCGACCTAACATGACGAAACAGACTATCAAGACAAGACAAAATGAAGGAATTTCTAAGACACGTTGTTATTCTCATGAATATTATCAATAAAACTCAATTTTTTGTTTATCACGAATATAACGACAAAACGCTAGCCCTCTAGATCGAATTCTGAATGAAAGGCAGATACTTATAAGATAAAATTAGCCGGCACATGGCCGTATTTATTATAATAGTAGTTGTGCTAATAATAGTCTTACTTGATTGTCGACATGGATCTCCTGTCCGCCACTGTCAGCGCCTCTCTTACTTCCTGGCGAATAGACTACCGGGTCGAAGTAGTTTTCGTCCAACGGGGTCAGAGGTGAAGAATAGTAGGGCGTCAGGGCCGACCCGCCCGGGCTGTACGGACTCGAGTAGTTGTTGGCTCTCGGAGACAGATGCGGGGACACGGACAGGGGGCTGTAATTGTGAGAGCTGGTCCGGGAAGACCCTGTGCTGGTGTTTTGCCGAGGGTTGCTCTCTCTGCAAACAAACATCAAGTAATTAAAAGGTGTAATACTAGTTGAATTAGGCCATGAATGTATGAAAACATTTAGTATGTCCCTTCACCTATGTAATATTTCCTTATGAAATAAAAAAAAAAGATGTAGTAAGTACATGAATGGTTCCTCAGAGATTACGAAGTGGAATAACACCACACTTCTCAAAACAATTAGGGGAACAATTTTTGAAGGGAACTATGTGATATTGTTATTTTTTTTACCTCTATAAAGATCCTGCTCGCCAAAAGGTCCTTCATGAGTTCATGACCATAGATATGTTGTCACGAATTTCTCATTTAATACATCTCTGCAAATTCACAAGTTGTCAACTGGTGTAATCGTTTGCTTGCTTACCAACAAGTATGTACGTACTACATGAACTACATCTTCTATCTATGCATATAGGAGAGCTCCCAAATGCATAGAAAAAGTGCAGAAGCTTCGCTTATGAATCTGGCAAGCTCTCGAACGGCTCCTCCGCCAATTGTACGGGTTCGCGGCTTAGCCTGCATCGAAGTTTCCAGCGAATAGTGTAAAATCTAATATCCGTCATTATCTTTCAAACGGTTTAACAATATTAGTTAGTTTTTTCCCTAATCGAATCTTCTAACTATTTCGGCTCGACACCTTAATAGGTCAAATGTAATCATTTGAAGATGATCGGTTAACTATGAATAATTTTTAACAACGAATATGGGCATTCCCAAGTACGGAAATGCTTATCACAGATTTTTATGGGGAAGATCCATTGCTTAGAAAGTCCATAGCTTAGAATGTCCATAGCTTAGAAACTTCTTAGCTTAGAATAGTCCGTAGCTTAGAAAGCTCACAGCTTAGAATGGTTCGTAGCTTAGAATATTCATAGCTTAGAGTGTACACTCTAAGCTGTGAACAGCTTAGAACGTTCGTAGTTTAAAAGGTTCATAGCTTAGAATGGTCCGCAGCTTAGAAAACTCGCACCTCAGGTTGGTTCGTAGTTTAGAATGTCCATAGCTTAGAAAGATCATACCTTCTAATGGTCTGTAGCTCAGAAAGTAAATAGCTTAGAATTCGATGGAAACTTGCGCGCATAGAGTGCGTAAGTTCTTAAACTTTCTCAACGATTTTGCAAACCAAGCTGTGTACATGGATGTCGTCCAGGTTCAGTTGCTTTTTTTTTGAAGACCTGCAATCGGACTACCTAGCAATGAGATTGTTTACTCTCTCAACGATTTTGCACACCAATCTGTAAATGGATGTCGTCATCTTCAGTAGTTTGGACCATTCTAAGCTATGAACCTTCTAACCTACGAACATTCTAAGCTGTGGACTTCCTAAGCTACGGACCATTCAAAGGTATGATCTCCAAGCTACGAACATTCTAAGCTATGGACCATTCCATACTTATAATTTCTAAGCTATGGACTTTCTAAGCTACGGACCATTCGAAGGTATGATCTTTCTACACTCTTGAGCATTCTAAGCTATGGACTTTCCAAGCTACGGACTAGGCCCAATTTCAACATTAAAAGTCTATTGGTGGGACGATTTTCATGAAATTTGAGGCTCACACGCTTGTCTCGTTTCAAACATTTTGATTTTCGAGCTGGTTTGTTTCGTACTTCTGTTTGTGAAGAAAGTAGAAACTTTTCTCTAACTCCAAGACCTACGTTTTCATCTGCTAGCCTATGTTGACGTCAAATTTATTTGGATCGCTCATTACTTTTTTGTAATCAATTTTTTAGGCAGGACTTCCTATTGAACACAATGCGAGGTGCGGGAAGATTTACTGGTTTTTCATGGATCGATTTTTATTTCCGCTAAAGGTAAACTTTCCAATAACATATTACAGTTCAGCATCTTTTTCATTTAAGTAGAGTAGGCACCTACTACATCTTCTTCAGTTTCTCACAGTTCTCATCACTATGTCTTTATTTGGTAAGCCAGCAGTTTCAAAAATTTATTTTCTTCACAAAACTTGAAAATTTCAGCTCGTTACGTTGGAGACCATTCTTGTAGATTTCAAAAGAGACCATGGTAAATGGTCCAAGAATGAATGGTAATTTTCTTCCAGAGAATAAGGTTGCTAATACTGACTGAAACCAGTGTTATTTGACCAATATTCCGACCACCTTAAGGAGAAGATTTTAAATGTAAAATGTGAGTAACAAATTTGTTCAAGTTGTGAAACTTTTTCTTCCATTTTCTGAAAAACTAGTTGAAATGACTATTAGTTCTTTTTGATTATAAGCGATTCAATTATTTATCTTGAGAAGTGTATTTTCAGTTGATTTTTTTCTGAATTCAACGATGTTCAAAACTGATCTTGGTTCGAAACTGATAGGGATAAAAAATGAAGTGTGAAGGTGCGTTCAGTCAGCTTATTTAGCCGGAAGTTATAATTTTAGTCGTAAGCGCAGCATCGCTTATTGGCTGATCTGAGGAGGCTGGTTCATGACAGCCAATGAGCATCGCTGCGCTTACGACTAAAACTAAAACTTGCGGCTAAATGAGCTGACTGACCGCACCTTTAGTTTGAAAGCCTGCGATGATGAAGTTGCAATGGGCGGCAAAAATCAAAAATTATTTCTAATTAGCATATCTACGAGTACTCCCTAAAAAAATACATGAATTTCAAGTTAAGGTATTACTACTGAGCTATTGATGGAAATTGGTTTAGCTAAAATAGCAAAACTTGTCCTAAATTAAATGCTGACAGATAAAAAACGAGAAAGGTCTTTTTGCAGTCTTACACTTTATGTACCTACTTATCACGTGCAGGAAGGTGCTTGAGATCTTACGTCCGCGAAATAATTAGGAAATAGATGTTCCACTGCTCTATTATACATATTTTATTTCCGAACACTAAATGACACACTCGGAATCCAAAGCCAAAGGCCCATCGTTTATTTATATTTGAGATTTGTATGAAATACCACCACCGTTAAAAATTTATTATTGCTTGACCAGACCAATACTTCCGGCCAGATAAAATAAAAACACGTGTACTAAATCAAACTTTGGACAGGAATAAAGCTCGTGCAGCCCCATTCCGATTCAAAATTGAAACTATATCCTGTTCACTTTTTATTTTCAGTAGAATGACTTTTTGGAGCACAAATAAAGTGACAAGCTGGAGCGCTGGGAGGATACGGCTGATGCCCGCTGATGGTTTCGCTCCAAAACTTTGCAGGTGCCATCAGCCGTAGCCGTAACCCCCCGAATTGTCACTTTATTTTTGTGTACAAGTGAACGAGATATAAATGTTTTCTTCCATCATCAGAGGTGTGAATCACAACGGCAAGTCTCACCTTTGAACTACAACTCGGATGTTGCTACCGGTATTTTTGAACAGGGTTTGGGCGTCTTGGTGACGGATGTCCCTCGAGTCATAGTTCCCCACTTTGGTGATGATGTCACCCCGATGCAGCACCCCATCCGCAGGTGAGCCAAATCCGACCTGTGAACATAAAATCGGAATGAATCAAAATGTATCTAATTGTCGAGGAAAGTATCAATTAAAAAGCTGGAGCGGTGCCAAATATGCCGGGACATTATTTCACGGTTTAAGTGATATAGTGTAGATTGAAAGACCAATACCAAAGCCATTGAAACATTGAAATTTTTCCTTCAAATAACATGTGACAGCCTAGCTCCGTTTATTATTGTTAGATGTTAGTCAGTGGGTGATTTTTGTTTTGAAGTGAAACTTCTATTCTCGCGCCTAGATCACAACACACCACTAACGCAGAACCACACATGGAAGTGAAATTGCTTCATAGCATCAGTGGTTGTAACGAACGCCTGTAACGATGTGCTGTAACGTTGTCTTGTCTGACCTTGGGGTGACCAGCGTCGTCCCAGGAAATGAAAGAATAAGCTGTTGCAGCGATAGCCGCGTTCGGTTCTATTTTTTACTAATCGCCGACACTGGACTGCTCTTCGTGTTGTCGTACTGTTGGCCCGTTAAGAATGGCTCTCGACTTGGCTTGAATAGATTCGAGCGGATGTGATTTATTATAGGGATAGGGAGGTATATTCAGGGCCGGGCCTAGCAGGCGTGCAGTGCGTTCCGGCGCGCAGGCGAGTACGGCAGGCGGCAAGTCATAGAGGCGGTAATATAATAATTAAGTTGAATTTCGAAGGATTCTTCTCATTCCTGCATTTGGTGGGGCTCTCCACTGCCGGTGAGGGGGTGACAATTTTTCGGTGGCAAGCAGGCGGCAAATAGGCCAGGCTCGGCCCTGGGTATATTCTTCAACGGACGTTTACAATTCAAAAATAAAATCGAATGCCGCACACCCAAATGTGGACACAACTTTCAGGTACCTATGTACGTACCTATTAAGCAGAAAAGCAGGGGTGGATGATTGAAGCCCAGAGGGGAAAAAGAATTTTCGACAATTGAGGCTGAAACAGTTGCTTAATGTTCTAGATGTCAGCTGATTGTATAGCGATGATATCATACTGGTTTGATAATCAAGTTTTTATGTTTGGAAATTGATTTTTGACATTATTCTTTGTTAATTTTTTGAATGGTTTGATTTCACCTCAATTAAATGTGACATTCTAAATATAAGTACAGTGGCGAGCACATAACTGGAAATACTCATATCAATTCTGTCAATATTTCAATTTGACCTATGGCCTTATTTTTATTGGAGAAGATAATATCGTACGAACTCTAGAACCACGTAGTTACCTTAAATCACATTCACAAGGTACCTATCTGCATACACATACCTATGTAAATACCTATGTATTTTATATTTTTTCAATTAAAATCAATACCGGATCGAGTTTTCCAAACGACATTCTTATACTTTGTGGAGATTATTAGATTGCCATGCTGTGCCTGCCAGAACACAGTTTCCACCGTGCTGTAATATAACCGGGAAAATCGTACAGTAAGAAAATCCGTCACGATGTCACATTCGCATAATTATTTGTGGAGAATATTATTGATGAAAATAGATATTTATTGTATTAGGAGTATGAGTGAGATTTCATGTGACGGAGAATGGGAGTTTAAGCGCCGAGCGCAGCGAGAAAAGAAATAAAAGAAGTCTAATCGTGAAAAAATCATGTCGAAAGTACTCTGCCCTTTGAATGACTAATAATAATAATAATAATAAGATTGATAATAAGAAAAACAAGATGATACAAACCGTGAGGGAGCGGAGCGGGAGTACGAAAAGAACATCTCTTCGAACGTTGTTTGCTGATTGATTCATATTCATATCTATAGAAGTTTTACTTCTTCCGGGGGTGACTATGGTCACGCACTCACGTTTTTGCTTTAGTCACAAATTTATTGATAACCGTTCGATCTTCGATCCTGAATTCAAACTTGAATGTTGGGTGTTTGATATTTCTAATGCAGCTCGTCGGAATATTTCTTTTCGTTTTCAGTAGCCTTGGATTAAACAATTAACCACACGGTAAGTGGTTTTATTATAAAATTTGAATTACAACAGTAATGAGATTTTTGATTCCACCAACCAACTCACCAGCCACCCTACAACCTACAAGCCAAAAAATGATGGAATGAAAAATTTATAAGCATTTATTGGTCGTACGATTAGAAGCAGTAGTGGCCCAGGCATTATAGGGGTTACGTGTTAATTGTGCTAACACATAAGATGTAATGACTTTTATATAAGTTGTATATGGATATTACAGTTTATGTATTTAACTTGACACTTGTCAAAATAACCTCAAAAATAACAAAAAATTACAATTTGCAATAGAAAAAACAACACACACACAAGATGCTTTCCGACACTCATCCTCTTACAGGACTCGGGCTGCGCCCTCGTTCTGCAGATTTCGGCTTTGTGTCTGAAATTCACTTATGTAACAGCCAACTCGTATCGTAAACTACTTACTATTACCCCTGAAATAATTATACCCATTTTGAAATTTTGCATAACGGGTTTTCCAGCAATGCTGAACAACACACTAAAAGCTCCGGTTCGACAAGTGTGCGCGTCATAGATTTTCTGGACAAGAACGGAATAAGTGCCGTCAAATCAGACAAACTCCCGCTGTAGTTCAGAAAAGAGTAGGTACTGTAAGTCTCAACTTTGACCTATGTGTCCCTCAAACAATGCTGATCAATGTACCAAAAGCTCTAGGCCTTGAAGTGTGCGCGTCATAGATCTTTATGAGCAAAAAGGGAGTAAGTTCCGCAATAGGCGATTTGTAGATAAATGCTCTTAGCGCCGTTGTGGAGGGTTTGAACTAAAATCCTAGAAGACCTGATAAAAATTAGTCATTGTTAATGAATGTCAAAATCATTGAATAATGTCATTTAATGACCGACGAGGAGAAAAGTGGGTATTGCGAAGGGGCTAAAAACATTTTTTGAGATGAAGGTGAAAATATCCATTTTAAACTTCCCTGGGACGATCAGGACCATTTCCAGATGAAAGTCTGTCTGTTTGTGTGATTGTGTGTCTATTTGTAGTCTTTCACGATAACTGCCAAATCGTTGATCTGATCAACTTGAAATTTGGCACGCAGACATGATTTTGCTGTCGAACGAGAACAATAATTTTTGGCTGTCATCTGTCAAACAGAAGCGTCACTATGAAAAAAACGACTGAAGCTATATCTCACGAAACTCAACATGCAATATGTAGTTTGGAGGCCTTTGAAAAGCTGCATTCAGAACAGTTAAGACTTAAGAGTATTCCTCTATCTGTCATCTGTCAAATATTGAAAAGATGTCAAAATTCAAAACTTCGCCATTTAATTACTCAAAATCTGTTCAATGGATAAGGGCCAAATTCGGAGGCGGCAACACAATAAAAGAATCAAATGAGGTCTGCAGTTCAAAGTTTTTCGCCATACCTCAGTCGTATGTTACGAGATTTAGACAGACCGATCCACTCGTGTCTCTACACCTTCTCTTAAGAAATTCCATGCCGGAAGCCGGAATTGGACCTTTCTTTTTTCTTTATTCCTCCACGTATCGTTTTTGAATAATTTACAAGGTGAACATTAATTAGCTCATCAACCTGCGCCAGTATTTCATAGTCATCCTGATCCCCGTTGTCCTTCTCTATTGAAAACAACCAATAAATCTCATTTTCAGGTACTCCTGGGCGACGATAGTCAATTTTTTCATTAGTTTTTTTAACGTCGGCCTATTTCCGTGACAAGGCCTAGCACCGAATGAATGAATGACCGCCGGTGAATGCTTTCCTCCACTATACCGGAAATTTTGCCGAACCCCTGTGTGTTCCAACACGACCACTAACATCGCATGGGATTGGCACAATCGTTCGTATTTTACGTGCTATGCGACACACGGCGCATCTTGCATTTAGCAAGCATTCCAACTAAATCAAAGAGTCTGTTTTCGAGACAAGAATCCGAGCGCCAACAGTGGGACTCGAACCCACGATATCTGGCGTGGTAGTCGAACGCGCTGACCACCACACCACAAGCTCCTCATCTAAATATTTGGATAGCAAACTTATTCAACCGCACTGAGATCGAAAGACTACAATTTTTTTCAAAATAGGATACCAGAAACATTTCCAACCCAACATTAGGTTAGATGAAAAAAATAGATACTGACATTTCAAGTTCCTCTTTTCTAAATATTACAAAGTTAGCACATACTAAGTGAGTACGGTACAGGTGTTCAGAATTCAGCATTAGAATTCTAGGTCAAAGACTCTTAGCATAAACTCTGGATGCTGGTTCAGTATTTTTACAAAATTCTTACGTTTCTCTTGACACTCATTTCGAGTTGACAAACAGAGCCGCCTTGTGAACATTTTAGCAACCGAAAGTCTTTTCTGCCTTCTAAAAATAAGAAACCAGTTTAAAGATCCTTGTTTTTAAATCCCTAATGTTGCCATCACATCGAGATTATTCATAGCAGTCCCAAAAACGCTAGACTAATAAAAATATCTGGGCAGAATCAAGAACAGGATATAAACGGAGAATTTTGTTCAGTCTTATTGTCCTGTGCCTGTGTACCCAAGACGAAAAAAATTTGGTCAGTTTTCAGTTGGCACAATAATAATAATTAGTGTTGTCCCCGAACCAAGGTCGACTAAGGATATATTTTAGTCTATTGTGTATACGTGTACCGACCATGCAGCGTTTATTTTGGTTCATCTTGAAAAATTATACCTAATTTTGGTTAATCTCAGAAAATTATACCTTTATATCACAAACAATAATGAGCACAGCAAAACAAGAACAAAAACAACATTGAATGCGATTTGAACTGCGAAAAGTAGATCCCCCCGTTCGAAAAACTCCCGAAAGAGCAGAAGTGGTTGTTTTGGACAAACCAATGCAACAAGAACTCACCTTTGTGACAATTAGCGGAGTTTTCACATCGGCACCGCCCACCAGACTGAACCCCCACGGTTGCTGGGGTGAATTTCTCTTTAAATCGAGCACGACCTCATGCAGCTTTCCCATGGATGTTATGGGTTATAACAAATCCCACCAACCAACCACTGAATTAAACACTGCTCCTGATTTACGACCGAAGATTCGTTGTTAATACGGCCGGGGCATATAAACAAACGATAAAATCGCGATGCTCTGGAGGCGATACGGATATCGCGCCCGCCCGCAAGGATATTAACGCAGGCACCCGAGGAAAGACCCGAAAATAGATCTAATATTAACAATAAATCCTGGGATGACGTGAAAAAGCGGCGTTATTGGGTTTTTGCGACTCAACAGGTTTCGAATAACTGACAGACGGAGGTTTTCGAGTCGGGATAATCCAGGATAGTTGGGAGAGTGCTAAGGGGACCCGGCCCGACGCCCCTCCCGAGTCTCCCTCAGAGCACATTGCTGCAGAAATAGATTGGCTGTATCACACTATAGTACTGCGTTTCAATTTTCAATTGCTCCGCATTGTTATTTGCAATGGCTCTGAGAGAAAAACGAAACTTCCGGTGATATTCTGTGGAACCAAATGGTGCCTACGTAGAGCAGGAAAGGTATTCTTCATGCCCTATTACATGCATTAGATGCAGGTTAGACCTTTGGATGGATATCTATAGATTAGGTTCATTTATGGGTTGAGGTTTGAAGCTTACTTAAACTTACGAAATGAACTTCAAATCAGGGGTCGAAACCGGAACCACTTAAAAATTTGGAACCGGAACCGTTCTTTTTAGTGGAGTCGGGTCGGGTAGTCGGGAGTCAGTACGTTCGTAAAATCCATTATTCGCTGTAAATTTGAGGAATGCAATGCCTTTTTGAATACATGTTTGCTGAAGATTTTGGGGCAATTTTGGTCAATATTTTCAAAATTTTCGTGCACAGTGTGAAATATAAAAAAATATGAAACTTCGTATTTCATGAACCAGAACCGGTAGAACTCTGCGTCTACCATCGTAAGATGCCCAATTTCAAACTGAAAAAGGAGAAATAGGCAGCTCTGAAAGTTCTAGGGCATTTTCTGAATAATTATCAAAAAATTAAAGACTTTTTTTTAAATTCAGTCCTTTTTTAAAGCATTGGAGAACAATTTGGTATTTCTGCCATAATTTATGTTATAAATGAAATGTCGTAGGCACTATATGTATATCTAGCAGTTCTATTTCCAAAAATAAGACGGTCACCTTTTTTCTTGTCATATCGCAATCTTGAGTCATACCAATTCTGAATGGTTGAAACAGTGAGTGGTAATCAATAATCATTAGGATGGCATCATGAAATAATTCAACTGGGAAAAAGACAACCTCAAATGGAGCGATAACCTCTTTGCCGAGAAAAGAATGGCACTTGATTTTCTGCTATTCGCGAAATTGTGTCACTCACGATGGCTGATCTGACCATGGAAAGGGTGAAAAATTTGCTTTAGTTATACTGACCAAGATTCCAACTTTTTAGTGAACCACTTCTGTGTTTATACATCGTTTGTTTCATTATAAATTTGTTCAAGCACCTGCTGGCTGCTACCTAGGTGTTTGCGCCAAAGTGCTCGTAAAAGTTCGCAATCTTGACACCTTTATCCGAAAATATGTTCATTTGACTCATACTAACACAACATGAACGTGCCTAACTGGTAGGTAATCTTGAATTATTGTTATCTGACCTGATACAAACAAGCAATGAAACAACCAGCCTACTACAAGCAAGTAGGTACCTACTTGGAGTTCAGAGTTGAATAGCCAAAAATTAAATCAGTCACACTTGACCAGGTTTCTCAGTATAAAGATTTTTTCGAAAGAAAAAAGTCTGATTTTGGCACAGACGTCCTATTCTTGCATATAATTGAAGCATTTTTCTAAATTTAGAAAAAAGTACAAGTTTTGGCAGTCTTTTGCGCTGCCAGATTTCGGTAGTTATTACACAAGAATATTGCGGCAGGTTGCGTAAACTTCCTTTCCAAGTTCCTATAAATTGCGCATAGAAACTTTCCTTGAATTTTTTATTGCTGAATTTGCGGAGATGTAAAAATAGAACGAGTGATGGTTTTAGTCTTCTTCCATCGCGATTTAGGTGACATGAATTCGGAAGAGATCGAACATTCGGGGTGGGTACCGGCGTGGACTTAGTGGCGAATCCGCCCAACAACATAACGAGTGAACCAGTCGGTAGCACGGTGAGCTCGGCCTCGCTTTCAAAGGCGAAGGTCCCGGGTTCAAATCCGCACTGGGCCAGATGGACTTTTTCACGCGTCTCTTAGTACTGGGGCATTAACTATCGTGCGGTGATGCCCCGGGAAGAGGGATGAAACGAGAAAGCCATCGAAACAAAACCCCACTGATAAATCCCCCACTGATCCAAAGATGCAAATCTTACAGTACTTCGTTGTTATCGTCCTCATTGTTATCGTTAAGGAAAAACCCCGACGGCAAAAACCTGCTAATAACTTAGCTGTTGATGCAGGGCCAAAAAAAAAACAAAAAAAAACATAACGAGTGGATATGCCCTCACGGGCGTGAGGCTCAGTAGCGCACTTCCTCTATGAAGGATCAGTGAACGCGATATGTTGATTAGGGTCCTATCGTTATGTACACACGATTTTGCCTAGTTCGGTTCTCAAAACTATAAGCTAGCCATCAAATGGTAGCGGAGTTTTTGCCAAAAGAAAGTTCAGATTCTTTTCTAAATATAACCCCGTACATGTGGTAATGTATATCCATCAAAACATGTGCTTGTCCGCATATCGTAACTTTCTACATCCAAATGTGAACTTTAGCACTTGATCAGCGACGCATTCTTATACTTAAATGTTGTTATTGTAATTGTTTATCGTTATTTCGGCAACATTTTTTTCTTGGTTCGAGTAGGCACAAATGCCATGTGCTACTCATTATTGAGTAGAAATCTTTCTTGTCTAGGATTTCGTCCCGTTCGGAGAAGATTTACAAGTGCTAGCAAGCAAAGAATAATCTATTGCCACCGAGCCTAAGCTTCGGGGTCATTTTGAAAATTTGTAACTTGTGTCGTACCGATGTGTGATTTTTGTTAAAATAAAGTTAAAATTCTTCGTATTTGTATTATTGTAATTTGATAAGAACGGGTACTTGCCCACATATCATAACTTTGTAGATCCAGCCAGCTTCTGAAATGCAGCACCTATCGGCGATGCCGCGCCACACTGAATAATAGGTCCCTTCGTTTCGGTTTTTTTGAGTGCGCATGTGTGGCGCGAATTTCATAGTTTCGTACACCGATATTGAAAATTACAACTCAAAAAATTCCGTAGTGCACCTAAAATTCCACAAATAACAAGAATGTTAGGTACCTACCATTTTTTATATTGAAAGGAAATGTTTGGGAAATGAAGTTCAATGATCCTTAGTGGAAGTTCAGGAATAACGATGGTCAGTAGTTGGTCAGGCGGCTAGACAGAGCATGCAGCGTTGCCATTCAACTGACAGGTGTACGAAGGTTTTCAAAATTTGGTGCCTTCAAGCATACGCACCTGCCCAAAGGAAGTAGCCTATTGTTATTATTGACATTTTCTACTCCAATCAAAATTGGCATTATCAAGATTACTAATTGGTACCAAAATGTGGCATTTCAAGTTTAAGAATCGACCTGTCCGAGGTTTTTGGTGAACTGTTTTTGGTTATTGAATAACTTAACTCAAACAGGGTTGAGTTTCCACCCTGTATATCGAGCTTTTTTACCGTGTTATATGTCATTGTAGTGATGACAATAATAGGTGGGTTGCGAGGTCGAAGAAGGAATTTTTTCGAAATATTTTTTACTCCAATCAAAATTGGCGTTGTCAAGGTCACGTAATTGGTACTGTGATAGGCAACTTCAAGTTATATAAATAAAAGAGAATTAAATGTGTAGGAATAAATTAGAATTACGGGCGGAATTGGGAAGTGACGAAATTGCACACGGGGTAATGCTGAGTCAGGAAACGCATGCCGGCGCATCGGTTTTGTAGACCAGGGGTTAAGACGTGAGAAGGGGATGAAGCAAGAAAGAATCGGTCCGAGAATAGGGACGGGGGTGAAGGATTCGCGTCGTAGCAGTCGACAACGGCAGATGTGCGTGAGGAAAAGAAGACTAATATTTATCAAGAAGAAAGTGACGAGAGTACTAAAACCAATGTTAATAGTTGTAGTGCATCAGTTACTAGAAAAGAAAAGAATTAAGGCAAGTCTGATTTTCATTGTAATCAAATGATAATTGTTTAAATGGGGTTTGAAGTAATGGTTTTGTCTATAAAATTATAGTAGGTTTTGTTCTTGATATTTCGAACAGCCATAAGAAGCGTCGAACCGATTCAATACCCTGTAGTTGCTGTGAGCTTTTAAATACCTGTTTTCAGCCACCTTCAAGACACCAGAAAAAAGGTGAACACCTCAGTAACCCTTTCGAAGAGGTCTAGCTTCCTACAGAGTATAATTTTGTAGACTCTATTAGCTTGAGACAAGCACTAGCAGTATTTATGTGAATCAAATCTGGGCGAAAATCTCGATCACGCGTTATTATCCCCATAGAATAAAAGATTCAACCTTTTTCGCACGACAAGGAGTTTGTGAGCATTAAAAAGCTAGCGTTCCATACGAGAACCTCTTTTAAACAATGCCAGAATATCCAGTGTCACCTCGAAAACGCTCCAAGACAGAAAGGAACATATATAACATCATTTTTGCAGACTGCTTGATTAGAGGCTCACCGCGATAAATTGTACACCTGACTGCAGATTTGCGTTAAGTTATTTAACCCAGCGTAAAATAGAGCTGCTGGATAAGTCTGCAAGTTCAGAACTACAGCACCAGCTGGATATAAAATTTATTGATCGTAAACACTCAATTTTTATGTAAATCATTTGATCTGTAATTAGAATAATGGCTATAAGTTCCAGATTCCAAGACAATACTCAGTGAACAATAATTTCTCTCTAAATACAATTAAACAATCGAGATTCCTCTTGGTGCAAATAAAATGGGCGAGAAAGCAGAAAGGGTTGGGAGAGAATCATATATATATATATATATATATATATATATATATATATATATATATATATATATATATATATATATATATATATATATATAGAGAATCAACGAGATATTAATTAATTAGGCAGATAATTGAAATTCAAGTGCGTTAGGAAACGGGTTCACCAACAGTTCTGAAAATTAGAAAGAATGCGAACGGAATTAAATTGAACAGGTTGAGTCAATCAGTCGTAGGGTTTTTGCGCGTAATTAGGGTGTACTTTTCTTTCAGAAACCAAATTTAATCTTGAATTAACTAATTCCTATCGTTAGCTGGATTCAGCACGCTTAGAAATGATGTAATGAATAATGAGGATGAACTTATTTAAATTGGCGATGATTGATTAATTTGTAACAAAGGTGAGGTGTGGTTAAATGACTTTGGTTTATTTTTCAATATTTATTCAACTCATCCCCTTTCAAAAGAACGTGAGGTTACTATAGTATGATAGAGGTATTAGCACGATGGGAACTTGAGGCAGATGGAAATTTACGTATATTATGACTTTGGCAAAGGTTATTGAAAATACGGCAACGAGAAACACAACGTAGGGCCAATGAAGGTATTACAGCTAATTAATTTAATTTAGGTTAGGGGGTTTTCTCACAGTACCCACCAAAATGTGGCATTTTAAGTTTAAAAATCGACCTGTCCGACGTTTTTGGTGAAATGTTTTTGGTTATCGAACTACTGAATTCAAACAGGGTTAAGTTTCCACCTGTGTATCGAGCTTTTTTACCGCATATGATTCCGCTCTCTTTTCATGACCTTGGGACCAGAACCAAGAATAATCTTGACGAAATAATGAATAACGAAACTCTTGAGATGTTGATAATTCGATTCACTTCACCACCAAAAATCTGTTGAAAAATCCTTACACGTTTTGATGCCAGCAGCACATGCACTGACGTTCAAGGTGCGTTTAGTCAGTTTATTTAGCCGTAAGTTTTAATTTTAGTCGCAAGCGCAGCAACGCCCATTGGCTCTTATAAACCAGCCTCCTCAGAACAGCCAATAAGTGATTAAAACTTGCGACTAAATAAGCTGACTGAACGCACCTTTAAAATCCTGACGGATAACTACAGCATTCTGACCAGGATTCTGACGTCGTTGTAGACTATAATACTAGTTCATGACGTAGACCAGCTTTTTGGGTCACGTGACAAGATGTGAAATTTATATTTTTAATACTTAACTGGATTAAAATTGGAATAAATGGATTTTTTTGAGCAGGTACCAACATAGATTTTGATGCAATTTTAAAACCAATGGAAGAACCCTATCATCTTATCAAATTCAGATAATGCTGGGGCGTGATAGTATATCCCATTCACTGTTTGTTTTCAGTAGAATAACTTTTTGGAGCAAAAATTAAGTGACAAGCTGGAGCGCTGGAAGGATACGGCTGATGGTCGCTGATAGTTTCGCTCCAAAATTTGCAGGTGCCATAAGCGGTAGCCCTCCAGCTTGTCACTTTATTTTCACTCCAAAACGTCATTCTGCTGAATTTAAAACGTGAACGGCATATAGATTTAACTTGACGCCACAATAATTGGCAATAATCCTAGTAGAGAGATTTGGATGAAGCAGCTCTATTGACTATATCTATGTTATTGTTAGTCCTATTTACGTCGATATTGAAATAATACCGTGTGATCCAAACCATTCCGAATTAGAGTAGGCTGTGCCCTGGCGAAAATCAGCTTTACATCCCGGAATCTGACCATGTCACAGCCTACCCCAATTCAGAATGGTTTGGATCACACGGTACAAGTTTTGCTCACTAAACTGCGCAACAAATATGTTGTCGCGAGGGAAAAATTGGTCCGAGTTTGGACCTCAATAACTTTTGAATGACAAGAACCATTTTGATTCTGTTTTGACGGTTAGTGAGATCAGTTTTTCCGTTATTCACGTTCAGGAAGTGAAGATCTGGAAGCTCCCCATGTAAAATATCTACAGGGTGAAATGTAAAACAGTACAAAATTTTAGCAAATTAAACGGACCCCCATTTTCAGAATGATTTTTTTTCTCAAATGCAAATGGAAGGATTATGAAACGTTATGTTTTAGCTTGCGCCCAGTTTCAAAATTTTTGAAATCGAAAGTATGGTTCTGACTTTATGATTTTTTTCTCTTGTAAGATGCTGAATTATCCTATCGGTACAAAAAAGACTATGTTATTCTGATGATGAGAGGTTGCAATTCACGAATATTGTTGCTTAAACGGTTTTCAGAAACTTGACTTACAGACCATCTGAAATACCTTGATCAAGACTTCAAAAAAGGGGCCCATTCGAAATGGGCGACACAGCTGTTTTTCTTAAAAATTGAATTTGATCAAATTTTCACAGCTGAAACAAACTTTCTTTGTGATTTTGACCTCTTGAACATGATGCTGATGGTCAATTTTAGTTTTTGATGATGACAGGCTCCCTGGGCTAACATAGTCTTTCTTGTAGCGATAGGATAACTCAGCATCCTCCAAGAGAAAAAAAATCATAAAGTCAGAACCACAGTTCCGATTCTAAAAATTCTGAAACTGGGCGCAAGCCAAAACATCACGCTTTATGATCCTTTCATTTGCATTTATGAAAAAAGATTATTCTGAAAATGGGGGTCCGTTTAATTTGCTAAAATTTTACACTGTTTTACATTTCACTCTGTAAATATTTTACATGAAGCTTCCTGATCTTCACCTCTTGAAGGTGGATAACGGAAAGACTGATCTCACTAACCGTGAAAACGAAATCGAAATAGCTTGTGTCATTCAAAAGTTATTGTGGTCCAAAGTCGGACCAATTTTTCCCTCGCGACAACATATTTGTTGCGCAGTTTATATGACAAGTCATATCATTCCCACGACTAAATTATTATTTCATCTCAATCCATTTTCGTTGACTCCGGAATCATAGAAATTTAAAAAAAAAGTAGGTATTGGCTACATTATAGTCCAGTCAAATTAAAAGAAAAATCGGGCCAAACCGGAAATAAATTCGGAAGTTGACGTTTGATAGATCGATGCAGAATTTAACGTAGAAATAACATAATGGTGCGATTCTCTAAAAAAATACATTCCATAAAGCCTCTGTTACGTTGTTATTACCTAGGCAACAGCCAATGGCCGACACGAGTTTTTACATAACAGAGCGTTTATGGAATGTCATTTTTTACAGAATAGCACTATAAAATTCCCGAAAATTCTAAGGCTTGGCTTTTTTCTGTAGGACCAATAAAAGAGCCATCCGTGAAAATTTTCGTTCGAGTTTTCGTTCTTTTTTTCTGAATATGTTGTAAACTAGGTATTACCTTTAGGACACAAACACCAGACAGCAAATGTAGCCCGTTAAACTCCCAAAAAAACAGTACTAAACTCATTACTTTGTAGTCAATAGCTTATGAGATACAGCGTCTGCAAAAGCGCAGTGAAAATTGCTCAAAATTCATTTCCGAACTTTACGCAACAATTTGCATAGTGTCAGTTCGGGGGCTGTAACGTGGACAGCAAATGTGCGATTTTCAATGTGTTTTACATGTGTGAAAAGTTAATTCAACATTCGGTATCATACTTTTGTCTATATAGAAGCTTCAAAACGGTACTTTTCGTCGATCTTTGAAATCGATACTTGATCTTGATGTCCCGAAGAATCCCCAAAAATCGATTTTCTTCATACCATGCCATTTGCTCAATTTTTCAAGCAGGGAGAAACCATTCAGGGAATATAAGAAGAATTGAATACCAATAAAATTACATGTTTCGGAATATTTTTCATAGTGATGGATCCTCAGTTATGAGTTGAAAGACTAAAACGACCTATTTGGAGAACAGGCACGTAGTCCGGACACTAATTGCTGAACACTGTATACAGACCTTGCATTTGATGATACAAAATGCCACTCAGTGGACGTATTTACAATACTCATACTTCCCATGTCTGCCAAGTGGCATCTTACACCTCAAATGCAAGGTCCGTACAGTATTCAGCAGTCAGTGTCCAGACTACCTATCTTTTTTCCAAATAGGTCGTTCTATAGTCTTTCAATTCATCTAGCTCAGAAACCATCACTAGGAAAAAGATTCCGAAATATGTTGTTTTTTTGGTATTCAATTCTTCATATACCTATTCCTGGATGGTTTTGTCCTACTTGAGAAATTAAGCAAATGCCATGGTACGAAGAAAATTGATTTTTGGGGATTCTTCGGGACATCAAGTAGGTATAGATTTCAAAACTCGAGGAAAAGTACCATTTTGAAGTTTGCAACTTCTAGACAAAAGTGAGATACCCAATTCAATGTTGAATTGGCTTTCCACACATGTAAAAACACATTGGAATCCACACATTTGCTGTCCACGTTACAGCCTCTGAACTGACACAATGCAAATTGTTACGTAAAATCGGGAAATAAATTTTGAGTAATTTTCACTACGTTTTGCAGACGCTGTATTTCAAAGACCACAAAGCAGTGAGTTTAGTACTGATCTCCTGAGAATTTAACGGGCTCTATTTGTTCGCTGTTGTTTGTGTCCGAAAGGTAATAGTTTACAAGATATTCAGAAAAAAAACAAAAATGTTTAAGGATGGCGCTCTTTTATTGGTCCTAAAAAAAGTCAAACCTTGGAATTTTCGGGAAAATCAGGATGTTATTCTACGTTGAATTCTGCCATCGATACACCAAATTCCGTCAACTTCCGAATTTATTTCCGGTTAAAACCTGTTTTGACTGGACTAATATGACGCTCACAGAGAAAATATTTTGGATGATATACGTGCTCGTTTAATCCCTTCAATCGTTAATTGTGCAGGACACAATCGGTGTGTTATTATTGCAAAGACTTTTCAACCTAAATACGTCCGATATTTGGCACACGCGCTGATCTTGTACTATATACCACCGTCGAGGTTGAATTCTCAACGGTGCAAATTTCAAACACAATCCTATAGCAGACGCAAATTTACAAAAAGTCAAAAATCCAAATAAACACACTCTATTTTACGGCCTTTAATGAGTAAACGAAATTATCGATCTGGGCCATTCTCCCAGGCGTTTCTAAATTTAAATCTGGATGGAGCAACTGAACGCATTGAACTTCTAAAGCAAAAAAGCACTTTTATGTTTTGTGCAGCAGTCTTTCAGACATATATGTTTTTTGGACAGACATTTATTACTTTATTTCTTTGAAACTGTACGACTGGGTAGCACCGATAGTAACACCAATTCTTTTATTGAAAATCAAGAAGGTTGAAAATCCGCATGTGCAGGAATCCTGCAAATTCCTGAAATACCACCACTGTGACATAGTGACTGCCTCTGTTTCTTCTAGTAGGTAGGTGGGTGTTTCTGTTTTGCTATTTACAAAATGTGTTGTGTATTTTGAACACTCATAATTAGTAGCTAGTTAAGAGCTCATCTGCTTCTTCATGACCTCATTATAAATCACTGAATGCGGATACAAGTGTCCCAAATGTCCCAGTCTAGGCAAATATTCAGAAAACCATTTTTGCGCAAATTCAAAAACTCAGCATTAAAAAGTAAAAATCAACTTTTTGCAGTATTCGTCGACAAAGACCATCTTTGAGCAATCTTTCGTGGCGAATGATGGGTGAATAAATAGCTCTTCTTGAAAGTAGGTGAACAGGATGAAACCCTGACGCTGCAGTCAAGGACATCAGAGAGATTGTGGGGCATCTGAACATCAAGATCGGGGGGTTCTCTCTTCCAAGGAGATTATGGACTATTTGAACTCGACTGAATAGGACAAGGGGAAGTGTGGGTTCCCGTTACACCAGTAGGGATATTATGTAGATCAGAGTTGTGACTAGAGCTGAGAACCTGACAATGAGTCACAGCATTGCACACTGTCCGCCTGACAGCCTTCTATGGAACATTAGAGACCTCCAAAACCTCACCCCAGCAGCGCTAAAATGGTTATCAACAACCGCAGCTGACTTAGACATGTGGCTCTTCAACATCACCATCTTTTACTTTACACCTGCCCACTTGCTCTCTCACTATCCACTCTATAATGTTTCCCAAGATGGGTCGCTGACCAGTCTCGCCGACATTTACACTTCTTCTTCCATCGGGCTACACCGACATTACCCCACCCCTCGGATGGTGACACTGCAAAACGTCAAGCTACATTAAGCAGTTCTTGTGTGGTTTTTCTTTAGACATTCCAGCAAATGCTAAAGCTGAATTTGATCTCTGATCGAAGCCAAAGTGGATTTCTGGGTGGGTTCAAATCAGAAAAAAAACCGTTTGGGTTTTTAAATTAAGAAACCGATTTTAAACATGAGCACGACAAAGGAAAAAAGAATGATGGATTGGTAGGTACCGACAAATCATGATATAAAACAATAAAACATAATATTTTGAGAAAAAGCGATTAATACAGATAAATAAGGACAACTCCAGTAATTAGATGTATATTTGTAGCGTACGAATAAAAGGTTAGGGGAAAAAATTTCGAATCAAAGAAGTAAAAATGGATGGATGACCATCGAAAATAAGAAACTGGAGAAGGAACAGCTACGTCACCAAGGGAATTCAACAAAAAATATTAATACTAGAGACCAACCTAATAATGTAGATGCGCCCGCTGATGTGCCAACAGATAATACAATTTTTTTTCAAGAAAATAAGAGACATCGATGAATGGACTCCAATTAGGTATTCGAAACATTCCATTCATCTCGGAAATCGCAAGGCGCCTCCCTGCGTCCCCCATGTGCCTCGAAGACGTAGTCTAAAATTATCAGGTGTGTGCACTGTGCATGTGTAAAATCCAACAGGTGTTAGCATAAGCCAAGGCAAAGAGAACTCTAGTAGAGCACACAAGAAAAACTGCTTGAAGCACATGGACCTTAGTCCTGCGGCACTTGAGTACTTTGGGGACAGCTGCAGCTGCTGTAGGTTCAAGCGGGGCGCCAGTAGCGACATAAGGACTCACTTTTTTCTTATGGCCAGGCGGCCTCCATTGCCAAAAAGATGGCCGTTGGTACGACATTGTTTTTTATATCACACTCCTGAAAGCCTCCTGGCAAAATACTGTCGAGCTATTTGAAATAATTGCGGACATTTTTTGATGGTGGGGGAGTGAATCCGGGCGCTCGCTTTATATTTAGTTGGTTTTATTGAGACAGCAGTGTGTTTCCGCGGACCGGCTGTTTGGCAAACTGATACATACATATTATGTGCACGCACACACGTTCTGTAGAAATTGCCCACAAAAGACTTTTACTTGCATTTCTCCCGAGATTTCTCCTAATAGTTCAGGAATTTTTGACGTTGAAAGGATTAACAGAGGGCAAAAATGAAACCCGCATTGTAAGCTCAGTAAAGCATATATTTAGTTCAAGATAGTAAAAGTCCTCAAGGATACAGTGTTTGCTTCCGTCGTTGTGGCCTTAGAAGGAACTTGGGGAACAGTTTTTTGAGTTTATCTCGTGAACGATGGCACTTAAAATAAAGTGCTATACTCTATACACTGATAGAAAGGACCACCAGATTCCTCCGCTTGAAAAGTAGTCCTGAGCGTTACCCGCGAAATTTAAAATTCCAGTTAGAAAGAGGTGCTTATAGACCGGAGAAGTGATGACGTCACAACATGGCAACATGGCCGGCGGTTGACATTTTCTGGAGGCCAACGTCACATGAACGCACGGATCATGAACGTGACGTTTCTATGTTTGGTTGTGTTTGGCATGACATTTTCTGGAGGTTCACAACAAAAGTCACAAAAGTCAGTGCAAAATGGCAGTGAGCATTGCTGAAATTGCCAGCCTAAGAGACAGCCAGCGTCATACAGGCGGACTTGGTTGCAAAAAGGCCAGACATAGCCCAACTCATTGACAGAGAGCTGCGCAAAGGTGCACTCAGAATCACCAGTGCCTACAGAACGGTTCCGCATGATGCAGCACGAGCGCTCTCGGGTATCCCACCCTTCGCCCTGATGCTTGCGATTAGAGGAAACAAGCCTATAGGAGTGCCCACCAGCAAACCAGATAGCAGGAACAAGGCCAGAGAGCAGTTCGTCGAGCAGTGGCAACGGCAGTGGAACGCCTTGGTTCAAAGTTGGATGAAAGAAATACTGGGGAGCCTCAAAAGCCTCAGCACCAGGACAACGCGGAACACGCTCGTTTTCATTGTAACGGTCCATCAAGGCAGCGAGAAGACCTCGAAGAAAAACTGGGCAGGAAAATCGCCGTCGACAATCTCGTTCATGAGATGCTCAGAGGCAAAGAGCAATGGATCGCAGTTTATAGTTAGCAGTTTTTAGTTTATAGCAATATAGTTTGATTCCCTCCACCTGATATAGCCCAAAATATGAATCTTTTTTGTTATATCCATTTCCGTTATGTACCTTCGCAAAAATTTGACAAACACATGACAAACACAAACAGAGAAACGTCAAGTGCATGCCACGTGCCGTGCATCCCACGGTCATGTCACGTTTGACGTTGGCCTCCAGAAAATGTCAACCGCCGGCCATGTTGCCATGTTGTGACGTCACACTTCTTCGGTCTATTTCCGCTAATCACAGCTAAGTGCTATGGTAATTTTAAATGACACCAGTTTAATACCAATTTTAATGAATGAGAAAATATTTTTTTTGAATGAAGCTGATTTTATTACACACCACCACTCACAACAGCCGAGCCGACTAAAAATAACAAACATCATAGAGAAATGGAGGTTAGAAATCGTACGTTAAGTGTCAAACCCGCTGAATGTAATGCCATTGGCTTGGCGTAGGAATAATTTGCCCGGGTAAGACTACCAACCGAACAAAACTAATATTAGTTCCAAACGCGCCTATGTTGTTACAGTCTTTGGTGCTTTTGTTTGCTATAGGTTACATCACTGAAATTCAAAAAAGTCCGTTCTATCGGTGTACAGATTATACATGAAGAATTGTTGTAAACTCTATTTTCTACAATCTTCTAAAAAAGATCCTTGGCATAATTTATCAGCAGCCCGCTCTTACTCCTTCAAGATGCAAGGGGATTATGTACAATGGTGACTTTCAGGTCTTCAGCTGTTTAAACTCTTGAGATACAAATGTTCAACTTTTAATTTCTCTTATCATATTCATATGTAAATTATCACTTTACACCTATCATATACCAAGTGTCATCTCACCACAAAATTCAAGGTTGATATAGTTTCTAGCACATAGCATCCGGGCTATATTTTACCTTTGTTACATTTTGAAGGAGGATTTCGGGGTCATAAAATGTGCAAAGACTTTTTTTGCAGAAAATAAAATTTCCAACAATCTTCCAAGTGTCATCGTTCACAAGAAAAACTTAGAAACTGTTCACCAAGTTCTTTCTAGGGCCACAACGACGGGAGAACACACTGTTTCTTCAAGGACTGTTGCTTTGTTAAAGCATGTAGTTTACTGAGATTATACAGGGTTCTCCAACAGTGCGTCGGGCTTTCCTAGCACCCTTCCCCTACTAGATAGCAAAAAAGTCTAATTCCATAAAAACAAATACCCTACTCAAATGAAATGCCCTACTCTTGATTTTATTTGCTTGTTCAGCTTTTCACGCTCTGTTATAAGTGCATTTTTTCTTCAATTTGTGGCAATACAACTAAAAATTAAAAATTGAACATGTTAGTAATTTTGAGGTCAATTTATGAAAAATCGTAGGGGCCTGGTTTTTTGGGCTCATGGAAAAAATGTTGACATAACAAGTCATCTCATGACAAAAAATTCAGATTTAATGATACAGGATGTGCACAATTTTGTTCGCACTTCTCAAATTTCAAAGTGCCATAAGTCGTTTTTCCAAATGTCTGATTTCCCCTTATTCTATCTCACCATTCGATAGCTTTTTTCCTCCTCTTTAGTTTTCACTAGAGGTGCCCTACCCCTAGCGATCCTGGTGAGGATGGAGAAGTTGTCAAGGAAGAGAATGACTATCTGAAGAAGGCTATTAATTAGACGTAAAATGACTGGGTATCGGGAGACACCAATCGGCCCTGAAAATCAAATTCTGAACATCTCAAAAAAAACATGGCGGTGAAACGGCATTGCGGAGCCATGAAATGGACCAGAAAAGTCATCAGCGAGTGGTTCAACTTTCTAAGAACACCAGTTGTTCTGAAAACTATTGTTACGTTTTTCGCGTACGGGTTCGAATATAATTGAGACGATCGTTTTAAAACACACACTGTTTATTACTGCGTACTACAATAAATACACGCCAACAATTACTTACTTAGGAATATCGCTGTGATTACAACTCGCTTTAATCCGCTCGCTGCCACTTCGCATTCCAATTCATAACTGGTCGTGAGACGACAATTGATGCCTTATATAGGTCCGACCAATTCATCTCGAATGTTCCATGCATCATTCTCCAGCAGTTTCCATAGTGATCCGGCATATAGATTCTAGACCACTCCTCAATAATCACACACCTTCCGCGTGTTTCCCGTGTGCTCCGGAATGTCTGCACCTCCGCCAAAATGGACAGATGTGCCTTGATCGAGCGTTGAAGGTTCCCAATGCCAAGCCATCGCGTATACTTCTGGAAACGTCTAGAGCACCGCTCTTGTATCTACACCGCTACATGATGGGTGGAAGAATCCAGAAAGATCGCGTGTTTACCCGAATGCACAGGATCGCCGCTCGTTACACTATGTTTCCAATTACTTCAAGTACATAATTAAAAGACCACCTGAAGAAGACCATAAGAAGACGGTATTTTGTATCCTCCTATAGTAGACCATCTAGAGAAGACATTAGAAACGATATTTTGTGACCTCCTGATAGGCCAGTAAGTCACTGACAATTATTTTGACAATCCAAAGACGTCAAGGGAGGGGTTTGTAGAAAAAAATAAGGTTTTTGATCACTTCTTCCCAAACGACCATAAAACGATATTATGAAAATGGGAAATGTCGTTTAGAAGTAGGGGTAGTTGATGACCATCCAAAGACAACAGCAACAGCAACAATAGTGATAATGTTACAAATTTTGTTAGAGATCCCGATGCGCGAGTAAGACACGCACCTACACAATTGGCGGAGCCGCCGTGCATCTGGAACTTGCCGGGTATTCGCGGAGCCGATCGACTTTTCCAGGGCTATTGCGAATGGAATGCCGCTCAGTGTTAGGGAATACCGAAGCGACAATGGAAGAGACGAGAACCTTGAAGGCCTTTCTGAATGAAGCTGGAATATTCTCGATTACTAGACGCTAGAATATAGGCGACAGCTAGGGAGCTGATTAGTGTTACATTCAATATCAAAGCTACAGTGCCTATCTGCTCTAAAGAATAAAACGTGGCTGTCTGATGGAAAAACGGCTTGATATGCATAAAAAATGGCCTAGTAAGTAAATAAGTATGAGAATAATTAACAGAACAGGCCAGGAACAGAGTATCCAATTTTCAGGAAGTCCATATTTTTTTCGAGGTTTCGCCGATTTTTTTCTATTTTTCCTGTACAAAAATAAAAATTGCGGACCATCCATGCAGTTTCTTGTTCTCCCGTAACTACTGTGATAGTAATAAACCAGCTAAGGGGGGGGGGGGGGGTAACTAGAGGAAGGGAATAGTTACGATGCCATAAAATAATTATCTTTGAGCATTTGTCCTCACCCTCATGGACTTGAAAATGTCTCGAGAAGTGGATGTGTTTCGTTACCAACAAAAGTTTTCTAGAAAAAAAAATTGAGCTAACGTAACTAGACCCCAAAATTCACAAGAAACCAAATTATGTAGAAAGAAAAGCAAGTGAGGCAGTTAGACGCATTGGTATATGGATGAAGGTGAACGATCTGAAACTGGCACCACAGAAAGATTGAAAATAATTTGCAGGTGAAAATTTTGAAAATTTGGATTTTCCGGGAGAACCTCAAATCTTTTACCAAATCATCTTATTGTAAAGATCATCGATTATGGCTTCACTTTAAGCTTCATCATTCAAGTCCAGTTTCGATAACCCAGGCCTGTTTTACATTTTCAACAGGAAAATTCTCTGGAAATTGAAAAGAAAATTATTGGAAAATGTTCAAGAGCCAGTTATTTCTTGTTTGGGAAAAATGGTGAAAATCTGTTCACGGGATAAAAAGTTGGAAAATTTGCAGTTTTTCAACAGATAAAAACTCGGAAACCGTGGGTCCGATTTCGGAAATAATGGACCTTTTCAATAAAGACTGTCTCTCTCGCACAATTTACGTCACAGCCCCACATGATCGCAGTGTGGTGCGGCGCACTTTATAACGAACGGAGTTTCCCTTGGAGGTATTAGGCGCCGTTATAGCTAGACACCACCAACTGCGCGGTACGAACGCACACGCATCTGTCTCTTTTCTGAAAAGGTCCATTGTCCCTTCAAAAATTAATTCCATCTTTTCTTCAACTTTCATTCTCAGCATGTCTGCACCTGAAATGAATATTTCGTGGGGCTCACTGGGCTCACTGCATGTCAAAGTTCGCATTGCAGTTTTTTCAAATTCACGGAATGTGCTCGAGAAGTTTTGAATATGAAGAAACATATTTTTTTAGTTTTTACCGCTACATTCAAAATGAAATTCTAGTTAGAAAAAATTACAAAATAGGGGTGCCGTTTGAAATAAAAAAGTTGAGGTAGCTGGGGATGAAACGGCACGGTCCAGTCAGACAGCACTTAACGCTTACTTACGTCCCCCGCATAGCTGATCAACAGTGTCAAATTGGAAATTTGTTATCTTGAAAATTGTGGAAATTATTTCCATGTAAGCTTTCGCGCGGACACCCGGTATATTCATAGTATTACAGAGCCATGTGTATGAAATCTATATTTACATAGGTAGGTAATACATATCATTGAGCATAACACAACAATGTCATAATGAAACTTACACAATATCAGTCTTACTAGGATATCAACTTAGTATATAGGTACCTAATTTATTTTCACTCAAAAAAGCTGGAGCACCAATGGGCCTACTTCCCGGTTCAATCACTCTAAATACAACAATCACACTACACAACAAAGTTCACTTAAATACTGGCTTACTTAAATATTACATCAACAATAACTTTCTTTTTTTAATAAATAATGTACAATGTAAGCTGGGTTTTCTTCACAACGCCATTGCCTCAGTCATTATATCCACTGATTCCTCAACATGCTGCGCTTTAATACCAGTGGCAGTGCTGGATGCTGATGGTCTTCCAATGTAACTGAAATGTATGAACAAATTAATTTACATATTAACCCATATTAAATAAAAGACGCAAGCAAAAACTCATGTTTTGATCTCTTCCCGGAAATAATGCAATGACTTCAACTTCAATAAACCCACCTGCATTGGTTATTTACAAGAGGTATATCAAAGTAGATATGTTCTTCAGAATAAATCAAAGACGGAGCTAATAAGGCCTTCCTTGTAACAACATATTGAATATGAGGAAAACCTCACCATGTTAGCAAGGACAAAAATTAAAGAAATAGGTACCTACCTACATAACGCCTAATTCGTGATGAGTAAAATAAATTGCAAAGATTGAATAAGCCGGGGAAGAATGAAGTAGAATAATTATTATTAATGTGTGGTGAAGCAATAAGCTGATGGGGAAAAGCATAAAAGGAAAAGGAAAGCTATGACTTTGGCCCTTACCTTCATCAGCCGAGTTTTTTCAGGCTCTTATTTTGGCCCAAATCCCTTTTTCCAAATATGTTACTCTGAACCAACCTGTTCTTTCCATTTTAAACTGAATCATAAACATGCTTTTAACATTAGTGGTGCCTTATGTGGTAATGTTAAGCACTAACGTGGGAGAAATTTTTCCGGTTGGCTGCTAAAGTAGCGGATGTTGTACGTACTTATTTACGGAAATGAAATTCGGAGTCAGGACCCGGCAAAAGGTACTGACACATTTACCTCCAGTTCCAGCAAACTTTTATGAACGGATCAACTTTTTCAGTCTCATAGTAACTAAGCAACTGACCATGCTGTTGGTAAGCAAGATTACGAAGTTGATACTTCAAATTATTTTATTCTAAATTCAATAAATTTTACCGTGAGATTTTCACCAAAATTCATGAAAAACAAAAACGGCAACTTCCTAAATCTCAACCCACATTACATTTTTCAAGTACAAGTAGTGCACTATCAAAAGCAGTTCCTAGATAGCCTCCAAAACAGACATTGTAAACATGACTCTTTGCACTGATGAGCCCCCAACAAGCGACGAAACACGTATATACCTATGCGGAGTCATGAAATTTGATTTCATTTTCAAATTAAAAATGAACACAATGTTTCAAAATCGTTCAAAATCTGCAAATATGGAAAAGCCAAAGACTACTTACGAGATATCGCGCGTTCGTGAAAGGGCAGTTGCGAATCTCGGCTGCACATAGGTCCATGCTCCTTGATTCCCATGCTCCTCTTGTGCAAAGCACAGCTGTGCATTTGGATATTTTGCGCATTCGGTCTTAACCAGATCATACGGAAAAGGCGATATCTGGAAGAAAAAACGATACAAACTACCGTATTATGACACAAGCGTTGAGTGAAAATATACAAAGAGGAGCCATCGTAATCTTTTGGTCACAGATCTTTTGGTATTGGCCGGTAGAAGACGCCACATTATAAGCAACTTCTGGTACCAGTATTTGCAGCGGATCGTTTTTTAATATAATTAGTGATTCTGGAAGAACTTTGTTCTGGTGTCAGTTTGCCCTTCATTTCTATAAAATTCGTCAGGATAAAGCCGCAGTTCTGACCTGACCATGTGGGTCGCAGCAAGCGATACCTTCTCAAAACCATTATCAATGTCAGAACGACTATGAATACATGCATAAGGGCTGAATTTCAAGTCCGACTTACAACCCGTGCAGCGTCGCAAGTAGTCACGTGATCCCTTTCAGTCACTCAGCCTGTACAACCAAAGAATATCGATGGCTTGCGTCAGTGACAGAGCTTATCGCGGGTTGCAAATCGGAATTGAAATTCAGCCGTTTAGCTTTTTTTAACTCGCGAAAGTCAAAAGTAAAGTCCCACCTATATCCCGTTCACTTTTTATTTCATCGCTGGGAGGATACAGCTGATGGCCGCTGATAGTATCGCTCCAAAACTTTACAGGTGCCATCAGCCGTAGCCGTAGCCCCGCAGCTTGTCACTTCATTTTTGCTCCAAAAAGTCATTCTACTGAAAATAAAAAGTGAACGAGATATACCTACCTACAGTTTATTTTAAAAGAATCGTCTTTGAACTCTGTCAAGCTATTACACATACCTGTTCGATACGGGTGATTGCGATTTCCTTCTGTAGCTCCTTATTATCACGCGCCTTCTTCAATTCGTAATACACCTGGCCGGTGCAGAAAACCATCTTCTTGACGTCATCCGGATTCTCGGTGACCGGGCCCTGGTCAGGTATGATTCTCTGGAACTCGGTGTTCTCCAGTATTTCATCGAAGCTGCTCCTGGCTTCTGCGTGACGCAACAGACTCTTCGGCGTCATCAAGATGAGCGGCTTTCGGAAGGGTAAGGCAATCTGACGGCGCAGAATGTGGAATAAATTGGCCGGAGTGGTGCAATTTGCCACGATCCAGTTGCTGTCGCGGAGCTGGTGAATAGCGAAATCGTCATCAGATTCGGGGAAGCAGCTGGCGCAGTCGGAGGACATCTGGAGGAAACGTTCGAGGCGAGCGCTGGAGTGTTCTGAGCCCATGCCGTCCAAACCGTGCGGTAATAGCATCACCAGACTGGTCTGGAGCCCCCACTTGGTCTCACCGGACGAGATAAACTGGTCAATGATGGCCTGGGCGGTGTTGTGGAAATCGCCGAATTGAGCCTCCCACATGACCAAAGAGTTGGAATTGCCGACGGAATAGCCCAGCTCGAAACCCAAAACTCCGTACTCGGATAAAGGACTGTTGCACACGGTGTACGAGGCCTGGTTCGGATAAAGGTTGCTCAAAGGGCTGCGAAAATACATCAATGGATTTGTCAAAAATGAGGAGAGTCTATTTCTTATATTTCAATAACTATTTACAATGACCACAAATTAGCAATAATTGGTACGGAGTGATCGAATGAATTTCTCCTCAAGGTAGGCCGTGATCTCCTCGATAGTCATGTTTTTTCGCCAGATTCTCAGGAATCAAAGGCGACTTGGGGAGAAATTTATTCGATCACTCGTTATATTGGTAGATTGGCTTTAGAGGTGTGCCTATAGACTATAGAGAATTTTTTACCGATAACTGGCATTGCTATTCTGACACAGCAAAACATGATGACGATGGGAGAAAGTGCCGCGTTCAACATCTTGCCCAGATAAGCGAACATGGATTCCTTCCTTCAGAAGCGAACCGAAAGCCAGAGCCTCTCCCAGAGCCCAGTCGATCTGTCTATTCTTGATCATGTCCATTCGGCCTTTGAGGATTCGTTCGATACCTACGTAAACAACGAAATTTTTACCTTATGATACCTATTAAATCATAACAAGAACTAATGGTCTCGAACTTCACATGATCAAATAATTATTTTACCCCAAACTAACAGGTAATAGATACTTTACAGGCGTCTTTTGAGGCAGGGAAGTAGACTTTCCCTCTCTAGGACGGTAAAGTCTTTACAGGACTTGATTGGGCATTTGCCTTGGAAATACTCGATTTACGTCAACATTGCCCAATTTTATTCCATTGGCTTATAAAATTATGAGTACGGTTTCGATTCTAGGCAGTTACGGGTGAAACATCATACCGTTTTATGTTACTAGTGGGTCAATGGTTGTCCCAAGATTGTGGTTTACTAACATGGCGGGTAGATGACGTTATTCTTTAAGCGTATCCTGGTCAGATCACTTGAATTTACCGTGCGTTTATAAAAAAGTCTAGGCGCAAGCCGTTTCCAATAAATTCAAGTGAATAGGTCGTGATTTGGCCAGAAGACTGTGTGGAAAAATGCCATCTACCTCGATGACGCTCGTCTTGGAACATGCCTACTCGTTCTGTGAAGACTCACTTTCCTGCCTAATAACGTAAACTAGATTATACTCGAGATTATATATGTGAGGTGAAAGTGAGTCTTCACAGAACGAGTAGGCATGTTATATATATTATGTATAGGTACTGTTCAGTAGGTAAACAAGTGCAAGTAACCAATTAGGTACAGTAATAGTGCGAACCTTGAAAACATGCCTCTGATCTTTATTCCACATTATGGGCAGAAGACGTGGTAAAGCAACTAAAACCGTCACAAAAAGAGTAGATTTCTTCAATTTACTTGCCTCTAGAAGTTATAAATCCGGCATTCAAGTCCATGGGAGGAGGCGAAGAGAAATGTTCGCCGATGTGAACCAACGTCTCCTCAGTCAAACCCGTTTTGCCAATCCTGAGCGGGTCAGACAGTTGTCTATCCGACGACCAATTCTTGTACATGACCTGGGTTTCTTGGCGTGCCGTTTTCAAGGCCTTCTCGCAGATCTTTTCGTACTCATCCTTGACACCTTCGACTTCTTCTTGCGTCATAACACCCTCATCGATGAGTTTCTCAGCATACTTCATCACGACGGGTTTGGTTTTCTTGATCTTGCGATACATCAGCGGTTGCGTGAACATAGGCTCGTCGATTTCATTGTGACCGTTCCTGCGGTAGCCCACCAGGTCGATGAAGACATCCTTGTGGAAGGTGTTGCGCCACTCGACGGCCATGTTGCACACTTTCATCACGCTTTCCGGATCGTCGGCGTTAACGTGAAAAATCGGGGCATCCACCACACGGCCGTTAGCTATACAAAATCGTAAACATCAAACGTAAATACTAGTTATTCTCCGTTATTTTTCTCTCGGCACGATATCAGTAGACAGCGAGTGTTGAAGATTTTAAGAGGAGTTATAAGGATAAGGAGTGACTGAAAAAAAACATATATTGCGGAGAAGCAGGAAGCCTGTGAGTAAGCGCTTAAAATCTGTGCTACAGTTCTAGAAACTATTTTACGAGGAATTTATCTGATGGAAAGTATAAGAAAGTGATTCAATTCGATAACATCAAGAGCAAAAAAAAGTGGAAGAGAAGATCAAATGCCATCAGTTTGTGAATGCAATGGTATATAACTTCAATTGAAATTCGAAACTGAAGGTTTAGGACCTATTTGTATCTACAGTTACGAGTTAGGTACCTGAACATCGGTAAACTGGCTTGAGAGGGACAAGATCAAACATGTCAAATTGGTCACCACAACCAAAAAAATACCGCGATGTATGTTGAGTGAGTGACATAGTGCTGAGTAAAATAATTGTGAGAAGACCGTGAAAAACTTCAAAGTATTCGGAAAAAAGTAAGCTGCAAAAAAGGGATCTGGCGGCTGATAAAGAGGCAATAGAAATCTTGAGGATACCTGCTGATAGCAAAGTAAAGGGAAAATTCTGGAGGGCACTTGAAAAAAATAATGAAGACAGAGGAAGGTAGAAGATTAATAAGTATGAGTGAGCTCTGAGATACCTACCTGTACAATGTGTTGAAGACCTTGAATGACATGGATCGGTGGTAAAACCGATTTGGTTGTTGGCAATGATGTGGATGGTCCCGTGATTGGTATAGTTGGGCAAATTAGAGAGATTTATGCTTTCAGTCACTACACCCTGCCCGCTGAAAGCGGCGTCCCCGTGCAGCAGGATCGACAGAACCTTTTTGCCTTCGTCGTCACCACGGCAGAACTGCTCCGCTCTGGTCCTACCTTGCACCACCGGATTGACGGCTTCCAAATGCGACGGATTGGCCAACAAAGCCATCCGAATGTTCTTGTTCGTCACGCGGTTCAACCTTTCGATGTACGTGCCAAGGTGGTACTTCACGTCTCCGGAACGTTCGTCGTCCCCTTTCAACCCGCCGAAAAGAGCAAACATCTGATCCAGAGGTTGGCGACAGACGTTGGCCAGAACGTTGAGTCGTCCACGATGCGGCATGCCTATCACGAAGCTGTCGACGCCAAACTCGGTGGACTTGTCGATGATCTGCTTCATTGCCGGTATGAGAGCTTCGCAGCCTTCCAGGCCGAATCTCTTTTCCGTGGGCCATTTGCGAGCCAAGAATGACTCGAACCTGCATGCCATTTCTGTCAGACAAATGTTGAAAGGTATACGAATTTCATACACTTACTCAGTAGCTCTCATCAATCTGGCTAATAGAAGTTTTTTCTCATCTATAGTCAATTGTACAACTTCTGGCGTCTCTAGTCGTTGACGAATCCAACTGCATTGGTCTTTGTCCTTCATATGCATGAACTCAGCAGCGATATGTCCACAATAGGTCGATTCCAGGCGACGGAGAATCTCGCGTAGTGGTAACAGCCTATCGTTCCCGCCGATGAATGTATTTGGGGGTAAATAGAAAACCCGATCCAAGTCGGCGTGTTCTGTTTAAAAGTCGAATTTGTATGAAAAATGGTATTCACGATGTTAATTCAGCAATGTCGCTTCTTGAATTCATTGTGCGCTCTCATTATTGAATCCGGGCGTAATAACTGATAGTATGGAGGCATAGGTCGTGCCGTGTGCAGCTTCGTGAAGATATATAGAACTATGTCCTAATCGATTCCTTGGCCATCAAGAACCATGAAAAATTAAGGTGGAATATTGGCATCTGCTGCAGGCAAATATGGTGGAGGCGCCACAATGAGCTTCATCTGGTAATAAGAAACTGGCTGTAGCTCTTCAACGTTTGCTTTTCAACGGATTTTAACATCTGGCATGTCATTTTATAGACAAAAGGATCTTGAGGGGCCCTCTCCGGTCTCCGAATTTCCACTTCTCCACTTCGTATCTTTGCCGTTTTGGCCGCCATATTGAAAAGATGGCGCTCAAAAAACAGTTTTTTGTCAACATCTTAAATTCAACTGACTCAAGTTTAAAACGTGTATATGCGGAGGAAAGTCCATTCAAGTCTTCACAATTTGACATATCAGTCATTTGCGTGCGACTCACGGTTCTTGAGCTAAGGCTTTCTGAACTTCCTGAAGCATCAACTTTCGGCATTCAATCAGCATGTCAAATTGATACCACCATCATGTAGTAGGTAAGCAAATTAACCATAAATAGCTCTTAGATAATAGCCGTAGATAATAAAAATTCAGAAAATCGATCAGGGTGATGTTCATTGTGTTATTACAGGGTGAACTGTGAAAACAAACTGACTTTAGAAAGGAATAAAGGTGATATAGCATTTGGAATTTGGAGGATATCAGATACATTTGAGTCTCATTATTTTAATGGAATTTGGGATTATCATTCAGAATATTCACTTTCCCACTTCGTATCTCTGCCCTTCTGGCCATAATTTTGAAAAGATGGCACTCAGAAAAACAAATGTTTGGAACATTTCTGTTCAATTTGTCATAAAATTTTAGAATTTATATCAAAATGAAGGTACATCAAATTCTCTAAAATTTGCCATCTGAACCACCTATGTGCGACTTACGGTTCTTGAGCTAGACCTTTTTAAAGTCAATTTGCCCTTGGAGTTCGCCCTGTAGTTGCATAACAACCATTACCATGAGTGATTTTCTGGATATTCATGGTCTGAGGTTGACAACTGATTATTATTCATGGTTGATTTGACTGCCACGTTGAACTGGGATCAACTTAACATGCTGATTGAATGGCAAAAGTTGATACTTCAGGGACTTCTAGAAGCCATAACCCAAAAACCGGAAGTAGCACGTAGATGAGTAAGATGTCAAATTGTAGAGAATTGAATGATCTTTCATTCTCAAATAAACGATCCCACCCAACCTGGCCTGAAATGAAGATATTGGCAAAAAACTGATATGGCGGCCAAAACGGCAAAGATACGAAGTGGAAAAGTAGAAATTCAGAAAGGGCACCTCAAGATCTTTGATACTGCCAAGTTTCAAAAATATCGGATGACCTTAAAAAAATACCGGAGTTCAGCATTTCTTCTAAAGACAATTTTGACAGTTTGCCGAAATGACGTTTGTAAATTTAGATATAAAATAATAAGAGAATTCATTTGTCTACAAAATAACGTTCAAGTGTTTACATCTCTCGGGTACAGCCCATTTCTTACTACCAGATGGAGTCCATATTGGCGCCTCCACCATATTTGCTTGCAGCAGATGTCAATGTTCCACCATGATTTTTCACGATCCTTGACGGTCTGGAAATTGGGTGAGGTATATAGCTCCATATATCTTCACGAAGTTGCGCACGGCCAAGCTTTCTTGACCCTATGCCCCCGGACTATGAACCTTTCAATACCTTACCCCAGCCCTCTGTGCCCCAGCCAAATAAAAAAACTTCCATATTTCAGCTAAAAATAAATCTTACCGAAGCCGTAATCGGTGAATTTAAGTCCATCTAAGGTCCCCTGGTTGATCTCCAGCGGGTCCAGTTTGGCAATGTAATGTCCTTTGCTCTGAAATTCAAGAACATTTACCAATCTATTTCTTATACCTACACAGGTATCCGGAGTTTATGTGAGGATTCTTTGCCAATCGATAGAGAATAGAAAAGTAAGTAGAATGCACCTAGAAAACATCTCGGTAATGTGTAATAACGGAGATGCAGCCATTCCAAATTGGAATAGAAAAATCGTTTTTTCATTTTAATCAAGAAGTATTTAACTTTGAAATCGCTCAAACTAATTTTTTAAATTTCGAATATGAACGCTTCGTTCTCGAGATATTTAAAAATAAACGTTGGAAAGGCATCTAAACCTAACATTTGAATTTTGAAAAATTAAGTCCTTCTACTTGATATAAGTACGTCTCTCGTATTTTTCTTAGGCTGAGAATATACAGTTTTATAATAATAATAATAATAAAACGTAAATAGTTTCTTTATATTCGAAAACAAACAAGGAGGTACGCCGGTAGCGTAAAGGCATTGTTTACTATTGCACAATACAGTACCGAGTTGTACCGTAGTGAGCAATGGCCAAAATAGGGTGATTGCATGAAATGCGTTCACCTGATCACCGACAGGCAGCGCAAGGATCGAGAGTTATGTTTTGACGTTTGTTAGCGAATTGCATTGGGGCACGTATACACTTCTGTAGCGAAAGTTTCCTGAAAACCACGATTTTAGGCAACATTCGCTACATCAGTGTACTGCGGAATGTATTTTACTCCCAGGGACTTTTCTCACACGATTCAAGAATAGCGGCCCTTGTGTGGTGTAAGGCATTGTTAGAATGATTAGAAATCACAATCTCGATCTCGTAAACGCCGAATAAAGCAGTATGTGAACAAAACACGTAAGAATGATAGTATTTAGTGAGGTTAGCAGGTTAGTTCGGTTGACGTTGACTCCGACATGGATGAAACTTGACAGATGACAATGACACTATTGACATTTTGCCATAAACTCCCTCTTCATGCAATCACCCTATTACGCCAGCTTTCTCTTTGGCAAACCTTACCACGGTGCAACACCGCAGTGCGTTGTAGTGGAGTGAACATTGGTTTATGATCCCAAGTATTTTCATTGGGCATTCTTTACTCCATTGCAACCAAAATCTAATATTGCAATTTTACGCAATCCGCCATGTAGGAAGTTCTTTTCGCGTAAGAGGGCCATGGGCCATGCAGTGGCTATGCGTCTCACATTGTTGAACATTAATGGCGTTGACAACAATGGCGAGACGCGATGTTATCTTGTCCGCTTTGGACATAGTGAAGGTGGAGAAGGGAGTCGTTTTGATTATAAAGACGAAAGTGAGAGTTTTACGGCAGTTGTGCGATCAAAATATGATGAACAGCCAAACGACATGAGTAGACATGACATAAAACATGAAATCATGTTTCAGTAGGAGGATGACTGGAGCAAAAATAAAGTGACAGGCTGGAGCGCTGGGATGATACAGCTGATGGCCGCTGATAGCTTCGCTCTAAAGCTTTGCAGGTGCCATCAGCCGTGGCCCCCAGCTTGTCACTTTATTTTTGCTCCAAAAAGTCATTCTACTGAATTTAATTGTGCTATTCTGTAAAAAATAACATTCCATAAACGCTCTGTTATGTAAAAATTCCTGTCAGTCATTGGCTGTTGTCTAGGTAATAACAACGTAACAGAGCCTTTATGGAATGTAATTTTTTAGAGAATCGCACCATAAAACGTGAACGGCATCGTTGGACGTCAAATAAAACTCAAACTTTCTTATTCAATAATTGCCTGCCAAAGTTTCGTTTAATTTCACAAACTTCCTCAAAGGCTATAAATTGACAGGGTATAATTTTTGAATGTATACTCGTCAATTTACAACCGACATTTTTTTTTGTAGCCTCAGTTTTAAACTTAAAATTACCATGCAGTCTACTAATTTGCCATTGAAGAAGTTGGTGCGAAACAAACGAAACGTCACCTACGGTAATTCAGGAAGAAGTTTGGGTTTTATCTCGGATTTTATGTTTTATGTCGTTGCAATTAATTTATCCATCTGTTCAATTCCGTAGTAAAACTATTTTGCCAGAGGTATGACGATTGGATAATATTCACTTTATATATTAGATTTTGGTTGAAGTGGGATGAGGCTTGTCCCAATGAAAACACTTGGAATCATAAACCAATGCTTACTCCACTACAATGCGTTGTAGTGGAACCGTGGTAAGGTTTGCCGAAGAAAAAGCTGCGTGATTTTGGCCATTGCTTACTGCGGTACAACTCGGACTGTGTTGTGCAATAGTAAACAATGCCTTTACGCATCCCGGTATGCTTAGGCGGTGCGGTTCTGGAATATTCGAGAGGAGGTGGGGATCGAGACGCACGAATAAGACACATCTGCACAATTGGCGGAAGAGCTGTGATTCCACAGCTTGACGGAATATACGAGAACATGTAGTGGGCCTCTCATGTTTGGAAGCGCATTCGGCGGTTCCACTTTTGAAGCGTTTCGTTATCATCTCATGGAATTGATATTTCGGTACTCTGATGAACCACTTTCGCCAGTGGAATCATCGTTCGGCTGAAATCGATTTTCTTATTGTTGTCAATATTTTCGCATTTGTCTCACTTGCACGACAGGTGTTTGATTGGAGGCGGCAGCCGTGTGTCCACCGCCACGGAGCGTTGCGTGAGAAGTTGTGGAGGATGAAATGTTTGCGGTCGCATTCGCATTGCCACATCACTTTGAAGGTGTTCCAAACTCTCGTAATTTTTGTGTGAAAAGAAACGAAATCAAGTCACCTGTTTTCAAGGTACAATTTTTTTAAATTAAAAAATGTTATTTGAAGAGTTTTCGAATTGAAAAACTTCAGAACTGGTGATTCGATTTTGTTCTGTTAAACGCCAAAATAAAGACAGTTGGAAAGGCCTTCAAAATGATGTATCACTCGACCCCTATTCCCATTTGAAAATTTTGAAAGATTCGAGGACCCATCTTGTAGAGAATAAAATGTTAAATCATTTTTCATAGAACACTTTTATTCCAAGTGCCACCGCTAACGAGATAAACTTAAAAAACTGTTCCTCAAGTTCTTTCCAAGGCCACTAAAACGGAAGCACACATTTACTACGTTTCCATGGAGAATTGAAATCGATTTGAAAACGGTATCGGGATTGAATACGGAAGTGTTCACATGAGTGGTTCGAACTCGGTATTCAAATCGATTTGAATTCTGTTTACATATCTGTCATGTTAGTCTAACCCTAACCTAAAACTATCCCAACCTAAACGTATCAAAGAAAGTGCAAGTACTCTGCAAACTGCAAGTGTGCAGAAGGCAAAAGTGCAGACAACAGGTGCAAGTATGAATGCGACCAGTACAGCGGTTTTACTCATGGCTATGTATCAGTTTCTGTTTGTTGATGTTTCGATCCAATCCGATTGGGTTTCCATGAGTATTATTTCGATCCGATCCCGGTACGATCCCAGAATTTGCCGAATCGACCTTGAGACTCAAATCGATTTGAATACGATGTTGCAAGCGTTTACATGCAGTTTTCAATCCCGATACCGTTTTCAAATCGATTTCAATTCTCCATGGAAACGTAGTAACTGTGGGCCGTATTCATATCTCGCTTTTAAGCTAAAAGCGCATTTAGGGGGGCGCTTTTAGGGGCTACCCACTCATTTGAATGTTCAAAAATACGTATTACAATTGAATGGCTATATGTATTTAATTGTAACATGTAATTTTGAACATAAAAATATGAATAGGTAGCCCTTAAAAGCGCCCCTCTAAATGGGCTTTTAGCTTAAAAGCGAGATATGAATACGGCCCTTTATCATTGAGGACTTTAGCTCATGTGCTCGCTCATGAATTCATCAATCAAGTGAGAGTGGACGCGAAACCCCCAAAAAAAAGCCGCTCTCACAGGTAGAGCTGTAAAACGGTCAAGTGTTTCATTGTTCGGATGTCGCTCCCGCTACAAAGAGTATGCGTGACACAATAAACTGCAAAGGCGAGAAATAAGCAAAAAGGTAGATTTTCTTTTCAAATCCAATAAACACTGAGACTGGTCTCCCAAGAAAACTACGGGGGCGCTTCCTTTTGCAAATAAAAGCTAAAGCTACTTATTTCTCAACTACTCCAGCCTACTTTAAAAATCAAAACTTTGTGAAAACTGAAAAACTAAAACTGTGCGAAGGATTCTTCTCACCTGATAGCTGATGATGATGGCCTGTAATGCCATGTCGTCATATCTGACTTTTTCAGTAACATCAGCTCTATGAACTGCTGCAACTCCCGCGAATGATGTTGCGTAAATTTCATTCTTGCCCAGAGGCACCAAGGAAGGTGGCGATTGATGTCCTTTATCATCGAAGGACGAGTTACGAAAATAAGAGGCCCAAGACTGTTGGAATCAAAGAATCAGGAGTTATTATCTTGATGTAAATTTTCTATCTATAACATGTAGGTACCGTATGATCAAAAACTTTCCTCCTCTAGGCAGGCTGTGGTCTGGTCAGTGGCAGGCAACCGAGGCTGATTTTGGCCAGGCCACAGCCTGCCTAGAGGAGGAGAGTTTTTGATAATACCGTATTTATCTAAGTGCATTCTATTATTATCCTTACAGGTGCTTGTGTCATAAAGGGCCACGGAAACAGCACATTTTACAGTTACCATTCCAAACCAGTGTATATAATCCGCAAATTTTCTTCCACAGAACCTTATTGGACACTGTTTTTAGTCTATTCCTACTTTTGGAAATATCAAAATCACGTGGCTCTATGACACTGACCCATATCATTTAACCCTACATCTATACTTTGTCATTTAATAAACAAACGTTTCGGAATTTTAGTTCCTTCTTCAGGAGGATCTAAATTTCAACAATATCTGTACAAAGACATTATAATAAATAATAAGTAATAATAAAAGGCTTAATTCAAGCTTTATTAATAGGCATCATTATCAAGTACATATAGAAAATGAATAAAAGATAATGCACTCACAACATGAACACTGGAAGGGTCAGCCAGCCAAGTGTCGTACATACTTTCATAGTACTGACTGGAGACGCCATTCAAAATATGTTCGTCTTGGGGTGGAATCTGAGGGCGAACTGCAGAACTGGTGAATGGAGATGCACTGCTACCGGGGGCTACCACGCATTTCTGAAGCAGCAGCCATTTCGGAAGCTTATTGGCTCCTTGAGGACCGATAAAGGCGGAAATGATTGCCTTTTTTGCAGAAAACATGGTCAATAAAAATGTAAACAAGAACTAGGTAGGTCTGCGATCACTTCATGTACACTTTATCACTCATTGATGTTCAGTGTTCACAGCTCATCACTTAATACCCAAGCCTCGTATCGTATCATCACTATCATCATCACTCAATCACTTCCCAGTTTTTTCAACTAACGCTTTCTCTAACCTCTTTGCGACCACACGTGTGAACTTGACAAATGAACAACCAAAAATGAATCCCATGCAGAATGCCGCATGCAGCAATGCAGGCCAGAAGCTGCACATGCACCGTTCCACCCTTGCTCCCTTGCACAGTTGGTCTCTGCAGTTGGATACTGGATAGTGCTGCCAGCAGTATGCCATCCACCGGTGGTGGCTTTTGGTAACAATTCTTTCGTTCCTCAAGACTTCTTGGCGCCAATATGTTGGCGCCTCACCCCTCAAAGGAACTCCTATCGCCCTTACGCGCTCGTTCTGTAGTATCGAAGTCGCGACTTACTATAGTCTATGAACTTTATGACTCACTATAGTCACCATAGTCTCCCATTGAAATTTGAAATATTCCCACGCATGTTTGAGGAATGAGATAAATAGATAAGTCGTAACGAGAACAGGAATAGTTCTTGCATCAGAGCGCAATTCAATTTTCCATCAGTGCATGGTGAAAAATAAAAAAATGTAGGTACCTACTATCGCGCACAAAATAAACGGAGACACCTAAAATACTTTGAGGTCCTATAGTTTCCGCTCCGGACTTCTTGAAATTATTGTTCACACAAGTGTGTACCCGAAACGACGCGAAATGCATAACAAACATTTCCACTACACAATGAGAAGTCTAAAATCTGAGGTCTCAAAGTATTTTCAGTGTCTTCGTTTTTTTTTTTGCACGCGATCGTGCCTGAGGTAGAGGGTGTTCACGATAAATATCACCCCCCCCCCCCTTCAGGAGATTCCCCTTTGAGGTAGTTTGAAAAACTAAAAACTCTTTCTCAACGATTTTTCCGACAGATCTTGAATCGATCGTCTAAAAGTTTTCAATTGGTAGCGTATACAGGGTGTGACATGTAACTTTTTATTTCAAATGTAACACCCTATATTTTATTACGTCATTTGATGGAGCCTTTCATTCTGATCACAAAGATATGTATAACATTTAAGATTTATTTTGGCAAGGAAGCTGTCAAAAAAAAATAGGTAGCCAAATAAATTAAAAATTGAAAATTACGCGACACCCTGTATTAGGAACGAATTAGACCATTTATCCATGCAGAGCTGAATTCTACCGACAAAATGCTGCGAGAATAACTTTTTTTTAAGTGAACTGTAGAAACCAAAGCCATCTTGCCGCGAAACAAAATTGTTTGACTAGGTACCTATTGTTACGAAGCTCGCGACCATCCCGGCTCTTTCTAGAGAAATCTAGAATTACGCGTTGCATTCGGAAAGCATCGAGAGACTTCAGCGGTAGGTCACGACACGTCGAGACTTCTGGCGGAGGTGCCGTAGAAAATACGCGTATATTCTCGACGCAGATACCAGAAAAATCCTCGTGTGCTGAAACATCATCAGGAAGCATCCAGAACCTTCGATGCCACTATAAGAGAGGAGCTTGACCTGGCATCGAGAGAGTTTGAATCGAGCGATCGTGGCGTCAACACCTTAAGCGACATTGTGAATTTCTAAGCGAATAATAATTCTGTGCGTTATTTAGTTGTGTCGGTAGTAGCTAATAAAGTGCAGTTTGTTAACAAGTAAATCAGCGCATTTAATTTCGAGATAGGCGAACCCGAATATCGTAAAAACTGGTGGCAGAAGTGGATATTTCGGAATTTGGAAATTTCAACTGCTGATTTCGAGGTAATCGATTAGTGACTGTGCCGATTGTCGGAACATTCGAGAAATCGTTTGATGACGACCAGAAGCATGACACAAAAAGAAACGGAAGAGGCTTTAGCGAGCATCATGGCGATGCTGCAAGAACAAAAAAAGGAACGTCTCGAAGAGAAGGAGGAATTGAAGAAAGTTCTGGAAGCCCAGGAGCAGAAGCAAGAAAGAATTCTTGAACAGCAGGAGCAGAGACGGCTCGAAGAAAAGATGGAATTTAAGAAAGTTCTCACCCACTCAGCATAGCATGTCATGTTTCATAAATGAGATGATCTCAATCATGTCACAAAATAACATCACAATTAACGTTACTTCCACATCTCTGTGATGTTCATCCGCGATGTTATACGATGTAATGTCTGAGAGATGTTTCGAAATGAACTTAAATTAAACATCACACATGAGACATCTACCGGACATCACATTGTTACTGCTTTCAACTTGCCGAAGTGTAACATCTCACTGACGTCAATGAGATGTAGTCACTGAGAGATTTTTCAAATTTCGCGGGCTGTCATCGTTAAGCTCTGTGTGTCGGAAAATATTTAATAAATAGTTTTGTCCTCTATTCCATGTGTGTGATGCCAGAACAGCCTTATGTCTTCATGTTTAGTGTGAGGCCTTGCGGGCCCTCTTATGTCTTCAAGTGTCGTTTGGAACAACTTTTGTGTCTTGTTGTGCTTGTGGCTTTCCGAACTAGTGTGCCCCGTTTGTGTCTCCTTGTGTTCTTCGAAAGCCTACTGGGCCTTCTTGCATTTTGTCGTGACTTTCGCACCTTTAGTGAACCCTTGTGTTTGCTTTTGCGTTATTCGGAACCCCAAAATGGGCCCCTTTTTGTTTTATTGTGCTTTCGAATACTTTGATGACTCCCGTTCATGTCTTATTGTAATGTCCGGGGCCCCAACGGAGTCCCTTGTGCCTTGCTGTAACGTTTCAAGCCCCAGCGAGGCTTTTTGAGCTCGGTGTATCGTTTGGAGTCCTAATGAAATATTCCGAGAAACATCCCTGAACATCAAGTGCGCTGTTTAAATATACTGTAGTAGACAAGTTGGTAGCTTAGACGAATCGGCAGCAGTGCCTCTAACTATCACTTGTGGGGATCCAGGTTCGAATCCGCTGTATAGATTGTGAAAATTAGTAAAAATAGGTGCGGAACCTCCTGTGACATAAAACTATGTTGAAAAGTGGTAAAAAATAATTTTTATTTAAAAATACACATCCAAAATGCGACGTATCATGTACGTCAAAAAGTGATATCTACGAGATGTGTAATAGCGATGTAGATAGTATGTCACATTTGGACATCTTTGAGATATCTCATTCATGTTCTAATTACCTGGACATAAGAAGTAACAGAGATGCCCACTTAACATCGCAGAGACTTTTTTGTTAACATCGCAGTTGTGACTTGAACATCTAAGTGATGTCACAGAGATGTTTTCTTGCTGAGTGGGCAAAGAGCAGAAAACGGAGCTCAGAGAAGTACTGGAGGGTCAATTGCATTATCTAGAGGAGGAACAAAAGAAGTTGAAAGCTGACATTCTAGATAATGTACAGGAACAGATACAAGACGTGCATGGACAGATGAGGGACCAAATACAAACGGTCCAAGGATTTGTCCATGAGAAGGTGGCAGCGATGGAGGCAAACATCTTGCAACTGGAACAACGTGTTAGAAAAACTGCCATTTCCAGTTCAGCGACGAGCACGGGCGGGATCCATCGCGTGAAGCTGCCGAATTTTGATGGACAAAGCCCATGGTCCACTTACAAAAGGCAATTTGACGCAGCGGCCGAAGCCAACGGATGGACGGACGAGGAAAAGGCTACTGCACTGGTTCTTGCTCTCAGGGGTCCGGCATTGGAGCTGCTTCAGACAATACCTGAGAACGAACAGAAGTGTTTCGAAATCGAAACACTGGTGAAGGTGCTGGAACTTCGCTACGGTGACAACCATGTGCAGCAGATACACCAGACCCGTCTGAGAACCAGGGTACAGAAGAGCGGAGAAAGCCTGTAGGAGTTCGAGGCTGACGTCCAGAGGCTGGTTAACCTTGCTTATCCAGCCTATCCATCAAGTCTGCTGGCTAATATTGCGAAAGAAACCTTTATCAATGGACTGAGGGACAACGAGTTGCGCCAGATGGTCACAATCAGCAACCCAGCGACGCTCACCGATGCCTTAATCCACGCGATTCGCATCGAAGCAGCCAAGGATTCTCCACGTCACTTCAAAGTCAGAGAAGCGACATTGGAAGCACTTGAGACTCCAACAGTCAGGAAGGCCGGCGATTCACAGTCCCCGTCAGTCCAGGAGATGCTCCAGAAGATTCTCATCGCTTTGGAAAATAAGGAAGCAAGTACAGGGGGCAGGCCACGTTGCTTCGGATGTGGGAAACCGGGACATATGCGCCGGGATTGCAGGCAATGGTCGAGTTCAGCAGACCGTTCCATAGCGGAACGGGGAACTGCTGATCGAGGAAGTCACCAACCGAGAGAAAGTTATTGTAGAGGAGGAAGACCATGTTGCTTTGAATGTGGAAAGGACGGACATCTGCAACGCGACTGCAGGCGACGATACTCTTTAGCTGACCGTTTCATGCTGAAACGGGGGGCTGCTGATCGAGGAGGTCAAGTAGACCGTTTCATGCTGGAACAGGGGGCTGCTGATCGAGGAGGTCAAGCAGACTGTTTCATGCTGGAACGGGGAGCTGCTGATCAAGGAGGTCAAGCAGACTGTTCCATGCTGGAACAGGGGGCTGTTGATCGAGGAAGTCAACTTCGTCCTGGAAAGAGTCATGGCAATGGCAACACGGATGGTCTTTCTCGAAGACCGTGCAAAGAGGATTGCAAGCATTGCAAAAGAGTAGACCAACAGAATGGGAACGTTGGCGTCAAAGCAATCGTTGTTGCGACCCCGAGAAATTGGACTACAGCTGAACTCAGGAAAGAGCAACGAGAAGACCCGGCTATTGGTGCACTTGCTGAACGCAAGGAGAATGGTCAGGACAGACCAGAGTGGGCTGAAATCTCTGACGAAGGGCCCGAATTTAAAGCTATCTGGGCCCAATGGAAATCTCTGAAAGTAGAGAACGGTCTGCTGAAGCGAGTGTGGGAGAGCCCTGATGGAAAGAGGGAGATGGTTCAATTGGTGCTCCCCAAGACACGAGTGAAGGAGGTCCTAAAAGAGATGCACGACGGCGTCACCGGAGGACACCTGGGGGTGAACAAGACGTTGGCCAAGGTGCGCGAGCGGTTCTATTGGGTGAACTGCCGGAACGACGTGGAGGCATGGTGCTGTAAATGTGAAGTTTGTGCGGCCAGCAAGGGACCAAGGACTCGTACCCGAGCGGAACTGAAGACCTACAATGTTGGAGCGCCCTTTGAACGCATCGCGATTGATGTGGCTGGACCGTTCCCGACAACAGAGAGTGGCAACAAGTACATCCTGGTTGCCATGGACTACTTCAGCAAGTGGCCGGAAGCATACGCCTTACCAAACCAAGAGGCTACCACAGTGGCGGGTGTGCTGGTGGATAACCTGATCATTCGTTTCGGTGTACCACTGGAGTTGCACTCGGATCAAGGACGCAACTTTGAATCCAACGTGTTCCAGGGTGTCTGCGATTTGCTTGGGATCAAGAAAACAAAGACTACGCCTCTTCATCCACGGTCCGACGGAATGATGAAGGCGAATTCAGCAGGATTTCAAGCTGGTGATCTTGTCTGGTTATACAATCCTCAACGGAGAAAGGGGAGGTCACCGAAGTTACACCCCGCCTGGGAAGGACCCTACACGGTGGTCAAGAGAATCAACGACGTTGTTTATCGGATCCAGCGAGCCCCGAGAACCAAAATGAAAGTTGTCCACCTCGATCGTCTCGCACGTTACGCGGGGAGTAATGTTCAGCCTATTCGGGACAAACAGGCTTAAGAGGGGGGCAGTGTTACGAAGCTCGCGACCATCCCGGCTCTTTCTAGAGAAATCTAGAATAACGCTTTGCATTCGGGAAGCATCGAGAGACTTCAGCGGTAAGTCACGACACGTCGAGACTTCTGGCGGAGGTGCCGTAGAAAATACGCGTATATTCTCGACGCAGATACCAGAAAAATCCTCGTGTGCTGTAAACATCGTCAGGAAGCATCCAGAACCTTCGATGCCACTATAAGAGAGGAGCTTGACCTGGCATCGAGAGAGTTTGAATCGAGCGATCGTGGCGTCAACACCTTAAGCGACATTGTGAATTTCTAAGCGATTAATAATTCTGTGCGTTATTTAGTTGTGTCGGTAGTAGCTAATAAAGTGCAGTTTGTTAACAAGTAAATCAGCGCATTTAATTTCGAGATAGGCGAACCCGAATATCGTAACACTATTTTATTATTTTTCCGACAATTTACTTGTCAAAATAAATCATGAGTGTCATATATATTTGTAATCAGAAAAAAAGGCTCCACCAGATAACGAAATAAAATATAGGGTGTGTTGCATTTAAAATAAAAAAGTTATATAGCACACCCTGATGTATACGGTACCAATTAGAAACTTTTAGAGGATCGATTTGAGGTCCCCGGTAAAAACCATGAAGAAAAAGTTTTTAGTTCTTCGAAATATCTTGAAGGGGAATTTACTGGAGGGGGGTGAATTTTATCGTGAACACCCTGTACTTATAAGTTTTATCTTTGAATCCACACCGCACACCCACGTGTAAAATAGGTATGCATTCAGTAACGTCACCTTGCACTTTACACCTTAGTCCCTATACCACCCTCGAAACGCTGCAGACAGGCACACAGAGACGAAAAACTAGATGAAATTCGCGGTCAAAATAGAAAATAGAAAAATGATTTTTTTAATTTGAAAATTTCAATTTTCTGGAAAAACCCGAGGAAAAACCCCATGCAAAGCCTTTTTCAAATCATCTCGTTGTAAAAATCGTCAATTGAAAGGCGTAAGCTCCCATATCACTTATTGAGTCCGGTCTCGAATCTCATCGATCGATAAGCCACCAGGGACTATCACTTTTGCATGTTCAACACGAAAACTCTCGGAAAATTGGGAAAGAGATTTTGCTGGAAATATGGTGGACACGTACCTACGCATTCGATTGGCGTTTGCACCCCATCGATATCTTTTTTCGTTGCGGCATGCCGGCATGATTCTCCTTAGTCTATAACTTTCAAACATGTTCAATATGGAGAATACAAGATGGCGGCGGGGCATCATCAATTGTCAAAAATTTGATGGATCTTGATGTGATTTACATTGCCTGCAAATTTCATTCTAATCGGATCACTTTTAGAGCTATTGATCAGCGTTAACATCACATCGATATCTTTTTTTCCTGAGGGAGTTGATATCCCGGGTGCAGACAGACGGACGGACGGGCAAAGTGAAGCTAAAAGCGCTTTTTCTCTATTTTTTGAGAAAGTGCGCTAAAAACCATTTTCAAAACTCAACTTTGGAAGCCTCTATCTCTAGTATATTGGAAATAGAAAAAAATAGGTGCTTTGCTGGAATTAATTCAAACAAAAACGATTTTTTTACCATGGCAAGCTTACAGTCCCTTCTTCAACATATCAAAAGTCCTCAACTCTGGGACTGCTACAAATCAGTATACAGGGTGAAAGTTTATTATTTTTCTTTACTGTCTTTTTTTCTTGAAAAACTGATGACCGAAAAAAACGGTTTCAGGCTAGTTTGATAGGCCATAGCCTTCCAATAAACATATAAAAAATATACCATCCAGCAACTGCTGCGTATCAAGTTACAGGGTGAAAACTATTTTTCATCTTCAATTTTTTTTCTTGGTGGAACTGATCTATATAGATTGAAGCCGATTCCAGTTCATTTGCAAGCTTTTGATGTCATACTGAACATATAAGAAGGACACATCTCTGCATCTGCTGCTTTTCAATTTACAGGGTGAAAAGTCATTTTCACGTTTCAATTTTACTTTCTCGGCCCACCCACGAACACGGAGGGAAAGTATTGTAATCGTGCAGAAAAAAAGTTTTGAGATTTCACCGGATATATCCGTTTTGAGGTCCCCCAAGACGATTAAGACCATTTTCAGAATGATGTCTGTCTGTGTGTGTGTGTATGTGTGTGTGTGCGTATGTGAGTGTGTCTGTCTGTGATCTTCCACGATAACTGCCGTAACGTTGACTGGATCGACTTGATATTTGGTATACAAACATGGTTGTTTCCTGAAAAGAGCCCATTAGTTTTTGGCTGTCATCTGTCAAACCCAACTGTCACTATCATCAAATGTCAGAAGCTATATCTCACGGAACTCAACTTGCAATATGTCATTTGAAAGCCCTTGAAAAACTGTATTCAGAACAGTTGGAAACATTGCCTTATCTGTCATCTGTCAAATAATAAAAAATGTTAAAGTTCAAAACTTTACCAATTAATTATTCAAAATCTATCCGATGGATTGGAACCAGATTTGGCAGGAAGCAACACAACAAAAGAGTCAAATTGAGGCCGCAGTTGCAGTATTCCACCATTCTCCAGTTGAGCGTAATGAATTTTCGAAATTTCTCCTGGCCGTTGCCACTCAGGAGGGGCTCTCGCCGGTGTTTCGACCAGCACGACTCGCTTTTGTAGCAGGACTCTACTCAAAAATTTATTACTGCTCGGGGATCGACTTTTTTTTGGAAATTTCAACTGATATCGAAAGTAGATTGTATTGAGCGTCGTGCAGGTCTATTTTCAGAGTTGACACGGTTTCGGTTTTCCGACTGTAATTTTTTCAAAATGAAATTTGCACATTCCGTGAATTTGAGAAAAACGCAATGCAAACTTCTACATGCGGTAGGCCCCACGAAATATTAATTTTAGGTGCAGACATGCTGTGAATAAAAGTTGGAGAAAAGATTGAGCTAATTTTTGGAGGAAAAATTTTCGAAATCGGCTCAACAGTTGCCGAGTTTTCCTCTCTGGAAAAACTGCAAATTTTCCAACTTTTTATTCCGTGAACAGATTTCTTGGAATTGTTTTTTTTAGAGAATAGATAACTGGTTCTTGAACATTTTTCAATAATTTCTTTCCAATTTCCCAGAAATTTTCCTCCTGAAAATATAAAACCACTCATGCGATCGTACAAATTAAGCGGTTCTGTCACGATAATTACCGAATTATAATTCCGATCAAATCGAAATCAGGTACGGAGGCCTAAGTTCAGCCTGGAATGTTCTGATTAGACTTTGGGTGGATGATTTTGATCGGAAGCCCTCAGGTGGCACATTGGGTCTGGGTTTGTCTGCCCAAGCTCTAAATTGAAAATATAGAGTTGAAATTTGACACACAGATGCAGTGAAAGTTTTCAATCAAGTTTTTGTAATTTCATCATCATATCTGAAGTAGGAACAAAAATTTCAATAAGGAACCAGCATTGCATTTTTGAGATATCACAACAGTTAGCTACCTAGTTCTACCTTTTGGATCATTTCATCACCTTGGAAAACTGACCTAACCTGTCATTTTTTCTGTCCGCTCAACAATGGATGCAGGATGCTCGCTAAACGCTCGACTAAATGGAATTTTTTCATCAATTTCCAAATCGAATCGCCCCCTCTCAAAGGGACACTTCGATCAAAATCATTACTGACGTCTCTGGATACCGCCGGGAAAGTTTTGTGTCGCCCCACAACAGATTTTTTTCTTGATGAAATCGGCTCACACAACAATTGCGACTGGTTGTTCTGTAAATTTGAGGTTTCTAGTAAAACATATCAAAATAATACATTTCTGCTACAGCTACGTTTTTATTTACAAATTTAAATGTTTGGTTGCGTTCCAAGATTTTTTGAATTTTTAGATAAGCATTTATTTTCCAACAGGCATCACACCATACAAGTACAATACGAACCCACAACAGGAAAAAACAGAAAAACAAAAAATGACTAGATTTGAAAATTACAAGTCACAATCACATTCTCCACCGCTATCAACCGCCTGATCACTGACAACGGTGTACAAAATAAATCTATATCGTTGTCTACGGACAAACAGTTGAAAACAGTACACATAAAAAACACAGGTAACCTGTACATAAGGTTAGTTCTGGGACAATCACAGTAAAACGGACGTTGGAGTCTTGATGATGCTCTTGGTATCAAAAACCTGAGCCGGCCGAGCAAAAATGGACAGTCGATGTTTCCCCGACCAAGCTGCACAAGAAATGTCACCGCCGTTCCCACTCTACGTCGCTCAAGGGAGTCAACACTGAATTCGTTTAGGAGAATAATATGGTCGTACCCTCTTTCGGGATACACACCGTTTTTCTTGAACTTTAGCAGCTTAAGAAATCGCCTCTGGACCGCCTCCAACAAACCCTTATGCGACTCATAGATGGGATGCCATATGATTTTTGATGCAATATACCCGAATATACCCAAACATTTAAATTTGTAAAAAAAACGTAGCTGTAGCAGAAATGTATTATTTTGATATGTTTGACTACAAACTCCAAGTTTACAGAAGAATCAGTCGAAATTGATGTGTGAGCCAATTTCACCAAGAAAAAAATTGAATGTTCAGTATGACTTTATAAGCTTGCAAAAGAACTGGAACCGACTCCAATCTAGATCAGTTCTACTAAGAAAAAAATTGAAGATGAAAAATAGTTTTCACCCTGTTACTTGATACACAGCAGTTGCTGAGTGGTATATTTCTTATATGTTTATTGGAAGACTATGGCCTATCAAACTAGCCTAAAACCGTTTTTTTAGTCATCAGTTTTTTGAAAAAGAAAGAAAATAAAGAAAAATAATAAACTTTCACCCTGTATACTTATTTGTAGCAGTCTCAGAGTTGAGGACTTTTGATATGTTGAAGAGGGAACTGAAAGCTAGCCATGGTAAAAAAATCGTTTTTGTTTGAATTAATTCCAGCAGATATTTTATTTCCAATAATATACTAGTTACTCCGTTATAAAGCGTTTCCGATATTATTTTTTCGAGATATATAGTTCACTTATTTTTTGATGCTCTACGACCTCCTGAAATATTGACAAAAAAAGTGTAACAACCTGTATATACTTATAGGTACAGTCACAGACTGTACAGTATACTATACTTACAGGTATCCCAGAATTAAGTGGCCAAATGTCTATAAAATCAGATAGCCCCTACCTATTTGGCAAAGCAACTCGCTAGTCGCTCCGCTTGCTAACTTGGTTGGTTTGTCAAATCTGGATGAAATCCATCGTTTGTATCCTTTTGCTCAAAAGTTTTTTCGAGGCTTTTTGAGAGCTTTCACATTCATTTAGTACAATTATTATTCATCTACAATCGGTTCTCGATTCCTCTCATACGATTTTTTTCATCGAATTAAACTATTCATTGCGATTAGCTCGACTACAGCTCGACTAACAGTAATCGATTCACTGACAACATTTGGACATCCCTAGTTTAGGTACACAGAAAAGTTGAGAATGATAAATAGGTTTCTATTTTGAGACTAACATCCCGGCAACGCCGGCAGCAAATACCTGTAATAATGGAAGTTTGTATATTCGATGGTAGAGGTCGCCCCATTACAACACAGCTGCGGCGACCGATTAAAGAAATAAATTGATTATTTTCTGATTGCAAATGGAACACTTTCGTAAGTTAGAATTCATCGATCAGATCAAATTTTTATTTATGATGAAATCTGAAGTACTTAAAACACGATGCAAGCGGTAAAAGAATACTAACATAACAGTTAAAAGCGAGCCTCACAACACATTCCCTTCTTCCATTCTCTGGGACGCCACTGGTCACCCACTAAAACCTTACACATCATCCTCGCATCCTGGGATCTCGCATCAACTGAATTCACCCCCATCCACAGAGTCCCTCATCTGTGGTTGTTGTGATCTAAGCGAGCGATAAGAAGTTTTACTTTAAAAAGTTCAATAGCCATATCAGTTATTATCTCGGTTATTATTGTGAACGTGGTAGAGGTAGGTAGGTAGGTATACAACCTAAATAGAGGATATAAGTTGCAAATGATGATAAAGGCAAAACTACTTCGCACTCTTCGCAGGATCATAACTGAGACCTGAATAAACGATTATTGACCCGCAGTGCTTTTTGTCATCCCTTATTTAAATTTATATAGCTCTCCTTTTTCAAAATGGCGCATATTATGTCTAGGGGCAGTAGGTATCAAATAGTCTTGTGATGTCCCGTATCGTGAATTCGTGAAGATATACAGGGTTATTCAAAAGTCCGGTATAAAATTAATAATTTTTGACCAAATTTTTCTGGAAAAAACGCTCGAACAGGTCGATTTTTGAAAAAGATAAGCCGTTTTTTCATGACACGTGTCTTGATTTACCGTCAACCCCTTGACCCCTAGCCACCCTTGGTATTTTTTTTAAAATGGCACCCTATGGCTTGTGGGGGCTCGTTGGAAAGCTTGTCGAAAACTGTATTCAGATCTACCATTGGAAGTTAGATCGAACGCTTCACCATGAAGTTTTGAGAAACCCCAGGACTACTCAAAAGTCCGGAACAATACTAATAATTCATTACCATATTTTTTCAAAAGAAAACCGCTCGAACAGGTCGATTTTTAAAAACGGTAAGTCGTTCCTCCGTGATACGTGTCATGATCTACCGTCAACCCCCTAACCCCCAGCCACCCTTAGTATTTTTTTGAATCGCATCCTATGGTTTGTGGGGGTTCGTTGGAAAGCTTGTCAAAAACTGTGTTCAGATCTATCTTTAAAAATGGTTGGACGCTTAAGGGGTTGAGGGTCAAGGGCTTAAGGGCTAAGGGGTTGACGGTAGATCGTGACACGTATAATGGAAAAATTACTTACCGCTTTTAAAAATCGACCTGTTCGAGCGTTTTTTTTTTTTTTTTGAAAAAAGTATGGTAAGAAATTATGAATTTTGTTCCGGACTTTTGAGCAACCCTAGGGTTACTCAAAACTTCATGGTGAAGCGTTCGATATAATTTTCAATGGTAGATCTGAATACAATTTTTGACAAGCTTTCCAACGAGCCCCCCTAAGCCATGGGGTACCAGTTAAAAAAAAATACTGAGGGTGGCTAGGGGTCAAGGGGTTGACGGTAGATCATGACACGTGTCATGGAAAAACGGCTTGCCCTTTTTAGAAATCGACCTGTTCGAGCGTTTTTCCCGAACAAAATATGGTCAAAAATTATGAGTTTTATTCCGAAAAAAATGGTGGAATATTAACATCTGCCGCAGGCAAATCTGGTGGAGGCGTCAAAATGAATTTAGTGCGTGTTCCTCGGCGTGGTCATAAGAAAATTGCTCTACCATTTTTATTCTTCAACGTATTTTAACACAATAAGACATCTCATTTGGTTTGGTAGGATAGTGACTTCTTTTTGTTATCTTGTAATTCTTGTATCTACCATTGAAAAAAGACGTTGAGGAATGTTGAAAAAATAAATAAATTTTAGGAACCATTTTTAATGCCGTTCGATTCTCATGAAATTTGCCTTATTGCAGATTTCAATGTGCCTTTTCTGAATTTGCACTTTTCCGATTTATATCTTCGCAGCGCGAGCCGCCATACTGCAAAAATGATGTTTGAAAAGAAGTTTTTGACAATATTTAAATTTTAGGCCATTGAGATTGGAATGTTTGATTTCGATGTTGATTGACGTATAAAAGCACATTCAATCCTCCACAATTTGACCCCTGAACCACCTCTTTAGGTACCACTCTTGGTTTTGGAGCTGGAGCTTCTGGAAATATCAATTTTCGGTGCCAAAACAATTTTTATCTATTTCGGTGTAATACTGGCTACTTTTCGACACTTCACTGCGTTCATCGTGCCCCAAAAACAGTCGTGTGACAAACTTCGTCTTATTAAACTCGTATAATAATATACTACTATTAGCCCAGGCGCCAGGGAGCAAAAATCAGCTCAATAAGGAAATAATTGTTTCCTGGCTGGAAACTAGCTTAAAACAATCTGTGTAGCTTAGATTTCGTCATACTAATTTCCCCCCTTTCGGAAATGTCGGCGTCATGTCGCCGTCATGTCACCATCATCAACAAGAAGTGCACAAGCGTGGTTTTTACCAAATATCTTGATTTTGGGCCATCTAACAGCAAAAGATGTGAGAAGTCATTTTGAAACCAATGAAATTCCCTACGGAACAGTTTTTAAATGACCTTTCTGCGACCTATGATTTTTGAGATAGAGCTTCTGGAAGCGAGAGGCATTGTCGTAAAAGCTCCATGGCCACTTGACTCAAAAAACTAAAATGTCGATGTGACCAAAAAATTTCAAAATGAAATTTCTCGAGAATCCATCATGCTATAGTTGCGGTGATGGTCTTAAACTCTTTCTCTTGAACCGTTGATTACGAATATAGAAAAGTCAAAAACGTCATATAGTACATATACAGGGTGTACTTAGGGAATCAAATCAGATCAGAGAGATTTTACATATTTCTTCGATTTAGCCTATATGCGACACAATAAGCACCTAACACGAGTCCGATATCAATATGGATCTGCTCTATAAGCTTCACTTAATACACGAAAGAAGTGGTCAGCTCACAGCTTTACTGTAAAATGTTTTGAAGGCCCTCTGAAATCATCAAAATATTAAAAATTTACAGTACCAAGGAATGTATATAACAGTATATTATATACCAAAGGACCAAAGTGAATTTTTGATTTGGGGATTTGGACCCAAAGGGCCCTCGAGCAACAAACTTCACCCAAAGGATCAAAAATTCACTTTGGTTCCTTGGTATATAATATACTGTTACATACATTTCTTGCTACTGTAAATTTTGATGATTTCAGAGGGCCTGTAAAAACATTTTACAGGAAGGCTGTGAGCTGACCACTTCTTAAGTGTATCAAGCGAAGCTTACAGAGCAATGCATATTGTTATTGGACTCGTGATAAGTGCTTAGAGTTTCGCATAGGCTAAATCGAAGAAATATGTAAAATTTCTCTGTTCTGATTTGATTCCCGTAGTACACCCTGTATATGTACAATGTGACGTTTTTGACTTTTTAATATTCGTAATCTAAGGTTCAAGAGGAAGAGTTTAAGACTATCACCGCAACTATAGCATGAAGAGTTCTCGAGTAATCTCATTTTGAAATTTTTTTTTTGTCACATCGACATTTTAGTTTTTCGAGTCAAGTGGCCATGGAGCTTTCACGACAATGACTCTCGCTTCCAGAAGCTCTATCCCAAAGACCATAGGTCGCAGAAAATTGATTGAAAAACCAAACTGTAGGGAATTTCATAGGCTTCAAAATGACTCCTCACATCTTTTGCTGTCAGATGACCCAAAATTAAGATATTTGGCAAAAACCACGCTGGTGCACTTCTTGTTGATGATGGCGACATGACGCCGACATTTCCGAAAGGGGGGAAACTAGTATGTCAAAACCTAAGCTTCACAGATCGTTTCAAGCTAGTTTCCAGCCAGGAAACAATTATTTCCTTATTGTTTTCCCTGGCGCCTGGGCTATATTCCCTACAGGTTAATTGTAACTAAATAATGTCTTGGTTACGATATACATTACGAGGGTCAGAGTCCCTAGGGAGTTAATTAATTCATGATTCGTCCGAAGGTTTTTATGGATCCATAATTCCGCCTAGCTCATGGAGACCGTCAGAACTGACAAATTAATTAAAACTGTAACCTTTCTGAAAGAGAAAAAGTCTGTTCGGTATGGAATAAAACTTATCTCTATGAATTACGGGAATTATCAGATGACAATAACCTGGAGCAACGTACGCCCCCTCGGGTCCTGAAGGGCCCTCGGGGTGGTCTGTGGCCCTCGACTATTTTCTGCCAGGTCCACCATTAATAGTGTCATAATCTGTGATAAATAGGCGAAATTCAGTGCCATTTCTGCGCTGGCGCAACCATGCTAGGGGATTTGAGAATAGTGCCGTATGCTAACACATGTAAAAAGCGTAATTTCAACATTGTATATTATTGAAACGGCTGTAAATGAAACTTTCAAATAAGCTATGGAAAAAAGAGTGTTTCTTGATCTTTCATTGTGTTCAAGACCAGCAATGATGGATCAGTTTTAGATACACAAGGAGCGAAAATATGGTGACGTGTTTATCAGTTGGTGTGTTTTTGAAAATACCGCCCTACTTCTAGTATTCTTCTCTGCCTTACGGTTGCCGTCCTGTCTGTCAATGGCATGAAACTGAATAGGTTTGTTCCATCAACAGTCCCTGACGGTCCGCGGACGTCAGCGGCATGCGCATTACGATTTTGGCGTTCCATCAAAATCTCGGACGATCCCCTGACTGATGATCCGCTGTTCCACCATCGGCTCAAACTAGTTTCGGGACGGTCAGAAAAGTTTGCGGATTTTACGGAAACTTATCGTCCGGGCTTGCGCAGCGGAATATATTTATTTGGCATCGAGCCTTTTCTGGTCAATGTTTACAAATAATATGGGTTAGATTGGTGGTTTCATTATTCATTCATTTAATTTATAAAATACACGGCTTATTTCCAGCTGCAAACTGCGAAACGATAGAAAACAAGGTACCTAGCCATTAGCCATGATTGACGGTTTGCTGTTCCATCAACGAGCAGCAGCCAGACGGAAACTGGTCCGAAGTGGGCCATGCGCATTGTTTACAGTTTGCAAACTGTCGGTGACTAGTTTGGGATTTCCGATGGAACAAACCTCATATAAACAAATGGTAACTAAAATTTTATCGGGTTATATCAAGGATGTCGGTTATATGTATAATAGGTTTGTTCGCGTCGCATGAACTTTCTGCACTTTATGCACTCAAACTGCTATGATTGGTCAGCTGCTGCCAAGGACCCCACGCTATTGGCTAGGGTGCAGAAAGTGCCAAAAGTTCATGCGACGCGAACAAACCTAATATATCAGAGGTTTTGTGTTTTCTGTTTTTTTTTCAAAAATGACAGGCAGTTTGTTGAGTTCCTGGCTGCAAAAACCGTACGAAAAGAACATTACAGTTCCATTTCATGTGTTCCCAAAAAACATCACCTTCTAGGCAACCAGTTATACACTGAAAACGGCTTTTTCGTCCTTTTCGGAGCACTATACGCGCGGAATTAATTTTTTCGACAGCAATGCACATGGACAACATCATTCCGCATAATCTAGCATGGAAATCAGGAGTTTCTTGTCATCTATTTTCCTTTGTTAAATCGATGGCTGAAAATCTGCAGGTTTTTGACTTTTCCTAGCTCGCGCAGACGCATGAGTTCCATCCCCTAGCTTTGCGAACCTACAGCGCAAGTCGTGCCTTTGAATATCGCATATTATGACGCGTTATTTATGGGTAACTTTATTGTGACATGGTGGTATTGGTGGTGATCCAGTGGTGAAGCCAAGTAGGCGCGGTGATTATTATTTAACACCGAAAATAGATAGGTAGGTACCTAAGTACTTATCTAGTATTCCGAGTACTCTACTTGAAAAAATCTCCCTTTTTTTCAAGTTATTTTTTTAATTTTTTCATAACATTCCTAATGTTTTTTCAATGGTAAGTGAAAGATAATAACAATAGGTCCCTTCGTTTCGGTTTTTTCGAGTGCGCATGTCTGGCGCGAATTTCATAGTTTCGTACACCGATATTGAAAATTAACACTAAAAAATATTGTAGTGCACCTAAAATTCCACAAATAATTTGGTTGAATTTTAGATACCATTTTTTTTATATTCAAAGGGAATGTTTCATTGAAATTAAGTTCAATATCATTTGTGGAAGTTCAGGAACAACGAAAATGGCAACAGCGCTCAAAACAACAAGACATCGGCGCCAACTGTCACTTGTGACAATTATGATGACACTTCTCGTTTCTACCTGACCTACATTTCATTTGCTCATGTTTTGACGAAAGAACACAACTTGTTGAAAATGGCTGTATCGAGAAGGAAGTGAAAGAAGCTACGAAGAGATGCATTTAAGGTATGTGTAAAAGTGACAGCCAGGAACCAGTAGTTGGTCAAACGGCTAGACAGAGCATGCAGCGTTGCCATTCAACTGACAGGTGTACGAAAGTTTTCAAAGTTTGGAGCCTTCAAGCATGCGCACCTGCCCAAACGAAGTAGCCTATTTACTTCCCTACCAAATGATATGTCTTATTGTGTTAAAATTCGTTGAAAAATAAAAATTATGATCTTTTTATGGCCCTTATAAATTCATTTTGGCGCCTTTTTTGTTTTGAAGCTCATTATGATACTGCAATGAGCTCCATGGATCTTGGCCTCGCTCAAACCAATTACCAATATAGTTCCCTTATTGCTTCCGTTCAATTCGGTTACCACTGCCCAGCAACTTGTCATCTAAGTACCCGCACCCACTTATCGCACACAGGAATCACAGGCCACAGGATCCTCGATTGCACGTGGAGGCAGTCTCTTTCTTCGGGCGTACCCCTGCAACTCCATCTCTTTCCCGTTGAGATTACCTTACCGTTCATCAATATCAGCATTCATTATTAGACCGTCAGACAATGGCCGTCGATCAGGGTCCCTGTCAGTTTCTTTGAGGGATCTTCCAAAGACATCCTTGGTTCTAACGTCGACCCATGATCCCGTGGTAATGTCAAGTTACAGTACGGGACAGTTTTGTGTTTTGATATCCGTGGTTTTAATACAGCGCAGTACTAAGTGTGCCAACATTGCCCCGATTCCATAAGCCGAACGTGTGTTTTGATAGTGTTATTATTGGTATTTATACAGTTTTCACAAGTAGTTATGGAAAATAAATGTTGTGGGCCACTATGCAAGTCCACAAGTTATACAGCGAATGTGTCCCTAAGCATGGATCCATAAAATACGACGTGACACTCGAAGAAGCAAAAAGAACCACAAGCCCTTCAGCGTTATAATAGTGGGGAGCTTCCTGCTTAGTTCATCAAGTATCAATAATTCAAGGGTACACTTGGCCACATTTTTGCATCAAACACTTCAAATTTATAGTGATGGCCATAATACACCATAAAAAATATTAACAGTGAGACATGGGACACGCATTTACCTGGGCCGCTATTTCTTGAATCGTGTGAGAAAAGTCCCTGGGAGTAAAATACATTCCGCAGTATACTGATGTAGCGAATGTTGCCTAAAATCGTGATTTTTAGGCAACTTTCGCTACAGAAGGGTAGTACGGATTATATAAAGCTCCCAGGGACTTTTCTCACACGATTCAAGAATAGCGGCCCTGTGTTTCCTGCGCACGTCCATATATCGTTGATATATCCATTACAAAAATAGTTGTATACGCGCTTCAAATGCCTCTCTGGCAAATTCTTCTCTGCGGAATATTCATTTGCAATATTCATTGAGAAGTTCGTTATATTTTTTGGCGACTTTCCCAGCATGGTTGGCTTCAAAATTCAAAAAATAAAACGCACTTTTAACACGGCGGAGCAATGTAAATACAAATGGCGCGATCACTCATGGCCACGGATCTCATGGCACACTCACACTGTGCGCAGAATGTGCCGAAAACAGCTGCGCGGAATCGCGGATTCTCCATCTCTCTTTTGAGGAAACCTGTATTAACATCTGAGTTTTCGAATTCTTCAAGCCGCCGCCGCTCGCTCCTACACATTGAAAAAATGATGCCCGAAGGACCCAAAAAGAACCACTTTTCACCAATCCACTGTTCATCACCGTCACACCTTATCGAGCCAGATAACTTTATTAAAACCCTTGATAGCATTTGCTGCCAGCCATCCAGTGCCATTCTTCGCGTGATTTTTCTTGATTTGAAAAGATTTTTTGTCATTCGAAAATTTGATAAACTTTTGAGTCATAAAGGGCAACGGAAACAACCGCACATTTTACAGTAACCATTCTACCACCATTCTCTTATGCAACTGTGGGTCGATTTCGGTACGGACAAAGGCGGTTTACTCACATTAAATATTCCATTTCGGCACTAGAACTTGAACGTTTTCACGTTAAAGTCGCCATGGCTGCCACCTGCTGTCTCTGGCTAATGGACCCGAATCCAAAGCCAAGAGCACAGAAAAAAAACTGCTGCCTAACCCGCTTTCTTTAATTGTTTGTTGAGTTGCATATGCATACCCGCCCGGCGTAGAAAATATATTTTTGTGTGGTTCCAAAATTTCAGTAATTTTTTTCTTAAAAACTGGTGGATAATCCGCTAACTTTCTTTCGCGTAATCTTCTTGGACACTGTTTCCAGTCCATTCCTACTTTTGAAATGTTTCAAATCGAGTCGATCGCCGAAAATACACCGCTTTGGTTCCGTGTAACTTTAATAATTTTTTCCTCAAAAACTAGTGGAATAATCCGCAAATTTTCTTTCAGTAAACCTTATTGGACACTGTCTTTAGTCGTTTCAATTTATTCCTTCTTTTGGAATTATCAAAATTGTATTGCTCTTTATGACTCAAGAGTCAAGACCCTTCAACAGAAATGGATAGCTTGGACTTTTTCTGTTTTACACAGCATGTGGTCAAATCTTGAAATGCATGTGAGAGTACCGAAAATTAATTTTTTTAACAGCGCACCTAGAGATCTGCAAAGCCGCATCTCAACACATGAAAATAATTGTAATAACACAAAGAACGAAAATCAGAACAATAAGTGACAGACAAAGCAGTTTAGGTTACTCATATTGTTCTGATCTTCGTAGTTTTGCTTACTACTATTTTCAGGGATTCCAGGTAAGTAATATCTTATTATTTGGTTAGCGTCAACGGGGTCAATAACGGGTGAGTTGCCGACTTTTTGTTGGTGGAAGAGGCCCAATTCATACGCTAGTTAAATCCGAAAATAATTAACTTGAAAACTCAAATACCTACATATTTTTTTACACCAACAATGGTGCAAAAACAAATAGACCTCGGGCGCAAAAGCATCAGATTTTGGTCCGGGGTTCTAATAAGCTCCTTTTTTTACGCCCGAAAATGAGGGCAAAACGACCACTTTATTACGCCCGGTCACAGGCCCGGTCGTATAAAAATAGTATATTATTATACGAGTTTAATAAGACGAAGTTTGTCACACGACTGTTTTTGGGAAGGAGTGTGACGAAACGTCTTATTAAACGAGTGCAATATACTATTTTATCTATTTTGCCTCAAATATTTGGAAGAAATTGGGAAATTCTAGAGAAAGCAATGCCGTTCAGTGTCATAAAAGTCGAGCGCTAGTACGATACGCGTTTGCGGGTCGAAAAGTGGCCAGTACGAGACGGGAGTAGATTAAAAACAATTCTCCCAGCCAACTTTTCGCACTTATTACAAAATGAATCAGACATTTTTGTCTCTTTTAGGGTCATTTCAACGTCATAAATAAAATATAAAGTGAAATGAGCGTCAAAATTTTCTACGGACCTTACGAGTCTCACGGCGTCATACGCCATAGAAAGCAGAGACTGCATGGAGTTGCAGGTAAATACCTAGTTCATTAGGCAGTCAGCCACCTCTTAGTAGGTGCCTAGGTACCTACCACAATAAATAGGTAACGCACTCCAATTTTCTCGGTTTTGTTTTGACCTCATCAGCTTTTAAATTAGTCAACACACCCTCTTTTATTTACCAAGTTGGAGTACAGCTGTTTATGCGGAATGTACTAATTTTTGCCACGTACCTAGTGCCAACCTACAAAGGTGATGAGTGGCTCTTCTCTGGAAAGATACTCATTATTCCAACTCCTCAGAGCGCCTCGATGAACTGGGCATCACCACAGAGCTTGTGCCCACACCGTTCATCAATGTGGTCACAGTTTTCATGCTAAACAAACAAATCTTTCGGTGCGACATTAGAAATTTGTTGTTCAACATGGACTTGATAGACGACCCGGTAGCTCAACGACTCGTTGACGCCGTAGTAGAAGCTGAAGTTCGCTTCTATTCTCCAGACAACGTACCAAAGTTCGCCGTTGTGAATGACGATAATCCTACAGGAGACGATCCCGATATTCACTACATGTACATCATACCTGCCGACTGTACTCACGATGCAGAAAAACTGGCGGCTCAGGGGGAAATGATTAAAGAATGTGCCCAAAATGATCTCCACAATGAAATGGTGCGAAAAGCTTCTGATGGACCAGGACCAGATATTATTGAAGAAAAGGCAAACGGCGTAGAGACCACCGAGGAGAACCTTGATAATGAAATGGTTATGGAAGCTTCTGATGAGCCCGAAATGATTGATGAAGAGAATAACTCGAGTCCAATTGAGATGGACAGATCTGAGATACAACAACCATCTAATGAAGAAACTTTTGAGGTAAAACCACCTGCAGACGACACAATCAATGAACCTGAAATGATCGAAACTGAACAAACAAACGACATGAAATATACCTATGAGGAGAATACAGCAAGTCCAATTGAGGAAGATACATTCGAGGTACAGGATCAGATTACCGAAGAAACATTAGTAGCACCTGCAGATGACACAATCGTCCCACTACCTGAAGATGCACAAAACGATCAAAATCCAGAGGAAATTAATGAAACACATGATACTTAAAGCATAATGTCATTCACTTATTCGTTCTTACACAATAAATATTAAATAATAGTTCTAAAATACTTTCAAAACAAATACCTCAACCATTTTGCCATTTATACACGCATCGAGTATTTTTTAATACGTACAATACGTTTAACACAGTTGTATCCTTCAAATTTAAAATGTACAATATGATTGGTTTCTTTGCTATATACATAATTACAATTACGCTGCAATCAATAAAATCACCTTGATGTGAACTCGACTGTGAAAAAGAACCAGCTTTTTTGGTGTCAATCAGTGGTGCTTGTAGCACTCATGTAGCACTATAGGTACATCAAGGGGGATTTTTGTTGCAGCATACATACACCTTTAATGCAGTTAACAATGTTATTAAATTTCAGTGCTTTTTAAAAATTGAACTACTACGACCTTTTTATGTAAGTATTCATAAAATCCATCATCAAAATAAATAGTTGAAACACTACAATAAATTAACATCATCTATCCATTTGATAGTTCATGAAAATTTTAAGATAAAGATGGAGACTATCTTTGGTTGTTTAGATTGACAATGCGTCAGCAGTCAAATTCGCTAATTCTTTCAGATGTTGTGCTTTGCTGCCAGTAGCAGGACTGGCTGCGGTAGGTCTGCCAATGTAACTGAAATGAAGGCACATATAGGTGAAAAAGAAAACAGCAACAACATTAAAGTGAAAGAAACTACAAAAAAGAGAACATAAAAAAACTAAAGTGAAGATATGTCTTGGCCCTCACCTAACCACTCTAATCTCTTGTTCAGGCTCTTCTGTTGGTTCAGGTGGTGGTTCTGGTTTTTTGCGAGCAAATAAATTACTGAACCAACCTGTTTTCTCCTCTTTTGAACTAGAACAACAGTTGGTGCTATTAGACAGTGCTAAACCATATCTTCACATGTTTCAGACATCTTGTTAGTAAACATGGAAGGGGGGGAGCGCGATTAAAGGTTAATGTCTTACAGCACCCATCACAATGCTTTACGTAAATGGACAGTTTGGTCCTAACAGTTTAAAAGCTATACTCATACAGCAAAAAAAAAAGGTATGTGCTGTACTAAATGTTTATTGGTTGGCGACAACCTGTGAAGAAGGTAGTAAATGGTAAATGTAGCAAAATGTCACAAAACTGATTCTTACATGGGATGAAACAAAATGTCTGAAATATCCAAAGCAAATTCGAAACTTACATGACATCACGCGATCCAGTGAGAGCAGTTGCGAATCTTGGTTGCACGTAGGACCAAGCTCCTTGATTCTTATGTTCCTCTTGGGCAAAGCACAACTGTGCATTCGGGTATTTGGCGCATTCGTTCTTGATCAAATCGTACGGGAAAGGCGAAATCTACGAAAAAAATAATGTTTCTGAATAAGTTTTCTATACTCATACTTCAAAGTTTAAGAAATATTCCTAGACGCTACTAACTGCTTTATGAGTGATAACTTATATTACACGCACCTGTTCAATTCGGGTGATGACGATCTCTTTCTGCAGGTTCTTGTCGTCGCGGGCCTTTCTCAGGTCGTAGAACACCTTGCCAGTGCAGAATAGCACCTTCTTAACGCCGTCCGGGTTCTCGGTGGCTGGGCCCGGGTCGGGTATGATTCTCTGGAACTCGGTGTGCTCGAGCATCTCATCGAAGCTGCTCCTGGCTTCTGGGTGACGCAGCAAGCTCTTTGGTGTCATCATTATGAGTGGCTTGCGGAAGGGCAAGGCGATCTGGCGCCGCAAAGCGTGGAACAAATTGCCCGGCGTGGTGCAATTGGCCACGATCCAGTTAATGTCGTGCAACTGACGAACGGCGAACTCCTCAGACTCGGGCGGGAAGTAGTCGGGATCGTCAGAGGACATCTGGAGGAAACGCTCCGGACGGGCGCTGGAGTGCTCCGGACCCATGCCTTCGAGGCCGTGCGGCAGCAGCAGTACAAGGCCGCTCTGACGCACCCACTTGGCCTGACCAGACGAGATGAACTGGTCGATGATGCATTGGGCGGTGTTGTTGAAGTCGCCAAATTGCGCCTCCCACATGACCAGGGCGTTGGGATTGGTCATGGAAAAGCCCAATTCGAAACCCAAAACGCCAAATTCGGACAGCGAGCTGTTGCACACAGTGTACGGGGCCTGGTCTGGATAGAGGTTGCACAGTGGGCTGCAGCGAAAAAAAAAATAGCAATGTTAAGGACGTTACTATTCTCAAGAAAAATGTGCGATTTTCTTTCTTTTCTTTGCATCTTGAAGTCTCAAATACATTTCTTTTAGACCTAATTTTCACTCTTAGATGACAGGCATTCAATTTTACAGGCGGATGATGCAGTGCTTGTGTGCGATGCATCGTATCTCAAATCGTTGAAATATTTCATCTGATCGTGCTAAACAGCCGTGTTTTAATCTGCGACGTAATGTTAGTAGTCGGTTAGTCGCCGGCTGATGGCGCACGTCCCGGATTTCTCGTTCAATCGATTCGACCATTTTTATTTTGGTAAGTTTCGATAATTTCTCGTTATTAGTGGACATGCTTTGTCCGAAATATCAATAGTCCATTTCTGTAGTTTGGTTCAAGAAGGGCGGAAGTGCCATTTGCAAGTTCTACTCGTCCCAGTCCGCTGGTCCAAGTGTTCGCGCATTAATGGAAGAAAATGTGGTGTTCCACGGATTTTGGGAAAAAATGAATTCAAATTAGAGCCTTCGTAGAGCTCACTTGTTTTTTATTTGATTTTTTTGCGTTCATTTAGGCCCCGAAAAAAAAATAAAGAAAATTTCGCATGACGTCACGCGCTTACTGGTACCAGAGTGCGTAACAGATGGCGCCAAATGACGCGGTACAATTTTTCGCTAGATATCATACGGAATCGGGAACGCGGTAAACTCCGAACATCTCAGCGTGTCAGCCTGTCAACCTGACAAACAGCTGATCCCAAAAAAAAAAGTGAAGTGTTACTGCAAGCAAGCATCAGCAGCATTCAGCAACACCAGCCACGCTGGGGCTCGAGTTAGCCCGTCACAGATGGTGATAATAAAAATAAAATTTGCGAAAATAAGGGAACTTCTGTGTCAATTTTGGAGTGTTTTGTGTTGGAATGTGAGTGCAATTTTCTGATTACAATCACGTTAAAATTACTTGAGAAGCATTCGAATATTCTCAATACCCCCCTATCGTGTACCCCTGTAGCAGGAGGTGGAGTTAGAAAGACTGAAGTGTTTGCATAAATCAAAAACAAATTCATTTCACCCGAGAGTTTACCGCTAAGGGCCGTTTTGCAGCGGCCTGGCCGATTTCGCTGTTCTGAAAATAAGTGAGTAATGTATTGAAAGATAAAACTACCTACCTATTATTTATTTACACCGGATAAAGTTCCCTTAGGCCAATATCAACGTGATTTGATCCAAGAAAACCGATTTATCAAGACACAAACCCTACTGGGATACCCACAGAAAAATTCAGGAATGCTACCAGAAGCTCTCTCACTGATCTGCGGCGCTAACCTAGCTTGGTGGCCGTCATGATTGCCTTCCTCAAAGCCACTCAAAGGACGTTTTTTTAAAATTGTTCTCGCTATAGGCGATTGACCTTATTGGGGAAAATGGCCTTTTCGTCGAGGAAGTTTTAGGGCATTAATTTTTAGAACTGGTGTAAGTTGCCGTCCGGCAACGGCGGTGGTTACGTCAATTGGTGGCATGTCAAAACTGTCACTTTGCTGTCTTGTGCAGTACGCTACAAGCAAACTTTCGTTCCTGTGAACCCTTGGGACCCCATAGGCTCGTTATTGGGCCCCATGTTGATGACCAGCGTCGTCGCAGACCTTTCTCTAAATCATCCATAGCTTCCGCCCAAGGAAGAGCAACAGACTCTGTCACACCCGCACGGAGGGAAACACATAAGCCCGTCGACCAGCCTGCCAGCCAAGAAAAAATCACCTCGGGCTGGCCGTGCAGAGTCAATCACCACCTACCTTTTTTCCTCGCTTTTTTCTAAAGATTTCCTGCTTCGACTTCAGCTGGAGATCCGCATTTTTCATTCTAACAAGCTCGCCGTAGCTACCTCTGTGTTCGCGACGTAAACGTTGTCTTTTTTTATCGCAATAATGTAGTGCATTGCTGGGGGCGTAGTCTTTCAGCTGCGCACCTCTGGAGCTAGATCTACTAAAAGCCTGCTAACTACGCTAACCATAACATGAAATAAGAGACACAAATGCAAACCCCTTTTTCAGATGATTTCTACTTGTCAAATTTCCATGTCAATATGTGGGTATTACAGGTATCCACTAGTGCCCATCTAGGCTACTAGACGTCGGAGTATGTTTTTCTCGCAAAAACGTCCTCGACGATCAAGTACCGAGCTCTACACCAGGTGGCGTTTTTTAAATGTAAATCGCCTATAGTGCATTCGTTTCTAATTCAGACAACAAATGTCAGGTGATTTGAAGTTTTGAATTGCACGTCAAAATTGACAAAACGTGATTCAGATTTGAAGACGCTGAAATGTCGGCAAAGTGGGTCACGATAGGTTTGCGCGCGAGGTTCACCGAGTGACGTCATGAATTTATAAGAAATAATTTTTTTCTACAAAATTAGAGGAGAAATTAACGTGCGTATTACATGCAATGGGTAATTAGATCAGAAACAATCGGAATACTCAATAAAAATCACTACATTTTTTTCAATATAACACCCCATTATCAACATCAGCTGTCTACATGGAACCTAAACTTAGAACTTGCAAATGGTACTTCCGACCTTAGTGAACCAAACCACGGATTTATCCTACAGATGTTGGATTATCACAAATTTGCACGTATTACCACGAAAGTATCTGACCCAATGTTTTGAATATTCACATTTTTAGACAAATTATTTTCTTTACTCACAACCACTATGGTACTTGATTTATTACATACCACTAAGAGGGCGAGAAGTGATTCATCACCTACTCCGCGGGAAAATAAAGGGATGGTAGCTTAAGTAAAAAAATTCAGAATAATGCATCCAACCAAAACAGTGAGTGGGTAGATTAGTATTACCTGAATCAAGTTAACAGCAATTTGATTAGTCGATCCAAAGTTATGAGAAAGGTTGATTCTGAAATTTCAACTTTTGATCGCCTGTAATCCTGTAAGCTAGGTATATGGCTGTGAGTAAAATAGTATATAAAATAGTGAATAGTATACATACATACTCGGTAAATCGGTCGACGGTAAATGCCTCCTCCGCCTGAAGGTTCTCTGCCCTCAGCGGTAATGATGCATTTCCCGTCTCGGTACGTAATATACTATACGGATACCATTTATGGATAAAAACAGATTACTTACCGATAAGTAGCCTTATCGACAAGTTGATGGTGCAGAACATGATGGCGATGGGAGAACGTACCACGTTCAACATCTTGTCCGGACAGACGGACATGAACGCCTTCCTTCAAAAGCGAACCGAAAGCCATGGCCTCTCCAAGTGCCCAGTCGATTTGTCTCTTCTCTACCATATCCATCCTGGCCTTCAAGATTCTTTCAATACCTATGCAAACATCGAACGTGTAGCATAAGTGAATCACGAGCAGCCGTAACAAACTCACCTTTGTGGATCACAAATTCGGCGGCATTGGGAGGAGGCGACGAGAAACGCTTGCCGATGTGCACCAGCGTGTCCTCAACAACGCCGGTCTTGCCGACTTTGAGGGGGTCTTTTCCCTCAAAAAAGCCGGACCACGGGCTATCCAGCCAGTCCTTGTACTTGATGTGGGTTTCCTTGCGTGCCGTCTCCAGGGCTTCCTCGCAGATCTTTTCGTATTTGTCCTTGACGTCTTTGACCTCTTCGGGCGTCACAACGCCCTCCTTGATCAGCTGTTCAGAGTACTTTTCCAGCACCGGTTTAGTCTTCTTGATCTTGCGATACATCAAAGGTTGCGTGAACATGGGCTCGTCGATTTCGTTGTGACCGTTTCTGCGGTAGCACACCAGGTCGATGATGACGTCCTTGTGGAAGGTGTTGCGCCACTCCGCGGCCATGTTGCAGACGTGCATCACGCTTTCCGGATCATCGGCGTTGACGTGGAAAATGGGAGCGTTCACCACGCGGCCCACATCTAAACAAATGGGCAACGTTAAAAAACACCCCATTTCTTTTGCACGATAAGCCGAAATTCTTTGTCAATTGCCAATCTTCATCAATTATCATGTAAGCAAACACACTTTCTGCAAGATGAATGGGTCGTTCTGCGATGAATGTTATGTCTATAACATTTTATTATAATAATTCAATTAACGTAGTGTAGCAGAATGTAGCCGTTCCTATTTACCTCTCCCGATTTCAGCTGTGCGTAAATCAACAACAATAAAGAGCAAACCCCTAAATCACGGGTATGGCTGAGGGTGACCTGGCCCTATTCGTGACAATATATTACCTTTAAAATAAACTTTGGTGGAACTTAATGGAGAAAGTTTCTTGTAAAATTTGTGGATTTCTCATTGAGAGATTCATTCTCAAATGAAACTCATTCTCAGATGAAAAGGGCTCAGGGTCGCGCTGAAACGAGACAATGAAGGACAAGAAGAACGGAGTGGTACGTAGAGCCCAATTGAAAGGGTTAATTTCGACACGATATGGATTCCCTTCCGGCTTCTCGTTTTCTGTTACTCGAATGAAGCTCTACCCAAAATAGCTCCTGAAGTAGCCAGTTCAATCTTAATTGCTTTTTATAATTATTTTTACGGAACGAAAAAAATCCAACTGCAATTGAAATTCGAAGGACCATGAAGCTTTGCTCTTGTTCTCATCTCGCACAGAATCGTGAACCCGCAGAAGAACCGAACAGCGATCGATAGCTGAGCATCTGCCAAGATGAGCTGAGCTGTAAAGGGAATAGCGCATATACCTTCATCCTGATGCGATCTACACATCAAAAATAGTATATTACATAACAAGCAACGAAAGTGATACGTTTCGCATGAGTGAAAAATTACGCATGAGCGCTAGCGAGTGCGGTAATCACACGAATACAAGAAAAGATACTTTCTTGCGAGTTGTGTACACTACTTTTCCTTCGACCGACCTATTTTCCCTGTCCAACGTCTGCTCATTGACGATCGAAAAAATACTTACGTCAGAAGACGTCACTTACCGATACTACTTACTGATATCCTATTTTCATTTTCTAATGTATATTTTCGAATGTTGTATTGCCACCGAAAACCAGATGAAGTTGCTGCAATTTTGAGAAAGGACCCCGCACGATTCTTATGGAAAATGGCTCCCGGTTAAATTCTCTGAATTTTTGATATGTTGTAGCTCATGAGATACTAATCAAATACCGTGAACCTCAAACTCAAATAATGGACAGTTTTTTACCCACAGGGGGTTGAAGTTGGAGGTTTTGACGGCTTAAAAATGATATTCTGACGTAAATAAAAGCTTTCTATTTGGTTTCTCTTCAAGATCTGTTTCATGCTAAATGTATTTATTTGACAGAAAAATATCAATCCCCTCCTCCACCCCCATCCCCTATCTACCATCACAAAATTCGAGATTACTCTCAAAAGCCATGCAGATGGCTTCTGTGATTTAAATTATGAATTTTGACATAAAAATTATTTTCCACCCCTAATGTTGGGGTGCCGATTTTCCAATTTTCCTCGGTTAATTTGGCTGAATTTTTGATATTGTGTACTTCTGATTCTGCTAAACAAAAAGTTCTTGAACCAAAACTTATTCCTATGAACAGTTTTTGTTCTGCAGGGGACTGAAGTTCAATATTTATGCTCTCAAATCTTCAACTTCAGTCCCCTGCAGAACAAAAACTGTTCATAGGAATAAGTTTTGGTTCAAGAACTTTTTGTTTAGCAGAATCAGAAGTACACAATATCAAAAATTCAGCCAAATTAACCGAGGAAAATTGGAAAATCGGCACCCCAACATTAGGGGTGGAAAATAATTTTTATGTCAAAATTCATAATTTAAATCACAGAAGCCATCCGCATGGCTTTTGGGAGTAATCTCGAATTTTATGATGGTAGATAGGGGTTGGGGGTGGAGGAGGGGGTTGATATTTTTCTGTCAAATAAATACATTGAGCATGAAACACAACTTGAAGAGAAACCAAATAAAAAGCTTTTATTAACGTCATAATATCATTTTGAAGCCGTCAAAACCTCCAACTTCAACCCCCTGTGGGTAAAAAACTGTCCATTATTTGAGTTTGGGGTTCACGGTATTCGATTTGTATCTCATGAGCTACAACATATCAAAAATTCAGAGAATTTAACCGGGAGCCATTTTCCATAGGAATCGTGCGGGGTCCTTTCACAACAACCGGCAACGCTGCTCGACATTGACAGTTGCTAGGGATTTTCAGATATTTTGTTCAAATTTATCAAGTTACTAAAACTAATTTTGTTCAATCCCTCTTGATTCCACACGGATTCAGCCAACATTCTCACGCGATTTGATTTCTATTATTTATTGACTAGGTACTGGAAGTTCTTGACTTTGAACAACGACCACCTACTGAGGGTGAAGAAGCATCAGTGGCATGCCCAGGAAAGTATATGTGGCCGAGGAATGCAAATGCTGGATAATGGAAGATCGTTTGCCATGGAACTATGTTTGACATATCCAAAGTAGGCATTGAAAAGCGAAAGCAAAAGGCACTAGTGACGATATTTTCACTTTCGCGCACAGCGTTCGCAATTGGCAAGTTTCGCGCCTACTATACCGTACAGAAAGTAACGTTTTCGTAGGTGATCGTAGAAAAACAACAATTTTAGATGCGCAGTTCGCTCCAGAGCAGAAAAGACACGGCCAAGTCAATTACTCATAAGCATATAAAAAGACCGTAAGTCAAATCAAATCCATTTGGAGCGATAATAGACGTACATACCTGTGCAATAAGGTGAAGACCTCGAGTGACGCGGATCGGTGGTGAAACCGATTTGATTGTTGGCGACGATATGGACGGTGCCGTGGGTGGTGTAGTCGGGCAGGTCGGACAAGTGCATGGTCTCGAACACGATGCCTTGCCCGCAGAAAGCAGCATCTCCGTGCAACAAGATCGACATGACCTTTTTGCCTTCGCCGTCGCCGCGGTAGAACTGCTCGGCCCTGGTCTTGCCCTGGACGACCGGATCGACGGCTTCCAAATGCGACGGGTTGGCCACAACGGCCAGCCTGATGTTCTTGTTCGTCACGCGGTTCAAGCGTTCGATGTACGTGCCAAGGTGGTACTTCACGTCGCCAGAGCCGTCATCGGCCGCTTCCAGACCAGCGAACTGAGTAAAGAGTTGGTGGAGCGGCTTACGGCACACGTTAGCCAGGACGTTCAGACGGCCACGATGCGGCATGCCCATCACGATGCTTTCCACGCCCAGTTCGGTCGATTTATCAATGACCTGCTTCATGGCTGGTATCAGAATCTCGCACCCTTCCAAACCGAATCTTTTTTCGGATGACCATTTACGGGCCAAGAACGATTCGAATCTGCGTACCGTACCATTTTTTTCATTAGAGACAGGGAAAACATACATTTTGCCGTAGATACACTTACCCAGTAGCTCTGGTCAATCTGGCCAAAATCAGTCGTTTTTCGTCGGGAGTGCACTCAGTAGCTCCGGGTGTTTCCAAGCGTTGACGTATCCAGTTGCACTGCTCTAAGCTATTGATGAACATGAATTCGGCACCAATGTGTCTGCAATAAGTCAATTCGAGACGACGAAGAATTTCACGCAACGGCAACTGTGTGTCTTTTCCACCGATAAACGTGGTCGAGGGCAATTTGAAAGTGCGTTCCATGTCGGCATCCTCTGTTCATGTTTAGTGAAAAATGTCAGAACAATGTGGAAGGTACAATTTTAAATGCAATAATAAGTGAAAAATTGTGTGATCGGTGTTTTGTTTTATCTTAATATAAGACAAGTCATGGTAGAAGTATCAAGATTCAACGCCAATCAACTACAAATTAGTATGAAGCACAAAAAATATATAAAACTTTTTTTATGAACTCACCATAACTCGTTCTTTTATCTGTATCTGATTTATTTAGAAAGAATGTACCACATTTCAATTTCCAATGAGACCTAAATGAATTGAATTCATATTTTAGTCATGCATTTTGTGGCCGAGACAAAAATGGAGAAAAATGTAAATGATGCTAATCTAGTAAATAAAATGTGACACATTCAATAATAAGAATTGTCTTAGAAATACACAAATCTTAAAAAAATCGGATCAGCTTGAAACATTTCGAAATTTGCTAAATTAGTCTTTAGTGGATTAATAAGCGAAGAAGAATTGGAAGAAGGAAGCACTAATAGAAATTAGAACAGGAAGACTGCAAGCTATGCACTACTATTGCACTCATTTTTCGAAATACTTATCTTTAAATCTTTCACCTCTGGTTAATTTACTACGAACTAAACACAACTTGTTCAACTTGTGACGAAAATTTGCATTTGTACATATAAAAAAATCTAAATAAATACAACTGTACAAAATAAATAATAATAAACAGTAAAAAAAGAAAAATCCTTACTTTGCATGAATTGCTGAACCTGACGTCTCAATTCTTCCGAATAGGTACGGGACGGATTGTCTAAGTTAAAATAAAAAAAAACACGGCAAACAAATTATAAATGTACACACAAAATAAATAGAGAAAGTAATTTCTTTTCTCAAAGGGGCATGCAACAATTGAAATTATAATAATGGTAGCAAAAATATGCGCTGTTATAGTTTTAGTGGGGATGAAAATGAAGCTCTCAAAATTGCAGCGAGACATGGATGATGCAATAATGTCTTTAAGGAGTCACAACTACAGTTACTAGATTTCATGAAATTGGAAATTATCAAGATTCTTTTATAGTCTTTTCGAGTCACTAGAACCGAGCTAGTTCAGCCCGAAAATCGCAATCACTGATTGGCCAGGTCGTTGAGCCAGGTATTTTCGAGAACCCATCGAGTCCCCTGATTTTAGAGTTGAACTGGTTCGGTTCTCGTGACTCGAAAACGCTATTAGATTTACTGCATTCACGATCGAGCCTCCTATTAAGAACAGTAGGAACTTGAAATACATATTAGTTCAGAGCCGTTGTACTTTCACGTGTTCTTGGCTCTAAAAATTTTAGAAAATCTTTCTCAACTTCCAAAACATGAGCTTCAAGTAATAGTAGATAACTCAAATGTGCAAAATTGTGTAATATCAACAGTTTCACATTTCAAAAATATGTCCCTAACCTCTCTCTTTTACAGACGTGGGGCAAATTCAAGATACATTTATTCGTTTTTGGATCAACGAAAGTCTACTGAAGATTTAATTTGGTAATTCGAGAACCATAAAAGATATTGTTTCGGTTTTTTTAATGACCTAAGAAACAGAGGCCACCAACGTTACATTCTCTTGGAAGAAGAAAGTGTTTCTGAATATACTGTAATTGCATGTAGCAAGCGCCTAACTCAAAGTTAGGTTTCAACTGTCAACAATGTCAATGTCAAAGAAAGCTGGAAGATCTGTCATTTGTCACTTTTTTATTTCGGATATCTCAACACAATCATCTTTATTCTGTGGTTTATGCTGCTAGTTCAACAGGGTTCAAACAGGAATGACGCAAATTTAAGCGAATTGATCGGCGATAACGTGAATGAATGTCATGCACTCGCCCTATTACGGTAGTTGTAAAATTATTTTCCGTGCAAAATCGCGAAATTATTACTCAGTGAAAACGTTCAAGTCATTGACCGGCAGATGACGCCACGCTACAAGCAACTTTTGAAATCAGCAAGTACTGGAAGGACCTTGTTCTGGTGTCATTTATTTTGTCCTTCATTTCTGGAAAAAATCTTTCAAGATGCAATTCTCATCTCACCTAGTGGGGGTCACAGCAAGCGTATGACTTCTCAAAACCATCATCAGTGTTAGAAATGTCACCGGTGGCGGCTCTTATAATTTTTCAATCAACACTCATACGTGTGAGGCTTTGATACACAAATAAGACTAGCCTCGTAATCTGTCAATCAGAAAATGCCAAAAAAAAAACACTCAGAGGTCCGAATCTTACCAAAAGAGTTTGTTTTTAGTTAGTTATTTAATGTAGAGGAACATTTTTTCAAGATCAGATTTTTATCATCTTCGAGGTGTTTAAAATTGTCAAAAAACAAAATGGTATTCTGAATGGCATTCGAAATACCGAATTAAACGTTCAAGGTAGATTCATTTCAAATTTTTCGGTGTCTTCAATCGAACCCATGCATGTGACACCGGAGGTAATTTTGTAGATATTTATCATGTTACTTTGCAGACAAAGTTCCGTACATTCCAAGTTCCGACTTGAAAAAAAAATACTGTGGGCTTTGAGCAAAACCCTGACAACTACAACGCTTTTCCAAGATATTAGACGTGTACTGCATAGATTTATCAACATGCACATTGCACAGTCATTGCTGACAATCACAGTCACTATGGCTGGTAAAAAGCAGACAACCAGCTCTATTCTGTTTGTGGATTGTTTGCCAGCAACCTTGGTAACGAGGAAGTTTGCCACGGAAAAGTCTTTCTCAATGGTTGTCGCCAAAACAACTTGCTCATAAGCAAGATTGCTAGCTTGAAATTCACGAAAAGAATAGGGTGAATGTCTACGTAGAATTGCAAAGTACCACCATAAACAGAATAATTAAATTGGGTTTCAAGTCAAGCCTTACCGAAACTGTAATGGGTATACAGGAGTTCCTGTGGTGTCCTGTCGTCTAGATCAGCGCTGTTGATCCCCAGCGGGTCCAGCTTTGCTATGTGATGTCCTCTGATCTAAAATTTGAGCCAACACCTCTATCGATACCCTTCAACCTTTATTAATACAAAATCAAGACACCGCAGCATTATGGCTCATTTACAAAGAACTGTGACAGCAACGCTAACGTTAGTGTAGAAGTTTGACATTTCAAGTTTTCGGCCTTGTATATGGAAAGTACAGGTCCAAGCTTCTACACTAACGTTAGCGTTGCTGTTGCAATTCTTTGTAAATGAGCCATTAATGTTGCGGAATCCACATCCCAACTCACAACCATCCACAGCCTTACAGCAAAACTAACAAATATAATACAAAAAAGAGCAAATTGTTTTAATGTAAGTTATTTATTTCTGTTAGCAAACAAACAGACGACAAAACATCTACAACAACACAAAACTGATCTACAAAGAAAATTAGGTGTATAGAAAAACAAAGTAGGAAGCTGCAGAAGAAGCCAACTACCCAATCACCGATTTAAACAATGTTAATGTTTCAAACTGTTACGACCCTTTGAGTATGGATTTTTTTTTAAAACGTGAACAACAACGAGATTGGTCTCATTGGACACATAACGTGGGTCGTACCTAGTTTATGTTGTCGCATTATTTCGTCAGGTGGAGAGCCCTGTCTATCGCTAATAGTCGTTGTGCGATCCCCATACATGATACCAAGTGGATCCAACATGGATACAAGATGGCCACGAGCCTAGCAGTAGTTGCAAATTATTATTATTAAAAAAAAAGAACAGGTTAACGCCCCACTACTTATGACAGTTTGTTTATTTAAATAGTAAGCTGATGATTGTAACATTCATGCTTTGACATCATTTATTTAGCGAAATGTTCAACTTTTATAGTGAACGTGAAATGGGAATGGATTTATAGTGCAATGATCTACCTAACGGGTCGCGTGCCTTTATTTTTTATGAGTCCTGGGCTGCGATTCCCGAATTGGTCTAAATGATTTAGTATGCTAGATCAGGTCGGGAAACAGGCAATACACTTTGTATGCAACTGTGAAATTCAAAAGCCTGTCAAACATAATCCATGCCGGTTTCACGAATACTTATGCAAGGCAAATCGCAACACCCCTTTGAAGTCTTAGAGTTCAGCAATAATATTTAATTGATTTCAAGTTTTATTTACCAGGTATTGGCAATTCTGTGAAATTCAAACACCCTTCAAAATTTCATGGACCCTGGTGGTTATCTACAGACGTTCAGAAGGTGGCTTTATGATTGGCTAATTTTTTTCAACGATCTACTTACAAATTTCAACAGCTTTCATACAGAATTGGTCCTATACCCTTAGAAACCCAATATGAAATTATTCCGATGTTATTTACTAGTCCAGGAGGCAGTGAATTTTTTGCTACTAATTTTCCCAGTCAGCGAACATAGATAGGATTGTTCAGTTAGTGATTCTAAGCAAAATATCGTGAATTCAGTGGGAGGTTTTTCGATGGGTTGAGACGGAAAATGCATTGAAAAATAAAAGTGCGTTCCACTTTTTTTCCCATTAATGAAAATGGTTCTGTAACAACTCGTAATATAGTCTGATATCGATTTGTACCGAATTTCAAACATGGAAAAATAAGGGTAACGTATCCGAGAAATCGACCTTATTTTCTGATCAGCGAATGTATTCAATCACTGCAGCCAGACTTACTTTGCTCAACTGAAGATAAGCCCGACTGCTTTTTTTAAGCTTTATGATCTTCTTTAGTACATCTACAAAATTCATAATTGAAAAAGTTAACTCATTTGAATTTTCCACTCACTGCACTGAATCCACCGGAAAATGTTTGCAAGACTCACGAAAATATGATTAGTATTACATGGTATTACCATGTGTATAACTACATATTTGAATAATTCTATCGACATTTGAAGAATGGGAAAATTAGTCCAAAAAAAATTCTTTGCCTCCTGAACCATACCGTCTAGCGTCTAAACAGCATTTGCTCGCTACTATTACCACAAAATCTATCACCACGATTACATAAAGCTACAACTTAATTGTACGTTACAGAGAGTCAAAATTTCTGTTCTTTCTTCCTTCATAATTTCTTGGTCGTCATCATCATTCAAGTTGCCATGTAGGAGTTACTTCAGTTCTTAATGTTGACTTGAATAAGAAAAATACTAGAGGAACACATTAAAATCGTGTTGGGTTTGTTATTAGGTTTGTTCCATCAGAAATTTCAAACTAGTCAGAGCCAATGAGAAGCGCCCAAATCAGTTTGCAAACTGATTTTTTCGATTCCTATTGGCTCCGACTATGTAGTTTGAAACCTCTTGTAGAACAAACCTCTTGTAGAACAAACCTTTTGTATCACACCACGCAATTAGAAAAACATTAATGAATTTTTTTCCAAATAAATTCATTTAACACTGGAGGTTAACCAATAACAAATTACAATGGCCATCTCGATGTATGGATTTAAATCCGTCAGCCTGGTGTGAAAATCGTTTCTTTGTAATTACAATGAGAAGAATTCAACAACTAAAGTAATGATGTCTCAATTATTTCCAATATCTGTCACTTCTGTAAAACTAATTAGATTATCACAAGGCGAAAGTTTACCTTGGCTATCTACAAAAATGTACCACCTTCTAAAATCCACTCGAGATTTCGCCATGCTAAATATTTACTAATATTAAATACCTACAACAAGGAAAATTAATGATTTTCCAATTATTTTACCAACCGTTTCAGAATAAAAGAAAGTATTACTCATCATTTTAAAACGGCCGTTCTCATACGATTATAACAACTAATCACCAAAATAATTGAAAAAAAAGTAAAGTTGAGACTGCTCTCTTTTACTTTTTTCATTCTAGGTTAAGTACTATAGTCATTTAGGAAAAAACTCGAAGTCGCTACTACTCACCGATTAAGAGGAGTCTGATAACAAGTCAGATGGACAGACAGACATCAAAGTGCCGAGAGTAAAAACTTTTCTGGAAAAATGCACTAAAAGAGCAATAAGATGATCTTCGCGATGTACAGATATCATCAGAAATGCTTGAAAATTGAATTCGAACAAATTGGCACAAGCTACCCTAAAAATGGCCATCTTGAATGAATGCTACCAACCGTGTGTTTTTCGAAAACCGCGCGAGCCTGTAACTTTTTTGACTTTTTTCCCATTACTTTTACTATTTTTTGCGTTGATCATGAATCTGCTCTCACTTCCGGAAGTAACCGGAAGTGACATAAACTTTTGATTGTCAAATCGAACACCCATTTTTTTTAGTGACAGTGGTGGTTTTAAAAATCCCCTATGATGAAAAATGACGATTTTATGGCGGATTGAATATAATTAAATAATCATTACCAAAGGTGGCTGCGACCACAATAAAAATCTGAAGTTAGAAGTTTGTTAATTGTTCACGCCAAAGAGCGTTTCCGGTTGAAATCGACATGAACAATGAAAAAAATTCTTCTAACTTCAGGTTTTCATTTGTGGTCGCAGCCACCTTTGGTAATGATAATTACAATTGATTCGATTCAATAATGATCCATTTCAACCGGCAAGGCTTTCTGACATAAACAATGAACAAACTTCTAACTTCAGATTTTTATTTGTGGTCGCAGCCACCTTTTTTTCTGCACTGCATCAACTACTAGGTTATTAGCAGGTTCTTCTATTTGGTTTTTCAGTAACGATAACAGTATTGACGATAACAACGAAGACAGTTTTGGAACAGTGGGGATTATTCAGTGTGGTTTTGTTTCGATGGCTTTCTCGTTTCATCCCTTTTCTCGGGGCATCACCGCACGATAGTAGATGCCCCAGTACTAGGAAACGCGTGAAAAAGTCCATCTGGCCCAGTGCGGATTTGAACCCGGGACATTCGCCTTTGAAAGCGGGGCCGAGCTCACCGTGCTACCGTCTGGGTTGCAGCCACCTTTGGTAATGATAATTCAATTATATTCAATTTGCTATGAAAATCGTCATTTTTCATCAGAGACTTTTTGAGACCACCACTGTGTCAATAAAGAAAATATCCGAATATCGAAAAATATACAGGGTGTTCCACACACCAGGCGGAAAATTAATTATAATCTGAACTATAAAGATTTTCAGCTGATTTTCAGCCTTCAGGAATTATTCCCTTATTTTCTCAATTTTGTATCCTTCGCGCCTGTACAATAAAGTGTCATAGGAAAACACAGTTTATTATGATTTACAAATTACAAAAAAGCAAAAGTTACTTTTACTTTTAATTAAAATTAGAAAAAGTTACATTATTGCATTATTGTGCAAGAATTTATCTCAAAGGGCCCTTGAATAAAGGGATAAATAATTATCTAAACTAGCCAAACTGCTTTCTCAAAAAATGAAAAGCTCGAGTTTACATTGTATCAATATAAAATGGGGCCGAGTATGGGTTGTATTTTTTTAAAAATCAAATCATCACTGCTTCTCAAGAAATCTAATGGCAGCTTTATGAAAATACGCAATGCAGCCGCAACGCAACAAGGCGCAACGTTTCTGGTTGGCTCGCAAGGTAATTGCAAAACTATCGCAACGTGGCAAATTCCTTGTGAGCCAATCAGAAACGTCGCGCCTCGCGTTGCGGCTGCGTTGTGCATTTCATAGAGCAGCCTTAAGGGGCGCTTCACCTTGCAATTAGGGAAAAACAATCAATAGCAATGTAAAAGGCAACAAGGATAAATGCCAATCGAAAAAAAAAAAACAAAAGCTGAAAATAGCCTTCAATGAGACTGGAATGTTGCCAAATAAAAAACCTGTCCCAATAACATTCATGCTATCCCTAGAGCATAATGACTACTTTTTTTGTGACAAACAATAACCCTTTAGAAACATATTACTGATTGGGACAACTGCCTTACCTGATAGCTCCTGATGATGGCCTGAACGGCCAAATGATCATCTATGATTTTCTCACTAACATTAGCTCCGACCGCCGCTCCACCGGCTAGAGCAGGCAGAAAGGATGAAATGGACACTTCATTTCTACCCAGAGGCGCTAAAGATGGCGGTGACTGATATCCAGCACCTCCAGAGGCGGAATTCCGGAAGAAAGAGTCCCAAGACTATCCGATGGGAAACAGGTTGTTGGTTTTGTAATGTTACAGTGAAGATGGAACTTACAACATGCACGCTGGAAGGATCCGCCAGCCAGGCGTTGTACATGTCCTCGACATATTGGCCGGAACTGCCGCTCAGGAAGGACTCTTTCTCAGCCGGAACCTGTCGGTGGACAGCTGAGGTCGTGAGTTGGGCCACGCTGCTGGGAGCTACGCATTTCTGGAGCAGCCACCCCGCAAGTTTGGGTCCTTGAGGACCGACAAACGCGGATAATATTGCCTTGGCCCGTAGCATGGTCTACAATGGAAAAAAAATTGCTTGATTTGCTAAGGTGAACTCTAACCTCCAATTCGAACCTTGACTTTGAAACGAAATTGGATTGCTGTCAGGTTCCTTTCATTTATTGCTCAATAATTAATGAGGTTTCCCTTTAGTGTCTAGTGTTTGTAATCGTGCGAAATGCGGTTAAATTCCAAATTACACCTGACGTCACACCTCGTGAGCCTAATTTTATAACAGAATTTTTGGCATGTGTCAAACCTGTCGATTATTAAGCCATAAGAAAAAAAAATACAAAAACTCCATCACGTGTCCTGCAGTTAGCGGGAAATTGTTAAAGGGAACTCCCAGGCGTGGAAAACTGGGTACACAAGGCAGAAATTCCCACGGTTTCAAGTCTCGAATAATCGATAAGAGGGTGTCCCGTCGGAATTATATAACGTTGGAGCATAAAACAAAACAACAATGTCGCGTTTGAAAAGCTGGCTTATCAGCTTCAAATTCAACCAGTCTAAACAAAATTGCGATAAACTTCTTCAAAAATTAGCGATTACCAAGCAAAATTTCATTTTATTACCTTGGGTCGCTGCTGAAGAGATCACCGGACTGGTGTGGGAAAGGCTCTGGAAGCAGTGCGGCAGTGCCTGTCAAATTGGTGACAGATCCAAGTTCCCCTAGACTTGGCGCCAAGTTTTAAAAAACCACACACTGGTAAAAAGTGTCCTTCCAAAATGTTCTTCAAACTAACTTATAATCATTTTATAATACTAATGCAAGCAATTTGAGAATCGGAGGCATATAATATTATAAATTCTGTTTACATAAAAATCGTTTCAGCAACAAAAATAATGTGCCACTGTGTGATTATTTTGAGACTTCTTTTTTTATAGCTCGGACCAGTGAAGCATTCCAAATGACCTTCGCTCTTATTTACACTTTGAACTAACTGGTGACAATGACAAAAATACAGATATATCGTAGATGTAACACGCGTTTTATTTTTTCATATAGCTAAATGCATAAAATATTACAAGAACATTCCCGTCGAGAACGATATAATCGCTAGTGTATCACAATAATAAATAGGTAGAGTACTTAGTAGCAAAATGGCAACAGGAGCAGCATCTAAATGTCGAGAAGCGCTGGTCTGGTCTCCTTAGCACATTTCAGTACAGAATGCATAAACTTAACAAATCCTGTGTCTTTCGGCTTTTCCAAACCACGGAGCAGGCGATTCTTCATGACGGCAATGAATTCCTTATTGCTGAGTTGTCCATCCACTGCAAAATATTTAGTGTGAACTTTGAAACTACGCAGATGTTACAAAATAAAGAAGTTATATGGAAATATGATTTAAAAAAATCCAATCCTGATCTCAACACTTTTTTTCAAGATCCCGCCGTCAACCTTTGAACAGCTTCAATAGTTCACAAGAAATTTGAAGTCTGAATCAAAGCTCAGACAACTCTCGATTATCTTTATCTAACTAGCCAAGATATTTTAGGTGCAATATTGGTTGAATCCTGAAATAAATATGTCCATTTTGAAAATTAGCACAAATGGCCTTCAAGCAATGCTGGATAACATACTAAAAGTCCAGGTCCGGCAAGTGTGCGCGTTGAAGATTTTTTTAGCAACAAATGGATAAGCGCCGCCAAATCAGATAAACTCTTACTGTAGTCCAAAAAGGAGTAGGTACTGAAGTTTCAACATTAGCCTGATCTGTCCCTCAAGCTCAACATACTAAAACTGTCCAAGTACCCAGTCGTTAGCGGAACTGATTTCCGTTGGAGCAAAAAGAACGAAAGTCGCAGAATAATGTAAGAAATTCCGACCCGTTTGATTGGCCGATCCATCTAAATGCTGACTTTGCTTGGCGTTGCTGCAGTCGAGTTTTATTATCTCGACTGGAGCGGTGTATCCCGCGCGTATATATGTGGTTTACTCTTTAATAGGTAGTTTAGTATTTAGTTCATGAAAAAACCTAGGAACCCGGCAGTACTTCGATGGGTACGTCTCTTGCTTCAAACCCAGAGGTTCGGAGTTCAAATCCCGCCGAGGCAGGTGACTTTCCACTATGCGCTCTCTAGTACTTTGGCGTGTACTAGCCGAGCGGTCACGTCAAGGGAAAAAGGGTGAAAGGAAGGAAGTCACCGAAAAAAGGGCGCTAATAATCTAGCACTTGACGCGCCCCTAAACACCTAATTAAAAAACAAACCTGGGGATCCACGCATATAGAATGACAATAGTTCATATGGCATTTTAATAATAATTTTCAACTCAACAGGTCACTTATTAGCCCTTGGCCGACTTCTCTGCCTGTTCATATTAAATATACCTAACCTACAGTTTAAAGTGGATTCTGAATCATGAGTGATTATACTGAGAACTAACACTTATTCCAGAGAAGTTGCCTTGGTCTGCATACTCGGAAAACTTGACCAGACTTAACCGAGGTGTTTCCGTTGGCATGCCTTCTTAAATCGGTCCCACCACAGTGTCTTGTTGTGGTAGTAGTAATTCATCTGAATTCACACAGCGCCTAGTGTTGCTTGACTTCTCTGTTATCAAAGCTAAGCGCCGTGTTCTAGTATACTACGCGGCCCTCCATATTGTATTGTATGGTATAGTAATACTAGTATTTATAAGTACTTGCAATACTTACAGTTTTCATCAAAAATTGTGAACACCACATGTATCACGTGATCGCTCAAATCGACATGGGCCACAGTTTTTGCAACGTGCTTCAGAGTAATCTCATCGATTGAAGCTCCAGCAATGTGGTAAAATGTTAAGGCTGTGTCAACGTCGTTGATGTTATTCAAAAAGTGGAAAAAGTTTAAGTAGTCCTGCCTCGAAATTCCTTGGCCATGATCTCTGAAACTGTAACAAAAATATATGAACATTTCTCTTGCTGCTGATTATAACTAGAAATGGAAACTGACGTTTTCTTGACCCTTTTCAACATCCGCGCCTTCTTCTTTTGCGGATAACCGGCATATGCCAACAAGAGTTCGGCGAAATCAGCCTCGCTGATGTTACCATTCTCATCCGGATTTTTCCTTTGAAACTCCAAACTTAGAATTTCTCTTTGCAGTCTTTCTTGGAATTCCAGAAACTTCTCTATGGTCAATTTTTGCTTCAAAGTCGGACCGAAGAAATAGGTCGTCAATGCAGAATTCACACCCTGCAGAGTTATTGTCATTATTAGGTGAATCAACATTTCAAAATTTCAAGCGTGCCACCTTGAACGTATTGCCGGTATTGGCGTGATCTCTGTGCCTAGAACCGATACTTGTCTGCTGTCTAATCAGTGTGGCAACTTTTTCAAATTCTTCACAGTCGACGTCTCCATCGCCGTTCAAATCGAACATGCGGAATGCAATTTCAAAGTGCCTTCTGGAAGCTTCGGAAAACATTGATGGTGAATGGAGCTGAACATTTTAGTCGAACTTACTGGATAAAACAGTCAGGAGGAAAATATAATCGGAGAATGTAATGAGCCCTGCGCTTCCGAGTCTGTAAAAGATGCTATCTTCGTCCAAAGTGAGCTCTAGTTTTTGTTGAACTGTCTGCACAGGAGAGAAAATTATTTTAATCAGTAAGTACCTACTAAACAAAAAATAATTTCCGATTATTTCTGGCAAAATCAACCAATGTGATAGATACTCTATTTTAATTGATATTTCGATTTTTTATTCCGATGCGAGTCTAAAAAAATACGTTTACCCAATAAAACAGTAAAACAATGTTAGGTAAGAGGTTTTGAAAAAAAATTTGGTTTCTCTACTACCATGCCAATGACATGCTGCGTTTACCATCGCTTGGCTAGTCGGCGCATTTCATGCCGGCACAATTTTGACAGAAATCGTGCCGGCACGAAATTCTGTTCGCTGCAGTGAACGAAGCGGTTGCGAACGCGGCAATAATCTAAGCCAATTTTATTATCGCATATTTCCTCAAAAATCATGCAAAAAAAATGAGACTCAAAAAACGGCCATGCGGATGTTTGCCAATAATCTACCTAAATGTATAGAAGTAATATTACCTGAAAACCGTGCTGAAAAAACAGGTAAACGATTACAAGGGCGTATTTGTAGAGTTTCAGATAAATACAATATTTTTAGGTTTTTGAAAGGAAGGAAGTTAAAATGTAATGAGTTGAATTGGAAGTACTTACCCGTGGATCGTATCTGCGGTATTGGTCTAAGCCTAGACCTAAAAAGGAACAGAACAATTTTAAGAATCGTATCAGATAAAATAATTACCTACATGAAGACAATTGATTCGTAAAATTGATTTGAACAGAGAAAATCTTCCACGTTTTGTGATACGAAAACTGGCTAAATTACGTAATAGCAACTGTAAAACTGATGTGACTCTTCTCTATTCAATCGACCGCCAAGCATGTATACGAGGTAGGTACTCCTCGTTAGGTAATTTCGGTTATCTCAAGAGATACAGTTCAGTCTGTTAAGACATCGCAAACTGCGTATTTGGTTTAGGTTTCTAATCAATGATCTGAATACTTTTTACATTTTCTTGTTACGGTGGACTTTTACTTGAACTCAGCACATTTACAGCTCGGCACGTATGTCAAAAGCGCTCTCACTATGGAGCTTTCATACAACCGGGATGTCATGAAGACACTGACGATCGTGCGATACCAAAATGAAACTTTTCGGAAAATATGACCGAGTCATATTGGTGAAATACGGCGTTGCGGAATCAATCCGTCTGAGTTTATTCCTTGACAGAAATCTATCATCCAGGTCTTTTTGGAAAGCGACAAGAAGGTACTTTGGTTTGAACCTATAGACATTTTCGAAATCAAAAAATTATTTTTTCAAAACTTGATTTTTTTTTTAATTTTAAAAATATCTGTAGGCTCAAACCAAAGTACATCCTTGTAGCTTTTCAAAAAGACCTGGATGATAGATTTCTGTCAAGGAATAAACTCAGGCGGATTGATTCCGCAACGCCTCATCTTACCAATTTGACTCCGTCCTTGAAGGAGATCACAACACAAAAATCGAGTCTGTATTTTATTTGACTAACTTATGGGGAAGGTAGTTTAAAAGTATACGGAACAAATCTAAGTTTTCAATACGAGTCCGATCAGCCGATAAAACGTTTTGAAAATATTATCGTGACGTCACTTGGGAAGATGTTTTCACCTAGATTTTTACCTCCGATTTTCACCTATCACGTTCCCATGGTCTTGTCATTGCTATTGTCGTTTTGACAAACGTCATTGTCTTCAAACAATCAGTAATAATTATGGCAGGCTTGAAACCGTCGTCGTCTCATCGGCAACGGAATCAGGTACAGGTATGCCCGTGAGTAGCTATAGGTAGCCCGTGAAAATTTGCCCCTCTGACGTCATTGTCGTTCTTAACTATACGAACTTAACGAATTTACAAGACCCTATGCAGTCGTTCTAGTTTTTTCAACTTTTTCATCTGAGATCAACTTGTATTTTGTGTTGTGGTCTCCTTTAAGAGAGAAAATGTAGTGCCAACTTCGACCTGCGGTAAGGTTAAGCCCCACAACTAATTCATTTTAGGTGCAGACATGATGCAAATAATACACCTATCCCACCGCGATATCAACTCGTGAACCCGCTGCGTGCGCCGGTGGCATGGGGAAATTTTGCTTGAGGTTTGGACATAATTGGCTATTCTGGTATAGTAGGTTGTTTAACTTATAGTGGACTGAACTGCACATGTTTAGTTCATTTTCTGTTGATTGTTTACGAAAGTTGCGCGGTTGTGCATGGTTGTTTTTTTTTGCGGTGGGCGGGTATCCGTGTAGTCACTGGCAGTACCTCCTTAGCGCCGTCTTAGTAGGCTAAGAGCGACGCCGGGTGATTCCCACACCACCCACCATTTTATGGACGCATCAACAGCGAGGTTATTAGCACCCTTTTTTCGGTGTCCTTCTCGTTTCACAATTTTTCCCTTTACGTGACTGCACGGTGGTACACGCCAAGGTACTTAAGAGCGCATGAAAATTTTCACCTGGCCCAGGCCAGATTCGAACCCACGATCCCTGGAATTGCTTCCAAAGACGGAGTCCGCCGCGTTGCCGACCGGGTTGTGCATGGTTGTGGGAAGCCACTTTTGACGTCAATTTACAGTTTTATCTGGTGAGTGTATACATTTTATACTGCATGCCATAACCATAATTATTATTCATTTTAGTTGTTACAGTTTTTACTATGGTTTTCAAGTGTTGCATAATGCACTGCAACAGCGCAATGACAAATTTAAAACTAGACAATTGACACTGACAGTAGATAATATGCACCGATGCCCGTCAGACTCGCCAACCTCAATTTTGAATATAGTTATAATGCGTGCGCACTGTGTCCAAAATTTCCCGACGGGATAGGTGTAGGTTGGAGGAAAAGTTGAAATCATTTTTGGACGTAAAACTTTTGAAATCGGACCAACGGTTTTTTGGTGTTTTCCGCCCTGGAAAAACTGAAATTTTCAACCTTTTTGTCCCGTAGGCACGTTTTCATCTTTTTTTTTAATAATAGGTAATTGGTTTTGGACATTCCACAACAATTTCGTTTACAATTTCCCGGGAGTTTTCCAGTGAAAAATTTAAAACAGACATAGCATATGGACTAAACTCAAATGAAATGAAGCTTAAAATGAAGCCTAAATTGGACGAATCAATGAGATGATTTGGAACCGGCTTTGGGGTTTTTCCGGAAAATTCAAATTTTCCTGCAAATGTTTCAATTTTTTTGTTCAATTATTATGAAGATGCCGCAAATTTGTTTCAATCTTTTTCTCAAATTCCAACTTTCCAACTGAAAGAACGCCTAGAGCAAAAATTTTCATAGGTTCCTGGATACTAGTCGGGAAAGTATTGTGGTGCCACAACAGATTTTTCATATCATGATTCATGACTCACCTTGAAGGTGAATGTGGATGACTGGGCACCAATACCAATGCTTTAGTTCCTTTGTTCGTAGTTCTAGTGATTTTTACACGCTTTCGGCGGCAACTTCCAAAATAAAGATGTCTATTTTACAATAACTGTATTACACTACACAATTTCTTGTACAATTTTTGGAACAATCTGTCAATTGAGCAATCAAGTTAATTGTTCTTTGGTACTATTTTGGCAAATTGTTCAAGAAATTGTGTAGTGAAATACAGCTTCAGGATAGGAAATTTGGCTGATTTGGACGTAAGAAGCTGATAGTGACTACGTTGAATGTTGGAACTTGAATGCAGTATGAAAGGGGTGTAAGTGTTCAATGATTGTGATTGCCATTCATCGTTCCCTGAAAATACCGGCAATGTCCGTTCACAAGCTCAACTGTAAATGTCACTTATCTTGTATTCAACGAACATAAGTGTTTACCTTCGGGAACGAATGTAGACACACTCAATTTTGCAGGAGTGTTTCCTACCTGGTCTCACTTCCTTTGCTTTTATCCCGCTCTGTTCAGTACCTTGGGCGGTCTTGTCCGGCATGAGATTGATCCTACGTGCATACCCCATCGAAATAGGCTTCTTGAGACTTCCTTGTCCATCCTATCAGGATTTCACAAAAGTACCTCGGCTCCAAATTTATCTCTTTGATTCACGTTGTGGGGTTTCAATTTCAAATAAGACAAAAGAGGACCGCTGAGTCGGACATAGTCGCACTTTTGTCCGTATTGTTTACTAATTCTTCTGCCGTTTTGTATGTATGCATCTGTGGGGTTTGTGATGGGTAACCGCTGGGGTATTTCAGGCGAATGCGTTATAGATACAGTCCTTTTTCAAAGTCCATTGTGGTGCAAATGGCAAGCACCTTTGCATTCACCGTCAATGCGAAGGTGTTCGCCATTTGCACCACAATGGACTTAAAAAAAGGACTATACTTCTTCCTTCCGGCTGCTTGTAAAGAATATGACCAAATCCAACTTATCTACTTATTTTTCTCTCTTTATTGTTTACGAAGCAATTATTGTTATGGGGAGCGAGTGGAAGAACGGCCTCAGTGCCGAAACTCCTCAAATTCTCAATGTTATTGAATAGCATTCCAAATTTGAATAAATTCTATACTCTATACGTGTCAATTGAATTCGCCTTCTGTTTTGAGAAAAATGCGGAGTGGCAAAAAAATGTGATTTTGTTTGTAAAGTGTGAAATTAAATGCTGAGCGTAAAGTTCTTTCCAGAGCGTAAGAAAGCGAGTGTCCTTTTGTTGTTACGTAAATATAACTTGTAAACTGAGCAAACGTTTCAAAGAGGTTTGAGCACCAATTCTTCACGCTAGATTGAAAAATCACTGTTAGAGTGACCTCTCTGTCATTTCATCATGACTCATGGATTTTTCAGCACTCAATCAGGCAATACGCAGAGGTTTCTTTGAAGTGTTCTTCCCATGTGTACCTGTCAGCGAATACGTCACTTTTCCTTTGCGATTAAATTGACAGTTTGACATGTTTCATGATTTCTTGTTTCGTTTTGCTCATCTGATTTTCTGTTTTTCAATAAAAGTTGCTGATCAAAAAACTAATTACAGGCAAGCCAACTAATCATCCTACCTGGAAATTTTACGATTCTTTAGGGTATAGCTTGTGAAAAGTTTGTATTACTGACAACAACTGACGATATCCTTATACAGAATAAACAGATACAGAATAATTATGATAGTCTAGCAAGCAGCATTGTTCATGATCACTCAGCTTGAAATTTTGCCGAGTCTAGGTATGATGCAAAGGTAGATAACATTCTTCACAGTGTAGTTTGCAATGTCTCCCCAATTTATTTGACTGTTTCTCTTAGAGGTAACTTTCTCCCTTCATGCTTGAGGGTCAAAAATCATCACAAATATCAGTTTCTTGATGTTTTTTTTTCAATCAGATATAAGTAGCGATTCTGTATCAAACCCGTTGAAATTTGAAGGTCGTTCAAAAAAAAAAATCAGCCAATCGTAACGCCGATTTCTGGTCGTTTTAAGGGGTGTTTAAATTTTACAGAATTGCTACTTGGACCCGTATTTTTGAAACCGGCGAGATGAATTCTCATGGGATTGCTATGGCAACTGCCTGTTTCCGCTCCTGCGATTGGCTGCTGCCATGCCAGAGCGATCCCATATGAATTCATCTCGCTGGTTTCAAAAATACCTGCTAATATTGTTTTTTACTACCTACAATTATTTTAGTTCTGATGATGTAAAAGCAAACAAAAAAGAAGCATGCAAAGCAAAATATAAACTGGGTTACAGGATAGGTCGTTTTTTAAAACTTACAAACGCACACACAGTTAGACACAGACTTAAAAAAATGGAATAAAACCATGATAGGTAATAATCTCGGTAATAATATTATAGGTGAGGAAACAAACCATCAGGCTGCTTGAGACCAGGTGTCATGGACCTTAAAAAGTCATCGGGGGTCATGTATATTTCATGTTGGTCAACCGTTGGCCCCTGAACTTGTAGGGTGGCGAAATAACGAAAAACTTTGTCTGGTGTCGAGTAGTGGCGGATGCGGTTCTCATATTCAATTATCTGTCAAGCCATGCAAAATATTAGTATTCGATATTGTGCACAATCATCATTGAATTGATCAGAAAAGCTCCAATGCCCAGAAAATGTATAGGTACATTGTTTTTGTCAAACAAAATAAATATTAGTCCAGAAAAACCACCAGCACAATCAATGGTGTGATTAGTAGATGGAGAGAAGAAAAATTGTCCATGGATTACCATCGGGCTGTTTCATTCCAGGAGTGATAGCTCGAAGGAAATCATCAGGTGTCATATAGACTTCAACTCCTTCAGCGCTCGTCAATTTAACTGTGGCAAAATACCGAAAAATTTTGTCCGGCGTAGAGTATGACCGCATACGATTCTCGTACTCTATTATCTAACAACTTGTCATAAGAAACAGGGATTTTTGAAAAATCTAAGTTCTTACTTTTCTGTCGCGGAATCCGATCTTTTCGCGACGATGTTTTTTCTTTTTGCCGTCGTCTTCGGCGGAGACTTCATTTGACGAGTCCACATCGCTGCCTTCTTGAATTCGTTCACTCTCAGCGTGGATGATGGGGAAGAAACTGTGAATTGACTGCTTCAGCTGGGGGTTTGAGTTTATTCTTGAACGTATGATTACCGTTTGTATCCCAGCGTGGGCAGGACGAGGCATGTCAAAATGAGACTGCACCAAATTTTTGCAGATATCCTTTTTGGCTCTTGGTGTGCTTGTCCATGGCTTTGATTGTGATATTTCTGTTGGATTACTGAAAGAGGCGCCGCCTGTGATTTTGGACCAAAGCGATAATTTCTTATGCCCAACTGTAATGCCCTCGAAAGCATTTTTCTTCAGCGCCCAAAAAACTTCGATGGGAATTTTTGGACTTCTGGCTTTGACGTTTCCGCCATTACTTTTAATTTGACACCAACGATTACGGGCTCGGGCAGTTAGCGCGACAATTTCAAGCGCGACAGGCCACAAGAGCGACAGGTTGAATAAACATGGCAACATGGCCATCTAGTTTGACGGAAATGTCAAAAACTTGAAAATATGCATCCCCTCCCTACAAGCACCCTTTCCACCCTCCAAAAGCGCTAGGCAACATCGCACTGTCGCGTTTGTTGCTTTATTATTGTTTGATTTGTTATCCCCTGTTGTTATCCATGTGTCCCATACATGGACCGTCCCATATAATAATGCCAGTTTATAAACATAAAGGTAGGTAAAACAAATACCGGGTGTTTATAAACGTTTATCCAATCCTATTGAATAATGCACGCATTATCACGCGCATACATGCCTGCATTTTTCAATAAGACTGGATAAAGCATAGTATTCTACTCGCGGGTAATTGCTATTACTCATTCGAATGCTTTACGACACTCGCCGAGGCTCGTGTCGGCAAACTGCATCCTCATGATTAAGAAGCAATCATTACCCGCTTGTTGAATAATATACTATTGTTATCATATCGCCTTTGGAATCTCCTATCACTCTTTCAAATCGTGCCTTTCACTGCGACTTTTGGCCTGACCAAAGCCTGCCGCGATCACAGACGTTTATAAACACCCGGTAGTTTGGAGTAAAATCGGATTTAATTTAAATTGATGTAGGTAGATGATTTAAAGGTGTATTTTTTAGTGGCTCCGGAGAGACACAATAGTCATTTCGGGGGAGGATATGTTTCCTGCCTTGGGACTTGAGGCTGGGTTTCTTCCAGAACTGGTTGATATCCTTGTCAAAGACCCTTGTGATAATCATATCAGGCTCACTCAAAGGGTGAGCAAGTCGTCGCCACATCGTACCCACTTGCTCTTGCATCCAGGACCAGGACAGAAGATGGTCCCTTCAGGCTAAGATGGCCATCAGGTAGGGCGACAGGCAAATACCTAATTGTGGACATCGTCAGAGGGCAGACATCGTCACTGTCTCGTATAGGTACCTACTCGGGTACCTACATAATTTTGTTGTTTTCAAAAGAATTTTGACCTGCAAGAAAGGCCTCGCTGGCTGCTATTACTACCAAATACACTGCTCCAATAACTTGACACATCTTATCACCATTTTGCGGCCACTACTTGGTGGATAAAATTTTTCAAATCCATCAACTCGTTCAAAAGATATCGGCCGACAAAGTTGCGGTCACGAAATGGTGATGGGTCGAATTATTGGACCAGTGTAATATAATTACTCGAATCAAATAATTGAAAGGCTTTGGATTTATCTACTCATGTGTATTTTTCAGCCCCTAAGAAAAGACACTTTTTGCAATGGATGCCTGCTAGCCTCCAGGTTTTGAGGGAAACAATAAGGAGCTAAGCCGTTTCCGGAGTAAGGTGGTCACCTCTTGGTCCCAGAGCACAGACCTGAAGCTGCTGAAAAAAATTCACACCCACGCGGGCGGACACCCCCCCCCCTGGATTCATCAAGCTCATGAATTTGATCATCAAATTAAATATAAACTCGCAGTGCTGTTGGTCAAACAACAGTGAAATGCCCATGGTTTAGTTGGTAAATCAATAATATATTATGAAGGCTTGGTGCAACCGGAGGTCAATTTTTTTTTTATTTCAAGTTATTCAAGTGGTAATAGTTCAATAATTTTATTATTCTAGATACCTACTCATTCGATGTCTTTTTGTAATTGCTGATTTTTCATTATTTTAATACATATACAGGGTGGTACGACTTTTATGTCATTAAATTTAAGGATCGATAGAGAATGAAAAATGAAGGGGACTTTCTCCAGAAAACATATTTGAGAAATGACTAATAACAGAGATACAGCCCTTCAAAGTTGGAAATATATAATCGTTTTTTCAGCATAACTTTTGAAACTTTTAACCGATTTGATTCAAAATAGAACCAAAAGTTCACTGAATTTATCCCCTGTCGAACAATCATAATATGTTCCATAAAAAAGTTTCAGGGGCGTAGACATTAGAGAGTGTCCCTACTTTTCCCCCCTATTTTCACCTTCCTAGTTATTTTTGGAAACTGTTCATAATTTTGAATTCTACGTTCAATTTTGAAAAAAAAATTACCTTTGCAAAATTTTGATTTGAGGCTTTGTTTGAGAGATATTTAGGATTGAAGGTTTGGAAAACATCTCAAAAGCACAACTTTCAAAAATTAAAATCCCAAAAAACTCATGATTCCTCAGCTGAAATAGGTTTTCTAGAATTTTTAAGTTGATAAACCACCATTTTTTCAAAAACACGAGAAATTTCCAGGAGAAAAACAATTTGGGCTCTGGAAAGTGGTGATTTCAGGAGGTTTTCCAAAGTTTCAAACTCAAATATCTCCTAAACGAAAGCCTCTAATCAAAATTTTGCAACAGTGATTTTTTTCTTCAAAATTGAACGTAGACTTCAAAATTATAAACAGTTTCCAAAAATAACTAGATGAGTGAAAAATAGGGGGAGAAAAGTAGGGACATCCCCTAACGTCTACGCCCCTGAAACTTTTTTATAGAACATTCTATTATTGTTCGACAGGGGATAATTTCAATAAACCTTTGGTTCTATTTTGAATCAAATCGGTTGAACGGTTCAAAAGTTATGCGGGAAAAACGATTATTTATTTCCAACTTTGAAGGGCTGTATCTCTGTTATTAGACATTTCTCAAATATGTTTTCTGGAGAAAGTCCCCTTCATTTTTCATTCTCTATCGATCCTTGAATTTAATGACATAAAAGTCGGGCCACCCTGTATTTACGTGTACAAATGCTGTAGACTTTTTTGCTTTTAGTCCTTCACTATTGTTGTTTTTTACAACATACTCCTATTACATCCATACCTAATACTTTTGCCATACATTTAGCTATCATTCTTTTCAAGCATTCACCCAACACCTATGAGGTCTGACGTCTGACTCCAGGATTTTTGTCTCAAGCAATGAGGCTTTCAATTTTACATGTTCTTTATCTATTTGAGATATCTATAGAGATAACGGAAAAAAGAGGTTTGAAATCCCACCTGGTGCGTCTATACAAACAACGAGACTTTGGATTCGGGGGTGGATGGGCCCGGGCTTTTTTTTCCCTCTGGGCTGGTGAGATTTGTGAAAGGACCGGTAGGATAAAAAAACACTTTTGAAAATTATAAATAAAAGGCAGAGTCTTCCCACAAAACGTTTATAAACATTTATTACTGCAGTTTCGGGAGCCTTTAGTCTCCCGTCGTTAGAGGTGAAATAGTGAGAGCTTGTGAAATATTTTGGTGAAAGAGTAGGGAGTGAATATTTGACATATAATTTATCCCTTACGCTCCCGAAACTGCAGTAAGGAATTTCTTTAAACGTTTTGTGAGAAGACTACCTTTTATTGATAATTTTTAGAATTTTACACCCACTGTTGAGCGATGGCAGATGAATTTCTAAAGACCAACACTTTTATTCTACAATATATGAAAGTTTTGAGAAGAAAGATCTGGGAATGAACAAGTTTCCAACGCAGTGCACTCAGCAGCACCTCATGCATTCCAACTTTATAACATATTGTCCGTCTAAGTACGTTTTCTCAACCTCACAGGGGCCACTCGACAGTATGGGCATTTTCATTCCATTCTCTTTGGTATTGCCGCGCTAGACAGCTTGGTCATCATTCTCTTCAGTGAACACCGCTTACAATCTTCCCGCAAGCATAGAGTCCGCAAGATACCTAGAACTACGTTCTCTACATAAACACTGATAATAATAAATTGACTTTATTTTCAGGCGGCATTCAGCACAGTGCTGCTTCTTCCATATCATCCAGGCAGTTCCCATTGGAGGTGGAGATTCCGTGGTGAATTAGCAGACTGCAGACTCTAATAGGCGCGAGTAATTATTGCGCATCAGGGTTGTTATTGTTGAAGCTGCCCCTACTCCTCACTGCACAAAAAGAAATTTCCAAAAAGTCCTGTGACGTTCTAAGACTTAGTAAATAGTCCATGCCTTATTCACTTCTTATACATCCCACATTTTAAACTAGTAAGTCTCATCTATCCATCTATCTATAACTTTTTTGAACTCTACTACTCGACTATACCTATGTTCTTCAAATCGATAATGAGCCTCAGAAAGCTCGCTTTCCTATTGGTATCCAATAACGGGGTTCCGAGGTAGCTAGGATGGGAAATAAACAACATCGTTGCTTATTTCTAGCTACCGATACCGACAAGCAGTGTCGGACTGTCGGTGTACAGAACTGTGGTCTTGCGGCCTGATTACGGCGAGTATTTTGCGAGTCTGAATAACGTAGTTCAATACATTTCTGGGTCTCTTTCGGCAAAATTGTAAGCGGTGTGTTCACTGAAGAGAATGGAATGAAAATGCCCATTGTCGAGTGGCCCCTGTGAAGTTGAGGAAACAAGTTGTAAAGTTATATTAGTACATGAGGTGACGCTGAGTGCACTGCGTTGAAAACTTGTTCATTTTCCCGGCCTCCATCTTTCTTCCCAAAACTTCCACTGTTGAATAAAAGTATTGGTTTTATCCTACCGGCCCAAATTTTATAGATCTCACCGGCCCAGGGGGTAAATTCCATTTTACCCCCTTGGCCCATCCACCCCTGCTTGGGTTCATCGGCTTTATTTCATCAGTTCTTTTTTCAAATATAAATAGAAGTTGATTTTCTATGTTTTTCAAAATCTTCCTATTGTTTTTCACCGCCCTCTCCGTCTCTCTGGTTAGTCCCCACAGACAAGTGAAGAACTGACAGGTGAAACCACTGACAAAATATAATGCATCCTCTTGGTTTGTACGCCAATCCAACACCCTTTGACCAACACCCACCCAACACCCCACATATATTTGTTTCTAAAACACAAACAACATTTTTCTAGCACTCTTAAATAAGCATTGAGGAACCTGACATTGACAGAAAGTTCAGTTGTTCATGCTCCGACATATTAAAAAAAATATACGTTGTTTCAGATTGATTGCTATCTCAGTAGGCATTGGAAGTATAGGGTAAAAGTCGCTTTAGCTTTGTCTAGTTCTAAAACGTTTATTGTTTTAGTCCCAAGTCAGTGTGACATGTCAATCAAAAGCAACCGCGAAGTTTTTTACTGTCGTCCAAACTGTCATGTTTCTGTCCCCCTAGATAGCTTTTGGGAAGAAAATCGCAATAAGCACCTATCGACGCAAGTTTTAAGAATCTGTACGTGTTACTTATATAGTTACTGTTGTTCCTGTTATACCTACTATTACTGTTGTGTTGTTCCTTCATTGGTTTTGATTACCTGATAATTTTCACGCCATGTGTGGGGATCCAGTTCGTTTATCTGCGAGAGAACGTGAAATACTTTGACGCTGTTACGAAGAATTCTTCAGAGATTCCAACAATGCAGCTGCCAGCATTCAGCGCGTTGCTTTGATCTTCAGTAACGTATCTTTCTTCAAGTGCACCTTGAATGGGGTGCCGCACAAGATATTCGATAAAAAACTGAGGAAATACTTTCTGACTGAAAGGAGTGAAAGATCTGACTTTTAACCTGAAAATAAATAATGAAGTTTCCATGATATTTACACTTTTGATTTGACGTTTTTTGTAACTAAATCTAAAGCTGCATTTAGATTTCCATGACGTACTGGGATAGCAATATTTCGGAAACAACGTAAGGATCCTGATTCCCGTCTGTTTTCTTACAGTATTTTTCTTCAAATCTTGGGAATGATAGACAATTTCAGTTTAAAAAAAACGTGTATATTGGCAACCAACGTTTCAACTTTCAACCTCGTTGACAGGTCTTTTTCAAAGGAATGTAAATTCTGAGAAATAAAATATAGAATAATAGTACTTAAAAATGTGATAGCACTAGAATAAAAGAGTAAATGGAAGAACGTGGTGAAAACGGCGTGAAGATGTTGACGAGGAGGTGGCACTCTTCATAAAACACGAGACAGAGCGAGATCAATGATGATGTTAATTATTTCTGGGTCTGGATCCAATGATCCAAATGAGCTGCTATTGTCGGTTAACACTGCTGGGAGTGATGACTTGATGAGGCAAGCTTTGAGAATGTTGTCTACAGTTCTGTGGAATTCTGGTAAGGTGTGTGATGGTTACCTCATGGCCACCATGGTCTCCTACTGTAACAAAAGAACACACTGCATTACAATTACAATAATTATACTCGACAGTGATTCGCGCGGAGTGTACTGATTTGATAAATTTTGGCTTGGTGTCAGTGACAGAAGGCCAAAATTCATCAAATCAGTACACTCCGCGTGAAACACGGTCCTCGTTTATTTTGCGTACGATGGTAGCTATATTATTATTCTGGGAGTTGATGAATATATCAGTGATCACATCAGACATGAGACTTGAGCAAAGAGTGGAATATATGATGCATAACTGCGGAGAAGTTGATTCCAAAAAGTGATGTAATAACTTATGTTACGAGATTAATATAGCCTTGTCATTAGGACTTGGACTTGAGGAAAGCTAACACTTGTAGTATATAGAGCCTTCAAATGAATTTCGCCTCAATTCACCTATGATTCTTGGAAAATTAGTAAGAAAACATGGCTTAGCGACCAGGCTTACTATGAGAGGAAATTTACTTCAACGCTTGATACATTAAATAATCCTTACACAGGTGTGTGTAGACTGTAAGTTAGTATAAATCTTACGCAAACAATGACTTTACCTACCGATTCCTTTCATATGTACTGACATCCTTGGCTCTTCCTGTTGGTTTCGTGGATCTTACAAATATCCTCCATTTGAAACAGCAATTAGGTAGTATAATTCGTACTGCTGTAACGAAAAAAAAAATTATTTATTCTGTCATGCATAGCTGTTTAGACCGAGGTTTAGACCTAATCACAATACACTTACTTTTACTTACTTAATCCGGAGTCTTCCTACCGTTCGGTGTAAGACTAAAGGGCCCGAATTCAGCTTGTTCTGTTTGTTCTGTTCCTCCATTCCATCCTGTTCTGGATCAACGCATCGATCTCCCACCTGCTGGTGTCCTTCTCCTCCGCTGCATGCCTCACCTCTTCCCGCCAGGTTTTTCTTGGTCTGCCTCTTCTAGTTCTTCCGAGAGTTCTTCCCTGTGCTCTCGCCTCATACACTCTCCTGGGCTTCGTCTTCAACTACTGCTCTTTGAAAATCTTGTTCCCGATTCTGTCCCTTTTTGTCTTCCCCTCTATTTTTCGTAGGGATCTCGTCTCTGCAGCATTCACTCGACTCTCGTACTTTCTTGTCAGGGTCCACGAGTCGCTCCCATAAAATCAGTGTTGGAGTCACCACCTTCTTCACTACCTCAACCTTTATTTCCTTTGTAACTTCTCTCTTCCCGAAAAATGTTTTTCTAATGGACCATGGGAGTTGTATATTCTTCGCACCAAAGCAATTCTTTCACTCACTTCTCTGTCCTGTCTTCCGTTCCCTTCCATTATTGTTCCCAGATATTTGTAGTGCTCTACTTGTTCGATGTTCGATAACAATAGACACCAACATAAAATTACACTTATTGTTGTGGAGCACGTGCATTTTGACACTTCGATGCGGCATTGCCGAATGGTCAAAAGGGTGCAGGGGGAATCCAAGGATGGGGGAATCAGATTGGCAGGTCCACATTTCGCTCTTATGTCGCCAAGATGTGACATTTTGCTTTTTGACAGCCGTGCAGCGTTGCCACGTGTAGCGGTTGGGGTCTGTCGCGCTTATGGGCTGTCGCGGTAACTGCCCGTCACCCGACACGAACGAGGGCAAAGATTTGACAGTGACACTTGACATTATTGACCTTAAGAAGGTTCAGTGCTTTTGTATAAATATAAAGATAAAGAATGATAATATTGAGATGAAAAGTTGAAACTGGCAATTTCTAAATTTTAACACAAGTTTTGTTGCTGAACGTGCTCCTCTCCGGCCCTCCCCCCAAACTTTTCTTTCCACACTTCCTACCCCTGTTCCAAATAATGGACTGCTCCGGCCTTTAGCTCTGAGCTGCAATGGGCCAATCAGCCCATAGAACCAGAGAACACTAATCATGGATACACTAATCAGCTTGAAGCATGAAGCAGCAGCCATTTCGGAAGTTCATGACTCATCTGTGTTCATGACAGTTGAGTGTGTGTAGAAACAGAAACGTCCAGCGTCGACTGCTAACCCAGAGGGCTAACCTCTGATGCGAACCAATCAGTGCAAAGTGACGTGTATTTTTGCTTTGTGGGATTCACAGTCCTCTGTTCACAGTGTTCCAGTTTCCAGTTCTAGAACATTGTACCTATCTTACGCAATTTCGTTTTCTTTGCGAAGTGCAAAGCTCTCCGAAACCACGTAGATCATTGCTTTTTGTGCAAAGTACAAACGTAGTAAAGGTGTAAACTAGATCCCAACATGGGGAAGAAAAAAGGTGAGATCTATAATAATAATTTTTGTAAATGGGTTGTTGGTTGCTAGCAGCTGTGATGCCCCGAGAAAATGGATGAAACGAGAAAGCCATTGAAACAAAACCCCACTGATCCAAACATGTCTTAATTGTAATAACCGAGGTAATAACCGAGGTAATAACCTAGTATTCACACCCAAATGGTCTAGAGATCACCCCGAAATTTGGTCTTGATTAAAATGATCATTTCTCGAAAAAACATTAACCGATTTTGGAAATTTTTGTGGTGTAAATGACCTGACTTCAGCAGGGTCCCGTTTTGAGAAAACAAGTCGCAGAATTTTGTAGGTGACATTTTCGGAAAGCGTACACTAAAACCCCGAACTATAGCTACTCCCCCGAACAGGGACCCCGAAACGGTTTTGGACTTTTGATCGTATTTTGTTTTTCCACATCAGAGCTATTGATTTTTTTGTAATTTTTGGATTTTTTGGTGGAGACTTTGCCAGCGGTCTTGCTAACCCTTGAAATTGGACAGGAACGTACATACAGTAGCTCTGTTAAATGTATCATTCAACAATTTGATCTCATCGACCCTCAGAAGTGAAGTGCAAGTGGTGAGGACCTGCACCTCTTTTTGAACTGTGACAAATCAAGCATGCTGCGACAGCCCGGGGTGGCTGAAAATGAACCAGTCCCATCATAAATGCTTCTTTACAGCCTAATTTCCGGTCCATTAATCACAAAAAAATCAATAACTCTTTGAAAAAACAAAATAGATCTAAAGTCCGAAACCATCTCGGGCTCGGGATACTGATGTATGCTTTCCAAAAATGTTGCCTAAAAAATTCTGCGACTTGTTTTCTCAAAACGGGACCTTGCTGAAGTCAAATCATTTTTGGGGCCCTTCTCGGGCCCCTTCCATTGTCACCCTGTATAGTATATCCTCGAGTATATCAATGAACAATAGGGTGACCTAAAGTGGTACCTTGTAGTCAAAAGATTACTCTATCGAGCATCACAAAAACTTCCAAAATCGGCCAATGTTTTCTCGAGAAATTATTGTCAATTTAGCCGAAACGAAATTTCGAGGTGATCCCTAGACCATTTGGGTGTGTATAGTTAATGCAGGGCAAAAATAAGATATTAGTAAGTGAACCTTTGAATGTGTTTTGTTATTTTATTTAGTGTGACTCATAGATCGTAAAAATCTATTTTTCCTCGAAAATGCTCGTGAAAGGTTCTAGAGGTTATAAAACTGATGTAGAGCAACAAATAATAGGAATAGTTCTCATGTGAAATTTTCTGCATACATTTTTGAAGAAAACTGGATTTTCAGGATTGACGAGTCACCCTGTATAGTAAATAAAATTACAAAACACATTCATTGGTTCAAAAACATTGCTTTTTGGTCTGTTGAAAAGAGTTTGCTGAAATCTTTCAAAATAACGAAAATAGTTCGAGCGGATCGAAAGCTGCGATAGAAACGCAGTCATTATTGATTCAGAATTTCAGGTGCTCATGAAGGGCCACGGAAACCGCACATTTTACATGCAGTTTTCAATTTACAATTTTCTGGGACTATATCGCTCTACGTCAAAATTCACAACGGTGTTGCAAGTTTATATTTAACCCAGGAATACTAGGTTTTCACCCGTAACAAATTCCCGCAAAGCTGAAATTTGGTGCACGGGCCTTGTAAGACCTAAGGAATAACATATCAAAATACTCGGTGGCACACCCTTGTGCGTCATTGATTGTGGGGGAGGGGGCTAAATATTTCTATTTTAAATGCGTAAATAACACCCTGTAGCTTATATAATTGAAAAAAAATCATATTTAGATGCCTCAAGGCTTCAAAGTATTTGACTGACGTTTGAATTGTTAATAAGAAATTTGGGTTGCCTAGAAAAAAAAAGAAGATCGGCAAAATTTATTTTGTTTTTCTCAAAAACCTCGAATTGATATCGGCAAGTGTGGTATCGTTTCCAACTAAATCTTGGCTTCTGATATCAAATATGGTGTTTCTGTTGTGAAAGTGGTTATATGCCCAATTTTCTCCCGAAAATGCATACAATTTTTGCATTTCTTTTTTTTTACTGATAAATGATGAAGCAGTTCCACTGTTTTTGTGTGTAAAACTTACTGAAGTTCTTACTCTATCAGAAAATACCAAAAGCTGTTGTATCTATCAGGCAATAGCAACATAAATCCATCTTTTCTGTAGCCGTTATTCCATTTTCAGAAAAAAAGTAGGTGTAAAACTTGTTTAATAAAAAATTGATACTTTGACTTTGTAATATAAATAGGCGTAAGCAATTGATGCTGTTTTTGTCCAAGATAAACATTAATATAGGATTTGTTGGTGATTCTCATTTTCGACAGCTTTGGGCAATGATGCCCCTAAATGAAAAAAAAAACACAATTTTTTTGCAGAGAATTTATTATTCTCGGGATGAGCACTGTGAATATCAACTGTCCACTCATCAGTCTTATCACTTGGGTCTGTTTCGAAGATGGGAAGAAGAACCTATTACCAGTGCTCAGCTTTATTGGCCATCACAAAATCTTCTTGCATGTTTTTCATTTAAAGATCCAGCAGGCAAGAAGTTCCACCTTACGCGTACTATTCACGCCACTTTCAAACAGAAATGTTTCGTGGCTATCGGAGCCCACTTCATAGGTAACAACATACCGTGTTTCATTTGAGACCCATCTCATATTGTTAAAATGATTGGTTTGTCCACAGAAACATTGGACTTTGTGCGACATTGCTTGAGGCTTGAGATTCAAACATGTTTTTCCTTAAATCCAAATATCCAGGCGACAAATTCACACTCAGCCGCCTTTCTCACAGAACTCACCAATCGGAAGAGTTACGTACAGGGTGTTCACGATCAAATTCACCCCCCTCCAGTAGATTCCCCTTCAAGATATTTCGAAGAACTAAAAACTTTTTCTTCACGATTTTTCCCAGGGACCTTAAATTGATCCTCTAAAAGTTTCTAATTGGTACCGTATACAAGGTGTGATATGTAACTTTTTCATTTCAAATGCAACACCCTATATTTCATTCCATTATTTGCTGGGGCCTTTTTTTCTGATTACAAATATATATGACACTTATGATTCATTTTGACATGTAAGTTGTCGAAAAAATAATAAAATAGGCAGTCAAATGATTTTGTTTCGCGGCAAAATGGCTTTGGTTTCTACAGTTCACTTAAAAATAAGTTATTCTCGCAGCATTTTTTCTGCAGAATTCAACTCTGCATGGATAAATGGTCTAATTCGTTCCTAATACAGGATGTCGCGTAATTTTTAATTTTTAATTTATTTGACTACCTATTTTATTATTTTTTTTGACAGCTTCCTTGTCAAAATAAATCATAAATGTTATATATCTTTGTAATCAGAAATAAAGGCTTCATCAAATGACGTGTACTGTTCCCCCCTTCTGGACCCCTGGCTGTGATTGTCGTCACCCCCCCCCCCTGACTTTGGACCTCTTACTTACGTTTTGCTTACGTTGTTCGATTCACGCAGGCTCTATACTCGCGACGAGAACGGAACTTTGGGGATGAGGATTGTATTGAAAAGTTAAAGAAAAACACGAATTGACAGCAAACAAAATGAATATTTATTGAAATCATCAGCAAAATGTAAATGAATCAGATTCTTTTCATAAAACACCTACCAGTAAAATGAAACTGACAGAGTAACACAAAAGAATATGAGAAGGGTAAAATCATGAGTAAAACGTCAAACACAAACACAATAAAACAAGAAAAATCATTCAAAATTATGTGAAACAAATGTAACAAGAACAACAACAACACATCAACAACAACAACAACAACAACAACAACAACAACAACAACAATAACAACAAATAATAAATAAAGTAACAGAAAAGGATAAGTAAAACACAACAAGAAATCATAAAATATGTCAAACTGTCAGTGTCAAAAGCAAGAGAAAAGTGAAAAAGTGAAACAGTGACGTATTCGCTAACAGGCACACATGAGAAGAACACGCCAAAGAAACTCCTGTGTATTGCCTGATCGTGCGCTGAAATATGTTACAAAAGTATCTGAACAAAACATGTGAGAATGGATAATCAAGACAGTGTCAATTGGTCATAAAATTGCAAATAAGAATTCACGTAACAAATAAAACTCGTTCGTTTACGCTTCTCTTTGGAGAATTTTACGCTTGGAATTCACGCTGACGCTTGGCAAAAGCACACACATAACATAAGACAAATTAGTAGACACATGCGACATAAATAAATTGAGGCTCTGGGTTCCCACAGAGTGTTTGGCGTGTAAAGTCCAGAGGACGCTGAAAAGAACCTACCCCACAGTACTGACATTGTCCTCCTAGAGTTGCGACCAATCTATTACTAACCCGAACTGCTTCTCCCCAGTTTTCCCGACCCTCCTGAATCCCGTCTTCACAGGAAACGGTTAAATCCCTGAATCCCGTCTTCACAGGAAACAATCAAAACCCCCAAAACAATCAAACAAACCCCAAGACAGGAACACACTCACACACACGCAGACACTGAATAAAGGGCGAACTTGCACCAATCCTAAAGCAGTTAAGGGAGTGACGGCCTTTACACGACTTTCAGGGAGGACGGCATAAAATATTAGTTCTCACAGTCGACAAGGCTCTAACAAACTTCGCTTGCTTACGCATGATAGCACCAATAAACACTGTCAAGACAACACATACACAAAAATAAATGAAAGGGGCGCATAAGACATTTTTGTAACACAATAACAAACATAATTAGTTAAAAACTCCTAGCAAATTCAGTAAGTTTACAAAATTCGTGAGACAATAATTCGTGACATTAAAAATGAAAACGTAAAACAGACTCAGACAAAAAAGTGAATTATTCATGTACAAATAGAAAATAATAAGTTAGCCCGGTCCTGTAAGATGTAATAATTCCGTATACGCACTTTAAGCTCGGGCGAAACAAAGAAATCCCAACGCGTTATTTTTAGAATCTCGCGAGGCACCGTGTTCCGAGAGGAAGAAGTGCGTTCCCAACAAGAGTATGACATCATCCATGGAAAAATGCGTAGGTAGCGTCAACAGGGCCGTTGGACATCCCCGAAAATTAGTGAAATACACGAGACACGTAGGAAGCCTCCATCCTTGCTTCAAACTGGGCTGTAAAAATCGCGAAAACCCCTTTCGATCCTCTTTGTTGAATTTCCGGAAACGAATAAAATTGACGCCCGAACAGAAAGATGCGATTTTGGAAACAAAAATTGAGCCACTCAAAAACTAGGCAGTCACACCAAAAGCGATTTAGAGTATGATTTTAGAAAATAATGAAAAACGACCCACCTGTAGTAAATTACGGCGCACGTCGGTCTTCGAACGTCTGGTCAGCGGGAACACACAAAATCAAGTCCCCTCTTCGACCTAAATTCCCGTCGCGTTTTAAATTTAGTTCCTAATATAGAAATGATTTTCTTGCGTCGAAGTATTAGAATGCATATTTGTAATTTTGTAAAAAGCGCTTAAAATGCGTTCCATCACAGACGTGATAAAATATAGGGTGTTGCATTTGAAATGAAAAAGTTACATGTCACACCCTGTATACGGTACCAATTGAAAACTTTTGGACGATCGATTCAAGATCTTTGGGAAAAACCGTTGAGGAAAAGTTTTTAGTTTTTCAAAATATCTTGAAGAGAAATCTTTTAGAGGGGGGGTGAATTTTATCGTGAACACCCTATACAAGGGTTCTCTCACACCTCACACACTTAATAGTCGGAGAGCTGGCAACAAAAAAAGAGTGCAACAGTTTTCTAAAGGCTGAAACTCTGGAATATGTTAGATTACTCAATTACATCCATGAAATAAACAGTCAGACACCGGTTCATTAGAACCTCCTCAATCGGCAGCCAAAAAAAGTCCGAAATGCCCGAACGGACAGTTCTGACAACGCACAGCTTTGTTATCTGACGCACAGCTCTGTTGTCTGACCCACAGCTGTCAGCTGTTGTCTGAGTTACGGCTATATGACCACACCTAGGTACTTACCTCTCTTCATTAGATGGTTCCATTACGCAAGGCTTCTCTGATTTTTTCCCCAAATCTGTATGTCGCTACGGGCGATTCATTTGAACCGTAACTCAGACAACAGATGCAACTGCTGATATATTTGCATCAGACAACAGAGCTGTGCGTCAGACAACAATGCTGTGCGTTGTCAGAACTGTCCTTTCGGGCATTTCGGACTTCTTTTGGCTGCCGGTTGAGCAGGTTCTAATGAACCGGTGTCTGACTATTTATTTCATGGATGTAATTGAGTAATCTAACATATTCCAGAGTTTCAGCCTTTAGAAAACTGTTGCCCTTTTTTTTGTCGCCAGCTCTTGGACTATAAGCACTAACAACAAATCTCTCTCGTTTGTTTGAAACATATCTTATATCGATCGGATACTCCGTTCACTTGCAGGAACAGCTTGGAGACAGGTATCTAGTAATTCTTAGAACTTGACCTTTGAGGATGAAAATCAAAGGACGCACGACGGTGTAAGTCCGAGTATTTTGATATGTTGTTCCGTAGGTCCAATAGAACATACCAAAATTTAGTTTTCGCGAATTTGTTACGAGTTACCAGTGTTACCACGATTTTTCGACTAAAATGCCTGGGCTATTTTGACTTCTTAATGTCCGAATGACATGCTATCTGATTCGCTGTTTAACAGTTCAGACAGTTCCGGTAAGATGTGTTCTACAAGTCAAAATAAAGGCTGTCTCACCTGTGTTTTGGTATCCGTATAATCGCTTGGAGTCATATTTTGTATTCCCATCATAATCTTCCCTTGAAGTAACCGGGTTTCCATTTTATCCCACTTCCCACTCTCAAAAATTTGATCCCGTGTTAAGTACCAAATTAATATTTGATACCACCTTTGTGCAATCGGGCATTAGAGCTGTAGCAGAATGTAAAAAATGCTCTAAAAATTTAAAAATGCAATGCTGTTGCAGGAAAGGGGAAAAAGGACCAGCCGGGGGACGTGGAAGCATCCGGTGAACCACACGCTACCACCAGCAAAGCGACCCCGAAAAGTGAGGAACAACCAGGCCCTTCGCGGAGTATGTCCGAGAGCGGTGGGGGTGAAGCAAGCGCTGTCCAGAGTCAAGCGCCAGCTCCACAGGGAGCAGCGGATCCGCAGAAGGGTAAACGGCAGAAACAGAAATTCAAAAAACTGCAGCCGGAACAGCCGCAACAACAACCACAACAACCACCACCGCAACAACCACCACAACAACCACCACCGCAACAACCACCACAACAACAACCACCACCGCAACAACAGCAACCACGTCCACAAGGAGGACCGAAACAACAACAACCACCACCACAACAACACCAACCACGTCCACAAGGAGGCCCTAAACAACAACAACAACAACAACAACATGGCGGTTCTCAAGAGCGACAAGTATTCCCTCCACAAAAGCAGTGGGGTCCGCGTCAGCAACAGGGAACTCAACAAGAACAGCAGCAGCCGTTGCAACAACTTCCAGCGCAACATCCTCGCCAGCAAGGAGGACCTCATCAACAACAACAACAACGTCCTCGCCAACAAGGAGGACCTCCGCCACAACAGCAGGGAGGTCCAAAAGGACCATGGCAACCAAGGGGGCCACCACCTCAAAGGGGACCACCAGGATATCAGCAACAACCGGCAAGCCCCCAGGGGCATCAGCAACCAGGTGAGCCCCGCTACCAACAACAAAGAGCTCCTCAACAGCATTTCCAACAAGGTGGAACCCAGCAAGGAACATCACAACAACGCATGGATCAGCCGCAGCACTCTGGTTACCAAACTCCGACACCTTCTGGACCTCCTTCGGAAGTGTCAGGTTGGTGCCAGTTGTTGAAACAATTCGATTTTTGAATTCTTTTCTCCGATTTTTGCAGTAAGGTGGAGGGTGACATAATAGTACAAGAAAGATAGATTTCAACCTCAGAAAAAATATGGACGTCCTGAAAATTTGATATTTTGTTCAGAATTGAGTGCTCTACAACATATCCAAAATCGCCAAAAATCGCACCCGGGGGTTTTGAATTATTGGAGGGGGGGTATAAAATTGCAGGTAAAAATGGAGGGGATGGAACCCGTCAATCCATTGGATGCGAATACATTATAGTTCGACGTATCATATCCCATTGATACTATTTTGGCACAAAAAGTGACCATCATTGTTGAAGGGGAGTAGTGGGGGGGCGAAGCTCTGCTAGGTGGTCCATTTTGTTTTTTTAGCCATGTAGAACCGATCACGACAAGTTTGGTATCTTTTCCGACCAAATTCAATCTCCTGAACTCATATTCGATGTGTAAATTCGGATAAAAACAAGTTTGAACAAGTTAACTTGAGAAAACTTGTTTTTTCTTTGACAATTTTGACGAATTTTTGTTTCACTGTTGGAGGCGTTCATTTTTGGAAAATTTTCAGGGACCATTAAATTGAAGTGTATTCTCCACAAAAATCATCCACTCGATGCATAATTTTGTTTTTTCGAGTTTGAAAAATCGATTTAAACTTGAGCCGGCACGGCGCGTCGTCTACTACTGACCAGAACTTTACAGCATGCACCTTTAAATGAAAACACCTCAAACTATTGAAGAAATAACAACTCACCTTTGAAAATTGAAGGATTTGTGCAGAACTGAATTCCCTATAACATGAAGAAAATCGCCATGAATCGCAATGCAGGATTTTGAGTTATTCGAGGAGGAGGATAACACTTTGACAGGATTCATACTCTATGAACTGTTACCTCTCCACTTAAATAACTCAAAACTCTGCAGTGCGATTCATGGCGATTTTGTTCATGTTATAGGAAATTCAATTCTCCACAGATCCTCCAATTTTCAAAGATGAGTTGTTATTTTTTCAACAGTTTGAGTTGTTTTCATTTAAAGGTGCATGCTGTAGTGTTCTGGTCAGTGGTAACAACGCGCCGTGCCGGCTCAAGTTCAAACCGATTTTTTAAACTCAAGAAACAAAATTATACGTCGAGTGGATGATTTATGTGGAGAACACACTTCAATTCAATGGACCCTGAAAATTTTCTGTAAATAAACACCTCCAACAGTAAAAAAAAATTCGTCAAAATTGTCAAGGAAAAAACAAGTTTTCTCAAGTTAACTTGTTCAAACTTGTTTTCATTCAAATTTACACATCGGATACGAGTTCAGGAGATTGAATTTAGTCGGAAAAGATACCAAACTTGTCGTGATCGGTTCTACATGGCCAGAAAAACAAAATGGACCACCTTGCAGAGCTTCGCTCCCCCACTACTCCCCTTCAGCAATGATGGACACTTTTTGTGCCAAAATGGTATCAAGGGGATATGATACATCGAACTATAATGTATTTGCATCCAATGGATTGACGGGTTCCATCCCCTCCATTTTTACATGCAATTTTTTACCCCCCCTCCAATAACTTAAAACCCCCGGGTGCGATTTTTGGCGATTTTGGATATGTTGTAGAGCACTCAATTCTGAACAGAATATCAAATTTTCATGACGTCCATATTTATTCCGAGGTTTTGCCGATTTTTTTACTATTTTTCCTGTACTATAATAAGAATCACCGCTTTTTATTTTACAGTAAAAAAAAAACGACATAAGATATTGTTATAAAATTATTTTGTGCAAGAAAGAGTAAAGGCAAGTCTACAACACGCTGTTTAGTGTTCAGTTGTATTGTAATATCTTGGGCACACTAGAAAGCTTAATGATCATTAAGCATCAGACGTAATAACGTTGCTCTTGCTGTCACCAAAACAGCAGGGCAAGTTAAATGACGATCCATCGTTAATGATCATTAAGCTTTTAGTGTACTTGAAATAGTAAAAAAATTATCTCTTGCTTGAAGAAAGTAGTTCTCAAGTGGTTTTTTTGCTATATGGTTAGCTTATCCCCACATGTTTAACATGTTAAAAGCATACATCCCTGTGACGCGTAATACATAGTATACAGGGTGAAAATGAAAAATAAATTTTTGAAATTCTTTATTTCGGTGAAACAATCCTCAAGAAAAACAGTCTCTCATTATTTAGCGACCTTATAGTCTCCTATTGAACATTTGAAAAATGTACCCCTCCATAGTCGCTGGTATCCTACGTACAGCGTGAAATCAATTTTTTTTTCAATGTTTTTTATCTTCATCAAATCAATCCAGACAAAAGCCAATTCCAGCTCTGTTACAAGCCTATAATCTCTCATTCAAGATATAAAACTTGTCACATTCCTCAAACTCTCTAAACACAACCTACAGGGTGAAACATACGTTATTTTTTTTTTTTTTTTTTCTTCTGGATAAAATTGATTTGGATAATAATCTTATCTGGTTTACTGGAAAGCTCAGAGTTTTTCGCAAGCCATATAAAAAATTTGCATTTCTAATATCACTCTGACTTGATATACAGGATGAATTATATGTTGCTTCAGCTTTTGTTGTGCAAGGAGTTGCTAAGGGAATTGTCCTTAGCAACTCCTCGCACAACCAAAATCGCAAAAATGCTTGATGCTACAGTAGCCAGCAGTTGCAGTGATTGCAGAAATGTAAATTTTTGATATGTTTTGCCAAATACTCTAGGCTCTCCTTTGAAGTGGGTAAGATTATCATCCGAATTAATGTGACCCAGGAAAAAAATAAAATAAAAAAGGGTGTTCCACCCTGTATGTCATGTTTTAGCAGTTTAAGGAATGTGACATTTTTATATCTTGAAGAGGGATTATAGACTTCTAACAGAGACGGAATTGGTCTTTGTCCGGATTGATTTGATCAAGATAAAATTTATTGAAAAAAAATTGATTTCACCCTGTACGTAAAATACCAGCAGCTATCGAGGGGTGAGCTTTTCACACGTTCAGTAGGAGACGATAAGGTTGCTGAATAATGAGAGGCTGTTTTTTTCGAGAATTATTTTACCGGAATAAAAAAGTTTAAAGATTTATTTTTCAATTTTCACCCTGTTTACCAAGTATTACGCGTCACAGAGATGTATGCTTGTAACATGTTGAACAGGTGGGGATTAGCTAACCATATAGCAAAAAACCGTTTGAGAACTACTTTCTTCAAGCAAAAATTCTAATTCAAATATACTATTTCTAGTGTGTCCAGGGTATAAGTCGCAAGTGTTGGGTTGTGAGTGGCAAGGTGAAAGTGAGGTTGGAATTTGGAGTGGTAGACAATCGGCAATCGCTGGTCGCAATTGGAAAACTGGTCGATCAGTCTCCCAATTTTTACGACGTGCCATTTGCGACTGAAATTAATGAAACACCGCATTATACAGGGTGGTTCAGGTTTTAGTCGACAAACTTTGCAGGCTGATCGAGGATGGAAAAAGAAGTCGACTCATCCCAAAAAGTATATAATATCTGAAATGCATATTATTAACAAAGTTACAGGTCTTGAAAGTGAATGTTGCAGAAAAAAAAATTGTTTTCTTGATAACTTTTGAACGCCTTGACCGATTTCGCTCAAATTCTGCACAGATGTTTAAGAAATACATCTTCAGTAATTGCTGGAAATTTTTTTGTCAGAATGACGCAGTGCCGTAGATATGGAGATACTCGCACTTTACCCCCATACTTTCTACGCCACTGGATATTTTGGAAAATCGATGGAAGTATCGAACTCCGCATTTCATCCTGAAGGGAAAATTGGTGCGGTTCCGGAGATATTTGTGTTAGAAGGATCAAAAACACCGAATTACGCAAATGTTTCAAAATTCGAGCAAGCTTTGATCCATTCACTGTAATAGTACATTACGTAACAAGAGTAGTAAGTAGCATATTACGCACGCAGGGAAAAGTTGCGCACGAGCGAGCGTAGCGAGCGAGTGCAGTACTCCCTGAGTGCGTAATTGCTTTACTACTCGTGTCATGTACAGTACTTTACCTACGACCCCAATCCAAAGCGGTATTGTAACTTTGTAAGGGGCCCAGAATAATTCTCAGAAATCCAAGGTAATAAAACAGTCCTACATCAACAATAACAGTAGATATTGACTTAAAAGTTATAATTAACGTGAAATGTAGCCAGTGGTATTGTAAACGGCAAAAATTATAGGCAAAAAAGCCACGTATATCATGAAATACCTACAATTTAAGTTCTCCCCTGATTCAAAATTCAAATAAAATCCCGCCGTATGCAGATTGTGTTGACTGGTCGGTGCGAAGTGTGCCTTGACACTCTTGACAGGAGAAGCACGCACCGCATAGCAGTGTCAGCGGCCGTCATCCGTGTTCATAATATTAATATCCGTGTTCATAGGATACTAGGTTTTGCCAAATTTAAAGTGTTCAGCGAGGAATTGCTTCAGTTGATTACTTTTATTGTATTTAAATAAGAATAATAGTATTTTGTATCTCATATTATACACTTTTGGAAACTAAAACTACAGTAAATCGGAGAAGGGGCACTTTGAGTGGTGTTTACGGCCATCAGATTAATCCAATGTCAAAGACGGATAGCATTTTCAAACTCTGGTGTCTGCTGGCTCGGTGGTTGTCTGTTATACAACGCTTTTCGTCGAGACCTAAAAGAAAAGCACCCACAAATCGATTCATGAAAATTGAGTGTTTACTTACTGTGCCTAAAGCGAGGCCTGAGGTGTATTCAGAAGCGTACCTACCTATTAGGTATAGCCATCCCTCTGATAGCCATTCAATTCTTAGTTCAGTGTGGTGATATAGTTGGATTTCAACACTGGGACATGAATATTGGACAGCAATAAATAGTATTATTTGAAAACTATCTAACTTAGGTAGGCGGGCAGCAGAGTACCTGTCATTAGACATTAGATTGATGCTTGACGTAACTGAACTGTCTGATTTTTACACCTACTTGATCCCAAGTTGTTGGTGACTGCGGGCACTTCTGGCATTGATATTTTAAATCTTTTTTAATAAATCTCGCAAAATTATTGTGATCAAGTAAAAACTAAGCTCTACAAATGCAAGCTAAAATTTAATCAAGAAATCCTCGATTACCTTACTTGGGAAAAAAATCTGGACGATTTTGTTGTTGATACATCTCACTTCTATGGCGATGCCTTCGCTACGCATATATACAGCTAGTCTTGCTTAGGCTTTCGGTGTGAAAGGTGCTATCGAGGCACGCGTCAGGTTCTCGTGAAATCCTCCCATTTTTGAATGTGAATTCTTTGAAAATGTCTTTCGATCAAAATTCCCCCAACATCAGAAACATTAATTCCCTAACTGTGCGATTTACTTTACCATTACCGCACGCTGTGCGATTTACTTTACAGAATACGTCACGATGTGCGTAAGGGCTCACTTACTTAGGTTCCTAGTTGTGCGGTATACGGCACTTACGGTAGTGGTCGTAGGTAAAAACTTTTTTTCAATTTAGAGTTCATTGATCCATAATTTGGCTCACGAGGAATTGAAAATTGGTTGTGAAAGTTCATAATTATGCCGGTGTAGGTAGGTTAGTAGAGTGCATTTAAGGGTGTGTTTAGGTGAATGTACAAGTGGGCACCACATGTGGTTGTTTGGTGGTGCGAAAGCCAGGCATCCACCAGAAAGGGCAGAGGGCGTATGGCGTGAGATTTGCTTGCATGTTTTTAGAATAATTAGGACGAGTAGGTAGATTTAAAACTTGTGAAGGGAGAGACACTAGTCACCAGGTGAATGTACAAGTGGGCACCTTTCAAACTTGTGAAGGGTGAGACACTAGTCACCGGAGGGATCGGTTGATTGGGTTGTGTGCGCACATTGAGAGTAATGAAGAGTATTTGAAAGGAGGCAAGGGTGAGTTTCAACTTTCATGAAAATCGTTCCACTAACAAGAGATTTCACTACGGCGACCAAGATGGCGCGCAACCATGAAATCCAGTCTGCCCAGTGGCCACCTTTGAGGACCTTAGCTATCCATCAGAAAAAGTTCTAGAGAAGTTGAACTTCTTCGAACTACACAGGAAATTTTTGTTTTTTGATAATAATAATGATAACTATGTATGGATAAAAGAATAATGCCCATTGGCCATCCTTGGGGACATCAGCTATCCATCGGAAAAGTTCAAGGCTCTAGCTTCATTCCCTAAGGAGGAGTACAACTTCTTAATTTCTACATGGACAGACAGTCGGAAACAGTCAAATCGGCCAGGGAATCGTAATTATTGAGAGTTGAGGTAATCCTGACTAGCAAATAAATATTGCAACACCAAGGATAACGTGTCCGACGAAAGTTCCAAGACAACGTGTCGTAGGTACGGGAACTTGAGAAGTTTTGCCAGGTCTATTGGCCGACTGTTGGCAACTTGAAACGACGATTTAAGGCGCTGACCATGAAGAGTTAGCCAGAAATCATGAACATATTACCGCTTTATATGACGCAATGCCAGCAGGCAAGAGGAGCAAAAGCATGTTCTCAGGTTTCCGAAACGCGAGGAAAAAGTTTTTGTCGTAGCATACCTTCTTGTACGACGAGACGTTTGTTGTAAGTATGGCGAATAAAAATTGTGTAATCAATATAAAGGCTTTAATGACAAATTCATGCCGATATCTTGCTTGTTTTTTTTTCTGTAATTGAAAAATGAAAAGCGGTGATTCTTATTATGCCACTCTCTACCTGCCTAATAATGATTTTATTTTTTTATTATTAACTTGATTTACAGACACAGAGCGAAGATCCCAAGAGCAGTCGCCTGTGCCCGAAAGCTTAACGAAGGAAATGGCTGCCGTTTCCGTGACTCCCTTGGTTGAACCACAGTCCTTGGTCAAACCTGGAACCAAGGGCAGGAAGATACTGGTAGAATGCAATCACGTGTCTTTGAACATTGGAAAAATAAGAGAGGCAGTTCATTACGACGTCGCCATCAAGCCGGACACTCCCAAGGGACTGCTGAGACAGGTCATGGTGCAATTTCAGCAAATGTACTATCCCAACAGATTTCCTGCTTTTGACGGTCGCAAAAATTTGTATTCGCCCACGATGTTGCCATTTGGAGAGAGACAGAGCGGCACGATTATAGTTCAGGGCGAAAATCGCCCAAGAGAATTCGAGGTTGAAGTGAAATTTGCGAGAAAGGTGGATCTGTCGCCGCTGCACGACATGCTGAAAACTAAAATGTCCCCTCTGGACGCTCTCCAGTGTTTGGATATTGTACTGAGGAATGCTCCATCAAATACTTGCATTCCTGCTGGTAAGTAAATGTTGAAATAACAACAATAATGATAGGTTACATCACCGCATGGAGCTTTGTGTGAAATTGCAAGTTCAACCTTGAGGTGTTGGATTTTGGAGGTGTTTCAGATTTGGGTCACCTTTGATACAACCCTTAATTGACAATTTTTGTATTGAGTCAATGCCGACCATTGGGTCTTTTTACCTGAAGATTTGGAAATTTTTAGATGTTACACTTTAATTGTCCAGCAATTTAGATGAGCGTACCTAGTCAATATTTGTTCGATTTTCAGGCAGATGTTTCTTCACCCAGCCAAGGGATAGAATTCTACCTTTAGGCGAAGGTATGGAAATGTATTATGGATTTTATCAGGCGGCCATAAGGGGCTGGAAACCTCTTTTGAATATTGACGTCGCACATAAAGCTTTTCCAAAATGCCAGCCCGTAATCGATACAATCTGTGAACTGTGTAGCGATTATCGCTACACCATGAGGCGAGAAGATCTACAAAAAAACGGTTTAAATGACAACCAAAGGAGAACTTGCGAAAAGTATTTCAGAATGCTCAAGGTAAGGAATTTGTAGCGTTTTCTGTTGCGCACCCCAGTGCACATTTCCCTCTCCTTGTCTTAGCAGAACTAGCTCGAATTCACTTAGATTCAGAAGGCATAACATTGCGCACCGCACTATACAGGGTGACTCATATGGTACTGAAGGATTCCAAAAAAATCGGGGCCTCTGAGACGAAATATCTTTATGTCTGTAGGTAGTGATCTCAGTTTGTACTTTGATTTGAATTGAACAAATAAAAAAAGTGGTATTACCTCATTAGAGTCATTTTCACGCGTACCACTAGGACTACTGGGGCTTTATTTAGATTCTTTTTGGGACACCTATGTGAGGTGCCTCAAAAGTGTCTCATTCCACTACTGATATACAGGTGTCCCGTCTTTAATCGCAAAGATTTTGCCAGTCGATAGAGCATCAGAAAAGAATGAAATATACATGTAAAAATTTCGTTCAAAAACCCGTAATAACGGAGATACAGCTCTTCAAAGTTGGAAAACAAATACAGTTCTTTTCACCTAACTTTTATACTGGTCAACCGATTCGCGTCAAATTTTTTATACGTATTCACTGAGCAAATGCCTATGAACCTCGAATAACACATTTGGTGAGAACATCCCCATGGCGTAGATAGGGGTGGTTGCGCCCCTTTAATCATCCCTAATTTTTTCCCCACTGCAAATTTTTTTAAATCAGTACCATTTTCGAGTTGTTCATTCAATTTTGAGCAAAAAGTTGCTCTTGCAAAATTTCGATAGGAGGCATACTTTCTGAGATAATTCAGTTTGAAGATTCCTAGTCAATCTTGCAACTTCTCATAATTTTAGTTGCTTAAAATTTGCATTGCTGCATCATTGGAGATAATCAGTTCCAAATTCACACAAGTGATGTTGAGATCATCAAGTATCATAACGTAAGATCGATTTTGATCAAAACAATCCAGTGGCGTAGAATTAGGGGGCTTTCTTACTTACATCCACTTATCTGCTACACCACTGGATATTTTTTTAAATCAATAATTATTTTGAATTTGTCGTTTGATCCAGAAAAAAAAAGTTGCTCCTGTGAAACTTTGATTGGAGGCTTCGTTTTCGAGTTATTCGAACTTTAAAGTTCTCTGAGTCGAAAAGCTGGCATATCGAGGAAAACAGCAAAGCCTTTAATCAATCTTGTTTTCAATTATTCATGTTGATTAATGTACCACTTTCTTCTGATTTTACTTACGTTGTGTGAGTTCATACCTACAATTACCTTGATTTACAGTTCATCAATTTTGAAGAAAGTTGAACTAGGAAAAAAATTTCATTAGCGGTACAGAAGCCGGGATGGAAGACAAAATTGCATGTCAGTCAATGTATGTTACATTGATTATTTTTGTTTTCCAGTCATGTACCTATCTGCTTCTAAATAGTAGGGACTTGGATTTTACGGTTTTTTTTTATTGATCTCAAACTTTAAAATTTGAATAACTCGAAAACGAGGCCTCCAATCAAAATTTCACAAGAGCAACTTTTTTTCTGAATCGGAAGACAAATTCAAAAAAATTATCAATTTCAAAAAATATCCAGTGGCGTAGCCGTTGAGTGGATCTAAGATAGAAAACCCCCTGATTCTACGCCACTGGATTGTTCAGATCAAAATCGTTCTTACGTTATGATACTTGATGATCTCAACACCACTTGTGTGAATTTAGAACTGATTAACTCCAATGATGTAGTAATGCAAATTTCAAGCAAATTTTGTTTCATGATTGATCAGAAATCTTCAAACTGAATTATCTGGAAAAATAAGCCTCCTATCGAAATTTTGCAAGAGAAATTTTTTTGCTCAAAATTGAATGAACAACTCGAAAATGGTACTGATTTTTAAGAATTTGCAGTGAGGAAAAAATTAGGGATGATAAAAGGGGCGCAACCACCCCTATCTACGCCATGGAGCTGTTCTCACCAAATGTGTTATCCGAGGTTTATAGGCATATGCTTAGTGAATACGTGTAAGAAATTTGATGCAAATCGGGTGAACAGTATGAAAGTTAGGTGAAAAGAACTGTATTTGTTTTCCAACTTTGAAGAGCTGTATCTCCGTTATTACGGGTTTTTGAACAAAATTTCTATATGCATGTCTCATTCTTTTCTGATCCACTGGCAAAATCTTTGCGATTAAACACGGGACACCCTGTATTATAAAGTCCACAAAAAAATGTTGAAAAAATTCTTTGACGTCGACTTCAACGTGATCTTGTGATCCTTTGACCCTTTCTGGTTTCACTGTTCCGAAATATTTAATATTTTAGTAAACTGATCATGGCAGAATCATGAGTTCAGGCTGTACTCACAGAGTATTAATATTCCTCCTTCAAAAACGAAGATAGAGATTTTGATGGGATTTTTTCCGTTTGGATTACCCCACACCCACATTTTTGTAGAAGCCGAATGCATAGCCCTAAATTACTGGAAAAGTTTCTAAAACATTGCTGGGACATTTTTTTGACAAACTAAGAAACTATCAGCTGTTTCATAATTTTGAAAGACGTAGAAAATTTAATACATGGCCGTTTTTTGAAAAAAGTTTTCACTTGGAAAGAAAAAAAATAGAATATTGAAAAAACACCGTATAGAAGAATTGAGTTTACATCTTCATTTTTGAGAGAAACATATTGAAGATAGTTTTATCCTTCTGCGAATACAGCCTTATAAAGAAATTTATTATACAGGGTGGTCCAGGTTTTAGTCGACAAACGTTGCAGGCCGATAAAGGATAAAAAAAGAAGTCGACTCATCCCAAAAAGTACATATCTGAAATGCATATTAAAAAAGTTACAGGTCTTCAAAGTTTCAGAAAAAAATTATTTTTTTCTTGATAACTTTTGAACAGCTTGACCGATTTCGCTCAAATTTTGCACATATGGTTAACAAACACGTCCCCAGTGATCTTTTGAAAAAAATACTGTCAGAATGACGCAGTGCCGTAGATATGGGGGTACACTAACCCTCTTACCCCCCCACTTTCTACGCCACTGGATATTTTGGAAAACCGTTATAACTATTGAATTCGGCGTTCAATTCTGGAGAGAAAATTGGCGTATCATTGCTACATTTGGAGCAGCGGTTTCGGAGATATTTGTGTTTAAAGGTTCAAAAACACCGAATTACGCAAATGTTTCAAAATTTGAGCAAGCTTTGGATCCATTAACTTTCAACTTTTTTTTCAATTTAAAGTTTATTGATCCATAATTCAGCTTATGAAAAATTGAAAATTGGTTGACAAAGGGCCCTTGGTTCTTGTTCTTACTAAACTTCCCAACTATCAGTAGGTACCTATTGAAAATTTAATTGTTGCTGAAATTATGAATTTTCACAACCAATTTCCAATTTCTCATGAGCTAAATTATGGATCAATAAACTTTAAATTGAAAAAAAAAGTTGAAAGTTGCTGGATCAAAGCTTGCTCGAATTTTGAAACATTTGCGTAATTCGGTGTTTTTGAACCTTTGAACACAAATATCTCCGAAACCGCTGCTCCAAATGTAGCAATGACATGCCAATTTTCTCTTTAGAATTGAACGCCGAATTCAATACTTTGAACGGTTTTCCAAAATATCCAGTGGCGTAGAAAGTAGGGGAATAAGAGGGTTAGTGTACCCCCATATCTACGGCACTGCGTCATTCTGACAGAACTTTTTTCAAGAAATCACTGGGGACGTGTTTGTTAGCCCCATGTGCAAAATTTGAACGAAATCGGGTCAGCTGTTCAAAAGTTATCAAAAAAAAAACAATTTTTTTCTGCAACTTTGAAGGCCTGTAACTTTTTTAATATGCATTTTAGATATGTACTTTTTGGGGTGAGTTGACTTCTTTTTTTATCCTCTATCAGCCTGCAAAGTTTGCCGACTAAAACCTGGACCATCCTGTATAAACAAAGAATACAAAACAACATGTAAAAAAATTCTAAACAGTAAAATTAAAATAGGGTAAAATAATTGCTTCTTGTATATATGATTCCTTAAAATATAAATGAAATTTTTCAAAGTGCTCGCTGCGATGATTTTTGATAATTTTGAAGGAAGGCCGAAAGAGACCCAAAATTTCTTGGAAAAGGTACTAAATCTCTATTTACTGTACAGGATGAGTCGCATAAACTTGAAAATTCAACCTCTTGAAATAAATTCTTTAAAACATAGTCGTATGATCTGCTCTACATCGTTTATGGGACCAAAAGAATCGTTTGCAGACATTTTTAAAGAGAAATCATTTTATCCCCTATATGTTTAGAAGAAAATAGAAATTTAGTACACATCCAGTGATCGATATTTTGTATCATAGCTCTGTCATACATAACCAGTCAACTAAAGCCTTCGAAATATCTAAGCAGGAAGGGGTGGAAGGACACCTTGACGCTTCATAGTTGGCGTTTTAGCCGGTTTTATCCGTCAGAATCACCAAAATTTTAAGTGTTGAAAATGACTGATTTAGTGAGTGGGGACGATCGCGGAGCGAGCGTTTGGAGAGTTATTTTATATACAATGGTTATGTCTTTGTTGGCCCCATATAAGATCTCAGATACCCATAGTATCGTCGGAATGCGATACTTTTGAGACGTGCTATAGGATCTAGGGTCAAACTTAAGGTCTTCATAAGTCGAGGAAAATAACAAAGAGTTTCTTTTACATCCCATACACTTTCTATTTTCAGTAGAATGACTTTTTGGAGCAAAAATAAGGTGACAAGCTGGAGCGCTGGGAGGATACGGCCGATGGCTCCTGATAGTTTCGCTCCAAAACTTTGCAGGTGCCATCAGCCGTAGTCGTAGCCCCCCAGCTTGTCACTTTATTCTTGCTCCAAAAAGTCATTCTACTGAATTTAAAACGTGAACGGCATATAGTTTTTCTTGACTCCCTAATGACCACCCTGCTATAATACGTAGGTGCTGGGGGTCCATGTCGGCCAATTTTGAATCACCTGTACCTGTATCATTGCACCTATTTTTATCACCTCTCTATAATACACTTTCAATTTGAATCAGGTAAAGTACGAGATCCCCGACCAAGGTGGGACAACACGAATTCATCGTGTAAACGGTTTGGGTCCTCTTCCCGGTGATGCGAAATTTGAAGATGAAAACAAAAAAGTCAACACCGTAGCAAACTATTTCGCAACCACAAAGAAACGCCGACTCAACTATCTTAATGTTCCCACATTGTGGGTGGGCAACAGGGATCGCCCGAACAAGATTTTATTGCCCGCGGAATTCTGCGAAGTAGTTTCTGGACAGGCCGTCGCAAGAAAGATGACGGAAACCCAAACTTCTGAAATGATCAAGATAGCCGCGACTAACACAACGATTAGAAAGCAGAAGATCATGACAGCTTTGAATACAGCCAGCTACAACAATGATCCGTGCATCCGGGAATTTGGTTTTTCTGTTGGAAATCAGTTTGAGCGTTTGGATGCTCGAGTGTTGACGCCGCCAGTCTTGGCTTATGATAATAAACAGACCACAAAACCAATGAAGGGCGTGTGGCGCAGTGACAGAAACAAGTTTTTGAAGGGAGCTAAGATTGAGAAGTGGACCATTGTTTCGGCCGAAATGCGACCTGGAAGAATGGATGAGCTCGCCAGTATGGTAAATATTTAATCATAAAAATGTTATGTACCTATTTTGAAACAATTTTTCACAGATATTTCAATTTGCCGGCAGCAGCGGAATAGTTATGCGGGAAAAAGCCATACCGCCTTTCGTAAGAATCGGCGGCCGTCAAACGGAGAATGACCTTGCGCAATATTTCGCGACGAAAAAAGATTACGATCTTATTTTTGTTGTTATTCCAAACGCCGGTCCCACGTACAACTACGTGAAAAAAGCTGCCGAACTGAACATAGGATGTCTCACTCAGTGCATCAAAAGCAAAACTTTGATGAAACTGAACCCCCAAACCGTCACGAATATTTTGCTGAAAGTCAACAGCAAAATGAACGGCACCAATCACATGTTGGCGGTTCGACCGCCAATAATGAACAGACCCTGCATGCTCATGGGAGCCGATGTCACACATCCCAGCCCCGACGCCAAGGATATCCCGAGTGTAGCAGCCGTGACGGCTTCGCACGATCCCATGGGTTTCCAGTACAACATCTGCTGGCGTTTGCAGCCACCCAAAGTGGAAATAATCGAAGATCTTTGCAGCATTGTGAAAGAGCAATTGCTGTATTTCAGACAGAAAACCGGCTGTAAGCCTGAACGAATCGTTTTCTTCAGAGATGGCGTGTCAGAAGGACAATTTGGCGAGGTAAGTCTCTAGAAAATCGTAAAATTGAAGAAAAAAAAAAGCAAGTAGCAAAGTACGGGCAAGGTTCTGTAAAGCGCCTTTTCATAAAAAAAATCTCAATAATCCAGTGGGCAAATCACGAAGACATACAAGGATGGGATGAAAAGTTTCCGGACTAGTCTATAAGAGTGTTGAATTTTCATGATATTTTTATAGTTTCATTGAGTTCCATCCCTCAGTAACTTAAAGGCTGGTTCATCAACTGCGCTCACGCTCGTGCTGGCGGCACCTAGTGCCGCCTGCGGACTTGGTCGGCTTTGTCCCCTCGCTAGGCGCGGCCCTCATCCCTTACTAATATCACGTGACTCGTGCACTGTGCCACTGACGAATAAGGCAGCAGTCACACTGGAGCCACCCACCACCACCCACTACCATCATCAAACGCTCGGAATGTAATGGCACTGGTCCCACTGCAACCATCTCTTACCACCCCCCCACCGGTGACCATGTGTTTGAAATTTTCAAAGTGGTGGTCGGTGGTTAACAATGCGCGTCTTGATGCGCATGCACAACAAACATTTTTCGCGGTGCCAAAACTAGTCATATATCTTGACTAGGGTTTTTTCCTTTTGTTCGTTGCCGTGGCGTGAGGGCGTGATCGGCTACCGACTGGTATGCGCACAAACGTTGAATTTCGTCAAAGTCTAAATGAGTCAGAAAAAGTGCAGCCGTGGGGTTCGGACGAAATTGACCATATCTAATTAATCGTGTAAGAGACGCGACTTGTATGATCAGATAAGTTTGGGGTATTCCAATTTATTGGTTACGGATGCTTTGTGACGTCAAATACCATTCCTTCAACAAAGGTTTCACTTTCGTCACTAACAAGTTATAACATTTCTTGTTCATACAGTAGTAACTGTAGAATTTTTCCTCACCGTTAACAAGCTGCGGCACTAATTGATGGAATTCTCCTAGTTGTTCTTTATCGAGAAATATTTGACGCACCCACATGTTACAGCTTTTTGCGATTTTTTTTCCAGATGTAGTAAATACAAAGCTACAACTTCGTCGATATTTGAGTCGTCGTCGTCGGACAAATTCATTGCAATCACCAAGGCAATCACAGAACACAGAGCTTGTCATGAGTGATGACTGCTCTATAAGGTTGGCAACATGAGAAGTGACAGTTGATTAAGGTGACCAGACGTTCCGATTTGATCGGAACTGTACCGTTTTCGGGAGACACTTTCCGATTCGACTTTCTGTTCCGTAAATGTTTCGATTTGAGTACCTATTCCGTAAATGCTCTGATTTCGGATTTGAGCAAAGAACATTTTAATTTTTTTCACCTCTTCTATATTTATGGTGAATTTGGTTGACATTTCTGTGGATTGTAGTTTGTTTACAAGATTGAATCGATTTCAGTTAGCACCCATGCTATGCAATAATCTCGGGAATCTGCAGAATGTGACAAGTTAAAATTCGATACCGATTTCATATACGATCGGGTATGACGCGACAAAACGCGAATAAGTACCAAACGAACTAGTGCTTTCTTTGTAGTATAGAGTGAATTTTAACCTGACCTGACCTGACATTGACAGAATGTCACATCTGCACTGGTGATTTTCACCGTTCAACTTGGATGAGGCAAGGGACAACACTTCCCCCCCCCCTCCCTGTAAGTCTACTGTTGTTTTTTTTTCAGAAAAATGATCTGAAAAATTAAGTTCCAGTAAATATCCTTAAATATCGGTGTATTTTGCATGTCTATCCAACAATGAACAGACGCGGAAAAATGAGGAATAGATGGTAGGTGCTATAGGTGCCTGGAAGTTCTAAATCAGCAAATATAAGTTTGCCACGCCCCTTTTTCGGGAAAAAAATCGCCTGCGGCGCATCTTGGGGCTCGGGGGAGCTCTGCCCCCCGGACCCCCCATGTTCCGATTTCTTCACTGACAAATCTGGTCACCTAGTTGATATGTCAAATTCAGAAGGGGGAAACGCTAGGAGGAACGGTGGTGGTTATTGGTGAACGGTAGACGGTGGCTCAGTGGGACCAATGACTATAGCCGATTATTTTGCTTGGTGGTAGTGGGTTCTGGTGGCCCCAGTGTGACTGCTGCCCACGATGCTGCTGCCTATGAATTCGGCCAAAATCAGCGTAGCGTGGACGTAACTCGCGCGTTGATGAACGACTTCGCTTATATACATTGCATGAAACTCGGCGCGAGCGTGGACGCAGCTGATGAACCAGCCATTACATTCGGCCAAACTCAGCGTGGCGCAGACGTAACGCGGGCGCTGATGAACGGCTCCGCTTATTTACATTGCATGGAACTCGACGCGGGCGTGGGCGCAATAGGGGCTTGTCCTGAGCAATCATTTCAAGGACATGCGCTAAATTTTAGGCGGGCTTTTTGAAAAAACCGGACAAAAGCCTTTGAATCCTACTCTAATGCACCTGTAATGTAACATAACGCGGTAGATTTCCAAGGTTATCTATTTTTGAGACAAAATAAGCTATAATATTTCATCTGTGGAGAAATTTTGTTCATGGCAAATCTGCGTAAATGCGTTAGTTTGTCCGGTTGTTTTCAATATCCCGCCATTACTTGGGACCTCGCACATGTGCAGTATGGCCAGGAAAATGCCCTATTGATAAACCAGCCTTTAAAATTGCAGCTTAATGTTTTGCAAAATTACGAGTGAAGTAAAAAAGTAACAGTCGTTTCGTGGAATTACGCCCCAGAAGTTCTAATTTTTCGATTTTTTAACCCTTTGAGACCCGGTGTCCGTGTACAGTGGATATTGGTTCTGAACTTTTTTTACAATGCATTTGATAAAATATTCCATGTACAATCGCGCGCAAAATGAACGGAGACACCTAAAATACTTTGAGGCCCTAGTTTTCAGACTTTTAGTTGTGTAAGGTTGATGCATTTTTCCCAAGAAGATCCATGTTGATTGATCAGACAAGTGTGCATGCAAAATGCATACAAACATCACCACTACACAACTAGAAGTCTAAAAACTAAGGTCTCAAAGTATTTTAGGTGTCTCCGTTTATTTTGCGCGCGATCGTTCCGTAGTATTTGTTCTAGTGCGCAATTTCGAAATCACCTGTAGGTACACTCGCACCTTGCATACTCATCATTCTCATGGTGGCCTTACATTGAGCATCAAATGCTGCAGCTTTTTTAGCTGCTGAGCTCTCATTGGTCACATGTTGGTAATACAGGTTTCCTCAAAAGAGAGATGGAGAATCCGCAATTCCGCGCAGCTGTTTTCGACACGTTCTGCGCACAGTGTGCCATGAGTGATCGCGCCATTTGTATTTACATTGCTCCGCCGTGTTAAAAGTGCGTTTTATTTTTTGAATATATAAGCCATTCATGCTGGGAAAGTCGCTAAAAAATATAACGAACTTCTCATTGAATATTGCAATTGAATATTTCGCAGAGAAGAATTTGCCAGAGAAGCATTTGATGCGCGTCTACAACTATTTTTGTAGTGGATATATCAACGATATGTGGACGTGCGCAGAAAGCACAGGGTCGCTATTCTTGAATCGTGTGAGAAAAGTCCCTGGAAATTTTATATAATTCGTACTACACTTCTGTAGCGAAAGTTGCCTAAAAACTACGATTTTAGGCAACTTTCGCTACATCAGTGTACTGCGGAATGTATACTACTCCCAGGGACTTTTCTCACACGATTCAAGAATAGCGGTCCAGGTAAATGCGTGTCCCATGTCCCACTTTTAATATTTTTTATGGTGTATTATGGCCACCACTATAAATTTAAAGTGTTTGATGCAAAAATGTGGCCAAGTGTACCCTTGAATTAATGATACTTGATGAACTAAGCAGGAAGCTCCCTACTATCATAACGCTGAAGGGCTTGTGGTTCTTTTTGCTTCTTCGAGTGTCACGTCGTATTTTATAGATCCATGCTTAGGGACACATTCGTTGTATAACTTGTGGACTTGCATAGTGGCCCACAACATTTATTTTCCATAACTACTTGTGAAAACTGTATAAATACCAATAATAACACCATCAAAACAGACGTTCGGCTCATGGAATCGGGGCAATGTTGGCACACTAGGACTGCGACGATTTACTGCGCAATCGAACGTGACGTCACGGGCCAGAAAGAGACGCTCAATTTAGGAAACCTGTATTGACAGCAATTTCAGGCGTCAGTTCCATTCAGAACTCTGCAGCTTTTTGCAGCAAAAAAAACTGCAGCATTTGATGCTCAATGTAAGGCTAGCATCACGGTTCGCCACAATATTGGCTAGCCATATTAATTAAAATTTCTGTAATGAACCGATTTTGATGAAATTTGGAATATACCTACTTGTATCTCGTATAATGGGGTACTTGCCAATACACTATTTTCCTACTACAGTGCGCTTGCGTTCGGTTGTCAAATGAGTAAGATTCCCGGCGCGTAATTGAATATCCAAACAGGTTGGTACAAATTCGACTAGAACATACGCGAAAGTGATTGATAGCGATGTTAGGTACAAAACTTTTTCATGTATTTGATAGATTCACCCACCCATTAGCCCACCATTATATTACTATTTACATTCGATATAATTTCAAAACGTAAAAACATAGGCGATGATTTTGCAAATGACTTTCTCTGCGATATGATATGAACACTTACAACACTCTTGAGATGTAAATGGAAGGATTGCACTACCCTGGGTACATCTGGTTGTCTCTAGCGGTAACTGCCAATTACCTAGCAAAATGCCAATATGTGCCGCTCCTAAAAAGTACAAAATATTGCCAATATTTTCTATTACGAGCTCCAACTTTGATTACTGTTTGACTCCTACCTAAATATTGTTACGAACATTTGGAACAGTAGATATGTTGACAATTTTTTCCCAGTTGGGCTTGTTAGGACGATTACAGCATGGAATTACCATATAAGGACCTTCTGCAGTGCAGGATTAATAAGGAAGCTGCTTTTCTAAGCAGATCGCGTTCTGAAATGACATAACCTTGAAAATATGTGTCAAAACACAGCTAAAATTTCTGTTGTTTCGCCGTTAACTGTCGTCTGTCAGAATTTGTACCACCCTGCTGACGCTTGCGCTAAGATGGCCTTAATAGGAAAAGGATGTATGAGATAGATTTGACTGGAAATACTTTCAATCATCAACAAAAGTAATAAAGGGTATTTCCTGAAAATTTCCGGAAAAAATATCCATTGGTTACCAAAAAAAATTCACGATTTTTTTTCTTAATGGTTGGTAACAGTTGGGAAACTTTAGTGGGATCTTCACGTCTGTATTTTTCAAATATGGTAATGCCACTCTTACAGTTTTTCAAGTTTTCAATCCAACAATGCTGTTTGTTCAGTTTTTTGTATATTTGTGACGACAAATATATTTTTAAAACACGCATCACGGCCGCAGTTTTGGAAATTTAGGAAAAAGAAAAAATACGGGTTCATTATTTTTTACCATACTATCCATTGAGCCAATAAAAAAAAGTTGTGCAAGTGATCACCGGCAGGCAGCGCAAGGATCGGCAGTTATGTTTTGACGTTTGTTAGCGAATTGCATTGGGGTACATAACAGGGCCGCTATTCTTGAACCGTGTGAGAAAAGTCCCTGGGAGTAAAATACATTCCGCAGTACACTGATGTAGCGAATGTTGCCTAAAATCGTGGTTTTTAGGCAACTTTCGCTACAGAAGTGTAGTACGGATTAAATAAAACTCCCAGGGACTTTTCTCACACGATTCAAAAATAGCGACCCAGGTGTAAGGCATTGTTAGAAATGATTAGAAATCACAATCTCGATCTCGTAAACGCCAAATAAACCAGTATGTGAACAAAACACGTAAAAATGATAGTATTTAGTGAGGTTAGCAGGTTAGTCCGGTTGACGTTGACTCCGACATGGATGAAACTTGACAGATGACAATGACACTATTGACATTTTGCCATAAACGCCCTCTACATGCAATCACCCTATTGAAATTAAAGTCAAATGACCTGCGTCTACCGTTTGGTAAACTTGTTTCATTTTATAAAGGTCTAGTATTTGTTGACGTGGTGCCTTGGCCTGCCGACCTGTCCTTTCCGGTGCGCAGTATGACGTCATAATCAGCCCACAAAATTTACGATAACTTCGTAACGGCTTGGAATTTTTTGATGCGATTTTGACTAAAAATCAACTAAAGCCATCCCGCAGCTAAACTGCGCAACAAATATGTTGTCGCGAGGGAAAAATTGGTCCGACTTTGGACCACAATAACTTTTGAATGACACAAACTATTTCAATTTCGTTTTCATGGTTAGTGAGTCTTTCCGTTATTCACCTTCAAGAGGTGAAGATCAGGAAGCTTCATGTAAAATATTTACAGAGTGAAATGTAAAACAGTGCAAAATTTTAGCAAATTAAACGGACCCCCATTTTCAGAATAATTTTCTTTCATAAATGCAAATAAAAGGATCATAAAGCGTGATGTTTTGGCTTGCGCCCAGTTTTAGAATTTTCAGAATCGGAACTGTGGTTCTGACTTTATGATTTTTTTTCTCTTGGAGGATGCTGAGTTATCCTATCGCTACAAGAAAGACTATGTTAGCCCAGGGAGCCTGTCATCATCAAAAACTCAAATTGGCCATCAGCATCATGTTCAGGAGGTCAAAATCACAAAGAAAGTTTGTGTCAGCTGTGAAAATCTGATCAAATTCAATTTTTAAGAAAAATAGCTGTGTCGCCCTTTTCGAATGAGCCCCTTTTTTGAAGTCTTGATCAAGGTATTTCAGATGGTCTGTAAGTCAAGTTTCTGAGAACCGTTTGAGCAATAATATTCGTGAATTGCAACCTCCCATCATCAGAATAACATAGTCTTTTTGTACCGATAGGATAAATCAGCATCTTACAAGAGAAAAAAATCATAAAGTCAGAACCATACTTCCGATTTCTAAAATTTTGAAACTGGGCGCAAGCTAAAGCATAACGCTTCATAATCCTTCCATTTGCATTTGAGAAAAAAAATTATTCTGAAAATGGGGGTCCGTTTAATTTGCTGAAATTTTGTACTGTTTTACACTTCACCCTGTAGATATTTTACATGGAGCTTCCAGATCTCCACTTCCTGAACGTGAATAACGGAAAGACTGATCTCATCAACCGTCAAAACAGAATCAAAATGGTTCTTGTCATTCAAAAGTTATTGGGGTCCAAACTCGGACCAATTTTTCCCTCGCGACAACATATTTGTTGCGCAGTTTATATACATTTTGAAATTGACACAAAATTTCACCCACAGTCCCCCTTTAAGTTTTATTAAGGTAAACGCGATTCGCCGCCCGCCATCTTGGTCCGCCATATTGACTTTCCCACAAGTTAACAGATTTTATCTCTCATCCTTACTCACCCCATGAGGAGTTTGCTACTAGTTATTGAAGATGACCCACTTTGGCCTTGCCAATACTCATTTTCATATCTTTTTCTTGACTAGCAGATGTTGATTTCAGGTGCAAAGGGCCGAGATACGTGCCATCCGGCAAGCGTGCCGCGAATTGCAGCCCAATGGAGACTATGAGCCGCCGATCACTTTCTTGGTGGTGCAGAAAAGACACCATACGCGTCTTTTCCCGACCAATCCCAAGGATTCCGAAGACAGGAACATGAACGTCCCGGCCGGAACCTGTGTGGACACGATGATAACCAATCCGAGGATGCAGGACTTTTATCTGGTCTCGCATGCCAGCATACAGGGAGTCGCGAAGCCGACCAAGTACTGCACCATTTGGGATGATAACAATATGTCTCACGATGACATCGAGGAGCTAACATATCATCTTTGCCACATGTTCGCAAGGTGCAACAGATCCGTCAGCTATCCAGCTCCGACTTACTACGCCCATTTGGCCGCTGCCAGAGCAAAGGTGTACATTGAGCATGACAGTGTGAATCTTAGCAATTTGAGGAACGTGCAAACTAGATATCAAATTCAAGAATGCATTGTCAAGGGGAAGCCCATGTTTTTTGTTTAGAGTTGACGAATCATACGTTGGAAAAAACGGAAAGGAAGAATACATTATTATAATTTTGCTTCATTTAGTCTATTATCAAATTATATTTACTGTTACTAGTGTGCTTTAACATATTATAGATTAATTTTTGGAATCAAGGGAGTGTAGTTATATGGCCTGTATACTGCCTATGTAAGGTACCTACTTATTAATATACTTGCTACAGTCCATATTATAGCAGCTGGCTTAAAACAGTCATCAGTAAAATTCAATCTACATACTGCGCAGGCGCCAACTTTTTGGTGACGCCGGGGAACCTAGTGGTTGAAGATTTTATCTCCAACACGACACGACTTGACGTTTGCGCTGAAATTCAGATTCAATTGAACAGTTGAACATCAGTCCAATTTTAATTGCTTCTAGAATTATCTATGATTAGTTCAGCATCATATATGGGCTACGTGCATGACATGTAGCGAGCGGTGCGGCGGAATGTGATGTTCTTGTTAAACTCGATTTAGTTTGTGAAAATTTCACTAGGTGGTGCTTATGTCGACAAAAAAAAGGTCACTTCTCGCTGCTGTCATTCTTTTAACCGTCAAACTGGTTCATTTTGTACTTGCCCATCACAAAAAACAAATGCACAAGAAATATTACGTCAAAACAAGTAACCCCGCAACCACGTCAAGCTGTCTGCTGTCGAAGAAGTGCAACAAGAATTTCTTATTTTCATCACCATGGGCTCTGTATGTCCTACGCGTTGACCGCTCAAGGTCATGCACATGGCCCATAGGTCGCGGGAACAAAACGTCACCTTGGCATCCGCTATGGCAACAAGAGCGCAATGTGCATTCTTTTCGACGTTGAATTGACATAAGACGCTCGCGCCAGCGCATGATGGGGTGGGGTCGTTTAACCGGGAGCGCTTTATCGATCGGGCTGGTTGGGGTTGGCGACGACGCCAATATAAGTGAACCTGCGCCCCGAGCACCCCAGGTGAATGAGAATGACTATAGTAGGGAGCACTCCACTGTAAATTCGTCAGCGACGAACAGGGAACATACAGAGATACTATGCTAGACAAGGATGATGTGATTTTAGCTGGTGGGGTCTGCACGGGGTAGGACAGTAGGAGACGCAAGGGGTTGGGCAAATTTTACGAAACACGAAAGTGGTGTGCTAGCAAAATTCGGATACGAACACGAACTTCGAACTTCAAAAAATCCCGTCGCCCATTGGCTGTTGCCTAGGTAATAACAGCGTAAGAGAGCCTTTATGGAATATTATTTTTTAGAGAATCGCACCTATAGAATCGCATTGAGTCATATGAGGAAAGTGGGGGTTGTCAGGATACTCGATTTCGCGCCATAGGCCGCCATCTTGATGACGTAAGTGACGATCCCCTATTGGTGCGATTCTCTAAAAAATAATATTCCATAAAGGCTCTGTGTTACGCTGCTATTACCTAGGCAACAGCCAATGGGCGACGGGATTTTTTACATAACAGAGCGTTTATGGAATGTTGTTTTTTACAGAATCGCACCATAAATTGATGACGCAGGCGCCAGCTGCCGTAAAGTGGACTGTCACTGTATATTATGCTTTTGGTAATATGCTCTGGATTATGCATATGGTATGATGGTATACTTTTAATTCAGCAGTACTATAATTTTTTCTTCTGGGGGTTTTATTAAACTGCGATCTCTGATGTGATGCGTTATGTGCAAATTGTTTATTCATTAATTTTGGGGTCCTGTTTTGCCAAAGTAAAAAATAAATGGTTCTGTGGTGCCTTTCAACATGTTCTAAACATTTGGTTAGTTTTCCGTTTTCATAGAGGGATTTGGTATTGTTATCTGCTGAATTGCGGAAGGCAAGGCCTGAGTGATTGGCGCCGCTGCTCAAGTTGCAACTAGCGCTTTTTTTTTAATAAAATATTTTTAATCTCAAGATAACTTTGCAGTCCAATTCTGCTTTTCATTTTAGTAATGTTTAATATTGAATAAAGGGTAAAACCAATTTCGAATTTTTATTTGTAACAATAACACTGCTCGCTGAGGGTATTTGGAACTACTTCTGATTGGTACTATCATTATCAGTGCCCAGAATGTCAAATGACGTCTAAGCGTAAAAGCTGGACATTCACATTCCTGGTACTGACAGTTCTCTAGGTGTATAGTCCGTAACATCTAAGATAAGCATACCAATAAAAATGTGCAGTTGACCAGAATGCGTCTGGGCGAGTCCATTCCTCCCTTCAAGGTGTGGTCTGACGTTACAAGAAATTCCAACTGCTAGATAATGCCAGAGGCCAGAGATATGCTTCCAAATTTGAAATACTCAAGCACCTCAGCGCCGTTTGCCGTTTAGCGAGAGAAAATTTGGTATTCGCCCCCATTCGCAGGATTGTTGAAATCTGTGCCACCTGAACCACCTCTGTTATTAGTAGTCAGTGTCATGTTGACAGTTCAACTACCTTCTTGGTTGGTTCTTCCAGCAACAATCAAAGATTTTGAATCGTCAAGAAAAAAACACGTGGGTGGGTGACCACTGACAACTCAGATTAAGTTGACGTCACTTTTTTTTACTTCCGCCATATGCGTCGATGTGGGAAAGATGAAATCACTGGAATTGTCATCGTCAAAAAAAACTACTGCCATTTTATTCATTCCAACCTCCTTCGAATTTGCATTTTATTCCATTTTTAAATACCTTTTAGATTCTATATTTGGTATCAACTTTTTTTTTTGCTGTAGCTGGGATATCTGTGTAGTCACTAGCAGTACCTCCTTAGCGCCGCCTTAGTACTCTGTAAGAGCGGCGCCGGGTGATTGGTGATTTCCACACCACCAACCGTTTTATGGACGCATCAACAGCAGGTCATTAGCACCCTTTTTTTGGTGTCCTTTTCGTTTCGCCCTTTTCTCCTTGACGTGACTGCATGGCCAAGGTACTCGAGAGCCCATGAAAATGTTTACCTAGTCCAAGCCGATTCGAACCCACGATCCCTGGGAAATTCTTCCAAGGACGGGTTGAACTAATATTTTTGATATTAGCTTCCCCGAGCTTCCCCTATGAGCTTTCCCGTTTCCCAGAGCTTTTCTTCCATTATTGTTCGTGTCTACAGGGTGTTAGGTACTGGTTGTAATCAACTATTCGCAATTTCAAAAATCTGGAACCTTGAGATTCTCTGACATGTGTGACGACGATCCATGTTAGTCCAGGCATTTTAGGTCAAAAATCGACAAAACCTAGAAATAATTCGCCTAAGGCTGAATTTTTGCAGATTGACAGTTTGGACCTAGTACAACAACATATCAAAATACCCAAACTTTCCTCCGTCCGCGTCTTTGATTATCAAGTCCTCAGGTTCTTGAAGTTGCATCGCTGATCTGCGACTCATGCCGTAGCATTATTCTTGGACCGATCAAGCTTAGTTTGGGCTTGAATTGAAGAGAAATGATCAAGCAATGATTTTCTGGTGCGAAAAGCCCACATCCGGTGCGCAGCAAGTCGGCAGACCCGCGAAATTCAAAATTAACGGAATGGGGTATACTCCAATTTGAAGAAATGGACTATGTAGTTATTTATTTTATATATTAACATCCCCTAATAAGCCTGTGATAGCCTATTTCACCATGAATATCACAATAAGGCGGTAATTCTTTTTTGAAAAAAGCAGGAGGGGACCGGTTCGTTTGAAGAGACGACCTAGTGACGTCATTGAACTGGCAACCCCGCGAGCAGAAATCACGCCCGCGAGTTGAGTTCCGATAGCAACGAAGATCTGTTTCAAACATTCAAACCAGTTGTCAGACTGTCAGCTCTGACTGCAAATCCGTACTAACTGTTATTATTTTGTTCTTTCTTGTACACGGTCTACCTCTGCTTGGCTTCATAACAATAATGTCAAGTAAGGCCCTGGGTAAGACAAGACATGTTTTTTTGCTAGTTGCTCCAATACCAAAGAATATGTACCCAATCAGCGGTGAGCGTCGACTGTATGGAAAGCTGTGTTCATTCAGTGAATACCTACCCCAGCTGAATGGTCGGTATCCAGAACCCTTTCACAGACGAAGACAGTGAAAGTGATACTAGTTTTGATGCTTTCGACTTTAAAATAACTGAACTAACTTTATCTTCCGGTGTCACCTTCGCTTTTATCTTGCAAATTGGATTCTTTCTTTTTAGTTGAACATATCCGACATCATCGTCCAGATTGATTTTTTACCTGCTTTGTAATGCACACAGTAAGTACCTACCTGTTCCTAATAGTTCTGTCAAGTCTGGAGTCTGGCCGATAAAATTTGGGTGACTGCGAGGGTGTCTTATAGCCCGTCCACAATGATGTTAATGTTAACGTAATGTTATCGGCAATGGTAATGTTAGCATTTCAAAGCAACGAGTTTCAATGGGTAATGCTTTACCATTGCCACTAACATGATTGTGAACGTCACCATTTGAAACTCATTGCTTTGAATGCTAACATTACCATTGCCGGATAACATTACGTTAACATTAACATCATTGTGGATGGCCTGTTATACGTCAGCATCAACCGCACTTTTTACAGTAACGAAAACGATACTCACCAGTCACCACACACCATCTACGTTCCGTTTTCTAGCATTTTTGATGAGGACGAACGTTCTTTTCCGATAGATTGAAAGTTATTTACTTATTCTGGACGAACTAAATGGGAGCTTCACCTCTTCGTTTTCACGTTTGAAAAATTTGTATTTGTGCAGTAGAACGTATATCTGCCATGGTCGTCAACTTGAGTTCCCTTCCTCAAAGCCTCTGTCCTCTGTCCATAACAGATAATAACGGCTGAGTCACTTATTTCATCCACCTCAATCAGATCAAACTCCAATTTGACGTCTAACTTGACGTCTGTTACGAAATTGTTTCAAACAGAAATAAATAGGGAAAAAATAATTTGCTGACCGTGAAGCATTTTGCTGACCAAAAAAAAAAAACCTCCCAGAGATCTCAAATTTTGCACGGTGGCTCATTTTCATCGGTAGCATCTGCTACCACCCAGAACTTTTTGATTCAACCCCTCCTTAGGGGTGCACTAGCTTCCCTTAGCTACCCTTTGCGGCTTGAAAAGAAACTTTATTTCTACATTATTGGCCGCAGCGGGTTGAAACTCGGTATCCGAAATTGTCTTAGCCGGTAGCACCTGCTACCACCCAGAGCTTTTACCAATCGCGCACCAAAAGGGCACTTTACTCTTGAAGAAAAATCGAAAAAGTGGCTTTATTCCTATATTATTGGCCGCAACGGACTGAAACTCGGGATCCGGGATTGCCTTAGCCGGTAGCACCTGCTACCACCCAGAGCTTTTTTATATCTCGCACCAAAAGGGCACTTTACTCTTGGAGAAAAATCGAAAAAGTGGCTTTATTCCTATATTATTGGCCGCAACGGACTGAAACTCGGGATCCGGGATTGCCTTAGCCGGTAGCACCTGCTACCACCCAGAGCTTTTTTATATCTCGCACCAAAAGGGCACTTTACTCTTGGAGAAAAATCGAAAAAGTGGCTTTATTCCTATATTATTGGCCGCAACGGACTGAAATTCGGGATCCGGGATTGCCTCAGCCGGTAGCACCTGCTACCACCCAGAGCTTTTTTATATCTCGCACCCAAAGGGCACTTGACTCTTGGAGAAAAATCGAAAAAGTGGCTTTATTCCTATATTATTGGCCGCAACGGACTGAAATTCGGGATCCGGGATTGCCTCAGCCGGTAGCACCTGCTACCACCCAGAGCTTTTTTATATTTCGCACCCAAAGGGCACTTTACTCTTGGAGAAAAATCGAAAAAGTGGCTTTATTCCTATATTATTGGCCGCAACGGACTGAAACTCGGGATCCAGGATTGCCTTAGCCGGTAGCACCTGCTACCACCCAGAGCTTTTTTATATCTCGCACCAAAAGGGCACTTTACTCTTGGAGAAAAATCGAAAAAGTGGCTTTATTCCTATATTATTGGCCGCAACGGACTGAAACTCGGGATCCGGGATTGCCTCAGACGGTAGCACCTGCTACCACCCAGAGCTTTTTTATATCTCGCACCAAAAGGGCACTTTACTCTTGGAGAAAAATCGAAAAAGTGGCTTTATTCCTATATTATTGGCCGCAACGGACTGAAACTCGGGATCCAGGATTGCCTTAGCCGGTAGCACCTGCTACCACCCAGAGCTTTTTTATATCTCGCACCAAAAGGGCACTTTACTCTTGGAGAAAAATCGAAAAAGTGGCTTTATTCCTATATTATTGGCCGCAACGGACTGAAATTCGGGATCCGGGATTGCCTCAGCCGGTAGCACCTACTACCACCCAGAGCTTTTTTATATTCCGCACCAAAAGGGCACTTTACTCTTGGAGAAAAATCGAAAAAGTGGCTTTATTCCTATATTATTGGCCGCAACGGACTGAAATTCGGGATCCGGGATTGCCTCAGCCGGTAGCACCTGCTACCACCCAGAGCTTTTTATATTTCGCACCCAAAGGGCACTTTACTCTTGGAGAAAAATCGAAAAAGTGGCTTTATTCCTATATTATTGGCCGCAACGGACTGAAACTCGGGATCCAGGATTGCCTTAGCCGGTAGCACCTGCTACCACCCAGAGCTTTTTTATATCTCGCACCAAAAGGGCACTTTACTCTTGGAGAAAAATCGAAAAAGTGGCTTTATTCCTATATTATTGGCTGCAACGGACTGAAACTCGGGATCCGGGATTGCCTCAGACGGTAGCACCTGCTACCACCCAGAGCTTTTTTATATCTCGCACCAAAAGGGCACTTTACTCTTGGAGAAAAATCGAAAAAGTGGCTTTATTCCTATATTATTGGCCGCAACGGACTGAAATTCGGGATCCGGGATTGCCTCAGCCGGTAGCACCTGCTACCACCCAGAGCTTTTTTATATCTCGCACCCAAAGGGCACTTGACTCTTGGAGAAAAATCGAAAAAGTGGCTTTATTCCTATATTATTGGCCGCAACGGACTGAAATTCGGGATCCGGGATTGCCTCAGCCGGTAGCACCTGCTACCACCCAGAGCTTTTTTATATTTCGCACCCAAAGGGCACTTTACTCTTGGAGAAAAATCGAAAAAGTGGCTTTATTCCTATATTATTGGCCGCAACGGACTGAAATTCGGGATCCGGGATTGCCTCAGCCGGTAGCACCTGCTACCACCCAGAGCTTTTTTATATTTCGCACCCAAAGGGCACTTTACTCTTGGAGAAAAATCGAAAAAGTGGCTTTATTCCTATATTATTGGCCGCAACGGACTGAAACTCGGGATCCAGGATTGCCTTAGCCGGTAGCACCTGCTACCACCCAGAGCTTTTTTATATCTCGCACCAAAAGGGCACTTTACTCTTGGAGAAAAATCGAAAAAGTGGCTTTATTCCTATATTATTGGCCGCAACGGACTGAAACTCGGGATCCGGGATTGCCTCAGACGGTAGCACCTGCTACCACCCAGAGCTTTTTTATATCTCGCACCAAAAGGGCATTTTACTCTTGGAGAAAAATCGAAAAAGTGGCTTTATTCCTATATTATTGGCCGCAACGGACTGAAACTCGGGATCCAGGATTGCCTTAGCCGGTAGCACCTGCTACCACCCAGAGCTTTTTTATATCTCGCACCAAAAGGGCACTTTACTCTTGGAGAAAAATCGAAAAAGTGGCTTTATTCCTATATTATTGGCCGCAACGGACTGAAATTCGGGATCCGGGATTGCCTCAGCCGGTAGCACCTGCTACCACCCAGAGCTTTTTTATATTCCGCACCAAAAGGGCACTTTACTCTTGGAGAAAAATCGAAAAAGTGGCTTTATTCCTATATTATTGGCCGCAACGGACTGAAATTCGGGATCCGGGATTGCCTCAGCCGGTAGCACCTGCTACCACCCAGAGCTTTTTTATATTTCGCACCCAAAGGGCACTTTACTCTTGGAGAAAAATCGAAAAAGTGGCTTTATTCCTATATTATTGGCCGCAACGGACTGAAACTCGGGATCCAGGATTGCCTTAGCCGGTAGCACCTGCTACCACCCAGAGCTTTTTTATATCTCGCACCAAAAGGGCACTTTACTCTTGGAGAAAAATCGAAAAAGTGGCTTTATTCCTATATTATTGGCCGCAACGGACTGAAACTCGGGATCCGGGATTGCCTCAGACGGTAGCACCTGCTACCACCCAGAGCTTTTTTATATCTCGCACCAAAAGGGCACTTTACTCTTGGAGAAAAATCGAAAAAGTGGCTTTATTCCTATATTATTGGCCGCAACGGACTTAAAGTCGGGATCCGGGATTGCCTTAGCCGGTAGCACCTGCTACCACCCAGAGCTTTTTCATATCTCGCACCAAAAGGGCACTTTACTCTTGGAGAAAAATCGAAAAAGTGGCTTTATTCCTATATTATTGGCCGCAACGGACTGAAATTCGGGATCCGGGATTGCCTCAGCCGGTAGCACCTGCTACCACCCAGAGCTTTTTTATATCTCGCACCAAAAGGGCACTTTACTCTTGGAGAAAAATCGAAAAAGTGGCTTTATTCCTATATTATTGGCCGCAACGGACTGAGATTCGGGATCCGGGATTGCCTCAGCCGGTAGCACCTGTTACCACCCAGAGCTTTTTTATATCTCGCACCAAAAGGGCACTTTACTCCTGGAGAAAAATCGAAAAAGTGACTTTATTCCTATATTATTGGCCGCAGCGAACTGAAATTTGGGATCCGGGATTGCCTCAGCCGGTAGCACCTGCTACCACCCAGAGCTTTTTTATATTCCGCACCAAAAGGGCACTTTACTCTTGGAGAAAAATCGAAAAAGTGGCTTTATTCCTATATTATTGGCCGCAACGGACTGAAATTCGGGATCCGGGATTGCCTCAGCCGGTAGCACCTGCTACCACCCAGAGCTTTTTTATATTTCGCACCCAAAGGGCACTTTACTCTTGGAGAAAAATCGAAAAAGTGGCTTTATTCCTATATTATTGGCCGCAACGGACTGAAACTCGGGATCCAGGATTGCCTTAGCCGGTAGCACCTGCTACCACCCAGAGCTTTTTTATATCTCGCACCAAAAGGGCACTTTACTCTTGGAGAAAAATCGAAAAAGTGGCTTTATTCCTATATTATTGGCCGCAACGGACTGAAACTCGGGATCCGGGATTGCCTCAGACGGTAGCACCTGCTACCACCCAGAGCTTTTTTATATCTCGCACCAAAAGGGCACTTTACTCTTGGAGAAAAATCGAAAAAGTGGCTTTATTCCTATATTATTGGCCGCAACGGACTTAAAGTCGGGATCCGGGATTGCCTTAGCCGGTAGCACCTGCTACCACCCAGAGCTTTTTCATATCTCGCACCAAAAGGGCACTTTACTCTTGGAGAAAAATCGAAAAAGTGGCTTTATTCCTATATTATTGGCCGCAACGGACTGAAACTCGGGATCCGGGATTGCCTCAGACGGTAGCACCTGCTACCACCCAGAGCTTTTTTATATCTCGCACCAAAAGGGCACTTTACTCTTGGAGAAAAATCGAAAAAGTGGCTTTATTCCTATATTATTGGCCGCAACGGACTTAAAGTCGGGATCCGGGATTGCCTTAGCCGGTAGCACCTGCTACCACCCAGAGCTTTTTCATATCTCGCACCAAAAGGGCACTTTACTCTTGGAGAAAAATCGAAAAAGTGGCTTTATTCCTATATTATTGGCCGCAACGGACTGAAATTCGGGATCCGGGATTGCCTCAGCCGGTAGCACCTGCTACCACCCAGAGCTTTTTTATATCTCGCACCAAAAGGGCACTTTACTCTTGGAGAAAAATCGAAAAAGTGGCTTTATTCCTATATTATTGGCCGCAACGGACTGAGATTCGGGATCCGGGATTGCCTCAGCCGGTAGCACCTGTTACCACCCAGAGCTTTTTTATATCTCGCACCAAAAGGGCACTTTACTCCTGGAGAAAAATCGAAAAAGTGACTTTATTCCTATATTATTGGCCGCAGCGAACTGAAATTTGGGATCCGGGATTGCCTCAGCCGGTAGCACCTGCTACCACCCAGAGCTTTTTTATATCTCGCACCAAAAGGGCACTTTACTCTTGGAGAAAAATCGAAAAAGTGGCTTTATTCCTATATTATTGGCCGCAACGGACTGAGATTCGGGATCCGGGATTGCCTCAGCCGGTAGCACCTGTTACCACCCAGAGCTTTTTTATATCTCGCACCAAAAGGGCACTTTACTCCTGGAGAAAAATCGAAAAAGTGACTTTATTCCTATATTATTGGCCGCAGCGAACTGAAATTTGGGATCCGGGATTGCCCCAGCCGGTAGCACCTGCTACCACCCAGAGCTTTTTTATATCTCGCACCAAAAGGGCACTTTACTCTTGGAGAAAAATCGAAAAAGTGGCTTTATTCCTATATTATTGGTCGCAGCGGGTTGAAACTCGGTATCCGGGATTGTCTTAGCCGGTAGCACCTGCTACCACCCAGAGCTTTCACCAATCGCGCACCAAAAGGGCACTTTACTCCTGGAGAAAAATCGAAAAAGTGGCTTTATTCCTATATTATTGGCCGCAACGGACTGAAATTCGGGATCCGGGATTGCCTCAGCCGGTAGCACCTGCTACCACCCAGAGCTTTTTTATATCTCGCACCAAAAGGGCACTTTACTCTTGGAGAAAAATCGAAAAAGTGACTTTATTCCTATATTATTGGCCGCAGCGAACTGAAATTTGGGATCCGGGATTGCCCCAGCCGGTAGCACCTGCTACCACCCAGAGCTTTTTTATATCTCGCACCAAAAGGGCACTTTACTCTTGGAGAAAAATCGAAAAAGTGGCTTTATTCCTATATTATTGGCCGCAGCGGGTTGAAACTCGGTATCCGGGATTGTCTTAGCCGGTAGCACCTGCTACCACCCAGAGCTTTTACCAATCGCGCACCAAAAGGGCACTTTACTCCTGGAGAAAAATTGAAAAAGTGGCTTTATTTCTTTATTATTGGCCGCAGCGGGTTGAAATTTGGTATCCGGGATCGCCTTAGCCGGGAGCACCTGCTACCACCCGAAGCGTTTCTCCATCTTGCACCAAAAGGGCACTTTACTCTTGGCGAAAACTCGAAAAAGTGGCTTTATTCCTATATTATTGGCCGCAGCGGGTTGAAACTTGGTATCCGGGATTGTCTTAGCCGGTAGCACCTGCTACCACCCAGAGCTTTTACCAATCGCGCACCAAAAGGGCACTCTAGTCTTGAGTTTGGGTTTCAAGGTCATGAGCTAACAACTGGAGTTAAAATTTTGCGTAAAAATCCTTCCGTCCAGGACTACATGCTGTGTCGGATGAACGGCCAGACAGGAGGGACAGACGGACAAAGTGAGGACATAAGCGCCTCCCTGTTTGGAGAAATGTGCTAAAAACAGCAGCTGCTCCCACATTCGCCTATGATCACGAGTTGAGGTCTGTAGCGCATATCGTAATGTTACGTATTTCGCGTACGAGTTCGATTATAATTGAGACGATCTTCAAGACGATCGTTTTAAAACACCCACTGCTCAATACTGCGTACTACAGTTAATACACGCGAACAAATATCTACTTGAAATATCGCAGGTTACACTTCGCTTTCTATCCGCTGTCTATCGCTTTGTATTCAATACTGGTGCTGTGGGCGATCCATAGAGCTCATACCTATAGGTTCCGACCAATTATCTCGAATGGGTCATGGGTTCTCCTGCAAATTCCACAGTGACTCAGCATGTGGTTCAGATTCAGATTCAGATTCAGATTCTTTATTAGCTCTACAATAATTATTACAAAACATATAATCAAAATATTGCATCCATGGGTTGCGAATGAGCATCGTCAATATATAGCATAAATAAACACATAAATAGAAATATGATTTGTATCAACATATAATAGATTATCAATCATCCAATGTGAATGGACAAACGGACAAAGAATCAATGATGAAATATCAGACCATCTTGGCATCAAGACGATGGTTTCTAGACGACTCCGGGATAATCACACACCTTTCGCATGCTTCTCGTGTATTCTGGGATGACAGCACCTCCGCCAATCAGACTGATGTTTTCTGAGTGATGTTGAAATCTCCTTATTCAGTTTCACGAGCAGAAGCCTACACGCGCGCTCTGGAACGCATCAGAGCCTCGCACTTACACACTACGACCTAATGGGATGAGTCTAGAAAGATCGCGGGTTCTCTAGAATCTTTCATATCTTTCTAATGACAATATAACTGAGTGCTTTCTTCGCATTCTCGAATTGTAGATATCTAAGTAGGTATTTCGGTTCAACACCTACCTATTTCGGTTGGCATCTGAGGACAAACGGTTCACTCGACAAATAATAATTTTTATGAAGTGCCTCCGTAGCCGGCCCCAGCTTCATGTATAGTAGCAAGATAAAAGTTAGATAGGAACCTTCTATCTAACCTATTAAAAACAAACTCATACCAAACCGACACATAATCGTGGTGTATTTCATTTCATTTTTTCTTGAAACCTTTCGCCTCCAATTTGGTATTGAGCCGTAAGAAATCAAAGTAGTGGAACTATGGCAATTCTGGCGCAGTAAGGAATCTGCATTACCGACATCGACAGTGGCGCCATCTATCGGCACAGAGTAGCGCAACCTAGCGGCGCGCATAGGAACTAACTTACCAACATTCACAGGAACTTGCATCACCGGCATTTACAGGAATCTACCGACATTTGTAGGAACCTGCAATCCCGGCATTCACAGGAATATACCGACATTTACAGCAACTTGCATTACCGGCATTTACAGGAATCTATCAGCACTCACAGGAACCTGCATTGCCGGCATTTACAATGAACCAGCATTACCGGCATTCCCAGTGATCTATCGATATTGGCACCTTCCGGTACAGCTGCGAAGCGCTATTGAGCACAGATACAAACCTACATCTCCAACATATTTTAGCACAGATAGGGTCAAACCTACATTACCATCAAATCTGAGGATTTATTACTAGGTGTATACCTGCTTGCATAGTTAATTTGTTAGTGGAAAATTTAGTAACATTTATGTTTATCAAATCATGAAATAAAAAAGTCTAAAAGATTCCTGAGAAAATCCCTCCTGTCACTAATGTAATGAATTAAACATAATCAGGGGTATAATAAGGAACATTAGGAAAAAAAGACAATGTGAACAATCACTGCTTTAATGTTTTATAGGTATACATGTGATAAAAAGTATTTTAATAATGATGAAATATTAAATAATGATTATGATCAATAGATTATACTGTACGGAGCGCGAGTAACTGTTTTTTAGTTCCTTCTCGCACTTGATGCAAGCCTCCAGTAAGGCTTCGGAATGAAGAAGTGGAATGGAATCTTCGAGCTGCAGCTGAGTACGTAGAAATTCTGTGAAATCATCAGGATGTCCATTGAACTGGTGGCAGAAATCGAAAAATTGATTTTTTTATAGCTGTAGTAGGTATCATATAGGTGAAAAAAGGAGGGTAGGATTGCTTTCAGTTACAGTATTTCGGCTACTTTTTCAAAGTCAAGCCATAGACGCAACTATCTCTGGGTCAAAAAATAACCCAAATGCGCATGCGTAGAAGTAGAATAGCGCATCCACTCAACTTTACTGTTCCAGAATGTATGGGAGAGGTTAATACAAAGAAAAATACACATGAGCTGTTATTGGTTGAAGTTTTATCCAGTTTAGATTGAACATTTTAATGCATACTTAGTTGATTATGATTACACACAGAACACTACTCTCTCTTCATGTTTACTAGCAGTCGTTTTATTTCAATCCATTTTGAGTCTTTCATTACTTAAAGGTCCTAAAAGGGACGGAGCCCTAATGAGTAGTAGTGAGCAAACTTACGTAAGAGTTAGGAGTTAGTTATTGCGTAAAACTGCGCAATACTTCAGAAAAGTCTAGAATATTCTTAATTAATGACGCTATTGTTCAACAGTTATCATGATGATTCATTATATTCCAAGGTTAATGTTGCAACATGTGACGCAACAAGTGTTTACCTCGAAAAATCGAGAATCGAGCCCTATCCTCCCTTGTGTTTTTCATCAAAGCAATTCAAGCCCTGCTGAGCCCCCTTGTGTCTTCAAAATCGTTTGGAGCCCTATTGCGCCCCTTGTGTCTTCAATTATCGTTTGCAGCCCAGGTGACCCTCTTCTGATTTCTCGAAGATTCTGAAGTCTTAAAAAGCTCCTAAGTACCTTCTTAGGTTTCTCGAAGCCCTATGTAGCCCCCAGGTGTCTTCTTGTTTCATTGGTTGCCCTACTGAACCCCTTTTTACAGTGTGTTGGTTCTCAAGCTCTAGTTAGCTCCTGTTAGTCTTTAGGTGTTGGCCGACATGGCCCCCTCGTGTCTTTAAGTGTCATTTGGGGCCCAAGTGATCCCCGCCAGGCCTTCGTCCAATGTTTAAAGGCCTCCGCTCTCTTGTGTCTACATTGAAGCATTTCAGGCCCTGTTAAGCCCCCTTGTGCCGCCAATTATCGTTGGCATCCCTGGTGACCCCCTTCTGTTTTCTCGAGTTTCTGGAATTTTCAGAAAGCTCCCTTGTGCCCCTTCTCAGGTTTCTCGGAGCCCTATGTGGCCCCCTGTGTTCCCATGTTTCATTTGTAGCCCTGCTGAGCCCTTTTGTACATTGTGTCAGTTTTCAAAGCTCTAGTTACCTCCGGTAAGTCTTCATGGTGTTGGTTCAAATCCTACAGGGCCCACTTAGTATCTCTAAGTGACATTTGAAGCCCTAGTGAGCCCAGCCAGGCCTTCTCTCGATTTTCAGAGCCCTATCCTCCCTTCTGTTCTACATCAGAGCATTTCGAGCCTTGCTGAGCCCCCTTGTGTCTTCAAGTATCGTTTGGAGCCCTATTGAGCCCCCTTGTGTCCTCAATCATTGTATGTAGCCCCGGTGACCCCCTTCTGACTTATCGATATATCTGGCATCTGAGTAAGCTCCCTTTTGCCTTCTCAGGTTTTTCAGAGCCAAGATAGCGAGTTTCAACCCGCTGCGGCCAATAATATAGAGATAAAGCCACTTTTTCGAGTTTTCGCCAAGAGTAAAGTGCCCTTTTGGCTCAAGATGGAGAAACGCTTTGGGTGGTAGCAGGTGCTACCGGCTAAGACAATCCCAGATACCGAGTTTCAACCCGCTGCGGCCAATAATATAGGAATAAAGCCACTTTTTCGAGTTTTCGCCAAGAGTAAAGTGCCCTTTTGGTGCGCGATTGGTAAAAGCTCTGGGTGGTAGCAGGTGCTACCGGCTAAGACAATCCCGGATACCGAGTTTTAACCCGCTGCGGCCAATAATATAGGAATAAAGCCACTTTTTCGATTTTTCTCCAAGAGTAAAATGCCCTTTTGGTGCGAGATATAGAAAAGCTCTGGATGGTAGCAGGTGCTACCGGCTGAGGCAATCCCGGATCCCGAATTTCAGTCCGTTGCGGCCAATAATATAGGAATAAAGCCACTTTTTCGATTTTTCTCCAAGAGTAAAGTGCCCTTTTGGTGCGAGATATAAAAAAGCTTTGGGTGGTAGCAGGTGCTACCGGCTAAGGCAATCCCGGATCCCGAGTTTCAGTCCGTTGCGGCCAATAATATAGGAATAAAGCCACTTTTTCGATTTTTCTCCAAGAGTAAAGTGCCCTTTGGGTGCGAAATATAAAAAAGCTCTGGGTGGTAGCAGGTGCTACCGGCTGAGGCAATCCCGGATCCCGAATTTCAGTCCGTTGCGGCCAATAATATAGGAATAAAGCCACTTTTTCGATTTTTCTCCAAGAGTAAAGTGCCCTTTGGGTGCGAGATATAAAAAAGCTCTGGGTGGTAGCAGGTGCTACCGGCTGAGGCAATCCCGGATCCCGAATTTCAGTCCGTTGCGGCCAATAATATAGGAATAAAGCCACTTTTTCGATTTTTCTCCAAGAGTAAAGTGCCCTTTGGGTGCAAAATATAAAAAAGCTCTGGGTGGTAGCAGGTGCTACCGGCTGAGGCAATCCCGGATCCCGAATTTCAGTCCGTTGCGGCCAATAATATAGGAATAAAGCCACTTTTTCGATTTTTCTCCAAGAGTAAAGTGCCCTTTGGGTGCGAGATATAAAAAAGCTCTGGGTGGTAGCAGGTGCTACCGGCTGAGGCAATCCCGGATCCCGAATTTCAGTCCGTTGCGGCCAATAATATAGGAATAAAGCCACTTTTTCGATTTTTCTCCAAGAGTAAAGTGCCCTTTTGGTGCGAGATATAAAAAAGCTCTGGGTGGTAGCAGGTGCTACCGGCTAAGGCAATCCCGGATCCCGAGTTTCAGTCCGTTGCGGCCAATAATATAGGAATAAAATTCACTTTTTAAGCCACAAAGGGTAGCTAAGGGTAGCTAGTGTACCCCTTAGGAGGAGTTGAATCAAAAAGTGCAGGGTGGTAGCAGATGCTACCGCTCAAGATGAGCCTCCCTGCAAAATTTGAACCTCCTAGAGGTATTTTGAATTTTGGTCAGCAAAATGTTTCACGGTAAGCAAATTACGGAGTCTCACTTATTAAATAAGTATTGGTTACCATCGCACCCAAAACCGCGATGTTGCCAATCAGGGTATAACCTGGCTCGATCTAGTGACGTCACTGGCTCCGAAAAGGAATTCTTTGCGAATTTTTTCCCGCCCTATTATGAAGATAACAGTGAAACAAACTACCACATGCTTATCAGGGAGTGTTCAGCTCCTTATTACCAATTAAAGAAAAAAATTGGATTATACCCCATTCTCGCTTTGTATCGTTAGTCAAAAATTAATAGTAACAAACTAGAAGTCAATGCATTCAGCAATTCTTCAGCTTTCCAAGTGTGTATCTATGGTGCCTGTGGGAGCACCGATTGCAAATATACACCCCAAGACTAAACGTGGGTCAGGGTGACGCGATCTCTGCTGCGCCATATGAGGCGATTGTCGAAACCCGTCAATCTATTGGATTCAAATACATCGTAATTCGACGCATTGTTCCCGTTGATATCATTTTGGTACAAAGAGTGTCGATAATTGTTGAAGTGGGCTCGTGCATGGGGAGGCGAAGCTCGGCTAGGTAGTCTTTTTTTCCCTGGGCCATGTTGAACCGATCACGACATGTTTAGTATCTTTTCCGACTAAATTTAATCTCCTTAACTCAAATCCGAGGTGTAAATTTGGATAAAAGCAAGTTTGAACAAGTTAATTTGAAAAAACTTGTTTTTCTTTGACAATTTTGACGATTTCTTTCACTGTTAGAGGTGTTCATCTTTGAAAATAATTCAGGAGCCACTAGAATAAAGTGTGTTCTTCACGAAAATCATCCACTTGATATATAATTTGGTTTCTCGAATTGAAAAATCGATTTGAACCAGATTCGGAGCGGCGCAGCGTTTACTGATGACCTGAACACTACAGCATGCACCTGTAAATGAAAATAGCCCAAACTATTGAAGAAATAATGACTCATCTCTGAGAATGCGAGGATCTGTGCAGAATTGAATTCCCTATAAGATTTGCCGTGAATCTCACCACAGGGTTTTGAGTTATATGAGGGAAAAGGTAACAGTTTCCATTTGAAATATAGAGTATGAATCTTACTGAAATGTTATGCCCGCCCTAGAATAACTCAAAATCCTGCAGCGCAATTCATGGCGATTTGAATTATGTTCCGGAAATTCAGTTCTGCACAGATCTTCGATGTTTGGAAGATGACCTATAATTTTTTCAATAGTTTAAGATATTTTTATTTAAAGATGCATGATGAAGTGTTCTGGACATTACCTAGTAGATGCGGCACCGGACCGGCTCAGGTTCAAATCGATTTTTTAGACTCGAGAAACAAAATTATACATCGAGTGGATGAATTTCGTGAAGGATACACTCCAATCTAATGGCCCCTGATATATTTCCTGAAAGATAACACCTCAAACAGTAACAAAAGATCGGCAAAATTGTCAAAGTTCAAGTTCAAAGTAACTTGAAGTGTTTCAAGTTAACTTGTTCAAACTTGTTTTTATCCAAATTTACACATGGAATTCGAGTTCAGGAGACTGAATTCAGTCGGAAAAGATACCTAACTTGTCGTGATCGCTTCTACATAGCCAGGAAAACAAAATTAACCACCTAGCAGAGCTTGGCCCTCCCACGACTCCCCTTCAAGAATGATCGACACTTTTTGTGCCAAAGTGGTATAAACGGGATATGATGTGGATATGATGCGTCGAATTATAATGTATTGGCGTCCAATGGATTGACGGATTTCATCTTCTCCATTTTTAGCTGCAATTTTTTACCGAAGCGTTAATTTTGAATTTCGCGGGTCTGCCGGCTTGCTGCGCACCGGATGTGGATTTTTGGCGCCAGAAAACCATTGTTTGATCTTTTCTCCTCAATTCAAGCCTAAACTGAGCTTGATCGGTCCAAGAATAATGCTACGGCATGAGTCGCAGATCAGCGATGCAACTTCAAGAACCTGAGGAGCTGAAAATCAAAGACGCGGAAAGGGGAAAGTTTGGGTATTTTGATATGTTGTTGTACCAGGTCCAAGCTGTCAATGTGCGAAGATTCAGCCTTATGCTGGTCTTACATTGAGCAGCAAATGCTGCAGCTTTCTTTGCAGCAGAGTTCTGATTGGAACTGACGCCTGTTATTGCTGTCAGTGACCAACATTTGACCAATGAGAGCTCGACAGCAAAAAAAGCTGCAGCATTTGATGCTCAATGTAAGACCACCATTAGGCCACCATTATGGTGGCCTTACATTGAGCATCGAAAGCTGCAGCTTCTTTGGCTGCCGAGCTCTCATTGGTCAAATGTTGGTCACTGACAGCAATAACACTAATAACAGAGGCGTCAGTTCCAATCAGAACTCTGCTGCAAAGAAAGCTGCAGCATTTGCTGCTCAATGTAAGGCCAGCATTACATTGAGCAGCAAATGCTGCAGCTTTCTTTGCAGCAGAATTCTGATTGGATGGGCAAAATTCAAAAAGTTTTGCCGCCATGCTGCTAGAGAAGTTGATTAGACGTGAACTTCTTGAGCAGCATGGCGGCAAAATTTTTGAATTTTGCCCACCAATCAGAATTTTGCTGCAAAGAAAGCTGCAGCATTTGATGCTCAATGTAAGACCACCATTAGGCGAATTATTTCTAGGTCAAAACCTAATTTGACTGGGCTATGTGATCAGACGTCCATCCACGTCCATCAACGATATATCAGTGAGTCTGTTTCTGTTGTGCTGTGACTCTTTCTGCGCATTTTTTGAGTATTTTCCATGAGAAATTGATATACCTATAATATGCCGTTCACGTTTTAAATTCAGTGGAATAACTGTGCAAAAATAAAGTGACAAGCTGGGGGGTTACGGCTACGACTGATGGCACCTGCAAAGTTTTGAAGCGAAACTATCAGCGGCCATCGGTCGTATCCTTCCAGCGCTCCAGCTCATCTTTTTTTTTGCTCTAAAAAGTTATTCTACTGAAAATAAAAAGTAAACGGGATATATTTCCTGTGCTTCCTGATAATAGGTACGTATCGGTATGATGATAGTAGGTGAATGGGGCGCTTTCTTGGAGAGCGAAGTTGTTGCACTTTTTTTTGGCAGGCAGTATACAAACGCTCTGTTATGTAAAAAATCTGGCCTGCCATTGGCTGTTATCTAATAAGAGCGTAACAGAGCGTTTATGGAATGTAATTTTTTAGAGAATCTCATCAATAGGATATCAAAAAGGTTCAAGTTCCAAAATAAAAACGTCTCTATTGACAACATTTTTAATTTACTTATGTCGGTAGGTGAGTAGGTAGGTAGGTACTCGTATTTAGGTGGGTATTAGAAAATTTGGCACATTTTATAAGCTAACAGGTACACAGTCATTATCATGAGGAAAGCGGCCTTTCGTCACAAAAGCTCGGTAAACTCAAGATTCAACACTAAACTTTTCAATCACTTTTGAAAGTTTACTTGTGAAAATCAGACTGATTCATAACTGGAAAAATGTGCTTTAACTGCTTTAAAATGTAAGCAAATGCTTACCCTATTTTTTTTAATTAATACTACCCTATGACTCATGTGTATGACTACCGGCAAGTTTGCACCTAAAATGATTTTTTCGTGGGGCTTACTCATAATACCGCCTTACCGTAGGTCGAAATTTTGATCTGCGTTTTTTTTTTTAGTTTCATTTTGAAAAAATCAACTCCGGAAACCGTGTCGTATTTGATGCTTACACGACGCCAAATGCAATCTACTTTCGATATCAATTGGAATTTTTGGAAAAAAATCGAGCCCCGAAAAAGAAAGAAGGTCTGAACGAGTCCTGCATTAAACGCGGATCATCTTGGTCAAAACCCGAGTAAGCGGCCGTCTCGGGTAGTTGCAGCGGTATACCTACTTACGTATATCCCGTTCACATTTTATTTTCAGCAGAATGACTTTTTGGAGCAAAAATGAAGTCTATATACGGTATATAGTTCGTGGTGACCTTGAATTTACCAAGCTCTTAGTGCTGCTCTCTACATAAGGTTTCACGATTCGCAATTTGTCTTCCTTGGCCCTTGTCATACAATAATTTATTAAGTTAAATTACAGCTACATTATGTACATATTACCTAATATTTACCTAGTGAGTACCTATTTTGGTAAAACATAGACATTTGTACAACATTAATAAGACACGTTATTATTTACAATTTTAGTTCAAGACTTCAAGAGTGCGATTGGGATCGAAATATTTCGCACACGGCAAGTATTTTCTGTAAGTATAAATTCGACGTATCGTAAGTCTGAAGTGGAAGTGTCTTATTACGCAGCATGCCAGTTCATGCTCTCATGGAACTTGAAAAGGTAATCTGAATCCGCCTTTGTGAAGGTGTATGAGAGGTGGTTTCTGCTTTCTGATGAGGTGGCAGAATTCAGGCTATCTTGTAGACATACTCGTGCGAAATATTTCGATCGTAACTTTACCTGTACGAGCCCTTACAACTGAAGAGGTGGATTTATGCTCGCAAAAAAGAATAAATTAAAAATAACAATAGAATAAAAATAAGAAAAAGAAGCACCGCAATTGCCCATTATACTCCAGAAATAACAATAAGAATAAGAAATAGTTTGAAACATTGCTCTTAGGTGTCGTTCGAAGCATTAAAATGACAGTCGTCAAAGTTCGAGGTGACCGCGTCAATGACAGTAAGTTACAGTTTTTAGTTTTATGCTGTTATTATTGCGGTTGTTTTCCTACTTGTTTTGTTTACTTCGTCACTTATTCGGCTCATCTTCGAGCAGAAGTTGAAGATATTCAACTTGTATTTTTAAATTCCTTGGGCAGTAGCGGCGATAAGTATTTTTTGGGAGGGGCTAGATCTCGTCATTAACAGAAGAAAACATAAGGCACAAAATAACCCAGTCGGTAGCACGGTGAGCTCGGCCTCGCTTTCAAAGGCGAAGGTCCCGGGTTCAAATCCGCACTGGTCCAGATGGACTTTTTCACGCGTTCCTCAGTACTGGGGCATCTACTATCGTGCAGTGATGCCCCAGAAAGAGGGATGAAACGAGAAAAACCATCGAAACAAAACCCCACTGATCCAAAAATGTGAATTCAACAGTACTTCGTTGTTATCTTCATTGTTATCTTTACTGAAAAACACCCACGGAAAAAACCTGCTAATAACCAAGAGATTGATGCAGGGCAAAAAAAAAATAAGGCACGGGGAAAGGCCTAAAAACACATTGTTGTATATTATTCCTCATAAATTAACCACGTAACTTGTTTATTCAATAACATTGAGGTTGAGGATGATTTGTGCAGAATTTAGGAAACATTTCGCCCTCAAAGACTCCTACGCCGCCACTGTTGCCACATCTGCGCATCTTCAATACGCAACAGTGAATGGAAAGTTGGAGCTCCTTACTTTTATAAGGCACTGTCTTTTCATTATTTCTTATTTTGAAGCATAAACATTTGAATCTGAAAGCTCAATTTCAATATTTTCTTATCTTTATCGTTATTTTTATTTTTATTCAAATTTTTTGCGAGTATAAATCCACCTTAAATGTTCGGACATTAAAAATTATATCGTCAATATTGAATGGAAACAGTTATGCTTGAAATGAAATCAGACCTCAAATCTCGAATCTTTATATCCCCAAGCGGCATTTTCCAAAATATTTGTTTCAAAGGTAAATTTTACCCCGCACTTTTTTCTGGTGGGGGTAGATAAGTTCAGATATCATAATATTGTAGAACGTATTTTCTAGGTGTGTTCTGAACATTTGGTTCAAATCGTCCAAAGTGTCTTGAAGTTACCGCTCTTCCGTAAATCTGACAAAAATCAACAGTTTTGCGTTTATTTTGTTGGAAAGTTTCATTCCTGGTACTTTTGAATAGCTGTAACTTGAAGACTGAAACAAATTTTCAGGTTTTTTTTTTAAATGCGGTGTTCTTTCATGCGGGGTAAAATTTGAGATATAAAGATTCGAGATTTAGAGATTTGAGATTAGAGAGTGACGGAAAAAAGAACGAAAAACAAAAGGTCGAAAACAAAACATCGAATGCATAAGATCGAAAAAGAAAAGGTCGAATTTACAATATATCGAAAGTGATGATGATCGAAACACATATGGTCGAAAATACATAATATCGAATAACGAAAGGTCGAAAAACAAAAGGTCGAAAAACAAAAGGTCGAAAAACAATTGGTCGAAAAACAAAACGTCGAAAAGCAATAGATCGAGAAACAAAAAATTGAAAAGAAAAGGTCTAGGAAGAAAAACCGTGAAAATCGAAATTGAGGAATAGGTGTATGTACAATTGTTGTAAAGACAAATGATTTGAGAGTTTGGGACGGGCGAAGAGAAGCACTGAGTCAAAAATCAACTAGCCCAAATTTATTTCTGTGGAAAAACCTAATCAGGCCTTGAAAAAAAACAGAACCTGACAAGGTCTGTGTAGTGTGTACACCGATTCATGAGTATAGGTCAATTTTGCGTCGAAAAACCAAATCAGGTCTTTAAAAAAAACTACTAGACCTGACGAGGTCCATGTGCACAGCTTTACGTTTCAGAGTAAATTTTGCGTCAAAAAACCAAATCAGGTCTTCAAAAAAAAAAACTACTAGACCTGACGAGGTCTATGTACACTGCTTTATGTGTCCAACTTGATTTTGCATCGAAAAACCAAATCAGGTCTTCAAAAAATATATATACTAAGCCTGACGAGGTCCATGTGCACAACTTGACGTTTCAGAGTGGATTTTGCGTCAAAAGAAACCGAATCAGGTCTGCAAAAAAATTACTGAACCTGACGAGGTCCATGTACACAGGTTTATAAGTCCAAGTTAATTTTGCGTCGAAAAACCAAATCAGGTCTTCAAAAAAAAAAAAAAACTACTAGACCTGACGAGGTCCATGTGCACAGCTTTACGTTTCAGAGTGGATTTTGCGTCAAAAAACCCAATCAGGTCTGCAAAAAAATCACTCAACCTGACAAGGTCCATGCGTGCACAGGTTTATAAGTCTTAAGTTAATTTACGCTGACGCTGATCAGATCTGGAAGAATATACAGGTGTTTCGGTGGCCTTGCATAATACTTTGGGAGGTGATTTATCTCTGAAGAATAAGTCGAAAAGTGAGAGTAAAATTTTTCCTCAAGTGCTCTCTGAGGGAGTCACAGCTCCTCAATCGATCCGAATTGTAATCACATTTAAAACAGGTATTTCTAGTTCGACATTGTGCTATTCGACATTTTATTATTCGATGTTTTGCTTTTCGATCTTTTGTTTTTCGACCTTTTGGTTTTCGACCTTTTGCTTTTCGATATTTCACTTTTCGACCTTTTGGTTTTCGACCTTTTGCTTTTCGATATTTCACTTTTCGACCTTTTGCTTTTCGATATTTCACTTTTCGATCTTTTGATTTTCGACCTTTTGTACTTTCGACAATAGTGCTTTCGATGTTTTGTGGTTTCGTTATTTTGTTTCTCGACTTTATGCATTCGATGTTTTGTTTTCGACCTTTGGTATTTCGATCTTTTTTCCGTCACCCGAGATTAGAATTCGTTTCAAGCATAATTGTTTCTATTCAATATTGACGATATAATTTTTAATGTCCGAACATTTAGTTGTTAGGGCTCGTAGGTAAGTAAATTTTTGTTCTCAACCAATTTGCTAGAGGCACAATCGTGAACATGCAAAGCGTGCGCTGAATCATTGTGGACATACTTTCTTCACGTTAAGATTACCATTACGTTGAGTTTACAACATTATGTTACATAGAAAACGGTCAAAACGAGGTTCTAAAGTTTCACTTTATGGTGTTGGGGTGTGGGTGTCACTTGCATATTTAATTTCTCGTTATTTCAAGCGCCACTAGCGAACTTCTTGTGAACAAAGGATGAGAATTAATGTAAAAAAAAGTACATTTAGTATTACCGTGTTACCACAGGGTATTGCAATAACATTGATGTAAAAATAATATATCTAACATACTTCGGTACACAATTTCTGGACAGTTTGAAAAAAAAGTTCCAAGTCTACTAATAAATATAATCTTATGATGTGTAGTGCAAGTCACATATTCCATTATTTATACCACAGAGTTATAGTGAGTAGGCATATCTTAGTTCTTTTTCTTGATGTTTGAAAATTCATGGCTAGACAACTTCTACAAAAATTTCTATATTTTGTTTGCTTTACAGTTTACACCAGAGGAAGTTTCCAAACTTATTAGTAGGTACTGGAAACCAGTGAGAATGTACCTACTGTGTCCCAAAATTTTGAAGTTATTTTTAAAAGAGCAAAAGCAAAACGGATATTGCACTCGATATACTGGGTGGTAAATTTTCCAATGCTCATGGTATGTCGGAAACGGTAAGAGATACATGCCGAGACACACCAAAGCTTGGCAGTACTTAAGAAATGGAATGAAAATCACATGAGTGTATGTATAGTGAGTACCTGCTACCTTATAGTGAGAGCGGTACGCAAAATGATACTGCATTTTAGAGTAGAGTAACGAGATTTCGCATGAGCGTACCTTGTACCAAAACAAGCGATTTGACCCGCAGCACTCCATATTTCGTCCCTTAGGGGGCCCATGGAGGTCACAAAACGATCATTGAGTATCGTCATGTGTGCCATGAAAGGAGCTTACGGGTCTATTGAAAATGTTTTTATCAATTGTCGTCGTGCCCGTTCCATTCCTCACACTTGAAAAAAAATCCTTTGGCAGAGGTCAAAAAAACTGTTTTCTTTTTTTTTATATGCCAGGAAACGATAAATTCATATGTTTTGTTGCGTTCTCAACTAAGTCGCATTCCGTAAGCCTAATTATGAAGAAATTTTTTTTGAAGTGGTATTTCCCAAGGAAGTGGTGACGTCTTCAGTACACCTTTTCCAAGAGCATTTCTACTAATTTCTACTAACTAATTTCCATGTTACCACTGGATATCACTCGTAATTTTTACAGGAGTAGACACCTCGAACTCTTTTTTTGGTGATTTTGACGCTACATGACTCTAAAACACTCAAGGAAGCCCAAAAAGAATTTTTTTTCTGCTGGGCCGTCCAACTTGCGGAATTTTGATTTAATAGTAAGAGAGACGCGAACCAATATTCAATCCAGGCTGCAGGCGCAGGCAGTTTGATTTTAGTGGAAAATGTACTTCCTATGTCGTGTTTTATTGCAGTACTACAAAACACAGAGTCATTAGGTATGAGTAGGTATATTTTCCGCTGAAACCAAATCGCCTGACCTACATCAAATTTATCTGTTCGTGTCCCCTACTAAAAAATCAACATGTCAAAAATTTTACGGCCCAGCAGAAAAAAATTCCTTTTTGGCTTTCTTGAACGTTTTAGAGTCATGTAGCGTAGGAATCACCAAGAAAAGAGTTCGAGGTCTCTATTCCTGCAAAAATTTCGAGTGATATCCAGTGCGGGCATAAAAAGAAATGCTCTTGGAAAAGGTGTACTCAAGACGTCACCATTTCTTTGGAAAATACTACTGCAAGAAATGTTTCTTCATAATTAGGCTTACGGAATGCGATTTAGTTGGGAACGCAACAAACCATATCAATTTATCGTTTCCTTGCATATAAGAAAAAATTGAAACAATTTTTTTTACCTCTGCCAAAGAATTTTTTTTTTTCAAGTGTGAGGAATGAAACGGACACGACGACAATTGATGAAAACATTTTCGATAGACCGTAAGCTTCTTTTATGGCACACATGACGATACTCAATGATCGTTTTGTGAAACTTCTTGCATCTTGAAAATTTGGAGGGCCCCCATGGGCCCCCTAAGGGACGAAATATGGAGTGCTGCGGGTCAAATCGCTTGTTTTGGTGTAAGATACGCCCATGCAAAATCTCGTTACTCTACTCCAAAATGCAGTATCGTGTGTTTTTAGATGTGTACCGCTTCCACTATTAATTTTGGCTTGTACTGAAACAGCAAGCAGGTTTGAAGAGTAAAAGACATACAGGAAATGGATAACTTTCAAGTTGAGAAAACTTCCAACACAGAGCACTCACGCCGTGTCTTGCCTCTCACCTCGTGCGGTCAAACTCCATAAATTAATGTCCATCCAAAGAAGTTTCTCCTACCTCACTGCACTGGAAATTTTCATTCCACTTTATTTAGTACAGCCGCGCCTGGCCATCATTTTCATCAGTGACTACCGCTCACCCAGCAGCATTAGCGAGGAGCCGCCAACCAATAGAGACGATGTCCCTTGTCGACCCCGGCAAATTGTCACTCCAGGGAGACTCGCGTTTTTCTATTGACGCTGCACAGTATGAAATTTTTTACTTGCGCGTGCATCACGTCGCGGTGACAGCTGTCACATTATACATGGTTAGAGGTGGTCGTTTGGTCTTGGAGGATCATTTCTGCACTGCGACCTATAAGATCTTTTGTGCTTAACCCACATTATACATGCACATCTATCAAGGCATTATCATTAAGCATACCAAGCAGGTAGCATCGTACCATTCGTGCCAAACAAATCTTTCCCATGACTTGCTCTAATGAAAAAAGCCGTGAAACTAATTTTATTGATGAAAATAATTTTATGGTGTGGATATTTTAGACTTGAAACTATTTAGCTTATAGAAGGATGGAATATTACATGACATCAGGTTATACGACACATAACCCAAACACAGTCAACTCACTTTTTTGAAGCCAATTTTGCTTTAAGCATATCAAGTTTTTTCTTTTATATTAGGTATAATAATCTTTCGATACCGCTTTCGAATTTAAACACATAACTATTAGAGCTATACTCAATGGATGTTGCAATTTAAATCGTGTTTTCCTTTACAAAACTGGTCAAAATTTGCATTCAACGACAAAAAGGTTTAACCTTGTTTCTTAACTTGAGCTCAGTGGTTGTGAAGCATTGCAGATTAGAACAGCCCTAACATCATCATTTAAATCCCTGAGTAGTAATATAAAGTATGACTATAGCATGGACGATTAAAATGAGACACAAAACTGGCTGATATTTTTTCTCAAAAAAAAAGGAAGATCTTTAAACTAAGTACCTAATTTTACAATATTTTTAGCAAAAATTAGCCCTACTGAAAATTCCTTGGCTTGTTATTTTAATACAGAATAATGGAGTCATAAATCAACGCCAAGATCAACGCTAATCGAATTATAAAAAAATATATATATATATATCAGAGTTTATAAGAGTATCAAATGATGTAAGTCTTTAAATCAGATCGTACTGGAACCAAACCAGGGGGCCCAAAATCACTACTAAATTTTTCATCAGTCTTGTAGAACCTGCAATGCAAGACAAATGTTCATAGCACAGTTCATCAGTTCCGCCTCGATTTGCGCAACAATCGAGAAGACAACTCAACTGTATTATATGACTAGATAGATACCTTTTCAAAATCTCTAACCCCAATAAAGGGGTGAGAGTCGTCATCAGCGTTTATAATATTGCAAACGTCTTGCGTTGACAAAAGTATACGCCAACCATAACAGCAGGACAACTACACCGCACACGTAGAAGTTGATGACGGTGCTTTCTTTTGGCATTTCACATTTCTTAAAAGCGTAGTTATTTGGCGTGAAAACTCCCTGAAAAAGAAAACAATAATATTATTTGTATTTCTTGTGCAATCAGTTCATCAATTTACAAGGCCGTAATTGGGATTGTCCTTGTTTCTCCAACTGAAACTGGGAATGGTAACTTCAAAACCATCTCCCACAGGAAGACGTCTCGTGCATCCGTGGTGAGTGTGTCCGGAAAATGCCAGTCTCGGCTTGATTTGCTTTAGCAGCTGGAATGTGGCTTTTTTACTCAAACATTCCCACCTTTCTCTGAACCGCTCCTGCTTGACGGGAAGCGGAGCCGCATCGAAATCGTGACATTCCATGTCCGACTGTCTGTACAAGGGGTAGTGCTAAAAAAGGGCCATTTTTTAGTTTCCGCAAATCTTGGAGGTAATCTGTTTCAATAAAAAGGTTTTGCCATGTAATAAGTGGGCAACTAAACTGCTCAACATTTGAAATGTCGGTATCAAAAATTTTGCCCTTTTTTAAAATGATATAACTTTGGATTGTCTCACCCGATTCCGAATTTGTCTTCACGGTTGTTTAGATACATCTTTCAGCAATCTACTCCGTTGTCGAGATTTTCAAATGTATCTCAATTACATTCGTTACAGGGTGGAATGTAGAGCACTGCAAAATTGTGCTCTTACTTCAATAAACTCCCGTTTTTGTAAATTTTTTTTTTTTCAAATTCTAATGATATAGTCATGAAGCCTGATGTCATTAGTGATGGCAAATGCCCTGGTCATTTTTAAAAGTGTAAATGTCCGGGATAAATGCCTGGTAATATAACTGGGCATTTATGGTCATTTTTAAAAATCGATGAAAATAGTACTATATGATTGTTCGTGTCAAGAGCTTCAAAACGGTACCAAAAACCTCAGATTTATGGCCAGAAATAGCTCCAAAAATTGAATAAAACTCCGGGCATCTCCTGCACTTTACGAAGTGTTTTACATGGTTTTACCATCCTCGGAGCGTTTTGTAGATATTTCCTTTTGCAGAAAGCACACGAACCGTACTTCTTTCCCCTCTCCACCGTTTTTGTAAAATATTTCCACACAATGGATTCGCCTTTTACCATTTTCGGTTAGTTTTGTTAACCGCCGGGGTTAACCCACAGATAGGTTAACCGTCGTTTAGAAGTAGAATAGAAGCGTTAATGTAGAAGGTAGAATTAACAGTTCACAGTTAAAAGATTAACCGTCAGTTCCACAAAAAAGATGATCAGCGATCAAGGCTGATTGCAGATTAAGTGAACTTTTTTCTGCTGAATGCTAGGTGTTTACTCACAAAAAATGCCTGAAATCTATACTATAGTCTGTACACCGATAGAACGGACTTTTTTGAATTTCAGTGATGTAACCTATAGCAAACAAAAGAACCAAAGAATGTAACAACATAGGCGCGTTTGGAACTAATATTAGTTTTGTTTGGTTGGTAGTCTTACCCGGGCAAATTATTCCTACGCCAAGCCAATGGCATTACATTCAGCAAGTTTGACACTTACGTACGATTTCTAACCTCCATTTCTCTATGATGTTTGTTATTTTCATTGAACTTTTTTAGTCGGCTCGGCTGTTGTGAGTGTTGTGTAATAAAATCTGCTTCATTCAAAAACATTATTTTCTCATTTATTAAAGTTGGTATTAAACTGGTTTCATTTAAAATTACCATAGCACTTAGCTGTGATAAGCGGAAATAAGCACCTCTTTCTAACTGGAATTTTAAATTTCGCGGGTAACGCTCGGGACTACTTTTCAAGCGGAGGAATCTGGTGGTCCTTTCTATCAGTGTATAGAGTATAGACCCATCATCTTTCCATTATTGAGGGATAAACCAGCATTTCCATTGATCAGTCAGCTACAAATTGACAAACAAAAATCGTAAATCAACTAATCTCGTATTATCTGTTTTGTGGAACCGACGGTGAGATTAGGTTGTCTTGTCATTGAAAAATTGGCGGTAACTTTTGAAAATGACCGAGCATTTATATAAATGCCCGGACACTTTTGGGCATTTATGTTGGGCATTTTTGGACATTTTTAAAAATGCCTGCCAACACTACATATCTCGAAACTGTTTTTCCGAGGGTTCTTCAATTCTCCAGATCAGAAGTCCAACAACGATGATACGATTTTCTTTTGTGAAAAGTTGCATTTTCGACAAATTAGAAATTGAAGCTATATTCTCAAGACATATTCAAACCAAAATTTTAGAATGTGTGTCTGGACAAACAAATCATCTACATATTTATTTTGAGATCTGTACGTCAAAAATGTCGATGTTGATACGATGCAATAAGTGCGCCCTCTGACGGTGGATTTTAACCAAAATCTCTTAGGTTCATTGCACGCCGAAACCATGCCTGCATACCAAATTTCAGCTCAACTGGATGTATCGATAGGGAGTTAACATGGACGATTACACAGAGACAAACACACAGAAAAAATGGTTTAAATGGACCTTGAATAAAATTGTTCGTCGAAATCTGGAAACAATTTTTTTGCCATTTCACAATATTTCCCTTTCCATCACAATCATGCAAAATTAAAGGCTTTCATCATCAAAAATGCTATTTTCTTGCCAACCGAGATGACTGAAGGTGAATTTATGATCGCAAAAAATAAGAATAAAAATAAAAATAACGATAAGAATAAAAATAAGAAAAATAAGCACGGCAGCTGCCCGTTTATACTTAAGAAATAAAAAATAAGAATAAGAAATAGTTTGAAACATTGCTCCTATATGTCGCTCGAAGCATTAAAATACCAGTCGTCAAAATTTTTAGTTGCAGTTTTTAGTTTTATGCTGTTGTTATTGCGGTTGCTTTCCTACTTGTTTTGTTTGATGTTATAAACAAAATCACTAATCTGTAATAACACTTGAATAGGTACCATCGCGCGCAAAATAAACGGAGACAGTGTTTCGCGCGGAGTGTACTGATTTGATGGATTTTAGCCTTCTTGTCACTGTGACACCAAGCCAAAATTCAATAAATCGGTACACTCCGCGCGAAACACTGTCTCCGTTTATTTTGCGTGCGATCGTAGGTATACAAATGAATTTTTCACATCGAATTATTTCAAATTATTATTATGTGTAGTGTAGGTATCTACTTCTGAATCTAAATTATTGCAGTAATAGACAATTACCACTGAAGAGAACTTGTGAGGATAACTGGTAGATGGCGCCACGTTTGGACCGCCGTTACGAAGCAACCCGTGGGAGTTTCTCGCCTACCCAAAAACAGGCGGTTTCAGGCAACTCTTGCTACATCGATGTACTGCGGATTGCATGAAAGCAGACCCCATCGTCATCAGCAAAGCTCGACTGGGTTCTTCACTCGTTCGGCTTATCTTCGAGCAGAAGTTGAAAATATTCAACTTGTTATTTTTATTCTTAAATTTCTTGGGCAGTAGCGGCGATAAGTATTTTTTGGGAGGGGCTAGGATCTCGTCATTGACGGATGATTTGTGCAGAATTTAGGGAACATTTCGCCCTCAAACACTCTTTTAGGCCGCCACTGTTGACACATCTGCGCATCTTCAAAACGCATCAGTGAATGGAAAGTTGAAGCTCCTTATTCTTATATTATTTCTTATTTTGGAGCATAAACGCTGGAATCTGAAAGCTCATTTTCAAAATTTTCTTATTTTTATTCTTATCGTTATTTTTATTTTTATTTTTGGCGAGCATAAATCCCCCTTAGAATGCAACTTTTATCAAAAAAAATCATATGATCATTGTTTGATTTTTGATCTGAAGAATGTAAAAAGCCTTCCGAAATAAGACATCAGGCTTCATGATTATATCAATGGAATTCGAAAAAAAAAGATGTTCACAAAAACGGGGATCTGTTGAACTAAGCACATTTTGCAATGCTTTTGATTCCACCCTGTAACGAATGTAATTGAGATAAATTAAAAAATCTCGCCAACGGAGTAGATTGCTGAAAGATGTATCTAAACAACCGTGAAAACAAAATCGGCTGAAACAATCAAAAATTGTACACTATTTATTTCGATTTCGAAAAAGGGCAAAATTGTTGATACCGACATTCCAAATGTTGAGCAGTTTAGATACATACATACAGGGTGGCCGTTTTACGAGGCTGAGTATCTCGCTTATGATCCAAAAAGATATTTGACCTATCTATCAGTTTTCGAGATATCGTAAAAAAAAAAAAGAATTTGAATTTTTGTTTCAATTTTTATTTAAAAAACGGTTGAATTTGGCCTTTTCTAATCGAGACATTGTCAGGGCACTGTTCCAAGGGGAATTCAAAGCTACCAAAATCTTTATCCTAGCTTTCAAAACAACCGAAATACGACATTCAACTTTTTTCTCTTATGGGCGGGGGCGCCATATTGGATTTTGACATTTTTTAATGAAGTGTTCTTTTCTGGTTACAACTATGTTTCACATGTCACTGTTGAATAAATGTTCAACATTTACTTTTTTTTTATTGTCAATTCTATTTCCAAAGCACTCTTCGAAAAATTTAAAAAAAATTACCCAGAAACATTTATTCAACAGTGATATGTGGCACATCGTTGTAACCAAAAAAAAAAATACTACGTCCATAACAGAAAAAAAGTTGAATGTCGTATCTCGGTTGTTTTGAAAGCTAGAATAACGATTTTGACAGCTTTGAATTCCTCTTGAGAAAGAGCTTAAATTATAGGTGCTTTCCTTTTACTACCGAAACCCTAAACCAAGTATTCTGACCTAAGCGAGGACCTAAGTTATTGTTAGTGGTGTCTCACTTTCGCGCATGTGATTTCTCGCTTTTTAATAATAATAATAATAATAAACGCTTTTATTGTTTCTTGACAATGTACAGTAGGTATAGTAATGATTAAAACAAATAAATACATAAATAAATAGAAATTCATAGAAGTACCCATTCTAAAATAAATAGTAACTACATAAGCCAAAAAACAAAAGGCTGGGTTCAGTCCAAAGACTGCTCTTCCACCCAGCCGGGAAGAGCTTTTTCTCTCTCTAACTTGGATCAGATCAGTGAGTTTTGTGGTAAAAGGAAAGCACCTAATGTCTTGATCAGAAAAGGCCATCTTCAACCGTTTTTAAAATAAAAACAAAAATTACAAATTTGTTTTTCACGATATTTCGAAAACTAAAACTGATAGGTCAAATATCTTTTTGGGTCATTGATCGTTATGAAAATGTGCAACTTTTTTCTAATTCAACTGACTTTGTATCTCTCAAGATAAGCAAAATACTCATGCTTAGCCTCAAAAAATGGACAGCCTGTATGTAAGAAAATACAAACACGCAAATAAGTGCGCCTCTTAGGCCCATAGCAGACCCATCGCATTTTTAATAAAACAAAGTTTGGGGAGATGGTATAATGGACCCAAAGGTCATGAGGCCTGCATGCTGGATAGAACTATGTTCCATCACTCCCGTCCCCCCACTTAATTCAGAATCCAAAATAAGACTAAGTTCTCCAACTACCATAACACCAGGCAATCAGACCAGAACGGCACAGATATGTGTTTCGCCCCTGTTAGGGGCTCATCAGTGCGCCAGTCCTATCCAGTCCTACCATCTGGTGATGTGGCAAGATGTAGTTTGTACCTGCATCAGTATAGGTTTACTGAACATGTCAAGCTTTGCCTTTGGTTCACTTTCACACTTCCAGTTCAATTCATCTCGAGCACATTCAAGAATTCCTGAAAGAAAAACCACTTGAACCTTTGACTTCAACAATATCAACTAACCAATTACAAACTTTCTATTCTAGTCAATTGCTGCTCTGCAGGCTTGCACAAAAAGCAACCATCTCCTTCTAAAGCCATGCTGTTGACTAGGACAAAGTGATTACCACGAACCGAAATCAACTTAACTGCTGGGGCGTTAAATGCCGACACAAATCTCTGATTTAAATATGGACTTATTCTAAAATAAAAAATAAACAATTTCAACCTCTGAAGGCGTTCCTGGACCCTCCCTATACCCACCCATAGTGGAACCCTATGTCATGATTCCCAACAGCCACATACAGTTTAGTACTCTCAGGCACTTCAAACAACGTATAGAACCTCTTCACATAATAATCAAACTCGGTATTGCTGCAGTAAAGCCCTTCGTCTGTCAAGTCTCCAAGCACAAACACCAGCTCCGGCTTGTGCAACGTCATGGCGGTTTGAAAAGCTCTGTGCATTTGCCATTCTCTCCGGAGCTTATCCAACCAATGTCCATTCCTAGAGCCAAGCAAATGGGTGTCGGCAAGAATCATTACCTTCACCGGTTCAACGTCCGGTTTCTTTTCAATTGACGAGTCTTCATTGTCGGGGTCCAATTCTGGCCAGTCACACTAAAAAAAAATCAAAATAAACAACTGGAATACAAGTAACCTCAAATTGTATTATTGTTCGAAACAGGAGAAGAAATTGAACAGGGAGAAGGTTTCACTCACGTTCTTGAGAGTAACGTAGTAAACGAGGTATTCGCAGTAGATTAACAAACAGAAAATACCTAAAGCTGTTTTTATATAGAAGTTACGATTTAGGTTTGAGCGCATTTTCAAAAATGTGTCGCCATAAACATGACACATGTGACAGATCACATGACATGACATATGACATGATCATGATACTCAGTGGCGTAACTAGAAGTGTCTAATGGGGGGCGATTTTATGGCTGTCCCAAGCTTTTATTTCTCCAGTGCTGCTCGGCAGTACTCGTTGCCAAGGAAACTTCATCTCCAATGACTCCATAATGGGATGGGCTGTTCGTTGACAACGACAATGAGTGCGACCGAGCAGGAGCGCGATTCTGTACTTTCCTACCGACAGTTGTCGGTGTCGTTCACTACCGATAGTTGTCGCTTGCGCCACCGACAAGTAGACGTCGAGGTGATTCTCTACCACGTTCTCTACTCACCGCCAACCGACACTTGTCGGTGCAAACGACGACTCTCGCTCAAGTGCAGTGATACGAAACGTGGAACGAAACGGTCATGAAACGGTGTGAGACCAGCCAATGAAAAGCAGCCATTTTGAATTAACGGATGATTTTTGAAGTTGACATTTATGTCTTGCCATCGTCATCACATTCAGTTGTATGGAGTGTTCATAGGATATGAAAATATGAGTGCTTCACGCGCTTCAGATGGGCAAATTGGAGAGCAGTGTTGTGCACAGATAACCATTTTTATCTAGATAAGATATGTGACAGATAATTACAGATAATTCTGGAAAATGTTATCTAGATTATTGGAGAGGTGAAGTTGGGTGGTGACCTATTGCTTGCAATGTTCGCATCATACTAGATATATCGCGAGGTATATCGGTGTTTGTAGTCTAACCAACTTCTAGCTTTGCGCGGCCGGTTATGTGCGCGGCTGGCAAACGACGGATGCAGATGTTAGTTCATATTGTTCGTATGTATCTTGCGATTTATTATTGATGTCAATTTGTAACAGAGACATCGAGGAAGAGACAAATGAAATATGATATAATGATCCCACATCGATGGAACTTTTCCCCCAATTTTTCAACTGTTTTTGCGTAGTAATTTTGCTTGGTTTTGCATGCAAAATTTGACGTTCTCTCACGACGGACGCTAAGTAGGTAGGTATACCTACCTACCGAAATTAGAATCTAGGTATAGCATGTTGAAGCCCAGCATCTCAGCCTTCAATAAATATTTATGAGAATATGGCGCGATGTGACGGAGAAAAAGTGTCTGCCCTGAGCAGGATTCGAACCTGCGTCTTCCATTTGCCGGATGGATACTCTAACCACTAAGCTATCGGGGGAGACAACAGTCCCTCCGTCACATGCCCAAATGAGAGCCGCCACAAGAACAATACAGACAAAACCTATGAAGAGAGTTGATCTGGCAACCTATCTCCGTACCTAATAAATTCGAATTCATTCGAACAAAACGCCACCCACCGATATTGTGCTACGAATTTGCAATTAATGTTTGTATCAACCAAATTCATTCGGACGCGGTTGAAAATTATTGGCGGTTGGTTGTCTTAGATCATACCACGGAGGACCATATACTATACTCTATACACTGATAAAAAGGACCACCAGATTCATCCGCTTGAAAAGTAGTCCCGAGCGTTACCCGCGAAATTCAAAATTCCAGTTAGAAAGAGGTGCTTATTTCCGTTAATCACAGCTAAGTGCTATGGTAATTTTAAATGACACCAGTTTAATACCAATTTTAATGAATGAGAAAATAATATTTTTGAATGAAGCTGATTTTATTACACAACACTCACAACAGCCGAGCCGACTAAAAATAACCTCGAAAATAACAAACATCATAGAGAAATGGAGGTTAGAAATCGTACGTAATTGTCAAACTCGCTGAATGTAATGCCATTGGCTTGGCGTAGGAATAATTTGCCCGGGTAAGACTACCAACCGAACAAAACTAATATTAGTTCCAAACGCGCCTATGTTGTTACAGTCTTTGGTGCTTTTGTTTGCTATAGGTTACATCACTGAAATTCAAAAAAGTCCGTTCTATCGGTGTACAGACTATAAGTATAGGTACCTATATGCACGGGGGGTAGTTACCATTCCATACATCTACCAAATACCTACGTCGAGAACTAGGTATACGGTATACTAAGTAGGTATAAGTAGGTACCTATGCGTATTCTATGCGTGATGCGAAGCGAACACTTTCCCTTGTAAACCTACAAATCGCAAATACAAAACAATAAACAGGCTAAAAACTTATAATGCGCTTGCGTAACGACAGCTTTTTCGTCGACCGATGGCCTCAAGACCCGCCGGTGGGCTGAGCGACAACTGTCGGTCCGGAACGACAACTATCGGTCGCCTTGGTCACATTTGCAAGTACAGAATCGCTCCTACCGACAAGTGTCGTTAAAGCTGTCGGCCAATACCGACAAGTGTCGGTAGGCAAGTACAGAATCGCGCTCCAGGAGGTATTTGGTAGATGTATGGTAACTACCCCCCGTGCATATAGGTACCTATACCTAGTATATGGTCCTCCGTGGTATTATCTAAGACAACCAACCGCCAATAATTATCAACCGCGTCCGAATGAATTTGGTCGACACAAACATTAATTGCAAATTCGTAGCACAATATCGGTGGGTGGCGTTTTGTTCGAATTTATTAGGTACGGAGATAGGTTGCCAGTTCAACTCTCTTCATAGGTTTTGTCTTTATTGTTCTCATAAATATTTATTGAAGGCTGAGATGCTGGGCTTCAACATGCTATACCTAGTGTAAGGGATCGCACTTTTGCGCCTAGTTTTAAAAAGATTCCCCTTTAAATTCGCGCGAGAAATGATTTGTTGGTTGCCTAAGTAGGCGACCAGAAATCGACAAGAAACGTCACCATTGAGATTAGGCGGAGACGGTCGGGGTAGAGAAAGGGGGAACGAGGGAATTTCCGACAACACGCAGCGGTGTTCCAAGTTCTGTGCCGAAAAGTCGTGAATACAGGTGGGTTCTATTTTGATTTCCTTGCTGATTTTATTCCTCAAGGTGGTGCTTGCCTTGGCACGTAAATTTGTGGCCCGGTCAATGTAGCATGTCCCATTTTTGCGAATTTCAAGTAGGTTTTCCTGGTCTCGGCGGGCGCCATTGCAAATGGCGACGTAAACAAGGAAAATGTAGGATTTGGGATTTTCGCCCTAGTGGAAATCAAGCCGCGTAGAGAACGGGAAAAACATTACTCGTACGATTTGTTCAGTTCGTTTTTGGGGGAAGGGCCTTACCTGTCGGGTAGGTAGCTACAACGTAGGTAGCGCCGCGCTGTCTGGAATTCTCGCCAGGTCCGGATTCAGAACCCATTCAATTTCCTTGATTAGTCAGTAGATAATTTTTGGGCGTGCAACGGGAGTGGGGGGATCAACCTTGACAGGTCATTGACCCCTGACCTTGACCTTGGATTTGACCTTGACCTCGAATTTGACCTTGACCTCGAATTTGACCTTGACCTTGAATTTGACCTTGACCTCGAATTTGACCTTGACCTCGAATTTGACCTTGACCTTGAATTTGGCCTTGACCTTGAAAGGTCATTGACCCATGACCTTGACCTTGAAAGGTCATTGACCCCTGACCTTGACCTTGAAAGGTCATTGACCCCTGACCTTGACCTTGAAAGGTCATTGACCCCTGACCTTGACCTTGAAAGGTCATTGACCCCTGACCTTGACCTTGACTTCGACCTCGACCTCGGTCCGCGTCCTAACCTTGGTCTGTTCCTTAACCTCACCAGTTATCAACCTTCAACATTAAAAACAAAGTCGTTAAAAGAAAACACGTCTGGCGCGATGTAAATTCCTTTGTGGTGCGACAATATATAAGAGCCCGCTCGGTTGGAGAAGACAACATTCATTCGCAAACATACCCAAGTGTTAGTTGTTGTTATTGTGCCGTGCATCCTTCAAACGAAAATGTCGCAGTATGGTGAAACGTCTAACGGATACGGAGAAAATAAGGTAAAAATATTAAGTCATTACATTTTTATTCCACCAATCAAAAAATTGAGGAAAGACTTGAACGCTTGACATTTCAGACCGATGACACACCAACGCACCGGTGCATGCAATGTTTTAAAACATTTACTCAGAAATCGAATTTGAAACGGCATATGCAGCAAAGTTGCAAGAATTTGAAACGTCACATGGATGAAAGCGGGTCTAATTCTTATAAGCGAGCTCGCATGGCAGGTGAGAAAATAATTGCTTCACTGTGAGTATTAGGAAGTAATGTAATTATTATTTTTTCAGAGGCACGTTATTGCGAATCATGCAAGTGTGACGTTGCCGACTTCCACACGCACCAAAATTCAACCACGCATAAAAACAATTGCTGCACGCCGTTGGGAGATAATGTGCAACTCATTAAAACTGCTTTCAAATGCCGTATTGTCACATATAGATTGACATCCCCTAATCAACACCTAATTTTACGAGAGTTTATGGATGATGTGTGGACCTCATTTAGGCAGTTGATTCAAGAACAGCTCGAGAAAGTGACAGCTGTCAAGGTCAATACCGAGCTGTTCGGTGATTACATCTTACAATCAAAAGATGTCACCGACTTGAAATCCTTTCGAACAAAAAACATCGTAATAACCCGATCAACCGACCTGAAACAGTATTACGTTAGTATAACAAACTCAGCATCAAATTTGTTTTGCCGCAACCGCTTCCGCCAACTATCAAACCGCGTTTGCAACCTCCCAATAACGCACCGTGCGTGTAGAAATTTTGCATATCTGAAACAACCTCATCATAGTTTGTAACAGGCAGTGCGTGCTTTTGCTTTTCCAGTTTCATATTCTCAACTAAGTGAAATTCTTGGTATTTTTTATATTTATATGTGATTTTCAGGTTGAAATAAGGTGTATATGAAAAGACAGTTTCCAAATAGTTATTTTATTTTTTAACAATTCATTCCAATGCTTGACGTATTTTTACTGAAAGCAAATTATCGAGCTCCAGAAATAGACGGTGAAGAGTCATCTGCTCTTCTTGGAAGAGTTTCCTCAGCTTCTGCTTCTTTGCAATCCTGGGAGGAATTTTACGGATTATCCGCAAATTTGGTTGTGGGGTGTAGGTGTCAAAGCTGTCCTCATCCCAGCATTCTTCATCACCAGATTGTTCTTGGAAAATACAACAATATCAAATTATGCTTCCTTCAAAATTACATTTCGCTTACCTTCCGCATCAGAATTAAAATTCAAATGATGATGAGTCATTTTTCGAGCAGTTAGCTTCTTTGGTGTTTCATCTATTGTTCCTCCAGAGTGTTGTGGGATGGGATCCGACACTGGAGAAGAAACTTTGCTCGTTTCGGTTGACATGTTGTTATTGCATCTATGCTGACGACTAAACCTAACTGGCGACAATCTGTAATATATGTACAATACCCCCACCAATTTCCATTGCTTTTGGTCGAGATTGATGATGATATTAGAAATCAAGCTTATAACTATACCGCTCCCCTCACTCCTATACCTGATCCGCTCAGACAAGCCTAGACATGTTTCTTCAAGGTTGCTCCCCCCACTCCATGCGATCCAGGTTAATGAACTTTCGAGGTTGAGGGTGAGGTCAAGGTCAAAGTCAGGGATCAATGACCTGTCAAGGTCAGGGTCAGGGCTCAATGACCTGTCAAGGTCAAATTCAAGGTCATGGTCAAGGTCAGGGGGTCAATGACCTTTCAAGGTAAAGGTCAGGGGTCAATGACCTTTCATGGTCAAGGTCAAATTCAAGGTCAAGGTCAAATTCAAGGTCAAGGTCAAATTCGAGGTCAAGGTCAAATTCGAGGTCAAGGTCAAATTCAAGGTCAAAATCAAATTCGAGGTCAAGGTCAAATTCGAGGTCAAGGTCAAATTCGAGGTCAAGGTCAAATCCAAGGTCAAGGTCAGGGGTCAATGACCTGTCAAGGTTGATCCCCTCACTCCCGTTGCACGCCCAAAAATTATCTACTTTAGTCAAAGATGTTTACTCGTTGGGTTACAATACAAAATAGGTATCTCATTCATTCATTCATTCATTCATTAATTCACTCATTCACCTACTCAGGAGTGTACGTTGTCATGACAGTGTTTGTTGGTGCTACAAACTCTGCAAGCGGCAAGCGAAATCTGAAAGAGCCTGGTTGAACCTGAACATGTGTGTGTGAGCTAGCTTTTAACATTTATGTTGATCATGTTATGTTTATCATGCCCGATGTATCCTTGAAGTCGTGTACGGGCCAACACTCCCTGGCTGCTCAGGAATTGTTCAAATGTTATTGACTTTTGTGTTTCATGTTTTGTTTCCTTTTTGTTTACTGTTTGGGGAATTAAGGAGGGTCGGGAATCGGGGGAGCAGTTTCAGGTTAGTAATAGATCGGTCTCAACTCTAGGGGGACACCTAGCTATTGGGTTTAGGTCTTTTCAGCGGTCCCTTGAGCCTTTACACGCAAAAACCTACTCTGTGGGAACCCAGAGCCTTGATTTATATTTATTTATATTTTTATTCATATTTCTTGATTTAGTTGAGTATCATGTGTCTACTAATTGCTTTCTGCCTTGAGAGAGATGCGGAGTGGCGAAAGTGTGCTTTTGTGCGTACAGCGTAAACATTGAATCCTGAGCGTAAAGTTTCACCAAAGCGTATGCGAGCGAGTTTCCTTTTGTTGTTGCGTAAATAATTGGCAAACTAAGCGAACATTTAAAGACGTTTGAGTACCGACTTGCACTGGCTTGATGAATGCATTACTAGAGTGACTTCTCTGTCATTTCACCATGACTCATTCACACTCAATTTTCATTAGATCATTTGGGAAGGGATTTTCAGCACTCAATCAGGCAATACGCAGGGGTTTCTTTGACGTGTTCTTCCCATGTGTGCCTGTCAGCGAATACGTCACTATTCTTTTGCGTTTACTGACAGTTTGATGCATTTTATAATTTCTTGTTGTGCTTTGTTAATCAAATTATGTGTTTATTTTATTGTTGTTGATTCCTGCATTGTCTAAATGATTTGTAATGACTTTCTTGTTTCATTTGTGTTTGTGTTTTGTTTGTTTTGATCCATGTCATGTCATTTTGTCATTCTGTCAGTTTATTGTTGTGAGGTGTTTTGAGAAAAGAGACCGATTCATTAAAACTTTGCAAACGATTCAAATAAAAACTTCATTTTGCTTGCCTTCATTCGCGTTTCATTAAGAACTTTCAGCACCAGTCCCAAAAGAGGCTGGCGTTTTACAGGTGACCTGGAACGTCCTTTCAACAAATCTGTTCTCATTACGAGGTTTAATTAACCCTACTCGAACACAAACATAAATCAAACTGAACAAAAAGTGATGGAAGTACGAACACGACTCCACTTTCTGTAAACAAATATTGCATCAAGTCACTCACTGAAAGGACATGCAAATTTACCGAATTCAATGGCAATTCTCGTTCAATAACTGAACTTGAATAAAGTGCTCATGAAAGGTATTACTCTGGTTTCATTTCTATTTTTACAAGTGTAATATTAAGCTACGTCAAATCGAACTATCAGCGTGGGGGTTCTTTGCCTGCTACTAGACGACAGCGCGGGCCAATCCGAGTATGAGAATTCAAATGAGCGGGAAGTAAGTATTTGAATTTGAATAATTAGGCGGGCTTAGCACATGAAGGGTTACACTGGTGCAGCGTGTCCAGGATTTGACGTTTTCAAAGCTTAATAATTACACGTGAAAATAGGAATAAAAAATGGTGAATTGAAAGTAGAATTGTCTCAATAAATGTTTAAACTCTGAAATATTTTGCAGGTACATTTTTCAGCCGACCGGAGAAGGCAAGAGTGTCTCATTCATGCGTTCGAACCAAAAGAGCACCCTCGACCCTCGGCCGATGGTCGCCACATGTTTCCTGTTGTTGGGTCCGCTTTCTAAAATGCATTTGTTTCGCAGAGAAATAGATCGCCGTTTCAAAACTACACTTCTCGGCGGCGGCGACGTTTTCGATTTCATCTTCCAACCAAGAGTTTAATCGCCGGCAATAAGTTTCTCGTAGGTACCTACCACCACACGGATCTTCATTTCACTTAATTTCCACGACGATGTCAAGAGACCGCGGGGGAGAAAATTCCGGAGTGAGACTCCATAATTTATTTTCCATAAATTTCTAATTACTTAGGTACCTACGACGGCGAGAACCATCATTAAACTTAGAACCCGAGAGTCAACGATTCAAGTTTCGCTAGGATTGATTGTCTCCTGAGTGATTTCTATTTAGAACCCTTTGAGGCCGAGAGCCTGCTGCAGCCAACCAACGCACCTGGATTTTTTCTTCCGTGATTTTAGGCGTCCGAAGTATCACCGAGAGTGAGATTAGAGATTTCCCGATCCTCCTTAATTAATTGTCATTTGTGTTTTCCCAATTTCCTACAGCAGGTAGTAAGTAAGTGCCTCACCAACAGGTTCCGAAAAAATTGAAGTTTGAGGTTTCCCGTAGGTACCTAACTTGGCTCCAGGGGTGAAAAATGAATACATTTCTGGCTTCTCATACCTTACAGATTATTATTCTCTAGCTCTCTTTCAGTAGCATTGCCCCCGCACCTCCAAGAGAAATTTTTAATGACCACCATTCATTATTCCGAAATATGCGATTTTTTTTTTGTGTTGAAACTTTCCGTTTGTACAAAAAGGTCGTAAGTCCCAAGAAAACAAAAGCAACCGTCCTGTTGCCGACCGGATGTTCCGAGCTTCGGAGATCGTCAGGAGCCCATCATCACTGTGCATTGTGCGCTATTGCGTCGCTGTCCCCGCAATCCGCACCCCTGAGATCATCCGAGAAGAGTTTACCGTTTGTTAACACCAAAATCCCGGACGGAGAGAAGATGGAATTTTCTACGAGTGCCCTAAAGCCGGATAACCTTCACCGCAACCCTTCGACTTGACGAGAACCGCGAGGAACGGGGTATTGTTATAAATTTTCCACAATTCGCGGTCCATTTCATGATTCCAAAAATAGGATTTCTGAACTCCCCCAAAATTTCAAAAAAATTCATGCGTCCAGGTATCGTTTAGCCTCGTGCTTAGCGAGCTCGATAATCGCCTCCATGTATTGTCTTTAATTTTATTTCTTGCAGGTGACACGATTCAGCACTCTGAAGTCAGATTATGACTCTGCTGAAACCCCCAAATTAGTGCATGAGTAATCAAAAGCCACATTAGGAAAATGCAACTGGTAGTTAGCGGGTTAATTAGAAAGTACTTAGGTGGTAGTCTGTAGAAAAATTTGAATGAAGTTAGTTCTGCGCAGAGTAGAGGGTAAATTTGAGAATTGATCTGTCCCGATTTGCGAATTGAATTTTTAAGGGTTTCCCCCCCAATGGTTGTTGTTGTGTTCCACAATTGTTGTTGATTGCCCCAAATTTGGTTCTGTCTTTTCCCCATTAATTGTTGTAGGGTTCTCAGGTGTTTTTGGGTGTGTTCCTTACCATCCCAAGTTTTTTTCGGTTTCTGCTTAACATTTTTAGCTACAAAGTCCCAAAGGTTCTTTCCATCAAAAAATGCGCGGGGGAGTGAAACCGCCTACGAATTTGCCCCTTTAAACTAGACAACCCAACATACAACAGCAAGCGCCAGAGAGGTTCTTCCCCGTGCGCCGAAGGATGAGGTTCGAGAGGTTTCCCGTACCTCCTCCGAGAGCACGTCGCACATCTTCAGCGCACCCTTATGAGACCGAGGTTTTGACCGGAGGAAAAGAGAAACGGCGGTCCGAAGAGCACCGCGATCCTAACCATTCTCTGTTTCAGTCCACCAGCACAAGAGCAAGCGAGACGCAGGCCGAAGCGTACCACCGAGCCATCGTTTCAACACCCGCTCGGCGCTCAGCCAATCGGATAGCGGTGCTGGGATAGCGGTGCTGCGAGAGACAGAGAGCAGAGACAAGTCGTACGCCAGTCAGACAAGGACCGGACCAACCAAAGCGGTGATGTTGTTGTTTTAGCGCTTCCGTTAGGTCCTTTGTTCCTTCTCCGAAACCGTTTGCATACCCCAAAGTTGCATCCCTATTCCGCCGTTAGACAAAGAACGAACACCCTCTGAGTCCATATCATTCTCTGCGATAGAAGAAAACAACTAACACTTCTGTTGCCTTTGAAGCATGTAGATGGATAACTTCCCCGCGACACCCCTTGACTAAAGTAGAAGCCCTAATCTTAACTTACGCAAGAAAGATGCAAATACTAAGTTTTCTTATATAAGCGTATATTTCTAGCGGACCAGGGACCTTTTGCGAGGTCACGGTGGATGGTTACGTTCGTCTTATAGGGCTGAGCTACCAGGAGCCGAGCAGAAAGCACCCAGGTTGACCACCTTATGGTTGATGGTTCCCGGTGAGCTACTGAGAGGAAGTTGAGAAAAACCGCCCTCACCCCCTTCGCCGAGACCCACACCTTCCGCGGCACCAGCCGACCCGGTTCCCACACGGAACTACTCCGCCTGCCTCGCAGCCACCGAGTCCCCGTTACCGACTCAAGAATCTCCGGCTAGCCATGGACGAGGTGCCCACCACCGACAGCCAACCCCCTACGTCGCGTCCGGACCAGAGATTACCTCCGACCCCGGCAGGTATAAACCGAAGAACCGAAGACGACCTAAAGAGTAAAGTTCCGCCATTTATTAAATAATCTGTTTGTTTGCGATCATACTGAACTTTTGCCTAAGTCAGTAATTTATACATGTTTTTGAAAAGAAACTAATGAATGAAATAATAATTTACCAATGCACATAAACTTTCACAAATTACTAAATTCTATTGGGTTGGAATTGCCATTGGAAATCTTTAAACTAATTTGCATATCTCGAAAGTGAGCCCTCAAAGATCAGACGAATTGAATTTGAAACTGGATTGTTTTTCGTACTTGAATCATAATTGTTCAGCTACCCTAATAATCATCTAGAGTGGGTTTGACTGCTAAAGTAATGAATGAACTAAGTCTCCTGTCATGGAATTTGGCCCATCGAGAAAGGTCCTTACTTACAGGTTACTGGGTAAGGATGACGTTGCTTACAGGTTTCAAAATACTGGGCAATTGCCAAATAACTATGTCAAGAGTTGACGACGAGTCCCAAAAGAGGCTGGCGTTTTACAGGTGACCTGGAACGTCCTTTCAACAAATCTGTTCTCATTACGAGGTTTAATTAACCCTACTCGAACACAAACATAAATCAAACTGAACAAAAAGTGATGGAAGTACGAACACGACTCCACTTTCTGTAAACAAATATTGCATCAAGTCACTCACTGAAAGGACATGCAAATTTACCGAATTCAATGGCAATTCTCGTTCAATAACTGAACTTGAATAAAGTGCTCATGAAAGGTATTACTCTGGTTTCATTTCTATTTTTACAAGTGTAATATTAAGCTACGTCAAATCGAACTATCAGCGTGGGGGTTCTTTGCCTGCTACTAGACGACAGCGCGGGCCAATCCGAGTATGAGAATTCAAATGAGCGGGAAGTAAGTATTTGAATTTGAATAATTAGGCGGGCTTAGCACATGAAGGGTTACAAGCACCATCCCCAAATTCACATTCTCATCTAGAGTAAGAAATTCACAACGTGAGGAAAAGGTAGACAACGTAGGAAGGGGAGGGGGTAATGACGATCGAGGCCAAACGTCGAAAAGTGGGTTACATTACACTAGATTCTAATTTCGGTAGGTAGGTATACCTACCTACTTAGCGTCCGTCGTGAGAGAACGTCAGATTTTGCATGCAAAACCAAGCAAAATTACTACGCAAAAACAGTTGAAAAATTGGGGGAAAAGTTCCATCGATGTGGGATCATTATATCATATTTCATTTGTCTCTTCCTCGATGTCTCTGTTACAAATTGACATCAATAATAAATCGCAAGATACATACGAACAATATGAACTAACATCTGCATCCGTCGTTTGCCAGCCGCGCAAAGCTAGAAGTTGGTTAGACTACAAACACCGATATACCTCGCGATATATCTAGTATGATGCGAACATTGCAAGCAATAGGTCACCACCCAACTTCACCTCTCCAATAATCTAGATAACATTTTCCAGAATTATCTGTAATTATCTGTCACATATCTTATCTAGATAAAAAGGGTTATCTGTGCACAACACTGCTCTCCAATTTGCCCATCTGAAGCGCGTGAAGCACTCATATTTTCATATCCTATGAACACTCCATACAACTGAATGTGATGACGATGGCAAGACATAAATGTCAACTTCAAAAATCATCCGTTAATTCAAAATGGCTGCTTTTCATTGGCTGGTCTCTCACCGTTTCATGACCGTTTCGTTCCACGTTTCGTATCACTGCACTTGAGCGAGAGTCGTCGTTTGCACCGACAAGTGTCGGTTGGCGGTGAGTAGAGAATCACCTCGACGTCTACTTGTCGGTGGCGCAAGCGACAACTATCGGTAGTGAACGACACCGACAACTGTCGGTAGGAAAGTACAGAATCGCGCTCCAGCACTGATGGAGCCTCTGGAGCAGCCAAGTATGAATTCGTGAATTAACTCTTAGCTCTGGAGTATGTTCAGAAACTCGCAACGATGACGTGACGTCATTTGACACATACAATTTTTCATCTGCACTTGTTTATGAACGGTTTCTCCTGCGAATGCCATGAATAATCTATGGCGCGATGTGACGGAGAAAAAGTGCCTTGCCCCGAGCGAGTCCAACCCGCGTCTTCCATTTGCCGGATGGGTACTTTACTGGGATTGAAACGCTAGGATTTTCTTCGTTATGCCCTTTGGGTTGAAGGATGCCCCGGCAACCTTCCAGCGCGTTGTAGAAAATATATTACCCAGGCTACAGAATGAGCTTTGACTAGTTTATTTAGAGGATATCATTATTTTCAGCGTGTCCCTTCAGGAACATTTGGTCAACCTGAAACAAAGACGGTACATGTCGTTCCATATAGATTGGCACAAAATTTTAGGTGATCCAATGAACGGTACAGAACCGGGTAATAAGAACACGGTAGATGGAAAAGCACCGTTTGGCACCCGCACATGTGTAAATGGCAGGTGTACCAGAGACTTGGGGATAGGTGGAAAGCACCCAGTGGAAATAAAAAATTATTTAAAAGCAATAGATAATACAAACAAGTGAATATACCTCGGAATATACCCTCACGTGCGTGAGTCTCAATAGCGCATTTTCTCAGTGCCAGGTCTGTCATTGATAGGGATGAAGTCCAGCTTGAAAATTGAATGTTAATACGAGACAAGAGTAACTTTCACGTTTCATGACAATCGTTCCACTAATGGGAAATTTCAATATGGCGGCCAGATCATGAAATTCAGCTTGAAAATAAGAATGTTTATACAAGACAAGAGTAATTTCCAAGTTCCATGACAATCCCTCCATTAATAACAGATTTCAATATGGCGGCCACAATGGCGGCGGAATCATGAAATTCACCTTGAAAATAAGAATATGTTTATACAAGACAAGAGTGAGTTCCAAGTTTCATGACAATCCCTCGCATCCACTGATAACAGATTTCAATATGGCGGCGGAATCATGAAATTTAGTTTGAGAATAAGAATTATCATACGTGACAATGGTAAGTTTCAAGTTCCATGAAAATCGTTCCACTGGCAAATTTTTTTAATATGGCGGCGAAATCATGAAATTTAGCTTAAAAATAAGAATGATCATACAAGACAAGAGTAACTTCCAAGTTTCATGAAAATCGTTCCACTAATAAGATATTTCAATATGGCAGCCAAGATGGCGGCGGAATAATGAAATTTAGCTCGAAAATAAGAATGATCATACGTGACAAGGGTAGGTTCCAAGTTCCATGACAATCGTTCTACTAGCAAGAAATTTCTATATGGCGGCCAAGATGGCGGCGAAATCATGAGATTTAGCTTAAAAATGAGAATGATCGTACAAGACAAGGGTAACTTCCAAGTTTCATGAACATCGTTCCACCAATAAGGAATTTCAATATGGCGGCCAAGATGGCGGCGGAATCATGGAATTCAGCTTGAAAATAAAAATGAGCATACAAGACAAGGGTAACTTCCAAGTTTCATGAAAATCGTTCTACTAATGAGAAATTTCAATATGGCGGCCAAGATGGCGGCGCAACCATGAAATCCAATCTGCCCACTGGCCACCTACGGGGATCTGAGGTAGGTATCCATTGGAGAAAGTTCTAGGGCTCTAGATTCATTCCCCGAGGAGGAGTTCAACTTCTTAGAAATGGACAAGAAATATTTGTTTTTCGATAATAATAGTGATAACTATGTATGTATAAAAAGAAGAATGCCCATTGGCCACCCTTGGGGACATCAGCTATCCATCAAAAAAAGTTCCAAGGCTTTAACTTCATTCCCCGAGGAGGATTACAACTTCATAATTTCTACACGGACACGGACAGACAGACAGACAGACAGACGGACGGACGGACAAACCGGCCATATAAGCGTCACTTTCTTACGAAAATGCGCTAAAAACAACATTTATGAAAATATCTTTGAAATTTCACAAGGCAATAGTTAGAAAAGACCAAAATTTGAACAAGAAAAAACTATATGATTTAGTGAATGATACCAAACTTGTCTAAATCGCTGAAATTTAGAACTCAGGGAGAGAACTGGGAATTTTGGACGAAAAATACCCCCACCTCTTCTCACCCATCCGCTGTGCTACTGATGCAAGGCACGCCTGCTCCTCCGGGGTCTATCGCATCGTATCCCTCGACCTCAAATATAGAGAAATACTAGAAGAATTTCAGGTAAGGATCTTTGACATCCTCCAGAAAAAAGCCACAACTCGGTAACAATAAGGGAACTTTTGGTATGTTGTTCCCGAGGTTGTTCCCTACCGAATTCTGAACTAACATAAAAAAATTCAGTTCGCTCGGAATTTATTCAAAACCTGTTTTTCCTGGGCTAGTGGATAGACTGGATATGCATGGATAATCTGACACAATAACTGCCGAGTTGATTAAGGTGACCAACTTCAAATGAATGAAAATCAGGACACTGAAAAAAACAGAAAACAAAACACGCGAAAGGGGAAGGGGGGTCTAGGGGGGCGGAGCAAAATGCCCCGTTTTCCAAAAACTTTACCAACATGAAAAATACAACTATTGCTGAGAAATGAAAAAAAAAGCTCCCCTGGGCGCTGTCTGAGAGAAAAAAGAGTGAAAAAAATCGCCGTCGAGAAAGAGAACAAATGTTCTGAAATATACCTTCTGGCAACTTTATTAATAATAATAACACAAGAAAGTCAAGTGTGATCATTAGAAATAAAATTCCATACCTAATAGAAGGAACACAAAATTAAAGCTTCTATTTCTTTGGTATAGGTTGTAGAACCTATCTGCGAATATAAGGTCTGTTTCTTTGTACTGCTCTGCTCTAACTTACTCTGGAGCGCTTAGAGCAGAAATTAGAGCTGTCTGATTGGTCGTTGCTAGGCAACGTCTAAGTTATTAGAGCAGGACAAAGAAACAGACCTATAATGTCAAGTGTAATAGGCACAGGAACGAAAGTATGTGGAAGGAAAGTGGTTGGGTGATGATCTGGGAGAGGGGCGAGTGGTGAATTGCTTGATATTTTCGCGGCAAATTTAGAATTAGAAAACCTGGATTTTGCTTAAAATCACGACAAATCAGTATTCTTGCTTGAAATCAGGACAAATCAGTATTTTTGCTTGAAATCAGGACAAATCAGTACATGAACGTAAAACAGGACAAAGATGTAAAAATCTAAACCTGTCCTTGCCAAATCAGGACGGTTGGTCACCTTAGAGTTGATGTTGATCAAGTGAATTGAAATTCGGTAAATAGAGGCATGGTTTCCGCCTGGGATGCGACCGTTAGTTTTTGGATGTCAAAAAATTATGAACCATCAAAGTTGAAACTGTGGCACAGTAGCAGTAGCTCTACAAGTTCCCAACCGATTTCAGCCAAATTTAGTTTGTAATAAGAGTATACTTACTACACAAGGGGTAGTATTAATAAAAAATAAGCAGAAGCATTTGCTTAGGTTTTTGAGGAGTTGCTAAGCAGTCTTTCCCTGACAACGCCTATGAAATCCAAGCAAATGCTTATGCTATTTTTTATTAATACTGCCCAAGGACTTGATGGAAATGATGGAATTTAAATAGTTTTGATGAAATTCAGGGATTCAACATAAAAAAATTAGAGGGGTGCGCGATAGGGCAATGGGTAAAAAATAAAACACAAAAAATGATTATTTAAAATTGTGTTTATTTCGAATTGAACTAATAAATCTTTAGTTTCAAAAAATATTTGGACGAAATTACTTACAAACTAATTGACTCAGGTACAAAATGCATTTTTTTCTTTACATGCAGTCTTTCACTCAAGCATTCAAACTTCATTTGCTTAAAATGTAACAGGTATAGCTTCAACTTTACACATCAATAGAACAATCCCATTTCAAAAAATGGTAGTAAAGAAAATCGTCTACATTATAAAATAATGGTTGAGGCTATTTACAGAAACTATAATTGTATTTCAAACTGAGAATTTTCCTACAGTACAAGACGAGAGAAACAAGATTTCTCCATTGATATGTGAGCTTGAAGATATGTGACACACAATCATTTGGTATATAACAATGATGGATAATATAAAAATTATGTTATAAATTCCTTATAATCGAATTAAGATGAAAAAATGTTTTTTTACACAAGCCCACAAAGATCCTTACCTAGTTCCGATTTATTAATTTATAAAAAATTGTGAGGCTCAAATTCATCATCTGATATTTATAAAATATCTAAAATTAATAAAGTCTTATGAATAAGCATGATGTACAAGTCTTTGTCAATTAGGACCATTACCATAAACTGAAACTTGACAGAGTTTTGTATCGCTGGTACGGTGTTGAAAAGTTGAAATACATTTCGCGAGGTAATTCTATTGAGAAATTTCATCAACGCCAGAAGTTGGGCAATTTTGGATTTTTTTTTTCAATTTAGAACAAACGAACTTTATACAACATCTGGGATGGTAGATAATTTTGCTTGATAATGACCCTTATTGTGAAATAGAACCACAATCTTCCAGTATCACATTATATTGGTGTATAAAGTATTCGCCTTTAAATATTACTTATTATATTGTGTATAGGAACATAGTGTGATAGAGAAAGATCGAGTCTAATAATAATTTATATAATATGTATATTATTTAATAAATATGTTAAAGTTAGACTTAAAGGAACTTAACGATAGTCATGGTTTAATAATAATAATAATAATAATAGTAATAACAAAAACGGCGTAAATACACGACCGCGTCATTAATTATAATACATCTCATAGCGTCAGTAATACTATTTTTATGTAGAGGGTTCGATCAACGGATATATTGGTTCAATATGACTAGAATTACCAAAGAACCGTTTTATGACGTGTATTCATTGTTTGGAAATGTGGTAGGTCGCAGAATAGAAAAATATATGAATAACTAAAGCTCGCAGTTTGTAGAGAACTGTTTTTTCCTAGTGAATAATTAACTGTAATAAGATCAGCAGCGCAACAATATTTCAATATTACTATTTTATTTATTATAATTTAAATATTTGCCTTCTTAAAAAACACACAGCACAGCCTTTGTTTCGATTTTTATATGTACTGCAAGAGCCGATTCTGTTTCCAATTATTTGAGCTTAAATTGCCGCCGCCCCGGTATATCAGGCAATTTTTGGTTTTTCTATTTTTTTGTTTGTTTTGTTTTAACTAAAACGTGAGAGCTCGAGGGAGTGAGCGACAAAAAATGGTCGAGCTTGCACTCTGAATGCAAGCAAAGACATTTAGAGACGATCATTAGGAGGTCCTTTGACACTCTGAATTTCTTTGCTAGAGTTCACAGTTCGTATGGCTCAGGAAATTTTTATCGCTCAACCACTGGACAAAGAGTAACAACGGCGGGCTATCCGTAACCGAATAAAAACGATATTTAACTTAGTAGGAATTCAGCTAATTATGCGCTTTTGTTTATAGGATACGAACAAAAAATATATAGGCAGTTCATTTATCAGCTGGATAGCCCGTTCAACTAGAGTTATACTTTCGAAACGGCAAAGCTGTTGGTGTTGTGGGCTACATAGTCACCTTCCTCGTCTTCTTCATCTCGACTACTACTAATACGTTTTGGAGATTCCCTATTACCATGCTGCATTGTGACGTATTTGCCGAAATTGAGCAGGCTCGAACTCGACCTCGCCGTGCCAAGCAGTGGTTCCTTCGGACAGCAGTTTTCAAGCGGAATGCCGCTGCTGTCCGGCATCAAGTCTTGTTGCCTCTCGTTTGATTTTCGCTCGTCGACGGAATACGTCGAAATTCCGTTGGGTATCGACGGCGAATTTTTCACGTTGGTTGTTGAACACTTCCGGAATTGATCCGGAAGGCTTATTTCGAGCTGGTCTTCCAGCTGGACCGAAGCCAAAGGAACATCTAGACACGGCGACAGGAGACGGGGATTGTTGGCGAGGAATTCGACGATTTCCGAGGACCTCGTGCGAACCTTGGGATCTCGGTGCCAGCAGTTTTTCAGCAAACCTTCCCTGTAACGAGGATCAAATTGTAAAAACCCGCTACCAAGTTAGGAATACTGTCACGTATAGTAACAGAAGAGCTGAAGCAATGTTTTTTGTAGTAGAGTTGACGGCACACCACAGGGACCTGTGGGCGGGGCTGAACAGAAAAACAAAAATCGTTTTGGACGAGTCAACCCAAATTTAAATTGAAATAGGTAGAAAATTTTCTCAGGCTGGAAAAAGAAGTGGGATTTACATGAAGTTTAGGTAGGTAGGTCCCTTAAAAAAATGTATGCTCAGCATTGCAATCATCATGGTAAATCCAGCAATTGCATCAAATGGGTTAATGGATAGAACGATTATTGGAAGTTCATAATGAGCAACAGTTCAGAAAGTGAAGAGAAACTTTGGTTTTGGGAAATGTATTTGGACTAGTATTGAATATTATGAACTGAGTACGTAGGTAATGGAAAAAAAAGGTAGAAAATATAGATTGAAAACTATTGAAAATCAAAGAAGAAAATGTACTTACAGCTGTGGTTTGACGCCTTTGGGTATGTTGAGAGTATTTCCAGCCTTTACATATTCGAGAACTTCATGGTTGCTCATCCCCTGATAGGGAAAGCTTCCAAATGTAATAATCTCATACAGGAGCACGCCGTAGCTCCAAACGTCAGAAGCTGTGGTAAACTTGCCGACATCCAGACTTTCTGGGGACATCCATCTGACGGGCAACATGCCCTTCCGAGTGAACTTGTAATAATCATTGGAAACCATCGGCCTCGTCATACCGAAATCGCCCAATTTCACTACACGTTGAGCATTGATCAGGCAATTTCTCGACGCGACGTCCCTATGAACGTACTTCAACTCCGCCAGATAGCTCAGACCTCTGGCCACGTCGAGAGCCATTCCAGTCAGCTTCTTGCTGGAGATCTCATCAGATTCCTCGACGGACTTGTTGTTGACCAAATGTCGTCGGGCCAAAAGGAATGTTTTCAGATCGCCATAAAGCATGAACTCCATGATGGTGTAGACGGGCTCTTCTTTAGTGCATACTCCCAGAAGTTTGATGATGTTCTTGTGATCGAACCGTTTCATGACTTCCGCTTCCGAAAGGAAATCCAATTTTTCCTCCGTGTTCGAGCCGACTTTGAGAGTTTTCACGGCGACCGCGACCCAACCCTTCTCCGGCAAATTGGCTTCGCCGCCGTACACCGTTCCGAAAGCGCCTTCGCCCAATTTTCGATTGATCACCACGGAATTTCTGGCGATCTCCCACTTATCCAGATCGTTTATCGCCGTAGGGCTCAACAACAAATCTATGCCCAAATGTTTCATGTATTTCTGAGTGATCTTCACTTTCTTAACGTATTTGTACCGTATGGTAAATATTGTAACCATCACGAAAACTGTGAGGAATGACAACAAGATTATGTTCAAGATGACGACGGCCATTTCGCAACTGACGTTGAAGAATTTCGCGAGAGAATCCAAAGTACAGCTGAGCGGCGGTTCGGTGCCATCCATTGGTATATCCCGTTTGGGAGTGAACCATTTTAAAGCTGTGACGTTCAAGTCGAGTTTACCTCCAAAAATTTCAGGAGTATCGTCGGTCAAGTTGGGAAAGAACTGACCGACTATGTGTGACGAATTGTCATACCATTCCATCAGATTAATCACGGAAAACCTTGACGGACCACCTCTGAACTTAATACGACCCGAAACGCCGTTGAAATCTGTGTCTTTTACTAGCTGTACAAGTTTGCTGAAAAAAAAAAGACACGTTAGTGAAAATGCAGGTAGGAAAAAATGAAAAAACTTACTTTGTGGTGCTTTCAGAATGAATGTCCGAAACGGCTTCAGGGTCCATTTTGATCAACTTATCCAAAGCCAGAGCGTATGTCCACACTGCATCGTATGCAAATCCTGCATAATTCGACATTTCATCGTGGTACGATCCACTTTTGTTCCTGAACGATCTTGCAGTCAGGTTTTCGTATGCACGTTTCCATTCTGCGACGGTCATGTTTCCTTGAACCATCGCGTCATCCGGCGCCCAAAAAGCATGAGCCATAGAGAAGTACCCAGTAACAGCCTGCAAGATAAGATCCCAAAATATTACAAAAGTCATTATTTCGCAGACTGGTTGGAAGCGTACCTCTGCCATTTCCTATTTTGAGATGACTAACGTTTACGCATTCACCCAAAAGTCGAATATCATACATTCCTAACTATTTGCGGGAACAGTCACCTAATATAGGGCCTCTGCCTCTATGTCGCTACTCGACTCATTCCCTTATTGGCCACCTTGTGTTTTATTACGGTGACTCTTATTGTAACTGAAATGATATAATTTTGTTGATTTTTTGTTATCGCTACGATTGTTGCAACAATAGTTTCTTGTCCAGATTACAATATCACTTCAATTACAATAGTCACGGTTATAAGACCCCTTAAGACCTCTTGTCTTGTGATCTAGCATTCTCTTATCCATCAAATACCTCTATCCTACAGTGACTTCTCTATACTCCATACTTATTGTCTCTTTAAGTCTCTAAACACTGTTCACTACAATCTGATAGGTGAGTCATCGTTACTTTCGACCAACTTTTGACTGTGCTTTCGATTAGCGTGTCTCTCGTTACCAGGTAGGTAGTTACCTTGATCATTTCTCCTGTAGTGCAGTTCACGGTTTCATGGTTGTAGTCATTGTAATAATCCGTGTGATACCAGGTGTCGTTCAGCCAATTCGGCAAGAACCAAACGTAACCATCGGCGGAAGTCATTTTTAATCGGTAAGCTTCACACATTACAGTTCTGGCGATCTCATCGTAGACGTCCAATATAATAATTCGAGCTCTTTTTTTCTTCAGATCTTCCAAGTACTAGAAAAAGAAAAAATGCCGTGTCAACCACGTCTTTCGACACTGAATGTTAAGACATTTGTAACTAGGTTCAAATAAGTTCAATTCAATTGGGGGCCATTAACTGCGCAAAAACAATACTCACTCGTGCCATGTTGAACGTCTCTTTCTCTCTAGGGAATTTAGTATTTGAAATTATGTTGACATCGTTCTCCTCCAGTAATTCTTGCATGTGCGAAATGTACTCTGTGTATTTCTGACCGTCTTCCGTCAAAGCCGCGATTCTTTTCCAGCCGAGCTTTTTGAACAATTGCAAGTAGACGTGCTTGTAGTGCTTGTTCTCGCCGATTGTTCGGAAAAAGTACGGATACTTGAGTCTGTCTGAAAAACTGGCGCCTTCAGCACTGTATGAAATGACCATAATGCGGTAGTGTTTCGAAACTCCCGCCAAAGGCTCGACCGTATCAGAACAAGCAGGTCCCAGTACTCCGATCAAATTGTTGTAATATCCGTCCACGATATAGTCAATAAAAGACTTCATCACGCCATCTGGTCGACAGCGACCGTTGGCGACTGATAATTCCAGCGTGTAATCCGGCAAAATGTCGGAATTATTGTTGATGATGTTTTTCGCCATCAAGGCGCCTCTGACGATCCCTTTGCCGTTATACGAAGAGCCTGTGATCGGAAAAATGCCGCCAATGTAGATTTTCGTCATGTCCGAGTCCTGTTTCCATCCCGACCACGTCGACTCGCTCTGTTTCATCCACATGCAAGCCAACTGGGCCAAGTCCGTATTGGAATTGTTCTCGTACAAAGTCAAAAGAAAATTGAAATCCCTTTCGTCGAACTTGAAACTCCTGATGGCTTGAAACAGCAGCTTGTCCAACGTTTCTAGTTTGCTCCAGGCAAACTTGACGAGTCTATTCAGTTCGTACTTGCAACCGACCGATTTGGTGGAGTTCAACAGTTCGCAATGCTTGAAGGCCACGCTGACGTAGTTCTTTTCCCGCAGGATCACATCCGACGGCGTCCAGTGTAGCACCATTATGCTTTTGTCCGGTGCAGTTCTGTTCGTCAGCGTTTCGGCAACGTGTTTCAAGTTACCGCCCAGCCAAACCACTTTGACGAAAAGATGAAGTTCTTTTATGTGATCCACCACAAACTTGGTGGCGTTATGGTGACCCGTCAGCAGGACAGCACATGGATCATTTTCGCACCAACTTGGAATGTACATGCCTCGCTTGCAGGATTTGTCCATGCAATAATATCTGAAATGCACAGAACAGCGTGATAACTAACAAAAAACCCCAATGTTTTGGTAATAGATTACTCTTTATCGTTGATTTTCGAAGCCGGTGCGACGATTTGTGTCATGAGCTTACTGTCAATAGCAAATGCAGATACTACGTCCCGATCCCTGAGGAATGTCCAATGAACCTCTTGGACTGCTTGGATATTTTTCGTTATTCTTTTATAGTACTTTTTGACTGGCGAGTCCAGTTTTATTGGAATAAACCATCCGAACCTCCCGGGCGGTGCGATGCTGCCGCATTCTTTGATTAATCTCAAGTCTTCGATATTCATTGTGTCGTATTCTGGAGGCACCCAGACTTCCAAGTTAATCATAGCTGTGGGAAATCTGAAATTTGATTTTTTAATATCAAAGAAGTGAACCATCAACTCCTCAACTCACGTCACGTTTTCGTCTGTCACAGGCGGAGATAGCCTGTCGACGATGTTTTCCAGTTGGAAATCATCGTCTTCGTGCACTATCTTGATTCGAGCAAAACCCAAAACTTCTTCCAAGAATATTTTGAATATTTCTGTATTCAACTTGTGAAGGACTCGGTTCGATGTCTCTACGATAACGTCAGCCTGATGTCCCATGTAGTGGGGATATTTTTTTGGTATCACCTCTGCAAAACGGGTAAATCGGTAAACGTTCAATCAATCGGCTAATGCTACAACGATAACTTACCGGCCTTGTCTTTGAGACATTTGTTGGGGTTCAGCGACAATGCTAACGGGAGTGTCGAAAGACAGCAACAAAAGAACAAGACGGGATTCAGCCTTCTACGCTTTGTGAAAATTCCGCTCATTTTGAGTTTCTGGAAGAAAAAAATCTTGATGTTATTTACATATTGACGACAGTATAAAGTTCGATGAGAGTATACTATTCAACGATCGTGTAATGATTGCTATTGTTCAAGCGGATGCAGTTTGCTGACACGAGCCTTGGCAAGTGTAGGAATCTATCCGAATGAGTGAAAGCCATTGCACGAGAATGGAATTCTATGCTTTATTCAACGGGTAAAGTATACTGAAAAATGTGCACAATTGAGTTATCAGTACATTATTCAATTATTGAATCGAAGTCTAGCTCTCTTGTGTAGCTAGTGACTTTTTGTCTGAGTCTGAGATGCAGTTGGGGTCGTCGAAAAGTGAACGCCAAATTTGCTGAATAATTTCAAGTAGCCGCTTCAATCAACCCTCGACAGTGTTAGGCGATCCACTTAAACAATTTCCCAGTTTGTTGCATTTATCCGAGGAAGCAAGACAGAAATCCAATTTTTCGTAGCACAGCGAGGTAGGTGGTAGATATTGTATTCTTTACATTTTTAGCATTACTTGTATGGTATGAGAATGTTTGCATTTATTTTGGTATAAAATGCCTAAGTGATGAGAAAACTCGTGTTCAGCTTTTTTTTAAAGCATTCAAAAAGTTACAAGGCGTAGGTACTCAAAGTATGAAGAACTTACCTACTATTAATATCTACCCCGCTGTATGCCGTGAAAACTTGAATTTGTATTTTAACTTTCCAGATAACTGCAAAAAGCTGGGAAATGGTATAACTGGGTTGCCCATCTATCCACTGGTGATTGCCTGATTGATCTTAGCTTAAGGTCCAAAAAGGGAGGCCTGAATTAAATTCGTTATGTTTCAATGGCGCCAACTGTACTTACACGGTTATTTCATATTCATATCGGTTTAAAGTTCAATTCAATTCGTTCAATATTTAGTGCATAACTAAAATAGCGTCATCATTCTGGTATAGAAGTTATCGTAGTAATCGCAACTCCTTTGATTTAGGATTGATGCTGCGATACGTTTTCGGTTTTCCGGATTTTGTTTTTGTGAACAGTTGTACCTACTTAATAATTATGCTTATGGAATTTTTCTAATCTGATATCTTTCACAATTTTTTTAATTTTATTCAAGATTTTGCCGACTAGACCCTATGCAGATACTTGTTAGGACCAAATCTTGCACCATAGACCAATGTATACTGGCTATGTTTAGTTGAGTGACCAATTTTATTGTTGTACATATTTTTGGCGCACAGGTAGGGGGCAGGTACACACCAAGAGAGAGCTACACAAATTTCTGTGCTGACCACATTAATAGTTGACATTTAACTTGCGTGCACTTATTTATAAATCACCGACAGCACTTGGCATTTCCATTTAACGCGCCATAAATTTTTTAATAAAATAAAGACTCATCCGGTGCGGCACATTGGTCGCGAACTACAGCCATAGTCCAGAAACAATCCCATTATGTTATCAAAAACAGTCGCCAGCCTGTGAAAATGTCACCTCTGATTTGAAATAATGCACTCACTGATTTATCGCCAAATTATACAGGAGATGGTGTAAACAAAGACGCACTCGCGAATTTTCAACAATAACAACAACACCCATTGGTTCTTTCCTTTCCTTTGTTGCACTCTTGATGTTTGTAAGTGTGTGTATGTTTTGAACAGCACATAAAATGTCACTTCATGAGACGAATTATAGAAGGTGAAGGAGAACCGATCACGTGTACGTTTAATATAACGTAGGTATTGGTAGACTGCTGGTAGACAATAATAAGGCTGAGTGCTAGTTGAACTTCTAATTGAAGAATAGGCACCAGGCGCCATCAATAGATTGCTTGGAATGCACCGGAGGTTAATCGGTGACCTGACCTAAGTGTAGCCGACGAAAATAATAATAACTCAATCAAATGAAAAATTGAATTAGGTAGACCTGACGGGACTAAAATTAAAACTGCTAATGAAAGTTGGTGCTAGAACGAGAAAATGTTTCAGATGAGAGGAAACAGTTTCCATCCATTTGAGGATGAATGTGGAGGAAACCATTTTCATTCATCAGTTCCGTGTCTGCGGTGAGAGAAAAAAGATCATAAATTTAAATTAATAAGCCATGATTAACCCGGCACTCTTCATGAACGAGGTCTTTTCTTGGATGATGCGGTGCGAATAAAAGTTGTGCCGTACTTTTATTACTTTCTTTGGTGGGTACAAATTTTTGATGGCGTGCTGTCGGGTTTGTGTCGACATTTCGTCGATGTTAGTGGAATACATTGTTTTTAATTAGGTGACGAAAATACGCCTATCAGGTCCATAAAACGAATATTGAGATATTTTTTTGACCTTGGTAGTTGTTCAAAAAATCAACAATCGACACACGTCAACGTACGCTGCCTCGTAATTATCCTTCATTGGAATTTATTAGAACACCTCGATTAAATCAGTAATCAGTCTGAAGTGCGTGGACGACGACGACAACGCAGTAAAAACCAGGTATGAGTATGTATGAAAACCGCTAGCAGTTAATTAGTGGAGAGAGGGTCACTCTTCCAGAATTCCAAATATTCCAATGTAAACAATTTAATTGTTTGGCTCTAGGCTCTAAAGAAGTAAGTACCTGCTCTTGTTTTGAAACAACTTCGGTTACCGGCAGGTGGCCGAGCAGTTTTCATCTTCAGAGAAATTGTGAAGGGATCAAACTATACCACACTTTCAATCAGATTTCACCAAATAGCACTGAGAAGTGGTGAAAGATATTTTCTTTGGGAAACAGCGCTGGTGCTACTATTAGGCAACCCGATAGGTTCAGCTTAGGCCAGGTCAGACCAAATTTCGGCAAATGAGGAAGTATCGCATCTTGTTGAAACTATACCTACTGGATTAAACTCAAAGTACACCTTTCCCATGCGGAAAATTACTTGCGCGCATGCCTGTGAGCGCAGATTCCCGCTACTTCATTCGGCTACTAGAGACCGCCAGTTGTATCCTCACAGGTATGCGACATGTTCTCATGGGAAAGGTGGATTATGACTTGCTGAACTTCTGGGAGCAGAAAACATGGGAATCGGCTATTGATGAAAAAGAGAACGAGTGTAAAGGTTGTTTTTTTTTTTTAAGATGAAATGAACCAGAATGGAACGACAGAAAGACAAGTGGAGCCACTGAAGTCCTCCGATCCGTTCTCGTGGATGAAAAGATGTTGATACTCAAGAGAAGATAATCCTAGCATCAAGGTCTAGTTGCGTTTATTCTGTATAATACCTATAGAAGTACAGATATCTGACCTACATGTGAAAAGCAGACCGGTTACCCTTCTGAGGTATAATATTAGTGCAGTTTCGGTGGGCTCGTATCAACATGAGGTCTGGAGGTCTAAATGCAGTAAAAATCCGAAAGTCATCCAGAAATTGAAGGTCCTGTCGTCAAATAACAAAACATATGAGGTTCAGCCTAGGCACAGAATAATGCCTAGGTTAGCTCAATCAAGTCTGTCCAGTTTAAGTTAGCAGTTAGCAGTTCGGGCCGTGACAGGATAAATCTAGACGCGGTTAGTACAGGTCAAGCGAAATTTAACTTCAGTTAACTGAGATTAGGCTGCAGGAGAGGTTCCGTCCAACATCGAGCCCAACATAGCTTACAGTTCGAGAAGGTGATCCAATATCTCGGGTTAAACGGTATCTTTGGACAGTTGGTTCAGTAAGTGGGCAAGTCTTGCAGGGAAGAACCTTGGACTCCAGCATGGATGGGACTCCAGCCAAAGCAAGAACCTCTAAGGTCATACTGATCGAATCGTTTGTGATCTATATGAAAGACCAGAAGCCGCCAAAAACTGATCCCAATAAACCGACACGGTTTGTAACAGTTGGAGTTCAACCTGGAGATATTGTGGGAAAATTGATTATAATTCAATCGACACCGACTACCATGTAAGTGAGTATAAACGGGTGAAACTAGGTAGGTACTGGAAACTTTGAAATTTGTTTGTCGCTAATCATTTTTTGTTCCAAGAACCTTAATTAATCGACACCGTGCATTCCACTTCATAAATGCGAAAACACGGAAATGTTAACATTTAACCTTGCTTTTATTTACATTCCTCCTCGCTACAAGTGCACCGTTCTGCCACATGTGAATTTGCCTAAAGAAGTCGTCAATAAATAATTACATTATGCAAATCAATATGTGTATTTATACAGAAATAGTTGGAATTTGTAAAAAAAATACGGCACACAATGATAAACAGTTATTATATGTGCCTATTTGATACTTAAATAGTAGTTGTTATTAGAGGTGCTGGTAAACAAATTATTGATGTACACAGATAATCGCCGCTGATGTATGTATGCGTGTTTTTGCGGTTAGGGACATTTTCGAATGTCGACTTTTCGAAGACAGAGAACATCAGCAGCACAATGACCAATTAGTGGGAGATTGTAGCGTCTCAAATTAACTCTTCACTCTCTGGAATTCATGACGGTGTGAATTCTCCGTAAATCATCTCATTTTGTATTTTGCCACTCGGGTTATAAAATTAATTAGGCTAATACAACGGTTTAACGTCACGAAGAATGACTTTGTTGCGTAGACTGTGAAGGAACGAGTCCTTCGCTCGAAGGACGTGACGAGGACCTGGTGCGGTGTGTTGTTTCTTTCCAGATAGTTCCTCCCGAAATTCCCACAATTTATATCGGAAAGGAAAGCTATTTGCCCCATACTACAGCGATTCTATATTGGATAGGAAGAAAAGGGTCGATAGGCTTCTTGAATGGATGTCACTGCTTATGTACTGATTTTGGAGGAATTTATTGCCGCGTTTAATGTTTGTCACTCGGCTGGGCAAGGACAAAGTTGGTTCAAGGACTCTGCACGTCATTCCAGATATACGGTTAATATATTGATGCATCTAATCCATGGAGTTCTTCTTTATTGTTCAAAAATAATGAAAAAATGCGCTAGAAACTTGTTATGGAATGGTCCTTCGCTAAAAACCATTCGGTATTCAATAAAGACGAGAAAGGGCCGCAATGTTTTACAACTTTTCAAAGGATAAATATACGAGTATTGTCAAAAAATCGTCCTAAAGTCAATCTCGCCCCATGTATCTGTAATGATTCTTCATATTTATTATTATTGACATACACTAACCGTAATAGTAAAGGTAATAGTATACCTAATTAGTCTGGAGGGTACTTTTTGAAAAATCCTTGCCCTAAGCGAGAGACTAAAGGTGGATTTATACTCGCAGAAAATAAGAATAAAAATAACGATAAGAATAAAAATAAGAAAAATAAGAACGGCAACTGCCCATTTATACTCCAGAAATAAAAAAATAAGAAGAAGAAATAGTTTGAAACATTGCTCCTAGGTGTCGCTCGAAGCATTAGAATGACAGTCGTTAAAATTTTTAGTTACAGTTTTTAGCTTTATGCTGTTGTTATTGCGGTTGTTTTTCTACTTGTTTTGTTTGGTGTCATACAATATCACTAATCTGTAATAATACTTGAATAGGTAAGTATACAAAAGAATTTTTCACATCGCATTATTTCAAATTAATATCATGTGTTTTAAAACATTGTAGAATATTATTCTACATGAGTTAACCGCGTAACTTGATTAATCAATAACATTAGAGAGTTATTGCAGATGATATAAGGGCAAGCAGTATTAAAAGCGGCACTATTTTGACAACAACGCTTGGGCAGATTAGTGCGACGTTAAATTTCCCCTAATAAGGATAGTGCCTGCCTTTATTTGTGCACTCTTTAGGTCGACCTTATTTATACTTCATTTTGACAAGTCCCAGAAATGGCCCTGTTAGTGTATTGTTGGTTGCTTATATTCCTCGAATTTTGAACAAACTACCCGAGAAACTACCCTTACGTTATTAAATAGGGGGCTAATTTCTTGCAGATAGACTCCACAGGCCTTGTAGTACACGTGTGCAAATAATCAGGGCTGTCGGAGGGGTCCTTGTGTACCATGCATGCGGCATGCGCTTAGTGACACCCGTTAGAGGGTATAAGTGAAAATTTGCGATCTGCAATAACTCTAATATGCGATATTCAAAGGCACGACATGCGCTGTAGGTTCGCAAAGCTAGGGGATGGAACTCATGCGTCTGCGCGAGCTAGGAAAAGTCAAAACCTGTAGATTTTCAGCCATCGATTCAACAAAGGAAAATAGATGACAAGAAACTCCTGATTTCCATGCTAGATTATGCGGAATGATGTTGTCCATGTGCATTGCTGTCGAAAAAATGAATTCCGCCCGTATAGTGCTTCGAAAAGAACGAAAAAGCCGTTTTCAGTGTATAACTGGTTGCCTAGAAGGTGATGTTTTCTGGGAACACACATGAAATGAAACTGTAATGTTCTTTTCGTACGGTTTTTGCAGCCAGGCACTCAACAAACTGCCTGTCATTTTTGAAAAAAGAAAAACAGAAAACACAAAACCTCTGATATATTATACATATAACCCGATAAAATTTAGTTACCATTTGTTTACATGCAGTTTCATGCCATTGACAGACAGGACGGCAACCGTAATGCTAGCCTTACATTGAGCATCAAATGCTGCAGCTGTTTTTGCTGCAGAGTTCTGATTGGAACTGACGCCTGTTATTGCTGTCAGTGACCAACATTTGACCAATGAGAGCTCGGCAGCTAAAGAAGCTGCAGCTTTTGATGCTCAATGTAAGGCCACCATTAGGCAGAGAAGAATACTAGAAGTAGGGCGGTATTTTCAAAAACACACCAACTGATATACACGTTACCATATTTTCGCTCCTTGTGTATCTAAAACTGATCCATCATTGCTGGTCTTAAACACAATGAAAGATCAAGAAACACTCTTTTTTCCATAGCTTATTTGAAAGTTTCATTTCCAGCCGTTTGAATAATATACAATGTTGAAATTACGCTTTTTACATGTGTTAGCATACGGCACTATTCTCAAATCCCCTAGCATGGTTGCGCCAGCGCAGAAATGGCACTGAATCTCGCCTATTCTGCAACCAAAAATAAGGTGAGCAGTATTTTAATAACGCCTCCTTTAATAGTGCCGTGCAGTAAAATGCCACTCTGCAATAACTCTCTATTGATGATGATTTGTGCAGAATTTAGGAAACATTTCGCCCTCAAAGACTGTTTTACGCCGCCACTGTTGGTTGCCATATCTGCGCATCTTCAATACGCAACAGTGAATGGAAAGTTGGAATTCCTTATTCATATTGTTATTTCTTATTTTGGTGTATAAATGCTTCCATCTGAAAGCTCATTTTTATGTTTTTTATTTTCTTGTTTTCATTCTTATTGTTATTTTTATTTTTATTCTTATTTTCTGCGAGTATAAATCCACCTTAAATCAAATGGATTCGGATTCGCCCTCCATTTGAGAAATTCTGTGTCGTCACACTAGTGTTACGTCGTGTCGTCACTGTCTCCTATCGAGTCCACTCCGCTTGTGAGTAGCTGCATCTGCCATCTGGAGGCAGAGATGTACTTCTTTTTGTTCAAAAATGAAGAGTAGGTGTAGAATAAAAGTTAGATGCAGATACTGACGCAACAAGTTGATACTTGAACATTGACATTATCACTTGTGTCATTTTCAAAAATTGGACACAAAATTCAGGCAACAACTAGACTGAAACTAGACGCAACTAAAGACATTAACACTTGTTTCATAAAAGTAATTATTTTAATTGCGACGCCGACGTCTCTGTCTGACCGAACTCGACCCGTATTTCGACTGAATACGATTACTTGGATACATTTTGGTACATAGTACCCCTCAATGATGGACAATGGTACTATACTCTCTAGGAGTAAGTACTTCACTGCCTTATTTGAAATAATGTCGAAAAAAACTTTCGACGAGCTGTAAGAAGTAAGTATACAGCATATGAGTGATTGACCTGACGAGAGGTGGAGGTTTTCACCGACACATGGTAGATTGGCGTGGACAATTAAAATTTACCCTCATACACGCAACTTGCAGCAATAACAAAGCATAAATTTCATAATAATCGTAATTAGGAGAGTAGAGTGTGTAAAATTAGCTTGTTTACCCGGGCCGACGCAGTTTCATGCTATCTTTATTTTTCATGAAGCACACAATATATCCTTCAAATTTTCTAGCGAGTAGTTATTAGAAACTTGTAATTTTCAATTAAGCTCATTTCTGTCATAATTTGCATGTTGCTTCAATAGTTTGAAGCAGCATTCATTAACTTTCGTTCCGAAATTAGAAACGTGTGCGGCAAATTGACGCCAGTAAAAACGTAAAATCTTGTATATACCTGGGATGTCCTCTTAGGGTGTATAGTTTGATGTCGCTTGTTTTTGAGCACCAGATATAATATGTTGCTGTACGCTCACACATTATAAAATTAGAGGTCCAGTCTTTGTCTATAGGTACTCTCTAATACACTTTTAATACGATCTAATTTGCCCGAAATTGTCGGTTACAAACGAAACGCGTAGTTTCCGGTCTTGCTGTCCAAACATAACAATTTCTATAACCATCTCCCCTCGGTTGCACATCAAAATGATCGCTTTACGCACACACGACCACATTTCCTGAAAAATGAATTGTCTGAAATTGCCTAATTTCTCAAGCCATCTATCTCGGATTCTCGGCTATTGAGTAGACAGTATTTTTTGGTCAATGAACTGATCACTGATCATTTAAACTTCAAGATTGGCATGCCTCGAATTAGATTCGCCTTCAAATCTTCCGACAATTTCAGTGTCCTACCCACCAACCATGGTGGCTACCAACTAAAACTTGAATTCTCTCATTCCCTATCTCTTTCCCTCCCTCTCTCTCTAAAAAAAAATTGCCTTTCTTCAGCTTGGCTTAATATGAAAATCTGTTGTGGGGCGACACAAAACTTTCCCGGCGGTATCCAGAGACGTCAGTTATGATTTTGATCGAAGTGTCCCTTCGGGAGGGGGAGGAATCGATTTGAAAATTGATGAAAAAATTCTATTGAGTTGAGCGTTTAGCTAGCATCCTGCATCCATTGTTAAGCGGGCAGAACAAATGACAGATTAGGTCCAAGGTGATGAAATACCTAATCCAAAGGCAGAACTAGGTAGTTCACTGTTGTATGATATCTCAAGAATGCAATGCTAGTCTCGTATTGAAATTTTTGTTTCTACTTTAGATATGATGATGAAATTACACAAACTTGATTGAGAACTTTTACTGCATCGCATCTGTATGTCAAATTTCAACCCTATATCTTCAATTTAAAGCTTGGGTAGACAAGCCGAGCGACGGCATTCTGCAACCATTGTTGGACAGTTGTTGGCAGAACAGTTCAATTGCACGATTACATATCAAATGATTGTGAAACTGAAGAAAAAATCGATCAAGTCCAGCAACCATCCAGGAAAACTAGCTCGGATACACACATCACAAAAAAGCACTGCGGTTCAAGGTTCAAGGCGCTGTAGAACCTCATCCATCAGAACATTTAGTTCCATAGAGAGACGGTTGTTTTTCAACCAAAATAATTCAGAAGATTGGACGAAAAATGGTTGGAGAATATCCAAGAACCAATTACCGATTGTTAAAAAAATATTTGGTGAAAATCGGTTCACGGGTATAGAATACCTGGCGGGAGTTCTTATTATTTGAACTTCAGGGCCCCAAACGACATGTGGAATGAGGCTTCGAGCCCTTAAAAAGAGCAGGTCCGGAACACACCTGACGGCACAATAGTTCTCAAGACTGAAAAGACGAGAGAGGAGCTCAGTGGGACTCCATGAGACACCCGTAGACACCATAGAGCTTCAACCAACCCAAGAAGACATAACGGCGTCGCTTGGCCTGGAACGGCAAAATCTGATTGTCACAAGTGGAGGCCCCATCAGGGCTTTGAACGGTAGTAAGAAAACATGGGGCCCTGGTACCGAATCATACAAGGGAACTGGACACATTCGAGATTGAACGTAGGTATACGCCAAAACGGGATGGGCATACTGGAGTTGCTAAAGCTACAGAAAACACAAGGGGGTTCACGGAGCCCCCCAAAACGATACTTGAAGACACAAAGGACCGGAGCACACTGTTGTCTTAAACGATAAAAAGAAACACACCGAGATCTGCCTGTATCCATAATTATTTTGTCACTTTGACATAGATACCAGGGATCACAATGGATACGTCAATGTAACAGAAACGTACCGGTCTGGTTGCTAAGAAAATTGAATAGGCCAAAACTCGAGCAACAGGCAAGCCCGGCTGAATTCGGCCAGGCCAAACTTTGAAAATTCATAGCGCTCGGCTGGTGAATGATGGGAAACTCCAACTTCAGCATTAGCTTGATTCTTTGGTAATGTTGCTTCCTGCCGAGTTTGATTCAAATCTGCTGTATGGATTTTGAATAATTGAATGGCAAAGTTCCAGACTTTGACATTTTTTATAATTTGACAGATAACAGATATGGAAATACTTTAAACTGTTCTGGATACAGTTTTTCAAGGGCTTTCAAACAATATATCGCAAGTCAAGTTCCGTAAAATGTAGCTTCTGTCATTTTCAGATAGTGACATTTCTGTTCGCCAGATGACAGCCAAAAACTAATCCGGTCATTCCAGAGTGAAACCATGTCTGCATACTCAATTTCAAGTCGATCGGATCAACGTTTCGGCAGTTATCGTGGAAGATCACAGACATACACACACACATACGGACAAACATCATTCTGGAAATCGTCTCAATCGTCTTGAAAAACCTCAAAATGGATATATCCGGCGTAATCCCAAAACTTTTTTTCTGCACGATTACAATACTTTCCCTCCGAGTTCGTGGGGGGCCGGGAAAGTAAAAATGTCAGCGGCTCAATCAACTATCCACCAAGATCAAAGATTATCTGCGAATTGATGGTTTTGATCTGAACATTGCCAGTGTAAAACTAGCTCTACATTAAATCTTATCTAGGAGAGAGCAGACGAAAATCTGAATCTACCCGGTGTCAGATGACACGTAACAGAATCCAAGAGATGCAAGAAGCATCATTTTACAATGCGCCCTAATCTAGGTCTGTCTGGGCTATATTTATCTTTGATGCTTTCGTATCGCTCCGCCCCGAACATCTCTTCTGAGAAGAGGTGTCACTTAAAAAATCGCGAGTTCGGGAAGTGCTGTAATCGCATAATAATAACAACAATGCTGATCATGATGATGGCGAATCGCACACATAATGTGGCCAATGTAGACTTTCTCATGGGGGCTGGGGGATGCCTGCCTGGCATGCATGATCGGAGGAATATTATTGAATTAAACCACGTGAATCAACAATACTGTCTATCTCTCTCGCTTGTACCCACATGGAAGTTTGTTCCCTGCTATATAGCAGGGGTAAGAATAAATCAGCCGGCTGTCTACCCATTTGCACAATATAAAAAAGTCTAATAAATCTCTCAGACACGAAATACATCACGATGTCAAAATGGCTTTACTTAGCTAATATGAGGGGGAACTGGCATTTGGGCCTGGGTGTAGCTACTCAAAGCTCGGGAGGCAGTGCAGTGTGGTATATAGTGGAGCGCAACTAATAAAGGACAAAAAGCAATTAAAGAGACCCTGCGATTGTCGCAAGCGCAGGAATAGGGGAAAATACTAATAAAGAGTAAAAAAGACATTCTCTGTATCATCAGTAGGATCATGGAAGTAGGATGTATTACGCATCAGTTGCTGTTTAAGGACGGCATTTTCCTAACATAAAATATGGCTAAAACAGACTAGGGATTATAGCTGCAGAGCGAAAGAGATACGATTCTTGTGGCGTGAGTTTCTGCCAAATCTGTGCAGCTAAAAATGTAACAAAGAGTTCATCAAACCTGAGCTTCCAAGAGAATGAGGGTCTTTTTTCGAAAAATGTATAGAAATTTTGAAAAAATAAATCCGTAAAATTCTGAAACTCTTATACTATTTCATACTTGCTTTTGGATTAGGTACCCTTCTTTTTTTTTCAATTCTCCTACGCCAATGCAAGCCATCAGAAATCAACCCAGAAAATGATTGAAAGGAATAAAGGCGTCTCTCGAATGCCAAATCTTGAATGAACGATTGCACGTTCCTTTTGCGAGTTACTCGGGTCATAAGTAAGTGACTTTAAACCAAAGACAACTCATAAAATCATCAAAAGGACTTGATAAGGTAGGTAAGATACTTGATACTGGATTCTACGAGACGGAAGACTAAAGCCAGACTCTGAATTCAACATTTCTAAAAAATATACAAAGGTTTCGAAATTAGATAGTTTCGTATCGTAGAAAAACTGAACTTCGCAAAAAAACGGCTTTCTTGGGGCATCTTCTACATACATGAGTTTGGCCAGATGTTTCTAGGATTCTAGGACATCAGTAAGTATGTACATACTTATTAAAAAAACACCGGTATTTACAGCGATACTTACGACGTTTTAATTGATCATAAACTTAGAAATGTCAATTAGGTAAATTTTCCGACTGATTGCTGAAAAATTATGTAAAACAATGGAACAAAGTGGATGTTGTTAAGACTAGGGAAAACACGACAAAAAAAGTACTGAGCAGGTACAAATTACTGCCAGCATCCATTTGTAACACCAAGCAATGCAAATTAATTGTTTTGAATGCAGTTATCCCTGGCATTTATGTGCAGTAATGAGACACGCTTGATGCAGTGAAATGTCGATAATATAGGAAATTTCTGCAGATTTAACTCAACTTATCAGTTTTTTTCATGATTGTGTATATGTAATATGCACGGCATGTTTATTTCCTATGCGATTTCCAACTCTGAATACTTTCGAGTGCTTTCGACATGGTTATACAAAAAAAAAGCAACAAAAAATGGACTCCATTCCAGAGCGATACGAAACGCACCCCTGCCGATAGCCGTATCTGCACAGTGCACACAGTTCGAACTTTTTCCGCTCATAATTCACAATTTAGGTCGTTCCATTTTGAACTTATTCCTAGAAATTGACATTCGAACTTTCTTACGTCAGGTGTGAGGATTCGGCAAAAAAAAACCTTGGCTCTCAGTTCTTATATGTAGATATTGGCGTCCCTCTGAAAACTTTGTTGAGGAGTTATACGACTATATTTTATTGATGATCATTTATTGGCCCATAGACAAGACACATATTTATTAAAAACCCATCAATCGTTTAGAAATTGGAATTTATCTTCAACTTTGCGGGAATTCTGTGTGATCGATCCAAAACGCCACAAAATTTCAAATGTCGTCATTCCAGTTGCTTGGTCAAGTGAACAACCCACAATCAAAACTCATTTTGAAAAATATAATTCCATTACTGTTGGGATGCATGAATAATTCAATTCACACACGCGCAGGATGTGAATTGTGGGAAAAAAACTTGACATTTGACTTATCGGATCCATTGAGGCTTGTTTTGATACAACACTGATGGTAACTTTCAAGAAATCGACTTATTGGTTGCGTCATTATTGTTCATTGTTCATTTGTTGACTGAAGATGTTAACTGAAGCGTACGCTGATTCCAATCTAAAGAGATGTTGGAATTAGAAAATAACTAGAAACTGTTATTTTTTGTTTCGAATTTGGAAATTATGTGTGATTTTATTCGAACGTTTTTATACTAACTCAAGCGCTTGCGCAAAACACAAGCTTCAATTTATTGTACCTAATAGATAGATAGATAGTAGATCGTTATTAGTTTAGAAATATTCAAGACTTCAGACATATAAGACGTCATAATTATTAAGTAGACTGGTTTGAAATTTCTGAATTCTGACTGACCGTGCATCGCAATTTCTTTTCGTGAAAGGAGCCCTATCCAAGCTATCCGCTATGTGCATTGAGTCGAGTAGCGACATCTCGCAGCCGAAAATAACACAAATAGGCATCCTTCAGTTTCGTAAAAACCCACTTTGAGCGCTGAGTCGACCCCTCCCGGCGAACGCACATAGCGGAATCACTATGTGCATTCAGTCTAGTAGCGACATCTAGCTACCGAAAACAGAATAAATGGACATTATTCAGTTTCATAAATCGTCACCTTGAGCGCTGATGTCGACTCCTCCCACTTTTTTGGCGAACGCACATAGCGGATAGCATCAAAACCCTCTGCTAAATAAAACAAAGCTACCTATTTGGTGGACAATCATACAAATGGTTTCTTATTTTCGACACTACTCCAGCTATCGCATCAGGATTGATATTATACAGGTGTTCGAACGACAACAGGTAGATTTTAATTGCTCGCCATTTTTTTTTTTTTTGAGGCGCTTCAATTTCAACAGATGTCAAGTAGAGAGCCGGCAAATTTATAGTGCAGAGGTACACGAATGATCAACGCGTTTCAATAGTTGAAACATATTACGGAAGTCAGTGTTCAATTACGGTCAGTCGAAAATAACGAGAAATTATGGGTCGTCATCACGAGCCTGCAGTTCAGCCTTTATTGGCAATATTCGAAGAAACTGGTTCGGTGGCGAATAACCCAAAAGCCTTCAGCATTTAGAGGGCTCGTTCACAAGCAAACATTCGAATACTGCCAACAAAGGCTGAACTGTGCTTACTGCAGGCACTGATGACGATCCGAAATTTCACGTTATTTTCGATGTGACCGTAACTGAACGCTGACTTTGGTATAGGCTGTCTGATTTCTACATGATTCTGGTGGGCTGTGTTTCTGGTCGCCATCGGCCGATCGCGACCTGAATCGCAGCCCATCTAGAATCATGTGGAAAGCCTTTAATACGTTTCAAATATTGAAACGCGTTTTCATTCATGTAACTCTGCACTATGAATCTGGCGGGTCTCTACTTGACATCTGTCAAGAACACAATCAACAAAAAAGGAGAGTAATTCAAATCTAACTATTTTCGTTCGGACACCCTGTATTTCATATTTCAAATATGAAAAAGCGAAAACACTCCAAGCTACAGGGAGACTTCCTGTTCGTCCCTTTTGCGGTGGAGACTCTAGCCCCTTGGTGCGAAGAAGCGATTGGATTCATTGACAGTTTAGGAAGACTTTTACACCTTCAAACTGGAGAGTCCCGTTCAAGATCCTTCTTGACCCAACGTATCAGTGGGACTATACAAAAAGCTAATGCCATTTCAGTCATGGGAACTTTTCCAAGTACAGAATCCTTGGCAGAAATATTTTATATTTTTATTCACAACCACTATAGTAATAGACTCATTACTGACTTTTAAAAGTTGGAAAAAGACGCTTTGTTGATGATTTTTTTTCCGCCTCCGAAATTACTTTCCTCCCTGGTTAGAGGGAGGAAAGTGCATGGCCTCCTTGATTTATTGACAATTGACAGATGGATGACGAAATGACAGGTGTAGAGGGACTCAAATCGAAGAGTCAAACGCAGTTTTCTGATGTTAAGGGTGCCATTATATGGTATGGTGTTTATGATATACCTACATAATTGATGACTTTAATAGCCTAATTCACTATTTAAACTCCGAATCTTCATTCCAACCAGCTGAGGTGGTATAAAAGTGACATAAACCGCTGCGTTTAAATTTGGCTGAGACTGGTCCTGGGCTCCAGGGCCCCAGGAAAATGAGGATGAACATGGAAAAAATAATTATAAATAAATTGATGAAAAACATATACAATGAAGCCAAACAAATTTTAATTTATTTGCTAGTTTGAGTGTTGAAAATGGTTGTGAATAAAATAGTATACATACTCTCGGCGGTAATTGCTTCATTACTGCTGAGAGCATAGCTGCGAGCTAAAGCTCGCAGCTATCTTGCTCTCAGCAGTAATGGAGCACTTCCCGCCGCGGTATGTAATATACTATCACCTGAGTTATACTTTTTTTCTCGTTCATTTTTCTTTCTAATAGCCGTATTACACTACACAACTTCTTGTGCAATCTGTCAGTTAAACAATCAAGTTCATTGTTTTTTGACACTATTTTGGCAGATTGTACAAGAAATTGTGTAGTGTAATACAGCTATTATACAGCTATAAGATATATGTATACATAATAATTTTATGGAATATGTATTCTTATACAAAAAAAATTATAAAAGTTTCAAAATATAGTCAATTTGTTTTCGAAAACGTGCACTTTCCGGCGCCAATAGTACATCGTACCGAAACATGTTTATTTATACCGGCAGATATCATCGCGCAGAGGTTATAACAAGAAAAAGTTAGTATTAGTTCGATACGTGTTACTTCCAGTTCATGTGGATGGGTATACTAAAAATGCCATTGAACCGTTAATAATACTTGTTACAGCGAAATTTTTCAATGTCGGGTTAGTAGTTTTGAATGCGTGGAATTGCCACAGCTAATTTTAGGAAGTGGGTGCAATTTTCATTGGCTTTATGATTCTAATAATAACCTCGGTTGTTGCTGATTCTATAAATTGTCCAGTTTTTCTACTTTGAAAGTGGTGGGTACATGCAGTGTAATTATTTCTGTATTTACAACGTGATGGCGCATAGCACAGTAAGACGAGCGGATTGAGAGTATCTCCAAACTGAAACCTTCTTAGTTTTTGAAAAAAAAAACTTTCTCCATCTTCGGACATCATTTCAAATAGAACATGAGCTAAATTATTGGAATGATTTTTTGAAATATTCTTACCGATCAAACCAAGCCGTCAGATTTTCTGAATATATTGCACGAGTAAAGGAGGAGCGGTATTCCAAAAGTCCTCGATGTTGCAGCTTGAACTTCAGCATTACAGGATTCACAGGGTAACTTGACTTAGGGCTAGATTTCAAGTCGGAGATCCGCCCGCGCAAGTGAAGCGTAAGTCCGGTTCACTATGGCAACATGACACAATCCGACGCGATGATTGGCTTGTCGGTGCGGTAAATGAGTGGCGTAAGTTGCGTCGCTGACTTGAAATTCAGCCCTTTCAATCGATTTCCTATCCTATGACCGCGAGAAGTTCTTTCGCGCTTCAACAGTATTGAAATTTTGCTAATATCGTGCGTCACTCACTTTCAAAAGAGACATTTTTTTTAATTATGCTAATACAGCCACATGATTAGCAAATATGGATATGGAAGAAATACGTTTGAGACGAACAGATTCTCCTGGTTACAAAAAAGGTCATGAGACTGTAAATTGCTTTGAAACATTTCCAAGGCCTCTCTTCATCTAGTAAGTTATTGTTTTTACCAGTTTTTTTTTGTGATCATGTGGTTCTTTTGAAAACATTTCGAGCAAAGCGTAAGAACCACTAGAATTTTTGGTAACCATTAGTTTCAACCTTCCACCTCTTTTAGAGCTCCTACAGTCCCCTCGTCTCCTCATACAAGAATGGCAAGGAAATCAGTTGCTTGTTAACAGACGTGTTTGAAGGTCTACAATAATATCCATTCTCTTTGTCAAAAATCCCCAAAAAGTCCGCTTCTTCTACTCGAAAGGTCGACTTTAGGAGATCTCATTAACACTTCTCGAACATGTTTGAAACTCGTGTAACTTTGAAAATTCTTGAGAAATTCTCTTAATTACAAGCAGAAGTAGGTCTGCTTGCTAACAAAAGAGCCACAATCCAGACAGAAGGTCCCCAATTCATGCCCCTAGCCTTATGGTCAAGTTAGTGTCTCTAGGCAAAGGCCCCCTAACGGGCCATGTTGCTCTGACCGTTTATGGAAAAATGCATGCCTTTCAACGTCGCAGATAATTGCTTAGGACATGAGTTGAGCATCTTCTTTGTGCATTTTGATTTTTCAGTTGTTGAGTAGAACAGTTATTTACCTATGTCTAGACTTGTGATTAGGAAAATTCGGCAAGAATTCAAAAAGTTGCACAGCACTGGTCACGGGTTCGAAATGTGTACTCGTATTTTGGGCATAACTAGTGAATCTATATTTTTAGACCTTCAGAAGCATTTGCTGAGCTGGTTTCACAAAAGAACTTATTTCTTCATCATTCTTGCATGAGATGATCAGGGGGCTCTAGATGGGTTGATAGGGCTACAGCTCAAAAGTTGAAACTGTTGGTTACCAACCATAAATTCCAGTGACGGCTCGTGAGTTTTTTACAAGGAGGGCTCAAGTTAATAACAAATGACGAAACTGGAGACAGAAACTTTTTTTTGTCGTATCCGCACAACCATGGAGTTTTAGCATTTACTGTTTTGTCGAGTTTACGTGTGACTGCACCACGACTTTTATACTTGGCTCAATTTGCTTGGTCATGGTCAACCCCCCCCCCCCCCTTCCGAGTCTTTACGCCTGCAACCGGCAGTACGGCAATGCGTAGAGGAAAACAGACGTCGCAGTCGGGGAGATGGACGAAGTCGGAAATGTACCATCGCAGGGCGTGGATGTGTCGGACATCTACACCTGTGTCGGGTGTTGGGTTCTCGGTCCCAGTGCTTGAATAGACCTACACATCAAAGTCCGGGTGCTCTCGGAAGGAGTACAGTGGGCCCATTAGCGAGGCCTGCGTGCCCAGGTGGAACAATGTTCCATCAACTCCCCCCAATAAATCCAGGACCTAGAATCCAGAGCTTCTTTTCGCTCACCTACTATAAAACAAAGGGGGGGGGGGGGGCTTTCCGTATGTTATGAAGCGTAAAATTCTGAGCCTATGTTGTCGAAATTATTGCGAGTATATGGGTGGTTACTGGTTACGGAAGTTCCTGGGCTAATATTGGTGTTGATACTTCAAAGTTCTGAAATTACCACAGCCCAGTCATTCAAAGTACCTACGCACATGATCAGACAATAACAAACTTATCAACCAATATTATTGATGTAATCTACTCTAGACGATGCCGACAAGCCATCAGACAAAGGTTAGAGGTCGTGAATTTTATTTACCTGCCATTAAAAACCGTTAAATTGGCAGCCATTGGAGTGTGTGAAATGTTATACGTACCGTAGAGTAATAATTACAGTAGCACATAAAAATGTGGCCACAATCCACAATCGTGCTGGTTATAAAATTCTTGTTATTGAAAAAGTTGGTACCTGTTAGGTTCTGTTATTGAAATTTGATGATGATTTTTGAAAGGTGTTCTCATTTCCTAGTACATATACCTAGGTCGAAAGGAAAGATAGCATTCAAACGCTTACTCTTTGTTTTTATAACTTTTTCTGTGCATGTCTAGGCGAAATATTTTTGTCGAGTGCCCAAGGCTGGAAGAATTTCCCGATTTGAGATCATTGTGAACTATCGGTTTACCGCCTGATCCTGATTCTGATCTGTCTTCTACTTGAAGCATTTTCGTAGGACGCATTTGCTATTGGCCGCGATTTGAAGTCAGCAATCGTCGTCTTGAAAAAAAAGTCAGTAAATTTGTATGAAATTTCTAAAGAAGTTTTTTTTAAGTCTATTAAGTGTCAAGCAATGATATTTGACAGTCGAAGTCTCGTCTTTTTTGCCTCGTCTACAACACTAAATAAATTACTGAACTTTGTACATTTTAAAATGTCTTGATCAATTTTGAAAAACACTGGTATAAAATTTGGTTGAAAGTTTCGTCCTCGAGATATTTGAGTCTAAATGTTTGAACATCTTGAAAACCACAATTCCGTAATTGTAGACCGGCCGGTAGCTCAGAAGCTTAACGCAGCACAACACCAACGTGGAGGTCCTAGGATCAAATCCGGCCGGCGCGGCGGCAACACATTTTCTGAGCAAAAATTTACTGTGACATCGAAATGTATACCTTTGTACTGATTGATAAACCGAACTAATAAAATGTTACAAACTCCTACAATCAGAAGAAGGTTGAGAAGGAGGAAAACAATTATTATTTATTATTATGTTACTAAACTTTGTACATTTTAAAATGTCTTGATCAATTCTGAAAAACACTGGTATAAAATTTGGTTGAAAGTTTCGTCCTCGAGATATTTGAGTCTAAATGTTTTGAACATCTTGAAAACCACAATTTCAAAAACTTGGTTGTGGAATCTTACTAAAATTGATTGTTTAGGTTTGAGCGGAACTTTGAAGATTTTGACCGATCAAAATATCTTCAGTCAAATTCGGTCAGTCCGCAGTCAATTGACCATCAGTCGCAACTCCGGTTTCAGCCGGCTCAGAGTCAGATGAGGCCCGCCAGCGGCTCGCCCACTGGCACTACCTACCGGCGCCGGCGGTCACCCATCCAACTGCTGAATGTTGCTGTTGCTGCAGTCGAGTTATCACACGGCTGATAAATCTCCAAAACATCCATCCATAATAGTATTTTTCGACGCAAGAGCGCGTTTTCAAGCCTGAAGCCGTTTTGCCATCATGGAGCCCTAGCCAAATACTCGAATTACTTGCAAATTTTGACATTACTTTGACAAATGTCAAGCTAGATACATAAACTGCAACACCTATATTTGATTATCGATTACTTTGCGCGTTATGTGGCTATAAAACAATAACGAAAAAGATGACATTTTAGGAGGTCGGAATTAGATGCACATGTACCTGAAAACCTATCTTTCGTGGGCTATTAAATAGATATGTTATTTTGTTGTTCGAGCGATAGATACGCATGAGGTAGATTTTTTTGTCGGATATAGGTGTTTTTCACGTTGGTGCAACGATGAATGATTTGAAAAATGATGGAAAACTTCAAATCCGACTTGTTGAAACTCCCTTGACTTGAGAGGAATTTCCAAGTGGTATCCAAAACAAAGCTAGACATGAGAAGTTGAGAAACCACTATAGTTACATCCAAGATAATATTTTAGTAATTTTGATTAATTCAACAAGATCAATAAAAAACTTTGAAGAAAGAATGTCAACCATTTCTATTAGCCAGGTAAAAAGGTAAAATGTAGGTATATAGCTTCCTTTTTTGCTGAGAAAACCCACTTCACTAACGCCTACAAAACTCAGCATTCCTGTAAGATTTATTTATTATTCAGAATAAATGGTAACATGGTTGCACGTACATATACCGGGTGATCATTTGAAAACTATCCACCTGCAATAACTCCCGATTCCTAGTGAATATTTTCTCGAGCAAAAACAGGTCGATTTTTATATCGAGGGGGACAACCAAAACATATATTGTCAAATTTCTATATTCACCCCCCTCGCCCCCACTTACCCCAACTTTGAAATTTCAAATGACATTACCTATCTTGCGGTACATCAAATTGAAGGAAATTAAATTTTCTTTCTGAGAAAAATATTTTGAAATTTTTTAACCCCACCCACTTTTCCCTGAAAATTCTCTGACTGTCCCATTTTATATTCTGGACCCCTCATTTTTTTCTCAATTTAGTCGGCGACATCCTAGATAGCATCGAAGAAGAAAATTTTTGATGGAAAAAGTGCTACTCAAATTCCCCCCTTTGCTCCCCCCCACCTCAACTCCCAAATTTAACAAAACACCACCTACTTTGTGATACATCAAATTGAAGGGAATTGAATTCTCTTTCCGAAAATAATTTTTTCGAAATTTTCCACCCCTCCCCCAATAAATCGGTCATTTGGAGTATTCTAGGGGGGAGATGGGGGGCTTTAAAAATTGGGAAAAAATCTTTTTCAGGAAGAGAGTTCAATTTCCTTCAATTTGATGTATTACAAGGTGGGTATTGACATTTTAAATTTTTGAGTTCAGGTGGGGGGAGCGAAGGGGTAAATTTGGGTGGCACTTTTTTGATAGAAAATTATCTCTTTCGATGCTGTGCAGGATGACGTTTACTGTATTGAAGGGAAATGGAGGTCAAGAATATTAACTTGGATACTCAGAGAATTTTAGGGAGAACAAAGGGTGAGGTTGAAAAATTTTAAAATATTTTTTTTAGAAAGAGAATTTCAATCTCTTCAATTTGACGTATCGCAAGGTAGGTAGTGTTATTTGAAATTTCAAAGTTGGGGTGAGTGGGGGCGAGGGGGCTCAAGATATAAACTCTTCAATGTATGTTTTAGATGTCCCCCTCGATATAAAAATCGACCTGTTTTTGCTCAAAGACCTTTGCACTAGGAATCGGGAGATATTGCAGGTGGATAGTTTTCAAATGATCACCCGGTATGTTTACAGCTTTAATTATCAGATATAGGCAAAGCTGGCTTTTTGTTCGCATCCATTACCTATATAAGTATACTCAAGTGAAATTATCAAGTATATACTCAGTTATTCTTCAATCATGGCATAACCGACATATTATAAATCTGAAGTTACACAGATCGAAAAGTTCGTCAAGTTTCGAGAAAAAGTTGTGCAATAAACAGCTTCGGAGGAGTTTGTGAACATTTCGGAAGTAGTAGGTTTATGAGGGGGGCAATAATATTGTTTTCCCAACACTCGGGACGGGAAAACTGCGGTTTGTTTTTAATCAAGGACCAACTTAGAGCAACCAAATCTATTTAGTTTTTTTTTTCCAGCAGTGGTGTTTTCATTTTCGTCGTTAGTCTATTCCATCACATGGTATGAATGGATACAAAACTACAGCGACAAACAAATACATGGTGAAGTACCGCTCGAGGGCCTGAGCTCATGGTGGTCACGCTTTGGGTGTCCAGCCTCGCTGTAAATTGGTTTTAATTTTAAGTCACACTTTCTCATGTTGTTTACTGAATGACGTAGGGCAATAAATATTAATAAACAATGCAAGTGATGGTTCCTGCTATTTAAATATAGAAATATCTACGCTCTCGAATCCAATGCGAATTGGCAGGGCGGCTCTCGTCGAAAAAAAAAACCGGGACAATATGAGCTTTGCTGGGTAGATGATATAATTGAGTAAGGTCTGTGCAACCTAAGAATATAATATTATACATGATAACGTTCTTGGAAATTCAGACCAGAGTCAGAGTCATCCGGTTATTTGCTTTGAGCAACTGGATGCTTCCTCGAGTTGAATAAGGGAAGGGACATAGGAAAATTTAGCGGCACATAAATCGCTTCCTTGAATTTGTGCTCCAATAGATATTTTAAAAGTGGGGCCGTGCAAAATTACTCTTCATAGTAACGGACAAAACACGTATTAGGTGTAATCATGATATGAGGTATACGGTATACAGGGGCATAATAATATAATATAAAAATGGCAAGTCACCTGCCTGAAATTAGCATACACATGAAAGCGTTATGGTGGTTATTATGACAATGAAACCATAATTTTATGTCTATTTTTGTCTTCTATAGGTGCCTATACAAGCAAGGTCGATGTTCCGGGGGTCGTTACCCCCTTTTTTGGACCGTCGATGGCTGCACGTTCCTCAAGGGGATGCCAAGAGGGGAGTCCGCGAACCAGGAGCGGATTCACCGCAATTCATCTTCAACTTGAAACAGAATACTGTCAACAGCTTGTGAGTTTTCAATTGGCTCAACTGTTGAGGGATTTTCATTTTTTCATTTTTCTGAGCAAGTCATGCATCCCTAGCCAGTTTTTCAGTTTCGGCTGACCTTTGAATCTGGATTCATTTCTATGAAAGCAGTTGTTGCAATAAAAAAATACAAGACAACAAAACCGAGTTAAGAGGTAACCCGAGACTGATGAACTGGCCCTATAATACCCTAATGCTAACAATCATCGGAACGTCGTGCCAGTTTGGCCACATATGCCGCGCGTCACGAGTCATGTGCTCCAACTTTGATAGCGCTCGGCAGCTAAGTCGAAAAAGATACATACACGACATCAGGAGATTTTCTATATATCATTTGATCCTCTTCAAGCCTGTTTGAGCACATTTTCCGTATTTATTACGTTTATTTCAGTTTTCAATGAGGAAGCTGGTAGTGCAAATAGCAATTTTTGAGGATTTTTTCTTAGGATTCCCGAAATGTGTGGAATGAAACTTCAATTTTTTCAATTCAGTTTTTCATCCTTCACATTGTCATAACTTTTTATCGAGTCAAGGATTTTTGTAAGTTTTCCAAAAGAACCACTTCATCAACAAGATTGTAGCGCAACTTCGAACGTGGTTTACGGCTAAACTAGAAAAGCTAATAATCAGGCCCGATAATTTTCTAGTGGAAGAATGTTACGCGGACAGTTCTTCCACTTCTCTGGACCGGCGCGCAACTTTGACAGCGATCAACGGCTAAACTAAAGAAGCTTAGACATATACCCCCCCCGGATCTTTTTTGTATATCCTTAAATTTCCTACAACTTTGTCCTTGACAGTTCTCACACATCTCACCGATGATTGGGACTGGAACTTTGGTTTCTCTTATTTAGTTTTCATTATCTTCATTTCTATATTTTTTTCATCGAGTCCCCAATTAGTTCCAACTTTAGCATAAAAACTGCCTTATTTTACTGGACTACATCTCTTAGTAGAGGCATAGAATGTTGAGGCATGTTGTAGAATTAAAGGTGCATAATAAATATGTCTCCACGTAAATTAAATAAGTATATTTGCGACGTGTTTTGGCCTTACAGTAGGTGCTTTCCTTTTACAATCTGACCTAAGTTGTTAGTGGTATCTCACTTTCGCGCATGTGATTTCTTGCTTTTTCTCTCTCTTACTTAGATCAGATCAGTGAGTTTTGTGATAAAAAGTGAGTTTTGTGGTAAAAGGAAAGCACCTAATGTGGGATAAAGGGCCATCTTCAAAGAAATAAAATGTGTAAATAGGTGTATGTCAAAATCAAATTTCAAAGTCCTACGGAGGAGGAGCCAAGGCTGTATACCGGCAGTAATTGGTTTATTGCTCTACGTTCACGTTCCGCTTACACTTCCGTCAATCTATAAAAATGGGGTTTCAACTCTTAACAGGATAATGAAGATTTTTCGAAACTAAGGCTTTCTGATCATCACGATTGACCAAATCAAACGACGTTTTATTTTAATGAGGATTGAGACTGATTTGGGGACGCAAAATAGTTATTCTACAAAAAAGGACCAATGAAATATAATGCACAGCTTATAATGTTCGAAAGCGGAAAGCGGTGAGGAGAACCAAAGGGGAATTTTCCTTAACCGAGAATATCATTTATGTGAATTACAATAACACCCCATTAAACTAATGCAAAATTTGTCGTCCCCAGATCTAATTCGCTGATAAGATAAAGACAGAAGACAGAAGAGTCCGACCCTGAACCGGGGTGAGAGACAGAGGGTCTGCACGTTTCACCTTGAGATGGGGTACGCATCTGTTTCATGGACGGACGCCTTCTCTTTTAGGGGGCAACGCACTACGTCCTCTCCTATAAGTGTATTTTATTTTTATGTGCTGATGCCTGCGTGTGGAAAGATCCCCCGATTCCACATTATAATAAGAAATTTTCCATAATTAGGCATGGAGGCTTTGTCGCATATTGCGTTCGATATATCCCATCAGCATCACATCAAAAGTCGTATATACGAACGGCATCAGCTCGTTTCCACGTGTTGGCATCAGGCCCGAGCTCAAAAGAAAAGCCGTGAAAAAGAAAACGGAAATTATTGGTTTGGAGGGGAACCCGATCCGACGACGTCGACAACGGCTCGGTGTGTGTATCATTTCGAAGAACTAAACGTTCCCGCGGTCACTAAGTGAATTGAATTTCATCAGGGGCATCGGTATCCCATTTAAATAAGGGTGGCATAATGTTTTTCAACGAGTCATCATCAAATTATGCTTTTAAATATTCAAAGTTATGGGCAAAATTGAATGTTTGTTCGAAAAAGTTTCCGTGCCTGTTCAGCGCTGAATGCATGTCGAGAAGTTGCGGGTCTAGGTTTTATAACGTCAGTAATTTTGATATTATTGGTTTCTTTAAAAGTTTGCTAATTATGTAGCAGAGGTATGTATGTGTGTGTACTTAGTGCCTACTGTTGAACAAATTGAAGTTCTTCGCATAGTTTCTCAGAGTCGATATTAGTTAAAGTTCCAGCGCAACTTTCAAAGCAACGCTTATTAGATATTTTGCTTCAATTAACACTAACGAAACTTCAACTGCAGAAGTCGTAGTTGGAACAGTAATATCGAAATAAAACTTGTTGAAATGACAAAAGAAGCTCACAGAGAGTCCAGTAAATTTACAGGTAACTTGAGCGGGTTCAAATTGAAGTTTTAACAAAGACTTGACTAATATGTTGTCGCTTGCAAATCGTTCGTAGTTTGTACAAAGAAATTCAGTTCAAGAGAGGGCGCTACCAACTCATCTGCACGCCGCCTATCAGCTTAATATTCCGAGGGTTATTCTAAAGTAGCCTTGAAGAAGGTTCTGAATCATAAGTTACGTTACTTTTGGATAGGTTGTGATGTTGTGAGCAGGTACATTCGTTGTTATAATTATTTGCTAAATTTTATTATGTATGCGTTGAACTTACGTGTATGACTCGCACTTCAAATTATCTTTTGACATCCACAATTTCGATCATAACTGGTCTCCCTGTCTAATCTTCTTGATGGTGCTGGCACGTTCGACCTAAAAAAAAACAATTATTAGATATATTTTTAAATATGATCCGTTACTATGACAGATAAATTTGTATTCAGATGGTCAAAATGCTGATTTCTCACTAAATCAGCTGGTTCGGCCTGAAGGCCATCTTTCAGCGACAGAATGATAATAGTGATTTAGAGATTTTTTGAAATTTCAAAAGTTGTCAAATTATTGGTGCAACATTTTGCATCTTCAAGCGTCAACGGGTGAAATATATATGACTAGGTGGACCCGTGGGCTACGCCCCACGGTTTTTCAGCAGCAATTTTTTCATAATACGTAAAGCAGGTTTGTTGTCTTTCGAACGGCGGGTTGTTTCACACATGTATTACAATAAAAGTCAGTTTTTTAGTCTCGGGGTTAACTCTCTTAGTTGTTATAAACTTTATTGTTGCAACAATTGTTTTCATAGCAAGAAATTCAAATTGAGAGAAAACATGTGAGATTAAAAAGAAACAAAAAAAAACAGTGATACTTGTCCGAAAAATACCAACTTTCCCCTATTATAGGGTAGTATATTTACCGACCTAGGACATTATTGTGGTTTGTGAAAAAAGGAACAGGTGTAACTTGGTAGATGAACAACACATACTATAAAAACTGTTGGCTATTTGATAAAAAGCGAACTCCACATTTGCTATTTCCCAATATAAGACTGTAAACTTTTCACATCAATGGTCGTTATTCTTAATTCCTCAACTTTCCAATGATTTTTCGAGATATATCGGGGTGCAATTTGGTAGAAATAATGAAAGTGATGTTGAGAATAGCATTGTATCGGTAGCGGCCGCCGCAATAATGACCCACGCTGTATAAACAGGGTAATACACAGAAAATCATTGAAAATTTATATTGCATGAACGGACGCAGATGTAAAAACCTGAAGAAACGTTCTTGTTTCAGTTCTCATCAAGATGCAGCAAACCTTTTTGATTTTCTTCAAAAGTTCCTGAAATATCTTGATAATGAAATCCAGAAAATATTCACTGATTCATATTTTTCGTCTGATCGATTTCTTCACCTTCCGTCGTTTCCAATTTTTTCAGATCTCGTAGTGCAACTTGGTCTTACATCATAGAATAAGTGATTTCTGCTGAAATCAAGGGTGGAATTCAGTCGGTAGACAACGTCTGCCTGTCTGCCTCTGCACTTAGATACGGTAGATGTTTTAAATAATAAGATGAAAGAAGAAGAATGAGAATCTTTCTCCTACCCATGGGTCACCATCTGGATGGATTGTACTAAATTTCACTTCTAAGAGCACTTTTTGTATGGAATGATACCAAGGTACAACAGATATCCCTAAAATCTGTTAATAATGTTGAGAGAAAAAAAAAATGAATCACTGAATATCCCAAGGATTTCATTTTCAAGACATTTCAGGAGCTTTTAAACATATTTCAAAATGGTGTGCTGCATCTTGAGAAAGACTGAATGAAGCATGTTTTTTCAAGTTTTCGCAGCTCCATCTGTGTCGGTTCATGCAATATGAATTTCCAGTTATTTCCTCTGTATTACCCTGTGTATACGGACTATACGGTGTCAGCCATGGTTGTGGCGGTGGCTTAGATTAAATTTACTTTTCGACATCACTTTTATTATTTTCAGAAAATTGCACCAGATCTTCAATCATTGAATAGTTGAGAAATGAAAAATTGCGCGGTCATGGTTGGAAACAGCAAATGTGGCCGTTCGCTTTTTCTTTGATGATAAATTCAAAATAGCTCACCGCACCTTAATAGAGATTCACTCAAGCATATTTGTACAAACTTTCACAGCTCCGACTGTTTGAGATGGGAAGAAAAATTTTCAAGCTTTTTCTGAATCACCCTGTACCTACACGGCGTCAGCGATGGTGGCGGCGCCGGCGGTAGCCTACCAATTTTTACCAGTTCAAGAGGCCCCCGGCAACCGAGTTGCAATGCTTGATACAAAAAAAAGCAATAGCGCCCAGACTAAATGAGATATATTACTAAAATAATTACTGAATTGAAGACGTGGCTGAAATGTTTAGAAGATGTAATACGTAGATAGGTATATGCAGTTACGAATACGATCGATCGTGTTCCCAAGCTTTATGGAACGATTGGGCACGGGTCGTTTTATGTGGTGCTCATATGCTGTAGGTATTGGCGAGTTTCAAGATCGAATACGCCATCTGACGGCCAACGTGTAAACGACGTTTGTGCACGGATCAACTGCAAATTTGTGTGGGCTCTTATGAGCGTTGCGGTGTTTGGAGACTTCATTTGATTCCATCTGACTGGCCTGCTTTGCAAGTGCATTTTGAACTTTGAACGTTCCAATTTCACAGGAACTGCTACTACTATTTTTTTCAATTACATTCCCAGTTACCTAGTGAGGAGATTCATACAATGCGCTTGTTTGTAAACACAATTCAAATATGTCTATGTTTAAATTGATGCTTGATTCGGTTGGCTTTCGACCACACAACACAAGAAATTGTGATTTCAGAATTTCTTCTCCCATCACGATACATCGAAAATCCGTTGAGTCCATCAAGTGATTCAAAACCTCCATAACACTCAATTGCGCTTCTGCCATTTTTGAGTTCCACCGCAATACTAATTAACCACGTTTCTCGTCTGGAGGACATTAAAAACCGCTTACTACTGATGAGATTTTTGAACGCGCGAGCAACAATCCGTGCTCTATCCGACATGTTTGTTTACATGCGAAGCGCATCAGCAGCGCCACCATCGGTAATGTTACTCGGCATATTGGCTCAGGAGAAGTGGATCGCGCCGAGTCCCGTCTTGAATTGAAATTTAAAAGCCAAATACACATAAGTGACCGCCCACAAGTGAACCAAATAAGTGGTCAACTAACAGTGAGCTTAAAAGTCTACAAAAATTAGTCAACTAATTACCGTATAGAGTCTATGTTGAATCATGTGCCGAGCCAAAAATTGAGCTAAAACTTCAAAATCCTAGAAACCATATAAACCGCGTAGGGATGCGACCTGTATCCTTGAACGTATTCCACTTGGTGGTCCGATTCAAGCGCCTGAAATACAGCTTATCTCGCATTTTCGTCGCACACACGGAACATCTCAATGTGCGGACGCTCGAACGTTTGTGCGTCGATGACTGAAATTAGAAGAGTGGGGGCGGCTTTTGATATAAAGATAAAATTTCGCACAGTTATAGAATACTAGAATATTAGGAGAGCAGAGCTTATTACAGCTTTCATATTTGCCACTGGTATCAGTATAATATGTAGTAGCAAACAGTACAGAGGTTGTTCACGCGGGATTATAGACCACCCCACCTTGTGTGCTTCACCGATAAATGAAAATATTAATGAACACTCTTTCTGAATAAAATAAAAAATAAGTAATTACCTTCAAGAAGACTGGAGGTGCGAAACACGAAATAAATAAGAGTATACGTGACCCAATCTTTCTTTAGTAAATATTACTCTGCGTAAAAGCGCTGATTTTATTTAATGCACAAGTAGTGTAATGCAGACACTGGAAAATCCATTCATACAGGGTAACGTCCACTTCAAATAAGACAAGGATCTGCATTAATAAACAAGCAGAAAATGAGATAAACTTCCTTAATGACGTTTTAACGAGAGTTTTCTTTCTTTGATAGTTTATGCATTCATTTTTAATATACGCAGTCATTATTGGATTTGCATGCGAAGAGTACTACGAGGATACATATTAAATAATTATCTTCAAAACTGATTCGATACGTTCCGTAAAAGCATGCATACTACGAAAAGTTACTATAATTTATTCAAGTAGTGTAAACCGTAACTCGACAGGCAAAAAATCCTTTGATATCTATGAGACGTAAAAGTTCGCTTCCGCCTCCTCCACCTACAATCCCACCACGCGCAGTCAAAAAGGGCGCATGCTTGACCTATCGACCGTCTCTAACCAAAATATTGCGACGGAGGGAAAATCGAATGAAATGACTCGTTCACGTGGAAGTTTGACTTTTGACTTGGGAGGCTGTAACATTGGGGAAATAAACCTATCCGCCAATAATTTTGCAAAGCATCCAGACATCGGAGATCTCAAATCGATAGTTAAGAAAAAATCGCCCGTCATAAAACACAAAACGTAAAGTTTTTCCTCAGACGGAAATGATAAAAATCGGATTTACGGCCAAAGGCACTCATCCGTCCAACGCAACGGTAAAACGAAATACTGCAAAAACTTCCTGAATTCGGCTCCTAACAAATTCGATTAATTACGCATCAGGATCAGGACTTCGGAAATGGCGGACTGTAGGTGAGAATCTGCCCCTGGAAGGAAGGAATGCTGGATGGGGAAAAGGAAGGATGCTATTTTTATTCCCTAAAGGTACCTACCTATATTTGACGGTTCAGGTCGAAAATACGCTGGAGATTCCGTGCGGATCATGGATCACGATCTGCGGGAGGATCATTGATGGATAGGATACAATCATCCTGTTTGCATCAAATCCGAATATTATAATCGCCAGCAAGTCCTACCAAAACAGATGCGTGTGTGTGCACCGTATAAATAAACAACTCTAGGAAAAGTGAGCCACGACCTTGACTTGTTTATACCCTATTAATAGTCTCTTTGCTAATCAACGAGCCAGCAAGTGCATTTTTTGAGGCTGCACATAAGTGGCAATCCGCAGGATGCAAGTCTCAGCGCCATCTTGACGACGGCGTGCATCGAGCATCCTATTGTTAGAACTTTACCCCTAGAAAATGTGTTATATTAACGGTCGTCTCCCAATCCAATCTCTAAATAAGAACAGTTCCAAAGATTCTGAATCATTTGCAGTTCGGTTTACAGACGTTCAAAGACCTCAACATTCGGAGTTTTCAAAATTCACAATTATTATAGATCTTAATCATGAGATTTTCGAAAATCGGAATAGTTATAGTCATAATTTAAGACCAGGCTAGACTGACTATAATCTACCATACGATAGGGGTTTAATAATAGTAGATAGTAGTAATAAAGCAAATCGGGTCTTGTACTCCACCGTTTCTCTATAATTTACATACAATCATACAAATCGTACTATAGAAAGTTACCATGAGTAAATAGGTAGGTACTCATATGTAAGTAGTTACTACGAATATTTCTAAGTTAATTCATTCATAATGGACACTTTGTACGGTGTAATTCTTACAATTCATTCGAAACAGAAGAACAAGAACAATAGTCGTCAATAATAACAGCGAGTGGGTGGATTACTGACGTGGAAGTATTCTACATAATATACAGGATGATTTTTTTCAAAAGGACCCACCTCCAATTTTTCTTTGCACCATTTTTTTCTAGGAAAAGGCCGAAACGGGTAGACTTCCTTGCGGAGAGGGACATACGAGTATAACTAGCGTATTTTCAATCTTTGCGTTGCAGGGTGACTAGCCTTTCAAAAATTTCAAACAGAAATAGGGGTCGAGTTGCACATCACTTTGATGGCTTTTTTTTTGTTCACAACAGTTTCAAAAAAATTAAAATCCAACTATCCATTCTGAAGCTGAGAATTTTTCAAAATCAGATGTTTCTTTTCTTTTTCGTCGACATTGTATCTGAGAAACCAATTGATCCCTTTAGTGAAAATTATACGATTGTGAGAAAACAAGAATACCAAGTTTGAATTATCACTTTTCACCACATGGCTGGAACTAAGTTAGAGTAGCAGGTAGAAGGGGTTGGGAGCTAATGTTTAACCCGAGGTTAAACCCCTTATTCTGAATTTTGAAAGAGAATTTAAGGTCTTCAGAAGAAGAGTATCCCTTACCCACGAACCTCCCTTACCTCATCTCTTGTTGCAAATGAAAATTTTGGAAGGGTAATCCTACCCTCTACTCTAGCTTGGTACCAACCATGGGGAGAAAAAGGGATTACTTAAATTTGGTGTTCGTGTTTTCTTCCAACCTAAATAGCTAAATGGCTCAACTGATCTTTCATATTATACAATGTTGACGGAAAAAAAAATCCGATTTTGAAATTCAAAATAGGTAGCTGGTAGATAGATGTTCATCTTTTTCAAATAGTTGTGAAGAGAACTGAAAGATCTTCAAAATGATGTGCAACTCGATCCTTATTCCTATTTGAAATTTTTGAAAGGGTAGTTAGTCACCCTGCCTGGGGGGGGGTGAAACAGTAAAAATAAAAATACGCTAGTTATATGTCCCCCTCGAAACGAAAATCGACCTGTTCCAGCTTTTTTTCAGAGGAAACTTGTGCAGCAAAAAATTGGAGGTGGGTCCTTTTCAAAAAATCACCCTGTTTTGATGATCGTTTGATGATGATAGTGTTAAAACGGGTTTGCAGACTCTGACTCGGTTTTTCAAATTTTTGAATATTTTCACAGAGGAAAGATCCTTCAGTTGAATTTCGATAAAATACATGGTGTTCAAGAAATACCGATTTAAAAATTTCATTACCCAAGAAACTGCCATCTTGAACTTTCACGGTTTGCAACCGTTTCACTTGAGATTTTAGGTCAACATGTACTTATAAAAAACAATCGATATGCATCTGTCCAATTTTGAATTTTGACGTTTTTAGAGTTCACTGAAATACTACTGTGAAAGTCCAAAATGGTGACTTTAAGAAACATCAAAATTCAAAATTTGACCAATGCTTATCGATTATCATTCAAAAGTACATGTTGACCCAAAATCTCAAGTGAACCGGTTGGAAAATGTAAAAGTTCAAGATGGCAGTTTATTAGGTAATGAAATTTTTAAATCGATTTTTCTTGAAAGCCCGCACTTCATCGAGATTCGACATGAACACCTTTCCTCTGTAAAAATATTCGAAAATTCATATTGTTGTGCTCAACTTCGAAAAAATTCACACGCAAAAAAGTTGCAGGGAATTTTACTCCCTCCTCAATCATTTGGACACACCCCGGGGTGGAATTTTGAAACGGGAGTAACGTCATATTGTGAAGAGTAAAAACCCGAGTGATTGTACTGTAATTCTGTCTTTCTATCACGAATGGTTTCGGAAATATGTATACCATAACTAGTTTGTTGTCAGGAATATGTGATATCTTTTCATGTATCCATTTCTGGGACACCTGTAGATATGTAACCATCGTGCCAAATGGCTATGCACTACGCCAAGATGCAAGGTGTGGGTCCAAAAACAGTCATACTATGGTATGTATGTGTGTTACCTGGAGATGCTGAGGGGAAAAATCCACAATGCACATTTTCATTAAAATACAAATAAGCAAAAAAACACGATCACTGATTAGAACCTTACGTGCAAATTGTGATAGCACCAGTGTGTGGTCACGACCCTACCTACAACTTGAAAAAGCCTGCGTACATTATAGCAATACCGCATAATACTACGTAAATGAGTAATAGAATTTTCCATTTCCCAAGAACTGGAAATTATTCAGCATAGGTCAACAGTCATGCGAAGGTTAAAGCTTGACGTTCACGATTTTCGCATGTTTTATGGGAATTGTAAAGTAAACATTTTGTCAGCGCTGCTGCTTGCTCAACCTAACGCAAAACAATACTTTGCCCCCGTGTTTGCCCTAAAAAAAAAAGTCGATTTTGAGTTTGTCCATCGGTTTTGCACTTCATAAATTACTGACTCCCACCTCTGTTCTAAACTACTTCTGGTTCCACTATCGTTACCTCGAATCCTCGAAAGTCAAATTATTGTTCTTAGTCTAAATGTAAGTAAACATTTTGGGTAATGGGTATGTGAACAGAGGTTCCATCCTCTTTGCGACACATCCTCTAAGAAGTTGAGAGTATAAGTTCACATAAATCTTCCGTATCTTCCGAACGATTGAACATATCAAGCTCATTGTTTCGTTAATCGAATCGTAACTATTGCGGGTTGATACCGACGACGTTTAAAGATTATCGGTCAAATATAAACAATCTTTTACAACAATAAAAAATGCATAAGTCGCGAAACTCATCTAAAATAGAGAAAACGCATATACTTTTACATCATCATATCTTTCGATCTAATGAAGCTACGTGCTCATTTTTTTTCTAATTGAAGTACATATTCGGACCTTTGTTACAGTGTGACAGCGATTGAGAAACAATGGTTTATTATTCATTTATTTAGTTTATAAACTTTTTCATCGGCTATGAATGCATCATGATTTTCAGCCAGCGAGGAACTTTTCTGTTTTCACAATTTTCTACATACAACCAGCGAGGCAAATGATGCCAATGTATTGGAGAATTTTTTGAAACAAAAAAAAAATTGATTTAGGACTTATAGTTTTTTAGATATGATTTTTTCCTGACGCAACCAACAACTACCATCAAAAACTTTCCTTCTCAAGGCAGGCTGTGGCCTGGCCAAAATCAGCCTCGTTTGCCTGCCAGTGGCCAGACCACAGCCTACCTCGAGGAGGAAAGTTTTTTTATCATACGGTATAAAGAAGTGCAAAATGCACTACATGAATAAGTGAGGTGAGCATTGTTCGTATAAAGCTGAGCTTTTACAGAAATAACCAAATATTTGCTCTTTACAAAAAAAAAACAAGGCTCCCGTACCGGCTAGGCGAGTAGTTATGGGGCGAAAACCGCCCTCAACGGTGCCATGGTGTTGACGTAAAATAGGTATGATGGAGATGAAACCATTCCCCGTAATTTCTACATCGAAAAGATCCTTTTCCGGACTTGCTTTGTTCATGTCTCTCAAACTTTTAAATTAGTTCAATAATCATCCGTATTCCTTACGTGTTGTATACAATTTTTCTTCTACTTTCGTTTTCTTACTTTTTGCATAAATGGCTATTTCATCTCAGGTGACATTTGGCAAGTATATTTCGCTGGACCGTAGTTTAAGAGCAAATAATTTTTTTCCAACCAGCTTTTTAGGAGTTTCCAGGATAACAACAAAACAATGATGATATTTCTTGTATGCGTGCATGTGTCTTATATGATTATACTGTTACGAGCGGCGATCTTGTACATATAGGTAAACACTCGATGTTTCTCGATCTTTCCACTATTAGATCGCAGTGTAGGAGTCTGGAGCGATCTCGTGCATTCCAGAGCGTTCTTGTATGTGAACCCAATGGAGACTTGAGCGTTCGATCAAGGCACATCAGTCCACTTTGGCGGAGGCGCAGACTTCAGAACACATGGAAAGCATACGGGTAACGTGTGCGATTACTCGGGAATGATCTAGAAACCGCATATGCCAGACCCTCATGGAATTTGCTGGAAGCAGACAGAAACTTCGGGAACATTATTCGGAGGCCTTATATAAGGCGTCAGCCGGGAGCTCGCGGTAGTAATGAATTAGATAGCGAGTAATAACAAGCGAAGTACCTGCGACATAATTCCAAGCGATAATTGTTGGCATTTATTGTAGTAGTAGTACGCAGAAATAAACAGTGTGTGTTTTAAAAGTTCGTCTCAATTACATTCGAACCCGTACGCGAAATATCGTAACAATGCTTTTTGTAGTAATGTACCAAAAACCAAAATGAATGACTGCTGCGAAATATATCCATTTTCTGAGCGAGGCTTTCTGTTAAACACACCGCAAGGTAGGAGGATGGACTGGTTTCTATTGTGTTTGATTGAGTGCAAAACAGTAACAAAAAAATGAATTAGAGAGGAATTTATTCAAATCATCCCCACAGACATGCATGAATTTCTCGTGTTTTCTGGACCTTACCATTACATTTCTCCAGAACTTGGCGCGTGGTTTTAGCACAGAAAAGGAGCCAAAATTAGATTTTGCCAATCATTACGTTCCATCATTAGAGGTACGTAGAATTATTTCTAAATACTTGGTTAACAAATTAGTTTGTTTTGTTCACTATTCCAACATTACACTCAAATATTAGCGAGTTCGTAGGTCTGTCACAAAAAAAAGCTAATTAGATGCATGTAAGTATGTTATTATGCACTTTGAAGATTACGTGTATTATTATTTGTGTATCTAATGCACGTGTAGTGCGCTACGTAAATATTTGCCATGTTGAATGCAAACAATACATACGGTATACATAACGTAGGTATTCCAAACCTATCTAAATTTATACTTGCAACTTTGTAATCTTGATTGTATAAGCCCCATAAGTCTGTCAGTTTTTACGCTACTATCGAATTTTCAGGCGCAAATTGAATGAATAAGCAAGCCTTCAGGTGTTTACCTTATAATTCAGTCTGTTTGCGTGTACCGTACCTGTACATACTCACCTCCGTATAGTAAGTGTTTTGCCGTTTAATGCAAACTCGGACTCGTATGTATAGGTGTGTATCTGTGTACATAACAGACGTAAAAATGAATGAATTTCCTTATCTGCGGATCTTTATTGGCGTTCGACCCCTCTGAATAACTGGAACATGAATGTTGGCATAAATGTTCGATTTTTCAAGGACCAAACTTCATAACTTTCAAAGAGTTCATCAAAGTTTAATTCATCATCATGATCATCACCATTAAGTTATCAGTCCGAAGACTGTTAGCACGCATACCTTCAAGCTTTTCTATCATGGGCTCTACCTACACATTTTCTCGAAAGTAGAACAACAACATCCTACATCCCTAAGTATAACTATTTGCGTTGCGTTTGTATTCTAATCTGGGCCTACCTATACCTCTCTTCACACCTATTTCCGCATCTTGTAATATGTCGCCACCGAGTGGTATGAATATAACGAAGCATTTGCTACTACTTCAAGTAGCAGTAAACACTACGTAAGTAAACATAGAAAATACTACACAGCGAAGCGTTTGCTGCACTACTGGAAGAAAAAGACAAAAAATACCTTGATTTCGGAGTCTGGCGGTCGAAATGTTAATCGTTTTAGGACCACTACGATTGTCTGATAAAACTTGCAAAGGTAATCCGCCGTTGTGGAGGTGAATGAAGGGTGGTTTCTGAGAAGGGTGGCAGATGGAGCCAGATTTCCTTGAGGTTAAGGTTCCGCAGCCCCCCGAGACTTCTTCAGCCACAGTGCTGTTGGATGTGATTGTATACGCAAACTTTGTCTTCCAGGATGCTCGCTGAACCTGGTAGGTGTTTTTCCTTCAATTTCCAATTTCCTCCTTCCTGAACAGGCGCTTCGAGCAACATCATTACCTGAGTAGCTGGATACGGCCGAGAAAGTACTCTGTAGCTTTTTTGTACCTAAGATAATCTTATAATTTGTGATTTATCACACAAAAATTTCGCAATTCAAGAATTCAATTGTTTAGAGTCCGAAAAATGAGTAAAGGCTCATTTACATAGACCTTAACCGTTAGTAACAACGCTAACGCTAACCTTAGTGTAGAAGTTTGGACCTGTACAATTCATCCATGAGACCGAGAACACAACGAAAGCAGGTTGTCGGCGCCAAAACCGGAAACCAGCAATCCTGCCTTCGATGCGTTTTCGGCCTCACTGATAGAATTAGGGTCTATGTAAACGAAAACGAGCCTTTACTAGTGGTAGCGAGGCGACCGCTCTAGACAATCGTCAGGACTTGCTGCGGGTCAGATTACCCTGTGATGAAGAGAAAAGTGAAGTTCTTTTTTCGATTTGTAGCAAGCAGTTGCTTCAAAGTATGACTTTGTGTATCTCATTATTATGCAGCTAAGACAGAATTTATTTGATTCCAATAATATTATGTAAAATGATCATGAGTTGAGCGCTGAGCTAACAAGTAATTTTCAAAATTGCCATAAAGATCCTTCTGATTCACGATGCTGACCTTACCACGGATTAAACTATTCATGGCTGCTGGAGACCCAGATAACTTTATTCCAGCAAACCCCATACTATACCGATTGGAATTATCTACCGATTGGATTCGAATGGTCGGAGTTTGATATTAGGTGACAAAAACTAAGTTGAAAGAAAGTCAACAGAAGCCTTCCATAAGAATGGAATACTATACTGAATCCTCGCCATCCTCGCCGACTATACTGAACAACTGAACTACACCAATAATGCAACTTATGAGCAAATCGCCAATAATGCAACTACATATATATATAAGCAAATCGTTGAGAGTATAGTATACAATAATAGCCATAAACGCAAAATAATAGCCAGAATAGATGTCGTCGCTTTTCAATAATTCGGTTTATGTATCTAATGTCGTTAGTCAGGCTGGGACGCACAAAATTTTTACGAGCTAATTTTAATTGGCCCAATGGCATCTTTCTATCCGTTTTTTTTTATCAGTGCTATACGGTCGTTAAGTTTCAGCTGGACGGGCCAGTTGTGGAGCACGCAATTAGCGGCTCGTAAACGATTTTTTCACATCATAATTATCGCCGTAATAATCTTATTATGGAAGGATGGGATGGCGGACTGGATTCCGGATTTTTATGCATCAGTTATTGAGTCGTAGATTAATTTCTCTTCGATGCCGAGAGAGCTAATGACGAGGGCGCGCGGCCTGACAAACGATTCATCGAATTTCTATATCGTTTGTCAATTTCCTGCTCCACTGCTATATCTCTACTGGAATGATTTCTTATCTTGCGGCAAACAGCATAAAGCACCAATAATTGAAAAAATATGCTCCTTCCATCATATACCAACAGCCATTGCGGGGATTGATGGAATTCACTTTCCAAGTGAAAATGAACGTAACAATGGATTACAAGTACAACTAATAGATGGCCCCGTGGCGAAGCGGTCGAGTGGCTGCCTGCGACGCGGAAGTCCCGGGTTCGATTCCCGGTGAAAAGTCTGGGTGTTGTGTTGTCCGAAATTTGCACTTTTCTGAGTTTATACCTATTCACCTTATTCGAAATTCCTCTGCCATCTTTTGACGATATGTTGAAGTGGAGATATCTGGGGGGATTGAGTCCCAAACCAAAATGCACCAGATTTTCTCATGTCAACTTTATTTATAATGTCAACACAACAAAAGCGCGCCCGTCGCCAGTGACATAGAAACAAAATAATATTTATCATCACTATGGTATTATTCAAGTGTTTGTAATTTGTGGTTTCTTCAGTCATTCCCATGTCATTCTCCAGTGGAATGGCTCTCCAGTGCTTGAATCAGCTTGGATGGTGCGATGTACCCTTATGAAACGCTGAAGTGGTGCAATGTGGAAGCCAGCAAGACGACGGACCTTGGCAGTTTATCGTCGTAACTTTTCTTCCCCGATGTAATGAAGTGTACGCCGCAAACCTTGTGGCATTTTGTAGGCTGGCATGAGTCCTTTTCACAACTCCTTTTTCTACGCGCTTTACCCAGACCTTTCTCTTCTTTCGTCTTTGGTGAACGCGTAAATTGAAACATTTCGACTTTCGGCTGTGTCCGACTTGCAGCCAGGTCCGTGAGCCAGGTACACAGCACCTTGTATACCCCTTTGCTGATTGCGACTTCCCACCATTGGTAGGTCGGTATTTCACAACATGGATTAACAAATCAAACTCAGTAATTTAGCAGTAGCCACAAACGATAACAATAACCGGTTACAACAGCAGCAGCAATAACAAGACAAAATAACGAAGATGAGAGAAAATTCGGAAAGCTGCGTGTACTTGGAACGTAAACGATCCCTGCTCGTAATGACAAATTCAAATACGACACTTGACTGGAAGAAGTCGAACTGACATCTATGCAATATAGTAGTTATCTACTTTACCTACGCTGTGGGGACCCGTTTCCCATGATGCATTTCATTTACGAATAAGGTGAATAACTGATGAATAAACGGGCAAACTCCTATGGCAAGAAAAAGCTGATTTTAGCCAAATTAAAGTAACTTTAGGTAAGTAGTATCATGGGATTTTTGAGAATTTCTTGACAATTTGCTTTGCCTTTAGAAAAAACTCAACAATGTGGTACCTATATATAGTTGTATTCAGAATAATAAACTACATACATCAATTGCAATTCAAATATACAGGGTGTCGCATCAATAAAAAAAATTGTGACACCCTGGTATATTATTGCTTGTAAAAGAAGAATTTATCTTTTTTGAATTATCTCAACAGGGGAGCCTCCTCCAATATGGGGGGGGGAACAACCCAATTGTTGTTCTGTCGCCTTGTGTATCAACTGCACAAAAATCAATTGCGCAGTATGCGATGCGCGGTTGCTCACACGTACTCTGAGATGGCACATGTTACGTATTTGTAACATGTGGTATTTGTGCAGTGTAGGTAGAAAGCGCCCAATGAAACTCAAGACGGAACTTTTTGGCGAATTTTCTGACGTTCGTGTCTTTTGCCGCTTTGCTGCTCGCTTCGAGTTGAACTTCAAACTTGGTTCAGTTGTCACAGATTCAATAAATAACAACAATACGTTTTAGTACCACTGGTTTTGGACAGGGAGCTGGTGCCTCAAAACTTACTTCGTAAGGTACATTTTAACCCTGTACGTCTGATGTGCGTTGATAAGGTTGTTGAAAATTGCTTTGTCTTACATGTCAGACCGGGAGCTTCAGGTTGGTAGGAGCCTGTCAATTTTCGGAAAAATTGCCAAAAATTTACGTCATAAGGTACATGACTGAAACCAACTGGATTTTGTGTGGAAACATCCCCTTAATCGAAAATCTGGTCGTAAGACTAAATTTTTGGGGGCTTTCGGTCCATAAGACAAGTTTGAAATTTTCAAAAAAGGACCAAAATGATTGGGATGATTTTGATTAAGGATGTTCCCACACAAAAGCCCGTTGGTTTCATTCATGTACCTTATGACATACATTTTTGACATTTTTCGAAAACTGACAAGCCTGTACCAGCCTAAAGCCCCCGGTCTGACATGTAAGTCAAAGTAATGTTCAACTACCTTATCAAAGCACATTAGACCTACAGGGTTAGAAGCATGTACCTTATGACGTAAGTTTTGAGGCACCAGTCACCACCAGGTCCATTTTAGTTTATCCTTCCTTGACGGCACATTTTCGATTCAGAGTTGGCAGGTTAAAATAAAATTGTCGAAAGTGACAGCGAGTGTGTGAATATAATTACGTGGAAAGTGCTTATGCTTATTTTTTATCAATACTGGGTAATATCTTCTAAAGCTGTGTGCTTGTGTCTTGTTGGTTCATACTGAATCCTCAGTTCCTAATCCACCCCGAACGGGGCCTATCCACGGCCTCATAGCCCGCTCGGGGAAATAAAATTGGTTCACACATCTGGGTTCTGGGTTCATGTTAGAATTGAACATTTTCAACGTTTCTAATGAATTTTGGAATCTCCAATGGGCCAAAGACTTCAACAAATACAAAAAAAAATACAACACGGGCACAGAACAAAACTGAACCACTTCAGTTAGAAGAGGAAAACGAAGAAAAACCGTTTAAATCATCGTTGAGTTGACAATTTGACAACCGTTTGAATGCGCGTCAAGCGGTAATGTATGGTAACCATTGCCGAACCCTAACAGCTCAGGTAAATTAAAAAGGTCTATTGCCCATATCTTTTATGTTATACAATATTTCATTTTGATTACACAGATACCATGTGCTTTTTTATCAGTATGTGTTTAAAATTCTCAAGATCAATATTACAGGATTTCCTAGTGATTAATCAATAGATTTTTATAACCTATTCCAAAAATTTCAACTTTGAAGAATTAAGGTCGCCCGTACACAAGTTAACAATTTGAAGAAGCAAACCGTGTCGCACATTGTCTTCTAATCTTACTTTGGCACACATGATAAATCCAAGAGAAATACTATTGAGGCATCTACGAATTTATATGCTCGTACAAACCCTGGTGCTGAATGAATTCACGACTGAAGCGCACAAAGTTGTGGCGAGCAGAAAAATTCACACGTGCCATCACAGATCCTGTAATCTGGGTACCCACAGATAAGAAACTTTGACGAATTCTGTTTTCATTATTTATACACGGGGTATGATCATGAATTATATCTATAAATACTATGCAGTATAAATACTAATATAATAAATACTAATGCAGAGGATTTATTTAGGTTAAAATGTGCAACATTATTGGTACTTGGGAAACAATCCAGCCTGCAAACTTGTCGGACGCGCACCTTCATCCGTTCAAGCACAGACGTTCAAGGCTCGTCGACTCCAACTGTTTCCTCCCAAATCTGTTGGAAAGTCTTGAAGATTCGAAAACTTCAGAAAACTCTGAAGTTTCGTGAATTATCTGGAGATTTGAATTTTTTGAAGAACACTTCGAAAGTTTCTTATTAAAAACTTGAATCGATCATCAGGCACCCGAAAACTGTAAAGAGATCCGCCACAATCAACCCAAATCGATCAACCCAAGGCAAGATCGAGGCAATTTTTGCCTTGGGCAATATTTGTTTTCGACTTTAAATCAATCGGATTTTACAGATGCTTTTTTCGCATGCATGTAAGAAGGATGAGAATTGGCCGCCTACGGTTGAAGTCTTTATATTCAGATAACTTGAAAATAAATCGAGTTTTTCTAGCGATAAGTAGGAATTTGAGTCGGACGATGGAATGGGGGTGCCGCGCTCTGATATCATGGAAAAGTAAATTGCTGGATTCATCGGAAATGATAGACCGAGAGCTAGCAACGTTTTCTTGCCCTCATTTGATAAAGGTCTGTTTCCACTTTGAAATGTTCAGGTACAGTTTCTGTGTACAGAAGTATTTGTTATTCGGCCAAGAGCCGTTGCTCTTCACGAACGAGACATTTTAAAGAACAACTGCGAAAACGACAGTGTTCCCAACCGTTGAGTTTAGTTGGGTCAGATTCCCTCACTCAACGACCTAACGAAACAGGCGGTGTGCTTCGTGTAGTCTTGCTCTAGGCGTAATTGTTTAGTTTATGCGTGTTGCGGAGTTTTCTGCTTACAATGGTAGTGCTTTGAGATCGTTTGAGATCAAGTCAAGAATATGGCACAGCCTTGTTAAGGATCCCCATCCTATTTTCACATTTTCTCATGAAAAATCGAAGCGGCTACCACATCCTTTCCGTTCAACGTAGGTGTTCAACCATTTCATGAAAACATGTATGTTCACTGTTCTCTTTTACTGAAAGTTGCAGTGGGGTCGGAATTGTCGGAACTAGAAGAATGACTGATACTGTCGAAAGGCTCAGTTCTTGCAGAAAACGCAATTACTCAATATTCATACTATTTATTTGGCTGGCTTATTAGAATTTTATTTTATTTAGCAACCTTTAAGAAATGAAAAATAATTACTCGCACTCATAGTAGGAATGTAAACAAATGTTGTGCAATGTAAAAAAAAAGCTGGTTATTTTGATGTAATACACCACCTTATGTTTTTTCTGCAAGCAAAGTCATTTTCGACATTTTATGGTAATAACAAATTAGTACAGATGCAAGTACTAGTCTCTGGTATAATATACTATATAGCACTAGATAATAATACTAATGATATCAAGAATATATACCACATACAGGTCGTTCATTTGAAAAGTTGTCACCCTTGATTTTTCGCCGCCAAAACTTTTTCACCGGAAAACGTCGAAACATGTCGATTTTTGTTTCGAGGGGGACATCTAGGACACATACTGCCAAATTTTCATCTTCAACCCTTTCGCCCCCACTCCACCTTACTTCAAAATTCCAAACAGCATTACGAAGGCAATAAAATTATCTTTCCGACAAACATATTTATAATTTTTTTAAACCACCCCTCAACTCTTGTGAAAATCTTCTTTATGTTAATGAAAGAAACATTTCTCCTCTAAAACTCCCGATTCTTAAGAAGCAGACTTTCCAGCAGAAACAAGTCGATTTTTATTTCAATGGGGTCATCTAAGACGCGTATATGTCTAAATTTTCATCTTCAACCCGTTCGCCCCCACCCTATCCTACTTCAAAGGGATAGTTCAATAAAATCAGAAATACGTTTGACGGAAAGAGAATTTCATTGCCTTCATCCTTCAATTCGATGTATCATAAGATAGGTAATGTTATTTGAAATTTTAAAGTAGGGTAGAGTGGGGGTTGAAGAGGAAAATCTGGCCATATGTGTCTTGAATGACCCCTTTGAAATATAAATTGACCTGTTTTTGCTGGAAAGTCTATTTCTCAAGAAGCGGGAGTTCATAGTTCGGGGGGAAATAGTTTCCCTTAATCAACAAAGACAGGGTTTTCACAAGGGTTGGGGGAGTGGTTCAAAACAATTATAAGTATGTTTGACGGAAAGAGAATTTTATTGCCTTCAATAAAATGTATCACAAAATAGGTTCCTTTTGAAATTGCAACGTAGAGTAGGGTGAGGGCGGAGGGGTTGAATATTTTTTTCCAACATATTTCCGCGTTTTAGCATACAGGAGCAAAAATAAAAATTTTCGATTTTCTCCCGATAAGTATTGATCTGGAAGAAGTGAAGTAAAAATAATAGCCCGCAGCGTAAAAAGATGCGATGTTTGTAAACAGATTTTGACACTTTTGTCATGCTCATTACTTGAATAAGATTCGGAGCTCTTAAAAATAAACTCTGGAACGTACTCACACACATACTCACCATCTCACACATGCAGTCCTAACACATACTAATTGCATGACTAATTTATTTTTCTTTTGTTATCTCTGTGCATGTGTGTTTCACTAAATCATTTCTGTGGTATTCTCTCGCATTTCTCCTCCCGTCAATTCTTGACAATAATCCGTTTGGAATCTCTGTCGGGAGGCCTTCGTAAATAAATTAGAGAGTGCGCCCGTTCAGATTAACTTTAAAGATATGATTGTAGGAAACCGTTCTGAAAAACACCCATTTATTTAATTTAAATGCCTGGAGATGTTATTTTCGAACAGTAAACATAATAAGAGACGCTGCTGGGCGACGAAAATAACATACGTGAGAGGTTTTTTGGTCTTTGATAAACATAATACAATGACAATCGTTCAGCAAGCGAGAGTCATGAATAGTTAGTAGGTGTTAGTAGTATGGAAGAAATAATGTCAGATGACCCTTTGTTTAATAATTTTCCAAGGATGAAATTTTGCGTGTTACTTTATACCTATGCGGATTCTGTCAACAAAGCTATAGATACAATTTCAACTGCGTTGTTGAGGTCAGTAATTTTGTATTTATTGCTGAGATGATGGGGATCTATTTGTCACCCAGAGAATTGCAACAATAATAAATTATGCAAAAATTATGTGTTGACAAAAAAAACAGCTGCAGCGACTTTTCCAGCCTCGCTACGCACTTGGTCGAGTGTATATGTCGAAACTAAGTCATTCCCCTTTGTTGTAATCAATTATTACTGCTAACATTCAATTTTTAAAGCACATAATACACCTACATAAATACATAGAGGTGATTTTTTGAAAAGGACCCACCCTAGATTTCTTGCCGCCAATTTTTTTTTTCAGGAAAACGCCAAGACAGGTCGATTTCTATTTTGAGGGGGACATCTAAGACACATATGGTCAAATTTTCATCTTCAACTCTTTCGCCCCCACCCCACCCTACTTTAGAACTTCAAGTAGCACTACCTACGTTGTGATACATCAAATTGAAGTAATAAAATTCTCTTTCTGTCGAACATATCTTAATTTTTCTAAGACACCCTTCAACCCTTATAAAATCCTCTCATTGTCATTAAAAGAAAGTTTTCCTCCCATTAACTCTCGACTCTTGGAGAATAGATTTTCCAGCGAAAACAGGTCGATTCTTATTCCGAAGAAGGCATCTGAAACACGTATCGCCAAATTTCTATCTTCAATCCCTTCGCCCCCACCCTACCCTACTTTATTTTTTTTAGTATAGTAGGTTCACTTGTATCGTGATTCTAGTAGGCTGGCCAAATTTTACTGTTTGGCATTGTAGACTTCACGTCTAACTGCCTAGTGTGCGCCTGAGCGTCTGGCTTAAAAAAATAGGTTATGTTGGTGCGTTTTTGTCAAGATAGATTATCTTGGTGTGTTGACTGTTGCTGTTAAAAATGAAAAAATTACCGAAATCAACTTCGCAAATTGCAAGTATGGAGTGGATGTAGTTCACCTTTCACAAGTTCCGCAAATTTCTTGTTCCAGTACGATGTCCTAAGCAGTGAAATCAAGTATTAACGCCGATGAATCCCATCCACACAAAAATTAGAAGGGTGTAGATTCCCACAGTTCCCAGTCTTCCAGAGTGTGGGTACTTCTTTTAAAAACCAGGAATAGTTCACAATGCTTCCATGTTATGTGGTTTTTGAAAATAAATTCACGTCTTCTCCGCAAAGCAGAACGTTATGGGGTACTCATGCCCAGCACCTACTCCGCCCATTTTCTCCCAAAAGCGAGTCCTTATGGCACCTTCAAGGGCTTCAAAATAAGCACTGGTAAGCACTGGTAATAAGGTGAAAATTATTGTTCAAGGCTCCAGCCGAGGCACAAGCACAGTTTTCACATCCCATTTAGGTAATTTTCTCATTATCAATTATTATGACAGCGTCAAGCTTGAGCTTTCAAACATCAGTGCAAGTATGTGCCAAGTTCTAGGGAGTTTTCAAATTTCAAATTCGGAAACTTAGAAACAAAATCTCACAGCCGACTAGAATCACGGTACAAGTGAACCTACTATAGCAACATCTGCCTTGTGGAATATCAGACTGAAGGTGATAAAATTCTCTTTCTGAAAAAAATTATTTCAAGTTTTTTAAACCTCCCTCTGACCTTTTTAAAAAATTCTCTTAATTGGGAGGCGATGGGGTTGAAGATAAAAATTTGGCAGTGCGTGTCTTAGATGGCCCCTTCGAAATTAAAATCGACCTGTTTTTGCTGGAAGATCTGATTCTCAAGGATCGGTAGCTAATAGGGGGAAAACTCCCCTCTAGTGGACAATGAAACAATTTTGAGCAAGGGGTGCTTAAAAGATTTCAAAATATGTTTGGCAAAAAGAGAATTTTATTACCTTTAATTTGATTCATCACAACATAGGTAGTGCTATTTGGAATTCTAAAGTAGGCCAAGGGGTTCAAGATGAAAATTTGACAATGTGTGTCCTAAATGTCCCCCTCAAAATAAAAACTGACTTGTTTTGGCGTTTTCCTAAACAAAAATCTGGCAGCGAGAAATCTGGGGTGGGTCCTTTTAAAAAATCAGCCTGTATTACTAGAAAGCATTAAGGTGACCCTTCAACGTAACATGCATGAAACTGGCCACCTTAAGGACGGCATTTCCTAGTGTTTTTTTCTTTAAACGTGAGTTTCATGAAAACCATTGGAGAAAGAGACTTGAAAAAAAGAAGTTATCTAAAATCAGGTATAAAAATTGATAAGTATTTCAAACTTTTAAAATTTGGAAAACTCGAATTCTTTTTTCAAAATTCTTTATATTTTTTTCGAAAAAACACCCTCTTTCTCTTGCCAGCCCAGATTTGAATAACTCATTTTTTTGTTACATTTTTAGCTGCACAGATCTGGCAAAAACTCACGCCACAAGAGTCTATCGGTTTTTCTTTCGCTCTGCAGCTAATCCGCAGTCTGTTTCAGCCATTTTTTATGCTAGGAAATGCCGTCCTTAAGGTAGCCGGAATATTGGTCAAATAACACAGTTTTCTGTCAGTTCCTTTAACCTTATTCTCTGGAAGAAAATTACCATTCAGGTCTCTTTGAAAGCTACAAGAATAGTCTTAAACTTAACGAGCCCAAATTTTGAATTTTTGAAAAAAAGTTTCAAATTTTTTTTCTTCAAAAATTCAAAATCTGAGCTCGTTAAGTTAAAGACCACTCGTGTAGCTTTTAAAGAGACCTGAATGGTTATTTTCTCCCAGAGAATACGGTTACTGGAACTGAAAGAAAACTGTGTTATTTGACCAAACGTTCCGACCACCTTAAAGTTGGCGATTCACAGTGAAGAAGAGACCGTGACATACGGTTTCGGAGCTACCAATGCTCCAAATGCAATAAGGGGAAAGAAGTATTTCTGAAATTGAGTTAATTCAATGGTTTATAAATTTTTTCCCCAAAAATTATAGCATTTTTTTTGGAAAATTTTTAGCAACAAAAACTAAAATCTAAGAGAATCCTAGAGATCCAATTTCAAATACCCGTTTTCTTCAGTTTTTCTTTCTTTCAAAGTACTGACAGCGATGGAACCGTAAGAAAAACAACATTTTGGAAGGCTAACCTTAAGACGGATGACTCGGGCTGTCAACAATGTCAACAAATCAATGTCGATTCATCGTCCGCGCATGTTTTATTATGTTTATTTTCAAAAATTGTATCAAAATCGTTTCTCATTTTGTTGTTGCCGACAGGTAGCGTAAAGCTCGAAGTTACGGTGTCTTCGAGTCGCTTCTAAACGGAACAGATTAACATAGCGTACTTCACAAATATGGTAAAAAAAAATCACTCCATATCCTATCGAGAACGTTCAAGTGACAAGTGATCAAGTGTTGCGAAACGGTCGTTCATTTACCAAAAATAATAAGATGACAGATCCAATATGACTTATGACATACGGCCGATCTTTCAGCTGATGTCTTTGACACTGACAGTATTGATAGTTCAACCAACTCCGACGTAAGCCCCCTCTACATTCAATTCGTTCTATTGTTACCTATAGCTGAACTCCTGATCTCGAACAGGCAAAACTACGCACTATACCTACCGAAGGTATGCATGTGTATGGCCGGCCTTAGGCATCGATACCTACCTCGTGAGTTGGTTGGGTTTTAAACTTTTATTTAACAATGGGAGGTATTAATTTGCGAACGCACTTTTATGTTTACAAATGACACACTTCGTACACACCCGTTCTTTCCGGATGTAAAAAAAACACACAAGCTATATCTGAATAAATTTGCGTATTATTCACTGATACAAGAGCGTTTACCTTTACTAATAATAATTTTACACATGATGTGGGGCCCGGCAAAAAAAAATCGGCGCGACGATAATAACGAAATCAAATTTATTCATGGCCAAAATCATTAAAATGTTAATAATAGTAAAAGGAGTAAGTACTTACAATATTTTCATTCTTACGCGTCGCAGCTTTCGGGGGTGTCGTGTATCAACTCCTGGGCTGAAACAAAACGGAATTTGTTAGATTTTCAAAAAAACCTTCTATTTATTCACCGATAGGGCGGACGGATGATAAAGTCATCAAATATTAGTGTTTAATGCCAAAAAAAAAAAGGGGGCGATCAAGATCAATGAGGCGGATGAATGAAGCTGAGCGAAGTCAAGGTTATGGTCGCACACAATGAAGCTGTTTGGACTTTTTGTTTACGGCGTTAAGTAAATAAACATTGCGCTTTCTCGACGAGACGTCAAGGTGTAAAAACTGCTTTTAAATTCATCGTAATCTTTTCACCACTCTCCAGAACCAGAAACGTGTAAGGCTTATTATTGCAGTCACACAAAGTTCATACCGTGTGCGGATTATCAATAGGTGGGAGAATGCTGTTTTACGTCATAGAAATGCGAAAAATCTGGTCCAAACATGGCAAGATAATCCAAAACACATAAAAATAAAAGCGCACAAATTATCGGGCTGATGAACAAAACTATTGTGATGAGTGTGTCAATAATAACTGTGTGTAAACAGTGAATCCTCGTGCGGCGTTTATTTGGGCTTTTATGTGTACAGATAAACAGCAATTACTAATACAATAACTCATATTATAATAATAGTATTGCTAACGAAGTCATCTGAAAAGGAAACGATCGGGTCACAGTCAACAGTCGAGGATCTATTGTGAAAGTAAAACTTCAGTAAGGCGGTGGGCATTTTCATCTACAAATAATATCTTCCGAAATAGGAGGTTTTTCCAATAAATTTTCAGCTCTGCTAGGTTTTCAAGTTGAACGAAACTCTTTGACACTGACACTGTTTTTCTTTTTCAATTTGAGCTGATATTATTTGATTTTTCTATCCGATCTTTACGACAGCACAAAATAGAAGTTCTTTTCTAATGGCTAGCCAAGTTCCGATGAGGAGATTACAAACGGTCAGAATATAGAAAATAAGAATGGCAAGTGACGTCAAGTGTTTCCATTTATGAGATCGTAACTGTACAAGATTTTGCAGCTTTGAGAGAAATGTAGAGGAGTTTTCGAATTAGAGGGAGGAAATCACAAAGGAAAATTCTAAATGTCAAGAGGTAACACACTGTCATTTGTCAGTAGTTTACAAACTTTCTTGACGGCTTACCTAATACCCCGTCTTGACCACCAGGTGTCCGATGTCAATGTCATTTGAATGTTCTGTAGCACCTCAAAAGTAATGCATCGGTTTTGTTAACAGGAACCTAACCCTATATACTTTCTATTGAAATTGTGTTGTGTGTGCTGTATCAAAATTATTTCCTACACATACGGGAAAGTCGGGGCTGCAATCTAATCGAGTGACCCACACAATTCTTGCCCCATCATCGCTTTATCAACCTAACAAAAAAAAATTCATTGAACATTAAGTTTTTCATATGGGTATAAAGTAAACGATGGAATATTTGGATACCTAGTGGAACAGATATATGATCTCTTTCTGTAGTAAACATATTGCTGGCATATTAAAAGTTTTGATTAAACCTTATCAGCGCCTTACGTTGACTTTGACGTACTGTACTATCATTTTTGTTTTTCTTCGCCGTGTTTATATCCTTCGTGCGGGACAACAACAATGGATCAGAGCAAAAACTAGACAATTAATTTTGAAACTTCATTGTCGTTTATTCAATAAAACCGCTGTTGTTTTTTCCTATAATCAGACAATTAGTTTGTTGTTTTCCGCAGCTACCTACAATAAAATTGCCGTTTTCAGTAACTACCGACAATATCAATTTACGGAGTCGAATCAAAGTTCAAACTGGTGCAGCACTAAATTAATGCTGTGCTGTACAAATTTTTATACTTATAAAAGTTCTCAACTTCATTAACTTGTTAGTTCAGAGAAGCAGACCGGATGTGTATAACTATTCCGATTACCACTACACCAGCTTACAACGCCTTATTATCATAATTGGGAACCACCGTAAGCCTTTCAATTAAAAAATATATAATATAAATAATCCGCCATTCAACTGCCTGAAAAAAATGCCGTCAAAATCTTCACTGCAAGATAATTTCAAAATCTAAATAAGTATAAGCATTGCAGAAGTGATTCATTTAGCAGTTATCAAGCGTGTACAATTATTAAGCCTATAGTTGTTGTCTATTGCAAATGTAAGTACAATTAGTGACTAATGTTTTAATGTTTACGAAGGAGTACTATAATGATTGTTTATTGTTCTAACTTTCAAACCAGTCTGCTTGAATTTAAAATTCTGAAACATTTATTTATAGTATAGATGCGTGTATTGTCGAAAAATATATGCGTTTTTTGACAGTACATGTTGCCCATTTGAAGCTGACTACCTCAAAACGTTGCCTTATTTTTTAATACCATAAAAAACTTACATAAAAACTTGGGTACCTACCTATTGTGTTCGTGTTCCAAATCCATGCGTGCCGTTCTGTGGGAACTTTTTTGGAAGAAAATGCACAAGAGGGGCATTTAATTGTTACTCTATTCCAATTTTATTATATATTGGGCTTATGAAAAAGCCTCGAAATTAAGCCTCCTTTTGTGACCACCCGAAAAGTATAGTTTGTGGAAGAAAAAGATAATCGGGGCTTCGAATCGAATGGGCCCGCATAATTTCACCTATACATTTAATAGCATAATAGGAAATGTGGTTTTGTGTGGTCAGTAATGATGCGTGAATATAACTATTATAATTAATTTTAATGTAGTAATTTGCAGCGACAGGCAGAAAATTAACTTCCAAGTTTATGGCATTACTTGTTTTATTGCATCGAGAAAACATAGGGTATTCTTAACAAGGCATTCGAATAATTAATCTTGCAGTACAAGTATAAATATCTAAAAATTGAGAATGCTCCAGACTACAGCGAAAAGCGAGGGCTAAAGCTTGACTGTTGAGTTGCAATAGTCAGGTATTTTCGCAGTTGCTACAAAGTTCAAATTAAATACCTAGGCCCGTATTTACAGTCAGATCTCAAATATAAGGCGGTCTTAAGACCATCCTTATTCAGACAAAGGCTGTAAATAATATTGCCTATTATAATTAAATACAAGAGCTACGTCTTCTTATGGTTGTGTTTGGTGAAAATACTGCAAATGGGTTCATGAAAATTGATTAAGGTCGTCTTAAGAGTAAGACATAAGATCTGATTATGAACACTGCGGCCTTGGTATTTTATGTACCAAGTACATACCTACGCAAAATGAATCTTTATAGCGGACGAATCCACAAATTTTTTTAGTGTAAGTTCTCCAAACACCAATAACTTGTGTACTCGATATCTGTCATACTCATAGTCACGTTCACATTACCTATTCTGTTACAATGTAACTACAACAACTAAATTGCCAAATCAACAATGTAACGCCTTGACAATGTCGCAAAGTACAGTTTGGCATTTTGCGGACTCAAAAACAGTCTGCAAAATGACCATTTTAGGAACACAATTTGCAAATGACTATTTTAGGGACATAATACTAAAAGATCACTCAAGTATCCCAGTATTTTTTGTAACTATTTAATATCTTATATCCCAATCTTGGCAGCCCTAGCGTTAGCCAACCCAGTAACTCAGCCCGCGTTCAATCACCAATTTTAAATTCAGGTTTATTATTAATTTATTGGTGTACTATTTTGTGGTTGTTCCCAAGTTTTTCGTTATCCACTTTATGCTCTTTATGATAGATGTTGTACAAATTTTATCATTGTATATTTTACATATTTTTCACACTGAAGCATATCTTGGTCAAAGTCAAATGAAAATTCGTTTGTTAAAGCTTGTTCGCAACGTTGTAGCTCAGTTTTTATTTCCATTACAAAGAAGGTTGAGCGCATCAATACACGTTCAAAACAAATTTTCACTTTTTTTTTCATTCGTCACAAGAATGATTTCTCAAATTTCTAATCAAGCTTTCGTGCGTCGGAACGAAGCCGTAAAAAAGCGACAGTTTTATAGTGTGGGATTCTTGTGATTCTACCTGAAAATAGGCTTTGGAAAATCACCTTTGCGATCAGTTACATATAATGTACCTTTTTTTATTCCAATCGTGCATTGTATTTTTCGTGAGGTACCCACCTGGCAATGTATTTTCAAATGGATGTGATGTTGCTAGAAGTAGTATAGTGAAGGTAATGGGGCCCCAATCCTGGTATAGCCAGCGACAGGTAAAAATGATTGCGTGAGCTCCATCGTCGAAGTTCGGCCGGCTAGGCGATGTTTTGGAGAGTGAGTAGCGCGAACGAATTGGTGACGAACGCGTTGTTGTTCTTGCTTCAGGATCAAAACAAGACCAATGACCTACGGGAGTTCTGTGATTTTGCAAAAAATGCGTTCTTTTGCAGAGAGCGAGAGAGATGTTGAACTCGGAAAAATCGACGAACCATGCTGAATGTTGAGATATACAAGAACAGAGAACCTGCACACACTATTACACTAGGCGTAATACTACTAGAAGTACTAGACATTTGAAGTGAAAATAAATTAAGATCTGCAGAAGATTTTTTGACAGTCTTCGTCTCAAGATTTTTTTCACAGAAACCGATGCGATATGAAAAGCGGTCACTAACCTTCGCTTCAAGATACTGAGAATAATTATGAGCTAAACAAAGTAAGTATGTTTACAAATTACGCCTATGTACCTACTTTACAAAAACCTCGGCAAAAACGTCCTCATGGTATTGGTTCACTGCCGGATCCGAGGGGGCGGGCGGCGAGGGGTTAACCACCTTTCAAATTTATTAGTGCACACTACTTACACTTACACATGGATAAGCAAATCATCTCTAGCGATTTGGGGAATACATAAATGATTATTGCCATTTTGGCGATTTTCTCCTTTTTTTTTGACAATTCGACGACTTGCGAATGTGATAAAATTTCCCTGGGTGCATGCATGGTATGAGGAATTTCGGAAAAAGTAGGAAAAACATGGTTTGGAAAACCCAGAATCCGTGAAACATGTGAATGGAAAAATTACACCTAATACACCCATATCTGTATGACGCCGACTCGCGTATTTGCTGTTAGGTAGCTCCGATTCAATGATCTTAATTTTGATTCGTTAGCGGTCATTAAAATTATCAGGCAAAATTCAGAAGAGAAAGTATATGCTAAATTCGTGCAAGTCAGGTGTACACAAGCCCAGGTCGTCTACGGAATTTAGGTTGTTCAAAATACATACAGACAATTCTATTTGCGAAATTCGGACGGCTCGAAAATAGTGATCCTTAATTAGGGCAATAATTATATCCAAATGAGAACAATGCCGTCGGCAGGAAGTCAATAAGATTCTGGTTTCTGATCGCGCATTCCAAATTTTATAGAAGGGTGCTTGGAGCCCCGAACTCAAAACAGCCGGGCGACGCTTTTTATTTATTTTATATTATCAAATCTAAAGGAAAAGAACGAAAAACATCCTACTTGAAACATAAAATAATAAATCAGATAACAAGTGGACAATAAAATGCGGGATTTACGATGGGTCCCGATCTCGTCACTAAAAGCGCTGTTTCTTTTTTTTCTTTCGGCATTTTATTGGAATAGTTAAAAAGGATAGAAGTAGAAAAACCATTAAACTTTAGCTAATTCGATTGTGTTTGTTATAATCCACAGCTATTACAGAAAACTAGAATTTCTACAATTATATGAATATTAATATGCATTATCAAGGCTGCCTGAATATACAGGTTAAGAATGTTGTTTTCTTGGATACGCTACATTTAAAATCTTTTTATGTTTTGAGACATTTGGATAGATTTAATTTTCAAGACACACACACACACACACACGCCGTTTTTCTATAAGAGGAATCAACAGTCACCAACAACTTTCTTGCCAAATATTTAGCAAGCCAGTATCCCAGAAACAATTTCAATTAAACAGAGAATGAGGAAAAAACTTGGATAGAAACTACAGGACGACGACAAACCGACAAACATTTTTATGACAACATTCATTGGATTTTCGCCGTAACATCATAAAGTCGACAATTTAAATTTAGTCAGACGAGGCACGTCGTCATCAAAAAACACTCACCATTAGTTTCACTACACAAAATGTTTGCCACAAAGTAGTGATCTCGCGCGGTAGTGATGAACTCTGAACAACGGAGGTTTTAGTGTAGATATATCGAGTATTTTTATTATACACTGCCAGTACCAAATGACCTTTAATTTTACATAGGTACTTGACGGTTGGAGAGAAAACAATAAAATAGTTGTTTTGTTTATTTCGAACCGGCAGCACCAACGTGGGAGGGAGCAAGGATACAAATTTTGATTCTCGCGAGAGTTCAAAAAGCTAGAGCAAAGGTTACAACACTTACACACGGGAGCTTTGGGAAGGTCATGGGCCTGGGCATTTAAAGACAGTTGTTCAACAGCCTGCTGGGTAATAATACAAAATACCCCTAATAAAATATGCCTTCCAGCTTTATAAACTTGGGTATAGGCCTACCCACTTACTGAAAAAATTCCGTGTCGTCGATCGCGATTTTGGTCACGTTATTCTAATCACTTACCGCAGGTTTTCCCACATGGTAAGTAACTACTGTATTGATAGTGCTTGACGAATTTTTATTCATGGTCTATCCGAGTAGGTATACATATTGCTATTATTTAGACAAATTCCAAAGTGCTCTCTCCACTACCACTATGTAGTCCTTAAACTCCTATAACAACAATGAGCTAGCTGAATCAATCTAATGGATGATTAATAGTGCGATTCTGTGAAAAAATACATTCCATGAACGTTCTGTTATGTAAAGAATCCTGTCGACCATTTACTGTTGCTTAGGTAATAACAGCGTAACAGAGCCTTTATGGAATGTTATTTTTTAGAGAATCGCACAACAAAGTAAAAAACTGAAAATAGGAAGTCGTATGCATTTTGAAACTCGATTTTAAATTATGACAGAATTTGATTTTCTTCATCACTATTTCGTATTATTATTATTATTATGTATCTATGTAACTATGAATGCATGTATGCGAGCATGTATGTTATGTTATTATGTATTATGATTGGTGTGACGTAATTCACGTAATCGACAAAGGAACCGCAGTAACACCTGATTATTTTCGGGACACATGATATCTGTTCACAATCATGTGATTGGCTGTCACCTAGGAAACATCATGCGAGTTGTTTCCCAGTTCCGAAAATAGGTATGTGCTCGTCCTTCGGTTCCACCAAAGATTCTGTGACCAAAGTTTTATGAGCGGATTAAATCTATCACGCTGATAGTTGCTACGCACCAGCCAATAGGATGGCCAGTTTCTTAGTTACTATGAGAGTGATATAGTTATCGCGTTGATAGAAGTTTGGTGGAACCGGAGGCCTGACATGTATGAAGGCGTCCTTCTCTTATTATTATAGCGTTTTCGAGTCACTAGAACTGAGCTAGTTCAGCTCGAGAATCGCCATCACTGATTTGGCCAAGGATTTTCGATAACCAATCCGATACCCTTATTTTAAAGCTGAACTGGTTCGGTTTTAGTGACTCGAAAACGCTATTAAAGTCTGGACTAATGTATGTATTTGAGGTCAAGGAACACGATGCGATAAATCCCTTGGGCGTGCGTTGCGCCAGAAAGGAGAGGGAGTAGCTGTTGAAGTCAACCCATTTTTTTACCGTAACTTTTGTTGCACATTTTTTGTATTTTTAAAATTCCTGGTCGATTGTTTTTCTTTGAGACACAATATGAGCCTCCGGCTTGTTACTTTTCCGAAGTCCCACATTATCCGGAGCAATTATCGATATTTCAAGGTCCAGTGTACCTACTGCTTTCCCTATAGACCGCAAACCAGTAAGTTTCTTAATACTACCCATATCGTATCACGCGAAAGTTCTGAATGAACTCGCTGGACCACAAATTTTATTTACAAGAAACATGAAATTTATGAAGCGATTCATGATCAAATTATACACGGAAAATAAACTAGAGTTACTGTCTAAATTTAAACATGAGCTCTGAATTTATATTCAAATTTACACATGTCCAACTTATAAAGGGCAAAGGCGAGGGTAAAGGTAGAATCGTTGTTTGTCGCACTGACGGATGGCGATATTATAATTATTATACGTTCTTCAGTTTGATAAATAAATAATTTAAATTCGTCACACATTACAATTTACAAACGGATTTTATATACCTACGCAGTTTTCCTGTGTGTGTGAGGGTCTTATTAAACCGGGAATAAAACCGGCAGAAGCAGAACGTATGTATGGTAGTTTTGGAGCCGCGGTGCGGTGCATTTTACGTGATGCACTTATCGATTGTAATGCGAGAGTGTGCATCACATCCGGTGATTCCTTTTTACGTTCTCCACTTTGGAAAATTGATCAACAAATTTCGTGGCATCACTAAGCATCAACAGCTACAACTGATGCGCGTGTAAAAATATATTTATTCAGTTTGCTGAGCTTCCGTTGGTCAGAGACGGAAATCGTTTTCTGTTAAAATGAACGTAAAATGACAATAATAATATGTAATGATTTTAAAAATTTCCATTTCCGGTATGACAGTTGTTTACTTCATCAGATGCATTTATGCATCATGAGAAAGTTGAATGCTCCCACCTAACCAACCTTTGTCTTTGACATATTAAATCAACACACGATGCATATTTTGCATATAATATGGAGGTCCCTGCAGTGGGAAGCTTGCGTAATTGAATAAATCCGACATCTATGTTTTAGTGTGCAGGATTTTTATACTTTAAATGCAGCGGCTCATGCACGTAATACTTAGTTCAATAATTATTTTGTTTACGTACATCACATCGGACAGTAATAATTATTGAACATTAATAATACTGTTTTCAAGAGCCCCCCAGTTCCCAGTTAGAACATCGAATTCGAACGACTCTGGTGTCCAAGCATTTTTTTTTAATTCACATTTTCCCGCATTCTCTAGCCGATGCCGTAAAACTCCAATTAAGTACCATTCTTGTCAATAAATTTGAAGCTATTAAAACTGACCTGGGTACAACTACTCGACGTTCTACCAGCCAGCTTCGCCAAAAAAGCATACCTACCTGATGGAAGACTGAAAATCATTTCACTCATCAAACTGGTTTTCTTGTTTATCACCTTGATTTTAAAAATGATAAAAAAGGAATTAGCTTATTCGTTTTAATGAGATGTTTTGCGAAATCCGCGGGTTTTCTTATTAAATAAAACAATGCAAAATAAGGTCACTGAATAAACGGCAATATGAAGTGTTTTCTGCACGTGGTATATCACTTTCACTCCTTTTAAAACTGTCTTATTGGGCGGGCGTCCATTTGCCAAGCCGTGTGACTTGATAAATAAAAAAAAAGCAATTCGATTCAATAATATTAATTTACCTACAGCATTGATTCTACTTAATACTTTCAGAAATAAGTACCTTGAAAGATCAATGCCCCAAGCGGATCTGTTGTCCGTTGCAAGAATGCAGCTGTTCAACAAAAACACTAAAAGCTGCATTCCGTCTCTTCGATGGTCTAAAAGAAGAATGACTCGCCTTCGGAGCAAGCATCTTCGCCCCACAAGTCGTCTCCCTTCAAGTATAAATTCAGGTGAAGCCAAGAAGCAATAATTTTTAGTCTTTACCTCTGATCAGTCCCATCATACAAAAATTAAATTCTGGGGCGAGCTCCGATCTTTCGAGGCTTTTTTTGAGCCGTTTTTACAGTGGGCCCCTACAGGACCAGTCCGACCCTGCTAACATTTGAAACCGAAATGTTATTCAGTGTAATAATAATATAATAATAACAAGGTTTGATGGCCGCAATAACAGAGTCGATTGCGAAATTTTCAATTGATTTTCTCTAGAGTTTCATTACACATAGGCATCCTAATAATAATTTTTCATTAATAAATTACCTTCTTACCTCGGATTCCACCAAACTTTTATCAACGCGAAAACTTTATCACTCTCATAGTAACTAAGCAACTGGTCATCCTATTGGCTGGTGCATAGCAACTATCAGCGTGATAGATTTAATCTGCTCTTAAAATTTTGGTGGAACCCGAGGTTAGTATATTGGAAATGGAAAAAAATAGGTGCTTTGCTGGAAATAATTCAAACAAAAACGATTTTTTTATCATGGCAAGCTTTCAGTTCCCTCTTCAACATATCAAAAGTCCTAAACTCTGGGACTGCCACAAATTAGTATACAGGGTGGAAGTTTATAATTTTTCTTTACTTCCTTTCTTTCTTGAAAAACTGATGACTGGAAAAAACGGTTTTAGGCTAGTTTGATAGGCCATAGTCTGCCCATAAACATATAAAAAATATACCACCCAGCAACTGCTGTGTATCAAGTTACAGAGTGAAAACTAATTTTCATCTTCAATTTTTTTTCTTGGTGAAACTGATCTAGATTGAAGCCGGTTCCAGTTCCTTTGCAAGCTTATAATGTCATACTGAACATATGCTTTCTGCTTTTCAATTTACAGGGTGAAAAGTCATTTTCACGTTTCAATTTTTTTCTTGATGAAATCGACTCACACAAATTGCGACTGGTTCTTCTGTAAACTTGAGGTTTCTAGTCAAACATATCAAAATAATACATTTCTGCTACAGCTACATTTTTATTTACAAATTTAAATGTTTGGTTGAGTTCCAAGATTTTTTGAATTTTTGATGAATAATACCCGAATATACCCAAACATTTGGATTTGTAAATAAAATGTAGCTATAGCAGAAATGTATTATTTTGATATGTTTGACTAGAAACTTCAAGTTTACAGAAGAACCAGTCGCAATTTTTGTGTGAGCCGATTTCATCAAGAAAAAAAATTGAAACGTGAAAATGACTTTTCACCCTGTAAATTGAAAAGCAGCAAATGCAGAGATGTGTCATTTTCATATGTTCAGTATGACATTATAAGCTTGCAAAGGAACTGGAACCGGCTTCAATCTAGATCAGTTCCACCAAGAAAAAAAATTGAAGATGAAAATTAGTTTTCACCCTGTAACTTGATACACAGCAGTTGCTGGGTGGTATATTTTTAATATGTTTATGGGCAGACTATGGCCTATCAAACTAGCCTAAAATCGGTTTTTCCAGTCATCAGTTTTTCAAGAAAGAAAAGAAGTAAAGAAAAATTATAAACTTTAACCCTGTATACTAATTTGTAGCAGTCCCAGAGTTGAGGACCTTTGATATGTTGAAGAGGGAACTGAAAGCTTGCCATGGTAAAAAAATCGTTTTTGTTTGAATTAATTCCAGCAGATATTCTATTTCCAATATGTATACTATCTGGGCTCCCACCAACCTAAGAAAAATATTACGATCGTTCAGAAAAATAATCAAATGACATCAATGATGACGGATGTAATATTATGATAATTATACTTAAGTATCCGTTTTCCCCCATCAAGACGACCAAGACCCTCTCCAAATTAATCCTGTTTGCTTGTGTGTATTTAATCTTAATCTTCCACGATAACTGCCGAGCCGTTGATCTGAACAAGTAACAATAACCCACTTGTCTACCTTTTATTTGACCTAGAGGTTGCTAGTGGCTGCGTTCTGTCATTATTCTGTCAAAATGACTTGCCCGCGAAATAAATGCATTTTCGAGATTTAGAGTCGTATGCCAAAGCGAAGAGAACGTTGTCGAAGACTTGCGTCTAGAGCCCAATTCCTGTCGAAGCAAGGTGTCAAGCTCCCGGGACTCACGGGAACTAACTGAATAGAGGAATTGCGACCAGCCATTTCAGCTAATCTTTGAGTGTCCTGCGGTAATCAGAGAGGTCTTTAGAATAACATAATCAATAGGTTTCTACAAAATTTTTGCAAGGATGACAAGATGACCGCAGTGGGAATTTTATTTAGAAACAAGGATGCTGATGATATATGTGGATATACAGGTGTTTCAAAATAAGTACCTAGCTAAATGTCCTCAGATTCAATATTCAAAACCATGAAGTTTGCGACAAGAATGAATTGTGAGAGGTGCCCCCTAAAAAAGTTACGGCCCCTCAGAGTTGAATTTTCAAAGAAATTTTATCAGCATAGCTTCTGAACCGTTCAACCGATTTTAATAAAATTTCAATCAAAGCTTACTTAAGCAAGTCTCCATGGAACAACGCGTTCCATCGAACATTTTCAAATGCAAAAATGATACTTACATGGTATCCTCCCCTTTTCTCCCATATTTTTCATTCCCCTAGTTATTTCTGTAACTGGCTCCAATTTTTGAACTCTACGTTCAATTTAGGTAAAAGTTACTCGTGCAAATTTTTGATTAGAGGCTTCATTTTCGAGATACTTGAGCTTGAAACTTCGAAAAACATCTCGAAAACACCACTTTCAAGAGCATAAACAAATTAAAATCCAAAAGTACTAATGATTCCTCAACTGAAATAGGTCTCACAGGTTTCTTGAGTTATTAAACCACCATTTCTGCTGACAAACAAGAAGTTTTTTTGAATTTTAATTTTTAAGCTCTTGAAAGTGGTGTTTTCTTAGATGTTTTTCGAAGTTTCAAACTTGAATATCTCGGAAATGAAGCCTCTAATCAAAAATGTGCAAGAGTAATTTTTTTACCTGAATTGGATGTAGAATTAAAAAGAATCTAACCGTTTTCAAATAACTAGAGGAATGAATAATAGGGAAGAAAAAAGGAGGGTACCCTCTATTATCTTTGCATCTGAAAATGTTTGATGAAATGCGTTGTTATTGCTCGACAGAGAGACTTATTCAAGTAAGCTTTCGATTGAAATTTGGTCGAAATCAATTGAACGGTTCAAAAGTTACGCTTAAAAAAAAAACGATTTTGAAAATCGCAATTCATTTTTACGCATACTTCATATTTTTTAAAGCTAAATCCGAGAATATACAGCTAGCTGCTAGATACTTACTTTTGAAACACCCTGTATATGTAGGGAACGGGGAGCGTATTGTATAAAATTGCCCCGACCCCTTCACCACTTCCACAATCCCAGTGTAAAAAATACACACTAAAAGAAGCCCAAAATTATCGCAAAATTGATTATTTGGAAACATCCGATGATATGTACTAACAATATGCGAACAAAATGCGATTAACCAAACAGTAATAATAATAAGAATAATAGCTAGATGGAACGTTGGAACGTAGATACCTATTTCTGTATTTTATATAATATAAATTTTATTTAGATGCGTAATTCTGACATTTTTGGATTGTGAAATTGAACTATCATCAAGAATGAAACGGGATTATCATGTGTTGTTGATATTTAATGTTATTGTATGATGAACGGTGTCCACAGTCGATTGATGATGGTGAAATATACACAAAACAAATCGTTTCGTAACGAGCATGCCAGCATGGTAATGCGGTACACCTCATAAAATAATATGGGGACATCTTTTATGAAAAATATAAGCTTACTAGAAACCTTCGTGGTGCCGGTATTAGGTTTCACAGTTTCAATAATTGATATTTCCTAGCTCGTTTGCCAAGTTTCATGAATAAGGGCGAGGGAGTAATTTGAACTTTTGGAGAAATGTGGGCGTTTGAGGGAGGCGTAGGGGCCTGAGGAGGAGAAGAGTACCATCGGAATGTTGAGTATCAATGCGTGCGGTGTGAAGTTTACTATTACTACGACGCATTTTCTGATGTTGTGACCCGTTTAGTTGTCCATGACCGTTGAATGAACTCTCGATGATGGTAAACTCAACTTTGGATGATGGAAGCTCTCTCTCCACTTCCAACGCGCTGATGAATGAAAATGCCCTGACCTACCTTTTCCCCGCTGCTGCAAGAACGCTAGTTGATTTTCATAAAACGCTGTGTAAAACGCTGAAACTATACATATGTGGGTGCCCCAGAGGAGTGCATCAAAAGACTTCGCGAAAATGCCGTTGATAGTGATTAATGGTGTTGTTGTTCACTTTCTTTATATTTTAAATTCACATAGAACGTACACTTCTCGCACAGAAATGACTTCTGAACGTACTTACTCCACTTATCGCCTACAAACAGCAGCACATTTATATAAAGCCACTGAGTGTGAATTAACATCATCTCATTTTGACCTGATGACATTTCCGAAAACTCATCAGCCAGCGGTTGTGAAATGTAGAGGACGTGCAAAACAAATTATTCACTTTAATTTCCCACCGCTTCCTAAGTGCAATGGATTTTAGTGCATCATATAATGCAATTTTGATCGGCGTCCACAACCGCAAGATGAAACAACCATAAACAACCACTTGAATATTTTATAAACTTTGACATTTCTCATCCCCTCGCTTCATCCCTTATTTATAACAGGATCATTTGTGACTGGGGACATTTGATATTGCTTATTCCATAAATACGAATATAAAATGTACCCAATATTCCTAATTCCTTACGGGGTAATCGCTGGGCGTTTTGAATTTTTCTTTGCCACCTGCAAAAATGCTAGGACGACCACGGCAACATTTGTACCCTATCAACATTTCGCCAAATCCAGAAGAACTTGAACCGGTGATTTTATTTGTCGATGCATAAGCAGAAGGATAAAAAACACATAAATTTCACTCACTTTAGCTCTCGCCATACTCTCGCATAACTGCATTGGTCGGTCAAACATGAACAACCTGGAAAATATCAACATTCGTCAAGAATGCCAACATCCAGATTATGGCAAAACACAATTGAAAAATGGTGGGATTATTGTAAAGGCTAGAAAATTAAAAGTAAAAATGTCCAAGAACCAGTTACCTCTAGTTTAAAAAAATGGTGAAAATCTGTTCACGGGATAAAAAGTTGGAAAAATATGCAGTTTTTCCAGAGAGGAGAACTCGAAAACCGTGAGTCCGATTTCAAAAAATTATCCTTCAAAAATTAATTCAATCTTTCCTCCAACTTCCATTCCCAGCATGTCTGCACCTAAAATGAATATTTCGTGGAGCTCACCGGACTCACCGCATTCGAAGTTTGCACTGCAGCTTTTTTAAATTCACGGAATGTGCAAATTTAATTTTGAAAAACATTTGACCGTTTCGATTTTGAAAAAAAGGTCTACACGACGCCCAATCTAATCTACTTTCGATAACAGTTGGAATCATTCGGAAAAAGTCGATCCCCGAGTAGGAATTAATTTTTGAGTGGAGTCCTGCATCAAAAGCGAGTCCGTTCTGGTCAAAACCCGGGTGAGAGGCCCTCTTGTGTGGCAAAGGCTAGGAGAAATTTTGAAAATTCATAACGTCCGACTGGAAAATGGTGGAAAACTGCAACTGCACACTTAATTTGATTCTTTTATTGTGTTGCATTCTGCCAAATTTGGTTCCAATCCGTCGGATAGGTTTTGAATAATTAAATGGTAAAGTTTTGAACTTTGACAATTTTTATTATTTGACAGATCCCAGATAGGGGTAGGGCAATACTTCCAACTGTTCTGGGTACAGTTTTTCAAGGGCTTTCAAACGATAGACTGCAAGTCAAGTTCCGTGAGATATACCTTCTGACATTTGTTGATAGTGATACTTCTGTTTGACAGATGACAGCCAAAAATTAATGGACTCTTTCCCGAGAAAAACCATGTCCGTCTGCCAAATTTCGAGCCAATCGGATCAACGGTTCAACAGACACACATACAGACACACACGCAGACAAACACACAAACAGGCATTATTTTGAAAATGGTCTCAATCGTCTTGGGGGACTTCAAAATAGATATCATCCGGTGAAATCTCAAAAAAAATTTTCTGCACGATTAAAATGCTTCCCCTTTCCATTTCGGTGGGGGGTCGGGAAAGCAAAAATTAAACGGGTATTTAAAATAGGATTGTCTAGTCAAATATTATTATTAAAAATTATCTTCACAGTACAATAAAATACAGAATATGTTAATTGTAGATAAAACTTCTAAAACATGAGAAATCAATAAAATTGTATAGTCGGTATCCCAGCGCCATCAGCGAATTCTCTCGCTGATCGCCATTTTTTACTGCTTCTCCTCAGGCACATGCTGCTTGCTCTAGTCAAATAGCTACATGCTATTTGCATTTTGTTTGTTTGCTGGTGAAAATTTTACAAAAAAAATCAAAAATTACTATTTAACTGGTCAATTCAATTTTGGAAACAACTTTTTTCTTTTTCATAGTTATGGAGCACTGGTAGCGCCGAAGCTGTAGGAGAAAAAATCTATCTCTACCTCTTTCTCAGTCACAGTCTGTCCTTCACTGTGAATCGCCAACCTAAAATACATAGGTAACGAAAATCGGTAGATTTAGAAAAATGAACAATGCAGCTTTCACCAAGTTCCCTTCTCACGGGATAGGGGCTTAATTTTAGAAGCCAGCTACTAAGCAACTTCCGGATATCCTTCTTTTGAACCGGCAATGTCGATGACGTCGAGACGAGGCGTGAATATCTTCAAAGTTGAAATTTGCAAAGGATATAACCGAGGATATAACAGATGATCACGAAAAAGTTTCGACAGCTCTTCGGCATAAAACTTACTTTCTACTTATCTACCACTTTACCGCACAAGGTACAAGATATACTGAGATTCGGAGCAATCACCGTACACTACACTACAATAGAGCCCAATTTCAAGTCCGACTTGCAACCTGCAAAAAGCCTCGCAAAAAGCTGTATAATGCGAAATTGTAAAAAGGCTAGATTTTGATTCTAATTCACATTAGCCGTAAGCTCCAAATCTTCACCAAATGCTGGGAAAGTTTTTACTCCCATTTTCGTCCTCCCTTTTGCAGTTGGTGCTTTCAGTTCAAACTAAGGAAGGCTGCAAACTGACGTGGAAGAATGATATTTTTTCGACGTATGACGGCGCAACTTTACATCGGCTGCAGTCTGCAGTTGGACTTGGAATAATTGAGCCGTTAGTTACTTGGTCATTAGTGGGGCTTCATCATGGACAAGAGTAACCAGTCCTGAGTCAGGATTGGTTTGAGAAAGGAGAACCATTTTGAGCGCAAGTTTCATAAACCTTAATAAATATGCGTAGGAAGCCAGAGGACGAATCACCCTACAGTTGACAAATAAGTTTCAAAATCGGACAATGCGTCGGGAACAGACGGACAAAATTTCGCTCGATTACCCGAAGATATCCAATAAGCCCTGGATTTGACCATCATAGAGTCATATAAAGTCAGGTTTCGTGAAGTTTCGCTCATCCCTCGCATTTTAACTTTTTGAATTATTCTCGGAGCTTTCCATCCATGGACTTCTTTCATCACATGATGCGAGCATCAGCAAGGATTATCTTAAGAACAGCAGATGCCATTAGGCAGCACCGCACACACTGCGGCGGCATCGCCCAGAATTTTCCGCCATTTTTGACACCTAATCTCCCTCATCGCCATTACAGACACGAATCACATGTAGCATGTAGCGAGTATGCAGCGGGCATATCAAGAACCTTCCCCCAAAGGCCATCGCTCCGGGAGGGAGAAATTATGAAACTGTCAGGCGACAATCAATCAAAGAAGGAAGGAGAGGAGAAAAGGACACATCGCACGCATCGCACGGTTTGATTGTGCAACGTTCAACGTCCTTCCCTATATCATGTCGAACCCATAGACTCAATATTCTCCTAATCCCTTTATTTACGACTTTTTTACGTTCACCTTTTCCATGGAGGGGAAAGAAAAACAAAGCCACGTGGAATTCATTTTCCGATCTATTTTCGCGCGCCAGCCCCAGCAACATAATGGTGTAGAACACACAACAAGCAAGCGCGGGGAATTTATGTTATCTATCTATCTATCCAGCAAAGAATTATTATTGTTATATTCGACCTCGCTGTGTCTTCGATGAAGCGGGAGTTATCTATTTCAGTTCGCGGACGTATTAAAATTTGTGTTGTGATGATGATTTTTTCAAGTTTTCATTCTGCCTTCAAAACACCGAGTGGGCGTCGCCATCAGCATTTTTCGCGTTTTTTTTTTCAGGATTGGGCCGTGGAAATGATGTTTCATTGAAAAAGTCTGAGTTCATCAAGCACGCTTGTGTTCAAACTTGAGCAATGTAACAAGCACACCCACAAAATTGTCAATAGCGTGAGTGTTTTCTTATTCTTCGTGAGATCATCAGGTGACCGTAGAAACTTGAATGACGGATATATATGATAGAAACCTTTGGTAAACAAGCGTCGGCAGGTCGGCTACTCCTTGCACGTGGAAATGACAGTCCTACCTACTTCAACAAAACCCTACAAAAGAAGATTTCAGCGCTTGTATTACCTCGAAGCACAAGACAACTTTGCATGAATGAACAAAGTTCTCACGGGGCGAGTTTTACAGTGCATTTTCCGCGAGAAGGATCTGTGTTAGAAGGTGTTAAATAATAGTGGAGGAAGTTTGTACCCACTTTATGCTTTAAAAACTTGAAATAGAAATAATTTAGTACTTTTGATAATTTGAAAAATTTTGAATTTTTATTTTTTGTTCAATTTTAATATTTTTTAGAGCTTACGGAAAATGTGTTCTTTCGTAGTCACAATCGGGTTGAATTACTAGATTTTTTCGATATTATGTGATTGTTTTTTCAGAGAATTCTATTAAAATTTTTCTCAAGATTGACATTTTGTTGGGGTCGTAGAAAAAAGTGTACATAACTCGTTGGAAAGTGCATTTCTTTTACTCGGGCATGGGGTTTCCGCACTCGCCGCAAACGACTCGTGCTAAACATATCCATCTCCGAGTGACCCCCTAAGTGGGATACTCGGCGTGATAGTAACAAGTTTAGTTGACTTGTTGAGTGATGTAGGCATGGGATGTAGGTATTACATACAGTAGCGGACAAAATTAGAGCGACTTTTTAATTTTTTTGTTAAGTTGGGACTTTGGTGATGAATTCCAGATATAATTTATTGAGTAGTTTTGGGATACGTGAAAGAGTTTATCCCAAGTGTTGTTTCAATCGTGGTTATTGTAAAGAGCTTTATCTGTACTTTTTTCCAATTTCATAAAAAAATTATCGGACAAAATTAGAACGACTTTTTAGTTTCTACTTCAATATCGCTACAATATTAACGCCATCAGTGTCTCTCAACCTTTCCAAGATCACACGATGCCTCGCGGTATTCATTATTCAAGTGACCTCAAAACAAAAATTATTGAGGCATACAGAGCAGGCAGATCGCAATCAGCAATAAGTACCCAGTTTATTGTGTTGAAACAAGTGGTGTCGAAGACCATCAAAAATTTTCGCAATCGCAGAGGCATAGTAAACTCAAAGAGGGGAGGTCGGCCCCGGAAAACAACCCCTATGATGGATAGACTCATCAGGAGGATTGGCGAGGCAGATCCGCGAAGCTCAGCGGCAACCATTTTAAATCAACTGGATGGAGCTGACGTGACTTTCAGAACTTATCAACGTCGGTTGGTGGAATCTGGACTCCACGGAAGAAGACCAGCCAAAAAACCACTGCTTTCGCGAAAGAATCGGGATGCAAGATTGCTGTTTACTGCCCGCTATCTCAATTGGACAGCAGACGATTGGAAACGGGTACTATTCAGTGATGAATCGAAGTTTAATACTCTTAATATTCATGGTAGTGATGGAGTTTGATGTGTTCGTAGACCGCGAAATAAGAGACTTGATCCAAAGTACGTCAATACCACTGTAAAGCGTGGAGGGGGTAGTGTTATGGTTTGGGGCTGCTTTTCCTCTTCCGGCATGGGTCCGATTCACCATATTGAGGGGATTATGGATCGATATGGGTACCTCAACATCTTGGAGGATGTAATGCTACCTTATGCTGAATGGGAAATGCCCCTACGGTTCATTTTTCAGCAGGACAATGATCCCAAACATAGCGCAAATGTAGTCAAACCGTGGTTTATTAACAAAAAGTCGAAGTTTTGAAATGGCCAGCTCAATCTCCTGACCTAAACCCTATTGAGAATCTCTGGGAAATCGTTAACACGCGTCTACGGTCAAGGAATATCAAAAATAAAAATAAATTACTACAAGAGCTTCAAAATGCGTGGAGGGCTATAGATGATGAAACAGTCGCTAATTAGATTGACTCACTGCCTTGGAGATGTAGGCAGGTGATAGCCAATAATGGTTATCGGACTAAATATTGAATGTGGAATCTCAAATTTAGTTTTTAGTACATTTTTTGTGGAAGTCGCTCTAATTTTGTCCTAACTTTAAAAACCAAGAATGTATTTATTTATTTTTTCATAAACTGACGATTCTTTTGTGGATTTTATCAATAAAGTATGGTGTATCCAAAGGTAACTGATTATTCCATTGGATCTGAGCACGTTTTTTCATTGGAAAAACAAAAACTCAGAAATTATAAGAAAGTCGCTCTAATTTTGTCCGCTACTGTATATGTACATCATTTCAAGCGTCTTTCAGGCGCATTTTTTTTCGAAATCGAACCAATCTTTCAGGATTTCACCAATTTAGATATAATATGAGCTTTTTGACTACTACATATGAGGGGTTGACCACTTGAGAAAAATGTGTACACCAAAATCGCCAATTGCCCGAAAATTGCTAGAAAATTGCCACAATTGCCAGAAATTCGCTCACGGCTGTACCCCAAAATTGCCAAGTGGTTAACCCCTCGACTACATACATACATGATATTAATATACTAGGTGTAACTTTTCGTGCGGACACCCGGTATATAAGTAAGTAATACATGAAATTCGAGATGAAATTCAACAAGTAGGAATTATCCAACACTTATTCAATATTCAAAAATTCAAATGTCATGTTTGACAGGATGTAAACACGGTGATAATGAGTGAAAATTCAAAGAAATCAAGCCAACAAGAATAGGTCACATTGTAACTTTACAACGGACTCAACAATGAACCACCTGACGATTAATTTATCGACGCTATCTAGTACCATTAAAAAATATAATAGTTCACACTGTAGTTAATTCATGATCATGACTCTAAACATTTAAATTTTCTACCATCATAGGTACACGTATAGTGTAGGTTATTACCGAACACAGAGTTTACCAAATCATTCAACTAATCACGTTACTTTATAAGGTCTCATAGGTTGGCACAAAGTACTCGAGCCTCAAATTCCACTATGTATAGCAAATCAAAAATGTTTTCTCACAGTCAAGCAGCTGAGCTGGTTCAAACGTTGCCATTAAGAAAACAGCTAGTGGGCATACACACACACATTCAGTACTTGGGCTGGAACCGTCAAATCCTTCCGGCAAATGGACATGTAGAATAGCGTTAATGGATAATAGCATGATAACAGTTTTCCCGCGGAAGGAAATAATTTGCTCATTCAAGTCCCCCTCTTTCCCTAAACAAAATAATTTCTGAAGAATCAAACTGCTTCCCGGGAATTGATAAAGCCTCACTGATTTTCAGAGTGCTCCATTCAAATTGTTTTTCGTGTTACCTTATAATAACTGAAGAGAAATAGATATACACACATCAAAACAATCTAGGGGACAAGCAAATTCAGACGATTTCTAAAATCATCATAACTTTTGAGTCCCATCAGCGATTTCATATCGGTTTTCAGTGTTTGATAGCTCAATCTTTCTTTTTCATGCTTTGATCACGTCAAATACTAACAATGTTTTATAAGGTTGCTACAGGGTGATCAATGGAACATAAAATTGCCGTTAGTTCAGTACGAGCGCGATTTCCCAAAAAAGAGAATTCATGCATTCCAATAGTACAGTTTAGAAGATCAGTGTTTCAGCTTCAGTAACGTTTTTAAATTTTGAAAATCGAAGGTGAATTGCCAAAGATATTGATCATTTTATGCCGCCATGTTGAACTTCCAAGAAAGAAGCAAGTGATCCGATTTCATTGAAACTTGGAATACACTCATGTCTGATCCAAGTAATTGGAATTTCAAGGTTAAATGTCACTTTTGATCACTTCCGAACCGCTATATTAAACTGTTTACATAAATGATTCGATTTGAATAAAACTTTGAAACACACGAGAATCGAATCATTCACATCAAAGTTCAATGTGGCGGCTTGAATGTGACCGAAAAAGACATTTGACCTTGAAATTCCAATTACTTAAACCGGACATGAGTATTATCCAAGTTTTAATGAAATCGGATCACTTTCTTGGAAGTTCAACATGGCGGCACAAAATGATCAATGTCTTTGGCAATTCACCCTCGATTTCCAAAATTCAAAAACTGTACTGAAGCTGAAACACCAGTCTTCATAACTGTGCCATTGGAATGCATAAAAAATTTTTTTGGGAAATCGCGCTCGTACGGAACTTATGGCAATTTTACACTGTTCCATTGATCACCCTGTAGAAACTTTATAAAACATTGTTCGTATTTGACGTGATCAAGGCATGAAAACAGAGGATTGGGCTATCGAACACTGAAAACCGATATGAAATCGCTGACGGCAGTCAAAAGTTATGATGATTTTAGAAATCGTCTGAATTTGCTTGTCCCCTAGATTCTTTTGATGTGTGTATTTTTTATTATTATTAGGTACGAAAAATAACGATATTGAAAATTGTGGCTCAAGTTCAAATGAAGATGATCCAAGGAAAAATCAACCTAATTTCAACAAAATTCACACTGTCTGATTCACACTGAACTATTCTTTGCTGAATTCCCCAGGGAAGTTTTTTATGGGGTGGTATCCGTCTCGCGTGAACACCCTGCACCATTTTTCAGTATACCGCTCGGTATACCGTTTTCTTTTCGGAAAAGTGACTTTCCGTCCTTTTCTTCAACATCTGTCAAAAAAGAGTGCAATGCTCAAAACTCCTCATCTTTTATGGTTGAATCAAAACAAAAATCTTTAACATCGGACATTGGACTGAAGAGCTATGATTTTTCTCAGAGTTATACGCAAGTCAAAAGTGAAAAATTTGAAAACATTGTAATTCCGAAAAACAAATTTAAAAAAAACCTGGCAAATACGGGTCGACTTATTTTAGTGCCTCTACAACATATCTAAAATTTATGGAAATCCGTCACCATGAGTGCAGAAAGTGATCGTTTTGGCATGGAATGACTATACAGGGCAAGGTGTATAACGACAACTTTGGTAGGTAGGTGCATGACTTTTTTTTCAATGATTTTTCTCATTATATGAATTTTTCTTTTTCATATGTAATTCATACAAAGCACAAAAAATTATTGTGAAGTAAGGCCACAAAGTCACAAACTAAAGTGTATTGCGGTCTCCAATGTCAAAACTCGTGTCAACAAAATATTGTATGGCCTTCAGCATTAGCTGTTGGCACCTTGACTTCATCTGAGGGAACATCCGCAGCAACATTAGAAAACATAATGCTTGAATTTAAAAAACGAATTGAAATTCCCTCGCATTACTTCATGAGTTCATGGGGGTAAGTCAGTATTTCGTGAAGTAAATTGATTATAACGCAGCGCCTTTCCTCTGAAATACCGTTTTAATTACGTTTCCTGAGGCGTTTCCCCTTGTACATGGATGATGAAAAAGAGCAGAGTGTAGTAAGTTGTCGCCTTGGTTTCACCGTGGATGACGGGCCGAGACAGGCGCATAAATACATAACAAATACGTTTTCGATACAGGCAATTTGCGTACAGCTTACATTACTAATTAAACATAACTGATAGACTGGCTGATCAATAAAAGTAGGTTTTACGTCCAGAGGACTCGCAGTGTAACCCCACTCATCACATATTTATAATGTATGTCTCCTTCCACAGGCCTTAAATAATTCAACGACGTTTAATTACCAACGCTTCATGTTTACTCCTCGATGGTCGACCTTTTAAATTAAAACTCACATTCTCGATTTTGACCCACAAAACATATAGTAACAAAGCAGCACAATAAGTATAGTGGTGAATGACGTGCGATGACGTTTTTGTTGTTTTTATTAAACTGGGATGAATTTATCAAATTATAAGTCAAGCAAAATGCTGTAGCTTAAGACCAGAGTCATTTCATCACTGTCGTCCCACACCCCTCAAGAGCTACCTCACCTACATTCAAAGACCTTTGAAAGTGTTGTTTAGTAATGTAGCAAAGCAAGTAGTAATTACTAATTATAGAAAAATACATATCGATCATATTCCATTGTCTTCATGGAAATTGCCCGAAAGCAAAAATTGCAAAAAAAAAGTAAGAAAGTTGATAGACAGAAATGTTCTCCAAAGAAAGCTTATGTAATTTTCGCAGCAACTTGTTCAATCAAATGCCACTTCCGTCTATAGTAAACCTATATTAGCAGACACCTACAAAAATGTTTTGAGTTTAGATAGCTTACGGCAATTCGCATTACATTCTTGCAAAATGCGGCTGTAGTGTTAGCGATTTTTTGTAATAAGTGCTTTACGAACAATAACAAACATAACGTTGGTGGCTAACTAAACAAACTGAGACAGAGAGCACAAAAAATACAATATGAACCTAATATTCGTCAGACGAATTAGGTACACTCGAAAGATACGAGTGTGTCTAAAAATAAATTTCACCTAATTAGATCCCGCGTTTATTTTTAATTGCACACTTATTTGCTCAAGTGCGATAAAGAACATTTATTATGCATGATGAATGAATGAATTTTTTTGTGTTGAGTATTTTTTGACTACTATTACTATCACAAGTCAATCAAAGCCAAGTTGATATCGGGGATTCCTATGTTTAATTTTTTTTGTGATGAATGGACATTTCTTTGATCCAGCCGCAAAGCTCACACTTGAAAATGTTTTTCTCGATATTTAATTTGCATTGCGATTGCGACCTGGATTGTGACATTTTAAATAATTATATTATCAGCACATTTTCCCTCGCATTTTCCTCACCTCCAGTGAAAGTGGCTGTTGTAATCGCTTTACCCGTCTATACTTAATTATGCGACCCTCCCGGAGAAGCCTGGTATAGTAGGTTCAGTTGTACTGTGACTCTAGTTGGCTGGGTAAATTTTCTACTTTAGCGTTGTATAGGCTTGCCGCCTTTTCACCTGGTGTGAAACTGACTTCTCTGGAAGTGAAGTTATATTTCTTATCAAATTGATATTAAAATCTTGGAAAACTGACCTGGTCATATGTGGAAGTGCGACTAGGGGGACGCAGAGCTGTGTTACCGTCATGTAGACACCAAAAGAGCACGGGGCGGCCGCAAATCTAAGTCATCTTGACGGCGGCCCATTCAGGGTCGACAAAAACTTGTTCCGTAAAGCCCCAAAACTAAAGCAAATTGCAAATTGAAGGTACTAACATCAATTTCGGTCCAATACGCAACTTTGAGCGGCTGGGTTTTTTGAAATTTGGTTTAATTTACTTTTTACACGAAAATTCTTTTGCCAATGACAGACTGCACGGCGATCCTTGTATCGCCCATGATTCTTCAGGGTTTGGCTTGTATTTTTAACTGGAAGAGGCGAAAGGCATTGTATACTCTTCAATTTGAAGCATCGAAAGTTGAACCGGCTTCGAGAGGTTAGGAATATTTTTCACAACTGTCAAATGTCAAGGCTCTCTTGATTTATTTGTTCATTGGCGAAAATTAAAAACAGGTCGAAAAATTGTAAAATTTTCCAATAAAATGGAAAAAAGCGTCAGACATCACGTCCCGCAAAAATGTTCCGGCTATCTGCAAAGGAAATACGCAAAAAATGTGTTTCAAAACTGGTCTAAGAGCAGCCAACTGCAAAGTTTTGGGGATTTTCTATATTTCACATTTGGAAACTTAGAAACAAAATCTAACAGCCGACTAGAATCACGGTACAAGTGAACATACTTTATAGCATGATCACTTTTTCACCTTTCATCTCGCAGTACCTACTCGAAAAAAAATCGAAACTTTCTATTACTTTTTCGAGGTCTCTGTTTTCTGTAGTCTGTATGTATGTATGTATGTATGTATGTATGTATGTATGGTATGTTAAAACATGAAAATCTGTTGAATTTGTTTCCTGTATCGGTCTGTCAGTCTGTCTGTCTAGCTGTGTGTAAGTGTGTGTCCATGTGCATATCTGTCGGTTTTTGTTCCTCGATTTATTCCTAAATCATTCAAACGATCAAGACCAAACTTGATATAAATACACGTGTGGCGTGAGCCTGAGCACTCACTACATGAGGAAAACCGTTTTCTTCGTTATCTGCCAGTTCCGCCACTCAGAAGTACCACTCCAAGAAAACGACAGATCTTTTTATGAAACTTACTTGACTTTTGTGATATATCGTTTAAAGTCCTTCAAAAAGTATTTAAAATAGTTGAAACTCGAAACAGTGTCAAACAATGCGAATTCGAGTGCTCGATTCAGAAGGATGGTTCGATTTTAAAGTGCGCCACCACTGTACAGGGTGTTCACGCGAGAAGGATACATAAAAACTTTATCTTCATAATTCAAAAAATAAAAAAAAATTCTCGAACAATTTTTTTCGTAGTTTCTGAATATCGTCCCTTGCCAGAAAAAGCAACGTAAGCGACATTTGAGCAACACAGGAGAGACAGAAAATCGTGTTGATTGCAAATTGCCCACGAAAGAGGGCATTAATTAATTAATTAATATTAATTTTGCATGTATCATGTTATGCTAACTATGTATAATCAAGTATATTTTAGTGCTTGTGGTAGTTTACTTATCCAATGCGGCTCAGTGAGACTTTCCCAACAAGATCAAGAACTCATTTTCGCCAGAATGGCGCTCACGTTGCTTCTTTGCCTGGCAAGGGACGATATGTCAAGTATAATTTTCCATTTCAGGTCGTAAACAGGGTGGCGCAATTCTTTTGCTTTTTTCTGAAACACCCTGTATTTCATCACCACAATCGATGCATATTGTTATCCTGATTATTACAAAAATGGATACCGAGGTACCGTTAATGATGATCCATCCCATCCATGAATTAAAAAAAACTGAAAAACTAAAAAAAAAAAAAAAAAAAAAAAAACGGAAAAGTACATCGAGGTACACATTGTATTGTGGACTATTATTCAAGAGAACGGTTCAGAGTAAGTACCTATCTTGAATCATTGATGTTATCACCTAATTTTGTACATTGATATTTTTATGTTGTATTATGTATGGCCAAACTGTTATTTGTTGTTGATTTTTTATATGAAGCTCAAGTGTTATTCATTTTGCGATGTACAGGATGTCACGCGAGAATTCCCCCTGATACAGAAGGTTTACCCGAGGGTTTACCCTTTGAGATAATTTAAAAAGGAAAAAACTTTTCTTGGGCAATGTTTCCAGTAGATTTTAAAATTGGAAACTACAATATTTTACAACCTATAATAATTTACAGGGCATCGCAATTTTTTTTTCAATTCCAGAACTTTTTTAGCCAAATAAATGTAAGTTCAAGCCTCGAATAAATCAAAGCAGCTTTGACATTTGACAGTTGTCAAAAATATTTTCAACCTCTCGGTTCAACTTTACGATTATTCAATCCAAAAATAGACTAGCGCTTCGTCCGAAAAAAGGGAACCCATGGAATCATCAATCCTTTCACCTCATCCAGTCGAAAAGATACGGCAAGCCATGAAGAACTATAGACAAGACAAGGAACATCCCAGCAGTTCTGCAGTTACAGCAGGATTTAAGTGTGAAAAGTATAATAAACTGAATTACAAAAAACGCAGCCGTACAAAGTTGCGTATTGGACCGAAACTCATGTGCATGAGTACCTTCAATTTGCAATTTGCTTACGTTTTGGAGCTTAGCCGAACGAGTTTTTATCGGTCTTGAATGGCCGCCGTCAAGATGACTTAGACTGAAGGCGGAGCCGTGCGGTTTTGGCGTTTAAATGACGGTAATACAGCTCTGCGCCCCTCACCCTCACGTCGACGTTGCATTTCCACGTATGACAAGGTCAGTTCTCCAACTTCACTTTCAGAGTAGCCAGTTTCACACCAGGCAGAAAGAGGTTTTGGATAACGAAACAAAAATGAGGAGCTTGTGGTGTGGTAGTTAGCGCGTTCGACTACCACTCCAGAGGTCGCGGGTTCGATCTCCGCCGGGGAACGGATTTCCGCCTCGAAAACAAGCTTCTTGGTTCAGTTGCTAAATGCAAGACGCGCCGTGTCGCATAGCACGTAAAATACGAACGATGGTGTAGTGGAGGAAAGCATCCATCGGCGTCGGTGCTAGGCCTCGTTGCGGTAATAGGCCGACGTTAAATAAACAATAAAAAAAAACAAAACAAAAAAGGCGCGAAGGACCTCACTTCGACCCTCCATGTCTTCCAAAATTAACGACTCAAATTTTTTTATTCAATTTTCAATTACATGTCAGCCATGGCCCCTCCAATCTCAGTCTTAGAGGGGCCTGGTCCCTCCAATTTTCTCGATAAAGAATTTTACTTCATGTCAAAAAAGTTTTTTCCGAAACAATTTTCGTCTGCGGCGCTTTTTGCTTCGCTTGCACTCCTTTTCCTCTCACTTGTGCCCCCCCAATAATTAGACACTTCCGCCGCCCCTGCAAATAGGTCATACTTTCTGTCGGAGCCTGTACATTGTTTATACAAATTTCAATACCTAATGACAACAGTGCGACAACACGAGTGACAACATGCTGGCCAACTGGATGAAAAACAGTGGCATTTTTAGCACAGTGAATAGTGATTTTCAGTCACACGCACGTTTATCTGAAGACGGTTGTTGGCTTTCATATGTGCGTCATTTGTTTTTCCAGGGAAAACTTGCCTTTTTCACGATAAATGGAAAAAAACCAAGATAATTTGATTATCAAACACTCTTCTCCAGTTTAGCTCTGTATTAATTCTGTATTTCCGCCACTTCGGCATGCACCTATCGTAGACGGCCATCATCAAGGTTCCCAGACAGACATCCTCCTCTCGCCGAGGCAGTTTGTTTACAATCAACAGTTTCGGAACACCCAGCGCCGACCAAGATCCGACATTTTCTACACAACACAGCCACACAAGCACAGCATCCCAACAAAAAAGCTTTGGCGCCTCAAATTCAAATAAAAACAAAAATGCAGGGACCAATTAAGCAGGCGGGAGGCCCGTGCCACTGTTATTATTAGAGAGGAGCGCATATTTTGTCGGGAATGAAAAATAATCACATAAATCTGCACTATACTATAGTACTGTACCTTGTCGAAAAAAAGAAAATCCAAAACAGCTGGAATAACGAATAACGACGGCGTAGGTATAAATAACTGAGAGCAAACCACAGCACACTCCTGCTTTTGTTTTTTTTTTGTACAACGCACACTCCACAAAAATAAAATGCAGCCACCACTTCCACTATACGGTCATCTCTTCGGTGGAGCACTTAAAACGCACTTTAAAAGCCACACTAAGACCAACACTTGGCCGTCGAAGGGAACCACTGCGGCCCGAAAACGGAACAGTCTCAGGAAAATCCCAGCAGGCACAGGGGCGGAAGTCCACCTGAACCGCGTTTGTTTTGATTTTGCTGCTGTTGGTGTGAGGGAAACGTCGACACAAACTACGCGATCTACGACCCTGCCTGACGTCACATTTACTACTGAAACGAGTATTTTCAATCGAAGTAAACGGTGGCAAACAAATGATGGTGGAGCGAGCGGCGTCGGCTGCATTCGTTTGTTTTGGCCTGCGACCAATAGCGTGGCGCGTACTCGCGTAGGCCCCGCGCGCTCGCTCAATGCACGCCGCGATTCGAAAATTCTTGGAAGCGGTCCCTTTTTTTTGTGGATGTGTTGGGTGGAAAGCATAAACATGGTAGGTCGTATAAGGCCGAAAACAACAACGAAACCAAGTTGCCTGCTCAACTACTTACCAGTTGGGGTATCTAATAATTACAGCCAGTGTAAGTATAGTTTTTTGCTTTTTCATTGTCAATGCTGTAAAATTGAAGGTTTCTTGTGGAGCCATTTTTAAATGGCAAATAATATGAAAATTATATTGAAGTCATTAGTTCAGTCATAGTCATTAATGCATAATGCATTTATTAGTCCCTTTCAACCAAACTTATTGGAAATTGGAATATGGTACCGTACCTACCGATCAAAAATTTTGTCCTTTTTCAAAATGATATATATCCCGCAACTTCGAATTGTCATAACTCATAACCGAGGTCATACTCATAACCGATTCCGATGTTTTCTTCACGATTCTTTAGATAGGTACAGGGTGTTCACGCGAGAAGGATACCTCTCCCCATATAAAACTTTCCCTTCACGCTAATTAAAAAAAAAAAAAAAAAAAATCCTGGAACAAGTTTTCCCGTAGTTTCTGAATATGACCAAGTATAATTTTCCATGTCGTGCCATAAGTATACATCATGTCTCAATTTTTTTTTTGCATTCTTTCGAAACACCTGTATCCTGTATTTCATCAGCACAATCGATCCACATTGTTATCGTGATAACAAATAATATGCATGACACTTTCCTAATTTTTTACCAAAAAAGTGGAAAAATTCACGGTGGCATCTCAAAAAAATATTTTTTTCAGAAAGATATGGATTCATTTTAGGAATCAAATATGTCCCGAATATTTGTTCAGTGATTTTATGTCATTCCATGTCATTTAACAGTGAAGTAAAATATCCCAGGACATATTCTGAATCCTGAAATATGGGTCCATCATTCTCAAAAAATCAAAAAAGACGTTTTTAATGATGCCATGGTAATGTTTTCAATTTTTTTCAATATAAATCTAGAAGTTTAATGCATTTTTGTAATTAGGATAACAATGTGCAATGTGCATCGATTGTGGTGATAATGAATTACAGAGTGTTTCGGAAAAATTCGAAAAAAATTGCGACACCCTGTATATGGGAGGAAATAGAAAATTGTACTTGACATATCCAGAAACTACGGCAAAAATTGTTTCAGAAAGGTTTTTTTTTCAAATTATCTTGAAGGGGAACGTTTTTATGGGGGGTATCCGTCTCGCGTCAACACCCTTGTACATACATATCTTTCAGCAATCTATACCATGTTAACGAGATTTTTTTTATTTCAGTTACATTATTTACAGGGTGGAATGTAATGTATAAAGAATTGCAAAATTGTACTTAGTTTTCAGTTCAACAGATCCCCGTTTTTTGTGGAAAAAATATTTTCAAATTCCAAGCTGATAATGTCCTATCTCGAAACAATTTTTAAATTTGGAGATCAGAAGTCCAACAATGAAATAACTAATGATTTTTTTCAAACTGCATGCGTATTTCAAAGATTTTGAAATAAATAATTGATTTTGCTTCAAAGATAATTTTGCTGCCGAGCAAAATTATTGAAATATGCATGCAGTTTGAAAAAAATCATTAGTTATGGTTATCATCAAAAATGCAATTTTGCTGCCGAGCAAAATTATTGAAATATGCATGCAGCTTGAAAAAAATCATTAGTTATTCCATTGTTGGACTTCTCATCTCTAAATTCAAAAATTGTTTCGAGATAGGACATTATCAGCTTGGAATTTGAAAATATTTTTTTCACAAAAACCGGGGATCTGTTGAACTAAAAACTAAGAAACTACCTTAAAAACTAACTAATCTGAAAATGGTCTCAATAAATCATGTGGGAGACTTCATACCTTATCGTTGAAATCCAGAAACAATTTTCATGCGCATCACAATTAATATTTTCCTTTTCATTCGGGAATGAGAACCGGGAAAGTAAAATGTGGGTTCCTGGGGGCGCAGCGCGCAGCTGTTAATAACTGTTCAAGCAACAAGCAAGTTGTTAACAACAACTCTCATTCCCGAATGAAAAAGAAAATATTAAGTGTGACGCGCATGAAAATTGTTTCTGGATTTCAACGATTAGGTATGAAGTCTCCTAGATGATTTATAGAGTCCATTTTCAGATTGAAATCTGTCTGTCTGTTCGTCTGCCTACCTGTGGGTCTGTTTCTGTCTCTGTGCAATCGTTATCCATAACTCCCAAACGGTATAGGTAGATGCAATTGAGCTGAAATATATGTTATGCGGGCATGATTTAGGCCTCCAGTGAACTTTTCAAATTTTGAAAAATGGATTCACTTCGCAGCAGTCATCCATTTTGGCTATTGGTGCATTACTACAGAAAGTATAATTGAACTGCTCAACAATGAAAGTGTTACAAATCAAAAATTCACCTAATTTTGAACCGCTGTAACTTTTGAATGGCAACAACGATTCTGATTCTGTTTCAAGTACTGGAGAGTCCAATCTTTTGGCCATCTTTCTGGTTATGTGGAATCCATAAAGCCTCTCATAAAATTTCTACAGTGTGATGAACAGAGCAGTGCAAAATTGATGAAAGTTCAACATACCCCCGTTTTCGTTAAAAAATTTTTTCGGGAGTATCAATACCAAATTTATGAAGAATTATGTGTTCCCTCGAAACGGTTTTTGAATTTTCGGACTTCCAGTCGAAACAGCCAAAATGTGATTTTTTATTGTGAATACTGTATATTATTCCTGTAGCAACGCAAAAACATTAGAACTATTCATATCAAGATGACGCCACTTGGTAGGCTTGTCCACTGAACAATTTTAAGCAATTTTACTTGCAACACCTTCTTATTGTCTAGTGTAAGGGTGAAGAAAAGCCCAATTGGCAGCGTACTTTTTGGTACTACTCCTAAACTTCGGATTTTTAGCATTGAAAAAAGGTTAATTTCGAGGTTAATTTTTACTCTCTTTAGTCAACATGGAACTACATCATTAGAATTGCATAGACCACATTTTCGCCATTTTGGAATTTTTTGCCTTTACGTTAAATTTCAAAACATAGGCATGTTTGACATCATTTCTTGAAATGTTGGTTCCCTAAATGGGATTCTGTCAATAAGATCTGTTTATCTGTTCGTTTATCTGTCTATCTCTTTCCGAAAAAATATTTATAGAATTTTTAACCCCACTCCCACTCCCCTTCTTCCTGAAATTCTCTGAGTGTCCAATTTAATATTCTTGACCTCTAAATTCTTTTCAGTGCAGTCAACGTCATCCTGCAAAGCATCGGAAGAGATAATTCTCTGTGGAAAAAATATCACCCAAATTTCACCCTTTCGCTCCCCCCACCTCATCTCAAAAATTTAAAATGGCAATATCTACTTTGTGATACATTAAATTGAAGGGAATGAAATTCTCTCCATGAACAAAATTTTTTCAATTTTTTTAAAACCCCAATTTTCCTCACAAAACACCCCAAATGTCTAATTTATTTGGAAAGGGGTTGAAAATTTCAAAAAAATTGTTTCCGGAAAGAGAATTTAATTCCCTTCAATTTGGTGTATCACAAAGTAGGTGGTGTTTCGTTAAATTTTGAAGCTGAGGTGGGGAAGAGCAAAAGAGTCAATTTGAGCAGCACTTTTTCCATCGAAAATTATTTTCCATGATGTTTTCTATGATGACACTGACTGAATTAAAAACAATTGAGAGGTCCAGAATTAAAAATAAGACAGTCAGAGAATTTTTCGGGCGAAGGAAGGTGGGGTTAAAATTTTTGTGAATATTTTTTTCAGAAAGAGAATTTAATTCTCTTCAATTTGATGTTTCGCAAGGTAGGTCATGTCATTTGAAATTTCAAAGTTGGGGTGAGTGGGGGCGAGGGAGCTTAAGATGCAAATTTGTCAATTTATGTTTTAGATGTCCCCTTTGATATAACAATCGACCTGTTTTTGCTCGAAGAAATATTCACGAGGAATCGGGAGTTATTGCAGGTGGATAGATAGTTTTCAAATGATCACCCGGTGCAGTATTCACAATAAAAAATCACATTTTGGCTGTTTCGACTAGAATCCCAAAAATTCAAAGACTGTTTCAAGGAAACACATTATTCTTCATAAATTTGGTGTAGATACTCCAAAAAAAAATTGTTTGCGAAAACGGGGGTATGTTGGACTTTCATCAATTTTGCACTGCTCTGTTCATCACCCTGTAGAAAATTTATGAAAAGCTCTATGCATTTCATATTGACAAGGGAGATGGCCAAAAAACTGGGCTATTCAGTACTTGAACCAAAATTAGAATCATACGTGCCAATCAAAAGTTGTAGCGGTTCAAAATTAGGTGAATTTTTGATTTGTAACACTTTCATTGTTGAGCAGTTTATATAAGACACATGCACGCATACAATGAATACCATTAATCATTATAGTTTTGTTGTTATCCTGGAAACTCCTAAAAAGCTGGTTGGCAAAATGGCAAAAAATTATTTGCTCTATTGCTCTAAAACTACGGTGAAGCGAAATATAGGTACTTGCATGTCAAATGTCACCTGAGATGAAATGGCCATTAATGCCATTTCATCAGTAAGAAAACGAAAGTAGAAGAAAAATTGTATGCAACACGTAAGGCACACGGATGATTATTTCACTAATTTTTAAGTTATTTGAAAGACATGATGAACAAAGAATGTCCGAAATAGGACCTTTTTCGATGTAGAAATTGAGGGTGAATAGTTTCTTCTCCATCACACCTATTTTACGTTAATACCATTGTACCGTTGAGGGCGGTCTTCGCCCCATAACTCGGCTAGCCTAAACGGGTGCCTTGTTTTTTTTTTTGTAAAGAGCAAATATCTGATTATTCCTGTAAAAGCTCAGCTTTATACGAAAAATGTTCACCTCAGTAGTTGCTGTAGTGCATTTTGCATAGTAAATATGAGTGGCATGCGCGCACCACTTCTTTACAGTTGTTGGTTGCGTCAGAAAAAAATCATATCTAAAAAACTATAAGCCCTAGATCAACATTTTTTGTTTCAAAAATTCTTCAATACTCTGGCCTCATTTGCTTCGCTTCGCTGGTTGTATATAGAAAACTATGAAAACAAAAAAAGTCTATGAAATTATGATGCATTCATAGCCGATGAAAATGTTTATAAACTAAATAAATGAATGATAAACCATTGCTTATTCTCAATCGCTGTCTCACTGCAACAAGGGTCTGGTTATGTACTTCAATTTGAAAAAAAAAATAGGCACATAATTTCATTAGATCGAAAGATATGATCATGTAAAGTTAGTAAATATGTATGGATACTGGGGTATGTAGGGATAAAAAAAATTATGCCCATTGGGGCCACCCTTGGGGACATCAGCTACCTATCCATCGGGAAGTTCCAGGGCTCTAGCTTCATTTCCCGAGGAGGAGTTCAACTTTTTAGAAGTGCACAGTAAATCTTTGTTTTTTGATAATAATAATGATAACTATGTATGGATAAAAAAATGCCGATTGGCCACCCTTGGGGACATCAGATATCCATCAGAAAAAGTTTCAAGGCTCTAGCTTCATTACCCAAGGAGGAGTACAACTTCTTAATTTCTACACGGACAGACAGACGGACGGACGGACAGACAGACGGAAAAACCGGTCATATAAGCGTAATTTTCTTACGAAAATGCGCAAAAAAATAACAAAAACTAACGCAAACAAAAAGCTGCCACTAAAAACCGCCTCCGCTATTCCAAATTAGTCCGGACGTTAGGCGCTAAAATATGGGTGGACTGTGGACTCTGCATTTTATGGTTGAACCATGCCACTTGACATTTATTGTTGTATGGACCATAATCTTTCGATTCAGAAGTGGCGTTCGACCGACGATGGCTATCGTCGGTAGACGTGCACACTTTGTGGACAGGACAGGGCGAAGAAGGAAAAAGAAAAGGCAAAAGTTGTAACTCATGAACTAAAACAGGTGGAGTCGTGTAAACGGGCATAATTATATAATCTTCTGTTCATGCCCATGAATGTTCCATCAGACCATTTTCAGATGTCTTGAAGAATTTTTGTTATACTTATCAGGAAAAAACTGATCTTTTCCATAAACATTTAATTCTTAAGTGAATCAGTGAATTTTCAAAGTATAGGAGTGAAACTTGGTAGTTTTTTATTCAGTGATGTAATTAATTTAAAATGATCGTTAGCCAGTGAGTGCCTAGGCCTACTATTTCGAGAAAAAAGACATTCAACTATTTTTCTCCCTTCCGGAAGCCCTCTTGCATTTACTATTTGAGGGACTGAGTTCCAGAACTCGTCTTATCCAAAATCAAGTAGGTATAGGTACCTACCTATATCCTGTAATCCTGTACACTTTTTATTTTCAGTAGGTAGAACGAGAGGTAGAATGACTTTTTGAAGCAAAATTAAAGTGACAAGCTGGAACGCTACGACGATACGGCTGATGGCCGCGCGCTGATAGTTTCGCACCCTCGTTCGCACCAAAACTTCGCAGGTGCCATCAGCTCAGCCCCAGCCGTAGCCCCCCAGCTTGTGACTTTATTTTTGCTCCAAAAAGTTTTTCTACTGAATTTAAAACGTGAACGGCATATATTTCAGAAACTCACCTTGGGTTCCAATGGTTCCATCAAACTTTCATCAACGCGATAACTTTATCACTCTGATAGTAACTAAGCAACTGGCCATCCTATTGGCTGGTGCATAGCAACTATCAGCGTGATAGATTTAATCTGCTCTTAAAATTTTGGTGGAACCCGAGGTAAGTAATGCAAAAATATTACTCTTTTTGATATACCTACCGTGCGATCCAAACCATTCCGAATTGGGGTAGGCTGTGACATGGTCAAATTACGGGATGTAAAGCTGCTTTTCGCCAGGGCACAGCCTACCCCAATTCGGAATGGTTTGGATCACACGGTATAAAATGGATTCAATAGGTACGTACTAATTTCAGTCATTGGAGGAAAGGGTAATATTTTTGCAACCACTTAGATAAAACAGGTTTTCAACGGTTTCCCAAAATAGATAGACTCCTATCATACTTGTTTTTGGATAAGACGAGTTCTGGAACTCAGTCTCTCATTTACAAAAAAATAAATAAATAAAAGCGACTGGTGAATGTAAGGTTGGTGAGCTACAATCATTTTTCCACAAAAAAGGTAATCTCAACACAAAGATCTAACAACTAACTGCCTTCTTGTAGAGTGATCAATATCAGACATTCTTTGCTCATGATATGGCTAATGTGGATTTTGAAAGGAAGAATCACGTTAGGAATTCTTATGCCCCACATTTTGTCAAGTCAGTCACAAAAATTTATCATCCATCATCAGTGAAGCCGTTTGTCCCTGAGTACCCCTGAATTTGACCAGGCCACAGCCTGCCTGAATTAAGAATTCATTGGATCATACGATACTAAATAGGTAGGTGCCTCTCCTAGCCCTAGCAACTATTATGGGTAACTAGAGTAGGTTGTGTGAAAAAATAACGAGTGACCTGACTTTCAGGCAGAGTAGTACAGACTTACGTTCGAAGTTCCTTTTTGACTTTTTTCCGACTTCGGCGAAAGCGATGATGGGTAACATGAGAGATTACCTACTGATTAGCAGAAAAATTGCCAGATATTACCTACAAGTACCTACTTACATAATATACGAGTAGGTAGGTATTATTTTGACCGTGTCTACCATTTCCGACGAATTTTAAAAATTTAAATATCATTTTGGAAAACACTTGCCTGCTTGCAGGGTTTATTGTTAACAGAGAATATTGCACCGTCGTTGCCATTTTGTTTGACAATCATGTACAGTTAGTAGTTTTAATAAATAATTCATGCTATTAACATTTATTACTTCACGACGACATGCTCAAACCAGTAGACACGAGCTCTCTTTTCCTTCCCTTCTTCAGGCCTCAGTAGTCTTCTCGTCGTTTGTTACATTCGTTACTCCAGAAGCAGTGGACATCGCATCATGCTGGGTCCCTCGGGTGCACACCAAAGACGGGAACTTCATCTGCAGAGCCTGTCTGTATTTGGGATGGCTGGATATACAAACATTTCAGTTCTCAGAGTCTCAGACTTACCTTGACTGTGTGAGCAAAACTGCCTCATAAACTCACCTAATTCCATACACAATGGGGTTGTACACTGCGTTGGCCTTAGCGAACAATGAGCACCAAATGGTAGACAGTGGGCTGATTTTAGCAATTTCAAAGATTCCCGTGTAGTTAGTGACAAGATACGGAGTCCAGGCGAAAAACCAGAGCGCGATGGTCATCAGCGCAATCTTGGCCAATTTGAATTCTGCACTGGTGGACGAAGCTTCGCAGGACCTCAACGAGGCGACATTCATCTTCTTGGCTTGTTCCCTCATTGATTTTTCATGATCCACCACAGCCTAAACAATTTCGTGCGCACTTCAGTACTTCATAGGGAACTATGTGTTTTAAGAGCTAGCTTACTCACCTGCACAATATACCAGTATGAGTAAATGATCGTCAGCAGTGGAGTGAAGTAAACAAACATTGAATAAACAATAATGTAGCTGCGACTGAACCAGTCCTTTGTAAGGAAATCAGTGCCACACGAGCTCATGTTACCTTCAGGAACATATCTATAAGATGAAAACATTTTAGATGAACGCAAAGCTACGAGTTATTAGATATCTAAATATAATGATTTCAGTACCGATTCCATCCAAGTATTGGTGCTATAGTCCAGGCAATGCCCATCACCCAAATGACCAAGATCCTCAACACGGCTGTCTTTGTGGTCAAGGGCTTTGCACCTAGTCCTTTGACAATGACGTTGTACCTATCCAAGGCTATAAAAGTCATAGTCCAAATAGATCCACATCCGAACAAAGAGCCGGTACAACCATACAACTTGCACATAACTGGACCTAGAAAAGAACAGTTCAGTGTTTATGTTGCGAAAAAAGTACCAGAGCTGTGTCACCTAAAACCCAAGTTTCGTTGTAACAGTTGATAACCATAACCGGTGACATACAAATCATCATAAGAAAGTCGGAGACAGCCAGATTGATGACCAAAAGGTTGGATGGAGTTCTCAGTGAGTTTGTGGTCGAAAATATGTAGATCACCATGCCATTTCCTATGATGGAGACAAATCCCAAGACTCCGATCACGAAACCCAAAATGCCGTGCCATAATGGGTTCATTGGTGGGAACTGGTACCAGTAGGGGTCCACCATGTGGAGCATGTCAGGGAGGACTTTATCCACGACTGTAAGATTACTACCAAAATAGCCGCTGCCTTGCTTAGCGGCCCAGGCCACAAAATTCGGTGGATTTGTCGCAGACATGATGATCTGAAAGCACACATTAATACAAAACATTTTAGTTGCTGTACCTAAAGTGAGATCTGGAAAATATGTCAATAAGCTAATAAGTCCATTTATTCTCGAAGTCTTTTTGTGCAACTGAAGGTTCCGATAATGAAGTCTACGTAACATGGGCGCCGTTAATGGTAAATGTAAGAGGGGCAAAATCAAAATAAAACTACATTTTTTTCAGAAAGAGGTGTGACGACTCTTGGATGTTTGCATTGGTGAGGCTACTCTTATTGAACAGCAGAAAAAAAAACATGCAAGAGGCGAGCGAAAAAGCTCCGCAGACAAAAATTTCTTCTGAGATTGGCCATCGAAAATGAATTTCTATAAATTTTTTATTTGGAACTTTCAGGTACAGTTTGAGAGTACCAAATTTCGCGTACCTACACCTGTCATTGGGAAGTCGAATAATCATCGGACGAAGCCATTTATGATGAATAAAGAATAAACCTTATATTTTCGAAGTAGTTGAGTAGTAATAAAGGGAATAAAGCATTTATTCTGGATTTTTTTAATGAATGCTTGAATGAATGCATAAATGACAGGTGTACGAACAATAAGAAATTCGGGGGGGGGAGTGCCCCCTTGCCTCCCTCACAAACAGAGCCCATACTACGTAACAACCTCAGTCGAGGCCTTAATGCTACACAATGATGCTACTGAAGCTAATGAGTAGAAAAATCTACTATTGCATAGCATTTACTACAAACAGGCTGAATAAATGAAAAAAATTGTTACTTTTTGGGAATCACACGTGTATATTGAATCAGAAAGTACAAGAAATACGAGAAGAAATATAAAATTGGAGAAAAAAGCAAACAAGCATTCGGGAGCTTCGGGGATAACCATGTCCAGCAATACCGTTGGTACTAGAAGAGAAACTAATTAAGATGAGCTCTATCCACAGAGCTCTATCTGAGACCAGTGTTCCATTTTAGCTGGCTTTCAGTTTATTTACTAATAATTTGTAAATATTTTTGCTCATTTCATGTTCTCTATTCTGCCGAATCATCGGTACATTTTTTGCGACACTGATCATTGCAGAAAATAAGACATCAACAACAAAGAAACGATGATATTGATTTTTCGCCTTATCGGAAATAACGTGGAATAGCTCCCGTGGAACGTGGAATTTTAGTTATTACTGCGGCTAAAATCACGAACGACTTTGCTAAATTAATCAAGTCTTACCTTCTCAACTTAGCGATGATGATGTGTCTCGGCACAAAAATTCTGTGATAAAGCACTTCTTTCCGATAACAATCACATCCAGTTTTGACGAAGCGCTTGAACAGCGACTCACCTTGTCATGGACTATACTTCTTCTGAAAGACATCTCTTACGTGTATTATTCAATAAAAAGGATCCTCTTGAGAATTCTTTCTTCGGCTCCAATAAGAGGATTCATCACGTAATCACATCATGTTCCCGAAACAATTTTTTTAGGGAACTCTTGCCAAGGCCGAAGCATATTAGATTTACATGTGTTATTTTATCACCCTATACGTAATACGCTTTCAGCTTAATTTATGCAACGATGACAAAAAAAAATCGATAGAGCTTTTTCCTTGCAGGAAGTTTGCTCTTTTCAGTTCAAATAAGTAAATTAATTTTTGTTTCATTATTTATCACTGTTCATTAAACTTGGAGAAGTGAAACAGAGTAACCCATGTAAGAAAAAAAATTATAAAGCAAAAACAACTGACTTCAAAATGCTTCAAAACTTGGAAAGATCCTTCTGTATTTTTGTACTGTACCGGTTTGAGTTGAGGCGTTGGCGGTCAGTTTTGGCTCTTTTTGATAAAAAGTCTCATCGGCGGGGGCTCCAACGTACTTACACTCTCTACGTTCCAAACTAGAGGATAGCGGATAGCGGGTACGAATCCCCCCCCCACAGATTATCATTTTTCCGATTCGATAACTATACTGTGTTCCCTTCTTCGCAAGATTGTTGTCATTAAAAATAATTTCAGCTGCTTTTGGTTACCTACTGAGTTACTGATAGATACTTTTGAACTTTTGGTAGATAGGTAGATACTTAGAATAATTTCAAAGGTTTTGACAAAACAATAAAATCATTGAAATCTGTGATATATGCTTGCAGGGTTTATTGTTAACAAAAAATATTGCAACGCCATTGTCATTTGATTTTCAAAATTCATACTATTTACAAATAACTGATGACATGCGTAAATGAGCGCATCATCGTATTGCCTTTTAGGCCGTAACAGCCTTCTCGTCGTTCGTAATATTCGTCACACCAGAAGCAGTGGATGCCGTTTCTTGTGGGGCTGCTCCGGCACACACCAAGGAGGGGAACTTCTGCTGCAGAGCCTGCCTGTATTTAGGATGGCTGATGCGTGGAACACAAAAATATTTGATCAGTTTTCAGTTGCCTTCCCCTGTGCAAACAATAATATTTACTCACCTAATTCCATACACAATCGGATTGTAGACTGCGTTGGCCTTGGCGAACAGTGAGCACCAAATAGTGGCCAGCGGGCTGATTTTGCCAGCTTCGAAGATGCCCGTAAAGTTGGTGACCAGGTACGGAGTCCAAGCGAAGAACCAAAGCGCGATGGTCATCAAAGCGATCTTAGCCAGCTTGCATTCCGCACTGGTTGCCGCAGCCTCGGAGGACCTCAACGAAGCGACGTTCATCTTCTTGGCTTGTTCCCTCATTGATTTTTCATGGGCTGCGACGGCCTAGAGTAATTGTTGATTGATTGATTGATTGACCTTTTACTAATTTGTAAGGAAACGTATGTACCTGTACAATGAACCAATAAGAGTAAATGATCATCATCAGTGGAAGGGCGTAAACAAAGAAGCCGTAGACAATAATGTAACTGCGGCTGAGCCAGTCCTTGTTGAGGTAATCAGTGCCACACGCGGTCATGTTACCTTCAGGGACGTATCTATAAGATGAAAAAGTTTTAGATGATCGCAAAGCTACGAGTTATTAGTTATCAGATAACAGAGTTTTAGATGGAGGGGAATTTATTCAATTTTCATATATTGTTAGTAGGTAGGTATACCTATTCCAGCCGAAGAATGGTGCAATGGTCCAGCCAAGTGACATTACCCAGATGAGAAGAATCCTCAACATAACAGTCTTCTTGGTCAAAGGCTTCGCACTTAGTCCTTTGACAATGACGTTATATCTATCCAAAGCGATAAAAACCATAGTCCATATAGATCCACATCCGAATAAAGAGCCAGCACAGCCGTACAGTTCGCACATGAGAGGACCTAAGAAAATAGGAAGGAATAAGTATAAGTAGGTACAGTAAGGATGCCCAGAGGGAAAGTGCTATTGGTACCTACCTAACACCCAAGTTTCGTTATAACAGTTGATGACCATGGCCGGTGACATGCACATCATCATCATGAAGTCAGAAAATGCCAAGTTGACGACCAGAAAGTTGGATGGGGTTCTCAGTCCTTTCGTGCTTGAAAAAATGTACATGACCATGCCGTTTCCTGCTATGGAGACAAAGCCCAAGACGCCGATCACGAAACCCAAAATGCCGTGCCATAGTGGGTTCATAGGTGGAAATTGATACCAGTAGGGATCTACCATGTGAAGCATGTCCGGAAGGACTTTATCCACGACGGTGAGGTTACCGCCATAGCCGCTGGACCGCTGAGCAGCCCAAGCGACAAAGTTCGGTGAATCCATCGCAGACATGATGTTCTGTAAAAGAAGCAAAAGCCTTTTCAGTTTCTAATTAGTTAAGGCCCAGATAGCAACAGAACGTACACTGGAATCCCTATTGTGCACAAGTGGATGTCCATGAAACATCTTTTATCATCCGATGTAAGTTCATAGGACGTCCACTTAAGTGTCCATTATTGTCATCAAGTTAGGTACCAATAAATTACGGGGTTCTATCTGCATTTTCGAACCTTGTGAAAACTAATAGCAAACTTCGAATTTTTTGAAAGCCTATATACTATATACATCAACTGTAGGTACAGAAAGATGCATATAAATAGGTACAGTCCGTGTGATATATCGCTCATCACTACAATAGTGATGTAATTGAATTGTGCTAGGTATTATCGTCCACATTGCCTTGATATTAAGTTTCCACACTTGTTATATAGCAATGTGAAACATTTGCTTTTGTAACATGTTAGATGTTACCCTCCATGTTACCCTTCGGGAGGCGGTACGATTAAAGGGTGTGTTATATAACATTTTGTTGTACAACATGTTGCACGGCCGTCCACACTTGGAGTTCACCCGCCAGCGGCGATCATCAGCTGATAATTTTTTTCGAGGCTCTCGTTAAGCCGGGTCCAGACGAGGGTTCAGACTAAGTAACATAATGTTATATAAAATTGTTTGAAACAATGCTTCTGTAACAATATTATATAACTTTTCATCATCCACACTAGAAGGAACATAACAAGCAACCACGTCCAGTGGTTGATAATTTTTGCTGATTAGTCTATCACAAACAGTTTACCAAAATCACTTTGACTTATGAAAATAGAGGGGAGCGGAATCCCACCCTTTGATCCCCTATATCTTCAAAAATAAATGTCAATAATTTTCCATAATATCGCTCCTGCACTCGGAATTCCGTACTTTTGAGACACCTGTATAAAATTGAACTTTATACGTTTTTTTTTTTTTTTAAATTACCTATGCATCGAAATCATAGCTCTAAAAGTAAACTAGGTGCACAAGTAACGACGCGCTCGGAAGAAGAAAGATGAAAATGCGAGAAATTACAGAGTGAAGTTATACATATAGGTAGGTAAAGCACGACAAAAATATATTACTTGCTTAAAATTAGAGGACAATTTTTTTTATGTAATACATAATTATTTATTGGCAAACAAATAAAAAGAGCTGGACCGAAGGCTGAGCTTTTCAGTTGACGGTCGTTAACACTCGAACTGACACTAATAGTAACTACCCAAGCCTTCTTTTATTTCAAAATCCTCTGCAATTATTGTGGCCAAACGGTTCCTGGCTAGATAGGTAAATAAGTCATACCTTTTTGGTCTACGTGATGTTGACGTATATTTGCACGGAAATTTCTCTGGACCACTTCGTTACGATATTAATCACATCCAGTTTTGAGGATCGCGCTTGGACTACGACTCAAAACCTAAGCCATGGACTCTACTCATTTTATAGGACAGTTCCCATGTCATCTATAATTGTATAATTCAATAAAAAAAAAGAATAAGAGGATTTTCTTCGGATCCAATAAGAACAGAGCTAATTACATTATATAGGTATACTTATTCCTCAAGAAATGTTTAAGGAAGTTCATTCATTCAAGGCCAAGGCCAAGGCCGTCAGCAATATTAAGTTAGAGAACTTGTAATTTCCAATTTACTCGCCCCTATTTATGCACGAACGTAGGTAGGTAGGTACCTATCTACCTATGAATTGACAATTCAAATAATAGGTATATATTCAGCCTATTTATATGCATTGTAGCAATATTAGTCTACATAGGTATATGTAGGTAGGTATATTTAGGATTTAGGTACCTGGTCTAGTAATGTGTGCTAAATCTTACTTGCTGTCTGGGTAGGACGTACTTAGGGTGCCCCAAAATTCGGTACCTATACCGCAAAAGCCACCCTAGACTATCCACCTGTTGTGAAGTCCTGTCATGCATAATTTAGCAAAAATCAATTTTTTTCTATATACAGGTGTTCGGGTCTGGTTATTACAAACTTTGAGGGATGATTCCCCATTAAAAATAAAGCCGAAAGAACTGAAAACTCATGCTCCTAAAATGCTTCCTTAAAAAGATACAGGGTGTTGGAGTTGACTTTTTCAAATGGTTTTTTCACCGTAACTTTTGAACCGTTGAACCGATTTTGATCAAATTTAAACTTAAGTTTAGTCAAATGAGTCTCCATCGAATAATAATACCACAATTCATCAAAAATTTCTGGGGGCGTAGATAATAGGGGACTGTCCCCTATTATTTTTGCCCCTATTTTCATCTCCCCTAATTATTTTTTGAAATTGTTGATATTTTCGGATTCTACGTTCAATTTAGAAGAAAAAGTTACTCTTACAAAATTTAGATTAGAGGCTTCATTTCGGAGATATTTGGATTTGAAACTTTGGAAAACGCCTCGAAGATATAAGGTATACCTATAGGTACATACCAGGTGATCATTTGAAAACTATCCACCTGCAATAACTCCCGATTCCTAGTGAATATTTTTTCGAGCAAAAACAAGTCGATTTTTATGTCGTGGGGGACATATTAAACATACATTGTCAAATTTCTATATTCACCCCCTCGCCCCCACTCACCCCAACTTTGAAATTTCTAATAACACTACCTACCTTGCGATACATCAAATTGAAGAGAATGAAATGAAAGGAATGAATGAAAAGTGCTACCCAAACTCACCCCTTTGCTCTTCCCCACCTCAACTCCCAAACTCAATAAAACACCACCTACTTTGTGATACATCAAATTGAAGGGAATTGAATTCTCTCTCTAAAAAGAATTTTTTAGAAATTTTTCACCCTCCCCCAATAAATTGGCCATTTGAAGTATTCTAGGGAGGAAATGGAGGGCTTTAAAAATTGTGAAAAAATCTTCTTCAGAAAGAGAATTCAATTTCATTCAATTTGATGTATTACAAAGTGGGTATTGACATTTTAGATTTTCAAGGTCAGGTGGCGGGAGCGAAGGAGTGAATTTGGGTGGCACTTTTTTATAGAAAATTTTCTCTTTCGATGCTGTGCAGGATGATGTTGACTGTATTGAAGGGAAATGAAGGTCAAGAATATTAACTTGGACACTCAGAGAATTTTAGGAAAAACGGGGGGTGAAGTTAAAAAATTTCAAAATATTTCTCTCAGAAAGATAATTTAATTCTCTTCAATTTAATGTATCGCAAGGTAGGTGGTGTCATTTAAAATTTCAAAGTTGGGGTAAGTGGAGGCGAAAGGGCTCAAGATATAAATTCTCCAATGTATGTTTTAGATGTCCCCCTCGATATAAAAATCCACCTGTTTTTGCTCAAAGACATTTGCACTAGGAATCGGGAGATATTACGGTGGATAGTTTTCAAATGATCACCCGGCATAATACAATCAGGAAAACATGTGTGCCAAATTTGGAGAGAAACGGTTCAGTCAGCGGCCCAAGAATTATTTCAGAAAATGATTTTTCAAGTTTAGCCTTGAAGGCCAACTGTTATGGTTAGTGGAAGTTCACTCATTTGTGCAGGTTTCTTATCGTTTCCTGAGAGGACGCGATTCAAAATCCATCTATTCCAGGAGAGTTCTACACATAGGTAGATACCTACCTGTGGAGTATGGTGGACCCAGAACTAATAACGGTCTGTCGTAGTACTCGTTGTTTGTACTAGCGGAAGTAGGCGCTCACGGGTATGCGGGAAAATGATTTCTGTCATGGGAAAGGTGGATTCAAACAGAGCTTGTCTCCGATTCAAACACCTCTGTATACGATGCTATCCAGTACCTACCTACCTAAGCAGCCAACAAAACATTGTGTATTTAGGTAACAGTATTTTTTCCAGTATTTTTACGAGGTCCATTCAGTGACGAGTTGACGACGTCTCGATTAGAAGGAGACAATTTTTATTGGAAACGTGTACCTGTTTTTATGCGCACTGGACATGGTAGGATTAGTAGATGCAGATTGCAGTGGTACCTACTTGGGTCAACTTTGCTTGCTCGCTGTCAGACCATTATAGGTAATTTATTATTGACTTGTTCAGTCATACGTTTTACACGTCGCAGCCTGCCTTCCTGCCTGAAGGATGAATTTTGAATTTTTTTGACCACACGATATTTATTATCTATTATCTAAAAGGATGGGAGAGGAGGGCATAAGTAGTCCAGTAAAATGAGGCGATTTTTATGCCAAAGTTTGAACTAATTAGGAGCAGGATGAAAAAAATATGGCGATGTAGAGAATGAAAAACTGAATAAGAGAAACCAAAGTTTCATTTCCAGCCATCCCGAGAACCATGGAAAAAATGAAGAAGATTGAAAAACACGCGCGTTTCTTTTGGAACGGTGAGGGAACGGTGAGAACGGTGTGAAAACTGTCAGGAACAAAGTTGTAGGGAATTTAATAATCTACAAAAAAGTTTCGGGGAGCATATGTCTAACTTTTTCGGCTCAGCCGGTAATCGCAGTCAAAGTTGCGCGCCGGTCTAGTGAAGTGGAAAACCTGTCCGCGTGACCTTCCTTATTGAATGCTGCGAGAACGACAGGAGATATCCGAAATTTATGAGCAACAAAGCTGCAGAGAATTGAATGCTCCACTAGAAAATTTTCGCTGCCAATGATTAGCTTTTCTGGTTCACCCGTGAACCACGTTCGAAGTTGCGCGATAGTCCTGTTAATGAATTGGTTCTTTTGGGGAACTCACAAAAATCCTAGACTTGATGAAAAAAATATGACAATGTGAAGAATGAAAAACTGGATCTAAAAAACCAAAGTTTCATTGCACACCGTTCCAGGAAACATTAGAACAAAAAAAAAGAAAAACTTGAAAAAAGCCGATTTGCACCCCCAGCTTCCTCATTGAATACTGAAATAAACGTAATAGATATAGAAAATGTGCACAAACAAGCTTGAAGTAGATTGAATGATCTATAGAAAATCCCGTTGTCATGTACTCGTACCTATGCATCTTTTTCAACTTAGCTGCGGAGCGCTATCAAAATTGGGGCACATAATTCATGACGCGCCGCATATTATGTGGCCAGACTGGCACGACGCCGACGTTCCGGTGGTTGTTTGCTTGATTATAAAACATGATGAAATAAATTATGATTCAAAAGCTTTCTTGAACGTCTAGTTACTATTGTTAAAAATGTAACTCCGCTAATTTTCTTGTTTGGCAGAATTAAAACTGATGAGATCGTATTCCGTAACACAATATAATAATTGAAAAACATGATTCACGTTAGATAATGAGATGCATTTCAACTGATTTCTGATGAACAATGATCATTCAACAATAGCTCGGAGGTAGGGAGGTAATAAACAACTGTCCACCTGAACAATGGGGTTGGATTAATTAAACATTTCTCTGTTGATGCCAAATGATCAATGTAAATTCAAGTTTCACGATAAGTAATTAACGAAACAGTGGCATACTTGCGATTTAACATATTTTTCATAATGAATTGACCAGAATTGACCAGAAAAAAATCCGTTCAATCTCGGTTTAGCTTAAACCACTCTTGAATTCGTTGGTGTACCCAGTGGTTGATCATGTTATATAATCAATTAAAGAATGACCGCAACGTCGTGCCAGTTTGACCACATATGCGACGCGTCACGAGTCATGTGCTTTGATAGCTTTGATAGCGCTCCGCAGCTAAGTCGAGAAAAATGAAAAATACATGACATCACGGAATTTTGTATAGATCATTTTATCCTCTACAAGCCTGTTTGTTCAGATTTTCCATATTTATTACATTTATTTCAGTATTAATTAAGGAAGCTGAGAGTGCAAATCGCTATTTTCCAAGTTTTTCTTTTTTCTTAGGTTTCCCGAAACGGTGTGAAATGAAACTTTGTTTTTTTAGATTCAGTTTTTCATCCTCTACATTGTCATATTTTTCTATCGAGTCTAGGATTTTTGTAAGTTTTCCATAAGAACCACTTCATCAACAGGATTGTCGCGCAACTTCGAACGTGGTTAATAATTGGCCTCGAACAATTCCTATAGTGGATCATTCAATTCTCTACAACTTTGTCGCTCACAATTTTTGGATACCTATGTCTTGTCGTTCTCGCAGCATTCAAGAAGTAGCTCAGAAAAAAATGCGGAATTTTGACCACAAACCAAACTAACAAATCAAAATCATAGTCAGAAATACATTGGACAGTGATGGAACTAGAGCTACAAAGCATCAAATTTGAGGGGAAAAAAATCATGTTTCTTTCTGATATAACTGGTTTGAACACGTCTCTATCAGAATTTCACACCTACTTGTGGAATCGGATTGTGCGATTTGATAAGAAATGATAGCAAACATGTCAAAAAAGCTGTAAGGTAAGTCACGGTTTTTACCATACGACTTGATGAAAAATCGCACCTCGGCCACTTTGCAACCGTCTGGTACGCCACTGGTGCATTACACTTTCTGGTAACTATTGCATTAGGTTCCTCGACATTGAAAATATGAAGTCCAATGGAAAAACCACCAAAAAAATACCAACTTTGAAAATGGTAACTTCTTGTACCTTCGACCTCCCACAGAAAAAATGCCAAGCCTCGGACAGAAAGGGACTTTTGAGTATGTTGTTCCCCATCAAATTCTGAAGGGATCCTTAAATTTTCAGATTTTCCTTAATTTATTCCAGGTTGAAACCTGTTTTGCCTGGGCTAAAGGAAGCAAGGTGACGCGGACAGTTTTTCCACTTCACTAGACCGGCGCGCAACTTTGACTGCGATTAACGGCTAAACTGGAGAAGGTCAACATAATGCCCCAGGGACTTTTTTGTAGATTATTGAATGCCCTACAACTTTTTTCCCCACAGTTTTCACACATCTCTCACCGTTCTCTCACCGTTTCAGAAGAAAGACCGCGGCGCATGTTTTTTCCATCTTTTCCATTTTTTTTTCATGGTTCCCGGGACGATTGGAAATGAAACTTTAGTTTTTCTCATCAAGTTTTTCATTCTCTACATGGTCATATTTTTTCATGCTGCTCCTTATTTGTTCCAAGTTAAATCCTTATTTTACTATTTTTACTGGACTATAGAAGGTGGTTAGGGCGTTGACACCGTTTCACCGTTGAAGAGTTGGTTGCATACTTAATCGCACACCTAGGTCTGATGGTACACTTTTGTAACCCCCTTGTGGATATCAGACGTCAAAATGACAGAAACTATCCTCTTCTTATATTTTATTACTGTTGCACAGGTAATAATTTGGCTTGTATCCTTTAAGCCTTTAGAAAATATAACCTAATCGATTGCTTAGAATCATACGCTTAAATCTAGCGCCAAGAAAAGCTTGACACTTGCGCATGCGCGTTGCGCAACTGCGACACCGCGCACAGCAATTTTTTTGTCTTTCCGAGGTTGGGTGATGAACTGTAGTCTTCGAGTTGCGGCGTCCGTTGTCCTCCATTTTGAATTTGGCTTTGTTCCAGTGATAGTTCCTTGTAATTTAGTGATTGTAGCAATATAAATACACGTAAGTAGCTGGTTTTCCTACCTTTTACGAACATCCAAGCGTTTCACTGAATGTGGTCTTGCAAACCGCATTAAAATCGATAGTTTGCGTCGCCGTTTGAGCCGGACGCCGCGCCGGCAAGGTGACGCCGACCTGCAATCCAACAATTTTTCCACGAGTTCTGTGTCCGTAGAGTTCGAAAATGGCAGACATCGAAGTTCCTGCACCCGAGAGTGAAGAGGCGCCCCAACAAGTCCCGAACAGGCCACCGGGTGGCGGTTTCCGTGGTCGCGGTGGCGGACCAGGAGGCCGCGGAGGTCCGAGGGGAAGGGGAGGTTTCATGAGGGGCCGGTAAGCATGACCCAACCCTTTCTTGCTTTTTTATTTGAAAATCCACCATGAAGTTCTCAAGCTTTTGGCTGGTGGCCGCTTTTCATTGATTTGTTAGTATTGTAATGTTATGGCCCTGAAGGATGTAACAGATTTTTGCTTGGATTTCATCCAATATTTTATAGACGCAGTTTTTTTCCTGCCAAATATTGCTCCTGTTGCTGTAATTTTACGCTGTCAAGCACAAGCCTGAGTTGAACCCTTGAGTTGAAGATTATAAGAGCCGCAACTGGTGACATTTTTGACACTGATGGTTTTGACAAGAAATTCGTTCACTGACCCACGTGGTGAGGTGATCGCGGCTTTAGAGGAAAGTCGCCTTATTTCGGATATATTTTTTCATCAGCGTAAATTTTATACAAAAAAAAACCTTTTTCATCTAGTTTTTCATGTTGATATGAAGCTTATAGTGTGACAAAGCACAAGTGACAATCAAAGAATTTTTTATTGACAAAAATCTCAAAAACAAATGATAATTTGCATAATACAGGTGTCCGTTTTTCGAGGCTAAGCATGGGTATCTCGCTTATCTTTAGAGATACAGAGTTGGTTAAATTAGAAAAAAGTTGCGAATTTTCATGACGATCAATGATCCAAAAAGATATTTGACTTGTCAGTTTTAGTTTTCGAGATATCGAGAAGAAAACAAATTTGGAATTTTTGTTTTCATTTTTTTATTTATTAATTTATTTGAAAAACAGTTGGAGGTAGCCTTTTCTAATTAAGACATTGTGAAGGCACTTTTCCAAGGGGAATTCAATGTTGCCAAAATCTTCATTCTAGCTTTCAAAACAACCGAGATATGACATTCAACTTTTTTTTCTCTTATGGACGTCATTAAATTTTGACATTTTTGAATACAATATTTTTTCTGGTTACAAGGATGTGTCACATGTCACTGTTGAATTCATACTTTTAAGCAAAACATTTTTTTTCATGTTTCAAAGAGTGCTTTGGAAACGAAATCAGCACCTACAATAAAAAAAAAACGTAATGTTGAACATTTATTCAACAGTGACATGTGGCACATCGTTGTAACCAGAAAAGAATACCGTATTCAAAAACATCAAAATCCAATATGGCGCCCATTAGAGAAAAAAGTTGAATGTCGTTTCTCGGTTCATTTGAAAGCTAGAATAAAGATTTTGGCAGCTTTGAATTCCCCTTGGAAAAGTGCCCTGACAATGTCTAGATTAGAAATGGCCACCTTCAACCGTTTTTTGAATGAAAAATAAAACAAAAATTCAAATTCCTGTTTTCTCACGATATCTCAAAAACTAAAATCGATACGTCGAATTTCTTTCTGGATTATTGATCGTCATGAAAATGCGCAACTTTTTCCTAATTTAACCGACTTTGTATCTCTCAAGATAAGCGAAAGGCTAAATTTCGCACTCCCTATCCGAAATTGGGCACCCAGTTTTTAAATGTGAAAAATATTTACAAAAAAAACTCAAATGAAGGCATTCCTTCTTTTCTCTGTTTGCACAGAAAAAATATACAAAGAGGTGCGGCGCCATGGTAACCTTTTGTGATAGACCAGTAGATGATGCCACGCTGCAAGCAACTTGTGAAACCAGCTTTGCAGCGGATCATGATCACTTTCTGGTGTTACTGTTAGTTTGAGGGAGTTTGCCGTTTATTTCTGAAAAATTCTTTAGGATGATGAAAGTCGCCCTTTTTCGGACACGTGCCTAATTTCGGATAGCCACTGTTCTAGAAAAATGTCAAACAGAGAAATTAAAGGAATCTACTATCATTGGTGCGCCACTGAAAAATCTTTACTGTGTAAATTTGGGGGTTCTATGATTCTTCCCTAGATGGTAGGAATTTTTCAAGAGGAATCTGACAGGTCATAGTTTTTTTTTTAAATTTCACGGAAGGAACGATTTATCCGGAAAATCAGGTAACACATAATTTATGTCAATAGGGTGATACCATGAAATTCGTACACCTGACCACCAGCAGGCAGCGCAATGATCGAATTATGTTTTGACGTTTGTTAGAGAATTGCATTGGGGTTGGGGCACATAACAGGTGTAAGGCATTGTTAGAATGATTAAAAATCACAATTTTGATCTTGTAAACGCCGAACAAATAGACCAAGAGCTAGCAACGTTTTATTTACCTCATAAGCAAAATGCGGTTTAACTTCTGGGGCATGTAGAGATTATGATGGGCTTCCATTAAATCTTTGTCTTATGAAAAACACCCCTTGCTTTCTCACAAGACAAGCAAAGAAATGTGCCATTTGACAGCAGTATTCAACAGCGGGTTTTCTGGAGTTCTTAATCGATATAAATATCAATTTTATTAGGAATGAATAGGTTGAACTATCCTTCAACTAAACTGAATGAAAAAGGACACCTAAATGTATTAGAAACTACCAAAAACCAGATTTCCAAGCGGACGGAAGTTGGCACCGGTTTTTCTAGTAGGCGTGATTCGGGAATCGGCCATCAAATGCGATCCAAACAGCTCGGCCTAGCCTACTACCTTGAATATGCCAGCTGAGAAAGTCGGGTTTTTGGTAGTTTCTAATAGTCCGGGAGCCCACTGCAAAATTCTGGGTCGATCGCTTTTATGAAGAATTTCTGTTTTAATCGATAGTGGGCAATACGATGAATCTTCCGATACCCGACAGCCACCTTCCATCCCCTGCTATAAGGGTCGCCGCCGGTTTTAAAGATGCCCATTTTGAATCATTTTTTACACCTCTTGCTTATATAAAAAAATGTCACAATGATTGACAGAAGGCGAGATGGTCGAGTGGTCTAGATAAAAGTAAACGAATTCAAAGGTCAGAGGTTCTAATCTCCGCGAATACCTTTTTTTTTTTATTCTTTTTTTTTGCATTTCAAAAGCTTGACAGACACATATCACTGTTTAATACAAAGATACCATTTTCAGTAGTTGAGGATGTTATTTCCTAGCATAAAAAACGGCTGAAACAGACTGCGGATCAGCTGCAGAACGGAAGAGAAACAACAGATAGATTCTTTTGGCGTGAGTTACTGCCAAATCTGTGCAGCTAAAAACGTAACAGAAAAAGTAGTCATTTAAATCTGAGCTGGCAAGAGAATGAGGGTCTTTTTTCAAAAAATATATGAAAATTTTGGAAAAAAATCGAGTTTTTCGGATTTTGAAATTTTGAAATACATACTTATACATTTTCACACCTGATTTTAGGAAACCCTTATTTTTTTCAATTCTCCACACTCCACTGGTTTTCATGGCACTCACGTTTGAAGAAAGAGCACTATACTAGGAAATGCCGTATTTTTTGTGTGGAAAAAACGGCAGCATTAATAAATTTAGCGACGAAAGTTACTCCAAATTGAGAAACGTCGTTCAATTCCGCAATTTTAAAAAGTTCAAGTAAGTCAAGCTTTTTAAATGCGAAAAAAAAGAATTAAAAAAAAAAGTATTCGCGGAGATTAGAACCTCTGACCTTTGAATTCGTTTACTTTTATCTAGACCACTCGACCATCTCGCGTTCTGTCAATCATTGTGACATTTTTTTATATAAGCAAGAGGTGTAAAAAATGATTCAAAATGGGCATCTTTAAAACCGGCGGCGACTCTTATTGCAGGGGATGGAAGGTGGCTGTCGGGTATCGGAAGATTCATCGTATTGCCCACTATCGATTGAAACAGAAATTCTTCATAAAAGCGATCGACCCAGAATTTTGCAGTGGGCTCCCGCACTATAATACATTACGAGATTCGGTCCTATTCAATTTAGTTGAAAGATAGTTCAACCTATCCATTCCTGATAAAAATGATATTTATATCGAAATAGAACCCCAGAAAATCCGTTGTTGAATACTGCTGTCAAATGGCACATTTCTTTGCTTGTCTTGTGAGGAAGCAAAGTGTGTTTTTCATAAGACAAAGATTTCATGGAAGCCCATTATATCCTCTACATGCTCCAGAAGTCAAACCGCATTTTGCTTATGAGGTAAATAAAACGTTGCTAGCTCTTGGTCTAAAAACAGTATGTGAACAAAACACGTAAAAATGACAGTATTTAGTGAGGTTAGTCCGGTTGACGTTGACTCCACATGGACAAAAACTCCCTCTACATGCAATCAATCACCCTATTGACCTGCACAAGGTATGGATCTTGAAAGCCTACCTGTTGGTTGAAATCGATTGGATACAAAAAAAATACAGCGTTTTTACTAACTTATTCAAATTGTAGCAAGCTGCCTAATTTTGGATAGTGGATCGCTCCAAATTTCGGATTGCCAAAAAGCATGCAAAAAAAACAAAATAATAGAAGTCGGAAGGAGTGGAAACACACCAGGGGCCCTATTTTCGGTGCACACGTGAACTGTTCCTATAGGAACTGTTCCCTCAAAAACAGGGGAAGCGGCATTTTCGGGTACATTCACGCGTGATCACGCCCGTTCTCCTAGGAGCTACCGAGAGAACAGCTCATTCCCCGCTTATGTCAATCAAAGCAAAGGACTGCCAAGAGTCTAAATTGAAAATCACTAAAAAAAGTAAAAAAAGCACATTGTTCATAGGTTGGCAACGCTGAATGCACCAAAAATACAACTAAAACAACCGCCAAATGACAGATATAGTTTTGACAATTGGAAATTGGAATTACAACGGCGTCCTTTCAAAAATTTCAATTTTACGTTCCAATCTCCAATTTTTCGAAAGTTTCTTTAAATAATTTGGAAAAAATGGATCCATTGAACGCGGCATTGGCGGTCCATGTAATCGCGGACTTGGAAGCGGCCAAAGAAGATGCGCGCCAACCCGGCAAACGATTTGTGGACATAGAAGTGCAGTTTGTGCAGTATTTTCGCGTGACAATTAAAAGACTTCAGTGTGACTTGTGAAGGCCCGGCACATCACAGAACTAGTCACGCCATTTATCCCTGTACCCGGGGAAGGAAGCCGGCTGACCGTAGCAAGTTGACAAGGATATATGGGGTTCTTGGCCATGAGTTCGGTCAGTTTTTCTTTTTGAGTTTCGGAAATCGCATCCAATCGTGGCCTCTTGAAGCTTGGGCCGGCAGATTCCATGTTAATAAATAGCAAAAGTAGGTAGGTTTCGAAAAACTACAATTCGATTTCAAATATCACAGCTGACAGCCAAGCTTCGACATTACACGGACATGTACGAGTATAGCCGAAAAAGTGGTCACGAAAATACCACTTTTAGAACCGGGGAACTGATCACTTCACCGGCGTTCCCCGGTGATCGCCGGGAACAGATCACGTGTACCGAAAATAGGGCCCCAGGAGCTCGTCTCTTAAGTGCCCTGGAAGATTTAGCTTCAGATGACGATTCACACATGGATGGGCCAACCTGCGACGATGATGCCGGAGTGCATGTTCTGAGGGCGGACTCTTTTTGGAGGTTGTACAGGCAAAAAATGGATCAGGTGCTTCAAAAATGCTTGGAACCGGGACAGGAAGAATGTGCAAACAGAGAAAAGAAGGAATGCCTTCATTTGAGTTTTTTTTTGTAAATATTTTTCACATTTAAAAACTGGGTGCCCAATTTCGGATAGGGAGTGCGAAATTTAGCCTTTCGCTTATCTTGAGAGATACAAAGTCGGTTAAATTAGGAAAAAGTTGCGCATTTTCATGACGATCAATAATCCAGAAAGAAATTCGACGTATCGATTTTAGTTTTTGAGATATCGTGAGAAAACAGGAATTTGAATTTTTGTTTTATTTTTCATTCAAAAAACGGTTGAAGGTGGCCATTTCTAATCTAGACATTGTCAGGGCGAATGTCGCCATGGCTGGTATTTTTGACTGGAAGAGGCGAAAGGGTTGATGATTGCATGGGGCCCCTTTTTTGGACGAAGGGCATTGTATACTCTTCAATTTGATTCATCGAAAGTTGAACCGGCTTCGAGAGGTTATAAATATTTTTCACAACTGTCAAATGTCAAGCCTCTTTTGATTTATTTGTTCATTGGCGAAAATTAAAAACAGGTCGAAAAATTGCTACATTTTCCAATAAAATGGAAAAAAACGTCCGACATCACGTGCCGCAAAAATGTTCCGGCTATCTGCAGAGGAAATACGCAAAAAATGTGTTTCAAAACTGGTCCGGCCAGAGCAGCCAACTGCTAAGTTTTGGGGATTTTCTATATTTCACATTTGGAAACTTAAAAAACAAAATCTCACAGCCGACTAGAATCACGGTACAAGTGAACCTACTTCAACTCACTACTCAATAACTTCCGGGATAACTCCAAATTCATTTTACCTTATCCCAATCGAGACCAAGGCCCCTTTTGCACCAGACAGTGTCCTTATTCATAATTTCATCCTTATATTCAACGGCTTATATCCCAAAATCGGTAACACTTAGGTAAAACGTGGATACACCATTTTAAAGAGAATTCCATCAGCTTTTTTTAGATTTGTATAAAATTGCGACGCACCGTTTTCGAAATAAGCGGTGAAAACTGATCAAAGTGACATTTGTCACCCCCTCTCCCGCCCGGCGGCGCCTAAAATCAAAGGGACTTTATTAGGTGTTGTTCAGGGGACCACCCTTTACACATTCCTGAAAAAATTGGAACCCTATGATTTTATACAAGATGAAAACCTAATTTGACTGGACTACATACTTGATTTGGCAGTTGGGTGGAAGAATAGCGTCAGCTAAATTTCGCTGTTATGCAATCGTAAATAAGGGCGTATTATTATTATTTTTGATTACCCTTCCATTTTTCAATCCACGTTTACCATCACGTACATCACTTCAGCGCACACATGAGAACGCATACCTGCAGAGCGCGGTAATTTCAATTTTGACGCACGAAGTGTCACTGTCAATGGCAACTGTCAATCAATAATCGAAATGTAAACAAACAACAAACATAACCTCCTAACCATTCAACATTTAATATTGTTCAGAATGAAATGTTACGTGCCGTATGGCAGAAAGACGCAGAAAAGATTCAGGTGATACGAAACACAACGAGCTGTAAGGCGATCGACGAAACAAGAGCGTTATTTGGTTAGATCTGTCGAAACGTCAAATCGACGTCAAGCGCTGTCAGCTGAAATTTGCGTGACATTACACACGCACACCGTATTACAGTGTTGTCAACTTGTCGTGATATAGATATGGCAACGTCCTACTTTCACGGGTATGCGCAGAAGCCTTTCGGGAAACGTGGATTCTCGTACTCCACTGGTTTTCATCAAACTTACGTTTACAGAAAAAACAGTAGCAAATGCCGTCCTTAAGTACAATTTTTCGTATCGTGCCGTGCCGTTACAGGGTGTGGCAGTTTTTTTTTTCATTTTTTTGAAACACCCTAATTTCATCACCACAATCGATGCACATCTAGAAATAGATGAAGTTAGCGTAACTAGAGCCTAATCCTGATTACAAAATGCATGACACTTTTTTTCCTAATAAAAATTGAAAACTTTACAATGGCATCTCAGTTGTTTTTAAATATTTTAGAATAAATATTATCAGGAACATATTTGAATAGGATCCTTGCATGAATTTTATTTCAAGACAATTACTCCATGAAATCATTAAAAACGTTGTTCACAATAATGTCCGCTGAAAAATTGTTTTCCAAAAAATTGGACCTTTTAATGAAGATGAAAGTTCAATTTTTTTTTCGCTCCCAAAACGAGGCTTCAGACGTTATACTGCATGTGTTGACGTCACATGAAGGTTTACAGTCACATCATCATGCGATGACCTTGAATCTTTTCGTTTACAACCTATCGATTGGTCGATTTTTGCCACTTGAAAACTCTTGTCCTCAATGAAAATATGAAATACAGAGAGCACTGCATGATAAACAACCAGAGCTTTGACCAGAGCAATTTTCAAAATTAAAATACAAACTCAAATTGAATGCTTCAAAGCGTTAAGACTGTATACGCAGGGTGTCAATATTTCTCTCTCAAAAATTAAGATGAAGAGATAGACATTTTTTGACAAACTAAAAAATTATCAACTGTTTTATAATTTTGAGAGACGTAAAAAATTGAGTACAGAGCCGTTTTTTGAAAAAAGTTGTCAACAAAAAAGAAAAAATTTTTTTTTTACATAATTGAAAAAAGTACACAGTATAAATAAAATTGAGTTTTTATCTTCATTTTTGAGGGAGAAGAACTCAAAATAATTTTGACCTGCTGAGAATACAGCCTTAAAGCTTGCTGTCAAGCTATAACCTGACGGCGAATCTTTGGTAACAGAAAACTCCCTCCGCGAGTGTCTTACGACCGTCGGACGATATTAGATGAGGAAGCACAAAAACTTCTTTTATTCAATTTCGCTGTACCACTCAAATGGACATCATGTGGCTCCATTGTGAATCTTGATGGCCTGGTTGCCATGTCCCTTTCATTCTTCAATCTTCATGCTTGAAAAAAAAATTCAGGTCAGAAAAATCACTTTAACCAAAGTTGATGTGTTTTGTGTCTTGAGCCGTTATTTGGCGTTCTCAAAATTAATTCATCAAGTCATTTTTTTCAATTTTCAATTTTTGGCTGTATGCCAAGAAGTAGGTATTTTAAAAAATTAAGTTCCGACGTACATATTTACTTTTTTCTATGTCAAAATGGACGTTTTAAAGATAAGCAGCAGGAATGGATAGACTGAACTATTTTCTGAACATTTTGTCAAGAAAATTTCTGAAAAAGAGTACACGAATTATTTTTCTTTCAGTCAGTCGAATTGCGTTGCCTATCCGGTTAGGAAGACGCTGAGCACCGGTAGACTAAACTAGTAGGAAAACAGCCCAAACAGATTCAAAACTTACTGAAACTTTTGAGTGCTGAGTCAGAATGAATGCCGGATAACATTTCTTGAAGAGTTCCAGTCAGTTTTGAATTTATCTAGGTTGTTTTTCTGCTAGTTTAGACTGCCAATGCTCAGCGTTCTCCCTAACCGGCGTAGTAGGCATCGCCATTCGGCCGACTGAAAGGAAAATAATTCGTGTACTCTTCATGCGTGGTTTAGAATTGATCGTCTCGACATAATGTTTGAAAGGTGGTTCAGTCTATCCCTTCCTGGTGATGATTTTAATGATTGAAAATTAATAAATTTGAACACTGAAGAGAGTACGTCTGAACTGGATGTTGAAAAATACCTACTTCTTGGCTTACCAATCAGCCAAAAATCGAAAATTCAAAAAAATGACTTCATAGAGTACGTTTATAGAGCTGCTTTCGATCCGCTCGAGTCTCGATCGGATCCAAAGTGCCTTCAGTCAAGCGCGTTTTTATCGTCGCACGTTCGTTCCGCTTCATTCAATCCTGTTTCACCTTTTTAGAATTATGTTAGAATTTAGGAGAGACAGCAACATGGTTTAAAACGCGTCAAACTGCAACAAACCGAAAACGATTTGATGATTGAATTTTCTGGTGTATTTCAATTACAATGATTACTGGGAAGTATCCCTCAATAAATTTATTAAAAATTACGCTTTGTTTACGAGTCGGTCATTTTCGATCCGATCCCCTTTACATCGGCCAAAATGAAAATACGAGCGAATGCGGATGTGGGATTTTTCTGACCTCCCGAAGAAATAATGTTTTCAAGCACGAAGGATGAGGGACGTGGCGACCAATGCCATCAAGCGTTGTTAGGAATTCTTCAATCATCAACTTGATAGGCCCCCCTGCGGCCTCACTAAGGCACCTTATATTATCGACCGGTAGGCCTTGTAGAACACTTGTGGAAAGAGAAAATGATTCTGTTTAGGAACGGCTACCAACCCCACTATTCTGAAGTCTGAGCAAAGAAAATGACATTTTTCACGGCAGCTTAATTATTGTATTAGTCGATCCTGAGGTTTTCTTCAAATTCAACGATGTTTCACACATTTAATAAGGCCAAGTAGTTGAGCGTTACGTTCGATTTTACTGTGGGAACTGAACTGATGTAATGTCTGACCGTTCAACAAGTCAAATGACAAATTTTAATTGTCATCTCTGTTGTAGTGGTGGTCCAGGCGGCCCGCCAGGTCGTGGGGGTCCAATGATGCGTGGCCGAGGCGGACCTCGCGGTATGCCCAGAGGACGCTTCCCACCTGGTCCCGGAGGCCCACCAGGCGGTCCTGGCGGTGATTCCGTCGGACCCAGGGGTCCTCCTGGAGGACCGCGTCCACCAATGGGCCGTGGTGGTCCAGGCGGTCCGGGTGGTTTCCGTGGCTCGGGAGGCTTCAGGGGCGCTCCCAGAGGCGGAATGGGCGGCCGCGGAATGGGACGTGGCGGCGGCGGCATGCCACCGCGCGGCAGAGGCGGCTTCGGCGGTCCAAGGGGCGGCGGAGGACGCGGTGGTTTCCCTACTGGACAGAAAAGGATACCCGGACAGTTTGGTCAGGGCGGTGGACCTGGTGGACCGAAGAGGCCACGGTTTGAAAATGGAAACTCAAATGGAAACGGATTTGGACAAAAGTATGAATTTGATTGTTTACATATAACTGAAGGTAATTTTATCCTTCTGTTTCTGTAGCCGTCAACAAGGCTACGGTGGTGGTGGCGGTGGCCAATCAGGTGGATACCAACAGCAGTCATACAATTCACAGCCCTATGGACAGCAGCAGTCCTATGGTGGTCAACAAGGTTCGGGAGGCGGATATGGTTCCGGTAAGTGAGCTTGTCTTGATAGTGCTGCCAGAAAAAAAAACTGCTCCAAGCAAATTTTAACTGACGGTGCGACTTTTTGCGTAATGCATTTACACTTTTGAACTGCCGTGCATTCGATAATAATCTTGATCAAACAGGTGGCTATGGCAATAATGACGATTACTCGGGTGGTTATGGAGCTTCCTCTGGCAACGTCGACAACTATGGCCAGCAAGGAGGATACAACAGTGGGGGCGTAGGGTCCGGCGGTTACAGCAGTCAACAAGGCGGCTATGATGACAGGAGCGGAGGTGGCTACGGTTCCTCTGGCGGTTATGGTAAGTCATTTTGATTACCCATAGGTCATTATTACAAACTCTTGATCAAAACAATACGAATTGTGCACTGAAAGAAGCATTATTAGGAAAGACAAAAAGTTGAACTTCGAGTTCATGTATATTTAAGCAGCCAATTGAAAAGTACATACATCACTTGATAGCATGAATAGGATTCAGTTTCAATTGAAAAGAATGCACGCTATTGACTGTTAGGCAAAAACCACTACCGTAAGCAAAGTTACGGCGGAAGTCAATCTCAGCCTGGTTATGTGCAATATAAAGCTCACTATAATTTGCATCAGAAGCATTATTAATGTGATTTTTGCATCCTCTCCGTGTTTACAGGTTCAGCAAACCAGGCTAGAAGGTTCTAAAATCCCCATTGCAACCAAAAGATAGCGTCTTTTTTTAATGATAACCATTAAAATATGATTATTTGTATTATTGTCTCATCCTAGTGTAGAAGTAAAAACGACAGAATAGATTTTTTTTATATAATTGATTAATTTTGTAGTAGTAAATGTTTAGTTCGTAAGTTTTACCAAAAACATGTGACAAACGAAGATAAAAAAGTTCAGCTAACATAAATCGTCCTCTCATTAATTGCAGAATCTAAGATCTCGAAAGTGTAAAAAAGCGAGTCCTGTGTTGTGTTCTGCTCCCCCTACTCATGTACAAAGAGTTTTTTGAAAATAATTCGTGGATTAGTGGAATTGGATTGTAATATTAAGTGTATTTTGAAGATGTGAGTATGTATTCAACAATGTGTAAAATGAAGACATGACGGAAGTTGATTTGAACAAGAACAAAAATCTGTACCTACCGCATCAGTACGATGTTTGAAGAAAAAACCAAGAAATTTGTTTCTTTTTGTAGTCAGACATGCAACAAAACATTATTTATTATCAATAAAAATTTATTAATCAATTTATGTGAAAATTATTGCCCCACAATCTTGAGAAACTGGTGCAATTCCGTGGATGGTCATGTATACTTCAGCGATTATTGAGCTGTGAACTTCTGCAATAACTACATTAATTTGGAGAGATAATGAACCAGAATGAAGTAAACGAGGAACAAGTGTTTACATGGGGTTTCAAAAGCCGCTGCAGCTTTGAATCAATACGAACATTTCTTGAACAACAAAATATATGAAGGCTGCAAAAGCTGTTGCTCCGCTTAAAGTTTTGTACAGCACCAGGGTGCAAAAAAAAACCCCATCAGTTGACCAAAACTATTTTTAAGCCTGTCACAAGTTGGATATGAACAAGTGAGAAAAACTGAAACCTGTACCTAATAGGCAATCAATCTGCAGCAACAAAATAAAAATTAAAGCATCATTTTGCCAGGCGTTTCTTCCATCAAGATGAATGGTACAAAAACCAAAATAAGAAACATGAGTGTTGTGAAAAGACATTTTTGATGTTTTAAAACTGGGAAAACGTTACGGTCGTTCAGTTATTGAAACAATAATTAACGATACCCAATATTAACAATAATTCCATGAAAATATGGGCGAATCCAAACAGGCGCCATCTTGAGGGATGGAGTAACCTGTAAATGAATAATAGCTAAGGATAACTGTTTGAACTGAAAAAAAGATAGGTAAGCTAATCATTTATTATTTCCGAAAAATAACTGTTACAAGATTATCTGTCATAGGGCCAGTCTTTTTTCTTATTTGCAATGCTGGAACAACTGGGGAAGCGTCACTTGCTGATAATAACGATAAAATGTTGCATAATAGGAATTCCAAAATGCGCTTTGGTTTTTAAGATTGAATAACTCCATTAACATGACCTATTAGGTCGCCTGATCTAACGGCGCCAGTTTCATTTTTGTTAGGAAAGTTGAGGATTCAACAAATCACACAACTAAAATCTCAGCTATAATTTTACTCAATTCTTGTCTACCTTGTGATGAAGGTCCCCAGTCTCTGGCATCTCGATCGGACAACATGGTTGGTGCGTTGTTTTGCTTTGCTCAATATTCCATTGAAATAACATCATTTGCCCTACTAACTATCCCTGATGTTCGTTGTGTTGGCTTGCTTGCCGCCCAACGCCAAGCCGAACCGCGTTTCAAAACTCTCTTGTTTCAAAACTTTCTTGAAAACTGGCCAACCTGGTTGAGCGCCAACCACACACCAACCAACATTGGGCAAACGCAACCATGTTGTCCGACTGGGTTGCGAGGGAATGGGGACCTTAAGACTGGTTCGAGGGTTGGCTCAGCGATAATCTATTAACTCAAAATTGAAGCTTTTTCCAAAATAAATGCGACTGGATAATGTCTGAATAATGAATGATGTCCTGTTGACCTTGATGGGATCATCGAAAAAAAAAAAAAAAAAAAAGAAAGATTTTGTAGGACGCTTATGTCCATTCCAAGCTTAAAAGACACAACTCTATATGAAAAATTTGAGTTTTGTTGGTGTCCCTGATTTTTGATGTTGGATATAATTTTGATACAAAGGAAAGGAGAACATTTTGTGTCCCTATAACATAAGACCTCCACCAGAAACATACCTGAGCTGTGCTGTGCTGCCAAATTTTCATTCTGGGGACTGCGTCGCCCGTTTGCTCATTGACCTGCTGCTGCCGAGCAGAGCTGAGCAGAACATAACCGTATTACTTTGCTAATTCTGAGACCATGACCTAACTGCCCCTCTTGGTGGTTTGACAATATGGCGATTGCATGTAGGGGGCGCTTACAGCAAAATTTACCATCCAGGGACTTGAGTTCGTCGATTAGTATTGCAAAACGTCAAATCGTCTGTCAATCGCGTCATCTTTGACATTTTGGTGCAGAAGGCAGATAACTTAACATTTATGATGCCACGTCGTCGCTTGCCTGCTATCATCTTTCTATCATTGTCGTCGCTTAAAAATGGCCTATATTTGTTGTGTGTCGAACTGCGCCCAAAGTTCAAGGAAGAAAGATGGCATAAAATGTCACCAGTTCCACTGACAATAAAAAATAAACCATAAGCAATTTGCATACCAAACAAACGAAACCCATATGGAACCGATCGATAATTCTGGGGCAAGTGCTGTGCCACCGACATCAAGTCGCGACTGGTAGCCACCAAGCGGCGACAAGCTGAACCTGCAGTATGCAATTGCCCCGTACGTGGTAGGCGATAAATACTCACCTCACGATCCAACGTCAGCAGTGGGTCTTCCTCTCGGTCATTTTGAAAACTGACTTGAAAAATATTTCCTTTATTCAGAGTGGATCCTCAACAATATTCTGCAGGATCGTACCGGGTGGTTTTTCAGTAAAAAAATTTCAGCTTGAGATATGAAGCTGCAAATTTTTGAGTAATTTCTTAATAATTTGAACAGCCAAATGACTTCAGCTCCAGATGTTTTATTGAGAGAATTTTTTTTATTGAATACTGTAGAGTCCACCCTGAAAAAAGATTTTTTTTTCAAGTCAAATGAAGGTCCTAGGATGGCGCGCGTAAAATTTGACTATCCTCGGCTGCGATCGGTTTTTCTCGGATTTTTTCCTTTCACATGTTTATACAGGGTGTCCACGGTTTAAGTGCTCCAACTGTAGGGTTGTATTCTTCGGCCAAATGCAAGAAAATTTTTCCTATAATTTTTTTTTTTGGGCTTCAGTTCCAAGTTACAGGGTGTCAAAAAATTAGAAAAAAAATTGTTGACTTATTTTCCAATGAATTATCTTGTAATTAGTGTGAGTAATACTGAACAAGAGCAATAATTTCTAATAGGTCTTCTTTTCAGTTATTTTAATACTCTCAATAATACTGCAGCTCACAAAAGTCTCATCAGTCAATTAATTGTTATGATCGATTTTCATGTTTTTCAGTATAAAATGCCAATTTTCTCGGAAATGGTTGACTTTACAGCTTCGGACAAAGAGTACCTTTTTTGCTTAGAATTGTCCGAAGAATCCGGAAATGTTATCAATGATTGATTTTATCTCAGTGGCGGGCAGATAACCGGGGTTAATAGGTGGGTAACCCTAATATCTACGCCACTGGTTTTTCAACAAAGTAATGGTAAACCCTGAATGAAAGCTGATTAATAGTTTATCAATAGTACCAAGTTTGGTTTTCGTGAAAATAGTAGTTACTAAGTTATAGCAAAAAAAGATTTCATTTTCTAATTGTGCAACAGTAACTTGGAAACTGAAGCCCGAAAGAAAAAAAAATATTGGAAGAATTTTCTTGTATTTGGCCAAAGAATACAACCCTACAGTTAGAGCACTTAAACCGTGGACACCCTGTATAGAGATATGAAGTAAAATATCCAAATACCAGTTGAAGAAAATCACCGGCTTTGATTTAGAGGCATTTTAGTCGGAGCCGCTCTGAGCGTACAGAGGACTCTTGATGATGTGTAAAATGGGAAAACCGCCGCGTGAGCCGTCGCGTCAGGTCTGTCGCGCAATTTAAAACGCAGTCAACAGCTAAATTGAAGAAGTAGACAGTATTATGCTCTCGGAGACTTTTTCATAGATCATATAATTTCCTACAACTTTTTCCAAACAGTTTTCATGTATCTCCTAACGTTCTTTCACCATTCCATTAGAAATCCAGCGGCGCAAGATTTTCAATTTCTTTTATTTTCAAATTTTTTTCTTGGTTCCCGGGACCGGTGGAAATTGTACGGATTCTCTCATTCGAATTTTCATTCTCAACACATGACCTATCATATTTCTTTAAACACGAGTTTATGATTAGTTTCAAAGTGAATCCTTTTTTTACCATACTGTCAAGCGTGTGAGTGCGTCATGAATTTGTGTATCGTGAACTTGAGGGAAAATATCATAATACAACTGCGGTTTTTTAAGCTTGGAATGGATGATAACTATCTAATTTTTTTAACAAACATCATTCAGGTCTCAAGACAAAGTAGGTGAATAAATTCCTTTTTTAGTTGGGGAAAATAACAATATTTTTGTTGCTTGTGAAAAAGTCGAAAGAACTTACCCTACCCTGCACAGTCGAATAATGAGTCGAATCATTGTAGTTACTAAGTTTTGAACAGCTTCCAATTTTCAGCCCACTAATAGTGGAACCAATGTTATTCTTTTCCAATCTTGAACTCAACCAGTGCATTTTGCGGGTGTCCATATATTCGGGGTGTTTCAGAAATAAGTACCTAGCTGTAGGTTCTCGTATTCAACTTTAAAAATAGAAGTTTGCGATGAAAACGAATTGCAAGAGGTTTAAAGTTTTTTTTATATCTATGCCACTGGATGAGTCTCATAGAAATCGCAGCACTTTGTTGCTATGCATCATGTCATACCGTATACTAAATTTGAAGCTGATCGGTTGAATGGTAAAAGAGTTAGGTTGAAAAGACGAATTTAAAAATTGAACTTTGAGGGGCCGTAACTTTAGGGGCACCTCTTACATTCCGTTCTTATCGCAAACTACATACTTATTTTTGGAAAGCTCAATCCGAGGATATATGGCTCAGTACTTACTTCTGAAACACCCTGTATGTATATATTTTTATCTTGAAATGAAAAAAGTCAAAATGTTTTGATGGTGTTCCCAGAGAACCTTGAACTATAAAGGGACCCTACTTTCAGTGTTTCACTACTCACCTAGTTTATAGTTGTATTAAAAAAAAGCAATAATGTTAAAAAGTGATGTACTTTATTTCCTCTCTTTTTAAAATTTCACCTACTGCATTATTGCCAGTAATAAGTGCTGTTTCATTACTTTACTTTTTGGTAGTTCGATGTCAATAAATGTTTTGAATTGTTTATAATACGCACATCAAAAAAAGTTCTGTACCATGATACTAGTGGTTCACTACCTAAGCTAAAATAAGCCTGCATTATGTAATCAAATCCAAGAACTTTGACATAATTGTTCTTAGGACTAAAATAAACAATTTGGTTCACTGCACTAGTTAATTATTCCCTAACCTATAGATCACGAAGTCATTGCTAGCAGAATGACGCATCACTTGGAAAATGCCGTGGAGCTGTCAGTATTAAAATTGGGGGGTTGCAATCCGTAATGTTGGTAATTATATAATGGTGAGGCAAAAAGTAGATGTTGTATAAAAAGATGAAGGAAGTGCTTCATAGGCAACTTTTATTTACTGCCCCAGCATTAATTTCAACAGTAACATAGTAGATTTTTCAAACCTTGAAGTGGTGCAAAACTTTCTTTGATTTGTGTACATAGAGGATTACTATTCTTGACATGATAAAATAGTAATGTAAGTATGTATTTTCTGTACAGCCGTAACTACAGCTCTGTACCCCCCCCCCACACACCAGCTCTCTGCATACGGCGCCATTTAATCACACCAAATAACTTGGTGATTTTTGCATGGTGTTTTTCATCCATCATACTTCTATAGATAACTATTTGGACACTGACGATTTACTCTGGTAGTTTCATCTATTAACAATGACATTTCTTGAATTTCCAGTGGTAGCTTGTTCACAAACGAGGTTATTTATGTAAATACCCTCTTTCATCCCCCCCCCCCTTTTTTTTTTGTTGAAACACGCACAATTTAAATATTGAATCCCTGGGAGAAATACAGAAGATTTTGTTGCTGCAATAAAAACCATCAAATTGTGGTTTAAATCGAACCAAAATATATTCTTACAATGGCTGCAAAATATGCTATAGCAAAAATGGACGCTATTAGGTAAAGTATAGAAATTAATAGTTTCTTTTCTGTGATTATAATAACTTTCGATTCCTACTCTTGAGAAAAGTGCATTATTGTTGACATTACTTACAAGTAATGGTCACGTAATTGAAACGTAATGTAAAGGTTACTCGATGACCTTGCATAATATTAATACAAAAAAAACGAGTTCAACTTTTCAAGTGAACTCTGAAAAACGTTAGAAATGCACTATACAAACATTCTCTTGCAATATTTTTTAAGTGCATTGATATTCACCAGCTTCTAGTCATTTCCTTTTCATTGAAAAAAAAAAAGAAATATATAAAAATCGTGAACAACTAGAACTGTTACTAAAATAATTTTGTTTTTAGGTTGAACGTCTTACCTTTGGCATCATGGAGAAGAAGAACTCAACAAATCAGGGAGTCTGAATGCAATATCTCAATAATTTGAATTTATGATTGTGTCTTCAATGGAAGTCGTGCAAATTTGATGCATCTCGCTGCACTTTTTCGTATTTCAAATGGATTCAGGTTTTAAAAAAAATTATGAAAAAGTAGCGATTACTCTCAATCCAAGGGATATCCAGTTTGAACGCTTTCATTTTCTGATGCTTGATTCCAAAGCTTCTGTGAGAAAGATGAAATTGAAGCAAGTACATTTATTTGTTATACAATTTTTATGTGTGCTTGGGAGTCAAGTCAGAGAATGTGGTACATACATGAATTATTATTATAATGATAAGGATGGTTTAAATTAATTTTACTTTTCAGATTCAAGGATACGATTTTTTTCAATCAATAAAGGATAATTTTTCTAATTTTGAGTGTTATTTGAAAATATCCAGTTTCGCTGATTGTGGAGGTAGTAAGTACGTTCAACTCTAGTGTGATTCTAGTTGGCTGGCCTGGGAGTCTCGTCACACGACGTCCCTGGAAAGGAGAATTTTGGGAAATTATATCACTCGAATCAGTCGAATCACACTGGGGTTGATCATACTACTATACCAACTTATGGCTAGATTTTATGTTGGGAAGCAATAAGCTGAGACGGTTGAACTTGCCAAATGCCGCGGTCTGATTTGATAATAATAATAATAATAAATGGTCTTTTATTGCGGAAAAAAAATACATAATTAGAACAAGGACCCATAGGCGGAGTCTAGCTTTAAGCTATTCTACTCAACCCGGTATAAGGCTTAAGGCTTGTTATGCGCCGTTACCGTGGTGTTGAGTGCGGGGGTCTGAGCCCCAATATAAAATCTAGTTGTTTGTTTAGAGCCAGTTATAATCTCTCTAATAGTGCGATTCTCTAAAATGTTACATTCCATAAAGGCTCTGTTACGTGGGTGATATAGGATTACAAGAAAACTTAAATGTCGCTCTATGAATGAGTCTGGTAATGGTCCAGCACTCCAGTTGACGGTGTTGCTTCCTCTATTTCAACACACGGATTCGTCCCAAACGATTTTGATTTTTCTGTTCAGCCCCGCCCACAGGTCCCTTTGGAGTGCCGTCAAGTCTAATATGCAGCACAAAACTAATTATTTGAAATCTTCGTCCGACAAAAATTCCTCAGTGATATAGTAGACTTCATCCACCAGTATGCTATGAAGAGAAGTCTCAAGTTTCCCGTTTGGAAGATTACGCATCGAACTTGAGACTTATTGAAAATCTTCGTATCCACGTTCCTTTGCAGGGAGCTATATACCTAGTTGAATTTTTTGCACACAAATATTGTTAAATCTTCGCTGTGTCTAGGTACACGACGCTAACGTGTACGCAAAGTCGAAGATGGGTGCACGCGAAACGTCATAGAGTGTATTATGACGTCAGCTTTTAGCGTGCACCAACTTTAAGGTGACCAACCGTCCTGATTTGATAAGGACAGGTTTAGATTTTGACACCTTTGTCCTGTTTTACGTTCATGTACTGATTTGTCCTGATTTTCAGCAAAAATATCGATTTGTCCTGATTTCCAGCAAAATCTTGGTTTTTCGGATTTCAAATTCACCGCGAAAATATCAAGTGATTCACCAACTCACCCCTCTCCAACATCACCACCCTACCCTTCTAAAGGGTTTTCTAATAAGTATGTTCCAACTTTCAAATGGAATAGAATGAAAAGTACAAATGATAGACCGAAAATTTTAATTTTATTTTGTAGACAAATCAATTTCATTGTTTTGAAAATTATTTCATTCGAATGTCCTCCTCTTCTTTGCCTGGTCAAATGCATTCTGGCGACCCAATTTTGAACAACTCTTTCGCACATATCACGTGGGATATCTCCAATAGCCCGTCGAATGTTGCGTTTCAACTCCGGAACTGCTTGAGGATTATTTGCGTGGACCTGAGATTTAACATACTCCCAAAGAAAGAAGTCTAAGGGGATGAGGTCGCATGATCTTGGAGGCCAGTTGATGTCAGAATTCCTCGAAATAACGCGTCCGGGAAATCGTTGACACGAACACGCATTTTGATGGTAGAAGCCGATGATTTCGGAGCGCTGTTGAACTGTATATCTTATCATTTTGATTTGACACGATCAAGGAGGTTATAATTATAGCAGGAGGGAACATGAGCTCAAAAAAGTGAAGCCGTGTGACGTCACGTTCTGGGTATGCAACCCGTAAGTTATGAACCACACGAAGGCACACGACCACGAGTCACAGAGGTCCATCCAAGGGGTCCATCCCACAGAATCATGAATCTGTCACTGCGAATAGCGTAGTGACAGAATCAGTCAGTTTTTGTGTTTGTGTTTTTCCTTTGCCAGTTTCTCATTTTCATAATGGCGGAATCAGTAGCTTTCATGGCTTTTGGATGCCGAGACCACTAGCGGTCACCGTCCAGAAAGAAATTTTTCGAACAGAAAAAGCAAAAGGGCATAGCGTAGCAGAAATGGAAAGCAGAACAAGAGGAACAGAGACGAACAGAAGCAGGTGCAGATAAACAAGCTACAAGAGTCTAGATATGCCAAACCAAGAATACAAAGAGCTACAAGGCAAAGTGCCTAGATGCACGCTTAATCCAAACGTGAAGGCTGAAAGCAGCGATTTGCAAGGTTGTGGTGTGGTGATGGGGTACAGACGAGTAGCTACTGGAAGCTACCGGGGTATATCATGTTGTGGAAAGGAGTGAGACGATGGAGCACTTGAGGTCATGTCAGGAATCGCTGAAGGAGGGCAGACCTCTGAGGCAATTGTTGGGAGATGACGAAAAGGGGCTGAAATGGATGACAAAGATTGAAAGAAAACAAAAGAGGTGCAACACTGCTGATGACAAGATGTGGCAGTCGAATTTTGTTTTATATTTATCAACATCCTTTTATTTTGCGGCGTAGTGTGAATAATACAAATAAAAATGTAACATTCTCATTAAATATCAACAATAAAACTCAGTTCTTTCTCGAAATTAAGTATCAAATTTTTCTTGATGTATGAACTTCTCATCGTCTCTTGTCTTCAGCGAGCGTTCTTCCTTTATTCCAGCTCAGTCAATTTTCTGTTATTTATCTTACTGTTGCGTCCTATGCTTCTTTTTGACTTTCCTGATTTCTTATTCCTGTCATTCTCGCTTATCGTTCTACTGGTCTATCCTCGTTCATGCTCTCTAGGCGTCCTCAGCAACTCAGTTGTCTCTTATCTACAAATTTTGTTGCAGGCCTCATCTTAGCGCTTTTCTTACTCGGGGTTACGAATTGTGTCTCCTCAGTATTTTTTTTTTACTCCGCAGACGCATACTTCATCCCCGTTGCTTCACGCTCCTTCTGCATTCTCTTAGATAAGACCTCCATGTTTCACCTGTGAGTCATCAGTCAGTACTGATCTGAAAATCGTATTATAGGTACTTTCAGCTTGGTCTTCTTTGTTACTTCTTTTTTATTTATTGGTGTCTTAGTAGTACATATTACTGGTGGTATTCTTGTACAGACTTTTTATAGCACTAGTTAGTTTCTTTTTCACTCCTTGTTGCTCTCTGAATTTTTTGATGCATTGTGAAGATGAGGCTTTGCACGCTACCTTTTTATCGGAGTCCACTTTGAGTGTTCAGCAACGTTGGCTCTATTGTCTTTTTCAGTTTCTTTCCCAGTAGTTGTATATTTTCATTGGCATGTTCAGCAAGGTGATGCATTTATGGTTTGCACACTCGTTAAGAACCCCCTTTTCTTTTCTATGCTTTATATTGTAGATTTCCAGCAGCAATCTTTTTCCCTCTTCTCCCAAAGCTATTTATTATCTCTGATGTAAATTTATCATGTCCAGGAGCTTTGCCCTTTTTCAGTTTCAGGAATACTTTTGTTCTTTTAGGTCTTCTGTTAGCGTCCCTTCATTTCTGTCTTCGATAGTATTTTCTTTGTTAATGTCGTCTTCATCAGTCCACCTTGGTTGTGCACTCAGTAACTCTTGGAAATATTCACTCCATCTATCCATTACTTCTTCAGAGACCACCAGTAGTGCTCGATCCTTCCTTATTGATTATGGAATGTTTTGGTGAGGTTCAGAGATCTTGGATATGGAAAAGTTATTTTCAATTGTAAATTTTCAAAGAGATTTACTCAAGTTTAAATAATAATTCTTGGGCCAAGCAGTATCGTTCTTCTGATTCATCATTATTCTGTGGTTTTTTAATGCCTTTCATCATGGTGCTCTAAACTAAGATCTAGGCCTCCAAAAGCTAAGCCTCACATCATATCCATTTCATCAAATCATCACCTATGCACAAAAGAACTTGAAGGTTGACTGGGTCGAGGCGCTCATACTTCAAGTGACTTTTTTCTTTGTTCACTTTCTTCTTGAGTAAAAGGCAGTATCTTCTCTTCAATCGTGCATGTGAAATCCAAAAATAGGCATCCTTGAATTTGGAAAGATGAAACCAATATTATCATAATTTTGTGGCATTTTTGACTCTCAATTACCCAATTGACTTGCTTCCATTTTATAAGTATGAATTATCCAGTGTAGGTGCACACTAGTACAACACACACGTAGGTCCGTACGCACAATATTGGTAACTGTAATAGGTTGAATAGGTAGGTACACAGCAGCTGTGCACTGGGCAGTGCAGGAGGCATACTTTGGCTTGCTCGAGCTCTCCATTTGTTTGGTCTTCCATGAGTTTGCAAGGCGGTTATGTCCTTTTTAATTCGGCACTGGACAAGGGCACACGTCGTAGAGGATACAATCAAATCATTTGGAGCTGCAAATCTTGAATTGGGCATATTCGTATAAAATAACTTCAAAATTTATTGTTCCAGGTTCACTTACTTGTGCAACAGTATTCTCTAGTTTGGATTGTCTTCTGCTTGGAAAAACTGTCTCTGAACGGTGATCGCTGTGGTTTCACATTCAAAAACCTCAAAAGCGATTGAAAATGCCATATTGAAGAGCGAAACTGACAAATGAAAAAATTTAACCACAAAAACGAATGATATGCTGTCACTTTGCTGTATAATTCTGTGGGATAGACCTCTGTAATTCGTGTGCCTTCGGGTGGTTCATAACTTACGGGTTGCATACTCAAATACATGATTTCCCCTCACCCCGTTCCGCATCAAATTTCCTCGCCTACAAGCTGGGTTACGTTCCCTCCTTATATTCTAACCTCCTTGGACACGATATACAAAAGGTAACTGTCAATGTTTGACAATTATATTCTAAGCCCCCTTACCGCAGTTGATTTTGAAAGTTGGGACATACTTATTGGAGAACCCTTTACATACTTCCGGTAGCTATTAGGTACACTTCACATATTCGCAGATAGGTCCTACAACCTACTGAGCGTACGCCCGTGGTCTCTATAGCTCGAAAAATAGGGAAGGCCGCTCGCCTATACCAAGGAAATGGAAGGTTTAATTTTGTGTTTTCTCTATTGTGGAGTTTCATTTTCAATGATCACACTTGAATTTCTTGTGGTATTGTTAGGGTTGCCAGAAGGTCTATTTTAAAGAGAACATTCGTTCTCTTTTTTGACGGCGATTTTTTTTACTCTTTTTTTTTCTCCCAGGCACAGCACAGCCCAGGGGAGTTCTCTTCTTCCATTTCTCAGCAATAGTTGTATTTTTCATGTTGGTAAAAACATTTGGAAAAAAGGGGCATTTTGCTCCGCCTCCCTAAACCCCCCTTTCCCTTCCGCGTGTTTTGTTTCCTGTTTTTTTTTGTCAGTGTCCTGATTTTCATTCATTTGAAGTTGGTCACCTTAACCAACTTATATTTTTAAGGTACACGCGAAATTATTGTGATAGCATTTTTCGGGCGGGCTGTCATGTTAACAGCGGGTAATAAATGCGATAGACCTAATGCGGTACCTATGATGATGAAGTGTGGACGAACGTTCACAATGTTCACATAATTTTCTAAGTTTGGGGCAGCTCTTGAAAAGCTATGAAACAAAAAATAACGAAAAGTTGGTTATAAACGGAAGTAATCCAGGAATTTTAGATGCTAAAATCGCAAAAATAGCGAACAAAAATGAAACCCTGCCGGATTTTTGTATATAAGCTCAGTTAACCATGTAGTTTAACATACTAAAAGTCCTCAAGAATCCGGTGTGACCTCGAGAAGAACTTGAGGATCAGTTTTTCGCGTTTATATCATGAACGATGGCACTTGAGAAAAAAGTACTTGGAAAGAAATTGTTGGAAATTTTATTGTCTACAAGAAAGGTCCTTGCATATTTTCCGCCAAGACACAAGAAAAGTAAAATAGTCCAGATCGATGCTTGATGCTCTGATGGACCTTATGGACCTGTATGGACCTTGAGTTTTATGATGGCGGGATGCCACTTGGTGGATGTGTTGTTTGATCCATTTTCTTTTGATTGAAATTTGAAGCCATCAATACCAACTATGCTGGAGGCATATTCAGGGTGAAAAGAAAATAAAAAGTTGAACCCTGTATCTCAAGAACCAAAATAGGTACGACTACATGTTAATCGTCAAAAATATTTCCAATTCATCCATAATTCGGTTTCATAGCTTTTAAGAGCTGTCTCAAACTAAGAAAACGATGTGGACGTTCATCATCATAGGTAACGATCGTTGAGACTGAGACTACCGCATTTACTACCAGCTGTTGACTTGACAGCCCGCCCGCAAAACGCCATCACAATAATTTCGCGTGTACCTTAAAAATATAAGTTGGGGCACGTTAAAAGCTGACGTCATATACACACTATGACGTTTCGCGTATATGTATATGTATATCTTCGACTTTGCGCACACGTTAGCGTGTACCTAGACACGGCGTTAAATCTTATGTCCCAGTACCTCCTCACAATCATCGCACACTGGTGAACGAAAAAGGCAAGGGAGGGTGAGTATCTGTTCCTGAACAAAACGAGATCTGAAACTTTCCCTCGAGTCGATGTTCAAGATATTTCTAAAAATATCTAAAAAAAAAACCCTCAGCCCCCCTGGGTGAAATCCCAGAATGCCTCCCACCCTCAAAAAAATTCGTTTTTATTTTAGAACACGAAAATAACTTGACCTTTACTCGAAATGCACGATTCATCGGCTAATCCGCCGGACTAAAGCAGTACTTCTGTAGGAAAAACGATGTAATCAAATTTTTTTTTTTTGGAATCGTTGACGGTCATTCCAGGACAAATAATCCTCGGGTGCTTTCGCGATTTCTGGTACATTTTCCAACAATATCGCATCAAAGTTGGCGGCTGGTCAATTCTTCAGTTCGCTTATATTTGATATTTCTTTGAGTTTTCGCGATTTTCTTCAAATAAAAGTACTGATCTACCCAACAAACAATTCTGGATCGAATGGTGCTGTCAGATATTGGGTACGTACCTTATACCGGGTGAAAAAAAAATAAATGGAAGGAGTTACTTTTTTTCCAACTTTTTAGTTTCTTGGCCGATTTTCACAAACTTGGTGTCAAAAGCTCGCTGACTAAAATCGTCTACCAAAATCAATTGTCAATATAGTCAAATTATCAAAAATCAAGATGACGGCGGCGAACTCATATAAAAATGTGTCGTATGTCGAGATTTTTTTTTTGGTTCCTGAATTTCGTAAAGAACGACATTGATGGTGGATTCTGGAAGATTCAGCTTTCTTCTGCAATTTGGGACTAGATTTACTTGATTCTTTTCCACTGTGGAACTATAGTGAATTGAAGGAAAGTCCACATATCATTTTTTCCAAATTCACAATAAATCAACAGTTTCAAAACCTCCCGAAAATCCTTATTTTTGCAGCAATTTCTACACACTTGGTAGTGATCGTAAGCTGTGTGCATTGGCTGCAAACACAGTGTGGGTGCATGGCCGAAGTTTCAAAATTTTAGATATTTGATGACGTAAATGGTGGAGGTGCCCATCTCGAATATCGAATATTTTGCTTTTTGTTCTCACATGTTCTAAACAGTACTTCTGTAAATGGTTGGCTTAATGGTCTGCTGAATAAGCACACAACGAAAGCCAAGTGTTAGGAGAGTCGAAATGTAAAAATTTTAAATAGACAACTTCGCTTCTTTGGGAAAAATGAAACGGTTTTATTGTGAATTCCAGTTACAATCGGTGTAAGGTGGTTGAGATGAAAGTACAGAGATCGAACTTGCCTAACTTGCTAGTCGCTTGCCCCAAATCTTCAGACCTAACATCTGTGTTTGGCAATGACAAAATGGTGTCTTAAACATAACAAAGACTGCGTTTCTATCGCAGCTTTCGATCCGATCGAGTTTCAATCGGATCCAAAGTAGAGATGGGCAAAGCGGCTCAGTTGACTGAACCGGCTCACCGGCTCCGGATCAGTCTGAGGAACCGGTTCACTGAACCGGCTCAATCGAGCCGTTCGGATCAGTAATCGCACCTCGCACCACGATTCGTAATTTCTGGAACTCATTCAACTCGGCTCGCTCGAAACCCAAGCATGGTTCATTCATGATTAATATGTTCACGCCATTATTGTCTTTTGGTAGGTTTTCGGTATAGCTAAGGTACCTACCTGTACCCACCTATAGTTAAGGGGAAATAATTCATACGATTTCATTTCATTTATCAAATTAATAGGTCAGGTTCCCATGTCTCAACAAGCCGAAATTCTAAGAAATTGCCTACTCGCATGTGTTTATGTTTCGCATAAACTGGTTATTATTATTGATAATTGTAATATAATAAACTGGTTCCTTATTAAATTAATATTCCCCCTTGTTTTCTAAGCTCAAAATGGGTCGTCCGTGGTGTCGTGTCGAGCCGAGTCCATATGCCTCCTCCTATGCCGGCTCCGCTCCGGCTCGACAACTCACCAACTCAACTCGTTCAGCGGTTCAGCCGTTCAGTCGTTCTTCGTATCCTTGTGTCAGACTGTCAGCCAAGGATCGAAGGAATTTCCGGAACTGGGAGTTTTTGTAATTTCACGGCTCACTCCGCGTCTATCGGCTCATAATCCGATTCCGAATCTCATTTTATTGAAATTTCAATAGCGTATATTAGTGAGCCGTGAACCGGTTCAATCCAACGCCGCGAACCGGGTCACATGGTTTTTGAAGTGAGCCGGCTCACTGAGCCGGATCACTCCTGAGCCGCCCATCTCTAATCCAAAGTGGCTTCAGTCAAGCGCGTTTTTATCGTCGCACGTTCGATCCGCTTCACTCAATCCTCTTTCACTACTTCAGAATTAGGTTAGAATTTATGAGAGGACAACAACATGGTTTAAAACGCGTCAAACTGCGCCAAATCGAAAAAGATTCCATTATTGAATTTTCTTGGTGTATTTTATTTGAAATTACTGGAAGGCATCTTTTGATTTCGTGAAAATCACGCTTTGTTTACAAGTTCGATGTATCAAATTCTTAGAAAATCGTTTATCAGCTTTTGGTAAAACAACACCTACCATCGAAAGACGTTCTAGAAAATATGGAAAACAAATTTGTCAATATGCACTTACGTAATCTCTATTCATGAATGAAATACCCATTTCCCGCCCTCAAGGACCATTTTTGACATTTATACAGCTGTTTTTTCTCTATTCTGAAACAAGAAGTAAGTCTCAACAACAAGCAGCAATATTGGCGCAACAGTCATAATGAATCGTTAGGAAGGATACAAACCCTACATTCAGATCATTTGAAATCAAAAGCAGCTCTTTCTGGTCCCGGAGTAATCGCTCAATTGCTTTACAATTTTTTCTGAACTTCTCTTTCAGACATTTATCTCTTCTAAATTAGGCCACTCCGGCGCCTAGAAGTTCAGACTTGAGAAAATTGCGTGACATTTGGAGAACACTTCAAGCTTACTCTGGGTGAAATTTGGACACAACCAGTTATCTGGTTCCTTTGTGAGAAATTCCTAAAAAAGTGTAACGCTAATTTGGACGCTTAGTATACTTTGTGGAGATTATTAGATTGCCATGCTATGCCTGCCAGAACACAGTTTCCACCGTGCTGTAATATAACGGGGAAAATCATACAATAAGAACAATAAGAAAAACAATATGATACAAACCGTTAGGGAGCGGAGCGGGAGTACGAAAAGAACACCTCTTCGAACGTTGATTGCTGATTGATTCATATCTATAGAAGTTTCACTTCTTCCGAGGGTGACTATGGTCACGCACCCACGTTTTTTTGAAGCCCTGCTGAGCCCCCTTACATCTTTCCGTGGCTTTCGGAGCAGTAGTAAGCACCTTGTGCCTTAATGTGATATTCAGAGCCCCATCGGGCCCCTTTGTGTCTTCAAGCGTAGTATGGAGCCCTAATGACTCCCTTCTGTTTTTTCGTAGCTTTCGGAATTCCAGTGGCCCCTTTTGCCTTCTGTTGTTATACAGTGTGATTCATGAGTGACCTTACAAAGGCTAATGGGAGATAGAGGACTTCGAGGCGAGTCAGGATCCACTGAAGACATTTTATTTTCTCCAATGGTTACGAAGATACAGGGTGTTTTGTGTGTTTCGTATGAAACTTTGATAAGCGATATTTCTGAAACGGCCAGAGGTATTTTGTTGAAATTCACCAGTAATGTTTCTCTGTTGGAACTCATCCCGAAGCCATACCGGGTAAGTCAAAATCCAGGGCCGGGCTGGAAAAAAGGTGCCTCTTTTTTGTTTCATCAAAAAGTACATTTTCTGACCGCTTTTTTGGAAAACTGCTATCGGATTCAAAAAGCTAAGGAAAAATGCTTTAAGAATCACTCTTCAATTCAGATGTCACACCTAAACCGTTTCGACAATCAAATTAAAAGTAAAATTTGTGGGCGAGTTCTCATTCTCGGCCGGACATAATCGACTCATTATTTGATTGAATTCATCGAAATTCATTTTTTGTCTTGTCTCCGTTGAATAGAAGAGCTTGGTTGAAAGAAAAATTCCAGAGCCGACAATTTTTTTTTAATGACAAAATCGAGAGTGAAACCAAAATTAGACTCGATTTGGTCGTCAAAAAAAATCTTCGGCTATGGAATTTTTCTTCCTACCAAGCCCTTCTATTCCACAGAGACAAGCTAAAAAATGAATTTGAATGAATTCAATCAAACAGTGAGTCGATTATGTCCGGTCAAAAAGAGAAACTCACCCATAAATTTCACTTTCAATTTTTATGTCGAAACGGTTCAGGAGTGCCATCTAAATTGAAGAGTGATTCTTGAAGCATTTTTGCTCAGCTTTTCGAATTCGATAGTAGTTTTTTAGAAAAGCGTTCAGGAAGCATACTTTTTGATCAAATAAAAAAGGGGCACATTTTTTCAATCCCGGCCCTGGATTTTGACTTACCCAGTATGGCTTCAGGGTAAGTTCCAATAGAGAAATATTACTGGTGAATTTCAAGAAAATATCTCTAGCCGTTTCAGAAATATCGCTTATCAAAGTTCCATACAAAACACACAAAACACCCTGTATCTTCGTAACCAATGGAGGAAACAAAATTTATTCAGTGGATCCTGACTCGCCTCGAAGTCGTCTATCTCTCATTAGCCTATGTAAAGTCACTTATGAATCACCCTGTATAAAGCTTCTTGAACTCATAGACAAGGCTTGGGCTCCCTTGTGCCTTTATGTGATAGGTATTCGGAGCCCTATCGGACCCCCTTGTGTAGTTTGGAATCCTAGTGAGCTCCTTTTGTTTTTTCATGGCTTCCAGAATCCAGAAATCCAATCAGCCCTAGGGTTGCCAGATTTTTTTGAATCATATATATGAGAAACCTGAGAAATATATATGAGATTGGCAAAAAATATATGAGGTCCTATTTTTTATTATGATTATCCAGATCCACATCACAATAAACATTTCGTAAAAAAGACAAATAAAAAATAAACAATTTGAAAATCTGATGAAATTTAATAAAGTCCTAATTTTACCTGGGGTCCTCGCAGGTTCACCTATATTGGCGCCATCGCCAACCCCAACCCCAACCAGCCCGATGGATAAAGTGCTCCCGGTTAAACAGCCACTTAAACCAGTGATCTTGTATACTTGAAGACCTGCGCACGAGCTGCGAGCAAAAGGGAACCGCCTATATGAGAAGATCTATTCTATACTAACTACCTACCTCTATTAATAACAGTCAACAGTTCGCTCATCTTTGAAAATGTAGGTAGGTAATCTCAAGGAATTTAACGATGAAATACTCTTTTATCAAGTTAAGAAAAATAACTTCATTCAGGGCAATAATTCCGACCCTTCCATGTAATTTTTAGAAAATAATAAGCACAAAACTAAGTACAGACATATTCAAAAATATTTTGCAGCTGCAGCTGCCGATTTTCAGTAGCTTTTTTGCTGATGCCTTCTCCTGGACATCCGTTCATTAGTGTCTCATGATGAATAAAATCCTCTCAACTCGAGAAAGAATATAACATTCCAGTTCAGAATTGTTATGCTTGAATTGCAGCGCAAAAATAAAAAAAATATAATGAAAATTAACAAAATTATGTCTAAAACAGCTAATAACTGAAAATATATGAGATTTGCTCATATATTTGATGTGTGGTATGAGGTATGAGATCTTGTTGAAATATATGAGTCTCATACCAAATATATGAGATCTGGCAACCCTAATCAGCCCTAGTGCCCGTGGTTCGATTAAAAATCGAATGGTATACCGCATTTAATGATTAAAGCAAGCCATTTGACACAGTTGCCCTTAAGACCTATTCGAACGATTTGGCCCGTAGTTCCTGAAAAAATTTTCATGCGGTCTCAAAATTTGGGGGGGGGGAGTGAAAAATTGGAAAAATCTTTAAAATAATTCCTTTCACACTGAAAACACGTTTTTGAGGTCTATATAGAGCAACTTGCCTCTAACTAGTATGATCTGAGTACCCACTTCATGATCCGGCCACCGGAAGTCGATAAATTAGCGCCATTTTGGAAAAAAAATTAGGTCAAATGAGAAAGCAACAAAGGGTCTTGTGTGGGGTGTCTTTTCCAACGTTTTCTGGGTCGCTGAGCACGATTATGATATGTAAAATACGATTTGAGTAATGGGGTTGAAGTTACTAAAACTACCCCATGGATAAGGTACTTGTTGAGGGTAGAAATAGCAAACAGCAATAATACGTAAAGGTATTCAGTTTCGAAAAATGTATGTCAATCAACATTGCACAGTATAAAAATTATTCTGCCATTTCCAGAGAGACAATTGACCATGTTCATCTTGATTCGACTACCGGAAACAATCGGCTAAAACCCGAAATAAATTCGGAAGTTGATGAAATTTGGTTGATCGATGCAGAATTTGGTGTAGAATAGCATACTTGAATTTTCGAAAATTTCGAGGTTGGGAATTTTTTAAACGTCATCCTTGAATATTTCCGATTCTTTCAACCAGTTTACAAGCTATTCAGAGTAAACCGGAAATCTTCAAAGATAATTACGTTCTTTGATTGGTCAAAATAAAATCAAAGTTGGCCGATTTATTCTTAATTTGGCTGGAATAATCCTATCACATTGGAAAGATACCCCACCCAAAACCCTTTGTTGCTTTCTGAATTTGACAGATTTTTTCCAAAATGACGCTTATTTATTTTTCGACTTCTGGTGGCCGGATCTTGAGGTGGGTTCTTGGATCATACTGATTAGAGGCAAGTTGCTCTATATCGACCTCAAAGACGTATTTGTAGAACAAGATATTCTTTCAAAGAGTTTTTTTCCTATTTCTCACTTCTCCAAAATTTTGAGCCCGCATGAATTTTTTTTAGGATCTACGAGCCAAATCGTTTGCACCCTTTCCTACGTCTGCAATCGAGACTTCCTCTCCCTTGTTAACTTCTGCTAGAGATGATCTCAATTCTCACACAGCCCTCGATCAACTAGAACGCCCCCTGCTCCCGTATCGACGTGCTCATTGATTGAGGATTTTTTTCTGAACACTCACATTGTGTCATTGTGACGAACGTTCCCAAAGAGATAGTGTCTTCTGATACAGGATTAAGTGAGCTAAATGGTAATTAATGTGGTGCAATGGACGAGGCAGACGGCCCGGATGGCCGAATTTTTCTTCACGTCCAGGATATGGTTTTGCACAGTGCCAAAAAAGTGCTGATTCGAAGTAGCGACACCGACGTTCTTGTGCTGGCTGTGTCTTCTTTCATCAGTTGAAAAGAACAAGGTTTGGAAAAATTCTGGCTTCTTTTTGGCTCAGGGATAAGCCGGCGCTATATTAGGTGTCCACAGCATTGCTGGATCTCTGGGTCAAAACAAATCAATCGCTCTCAGGTGATTCCATTCAGGTACAACCTCATTTTTCAGTACCAAAGATAAGGTCAACCTGGACTTTTGGCAGAGTGAAGAGGCTACCGAAGCATTCAAGAAACTTGTGTGTCCAATGACGAGTTGGATGATAACATTATTCAAGCCTTGGAAATGTTCACGGTTCGGTTGTATGGCATCGACAACCAAATATGTGTTCTTGTGTGAATGAAGCGCGGGAAAAATTTTTTCGTCAGAAGAAAAAGTCATCAGTGCCATCCCATCTACTCGTCGTTGATACAGCACATGAAAAGAGCCGCTTACCAGGCTAGCCAAATATGTGACAGGTCAGTTGATGGAAGCACATCTCCTTCGCCAGAATCCTGGGGATGGTCGAAACAGGAAAATAGTTGGGTCCCAGTATGGACAGACCATATACCTACAACCGACAGACCTACCTGAAATCTGGGCAGCTTGCAGAGAGCTCCACAAATGTGGTTGTCGGACAGCATGCGACACGTATGCGAAAAAAACCAATTGCCTTGCACCCTGGCCTGTGAAAACTTTAAATGATCTAGAAGACAGTAACATCCAAGTTCAAGATGGACATTGTTTGATTCTTTTATTGGAAGTTAATGAACTTATATCTTTTCTCATTCTATGGAGCACAATAATTGTGATATTGTGTAATGTTGATACATTTTTCGAAGACTGCTGAATACGTTTACGTATCATTGCTGTTTGCTATTTCTACCCTCAACAATTAGGTAGGTACCTACCCTATCCTCATGGGATAGTTTTAGCTACTTCAAACCCGTCACTCAGATCGAATTTTACCTATTCAATCCAATTTAATTCAGTTCATTGTTTCTAAAAATATCCAATTTTTTAGCAAGAGTTTTTGTCTAGACAAATGATCAAATGAAGATAAAGGTAAAGTTAAATCAAGACAGAATGCGAATAAATACCAATAAAATAATGACCAATAAAAAATGCCAAATTGAATCAAGACAAAATACGAATAGAATACCAATAAAATAATAACCAATAAGAAATACCAAGAACTACAAATAACGAAATTAATGATTGACATCATTTATAGTCACTCCTTAAGGGCAAATGATCATGTGTAGTTTTAGTTACTTCAACCCCGTAACATAAATCGTATTTTACCTATCATAATTGTACTCAGCAACCCAGAAAACGTTGGAAAAGACACCCCACACAAGACCTTTTGCTGGTTTCTGAATTTGACTTATTTTTTCCAAAATGGCGCTTATTTTTCGACTTCCGGTGACGGGATCGTGAGGTGGGTACTTGGGTCATACTAATTAGAGGCAAGTTGCTCTATATCGACCTCAAAAACGTATTTGTAGCTCAAGAAATCATTTTAAAGATTTTTTCCTATTTTTACTTCTCCCCTTCCCCCAAATTTGAGCCCGCATGAAATTTTTTTTAGGAACTACGGGCCAAATCGTCCAAATAGGTCTTAAGAGCAACTGTACCAAATGGCTTGCTTTAATCATTGATTGCGGTATCTTAATGCGAACCACGGGCACTATAGGGTTGCCAGGCGTCCGGATTTAGTCCGGACTGTTCGCTAATTTACTTGATTGTTCGTGTCCGGAAGGAGAGGCCAACCTACAGCTACTGGCCAACCGAACACCAATTTGTTCGGTAATTTTCAAGAATAGGCTGGAACATTTTTCACTTTTGTATTGTATCATTTTACGTTGGTAATGCTGGGAATTCTGTGGGGAATCCACTCATGAAATTATTATGACAATTATCATAATTATTATCATTAGCTTATTGTGTTTTGTGGGTAAAATCGTATACTTACCTCCACGGTAAATGCGTTATTCCAGCTGCGGGCATAGCTGGACGGCCCGCCAGCTATCATTGCCCTTAGCAGTAATAACGCATTTCCCGTAGGTATCGGTATGTAGGTAGGTACTCATAATATACAATTACGTGTTTCTTGTCGTTGGGTTAATATATAAGATGTAATGACTTTTACGTGTTTGTTGTGTTAATACATGAGAAGTAATGACTTTTACCTATGTTGTACATACAGGCTGTCCGTTTTTCGAGGCTAAGCATGGGTATCTCGTTTATCTTTGGAGATACAAAGTCGGTTAAATTAGAAAAAAGCTGCGCATTTCCATGACGATCAAAAATCCAAAAAGATATTTAACTAACCATGGGTTCCACCGAAAAATTTAAGAGCGGTTTAAGCTAAACCGAGATTAAACGGATTTTTTTCTGGTCAATGTTGGTAGATTCATTTTGGAAAATACGTTAGATCGCAAGTATACCATATATGAATAATTTATTCAAATAAAATAAATTAACACCTTTCTATATAAAATAGATTGCCTAAGACAAAGGATACCGCATCATAGTGAATTTTCTAATTAAGTTGAATAGGTAATTTGATAAGTTGGAATTTATACATAGAGTTACATTTTAAATTGAGAACATATGGTGTTTGAAAATTCTGATGGAATCCTTGAGTGCGGATAATGCGATATCCTTTGCCCTTCTGGTCGATACATTAAATAACTGACAGAAATTTGTGATAAAAAATTTGGGAATGGTTCCCCGAGCTCCTATAAGGTACCCGAACACCTGAATACTATCTATATCATATTTTGTTTTAAAATAAGTATAGTCAGTTCATAAATGGTTCGCTTTTCAACATGGACAGCTTCAGGTTGTTCTTTGCTATCTTCAAATCTTATAGTTGGATCTAGTATGTATCCTTTCCGTCGCTTTCTATCGATGGCAAGGACGTCAACTCTTCGCCAGCTACCGTTGTCTGCCAAACCCGGTACCTCTTCGTGTGTTTCCCAGCCTTTGGTTTTGAGAATTTTCGCAAGGGATGCTCGGATTGTGTGATGGCGTGCATTGCGAAGAGCTTCACCAAATGGACATACACCAAGAATGTGCGGAAATGTTTCAAAAGCTACATTATTCTCAATGCCGACACTACAGCGGCGACATCGGTTGCCGTCTTGGCTTCGTCCTGGGGTGGCTCTGCATGCCGTTACGTTCCCGTTCATTTTAATTGCTTCGGTGTATTCGGAGCTCGTCAGGCCCTTTCTGGTTGACATCCAGGAATTTGCCGGTGTGTATTCTGCAAATAGTATGACTCCACGGCCCTTGTGGGGTAATTTACACCACTGCGAGAATTCCCTCAGACGTAGTATCTTCCTAATTTTCGTAGAATTAAGAGAAGAATCTTCCGTGCTAATTTCAAGATCTTCAGAAGCAGTCAAATTTAGGGCTTTCAGACATATTTGTTTCTCGTTTGTTAGGTTCATGATCCGTGGAACAAGTTGGTTATCGGATTTCTCCAAAGTTTTGCAGATATTGAACCTCTGTAGGAAGGCTTCCCAAGAAGCTTTTATGAGTCCTAGCCCTTTATGAGTGCGAGGTGAGTACAACAGGTGGTTTGGTGTGTCGGACGGAATACAAAGAACTTCTTTCACCGCTGATTTTATCATTTTATCCAAGTTGTTGAGAAATGATTTAGGCATCATGTGAGCTGGAATTGTTTGGTAGGGATATACAAGGGTTGGCCATATATGCTGGTTAAGTACTGTAATCTTCTGGTCTTGATGTAAAAATGGAGAACTGACCACTTGTCGTATATTTTCATTCAAGTCCTTGATGATTTTTGATTCATTGAAAATTATTGTGTTGTTGAAAGATACTCCTAGATATTTGACTGTTTTATCGTTACCAATAGAGTTGACAATGGTGTTATTAATAAAGAACTCCTTTTCAATAATTGTCCATGGCGGATATGGATGATTTGTGTTTTCGAATCATTGAGAGAAAGGCCTATCTCTGAAAATCGTTGCTGAGCCATTCCCAACAGAAAGAAGGCAGAATCTTCATTATTAGCAACCAATACCGTATCGTCTGCGAAACCCATAATGGAGATTTTTGGTACAGAGTCACAGATGGAAAAACCATAAAACTCGGCAATTCCTGGCTCGGAGATATCACTTAGGATGTGATCTGTACACATATTGTAGAGAATAGGAGAAAGTGGCGCTCCTTGAAGAAGACCCCTCTTCAGTTCAATTGGTTTCGTTTTCCCTAGGCTGGCTTCGATTTAATTCGTTAATTACTCAACGTGAAACCTGAATTTACATTGATCATTTGGCCAGAATCCATCAAAATAAATCCTGAGTTAGCTATCAGCTGGTTGAATATTTTGGTGGAACCCACGGTTATCAGTTTTAGTTTTCGAGATATCGTGAAAAAATCGTGAAAAAAACAGAAACTTGTGATCTTTTGTTTTAATTTAAAAAAACGGTTGAAGGTGGCCTTTTCTAATTAAGACATTGCCAGGGCACTTTTCCAAGGGTAATTTAAAGCTGCCAAAATCTTTCTTCTAGCTTTCAAAACAACCGAGATACGACATTTAACTTTATTCTCTAATGGGCGCCGTATTGGAATTTGACATTTTTTAATACATGTCACTATTGAATTATTGATTTTGAGCAAAAAAATATTTTTTTTCAAAGAGTCAAGTGCTGGAAACAAAATCACCACCGACAATCAAAAAAAACGAAACGTAAATGTTGAACATTTATCCAACAGTGACATGTGACACATCGTTGTAACCAGAAAAGAATACTGTAATAAAAAATGTCAAAATCCAATATGGCGCCGCCCATCAGAGAAAAAAAGTTGGATGTCGTATCTCAGGCTAGAAGAAAGATTTTGGCAGTTTTGAATTCCCCTTGGAAAAGTTACGTCTTGAAAGGTCCACCTTCAACCGTTTTTTGAATAAAAATTATAACAAAAATTCAAATTCCTGTTTCTTTACGATATCTCTAAAACTAAAACTGATAGGTCAAATATCTTTTTGTATCATTGATCGTCATGAGAATGCGCAACTTTTTCCTAATTTAACCGACTTTGTATCTCCAAAGATGAGCGAGGTACTCATGCTTAGCCTCGAAAAACGAACACCTGTATGTGGATATTACAGTTTATGTCTTCAAGTTGACACTTATCAAAATAATCTCAAAAATTACAAAATTTTCACAATTTGCAGTGGGAAAAACAAGTAAAATAGTGTACAACACTCGTGGTTGGTTACACAAGATGCTTTCCCACACGCCTCTTACAGAACTCGGGCTGCGCCCTCGTTCTGCAAATTTCGGCTTCGTGTCTGAAAACCACTTATGTAACAGTCAACTCGTATCAAAAACTAATATTATGTTATCTATGTAATGGAACAATTACGAAAATATACGAATAAAATAATCTGTATAAGCTTTTGAGCGCATTTCCATCCTCCATTCCATCTCTTGTCCAGAGAAATGTATCAGGCATACAACATACTGTACTGATGTAAAAAGATAGTGTAATATTGATTATAATTTTTATTTTAAAACAAAATTTACAAATCGATCATAAAGTATACAATATAAATAATAAATTCTGATATGAAACTTAACATAATGCACAATAAGTAAATAATCAGTCACTTTAAGGAAATGCCCTTTATAATGTTGTAAATAGATTTTATCAAGAATATAACAACTTTGTTATTGATTATATTTACATTCGTTCAAAGTATTTACAATTTTGCCTAAAATATATCAGACTAAATAAAATTTGACTTATTGTTGGAATAAATATAAATAAACAATGGGTAGGTATTTGACAAAATCAATACTTGCGTTTCTTGGTTCTCTTGAGTTGTACTTTTAATACTGGTATTGCAGCAGCTAGTAGGTACATTTGTACTGCCTCGGACAACTGGTCTTTATCATCTTATAGAACAGTTGGCATATTGCTGATGAATTATTGTATAATTATTATTTTCTATCCAGCTCCAGCTGTACCAAAATCAAGGAGGTCTCAAGTTATCATTAAGAGAAATAGATTGCATTGTAATTGTCTGTAGTTTACTTTTGTGGTTGACTACAGTTCTGTATCAATAATTTATCAATAATAAGATGAGACAGTTCAAATGAACTTTTATGCAAGGTTTAGGTATAGGTAGTATTTTACAACTCAGGTTAGACTTCCCTATTTATCTTTTTTTTTTAGTAAGCAAAGATAAAAATATCTTACGTATAAGTACCTACTCATAGAGGAGATATTCTGTACATTCCTGTATCATTCAGTAGCAAATATGATGGTAAACCTACGAAAGGAAGACTTTACAATTAAGTACTGCAGTTTTCCCCATGGTAGACTTCAACATTTAACATACAAATTAGTTAAGAATTACATTATGAAAGACTTTTGCATCCAGTACTGCTAACAATTTCAAGTTACATGTGGAAGAATTATAGTTAACTTGGTTTTAATGCTGAGGGTTAAGTTTTATTATTTCTGATCAAGCATCTCTACAGTTATTATAGTGAAGATTGGTAGGTATATAGGCAGCATAATGGCAAGGTTAGAATAAAGAGATTCCATCTACAGTGTTAAACACCCTTACAGCTTGTCAAAAGGTTTTCAAGTTTGCCGCGCTCAAAGCGCATTTTATGGGAATATTGTTCCGGGACCAATGAGAATTACCTTTCTAGCCCGCGCCAAACTTGAAAACATGCTGAACTGGAAGTTTGATGGAAACGCTTCTCGGGGGCTTTTAGTGTGAACTGGTACTTGGCTTTTCACGCCCTTGTTTTTAGAATATAAGAGTGCTTTGAATGTCAAGTTTTATAGTACCTAATATTTTAAACTTTAACACTGACCGCATAAAATTTTCATAATTTAGTGCAAGTGAATTTTGAACATTCCAAGAATAGTCATTGCATATTAAAATTTTTACATACAAAAGAAGTTGAATGAAATCTAAGATTTCTCACATTCACTTTGTGTTTTCAACATTTTTTTCCAAATACTAACACCAAAAGTTTTGAATAAGTACATCGATCAGGGCCATACTAAATACCTAGTATGTTGATGTTGATAATTTGAGTTTCAACTTTACAGGCGTACATTTTGATAACACAATTAACCACGTAAGTACCAAAATGAACATACATACAAAAGATATATTCTAAGTTTCGAATTTGGTCTTTCCACATTCACAATAATTATAGTTGCTCATCGCATTGTATAATTAATAATAAATAAGTATCAAGTATATAAATATGAGGCCACTAAAGTCCATATTTTTATAAATAGCTTTAAAACTCACTCTTTCTTTAACAAAATCCTGTTTACATCTTTACAGGGGCAATCTTGCGTTTAGGATAGATATAATATCATATTTCCATCGCGTTCAGTCTCTTTGGACTGATATGTAGTCTAATATTCAACTATATATCTATTTTCAGATTGTGTTGTAATATTTAGAACATCCCTCGTCGGGAAGCAGTAATTGCTATATATCAGCGATGTTTCTCTCTTGGTTCTTCTTTCGGTGACGCTGAATTGGTGGAATTGCGAAAAGTATCACACCACTGAGGGCTATCGTGACTCCAGCCAGGTAGAACCCTGGATCGTAAGACAAAGTAATGTCATATAAGGCACCTGAAAAAAAAAGACCCTAGTTCTGTATGCACTTGCATGTATGGGTCAAAATCGCACCTGCCATAGGAGGTCCAATGAATGAAGCTATCCCTTGGAATAGAAGCAGTAATCCAAATGCATTCGTCAGTTTTTCGAGACCTAGCAAATCGACTAAGATGACCGAAGTGAGTCCAACGTAAGCTCCAATTGTGAAACCAAAAACAGCCCCATAAACCGCTAGAGTGTAGAACGAAGGACAAAAGGCACTGAAAGTTGTGGCTGAAATTCAAACAGAGCTCTAAGTGAAATTGAATATTGTGAATTGAACAGTTTATTACCTAGTCCGCAAATTGTCAGGCACAAGTTGTAGACTAAAAGGCGATTCACCCAAGGCTTATCCGAGAAGTATCCCAGAACTATTCGTCCTACGGTATTGGCTATTCCAATTACGGCCAAAAGCATGCTGGCTTCATCTGACGTCAAGTCTAAGCTCTTAGCCTTCGGGACTATGTAGAGGTAGGGAACGTTAAATCCGATGCTGGTGAGGAAGTTGCTTATGGTGAACAGTACGAAGATCCAATCTTTCAAAAGGGAAAAATCCAGCATTTCCTTCAGCGTCTCTTTGGTCTCTTCGGAGCAGGGGATGATGCCACAAAGCGTCGTTGCGGGCAGCACCTCCACCACTTCGTTCCTCCGCCTGTGGGTTAAGGAAGAGTGACGCCTGTTTAGAGATGACAACTCTTCTTTGTGCCTGCGATCCAAACGCGAACCGTACGACGGTATGTTCATTAAGCTACCCTGATAAAACACATCGGGTTTGTGCAGTGGTCCATGTCTTCGAAGGCTTTGACTGCTGTACTGGTGGTGCTTGTGGCTGTCTGAGATGGCCAACATCGGTTGACTCAGGGCTAGCCTGAAGGACAACAAACGATTATGATGTGGGCGTTGAAACGATTATGACGTAGACTATGCTTGGAATTTATAACTCAGGAGAAAAAAATCTTCAGAAATTTCGTTAATAATCTGATGGATTCTTGAAATTTTACACGCACTACACCGTTTCCAACAGACTTTTTTAGCGAGAGGTCTAAGCAGAATGTCTTTTGAAAAAAGAGTGATAGGTAGGTAGGTGTAGGTAAAGTACTAAGTAGGTACTTATCTCTTTATAATTTTTATTTCACCCGCCTCGGGTTCTACCAAACTTTTATCAACGCGATAACTTTATCACTCTCATAGTAACTAAGCAACTGGCCATACTATTAGCTGGTGCATAGCAACTATCAGCGTGATAGATTTAATCTGCTCTTTAAATTTTCGCGAGTTAGAGTAACATAATGTATCAACTTCGAAATAAAATGCGCGGATTACAAAACATCCATCAAATTTCTTGTACACGAATTGATTAACGAGTGGATGGTTAAACATAAGAATCATCAGAATCAGGTGTCCACTTTTCGACAGATGCGACCGCATAAGGATCTCGCCTATCATAGATTCAAAATCGGTTCAATTCGACCAAAGTTGCGTATTTTTATGTTTCCTCCTAGGTTGTTCAGTAATCTGGGAGAAAAACTGGCCTTAAGGTACCCACCCTTTGGTGCAAGTCGAAAAACGGACCTCTGTATTTTTCTGGAGCTGATGTAACATTTGTGAGTGTTTTTCAAAATATGTGGTAATTTGTATTCATATACACTAAACACTTTACCTTGATATTTCAGAATTCGCGCCATTGGGTATGTTCCTGTTTGGTTCCAGCAGCTTGCTGCCTCGGGGCATACTGAAGTGTCCCATGCTGTGCGGCCTGTGGATCTTCCCGTTGCCGGTGATGCTGGCCAGTTCGTGGAGGTCGTGGTCGGAGACGTGGATGTTGATCTGGGCGTCGGTGAGCCGCAAATTGATGATCTTGCGGTCGTCTTCGTCGATCTTTTTGTCCTCCTCGCTCTCCAGCGGCCTGAAGAGGGCCCCAAATATGATGCAGTTGAGGATGATGCCGGAGATGATGAGGACCGATCCGCGCCAGCCGTACTCGCCTATCAGTTTTGTGATGAAAGGTGCGAAGATGAAGGTGCCCAGGCCGGAACCACACACGGCTATCCCGGTGGCCAGGGATCGTTTCTTTTCAAAGTACGTGGTCACGCTGACGATGGCCGGCAAATAGATGAGTCCGAAACCGATGCCGGTGCCAATTCCGATGGAGAAGTAGAGGGTGGTGACGTTCTGAGCCCAAACCGAGGCCATCATACAGATGCTACTCATGATGGCTCCTGCGATGGTGACTGCCCTGCAGCCGTAACGATTGACGAACATGCTTGAGATTGGTCCTGCAACAATCACATTTCATTTTTCATTGTAGACCCACTTACAGGTAAGCTGGTGCCTAAATTATTGTAGGTATAGTCGTGTGTGAACCATTAGCACATACATTAGTCTAATCCTATGCCAAAGTACACATGTACTGATCATAAAGGTGCCCAACGGGAGACAAAATATTCCCGCAGACATGAAAGATTCCACAACAAAATCAAAGTACCACGACAGGTATTTGGAAAGGTAGGTGTAATTACTTGTTAGGAGAGTACCTATTGAAATGGAACAAAGAAGACCTGGTTTGTTTCAACGAATCAAATCAAGGACTGCAATTTTTTTATGGTTTGATGTCATGTACAAGAAGGATATCAAGATCAAGAATAGTCTATTATTGTACGAGTTTCATAACTCGTATTGTCATATTATGACTGATTTTGGGGCACGACGAGCTTGCGACAATGTAAATGCATTAAATTTGAAGCTGGAAGCTCACATACACTTTCAGAAAACGGAAGCAGATTATATGACCCGACATGACGCCGCCTGATCGACACCACCAACTGTGGTGTGGTGTGCCCTACAATAATTTTCTATTTTTGTTTTGCATCGCCTTGCGTAACAAACGAGGTTGAAAGTTCAACCAGATTAATAATCAAAAGGCAATACATTATTGCATTGATTTATTCAGCACTTTTGCTTGTTTAAATGCTTCCAAAAACGCCAATAACAACCTTACCTTACACCTACCTAGCTTTGAATAAAGGTAACAGACAGGTACATCAGCACATGCGAAACAAAATTTATCGTATAAAGTTGTTAGGTCCCGTGAGGATAAGTATTAAGACAAGCCATAAATTTCAAAAACAGAAGCAGAAGCTACATAAGGGATAGCTTGGGTGAACCTTGGCTGAGAATGCTGAGATGCAATCAATGATAATTTTTCACGCACCGTCGCCGGCGCCAGTTAGAAGCTAAATTTACTGGAATAAATCTCTGTGACAGCGTCACTTCAGCAGGAAAAGCCTAAAGATCTATATTTAAGGAGCTTTCAGCTGAAATCTATACCATCCTAGCCTATCCGTGTCCAACGGAATGATGTCCAAATAATTTTTTTTGTTATGGTCGACTCAACGATCCAACAGATTTAAGCACCATCTAATTTCTAAATTGGGCACTCTTTAAAGCTAAAGCTTACCCGAACAGAGTGTCATTCCGACGAGTATTGAGTGAATCCATGCTGTTGCTGCTTTGCCTTCTTGAAAGTACTGCAGGTACTCGTCGTATAGGACTCCAAATGAATAAGTTACACCATCGGCTGTAAATTAAACAATATCATTAGTACGTGCCGCCTCATTTGCCTTCTTTTATTTTTTCGAGTTTTTTTTCGGTAAGGAAAATGAAGATTAAAGACTTATACTTTACAATAGGCCTGGTTTACCAAAGCTTTACCGAGGAGAAATGAGAATCGAACCCTCTGAACAAACTGTTACGTTATAATTTATAATTCAAGAACGACTGCTTGACTTGAAAACGCATGTAGTTTGTTGTTATTAGATTTCGTGATGTTACGTGGAAAACCAAGAAGTTATATTTTCGAGATGCCTGTAAATCGATCTGTAAATGAAGAACATAAGTAGGAGATACAAAAGTGGTCCCAAGGTAAGTGAGGTCATCTCCATGCCTTTATGAATTTTGCACTTCATCACTTCACCTAGGTACTTCACATAATCTATGTATTGTGCATGGACTGATTGACCGAACAGATCCCTGCGAAGTGCGAATAGCTGAAATAGAATTCAAATCATTCATCGCTGAGCTGTCAAAAGTTATCTCAAATTGAAAATGGGCACAATTCCGGAGTGCGGCGTTATAATTAATTTTGCGTAGTTTAGTTGATGGAACTTTTCTGAACGACCAGGAAAGGAAACACAAAGAATATTTTTATTTTGAAATAGGTGAAACGGTGTCATTGACATTGATCTTGCGGTTATTTTGGTCAAAAAGTTTTGCTTTCTTGCCAAGTCAGTTTTCTAAACATTCGTGATTGTTTTAATTAGATCCATCTTAGATAATAACAAGATAATAATCGTTTGCATAGTGTCGCACGTATTCACATGCCTAACTTCTGTTTAAGAACAATTTACTCGTACAAACATCGAATGCAGTAAAAAATACATAGAAAACTTTTACACCAGAAGCGGGTGTCCCAGTAGGTAGGCTCAACGACCATGAAAAAAGCAGATGGGTAAGTAGTATCTGCCTGTTTTTAAAATACCTAACGCATCTAGATAAAAGATATGTCCGCAATTATATCAACAGCGCTGAAGAAACTAAGATTTTTGAATTATATTAAATACCTCTGCCATTATTAGGTACCTAAAATAGGATAGGTACTTTATGGACTTGAATTTATTTGTACGTAACGTTCTTCCTATTTCTCAAAATAGGTATCACAACAGTAGGTACTTACTACTAGTACTAATTAAATGTAATTTAACATTCTAATTTAACCAACTAATACTTGCTATAGTAGTACCTATACCTACTTCTAGTTTATCATGCGTTTATATCCATTACCACGCAATCATGTAGATATTGAATAAATTAGGCACAGGTGAAACGAACTTGCAAGGACATTACTGTGAATAATGTTATTGCGTCCTGCACTGTAGGTAATCATCAGAAAAAGATTTAGAGCGGCAAAGTGTGGAATGCATCACCTGAAAAATATACCTTATCTTGCAAAATCAAATACAATTCAAAGTTAAAATTATGGATCTTCACTTTCATAATTGACATTTTGGGGTATGAACATTTTATTTTTTTAATAACTGTCAGTACAACTGCAGAGTGGGTCCGATGTTTTGCGGTGCGAACGTTCGAAGGTGACATCTATGCCGTTTTACTGTGCTTGTCCCATAGTTTTGAGCAAAAAAATCACCAAATTATGGTAGTGTAACATTGACATCTGTTGCAGGCAAATGTGGCGGAGGCGCCAATATGTGCTCCGTCTGTTGATAAGGAATTGGCTGTACCTCGTTTGTTTTTCAGCAGACTTTAGAGTCGTTTTGTAGACAAATAAATTCTCTTATCATTTCTTTACCTTGATCTCAAAAACACATGCCGCGAAACTGTCAGTTGTCTGCATAAAATACGGCGTTTTTTGAAGGTTATCCGATTTTTTTGGGAAACTTGCCATCATTATAGACTGAGATGTCCTTTCGGAATTTCTATTTTTTCACTCCGTATCTCTGCTGCTGTGGCCGCCATATTGGAAAAATGGCGACCAATAGAGAAAATATGTTTGACAATATTTTTCTTTCAGTCGAATAAAAGCTTATCCAATAGGCCATTTTCCTACTACAGTGCGCTTGCGTTCGTTTGTCAAATGAGTAAGATTTCCGGCGCGTAATTGAATATTCGACCAGGTTGGTACAAATTCGACTAGAACATACGCGAAAGGCGAAAGTGATTGATAGCGATGTTAAGTACAAAACTTTTTTATGTATTTGATAGATCATGGATTATCAAAGTACTCTACCTATATTAATAAAAAAACGCTAGCATTACAAAATTACAGTATCTTTTTCATAATTAATAACGACTTGCTGTGAATGCGCATGTCAGAAATGCTCATACACGCCGGTCCGGATTGTAGTGTAGTGACCGTTGCGTTGAGTGACTTTTGGCGTGATCTTGTAATTTCGTCATAATTATGTTGTTCCAACATTGGCTACGTTTACACCGGTGGACTAAAACTGGACTGATATGACCCAAGCACTGACCCAAATTCCACCCAAAGTAATTCTTCTCTTCCAGGGTTTTCACCGGCAGACTAACGCGACCGACCCATTTCAAAATATGAACTTAAACTAAATCAGTATAAGAACTAAATTTACTCCAGTCCACAGCTAACCGGAGACCTGACCAAGCTACTTGGTCCTAATTTGGTCTTTGTCTACAATCGTTTACACCACGTGGACTAAACTTATTTGGGTCGAATTTAGTGCTTAGGTCGCGGACCAAAGCCACGGTTTAAACGTAGCCATTATCCCCACCACCACCAAAGCTAGTTCCTCGATTTCTTGTTCCATTTATATTCATCCACCATATTTTACTATTCACATTCGATATAAACCTCAAAACGTATAAACATAGTCAATGATTTTGCAAATGACGAATGACCTTCTCTGCGATATGATATGAACACTTACAACACTCTGGAAATGGAATGATTGCACTACCCTGGGTATATCTGATTGTCTCTAGCGGTCACTGCCAATTACCTAGCAAAATGGCAATATGTGCCCCTCCTAAAAAGTACAAAAATATTGCCAATATTTTCTATTATGAGCTTCAACTTTGATAACTGTTTGACTCCTACGAAAATATTGATACGAACATTTGGAACAGTAGATGTGTTGACAATTTGTTTTCCAGTTGGGCTTGTTAGGACGATTAGAGCATGAAATTACCATGTAAGGTCCTTCTGCAGTGCAGATTAATAGGAAAGCTGCTTTTCTAAGCAAATCGCGTTCTGAAATGGCATAACCTTAAAAACATGTGTCAAAACACAGCTAAAATTTCTCTGTTGTTTCGCCGTTAACTGTCGTCTGTCAGAATTTGTACCACCCTGCTGACGCTTGCGCTAAGATGGCCTTAAAACGGAAAGGATGTATTCTCTACGTCTATAGGTACGTGCTACTTGCGGTTCTTGAGTTATCACTTCTAGTTTCTAGAACTCTCTGAGGCATCAACTTTTGGCATCCAATCAGCATGTTAAGTTGATTCTAGCTCCATGTAGCAGCCAAATTAACCATAAATAACAATTAGTTGTCAACCACAGATCATTATCATTCAGAAAATCAATAGTGGTAATGGTGGTTATGCAACTATAGGGTGAGCTCTAAGGGCAAATTAATTTTGAAAACGTATAGCATGAGAACAGTACGTCACACATCGAAGGTTCAGAGTCAAATTTTGAAGAACTGAATAGGCTTACATTTTTTTATATGATTTCTAGAATTTTGTAATGATTGAAACATTTTTTTCATGAATTTGTTCTTTTTTGGGTACAATTTTTCCAAAATTGCGGCCAGACGACAGAGATATGAAGTGAAAAAGTGGATTTTCTGAATAACTGCCTCAAAATCTATAATATCCTGAACGATCGCCTCAAAATATATAATATTAATAAGTTTTCAGATACCTATACCTGATAACATATCTTTCTAAAACAGTTCATCCGTACAGTATACCATGCAGTCATACACAACACAGACATCAACATGAATACCATGATCGATTTTCTAAATTTTTATGATCTATGGTTAGCGAAGAGCTTTTTATGGCTAATTTGCCTACTATATCCCATACACTTTCTATTTTCAGTAGAATGACTTTTTGAAGCAAAAATAAAGTGACAAGCTGGGGGGCTACGATTACGGCTGATGGAACCTGCAAAAGTTTTGGAGCGAAATTATCAGCGGCCATCGGCCATGTTCTCCCAGCGCTCTAGCTTGTTACTTTATTTTTGCTCCAAAAAGTCATTCTACTGAAAATAGAAAGTGTATGGGATATACATGGTGGCATCATCGACATTACATGCTGATTGAATGCCGAAAGTTCGAATGATTTCATTTGAATTTGAATTTGAATACCGAAAGTTGATGCTTTCGAAAGTTCTGGAAGTCGTAACTCAAGAACCCAAGTCGCGCATAAATGATTGAGGTGTCAAATGGTGATGAATTGTTTTCCGCATAAACAAGCTTTAATCTTGAGTCGGGTGAATTATAGAATTATAGATACTGACCAAAATCTGTTTCTTGGGCGCCATCTTGTCAATATGGTGATGGTGGCCAAAACGGCAGAGGTACAAAGTGGAAAAGTGGAAATTTGGAAAGGGCACCTAAAGATCTATAAAAACGCCACGGTTAAAATATCGGATAATCTTGAAGAAACGTGGGATTTTTATGTTAGGTATGAAGATAATTTTAACAGTTTCCCGAAATGTTTTGTTTTTAAATTAAGGAATGGAATGTGAAGAAAATTTATATGTCTACAAAATGCGTTTCAGGTGTTGAAGTACGCTGAAAAATGAACGAGATACAGCCAATTCCTTATTACCAGGCGGAGGCCATTTTGGCGCCTCCACCATTATGTGCCTGCAGCAGATGCCAATGTTGCATAATAAAAATATTCATGGTCTTTGATGGCATAGGAATCGATTGCGATATAGGTCTGTATCATATTTATATCTTCACGATTCTGTACACGGCATGCCCTATGCCCCTACATTATATTAGGCTCATTTTCATTTGTTCTAGAGCAGATTTTCTCCAATAATTTTGAAGGCTATTTACACCCGCTTTCCACCTCTAGCAAACTGGGTCCTAATGAAATTCCATAATAACTTGGGAAATGACAAACAGTTTTCTATACAGTACATCACGTTGAAGTAAGCGGAACCCACCCTTACTACCTATATAAGTATATAATAAAATTATAATACCACGTAACACTGTACCTAGGTATCAACATATCCAATTTTCACAGGGACACAGGGTCAGATCAAAATTGGCGACGATTAATTCAATTTTCACACCACAGTCGCGTGACAAATACTATCAGATTTTCAGTTTGTTCCACATGCACCTCGTAAAATTTGAAAACCGGATAGAATCGGTTTTCACAAAAGAGTGGTTACACTTGCCAAACCGATTTAAAATAGATGAAAGCAGCAACAGGTACCTATTTCATTTGTATACAAAACAAATACAATCATGTCCATTTTACCTCTCGACATAGGTGAAGGTACGGTACGGTCGGTGGCCACAAAAAAAAAAAACGTGTAGGTTGTGAATCATCATGCACGAACTGCAAAATATACCTTTGATGATTTACCTACATCAATGCATTATTGAGCATTCTTATTCTTATTACAATCTAATATATTTATAAGATGTAACCCCGACTTATTATTAGGCAGAAAAGAATTATGGCATTAGGGACGGATAGACCGTGAGCTAGCGGGCTTTGAGATCATGTCATTTCTGACCGCACCATACTTCTTGTGGTGATAGCCACCCACTGGTAGTTGCTGAAACGCCAGTCTGCCTCCCCAAAGCGAGTCGTCTTGGGACCTGCCAGTTGTCAAAAGTCCCCCAAAAAACCCAATTTTGCACCGTTGAGCCAATCGACTTGAAATTTGGTATACAGACAGGGTCTTGCTGTCAAATGAGCTGATTAGTTTTTGGCTGCCATCTGTCAAGTGGAAGTGTCATTGTCAAAAAGTGACAGAAGTTTTATTTCACAATATGTTATTTGAAAGCCCTAAAAAAACTTCATTCAGGACAGTTGAAAGTATCCCTCCAACTCTTATTCGTCAGTAATTAAAAAATAATTAAGTTCAAAACCTTGACATTTTATTCTTCAAAATCTATCCGATAGACTGAGATCAAATTCGGCATAAAGCAACAAACTAAAATAATCTAAATAATTTGCAGTTGGAGTTTTCCACCATTTCCCAACAAGGCGTTACGAATTTTTTATTTTCTCTTGGCCGTTGCCACCCAAGAGGGCCGCTCACCCGGATTTTGACCAGGACGACACACGTTTAGTGTAGAACTCAACTCAGACGGTCTTTCCTGCTTGGGGATCGACTTTTTTCTGAAAATTTCAACTGATATCGAAAGCAGATTGACTATTGACTCTTGCCTAGTTTAGAAATTTTGGATTTGGTATACAAAACACATCTAGACACTAGAGCGCTACGATTAAGTTTTTTTTGTGAATACTGTACGTGCGCAAAAAAACCGCAAAAAACGGTGAGATTGTAGGACGGGGTTGCCTACCCACTGGTGTTTGCTTTTGAGAATGCAATTGGATTGGTGGAATAAGGCGTTTGCGGAATCAATTCCAGTGGGCTTGTTCCTTGACAGAAATTAACCCTCTTTCGAAAAATAAAGGGCGGTAATATAAATTGATCATAAAAACATTGTCTGGATTCAAAATTATTTTCAGAGTCCTGAATGAAGAGCTTCAATCGCTTCAATTATTTCACCAGTTCAACTCTATCCAAGAGCCGAAGCGTGAAAAATGTTACTTTAGTCCCAGGTCTCCCCTACCTATCTTCAAGAAGTTCGTATCAGGGACAGAAATTTGCGATGAAAACTTCGACAAACGACGACGACGATGACAATTTTTATTGGCAGTAAATTTTGCAGTGGCGTAGCAGTTTAGAAATTGTCACGTTTAAGTAGTATGTATGCATCTAAATTTAGGAAGTATGTTCGCGTGTAATGATAATGTAAGTATAATTTCAGTCCACTCTAATTTTAATCCTTTGTACCTACTTAAGTAGGTGGTAGGCACCCGGTGCAGGAAAATGTCTGAAACGCTACAGTTTCAAATAATTTTCCGGCATTACAGCAAATTGGTTTTCTATTTGAACAGATAGGTATAGACAATACAAATAGAAAAGACCATATGTTGTCACGGATTTTTACGGTAGCGTAGGAACCAGGCGAGACAATCATTCAAAAAAAGGTTGGCTGATTTTTGATGCCTCAATATCCGTGACGACGGTGGTGATAACATATGGTCTTCTCTATTTGTATTGTCTATATCTATGTAATAGATGGACACATTGACACTATATTTAGTCTAGTTGATAGTATTCGTAACGTACCTAAGTACATATGGCAAAAAATTAGGTAAAGGTAGCTATTAGGTAGGTAGCTATTAATCCATGAAAATTATCATCATCATTCATGAGTTCATTACGGTAGCAAAGCAATAATGGTAAGAGCCGCCATACGCGAACTTATCTATATCATTTAAAGTCAATTATTTATAATGCAAAATAAGCCATCAAGGACTCAAGGTAACAAACGGAATCAAGATTAACTGACAAGATTTTCATCGAAAATTGTTGTTCGGTCCAAAAATAAAGTCCATGTTTTTGCACTGCTTTGTACCATTGAGATTTAAATGCGGAAGATAGGTACACTCAGCGAAGACGGAGAGATAAAATTGTGATCAGATATTCTTAGAATTTAGGTCGTTGGATCTTTGAGAATTTGGCGGGAAATTCGTATAAATAGGCTACTACCTCCATGATGTAACATGGGATGCCTTGCGCTCATTAGTCAGACAGGAAATTAGTCGAAGCAGAAAACCAAAAATATGGAAGTGGCCGCAATCTAAACCGAAATATTCAAGTATAGCACATGATGAATTTATTTCTTGACGAGGTGCGAGGATTGCATGTCCATATCCCAGCAGGTATGATAATTATCTATGAATACGTAGTGAAAATGATAAGGTATCTAAACTAAGTAGAATCTTTACCTATGATCAAGGTATAAGCTATTATAAGCTATGGAAATTGACATTATTGTTGGAAATGATGCGCTTGGTAGGTAAGTTGAATCGAGTCAAACAATGTGGCTCATCATTGGCCACATTGCCACATCCCTGTTCTCATTGCCCCTTTCTTGAGAAGTATACAAAAATCAGAAAAATTCAACCTAGACCAGTGCTTCCATTGAAGCCATCAATCGCATACTAAATCATGCAGCAACATGCAAATATAAAGCACAAATTGGTCGATCTTTGTATCTCCAGCCAATTTTTTTTTTATACTTACGTTTGAGTAATAGCCCGTCCACAATGATGTTAATGTTAACGTAATGTTATCGGCAATGGTAATGTTAGCATTTCAAAGCAACGAGTTTCAATGGGTAATGCTTACCATTGCCACTAACATGATTGTGAACGTCACCATTTGAAACTCATTGCTTTGAATGCTAACATTACCATTGTCGGATAACATTACGTTAACATTAACATCATTGTGGATGGCCTATAAGTCCGACCTTAGGTCGAAATGCAATGTTTTGATATTTTGTTCATCAAACTTTCATTCCACATGACACAACCACCATCTTTGTCAGGCTATTTAGTTGCGGCTGTAAGAGTTGGTAGCCTGCATATGGGCGGATTAGGACGCGGGATTTTTTAATTAGAGGGGTGGCCTCATTCTCCGGGGTGGCCCCATAGCCACGGTCTCCCCTACTCCGACTACTATTACTACTACTACTACTACTACTACTTACTTAAATGAAAAACGCCGTGAAATTGATCATAGGTACCTACTAAACTTTATAATCAAGGTATCTACAAGTACATGCATGTTTATTTTATAGTTTTATAATAGGAAATTATCGAGGATAATATTCAACAAGGTTCAAGCTCCGCTTGCTTGACACTTCTTCCAGTAAATGATTACATACGTCACAGTTTGTTGTTTATATCCATAATCGCAACACAAAGGTTACTTTTCTTCCAGGGTTGATGATTATAGCATTAAATTATGTTATAAATACAAATCCATGAATCATGAATCACATGCCAACAAGCCGTAAATATCGATGGTGAACAATGGTGGTAACAGCCAGAGGAGCCTTTGGACATAAGATGACTTGGCATTATCTATATTTTGCTGCCCTCTTTTGCTCTGTGAGGCAAAATTTATAACGAGATGTGCAGAATAGCAGAATGCTTGCTTGCACATCTTTCAGATACGAACCGAAACTTCTCTGATGCGGCTATGAATATTATGTTCAAGGATTTTTGTTTACATAAAAAATACGTTATCACAGGAAGTGGTATCACAATAATTCCCCTCATTGCTACAACATTATCCGTGATAACTCGGTCAATTTTTTCTTTTTTTTTGCACAGCAACCGAAACCCGAAAAATACTAATGAGTAAAACTTTATGATTTTAAAAACAACATACCTAATGATTATTATTGTACCTACATTTCAATAAAACCAACGATAAAAGGTCTTATTATCGCACAATTATAGCTATGCATGTTGAAAGGAGCACGGCGGGCGTAGCGAGGACCGAGGGGCTTAAAGGTAGGTATAAGTACTTAATAAGTATGATTAAAATTAGGTTATTTTTCATTCATTTATTTAACGTTGGCCTATTTCGGCAACGAGGCCTAACACCGACGCCGGTGAATGCTTTCCTCCACTCTACCGGAATTTTTGCCGAACCCCTATATGTTCCAACACAGGGTAGGAATTTTTAACGATTACCAACATCACAAGGGGTCGGCACCATCGTTCGTATTTGACTTGCTACGCGACAGAATGTTTTGCATTTAGCAAGCATTCCAACTAAATCAAAGAGCTTGTTTTCGAGAAAAAATCCGACCGCCCACGGTGGGAATCGAACCTACGACCTCTGTCGCCTCTCCGGGTAGTAAGGCTGATAAAGGCTGTCTGATTTCTACATGATTCTAGTGGGCTGCGGTTCAGGCCGCGATCGGTCGATGGCGACCAGAAACAGAGCCCACTAGAATTATGTTGAAATCAGACAGCCTTTAGTACACAATGCACTCTTGCTTTCCTCCTGCGGCTGCGGCGAAAAGCCAATCCGGAGAAGTTGCTCCAACGTCAATATACACACGTCGATATGCACAGCCGAAGGGATAATAGTGTACACAACTCGCAAAAAAGTATATTCCTTGCATTCGTGTGATTGCTGCACTCGCTAGCCCTCGTGAATACTTTCCACACTCATCCGAAGTCCAGTAAAACATTATATAGAAGAAAACATGACCCAATTAAAATAAATATACGCCATCTTTTAAGATCATACGGACAATTCAAGTGACATAACTGACATACCGAATAAACATCGTTGACGAGATGTAAGTAGGTATATGGATTAGGTAGGTACGAGTTACTAGGTACGGTTAGATAAAATAATATCTTGGTCAAGGGTGGCCTTGAAAGGGTAAAATTGGCCGTCTACAGAGATCACGTGGCTGCATGTAAAGCATCATGGTCACCCTTGACCAAGATAAATATTGTTGATCTCACTGTATTATTGAGTGAGATATAAAGTTTGAATTAATCTTCCAGTCAATATTTACCAGACAAATTTGTAGCGAGTTCTGGCATAATGCAAAAAATGTAAGCTGGATGTTTTTCTGATGGAAGTACCACACAAGTCCTACTAAAAATTCATTCGCTTTTCACGTGCATAGATAATAACACAAAACGGATTTCAGTTTTAGTGCCGTTAATAATGTCTGCACTGGGGTCCGGGTCCATTCAAAGGGGCTATGGGAAAAGCCTTTAACATTTATAATTCAATCAAACCTTCCATGCCGTCCGATATTAATAATTAAGCACTTAATGCACGAGCATTCTCAGTTGAAGGCATCCAAGTATATTACCTAGACAACCAATTTTTCTTTATCTAAAATTAGGTGCGTTTCAATTTTTATCATCAATATGATGTACCTACTTACGCAAGTATGTACTTATTTTTGTTAAAACAATAGATAGGTAGTTTCTCGGTTTCGTCATACCTAATTGGAGCCTTGAAACACTTTCATTAAGAAGGTACCTATCTACCATTGATCGTATCTGCCGATTTACCGAACTGGTTCAAGTGACTTCAAGAACAAGACGATACCAGCTGTCGGAACTTAAATGTCTGTTTTAAAGTCTCTTCAATGTAATCTAATATAGTTGATGGTGAGTAGATGATTTTGCACCTATATACAGTGCCGTCTTTTGAACAAATGGGGCCCCGGGCACAAGGCAGTGAGGGGCCCCTTATAAAGGTTTGAGAAAAAAAGCACACGAGTGAGGCGAGCACCACCGCCGTAAGTTATTATTTGACAAACTTTTTTTCATAAAAATTTCGCGCTTTTTCAAAATTTTCGAAAGAAAACCGATCTTTCCTTGATTAGTTTAGCGGGATGGAGCGTCCTGGACTCTTGGGAGGTAAGGGAAGGCGCACGATCAGCTCAGAAAGTGACATAATTAAATAAACGTCGTAAACGGGATATGAGAACAACATTTTTTACAAAAATAGTCTTCGCTTTTAGAAGTTGAGGGAGGCCTTGGGGGCCCCCAAAAAAGCCCCGGCCTTTGCCTAAAGACGACACTGCCTATGTAATCAATCTAACGAGATGAAGTACGGTACAAGTGCCCGGACTTCATGTGTGGAAGCTTTGCCAATCGAAAAGTAAGTAGACTGCACCCAGAAATGCACTGGTGAGAAAGATAAACAGCCTTTCAAAGTTGGCACGGAGAAATTATTTCTTTATCATAATTTTGAGACCACTCATCCGATTTTGTTCAAATTTAGCATAGGCATTGGGTAGTATAAATTAAAAATAAGCATAATATTTGCCTGGATTTCATAGGCGTTGTCAGGGAAAGTTTGCTTAGCAACTCCTCAAAAATCTAAGCAAATGCTTATGCTTATTTTTTATTAATACTACCCAACCCACCCATTACTGAAATATTTTATTAGGAAATACCGATGACCAATAGGTATAAAGGAAAAAACCAGTGGCGTAGAAATCAGGGAGTCGAGTGGCCTGGCCAAAATCAGTTTCGTTTGCCTGCCAATGACCAGGACCACAGCTAAATCAAGTACCCATGTTTCAAAAAGCAATTCAGAAATATGCCGCCGAGTATGTCGCCAAAAAGCGAAATTCAAGACTATTTCAAACTGATATGATTTGAAGAAGCGCACCGTAGTTGAACCCACAAATTCTCGAGAACAACTAAGAAAAAACGTGTAAAATCGTAATTTCTTTCTTCGACTCTCTTGACATCAAGTGCTGTTTGACCTATATTCTAGATAGCTGTTGGATAATTCTCGTAAATGATTGAAATTAAAAGAAAACAATGATGGGAAATAAATTGGCGTGAAACAGCTCCTTCACATACAGCCAAATAAATCAATTAAGTGTAGGTACTTATAGTTATGCCAATAACAAATATTCAATCAAATTATTGACTGCTCTGGCATTCTTTTATTGACGATCATCATCAGTACAAATCTTTTACAATCGGGATCCCGGAGCCCGGACCGAACTAAATCCCGGTTTTCCTCTTCATTAAGCTTATCACAGTGCAGAAGCATTCAAATCCAGAAGCCATGCGACGGGAAATGTGGATTCCTTTGTGATCCCTTTCCTTTTTTCGGCTTCCCGCTAAGATAGTATATACTCGTAGTTAAGTATGCATTTTACACTGACGTACAAAATTAACGCACCACCAAAATTTTCACCCAAGTTTGAAGAGAAATTATTCCAGAACGACTCATCAGATTTGATTATAATATATATTTTTTATTATAGGGAGATTTTTCAAGGATCTGACTGGAGAACAATTTTCGAAAAAGTATAAATGTTGGCTAAACTGGATGTGAGATTGGTGTAGTATTTTTCGCCATATTTTTGAGACCCCCTGCGGTGGATTGACACGGTTTTTGAAGCTATTTGCGTGTGGCCGTTGAGTGTACAGGTGTTCACGTATAAATTATACCATCCCCCTCTGGAGACTTCCCCTTGAGGATGATTTCAAAAATGTGAAACGATTCTCATATGATTTTTTCCGTAGGCTTCGAATCCGTGCACAAAAATTTTCTGTCTTATAATGCTTACAGAGTGCAACAACAAAAATTTTTGTCAAATTGGACATCCTGTATTTCAATATGCGGGAATCGATTCCGTTTCTCATCTTGATTATAAATATATATTGCATTTGAGAGATTAGTCAACGAATCACCTGTGAAAAAATTGATGAAATTTTTTAAAATATCGAAACTTTTTTTTTGGAAAGTACTTGTAAGTCGTAACTCAGTGAATTTTTTCTCATCATTTTGGTAAAATGGATATGATTACAATTTCAAACTTTCACCTAACTCAACTCGACTCTACAAAGTCGGGGAAAAAATCCGATATTTTTTTAACTTTCTTACAAATTGTTTCAAACTTCAACAATTTTTTCACACATGTTTCTTCTGATCAGATCAACTCAACGATCAACGATCAACCTATCAAGTGTGATATATATTAAAAATCAGGATACAAAGTGGAATCTATTCCCACATTGAATGAAAGCTTGAGAAAAATGTTCGATGTTTCACCCTGTAAGCGACATACCACAGAAAAATTTAGTGGACAGATTCGGAACCTACGAAAAAATTCATGTAATAATCATGTTTGCTTTTTGCAATTAGTTCAAGGGGGAGTCTCCAGGGAGCGGGGGGGGGGGGGGTATAATTTATACGTGAACACCCTGTACAAGTGTTCAAACTACCCTTTGTCTCAAACTAGCTTCCCGATTTTCAGGAGAGATGGAATTATTTTCAACACTAACATGTTTTCCTCTCATTTCTTTGAAAGTGAGGCACTTTCCAGGAGAAGTGTCTCAAGAAACTCTTCAAGAAAGTGCAGCGGCTGGGCCCTGTACGGAAAAAAACTCAAGCGAATTACACTATTCGACTCCATCTTCCCCAAAAATCGAAATTACAATTGGAAATAAAAATGAGGAAGCTTAAAAAAAATGGGGGTAGGTACAGTTGGCCATAAATTGTAATTGTCTGCTCTTGTCGGCGCTCTTACACCCGGTACCTACACAGCTAAATTATTATTGTTTTGAAATACAATGCAGAAAAAAAATTGAATAGGCAGGAATAGATTGATTTCAAACTTGGGTACAAAAATTTAGTGATGCATCAATTTTTTTCCGTCAGTGTATGACAAAGGAAAAGTCTTTTGGAGGTATGTTGAGAAGTGAAGACCTTGCGCCACCATCGTTGAATTAACTGGAATCGCTCGTCGGAAATCGCAAGTTATATGGATTTCAAAATGAGAAAAATTTTGCCGACTGAGTATTATTGTGTTGGACTATAGTTAATTCACCTTAACAGAGGGTTCTCCCTACCGATAGCTAATGATGATTCGAAATTATCTACAGTCTCGTTGAAACTAATATTTTCTAAGTAGGTACTCACTTGGTCTACCTAAAATCGTAAATTATTATATGGTGCTTGACCTCAAGCATTATATTATCTATTTAGGTACGTAATCAGATGATTGTCCTACATAATTGAACACATAATAATTTTAATAATACCTACTCGATTATTCCTATTTACATTATTCACGTATACCTACTTTTAAAATGTTTATTATTTTTCGTGTTCATGTTTATTATTCCTTGTTGTATTGTTGTATACAGACCACAAATGGTAGTATGATGTGAGTTTCTTCAATTAATACAGAGTGTCTCAAAAGTATCGCATTCCGAGTCCATCAGAGCGATCGATATATGGGGTCCACTCAAGAACACGATAAAAATATAAAAAAAATTAGTTCTTTGGAGATATGGGGAGAGGGGAGTGGTGGTACTCCGCTCATGCCCTTCATTTTAGTTATTCGAAGTGATTTCGAGTAACCGTCTATCCTAGACTACTCACTAAAAATTACCAACCACTGGATGTGCACTGAGACCCTATTTAATATAAAGGTGAATAATGAATAATTTTAAAATTTCATTTTTCTGCAAAGACGCCAGTAAAAAAATTTTAAAATTGAAAAAAAACCTCTGTTGTTCTAAGTTATTTAAAAAACCAAGGGAATATTTTAAAGGCAATAATGAAGAAACATGGATTTTTGTGATTAATGACTTTATATCGACTTTTGAGACACCTTTATATCGAACAACATTTCTTTACCACTTTACACTATGAACAGTAAAGTAAGAGCATGCAATAGTGTTGTAATTTTGGCATGAAGCTAATATTACTAGGTCTTTTTTTGTATCTAAAAAGTAATAGAATAAAATGAAAAGAATCAATTATCTTTTGAATAGTTTACTTGAGCAACTGGGACCTGATCGAGTGAACCGAAAAAACAGATACATTTTATAGACACCTCTTGCAACCTACATAAGCAGGACTATCGCTAATACATACTAGCTCGATTTTCCCAGAAAATATCAAAGTAACGTTTAACGTAAGTTTTTTTTCAACACATAGAAATAGGCATGAGCTGTGTGCGATGTTTGTATGTGATCTATTTAGTTTGAAAGAATGCAATTTTAACCAAGGGAGTCACAAGAATTGGAAAACTTATGATGGGAAAAGCTATGACAAATATGAAACTCAGCTTCAACAAAAAGAAAAAATTGGTTGTGTCACCCCAAAACTTCCCCGACGAGTAGCAAAGGAACGGATGGAAATTTAATTATGAGATGTCCCTTCGGGTGGGAAGTTGGAATTTGAGAAAAAGATTGAAGAATTGAGATATTTTCTCTATTAAGGGATTCATTTTGAGCTCCATCATTTGAGTCTGGTTTCGATTTGCCATGCGGGCCGGTTACTCATTTTAAAGAGGAAAAGTCTGGGAAAACTTGGAAAATTTCAAGAGAAATTGCCTGAAAATGTCCAAGAATCACTGACCCTTTGTTTTGAAAAAGTTGCCATAAATCTGTCCACAAGCTAAAGTTGTAAAGAGAATTGTGAAAATAAATTTTTTTTACAGTTTTTCACAAGGAACCAAATTATGTAGAAAGAAAAGCGAGTGAAGCAGTCAAAGGCATTGGCACATGAATGAAGGTGAAGGATCTGAAACTGGCACCACAGAAAGATTGGAAATAATTAGCAGGAAATTGAAAAATTAAAAAATTTGAATTTTCAGAGAAAACCTCAAATCTTTTTCCAAATTATCTTATTGTAAAGATCGTCAATTACGGATTCACTTTAGTTTGTTTTTCTCCTTATCGGCATTTTTTGCTGTCATAGGAGTTGCTGCAAATTAATTAAAGTTATTACAAGAGAAAAATCCGCTTACACAGCACAACACCCAGATCTACTGCCTGGGAATTGAACCTGGGAATTGAACCTGGGAACTCCGCTTGCCGAGCGAACACGCAGTCCACTCGACTAGCGGGCCGTCTACGGATTCACTTGAGGCTCCATCATTCAAGTCCCGTTTCGATAACCGAGACCTGTAAGCATTTGAAGCATTTTCAACAGGGAAATTTCCGGTAAATTGGAAAGAAAATAGTTGGAAAATGCTCAAGAGCCAGTTACCTCTTGTTAAAAAAAAAATTAGTGAAAACCTGTTCACGGGATAAAATGTTGGGAAATTTAGCGCGTTCACAATCCTTCCCCTCCTCGTTGGGTGGTAGGTAGGGGAAGTAAAAAGCTGAGACACCCTGATGGTGTACCATTATTGTAACCTTTGGGTATTGTACCAGTAGGTACCTGGAGATTTCAATAATTTCATTAGTTAAAGTCAGGGCTGGGCGGTATTTTAAATACAAGTATTTGAAATACGTATTTGAAATACATTCAAGTATTTTGTATTTTGTATTTAAATACATTTGATGTATTTGTATTTTGTATTTTGGAATAGTTCAGGCAGCTAGTATTTCGTATTTTGCATTTTAAATACATTTTTCGGAAAAGTATTTTGATTTTCAAAATACAAAATACAAAATACATTTGTTTCCTATGCTCTTTAGTCTGTTAGGGCCGAAATTGTTCTGGTAATACTGTATTCACCCCATTGACATTTCTTGCTTTTGCACACTATCTGGGATCGATAATGAGTTCGATTGGATCTTTTACGTTTTACGTTTTACTGGTAAGTGCATCCTACTGTCATAGTCGGGGTGCTACGATTTTGAATACCGCAAATTAATTAGACGGGATGCCCTTTGGCATGATAACTACTCATACCAAGGTGATTGATTTTCTCCAAGGATGCGTCAACATTTCCCACTCAGAAAAAAAGATGGCGACGATTTTTGACAGGACCTGAATTTTTGTAAAACATAGGCATGTGGGATATCTTTTCTTACTAATTTTGACCTCCTGAACACGAATATCGAGTTTATTTCCACATTAGAAATCAAATCGACTTCATATTTGACATTCGAAAACCGCAAAAATAGCAGACTCTCGCTTATTTTCGAATTGAAAATTTTGTGTGCCATTTACAGCGATTTCCAGCCTTGAGCTCGTTAAATGGATCTCACAAAACCAGTTAACAGTGTAAGTTCTGCAAAATAACTCCACAAACATCGCCAGGGTGCGCCCCAAAACATACAAAATATGGGCTCTGGGAGCACATTTTTCTGCGGCTGATTTAAGGAATGTAAGTGTGAAATGGAAAATGTTTTGTAATATATTTTACTGTTTTATATAGTAAACTTACATATACTAGGATTTATCAACATAAATTGACAATTCCAGATAAAAACAGAAAAAATATATTTTCATGATTTGTTGATAACTTTTTTTTTCAATAAATACTAAAAAACGTAGCTTTGATTTTGATGATGTTTTTCATCCAGGTAAGATACCTTTTTCACCTGAAACAACTACCTTAGCTCAAAGCTTCGGTATAGCGACTCATAATTGAAACATTTTCGTCAGACTTGCGGTTGCCAAACATCAGAAAAGCGTCTTTTGATTTTGAAGTTTTGTCTTTACACTTGTTCTGGAATGCAACATACGGCTGATGGTGAATCTTTGGTTCAAAGTTTTCTAGAGTATTTCTATCTCGCCCATGAACTCTTTCAGGTGTCTAGAAATTTTCGGACTGGATATGCACCAATGGCGAAGGGCAGTAGGGATCTCCAGTGTTATTACCAATTTAAAATTTGTTGTCTTGGTGTGTTGGAATTTTCGAGAATGGAAGTATAGTGTTATCAGGGATAGCGCAAAAATACTTAGGAGGTGAACAGGCATAGAAAACGGACGTGAAAAACATATGAAAAAGTGATCAGGTAGGCACCAAGACCTTTTCAACATTACAACTCTTATTTGGCAACTATAGTACCTATGATACATGGTGTATGTTTTCTTGCTCTTTGGCTTGTCCACGTCCTAGACGTTTTTGAGCCTCCATTTAGAGCTCATTACTTTCATTCTCGCAAAATTCTGACACACACACGACAACAAATTTCAAGTTGATGCCATAAGAATACGAATAACACTGAAGATCCTACTGACATTTGTCGTTGGTGCATACCTATCCAGTCCAGAAGTTTCTAGACACCTGAATGAGTTCACGGGCGAGACAGAAAACTTTAAGCCAAAGCTTAACCATCAGCCGTATATGTTGCATTCCAGAACAAGTTCAAAGAAGGACTTTCTGGAAAAAGGAATTATTAAAAGACGCTTTTCTGATGTTCGGCAATCGCGGATCTGACAAAAATGTTTTACATTATATGAAATTTTGAGCTACGGTGATTGTTCCAGGTGAGAAAGGTCTCTTGATGTATTTACTTTGATGAAAAACATCATCAAAATCAAAGCTACGTTTTTTGGTATCAATTGTACCTGTCATAAAAAAAGTTATGGACCAATCATGGAAATTTGTTTTCACGATATTTTGTTTCAAATTGCCATGGCATGTCGATATATGCTTGGCATGTGTTAGCTTATAGGTATATTAAACAGTAAAACATATTGCACAACATTCTTCCTTTCACACTAACATTCCCCAACCAGCCGCAGCAAAGTGTGCTCCTAGCGCCCATTTTTGGTATGATTTGAGGCGTACCCTGGCGATGTTAGAAAAGTTATTTTGCAGAACTTATACTGTTAACTTGTTCTATGGGATCTATACAGCCAGCTCAAGGCTGGAAATCGCCGTTGATGGAACACAAAATTTTCAGTTCAAAAATTAGCGAGAGTCTGCTATTTTTGCGGTTTTCAGATGTGGAATATGAGGTCAAGTTGATCTCTAATGTAAAAATAAACTCCATATTCGTATTCAGGAGGTCAAAATTAGTGAGAAAACATGTGCCACACGCATATGTTCTATAAAAAATTAGCTCCTGTCAAAAATCGTCGCCATCTTTTTTTCTGAGTGGGAAATGTTGACGCATCCTTAGCGAAAATTAATCACCTTGGTATAAGTAGTCATCATACCAAAGGGCATCCCGTCTAATTCATTTGCGGTATTTTGCCATTTTATGTCGCGTACCACACCGACTATCAGCCACGAGAGGTTCCATGTCGGATGTCGGACAATATTTTCGTAAAGCTGGTTGTCCCCAAAGGAAATCAACATTTGTTATTTTGAAGAATTGATGAATGAAGTAAGGAATAGGTTTGAATATGAAGTTTTCTTCACTTTATGTTTATTTTATTTGTCTTTTCATAGTTCATAATAATTTACTTATTGTTGCGACTGGATCAATGAAGTGTTCCCATTGAAATACTTGCATTTTACGGTTTTTTCAATAAAATGGTTGATATACGCAATAAAAATGTATTTTGTATTTTGTATTTGGAATACTCTAGGTTGTATTTTGTATTTTGGAATTTTTTAGTTTTCCAAAATACGTATTTTGTATTTTGTATTTCAAAGACATTCCAAGAAGTAGTTTGTATTTTGTATTTTGACTATCTTGGATCGTGTATTTTGTATTTTGTATTTAAATACATTTTTCGAAGTATTTTGCCCAGCCCTGGTTAAAGTATACTTAGGACCTACTTTATAGTATAGCGAGTAATTGGACATTTAGATAGTTCTCGTGCATTTGCGAAAATCAAAATTGTGGAGCCTCTTGTTGATTTAGTAACACAAGATTTCAGAGAGCTATTAGGTATAGCCATTGGGCAGGTGGTATCTGGAGCAAGTAGCTGCTGTGAAAAGTTCCTTCAGGGGCATCATAGGTATTGCACAATCTAGGTATTTTACTATTTTACAAGTTACAAAGTAAATCTAAAAATCTGGGGACGACACAGATGCCAAGTTCTACTTATGAAGTTTCAGCTAAATAATTTTATCAAGGATATATTGCAACAGGTTTTCAACGTGACAACGTTTACTTGTTAGTCTTGTTACTTCTAAAATGTATTGCATTGTCGACCCTGGTTGATCAATCCTGTTCGAATGTGAGTGTCTGGTGAGTGTTTTAAAAATGTATCTGCCATAATTTTTTGTACAAATACTCTTCTCACAGCATATGTTCCCCTATTGCAAACTAATGTTTTAAATTTTGAATAAAAATGTTCATTAATAGCGTTTTCGAGTCACTAGAACCGAACCAGTTCGGCTCTAAAATCAGGGGATCGGATTGGTTCTCGAAAATCCTTACCCAATCAGTGATAGCGACTTTTCGAGCTGAACTAGCTCCGTTCTGGCCAGTCGAAAACGCCACTAATTATTGCAGAGTTCAAGTCAAGTCACCTACCGCTGTTTATTTTGAAAAACAATTAATAGTTTTCCGCGTCAAAGCGACATAAAAGTTTCATTGCCCCGCTCCACGTGTCAAACACACTTGTCACACGCATAGCATTTAGAACGCACGTGGTGCGGAGTGAAACGCATGTTTTGGCACCAGATTTGGCGCGTTATTTTAACCTGAAGCTGACTGAATTTGCACATGCAACACAATCTAAATGATTCACCGGAAAAATGAGATGTAAGAGAAAAGTAAAACTTACTGATTATGTGTATCATGAACGAACCGAAGACGACCATCCAACCCCAACCCCCGTCGGGGGGCGGCGGCGTATCACTTTCTTCCTCATCCTCTTCCTTCCGGATGTTGTTGTGGCCCACTGACATTTTTCAACAAAAAACTAAATCGGAACAGAAGCGAACACGTGAATTCGGATGGTGTTGTGGAAATCGCGTATGTACTACGCGACGTTGACTCGACGTTGCCGGCGCTACTACTACTAATTCTGTCATATTTATCTCGGTAGTATCAACAATGACCCGCCCCTCCATGCACCATCTGGAAAAATAAAATTATTGCGTTAGATCGAAATTTTATGCGTGCCGTGGGAGTTAAGTGTAAATCGAAGCTGACAAAGGTGCTAATTCGATAGATCTCCCCGATGTGCGGTAAGTACACAGGAAGTGTCGAGATACGTTATAAAGTGTTTGGCTGTTTACGAACCGAATGTATAATAGAAACAGTTCACTCACACTAAAGAACAAAATAGTTATTTAGATATATAGCAAGAGCGTAAAGCCTCATTTTTAGGCCCGGAGATTCCGACCGAGGGCCTAAAACCTCGCCTAAACAGGCTTTAGGTTCGAGCTGCATACAACATTTTTCACACGACCCAGTTTATTTGGCTCCGATTTTTATAGTTTGAGAAAAAATAAAACGCAAATTGACGTTGAATCTGGTATGCGATGTCCTTCAAATACAAGTGTCCCACGGTGTAACCGACATAGTTCAAGGGTAGATGTACTTTCTCGAGGCAAATCAGAATCTGCCTTCGAAATATGATTTAAAATTTCCGATATACAGGGTGATTTATGAGTTCCTCAGCTAAGTTTGATTGGCCATATGTCACGAATAACTCAATGGAATCAATTGAAATTTTGCAGGTATATTCCAAAACGCAAAGGCCTTTGCAGCGCCCTAGGCCGCGCCGTCTAGCGGTGAGGGCCTTTCTCTATCCGCCAACCCGGGGAGGCGTCCGATGGGAGACAGGCAACTCCAACTCCACACAGACTAAAGTCTCATCAGACTGTGAAAATGAGAGAAGGCAAACCCCATCCTTCGACCCCTCCCATATCTTCAAAAATAAAAAACCCACATTTTTGTCAACATTTTTCTGACACATTTGAAGCATTTCTCTAGACTGCCATGGACTCTGGGGTACGAATTCCAACAGACCCTGTAGGGGTTTTTTGAAGTTATATGGAAACGCTTTAAATATAAATCTACAATTCCGCCAAAAATTGATGATACAAGTTCAGCGCGTCCACCAGAATAGTTAATTAGGTTCATATTGTTACGAGCAGCGATTCCCGTGCCTTCTGGTGAACACGCGATCTTTCTAGACTCTCCCATCAGGTCGCAGTGTACAAGTGCCGAACTCTGGACATTTTCGGAACATACGTGATGGCTTGCGATTGGAATCACATAGGAGACTTGAACGGTCGATCAGAAAACATCAGCCGAATTGGCGGAGGCGCCGATAATCGAAAATTGTGTGATTATTCGGAAGTCGTCTAGAAATGGTATGCCGACTCGCTGTGGAATTTGAAGAACGGTAGAAGTGAAATTACAAAACATCAATTTTGAGGGTACAAAAATCATGTTTTTTTTTAATAAAACCGGTTTAAACAGGTTTTATCAAAATTTCATACTAATTTTTGGAATCAGAATGTGCGATTTGGTCAGAAATGTTACCAAACACAGTGCCGTCTTTTGAACAAATGGGGCCCCGGGCACCAGGCAGTGAGGGGTCTCCATATAAAGGTTTGTAAAAAAAAGCACGCGAGTGAGGCGAGCACCACCGCCGCGCCGCAACCTATTATTCAACAAACTTTTTACATAAAAATTTCGCGCTTTTTTGAAATTTTCATTAGAAAACCGGTCTTTTCTTGATTAGTTTGATGAGATGGAGCATCGTGGACTCTTAGGAGGTAAGGGGAGGCGCACGATCAGCTCAGAAAGTGATATAATCAAATAAACGTCGTAAACGGGATAGGAGAACAACATTTTTCAAAAGAAATAGTTTCCACTTTTAGAAATTTAAGAAGGTCTTGGGGGCTCCCAAAAAAGCCGGGGGCCATGCCTAAAGACGGCACTGACCAAACAAGTGATTAAGATTTGTGAAAAATCGCACCTCGGCCCCTTCACAGCCGTCTGGTACGCTACTGGTGCATGACACTTTCTGGAAACTTATTGCGTTGTGTTCTTCGACCTTTAAAATATATAGTTCATTGAGAAAAGTATGAAAAAAGCAACGATTCCAAAAATGGTAATTTTTTGGACCCTCGACCTCCTAGGAAGCACGCCAGTCGCGTGTCCCACCGGGGCACCACTTCTTAAAAATTACCTATAAGTACCTACTACTCACGTGCAAAAGCGTTTTGCAACGGAATGAAATGCAAGCTTGGTCCTGATATATGCCGCTAACGTCCGTAATACTGGGCTATATGTAATAGTAGTTTACAATACGAGTTGGCTGTTACATAAGTAAGTGGTCTTCAGACACGAAGCTGAAACTTGCAGAACGAGGGCGCAGCCCGAGTTCTGTGAGAGGCCGAGTGTCGGAAAGCATCTTATGTAACAAGCCACGAGTGTTGTACAACATTTTACGTGTTTGTTCTATTGAAAAATGTGGAATTCTTGTAATTTTTGAGGTTATTTTGACAAGTGTCAACTTAAATACATAAACTGTACTGTAATATCCATATACAACTTACAGAAAAGTCATTAAATCTTATGTATTAACACCACAAACAACTAAAATGACAAGTAGGGGAGCTACGGCTACAGTTGATGGCACCTGCCAACAGCCACTACACGGCAGCGATCATCACAGTAGCGCAACTAGCCCATCTGAATAGAAAAATGTAGGACACCAAAAAAGGCGCCGCAGGCGAAAGCTTCTCGGGAAAATGGGCGTAATAAAAGTATTATCGTGTGAAATGTAAGTGTTGGAAAGGCGCCGTTGCGATTAAATATTGTATGGTTCAGCAAATTTTCGTGTGGAATAAGTAATAAAATGGCGGCGTGAGTTCTGAACTTCACCAAATTATTATTATTATCGCGTATTTCGCGTACGGGTTCGATTATAATTGAGACGATCGTTTCAAAACACATATTGTTCATTACTGCGTACTAACGTGTGATCAATTGAATTCCTAATTTAGGCAGGCTGTGGCCTGGTCGAAATCGGGGCTGCGAAGCTGCATTTGGCTAGGGCACAGCCTGCCCAAATTAGGAATTCAATTGATCACACGATACAATAAATGCACGCCAACAATTATCTGCTTGAGATATCGCAAGTTACTACTTCGCTTTCTATCCGCTGTCTATCGCCTTGTATTCAATACTGACTGCCTAGGCCGATCCGTGCTTTATATATGCCTCCGATAAGTGTTCCCGATTTTTCCATCGTCCTCCAGCAAATTCCACAGTGAGCCGACATACGATTTCTAGACGACTCCCGGATAATTACAGACCTTTTGGGTGCGTGCTTGTCGTGTGTTCTGGAATGTTGGCGCCTTCGCCAATTCGGCTGATGTTTTCTAATCGATCGTTCAAGTCTCCCATGTAATTTCAATCGCAAGCCATCACGTATATTCCGGAAATTTCCAGAGTTTGGCACTTGTACACTGCGACCTAATGGGAGAGTCTAGAAAGATCGCGTGTTCACTAGAATGCACGGGACTCGCCGCTCGTAACAATATGAACCTTTAAAAATTATTCATTTTGGTGGATGCGCTGAAGTTTTATCATACATGTTGGAATTGTGGATTTACATTTGAAGCGTTTCCATCTATCTTCGAAAACCCCCTACCCTACAGGGTCTCTTAGAATTCGTACCCCAGAGTCCAAAGCAGTCTAGAGAAATGCTTCAAATGTGTCAGACAAATGTTGACAAAAATGTGGGGTTTTATTTTTGAAGATATGGGAGGGGACGAAGGGTGGTATTTGCCTTCTCTCATTTTCACAATCTGATGAGATTTTAGCCTGGTTGGAGTTGCCTGTCTCCCATCAGACGCCTCCCCAGGTGGCAGATAGGGAAAGGCCCTCACCGCTAGGCGGCGCGGCGGGCAAGGGGGTTAGGCGATTGGATAACTATACATTCTCATAAGAACTAAAAGTTAGAAATCCATACAAGCCTCGGAATTTGGGCGGAAAAAAGATAACAGAACTCGGCAAATAGAAAAAGAAAAAGATCTGATATTTGGAGCGTGGAATGAATATACGCAGACTGTGAATCTGTCCTACATGAAAAAAAAAAACTTCTTTTTCAACATAAAAAGAGTGGCACAGAGATGATGACTGATGGCAGATGGTTCCATAAATCTTGTAAGTATAAACGAATAAGTATTGCATTAGTAAGTTTGCATTGAGACTGAGATAATAAAGAAGTACGGTGGTTTAATAGAACTTTTTGCACCTTTAAGGCTACGTATATCTTTGTAAAAATGTGAAGGAATAATAACAACTCGTATTCGGGCGATAACTCAGTGGATAACTTCCAACCTACTGACCTTATGAAGAGTTTGACACCAAACAATATTTGGTCAGAATTTTTTCGAGATTGTACAGATTTTTACGACATACCCTGACGTAAAAAAGGCTTGTCCCTAGTTTTTTTTCGCGTTTCCGGATCCGTGTGTCGCATAGCACGTAAAATGTTAACAAAGGTATCGACCACATGCAATGTTGGTGGTCGTTAAAGCTCCCTATCCTGTGTTGGAACACACAGGGGTTTGGAAAAATCTCCGGTATATATGGCCCTGGCAGTGATATTCATACCCAGAAGCAGCTGATCATGATACAAATTTATTCCTTCTTTGATGTGATACATTCGTGATTGATGTTATTTTGTTTAGTATTATTATTGTTTTGTGATATGTTTATTGTTAAATTGTTGTGGTTGTATGGAAGAGAAGCTTCGCTGAATACCACCAATAAAGACATTCATTCATTATTATTAATATTATTATTAAGTTAAATAAATATGGAACATCATTGAAGGGATCCTATATACTACCTATACGAGAGTAGGTATGTACCTATATGAGGTTTTGAAAATAAAAAATTCATGGAGGTGTTTTTAGCGCACTTTTCTTACAAAAAAGTGGTCTGTCCGTCTGTTTGTCCGTCCGTACTTACCTTTAACTATTCTCCAGGCGTGAGGAAAGGATTTCGAGATAAGTTTTTACACTTCTCGATGGTTTACATCCATCCAAAATACTTAATGAATTTATTATAACGTCGAAGTGAAACAAATAAAGCGGTATATAAATAATAATGCATTGTCGTGTTATCTTCAAGGGCGTTGAACGACATGGCGACTATTTTTAACGACAAATCCGTAAGAGCCTATTAGAAGCCCTAGTCACTTCTGATTTTCAGGCCACAAGAAGTTTCCTGTTTTAACCCAAATTCTACAAGGTTTTTAAAAGAAAAACGGGACAGTATTGATTTTGATTGAATGACTTATACAAAGTTCAAATTAGGACATGCATCCTGAATGTAATAAAGCTATCCATCACAATGGTGGTGGTAGGTACAAATTGGTACGCAAAGTTCGTATCTAATAATTTTAAAATAATATAGGTATAGGTTAGGAAAACCTTTTATAATAACTTTGAGGTGGATTCAATGAACGTATTACCTACCAAATTACCTATCTAGTCGCGATTTTGCATGTATTAACATGTAACTTCACAGTGGTAAAAAAAAACAATCAAAAAGTTTTCGTGGTTAATTACGTTGGCACTATCAATGATTATTGTCACTATTGAAAATGTTCAAACTGATTGCTTTTCAGTTTTGTTTTTGTAGTAAAAGATATGGATCTATGTACGTATCTGGTATGTTGAAAAGTTCCAAGCAACATCACAGCAGCAATCCTACGTTGACATAATATGCGTTATTGACATAGTCAATTCAAATTTCGCGAGCTGAAGGTATGTCCTTGCCAGCAACCAGTGGTGCCTCCCGTGTATCGTGTAATCAAATTAGCCAAGTGAAACTTGAAAAACAAAATCCGTCCCATGTTTTGAATAAAATTGGCTGTGGATATGTAACAGCTCAATCTAATACAAGCAATAAAATTAATAAACGCGGGTTCAATATCTCGACAACTTTATAATATAATATTTCAAAGATAAGAAAATTTTGCAATAATAAATAAATAATTTGCTCATTGCTATAATATAAACCTGTATTATTCACTGTAGGTACAAGTTTAAAACGAAAACAATTACCCAACAAAAAATAATAACATAAGCAGAGATAAGGATTGTGGACAAAGGTCATTTCACCACAAATAGCTCTTCATAAAAGTGAGCCAATAACCTAGCCTGAGATTTATGGTCATCTCCGAGTTCGTATACAGAGTTTACAGTAAAGATTCTGTCAGGTGCTTAATAGCGTAGAAATTACAACCGATAAAAAAATAGAACCCATCATTCAGTTCTACTACGTACCATTACAAAAATCCAAGTCATTCGTTTTTCAAACATTTAGGCTCATATATGCATTGTTACAATGAATGGTTACAACAGTGTATCTATAAAAATGCTAATTCTTTCGCAAACCTCAGATCCATTGAGCATAATATACCTGCATCATGTTATAATCTTTAGTACTTTAACATGTTTGCGTATGAAAATATTCTTTCACATAAATTCTCGGTTAATACCATTAAAATCGAGAATGGCGTCATCATCACCCTCGAAATTATTGGCCCTCGTAAAAATTTTATCACAAGAATATAATTTTTTTTTGGGCTCCAATAATTACTTATTGCATGCTGTGCTTTGACATGATTGTATACGAGTGAGTATTCTGCAGGGTCGGAGTTCAGCGATTGAAAAATACTTATTGTGAATAAATGAAAACACTCCACAATAACGCTACTTTACAAGTTTACAAAGTGTTTACAGAATTTTCAATTAGATACGAAATGAGTCAAGCGTTGAGCAGTTATTGATACTTATCTTAATGCATTTTCGTGTGTACAGAGAAACAGCTCGCCATCGATCAAATAAATGGGATGTACTTATGTGTCTCGGCCCCGTTCATTGAAAACTGCATTCGTGTGCACTGAGGGTATGCAACCCAAAATATCCCTGTGTTGTCCAAGTCCTCACCCCTCACCCCCTGTTCGGTGTGCCTGGCACTTGGCTGTCAGGCGCAAGCGTAAACGAGCTCCAGCACTTTCTTCGGCCGTCTTCGGCATTCTTCGGCTTTCTTTCCGCTCGTGCCTTTGCCGCTTCGTTCGAAGCGGTGTCGATCTCCGTACGTCGAGCGGGAAGCCACGCCGTCTTTTTTTTGGTCATCGTTCTCGCGGCCATCTTGTCGTGCCATCGGCGTACATTCGTACTCGACCAGAAGCCCATCCAAGGCCCATCGCGTCCGATAGTGACTCCTGGAGGATCTCTGCAGCATCTCCAAGTCCAGAAAGCGGCAGTTTTCACCGCTTTCACCGGGGAGCGGCTTGGACCAGCCAGCCGCACACAAAGCTCCAGTTTCGGACGGGATCGAGTCGTTCGTCCGCCATTTTGGTGACGAACACGGGCACTCGTGCATTTCAAAAGGAAATCCACCACCAGAACGGCCATCCACCACGACGCCGCCTTCGGACTCCGCCAGGACGACGCCGCCACCGAATAAGATCCCGTAAGTTCCATATTTTCCATTGTTTTTACCATTTACCGTTTATTCCCGTTTGCCGGGGTGTATACCTTCAGTGCAGTTCGTCTCGTTTTCAGGACGCCACTCGGCGCCAGCGAATCTGCCCCCGATCAGAACCACTCGGATTTTTCATTTCATTTAATTCACATTGTTTTTTTTTATTGTTTTGTAATTCTGTCTGTTTGTGTTTTTTTTTTTTCTTTTGTTTTGCAATTAAGTTTTTGATTGTTGTTGTGAATTTTATTTCTGACTGTCGCTTGCTGCTTTCCTAATCCAAGAGTTATTGTTTTAATGCAGCCTTCATCGGAAGGCTGCCGTCTTTATGTGTACCGCGCTAACATATAAATTGGTCCTTCGTAGCCGGATACAGGCTAAGCATGGTACAGTCAGGAATTTAATTCACCTCACTATTGAAACTTTAAAGTCACGGGTCAAACCCACGTGACACTTGTGCGTTGGTCCAGCGTGTTGATCAATTCGTTTTTCGCCCGTCTCATTCGCACTTTTTCACCTGGGTTGGGTTCGCCATTCAGGTACGCCAACCTAAGGGTCAGTTGCTTTGTTTTCATTTTTCTTTGTGTCGTACACAATGGACGCAACTTTATCGTCCATCGCGATAGCTATTGCGCGCCTTGAGCCCCTTCTGGAACAAGGCGTCACAGCTACCACCGAGCCAAGCCTCCAACCGGCATTTTTAGCCACGTTTGACATTGCGGCGGAAATTTACAACGGTTTCAAGAGCACGGTCAACACTGCCCCTCTCCCCAGTGCCTCCGAGGAGCAGAAGGCTACATTTCTTGAACGTACACTCCGGGCAGACAGCTTGTATGGCAAACTTGCTGCGGTAAAAGCCTCGTTTTCGAATTCAGAGCCGACTTCCTCGCTCTCTCGCCAAGCCTCGCAAACTTGGTTCGAGACAGGCCGGAGCAATGTCCGATTGCCAAAAATCGCGTTGCCGTTGTTCGACGGAAAGTTAAAATCATGGCCACCATACTATGATCTGTTCACGGCGTTAATACACAGAAACCAGTTTCTCTCAGATATTGAACGGTTTCAGTATCTGATCTCGTCTTTATCTGGTGAACCTCTCTCAATGGTTAAACACCTGCCATTGACGGGAGATAATTACATAATTGCGTTCGACTCGTTGGTTGAGAGATACCAGAACGACCGCGTGCTAGTCACTTTTTACTGGCAGTCGATGATGAACGCCTCCTCCGTCACATCTGACTCCGCGCAAGCGCTTCGCCATCTTGTGAACACGTTCAACGAAAATTTAGTGGCGCTCGAGCAGTATCCGCATATCGACCTGTGGGATTTCACCCTGTCGAGCATGCTGCTCCAGAAACTCGATGAGTCGACGCGAAAACGTTTCGAGGTGCAGTCAGCTGGCACCCCCTTCCCCAAATACGAAGACGTCAAGTCTTTCGTGCTCGACCAATGCAAGGCTTTCGAGGCAACTGCCTTAAATTCTAAAACGCAATCGAACTCCCGCTCCACACGGGCAAACACCGTTACCGTTAAGCCCGAGGTCAGCCGCAAGTCGTGGGCCTCACATACGTTGGTGTCTCAGACTTCATCTGCCCCAGCGACGTCGCATGAGTCAGCATGTTCTCATTGTGGGGCGAGAAGTCATAGAGTCACCGCGTGCAAGACTTTTCTGTCAATGTCCCCAAATGACAGATATTTGGCGGTCAAACAGAAAAGGCTCTGTCTCAACTGCTTGAGCACCAATCACGGCGCTCCAAAATGTCCATCGTCGTATTCGTGTCGGCAGTGCCACGCAAGGCATCACACCTTGCTGCACTTCCCCAAGCCACATAGAACTGCAGGTCATGAGTCACCCAGTTCTTTATCGAATCCAGTTGAATTACCGCAAATCGTTTCCCCTGGTCTTCCAGAAAATGTCGCGAATTCGGTGACGAATCTCGCCTCAAGCCTCAAGGCAGCTCATGTTTTGTTGGCCACGGCAATCGTTCACGTTCGTGACCGGTGGGGAGGCTACCAAAGCCTCCGTGCGCTCATAGACCCTGCCAGTCAGGCATCGTTTATTTTGGACTCCTGCGTGCGCAAATTGGGTCTATCCCCATCAAATCACAATGTGCCCGTTTTTGGCTTGGGTCTCACCCCCGCCAATTCGACGTGTGGCACAGTCACTTGCCAGGTCAAGGCTGATGATGAGTCTCTCCCAATCCCTGAATTGGAGTTAATTGTCCTGCGCAGGATTTGTGGTAACCTGCCAGACACCGCTTTGAACCCGGATCAATTCCACTTGAACTTATCGAATCTGGCGGATCCCACATGGTTCAAGCCAGGCCCCATTCAAGTGTTGTTGGGCGCCGACGTTTATCCGTCAGTCGTGAAAGAGGGAATCGTCTCGTCAGGTCCGTCACAGCCTGTTGCCATAAACACCATTTTTGGCTGGGCTCTTCTCGGTCCCTTTCAAACCCCGTCAAAACCTCTGCATTCCTTTTTGGTTTGCACTCCAACTGGAATCGACGAGTCTCTGCACAAATTTTGGGAAGTAGAGGAAATCTCGTCACCATCGTCCAAAACACGTTTGTCCCCAGATGATGAACGTGCAGAAATTTGTTTCCGGGACTCTGTCTACCGTTGTCCGTCAGGTCGTTTTGGGGTTTCGCTTCCCTTCAAAAGGGAGTCCCCCACCTTTGAACATTGCAGGTCTATGGCTGACCGCCGTGGGTTAGCTATCGAACGTCGCCTGGTCCGTCAGGACACACTCCGTGATCTGTACATAGCATTCATGCGCGACTACCTCGACCTAGGTCACATGACCTTGCTGGACGCAGAACCTCCAGATTCTGAGGCGTATTACATCCCTCATCATCCGATCGTCAAGATCGAAGACGACAAGCCGAAAATTCGCGTCGTTTTTGATGCTTCGGCGCAAGCGCCGAATCATTTATCTCTCAACGAGACGCTTCTCGTCGGTCCTAAGTTACAACAGGACATAGCAGCTTTGCTACTGCAGTTTCGGTGTGAGCCGATCGTTTTTACTTGTGACATCCGTCAGATGTATCGGCAGATACTTATCTCGCCCGAACATCGCAAGTATCAACTCATTCGCTTTCGTTTCTCCCCTGATCGACCCATTGAAACGTACCAATTGAACACCATTACATATGGTGTTTCTTCGGCACCGTTTCTAGCGGTTCGCACGTTGCTTCACTTGGCAGAACAAAGCGCCTCGAAGTTTCCATTGGCTTCGCAGGCAATTCGCCGTAATTTGTATGTAGACGATCTACTTTGCGGTGCGAACTCCGTGGAATCAGCACGGGAATTACAAACGCAGCTAATCAACCTGCTCCAATCGGGTTGCTTTGAATTGCGCAAGTGGGCAAGCAATCACCCTGATGTGCTGCAAGACATACCACTTGATCACGTTCGAACTCAGCCGTCCACTTTCAGTGACGTTGCTGACAATACTGTAAAAATTCTTGGCCTCCAGTGGCAAGCGGCAACAGACACCTTTTCATTCACGGTTCATCCAAATGAACTACCGTGCACCAAACGGTCCATCTTGTCGGAGGTGGCTCGGATTTACGATCCGCTCGGCTTTCTGTGCCCTGTTGCATTTTTCGCCAAACATTTAATCCAACGGTTATGGAAACTTGGCCTTGATTGGGACGACACCCCTCCAGACATCGTATGTCAGCAGTGGTTGCGTTTTCAATCCGAGCTATCGCAACTTTCGCGGTTGCAAATTCCACGGCATACTTTTCCGTCGCCTGCAGACAGGTGCCAGTTGCACGCCTTTTGCGACGCATCTGAATCTGGGTACGCGAGCGTGTTGTACGTTCGTTACCTTCGAAATGGTGTTCCCACCATTCGTCTCCTAACCGCCAAATCAAAGGTGGCTCCAGTCAAATTGCTGACCGTACCCCGTCTCGAATTGTGTGCCGCGGTCCTACTTTCCAATCTCGTTGCCTTCACCGTTGCAGCGCTCGCAGGAACCGTACAGTTCGATGCCATATTTGCGTGGACCGATTCTACGGTTGTTCTCAGCTGGCTGCGTTCCTCTTCGCACCGCTGGAAAACATTTGTTGCTCACCGTGTTGAGCATATTCAACAGCGTGTCCCGCCTCAGTGTTGGAGACATGTCTCAACATCGGACAATCCCGCCGACCCAGCTTCGCGCGGATTGTTTCCCGAAGACATGCTTTCGTGCTCCCTCTGGTGGTCTGGCCCACCTTTTCTGTCATCAGCGGATGACACATGGCCGGATGACAAATTCTCCGTGTCCTCCCCAGACATTGCGTCTGAAGAGCGAAAGCTCGCTTTGGTCGTGCGTGTGCCGCAGCCGCCGCCGATTGACATCGACGACCTCTTTTTGCGCATATCCTCCTTACGGAAGATTCAGGGCGCTGTCGCCTATTTCTATCGGTTCTGCAAATGCAAGTCCGATGAGAAGTTCACAGGACCTCTCTCGGATACAGAGCTCCATTTTGCCTTGTTGTACATTGTCAAACATGTACAGCAGAAGGTATTTGCCGTCGAAATCGCGTCGTTACGCAACGGCAAACCCTGTTCAAGACCCTTTCGAAAACTTTCACCCTTTCTCGATCGTGACGATGTTCTCCGCGTCGGCGGACGTTTGAAGCATTGTCATGAGTTGCCATTTGCAACCAGACACCCTGCTCTTCTTCCATCTCGTCACGTCTTGACAGGACTCGTCATTCGACAAGTTCATTCCCGACATTGCCACCCGGGACTCAACAATACCTGCTATCTCCTGCAGCAAAATTTTTGGATATTGTCCACGCGACGCGCGGTACGGCACTATCTTGCATCGTGTTACCGGTGCTTCCGGACTAAGCCGCAAACTTTTTCTCCCACCATGGGCGACCTCCCCTCGGCGCGAATTTCTCAGCTAAAACCTTTTAGCTGCGTCGGGCTCGACTATGGTGGCCCTTTTCCAATCCTCATGTCACGCGCTCGCGGTGTCAGAACTACGAAGGCGTACATCTGTCTTTTCGTGTGCTTCGCCACCAAGGCATTGCACGTCGAGGTTGCCTCCGATCTCTCAACAGATGCTTTCCTCGCCGCCTTGCGCAGATTCATTGCCCGGCGCGGTCGTTGCTCTACCATCTATAGCGACAATGGCACAAACTTTGTCGGAGCTCATAGGCAATTGACGACGTCAATGCAACTCGCCGCGGAATCCGAAGCCATCACTTGGCGCTTCATTCCTCCCTCCAGTCCCCACTTTGGCGGGCTGTGGGAAAGCGGCATAAAAGCTGTCAAAACTCATCTATCTCGCGTGATAGGTGATCAAATACTCACCTTTGAAGAGCTGACCACGTTGGTCACCCAAGTTGAAGCGTTGCTCAACTCACGGCCACTTTCGGAGCTGAGCTCGGATCCAAATGATCTGTGCCCATTGACGCCTGGTCATTTTTTCACGCTCGAGCCGTTAACGGCCCCACCTGACCCAGATTTGTCCCACCTCAAGATCAGCAGGTTGTCGCGATGGCAGTTGGTCCAATCCATGCAACAGCGTTTCTGGGCGCGTTGGCGCGACGAATATCTACACACGCTGTACCAACGCGGCAAGTGGCACAAGTCACGTCACCTTGAATCCGCAGATGTGGGGTCTTTAGTCCTCATCAAGGACGAAAACGCTCCCCCTCTGAAGTGGAGGTTAGGCAGAATTTCAAAACTCTTCCCCGGCAAAGATGGCATTTGTCGTGTCGCAGATGTCCGTACTCAACGCGACGTTCTGCGACGCCCAATGGTCAAACTTTGTCCCCTCCCTTCAGGACAGTGAGCATTCTGTGTTTTCACTTCCGTCATTGTTCTCACTATGCTCTTTCTTTTTGTATCATGTTTGATTTCATTAATTTTTGAACTTTGAAAATACCCCGAGTGGTATTTTGGTGGGGAGTATGTCTCGGCCCCGTTCATTGAAAACTGCATTCGTGTGCACTGAGGGTATGCAACCCAAAATATCCCTGTGTTGTCCAAGTCCTCACCCCTCACCCCCTGTTCGGTGTGCCTGGCACTTGGCTGTCAGGCGCAAGCGTAAACGAGCTCCAGCACTTTCTTCGGCCGTCTTCGGCATTCTTCGGCTTTCTTTCCGCTCGTGCCTTTGCCGCTTCGTTCGAAGCGGTGTCGATCTCCGTACGTCGAGCGGGAAGCCACGCCGTCTTTTTTTTGGTCATCGTTCTCGCGGCCATCTTGTCGTGCCATCGGCGTACATTCGTACTCGACCAGAAGCCCATCCAAGGCCCATCGCGTCCGATAGTGACTCCTGGAGGATCTCTGCAGCATCTCCAAGTCCAGAAAGCGGCAGTTTTCACCGCTTTCACCGGGGAGCGGCTTGGACCAGCCAGCCGCACACAAAGCTCCAGTTTCGGACGGGATCGAGTCGTTCGTCCGCCATTTTGGTGACGAACACGGGCACTCGTGCATTTCAAAAGGAAATCCACCACCAGAACGGCCATCCACCACGACGCCGCCTTCGGACTCCGCCAGGACGACGCCGCCACCGAATAAGATCCCGTAAGTTCCATATTTTCCATTGTTTTTACCATTTACCGTTTATTCCCGTTTGCCGGGGTGTATACCTTCAGTGCAGTTCGTCTCGTTTTCAGGACGCCACTCGGCGCCAGCGAATCTGCCCCCGATCAGAACCACTCGGATTTTTCATTTCATTTAATTCACATTGTTTTTTTTTATTGTTTTGTAATTCTGTCTGTTTGTGTTTTTTTTTTTTCTTTTGTTTTGCAATTAAGTTTTTGATTGTTGTTGTGAATTTTATTTCTGACTGTCGCTTGCTGCTTTCCTAATCCAAGAGTTATTGTTTTAATGCAGCCTTCATCGGAAGGCTGCCGTCTTTATGTGTACCGCGCTAACATTATGTCTCAGCCTTCAAGTTAAATACTCAGCCATATTTTTTTTTCTAATTCTGATTTCACTATGTAAATATAAATACTTGAAAAGATAGACTGGAGAGAGCAGAGATGCATTGCTTTGCTTTAAATTTGCTTACATTTTTAGTCATAATAACAAGATTGATATTCGTGTTTGTGGTCTACGTGTTGCTACTATTGCCTTTAACCTGCAGGAAAAAAAACTACTCTGAACCTACTGAACTAAAAAATCCTACCCTAAAAAACACACTGAAAAAAATTGTGGTTTCATTTATTTTGAAATTTTAAAGTTGGGGGCGAATAAGGGATGGGAGTATATGAAGCGCAACTCTAGTAGGTATTATTTTGCTCAAAATGTGCCTGACACTCGGAAAAATACCGTTTACTTGCAAAAAAGTATCTTGGATGGTTCTTGATGGGGATTGGTATAACTTATCGACACCCAACTCATCGACAGAATAACTTGCCGACAGTGCCGACACCCAACTCATCAACAAGAAAACTCGCCGACAGGACAATTCATCGACAAGAAAACTCATCGACAGTGTAACTTGCCGACACCCAACTCGCCGACAATTCTTCGCGCGGACAATTCTTTGCCGGAAACTTTGGAGCTCTAATGAGGCCCAGTGTGAGTGTGAAATTCAGAGCCCTATTCCCCACTGAGTTTTCGCGTAGCGTTTCAAGCCTTGCTGAGCCCCCTGTCTCTACAAGTATCGTTTGGGATCTTGATGAACCCCCTTGGGTATCTTCAAATTTTCTGGGAATTCGCTTCGCCTTTATGCTTTGGACGGTTCCTCAAAGCCCTATTAGGCCCCCTTGTCTTCATGTCGCATTTGTAGCCCTGCTGAGCTTCTTTGTACCTTGCATTAGTTTTCAAAGCTCTACAGGGTGATTCATGAGTGACCTTACATAAGCTAATGGGAGATAGAGGACTTCGAGGCGAGTCAGAATCCACTGAAGAAATTTTGTTTTCTCCATTGATTACGAAGATACAGGGTGTTTTGTGTGTTTCGTATAAAACTTTGACAAGCGATATTTCTGAAACGGCTAGAGATATTTTCTTGGAATTCACCAGTAATGTTTCACTATTGGAACCTACCCTGAAGCCATACTGGGTAAGTCAAAATCCAGGGACGGGATTGAAAAAATATGCCCCTTTTTTATTTGATCAAAAAGTACATTTTCTGACCACTTTTCTAAAAAACTGCTATCGGATTCGAAAAGCTAGAGAAAAATGCTTCAAGAATCACTCTTCAATTCAGATGGCACACCTAAACCGTTTCGACATAAAAATTGAAAGTGAAATTTGTGGGTAAGTTTCCATTTTTGACCGGACATAATCGACTCATTGTTTGATTGAATTCATTCAAATTTATTTTTTATCTTGTTTATATGGAAAAGAAGGGCTTGGTAGGAAAAAAATTCCATAGCTGAAGATTTTTTTTGACGACCAAATCGAGTCTAATTTTGGTTTCACTCTCGATTTTGTCATAAAAAAAAATAGTCGGCTCTGGAATTTTTCTTTCAACCAAGCTCTTCTATTCAACAGAGACAAGCCAAAAAATGAATTCTAAAGAATTCAATCAAACAATGAGTCGATTAGGTCCGGTCGAAAATAGGAACTCACCCTCAAATTTCACTTTTAATTTTATTGTCGAAACGGTTTAGGTGTGCCATCTAAATTGAAAAGTGATTCTTGAAGGGTTTTTTCTTAGCTTTTTGAATCCGATAGCAGTTTTTTAGAAAAACGGTCAGAAAATGTACTTTTTAACTAAACAAAGAAGGGGCACTTTTTCTCAAGCCTGGCCCTGGATTTTGACTTATCCGTTATGGCTTCGGGATGAGTTCCAACAGAGAAATATTACTGGTAAATTTCAACAAAATACCTCTAGCCGTTTCAGAAATATCGCTTATCAAAGTTTCATACGAAGCACACAAAACACCCTGTATCTTCGTAACCATTGGAGGAAATAAAATTTCTTCAGTGGATCCTGACTCGCCTCGAAGTCCTCTATCTCCAACTAGCCTATGTAAGGTAACTCATGAATCACCCTGTATAGTTAGCGCCTGTGTGTCTTCTTGTGTTGGTCGAAATCCTACCGCCCCCCCCCCTTGTGTCTTCAAGTGTCGTTTGGAACCCTAGTGGGCCAGGCCTTCTTGCGATTTTCAAAGCTCTATCCTGCTTCAAGTCTATATTATAGCCTTTCAAGCCCTGTTAAGCCCCCTTTGTATCTTCAAATATCGTTTGGAGTCCTAATGAGCCCCCTTGTGTCGTCAATCATTATCGTTGGCATCCTTGGTGACCCCCTTCTGATTTCTCTGAGGTCTCTGGAATTTTCGAAAGCTCCCTTGTGCCTTCTTAGGGTTCTCGGAGCCCTATGTGCCCCCCCTGTGTCTTTGTGTTTAATTTGTAGCCCTGCTGGGTCCCTTTTCCATTGCTTTAGTTTTCAAAGCTCTAGTTAGCTCCTGTGAGTCACTATGTGTTGGTTGAAGTTCCACAGGGTCCCCTTTTTCCCCTTTTTGTCTTCAAGTATCATTTGGAGCCCAAGTGAGCCCCGTCAGGCCTTCTTGCGATTTTCAGAGCCCTATCCTCCCTTGTGTCTACATCAAAGCATTTCAAGCCCTGCTGAGCCCCTTTTTATCTTCAAGTATCGTTTGGAGCCTTATTGAGCCTCTTGTGTCTTCAATTATCGTTCGCGGCCCAAGTGCCCCCCTTCTGATTTCTTGATGTTTCTGGAATCTTAGAAACCTCCTTTGTACCTTCGTAGGTTTCTCAGAGCCCTATGTGGCCCCCTGGTGTCTTCATGTTGCATTTGTAGCCCTGCTGAGGCCCTTTCTACAATGTGCTAGTTTTCCAAGCTCTAGTTAGCTCCTGTTGGTTTTGATGTGTTGGTCAAAGTTATACGGGGCGCCCCCTCGTGTCCACAAGTGTCATTTGGAGTCCCAGTGAGCCCCGCCAGGCGTTCGTCCGATTTTTAGACGCCTCTCGTCTCTTGTGTCTATATGAAGCGTTTCAAGCCCTTATGAGCCCCCTTGTATCTTCAAGTACCGTTTGTAGCCCTATTGAGCCCCCTTGTGAAATTTTCATCTTCAATCCCTTCGACCCCCCCCCACCCTATTTTGAAATTTTTAATAGCATTATACCATCTCCTGGTACATCAAATTGAAGGCAATAGAATACTCTTTTTTCAAACCACTTTGAAGTAAGGGTAGGGTGGGGGCGAAGGAGATGAAATGAAAATTTAGAATACGCATCTTAGATGACCCCATTGAAATCAAAATCGACCTGTTTCTACTAGAAAGTTTATTTCTCAAGAATTGGGAGTTTATAGAAGAAAAATTTTCCTTTCATTAACAGAGACAGAATTTTCAGAAGTGGTGTTTAAAAAAATTAGAAATATGTTTAGCGGAAAGAGAATTGTATTGCCTTCAATTTGACGTATCACAAGATATAATCCATCTCACGGCTTTCTGCATTAGAGCAAGCTATGAAAAAAATGGGTTGCGTTGGTACGAATGACACGTTGACGACTTGTTGGCAGCTTGCTGTCTTCATGTGCGATTTTCAATGTGACATTTCAAGAATATGCGAGAAATTGTTAGTTTCCTTTGAGTGATTTGTAGTGTGAACGATAAGGGACATTGTATTCACTGGTTGGTGGTTGGTAAGTCTTCGCCAAGGCTATTAGGTTTTTGCCGGCCACTGAGAAAATTATGCCGAAAGTCAGTGATGCCGCGAAGAAATGGAATATAAAAAGGAGAAACCCACTGCCCAAGAGGAAACTTATTCTTTAGATGGACAATATGGATAGTAGGGCAATAATTTATGGAGACTGGTTAAACTGTACGGAGACGAGACGATTTGGGCGTGAGTACACTGTGTTGTCTGCCAGCATGATGTATTCTCATACCTTGCTTGCTGTTGCAGTAGGTATAACAGGTAGAGCTTGAGCTAGAGTAGGTACCTAGTACTCACTACTCCAGTGATGCGCATCAGAAGATGTAGCTTTTTGGGCGGTGGGCCTTTTCATCTGAGTAGTATCCTGCCGATCTTCAACATCATTTATGAGTAGCCGCCAAAAACCCAACAACCTTGGCGGAGACCCACCAACCAGTAAAGACAAACCAAACCTTCAAAGAAACTCACGATCCCTGGCATATGCTCAAAAATGTTCACTCTCGGTGACAAGGTGTCACATTAAAAATTGCACGTGTAGACAACTGGCTGGCATCCCCTTGTTATCGTATCAGCTGTACTAATACAACCCAATTTTTTTATAGCTTGCTTTAATGCAGAAAGCCGTGAAATTGATTATACGTACTGCTATTTGGAATTTTAAAGTAAGGTGGGGTAGGGGCGAAGGGGCTGTAGATAAAAATTTGGCAGTATGTGTCGTAGATGTCTCTCTCAAAACAGAAATCGACAAGTTTCGGCGTTTTCCTGTGAAAAATTTTGTCGGCAAGAAATCAGGGGTGACAACTTTTCAAATGAACACCCTGTATTAACAATGCGGAGCATCATGTAAATTTTCGCAAACCAAGCTCAACGTAAGCAATTGACAGGTTACCTTATTTTGCAGTCGGAAATTCATATCGTGTGTTTTTCGAAAAGCTATATGTAGTTTTTGAGGCAAATCATCTTTATCAATCATAGAACAGTTATTAGGAGCTTTTTTTCCTACATCGCACTTCTGTGACGTCAAGTTTTGATTTTCAAGTGGAACCACTCTATATAATTATGTTTTGATATTTAGTTGCATACAGATTTGTGTTATACGAGTACAATGGTGTTTTCGGAATAACATTCTTGTAGAAGTTTTGAAACTAGGAGAATTCAGATCAAAAGGTGACCTGTGATTGAATGAACAATTTTACGTTTGAGTTTTTTGTGACAAAAACCAGTATGAAGCAAGGGTTTTGACAAAAAAAAACTCACAACGTCGTTTTTTCAATCACGGCCAACTCAGGCACTTTTTTCGGTTTTGTTATCCTTATTCTTCAATTTTCAAACCTTGATGAAATCGTTAGGTACTAGGTTCTGAAAACAGTATTGTACATTACAAGTATACAACAAGTACAGTTAAGGCTGTATTGTATACGCAGGGTATCAATATTTCTTCCTCAAAAATAAAGATGAAGAGATATGGAGATTTTGATGAGATTCCATTTAATGTTTGTCCACGTTGTTTCCGTTTAGATTACCCCACATTTTTTTAGAAGCCCAATAGCCCTAAAACACTAAAAGAGTTTTTGAAGGATTACTGGGACATTTTTAGACATATGAAAAAATTATCAACTGTTTTATAATTTTAAGAGACGTAGAAAATTGAGTACAGAGCCGTCTTTTGGAAAAAGTTGCCAACAAAAAAGAATTTTTTTCCACATAATTGAAAAAACGCTTTTATCTCCATTTTTTGAGGGAGAAATCCTCAAAATAATTTTGGCCTGCTGAGAATACAGCCTCAAGAGCACGGAATTCCGTACTACGTTATGTCATTCAGAAAATCCGGAATCTGTGCCTTACTGTTACTTCGGAAGTGCAGTGGGGAGTTGCTTCATCATCGGACGAAACAACTTATGATGGATAGATAAACCTCCCCACTGCGCCTCCGGGTGTCCATTCGAATGATATAAAATGCCAGGTGACGTAAGTACGAAAAAACAGGGTGATAATAATATTGATGTTCAACTCAATGATTAGTGCAAAAAAGACAAGAGTACCCACTTATCCTATAGGTAGATACCCCATAAAACTACAAAACGATCAAATTGTTACAAAAAAGTTATGAGCTGGAGCGGTCTTCAGAAAAAACACGGTATAGAAACAACCAATGGAAAAATTCTGACAATAATTATCAGCAATTTCATATTCTTATTACTGCAATAGAAGTTTTATCTCTTCTCAAGTAATCTCTTGCATAATCCATGGTGCTTATTTATTTCTTGGATTCATCTGCTAAAAATTTTAATAATCTAATCATTAAACTTGTTTAATAATTATTGTTGTATGGAAATTTGCAGGAGTCGTGCATGATTGAAAAAAATCACATCGCAACTAAACAATAAAACATACCATGTGCCAAGTATAAAAAGATCTACCCGTCGTAGGTATATGCATTATTATAACTTGATCTATAAATTGGAGGAAAGGTGCAGGCGTGGTTATTTTTCTTTTCAAATTTCGCATTCTTTGGGTTTTCGGATGACGATAATCGAGCCAGTTATGCAAATTTTGAAACACCAAACAACCAAAATATTTATTTGCTTTTAGAAAACGTAAACACTTGTACCTGCGCATTTGCACTTTACAAGATAGTCAAGAGACAATTTCATTGAATTCCATAGCAAGATATCCGCCTAAAGTGCGTACAATTTACAATGGAATAATTAGCTGGTGTGGTACTGTTGTTGACGTTCTTGATGAACAATAAACTCTGAAGCCGACATAGGTCGAAACTTCCTTTAATGAAATTTCATTAAAGAGGGTTTCTCTATTCCCGATACTGCTAGTCTAGTCCAACCTCTGGCGGTTTTCGATATTCACCGGCGTTCAATTGAATTCCATAGCATTTGAGGAATTTCCAGCACAGAGAAACCGCGTGTGAAAAGTTAAGGAATGTTTTTCGCGTATGGTGCTGACTGGAAAAAACACTTTCCGCTTGTGCGTGCTGCTTCGGGTTCAGAAAGTCGCTGGAAAGAGTTTATGAATCTTTAAACGCGGTTTTAATGAAATCGCATTGTTTCCCATGCAATATGTATGAGCGCCTGCAATCCTCTTTCATAAAGGATATAAAGGATCCACGCGCGGATCGAGGATTTGCCACCTAATCTGACCTTTAGTTTCTTAGGTAGGGCACGTCTATGCCTTAGGCCTATATGCCGTTGGCACACCCGGAGCCTGGTGTTTTCTAAATTACATTCTTTAGTTTGGCATGTCCGCCCTCTGCTATAGGGTTACTAAAAAAAACCGGCTAATTTTGTTTTATGCGGTAATTTCGGCGCCAGCGCCCGGCCTAGGTATAGGCACATACACCGAACATTTATTTTAATTTTCTTGAAGGTACGTGTAGGGTGTAGGCCTAACATCAAATGCACACAGAGTGAGAACAGCTGCGAATTTTTTTTTGGGGTATTACGACTCTTCATTCTTCAAGATTCATAACAACTGCCTTCATGTACCTTTCAAAACAATTTTGCATGTGTGTGAATGTGATAATGTCTGGAAGAGGCTCATATTATACTGGGTGATCATTTGAAATTTATCCGCCCGTAATAACTCTCGATACTTAGTGAATATTTCAGGTTAAAAACAGGTCAATTTTTATATCGAGGGGGACATCTAAACATAACAACTAAATTGGCGAATTTCTAACTACGAGTATAACCTCTTTGCCCCCACCCACCCTAATTTTAAAATTTAAAATGGCACTACCTACTTTGTGATATATCAAAATGGAGGAAATTGAATTCTCTTTCTGAAAAAAATTAGTACTCTTAAAATTTTCAACCCCAACCCCCTTTTTCCTACAATTTTTTGATTGTCCAATTTTTTTGTTTTTGATCTCTTGAATTTTCTTTAATTAAGTCAACATGATCCTGAATAGCATCGAGGGGAGAGAACTTCCAGTAGAAAAAGTGCTAATCTAAATTCACTCATTCGGTCCGCTCATCCCAACTTCAAAATTTAAAATTGCACTATCAACCTACTTTGTGATACATTTTTGAAGAGAATTGAACTCACTTTCTGAAAAAATATTCTCAAAATTTTAAATTTTTTCCTTAAAAAAAATTGGACACTTGGAAAACTTAAGGAGGAAGGGGGAGCTTGAAAATTTTGAGAATAATTTTTTCCTAAAAGAGAGTTCAATTCTCTTCAATTTAATTTACCTATCACAATGTGGTGTCGTTCAAAATTTCAAAGTGGGGGTGGGTGGGGCCGACGGGGAAGATTGAAAGAAATTCGCCAATGTATGTTTCAGATGTCTTCCTCGATATAAAAATCGACCTGTTTTTTTTAGGAATCGGGAGTTATTACGGGTGTACAGTTTTCAAATGATCACCTGGTATATTATTATTGAGATTTTTGTTACAGTACTATTTATTATACAGGGTCCTGCAACAGTGACCCTGTATACAGACCTTCTTGCCCGAAGCATTTGGAAGAATCGGTAGTGTCAATGTGCGCCGCTGACTGGAAACATATGTCGAATGAGAAGAGGGAACTTTCCTAGGGATTAATCCAAGAAGAAAGTGTCCCTATTACTGCGGAGGAAAATCGTAACGATCGATGTAACCAGCGGGATACAGCACCGCATCAGCACTGAGAACACCGCTCCGGTTCGACAAGCTTCATGTCGACTACTGGCGAAGCAGTGTGTAGCTTCAAAGTTTCTGAAGAAGACGAACGACGGTGTCATGAAGAAATCCACGAGCCTATGGTCATCACTGGTCATTTAAGTCATCAAAAATGATGTCCGGTGAACGCTTCTTTTTCGGAGACTCAACGATGTCATCAAACTGCGATTCCTTACGTAAGAAACCTGTCAAGTTTACCTCGACCACCTGATAGTCATCAGTCGAGCATTCAAGGAACATCAGAGCAACCCCTGAGAAGTGCTTGACGTCTCGAGGAGCTCACTTTAGGCTCAGTCCAAAGAAGTGCATACTGTTAGAGAAGCAGGCCAACTTTTTGAGACACGTGGTGTCGTCGAAAGGAGTCGAAACCGAAAACCGATCCTGGAAAGTTGGATGCTGTCAGGAAGTGGCCACGACCCGAAATGAAGTTTCCTTGGGTTATGTAGCTACTACAGTTCTACAGACGATTTGTAGAGAAGTTCGCTGACATTGTCAAATTGTTGTACAAGCCGACCGCGGACAAGATTCCGGTTTTCTGATCCAAGGAATGTAAAGACGTCTTCAATACGCTAAAAAAGCGACTCCACAGAAGTAAACAGCAGCTGCGGTAAAAAAAGAACAACGAGAAGACTCTGCCATTGGCTTGCTGGAAGAAAAGAAAGAGCTTAGACAGAACCGACTGGAATGGGGAGATATCTCAGATCTCGGGAGTTATAGGCTCTCCAGGCCCAGGGTGAAAAGTTTTGCAATTGCTGTTTCCAGTGGGTGAAGAAACGAGTGAAGAAGGTCCTGAGAGAAAGAGCCAACAAGACATTGGGTAAGGTGCGCGAGAGGTTCTACTGGATCAACTGCCGGAACGACGTGAAAGCATGGCGTCGACAGTGCAAAGTCTGTGCAGCTAACAAGGAGCCAATATAAGGACTTGTGTAATCAATTTCACGGCTTTTTGCATTAGAGCAAGCTATGGAAAAATTGTGTTGTGTTGGTACGAATGATACGATGACAAGGGGATGCCAGCCAGTTGTTATATCATGTACGCGAAAGTGAAAATTTTTGAGCATATGCCAGGAATCGTGGGTTTCTTTGGAGTGCTTTGCAGTGCGAACGATAAAGGACATTGTTTTTACTGGTTGGTGGGTGTCCGCCAAGGTTGTTAGGTTTTTGGCGGCTACTAATGAATTATGTCGAAGATCGGCAGGATACTACTCGGATAGGCCAACCGCCCAAAAGGCTACATCTTCTGATGCACATCACTGGAGTAGTAAGTACCAGGTACCTACTCTAGCTCTAGCTCTACCTATTATACCTACTGCAACAGCAAGCAAGGTATGAAGACACATGCTGGCAGACAACACAGTGTACCCACCTTTTTTGAGCATACGCCAGGAACGTGAGTTTCTTTGAAGTGCTTTGCAGTGTGGACGATAAGGGACATTGTCTCTACTGGTTGGTGGTATTCCGCCAATGCTACATCTTCTGATGCACATCACTGGAGTAGTGAGTACCAGGTACTTACTCTAGCTCTACCTATTACACTTACTGCGACAGCAAGCAAGGTATAAAGACACATGCTGGCAGAAGTGTACCTACCTACTCACGCCCAAATTGTCTTGTCTCCAGTCTCCGTACAGTACAACTCCATAAATTATTGTCCTACTATACATATTGTCCATCTGAAGAATAAGTTTCCTCTTTGGCAGTGGGTTTTCCCTTTTTACATTCCATTTCTTCTCGGCATCACGGACTTTCGGCGTAATTTTCTCAGTGGCCGGCAAATACCTAATAGCTTTGGCGAAGACCCACCAACCAATGAAGACAATGTCCCTTATCGTCTACACTGCGAATCACTCAAAGGAAACCAACGATTCCTCGCATATTCTCGAAAATTTTCACTTTCGCGTGCATGACTCCGCGAGGCGGTGACAAAGTCACATTGAAAATTGCACATGAAGACAGCTAGCTGCCAACAAGTCGTCAAAATGCCATTCGTACCAACGCAACCCATTTTTTCCATAGCTTGCGCTTGCTCTAATGCAGAAAGCCGTGAAATTGATCATAACCGAAGAGAGCTGAAAGCATACGACGTAGGGGCACCTTTGGTACACATTGCCATCGACCTGGACGGGCCATTTCCTACAACAACAACATCTTACTTGCCATGAACTATTTCAGCAAGTGGAGGGAAGCATACGCCTTGCCTAACCAGAAGGCTCTAACCGTAGCAAGAGTACTGGTCGACAACCTGATCACTGATCACTGAAGGAAAGAATTTAGAATCGAAAGTGTTCCTATAGGCATCTGCGAAGTTTGGATTTTGGAATACAGAAGACCAGGGCCGCTATTCTTGAATCGTGTGAGAAAAGTCCCTGGGAGTTTTATATAATCGCACTTCTGTAGCGAAAGTTGCCTAAAAACCATGATTTTAGGCAACATTCGCTACATCAGTGTACTGCGGAATGTATTTTACTCCCAGGGACTTTTCTCACACGATTCAAGAATAGCGGCCCTGCGACGTCAGCGACGTCTCTCACCCACGTTCTGATGGACTAGTGGAGCAGTTCATCGGGACGATGGAACAACATCTGTCAAACGTCGTCGACAAACATCAGCGAGACTGGGATCGTCACCTGCAGATATTCCCAATGGATTATCGGGCTGCCATCCACGATGCAAGTGGAGAATCTCCGGCATGTGTGATTTTTGTCAGTGAACTTCGTCTTCCCTAAGACTTTCAATTTGGCAGACTAAAGGATGGCCCAAAAACTGTTCCGGAGTAAGTCGATGACTTAAACCTAAGGATAGTCAAGGTCTGCTTATGCCCGTATTCATAGTCGTTGTTAAGTACACCTTGTCCAAGTATCACTTTAAATCAAGCTGTAACTCAAGTACGAATCCTGTTTCATAGACATAACTTCGGCTTTCCTTGAGGAATATTATTTTACAGGAAAAGCCAAAAATATGTTCATGAAACATGAATCGTACTTGAGTCACAGCTTGATTTAAAGTGATACTTGAACAAGGTGGACTTGACAACGACTATGAATACGGGCATTAGACACAAGTTGTTGAGCAAATGTACCTAAATATAAAAAAAAAACTTGAAAATTCACTTTTTCGGACGACTGGTATTCCAAAATTCCTACAATCTTCAGTATTTACGCCTTGACAGCCGTTAAATGTCATTTTTTGTTCGTATCTGTCACTTTTTCTTTCAGATGTCCAGTAGCTGTCACTTGTTGTCCACTTCCTGTCGTTTGCTACTTCCAGGTGTATTTTCAGATTTTTGTAAACTCCGCTTGAATAATTCATATATTATATAGATACCTACTTTGGCCAAAAGTCCATTGTGAGCGTCATCTGATTGCCTCGGCTCCTGTTTGGTTCACGCCTCGGCGGTGTAAGTCAGATTCGGCCAAAAACATCACCTCTACGGCCATGGTATACACATTTTTATTTTGAGCATGGGATGTTGAAGGACATAGTGCCCATAGTGGAGATGACGTGAAAGAAAATGCCAACGAGCTGGGATGGCTGGTCTCACGGAATCTGCTTTGCGGACCGAGCCGATATTATTATTTACGCTAGCTGTCACGTCGTTATTGCCATCAAAACCACGATGAAGAAAGACTTGAAATCGAACGCAGAGGAGCACATCGAGGATAAACAACGAAGGCGGTAAACAAGGCAGATCCGTATTGAGGAGATCTCAGGTCTGGCAAACACATGGATGGCCGGCCCAATATACTTGGGTACTTAGCAAAGCTGGGCACCAAATCATTAATCCGTTAATCGTTAATCAACGAAGTTGACTTAGGAGCACATCGAGGATAAACAACGAAGGCGGTAAACAAGGCAGATCCGTATTGAGGAGATCTCAGGTCTGGCAAACACATGGATGGCCGGCCCAATATACTTGGGTACTTAGCAAAGCTGGGCACCAAATCATTAATCCGTTAATCGTTAATCAACGAAGTTGACTTTTTCGTTAACGATTTAACTTTTAAGTTAACTTGCAAAATCATCAACGGACTAAGTAACTTCCGTTAACTCAAGTCCGTTAACGTTAACTTTTATAGCTATATTTATCTTTAAAGCCTGAAATATAAAAATATCCGCATCACAACCATGGAGTCTCAGCATTTACTGTTTCATCGAAATTACGTGTGAATGCACCACGACTTTCATTTTTGCGGGTTCGATTTGCTTTACCCAGTAAATCAATGCTGTAGTCGGACGTCCGTTGTTTTTTTGCATTTATTTTTGTCTTGTAGGCTTGATGACCTAAATGTACCTTTTTTAGGTCAGCTATCTTCATGTTTGCAAACTGGTAACTAATCGAAGAGTACATAAATAATCATATCGATTATTTCAATCGGCTGGGGGCTCCAGCGACCGAGCCCATCACTGAAATATAGAGCGGGAGCCGCGTCTCGCGTTGCCATGGTTACGATACATGTTTTGCGCGGGTGCACCCCGGCATCACCGCATCGGCGGTGGGCGCTGAATGCGGAGCCCAAGACGAACTTCTTCGTCCGTGCGATGGCTTAGAATTATTTTGTTACAATATTAAGGACGGAGTCATATTGGTGAAATGAGCGTACCGAAATCAATCCGTCTGGGTTAATTCCTTGACGGATTCTTACCATTTTGGTCTCTTTTGAAAGCTACTAGGATGTACTTTGGTTTGAGCCCATTGGCATTTCCGAAATCCAAAAAAAATATTAAATTTTGACATTTGAAAAAATTATTTTTGGATTTTGGAAATGCCAATGGGCTCAAACCAAAGTGCATCCTTGTAGCTTTCGAAAGAGACTAAAATGGTGAAAATCCGTCGAGGAATAAACCCAGACGGATTGATTTCGCAACGCTTATTTTACCAACTGAACTCCGTCCTTAATTGACTAATATTGCACTAGACCAAATTTTTGGAATAAGTATAATTGATACAATGCATCCCATGTCTTCCTACCGATAAAAATCTCTTGTCGCTTTTAGCGTTGGGGTTGGGGGGGCGCCGCCCTTGAGCCCTCTCGCACCAGCCGCCACTGCTGATGAATCCCCATACAGTATAGCGAATTGTTGAACTATTTTTTCACGGATCCTGTTCGATAACTAACTTGAAATTTGAAAAGTTATAGAAATTTCAAATTTTGTGAACGCATCGATTCCAGGATAACAAGTTAGGTTTAGCGAATTTGTTGGTGAAAAATCAATCGGTTTTTATTTGTCTTGAAAATCTCGTGACTTTGATGGATCTCGTGACTTTGGATCTCGTGACTTCTACCTATACCCGAGTATACTATACCTGAATAGTAGATCTATAAATTACGGAGGAATCTAATTAAATTACAAGTTTTATCATTTCAATTGATTTAAATTAGCGAAACAAGTCTACTATGTCACGTCACGACTTGTTTTTTCTTTCCGTCTGAATAGGCATTTGAAAAAAATCATATACTGATTAAGTCGCTTTAGTGATGTGAAATACATGTATACCTACTCAGATCTGAAGAGTTCTCTCAGGTGTTCTTCTATTTAGTAAACGTTCCATGAAAATAATAGCAAAATGTTCATCTTCTCTGACAACAGTAATATAAAAAAATGACATTGATGAAGGTGCACGCAATCACTTCCTTGGGCAGGATTCTCTCTATACAAACTCGTCCTGATTCTGTTGTCGGAAATAATAGCCCTGCATTGTGCTGTATAATTTGAAAATATTGATTTCTGAGGCTTCCAATTCATTTTTTAATGAGTTCACGACTTATAGAATTCATGCTTGGCCCTAAAATGTGTAGGTCCACTTACACCTGACATTTTTAGAACTTCAATAATCTAAAAGGTCAGTCTTCCTTAAACCACTCTTTAATCATTACACAGAGAAGGCAACAACCAAACTTACATTTTCACTCCATTCAACTTTATAATCATTAGAGACTTCTTTTATTAAGGTAGATAAAGTGGGAGTAATTTCTAATATAACGATTTGGCAAGGATAATGAATAAAACATGCATTCCGGAGTTTCCAGACGACAATGAATCACGTAATGAGGTGAGCCAACACCCCTAGTCTGGCTTTGAAACAACGAAAGAATACTCATTTTATCAGTCCTTTATGTGTTCATAAATAATTTTTAATGGCTCTACCCACCCTCGACTAGTGAGAGGAAAATTGAAAATCCGACAGGACAATAATTAGCGAACAACTGTGAAGAGATCGACTTACCTCTTCAACAGTCTTTCACTATTTTAAAAACATCAATAATGAATAAACCTTTGTTTACTACAATCCGCGTTCCTGCCGCCATACCTTCCCCGGCAGAAGTCTTTGCGGAACTAACCGGAAAATGAGACACCACCAGTCAGCTCTACCTACTGCGATTTTCGTCCTGAACCTGAATCGAGATGCGCACATTTCGAGATATCGAACACCACACGGCGGTTCCTGAATTCGAATAGATCCAGTCCTTTATGCAAGGCACCGGCTGTGAAGTTGACAGAGGATTTTTTCAATGCAAAAATTTGGAACAAACGACCGAGAGGGGTTTGTTTTTGTAATGTTTCTGTTTTTGAGGCAGCGTTGCAATATCGCCGTGCGCATCTAGGTGTGCTCTGTCTTTATCTAAACATCAATTTAAAGCCACAGCTGACTGGTCTTGCTTGCAAAATGTTATCGCACGCAAGCGTACGACTACTTTCAAAGTGAAACGTTCTGGTAATCAAGTTTACCGCGAATCCAATTTTGGATAAATAGTTATCTTTCGGGAGTTTCCTATGAAAAGCAAATGGACGGAAAGCTCCACCCAATATCAGCTCTATATTTAGATAGGATGAAGCTTTTACGTAATTCCAGACAGGAGAAAGGAGAGGTTCACATATTGGAAAACACGAGGGAAAACATGATGTTGTTTTGGGTGAAATGATGTATGGCTTTTCCGCCGGCTTTCTTGAAAAAAATAATATCAATAGCAATTTCGTAGGTAGTGGGTATAAAATACATTCAGAATGAGCTGAAAATTGAATGTAGGTATATTATAGGGATGATACATCATATTAGAAAATTGATACTTATAACATTTTATTCCTATGCATGTAAGCGTGAAGTTTATTTTGTTGGCTTCAATTGTCCAGACCAGAGTGAATTTGACGAAGAAATCCAGAACGTTTTCATTGATACATCCTCTCGATCCAAACCATAAACGCATAAACCATGCGTTTTACAGTGCACACAAACAGTGTATGCACAGTTTTTTTTTCAAAAAAATGTAGAAAAAACTTGGGCAATTACTGCGCAGTAATAAATAATGTGTGATTTTACATTCGGCGTCTAAATGATCGAAGAGCTCCATGGGCAAATTCGCAACAACTACAAGATGATACCTACCATATTTCTGGTTTTAGATAGTTTAATAAATAAAAACAAATATTTGACCAAGTATTTTATTTACACAGTCAAATGAAGAGATTAACACCTAGGTAAATAAGGAAAAAGATATATAAGAGATATATAAGATATATATATATATATATATAATATCTTTTATATATAAAAGATATTAAGATATATAAGATATAAGAAGATAAATAAGGCAACCGAAAGTTTGGAAGCACCTGTCATACGTGTCAATTTTTTATATCAAATTACAACCGTATGATTAGCATTTGGGAAGAAAACTTCCGCTGCTGAAAATTGGGAGAGATAATCATCAGAACTGTGAAAGGAAGTAGCTTCCTCAGATCACCTTCACGAAGTGTGTGATTTGGATTGAAAAATTGACAAATTTAAAAAAAGTATATCTAAACTTTCGATCGCCATCACTGTATGTTAATTGACTAGTTGAATGAAGGAATGAATAAGTACTTTCAGCCCAGGGGAAATAGGTTTCGAACAAATTCATGAGAAGTTTTTATTTGTTTTTGAGTCAAAATTTGATGCTCTCCAATAAAATTATGCAGAATTTCATTATTGCGATACCCCGCGGCGGATTCTCATGTAATTTCATAGAAACGTGATAAGTACTCTCCACAATTATTTTACATTTGTGGAGGCTGTGATTGCCAGACGTCAACAATATTTTAGCCAAACTTTCCACCCCTCAGATATTAGATACTCATGTAGGCCAAGTTACATCAAAATCTGTGGAAGTTTTTCGAATATGTAAAAAAACGGACATCTCTATTTGATTAATAATTATGTTGTAGTACATCTAACCGTTCGTTCTAACGATCTAACTAACGTTTCGAACCCAAAAGCCTATTTTTACGTCTGGCTACTATTAGATGCATGTTCACAAAGTTTTATATTGCAATCGGTCTAAAAACACGGGCAAAACGAGATATATGCTCATTTTCACCTGTTTTGCAGATTTTTCTCAGGCTGCATGCCCAATTTTATCAGAGTTGCACATGTTCCATCAAATTGCTGGTGGGTAATCTTGCAAATCTGTTCGGTAGTTCTCGAGTTATTGAACATCAACATTTTGGTTTTGACAGCTTATAATTTTTGAAAGATGACATATATGTCATAACTTTCACATAGAGTTGGCAAAGAGCTTCAAAACGGCCATCCAAAAATCAAAATCGTTCGATCAAAATTGATAAAAAGATTTTTTCAACTTTCCACCATAGAGCCTCTCTGAATATCAAGTTTGGTCGAGAACGGTTGACATTGAACAATAAACAATGGGAATTTTCAATTTCCCATCGTCTCTTTTTACCGTGACGTCATGGATAACGATAACAATGTATTATCGAGGTCATGTGTAGACACACGACGTTCGATGACAACACTAACACTATTCAAAGAAGGAAAACCAGCCATCAATATTTTTCAATATCAACGCCTGTTTTGTAGGTGTTACCGTGTTTCTGATTTTACTTCACTGTGTTTTATGTGGTGAAAAACAAAGTAGAGATGGTTCAAGTGTGTTTTCATCCTTCCAGTGACAACCAGACGCGGACGACAGCCTGTTACAGTGGTGACTAGGCCTGCGTAAATTATTTGCGCATGTGCGGGTGCCAAACGGTGCTTTTCTGCTTTCCATCTACGTGTTCTCACCCGGTTCTGTGCCTTCTCGTAGGTCATCTGAAATTTTGTGCCATCGAAATGCACACAGGAAACGGATGCGAAAAATGACGTGCTGTCAGCTGTCACCCAGCACTCAGCTGCGATCTGGTCCCTCTGTTCCATTCATATTTCATTTCTGATGCGTTAAAATTGATTTTAAATTGATTCCGCTGCCTGAAAATTTAAGATGCTTTCCATCTAGGTGTATACCAACTTATGGAACATTGTTCCGTCTGGTGGTATTTGTACCATCTAGGTGGAAAGCACCTAACGCTGAAACTATGATTTGTTAACGAAATGTGAAATGCGGAGACTCTCTCTCTTTTTTTTCGTTGGACAAACCAAATCACTCGACCACTGCCACTTTTTTTTTTTGGTTGTCGCATTTTTGATCAGGCTTCTTTCGTCGTGGCTAAATCATCTGATAGATCCTACAGGTTCGACACCATCACACAATTCTACAAAGTCGTTTACAAGAATATATAGAAATAGTGACCGCGATGCACCAGGCTTTCTTTTGCATGGTGGCTCTTGAGTCTTGAGGATATTGTTACGAGCGGCGATCCCGTACATATTGGTAAACACTCGACCTTTCTGGATCCTTCCATCCATCAGATCGCAGTGTAGAAGTCTGGAGCGATCTGGTGCATTCCAGAGCGTTTGTGTATGTGAAACTCAATGGAGACTCGAATGCCTGATCAGGGCACATCTGTCCATTTTGGCGGAGGCGCCGTCCAGAACCCGACAGAATTATATGGGTAATGTGTACGATTATTCAGGAATGGTCTAGAAACCGCATATGCCGGACCACCATGGAATTTGCTGGAAGTAGACAGAAAGTTCGGGAACACTATCCGGAGGCCTTATATTAAGGCATCAGCCAGCAGCTCGCTCGCGAGTATTGAATTGGAATGCGAAGTGGTAACGAGTGCGAAACAAGTGAAGTACCTGCGATATAATTCCAAGTAGATAATTGTTGGCGTTTATTGATTGTAGTACGCAGAAATAAACAGTGTGTGTTTTTAAATCGATCAACAAATAGTAACAATATTTTGGAAAGTAACAAAAAACTCATCCTAAGGGGGGAAATGGGAGCCCGTCAAAGTTAACGGAGAAAAAAATCCATGCCAAACCACTGTTCAATATCGCTATCGTAAAGAAATGTTGCGCGGCTAAGCGACATAAATTGGACGAACCCTGCAAATTTTGAGGCCGCGATGCTACTTGGCAGAAGTGTTCTATGGAACATTGTCTTGATTTTAAGAAGTAGTGCCACGATGGTGGTCGGCGCAAACGCTGTATACAGGGTGATCAAAAATGAAAAAATTCAAACTCAGGAACCAAAAGAGTTGAAACCATGAAAATCACTATGTAGATTCACAATTGGATGCTTATCAAGATAAAACAAACCGCGTCTAAATACGTTCAGCCGTTTTAGAAATATCCTGAAATAGTCCGGATGTTAGGAGCCATAATTCCACCATCACCTTGCATTTAATGATTAAGCAGTGCCGTTTGGGACGTATGTTGTACATACCCATGCCTTTATTTCAAAAGGTGTTGTCAAGATGTTGGTCCGTGCAGAGGCCGTATACAGGGTGTTGAAAAATGCAAAAATTCCAACTCATGTACCAAAAAAGTTGGAGGCATGAAAATTATCATGTAGATTCACAATTTAATGCTTATCAAGCTGGAAAAAACTGCGTCTGAATATTCTCAGCCGTTTTCAAAATATTTTCAGTTTAGTGGTCGATTTCATGGGAATTGACATTTTACAAAAAATCGGTGATTTTCCAAGATATTTGGATATAACTTTGCATGTCGACGAAGAATGACCTCATGAATTGAATGTGATGTGTTGCCACCGTCCCCGCCTACTATTTTTAAAAATATGACGGTCGACGCCTTTTTCTCTTATGGCCGCCATCTTGAATTCGCCCATTGTGGAATAAGTGGAAAATCAATTGGTATTGGTACTACTAGTAATGATCATACTCAATAATATGAATGCAAAAGTAACCGTTCTTGGTGAGTAACTTTTTGTAATTGGCCACTTGGGAATGTTGAACCCATTTTTACGAGTTTTATAGCACTTCGGCGCTTAACACGACCAAAATGACCATTGTAAAGATGGAAATAGGGTTTTGAAACAATACATTATCTTGTTTGGTCTGTTTGGCAATTGTGCATATCCGAAAAAAATTTGTAATACAAAAAATGACCCACCGATAAAAAAAAACCGCGAGTCAAAAACGAGCAATTTATCAAATAAACGTATTTCCAAAACTTGTCCCAATTTTTCAGGATGTTTTCAGTATATTTTGGGAATGACTGATTAAGAATCAAAATAGTTTCGTAATTCATCTTGAACAAGATATTGGATTGTTTTAATACCCCATAGTCATCTTCACAGTGGTCATTGAGGTCTTGATAAGCGCTGAAGTGCTGTAAAACTCGTAAAAATGAGTTAACATTTCCTTATGGTCAATTACAAAGAGTCACTCACTGAGAACGGTTATTTTTGCATTTAGATTATTGACTATGACGATTACTACTAGTTTCATTTGATTTCTCACTTATTCCGTAATAGTCCGGATGCTAGTTGCATAAAATGGAATGAACCTTGCATTTTTTGATGAGAAGATGCTACTTGGTGGAAATGCTCTTTGCATCATACTCTTCCGATCTAGAAAGGTAGCCATCAGCGCCATCCATGCCGGCACCGTATACAGGGTGAAACAGAAAAAAAAAGTTGGAAAATTATATTTGAATAACCGAAGCATGTGGAGACGTGTAACTCACCACATACATAACCTGTTTCATGCTTATGAAGTCACAGCAAACCGTTTTTGATTACCTTGAACCGTCTTTGGAATGTAGGGGAAAAATCGAAAAAAAAACAAAAACACTGTTTTTTCCATAAATGAGTGATTCTTAAAGATATTGACACAATACTTGGTATTTCTACAAAAAGTAGTGCTAGAAATGATATGAGCTGGGTAGCCAATTCCTAAGCCAACTATTTCTGGAAATACGATTGTCAACTTTTTTTTCCTCTTGAGCACCATCTTGAATCTGCCCTGTGAAGCATCGTTGAAAAAGTGATTGGTTATCATAACAATGGTAATATGTAATCATTGCATCGTAAAAACAACCTCCTCATCATAATTTAGTGACCTCTTCGGCGGAAAAGAATTGCCATTCACGTATTTTCTGGCTCTTCAAAGCTTTAGTGCCCATTATGGCATTTGTAACATCTGGAATGGTGAAATATGTTACGCATTATGAACCTTGATGTACTTTGAGGTAGCCTACCAAGTTTTGCAATCATCAATTGGAAGGTTTGTTCTTAAAAGCTGTTTGAACAAAATTTCTTCAATTTTTTTATGGAAAATGCAAGATATTTGATCTTTCACCCTTATTTGATCCCTCGTTGAGGAAAGCCTGAAACCGAAAGTCTACAAAAATTTTATGCTAATGGTTCACTAGGAACTGCTCTTCAATGTGTAGTTGTCGAAATCTGCATAGTTGCGTTCAGATTCCAGACAGAGAGCGACAAAGAAATTCATGCAGTGAAAAAAGACACAACTTTCAATGCAACGGAAAAATCCCGGAAATGTCCCTTTTAGATAGGCTTCCCGCAATACACAGGTTCTGTAAGACGCTCAAGCGTGGGTGAAAGGCTTGAAACATTACTAACTTAAGGTTCTAACATTGTACCAAATTGCACATTCATGTTATAAAAAGCAAGGTCTCCAGACAGCTTTCAGTCTAGCTTTGGACTAGTTTTTTCTCGACTGTAATTTATGTCTCTTTTTACTGCATGAACTTCTTTGTCGCTCTCTGACTGGAATCTGAACGCAACTATGCAACTTTTGGCAACTAAACATTAAAGAGCACTTCCCACTGAACCATTATCATGAAAAATTTGGAGACTTTCGGTTTCAGGCTATCATCAGTGAGGGATCAAGTGAGGGTGAGAGACCCAATATATTGTATTTTTCATAAAAAAAACGACACAAATTTTGTTCGAACAGCTTTTAAGAAGAAACCTCTCAATTGATGATATTGAAACTTGGTAGGCTACCTCAAAGTACATCAAGGTTCATAATGCGCACCATATTTCACCATTCCAGATGTTCAAAATGCCATCATGGGCACTAAAGCTTTGAAGAGCCAAAAAATACGTGAATGACAATTCTTTCTCGCCGAAGAGGTCACTAAATTATGATGAGGAGGTTGTTTTTGCGATCCAATGATCCTATGTTACCATTATTATTATAACCAATCACTTTTTCAACGATGCCTCACAGGGCAGATTCAAGATGGTGCTCAAGAGGAAAAAAATATTGACAATCGTATTTCTGGAAATAGTTGGCTTAGGAATTGGCTACCCAGCTCATATCATTTCTAACATTACTTTTTGTAGAAATTCCAAGTATTGTGTCAATATCTCCAAGAATTACTCATTTATGGAAAAAAAGTTTCTTTTTTCTGGTTTTCCCCTACATTTCAAAGACGGTTCAAGGTAATCAAGAACAGTTTGCTGTGACTTCATAAGCATAAAATAGTTAATGTATGTGGTGACTTACACGTCTCCACATGTTCCGGTTGATTAAATATAATTTTTCAACTTTTTTTTTCTGTATCACCCTGTATATGCCGCCGGCATAGATGGCGCTGATGGCTACCTTTCTGGATCGGAAGAGTACGATGCAAAGAACATTTCCACCGAGTGGCATCTTCTCATCAAAAAATGCAAGGTACTTTCAACTAGCATCCGGACTATAATGGGCGAATTCAGAATGATATGACGGTCATAAGAAAAAAAGCAGTCGACTGTCATATTTTGAAAAATAGTTAGCGGGGACGGTAGCAACACATCACATTTCATTCATTAGGTCGTTCTTCGTGGAACTACAAAGACTCATCCAAATATCTTGGAAAATCACTGAATTATTGGAAAATGTCCATTTCCATGAAACCGACCACTGAATTCAAAATCTTTCAGAAACGGCTGAAAATATTCAAACACGGCTTGTTCTAACTTGATGAGCATTGAATTGTGAATCTACACGGTGATTTTCATGACTCCAATTTTTTTTGTTCATGGGTTGGAATTTTTGCATTTTTGATCACCCTGTATACGGCGTCTGCACGGACCGACATCTTGGCAACACCTCTTAAAATTAAGGCATGGGTATGTACAACATTCGTACCAAACGGCACTACTTAATCATTAAATGCAAGGTGGTTGGTGCCTAACATCCGGAGGTCGGTTTCATGGAAATTGAAATTTTCCAATAAATCAGTGATTTCTCAAGATATTCAAATGAAATTTGATATTTCTGCCAAGATTGACGTCAAAAGTGTAATGCGATGTGGTGCCAGCGGCTTCGCCAACTGTTTTCAAGAATAAGACAAGCAATTGTAATTTTTTTCATGACCGCCATTTTAAACTCACCCAGTATTCAGTAAGTGGAAAATCGATTGGTACTAGTAAAATTGATCATATGCAATAATCTAATAGTGGACGTGGTAGGGAAAAACTAGTTGCAAATGATGATAAAGGCAAACCACTTGGCAGGATCGTAACTAAGACTTAAAAAAACGACTTGACCCGCAGTGCTTTCATTTTCGTCCCTTAGGATTTGAATGGCGCCCCTTTTTCAAAATGGCGGATTTTATCTAGGGACAGAAGGTATCGAATAGCCTGGTGATGTCCAGCTTCGTTAAAATATATAAAGCTATGTCTCGATCGATTTCTGGGACATCAAGCACTTAAAAAAAAAATGATGGAACATTGACATCTGTCGCAGGCAAATTTGGTGGAGGCGCCAAAATGAATCTTGTACGGTCATAAGAAAATTGCTGTAACATTTTTATTTTTCAACCGATTTCAACACAAGGTATCTCATTTTGTAGAAAAGTAAATTCTTCTTGTTATCTTATACCTTCCATAAAAAAGACATTGAGGAATGCTGGAGAAAAAAATTAGAAATAATTTTGAAAAAAAAGATTCTTTTAATTTTTTCATTTTCATGAAAATTGCCGTATTTGTAGATTTTGCTGTGTCCTTTCTAAATTTGCACTTTTCCGATTCATATCTTTTCAGTGCGCACCGCCATGTTGAAAAAAAGAAATCTAAAGAGAAGTTTTTGACAATATCTAAATTTAAGTTCATGCGAGATTGAAATGTTTATATACGTATGAAAGTCCATTCAGTTCTCCACGATTTGACACCTGAACCATTTCTGTGCGACTCGGGATTCTTGAGCTAGAGCTTCCGGAAGTATCAATTTTCGGTGTTAAATAGTGACCGTGCGACCGGATTTTACCACTGGATCACCACCATGTCTTAATCAAGTCACCCATCAATAACGCGTCGTCATTTATCTCAAATCATGAACATTGGTGGACCTGGCACAGCCCCAAGAGGTGATTTTTATTTCTTTTGTAACCAAAAATTGATACGTCCAGAAGGTCTAGCTCAAGAACCGTGGGTCGCACAAAGCTGGTTCAGATGTCAAACTGTGGAGGATTGGATGTGCTTTCATATGTATATAAACATTTCAATGTCACATAGACCAAAATTCAGATATTGTCAAAACTTCTTTTCAGACATCATTATTTCAATATGGCAGCGCGTACTGCGAAGATATAAATCGGAAAAGTGCAAATTTAGAAAGGGCACATTAAAGTCTACAAATAGGGCAAATTGCATTAAATTAAAAAAATGTAAAAAATCTTCTTTTTTTCGAATAATTTTTTATTTTTTTTTTCAACATTCCTCAACGTTTTTTTCCAATGAAAAGTACAAGGTAACATGAAGAATTCACTTTTTCACAAAATGAAATGTCTTGTGTTGAAATCCGTTGAAAAATAAAAATGTTACAGCGATTTTCTTATGACAGTACTGAATTCCTTTTGGCGCCTCCACCAAATTTGCCTGCGGTAGATGTCAATGTTCCACCATTTTTTTCAATTAGTGTTCGATGTTCCAGAAACCGATTGAGACATAGCCCCCTATATTTCTACTAAGCTGAACATCACCAGTCTATTCGATACCTTCTGCCCCTGGATAATATCCACCATTTTGAAAAAGGGGCGTTATTCAAATCCTAAGGGACGAAAAGAAAAGCACTGCGGGTCAAATCGTTTATTTAGGTCTCAGTTGTAACCCTGCCAAGTAGTTTGCCTTTATCATCATTTGCAACTTATATTCCCTATTTCGGTTGTACCACGTCCACTATAAGGGCAAACATAATCATTCTCAGCGAGCCACTTTGTTTTTATTGGCCGTAAGGTGATGTTGAACCATTTTTACGAGTTTTACAGCATCGGCCCTCACCATGACAAAAATAACCATTGAAAATTTGAAAAAGTTTTAAAAAGAGTTCAACTTTATTTTTGATGTGAATTACAAAGACCCGCCGGGGCACGAAAAGCACCGGATTCACAGTGTGGCGTCACGCCCAACTTTCATCTTTTACATTAAATTAAAATGATTCGGTTAGTTAGCCAGCTAGGACTGATAAGATAAGGCGTATAAGTTCATGGAAGTCTTGTAAGTTCGTGGAAGTGAGTGGAGGTCTTCTGGAAGTCAGTGGAAATCTTCTGGAAGTCAGTAAAAGTCAGTGGAATACTTTTGGATAAGTTAATGGAAGTCAGTGCAAATGGAAGTTTTGGTGCACAAAAATCACTCCTCGAACAAACTTATCCAAATTTCCAAAACATCATTCAGTCATTACAGTGGCGGATCCAGAGGGGGGGCGCAGGGGGCGCGCGCCCTACCTGGACTAAACTAAGAGTCTCAATTATTGCTCTTATAGCTTGTCAATTCGACCCTCTCTCAATGTACACAAACACACACAAGTACCACCCACTCACCCAGTCAACCCATCGTCGATTTAGTGGCTGGTGGCCGGTGGCCTTCCTCTATTTTCAAACAAAACGTATCAAACTACCTTAATAAAATTTCTAAGAACATCACCAAAACGCGCCCCCTGCGCCTTGCTTCTCGTCCGTACGACAAACAAGAAATTCACATCTGGTGTCCATACTTACTATCATAAAACACACCAACTCACCTATAGCCCAGGCTTTTTAGCATTTAACATGAAACAAATTAATCCACGTGCAATCTTCACGGTATCGTACCCACTCAACCTTACTAAACAACATACTAAAAGTCCCCAACTCTCCTCCGTGTGCGTCATAATTTTTGAGGGGGGGGTCAAAATTTTCATTAAAAGAATTCTAGGACATGAGTAATCTAGTCAGTGGCTTCAAGTTCATTACATTTGGATACATTGGGTTATAAGTGAAACTTATTGACAAACTAGATGTCTATGGTTCCCGTGAGGGAAGCTCGGGAGGGGGGCAATTGGTGACCTATGCAAGAGATTTGGTTTTCATTAATATTGAGACAATACTGGCATGTTGGGTATCGCTTCCCACTAAATCTGACCTTGCAAATCCGATTATGACATTTAAATTCTGTTTAAAAAATCTTTTGAGCAATTTTCGGCAGAAAAACGTGATTTTGGGACCAAAATAAAAACGGTTTTTCAATTTGGGTTATTTTTGCGTTTGATGCATAAATCATTTGGATTTGAGATTGGATGAATTATATGGGCTTTTTTGCATAAGACTATCATATCATAAACGCGACGTAAGTGGTTACAAGGTGAGAAAAGTACAAGAGTCCTAAATGTCATTCAAATATATCTCCGCGCAGTTAAAAAAAATGTATTGTAGCTGTAATATGGCTTTGATTTCATCTTTCAAGGTTTCTTCTTGTAGCCAAAACCATTCTCTAGCTTCCGAAAAAAGAACACTTTACATTAAAATAATAATAATATAACAACAGCAACTTTCCCGCGGGTATAGCCACATTTTTCAGTTTCAAGCTGGCTTACACCGAACATCAAACTAACTCGATTTTATAGTATTCAAAAAATGATAATTATGTTGAATGCCTGATGTAAATGCGTGAAATAGTTGCAGTTATCGATCCTTTTCGAAATTTCGAACATTGATGTATTCAACATGAAAATATCGTAAAATAAAAATCCACAATTTTCAAGAGCAAATTATCATTTTTTCAATCAAAAATGGTCACAATCTTCTCAAATCGGAGCTTCAACATTGTACTTACATATTAATAATGTATTGGAAGTCGAGCACAGCACAGGAAGATTTTTATAGCCATGCTCTGCAAAAATATCAAATATTTATTATTATAATTTCAAGTTCACTAGTAGTCAAAAAAAAATCGCATCTAGCTTACCATCCGTACTTTAAGCTTATTTTGTCCGATATTAGTTCCGTTAAAAACTCGTCTATTGATTTCCAAACAATAAATCGATAGTTACCTCGAATACCTACCGATAGTACCTATACCCATCTAAAATAATAGCAAAGTTATCTAGCACCTAAAGGGACTAAATTCATAAGTTCATAAAAATAACAGATCGTCTTCAGGGTCATACTTAACAAGGTGGGGGTAGATTCTCACATGTTGTGCCCCTACAGAACTTACACATCTGCGAACAAGACAAGGAAGATCGCCTGCATCTACATTTTAGACCGCGGTTCTTCTTGCAGTTGCAAGACACTATCTTCAAAAGAGTCTCCGGAGCTGGAGGAAGATGTGTATTGACGGGGACAAACTATACGTGGGTGCTCCCGCGTAGCCCACCGTGTTGTTTGTTTGCACCTAGACTACCTTAGCTATTATTATCTAGCGAAAACTCGAGGTTAATCCGAGGTCTAGGAGCCGCGATATTGCGTGGAATGACAGACACACAGACGGACAAGCGGACGAATAACGAAATAAAATATCTTTGTTGTTTGTACATCTAGAGTACCTAAGCTATCATCTAGCAAAAGCCCAAGCGCAATCCGAAGTTTAGTAGCTAAGATATTGCCGGACACTGCAGACGGCAATAACAAGAACAAACTATAAGCGCTACAAGTAGTAGCGCTAAAACCATAGAGGAAAATTGCGAAACTGTACCTAATACTTACTCATATGAGTACTACTAGACCAGATTTAGTCAGTACGATGCTGTGCATATTGAACGTAGGATCAATTATCACAGATCAAAGTCTAGGTTAATGATGTTGAAGTGATTTTCCCTATATATGCGTTTGACGTAACTTCATAGAATCCTTATGGAATTGCTGGACAATCCACAATGAAGCTAAAAGATACGTCATTTTGAAGCTAAAACTGTATGGGGTTCTACTGCATATAATAATACCAAGTGATATTCAGTGGTCGATGCAAAAGTAAAATGTTAACTGAAGCATAAGAAAAAAAACACGAAAAAAGTGTCATTATCAAGAAATTAAGTCTGTTAGTGTCAAATTTTGGACAAAAGCTATCCCATATCATTCACATTGATTCAATATCTTCCATTCAAGACCAAGATAAGAGAAATCGATTGGGTGGTTGACAACTAGGAGCATTTTTAAGCGGAAAGTGCATTTTGAGGTGTCTTCATCTTTGCCTGTCAAAAAAACAATGACGCACACGGGGAAAGTTGGGGACTTTTTGTATGTTATACAACAAAGTCTAGTGAACCCAAAACTGAAGAGATTGACCGTGTTTTAATTTGTTTCATGTTTTGCCGTTTTTTCGACTAAAAAGCCTGGGCTACTACCTGCCTGAGTGCCTGCCTAACACAATAAATATCCGATGAAAAATAAATTAAATGGTACATAAAATTTAAAAGACGACGACAGTCAAAACTGAAGAGCCATTATATACGTACTACACCCACAAAGCCGGGTCTAGTACGAGTAGTATGTGTACTTATATTTTTGGAAATAGAATTTTTGCTGGAATTAATTCAAACAAAAACGGTTTTTCTTTATCATGGCAAGCTTTCAGTCCCCTCTTCAACATGTCAAAAGTCCTCATCCCTGGGACTGCTACAAATCAGTATACAGGGTGAAAGTTTGTTATTTTTCTTTACTTTCTTTCTTTTTTAGAAAATTGATGGCCGTTTGCTGTACATCAAGTTACAGGGTGAAATGATTTTTTTTTTCATCTTCAATTATTCTTGGTGGAATTGATATCGGTAGATTGAAGCCGGCTTCAGTTTTTTTTGCAAGCTTATAATGTCATGCTGAACAAAAAAAAGGATATATCCCTGTGACTGTGATTCTCAATAATTACAGAGTGAAAAGTAATTTTTACGTTTTAATTTTTTTCTTGGTGAAATCATTTGCAAATTTAAATGCTTGGTTGAATTGCCTAAAAAAAAATCGCCACTGAGTTGCGCCTCCCCGCCCCTAGCACAAATCCTGGATCCGCCACTCAGTCATTAAAGAAAAGAATTCGGACGAAAATAGCCAGAAAACAACCAAAGCTTATCGTAGTAAGTTGAAAAAAAAAATTATGTAGGTATGCAAATATGATCCTCCCCCTTGGCAAAAAAGCTGAAAAGGGCTATAGTCTTCATCTTCATTCTTTTACCCATAATCAAATGTCAGATTTTAAAAAAAGCGGTACCTACTCATTACCGGACCCTGCACTCAACAGTAGGTGCAGAAAGCTACAATCATTTTTGTGTTTCACTTTTGTTACCGTCACCTTCAAATGGCGCCACTGACTGTAGATTCAGCTTCCAGCTTTACCGACCTCAAACCTGAAATTTTCCACGAGCCCAAGCGCCACCGCGAGGGATTTTCCGCAACCGGTGCCAACTGCGCGGAGCTTTTCAAACCTTCCGAAAGCTCGACTCTCAGTCGAGCACGCGATCCTGCCACAGCAACAATGTACCCTTATTGTCGCTTGGTCTTGTTCGCTTTCGCGACAACAACAACACTGACAGCTCTCGTTTCGGCACGGGCGGTAAGCACGTCACCAATTTTTTTTTCCCACATTGAATTCCCAAATGCGATAAAAAAGCTCGCTCCGAAAACAAAGCCTAATTTTTTAAGTGCGGCCTTATTTCCACAGTTGTACGTTGCGAGAGCTTCGCGCGCTCATTCTTGAATAAATAAATAGGCGATTTGCAGTTTACCCCTTCTTGTAAATTATTCAAACGTCATGCGAAAGAGCTTCAGGGCGAAAGCTTGCATGTTTTGTGCTTTATGGAGGTGTTTGGGTTCGCTTGAGTTTGTTCGATATTCTTCGAACATCCGTCAATATATAAAAGTAAAGTATTCCGGCGGCAGCAGAACAGAGTAGGAAAGAAGTGGGGGTGTGAGTGCCGACAAAAAAAAGGTTTCGAGTTGAAACCCTCTGCTGCTTTTATGGAAAAAGTGAGACGGAGTAGGGTTCGATTCGATTATTCTGCTGGATGTGGTAATAAAGGTTCAATTGTTCATTAATTTCGGAATGAAATTGACTCGGGCGATCATTAGCTCGGTTACTGTTACTGTGTTGGAATCGGAAAGGGGTTGCCAAGGTAGCCATGGCAGAAAAAATCGAATGAAAGATGAGCTAATGAGTTAGGATATGGTCGTGTTTTCTTTTCAATGCAAGCTCCAATGTGTGTTTTGAGATACATAATTTTGTTTTGTTTGTTTTTCTCGATTCTGGAATAAAATTGGACTGAAAGTCAATATATTAATATTCTAGTGTTTTGCATTAGGTATACGAGTAAGTATCTACTCACAGCGCCCCCCAGAATTCGTTTCGTGCATGAGAATAGTGAACACGTACGCATAAATACAACTTTGTGACACTTGACACTTCTGGTTTTGCATTTTTTGGACCACATTTTTTTATGTTTAGTACCGTCGTTACTTACTCCATTTTTCAACGTGACCGCCGAAAATACCACCGACTTCTGATCTGATCTTTGGAAATAAGATTGGGCTTCTCCAATTCTTCATATATCCTAGATGAACAATAGGGTCCAACCTTTTTTATTATGCATGGTGGAGCTGAACAACAGGGGTAAAAGACTTGCAAAAAAGACGCGGGAAACGCCCTCGTTTCAATTCATCATACAGTGACGTCATCGGATAAATGCACTATTTGACTGCAATGCCAATGCCTTGGTTGCGATGGTAACGAGGAATAACTATTTTTTCGCAAATATTAAAAATCTCAAACTAGACGTCACAAATTAGAAGTGTGATGGATAAATTACCTGCCAAGTGCCTCGTTCTGTTATTTGTCGTTGCTGTTACTTTATCACAAAAATATGGCATCTAACTCCAAGAAGCAAACTCCAGCAATTTGCCGGATGTAGGTATACACCGTCGATCATGACATGGAAGATTCGTTCTACCACCAGAACGCAAACTTGGCGCAGCGGGTGCGGATGTGGCTGTGAAAAATCTGAAAGCCAGGAGTTGAAGCAAGTGCCATATTTTTTGAATAGGTATCTTGTTATTGCAGCGAATAAATTTTCTATCTATCTATCTATCTACCTATCTAACGGGTGTGCTTGAAAAGATATTAGAGCAAGCTATGGAAAAAATGTACTGTGTGGTAGGAATGGTAGGTACGATGCTGCCTAGATCTTGACGCCTTGATAGATGTGCCATGTATAATGTGACAGCTGTCGACGCGATTCACCCGCAAGTAGAAATTTCCGAGGCTGCTCAGCGAGAGCGTGAGTGCACTGTGTTGGAATCTTGTCCATTTCCTGTATGTATCTTTTTTCTGAATGCATGCTTCCTGTTTCAAAAGGAATAAGCTGAAATAGGAAGTACTCACTACTCAGTGATTTACATTCCATTCTCTTTAGTGCTGCCGCGCCTGGCCGCTTGGCCATCATTCTCTTCAGTGTCGTTCACTTGGTAGCGTCAGCGAGAAGCCGCCAACCATGTACGATGTCTCTTACCGCCTACAGCAACTTCCACTGCAGGGGGCTCTCCTACCTTCATTGCGCAGCCTCGGAAATTTCCACTTGCGGGTGCATCGCATCGATATGACGGTGACAGCTGTCATATTATACCTAGCACATCTGTCAGGGCAACAAGATGTTAGTATCGTATCATTTGGACCAATACAACATTTCTTCCATGGCTTGCTCTGATGAAGAAAGCCGTGAAATTGATTATAGATAGATAGTCAATTATCCATTCTTATAGTTACAACAGCTATTATTCCGGTGATTTCTTATGATTCTGGCTCCAAAATGAGAAACTGATGTGACAGATTCATGTTGTCACTTTTTTCAGGTAAATGTTCCTGGAACTCTGGAAAAGACACCAATCAGGAATTTACCAAAATAACTCTGAATATGAATACGAAATTCGATAAGAATTAAAGTAACTTTAAAAAAGGAAGAAGGAAGAAGAACGGAGAAATTTTGATACCCTACCCACTCCCAATTTTTGGTTTTGGCAATATTGCCGTAAGATTAGCAATGATTTGATATGATACTAGAGTAAGTGAGGATGAGAGCTGGGTGGTAGTGGTAATATTACCGGTAAATAATAGGTATGAGAAAATCACTAAAAAGTCAAATTTAGAAACAAGCGTTAAAACTAAATAGTTTGTCTCGAATTTGTTACAATGTATAATTATATTTTCCTATCACTACAATACTTATTTAGAGCCCAATCATATCTCAACAAATAGTTAAGGCCACTTTACAAGGTTCAAGAAAGAGTTTACAACTTTTTGTTGTTGTTTGCTTGTTAGTTCATGGTTTACACATTAGAGACTGTCATATAGACATGTTCTTAGTCCATTTTGCAAAGTCACAGATAATTTGAAATATATTTTATATGTCGTGCCAAATGTTTTTCAAAACCACAAGATGTTTGTCAGTCTGAGATCGACATTGCTACCCAAGAAACATGTAAAAAGTGGACCATAGAGCAATAACCAATAAACGGTTAAAACGTTTATTTTGTTCAAATATCCGGACCGCATTCTGAATTTTACGTTCAGAAGGTCGATTTTGAGAACCCAATATGAACTTTTTTCGAACACCCTTCTTTCTAAATATTTTAACCAGTCTATTCTCGAGTCTATTGGTCGTTATTATGCTTCATGATCCATTTTGTACATGTTTCTTGTGTACACATATTACTTCGAGTTCGAGACGGACAAATATCTTGCCGTTTTGAAAATATCATGTCATTGTCGTTGTAAAGCATAAGTTGGATCACCTTCCATTTTATGGAATAGATCGAGGAATAGATGTAATTCAAAATAATCAATAATGTAGGTATATGGCACACCTACTCATGTGTATAAGAAGTTGCGGTAAAATGCATTTCCTTTTTCAAATTTCTGTCTATTAACAGATTTAAACGAACTTGAGGTATGAATTGATGGCCAATCAAATGGGCTGTCTCCGCCAATTTTCATAGTAAGTAAGTGAGTAAGTAGGTAGGTAAGCACTTGAAGCGTTGGACGTGTCGAAAATGTACAAATAAAATAAATCAATAAGTACCTAAAGTCTCAGATACAAATACAGAATATAGGTAATATAGACATTCGAAGCTAACATGTTGAAATCGTTGAATTAGATATTCACAAAGTATTGTCCGTGAAGTATTCTTCTACGCGCTGTAGTATTAGTCCGGACGTTAGTGGGAAATACCTTGCACTTTCATACCAAACATCATCACTTTGCAGCCCTGTTACTGAGACCACCCTGGATCAATCTGGATGTGGGGACATCGGCGCAAATCGTGCAGACACTTTATACAGAGTGAAGTAAAAAAAATTTGTCAAAAAATCGTAAATCTGGAACCATAACCGATGGACGTATGTAAATCGGGATATTGATGAAGGATTTCATGCTCATGAAGATGCTGCAAACAGTTTTGAAATATGTTGAGGCGCTTCCGAAATACGCTGGAAGAAGTGAAACTTTTTATCAACAATCACCCCTTTCACGCGCCACTGTCAGAACTTATACGAATATCTGTAAGAATAAAAATTTATAATATTAAAAATTATAAAAAAATTTAAACTAAAAACTACTAAACCTGATATAAATATTATTAAACCAAATAATTTAAATATTAACATAAGTTTTTGATGCTGCTAAGCAACTATCGTTACGTATACGCAAAACTAGATGAGTTTCTGGCAGTGGCCTGTGGAAGGGGTGATTGTTGTGTGCCATCAACAATGTGACTGACATGTTTTGTTAGCAAGAATTTTGAAGTTTGTATTCTACAATTTTTAAATTATTCAATCAATTGCATTTCCTGCAGGATTTACTTAGGCAGGATTGCCATTCCATGGTTACACATATTTTCTCGATACATAGATGATAGTCTCTACACATAACTCGAAAGGGGTACTAAAACCGCGTCCGTCTCCCTCACTATAATAAATAATACCTAATGTAAAACAGAGTGTATTATTTTCTGAATCTGATCAAATGTATATACACTCAGAAAAATATTGAACTTCCCATTCACTAAATGTAGCAGTTCTTATCAAGTGATTATCAATACTTTCAAAAACGGTTCGTACAACGGCTCTAAGACTAAGTGACAGCTTTACAAATTGTGAGAAATACTACTTCAAAATAGTTGAACTGTGCAGTGGCAGCCACCACTACATATGTTGGTAATTACATCTTCGTAGAAGTATTCACCGTCAAATATCTCCATAGTATTATGTCCTACGTTCAAATGGTAGAAATTACCACTACAGAAATGTTACCATCACTGCAACTGAAGTTACGCTCTGTTACACGGCTACGATCGGTAATCATCGAGTCGGTCAGCCAATGAGATTACCGAATTGTGATCATGTGATTTGATTCGGGTTTTCGATGGGAAGCATCTCACCATCCCACGCGCCCAAGCCATATTTTTCTTGTCGGTGCTAGTTCTCCATTTTTCTTGCGGTTCCGGTGTGTGGTGTTTCTGTTTCTGCGAGGGCAATGGAAAAGAAGCTAGACGCTTGATATTCCACAAGAACTAAAATCAGTCTTCGAAGGTAGGTGCTAAATTTTATTTTGTGGTGAAGTAGCTACCTAGTTGCACTGTAGTGTAGTTGTGGTTGTAGATACGTAGGTAGTTTAGCTGCACGCATTTGCCATTCAGCTTCGGCATGGTTTCTGTTGCTATCAATGGTTTGCATTTATCAGCTTCAGCTAGGTATTTATTCTATGTTGCTAGAGTACCCATGACTTAAGACTTTCCGGTTTTATTTTGAAATAAAAAGGTTAGGTTGTTAGCGTAAATTAATCTGAAACGGTTTATTTTATAGCAAATTCTCTGGATGACGGAGCTTTCCTTTTGACGGAAGAAGATTTGATGCAACTAGTGCCTCACGAGGGCTAAGGGCTAAGCTAAAGGCTGATCTAAAGCTGAAGTGGAGAGAATTTGTATCTAACGTGAGTGAAGAGTATCTTAGTTCGCAAAATTAAAACTATGAAGTCTCGGATGATACCAGAGTCCCTAAATACGGACCTTTATAAGATAATTTCCTCCGAGGCTTCAAACTATCATGTTATTTATACTGATTAATTACTAAGTTACATAACTATAGTTCATTTTATGGAATCCGCAATCTAAAATTGAATGTAACCCCTTCTCATTTTCAATTTTCTTTGTAATCTGTATTTTTAGACGTTCTCCCATTTTTGTTTTGTTTTATGAAAATTTATCTGTTCCTATGATGTCTTGTAATGTACGTACGTATATTAATTATTCAAATTTCATTGAATTTTAATTGTATTGTTCTTTTTTTTAAATTACATATTATTGTATTAAATTTCGATTCTTTTTATTTATTCCCAATACTACAAGTGTATTTATAAATAATGAAACGTAACGGTTAATGTTACCGACCAGATATGTGATAGCAATCTTTCCGTAAGGTAGGTAAAACCATCTAATATGGTATCTCTTATTACTATAATGCAGTATTCTTTACAACTACGAAAACATTCTGTTGACGACAGGGAATGTTGAAATTTACTTTGCTGTAGTGGTAAAATCTACTACTCCATTCACTGCGAATATATACGAGAAGTAGTGTATTACGGAACTATATCACATTTACTATTTTGTAGTAGTATTATTACCACCATGTATAAGTTGGCGCCTATTTAACTGCTACAGCAAGTAGGACCAACGCTTTATCGCGTATTGCTTCCGCTTCTTTTTTCTCGGTGTAATATAAATGCATTGGCTGCGTATGCAAATATAATATAAATATAATAGTTGGGATTCTGTTTATTTATTAGTGCAAACTACTAATTTACAATTCACATAGATCGTCGCATGCATATATAGGTTTCGCTTATTCGCTCAACTTCGCTGGTGATTCCCCTTCCGCTGTGAATTCAATTCTGGCATGCTCATTCATTGGCCATGTCGCTCTTGTGTACTCATTCATTCATTCATTCATCTTAATTCATTTCTTTGAACAATCGTTGATTGTCTGAAATACGTCAGGAATGAATGTAGTAACAAATTAATAATAAATAAATAACGCAACAATAATTGACATAGGTACACAGATAACAACACACAATGGAGAAGAAAAATATCAGCATAGGCAACATTGAGTGCCAGTCCGTTCGCGAGAGCTCTAGAAGTTCATCGGCTTCGCGAACATTACGGCAAGCTCTGGAATCACGGCTCCTCCGCCAATTGTGCAGGTTTGTGTCTTATTCGCACGTCGTGGTCTTCATCAGCGAGTTTCTTGACAATAAGTAGACACCTACTTTGGATCTGAGCATGTCGTGTTCCTACCTGAAAGGCTAACAGTTTTCCTAAACAAAAACGCAGTTCTAGTTAAAATCAAGCTTCAAATTTACCTACCACGATTATCTGAGGAGGCAGAATAATTGTTTTTGTTTCTGGATGATTATGTTTTCAACAACCAAACTCAACGTCAGTTCCTAAGCGGTTACGGTGTCGAGAAGGAACTTATTGCTTGCTATGTGCTCGAAGAAGAATCTGACAGAAAAGGAAAATTTAAACCGTTCAGAATTTCAAAAACGTCGTTTGTCGACACGAAATATCTGGCTTCACGTCCTTAGCTTAGCACAATGGTCCTTTATTTCGCCGTTCGTTGGAATGCTTCGTTATGCGATAATAGAGTGGGATGAATTTATTGCCATCATGGACTAATTTGCCATCGCCCAGTGTTGCCGAACATTTCGGGGTTGGGCGATGAAAACCGTTACACTGCTGGGCTGGGGCAATAACTGCGGTGGTTTTAATCAAGATTTTACGCGACGCAAACTGTAAAATAATAATGGGGCGTCGGTGAAATTGTTTAATTCAACTCCGAAGCGCAACAACTTTATAATTTTCGGATGGGGCGCGCGCGCTTCGGAAAGCTGAAATTGAGTTTTTCATTAAGACATCTTCCGCGAAGAGCCGTTCTAATTATCAACATTCAGGCGCGAAAAACACGGCCGACTTTAATAATATGGCTTGGTAAAAATGACAGGTCATCAAACTTTTAATAACGTTAAGAAGTTGAGGCCCATCATCAGGAACGGGGGAGCGGCAGCGACAAAATGGCATTTTGTTTGTGCAACTTCTGTTCAACATGAAATTAAGTTAATTAAAAAGTTTTTCGCCGCTTGACTTCTCCCATCCCATTTATATGGCGTTGTTTCAATACAACCAATGCAATTTTCTAGCTATTACTAATACCACCTGACATTTAAGGGCGTGCCGACCAGCTTAATTTAATGAACAAATTAAAAAATAATATTCACTTACGGAAGTTTATAGTAAAAGCGCTTTTCTTGCAACAGAGCTGGCCAGCTATAACCTCATTGTAATTACTATGATGTGTTTATGAAATAAAACGCATAGCATTATGCCATTGCTATTCATTTATTCAATCAAGGATGGAGTTTCTTGTTTAGTAACTTGTGCATGTATATGAGTACTATATACTCTGTCCTCGACTTTGTCATGTTAGAAGACAAATAAAACACAAAGTCAAGTCCATATCCACTGGTTTTTAGCGCACTTCTCCAAATGGGAAGGCGCTTTATATCCTCGCTTTGCCCGTCTGTCTGTCTGTATGTGTGATGATGTGTGTCTATCCGTCACAGTATCTAGTTTTATACGAGAGGATTTCTGCGAAAAATTTCAACTCCACTAGGTAGCTCATGGCCTTGGGACCCTAATCAAGAAAAATTTTGTCGAGATAAAAAGAAACAATTACAATGATAATATAGTGTGGCGCGGCATCGCCAATAAAGTGCTGAATTTCACAAGTCCCTGATGGACATGAAAAGCTATGACCTGCGGACAAGCCCCGTTCTTATAAAAATATACCCATGAACACAAATGCGAGGTATATTTAGAGAAGATTTTGTACTTTTTCTAAACGAAAATTCCACATCGATACAATCTACGGGTCAATAGTTACAAATTTTTGAAAATTACCCCAAAGCTACGGCTTGGCGGTGAAGATCATTCGTCGCTTGCTGGCGCTTGAAATCTTCAAACGGGACGGAGTCCTAGTTGAGAAAGATTTTTAACTATAGCGGTTAGCTCATGCTCTTGGTACCGGAACAGAGTTGTATAGATTTTGAGGATTACAATTTTTCCAAAATCACCTGATGCATACGGATCCAGTGATTCACGTTTCCCATCATCACAGCGAATGAATGCGAGAGCTCGTTCCTACTATGCTCACATTTTCTTTCCAGTTTTCATCATCACGATTGTTACTCACCAACAAACTGTATAATTCTGCAAATGCTGTGGAACAAAGCATCAAGATTTGAGTAACTTTTCATGTTTAATTTAAACATATTTCATTACATGTGCGTTCACCCATCCTGCCATATATTTAGGTACCTACTCATTATCACAGCCCCGTCGAGTTCAGGAAAGTTAAATTGCATTCACCTGAAGATAACAATAATTTACTAGCTAGGTACCCCATACAGCGGTTCGCAAAATTATCTGTCCAGAATTGCAGAAAATATACCCAGTTGTCGCCATGATATACGACTAGTTTGGTAGATATACTACACTGGTGTGCTTGCATGTGCTAGTTAGTTTCACTCGTAGCTGTGCTCGTAGTAAACTGCGCACCAATTGAAATGGGCCACCCAAAAATTTCTGGCAAATTCAAAATGTCGTAGCTTCCAAGGAGATTGACCAATTTCAAAACTTTTTTATTCCTTGGATAGCTCATTTATTGTGCTATACGATGCTACATTCCATTTTTGATACAATATTTTGTTACCATTTAAACAGGGTGTTACATTGAGGTACTGCAAAATTGTAAAAGTTTGGATCCCTCCCAATCGACGAAAAAAATTTTAAATTTTTTTCAAACCTGTTCTGGGGAACTGGTCCCTGTGTCTCGGAACGGTTTTTCAAGTTCACCTCCATCTCCTCTAATTACAGAGAAAACGGGAAAAAGAAGTGTTTCAGGCTTTCGGTGATAACTTTTCTCAATGTTGATCGATCTCCAACCTATGGGCCTTGTGTTGAAGTCAAAACTTCAAGTCAGGACGATGAGGGATGAAAACTTGTTCAAGATCAAAACTTAGAATAGGGGGCTCTACCAAAAGTTACCCAAAAATGGCCAGTATTCTGAAATCTGTTTGTGGGAACCAGCAATTAAGTTGACAGCTGTTTTTGAGAGAGCAACTCATTGTGACCAATTTGCAACGGTTTTCAGTTCATTTGGGTAAAAACTTTTGGCGTTAAAAGCAATAGTTCTCCTGCATGTTTGAATAAAGAAAATCGCCCCCATTCACCTGAAAAGCTATCGTCACTTAGGTTACGAAAAAATCCATTAGTAACAGCACGTGACAGTTTGAATGCCCTGTTTGTATTCATTATTGGATTTTTTCGTAACCTGAGTGACGATAACTTTTAATAGGCCAGTCAAATTAGAACAAATTTTTCCGTTTGAGGGAAAAAACTGTTGGAGTTTTGGAAATTTGACAGTAATGTCCGATAAGGTGTACTGTTGAACATACTAAAAGTCCCCAACTCTACCTATTGAGCTCGAGCCGCCATCTTGGAAAAATGGTCCTTCGATCCAGTTTTCTGCTCATATTCCGCTAATCATCAGAGATATTCAATTAGGTTTAATAAAAAATCAAGGCTATGAAATTGTCTACAAAAATTGTTTTATACCGATTTTTTCTCGTATCTGTTGAAATTAATTAAATTAAATTAACAAAAAAAAAATCACAAAATAAGCGATTTCTTGCCTATGGCTAGAGATATTGTCTTCAAAATTTGTGAAGATGTTGGCAGTCTACATCAAAGCTAAACGTGACAGTTGAGATAGAGAATAAAATCGCGAAAATATTTTTTTATTTTTTTTTAAATTAAGCAAAAATTTGGTTTTTGAGTTTGACATTTCCAACACGGCGGAGTGAAGGTTTTAATCGAACATCCATCAGTTTTGATATTTACATATTGCAAGACAAGATTTCATCAGTATTGTGCCTTCACGAGCTTCTGGAATGCTCGATATGAATTAAACTGAAAGAATAATAGCTAAGTCCAAAAAGTGTTGTCGATTGGTTCTGAAGGTAACATTTTAAAACAAAAGACATCAGCAAAGGATATACAGGAGGTCCAAAGGTTATTTAACTGTATATAAGCCCCATATTGATGTGCCTTGTCCAAAATAGTACAAAAGAATCAATCAAAATGTTAAAATCCACCCTGTATAACAAAAAGTAACGATACAAAATGGGAGTAGTAGATCATACCTGGTGCCAAAAATACAGCCTTTACATTTCTAGAAAAAAGAACAAAATTGATTGATTTATTTGAAAGTTATCAGTCCTCAAACTTGACTTTACAAATTTCAGCCAGTCAAATGGGGAAAAGTAGAGAGAAGTGACTGTCGGAGTTTCAGAACATTGACAGGGATGTTCGCTAAGGTATACTAACAAATATACTAAAAGTCCCCGCCTCTACCTGTTGTGCTCGAGCCGCCATCTTGGAAAAATGGTAATAAACTTGATCGAAGGACCATTTTTCCAAGATGGCGGCTCAAGCGCAATAAGTAGAGGCGGGGACTTTTAGTATGTTTATAAGTATACCTTAGCGCACATTCCTGTCAAATTTCTGAAACTCCGACCGTTACTTCTCTCTACTTTTCCCTATTTGACTGGCTGAAATTTGTGAAGTCAAGTTTGAGGACTAATAACTTTCAAATAAATCAAATAATTTTGTTCTTTTTTTCAGCAATGTAAAAGCTGTATTTTTGGCACCAGGAATGATCTACTACTTCCATTTTGTATCGTTACTTTTTGTTATACAGGGTGGATTTTCACATATTGATTAATTCTTTTGTACTATTTTGGATAGGGCACATCAATATGGGGCTCATATACAGTTGAATAACTTTTGGACCTCCTGTATATCCTTTGCTGATGTCTTTTGTTTTAAAATGTTTCCTTCAGAACCAATCGACAACACTTTTTGGACTTAGCTATTATTCTTTCAGTTTAATTCATATCGAGCATTCCAGAAGCTCGTGAAGGCACAATACCTATGAAATCTTGTCTTACAATATGTAAATATCAAAACTGATTGATGTTCGATTGAAACCTTTACTCCGCCCAGTTGGAAATGTGAAACTCGAAAACCAAATTTTTGCTTAATTTAAAAAAAAATTAAAAAAATATTTTCGCAATTTTTTTTCTATCTCAACTGTCACGTTTAGCTTTGATGTAAACTGCCAACATCTTCACAAATTTTGAAGACCATATCTCTAGCCATAGGCAAAAATCGCTTATTTTTTGATTTTTTTTTTGTTAATTTAATTTAATTAATTTCAACAGATTCGAGAAAAAAATCGGTATGAGACAATTTTTGTAGGCATTTTTATAGCCTTGATTTTTTATTAAACTGAATTGAATATCTCTGATGATAAGCGGAAAATAAACAGAAAACTGGATCGAAGGACAACTTTTCCAAGATGGCGGCTCGAGCTCAATAGGTAGTGTTGGGGACTTTTAGTATGTTAAACAGTATACCTTACCGGACATTACTGTCAAATTTCCAAAACTTCAACAGTTTTTTCCCTCCAGCTTTCCTTATTTGACTGGCCTATAAGGTGAATGGGGGCGATCTTCTTCATGCAAACATGCAGGAGGACTTTTGATTTTGACGCCAAAAGTTTTTCACCCAAATGAACTGAAAACCGTTGCAAATCGGTCAAAATGAGTTGCTTTCTTAAAAACAGCTGTCAACTTAATTGCTGGTCCCCACTAACAGATTTCAGAATACTGGCCATTTTTGGGTAACTTTTGGTGGAGCCCCCTATTCAAGGTTTTGATCTTGAACAAATTTTCATCTTGTATCGTCCTGACTTGAAGTTTTGGCTTCAACACAAGCCCCATAGGTTGGAGATCGATCAACACTGAGAAAAGTTATCACCGAAAGCCTGAAACACTACTTTTTCCCGTTTTCTCTGTAATTAGAGGAGATGGAGGTAAACTTGAAAAACAGTTCCGAGACACAGATATACCAGTTCCCTAGAACAGGTTAGAAAAAATTAAAAAAAATTTTTCGTCGATTGGGAGGGATCCAAACTTTTACAATTTTGCAGTACCTCAGTGTAACACCCTGTATAAATGACAACAAATATTGTACCAAAAATGGAATGTAGAATCTTATAGCACAATAAATGAACTATCCAAGGAATACAAAAGTTTTGAAATTAGTCAACCTCCTTTGAAGCTACGACATTTTGAATTCGACTGAAATTTTTGTGGTCAAAAAATTACTCTGTCTGGGGTGGTCCACTTCAACTTTGGTCCAGTTTAGATGTGAAAGTTTTATTTTTCAATTTTTCATAGATGACGGTTGGAGGAATACTTTCAACTGTTTGCAATTCAGTTTTTCAAGGGCTTTCAAATGACATACCGCAAGATGAGTTCGACAATAAAATCACGTCTGCGTATTTTTCAAGTCTATCGGATCAATGTCTAATGGTGTGATTCTGTAAGCATAAGAGAACGTTACGCTTACCATTATGTTTGAGGCCACCTTATACAACTTCAAACTAATCACCCAACAAACCGTCATCTATTTCACAATTTCCACGGTTCCACTGATGGCTAGGATTGAATAATTTATATCATTTTTTAATTCATTATTTCATTTTCACCCTGTATGTCACGTGCCTCGGCAACAACAAGCACAGACACCAGTACAAATTTTTGAGCATGGTGTCAGGTGAATAAATATCTGGTTCTCTACGCTCATCCACTTCTTCTTCCATCGCGATATGAATTTTCAATTTTTTTCTCTGCTCCACCATGTAAGGAACAAATATCATATTTTTCAGAAAAACACCCGGAAAACTTTCACTTGCATCCACTCATGAATCTATCTAATAACTTACATTGTTCAATCTCATGTACCTTGAAACGACCCCAGCTATCGTCTTGTACCCCTGAATGGGTAGGCAACCCATTATACTGGCATTTAATTCAACTTATTTGAATTAAATCGCCTTTCCCGCCTTTGGAACCGCTTGGCCGATGATCATCTAGTATCAGGACGACATCCCGTTGTGCCTCTCTTCTTGTTGTTCGATTATAGAGCTCTCGAGATTGTTGAGACAGGTCTGACTACGAGTTTGAACACAATAAGACACAGTATAAAATTTTAACATAACATCAATCTATTGACCTCTATGTACAATTCAAAATGCTGAATAATGGCTCGCTCCTATACCTAGTCCTACCTTCACATCGCAGGCTAAATTATCTAAAAGATCTAACCTATTCCCGAAGAGATACCTTTCCCCTAATTATTTCAGACGTCCCAACACCCCAACCCTCCGACGAACACCTGACTCTACACCTTGACCGACATTTAATTCTGACTGGTTTTCGCGGTTCAAAGTTCTTTTTGTGATTAAATCAGATTCAACATTTATGTTAGTGTTAAAGGTTATGCTAGGGTTAGGCCCGGCTTCTAGACACTGAAAAGAGAAGAGTGACTTCGACCACGAGTGCTATCCAAGATTTGTGGGCCGGTGTGTGTATGGTAGCCCACCTTATTGTGGCATTCTTTTCAAAGGCTGTTGCTTCTTTTTGGGCCATGGTCTCTTTTGCCCGCTTGGAAAGGATTGGATATGGCTGCCTTTGCCTTCCCTTTTTTCACCGTGAGTCGCCCCCAACGCTTAGAAAGATTCCCGCGGTCGCGCGTGTCTATAACCGGAAATGTTGAACCAAATTTCGCCCTTCCAAAAACTTTCGAACCGATGGTGAGCGCGAAACAATTACTCTAGTCAAGATACAAATTTAATTTGGAGAACGTTTTGAGCACGCCCCGTATACGCGCTAGTTCGTTGTTGTTTAGCAATTTGTGAGAAAAGGCCGCAGCCAGGAGAAACAAAACGCAGAGAATAGACTATACAGGGTGTTCGCCGAAAAGCCGATGCGGAGAGGCGTCGAAATAATCTTAGCCCTAACGCGAAATAATCGTCGTCTACACTATTCCTGATCGAGCCCTAATAACAATTCATTTGTACAAAGTCCCTATCTGAACGGTGGCGTCGTTGGGTCCGGATTGAATTCATCAGTTTCGAATAAGAACGTTTCCATTCCCGTAACAAGCTCTACATGGAAATATACGGAACTGTCGTGGCGCTAAAACACAATCATTAGTTTCAAGGAGGGGGGGGGGGGTGTCCATCAATCCGATCAACAATTACGACCCTACGGCAGGGTCCGAACCCCGATACAAACGCGATTCTATTTTTCCAATTACTTGATTTTTCACGTAGTTCTCAAAATTTACATTTTCCGAATAACTAGGAGCTTCAGAAACGCAGAGGAAGCTCACCCGCGAGTTTCCAGATCTAACCCACTAGGTCCGGTGCTCTGAGTACCGCAGTCACAAAGCCAAGTCCAGAGGGCCCAAGAGCGCGAATACCTTTCTATGAAGGTATCCAACAAAGGACGAGGCTTGAAAGTGGCTGTACCTGACGGCAGACAGTGGCGCAGATACCAGCACGTGCAGGCAGATTCAGAACGCACGCGTGAGCTCCATCATACATTTTTCCGACAAAGCCTAACCGTAAGCAACTATCCCAACTCACCAAGACTAACCTCCCGCCCGTCGAGGTCATCACTCCGCCACACGAGATACCGAAACGAGAGACCTCATTTCTATCGGGCCTGGTTCATTTAGGGGTTTCAACTCGACATCCTCGAGGTGGGCTAGAACTCATCGTCGAGGGAACGCGACTCAGCATCCTGGAGGGGGTTCGAAACACTTCGTCAACGGGTCCCAACTCTACGACTTGGAGAAGGGTCGAAACTCAACCCCGGAAGGGCCTTGGCACATCGACCTGGAAAAAGGGCTGGAGCTCGTCGTCGGAGGGCTCTGACTCGACACCTGGAGGCGGATCAAGACTCAACGTCCAAGGGCTCTGACACGACATCCTAGAGACGGGTTGCAACTCAACGGGGGAAGCAACTCATCAGTCTCTCGGAGGGTCAAAACTCAACCTGGAGGGTTCTCGACTCAGCGTGCCCCCAAGGGGACCAAAACACGTCTCCGAAGGGTTCCAACTCGACTTGCTCCAGGGGGCCTTTGAGACACATCAGCCGGGGGGAATCGACTCGTCATTTTCCAAGTGGGCTGGGGCTCATCATTGGGGCTTCGACGCTTCGGCCTCTAGGAGGGTCGCGACGCAACATAAACGGGTTCTAACTCAGCTTCCTCGAAGGGGACAAAAACTCTTCGCTAACAGGCCCGCAGAAGCACTCGGCGACGGACGCGACAAGTCGGGAGCGGACGGCAGCCCAGGAGGATTGGTCCAGGTACCACGGTCAATCTCCGGCGATATCCTCCATTCCCAGCAATTCGGAATATTTTATTGCATCCAAAACGATCGCGAACAGGGTATAGACGGCTCGGTAACTTGAGACGTTCGTTGGAATGTGACCGGCGGTGCTAGCACGTGAGAATCGGATGGTGGCGGGCGGCGGGTGGTAGCGCGGCTCATCAACACAGCAGGAGTACGGCAGCAACTAGCTGGGTCAAAGTGCGGGTGCTTTACTTCATATGCACCAATTCACCATTTCATCGGACGTCGAGCAGGAACGGTTTTTGAATTGTCGATGAGGAGCAAATAAATTATGTTGTAGAGCTTTGCGGGATTTTCACGAATGAATTAAATAACTAGCGACATCTTTTAATGATGCCTTGACTCGGAATATTCACATTCTTATACCTCGATTTCACGGCTTTGAATTATTTTCCTCCGGATTATTTTTGGCCCGCCAAATGCGGGTGGCTTCAACCTATAGTTCCTGAGATATCAAATTTTTACTGTTCTTCCTTTTTTCACCCAGTTGAAAACAAACGGCAAATTTTCAGATAAAATACCCACTGCAACAAATTCAAGCTTGACACCCGGTAAAGTGTGTATGGTTCCTGACTATTCAAGGATGCATTCCACATAATCACTATGCCTATTCACTATTCGCGATTTAAATTAATTTTTACCGCCACAAAATGGCTGCGAAAGGTGGAATTCAACTGACAGCCTGAGGTGACATGAGATGTCATACTCACAACTTACAACCTCACTTTTATTGTATCAGTCACTCACCACTCAATGTTTACTGTTTACTCCAGTTTACTCGGCTTGGCTTCCTAGTGTAGTCCCAGTTAGTGATGGTGCGTCTGTTTGCTGTATTTTAGTTTTGCGAGTGAATTTAAAGTGATTGTTGTGTTTAGCGGTATCTGTATCCCATCGTCAGTCACATAACGTGAACTAGGAAACTTTGATGGACAAGAGAAATGGAAAGAAGACTGGGCTCAACAAACTGTACCCGAATGACACCAGCTCCTAAACGTTCATGAAACCTTCACCTTTTGGAACTTCAACAGGGTTCGCGCAGGTCCTGGACGATGTGCTGGTTCGTTTTACCAGTGGGAGCTTACCAAATTCCCCGAATGTGATTGTCGCTTGAAAAACCAGACAGTACAACACGTCACATTTGCGTGGCCTTCACGCGCATGCATACCAGGGTTCTCCAGAGGTCTTCGTGAAGGTGACACCTGAAGCTGCCGATTGCCTGGGGAATATGGACTTGGACTTACAACTTATTGCCAAAATCAGTCTATTCACCTGTGGTACTTGTTCCATATAGAACTATGTGGTTTGTATTTACTACTGCTTCACCTTCCACAAAGTTCCGGGAGCTTGGAGAGGCGGCACGCAAATAATTGTAAATCTCTCCCAACGGCAAACGAATATCTCTTATAACAGTCGTAATAAGAACAAATAACACAACAATCACTTCAAATTTACTCGCAAAACTAGAATACAGCAAACAGACGCACTATCACTAACTCACACTAGGAAGCCAAGCCGAGAGTAAACTGAAGTAAACAGTAAATACTGAGTGGTGGATGACTGATACAATAAAAGTGAGGTTGTGAGTTGTGAGTATGACATCTCATGTCACCTCGGGCTGTCAGTTGAATTCCGCCTTTCGCAGCCATTTTGTGGCGGGAAAAATTAATTTAAATCGCGAATAATCCCACGGAATTAAATGAGATTCCGTAGTACTTATTGATTCTATCAATGATTATTATACCTAATCTCTGGCTAATTCGTTTTTTTTCATATAGTCGATTTCGAAATTTCGAGTACATTATCTACTGAGAATATTATCTACAAAATTGATTATCAATAATAATCATTATTTTATGAAGTCCCCGACGTGGGTAATTTTTTTTCAATAAAAAGTAAAAGGCCTCTAATCTTCAGTAAAGTGCCAGTTGTATCGTAAACATATTTTGAACTTTTTTGTATTCGGTATAATTATACAGGTGTTCATTTTCTAACTTCCCACCCCAGATTTTCCGCAGCCAAATTTGTCTCCTGAAAAAGTCTATTTTTATTTCAAGGGGGACATTAGGACACGTACATCCCCAAATTTCTATCTTTAACATTTTCGCCCTTACTCCACTTTCAAATTTCAATGAGCATTACCTGCCTCATCAAACTGAAGCTAATAAAATACTCTTCTTTTTTAAACATATTCTTAAGCTTTCAAAACAACCTTCCTCAAACGCGAGCCCTTTGATCCATAGAAAAGGAGCCCCATGGAAGCATCAACTCTTTCGCATATTCCAGAGGAAGACACGTCAAGCTCTAAAGAATTATTGGCAAAACAAGGATCTCTGCGACCGACGGTCTGTCATGAACAGAAGGATTTACGTGTCAAAAGTTTAATAAACCAAGTTTTAAAAAACCCAGCTGTTGAAAGTTACGTATTGGACCGAAACTAATATGAGTACCTTTAAATTGCAATTTGCTTTCGTTTTAGGGCTGAACGGAACGAGTTTCTTTCGGCCATTGCCTGGCCGCAATATGACTGAACGCAGGATTTTAATATTTTTATATCAGTCTGATAAGCAACATAGTCTTACTTTTGTACAAGCCAGTTTTACACCAGGTGAAAAGGCGACAAGCCTACAATGCTTAACCAGAAAATTTGCTCATGCAACTAGAATCACAGTAGAGTTGAACATACTATAGTGCAAGTTTTTCCCTGTATAAATTAGTCGATTTTTTCTGCACAAAAATGTAGGAACAGTTTTTCACTTTTCCGACCCTGTCATCTCACTTGAAAGGGAGAGTTATGTGATGGCGAAGAGAAAACGCTCTGACACAATTACTGTCGAACAGTTCATCCGATTAAGCCAAAATTTGGTACAGAGATTGGAGATTATGTAGTTTTGTTCTGTAATGCACTGATTAGTTTTTGAGTGTGATGTGGCAAACGAAAAGTCACTTAAAAAAAATGACCTATCAATTCCTAAAAAAAAAACTGAATTTGCAATAGGCAGGAGCAGGAAAGTAGAAAAACAAGAGATTCAGTCATTTCGTTTTTTATATACAGTAAATTTTTTCCAAGTCCATTGTGGTGTGAATGACAAACACATTGACAGTTAATGCAAAGGTGTGTGCCATTTGCACTACAATGGACTTAGAAAACAAATAGACTGTGGTCGCATGACCTTGATGACGTCATACATAAGGTACCTAGTAGGAATACTCTTGTTGAAGCGCGTGGGATCATCACTAGGTACTTTTTTCCGAGGATTTTTCTCATTCTTTTGGTTTAAATTTAAAAATGTTTCAACAAATAGGGTCAACAAAATTTTACTGGGAGAGCTTGTGGTGTGATGGTTAGCGCGTTCGACTACCACTCCAGAGGTCGCGGGTTCGATCCCCGCCAGTGACGAATTTTCGCCTCGAAAACAAGCTTCTTGGTTTAGTTGGAATGCTTGCTAAATGCAAGTGTGTCGCATAGCACGTAAAATACGAACGATGGTGCCGACCCCATGCGATGTTTGTGGTCGTTAAAAATCCCTACCCTGTGTTGGAACACACAGGGGTTCGGCAGAATTTCCGGTATAGTGGAGGAAAGCATTCACCGACGTCGGTGTTAGGCCTTGTTGCGTAAATAGGCCGACGTTAAATAAACGAATAAACGAAAAAAAATTCAAAAAAGTACTGTTTGAAGAAACATTTCAAGAAATCATTAGTTATTTTTAGTTTTACCATTTACTGCTTTTCGCCTTTTGAATAAAACGGATTCCTCAATATTTTCATTTTGTATCCCAGGACATACTTGGTTTCAGGCAATTTCTAAAGGTTGTTATTGGTGGAAAAGCAAATTAGATGAGGCAAAATCTTTTCAGTCGATAGAGATGGCACATTTTCTGGCGATTGTCACAGGAAATGCAGGACAACCGCGGTATCTCGTGAAATCTTAGCATTCAAAATCACCTAAAAGTATAGCAAATCCTCTTATAAAACATTTTGATCCAACAGCAGACAGATAAAAGCTCAACATAAAGTTGAGTTCTGCAGTGCTTTGCCACTGTAAGAGGCCTCGTCATGCTCCGCTCCGCCCCATATAACATCAACATCAATTAAAAATATCTAGGGACGCAATCGTTCTCCGCTGTAAGTCCCCCTCAAAAGTTTCTCCTGCTAAGGCGATGGATTCGCATTCGCAGGACGCGACGAGAGGCAGAGGCACAAGTCTTTCCGACATTCAGTGGGCTTCAGATAAGTAATGTGTAGATGTACAGAAATGCTGTGCTCTCCTCTTGCAGCGTAAACATAATAAATCTTGACACGAACGCTAGTAAAGCAGGAAGAACAAAACGGGACAAAATAAGCATCGCGCCAATTTCACGGGATTCGGCTGGGTTCCACCGTTTCACCGCACACCAGAAGGTCTGAAGTCCCTCGGGCTGCTGAATTGGCCCCGGCGCGGCGCTTCAATATACAGGGTGCATCATTAACAGGGCTGTTATACAGAGCCACATGGATTCACACTTTTTTCATAATTTTGGTGATTAGTGAAGGGTTAATATCTGCTTATCAGTTTCCACTGTGGCAACTTCCGTTACTTGTTCAACTTACATAGTTTTCCTTACAAATGAAAAAGTCCTTATCTTAATTACTGCAGTTTCATTTGCGCAACGATCAGGACTATAATATAAGCTAAGGATAAACCTACTTTATATGTCTTGGGCATCGTTGGAAGTTATGGACAAGTATACTTGAGTTTTCACACGAAATGAACCAGTCGACCATTTTCGAGATAAGGCTAGTATAGCTTGACCTTTCCTCTGCGACTGCGACATTCAGTTACATGAAGACTATCAATGAATTTAGTGTGTTTAACGACCTTAACGGCTTCTTGAAATTGCCACCGCCGCTAATCGATACTAATAACGGTGTGCATGTCCTCATACAACCACAATGTTAACAATGCCACCTGGGCCGGGCATTTCGGATTATTAGGGCGATCTTCCCGATTTGCTTCCTTCGCGATGGATGCTGGAAGTCTAATAACTTGATGTGAGGGATATGACTAGTTACCACAGCCTGGAATATATCGATCGTATCATCCTTGGGAAACATCCAGCCCCCCCCCCTCCTCATTGGAAATGAACACTCGCGGGAAATAATCTGGGTGTTTTCGCTCTGAGCCTCGTGCCGAAATGATGCAGATTTTATACAAGTATGGCTTTTATTGGCCAATTTAATGGCACGGCCGGGAACAATTCTCTGGCTTTTCAAAACGCCGATGGCAGATACAATATTTTAGTAAATTATTCTTTGTTTCGTATATACCTAAGCGGCCGTTTTGTATTTGGATGAAATGGGCCATTTCACACACTTGGCTTTCGATGAAATTTTCAAGGACTACCGGTGTAACAATGCTTGACTCTTTGTTTAATTGAGCGAAGTTTTATGGGGGAGCGGTAAAGTTTTTAATTAAGCCCTTTCAGAGTTTCGTTGGCTCAGTTCAGTCAAAATTCAAGACGCACACAAGATTCCTGGTGTTTCTTGTCTTGTTTATAGTTCGGGTCGCTCAAATAAAAGCACCACTAATGTTTGTCATTTGTTAATTATTGTTACCTATGCTGTTCAAGGTAGACACCAGCGTTCAAACAATAATAACATCTATTACCGTCAGTTCCACAAAAAAAAAAAGATCCGCGATCAAGGCAATTTATATTTTTGATTATGTGTTACTTTGCACGTTATGTATCTATGAAAGCTCGCAGCTATGCTCGAAGCAGGAATGAAGCAATTACCGTCGAGAGTATGTATACTATTTTATTTACAACCATTTAGAATGGTTAGAATGCAGATTCGGAGTTTGAATAGTGAATAAGGCTATTGGAATCATCAATAATTGTATCATAAACACCATACCATACTAATAATAGGCACCCTTAACCTCACAAAACTGCGTTTGACTCTTCGATTCGAGTCCCTCCACACATGTCATTCAATCATCCATCTGTCAATAATTGTCAATCAGTCAAGGAGGCCATGCACTTTCCGCCCTCTGACTGGAGGGCGGAAAGGGCCGCCTGATTTCGGAGGCGGAAAACAAAATCATCAACAAAGCATCCTTTTCCAACTTTTTAAAAGTCAGTAATAAGTCTCTTACTATAGTGGTTGTGAATGAAAAAACTTTCTGGCCGCCGCGCCGGTCAGGAATCGGCGGCCAGGAATATGGGATATTTTCTGGCCGCCGCTCTGGCCAGAAAGGAAGTTTCAGATACTTTGATAGATCAATGTCATTATTGAATTAAATTAAATACATGGCTTTAAATTTAAAATTTATCATTTTGATAGATGTAATAGTATATTACATACCGAGACGGGAAATACATCTCGGGAAAGGCTCTAGCCCGAAGCTGAAATGATGTATTTACCGTCGAGAGTATGTATACTATTTTACTCACAACCATGTACTCAGCTTGCAGGATTACAGGCGTTCAAAAGTTGAAATCTGAAAATTAACTTTTTGTCATAACTTCCAAATAGGCCAATTAATTTCACTGAAACGTGGTTCAGGAAATACTGATTAACACACTCATTGTTTGGTTGGATGCATATTTTGAAATTTTCTTTCTGAAGCTACCATTTCTTCACTTTCTCGGGAGGTCAGCAATGGGTCACTTCCCGACCTCCTACTAGGTATGTAATGAATCAATTACCATAGTGGTTGTGAGTAAACTACCTTATTAAATTGGCTAAAAAATAGTATGTGCTGTTCGTACAGAAAGTGACTTCCAGGCCTCCGCCGGTTGCAGTCCCCGGCTGGCGCCTCGGCGACTGTAAGATTCCGTCGTTGGCCAAGAATATGGCATTTTCTGTACTAACCACACACACACACACACAATATACTAGGTATACCAGTCTGGAGGCCGGAAAAGTTAAATTTACAGTAATGTAAGTAATAGTAATAACAGTAATATACCAAATTTTTGAATTGGGCAAGCTGCCGCTCGCTCCTTTATATTGAAAAAATGGTGCCGAAGGACCCGGAAAGAACCACTTTTTACTAGGGTTGCACGATGTCAATTTACCGGTCAAATAAGTCGTCAATTGACCGGTCATTTGACCGTGTCAAATACTCTGGTCAATAGACCTATTCGGTGAAAACGAGAGAGACAGACTTATATAGAAATCTGTGTGAGAAAAGAGACACAAAGTGAGTTGCGCGCGCATCTGAACGACCATCTAGGGAAATTCAGCATGAGGTTTGCGCTCCTGATATTCCCTGTAAGTTTCATTTTTGACGGAGCATGTGGATTAAGACTTCAACTGCCGTCATTTTGACGTTCACGCTAGTGAGAATTCACTGCTGAATGATGAGGTGACCTCCCCTCAACATGGAACAAGATGTGTGCCAGGGCTACCCCTATAAAGGAAGGAGAGGCAGAGACCGTGTAACCGCAAAACATACAGGTCAGCAGCACTCCCACCTATTACAGAACATGTATTCCGGGTCAACCTCATGGAAGAAGATTTGCATCCTTTGTCACCGACAGCAACTTTTCGAGGGCCTAGAGAACTACGACTGTGACCTATAAATGCTCCCAGAAGGTGACAGTAGCCAAAGACAGGCCGACCTGTAAGAATTTGTCACACTACCGCGGACAGAAACACTCGAAGGAACTGGGGGTCTGGGAGCTAGTTACTAGCTACGGTCCGTGGTCCGTGTTTTCCGCGATCGGGGACTTCTAACCACATCTTTTTGCTTTTAACCACTCTTCTTTCAAGGTGATGTTTGCAGGGATCACGCGTATATACCGTACACCTATCACATTGACTGTTTGACACTTTGACTTTGATTTTTCCAAGGATGTCATTTTTCACCATTTCACCTGCACCGCTATCATGGCAGAATCGTGCAGATGCGCGCGCAGACCAGGTAAAACTGAATGGGTCTATTGACCGGTCAAATACGAGCCCCCGGGCCTCGTGGGGTACTTGCCAATAAGATATAGATTTGACTGAAAATACTTTCAATCATCAACAAGAGTGATAAAGAGTATTTCCTGAAAATTCTCAGAAAATATATCCATTGGTTGGAAAGATTTTTCTTTCAATTTTTTTTTTCAAAAGGTTGGTAACAGAGTGGAAACTTCAGTGGAGTTTTCATTTTTGTACTTTTCAAATATTTTTTGAGTTTTCAATCCAACAGTGCTATTTGTTTAGTTCTTAGTATATTTGTGACGTCACAAATATATTTTCAAAACACGCATTATGGCCGCAATTTTGGGAATATAGGAAAAAGAAAAAATACGGGTACATTATTTTTGACCAGACTATCGATTAAGCTAATAAAAAAGAATGGGCAAGTACCCCATTTAAATTTGATAAAGTCTAAAAATAGAACCAAATATTAGTGTTTTTTTTTTTGGAACATGTTATCATATCATATATACCATATATTTGTATAAGTACCTGAACTGAGTTAGTTGAGGTGTTCACGTACCTACCTATAATTATCAAAAATTAAAATTGAAATATATTTTCATTGAAATTTATTTGTTTTGAAATGAAATAAAAAATCGAGTAAAATATAGGTAGTAACGTATGATCAAAAACTTTCCTCCTCTAGGCAGGTTGTGATCTGGTCATTGGCAGGCAAACAAGGCTGATTTTGGCGAGGTCACAGCCTGCCCAGAGGAGGAAAGTTTTTGATCATGCGGTACTTAGGTACTGAATGCTAGTAACACCTGTTTTTAGCGTATTTTTTCAATATTTGACCGATTTGACCGTCAATTGACCAAATCTCATTTGACCGGTCAAAATACAACCCTACTTTTTACCAATTCACTGTTTATAACCGTCTGACCTACTGCAATGAAACCATAAGACTCTGCCGGAACTCCTCATACCTTTTGCTGCCACGCCAGTGCCATTCTTTATGGTTAAAAATAGATGATTCCTTCGGCAAACGTGCGTAATTTTCCAATGCAGGAGTAATTCTGACAAACTGACTCGACTCAAGTTGATTTTGATTGGGTTATATCTCGTTGAGCTCATTCTGGTCATTTTTATAACAGCATTTGTTGACAAGGTGCCTCCTTGTCAAGTGTAAAATAGCTAACACCAAATTCCACAGTCGTTTCCTAATGTTGTCATTGACTGGGAACTTTTATTCTTACACATGCGACCAAATCTCGAAATGCACGTAGGAGTACCGAAAAATAGGTTCTTTCCAGGACGCATTTTCGTAGTGATATGGTTACGAACGTTGGTACTATTGCGGCCTTTTTAAAGTGGACGACAGCTGACAGATTTTTCAGGATTCTGGCCTGAACGTCGCATGACAGCAAGCCAACTCATTGACGTTGTCGTCCACTTTATTTTGGCCGCAACCGTAGGTGTTTAGATACAGCTTTGCGATTTACGCATGGTCTGAAAAGACTTTATTTTTTGGTATTCCCACTTGGATTTTGAGATTCAATCCACTCCTACGTGCATTTCGAAATTCGATCGCAGGCTGTACGAACAGAAAGCAGTCCAAGCTATCCATTTCCGTTCAAATAAAAGTTCCCGGTCAATGACAACGTTAAAAAAATGACTGTGGAATTTCGTGTTGGCAATTTAACACTTCTTGCATGAATTAAGCTGGCAATAACAGGGGGCGGGGGCAGAACTCCCTAGTATTGTTCACAAAAAGGAACTTCATTATTAATAAAAATCTTTTGGCTAATAGAAAACAAGTCAATTTATTCACCATTAACAATGATTGACTCACCGGAGCGACGCCGGGCTTATAAACTAATTTTATTATAAAACCATCATCATCGCGCAACTCTAGCTATTTACAATAATAAAGTCAGTATATTTCAGAAAACTATGCTGACTTTGATGTGCATCATTGTTAGATTTTGCTGAACAGTTTTTGAACGAAAAGTAAAATTTGTTGTGATGCTTTAAGGTTAGCCTTTCAAAATGTTGTTCTTCTTCTTACGGTTCCATCGCTATTCAGTGCTTCGAAAGAAAAACTGACGAAAACGGATATCTGGAATTGGATTGTCTAGTTGAATTGCTATTTTTTTTTGTTGCTAAAAATTTCTAAAAAAAATGTCTACATTTTTTGGAACAAAAAGTATCAAAAGTAACTATTGAACTGGTCGATTCAATTCTAGAAATATCTTTTTTCCTTTCTGCATTTAGAGCATTGGTAGGCGCCAAATCCGCAGATGAAAAATTCTATCTCTGTCTCTTCCTCACTCATGGCATGTCATGGTCTCTTCTCCACTGTGAATCGTCAACCTTGAACCAGTAGGTAGTGATATTATGTGATTGCTCGATTTATAGTCGACGGAAGCGTAAACGGAGACGCAAGCGTGACGAAAATAGACGTATCACTGTAAGTATGTAATTATAGATACTTACAGTGATACTTCTATTTTCGTTACGCTTGCGTCACATTACAACAATATTTTACCTTCCTTTCAAAAAACTATTTAGCCAAAACTAACAATAATGCACACTAAAGTCGCCATAGCTTTACGAAACATACTGACTTTGCTACATGCTACCGGCAAACCTCACCGGTAACCCTTAAACATTCTTCTAAAGTTTCGAAATTATTTCTAGTTTCATGACATCCTCCATAATCAACCAAAGTGCACTTCTTGGTCTTATGATCGTACCAGTAGCGCGCCATCGTGGCCCTACAGACGTTCATTTCAGCAAAATCTCTCAGGCAATCTACGAGTAAAGAACAAGACAAGTGGTAGTTACAGAACATTCTGAATGAAAGAAAAGAACCATAATAGAAATATTTTACCTTCTTTCAAAAATGTTTCAGCCAAAACTGTAGAAATGAGGCACATCAAAGTCATCGACAAAACAGTGTTACGAAACATCATCATTTTGTGAGTGTAAAAAAAAACGAGGTTGAGCCGGTTCCTTTTCAAGCAGGCAATTGAGTAAGTACTGACGATTGAGTACTTATATTGCCTTCAACAATTTTATAAATTCTATAGATAACTGATGATGAAAAAAGCCAAGAGACAATAAGATTATTGTATATTGAAGCGATCGCAGCCCGTCACCCCCGTAATCACTTGAACCTTTTGTCCCCTGCTATAATTATTTACCCCTTCTTTTTGTGTACAAACCAGGTTCTATTTGCATAAGGACCAAGTTCATTTTTCACATAAAAACAAACAATTCAAACCACAATGGCCTTTATTCAATTTGATTAAAGATTAATCAAGCTAAGTGTTTTGTTCTCGGTGAATATTATAGTCGGATTATTCATGTCACCGCTTAATTGAGCTGAATCAGTAACCAATACGATTTCATTTCTGTAATAAATTATCCCTTTCTTCAGTATTGCTTTACACACATTCAATACCATTGATGGAGTTATTGGTGGCGAAGAGTTATTAATCGAAAGAGTTGAACTTGAAAATGTTTACACTTGCACTTGCATAATAGTATATTATAGTACAAGTTTTATAAAACATCGTATTGTCACACGCGTCATTTTGAGCACGAGGAGCGAAACGACGAGTTCCATAGGAATTCTAAAAACATTTTTTTTTGAATCGCGGCTTCATTGGAAATTTTGCATCAGTCCTAGAAAACCTAGAAAACTCTTGTATAACATGAGACACAGTTTAAAACCTCTGGTATCTTTTAGGGCCGACGGAAATAAAAAACTAACGCCTTTCATTTGACATAGTGTTGGGCATGTGGCTTTCCGACATACCTGCTATAGTTTTATGTACACCTCCCTGGTGAATTCAAACATTTCCAACTTTACACATAAAGCGCTACAAAAAAATATATTTCAGGAAGGTAATGCTTCCACTGCGAAAGTGGCGCAATACCTGACCGGGCGTTACCATACTAATGTCACGCGTGGTTATATTAAAACAAGGTGGGCGTTTCTCTGGCGTCCTACACAGCACACAAGGGTAGGTACTTTCGTGAAGTTCAAAATTAAAATTTCATTAATTTTGACACTTGACTTCTTTTCGAAACAACGTCCAATATACCAAGCTCAGGGGACTGATGTTGAAGCATCACTTGACCTTTTTCATCAATTACTGAGAGAATTCATTTTTATTCAATTTTTTTTTTAAATCCTTCTTGCATCGTCCTCTGTAGCCAGGGCAATACCAACGTTCCCGAAACGATTGGAGAATGTACTCTCAATTAACTGAATTCAATTTCTTTTGTTGTTTTGGGGGATACCTACGCAACAACGCAACCCCAATCTTTCCAAATTATATATAGCCCGGTATAGCGAATTTTAATAATAAATCGAGATGATCGCACAGCAGCATATCAGAGCGATATAATAATAATTTAGGGCGGCCCGAAGGAAATTGCTTTGCCGGAAGATACGACCCAGTTACTAATTTTACTGCCGCCCCCAGGTATACATGTACCTGGGATGTGTTGCTACTAATAAATAAACACACACCATAAAACTCAATCAACTGTGTGAGGGTTGAAAGCAAATTTGCTCGTGTGCTATTCGAATCAAAATTGAAATTTCATTCCCGGAACCGGAACCCAATATACCTATACCTAACCAACGCCGGGCCTTCGTCTGATGCCTGGCACTTCGCCTGGAAACTTATAAATTTGAAATTATCGATTCCTATAGCGCTGATGGATTTCTTGATTTGATATAACCCCGCGAAAAGTTTAGAGGGAGATATAGATGCTTAAAATTCAAATTAAAGCGTGCCACAAGTGAATGAGATTTTGTGTGCCGGCGCGTCTGGAGGCTATATTCTCTTTTCTAGCCCTCTGGAATCTCGTTCCAAAAGCCTCAAAGTGTTATAGAATTATTAATCAGGCAGGATTCCTTATTCCCGCGAGCGCCTATAATGCGAAAAAGAATTATTATTCTATTACCCTCCGACATTCCCGAGTGATTATGGGTTTCGAACGGGAAAGGCAGGAAGGCAAATAGCGAGAATAAACGGGGACGTCTTCTTTTTGTGCTAATTCTTTCTCGACATTTCCTCGGGTCATTCGGGTGTAATTAAACGCATTAGTAGAGAGAGAAGAGGGCGACTGAATCAAGTTTCATTACATGTAATTACAGAGGAGGTAATTACAGAGGAGGTAATTAGACCGGTCCTACCGCTCTACAGTACACTCTTTAGGGTACGACGCCGGGTGCTATAGAGACGTGATATGGGTCAGGATCCTGAAACCGAGCTCATTAATTATTGAGGTAATTACTAGAGAGGTAATAACACCCTGAGAGTATGTGCACACCAGTTTTACCGTTGCGAGCTTGAACCCGCGGTTTACCTGGACCGTCGCTTTAGTCCTCCTCCTCCTCTTCATGCCTACCGCTGCAGGTGCAAAGCAGAACAGTGGCAGGTGCATGTGCCATCGTGTCTTCTCAGTCGAACCTCCTCCGACACCGTTTGCGCTATATTGGTAAGAGCGAGATGAAGCGCTGCCATCCTCTTAACACAGCTCGACCAAGCGCACAGCGGTGGGTCTCCTCCTCTCGCGCTCGGTATTACCTGCTCCGCATGACCCAAAACCGCCGGATCGTGTTTTATGGCTGCTTCCAATCGAACATGCGAAGGAGTCACAAAGGTAGGTCCTTCGCAAGGTCCTGATGGTCGGAGGTCCTTGCACATATTGGGGGCATGAGCGCTGCATCTGAGAGAGAGAGAGAGAGAGAGAGAGAGAGAGAAAGAGAGAGAGCTATTTCGCTCCCACATCTCTGTCTATCATCCTATGCAGTGGTGGCCCGGCCAAACGCAGAGGTTTGAGAGAGAACCGTCTGCTGTGCTCTTACTTACCTACAGAGAGGCGCACAACGTTTTAAAAAAATTAGATGAGGTACCTAATTTTTCTGAGATGAGGTACCTAATTTTTCTATTTGCTCGCGCTTCGGTGTACGGTTTCATTTATCGACGCTCACAACATGGGAACGAAGGGATGCACGGCGCTTTAAAAAAATCAATGAGAGGAGGTACCTAATTTTTCCATATGACCGCTACGTCGCAATGTTTTAATCATAGCAAGGAGGGAGAATATGAAATAGATATGGAAGCAGAGGTGAGGCGCACAGCGTTTTAAAAAAATTAGATGAGGTACCTAATTTTTCTGAGATGAGATATCTAATTTTTCTATATGCTCGCTACGTCGGAATGTATTAACCAAAACAAGTCGACATGCTCTGGACAGATGAACCGATACATAGCTAACTGTTGTACTAATCATCATGATGTTTTTGATGGTAGGGGGTAATAGATACCTCGGTACATCATCTAGCTGTGTTTTAACGGCCATTTTTACCTTCGTCACAATTCAAAAATTCAAATATTCAAATCCACTATTGGTATGATATCCCCTGCCAGAGGGTGGAGGGTAGGGAGCGGCGGGTGGTAAACCGGGATTGTTCGATGAGGTGAGCGAAACTGCATGTTAGATATAGCTCGTCTATGGATTGTAAACTGGCGAATTAAGGGCTTTTTCTCGCGAGAAGACCTAAGCGCCGCATATGACAAAGCGCGCTATATCGGCTCCATCCCTGTCTATCATCCCACATCGAGATGGATATATTTGAGGCCTGTTAGATGCATAAGGTTAGGTTTCCGACCGAGGGTCTGCAGGTATAAAGTGCTATTATCATACAAAACCGATAGGTACCTGTTCTTTAAAAAATTCATGCTCTCAAAGCTCGGGGTATATTATAGAATTATGTGCCATCATAGTTTCGAGGAAAATGGTGATATGATGATGGTGTATGGAGATAATTCTACGAGCACTTTGGAAAAACCATTTAGCAACACAACGAGACGGCTTCTATACCACTTTCTAAAGCATGGGGAAGCAGTGCCACTTGGGTGAAAACTACGAGTGCACTCGCTTTTTTTATAAACCCAGCTGTGAATGAGCATAATGAACACCGTTTACCTGGAATCGCCTCCTTTCTGAAAGAATGGCTAGTCGCATCATCTATTTTTTTCCTATGGCAAAGAACTGAGTGAACCGAGAAATATTTATTTGATAGATAAAAACCTTATTTAAAATCTCCCGTCTTGTTTATCATGGTGTTACGGGTTTAAAAAAAAAAAAAAAGGGTCGTACCGGTGCGAGATTTTTGTTAAAATAAAACCCGAATCCACCTTCAAACATAACTCCCCATATATAGTGCTATGTAGTGAGAAGGGCTACCTATCCCACCGCATGCGTGTACATACTGGATGTCAAAAGTTCGCTAATGATCTGGGTGTAGGTACCCACGTGATAACCTGCCTGTCTGTTTTCATCTTGAACAAATAAATGATTCTATCTATCTATCCATCCATCTATAATATGTCTCAATAGATCAGTCGGCTGAACCATGACTAATTGAGCATGCAACATGGCTGCTGGTGTAAAATTGCGATACGTATATAGTAAGCGCTGATGTATTGTAAATGCCTAGCGAATAAAAACCAATTTACCCCGGGTCGAACAAAACAGCGCAATTTCGAGCGATGACATCATAATGAGGACCGTAGAAGAATCTCGGAGCTCGCGAAGAAATCCCAGCCATGCCACCTGTTTTGATGCAGGTACCTACATAGTCCTGGCCATATGCAGGTATTATAGGAGAAGCTTCGGGCGCACGCTCTTTCAGACCTATTAATGGAGTTAATTATATAGTAAATATTTATGTAGAAACTTAATTGAAAGCTACTTCTTTCTTTTGCATGCCATAGTGCCATGAGTTGGAAAATATCAGCACTGAATAATTTTTTTCAACCCAGGATGCTTGCGTGAAAATAGTAGAGTATAGAGTGATAAGTATTTGCCTAAATACCCAAGTTCGCTTCAAAATAACCACATACGGAAAGAAAAGAATATGATATACGTATGAAAGCATTGATTTAAGAGAAAATCATGTATAATAAGCTGGATTATTCTCGCTACGATAATTTTAAATAATACGATGGTCGGAACACTACGCTCCAGATAGCTTACTTCGCAGGCTCTCTGATGATAAGCGTGATCGACGAGGTTGACGGTTCAAACAACATCTGCTCTCGTAATCCATCCTCGACCGCAAAGTTCGACTCGAAAAAACCCCCCATCTGAGATGGGAATGTTGGAAAAAATCCAACCAAATGACCGGAGAACCGGCATCTTCCATATCCCCCAAGTGTTAAACACGATGGATTTTATCGTACTAGCAAGAGCATAGAAATTTTCATTCACATGTTTGAAGGTATTTGCAAGCATTTCCGAGAATAATTCATCGGTTTTGACGATAAGCTAGAGGGTGAAACATGTTTTATATGTTTTATCTGATTTTCTGAATAAAATTGGATAGGATAATATTATCTAGTTTACTCGAAAGCTCAGAGATTTCCGCAAACCATATAAAAAATTTGTATTTATAATATCTCCCTGACTTGATATACAGCTCGAATTAGGTGCTGCTTCGCCTCTTTTGTGCAGGGAGTTGCCAGGGAAATTTGTCTCTAGCAACTCATTGCATGGCCAAAATCTGCAAAAATGCATGATGCTACAGTAGCTAGTACCCGCAGTGATTGCAAAAATATAAATTTTTGATTTGTCTCGCCAAATACGGTAGACGTTCCTTCGAAGTGGGTAAGGCTATCATCCGAATTGATGTGGCTCAGGAGAAGTAAAAGGGAGCCAAAAAGGATGTCTCACCTTGCATACCATGTTCTAGCATCAAGGAATGCACCATTTTTATATATTGAATGAGAGATTATAGACTTCTAACAGAGCCGGAATTGGACTCTGCCCGGACTGATTCGGGTGGGATAAAAAGTACAAGAGCTTTGGAGGGTTTCTACAGTCGAGACTATTCTTTCGCACGAGCTCACTCTATTTATTTGACATCTCTGAATTCTTTTTTCTTTTCTTTTCTTTTTTTTTTTGATAAATATGAATGTGTCCATGAGGCAGGCATTCCGCAAACCCTCACCTTATGATTCGCTATTGAGACAAGTATGGGCATCACAACCAGGCATATAGGATTGGTGATTATGACAGTGAAAGAAATATGCTCTATTCAAAAGTGTTCAATATCTTTATTTCCACGGAAATATTCACTACATCTTTAAATGGCTAGGTAGGTAGGTAAGTATTAGGTATTAGTTGATACAAATTTCCGATCAATGTCCCATTCGATCGTGAATAAAATATGGACATTTTTACGCTATTGAGGGTATCCAAAAAAAAATGTTAGTATATTACTTCAGCATCTCGGAGAATTTTTTCCAGCGATACTATTTCTCGGACGACTCCGACGTCCCCGGTGTTCCGCTGTGCACTCAATGTTACTAATCGATCTATAACGCCATTTATGTCAGTGAAATATTCACCTACTAGGGACCTCTTCGCAAATCGCCGTCGTCCCATATCATTCATAAAGGAGCCATTCCCCGCACGATCATCAATGTTCTCGAAGTCGCTCCCCGAACACCTCTTATCTTCATCCTTAGATGAAAAACAGTGCTTGTACGCATTCTGATATCCGCCACTCGGTGTAAGTCGCGCCCTTGAAGAAACTTCTTTTGTATTACTGAAGCTCTTACACCACATGTTTTGATCCTCGTCCTCAGATGAAAAACGGCGCTCATATGCATTTTTATACCCCGTACGCGGATTGATAAGCGAACTCGAAGAAAGTTCTTTGGCAGCGTTGAAATCACCAGAGCTATCGTATAACACATCGTCACTATCAGCTTTCAAGACAGAGTCCTCCGAGGATTTAGCAGTGTTCGCATATTTAGAAGCGAGACGTGATTTGACTTGATCTCCCGATGAAAAACGTGGTCTGAACACGCTAACATAATTATAGGCTTTGGACGTCCCAACCTGAGAGCTGTGAAAATCTTCTTTATTACCGGAGAACTTGGTAGTGGAGTCCTCATTTGCTCTTTCATAACCATCTGCATCCTCGTCATCATACACATCTGATGGTTCCGATATCATGCTGGCTGATGATGACAGCACTGGCGAAGGTCCCGGTTGAGGCCCTGATGATGCTAGGAGCTGTAGCGACGTATTCGAGGAAGCTTTGGTTGGATACTTCATAACCATAGTCGAATTATTCGAGCTGACGTCAAAAGTCTCGAGATTTTTACAAGAGACGGTCTCAGCCGCTTTGTCAGGATCTACCACTTGCTGCAAATTGCGTTCCCTGCAGCCTCTAAGTGAAATGTCTGGATGTCGTTTCATGAATCCTCTGCACCAATCAAAAGATGCTGCTTGTTGTTTATCCCAGCGTTGTGGATAGCTCTTGTTTAGCAGCCTAGCCTGTTCTAGAGCGAATTTACACACGTGCTTGCGTGTCACGCCATGTGGCATTTTCGATGCTGCTTTGATATAATCAGCGAGCATCAACTCCTCATCTTTTGAGAAGATTCTCCTATTCCCGATATTTGGATTATAGACATACACGCCGTTCACTTTCTTAACCCGTCGCAACAGCCGCCCCAGTGTAGATGCGGGAATACATAATGACCTAGCGATCGCTCTGCGCGAGCCACCACGTCGGACTTCGGCTACAGCCTTTTGAATTGTTTCAGAACTGATTTGATTTCTCATGTTTCTTTCAGGATCAGCAGCTTCATTCACTGAACAAAGATCGCTCGCGACTGGCTATTAATCGGAGGTGTTCGAGGTTTTATAGCTATAACCGCTATGGTGCAATGTTTCAACCATAACAAGTCGGCATGCTCTGCTAGATAATTTGACATGTGCCAGCAGCACTAGTCGACATGTTTTATCCGTAGAGACGGCATGGTCTGAGAGTCAAAGCGCTGTGCATTAACCATCAGTCGTCATGCCATATCACCTAGATCATCACGTTTTAAGCGTCGGGTCGGCATGGGCTGCTAGCAATGACGTCATGCCTTACCCAACAGCTCGTCATGCCATAATCAGCTCGTGATGTTTTAACCGACGACCATGCGGAATTAGGCAAGGTTCAGCTGGATGATCTATTGAGGTATATTATAGATGGATAGATTAATAGAATCATTTAAGCATCGGGTCGGCATGAGCTGTCAACAGTGACGTCATGCTTTAACCACCAGCGCGTCATGCCATAAGTCGGCATGAGCTGTCAACAGTGACGTCATGCTTTAACCACCACCGCGTCATGCCATAAGTCGGCATGAGCTGTCAACAGTGACGTCATGCTTTAACCACCACCGCGTCATGCCATAAGTCGGCATGAGCTGTCAACAGTGACGTCATGCTTTAACCACCAGCGCGTCATGCCATAAGTCGGCATGAGCTGTCAACAGTGACGTCATGATTTAACTGGCAGCTCGTCATGCCATAATCAGCTCGTGATGTTTTAACCGACGACCATGTGGAATTAGGCATGGTTCAGCCGGCTGATCTAATGAGGCATATTATAGATGGATAGATTAATAGAATCATTTAAGCGCCGAGTCGGCATGGGCTGCTAGCGCGTCTGGGTAAATACAAAGTACTTTTTGAAAAAGGTTATACCCCCAACTGAACGACGGAGCTGTTTCGCATCAGACGAGTGAAACCGAATAGCAATCCACCTACATATCTTATTGAAGATCTAAAGGGTTCGCCGATCATGGGATGTTTTTACGAACGAGAACTACAGAAAACTAAACATCCCGAGATCTATCTGGTGGAAAAAGTTTTGAAAAAAACCGGTTCGAGGCTTTACGTTAAATATTTGGGCATGCCCGATCGAGGGTGGATTGCGAGAGCAGACGTTGTTTGAACCAGCAACCTCGTCGATCACACTTAACGTCAGAGAGCCGGTGAAATAAGGTGTCTGGAGCAAAAACGTCCCGATCACAGCCGTCATAAACTCCATCGGCGCTATCGCCATAAGCAACGTAGCCATCATCACCAACAACGTGATAACATCACCGGCAACTCCATATCATCATAAAGCAACATCACTGTTATCGTCATATCATCGCAAGCATCATCATCTCTATCGTCATATCAACGTAAGGATCATCACCGCTATCGCCATATCATCACACGCATCATCACCGCTAACGTTATTTCATCATAAAACAACGTCATATTATCATATTCATCACCCTCGCTATCGCCATATCATCGCAAGCATCATCACCTCTATCGTCATATCAACGTAAGGATCATCACCGGCATATCGAGATAAGCAGCTAGCATTATAAGCATCGTAAACATCTTCATAGCATCGCCAGCACCAACGTCAAACAAAAAGAGAGATGCCCACCTTGTTCAGCCCCTGGCAGTCTATCGAAAAAATGTTACGGTATTATGACGAAGCCATCGTTCAAGAGACCGAATTACTATATCAAACAACTCTGAACGGATCAGCTGCAAGGATACGAGTTGGGCTTAGCATCGCCAGAGGACTCTCACCAGCAATCATCATTAGAGAGACCTGGGATCTGGTCACCCAGAGAGAGACGTAAGCCAAGTCATTGAGCGAGAGGGTATAGAGAGAGAGAAAGCTAGAGCACTAGGGTATTTGCACGTCAGGGTGTGGTGCAATTGCTTGTTACTAAACCACCCTGCGTCGAGCCTGCGTCACAGTCAAAATGCATGACATGAGCTGTCAATATTTTTGTTGAGGTTATTAAGTCGACCGTTTGATGGTTTCATCTTTCAACACAGATTTTCTCACTAAATTTAACAGAAACTCTTAAAAACTGTTTTAGGCATGTATATTGTATTCCATACATAGCAGATGCTTTCGTACACCGTATTTCAAGTACTGCTGGCATTTCGTCGAACGTAGGTTTCATCATCCAACTCATTCCCTCGAACACAAATTCCGTTGATCGTTGAATGCCGTAACCGTCGACGTGGTGACCCCATCAAGAAGATAGATTTGTAATTGCCGTAAGCGCAGTAGGTATATTATGTATTTCAGTAGGTACTGGCCCCGAACAGCTGGAAAACCCAAAAAGTACAATAATAGAAGTTCATCAATTTTGCAAGATTCTATACCTGATGGTTTCTTCGGCAAGGAAAACATCACATCTTCCCGAGTCTTGTACTGCTTCACGGTGCACCTTTTTCGTTTTGGCATTTTTAGCCCGGATTTCGGCGATTTCGGCATGCAAAATAATGACAATTCAAGATTGTAAACAAATCGGGGAAATGACAAATGTCAATAGCAACCACGCCCACCCAGCTGACTATGTTTAAAATTTTGACGAGGCCAGGAAATGCCGAGACACTGACAAAGAATACCGATATATCCCTTTCATAGCTTCGTCACTCTATAGTACAGTCTCTCTAATCATCATCATATCGCATGCAAATTCGAGCCGAATATCTTTCACCATGCGGGAATGGAGTGAATTAATAGAGCTCTTGCCCTCTTCGACTGCATCAACTTCGAACGTTCCGAATGGTGATATGAAAATTTTCGAGAACTATACTCTAAAATTGGGTTCATCTGCAGGCATCGGACATCTACATAGCAGGGCCCAGACCGTCTATCTGCATGAAAATTTTCTACAACAAATTGCACGAATGAGAGATATCATTAGCTATAGATTAGAGGCTCTAGAATCAATGAATTTTAAAAAATTTTATACTGATTTATTATCAAGCTCCTTTAAAATAACGAGCGATGTATCGAACTCGAACGTTTCTATGTATAAAGTTCTCAAACAGATTTTGGCTGGTTTCAAATCTAATGAAAAAGTTTCATGCATGCTAGAGTTCCTCGAACTACACTACGACGATGTATTATCGGATTATGAACGACTGAAGACATGTATTAATTTTTGAATAAAACTCTTGAAAAAATGATTGCCTGGTTTTTTTCAACGGCTACTGCTAATTAACGCATGCCGAACTGTCTCATACCCCACAACATCTTTACAGCTAAACCATGCGATTCCAGGTAAACGGTGCTCATTATGCTCATTCACAGCTGGGTTTATAAAAAAAAAAAGCGAGTGCACTCGTAGTTTTCATTCAAGTGGCACTGCTTCCCCATGCTTTAGAAAGTGGTATAGAAGCCGTCTCGTTGTGTTGCTATATGGTTTTTTCAAAGTGCTCGTAGAATTATCTCCATACACCACCATCATATCACCATTTTCCTCGAAACTATGATGGCACATAATTCTATAATATACCCCGAGCTTTGAGAGCATGAATTTTTTAAAGAACAGGTACCTATCGGTTTTGTATGATAATAGCACTTTATACCTGCAGACCCTCGGTCGGAAACCTCACCTTATGCATCTAACAGGCCTCAAATATATCCATGTCGCTGTGGGATGATAGACAGGGATGGAGCCGATATAGCGCGCTTTGTCATATGCGGCGCTTAGGTCTTCTCGCGAGAAAAAGCCCTTAATTCGCCAGTTTACAATCCATAGACGAGCTATATCTAACATGCAGTTTCGCTCACCTCATCGAACAATCCCGGTTTACCACCCGCCGCTCCCTACCCTCCACCCTCTGGCAGGGGATATCATACCAATAGTGGATTTGAATATTTGAATTTTTGAATTGTGACGAAGGTAAAAATGGCCGTTAAAACACAGCTAGATGATGTACCGAGGTATCTATTACCCCCTACCATCAAAAACATCATGATGATTAGTACAACAGTTAGCTATGTATCGGTTCATCTGTCCAGAGCATGTCGACTTGTTTTGGTTAATACATTCCGACGTAGCGAGCATATAGAAAAATTAGATATCTCATCTCAGAAAAATTAGGTACCTCATCTAATTTTTTTAAAACGCTGTGCGCCTCACCTCTGCTTCCATATCTATTTCATATTCTCCCTCCTTGCTATGATTAAAACATTGCGACGTAGCGGTCATATGGAAAAATTAGGTACCTCCTCTCATTGATTTTTTTAAAGCGCCGTGCATCCCTTCGTTCCCATGTTGTGAGCGTCGATAAATGAAACCGTACACCGAAGCGCGAGCAAATAGAAAAATTAGGTACCTCATCTCAGAAAAATTAGGTACCTCATCTAATTTTTTTAAAACGTTGTGCGCCTCTCTGTAGGTAAGTAAGAGCACAGCAGACGGTTCTCTCTCAAACCTCTGCGTTTGGCCGGGCCACCACTGCATAGGATGATAGACAGAGATGTGGGAGCGAAATAGCTCTCTCTCTTTCTCTCTCTCTCTCTCTCTCTCTCTCTCTCTCAGATGCAGCGCTCATGCCCCCAATATGTGCAAGGACCTCCGACCATCAGGACCTTGCGAAGGACCTACCTTTGTGACTCCTTCGCATGTTCGATTGGAAGCAGCCATAAAACACGATCCGGCGGTTTTGGGTCATGCGGAGCAGGTAATACCGAGCGCGAGAGGAGGAGACCCACCGCTGTGCGCTTGGTCGAGCTGTGTTAAGAGGATGGCAGCGCTTCATCTCGCTCTTACCAATATAGCGCAAACGGTGTCGGAGGAGGTTCGACTGAGAAGACACGATGGCACATGCACCTGCCACTGTTCTGCTTTGCACCTGCAGCGGTAGGCATGAAGAGGAGGAGGAGGACTAAAGCGACGGTCCAGGTAAACCGCGGGTTCAAGCTCGCAACGGTAAAACTGGTGTGCACATACTCTCAGGGTGTTATTACCTCTCTAGTAATTACCTCAATAATTAATGAGCTCGGTTTCAGGATCCTGACCCATATCACGTCTCTATAGCACCCGGCGTCGTACCCTAAAGAGTGTACTGTAGAGCGGTAGGACCGGTCTAATTACCTCCTCTGTAATTACCTCCTCTGTAATTACATGTAATGAAACTTGATTCAGTCGCCCTCTTCTCTCTCTACTCGCATTTTTTAAATTTCGTCTCGAGTTTGCCAAGAAGCCCGGTCATAATGGAGTCCTTAAATGCATCATATTTTACATGAGTCAGGGATTCGGTTCGACGGTGGTGGAAGATGCCAGAAAAGAAGGAGCGTCGCGGAGGTCCCCGGGAACTTATGGGAAGGAGCGCAAGGCTGCGAATAATGAATGGAGAATTGTTGGAAGTACGAGATGTAATTTATCGCCGTAACATTCCTTTGGTTTCAACTGTCGCCGCAACATTTCAAATCGCGAATTGAACATGTCGACGACGGAAATTAATAATTTAAGCTCTCGCGCTTCATTATTACGGCATTATAAAGGTTCGAGGAATTTAGTCCGCTGTTACGTCAACTGATACTTTAGCTTCTGCAGCTTGACTAAGGGCAGTTTTTATACTGTTACGAGCGGCGATCCCGTACATATTGGTAAACACTCGACCTTTCTGGATTCTTCCATCCATTAGATCGCAGTGTAGAAGTCTAGAGCGATCTGGTGCATTTCAGAGCGTTCGTGTATGTGAAACTGGATGGAGACTCCAATGCTCGATCAAGAAAGATCTGTCTATTTTGGCGGAGGCGCCGCTCGTAACCCGGCAAAATTTTTCGGGTGAAGTGTACAATTATTCAGGAATGATCTAGAAACCGCATATACCGGGCCTCTATGGAATTTGCTGGAAGTGGACAGAAAGTTCCGGAACATTATTCGGAGGCCTTATATAAGGCATCAGTCGGCAGCTCGCGGCAGTATTGAATTGGAAGGCGAAGTGTTAACGCGAGCGAAACAAGCGAAGTACCTGCGATATAATTCCAATTGAATAATTGTTGGTGTAGTGATTGTAGTACGCAGAAATAAACAGGGTTTGTTTTATAACAATCGTCTCAATTATATTCGAACCCGTACGCAAAATATCGTAACAATACTGTTACGAAGCTCGCGACCATCCAGGCTCTTTCCGGAGAAATCTAGATTTCTGCGTTGCATTCGGGAAGCATCGAGAGACTGCAGCGGTAGGTCACGACACGTCGAGACTTCTGGTGGAGGTGCCGTAGAAGGTACGCGTATATTCCATCCGGCTTTGGAATCCATCTCGACGCAGATACCAGAAAAATACTCGTGTGCTGGAAACTCCAACGATCAAACAGGAAGCATCCAGAACCTTCGATGTCACTATAGGAGAGGATCTCGACCTGGCATCGAGACAGATTTGGAATCGAGCGACCGTGGCGATAACATCTCAAGCGACATTGTGAATTTCTAAGCGATTAATAATCGTGTGCGTTATCTAGTTGTATCGGTAGTAGTGAATGAAGTGCAGTTTGTTTACAAGTGAATCAGCGCGTTTAATTTCGAAATAGGTGAACCCGAATACCGTTACAATACCATCGCAGACCATTATAACTCATTATTTTATTTATAAATTAATAACCAGGGCAGTGGAATAGAAACTGGGGTGTCGGGAAAGCCCATTACAAAAATAATGAAAAAAATAATGACAAGAAACAGTAAAACAATTTGCCATAGTTTCAGTTTCTCGATAACACTAACAGTATTGGAATGAGTCGTATTATGATTTATGAAGTAGATAAGTAGTGAGCAGGTGCCATTACTCGCGAAATAATTCGGTGTCCTCAAAAAGTTCAGGCCCTTTGGTTTTCGTAAATTTCAGTGGTGTGGTTGCAAGGTTGCAGTCGATCCTCAAGTCGACCGTGCTCAAGCTGACTCAAGTTATTGGCCTACGAGTTGACCTATGAGCTGTGACAAGAGCTTTTTGATTTCGCCAAATAATCAAACCCCAATTTTTGGACATGTTTTTCGCTGTAGCAGATTTTTTTCCACGCAATAGTTCCCAACATCATAATCAGCCATGATAAAGTTTGATAACTCAAACAATGACGCGTAATTTTTCCTCAATAGATGAGAAAAACCACAATTTAGCAAACAACAAGATTACGATCTAGTATAACAATTGAATTCCCAGTGCGGGATTTCACATCCATTATTAATTGAGAGTTGAATGGTGTCATTGATGATAACTGTGACTTTTCAGAATTGCATCTTTGTGGGTGCTGCTTTTTTTTTTGTTTGATACATTTTTTTGATGAGTTCACAATACAGATAAAACTCTAAACATAAGCCCCGGAACAAATGAAGCAAGAAAAACTGAAAACTATGTGATACATTGTTACGAGCGGCGATTCCCGTGCATTCTGGATAACACGCGATATTTCTAGACTCTTCTCGTTAGGTCGCAGTGTACAAGTTTAGGCGGAGCGTTCTTAGTGCATTCCAGAGTGATGGCTTGGTAACTGAAAAACATGTACTTTTTATTTTGCTTTGAGTTACACCATGAATAATTATTAATAGTTCTTTGGCCAACCGGTTTCGCTGTTAAGCATCGTCAGGTGTAACTCAAAGCAAAATAAAAAGTACCTATAACGTCAACACCATTGGAAGAAGGATGGAAGAATTTTTTCAATTTATTCATGAAAAACATGTGGACAGGGAGCTGGTGCCTCAAAACTCACGTCATAAGGTACATGATTTTAGCCCTGTGAATCTTATGTGCGCTAATAAGGTTGTTAAAAATTTCTTTGTCTTACATGTCAGACCGGGGGCTTTAGGCTGGTATAGGCTTGTCAATTTTTGAAAAATGTCAAAAATTTACGTCATAAGGTACATGAATGAAACCGAGGGGCTTTCATGTGGGAACATCCCCTTGATCATAAATCGGGTCATAAGACAAAATTTTTGGGGGCTCTCGGTCCATAAGATGAGTTTGAAATTTTCAAAAAGGGCTAAAATTCTGGAGACTTCTCCTTTAACATAATTTTAGGAATAAAAAACGATTCTTACATGATTTTTCACGTAGGTTTCGAATCTGTCTACAAAATTTTTTAATGGTACATCGCTCACAGGGTACAACATCGAATTTTTTTTCTCAAATCGTAAGTACACCCTGTATTTCAACATGGAAATCGATTTCGTCTTCCATCCTGATTACAAATATATGTCACACTGAGAGGATTTGTAAACAAAACGCCTGTGAAAAAAAAGATGAATTTTGGTCCTTTTTTGAAAATTTAAAACTTGTCTTATGGACCGAAAGCCCCCAAAATTTTTGTCTTACGACCAGATTTCCGACTAAGGGGATGTTGTCACACAAAATCCAGTTGGCTTAATTCATGTACCTACCTTATGACCACGATATAGTCTTATGACGTAAATTTTGGGCCATTTTTTTGAAAATTGACAAGCTCATACCAGCCTACAGCCCCCGGTCTGACATGTAAGACAAAGCAATTTTTAACAACCTTATCAACGCACATTAGACCTATAGGGTTAAAATCATGTACCTTATGACGTGAGTTTTGAGGCACCAGCTCCCTGTCCAATGAAACCTTCAACGCTCGATCAGGACACATCTGTTCATTTTGGCGAAGGGGCCGGCTCTAGAGCACGGCAGAATTATACGCAAAATGTGTAGGATTTTTCGGGAGTCGTATGAAAACCGTATGCCAGGTCACTATGGAAACTGTTGGAGAACGCATGGAACATTCGGGATGAATTAGTTGGATCTATATGTAAAGACATCAATCGTCGGCTCACAATCAGTTATGACTTATGATTTGGAAGCGATCGAGTGCGAAACAAGCGAAGTAGTAATCGGCTATATTTCTAAGTAAATAATTGTTGGTGTGTACATATTGCAGTACGCAGTAATAAAGAGTGTGTGATTTGAAACGATCGTCTCAATTATAATCGAACCCGTACGCGATCGGGTGGAATTTGATTTTTAACTCGATTTTTATGCTTTTTTTTCCTTCGACTCTTTGACCTTCAACTAAGTTTGTTCCTACAGTTTTTTTTTTACTTTAGCGAAGTGCTGTTTTTCTTTTCTTGTTATTCTATCCTCTTGCACTGTGGATACAAGCTCTATCATTTTTGTGTTGATTTCTGTTTAATTTTTACATTATTTTCTTGTGATGAAAGAAGCAATTGATTTCGTTTTCCTCCCTCATTCCATACAATTCGTGTGTTTAGAATTTATTGTTTTTTTTTCTGTCTGCTATGCATCTTTTGTTGTCACGAATTCTATTTTGTATTTGTAACATGTTGAGAGGGTTAAGTAGAATAGCAATTGTGCTAGACTTCGCCCCTGTTCATTTAATATTCATTTAATGAATAAAACCCATTCATTATTATTATTATTATTATTATTATTAAATACGTAACAATACTATATCTTCAACCCTAGTGTGATTTTAGTTGGCTGGGAGTCTCACCACGCGAAGCATTTGGAAAGAGGCAATTTGTGAAATCAGAGCTCACCGTATGCAGAATCACACTAGGGTTGAACGTATATAGCATAAAATGTAAAAATTGATACAAATCTACTTTGATCGGGACGTGTTCGATCTGGCGAGTGGTATTCTTTATTCATTTTTATTATAGCATTTCCAACCATGGTATAATTGGTATTTTTCAAGTATAGTATCACAATTTCAGTGGCTTCTGGCAGACGCAATTTATTAACAGGGGCATGGGTCGCAATCATGGTTGTCAGTCATCAACCTTGCGTGCACGGTGCCACAAAGTCTGAAAGTTGTGAAAGTTTCGTTTATTGCTGTATCAATTCAATTGAAATTTGTAATTATATCAATCCATCTTCAATGAATGATGATTGCCTAAAATTTGAATTTCGGTAGGGCAAAGGTCGCTTGTGTCCAATTCGATAGGGATGGCCAGTAATGGCCACCATTCTTCTATGCGACTAAAAAAGTTGTTGACGGGAATCGGTTTCATTTTATTTTTTTCGTCAAGTAGAATCTCTTCCAAAAAGAAAATGTACGGGCATTGCTATCAAATTTTGAAAGTTTCCAAAAATTTTCGAAAATTTTTGATTTTGATTTTTGGAAATTCAAAATCTTTCTTCAAGGAAGTCGCATGCCAAATTTGAACTTTTTATTTAAAACAAAGGTACCAAAAATGATTTCTACTAATTCACTTTTTCATGTCTAGTAGAAATCATTTTTGGTAACTTTTTTATTGAAAATAAAAAGTTCAAATTTGGCATGCGATTTCCTTGAAGAAAGATGCATTGTCGATGCTGTCTGGTTTTTGAATTTTCAAAAATCAAGATCAAGAATTTTCGAAATTTTTTGGAAATTTTCAAAATTTGATAGCAATGCACGTACATTTTCTTTTTGGAAGAGTTTCTACTTGACGAAAAAAATAAAATAAAACCGATTCCCGTCAACAACTTTTTTAGTCGCATCAGAAATCCCTTAAGGACGGCATTTCCTAGCATAAAAAATTGCTGAAACAGACTGCGGCTTAGCTGCAGAGCGAAAGAGAAACAGATAGATTCTTGTGGCGTGAGTTTCTGCCAAATCTGAGTTGCTAAAAATGTAACAAAATAATGAGTAATTCAAATCTGGGCTGGCAAGAGAATGAGGAACTTTTTTTGAAAAAAATATCAATTTTTTTAAAAAAATCGATCTTTTCGAATTTTGAAATACTTATTAATTTTCATTCTAGATTTTAGATTACTCTTTTTTTTTCCTTCAAGTCAAAGCAAAGCGATTGTTGGTTTTAGCTGTTTCAGCACTGTTTCCTGCTATGTTCAGGCACAACTTTTTGTTCTGTCGCACCATCGAGCCAAAGTTGTTGACTGACAACTACTATGGTTACAAACGTCCAATTGTCAAGTAAGACTTGAAATCGTAAGCTATATGCCGATCAGCTTTTAAATTCAGCACTAGAACGGTAATTTTCTTACGCCAAGTTGGCAATTCTGCGATAATTGGGGATGCTCAAATTTGTAATGTTGGATCACTTTTTCCCTAGATGACCTTGAATTTTTATTGTCAATCGAGTACAGCGCTGTTGCAAGATTGTATAAACGTTCAAGGCGTCTTGATTTTGGTAGATTTTCGCCAGTTTAAATGGGCGACTGGTGGAATGTTTTTTTCCAAGGTTTTTTCAAATAAAATAATAAATTACGTTGAGGAAACTGTTCTAATTTTTGGTCAAAAATAAAGGTCAATAGCTGATATCTAAAATTAATCTGTGCCTTTTAAATTTAACACTAGGTGATAGATTTTACAAGCTCTCGAAGGTAATAATCGAAAATTTCACAATTTTTCTCATTAATTGCTATGCCTGTACTAAGGATACAATATTAGTGACAACGTGAATCAACTTATATAGTGCAATAGTACCTAGTATCACTATATGTAGGTGCTTAAGATACATTGATACTATAACTAAATATATACAACAATTCTTGAAAACCTGTGAGATGAATTAACTTGAGCTACAGCATTCGCTCGAAGATCTATAGGCAAACCACAGAAAAACTGCTCGACGTAGCTTTAATGGAAAAAAAGGAAAAGATGTCAGCGAGGCTGATATCAGTGGCCATCTTAGGGAACAGAGGGTGGAGTAGATGCAGCAAGTGGGCGAGTGCGAAGTTGACGATGGAGATGTTGAGGAACTACAGGTCTAGCTCAGATGCAGTTTTTGATAGCCATTGTCCGCGGACACCTACTCCGCGACGATGTGGTTCATGGTCTGGTTCTCAGTTCCACACTCAGAACTCGGATCTTCTACATATCCTCACTGATAGAACTGAAATCTGCATTTTCCCTGCCCTGTTCGTATCCTATTGAATCCATACTTTCCTTGGAAGGGAGAAGCTCTTCGGATCCTCTACAATCGCTCTGTTCTTGACGGCGGCTTCAGTATCCCATATTTCCTTCCAGTGTCTTTTCATCTGGAAATCTGCAGCATGGATTTTTGGCTGCGATGTTCAAAATTGGCAGCCAGAAAGTCTGGGTAGATTTGACAACTCCAGCAATGATTCTCAATGCTTGGTTAAGAATGACGTCAATGATGTTGTGTGTATGTGCTATTCATCCAAACAGGAGCGTAGTATTCCGCTGTCGACTAGACCAAGACAATGGTGGATATCCAAAGAGTAGTGGCGTCGACACTCCATGTAGTTCTCGCAAGTCTCTGAACCAGGTTCATTCGTGTCTTCGTCTTGGCAGTGAGTCTCTCCAAGTTGATCTTGAAGGATAATGTTTGGTCGAAGATCCCACCGAGGTACTTGGAGTGGGACTGTGCTGCAGATGAAGTCCGGCCATCAAAGCTGACATTGAGGTGACGAACTGCTTCTGTCGTTCAGATGAATGGCTCTAGTCTCTATCTCCAGAGAGTTCGGATTCAATCCTCATTTCTGAAAGATGACAAAATTCTGTTGGAAAATCGTAATACATATTTATTATGTGCAGAAATATCACAGTGAAAAATCACAGAATCGGCGGGTTTTTATTTTGCACATCTGTGTTATTTGTCCAAAAAGTTCGTTTTCAGTTTTGACAAAAAAATACAAGATAAAACTTTGGATCAAGTTTTCATTTTTGGCTGGTCATAATCTACTCACTGTTCGACTGAATTGGTTCAAATTCATTTCATGGCTTGTCTCTGTTGACAGAAGAGCTGGCCTAAAAAGCTAAAATTACAGAAGCCAACTTTTTTCAATCGAGTCACATCGCAGGTCAACCATTAAATTTGCCTCAATATGGCTCGAACCCGATAACAGTATTCCCAAAAATGTAAATTTGACTAAATAACACAGGGATACATTTTTCCGAATCTGCGGCCCTAGACTTTGATTTACCCAGTAATTCTTGACAAGTTTTAACAGAGGAATATTGCTGGTAAATCTAAACAAAATTGAAATCCCCTATCTGCCATTGGTCTATGTAACGTTAATGAATAACCTTATAGCGTGGAGACCTAAGGTGATGATAAGCGCCGCAAAGCAAGAGCGCCTTTCTCTGGTGGTGATTCATGCGTGGCCCCAAGCCGTTGGTAATATGTGGAAATTCCCTGGAATCCCGTGGCTATCCATTTAATTTGAAGAAATCGTATCCGGTGGAAATCCCGTGGTAAACCCGTGGCAATCCATCACAATCCGTTGAACGTTCTGATGTCCCAGTAATTCACCCGAGGATTCACCCCATGATCATTTGCATCTGAAGTCAACTTTGAATGGAAGAAAAAATTTACATGAACTCAAGTACTCAGACAAGAGTGTTACTCGTACTTACCTTATAAATATACAGGCAGAACCATGAATATAGCAATAGCAGAACCGAGGGCAGAACACTTAATGAAATTTTCCCAGGAATGTAAACAACTATGACACTCACCTGACATCATGACAAGCAACGGCCAAGGCAACAGTGCAGCGGATATGATGCAAGGAGACGCCAGAACTGGCATTTCTTGTCAAAATTTTCTAACCTCTTTGAGCTCAGCCCGTTTTCGCGCAACTTGGTCTATGAGCGTCCGTTACACTCTAGGCAACATGGCCAACCGCGTTTTATTTTCTGCTGAATTTAAAACGTGATCGGCATATACAAGATATTGCCATGAGCATCATGGCCTATTGATAAATTACGTATTTTGCCTGCCAGAAGCCATTTGAATAGTGACATAACTAAAAAAAGCACCGCTGTATTATTCCTATACTAGTACTTTATGTTATAGATCGGCGAATTTTGAGAGTTCAAGGACAGTGAGTAAAAAATTTTACTCACTGTCCTTAAACCCTCAAAATTCGCCGATCTATTATCTATTATCTATCGCCGATTATCTTCGTGGTTCAGAGACTTGCGAGAACTACATGGAGTGTCGACGCCACTACTCTTCGGATATCCACCATTGTCTTGGTCTAGTCGACAGCGGAATACTACGCTCCTGTTTGGATGAATAGCACATACACACAACATCATTGACGTCATTCTTAACCAAGCATTGAGAATCATTGCTGGAGTTGTCAAATCTACCCAGACTTTCTGGCTGCCAATTTTGAACATCGCAGCCAAAAATCCATGCTGCAGATTTCGAGATGAAAAGACACTGGAAGGAAATATGGGATACTGAAGCCGCCGTCAAGAACAGAGCGATTGTAGAGGATCCGAAGAGCTTCTCCCTTCCAAGGAAAGTATGGATTCAATAGGATACGAACAGGGCAGGGAAAATGCAGATTTCAGTTCTATCAGTGAGGATATGTAGAAGATCCGAGTTCTGAGTGTGGAACTGAGAACCAGACCATGAACCACATCGTCGCGGAGTAGGTGTCCGCGGACAATGGCTATCAAAAACTGCATCTGAGCTAGACCTGTAGTTCCTCAACATCTCCATCGTCAACTTCGCACTCGCCCACTTGCTGCATCTACTCCACCCTCTGTTCCCTAAGATGGCCACTGATATCAGCCTCGCTGACATCTTTTCCTTTTTTTTCCATTAAAGCTACGTCGAGCAGTTTTTCTGTGGTTTGCCTATAGATCTTCGAGCGAATGCTGTAGCTCAAGTTAATTCATCTCACAGGTTTTCAAGAATTGTTGTATATATTTAGTTATAGTATCAATGTATCTTAAGCACCTACATATAGTGATACTAGGTACTATTGCACTATATAAGTTGATTCACGTTGTCACTAATATTGTATCCTTAGTACAGGCATAGCAATTAATTCAGAAAAATTGTGAAATTTTCGATTATTACCTTCGAGAGCTTGTAAAATCTATCACCTAGTGTTAAATTTAAAAGGCACAGATTAATTTTAGATATCAGCTATTGACCTTTATTTTTGACCAAAAATTAGAACAGTTTCCTCAACGTAATTTATTATTTTATTTGAAAAAACCTTGGAAAAAAACATTCCACCAGTCGCCCATTTAAACTGGCGAAAATCTACCAAAATCAAGACGCCTTGAACGTTTATACAATCTTGCAACAGCGCTGTACTCGATTGACAATAAAAATTCAAGGTCATCTAGGGAAAAAGTGATCCAACATTACAAATTTGAGCATCCCCAATTATCGCAGAATTGCCAACTTGGCGTAAGAAAATTACCGTTCTAGTGCTGAATTTAAAAGCTGATCGGCATATAGCTTACGATTTCAAGTCTTACTTGACAATTGGACGTTTGTAACCATAGTAGTTGTCAGTCAACAACTTTGTCAACAATAATATCATCCAATAGGACAAAAATACAAACGAACTAGTACTTTATGGTATAGCAGTTTGAAATTTCTTCCTTACATTTTGTTCGTTACAAACCGTTGAACCGAGCAAACGTTACCTTCAGTTTGCAAACGCGCTGCTGGTAAAAAATTGATGTAGAAGGTGGTGCACCTACCGACCATTTTAATATTTCAAGCGTTTGGGTGTGTTTAAACCTGTTATGAATATTCAACAGCCCTGTGTTTCATTTAGGTAAAATCCAAAATGCAGCTTTTTTTATCACATCACGCGAGAAAATCTTGGAATTTCTGGACGAAGCAAATGTAAATAATTAATTGTTCCCCAGACAAGCTCTCGGATTAAACCGATTTGAGGCAGTGAATAAAGTCGTTCATTTCAGCCTTCACGTGGCATGGATTAGTCCAAACACACTTGTACGGGTTTTTGCCAACCATTATTATGCCTATAGGTATACTGAAGCAGCGAGCACTGCGCACTGCTCTACTGCAAACTTTTTTCAAGAGATTTATTTCCCTACAATAGGCCCCATTACCAATACTCTACTCATCAGTCAGCTCTTTTGATTTGATTTATTGATTTCTTGGAAACAATAATGAACGTGTTCTTTTTACAATCGATCTGAGCCCAATTTCTAGTGATGCCTCAATCTCACCTTCGCAGTTTCTAGCTTTCCTCTCTTCAACTGACGTGAGATATTTACTCGGTTTATGTAGTTAAAATAATGCAATAAAGACTGACAGACACAATATGAGTCGCGACATTTTAATTTTTTAATTATGAAGAAATCAAGGGAGGTGTCTGCATGATTTCTGTTTGGATTACAAAGTTCTCGTTTCAATATTCTTCATTTTAAACTTCAACACCTACTTGAAGATTGCACCAAGCAAATGCCCCACCAATCGAAACGATGCATATTTGTGCTTGACGCAATAAACGAGCATAATAAAACTGATCAATGCGTTTCATTTTTTCTTATCGCTTTGAATCCAACGTTGAGCCCTTTTTACGATTGATGGCGACCCTTCTTTTTGTTGTCTCAGGGTTTCAAATTCTTGCCAGAACTGTCCTCATGTTCAAAATCTGTTAAGGTTTTGCAAAAACGGCCCTACAGAAAACATCCTCTAAGCAATCAGCCACCGCTACACACTTGAGAAAACTTGATATATAAGGGACCATATCTAGTTGCAGCGGTACGCTTTTTGATTCTGCATTTTGTGATACTGCAATGAAATTTGGCATATGCAAACTACATAAAATTTCAAGTGATTTGACCCGTAGCACTCAAAAATTTGTCTATTAGGGGGCGACTGGGGGCCCCTCAAAATTTCAAGAGGTCTGAATTTTTCCCCATGCGCCATTCAGTACCGCCCTATCTACCGCACAGGACCTAAACAACTTTGTTCTTGACCATCATAACATTTTTCGTCATGTCAAATCCATTCTTCTTAAAGAAAAAAAATAATTTCTTCGCCTGGTCAACAAATTGATAAATATATTTTTTTTGGACCACCAATAGATTGTTAAAAAGTTTTTGTGCGATCATCGATAAATCCGCATCCCCTTGATTCATTTATAAAAAGAAAACTTTTGCAGTGCTATTTTTCAACAAAGGAGTGACTTCAACTTACCATTATATTCAACGTTACCTTTTTCAATGTTTTACCCCGGTAAGTATGATTATTGTTACACTAATATACAGCTTGAAGTTCTCTTTAACGATGTAGATGATGAAACTGCCTCAGATTCCACCTGGAAGCCGTACATAATAATTTTTCTGCAAGGCCGTCAAATTTGGCATTTTTGATTTTCTAGCGGGAGCGGCCAAAATGTCAATACACACCACTCCGCCCATGAGCACCGGTTTGCTCTAGCGGCAAACGATGTTCACGCCTAACAATTTTGCATTTTGTGATACTGAAATGAGAGTTGGTGAGAGAGTACCGCAACCGGTGCTCTTGGGAGAAGTGGTGTGTATTGACATTTTGGCCGCTCCTGGTAGAAAATCAAAAATGCCAAATTTGACGGTCTTGCAGAAAAATTAATATGCACGGCTTCCAGGTGGGATCTGAGGCCGTTTCATCATCCACACCGTTGAAGAAAACTTCAAGCTATATATTAGTACAATAATAATCATATTTTTAGGGATAAAACATTGAAATAGGTAATTTTGAAAATAATGGTAAGTTGAGGTCACCCCTTCGTTAAAGAATAGAACAGCAAAACTTTTGTTTTTATAAATAAATCAAGGGGATGTGGATTTATCGATGATCACACAAAAACGACTCAACAATCTATTTGTGGTCCAAAAAAATATATATTTCTCGACTTGTTGACCAGACAAAGAAATAATTTTTTTCTGTAAGAAGAATGGAATTGACATGACGAAAAATGTTATGATGGTCAAGAACAAAGTTGTTTAGGTCCTGTACGGTAGATAGGGCGGTACTGAATGGTGCATGGTAAAAGCTCTGACATCTTGAAATTTGGAGGGGCCCCCAGTCGCCCCCTAATGGACAAATTTTTGAGTGCTGCGGGTTAAATCACTTGAAATTCTACGTAGTTTGCATATGCCAAATTCCATTGCAGTATCACAAAATGCAGAATCAGGGTCATTTTGCTAGCGTACCGCATCCATTGTTGGGCCGACAGAACAAGTGACAGGCTCGTAGGTTTCCACGGTGATAAAATATTTTGAAAGGTAGAACTTCGAAGAAAACTGTTGCGAAATTTGAAGAATGCAATGCTATATCCAGACAAGCTCAGACTCAATGTGCCAGCTGAGGACTTCCGATCAAGATCATCCATCCAAAGTCTAATCAGCTCATTCCAGACTTGACTTGAATGCTTCCGTTCCTGATTTCGATTTGATCGGATCAATAATTTGGTAATTATCGTGGCAGACCGTTTAATTTGCACGATCGCATAAACGGTTTTATATTTTCAGTAGAAAAATTTCCGGGAAATTGGAGAGAAATTATTGGAAAATGTTCAAGAACCAGTTATCTATTCTTCAAAAACAAATAGTAGAAATCTGTTCACGGAATAAAAAGTAGTAAAATTTCCAGTTTTTCCAGAGAGGAAAACTTGGAAACCGTTGGTCCGATTTTGAAAATTTTTCCTTCAAAAATTAATTCAGTCTTTTCTCCAACTTTCATTCGCAGCATGTCTGCACCTAAAATGAATATTTCGTGTGGCTCACCGCATGTTGAAGTTTACGCTGCAGTTTTTTCAAATTCACGGAATGTGCAAATTTGTTATTGAAAAAATTACCGTCGGAAAACCGAAGCAGTGTCGATTTTAAAAATAGATCTACAAGACGCCCAGTTCAATCTACTTCCGATATCAGTCGAAATATTTCGAAAAAAGTCGATCCTTGAGCAGGAATGAATTTTTGAGTGGAGTGCTGCATCAAAAGCGAGTCATCCTGGTGGAAATCCGGGTGAGTCGTTCTCTCGGGTGGCAACGGCTAGGAGAAATTTTGAAAATTCATAACGCCCGACGGGAAAATGGTGGAAAATTGCAACTGCAGACTTAATTTGACTCTTACGTTTTGTTGCTTTCTGCCAAATTTGGTCTCAATCCATTGGATAGATTTTGAATGATTGAATGGTAAAGTTTTGAACTTTGACATTTTTTATTATTTGACAGATGACAGATAGGGCAATATTTTCAACAGTTCTGAATACAATTTTTCATGGGCTTTCAAACGGCATTTTGCAAGTCAAGTTCTGTGAGATATGGCTCCTGTCATTTTTTGATATTGACACTTCCGTTTGACAGATGACAGCCAAAAACTAATCAGCTCATTTAACAGCAAGACCCTGTCTGTATACCAAATTTCAAGTCGATCAGACTATCGGTTCGGCAGCTATCGTGTCAGAACTAATCATATAGTGATAAAAAATGAGAGCTCCATCACGTAAAACGTTTTTGTAATCCATCAATAAAATGTCGCTACTCTTATTATTCTGTCATCCTTTCTTATAGCTGTATTACACTACACAATTTCTTGTACAATTTCTTGAATAATCTGCCAAAATAGTGGCAAAAAACAATGAACTTGATTCTTTTTTTGACAGATTATTCAAAAAATTGTACAAGAAATTGTGAAGTGTAATAACAGCAGCTATATTATGAGAACAACTTGCTGTCAACTACCAATTGACGACTCACATTGAGGAAATGCCATTTTTGCTTTGAGCTCCGCCATTCGCGTAGGTTCAAGAAAGGTCATATGTCATTGAGATTGACATTTCGCTGTTTCTTCACAGTTACAGTTTGTACTGTCTATCGAGCTAAGCTGCCTTAGCTCTTCCAGCGGGTGATGTAGTGAGACTCTCATGTTTGTTTGGAAACGCATTTGGCAGTACCGTTTCATGGCGTTTCGTTACCTTCCCATCGAATTCATATTTCAGTACCATGATAAACTGCTTTTACCAGTGGAGTTATATTTGAGCTGCTGATGCAATAGGTTTTCTGTTGTTTTCAATGTGAGGATTCAATAAGACTGTCTGGATGCGTACCTCCATCCCCTCCTATCCTGAGCTGACCTACGCATTTCCCTTAGGGTCGAACATCCTACATCCCTAACTATCTGATGGAAGCAGTAATCTAACCTGGGTCTACCTTTGCGTCTCTTTGTTCCCACCTCCGCCTTGAGTATATCTCGAACTAGTCTTCGTGTTTGAAAAGGCGTCCTACCATCACATTTCTCCTTTTCTTTACTGTTTTACATATCATATTCCTTTCTTTCCCCACTCTTTCTAGTACTTCCCTATTGCTGACCCTATCTCTCCATGGTATTTTTGTCATGCTCCATGTTTCGTGTCCGTACAACGTCGTGCTCCATATGTATGTTTTCAAAAGTCCGAACTGCTAAATTTAGCATTCCTGAACATGAGAGTGGCTTCTTTTCGTTGAAAGCGACTTAGCCCTGTGCTATTCTTTGCTTGATGTCTCTCGTACTCCTACCATCCTGGATGATTTGACTGCCCAAATCGAGGCCCAAATAGCAAAAATCCGCAACTTCTTCTACCTCTTCGCTTTCAATCTGTATTCTCGTGTTAACCCTATTTTCACGACCCTTGCATACCAAAATTTTAGTCTTACTTATGTTGCTTCTCATGTCGTAGCTCTCTGTCAAAACCTCTTCCATTTCGTTCAAAGCTATTTCTAGTCTTTCCCTGCTGGGTGCTAATACTGCTTTATCGCCCGCAAATCTAAGCATATTAAGCATCTAAGCATATTGATCGAAAGAATTCTGGAAAATACTTGAACCAAAAAAGTTTGGATGCAGCGGAGGGTGCATATTATGGTAGAAATGTGGTTAGGGAGGTATGTTTATTGTCCATGATGTTGCACACCCGCAGGCTGGCGTCAAATAAAAACTGAGCTTTGTTACGAAATAATATTGTTCCCGTCATAAACATGACAAACCTCTTATTGCTCTAAAATGAAATTATTTCAAGGGACACCGCCGCCGGTCGTCCAATTTATCTCTTGTCAAAAAAAAGTTTTTATTTTCGAGTAATCCAATTTGGAACTTGACAGGACCATAATGGGTGACCACTGGTGGAATGCCTCATTTTCCAAAAGGGGCGAGCGCATCAACCGGAGAATAGCTTGAAGCCACCACCATCGATCATCTCTTGTTTTACAATTTAAAAAGTGTCGCAGGTCACGATTTTCAGGCTTTCTAACCTCGACATCAATATGGCCTCCCCTCTGTCCCTGTCCGATGACCGCCTGTATTGTCTTGACCGGTTATTTTTCAGCATTAGAGGGCGCTGTTCACAGGACAGCCGGGCAACGGTCCGCAGTTTTATGATAAACGATGCGCTCTGTCCGAAAAGAGACGAGATCGAGCGCGCGCCAGGCCCCACCATAAGCAAGAAAATAGAATAATCTGTGATGCCTCGACGTATATAAGACGCGTCGAGATGAGAATCGTGACTTTTTGCCCGCCCCGGATCTTTTTAACTGCACCTACTTACGTAAGGGTCGCTGCATCTTGAAGTGATCGCTCAATTTAATCAGAGTGGAGTCTCTAGATGCCGGCAACACTATCGAGTGGAGAGTTTCTAAAGCTTTTGTTTACGGGAAAATACAATGTTGGTTGGATAACAGTGTAGATCTGAGTAAAACCCTGACAGTTATCTCAACTCAACCCTTTGAGTTCTTTAACGCACATCGATTTTCTTTAAAACTGCAAGGAGACTGCTTGAACACTTACAATGTGTCTAACAGACGGGGGGGTTAGTGACCAATTTCATATGTAAATTTCAAGTACTGAGCACAAGACGCCGCAGTATGATATCTTATAACTCATATGGGTAGGCAATCCATTATACTCACTTTAAATTCAAAGTTATTTGAACTGAAGCACTTTTCCTGCTCTTCGAACAGCTTCGATAACATCTAGTCTCAGGACTCGTATTTTGTTGTGTTTCTCTTCTTTTTTATCAAAGACAGACATCAACAAGAGTACAGTTTGATAATGAGGTTGATAGGTAAATCATTATAGGTACTAGGTACTCTTGTATGGTAGTACTAAAAGAGTCGCATGGCTGTCTTAAGAGATGAAGGATGTTGACCTCTATAGGTATAAATATATAGCTTGGTAAAACAATGTTCTTGCCCTGACACCACCCAGTTTCAATTCGGCTTAGGGATCATATACCTCACCCAAGCACTGTAAGGAATATTCGCATCAAATTTCATGCTTCCACCGCACTCTACACCAAGCCCCTCGACCTACAGCTAATTTGTCTAATATGATATGTATGAATTTCCAGGTGAACATCAGCAACATGTGGATGCTTCCAGAAGAGGGATTTCCGGTGTTCTACCGTTATTTCCGCGATCGTATATCTTGGTATGAGGCTGACGCCGTGTGCCAGTTCCACCATGCCAACCTGGTGAACGGTAAGTGGGTTGATCTCGTTAGATCATTAGCACGCTTTAGCGCTTCTGTCAATTTGTCTCCTTCCGGAGGAAATGCGCCGCACCATCCGCCACCCGTCCGCGGGGCATAATCACTTTTCATTTGTAATTCGAACCGGATATGGAGCATCGGGATCCATGGCCGGTGCGGCCACAAATCTGCTTCGCCTGCAGGTACGTGCTGCAATCCTGCAAAACGGCGAGAGTTTGCAGGGTGCGATCAGGAAAAGTAGGATGCATCCAGGAAAAGCCACGGCGGGAAAAGCCGTATAATCGCAGAAGTGCGATAATAGGGAGTTTGCGATTTCAGGCAACGTACGACGTAACGCAACGTAGAACGCGAAAATTCCTCGATAACTAAAGAATTCCAAGTAACAAACTCGTCTATTTCCACGTTGAAAGTTACGTTACGTCGTACGGATCTGTGCACGCAAACTCCCCAATAGCGACGCGGTGTACTTTTGAACACATACTTAAATAGCTATACCGCGCAAGAGAGACGTCCGACACCTGTAATTATGGGCGCCGCCATCTTGATGGTTATTTAGGGACTTTGGGTGGTGTGGACTGGCACCACTTCGCTAGTTGGCCACTTGACTAAGCACGACATTATTTTATTTCTCCCTCAAAGTACGTGGAATCAACACTAATAACATCAAGTGAGAATCAACAGGTGAAGAAAAGGTGTGCGATCATTCCAGCATCCAAAAGTTCGGTTAACTACGTGATGTTTATTTACACTGTCAAAAAGCTCTCACTTGACGTTTCGTTTACTCAGAGTACAGTGACTCCCAACCATCCAACTCGATGTGAGTATTTCGTAATTTCAAGAAAACTAAATACACTTACGTGATGGTACTTGAGAAAACTGGATCGCTATTGTAAAATTGCAGAAGGTTTGATCAGTTTCACGGGCCTTAGGATATTTTGTGGTAGCTATATAGCTCGGTATTTTGAGATACACTGGAAATTAACCATCAAGATGTAATGGTACGCCCCTGGCACCCCCCCAGTGACAATTTCACGTGTTTGGCCTCTGATCATCGGAATCCTACGTTGTACCCGTTTTTTGTTCGCATCTTAACCCTTTGATTCGCTTTTGTTCATGAGGTGAACGACCCGAGGGGGAAGAAGGTGGAGTTCAAGGTCGACTTCAATGAAACACGCTCATTGCAAAGAAAATTGACATTTACTCAAAGCAAATAAGTGCAAAATTAGTCTTTTATGGTTCTTTTCTCAAAACACCTAACATGTGACTGACAGAATGAACAAAAGGTACAAAATGGATAAAATGGGCAAAACAATAAAACAATTGAAAACAACACAACAAAATATGTCAAACTGTCAAGTCAAAGAAAATGGAGAATGACGGATTCGAAAAAGAGCACTCATGTGGAAGAACCCAGTCAAAGAAACCACTGAGTTAGGCTCAAAGAAAAAGGTTCTCAAACATGTGACAAAATGTAAAACTCACTGAGACTTTGCTCTCCCTACCGCAACGCAGCAAATAACGCTAAGTAACACAACACAACGCAAAGTAACGCAAAGCAACGCAAAGTAACGCAAAGTAACGCAAAGTAACGCAAAGTAACGCAAAGCAACGCAAAGCAACGCATAATAACGCAAAACAAAAGGTCGCCACACTCACACAAACACTCAAAAAACAACAACTGAAGACACGTTAGTAGACAGGGCATAATAAACAAAACACTACAATACAACTACAAAATATAACAACTACACAATGGGGGAAATTCTGTTGCGAACCTGTACTCGAGGACACTGTAAGAGAACCTATCCCAATCAAACTGACATTTGCCTCGTTACACGAGCCGCAAGCGACTAAGTTGCAACCAACCGTTCGTATCTACCATGGCTGTCCCTGTCCCTTACCCTGGCAGGTAGCAGCAAATCATCTCATCACAAACAAAGCAAAATAAATGAACATGACTCCCCAACAAAAAGTACCGTACAACCTGCTTGGACGGTAAAAGCCCTCTGACACAAAGACAAAAGTAAACATTTTTAAAAGTCAATTTTTAGGTTGGGTAGAAGTGGTTGATAGTACAGGAACGACTTTCACGGTATTCAAGAAAATATTAGTAAAATAGGTACATCAAGGCCCGATCATACTCGCAAGCGCCATTTGCAAAATCTCAGGAGGTAATTCTAAGTAAACAAACAAAAAGGATAAATATTTGAGAACCGGAACAGACGGAGGGCTCTGAATCTTGTCACAAAGATTATTACAGATCAAAGATACAGCACTGACATTAAAAAGGAGTTGACTACAAAACTGTACATAAAAATGACAACATAAAAATATCACAGATAATGACGTTCAGCTAAAATTTGACACAAAATTACAGTCAAGTGCACTCATGAAAAAACAAATTACATACAAAAATTACTAATCTGACCATAGAATTATGACATAAAATTCAAACAGACAAAGCAAATGCAAGAAACACCTCACATTAAATTATTCCAGTCAAAAGCGGCATGCGTGCCTTTAAAATTATCTGAGCGTATGCTTTTTCGATGAAAAGGACGTACTTTTAATTTAATTCGGCAGTGTAGTCCAGTAAAATGAGGCGATTTTTAGGCCAAAGTTGGAACAAATTAGGGGCAGGATGAAAAAAATATGGCGATGTAGAGAACGAAAAACTGGATAAGGAAAACCAAAATTCCGTTTCCAGTCATCCCGGGAGCCATGGAAAAAAAATGGAGAAGATGGAAAAACATGCGCTGCGATCTTTCTTTTGAAACGGTGAGAGAACGGTGAGAGATGTGTGAAAACTGTCAGAAACAAAGTTGTAGGGAATTCAGTAATCTACAAAAAAGTCCCTGAGGGCATATGTCTAACTCCCTCAGTTTAGCCGTTTATCGCAGTCAAAGTTGCGCGCCGGTCTAGTGAAGTGGAAAAACTGTCCGCGTGACCTTCCTTCTTGGATGCTGTGAGAACGATAAGAGATATCAAAAAGTTGTGAGTGACAAAGTTGTAGAGAATTGAATGCTCCCCTAGAAAATCTTCAAGGCCAGTTATTATCTCTCTTAGTTCAGCCGTGAACCACGTTCGAAGTTGCACGACAATCCTGTTGATGAAGTGGTTCTTCTGGAAAACTTACAAAAACCCTAGACTCGATGAAAAAACTATAACAATGTAGAGGATGAAAAACTGGATCCAAAAAATCAAAGTTTCATTCCACACCGTTTCGGGAAATCTAAGAAAAAAAAAAGATAAAGCTGGAGAACAGCGATTTGCACTCCCAGTTTCCTTATTAAATACTGAAATAAACGTAATAAATATGGAAAATCTGAACAAACTAGCTTGTAGAGGATTAAATGATCTATAGAAAATGCCGTGATGACATGTATGCATCTTTGTTGACTTAGCTGCGGAGCGCTATCAAAGTTGGGGTACATGACTAGTGACGTGTCGCATATGTGGTCAAACTGGCACGACGTTGCGGTCATTGTTCAATTGATTATAGAGCATGATTGAATGAGTTGAAAAAATTGCGTGCTTTGTTGAACGTCTGGTAACTATTGTCGGAAATGTAACTCCGCGGATGAACGCTTTGTTATGTATAAAGTTTCTTGTTTGGCAAAATTGAAGTCGTGAGTGTCACTATACTATTTTCGTCATATTTTCATTCTAGAAATCTAGGACGAGAGACTAGTTTGCTAGGGAACTTCTGAATTTGTCGTTTCTAATCATATATTTATATCATCAAAATGGTACGAAAACAGTATCGTGACACTCAGGCTTAAAACTGGAAGAGTACTCGTATTTTGTAACACAATATGTATAATAATAGAAAAACGTGATTCACGTTAGATAATGATGTTTTTCAACTGATTTCTGATGAACAATGATCATTCAACAACAGCTCGGAGATAATAAACAACTGTCCACCTGAACAATGGGGTTGGAAATTAAACATTTCTCTGTTGATGCCTATTAGAACCCAGGATAACGTAGCTCGCGAAAATCTGCTATGGCTGATTTCCTGGAGATACTTGAAAAACTACGAGAAGCTTTGTGGATGCCGAAAAGCTGACCTCAAGTATACCAAGTTTTGCCACCACTGCAGTGGAGCCACCTGTTCTGACGCTTCCTGCATTGTCGTTTCGGAAGACGATGATGATGACTACAATGATATTTCTAACAATAAGTAGCTACCCAGACGTTAAACAAAGCACACATTTTTTTCAAATCATTTGATCATGTTTTATAATCAATCAAACAATGACCGCAACGTCGTGCCAGTTTCACCACATATGCGACGCGTCACGAGTCATGTACCCCAACTTTGATAGCGCTCCGCAGCTAAGTCGACAAAGATGCATACATGACATCACGGAATTTTCTATAGATCATTCAATTCTCTACAAGCTAGTTTGTTCAGATTTTCCATATTTATTACGTTTATTTCAGTATTCAATGAGGAAGCTGCGAGTGCAAATCACTAATTTTCAAGTTTTTCTTTTTTTTTTCTCAGGTTTCCCGAAACGGTGTGAAATGAAACTTTGGTTTTTTACATCCAGTTTTTCATTCTCTACATTGTCATAGTTTTTTCATCGAGTCTAGGGTTTTTGTAAGTTTTCCAGAAAAACCACTTTATCAACAGGATTGTCGCGCAACTTCGAACGTGGTTCACGGCTAAACTAGAAGAGATAATAATAGACCTTGAAAATTTTCTAGTGGAGCATTCAAATCTCTACAACTTTGTCACTCACAATTTTTTGATATCTCTTGTCGTTCTCATAGCATCCAAGAAGGAAGGTCACGCGGACAGTTTTTCCACTTCACTAGACCGGCGCGCAACTTTGACTGCGATAAACGGCTAAACTGGAGAAGTTAGACATATGCTCCCGGGGACTTTTTTGTAGATTATTGAATTCCCCACAACTTTGTCTCCGACAGTTTTCACACATCTCTCACCGTTCTCTCACCGTTTCAAAAGAAAGATCGCGGCGCATGTCTTTCCATCTTCTCCATTTTTTTTTCCATGGTTCCCGGGACGACTGGAAATGAAACTTTGGTTTTTCTTATTCAGTTTTTCATTCTCTACATCGCCATATTTTTTTCATCCTGCCCCTAATTTGTTCCAGGTTAAATCCTTATTTTACTGGACTAGTGACTAATCAATCGAAACCAAGTAGTATTCAAATAGAAAACGACAAACGAATACACAAGTAATTTAAAAAATACAACAAAAATTAATATTTACCTACAAAAGCACGCAAAAGGAACAACACTTGAACGCGTCACATGTCTTCAAGAGGCCGTATGGGTCTCCCCCCAACATCCGTTCCTCGATTTCTTCTTAGACTCTGCAGACGAACAGCCACCCTCATTTAAAGTAATAAAATCTCGTCGCCCGACCCATTTACAATCTTAGGACGGGCGGCACTATGGTCGAAAGTCCCAAATGTGACCGCATCAAAACTGCCCGACCATGGGTTAACACAAGTTCGCATTTTTGTGCCTGTTTCGTTAAAAGGGGAATTTTTAAAACTAAATATTTCTAGCTATGCAGCGCGCTGATTTAATATACATTTTTATATGGTAAAATAAGGCGAAATCCCACAAAGATGGCGTCATTCTCTAACTCCTTTTATTACGCGGCGCAGCAGAATGCGCAATAGGTTCATGAGCGGTATAGCTATTTAAGTATGTGCTTTTGAATGCAATTCTGAATGCTTTTCTGTATGCACCGGTATCCAGGGGTGAGTCATTGGATATGGAGAAGCTCCATCACTTCTACAATAACGAAATGTTGATGATACCGAAAAAAAGCAAAAATCATTGGGAAAAAAGGCCAAATAGTATATTTGAATTAGAATTTTTGCTTGAAGAAAGTAGTTCTCAAACGGTTTTTTGCTTTATGGTTAGCTCATCCCCACCTGTTCAACATGTTAAAAGTATACAATCTCTATGACGCGTATTACTTAGTATACAGGGTTGAAATTGAAAAATAAATCTTTCAACTTTTTTATCCCGGTGAAATAATTCTCGAAAAAAACAGCCTCTCATTATTCAGCATTTGGGTTACTTAAGAGCAACATTCACTGGAATGCTGCTCACTTGTCATTTTTCTTGAGTTGTCAGTAAGGTTGCTCATTGTTAAGTTTTATTGACAGATTGCAAAGTTTATTATTAAAAAAAATAAAAAATATTCAGCAACCTTATGGTTTCCTACTGTGAAAAACTCACCCCTCGATAGCTGCTGGTATTCTACGTACAGGGTGAAATCAATTTTTTTTCAATAAATTTTATCTTGATCAAATCAATCCGGACAAAGACCAATTTCGGCTCTGTTAGAAGTCTATAATCTCTCATTCAAGATATAAAAATATCACATTCCTTCAACTACTGAAACATGACATACAGGGTGGAACACCCTTTTTTTCTTATATTTTTTTCCTGGGTCACATCAATTCGGATGATAATCTTACCCACTTCACAGGAGAGCCTAGAGAATTTGGCAAAACATATCAACATATCATTTCTGCGATCACTGCAACTACTGGCTACTGTAGCATCAAGCATTTTTGCGATTTTGGTTGTGTGAGGAGTTGCTAAGGATAATTTCCTTAGCAACTCCTTCCACAACAAAAGTTGAAGCAACATATAATTCATCCTGTATATCAAGTTAGAGTGATATTAGAAATGCAAATTTTTTACATGGCTTGCGGAAAACTCTGAGCTTTTCAGTAAACCAGATAAGATTATTATCCTAATTGATTTTATCCAGAAAAAAAAAACAAATAAAGTATGTTTCACCCTGCAGGTTGTGTTAGGGGAGTTTGAGGAATGTGACATTATTATATCTTGAATAAGAGATTATAGGCTTGTAACAGAGCTGGAATTGGCTTTTGTCTGGATTGATTTGAAAAAGATGAAAAACATTGAAAAAAAATTGATTTCACCCTGTACGTAGGATATCAGCGACTATGGAAGAGTACATATTTTTCAAATGTTCAATAAGAGACTATAAGGTCGCTAAATAATGAGAGACTGTTTTTCTCGAGGATTGTTCCATCGAAATAAAAAATTTCAAAGATTTATTTTTTAATTTCCACCCTGTATACTAAGTATTACGCGTCACAGGGATGTATGCTTTCAACATGTTGAACAGGTGGGGATAAAGTAACCATATAGCAAAAAACCACTTGAGAACTACTTTCTTCAAGCAAGAGATAATTTTTTTTACTATTTCAAGTACACTAAAATCATAGTTTTCAAGGTTATTTTGCCTTCTACAGGGTGCCTTATTTTTGCGCTATTTTTGTTTTACTTTCTCGACCCGCCACCAACATGGAAAAGAAAGTATTGTAATCGTGCAGAAAAAAGTTTTGAGATTTCGCCGGATATATCCATTTTGAGGTCCCCCAAAACCATTGAGACCATTTTCGGAATGATGTCTGCTGTGTGTCTGGCTGTCTGTGATCTTCTACGATAATTGCCGAACCGTTGACCCGATCGCCTTGAAATTTGGTATGCGGACATTCGTTTTTGGCTGTCATCTGTCCAACAGAAGTGTCACTATCAACAAATGTCAGAAACTATATCTCACGGAACTTGACTTGCAATATTCCCTTGAAAAACTGTATCCATAACAATTCAAAGTATTGCCCCATATGTCATCTGTCAAATAATAGAAAATGTCAAAGTTCAATCTTTACCATTTAATTATTCAAAATTCATCTGACGGATTAGAACCAAATTTGGCAGGAAGCAACACAACAAAAGAGTCAAATTGAGTGTGCAGTTGCAGTTTTCCACCATTTTCCAGTCGGGCGTTATGAATTTTCAAAATTTCTCCTAGACGTTGCCACCCAAGAAGGCCTCTCACCCGGGTTTTGACCAGAACGACTCGCTTTTGATGCACGACTCCACTCAAAAACTCATTCCTGCTCGGGAATCGACTTTTTTCGAATAATTCCAACTGATATCGAAAGTAGATTGGATTGCGGGTCGTGTAGACCCATTTTATAAACCGGCACGGTTCCGGTTTTTCGACGGTAATTATTTCGAAACGAAATTTGCACATTCCGAGAATTTGAAAAAACTGCAGTGCAAACTTCGATATGCGGTGAGTCCCACGAAATATTCCTTTTAGGTGCAGACATGCTGTAAATGAAAGTTGAAGAAAAGATTTGAATAAATGTTTGGAGGAAAAACTTTTGAAATCGGATTCATGGTTTTCGAGTTTTCCTCTATGGAAAAACGGCAAATTTTCCAACTTTTTATCCTGTAAACAGATTTTCACCTTTTTTTTTGTAACAAGAGGTAGCTGGTTCTTGAACATCTTCCAACAATTTTTTTCCAATTTCCCGGGAATTTTCCGGTTGAAAATGTAAAACTGACTTTAGTCCAGTCACTGTGTCTTTCTTCTTCGCATTTCTTTATTGCAAAATGGTCGCTTTTGTGATTGAATGTTTGCGCATTACCATCTTGACAATCGCCATACACTATTCCTACTTTTGCGTAGATGGCGGATCCAAGATGGCGGCCAAGAAGGAAAAACAGTTGACTGTCTTATGTCCATTAGTAGAAGACCTAAAAAATGTCTGATGATCGCATTTTATTTCTGACATAGTTTATCATGGAAATACCAAGTTTTACTTCAATATCTCGAAAAATCACTGATTTATTGAGAAAAGATGACTGATGAAAAATTTTCATTTTTTTTCAGAATAATTCAAAAACAGTCGAAGATATTTTGAAACCGTTCACAATATCTTAAATTGAAATAGATAAAATAGAAATAGGGTATGGTGATTGTCAAGATGGCAATACGCAATTATTCAATTACAAAAAGGACAATCTTGCTATAAAGAAATGACTTCTTCGCCGAAAAAGCGCATTTTTAACACTTGATGGCGATTATCCAAAGTTCCTAAGCTCGAATTTTAGGGGACTTTCCATAGGTCATTCAAGACTATCAAAGGATTATGTGTACAAAATTTCAACCCTCTACTAATTTTTCCGAAGTTGATACTATTTTTTGAACATAGTTACTGGACTACTTGGGTTTTCGTGACTAGACTTGAATGACGAAGCTATTATCCTACCTCTAAACTCCATAATTTCCGAGATAATTGATAATTTTGATAAAAGTTGCAGTTCATTAGAATTTTTCATGTTGAGCAGGTGGTTGAAGAATCTTGTGAAGCGTCTTTGGTGTGGGGTGGTGTGAGGATCGGCGAATTAAGCACTCGTACAATTTGGTTGATATAGGCTAGGTTTATTCATCGAATGGACATGATGTATACAACTAGCCGTACGCTTGCTGCCGATGCTGCGGGCGGAGTGGAGTGTGAGCGTGCTGCAGGCTGCGGAGCCTGTCGGCGTAAAAGTGGGGCGCTGACGCATGCCCTTTAATTAAAGCGCGAAACTTGATACATTACAGTGGTAATATTGAACAAATGTCATAATGACTCATTTTGCTTGATCTGATACTAAGAACAAGTCTTGTTAATGAATGACCGTGCTAAATCTTGATTTGAAAAATATGCAATAAAAAAATAATCGCATGAAGGAAACAAATTCAAACTGAGCCCACTAAAGCAGTTTCCGCGACTTCAATAACATCCAAACTGTCAAATTGAGAGGTGCATACATTTTATACACGTCAAGTATGATTCGCGCTTGAGTATATGCCGATTACCACTCGCTCTTCTATCCGCTCGTTGTTGCTTTGGATTTCATATTGGTCTGTCGGCTGATCCACCGCTGCTTATACTTATACCTCCGAGTGTTATTCTGGAAGTTTTCACCGGTTCTTTAGCAAATTCCACATTGACCGCGGTATATGGCTTCGAGGCGACTCTCGAACAATCCTGCACCTTTCGTGTGCATAACCATCGTATTCTGGGAACGCCGTCTTCACCAATGGGGTATAATGTAATTTGAAAAAATGGACTATGTAGTTATTTATTTTATATATTTATTAACATCCCCTAATAAGCCTGTGATAGCCTATTTCATCATGAATATCACAATAAGGCGGTAATCTTTTTTGAAAAAAGCAGGCGGGGACCGGTTCGTTTGAAGAGACGACCTAGTGACGTCATTGAACTGGCAACCCCGTGAGCAGGGATCACGCCCGCAAGTTGAGTTCCGATAGCAACGAGGATCTGTTTCAAACTTTCAAACCAGTTGTCAGACTGTCAGCTCTAACTGCAAATCCGTACTTACTGTTATAATTTTGTTCTTTCTTGTGCACGGTCTGCCTCTGCTTGTCTTCGTAACAATAATGCCAAGTAACTTACTTGAAGTAAAGCCCTGGGTAAGACAAGACATGTTTTTAGCGCACTTTTCCAAAAAATGGGAAAAAGGCGCTTTTAGCTTCACTTTGTCCGTCCGTCCGTCCGTACCCAGGATAAGTCCCCGGGGAAGAAAGATATCGATGTGGTGTAAACGCTAATCAATAATACATACAATATGTCCCGGATGTCAAGTTGACTTTTACTTATTTGTTATTCTGCCGCCATCTTTGATCCGCCATTTTGAATTTCTCTAAAAGTGATCCGATTGAAATGAAATTTGCAGGCAATGTAAACCACATCAAGATCTATCCAATTTTCGACAATTGATGCCCCGTCGCCATCTTGTATTCTTCATATTGAACATGTTTCAAAGTGATAGAACTAGGAGAATTATGCCTCAACGAAAAGAGATATCAATGTGGTGCAAACGTCAATCGAATGCATACGTGACCACTATGAGTGCGTTCCACTAAACGATCGCAACGACCGCAACGCCCGTCTACCCGTTCCACTTATAGCCGCGGTCGTGTGTTGCGGTCGTTGCTACGTCACGAATGACGTCATACATCGCGACCACTCCAAGCCCACAACGATCGCGCTGAAAAGGTGAGGCGTTGCGGTCGTCTTCTGGTCGTTAGCGGCAATGTTGCCAGCTCTAGCAATTTATATTGGAAATTGCGACTTACTTTTTTGATTTGGCAATGGCGACCTAAAGTGACGACTTTAAAGTTCAATCAGTTCTATAACGATTTTTTTTTTTATTTTGCCTCCTTCCACATGATTTTACGCAACTTCATTTAAAAGATAGAGACCATTGGCAGGGCACTGCGATTTCGCGCAACACTAGTTTGGCTACGCATCAGCGCGCAGCGGCGTAAAACCGGCAACACTGTCGCTGCAATTTTCTCTACAAACGTCAAACCCATGCGTCAAACAAAAAAGTTGTGCCGGTATACCATCCATAATTCCCATACGGTATCCTTATGGCGAACTCAAAAAAAATGAAATTAACACTGTTCAACGGAGGAGCTAGATGAACTTTCAGGCTCATTTTCTCTTCTAATTCGCATAACCATTAATGCAGCGTTAATAGCCATATTGTTGTTGTGATTTGAGTTGACGTTCAACTGTCATGTCATGTGGCTCCCTGACCACAGAAAAGACGTGACTCGAGTGACTCGACACACCACGACGACCGCACGCCCGTTCCACTTGAGTTTCCGCTCACAACGACCGCGGGCGTTTGCAAGCTAGTGGAACGGGAAAATCTGCGGTCGTGGGCGTGGGCGTTGCGATCGTTTAGTGGAACGCACTCTATATGAAGTTGACCAGTGATTTTTGTCACTTGGCCGCCATCTTTGATCCGCCATTTTGAATTTCTATGAAAGTGGTCCGATTTAAGTGAAATTCACAGGCGATGTGAACTTCATCAAAATACATCCGATTTTGGACAAATGATGCTCTGCCGTCATCTTGGCCGCCATATTGAAATTTCTCATCACTTAACGATTTTCATTGGAGCTTGGGACTCACCTTTGTTTCGCACGATCATTCTTATTCTTCAGCCAAATTCCAACATTCTGTCGCCATCTTGGCCGCCATATTGAAATCTCTTATTAGTGGAACGATTTTCATGGAACTTGGAACTCACCCTTGTCTATAGTATACCTACAATCATTTTGATTTTTAAGCCAAATTTCATGAATCTGACGTTATTTTGGCTGCCATATTGAAATTTTTTGCTAGTTGCTCCAATACCTACCAAAGAATATGCACCCAATCAGCGGTGAGCGTCGACTGTATGGAAAGCTGTGTACATTGAGTGAATATCTACCCTAGCTGAATGGTCGGTATCCACTATCCAGAGCCCTTCCACAGACGGAGACAGTGGAAGTGATACTAGTTCTGATGCTTACGATTTTAAAATAACTGAACTAACTACTACCTTTATTTTCCGGTGTTACCTTCGCTTTTATCTTTTATCTTGCAAATCGGATACTTTGTTTTCAGTTGAACATATCCGACAGCATCGTCCAGATTGCTTTTTTACCTGCTTTGTAATGCACACGGTTCACGGTAAGTACCTACCTATCCCTAATAGTTCTGTCAAGTCTGGAGTCTGGCCGATGAACTTTGGGTGACTGCGAGGATGACTGTTTTATACGCCAGCATCAACCGCACTTTTTACAGTAACGAAAACGATACTCACCAGTCACCACACACCATCTACGTTCCGTTTTCTAGCATTTTTGGTGAGGACGAATGTTCTTTTCCGATAGATTAAAAGTTATTTACTTATTCTGGACGAACTATGGGAGCCTCACCTCTTCGCTTTCACGTTTGAACAATTAACAATTTGTATTTGTGCAGTAGAACGAATATCTGCCATGATCGTCAACTTGAGTTCCCTTCCTCAAAGCCTCTGTCTTCTGTCCATAACAGATAATAACCGCTGGGTCACTTATTTGATCCACCTCAATCAGATCAAACTCCAGTTTGACGTCTGAATTGACGTCTGTTACGAAATTGTTTCAAACAGAAATAAATAAGTATTGGTTACCATCGCACCCAAAACCGCGATGTTGCCAATCAAGGTATAACCTGGCTTGACCCAGTGACGTCACTGGATCAAAAAAGAATTCTTTGCGAATTTTTTCCCGCCCTATTATGAAAATAAAAGTGAAACAAACTGCTACATGCTTATTAGGGAGTGTTCAGCTCCTTATTACCAATTAAAGAAAAAATGGATTATACCCCATTAGGCAGATGAATCTTATCCGATATTGATATCTCCATGTGAATCAAATGGTCCAAACCATCGCGCATGTTTTCGAATGCACTAGAGCTTCGTAGCTCGTAACACTGCAATGGAACGGTCTAGAAGGACCGCGTGTGTTCTCGAATGCACGAGAGAATCGTCACTCGTAACAATACTCCACTCCTGCATCATTTGTCCCGCAAGGGAATAACTCTTCTTTTTCGGTCGATCACTTGCAAAGTTTGTCTCCGGGTATTTTTTTCACAATCCGACAAACATCACTCTGATTATCTCCGACCTGCGCAGCAAAGGTGGCTTGTGTGTGGCCCTCTTCAACCAATGCTAGAATTCCACAGTTACGAGAAAAATGAGAACGTAATTTTCAAGCAGCGAATCACAAAATGATGAGTACCTTTATGCCGATAATCCAAGTTTTTGAAACAGACGAAACAGCCTTTATTATTTGACGTAAATGCTTTACCTAGATTTTTGTACCATCGGAAGATCATATAATTTGAAATGTTCTTCATAGTTAATCTAATTGAGTTTTTAACTGACATTGGCATTTTGCGGAGTTTTAATCATGACTCTCGCGAGCTGGTTTGCTCTGACGTCATAAATATTTCATAAAGGGGACTACCTACACTTTTCGAGCATGGATGTACCTATTCAAAGCAGCAAAAGCACTTCTTGTTGAATTTCCGGTGCTTCCTCTGATCCTCTGGAAACGAGAAAAAAGTAATAATTCATATCGCATAGCACATTATGCGCTCGTATGGATACAAATGAATACACTTGTGTCAAACGCAGTGCTATTTTGTATGCTTTCCTATTTCAGAATGCCTCCTGCACCCTTTCAATATTATTGAAGGGTTGTTTTCCAACATGTCGGTACCTCTTACCCAGCGTTTGCCTAAAGGTAGTAACATACTAAACCGGTAATTTATCGTGCAAACAAAAAGTTTCTAATGGCACTGGGAGAAATTGTTAGTTGATTTCAAAATACTTACTGAATTTGGGACGAGTGAAGTCTAAATATTTTTATCGTAATGCATCATCAAGTATTGACCTGACAGTCTAGTCCGTACTCCGTAGGTCTGGCCACGCAACGCGCTTGGAAAGGAGATACAGGTTGATTCATATAATCGTGGACACGATCGTTGGTGGACACGGAGTTCAGACCGGTTTGAGGAAATGCTTAAAAGTAGCGAAAAAATGTTAAACAAAAGCTTTTTTATTTTTGGAGATTTTTGTAGACTGTTAAAGTCAGGCTAAAGGGATTTTTTTTTACCCTTTGAATGTGTTTTCAAACTCTAGTTACTTTAGAAAGTAATCCTCTAGTTTTCTCAAAAAATACCTGCAGAAGAATTTCTATATGATGTGAACAAATCTTGTTGCATCGATCGATTCAACAGCCTGTGGGACCATTCAAGACGTTTTTTGGGGAAAACTCAAATTTTAGGTCATCACCTCGCTTATTACTTACCAAGTCGCGCAACTGATGAAGGTTCCAAAACATTCCTCTTCAGTCTGACTCAAAGAGTTCACAAAGATCATTTCAATAGCGAAGATCAAGTGCCCCACGTGCTCCCCCATATCTCCAAAAATAGAAAGATCAAATTTTTTTGGGCATTTCTCTGGCATTTTTGAAGCATTTCTGTAAATTGCCCGCGATTCCGTGTCAACGAATTATGAATTAGATAGAAGCATGCACTCTGTGCAAGACGAGACCACGAATGGTTCTGTGGATAACTTCGCAGCTTGAGACCCAACAGAAGTAGATACTATAGAAGGTGCAGCGCAGACTACAACCTACAAGCACTGAATTTTTTTATTGAATTGTCTTATTTTGCGCGCTCTGCGCGGGGAGGTCGAAGTGAGAACCATTATTACGACAATTATTTTCCAGGATCGTGTTTGCATCGATTGACTAGTACCCGTTGATTGACCAATCTTTGTCATCTTCATCAACCTTCAATTCAGATGTTCATAATGTCAACACCAGATTTAGGGGATCCATCACCCCTCCACTCCACTCCAAAGAACTGTTTAAACGATCATTCACTTACCAGGTCTATAAAGTGTTCAACAGCTTGTCATTTGAGTGTGCCACCCTCGGTTTGAAAAGCTTTCGAACACAGCTTTCTCAAACTTTGATGAACTGCCAGTGATGTAAATAATGTAATTGTGTATGTTCGATACTTGTACAGTTTTATTTACTTTACTTTAAGTCGATTTTGTAGAATGGACAATCTCTCTTTACTTCGTATTGAGCGGAGTTAGGTGGAAGAACAGCTGGTATGCTCAAATGCTGCTTAATAAAGATAATTCATTATCATTATTATTATTATTATTACCTACCGTGGCAGATTTGACGGCCCAGTATTTGAGGCCATGGCATTGTGCGATGTACGCTATTATAGTCTACAGATACAGGTCCATGCCCCATGGCGTCAATCGATAACTGACCACGGAAGGAAAATATAAAACTTTTTGGGAAAGCTCTGCAGCTTTTGAATAACAAAATGATAAGCGCCTATCTTACAAGTAAAACTGCTTGTTAAAGAACCTCGTTATAGAAAAACGTCTTTGTTAGGGAAATTCCATCTTTAGAATTGGCTCTGGCACTTTTTGCCGTTCTTTATTGTGATTTTAATTAAAATTTGCGAACACAGAGACGATCAAACAGTAAACGCTTTGTGGCCGGGCGCGGAATGAGCAGTGAATCTTGGGCAGGACGTAATGGTGAAGTAACAGCCGTAACTGTCGCTTCTCGTCATAAAACGGCTTCCCCGGAGGCGCTCCGGGGCCGTTACTGTCCTTGCCTACTACTCAAACTTACCGAGTCGTCGTACGTGACCCTTCCTGGTTAACTTTACGATCAATATTTAATAATCATGTTTTATTTTATCATGCGGTCCACGACGGAAGCGTCATGCGGAATAACACACAAGAAGTTCCTCACTTCCTGCCTACCTATATGGAACGCGGAAAGCTGTTAGCGGCGTCAACTTTCCTCCCAAACGATTTTCCAAGACAGCCAATCGTTAATTTATTCAGTATGGACAAATATGCTTGACTCCGTATTAAGTGCGGGAGGGTGCCGTCACCGGGCGGGGTGGAATTCTCAGAGAAGCGAAGTTCAAGGACGGCGTGTTTGCCCAGTAGTTGGCCCGTTTATGTGCCTAAGATTCCAGAAAGTGATTTTCTTCGAGTTAATTAGGACAAAGTGATGAGCTTATCGAACTCACGAGCTTGCACGTGCGCAACTTTAAGCTCTGGCCCGATGGAATTTCCTCTGGTTATCTTGGCAAAAGCTGGCCTGTTTTATAATTAAAGACTATGGCTCTTCTTGTAGGTATCGACTCATAACATAGCAAGTATACCAAGAGTAACGAATAATAGCATATTATTCAATGAGCGTGTAATGATGGCTAATACTCATGAGGATAACGTTATGTTTACAAACACGAGCCGTAGGCGAGAAAACCTTGAAAAGTTTGAAAAGCTGATAAAAAAGAATTTTACCATTGATTTTATTACTTATTTCATTATTTGAGTTCAACTTTGTCACACCGAATTTCTTTAAAAACAAACCAATTTTGATTAAAGTAATGAATATCTACATCTGTTAATTTTGGCTTCCTATTTCCATTTTTCCATATGTTTAAATCTATGTTGGATGGAACCACAGATTGGGGGGATAATTGCAAACGAAGTGCTTCATTGGGCAACATCCTTCAGAAGTTGGAGGGTTTCCATTTCCACAATCTCTTCCTGACTGATATAGCCAATGGGGTGTTTCGCCGCTGAAGAAGACGATAGATGGCAGCAGGGGCCAACCCGGGTTTATCACTAGGTTACTGTTGGTTGGTAAACCTACCTGCTCCATGTTGGTATCTCGTATTTCTTCAGCCCGTTTGTGTGTCTGTCAGGGATGTGTCTGTGTGTGTATGCGTAACGCTATATTGCCTAGCAGCATCACGCTACACCCAGCATTTTGCCACCTGCCACTGATCACCCGAACAATGAAAATGACAGCAACGACCATATGACTGACATTTTCTGAAAAAAATATTGAACGTGGGGTTGTACTGGTCGGTTTTGGTGATTTTTGAGGGCTGAAAGGGCCCAATGACCGTGCAAATGTTTGCCAGAGGGACCGTCTGGGAGACAGCACTTGAAGAGCAGTTCGCGGGCACGCCGGCCGATTTGAAACCTATTGCAACCTACCTGCCACCGTGCCGTGTGCCCCACTGTCCATGTTCAAGAACACAATCATGCTCTTCTTCAAAAACATCTATAGTAAAGACCTTTACTCTGGAAGCCAAGTGTACGTAATTTTTCCCATCTAATTCCTTCCTCACCTCTGACGACACACATTCATACTTGACTTGACATGACAGCCGACCCGGCAGGCAGACACCAAAGTCAAAAGGAAAACCACATCCTTGGGAAAACCCCCTCCATGTGAGAACCGTTCAAAAAGTAGTGGGAAAATAACCCGGGTTGGCCCCTGCTGCCATCTACTTGACAACTTGACAACTGCAGAGAAAACACCCCATTGGTGCGCAGCTGTTTGGGGTTCGAAACATTGCTGCTGCATAGAGAAATGTGAATAATCGGGTTTAAGCCGGACCCAGAGTTCCCAGATGTCATGGTGCGGACGTGGTCCAATATTTTTGTCAAAAATATACCGATTGTTTGCAGACTTGTGTCAGACTCCCACTTGTGTCAACCTGACGCGGGCAAGAAGACTCACTTTGCTCAAGTTGTAGGAAGAACACCAGCTTAATCGGTGTTTTGCCAGTGCCGCCCATGCCCAGGGCCCCGGCTTTTTTGGGGGCCCCTAAGGCCCCCTTAAATTTTCAAAAGTAAAGACTATTTTTGTGAAAAATGTTGTGCTTATATCCCGTTTACGACGTTTATTTGATTATGTCACTTTCTGAGCTGATCGTGCGCCTCCCCTTACCTCCCAAGAGTCCACGACGCTCCATCCCACTAAGCTAATCAAGAAAAGACCGGTTTTCTGTCGAAAATTTTGAAAAAGCGCGATATTTTTATGAAGAAAAGTTTGTTAAATGATAACCTGCGGCGGTGGTGCTCGCCTCACTCGCGTGCTTTTTTCACAAACCTTCATAAGGGGGCCCCTCACTGCCTTGTGCCCGGGGCCCCATATGTTCAAAAGAAGGCACTGTGTTTTGCCTTTGCCTTGGTATATTAAAACAATATCTGGCTGCAGCATGTTGTCCAAATAATTTTCCTTTTTATTGGCTAGAAACACTTTGCTTCGCAGCTATTGACCAAAAGCCTTATCGAGCGACTTGATTTCTTATAAGTTGCGATTTGAGAAGGCGCAGCTATTTTTTGAAGAAGTAGAAATGAAGATGTTGGAGCAGCCCTTGAAAAAAATCACTTGGACGAAACTTTCGCATGAGAACCGAAAAAAACAGTAGACACATACAGAGTCTGAAGGAGATGTCATTTGAATATATAATCTCGAGACATGAACATGACCGGTACATGTCACTTCCTCGTATATTTCGAACTTTTTTGGTGAAGATTTTGCAATCAGACTACGTATTTTATTGTGTCTAGTGATCCTTAACAAGCCGCCATATGGACAGGATCCCAAGACATGAGGCAATGTTTCGGTCTCAGCGCAGTGTCTGCACTAGTAGCCGTCTTGGGACCGTCCTGGAATTCCTCGAACGTTTGACACGTGGCCGACCATTTTGATGGCTTCTTTCCATTCAGTGCTGGATAGGCCGTCTGGTGATCTGATCCAGAAGTTGGCTGGGGTATACTCATCGAACAATTCAATGACGCGGCCTTTTTGTTTGAGTTCTTTCAATTTTTCAAATTGATCTTGACGAAGGAGTTCCCTTAATCGCTTACCAGTCAAATTCCAGATGTCGGTTTCTTCTAAGGATAGATTTAGTTTTTGAACACACTTCTTGGCTTCTTCTTCCAGATCTCTTAAGTGTTCAACAGAATGGTTATTTTTTTCGTGTAATTTCTTACAGATGTTAAAATTTTGTATGAAGGCTTCCCAAGTGGATCTAAATAGAGCTAATCCTTTGACTTTCTTTGAGCTAAATAGCATGTTGTCTGGAATGTCAGATGGTTAATCTAGGATTTCTTTAATAGAGGACTTTATAATTTTGTCAATATCGTTGAGAAATTTCAAAGGCAGCTTTTCCAATGGAGTAGACTGGAAGGAGTATACAAGGGAAGGCCATATAGAATAGTTGATAATTTGGAATTTTTGGTGGGCTTTTAGAAGAGGACTAGACGTCAGTTTTTGCAACGAGTTTTTTAGGCTGTTAATAATTTTGGTTGTATCAAGCACGATTTCATCGTTGAAGGCCACGCCGAGGTATTTGATCTTTTCGTTGGCCGTTATACATTTAATTGGACGTTCGTGTTCAAAACTGCAGAGCTTCCCCTTCTTAATATTAATTGCTATGCACTTGCTATGGTTGAGGTGTAACCCAATCTCGGCAAATCGTTCTTGTGCCATGTCGAAAAGGGTAAAGGCACTTGCTTCTGTTTTTCCAATCAGCACAGTATCATCAGCGAGTCCTAGAATAGTTGGATTGGACAGACTTGGATGTAGCTGATATCCATAGGTGTTTGAAATTTCTGTTTCCGATAGTTCTTCTATTATGTGGTCGGTAGAGATGTTATACAATGTGGGAGAGAGTGGAGCGCCTTGCATTACACCAGTCCTGAGCGCGATGGGTTTGGTTCTCCCTTTTGATATTTCAATTTGAGTTGTATTTTCTGTCTGTAGGTCTAATACGATGTTTTGAAGCTTTAGAGGCATGTTTGAAGTTCTGATGCAAGCTGCAAGGTGATTATGACAAATATTATCATAAACCTTACCGATATCAAGGAACAGTATTGTGACATCTCGTTTTCTTTTCTTGGTATCTTTCAGCAGGCCGTTCAAAATAGATGTATTGATGTGGGTTCCTAGGACACATGTGAAGCCTCCATGGATGTAGGAATGGCTGGATAGAGCATAAAGCCAAAAACAATTGAATTTTTGGTACCCGATTTTGAGCTGAGGGGCGGGGCTTAAAGCGGAAGCGAGGCCTCCAAGGTGAACTTGATTTTTGAAATATAATCAACACGCTGTTCGAAACCGTCAACTGGCTGTCACAGAAATCGCGTCAGTCCAAATAAGTGGAATTGAGTGCATCAAAATTTGAAATTCTGAGTAAGTAATGTCTGATCTATCATAACAGCAACGAGAATAATGTTTGTTTCTACCAGTTCCAGTACAGTTCGTTTGTAATCCGATTCATTTCGCAGAGTTGTCCACGATGGTGTCCTGTAAATTGTGCGGGCTGTTGCGGACCACAACCTCAAGTTCGGAGGGCATTGCGCTTCATCGGTAAGTCAAGTTTGATGAATTACTGGCCGTAATATTCATGTTAATTCATTTTTTCCTCGAAAAACGCTCCATTCCACCACCTTACATAACCTCACTTATGCGATTTGACAGCACCTTCAGTGGCGTTACGTCCATCAGGCATCTTAGAAAAAAGGGCTAAATCGCCCAACAAATTGCAATCTTTATTAAACCTACCCTCGGTTGCAGCATAAGAATTTAATCATGAAATAGCTAATTGAGGATTTTCTTTGATCTGCCAGTTGACTGACCACAGGCGATGCATCTAAGCTGTTGAGAAATGAACATTTTCCCATATTTTTTTTGTAAAACTGCATTTTTCATCAGGTACTACGCTAAAATTCAGCAAAAAAAGCTCGATTTACTATTTCATGATCAAATTTTTGGTGCAAACGGGGGCTACATGATTATTTTTTAATGAGGTTCTGATTTCTTGCAGAAAATAGTGAAAACTCGGCAACTCCCAAGTCAACACTTCAAATAAAATTAGAAGTTTGAATGCTCGTTTGAATGATGGAGATGAAGATGAAGATGCTCGGGGATATACGTTGAATGGATTGGTTTAAGATGAAGAATTCGGTTCTTCGGCTTCGTTTTCGGACATATTTCCAAGCTAATAATACTTGCCTGAAAGAAAATTGGCTGACTGATACAAGACTTCACCAAGTGCAATGTGGAATGGCAAAAACTCTCGAAAAAAACTAGTTAGGATACTGCGTTTTGGCTGCTATCTACTGCCGTTCTCAAATGGAGAAAGACTTGGCTCACTTGTGCTGTCATCGAAGCTGCCATGCTGCCGAAACATCTTGTCCTGTTGGAAGTTTTATAATGCAACAAAAGCTTATGCTTTCACAAACGCTTTACCTTTTCTAGTGATTGTGTTGGAATTTGTTGCAAAAACAGTTGTAAAAATAAGTACCTTAGGTACAACAATGCTATAACCTACCTAACTTTAAAAAACTTTGGCCAAGTTCTTTCAAAATGTTTTCCACTCAGTTCACCAGTTTGAATGTTAGCACTTGAAGTTCCTTTTGAATTGGTACCAGTGTGGACAAAAAAGGAGGACACAGTCATTCAGTACTCAACCGGTTTTTTTTAACAATTTGGCCCAAACGACCTCCAATTTGGACATGTCGGTTGCAACTAACAGCCAAGATATGGACATATCCTAATTGAGGAGCATTTGGAGTCCAAATTGTTGCAAAAACCGTGAAATAATAAATGACAGTGGTCTGTTTTTTTGTTGTCACTGGTACTACAATTATGTATGTTAAAGTTGAGATATCAGTGATTGTGTCCTCGGTTATCAATATACCAAGTACTCAATACTCAGTAGTTATATCTTGCAAGTATTAACCTTTTGCATTAAGCTCAGACTGAGATTCTCACATTTTATTGTAGGTAATCATGATTCTTAAGGTCAAGAAATTCCTGTGAAATTGTTGCTCACTTTGGTGTCGATACCACTGTCTACTGTTCCAGAAGTCAGAAGTGATTTCTTCATTATGATTGATTAAAAACATGTTCGTAGATAGCAGTTATAATTATTTGTCTTTTACTAACTATAGTATAAGCGCCTATGTACGTGATATTTGAAATAAATTGCCTGTTTCATCCAGATATCCAATCAAACCTTACACTACACTTGTACGAGTAAACACAATTTTATTCAGTACTGAAACAAGCTCAAAATTGGAAAATTTTGATTTGGAGTTTTGAGGAGTTTGAAGTGGAGGCTAGTCACTTTTGCAGGTCAAATAGATCAGTTCTTGTAGGTTAGCCCATATAAGCAGACTCCTTTAATTTTCTACGAGCAGCTTCAGGCCACAATCACAAGTTGCTCCACTCCAAGTCCTTTCAATGGCTGCTTCAACAACATTGCTAAACTAGTCCAGGGTGGTTTTTCAATCAGAGGGGTTCAATTTCGGATTTTCACCTCCTTGGTGTATAAATAAAAGGTCACATTTATAAGCACCAAGTTCCCAAAGCGTTGCTACTGGCGGCGACAGGGCACAAAATTCTTGCAGCCTTGCCTGGCCGGATAACTGTATAAGGTCTCTTGCTGATCTGCTATAATATTGGCTGACCTGCATTTTCGTAAGACCCAACTGAACAACAACGCGATTTAGTCACTACCTCGGCCGCATTTTTCTTTATTATCTTCAAATTTTCCCAATGTACGTGATGGCATTGGCGATTTACGTTTTGTGACAGCTAAAATGCCAAACCCTTGAAAAAAATAATTGTGCGCCACTGTTACCCGACTAAATCAAGTTCACTTTGGAGGCCTTTTCTGACATTTCCGGTTTGGGAACCGCATTTTTGACGTAATGCTCCATCCAGTCATTCCTACATCCATGGAAGCCTCTTTGGTTTTCATGGAAATCAACGTTACTTCTCACGTGTTGATCCAGCACCTTTTCGATAACTCGTCTGATCACGCAGAGCATATTGAAATGGGTCTCCAGTTGTTTGTGGAATGTTGGTCTCCACTTTTGTATATCAGAATTATTCTTGCTTTCTTCAGACATGAAGGTACTTTACCACTGTTCAACATGATAGAAGCTATTTTTCAATCCACCAGCGAATTTAATTATTGTTAGCGCTAATTGAGACATTTTCTCTGATGGATTTAAGGTCAGTGCTGGACTGCTGGTTGAATGACCACGGAAAATGCATACAATTAGTTAACAATTATTAAATTTGATGGTGGAACTGGCTATAAGAGATCTCCAAGCAAATCACACATTCAGTAGACAATAAAAACCATCAACAGAGAGGAATATATCTGACTCTTTTTCTTTGTAAGAGTCTAATCAAGACTCTTGATCTTGACAGCCCTACTCTTGTCTTGTCTAGAAATTTCAAGACAACGAGTTTCTAGAGGTCTTGCCTAAGTCTTGACGCCTTTTCAAGACAAGAGTCTAGAAAGTGTAACTCTAGACGGCACACTAGTGTCATCCTGTCAAACGGGGGTCTGTTCGTTTGTTTGTTGGTTCTCCAATTTTAAGTGATGCCCCAGGTCCATAGTGTTGGTGAAAATAAGAAGTCGCCAGAACTATTTCATCCTGAAAGCACTTCAGACTTCTAGCGAAATATCTGATATAAAGCACGCCAAAAATAAGCTACGCTATATGAGTTCTGTGGGATTTTTCAGTTGTCAATTGAAACGTAGGTGTGTACGAAAAATATTGGCACTTTTATGTCGCACTGTATTTTCCTCGAGACGTAGCTCCCGCAGCGTATTTTTCATTCGCGCTTCACCCCTGCGACACGTAACGCCTGGGCAATTTATGAAAGTATAACTTCCAATCCCTCTCCACACGGCACCAGTGAAACGTCTGACGTATTCTTTAATCCGCACGCTTGTCTGCGCTTTCAAAGCTTTATTTTCAAGTTAATGACTTTGTTCGCTTTTCATCAGCATCCGTAAAAGTTATTCAACTGAAGCATATGCCTCGCTGCTGCTTTTGTGCACATCATTTTAATTGAAAGCATACTGCTCAAGAGCACTCACAAAAATGCTTCTTTATAGCTATACTGCGCCAAGCCAGGTGCGAAAAATACGAAAGGTGCACACTGCACCTCTTTCACGCGCGTTCTAAAATTCTGAACGTTGAAGGGTATATGCCCATCATCGTAAATTGTCAGGCTAATACTGATTTACTGATTGGACGCGGCAAGCTTCTCTTCCGCGCTTTTAGATTTGAACGTTTCTGCAGTGATGAGCCCTCACAAGGGGCCAAACACTGACATGATATGTAGGACGATAAATTACTGTAAGTCAGGAAATTCTGGAATCTCGTTACTCAAAACGAAATGTGAAAAAGTGAATCAAATCAACGTCTGGTTTCATTGAACAATCAACTTTACAAATTAATGGAACAATCCAACTGATAATCTTGAAAGTAAGTGGAAGGCGGCGGTTTGGTCATGATCATCTGGTTCTGAAAAAATAAAAATGGGTGTGAGCATAACACAACTCTCATGTTCAATAAAAATTGAAATAACTGGGAAATTTTAGAACAGAAAGGTGTCCAGTTGAAGACAGGAAGTCATCTTCAGTGATGGTTATGTAGGATTGGCTCCAGAAGGAAGAATTCAGTGAGTACTGTGCGAGGTAATTAATTCCACGGAATCAGCTGACTGTTAACAAAGCGGCAGGGCCGTTTGCGCTGCGATTATTTACCACGACGTTGCCAAGCTGTAAAAAATATACCGGTTAGTTGCTACATTGAACTCTTTCGACCGACGTTCAGTTAAGAAAAGCTCCGAAGAATCAACCCTGAGTCAGCATTCAAAGATGATTACCACCCAGCTTGTCCTGCTTGTCACCCTAACCCAAACCGTTGATAGTTTGCAGGATCTGATCGTTGAACAGACTGAGAAGCTGGATAGTTGTGTTGTGAGCATCTCCAATCTGCAGGACGACAACAAACAACTGCACAAGAAGGTGGATAATGAGGTACATAATCTTGACTCACGGTTTTCATCGCAGGCGATCGCTCTTTACGACGAAGTGCGAAAAAGAATCCAAAGAGAAAGATGTGTGATAATTTTCGGGATTAAAGAGGGACCAGAAGAAAAATAACAGGTGGGCGAAATGCTGAATACGGTGGCCTTCCCCATTGTTCCGAAAATGTTGCAGTGTCATAGGTTGTGAAAACGGTCATCTGCACCCAGACCAATAAAAGTCGTGTTCGAAGACAGCAATATGACTATCGCGGTGTTAAAAAACAAAACCAAAGCGCCACCCAATGTCAGCATCAAGAATGACAGAACACCAAGGCAAGCGCAGGAACTTCGAGACCTAAGCAAAACACTTGAAGAGTGTCAGGATGCCGATGAGCGGAACTTCAGGATCAAGTACGTCAACAATCAACCCAAGATATTTGGCCAAGAGGTGCCTGAGTCTCTAGAAGAAGGAAGAACAAAGAGAGCAAGAGTGATCACCTCCGATACAAATAATCCAGTCCTGTGCCGATTCGTGCAACGGAGCCGGTGGAGACTACGCACAAGGCTCCTGATCCAGCCACACAGAACCACTCTAACACCGATAGTGCAATGGGACCACCAGCGAGGCCCCTGATGCGTATTAGCGCAGACAACCTTAACCGTCTACTCTGTATAAGCAATGCTGAGGTTCTCATGTTTGATTATTCGCAAATTATGCATAGTCAATTGAAGTAAATAAGTAGGTATATGCTCTGATGTGAGAAAGACTCACCGTCTGGATGCTGACAGCTTCGGAATTTGTCATAGTAAGACGAGTGAGTCATATCTGAATAATAATCTACAGACGTTTGAATTTTTAAACGTTTCATCTTGATTGAATTAAAATTCAAAGCCGTCAGGAAGTTGCAGCGAGTTCCTTGGCAGCATCGCTATGCTCGTTTTCAGATCGGAAATGTGTTTGTAAACAATAATTACCATTCCCGTATACCAAACTTGCGGCGTGCAACGTAATGAGTTCCAGCAGGTATAGTATAGTTCGTAAAGTTCAAGAAGATTAAAACTTTACATGATTTATCTTGGATGGGGGAGTCACGGCAGAGGCGCAATTAGGAGTTGTTTAAGTTAAGTAGGTCGATATGTTGTGCTCCGTTGTTGTGTGCCCATAAACTACTCAAGAGGAATCCAATATCATTTGTTCGCCAAGACCGAAAGACACCCGAAGGAGAACATCAAGCGAACTTTCTGCTGCTGCTGCTGCTGTTCGAATTGTGACGCTAAGCTCGCGCAGAAATTTAATAGTCTGTCTTGTGAAATATAAATAATAAAGAAGGATGCATTTGGAGCTGCAAGTTCATCGCAAAATTTATCAAGTTTCCTCAAGGAAATAACAAACGAGAAGGAGGAAAACACGACGACTAACAGCGAAACCGTGTATAGAGCCCATATTAAAAACACTTCGCCCTGTTTTATAAACTTTAAGTAAGATATTGTTATGATGAAAAATGCAGAGTGATCTCTCAAAAATCAACGCTGTGCGGAGAGTGGAAAGATGGCGAAAAACTCCGGCGCGGCGCCTTCTATTTATAACTCATCGCGCCTACGTAGCACTCGTGAGCGCAAAAGTTCATATTATTTTATTTTGTACTTGCTCTCCTCCCCTTCACTTGCCGGAAAGAGTAATAAAGCACTTGAAGGAAGTTCACCGGGAGAAATTTATAACGTCGATTGCGTTCAATGCAGATTTTCTTCTGATGGATGAGGAATTCTCAAGAATCGACGACTTATGTTGCTCAAGTGGGAGTTATTGGGGGTCGGCACCTCGGGTCGGGTGATGCCCGGCGCGAAACAAAATTATTATTTACGATGTTTGAATGCAAGAAGAAGCTCGTAAAAGTGTGACTTCGTCGCGTTTTCAATTTTATGGTGGCGTAAAATTATAACACCTGAAATGGAAGGATGTAAAGCTTATTACGCGAAATATAATCTCGTACATGCGGCGTTGGAAGGCGGAACAAATAACTGGGGCAGAGTTTATACAATTTTACTACTTGACGCCACGGCTCGAACAGGAAGCTTTGCACACATTAAGAATTAACACTCTTTGAACATGCAACAAAAAAATATGTATTTAATTTGTTAATTTGAAGGTTTTTACCAAATTATGGGAGAAACGCAGTTCAAATAAAATGTCTGGCAAATGTTTGGCACGCATGCATCCACTCTTTCTATAAGGGGGTGTGCTTGTTGAAACAATTATCTTTTATCTATGTACGAGCCCCGCCCCACATCAGTTGGCCGAAATGCGAAAACTCCAGTTTTCTTATCCAAATAAATACAGGGAGCTCCGGAGTTCAAGTGCGGAAACTTGTCAATCGATAAAGAATAAAGAAATAAGTAGACTAACCCAAAAAATATATATTTTGGAAAAGTAAAATATCGGAGAACTGAGAGGTTCAGCGTTTACTTACCGCACGTTGTTTTATGTCCTGTGCAAGCGTTGTGAACTCTTCTGTGGCTCTCCAACCCTGTTGTGTAGGACGTATAGGATGTAGCATAATCGTGTCTCTTGAAGTGATCGGGATAACCTGCAAAACTAAGACTTTGATAGTGAATTGAACGACGAACCTGCTTGATTGGTGGATGCGCTAGTCAAATTTGCACGGGACAGAAGATATCAACAGTCGATAAGACGACAAACCTCGATTATTCGACTACCGCAATGTGCTTGCTTAACTTTACAACCATCTCTCACGAATATAGTTATCTATACAAGTGTCCCAAAATTCGCTGCTTTGGGGCTCATCAGGGCAGTTTACGAGAATGCCTAAAAGCTGCCAGAAAAATGTAAAATAATAAGGTCTTTTATTATTTGGTCTTGTCAGAACCCATCAGGGCCGCCAAGTTCTTCAAAAGCCGGTTGAAACAATATCTGGTTGAGGTTGAGGGCTGTTTCTACAACATCAGAGGGTATGAGGGCCGATGCTCGGGGAGAGATGTTAATAAGTTCGGGGGTTGCTGGCGTGGGTGTTTCTTGCCTGCTGATGGGTTGCCAATGTTGCCATGCAGACAGTTTTTTACCGCATTCTTGTCACCTTATTTTATATCTTGTTTTTATTTATATTGTATTGTTTTGTACCATACTGAAATTATTTTGTGACCTTTCTGTTTATTTGCCACTTCAATACTTAACAAGTACTTACTGGTGACGTTGTTATAAGGTCCCCGAAGACGACTGAGACTAATGCTGGCATAACCGAATCGGTTTTAAAAGCTGGCTCTGAAAATCGGCTTCCAAAAACCCATACGGTTTTGATGATGGCTGGAAACCGGCTTCCGGAACAGGTTTAGTACCGCTTCTCTAAGCGGTTTTCAATGCCGGCTTTAGGAGCTGACTTCCAATATCGGTGTTTGGAGTGGTTTACAGTGTCGTTTTCCGAAACCGACTTGAAATACCAGTACTTACCGGTTTTTGGAGCGATTTCCATGTTGGCTTTCAATCGAAACCATCAGATGTATTCGACAAAACCGGTACACCGGTTTTCATTTTTCCCGTCCATGGCTTTTGCCAATACTAATTGTGACTATTTCTGGAGAGGGATGTCTATTCGCCTGATGCGCGCGCGCGCGTGTATCTTTGTAATTGTCCACGATAATTGCCGAGCCGTTGATCCGAGTCAGTTGAAATTTTGTATTTATGGGTGTAGTTTTAGCTTGGAATGTGCTGATCAATTTTGGTTGTCATCTGTCAAAGGGAAGCGTGACTGGCAAAAATGACATACGCTATTTCTTACGAACCTCTGCATGGATCTGAATCTATTGGAGGTAGTTGATGGAACGTAGTTCCGCCTGACACGTAGGCTTCATTATTGGACCTATTGCACGGAGACCAGCCGGACTCATCAAGCCACAATGTGCTTCCTGGATGTTTGATGGTTGGTCTATCTAAGCACTCTGGGGCGGACAAGCGCACGGTTGACTCGGACTCCGTCTTGTTAAGGGTTTTCCAATAAGTATGTCCCAACTTTCAAATGGAATAGAATGAAAAGTACAAATGATAATCCAAAAATTCTAATTCCATTTTGTAGACAAATCAATTTCATTACTTATGTTTTGAAAATTATGTCATTCAAATGTCCTCCTCTTCTTTGCCTGGTTAAATGCATTCTGGCGACCCAATTTTGAACAACTCTTTCGCACATATGGCGTGGGGTATCCTCAATGGCCCGTCGAATGTTGCGTTTCAACTCTGGAACTGTTTGGGGATTATTTCCGTAGACCTGAGATTTAACATACCCCCAATGAAAAAAGTCTAAGGGGGTAAAGTCGCATGATCTTGGAGGCCAGTTGATGTCAGAATTCCTCGAAATAACGCATCTGGGAAATCGTTGTTGACACGAACACGCATTTTGATGGTAGATGCCGATGATTTCGGAGCGCTGTTGAACTGTATATCTCACCATTTTGATTTGACACGATATACAAAAGGTAAATGTCAATGTTTGACAATTATATCCCAAGCCCCCTTGCCACAGTTGATTTTGAAAGTTGGGACATACTTATTGAAGAACCCTTTAGTTTCATTCTGAGGTGAGTCCAGTCCATTTTGGCTGCCATCTGTCAAACGAAAGTATGTCTTTGTTAAAAAATGACAGAAGCTATATCACACGGAACATAACTTGCAATACGATACGCCATTTGAAAGCCTTTGTAAAACTGTATTCAGAACATGTGGAAGTATGTTTCCAACTGTCACCTGTGTACCTGTCAATAACTGAAAAATGTCAAAGTTCAATACACTTGGCAGGAAGCAACACAATGAAGAAATCAAATCAAATCTGCAGTTGGGGTCTTCAAAAATTTCCCAGTCGGATGCTACAAATTTTTTAATTTTCTTTTGACAATATCCCACCCGAGGCGGCCGCGCACCCGGGTTTTGGCCAGGATGACCCGTGTTTACATAGAATGACAACAAATTTGATGTGAAAAATCTCGACTGCACTTACCTACTTATACCGACTCAATGTTGATGAATGTTGAAAAAAATGACTCTGCAAAAAACAACATTCACAAAACTTTCATACCAGAATATTTTTCGTGAAACAGGAAAATAGTCCAATCTTGTATCATCATTTGACGATCATTTCAAAATGTTGACCTAAGGAAGCTGATCGATTGCTAGAAAATGCGTTCATGCCTTTGTATTAAACAGCTTTATTTTTCAACAGAAATCAACAACGATGGCGCTGCTTAGTCGCATTGATGCAAGTTTTTGTTCGAAAAAAGTTCAATATTTTTTCAAACTTTCTGTTCAAAAAAAGAAGAGAAAACTTGAGTGTATATATGAGTGAAACAATTATTACGAATTTGCGTTGGGTAATTTTATATTTGAGAGACGAACGTTCAAACACACACTGTTTATTACTGTGTATGTTTATTAATGCGTACAATGCGTGCAACAAAATACACGTAAATTAAAATAAATATCACGCTTATACCGGGTGGGCCATAAAAAAACCGTGCTCGGAATTATTCCATCTAAAATTTTTATTTCGCCACCGATTTTATCGAACTTTTCAGCATTGGCTAGCCAATTCATTAGGCTATCATTTCCGTATTTCAAAATGGCCGACATATTAAAATTCAAGATGGCAGAAACAATTGAAAATAGGCCTTCATTTGTTCTCGTTGCTTTTTATTGAAAGTTACCAGAAAGTCAAAACCAATAATGTATTATGAAGGAATAGACATTTCTTGTCAATTCAAGAGCACAACCAGTAAAATCGGGTCATCGGCTGAGGAGCTATTGTGAGTTGAAGCGAAGCCTGCTTTCCGTTTTTTTCATTTCCGCATAATTGATCCAAATTTAGGTATCCTGTCCGCCAATCCGCCATTTGCCCATTTTTCAACCGATTTTCTCAAATTTGGTATCAATGACTAGCCAATTGGACAAGCTATCTTTTTCATATGAGAGAATGACGTACATGTCAAAATCCAAGATGGCGGAAGCAATTGAAAATAAAATTTCCTTTGTCCTTATTGCTTTTTAATAAAAATTAGCGAAAGTCAAAAACCAATAATTATTATGAAGGAATAGACCTTCCTTGACAATCCAAGACCGCAACCAATCAAATCGGGTCATCTGCTGAGGAGCTACGGCGAGCTGAAGCGAAGCCTACCTACCGGTTTCTTCATTCCCGCATAAGTGACCCAAAATTTAGGAATTCTGCCCGCCATATCCTTATTTTCCAACCGATTTTTTCAAATTTGGTATCAATGGCTAGCCAATTGGACAGGCTGCCAGAAAATGGCCAACATGTAAAGATTCAAGATGGCGAAAACAATTGAAAATGGGCCTTATTCGTCCTTGTTGGAATAGAAAAACGGAAAGTAGGCTTCGCTTCAACTGGCCGTAGCTCCTCATCAGATGAACCGATTTGATTGATTGCTGACTTGAATTGTCAAGCAAGGTCTATTTCTTCATAACAATTATTGGTTTTGACTTTCCGCTCATTTTTATTAAAAAGAAATGAGGACAAAAAAAATTCTATTTTCAATTGCTTCCGCCATCTTGAATTTTGAAAGGTCTGTCATTTTGTCATATTTTGAGGTAGCCTGTCCAATTGGCTAGCCATTGATACCAAATTTGAGAAAATCGGTTGAGAAATGAGCATATGGCAGATTGGCGGGCAGGATACCTAAATTTGGGTCGATTATGCGGAAATGAAAGAACGGAAAGTAGGCTTCGCTTCAACTCGCAATAGCTCCTCAGCAGATAACCCGATTTTATTGGTTGTGGTCTTGAATTGACAAGAAAGGTCTGATCCCTTATAATCCATCATTGGTTTTGACTTTCTGGTAACTTTAAATAAAAAGCAACGAGAACAAAAGAAGGCCTATTTTCAATTGTTTCTGCCATCTTGAATTTTGGTATGTCGGCCATTTTGAAATACAAAAATGATAGCCCATTCAATTGGCTATCCAAATCTGAGCAGTTCGATAAAATCGGTGGAGGAATGAACATTTTAGAAGAAAAAATCCAGAGCACGTTTTTTTATGGCCCATCCGGTAGATAAGGCTTTGCCTTACCTCGCCAATCTCCTCGCTCACTGTCAATGTGAATTCAAATCTGCAATCGTCCGGGCGTGCCGCACCTTATATATTCGTCTGATACCTTCGGAAACATTCCAGGCGTCCTCTGGCATATTCCAGCCTTGACCGCTAGTAGATTCGCCGCGGCTCAGAAAGTCCATCAGATTCGCGTACAATCTGGCAAGAACTCGATTGCGGCACCTCCGCCTATTGTGCAGATGTGTCTCACTCGCGCATTGGGATCTCCAGCTTGCTCAAACAGTCCAGAACCACCGCGTTCGCTCTCGAATGTACTGGAATTGCACGAGAGCCTTGCAACTCGTAACAATGTTGACCATACATTTATTCTGTGAAGAAATCAGGCTGTCTAGCACGAAGGCGTGAGAGTATTTTCTAATGATCGACTCGGGCCCTTAAGGTTGAAAATTTAACGTCCAAAGTAAGTCCAAGTTCCAAGTGAAAGTAATAATGGGCCAACACCAAGTCTCACGCGTGAGGATTAAGGAGTAAGACGTAACGCGTGAGCAGTTGGCCAAATTTTATCCTTCAAGCCTGTTTTAGGGCGTAGCCTATGGAGTTCACCTAGCATACTATTATTCTACAAATAGACAGCCAGTTCTTACTCTTATTCCTTATTCATTATCCTGGTGTAAAAACGTCACGCATGACTTTTTAACCTTAGTCCATAGTCCTTGGTCCTTATGCGTCAAGCTCGATGTAATTCATTTTAGTAAACTAGACCTTTTAAATTACACTTTTATAAATGAAAAGCGAAATAATATGGATTTTACGGAAATAAAAGTCACATCCGTAAAGTTTTCTCTACCCAACGTCCTGAATCACCGGCGAAGCAACAAATTACGTTCTGTTCATAAGAGCTTTGAAATTAATGACTAAAGTTTTGCTTGTATAAATATAGCGATGCCAAATTTCTGAAATTCACACGCACCATCACTTTGCTTTATTTAAGCCGTGTTTCACCTCGTACCTACATTTCTGGCAGCAGCGCGTCGCAATGTTAACGAAAGTGTTAGCTGTTAATTAAGAAAAGGCTCCTTATTTCTAACAAGACCAACTGTTTGATATGTGACGCCTCGAAGCCTTGGAGTTCTCTTTGGAGGAGAGCTGGAGAGAACTTACGCGATTCCGCGGTTTCTGTACCAGAGAAGTAACAACCATGTTAACCGCAAACATAAAGACGGGCGTTTTAATGAGTTCTTAAGGGAGTGCAGTATTTCACCGTGAGGCATAAAGACAAGAGAATTCCACTATGATGATGATGGTCGTTACTTTGCTTTATTTGGCTTTGTTAGCGTGTCCGGGCACAAAAGCTGCATAAGCGCGTCAAGAGTTGGCGTTCCGCACAAAAACATCAGCTTTTATCAGGGGTCTGTATTGTATATCGACAACCTTGAAATTCTAAAATATAACAGCCTCTGTATAATCAGCCCCAATATAAGAACTAAGTTTTCGCATATTTTGCTTTGTAACGGCTTTGCTCAAGCTGGGGATCAAGCAAGAAAAAAACAGTAACGCGGGGAAATAGTAAAAACATGTTCAGCTTTGATTTTCCTTCTTTTCCATTTAGCTCTACACATCACCCGCCCTTACTCACGTAGGACTGACATCACCAGCCAATTACGGCAAATTTGCATCTGTAGCATCAAGGCACTTTCAGAAGAGTAGCCTTGTTAAAGCTAAATGTTTTTTAGGCGGTTTCAGCGCCGGCTTCAAATTCTCGAGGCAGTGCAATTGACGTTCGATATTGGCTATTCAATTCGTTTCTTTGACACATACATAGGATGTTGGACTGCGGAACGAATTTAAAAATACTCAATACAGAACCACCAGCTTGGAAATCCTTTTTACGATTTTATCGTCGCCTGGAATTAGGTAGCTACCTATCTCCATGGACTGAAATTTCCGTTTCAGAGGCTTACATTATTCGCGCTGTGATTTCATACGTTCAATTTTGCATAAACCTGCTCCAACATTAATTGGTCACTAACTAATTGGAACATGATAGGGGTGAGCTGGTCCATTGCAAGCAACTCGGGATAATATCCCCAATTACGCAACTCATTTAGTAACTCCGCATATCCAGTGCGTTGTCCAAGAAAGTGAATCGAACGCAATATGAATAGCAATCGGCGGTCCTTTAAAAAAGATTTCCAGGGAAACTTCTCTTTGGTGGTGAAGTTTTGTTGCGGGAATGCGTGTTGACCTCCGATACACCTCGCTTTCCACATTTCAAGCAGAGATATACCCGCATCCCACACCACACGCACACACAAGAAGGCGGTGGCAAGCAGGCATCAGGGAAAATCGGGCAAATTGCCTAGGAAAGTTTTGGTTGAAGGTCTTTCGAATCCTTCGATCTACTAGTCCGGGTTGCTGCCCTTATCACTTTCGTCGGTGCCACAAAAAGGCGCATCTGCAATCGATTCCTCCTTAGCATTGAAATGTTTGTCAATCTCGACAGATCGTGATGAATTTCTGGATAAATTTCTATCCACCACCACCACCACCACCGCCGCCGCACCAACCCAGGCGTAATTCCGTTTCGACTAGATGCGAATCTGGTTTTCATTACGATTCTATGTGTGAGGCGGAATCTTTTTGCACACACCCGTCGACTCCGGGAGGAATGAATCGATATGGAAGCGAGGAACCACAGATATTTAGTTGTAGATAGAGGCACTGAGTGTGTTTGCAGAGTGTTTTTGGGACAAGTGAAATGCTTATCGTAGGACTGGCGTTCTTTATTTGGGGAAATACCAAGTTGCTCTCTGCAGAGTTGAGAATGAGTAAGTTGAAAAAATAGGAAGTTGGATAAAAAATAGAAAAAACTTGATGCAAGCTCAGTTTACTGAGTCTTGCCAGACTGTGTATGCATATTCTGTCCTTATTGCCCCAAAACTTACTCAAATCTCTCAAAAAGTACGATAAAACTGCATCGAACTCTTCGTTCTCACACATAGGTTTGTAAGTACCACACAGTCTTTTCATAAGTTAGTGGATAACTTGATGCATAAGAATCCATTAGGAATATGCGAACAGAATGCTAGTGGCGCATTACGGTTGAAATATAACTCAAATATTCATACTTTTATGACCCTCTTCCTTTCTAAATGATATAAAGGTTACGGAATTTTTCATTTTCGTTCCCCACCTAAATCTTGCACATGAAAATTTTATCACCTTCAAAATTGCATTAGATTCTCCATTAAACTACCATTAATATGCAATTTCGAGGTAAGTATATCTACATGGCAACAATGCAAAATATATGCATCAAAATGAATTAATCTGTCCCTTACCTCAAGAAAACATATCACGGTTAATCCGCATTTAAAAAGGTCGTGGAAGGCTGTATAATTTTAACATCAACGGAAGAGGGTCCACGCCGTCATAAAATATATTTTGTGAAATTTACATTTTCCCTGTTTCACCCGAAGAAGTCAGAAGGCGTTCCTTGCGACGAGATTTGTATTGTATTGTTTAAAAGCACTAAATAAAGACACTAATAATATTTGTTTTCAGTTTGCTTTGATTTCCTCCTATCGATACAGGTTGTTTGCAAACTTGAGGTAGAAAATTGAACCGCAGTTTACAGAAATGCTTTGAAAGTATCAGAAAAAATGTTGAAAAAAATGTAGGGTCTCTTTTTTAAATATGGAATGTCAAAAGGAATGATTTCAGTACACTGTTTTCTTTTCAAGCGACCAAAAAGCAATGTTTTGGAGCCTTTGAATGTGTTTTGTAATTTTATTTACTATACAGGTTGAGCTGGTTGAGTCATCAATCCCGAAAATCCAGTTTTCTTCAAAAATGTATGAAGAAAATTGCACATGAGAACTATTCGTTCGAGGATCACCCTTTGACAATGGTCTTTCGAAAATGGTCTTCTTTTTCGTAGTGTTAAGAACAAAAGTCAAGGGAACACACTAAAACTTTTTCAACTGGATTTCATTTAAAAACTAACTAGAGTGAAACTCCTAGATTTTACAGTTGAAAATCTAGTTGAAAATTTCAAACTAGATATCTAGTGGAGTGTTTTAAAAGAGCATCTATAGTTATTCCAACTGAAAATACGTAGAATTTCACTAGAAAATCTAGTTCATCCATAAAACTCTAGCTGAACTTTTCTAGTTATTCTAAATGAAATCTAGTGGAGATTCAGGTAATCTAGTTACCCCCCTACTACATTTTCTAGTTAAACCCCAAGGGAAAAGGATGGGAAATGAAACAGAATACAGATTTACAGAGTATTATATACTTGAATGATTTTATAGGTAATACAGAGTACTTAGCTATGATAATTAACATATTCCTGTCGATGTTTGGCTGTCCATTTGGCAGCAACTGGCAACAAGCTCGCAAATGTTCTGGAATGAAAATACCTATGTATTAACTTTTCCAAACTATTCAATCAATAAAGTAACATGCAGAATTCAAAATCAACAAGCTCTAGAAATGTCTAGGTGTTCAAAATCTACCTTAATCTATATCAAAATTATTCAAGTGCCAATAATATGATTAGGATGTGTGTCACATCACATACCATTTTTTCGTCAAAATTCGAGAGTCGTGGGTAACGTGAATCTGCGATTTGGAACCCTCCTCTTTTGTTGGTCTTGCCTGGGTATTATGCAATCCTTATAAAATCCAGCGCTGAACCAAAGCGCCTGAAAAATTAGGTTATAAAAAGGTCTATTGAAGTTTTATCACTTACATACTTACATGCAAAGGAATATCTGATCAGCTGTATTGCCCGTTGTCCGTTTGTTTGTTTAAAACATGGATATCACTCAAGTAACACGTACAGTAATAATTATTGGGAGCAGAAACACTGTTTTTTTTTTGTTTTTTTTAAATTAAAGACTTTTTTTATTAAACCACAAACACTGGTTTAATGAGATATTTTCACCACACATTGATATTGCAACAAAGTTAGCCGAAATACCAAAAACATGGACAAAATGGGGTGTGAACTGTGCCACGTAAACAATGAAATCGACTAATCTTCCATGTCTCATTTTGTGCGCAGATGCAGCATCAACTGGAATTCCTTTAAAACTACTGTTATCCAGCCAAATCGATTAGAAAATCTAGTTGTTAGCAAAAGTAAATAACCTATGTTATATAGTAACAAAAGATTAATAAAATTATTTATTTATTTATTTAACCTGATCGTTCGAATTCAACTGGATATCTAGCCACTTTATCTCTTAACTAGAACAAAATATTCAAATCTAGTTCAGCTACCGGTCACATCTTGGACTCTGATCGAAATGCAGTCATAATAACTAGAAAACTAGGTGGAATCGCTGAAACTAGGCATATCTAGCTGAAATAAACTAGAAAAATTTTTAGTGTGAACTTACCTATTAAATTTGAACAAGTTCCTATACTTAGGATAAGTGACGTGAACTTTCAAAAACGCAGTGCCAGTTGCTAAAGAAAATGCTGACCAAAATAAGAAGTTTTGTTTTGTCCCGAAAAGCGTTCGAATTTCCCAGACTCACCCTGACTGCAAGCGCATAGAATGGGATACTGCGGTCCTTTTTCAACGTTATACAATAACGGTTAAATTTTACGATACACTTTGATAAAGCTACATTCGAAAGCTCGACGACGCGTAATACGAAAGAATAAAGTGACAGGGGAATTCTCAACTATACCCACGGACATAAAAAAAGTTATTGAGAGTCGTCCAGACTGTTTGGCACCAAAACCGCGTATACACCACCGACTGCTGTGCCGAGGCTAAAGCTTTAACTGTATTGTATAAAGTTGATGGAACATGACGCCATAAATTCGAGTGCATTCCAAGAATTGCGAAGCTCGCACATACATATTACGCCCGGTACTTCTGCGGCTGTTGGGGGTGATGTTGATGTGTCGAGTAATTAGGGCTCGTTTCTCGTTACTTTAACACGCGAGCGAAACATCCCACCGTGTCAAACCAAATGGCAAAATCGAACTCGTCCATTGCCAATTACGTAACATTCATTAGATGACGTGCGATGATGGTTAAAGTTCCGATTGATCAGGATGTTATGTGACCGATAATCACGCAACGCGCTTCAATGAGTGGAGCAATTTGCAGGATTTCGCAAAAGTAGAAATAGCAGGAGTAGTCAAGTAGTCCGGAATTATGACTAAAAAATACAGTGTGTGCTTTCGTCGTGGTGGCCTTGGGGAGAACTTGAGGAACAGTATTTTAATTTCCCGGCCCCCACACTAACATGGAAGGAAAAGTATTGTAATCGTTCTTGTATCGTTTGAGGCAACAGTGCGACCCAATTATTTGTGTCTTAAAGTGTAGTTTGGGGCTCCGATAACTCCCTAGTGTTTTGTGTAACTTTATCAACTCCAGTATGCCCATCCCGTTGACGTATACGTGCAAGCTCTAATGTATGCAGTTCCATTGTACGATTCGGTACCAGGGCCCCATGGTGTCTTCCTGTCGTTCAAAGCCCTGATGGGGCCCTTATCTGTGACTATTAGATTTTGACGTTTCAGGCCAAAACGGCGTCCTTGTGTCTTCTTGGGTTGGTTGAAGCCCTATAGGCTCCCTGGTGTCTACGGGTGTCTCTTGGAGCCTCACTGAGACCCCCCTCGTTTTTTTAGTTTTTAGCACTATTGTGCCATCAGGTGTGGATCAAACCTAACCTCCTGATGGGCTCGAAGCCTTATTTCACAGGTCACTTAGGAGCCTTTAATTGCATTTAATTATACAGGGTGTCCCACGAAGTAACCGACATAGTTCAAGGGTAGATGTACTTTCTCAAGGCAAATCAGAATCTGCCTTCGAAATTTTTCTGACGTTCCCTGTTTCCGATATACAGGGTGATTTATGTGTTCAACCGAAAAGTTTGATTGGTCATATCTCAGGAATACATTGATAGAATTTATTGAAATTTTGCAGGTATATTCTGGAACCAAGAGCTTTTGTAGAGCCCTATTCACTCATAGAATAAATACAGGACCGTAACCAAAATTTTGTTTTTCAAGTTTCTGTTGGAAAAGTCATACTGTATAGATTTTTTTCGAAATCTGATGTCATAGTCGGAAACTACATAAAAAATGCTACAGAATGCCATTCCTAAATTGTTTGGCATTAATTTAGCTGATTCGAAAAAAAAATATTAACATATATTTTTCATGAATATTTTTGAAGATTTGATTCAAATCACTCGAACGCTATTCCAGGTGGTCAAAGTCACAATTTCAATTTTGATGTTCTATCAAACTGAGAATAATTCCAGGAGATTTTCTGGAAACATGAATTTGGGTAGGAATCTGAGGTACCAAATTCATGTTTCCAGAAAATTCTCCTGAAATTATTTTTGGTTGGTTAGAGCACCACAATTTAAATAGTGACTTTGTTTGACCATCTGGAATTGCGTTCCACTGATTAAAATTGAAATTTTAAAGAATATTCCTGAAAAATTTCTGGTACATATTAATTTTTTTTTCGGACCATCCAAATTAGTGCCAAACAATTTAGGAATCGCATTTTGTAGCATTTTTTATGCAGCTTCTGAATGTGACATCAGATTTTGAAAAAAAATCTATACAGGATGACTTTTTAACAGAAACTCGAAAAACAAAATTTTAGGTACGGTCCTGTATTAATTTTATAAGTGAATATGGCGCTACAAAAGCTCTTGGTTTTCGATGCAAAATTTCAATAGATTCTATTGATGTATTCCTGAGATATGGCTAATCAAACTTTTTGGTTGAAAACATAAATCCCCTGTATATCGGAAACGGGGGACGCGGACGTCAGAAAAATTTCGAAGGCAGATTCTGATTTGCCTCGAGAAAATACATCCACCCTTGAACCTCGCCTTGAACTATGTCGGTTACTTCGTGGGACACCCTGTATAACTCTGCCTCAAGTTTTTCAATCCGCAAACTGATTTTCACCAGTTATTTTTTAAACAATGAGCAATTGGTTCTTGAACATTTTCCAACGATTTTTGTCCAATTTCCCGAGTTTCTTCTAGTTAAAAAACAAACTTCTCCCTATGAAAGTGAATGTTCTCTGACGGATGAGATTCTACAGCACCTTGAAACTCCTTGAACCGCAGTGCTTTATTGTAATGTGTGTATTCAAGTTAGTTTTTTCTGGATGTTTGCTCGACTTGGTCGATTTCTTTTTCAATTTCACTACCAAGTCTCCCCTTCCCGGATGAACGCCTAAATCAAAATCACTACTGACGTCTCTGGATACCGCCGGGAAAGTTTTATGTCGCCCCACAACAGATTTTTGACAATATTTTTTTCGGAAAGAACGCTCAAACAGGTCGACTTCTGAAAAGGGCAAGCGGTTTTTCCATGGCATGATTGTTTCATGGTCTACCGGCAACCTCTCAACCCCCAGCCACCCTTAGTACCGGGTGTTTATAAACGTCTGTGATCGCATCGCCTTTGGAATCCGCTTTCGATCACTACAATTGCGCCTGTTACTGCGTTTTTCGGCCTGACCCATGCCTGCCGCGATCACAGTTTCTTATAAACACCCCGTATTATCTGTTCAACCCTTATTTGCCACACAGCAAGATATGCAAAATTTCAGTTACATTGGTACGCCTGAGACACACAGATTCACGAGGGGGGGGGGACTCCTTGCATGGACTGCAAATACCACTGTAATTATTCGCAGTACCCACCAGGTGTTGGATGCATAATTATTGGGAACAAATTTATGAGCTTTTATAGAGGTGATGGACAGGAAGCAAGTATGGACTAGGTTTTTAGGCACCAGCTCCCTGTCCATGAACCAAAACGTAAATTGCTTGGCTCCAAGTCAAACTGGAGCTGAGAGTAAAGGAATCGATAAGTTTCCACTTCCCCTTACCCCAAGAACTAATGTGGCCCCACTGACTGCTATGTTTTGAGCCATGTCTGGTTGGGGGCGTTCAGTACACTGGGTATGCCGCAGAACTTGCATTTTTGTTTTATGCGGAATAGTTTCCGGCATCTTGTGATTTGACGTTGTCAAAATTTGTCAATCAACTCATGAGCTGTCGTCAGTATGCTGAACCTAACAAAAGAATATCGAGCGTTCTTTTCGAATAAAAATATGGAAAGAAATTATGAATTTTGTTCCAGTCCTCAAAACTTCATGGTGGAGCGTTCAATCTAATTTTTATGGCAGATCTGAATACAGTTTTTGACAAGCTTTCCAACGATCCCCCAAGCCATAGGGTTCCATTTAAATAAAAATACTAAAGGTAGTTAGGGGTCAAGATGTTGACGTTAGATCATGACACGTCTTATGAAAAAACAGATTGCGTTTTTTAGAAATCGACCTGTTCGAGCGTTTTTTCTGAAAACAATATGAGAAAAACTATGAATTTTGTTCCGGCTCTTGAATAACCCTGTATATTGTAACGCAGTAGCTGTGGCGTACTCAATTATACAAGTACATTTTGGACAGGGAGCTGGTACCTCAAAACTTACGTCATAAGGTACATGATCTCAACCCTGTAGGTCTAATGTGTGCTGATAAGGTTGTTGAAAATTTCTTCGTCTTACATGTCAGACCGGAGGCTTTAGGCTGGCATGAGCTTGTCAATTTTCGAAAAAATAGCCATGCATTCACGTCATAAGGTACATGAATGAAACCAACTCAATTTTGTGTGGGAACATCCCCTTAACCGAAAATCTGGTCGTCAGACAGAATTTTTGGGGCTTTCGGTCCATAAGACAAGCTTGAAATTTTCAAAAAAGGACCAAAATTCATCAATTTTTTCACAGGCGTTTTGATCACTAACCCACTGAGTATGATATATATTTGTAATCAGGATGAAAAACGAAATCGATTTCCATGTTAAAAGATAGGGTGTACGATTTGACAAATTTTTTTCGATGTTGCACCCTGTAAGCGATGTAGCATTAAAAAATTTTGTGGGCAGATTCGAAACTTGCGTGAAAAATCATGTGAGAATCGTTTTTCATTCCTAAAATTATGCCAAGGGAGAATGGAGGAGGTAAATTTTGGCCTTTTTGGAAAATTTCAAACTTGTCTTATATGGGTGGACCGAGAGCCCCCACAAATTTTGTGATTAAGGAGATGATCCCACACAAAAGCCCGTTGGTTTAATTCATGTACCTTATGACAAATTTTTGACATTTTTCGAAAATTGACAAGCCTATACCAGCCTAAAGCCCTCGGTCTGACATGTAAGACAAAGAAATTTTCAACAACCTTAACAACGCAGATCAGACCTACAGGGTAAAAATCATGTATCTTATGACGTAAGTTTTGAGGCACCAGCTTCCTGTCCATTTGTATACCTATACCTGTGTTCGTAATCTCCTAGCAACGTGGAATCCGCCGTCATTTTCCAGAGCGATCGGAACCCGTATTTTTCAGACTATTCCAGGTATCTCCCGACTCGCAGTGAGGAGTAGGGAAAGGGTCTGTGAATAAAAAGCCAGCGGCGAGTGGGAGTTAGTTGACAACTGAAGCGATACCTGAAGCCCGTAGTCGAGAGAACACCTGCGAAACCGAGTTGTTGAGCGAGTTGCGAGTTGTTGTGTTTGAGTTACCGTTGTGTGATTTACTGATTTGTTATTATTTGCTCAAGTTTTTGAATAAATCCGTTCGAACCCGAAAGCCACGACAATATGTAGGTACTTATTGATGAAGCAAACTAATAAAATGTTACAAACTTCTATAACCAAAAAGAAGGTTGAGAAGGAAGAAACCAATTTATTATTCACTATTATTTATTGTGGAATCGACATCCTGCGGGATACAATGGGGCGAATATGACATTTTCACATATTCAAGTCGCTATATTGGGAAAACGTTCGCCATTTTGGATGCAGCGGTAATTTCAGTGACACCTCGGACAGAGTTGTTCCAAATATAGTTCCCTGAAGAAGTGTACCAACCAAATTTCATAGCTCTAACATAAAGTGTAGTATATCCTTTTATTCTGTGGCGTAGCGGCCCTACCAGGTCTGAAATACTCTGTCACGCTTCCCGGTTTCATTGAATCAAAACCAATACCATTATTGACACCATTATTCAGAGCTTTCATATGATCAAATCTCATTAACAAACCCGAGCGACTAGTTGGTTGAGTACCGAGTTTGAATTAATTGATTACTTGTACAAAATAAAATAATGCTCCTAAATCACAGAACGAATTCGAATCGATGCAGCATCACCTGATTCAAAACGGCTAAATAGAGAATGGAGTTCGGTCAATCAAAGAGAGACGCATCAACAACGACAATGATAATTGAACACAATGTTGGGGAATGGTTTATAGCAAGAATGTGACATGCATTTTGTTCTAGCTGGCCGAGAAGTTACCGACATGGCATTTTCCGAAAGTTACAATGTGTGCAGCACACATACCCGGTGCACGGTATATGTACTTTCCTGAAAGTGTTGTATTATGAACTACGCTCTCCGATTAAATCCCATTTGAACCTTTAATAACTCATTTTCGTATAATTACCTTGAGCTCGGTGCTAGAAGCAAGCCCTGGGCGCATTTGTTAGGTAACTACATGACTAACATTAAATAAATAGCAGCATACCGGAACAGAGAGCTGGCTGCCGGCTCCATAACAGCTCCGATATTCCCGGCACCTCCGCCATTATTCACCCTCGAGCCCTCTCAAACAAAATCGCGCGCGAGAACTTGATATACACAGGAATCTTTTCTTGAGCAAAAATTTTCAAAAAAGAAAAACAGTGCAGCAAAGTCTACACAAGCTTTCCGAATAAATCAGTTTTCTCAAAGTATAGGTACGCGCGGGCTCCAGATTCTGAGTGAGTTGCAAATTGTCTAGATACGTATTTGATCTTTTCGAATCAAATCAATCTTCAGGCTCCCAGAGGCAAGGAAGGTGGAAAGCTTGACTGGAAATGTTATGGCTGGATGTTGTGAAACCTTGACATCACGCGGTTTAATTACGATTTGAAATATTCACTACCGCTTTATGGATTTGCCACTCTCTACTAGAGATCGCGGTTGGTTAACGTTAGAATTTGAACAATAGAAGGGAAAAGCACACAGCTCAATTCCTCTAATTGAGTATTGACCGCGATAGGTCAACAAAGTGCGACAAACTTAATTGACGATATTACATTGACCGCATACACCATGGCGACGTTACGTATGGCGTCGTGTTTGATTAATAACATGAGCTCTCTGGGTCAATTGAAATTACTGGCTCTATTGCATTAACTAAGGAACTGATGAATAATCAAGTCTGTGCATTTGATGCTCCGTAGCAAATTAGTCGTCAATCGAATTATTCAATATACCTGCAGCCGTCGGAGTCGTTGCGCTACCTGACCCTGACCTGACCCTTGACCCTTGACCCTGACATAGGTTTCTAGGTGATAGTTTTTTTTATTCAACTGCATGCAAAACATTTTGAAAAAGTCAATAGGTGAGAATATGACATCTTTCGTACCTTTATCACTGTATAAGTATATGTTTTTTGTGTACCTATAGTCCGGAAGTTAGTGACCAAAAACCAAGTGAACCTTGCATTTGGTGACAAAAGCACAACAATTGGTAGGATGGTCCACAAGACCTTGCTCTTTCGATTGAGTCGAAGCGCCACGCAGATTTTTTCTCGGGCGGTTGCCAGGGGGTCCCTGAAATTTGAAAGGGGTGGGGTCTCTACTGAACCACTTTTTAATATCGCTATATCCAAAAAAAAAGGAAACGTATGACTCCACTATAAACCTTAACAGCATCAGTCACCATGTCGCTGTCATTCTTCACTGTTAAAAAAAATAAAGTCTTCGGCTAGTACGGAAAACTTGTTTAATTTTTTTTCCACCTGCAAAAACATGAAAAATTGGCGCGTTTGATGTTTTTTCCCACACTTCCGCATCAGCTTATTCCATGTATGAAGTCGAAAATGTGAGGAACCTATTTTCGGGAGAATGCCAAACAAAGAAGTGAGCAATTTTCACTGCTCAGTTCAACAGCGGTTTTTTTAATATTCCCAATCGATATTACTGATACCATTACTAGGGAAAAATAGGTTGGACTATCCTCTAACAATATTCCAAGATTTTAAATGCGGAACTGCACGCAAAAAACCCGTAGACTAATTTTTATTGAGGGCGGTGAAATGCCTCTAGTACTGTGCGAGTGCGTAATAGGGACTGGCAAAAGTACTTTGCTCAGGACATGCGGCTCAAACACTCATTGTCAAGGACCAGGACCTCATAAAAGGCTCAACTCGAGAAGAGTTGAAAAATAAGATCCCGGTCCAAAATAATAATAGCACTGCTTGCCGTGAAAACCAGTTGTGCAGAAAACTTTTGCAGCCACCTGCTCCATTTTCCCCGAAATGGGGACAACTGAGAGCTTAAAACCTTCTTACCGCTCTAAAAAAATTTCTACAGGATTTTCACGTTTGGTTCCGCATTTAAAGTTTTGAAATATCGTTAGAGGATAGTCCAACCTATTTTTCCCTGGTAATAGTATCAGTAATATCGACTGGGAATATTGAAAAAACCGCTGTTGAACTGGGCAGTGGAAATTGCTCACTTCTTTGCTTGGAGTTCTCCCGAGAATTGGTCTCTCGCATTTTCGACTTCATACATAAAATAAGCTGATGCGGAAATGTGGGAAAAAGGATCAAACGCGCCAATTTTCCATGTCCTTGTAGGTGGAAAGAAAAAAGAAACAAATTTTCGTACTAGCCGAAGACTTTATTTTTTTCAACAGTGAAGAACGACAGCGACATGGTGACTGATGCTGTTAAGGTTTATAGTAGAGTCGTACGTTTCCTTTCTATTGGGTATAGCGATATTAAAAAGTGGTTCCGAAGGGGCTCCACCCTTTTCAAATTTCAGGAGCTTCCTGGCGACCCCCCGAGAAAAAATCTCCGTGGCGCTTCGACTCAATCGAAAGAGCACGGTCTTGTGGACTATCCTACCAATTTTTGTGCTTTTGTTACTTTGTCACAAGGTGCAAGGTTCATGTTACTAACCTCCGGACTACTACTACTATGTTCAAAATAAATGACAATAGTATTTTGTTTTCGTCTCTCCAAGAAAATGCCAAAATTTCTAAATTCAAGCTGTATTGCCAGCTATACAGGGTGTTAGCTACTGATGCTTGTTACAAACATTGAGGGATGACTCCTTATCAAAAATGAAGTCAAAAAATAAAAGGGTTCATAATTCTAGAATGCTTTCTTAACGAGATACATTGCTGATGACTTTTTAAAATCTTTTTTACCTTAATTTTTCAACGGTCCAACCGATTTCAATCAAAGTTTACTGAAATAGGTCTCTCTCAAACAGTAATAACGCGTTTTATCTAACATTTTCGGGGGCGAAGTGGATTGAGAGTGACCTCCTCGCTTCCTCCCCTATTTTTACCGTCAGTTATTTTGAAAGATTGTCCTTATTTTAGAATTTTACATTCAGTTTAGATGAAAAATTATTATCCATGCACATTTTTGATCAGAAACTTCATTTTCGAGATTGTGTTTAAAACTTCTCGGTCATGAACTTCTTCGAGATCTCTTCTTTCGGCTGTTTTTTTTGTGGTTTTGCTGGCTCCGGTAACTGGATCTTTTAGCCATTTCTTGCCTTTATTCGGTTCTTGAAAGTGGGGACGAAGTTTTAAATAAATATCTCGAAATAACCTCAATTCAAAATTTTGCAATGGTAATTTTGAGAAAGAATTTCAGGACCATAAGTTTCTTTATTGTTGACGTCATTTTTGAAAATGAATCATTCCCCAAATCCAGTTTGTACTAACACTCTGTAGATAGTCGATTATTTTCTTAGGCCCAGTGTTACAAAACCGGAATAGCGTTATTCCGAGTATGAACCTGGGATATAAGGCATGCTAACAAAGGCGAAGTCGAAGGTAACCTAGAAGATTATACCGAGTATAGATATACCGAGCTTATCCCGGACACAGAATTCCCGGGTTTCCTAAGACTGCGTCTTAGTCCAAAAAGTTCTGTTCCATAGCTTCACTTTTTCTTACACACAAGCTATAGGGCATGCTGCATGTTGCTTCTCGTATAATTATTATTCTAGCTCGCTGGGGTGTAAACTACTGAATATACAGAAAAGTAGTAGGAGTGCATCCAATCGTAGAAAAGTGATTTTCTCACTAGAGTGAAGTCCAGGCTGTCCAGGGAAATACATCAAAGGGAGAATTAGCTATGTAACAGACCAGTGGTATTCTAATTCAACACTATTTCGTTGTAGTACACTTAGATTGGCAGTATTGTTCACATTATTCATACACCCTAAATTATTTAGATAACATCAGCGATTACGCATACTTACACATTGACATCCTTAAGGTGCGTTCAGTCAGCTTATTTAGCCGCAAGTTTCAATTTTAGTCGCAAGCGCAGCGACGCCCGTTGGCTCTTACGAACCAACCAACCTCCTCAGAACAGCCAATAATAAGCGATGCAGGGCTTACGGCTAAACTTAAAACTTGCGGCTGAATAAACTGACTAAACGCACCTTTAGTCTTGGCACTTGCTTGGGAGTTGTACAATTGTGCAATTGTGCATGGATACTGGATAGACAGCGTTTTGCGAGTTTTTGAAATGTTTCGAAATGTAGAGTGGATGTGAATACTAGAACAGTATTTAGGAGAGTTTTGTGTGGAGTAATATTCAATTTTATGTCAAGGGGGTGAATGTAGATACAATCGTCTCTCGAAAAATAGGTCGGGTCTTTTAGGAGTTGATCGGAATAAATCGAGAGGGTTTATTAAGACGGAACTTACATGCCACTGTTTCCAGGAAGAGAAGAGGTCCAAGTGTTCACATAACACACGTCCTTGAAACAGAAGAGCCCATCGGTTGTTGTTCACAAGGAACGTATTCCGCGTCAGTGTGATGAGAACACCCACACATGATGTTCAAGAGAAATCGTGAAGTAAGATTTTCAGCCGGAATTCCACTGTAGCATGCACGAGAAATGTTGAACGTTGAACCACAAATAAAACCACGCCAAAGCGTTATAAAGCCTAGCAGGAGTTTCTTATTTTCACCACCACAGGCTCTGAATGTCCCACGTTACGCTACGACTTGACAGATGAAGGTCATGCACGTTTCCCATACTTACTTTTTCCAGTATTTTTCCGAACAATTCTGGAATGTTCCCTTTTTTACTTTACCTCTCCCGATCACTCCCAAAATGGAAGAAAAAGTTTTTGGTTAACATCTGTCAAACGGAAAAGTGACTGTCGAAAATTGACAGACTATGTTTCACGGGGCTCAACGTGCGGTATGTCATTTGAAAGCAGTTGAAAAATTCCATTTAGAATCGTGGTGAGTGATTCCAGTGATGCTCATGACAAAAGTTAAATAACAAAATTCCATGTAATAGCTCGAAAGCTATACTATTCGATGAATTTGAATCAAATTCGACAAAAAGCGAGTTGACCAAAATTGTCCCGCGGTCGGGTGCTACGAATTTTCAAAGTTTCGGGAAATGCTTTCCTGGCCGACATAACGAGGAACATCTGGCTTTGATTGTTCAGGTAATATTGCTCCAGTGCAGAGCTACACGGTAAAAAATTTTGAGTGAAATTTAACTCAAACCGGACTCAAAAGTGATTCAATCCAGGTCCACGCAGATTTGAGTGAAAATTCAACTCAAATTTTTTGAGAACATTTCTGTATTTTTGAGTTATTTCCTGTTAATCAATATTGAGTACTTTCAAGCTTTTTTACACTCGAAATTGAGCGCAATTGACACAAAGGTGAGTATGCATCATAACTCAATATTGATGCAAAAATTATTTCAAAGAGATCATTATTGATGATTTTAATTAAATGAATCAAATTTGATTATTTTTTATTTGGACAAAAAAAACAGGCTTTTATTTATTCAGGCATTTATTTAGGACATTTTTATTATTGTGAGATGTTATTAAAACATAATTAGTGTAATATATTATTGTAAAAGTACCTAAATGTATAAATTATACACAACATTATTGAACAAAAATTTGAACAACCCAAAACCAAAAATATTAAAAAAAATGTGACAATAATTTAAAAATACATGTATTAAATGCAACAAAAGATACCAATATTTCATACACTAAACGAGTAATACAGTACCTAGCAGTAGAAAACTAATAAAAGTGATAGATGTCAGTATAGGTAAGACATAATTATTCCAAAAAAATTATGCTTATTTATATAAATCAAATGCCGCAAATAAAAGTGAATCAATTTACAATATGAATATGACAATATTTTGAACCTATCCGCTATGTGCATTCAGTCGAGTAGCGACATCTCGCAGCCGAAAATAACACAAATAGGCATCCTTCAGTTTCGTAAATCACCACTTTGAGAGCTGAGTCGACTCCTCCCGGCGAACGCACATAGCGGAATCACCATGTGCATTCAGTCAAGTAGCGACATCTAGCTACCGAAAACAGAATGAATAGGCATTATTCAGTTTCGTAAATCGTCACCTTGAGCGCTGATGTCGACTCCTCCCATTTTTTTGGCGAACGCACACAGCGGACCACTCCATTATGCGAAATGTATGGGTGTCGTGTTTTTGCGTTTAATGTTGAGAATTTGACAATAATTAGGGGAAGGTGTTGGACCTTTGACCATATTGTACTTTTGACGACCCTCTAAAGGCCATCTGGTGGACCAATGGAGAAAACAGTTGTAACATGCAGTTCACCTGTCAAAAACAAAAAGTCAAAGTCAAAACCTGCTGTTTCCTGTTGCAAAGTAAACCGTACCGCTGCTGGTTGCTGACCAGCATAATGGCTGCCATGCCAGGCAGCTAGCAGCGAATGCAGGGCACTTTCAATCAAAATTGAGCGTGGCTGACTCAAAATTTAGTAAAGTGTACTCAAATTTGTGGCAATTCAACTCAAAATTGTGTGAATTGACTCGAAAGTGAGTAGGTATCAACAACAAAAATTTACCACACTTCATTACCCACACCAGGAAGACATTGATGTTAATATAAGACGGCTTATCTATTTTGTACTAGTTAAATCTAAATTCATCTCTTATTTGATCATCGAATGAGCTGGGAGTGCTGATGGGACTCAGGCCGGAGGGATAGGTAGGTACGGCTGATAACCTCCGATGATTTTACGTAAGGTTTTGCGCCAAAACTTTTCATCGGATGCTATCAGTCGTACTAAGCGTGCCCCTCAGCTTGACACTTTATTTTTAGTGCAAAAAGTCCCAGTGCTGGGTTTAGAAGATGAATGGGATATATAGATCTATTAGTGCATCATATTGAGTGATAATAAATGAAATTTTTCACTTACCCGGACTGGTTTTCTTCGACGAGCGACGCTGCCGGCTCACAACCAACGACTGATGCAGAGCCGAACTTCACGTCCCTCGAACCGAATTTGACGAGGAAATGCATCAAATTTGATTAAAACTGAATCAAATTTGAGTTAATGCAATCGAAATTGAGTGCAGTACTCAAAAATGATCATATAGTTGTCAAATTTGATAGAATTTTTACATTCACTCAATTTTTCGTTGATTTTTACTCAAAAAATTAACTCACATCACTTCACTCAGACAAGTTGGAAATTCACTCAGTCGGATTTTTTACCGTGTAAGACACCTCATGCGTGCATTTGTATGGGTGCGAAGGAGCTACGTGCCTTTTGAGTGTTGTGGATCAAGATTGTCGCTAGTTTTTTGATGATAAGTCTTTTGCTAGTTTTTTAATCAAGCTCCAAACTCTCTCCTGAAAAGTCGCCTCACACAAAAATCTTTTTTCGTCCCTGAATACTCGCTGGGAAAGTAATGTGGTGCCACAACAGATTTTTCACCACACTGCACAGTGGGACAAAATCAGTTGTCGGCGGCCAAAAGTCTGAAACTCACCAGATCGTCTTAGAATATTGAGGTCATTATAGAAAAAATATTGAAAAAATTTCAATTGTGCTCGGGGGTGAAATTGGGGTTTGGGGTTGAAAAAAATAAAAGAACAACAGAAAAACTTCCAGTTCAGCGAATTTTCTCAGAATATCAAGGCGATTGAGGGAAAAATATTGAATAAAATTCATTGACCCTTGGGGGTGAGATTCAAGGGTTGGAAAAAAAATAACGAGAAAAAAAATTGAAATTCATCAAATCGTCCTAAAATATTGAGGTGAATATGGGAAAAATATTGGAAAAAATTCTGACTTCAAGTTCTTAGTGATAATACAATTCAAACTAGAAAACATGTTCGTAACGAAAAAACAGAACTTTTCACTTTTTATGTAAAACACCCCTAAAAACAACCCTGCTCTTCCAATATCATTGGAATAATGTTTTGTTAAAAATCTTAACATGATTTCGCAGTAGTCCAGTGAAAATCAGCGTTCTCCAGAAATTTTGAATTTTTGTCTCTTCATACATATATTTGAAGAAAAAATTGTTAATCACGGGGACGCACGTGGACGCATACAATTTCTTTTGAAATCAACTTGAAAAAGGTGTAGCTTTTAGTGAACGGAGTTGTAGGCTGGAGCAAGGTGGAACATTTTTTGTAAGCCACTGCAAAAATGGAACTCTTGGAAAACAAATGACCTGAACATCGCCATTCGAAATAATGTATAATTCTGAAACAAGTGAACATATATCATGTGTGAAGTATGATTTACTATCAAAAAACTTCAAGTGAGCTATGGTAAAATTTATAGAATGATATCTGACCTCTGAAAAGCACAGTCGGCAATACCACTTCAGTCACAAAATGCTATGAAAGTGTTATCAGTAGAGTTATTTTAAAGTCCTGTGTTTGAGGCATCACACAAAAGATATGAATTGCTTTGGAATCTCAAGACTTTGGTTACTTATGAATCAACTATTTTTCTAAATAATAGCAAAAATTTGGGCCGAAATATCAAAATGACCTTGCTCGACTTTTGGCCACTTTTTACGGCACTTGGCCCACTGTGCACTGGCACTGTGATGAAAAGTGAAAAGCCAACCAGTCCATAAGTCAAGGGGTGGCGGACATTTCGCGCTTTTATTTATGAATTAATAAACATTATTGACGCGACTTGCTTGCGCTTACGTTTTCGACATACCTTCAACCCTCATAAATTATTTCATCCAATCGATCACTGTTGTTGTACCGAAACAATCTGTCTTCCACAACAACCCTTGGTAAACGCATTAGGAACATTTTCATTAATCAGTGATGCTGATGATGACCACGTTAGCGAAATCATTATCTGGTCGTACATAAGTGCACGATTATAATTAATAGCGATTTTATAATTACTACTTACCAGTTTCTTTAGGGTAAACGAAGTGAAACTGTAAAATTCAAGTTTAAATCATATAAATGCTGTCAGAAAGCGTCCGTTCGGAGTTGCTTATGTTTTGTAGCATACAAGCCTTCAAGTCAAGCGCGGGCAAAGCGAGAACGTTAAGGAAAAAATATGCAAAAAATTGTCAAATTCAAGCAATTACAACCTGTTTTTTTTTAATGTTGACTTACGTATTTCGCGCACGGGTTCGTTTATAATTGAGACAATTATTTTAAAACACACACTGTTTATTACTGCGTACTAAATAAATACACGCCAACAATTATTTACGCTTGGAAATATCACTGAGACTACTTCGCTTTTATCGCAGTCGATCACTTCCAATTCTAACTACTGCGTAAGCTGAGGACGGTGCTTCATATATGCCTCTGATTAGTGTCCCGACTTTCCATCGTCTTCTAGCAAATTCCACAGTGACCCGGCATATGATTTCTAGACGACTCCCGAATAATCACACACCTTTCGCATGTTTCCCGTGTGTTCTGGAATGTCAGCACCTCCGCCAATTCGGCTGATGTTTTCTGATCGACCGTTCAAGTCTCCCATGCAATTTCAATCGCAAGCCATCATGTTTATTCCGGAAATGTCGAGAGCTCCGCACTTGTACACTGCGACCTAATGGGAAGAGTCTAGAAAGATGACGTGCTTTGTTTGAACCTCCTGGTTCTTACAAAGTCCCCTAAAACTGCGCATCAAAGTTTTTTGGAGTCTGTTTTCAGAATTTGGCTAGCCGATCGGCCCAAAACGAACTGGATGAGGTAATAGAAGTCAATCCTAGGCATTTAACCACTTATAGCATTAATTGCTATTTCTCTGTCTATTCGTCAAAGTATGCTTATATGATGTATTAATGTTAGCATACACTGATCTTTCATCTTTTTTACCAAGCGACCTTGACCTACTGTGAATTTCCAGGTCCTTCCTCCTATGCAACCATAGCTCATGTCTCCAGCTAACAAACATTGCACTCATTGCAGTGGAAATTCCATTCTTCATTATGCTCATTTAGCCCAAACACAAATTACGTAGGTAATGTGCAAAAAATACGGATAACTGCCCTGTCCCTGCTGTTTCGAATATTTCCACACCCCAAAGCTTAATAGGGGTGTATTACCGTCAAACGCACCAGCTTAAACTGGCAACGATTTAAATAATAATTAAATTATGAATATAGTTTCGGCACGAAGCGCGGCGAAACTGGCTGTACCTATTTTCGAAATGAAATCCGTACGTTACCCACCCTGGAATTATTCATCATTTAAGTATTAAGGGCGGCGAAACGTGGTGGTTTCGCAGGATAATAAAATTATTGCTGCATCTGCGTCCCATACCATCGCAGGGGCCATGCCGCCACCACCGCCACCACCACCGCCGCCATACCTGCCTACACCGCCAGTCGGCATCCCGGCAGGATTTAGCATGCAAAACTGATATTAAACGTTTATTTAGAGCCCGCCTCAGATGTAGGGTTAATACCACATTTGCCTTTGCGCCAGCATAACTACTGGTATTGGTAAACAACGGCGTTAAGAACGGGTAATCAAACAAAGGAGTGGATTATATGTGAACTAAATGACTGTACATTGTGCGGAATCGATATAGAATCGCCAGTGGACTGTAACATGGGATGGTGGTGACTAGACTACACAGAGGGTGTATACGGGCCATCAGGTACTTTGCCATCACCTAGGTATATCGATTACACATTTAGGTACTCCATCATCAATAATCACTGGCAGCTCTTAGGTCGATGGGTCCTCGTGAATGGAGACACTCTGTCGTCGCTATAAAGAAATTAAAATGTCCACTTTGCGTGAAAGCATTCTCAGTTGGAAGAGAGCTTGTGTGGATGTGCCTAGACAGAAAGTTTCCACGGGGTAAAACTGCGTAGGTAACTAATCTTAAAGTCTAAACTAAACCTTGACGTCATCGCCGCGGAGCTCTGTGACACAATTACGATTCCCTTTTTTTTTTTTTTTATTCGTTTATTTAACGTCGGCCTATTTCCGCAACGAGGCCTAACACCGACGCCGGTGAATGCTTTCCTCCACTATACCGGAAATTTTGCCGAACCCCTGTGTGTTCCAACACAGGGTAGGGATTTTTAACGACCACCAACATCGCATGGGGTCGGCACCATCGTTCGTATTTTACGTGCTATGCGACACACGGCGCGTCTTGCATTTAGCAAGCATTCCAACTAAACCAAGGAGCTTGTTTTTCGAGGCCGAAAATCCGTCCCCGGCGGAGATCGAACCCGCGACCTCTGGAGTGGCAGTCGAACGCGCTAACTAACCACACCACAAGCTCCTCAACGATTCCCTTCTCAACCACGGTTTTACGCCCGATGGAAGATCAAAAAACAAACTTGATGCTTAGGTACCTAATTGTAGTAGGTAATTGAAGGTAACAGCACATGGGCTAGGCTGGAAAGCCGATACGGGTCGGGGAAAACGAGTGGAACTCTGCCTAATCCATCCTACTCATGTTACGTACATAATTGCGATAACTTATACGTAAGAATAGCTGATGGATGGCACTGAGGCACGTAACGTCTTTGCTGTGGCTGTAGCAATGTTGTCATGAATTTGGTGTTTGAATTTAAACGCAGAGAAAAAATTACATACCTACAACACTGGCGTTCCGCCAAAGTGCAAAAGCAATTATACGTAATCTATAACGGATCAACAAGCTCTGATATTCACTTAGGGACTGTGTTGGTACTAACTTTTGCACTACTTCCTATCGCTTTCAATTTTGAAACTATTTAGACTGCTTAGTACAGGAAAAATAGTAAAAAAATCGGCTAAAATGGATGGAACCTGTCGATTCATTGAAAGCAAATACGTTATAATTCGACGCATCATATCCCGCTGATACCATTTTGGCACAAAAAGCGAGACAAAAAGTGTCGATCGTTTGTTGAAGGGGGGTCGTGGGGGGGCGAAGCTCTGCCGCAGGTGGTCCATTTTGTTTTTCTGGCCATGTAGAACCGATCACGACAAGTTTCGTATCTTTTCCGACTAAATTCAATCTCGTAAACTCGAATTTGATGTGTAAATTTCAATGAAAACAAGTTTGAACAAGTTAACTTGGGAAAACTTGTTTTTTCTTTGACAATTTTGACGATTTTTTTTTCACTGTTAGAGGTGTTTATCTTTAAAAATATTTCAGGGGCGATTAGATTGAAGTGTATTTTCCACGAGAATCATCCACTCGATGTATTTTTTTTTCTCGAGTTTCAAAAATCGATTTGAACTTGAGCCGGCGCGGCGCGTCGTCTAATACTGACCAGAACACTACAGCATGCAGTTTTAAATGAAAACACCTCGAACTATTAAAGAAATTATAACTCATCTTTGAAAATTGGAGGGTTTGTGCAGAATTGAACTCCCTATAAGATAAACAAAATCGCCATGAATCGCACTGCAGGGTTTTGAGTTATTCAAGGGGAGAGGTAACAGTTCATAGAGTATGAATCTTGCCAAAATGTTATCCTCCTTCTCGAATAACTCAAAATCCTGCATTGCGATTCAAGGCGATTTTGTTCATGTTATAAAGAATTCAATTCTGCACAGATCCTCCAATTTTCAAAGATAAGTTGTTATTTCTTCAATAGTTAAAGGTGTTTCCATTTAAAGGTGCATGCTGTAGTGTTCTGGTCAGTAGTAGACGACGCGCTGCGCCGGCTCAAGTTCAAATCGATTTTTAAAACTTGAGCAACAAAACTATACATTGAGTGGATGATTTTCGTGAAGAATACGCTTCAATTTATTGGTCCCTGAATTTTTTTTGGAAATGAACACCTCCAACAGTAAAAAAAAATTCGTCAAAACTGTCAAAGAAAAAAACAAGTTTTCTCAAGTCAACTTGTTCAAACTTGTTTTCATCCGAATTTACACATCGGATACGAGTTCAGGAGATTGAATTTAGTCGGAAAAGATACCAAACTTGTCGTGATCGGTTCTACATGGCCAGAAAAACCAAATGGACCACCTAGCAGAGTCTCGCCCCATCACCACTCCCCTTTAACGATGATGGATACTTTTTGTGCCAAAATGGTATCAACAGGATATGATACGTCGAACTATAATGTATTTGCATCCAATGGATTGACGGGTTCCATCCCCTCCATTTTTAGCTGCAATTTTTTACCCCCCCTCCAATAACTCAAAACCCGCGGGTGCGATTTTTGGTGATTTTGGATATGTTGTAGAGCACTCAATTCTTAACAAAATATCAAATTTTCAGGACGTCCATATTTTTTTCCGAGGTTGAAATCTATCTTTCTTGTACTAGCTGTCAATACACCCATCGCATCGGAGGCTGAGGGCTGAGTTCGATCTAGGCAGGCATGACGTGCCGAAATAAAAAACAAAAAAATAAGGGAATAATGGGTACGTTCAGCAGGCTACTGACACACTACCGGTAGATATGTGAGCTGCTGAACGACTTGTCGAATCGCTCTCTATTTCACCACTTATTTCCACCGAAAAACTGTCGTGAACTGTCATAATCAGCATACAATTCCACCGCTACCACAGCTACCGCAAATAAATTGTGGCAGAAAAAATGGCGACCGGTAGATGCTACCACTCGATAACGCGCATGCGTTATCCACCGGTAGCGCTCACCTGAGAGCCTGCTGAACGCGCCCATTGAATACTTCTTCTCCAGGAAGGTATTCCACTTTGAAAACGTTTCAATTTTCGAACCATCAACTCATTGCTAATACGTCTGCTGGGTGCTAAGTTCACACGTCCATCAGGCATTCTATCAACTAATCGTTCTTCGCTCAGTGTCTCCGCTCTACTTCTCTGACTTTGGGAATCTTCCAGAGTCGTCTCGTGAGACTGACGAAACTGCCGATGTCTTTGCCCCGAAAAGCACATCTTGGCTTCACAAGCAACAATATCATCAATATTATATATTTATATGTGCCATAACGATCGCCCCCTTTTTACCCCTTTCCTACGTTGAGTATTTTTAACCCTTTTGTTTCGCGTGAATGAGTTTACCCCTTTCTTTGTTAGCAAAGCTTGGTTCTACCTATGAGAGGACCAAAATGATCAATTTCCCACATAGAAACAAACAATTGAAATCACAATGACCTTTATTTAATTTGATTGAATGTGAATAAACACGAGTCTTTTGCTTTCGATGAATCTTATTGTCTGATTCTTTATTCGGCCGCTTAATTAAACTAAATTCGTAACAAACACAATTTAATCTCTGGAATACGTCATTGCCTTCTTCGGCAGTAGTTTACACAATTTCAATTACATTTTGAACAGCATGGCAAATTCATTATTTGTAGAGTTCCCCTGTAGAGGGTTATTAATCGAAAGATTGACAATTGGAATGTTCACAGTTGCAATGATTCTCAGTTTTGTCGGTTCCCAATCATCGTCAGAATGTCGAACCCTTTGGGTCTTTGTTTGTTAAAGCCCTGTTCAATAGACTTTCCGGAGAGAACTTTATTTTAGATCATGTATCAGATAGCTTCAAATGACTTGGCTTTTCAGGCTTTGTGTGGGGGAATTTCTCGCGCTTTGCATTTCCTAATTTCCGCCCTTATTTTTTACCGCTTCGCGAGGGTGGCAGCCAGGTTCCGAAGCTTGATTGACCACGAACATCTTTTCAGACGGTTCGGGTTAACTTCGTCCTGTCGTTAACTGCCTGTTGATTAACCCTTTTGGTCAGGTAAGTGCTGCTTTTGTTCACCTTAGTTCGTGGTGACATCTCACCCGGTTCTTTGTGAAGATGGCGTCGGTTGAGTATGTTCCTGGCATCAACAAGGGTTGCTTGTTTGTTCCGCAATGCCGCACCTGACTTTAACCCTTTTTTACTCGCGTCTAACTCTCACTTCCTATTCTTCTGAAATTAGGATTTTAACGCACTGATTAAAGCTCATACTTGAAGGGTTAACCGCATAGAGAAGAAAAGCCACGTCAACTTGAAGCACCTTTACAGGAAGGAAAGCTCATGTAACTTACTTCTTGAAATTCGATTAAATCTGACATTAAGACGGTACTTGGGTTCCAACAGCTGAACATTCATAATGATTGTACACCATTTAATTTGAAGTGCGACTCTAATTCCACAATAATTTGTGCTCATAAATTTCTGAACACCTGCTACCTCAATTAATGGTCGAATCAATCAAATCAGCGATTTACTTGCCATTTGATTTCACCGAAAGTTTCGCGACAAAACCCACAATCACTAAACCATAAGCAACTTGATCAACAAATAATACAACAATAATAGCAGGAGCGCAAAGAAAGGCGTCTTCTCTGTGTTGCATTCACACACCAACCACCCTTGCGTGCTTTTCTCGGTTTCGTCTCCCGGTCCTGCATCCGTCATCCCTACTCTCCTAATTTCGCCAGATGTAGCTACGCTCTTATGCTTAACTTGACTATTTTACTTTTAGGCTGGGCCAATCACCACAGTACAGTCGGCACAATTAGAGGCTGCACGTCATACTTCAATTTTAGAGGAGTTGCTGAGGAGATTTTGCTTGAAAACTCCTTCAAAATTGAAGTATGCGTGCGGTTCCTAATTGGGCCGATTGTACATTGGAATTGTTGCAGAGACAGGGCTGCTTCCTTTCGTTATTCTCTTGCAGTTAGTACTTGGTACAGTCATTGCCCACTAAAAACGCATACAAGCTTTTGACACGAAGTGTACTGATTTGATTAATTTTGGCCTGTTGTCACAGTGACAAGGTATGCGTTTTAATTGGGCAAGACGGTAGGTACAACTTACATATGATCATAGAATTTGATAAAATGAAGGACGGTATTCCGCGTCAAAAATCGTTCACCGACCTGAGGTGTGTTGAGTACACGAATAAGATTTTTCTGTCGACAGTTCAACTCTTGTTTACTTCTTCCAATGGCTTGCAGACTGCACATTGGACTTCTGATATTTGACGCGCATTCTTCTACAGCCTGCGCGTTGGCGGGCTTGCAACGACTGTTCCTTGTCATTTTTTGGTATTCTGCAATGGTATCGTAAGAATCATGGTCAATGATAATTTATTGATTGGCAATCTTACCTGTGAAAAGAAACACTCACGGCCCGGGTGTCACTCACGAAACACGCCAAATTCTAATTTGACAAAAACCCAAAAACAGCGACGCACAAACAAATGACAACTATCAAAATGTTATTTCTGGTAATCAAGCTGATGAATCGCGATTGCGGTGATTTCAAAGCAACCTGTCGGAGCTAAATTGGTATGACAGTGAGTCTCAAACCTTCAAGACTGAACAAATCTGATAGCGACTTTCGAGGAAAAATATCTTATTTATAACCGAATCTGTCATATATGAACAAATTAAATTGATGCTACACTTTTTTTTATGCAATTCGTAAATTCTCCATAATTTTTGAAAGCTTATGTTGTGTTAACGACCATGGTAGCTGCCCGTCATTTATTGTTTGGTGGTATAGTACTGCGATCAGCAGTCCATTTCGAATACAGGTCCATGGTCGTAAAGCAATATCCCTGCTGTCACCCAAAGAATATTTGTTGATTCGTTAATCTACCCCAAAACATGAAACGTTTAAAAACACCGGCCTCTGCTCCCTTGTGTTTTGAGTTTCACGGAAAAAGGTTGCAGAGCGTTCAAAGTGTTATAATTAAAAAGCCGCGTTGATGATGCATAATTTAATAGTGTTTTCACAAGCCGAAAAATTACCTATCACGAATTGTATATTTTATCCGACGCATTGCAGGAAAACGCGCCATGTTTGTGTTGTTGAATAAAATACGACAAAATAACAAAGCCGCGGTTTGGGTATGGGGTACCTAGTACCTACCTACCTATATAGTGGCCTACGAGCCTTCATAGCGATATAAATGCAAGTGTATATTTTTGGCATACGTCGTTTTTTTGGCCCTATGTCACAATACTCACAATGATGGAAGCGTGTACATATGGACTGCGGTAAAAGGGGCTGTGGAGTAGGTATACCTACTCTAGTTGTCTGAATGTTTCATGGTTTTTGTTAACTGGAAACCGCTAGAATTTGCCCGCAATATGGCTTGATGTTGCTCTAATGGAATGATTATTTAATTTGATTTTGAGTTCGGAGTTTAGGGGAAGGCATCTCTTTCAAAAAGTTTTAATTGGGGCTGTGATATGTGGGTAGGCACCTAGGTACGTATACAAATGGGAAACACTGCAGGCAAAATATTTTTGTCGTGCGACCAATTATGTAGCTGAAAGTTTGGCCAGCTATGCGCTCGGAAAGGAACAATTCGGGTAGTTTTTCTTATGATAATATAGTCCAGTCAAATCAAGTAAAAAACGGGCCAAACCGGAAATAAATTCGGAAGTTGATGAAATTTAGTAGATCGATGCAGAATTTAACGTAGAATAACATACTGAGATTCCCAAAAATTCCAAAGCTTGGCTTTTTTTATAAGACCAATAAAAGAGCGCCATCCTTGTGAATTTTCGTTTTTTTCTGAATACCTTGTACTCTATTACCTTTAGAACACACTAAGAACAAGCGAAAAATGTAGCCCGATAAATTCCCAAAAGATCAGTACTAAACTCATTACTTTGTGGTCAATAGCCTTTAAGATATAGCCTCTGCAGAAACGCAATGAAAATTACTCAAAATTCATTTCCGGATTTCACGTAACAATTTGCATAGTGTCAGTTCAGGGGCTGTAACGTAGGCAGCATATCCGCGGATTTCAATGTGTACTGCCGTTAGTGTCCGAACTACCTATCTTTTTTCCAAATAGGTCATTTTAGTACTTCCACCCATAAAACTCAGGGACCATCACTAGGAAAAAGATTCCAAAACATGTTATTTTTTTTTGGTTTTCAATTCTTCACATACCTATTCCCTGGATGATTTTTCCCTACTTGAAAAATTAAGCAAATGGCATGGTATGAGAAGAATCGATTTTTGGGGATTCTTCGGGATATCAAAATATCGATTTCAAAGGTCGAGGGAAAGTACAATTTTGAAGTTGGCAACTTCTGCACAAAAGTATTATACCGAGTGTTGAATTGGCTTTCCATACATGTAAAACAAATGGAAATCCCCACATTTGCTGTCCACGTTACAGCGCCTTAACTGACACTATGTAAAATGTCACTTGAAATCCGGATTTTTTTTTTGTAATTTTCAATGCGGTTTTGCAGACGCTCTTTCTCAGAGGCTATTGACCACAAACTAATGAGTTTAGTACCGATCTTTTGGGAATTTAACGGGCTAAATTTGTTTTACTGAGTTTGTGTTCTAAAAGTAATAATTTACAAGTTATTCAGAAAAAACCGAAAATTTTCATTGATGGCGCTCTTTTATTGGTCTTAAAACAAAAGCCAAGCCTTGGAATTTTCGGGAACTTCAGTATGTTATTCTTCGTTGAATTCTTCATCGATCCACCAAATTTCGTCAAATTACGGATTTATTTCCGGTTAAAACCTTTTTTGACTGGACTAGAGAGAGAAAACTTTATTTAACATATTGTCACTTATTAGAGCACGACAAAAATATTTTGCTTTTACATCTGCAAATATGTAGAAGTTTACTGAATATATCACTTGGATGAACAGAGCTCTCACACTACTACAGCACCAAAACACCAGACTAAAACTCCACAAAGACGTGTTTCGCTCCTATTGGGGGTTGGGGGCTTGTCAGTGAGGAATCATCCAGTCCGAACGATCCGATTAGCAGTCAAATATTCTCTAATCTCTGAGGTACACTATTGAAAGACTCATAAAATGTGAGTTTCTCATGCGGCGCCATATCTCTAGGGGCATTCCGCGATGTCACCATTCGAGGATGAGACAGACAGCGCATATAGGTAATAATAAAATTACAATTTCAGGAAGAACAAACGTGCAAATGAATGCGCCTCTCACAATCAAAGTGAGCCCAACAGTTTTTGATCGATAAATCTCAAACATGGAGATGAACAGATAAAAAAAAAGCTGCTTTCCCCACTGATAAAAGTGAAATCTGCATTTTCCTTGTCCGGTTCTTATCCTACTGAATCCTGAAAGGGAGAAGCTCTTCGAATCCTCCACAGTCGCTCTGTTCTTGACTGCAGCTTCAGTGTCCCCATACTTCCTTCCAGTGTTTGTTCACCTCAAAATTTGCAGTATGGAGTTCTTCAGCTGTAATTCAGGTTGGGCCTCTACATTTTAGCCTCAAGCTGCTTTTGTCGCGTGACTTGCGTGGGAAGATATCCATGTCTTTGCTGATAGGCATCGTTGGATCGTGCAGGAACGTAACATCCTTTTGTCACCAGCCTCTTTAGTCCGAAACAGGTGAAGCGATGTTTAAAATCGGCAGCCAAGAAGTCTGGGTAGATTTGACAGCTCCAGCGATGATCCGCATTGCTTGGTTAAGAATGACGTCAATGATGTTTGTATTGTCTGCTATTCATCCAAACAGAAGCGCAGTATTTCGCTGTCGAGTAGACTAAGTCAATGGTGGATATCCGAAGAGTAGCGGCGTCGGCACCCCATGTAGGTCGTAGTTTCCGCAAGCCTTTGAACCAGGTTCATTCGTGTCTTTGTCTTGGCACCGAGTCTCTTCAAGCTGAGCCTCAAGGACAACGTTTGGTCAAAGGTCACGCCGAAAGAACAGCACGGAGCACAGCCATGGCCATGACAACAATTTTATTGTTGATCTATATCAACTGAAATTGATTATTTTTGCAGAACTTGTCGGTAGTGCGGATTAGTGTGGATGTTATTGTGCCATATTTTATGTAAATGCCTATAGCTGAGTCAGATCGTGATTTTTTGGCCGGGTGGTTCATAGTGACGGTCGTCAGAAGTCTTAGTTGGTCATTTTTACCTAGTTGACGGCCCCAGAATCGATTCCTGGTCTTGTCTGGGTGTTGTGTATGTCCATGATTTGCGCTTATTAGTGATTTTCCAACAGTCTCACAGTGATCGATTTGCCATTTTTAGGAGGACATTTATAGTTTTGATCAAAAATAATCCAAAATTGTTCTATTCCACTTCTTTTTTATAAATTATGATTTTTGAAGTTCTAAAACAACTTTTCAATCGTTATTACCTTCCCAACCCGTCCCCTCATGCGGAAGGGAAAGTAAAGTGATGATGCAAGGAATACGTTCTGACATAATATGATAGCTGCCGAACCGTTGATCCGATCGACTTGCAATTTGCAAGCCCTTGAAAAACTGTATTCAAAACAGTTGAAAATATTTTTTCATCCGTCACCTGTCGAAAATTAAAAAATGAAAAAGTTAAAAATTCGACATTTTAAAACTCAAAAACTACCCGATGGGTTCGAGTCAAATTCAGCAGGGAGCACTATCACGAAATAACAAAATGAAGTCTGGTTGAAGTTTTTCATCATTTCCCAGACGGGCGCTGCGAATTTTCAAAATTTTCCCTGGTCTATATCAGTTGGGACGGCTGTTTGCGCGGGTTTTGGCTTGGAATTCTGACGTTTGGTGCCGGACTCACCTCGGGCAACATTTTCTGCAGGTGAGACGACATTTTTCGAAAAAAATGTGACTGATATCGAAAGTAGGTTGCATTGGGCGTCGCTTAGGCTCACTTCCCAATCCGACACGGCTTCGGTTCTTCGGCGGTGATTTTTTCAATACGATAAATTGCAAATTTCATAAATTAAAAAAAAACTGCAACGCTAACTTCCACCTGTGTTGTTGAGCCTTACGAAAATTCATTTCAGATATAGACATGATGCGATTGAGAGTTTATGAGAAGATTGAATCCATTTTTGGTAGGAAAATTTTGAAAATAGGGCTAACGGTTGACGAGTTTTCCGCCCTGAAAAAACTGCAAAGCTCCAACTTTCTATCCCGCTAACAGATTTTCAGCTTTTATTTGAACAAGAACTGGCTTTTGAACATTTAACAACAATTTCTTTTCCCAATTTCCTAAGGGTTTTTCAGTTGAGAATACAAAACCCTATGCGACCGGATTCAAATGGTGAAGTTAAAAATGAAGCTTGTTTGAGCTACAAATGCGAGCTCTTTAGCACTGTGATTCGCCACCAAATTTTTTGTACGCCTAAAGCTGGGTCCCCAGATGCGAATAATCGGACAGAAAATGCGATTTTATATGATTGGCCAATATGATGACTTTGACATTAAATTTCGCATTTTCTGTCCGAATATTCGCAACTGGGAACCCAGCTTTACTTTTGTATTCGGAACAAGACGCTTCAAATTCTTCAGTGGCTTTAGTGGCATCACGTTGGCGTCTAATGGGTGGTGGATCAACAAGCTTTTCTTGATCAGACACGGCATCTGGTTCTGTTCCATAGATTTCTTTTCCAAGCCAATCTCTACTTTGTTTCAAACAGGTCTCTTTTTTTCTTCCACTTGTTTTCACCGTGTCAGAATTTTGTAGGAGAACAGTGAAATAGTGGCAATAATTTCCTCTCCCGAAATATCTGATCTTCTTGATACAACGAAATTGACCATCTGCTTTCTCACATCTATGACATTTTACTAAGAAAGGAGACCTCCGCGTTAAAGAAATTCAAACGATTACATTCGCGTCACTCCCAGCTGGATACCTGGCGACAAGAAAAATTTAAAAATGTGACTTCCGCAGGTTTGCGCACATTGAGAATGGTACCACTGGATAGGCAGAGAAGTATATAGTAATATTAAGTCATTTTTTGCTTGGAAAAAAAGGGGCTTATTTTTCTCCACTCCAAAGAAATTTAAACTACGATTATAAAGAGTGTACGTTTTTTGGATGTGGAAAAAAAATCCAAAAATAGGTGCAGAAATGTTAGAAACAAATGGAATCTAGCTTAAAACTAAGCTGAAGATCCAGTAGCCATGATGTAGTAAGAAATTCCCTAAGAAAAACCTCTCGATACTTGTCAGAGCAAATCGAACACAAGTGACAAATGGCGCTGAAAAATTTGAATATCGCATTATTTACTTACGCTAACTTTGATGCTTGGTAACTGCGATCCCCGTTAACAAATTAGACTCATTTTTACTTGATTGAGCAGAGTCACTATTTAGCTGTGATCCCATAATGCGTTTTTTTAATTAAAAAATAGGACTTTTTGATCTAAATGTCCACCTAAAAATGGCAAATCGATCACTGTGAGTCTGTACGTTTGATAATAAAGCGCAAAAACTCTTATGGCGTGAGGAGCCGATAAAGAGAAGAACATTTTATTTATTTTTAGTTAGTTATTTTTACCTAGTGGAGTCATCGGAGAATACCTATAGGGACAATTCGGCCGTTAATTTTTTCGGCCTTGCCAACAGTGCTTGTAACCCCGAAATAGGATGCAATGGCCACCGAAAGCTGTACTGGCCGTCACAAAGTCTTTTCAGCTCACATACGAATATGAACCATTACTATGAAGTTTTCTAGCGCTTATTTAACTTGTCCAACCGGAGCTTCAGTACCCCCCTTGCGTCTCTTGGTATTTGACAAAGTCCTCCCCATGTGACCCCATGTGTCACCTTACAACTTTTGGAATTCTGGTAAGCCCCCTTCGGCCTTCTTTTGTTATTCAGCCCCATTAAGCTCTCTTGTGCCTACATTGCCGTTTCAAGCTCTGCTGACCCCCTTGTTTTTTGCGGCTTTCGGGGTTTATTGGGTTTTTCAGAGCCCTGTTAGGCCACCTTGCCTTTATGTACCATTACCATTTGTAGTCCTGCTGAGTCCCTTTTTCTTGTCTCACCGACGTTAAGTGTCATTTTTTCCAATCTGGCTCTAACTTTCCCCAAAAGAGGCGTTTCAACCAAAAAACTACTCACGTTTCTGGATACTCGCCAGGGAGGTAATGTGGTGCCACAACAGATTCTTCAATTACTATCAGAATCAGTTCTATCTATTGCTTCTTAAGCTTCAATGCCAGAACACGAGATCAATAATTAAATTTTGATCTCGATTGATTTTCATTTTTTTGTAGCTTCTTATTTTATTTTAGACTTTACACTCTGACGACGAGGGGCCAGAGACGCTCGAAACCGGTCAGAAATTAAAATAATTAATTTGATGGAAGACTGCGTGCAGTTTCTTTTATTAATATAGATTCGAGACAACACTTCAAAAACATTTTTGTGGGTGGTGTCATCCGTATTACTTTATGGAAATCATACGTGCGTGGTGACATTTTGGAAAGTCTACCATTTCATTTCCTCTTTTATTGGAAAAGCGTTCAATCACAATGCGAACCATTTTTGTTGACCCTTTCGATTTCAGTATAGGCATTGTCCAATGTTGCGGAATGAATCAGAATTTGCAATTAATTATCGCATATCCACCAGCACATATTATCCATTCGTTCGTAATAAATCGAACGCGGTTTTTCAACGCAACATTGACTACCCTAGCAAAACCATTATTGAGATTAATTGAGTTCTAGGGCTGTCGGCAATCAGTGTAATCACGCACGTGATGAAAAAGTGCGCTTTTGTCGTGTTGCATTTTTCCATGCCAAGACCCAGTTGAAAGAAAGTAGAGTTCTTATGAGGAAGAATCACTAACGAGTAAGAAAATGAAAATTCTAGCTTTCTGGCTTATATATGCTTTCGAATCCTAGCCAGCAGGACACAGATTGACAGAAATTTCAAGCCACTGCACAGTGGGCCGATAGCTCAGATTAGCGTGGCGAAATTCCCGGCATTTCTGGGTGTTCGGGGGTCTAGGTTCGAATCCCACTTCGGATAATTTTATTTTATTTTTTTTCTGGAAGATTTTTTTGGAGGTATTGTTATTTATTCTCAAAGTACTCATCATAACTGATGCACTCCTTAAAGTTCACTCGATTATCATGAGGAATTAGAGAAATGTAGCAAGAATAATGAGTAATGCAACTTTTCTTGAAAAATTCATTTTCCCCAAGACCGCAAGTAGATGCAAATGGGAATGGCAACATTAGAAACAAGAACCTTCCTTCTATATAAAGTAGCTGTTCACTTTGTGTTTCTTTTTGTTTTTCATGTGATTTTTTTTTCTTCCAAAGTTGTGGTTTTAATCTCAGTCCCTGCAACTTTTCTCTTTTTCTTTTCTTTTGGAGGTAACTGAGGAGTTATTTCAATTTATTCTCAAAGTGATCATCAAAGTCCATAGGCTTCCCTAGTTTCACTTGATTATCAATGATAATAAAAAAAAAATACAGCAACTTGAACAAATACAACAATGCATTCAAACACAACTTTGAAAAAATTATTAAATCACCTGAAAAAGAAAAAGAAACATAAAGTGAACAGCTACTTCATATAGAAGGGAGGTTCTTCTTTCCAATGATGCCATTTCCATTTGCATCTACTTGCGGTTTTGGGAAAATGAATTTTTCAAGAAAAGCTGCATTACTCATTATTCTTGCTATATTTTTTAGTTCTTCATGATAGAATCATGAGTCAAAACCGCAAGCAGATGCAAATGGGAATGGCATCATAAGAAAGAAGGATCTTTCTTCGATATGAAGTGGCTGTTCACTTTGTGTTTCTTTTTGTTTTTCATGGGAGTTATTTATTTTTCCAAAGTTGTGTTTGAATGCATTGTTGTATTTGTTCAAGTTGCTGTATTTTTTTATTATCATTGATAATCGAGTGAAACTAGGCAAGCTTATGGACTTTGATGATTACTTTGGGAATAAGTTGAAATAACTCCTCAGTTACCTTAAAAAGAGAAGAAAAAGAAAAAAGTTGCAGGGACTGAGATTAAAACCACAACTTTGGAAAAATAAATAAATCAGATGAAAAACAAAAAGAAACACATAGTGATCAGCCACTTTATATAGAAGGGAGGTTCTTGTTTCTAATGTTACCATTCCCATTTGCATCTACTTGCGGTCTTGGGAAAAATGAATTTCTCAAGAAAAGTTGCATTACTCATTATTCTTGCTACATTTTTCTAATTCCTCATGATAATCTAGTGAAATTTAAGGAGTGCATCAGTTATGATGAGTACTTTGAGAATAAATAACAATACCTCCAAAAAAATCTTCCAGAAAAAAAATAAAATAAAATTATCCGAAGTGGGATTCGAACCTAGACCCCCGAACACCCAGAAATGCCGGGAATTTCGCCACGCTAATCTGAGCTATCGGCCCACTGTGCACTGTGCAGAGATATACCTACTTGGATTGGAAGGCTTGCCCAAGGCCTTGCTGAAGAACGCGTAGTGTAAGACGACGACCCGTCCAGAAAATGGACGGGCACGGCGTTGCTCAACTTTAAAGCCACTGAGCCAAGCGATGTTTTACCCTACTAGTCCGGATGCTAGTTGAAAGTACCTTGCATTTTTTGATGAGAAGATGCCACTCGGTGGAAATGATCTTTGCATCATACTCTTCCGATCCAGAAAGGTAGCCATCAGCGCCATCCATCCCAGCGGCGTATACAGGGTGATACAGAAAAAAAAAGTTGAAAAATTATATTTAATTAACCGAAACATGTGGAGACGTGTAACTCACCACAAACATTAACTATTTTATGCTTATGAAGTCACAGCAAACTGTTCTTGATTACCTTGAACCGTCTTTGAAATGTAGTGAGAAACCAGAAAAAAAAAACAAGAACACTCTTTTTTCCATAAATAAGTAATTCTTCGAAATATTGACACAATACTTAGTATTTCTACAAAAAGTAATGTTAGAAATTATATGAGCTGGGTAGCCAATTTCTAAGCCAACTATTTCCAGAAATACGATTGTCAACTTTTTTCCCTCTTGAGCACCACCTTGAATCTGCCTTGTGAGGCATCGTTGAAAAAGTGATTGGTTATCATAATAATGGTAACATGAAATCATTCCATCGCAAAAACAACCTCCTCATCATAATTTAGTGACCTCTTCGGCGAAAAAGAATTGTCATTCACGTATTTTTTGACTCTTCAAAGCTTTAGTGCCCATGATGGCATTTGCAACATCTGGAATGGTGAAATATGTTACGCATTATGAACCTTGATGTACTTTGAGGCAGCCTACCAAGTTTCACCATCATCCATTGAGAGGTTTGTTCTTATTAGAAGCTGTTTGAACAAAATTTGTGTCGTTTTGTTATGAATAATACAAAATATTGGGTCTCTCACCCTGACTTAATCCCCCACTGAGGATAGCCTGAAACCGAAAGTCGAGCCGAAAGTCTCCAAATTTTTTATGATAATGGTTCAGTGGGAAGAGTTCTTCGATGTTTAAGTGTCAAAAATTGCACAGTTGCGTTCAGATTCCAGACAGAGAGCGATAAAGAAGTTCATGCAGTAAAAAAAGACATAAATTACAGTCGAGAAAAATATAGTCCAGAGCTAGACTGGAAACTGTCTGGAGACCTTGCTTTTTATAACATAAATGTGCAATTTAGTACACTGTTAGAGCCTTAAGTCAGTAATGTTTCAAGTCTTTCACCCACGCTTGAGAGTCTCACAGAAGCTGTGTATTGCGGAAAGCCTATCTAAAAGCGACATTTCCGGGATCTCTCCGTTGCATTGAAAGTTGTGTCTTTTTTTACTGCATAAACTTCTTTGTCGCTCTCTGTCTGGAATCTGAACGCAACTATGCAGATTTTGACAACTACACATTGAAGAGCAGTTCTCAGTGAACCATTAGCATAACATTTTTGGAGACTTTTGGTTTCAGGCTTTCCTCAACGAGAGATCAAATAAGATTGAAAGATCCAATATTTTGCCTTTTCCATAAAAAAATTAAACAAATTTTGTTCAAACAGCTTTTGAGAACAAACCTTCAAATTGATGATTACAAAACTTGGTAGGCTACCTCAAAGTACATCAAGGTTCATAATGCCTAACATATTTTATCATTCCAGATATTGCAAATGCCATCATGGGCACTTAAGCTTTGAAGAGCCAGAAAATATGTGAATGGCAATTCTCTTCCGCCGAAGAGGTCACTAAATTATGATGAGGAGGTTGTTTTTACGATGCAATGATTACATATCACCATTATTATGATAACCAATCACTTTGTCAACGATGCCTCACAGGGCAAATTCAAGATGGTGCTCAAGAGGAAAAAAAAGTTGACAATCGTATTTCTGGAAATAGTTGGCTTAGGAATTGGCTACCCAGCTCATATCATTTCCAACGATACTTTTTGTAGAAATACCAAGAATTGTGTCAATATCTCTAAGAATCCATTATTTATGGAAAAAATAGTGTTTTTGTTTTTTTTTCTGTCTTTCCCCTACACTTCAAAGACGGTTTAAGGTAATCAAGAACAATTTGCTGTGACTTCATGAGCATAAAACAGTTAATGTATGTGGTGAATTATACGTCTCCACATGCTTCGGTTATTTAAATATAATTTTCCAAGTTTTTTTTCTGTTTCACCCTGTATACGCTGCCGGCATGGATGGCGCTGATGGCTACCTTTCTGGATCGGAAGAGTATGATTCAAAGAACATTTTCACCAAGTGGCATCTTCTCATCAAAAAATGCAAGGTTCACTCCATTTTATGCAACTAGCATCCGGACTATACCGTGTTCCTTTTTAGCAAACATCATCAATCCATCTGTGTGTGTGGGTTGAAAAAAAAACCGTACATTTATCCTGTTTTGATGCGAGATTTGTCGGCTGTTCGTGTTTGGTGCTCGAGTGCAAAATAAAGTCATCACCGTATGTGTGTGTATGTGTATATACTGTAGGTATACCGGCGACAATCCCTCATCCGGCCTCATTTCCATTTTGTTATTTTTAAATTTCGGGCAAAAAACCAACTTTGGATAACCGCTTTATTTCAGTAAATGTACAGGAGTTATACAGGCTTTGCGGTCGGTATATTTAGCTTGGCCCCTCGGGCAAGGGGAAAAAGTCAAAATAGGCTCGGGTGGCTCGCATCAGGGCCCTCGCGCAATTTCCAGGCATAATTCCGCAGGTTGTATTGTAAATCTCACATAAAATGGGCAGAGAATCGTTTCCTACTCACGCATTTTGAAGTAATGTACGTATACGTATACACAAGACCAGAGAGATAAACAGCGCGAGGGAGTTTCAAAAGATTCAAACGTTTGAAAGCGGCGCGCGCGAGGTCTTATAGGATTTCTAAAGGAAATCTCGCAGTATATCGTCGTGTTGATGAATAGTTTACTATTTTCTTTGGGGTGCTAAGTGTTTTTATACATTTGGCGTTTTGAAATTGCCTCCGACAGAGACGCGAAACGCGCACTTCGCGTAGCGTGAAACGCGGGTGAAGCAGTGCGAGCTTTGAACGGTACAGATGTACTTTGACGCAGAACTTCATAGAAGTTAGCAGTGTGGAATGTCGCGTCTTGAGTTGACGTAAGCAGTGTCTAGTTCGAGCCGACACTTAAACAAGAAGTTTGCGGGAATTTCGTATAGGCATCATCACTCAGGTGTACCTACCTACCTACCTACCTACTTACCGACAATTTGCCGAGCTTGACTGCGCGCTTAGCGTTTCCATTGAAAATAATAGAATTATCCTTGATCAAACGTAGGTAATCTTTGAACGTAAGATATAAGTGTATTCCGGAGTTGAAACCTGCCCTACACTATTTTTATGAATTTTTTCTGCTAAGCACTTACTTACCTACTGTGATCTACCCCCTTCCCTACATTAAATTTGATCACCTGTGGATACGTCTAGTGACTTAATTCATGTTTTGTTGTGCCGTAGATTCTTATTTACCTTTACCTAAGTCCTTTAAATCAATTACACCCCCCAAATTCCCGTCGTACTAATACCTCAAGCCTGCGCTATAGTAGTAATAACCTCACGTTCTTTGAAAGGGGATGAATTGAATTAAATATTGAAAAATAAACTAAGTCTTTCAACCACACCTCAACTTCATTACAAATTAAGCAATCATCGCCAATTTGATTAAGTTCACCTTAATTATTCATTTCATAATCTCCAGACGTGCTGACATCAGCTAGCTTTGGGAATTATTCAAGTTTACATTCGGTTTCTGAAAAAAAGTACATCCTAATTACGTGCGCAATCCTACGACGAATTTGTTCAACCCTTCCAAGTTAATTCCGTTCTCATTCTTCCTAATTTGCCGAACTATTGATAAACCCATTTCCTAATGCACTACAATTTCAATTTCTTGCCTAATTTACTAAGCCTTCGTCGAATTTTAATTTCAACCCTTTCTACCTTCTCGCCCATTTTCACTGGTACGAAAAGAAATCTTTACTATTCAATTGTACTTGGAGAAAGATTGTTGTTCACCGAGTTATTGTCTTGATCTATCGAATTTATAGCCATTATTTCAATTATCGATCGATTACATAAAATTGAATGTTCACATTCCATGAATTTGATTTCCAGCTGGTACTGTCAAGTATAACGTACAGCCTTATCCAACAACTCTATTTCGAGCTAGGTTAGATAGCTACACTCAAATCTACACTCCGGTCAGGTGTACAGTTTATTGCAATGAGCCTCTAATTAAATAGCCTTTAAAAAATTATGTTGTGTTCCTTTCTGTCTTGAAGTGCTTTCGAAACGACACTGAATTTTCTGGCATTGTTCTTAAAAGGTTCTCTTTGTTTTGGAACGCTAGCTTATTTTGATGTCCATACACTCCTTGTCGTGCGAAAAGGGTTAAGTCTTTTATTCTATGGGGTAAACAACGCGTGATCGAGATTTTGCCTAGATTTGATTTGCATAAATACTGCTAGTGCTTGTCTCTGTAGTCATGCTCTGTAGGAAGCTAAATCTCTTAAAAGGGTTACTGAGGTGTTCACCCTTTTTCTGGCGTCTTGAAGGTAGGTATCTGAAACAAATGGCCGCATTTAAAAACTCAAAGCAACTACAGGGAATTGAAATCGGCTTGACACTTATCATGGCTGTTCGAAAGATTAAAACAAAACCTACTATCATTTCATAAACCAAACAATTTTGTCAACCCTATTGAACAATTTGCATTTGATTACAATGGAAATCAGACTTGCCCCAGCATTTTCCTTCCCGTCACTGATGCACTACAATTAACTACAGTGTTTTTAGCACTTTTCTTAATTTATTCTTCTTGAAAAATATGAGTTTTTCTTCTCCCGCACATCTGCCGTTCTTGATTGCTACCACGCGAAATCCTCTTCTTCTCCCCCGTTTCTATTCTTGGACCCTTCCTGATACCACCACCGTCTCACGTCTCAAGCCCCTGGTCTACAAACATCGATGCCGGCAAAAATCGATATCTTCGCATTCCTTATCCTATTTCTTTCCTTCCCTATATCGCCCTTATGCTAATTTCGTCACTTCCCGATATCGTCCGTAGTTCTAATTTATTCCTAAATATTTAATTCCTTTTTATTTTATAATTTTTCAGGCGTCCCACCACACTACCTACCATTCCTGAATTCCATTATCATACGGTTTGAATTATTTATCTTCGGCCGGCAACATTATCGAATGTTACGGGGTCTCGTTGAGTAGAAATTCTCACAAAACGCCACCAGTCGGACAGACAGACAAAACGCCGTCAATGGGAGCGACGAAAACTTTCGAGTCCTTCACGAAAGACGCCTAGAATATTCTCGAATACAGCAAGCAAACATGTGGAATGACCAGAGAGAGCCAAATTTAAATTCACAGCAACGCTAACGGAAACGTTAGCGAAGATTTAAGTGCGACGAATCATTTGAAGTATAATTTGGTGATACGCCGTAATAAATAGGTAGTATGTTTTAACATTTGCCTCTCAATTATTGAAGTATTGACCCCACAAAAATTTTCTAACATCGGCGTCAGAAGTGTCATAATTGAGAGAAATTCGACCTGAAACTACAGGAAGTTTGTAAAATTTTGTAATAATTCATCTGTGAATGCCGGAGACGAGGAGCATGCCGTCGTTGAACTGCGAATATCTCCAAGGAGATCCTTCCTCCAAGTTTGGATTTTATTTCGTCTAACTTTCAAAACCACGTTAGCTAGCATGATGGGAATGAAGCAGCTAGAGAAAAAGAAGCAGAAAAAGAAAAAAGGGAACGTCTAGAAGATCATCAGGAAATAAAGCATCTCGAAGAAAAAGAACAAGAAAGGAAGCGTCTGAAAAGGAGAAAAAATGAACGTCTTGAAGAACAGAAGAAGTAGGGTCTTCAGGAGTAAGAAGAAATTGGGAAATAATCTAGAAGGACATGGAAGGAAACGTCTAAGAAAACAAAATTTGGAGAATAGAATAACAAGAGAAGAAAACGTCTAGAAGAAAAGGAATAAACGCTGTCGGTTATGGAACAACAAACGCGGTGCTTCAACAGCAGTGATAACAAGCTAGAAAAAAAAATGGTTGTGATGGTTGAAGGAAGAATAGAAGCAATGGAAGCTAATGTGACTAGTGAAGCTGAAACAACGGGTCCAGAGAATTGTAGCTAGAACAACGATAGTTGCTTCAGGTCTCCATCGTTTAAAGCCGCCGAATTACGATGGACAAAGCCTATATAAACTACCTACAAGAGAAAGTTTGACGCAGCTGCCAAGGCCAATGGATGGAGTGACGATGACATAGCGCTACAGTAGTACAGTCCTGGCTCTTAGGGCTCCTAGCGTCGAAGCTACTGCAGACGATTCCAGAGAACGGATAGAAAGACTTTTCCAAGCTGACCAAGGTGCTGGAGGTCCGTTATGGAGTCAATCACGTTGCTACAGATTCATCAGATTAAACGGAAGACTAGGGCATGAAAAAGGGAGAAAGCCTGCAGGATTCGAAGCTGGCATCTTGAGGCTGGCTCACTTAGTATAATCCAGCGTAGCCAGAGGATCTTGCCTCGCATTGCATCAGATTACGCATTTCATAGAGTGGCCTGGGTCAAACCTCGATTTTCTTGCTTGACAACCGTGTCACCATCTTCTTACATGACATAACAGCAGTGCTTGACAGAATTCGAGAATTAGTGACAACCAAGAAACATGGCGGGCAACGCAGGCATGTTCGTCGACAGATCGCCTTCCATTCTACCGGCAGGCCTAAAATCTACCTTTAGCGATGGAGTTTCAGACTGCATGAGAGAGTACACCCTCGCCAACGCCGAAGACGCCCTGCGATATGTGGCCGGTCAAAAAACCCTCCGCAATGACCCGTCCAAGTACAAAATGCCCCCGTACACCAACAGCCAACGCCGAGGAATCTACACAGAAATCCGTCACGTCCTCCAACCCCCCGTCCGGACACCTTTCCAGACCCTGATAAATGAGCTGAAAGAAACCTCTTACGACTCACACTGGAACAAGGTCGTCGGCCGCGTCCGCGACCCTGTACCCAGCCTTCCCAAAGGCATGAAACCGTTGGAGGTCACATTCGGAAAACCCACACCAAAGACCGACGGCGCCAAAGAACTAATCAATCCATCGAAATCTGTCTACCAAGTGCTGACGGAAGGCCAAGTCGGACACGAATTATACAAAAAAACCCACAATGATTACAATTGCGGCGAACACATCGACAGAAACTATCTGAAACCGCCGTATGTGCCCGATAAGCGGTTCGGAAAACCTGCGATATACGACCCAAGAGGGATATGGGTGAGGTGCGCTTGCCACTGGCACATGACGGAGCCCGTGACTCACGCCCACAGAATCCAAGTCGAACATGAGAGAGAGTACCAGCCAAAGCTGGGTAAAGGCATGGCACCGAACAGAATCAAAGAAATGTTGGGAGAATACCACACGTACGGCGATCGGAGCAAAAGGGAACTGTACGGCGTAAACGAGCTGCTCAAAGACAACGACTGTCCTCCGTGCGTCTTCAAAAAAGACTTTCTGAGATGGATGGAGTCTTGGAACAAGCTGGCCAAGTACATGAACGAACATATCAACATGAAGGAGTTGTTCAGACGACTGATGCATTACGACCCGGAACATTCGGGAACTCTACCGCTTCCGGTGTTCTATCAAGTCTGCCACTGCTACAACGTCGGCTACGACTACCTGAATTTTGAGCCGCTTCTGAGACTCTTGTCCGTTCTAATCGACGACAAGATTGACTACAAGGGGTTATTCAACTTGCTTGATTGCCGTACCGAACCGGTTCAGCTCGTGAAAATCCCCGACATTCCGGAGCGGAATCTATATTACGTGACTTCGTACCAAGCGGCCTGCTGTGATCGTTTTATTATAAACAACGCCGTCATGAAGGCGGCCGGGGTGCCTTCAGTACGTTACGATCTTGACCGGCCAATCGTGCCCCCTAACGAGTGCAGAGTGGCTTTGGAAAATTTAGGAGACGAAACTGCGCTGGAAATTCTTGTCAATCCCAGCGTCTATGCCAACTATGGATTGAGCTACAGGGATTTTTTCGCACCAAGGAGCCAGGAGACCATCAAGAAGATGTTCGAAAATGTGGGATATCAATTCAGCGATGAGACGTTCGCCAAGTTTTGGCAAATGGGAGTAGACAATGATCGAACTGGGCTGGTCTGCGTGGATACTTTTTATAACTTGTTGAAAGCTCATTATCCCGAAAAGAGGCGAATTGTTGTGGACGAAGCGACATGTTAGAGGGGTGTAGATATATCCAATAAAAGCAGAATAACGATCAGTTCTTTTTTATTGACAGCACCGTTGATGGATGCTTCACGTGGAAAAACCATTACAGGAAATTGTTTCGATCCATCGAATAATTCTGTATGAGTGTGATAATGACAAAACAAACTTCTATAGAAATTGTTATGATAATAATAGTAATAACAATTGAAATTGAAAGTAGGTAGGTACTTACTGAGCGAAGAAAAACCTACTGACAAGCAATTTTGATGTGTTATAAAGTAGATTCAAGTCAAATTCTGCTTAGTAAGATCATTTTGTTACATTTTTCGCCTTTAACCTCGTTGTTTCCTAATTTAATAGTATTTCGATAACAACAGGGAATGTTTCAGTTCCGGAAGACATTACGGCCGAGCCACAATTACTGGGAAAGCTACCGCTCGCTGGGATCGAAAATGATAAAAAGCATTTATTTTCTGCCGTTCCAGTTGCCACTATCAGAAATAAATAAAAACGTTGCGCGCCTCTCCCACCTCATTAATGTTGTATCTTTTGTTTTTGCTACCGCAACCGTAATAATAAAAGCCGCCACAGTTCGAGCATCACAATGTACCCGGACCAAGTGAGGGGAAAATACGACCCACAAACAAACACACACAAAAACCGCCCTGTGACCAGACGGCCACCGGAATTGATCCTTATAACGCAATGAATCCGGAAGATAATATTTAATAAAAAAAAAGTTATCTATCCAGCGATTAAGTGGTCATCGATTCGGTGGCGGAATCCCCTGGAAATAAAGGGAGTCTCATATTTTTACATCAGGCTCAGTCCCATAAATTAGGGCTTATGAAAGCCTGAATGCCGTTCATGATTTATTTCGACAATTAAATTAGTAATTTTTTGTCGACGCATTTTTAAATACACCACTTACACCAGCTACCCACACCCACCTGCTTGATGGTTATACCTCCCAGCCGCAAGAATATACATAGAATCAATAACGGAGCGCCAGAGTACTTACCTCTACCTATTTCTCTGGTATTAGATACAGCCGATTCAGGAGGAGCTTGTGGTGTGGTGGTCAGCGCGTTCAATTGCCATGCTAAAGGTCGCGGGTTCGATCTCCGCCCGGACGGATTGTCGATTTTCGGGTGAGTTGGAATGCTTGCTAAATGCAAAACATGCAACTGCTGAATGCAGTACATGTGTGTCGCATAGCACGTAAAGTACGAACGATGGTGCCGACCTCATGCGATGTTGGTGGTCGTTAAAAATCCCTAACCTGTGTTTGAAGTAGGGTTGCAAAGGGTGGAAAAATTGGAAACATGTTGGAGAAAACGAATTTTTTTTTTCATTCTGAAATGACTTACCGCCTGATTTGGAGCTTTCTTTTCAAGAAGCATCGAGAAAAAATTGGAAATTTCTTAAATTAGAGTACTTTTGGAAGTAAGTAGATATTTAGTATACAGGGTGTTTCAAATTTAATTCGCGTCCTTTCAGGAAATGATGGAGAACGTCAAAAGAAGTAGACTTTCTCGAGAAAATATATGTCAGAAACGAATAATAACGTAGATATAGACGTTCAAAGTTGAACTTCAAAAATCGATTTTTCGTCATAACGTTGAAACTTCTCAGCCGATTTTGTTGAAATTTGAACCGGAGATTACTGAAATAAGTCGGTATTCAACAATGATAACGCGTTCCATCAAAATTTTTCAGGGGCGTGAGTAATGAGGGATGCCTCCGCTTTTTCACCCCTATTTTTTACCCCTTTAAGTAATTTTGTAGATTGTTCATATTTTTAAATTTTGTGTTCAATTTGAAAGAAAAAGTTACTCCTGCAAAATTTTGATTGAATGCGTTGTTTTCAGGATATTTGGGTTTGAAACTACGAAAAACACATCGAAATATCTACTTTCAAGAGCCCAAAAAATTCGTTTCTTAGAAAAACTCATGGTTCATCAACTTGAAACACCAAGAAAACTTTTTTCAATGAAGAAATCATTAGTTATCTTAGATTTGAATTTTTTGGCTTTTGAAAGTGCGATGATGGTGTTTTCGAGATGTTTTCCGAAGTTTCAACCTCAAATATATCGAGAACGAAGCCTCTCACCAAATTTTTGCAAGAGTAACTTTTTCTTCCAAATTGAACATAAAATTCACAAATATTAATAATTTACAAAATTACCCGAGAGGGTAGAAACTAGGGGTAAAAAAGAGGGGGCACCCCCCATTATCCAAGCCTCTGAAAATTTTTGATTGAATGCGTTATTGGTGTTCGATGCCGACTCATTTCAGTAAGCAATGGTTCAAATTTGAACAAAATCGGTTGAGAAATTTCGAAGCTATGACGAAAAAACCATTTTTTAAGTTCAACTTTGAACGCCTATATCTCCGTTATTACTCGTTTCTGACATATATTTTTTTGAGAAAGTCTACTTCTTTTGAAGTTTCCCATCATTTTCTGAAAGGACGCGACTTAAATTTGAAACACCCTGTACTACCCAGAGTTACATATTCAAATATCTATTAATATGATGTACCTAGGTACCTAACATAAATACAGGAAACTTTTTCAAAAGCCCTACTTTTCCAAAGGTTTCAGTTGTCGGGTGCTATGATTTTGAAATACGCAGCCTCTAATTTAAGTAAGTATACATAAGGCCTATCGCCAGTCCTGCTCTAAATGGTTCGGTGTAGCTCTGTGGTGTAGCTCTTAGTTGTAGCGTGTCGTCCTGCTCTCTCTTGACAGGTAAAGGATATGTCAAGCTACTAGAGCTGCTCTGGGCAGCATTGGGCAGACAAACCAACATCCATAGATCCAACATCTCTGTATACTTACACGGGATGTGCGGCTATTTTACAATGCTCTACCTGCACGCTACACTTATGCTACCAGCGCAGGTAAAATAAAATAGGGAAAAAGGATCTATTATTACGTCTCCTATTTTAATATCAATATTAACGTTATGCATACAAGATTCATACTCAAAATTCAAATTTAACAATTGAAGTGTGTGGATCTCGCTGCGGTAGCAGTTTTAAGGACTTTTTTGAAACTTTTTAATTGATCAGTTCTGATTTTTACCAGAAACTTTGATGGTCACGTGGCATCTACCTCATGATTACCCACTTACCTATGCTGGAATTTCAATAATCTCATAAGACTCTTGGAACTTCTCAACATAAACATGACTTTTGAGCATGATATGATAATCAAGGCCTGACAATAAAAAATTGTCAAAACTTCAAAATTAATGGAATCCTCGAAGAAATTAGGCCATTACACGTGTTTTGAATAAATTTCCAATTTTTCCATTTTTTTCAAAAGAAACTTTCCAAAAAAATAAATTTCGGAAATTTTGCTAGTTGCAACACACATAACAGGGGTTCGGCAAAGTTTCCAGTATAGTGGAGGAAAGCATTCACCAGCGTCGGTGTAAGGCCCCGTTGCGGAAATAAACCGACGTTAATAAACGAAAAAAAAAAAAGATACAGCCGGAATAGAAACAGAACATTCATTATTAACAAATCTCTCTGTTGACTTCCGAGCAAGCCATAAAGCTCAACACTATCAACTTCAACTTCAATGACTTTAACCGCAAGTTGTCAAATGCATAATAGCTATTTATGTATTGAGGGAATTATAACGATGATAATAGCCAAGGGCAACAGACCACCAAGGGCCCTCGGGGCGTACGTTACTCGAGGTTATTGTCATCTGACAATTCCCGTTATTCATAAATAGTTTTATTCTATACCGAACAGACTTTTTCTCGTTCAGAAAAGTTGGAGTTTTCCAAATTATTGTTAACCAGTCCATCTCCCCACCTTGCGGTGTGTCTAATAGGAAGCCCCGCCCAGAAGAAAAGGTCTTCGCAGCAATAAATCATGTTGGTACATTATTACAAAAAGTAGACATAAAACACGTACACATACAATAAGGTATCGTTATTGTTTTGTTATTAGCTTGGAGACTGTTTGAAACTTGCTTGGCAAAAAATTAATAATAATATACCTACTCTAAAATTTCAATGAAGTGATATCGAAACATATCTGCCAAATGTGACCTGAGATAAAATAAGTAGTCAATAATGCAAAAAAAAGGGAATGAAAGGAAAAGGGAAACTGTATGTGACACGTAAGAATGAATACCTCTCATCTGCGATTTGCGGTGAAAATGGGAGATTATTCAACTAACTTGAAAATTTGAAAGACACGAGCAGAGCAAATGTTTGGAATAGGACCTTTTCGATGTAGAAATAAATTAAGGGTGAATAGTTCCATCTCCATCATACCTATTTTACGTTATTACCATTGTACCTTTGAAAGCGGTCTTAGCCCCATAACTCGGCTCGCCTAAACGGGTGCCTTGGTTTTTTTTTTGTAAGAAGCAAATACCTGATTATATCTGTGAAAGCTCAGATTTATATGGAAAATGTCCACCTAAGTAGTAATGTAGTGCATTTTGCATAGTAAATATGAGTGGCACGCGCGCACCATTTCTTTACAGTTGTTGGTTGAGTCAAAAAAAAATCATATCTAAAAAACGTCCTAGATCAAAAATTTTTGTTTTAAAAAATTCTGTAATACTTAGGCTCCAATCGCTTCGCTGGTTGTATATAGAAAACTGTAAAAACAAAAATTTTCCTCGCTGATTGAAAATCATGTCGCATTCATAGCCGATGAAAATCTTTATAAATCTTATAAATAAATAATAAACCATTGTTTCTCAATCGTTGTCACACTGTAAGAAAGGTCTGGGTATGTACCCAATTTAAAAAAAAAATAGGCATATAGCTTTATTAGATTAAAAGATATGATGATGTATACGTTGGTATCTATGCGTTTTTTCTATTTTAGATGAGTGCCGCAAGTTGTGCATTCTTAATTGTTCTTAAAGATTGTTTATATTTGACCGATCATCTTTAAACGTCGTCGGTATCAACCCGCAATATTTGACATTCGATTAACGAAAGAATGAACTGGATATGTTCAACCGTTTGGAAGATACGGAAGATTCAGGTAAATTTTGTCGAGAAACGAGGAACGAGGAAAAAAAATCACGAAAAAAAAGCGTCCACAAATAGCCTCTGCCACTACGTCAGGCGAGGCTCAAAAATGAAAAACGGGTCCTTATTCCTCGATTATTTAATAAGATTAAATGCTACCGGTTTCGCAGTTCAAAACATCTGACTACATTATCAGGCATTGAGATAAAAACATTACAAATTAGTACATACACAACCAACAGAAACATTTTTCACAAAGACTTACGAAAACTATTTAGTGGTTCTGGTTGGAGAAGGGACCAGTTTTTCATTTTTGACATTAAAAGAAGTTCCTCCAATGGATAATAACTCAAGAATTTTTCAAATTAATTTGTCAGTGAGGTTGCCATGAGCTAGAGGGTATTATGGTCCATATAACAACCCTCGAGCGAATTATGAATTTCATTACTCCCTAGAGACTTATGACTCCCGTAATGTATACCGTAACAGAGACATTATTAGTACAGGAATTTTAGCTGAAATATCACTTCAACCTCAAAAAAAATACTGTAGTCGTGAAAATCACAGGTTCTGTTCAGAATTTTGTGCTCTTTCCAGATTTTTGGGTTTCAGAAAAATCCCAGCGGAGGCTTTTTTTTTAGAGCTGTCAAAAGTCTGAGGACTGATAATTCTGAACAATTTCAAATTAAGCTCAATTTTTCATGAGATTTCAAGTATACCAAGTTATGTGGAGACTGCAAATGTTGAGAATGAACATATGAACAATTCTGAACCGAACACGACGGAAAAATTCATAGTTCTGTTGGAATATTTTGATTTCTTTTGTCAAATGTATATGATACAGGAGAAAAAGTAAAAAAATTGCTAAAACCTTGGAAAAAATATGGACGTCTTGAAAATTTGACGTTCTGTTCAGACTTGAATGCCCTACGACATACCTAAAATTGACAGAAATCCCACCCCGGGGTTTTGAGTTATTGGAGGGGGGGTGATCAGTTGCAACTCAAAATGGAGGGGATGAAACCCGGTTATTCATTGGATGCAAATACATCGCAATCTGACGCATCACATCTCGTTGATACCATTTCGACACAAAAAGTGTCGATCATTGTTGAGGGGGGGGGATCGTGGGAGGGGCGGAGCTCAGCTAGGTGATTCTTTTTGTTTTCCTGGTCATTACAACCGATTACGACAAGTTTGGTATCTTTTCCGACTAAATTGAAACTCCTGACCTCGAATCCGATGTGTAAATTTGAATAGAAACAAGTTTGAACAAGTAAACTTAGAAAAAACTAGTTTTTTTCTTTGACAATTTTGACAGTTTTTTTTTCACTGTAAGAGGTCTGAATCCCTCGGAAATAGTTCATGGTCCATTAGATTGGAGTGTCTTTTTCATGAAAATCATCCACTCGATGTTCTATTTTGTTTCTGGATATTAAAAAATCAATTTGAACCTGTGAGTCGGTCCGGCGCGGTTTCTACTAGTAACCAGAACACTACAACATGCACCTGCAAATAAAACTAGCTCAAACTATTGAACAAATGATGACTTATCTTTGAAAGTTCAAGGATCTCTGCAGAATTAAATTTGCTATAACATCAAACAAAATTGCTATGGATCGCTCTGCAGGGTTTTGAGTTTGAGCTATTTATATCTGCAGGTGCATGTTGTAGTGTTCTGGTCAGTAGTAGACACCGCGCCAGATCGACTCACAAGTTCAAATTGATTTTTTAACATCAAAAAACAAAATAATACGTTGAGTGAATGATTTTCGTGAAAAAGACACTTGGATCTAATGGCTTTTGAAATATTCTCGAGGATTTCAAGCCTCTAACAGTGAAAAAAAAACTGTCGAAATTGCCAAAGAAAAAAACAAGTTTTTTCAAGTTAACTTGTTCAAACTTGTTTTTATTATAATTTACACATCGGATTTGAGGTCACGAGTTTGAATTTAGTCGGAAAAGATACCAAACATGTCGTGATCGGTTCCATACGACCAGGAAAACCACAAGAACCACCTAGCTGAGCTTCGCCCCTCCCACGACCCCCCCCCTCAACAATGATCGACACTTTTTGTGCCAAAATGGTATCAACGAGATATAATGCGATGAATTGTGATGTATTTGCATCCAATGGATTAACAGGTTTCATCCCCTCCATTCTGAATTGCAATTGATTACCCCCCCTCCGATAACTCAAGATCCCGGGGTGGGATTTCTGTCAATTTTGGGTATGTAGTAGGGCATTCAAGTCTGAACAGAATGTCAAATTTTCAGGACGTCTATATTTTTTTCAAGTTTCTAGCGATTTTTTTACCATTTCTCCTATATCATATACATTTGACAAAACAAATCGAAATATTCCAATAGAACTATGAAATTTTTCATCGTGTTTGGTTCAGAATTGTTCAAATGTTCATTCTCAACATTTGCAGTCTCCACATAACTGTGTGTACTTGAAATGTCATGAAAAATCTAACTTAATTTGAAATTGTTCGGAATTATAGGTTTTCAGATTTTTGACAGCTCTAAAAAAAAAGCCTCCGCTGGGATTTTTCTGAAACCCAAAAATTTGGAAAGAACACAAAATTCTGAACAAAACCTGTGATTTTCACGACTACAGTATTTTTTTTGAGGTCAAAATCCATTTTTCTTGGGCTATATGTAGTTATAATAATCAACCTGTAGGAAATAATAGTATATTATTCAACAAGCGGGTGATGATTGCTTATTCTTACTCATGAGGATGCAGTTTGCCGACACGAGCCTTGGCGAGTGTCGTAAAGCATCCGAATGAGTAATAGCCATTCCCCGCGAGTAGAATACTATGCTTTATCCATCAGTCTTATTGGAAAATGCAGGCATGTATGCGCGTGATAATGCGTGCATTATTCGATAGGATTGGGTAAAATAACTTTCTATTAGATTGAGACGTCCATACAATACCTACCCTAGCGACTCCATACCTAAAAGATTTCTCAGTCGAGGCCAGCGAATTTTTTCAACTGGAATTTGGATACATTGATTTCCTATTTTTCACCAGGTGAAAAGCAAAAAATCCAAGAAAACCGACCTGAGAAGAAAAACATCCGATTTTACGCGCGCCTTTCTAAAGCCCATATTTTGTCACAGAACAATGTTCCTTTTCTAGGTTAGACCCTTCACAATACTGCACTCAATCGGTCGGAGTGTTTTTCTTATTGAAAATCAGGAGCTGAAGATTTCGAGCTGTGAAGTTGGAAACAATTTCTTGTCAATTCTCACGAACAAATCATTTTGGCCCCAGACGTTTAATGGGAAAATCATTCTGCCCGATCCCGCAAAATATCTTGGAAAGTCTAACCGTTGAGTAAAAAGCTACAAAAAGGCGCTATCGTAACCGTTGGTATTGGCCGGTAGATGACGGCACAGTATAAGCAACTTTATTACATAATATTTCATTGAACCACATTTCTCGATTGTAAAACCAATTTTGTTTTCATTTAAATCCTTTATAAATCGCTCGAAACCTATAGGTAAGTACGCTTTACTGCGAGTAATGGCTCGCGAGTACTCTGATGGCAACATTCCAGAGCCTTGTCGAAAATTAGGGAACTATCTGTTGTCGAGACTTGTTCATTGATGACTAGAAAGACATCTCTTCACAGTTTTCAGCTGGGGGAAAACTTGGTGTTCGAATGAATTTTAAAGCCAGAATAACAGCAGCTATTCGGCATCTACCACGAAACCGCACCAGGAACAACAGCACCATCAAACGATATGAGTAGGAGCGCGCGGAAGAATACTTATCTCCTTTTATGAAAGTAAATATGTAATAACTGTCAGTTCCTTTTTGACTTTGAGAGGCGTCATCCCATTCTTTATTAATACAGCAGGGGCAGGAGCAGCCGAGCGGCGGCGGTGGCAGCAGCCAGCCGCTCCACTTTTGAGTTTGGTTTGTTTTACCGTCGAGGCGAGTCCTGCGATCCGGCAGGAATCACATTTCAAACACCTAACAACCCCATTATTTCTTCTCCCAAACCGCACCACAAGGCCTACAAGTTTGGTTTTTCGACGCTCGAACATCTCTCGAGGGCCCCTCGAAATACATCATATATTTCCTGCTGCGAACGTTTTACTTCTTCGGGGGCGAAAGACGAAATTATTGCCGGGGAGAAAAACTATTATTGTATTGCGGCAGAGTGGGCCCAACACCGAGCGACTCGCAGCTGGAATCGTTGAGATTTACTGCAAAATGGCCATTAATAAATTATACTGGACGCTGGTGGATGCTTTAAAGGATCGTGCTCGAAGCAAAAATGACCGTCGGTCATTTTTCCCATCTTGGAGGCTCCGCGGATGGAAACAAAAACTAGAAAAACTTGCAACGGGCCATCAAATTGAATGCGTGTCTGAGGAGTCCTGCGCGAATCTAGATTTAGGGTGTTTTAAGAAGTGTGTGGCACACCGTAATGTCAGCAGAGTGGGCAAAATACTCTGTAAAGTATTTAAATATAATGAGGAAATATTTGAATAATTGAAAAGTATTTTTCTGTGGAGTATTTAAATACTGTCAAAGTATCTGACTACTCCAAATATATTCAAATACTTTGAAAGTATTTCAATAGAAGTATTTCGAAGTTTAATACTTTGAGTTATTTAAATACATTCAAAACTATTCAAAGGTTCCCTCGCTTAACCCGAAAATGTGTAAAGGGAAAATCGTCTATTATTTCGTAACCATTCAACAGAAAAAATCGTGGAAGGTGGCTAAAAAGTGACTTCTTCCACAGCTATGCAGTTCTGTATTGTGATTGATGTATAAGGATTGCAAATAGGCATAGCACAAGTCCGGTTCAGTAATTTTTTTCAGGCACAAGGTTTGTACAAGTAAAAACAAGAATCAAGTACGAAATTTTGGGGAAAAGAACAGAAATTAACGTATTGTTATGACTTGCGAGGCTCTCGAGCGATTCCACCACATCCGAGAATAAACATACTGATAGTATATTCGAGGCGGTGCGGTTCCGGAAGGTTCGAGAAAGCTGGAGATCAGGACGCGCCAGTATAACACATCTGACCAACTGACGGAGCTGCGATGCTTCCAGATCTTGCCGGAATATACTTTCTCGACCGTGGTTTATACAGGGTGATTCATGAGTGACCTTACATAGGCTATTGGGGGATAGGGGACTTCGAGGCGAGTCAGTATCCACAAAAGAAATTTTGTTTTCTCCACTGGTTACGAAGATACAGGGTGTTTTGTGTGTTTCGTATGAAACTTTGGTAAGCGATATTTCTGAAACGGCCAGAGATATTTTGTTGAAATTTACCAGTAATATTTTTGTATTGAAACTTATCCAGAAGCCATACCGGGTCAGTCAAAATCCAGGGCCGAAAAATGCTTCAAGAATCACTCTTAAATTTAGATGGCACACCTAAACGTTTCAAAAATAAAATAAAAAGTAAAATTTGTGGGTTCGTGGAAGTTTCCATTTTCAACCAGACATAATCGACTTATTGTTTGATTGAATTATTCAAATTAATTTTTCAGCTTGTCTTTGTGGAATAGAAGGGCTTGGTTGAAAGAAAAATTCAAGAGCCGATCTTTTTCTAATGACGAATTCGAAAGTTAAACACAAAATTAGACTCAATTGGGTCGCAAAAAAATCTTCGGCTATATTACTCAGTTCAGGTGGTAAAAGGAAAGCACCTATTATTGGCAAGATTGTAATTGGGCTATAGGCCATTCGACGTAAGTTACAAAATCAGCTAATGCGAATGTCTTTTTCTTTTAATGCTTGATGGTGAGGGATTAGTTAATTGTGTTCAATTATTTCGAATGTCTTTTTCTTTTAATGCTTGATGGTGAGGGATTAGTTAATTGTGTTCAATTATTTGATGGATATCAGTTTACAACTCACTTACACAAGGCTGAAGCGAATAATTGTCGAATTATCCAAAATAGGAAACAAACAATGATTTCGCAAGTAGATATCAGCTATTGGACGGATGCTTGTTCTTATTCTTTGCTTATTATTATCTAAGAAATATCAAATCAAGGCAGTATTTCTGAAATATAACCAAAAACTGTACAACTAGGAAAGAGCGAGGGAAAGAGGCTTTTCAACAACATCGAAACTATCCGCTTGGTAAATGCAAATAAATATTTATTAAGCCGTATTTCAATAAGGCAATAATTAACAATGAACGAGTATACGCTTTCAATAATAAATATTTTGAATCTTTTCTCTCAGTGTACTAGAAAAAGTATAGAAAGATTTGCCATTTTCTCAACCATTCCAAATAAAGAACTTCGTTTCGCTTCACAAGGCACAACGCTGAGCAAAGCTTCCTTTCACAGTATTCTTTTTACGGCATTATCCAGATGATTAAATTTCAAAAGCCATACGTAACGTAGGGATACACAGACACAACGAATAATCAATTTTTTGTAAAATTATTACGCCGTGCCATTATTCTCTTTATACGAAATGTGTAATGTGAGCGATGCTTTTAAGATTACACCTGAAGGTATATGATATCTACATACACTATACACTTATACGCAAGAAAAGCATGCAAGAAAGCTTTTGGATTGTTGACGGGAAGCTCGCACGGTATATCTAATAAAGTTAGCGCAGAGAGATGAATTGGAAACTACAATAAACCGCGTGGAATATCAACTAAGTGTAGAATTAGAATCTAGAAGACGTGCTTCAACTGTGCAAGCCGGAATAGGGCATTACTATTCTTCGGATGTAACTTACATGATTGGATTTTGTTGTACAAATGGCAGTGATGATGGTGCAGTGAATGTTTCTTGGTATAGAAACGGGATTTTGTCTAGCTATAAGGTAGTTTAAGGGCTCAATTTCAAGTGCGACTTGCAACCGATGCAAAGTTGTGTCGTCAGGCCATTTTAACCACAATATATTATTATAAACACCATTATGACTGATGCCTTCCTTGAACTCACAAAAATGCGTTCAACGGTTCGAGCCCAATAAGCCATCTGTCAACATGCATCAGTGTCGACTGTGAATCAATGAAGAAGGTCAAAATATGACTTAAAATACCTGGGCTAAGTGGGCTATGAGTACAATGTCAATAAGTCTCAAAATAGATAGATATTCTAGCGGGCCATCCATTTGGGTATTACTCTATACAGGGTGTTGCAACAATATCGTACTCCGCCGTAGTGATTCCAAAGTAATCTGCGACAGGGACCCTGTGTCCTGATGGTAATTTAAATTGTTGTTCTGGTTGCTGGACGTGAAGTATACTTAGTGCTATGAATTTGCACTACGTACTACTAAATCACACGCAAATAAATTGTTGCACCCAGATATCTCACATATTCGCTGATGTAATCGTTGTCGCTACTAGTTATTTCAACTCTAGTTCTCCCTCGCCATACACCTCATATATTCGCGTATTGTATTCGAGAATAATCCAGGCTTCCGGTATATTCCATCACTGCCAGTTCATTTGCGGGAGCTCTAAAAAAGTACATCAGGTTCGCGTGTATTCCGGTAAGCTCTCGATGCACGGGTCCGCTGCCAATTGTGCAGATGTTTCACTCGAGCGTCGTGATCTCCAGCAAGTTCTCAACACTATTATACAGGCTAGCCTCTTTTCTTTCAATTTTCTGAGCGAACTGTTCAATAAAAGATAATACGTATATACTTTATACTTTGTACCATGCGATCAACCAAATTCGGAATTGGGGTAGGCTGTGACCTGGTCAAATTCAGGATGTCAAGCTGCTTTCGGCCAAGGCACAGCCTACCCCAATTCCGATTTTTGTTGATCGCATGGTATGATAGGTTGTGCAGTATTTTGACTCACGCGATAGGTCTTGACTATAGCAATTTACACTATTATGTGTGGTAACCATGTGTGGGATTCAAGCTCATTGAAGCTCTTGGCTGCAAATGAACAATTTCCATTTCGATAGTTTTGAAACTGCAGTTTCGCATTTCAGTGAGTTAATTAATTATACCAAATACAATCCCACTCCCATTGGGATGGCTTGAGTCGCGTGCGGAGTTGTAATTATGATTATTGAAGCACCTTGTATTTTATGCGCTTCATACTCACATATTTGGTCGCTCAATTTGCACCTACGTTTGTGCATGCGAATATCACATAAGCTATACTTGGGTATCTAAAATTTATATCTAATGTTCGTTTTTGTTCCAGGTAAGTTCTGCAACTTAGATCGTCTTTCCCATCTGAACCAAAAAATGGTAAGCAATATTTCAAAGAACGTTAAAACAAGGTGGCGGAGAATCGTAAAATTGACTTCGACATCATAGATCATTTAGAGTATGCTGCAAGTTCCATCTCAGTCGATTCCTACACTTGGGGAAAAGTTTATAATATGATCGGACCTAGATATGATGTAGGATCGGAAAATCAAGCAAAAACAAGCATATCTTTATAGTTTCCAAATTTTATCAAAATCGATCAGGTAACAGGAAAGTTCAATATGGTCGACGAAAACGTATAGCCCATACGGTATAGGTACTTTCAAATAATTGAAATGTCTTTTAGTTCTGTTGAGCTGAATCCCCAGAAGGGTTCATACCTTCCTGCCAAAATTTTATGGAAGACGGGACAATTTTGAATGCGCAGCATAATATTGGCGTTGAGAAAAGCGAGGGGCGAATGAGTAACGTGAAGGTCACTTCGTGTATGCAGTCTTCGAGTCTGAAAGAGAAGCCGCACCAAGAACCAAGACTAATTATAATTAGGTCGCAGTGCAGAAAGGATCCTCCAAGACCAAACAACCACATAATCTAAGACTAATAATATTAACAATAGCATGACTCTACATCCCGGTCCGTGATATCGGTCTTGATCGGGTCGCCACCGAACCTATTATATGGGTGCAGAACCACGTGGAGGTTTTGGGCCGATTCGAAGTTTCGGGCAAGCATCCAGGAGCCTTATTTCTAGAGGGCAGCGATCACCAGGCAACCGTGGTGGAACCAATCACAGCCCTAACTTCACATGTGAACAGATCACATTCTTATCAAAATAGAGGCTCAGTCCGAGAGCAGCGAGTCCTGCAAACAACGGCCAAACCGATAAACAAAATAGACAAAGACAAACTTGCGTCGAATACCGAATGAAGTATTCGAATACAAATCCTTAGCCTCGATTCAAGAAATGGCGGGCATAAATAATGATGAGAAGACCCTTTTGTTTTCTTCCTATGATTTCACAGATCCACACCTGTTTAACCAGCTTGCCCTCTTCCATTCGCACCAAGTATCCAAACCACCGCAAATTGGTTTCGCTCGATCTCAGTCTTTGAAAAAGTCACACCGAGTCTTTCCATAATTCAATTTTAATTTGGTACTTTATCCTATCACGTCACCCCCCGTGTGCGTCGCAAATTCTTCACTTCTGTAGTCTGCAATCGCGACTCAATTTTCCTCGTGAGGACCCATGAATCCCTACACTGTACTTCAAAACAGGGATATAGATAAACTTGTTCGGAAACTTGTAGAGACTTTAACTTTCGTGTTTTTTGTGATGTTCTTCTTTCGGATGAATTTCCGATTGAGTGCATAGTGCATACCGAGGTGCATACAGTAAACGTTCCGCTGCGCGCTGCTTCGATTCCTCCAACGAAAACCAGTCGTTGAATTTTGTGATACTGGAAAGCATTGCTTCTTCTGGAATTTTTCTTTTTTTTTTCAAATATTCCATGGCAAAATAGATAAAATAGTATATTGTTTGATAAGACATTCTGTCACACTTTGGGACCCTTCTCACTGTATTATAGTCGTGCCACATAAACAGTCATGTGACAAACTTCTTTTTATTAACTTGTATAATAAAAAAATAAAAAAAAAGTAATTGTTTTTCTCTTTATCGGCTCCTCACGCCATAAGATTTTTTGCGCTTTTATTACACAGGGTTATTCAAAAGTCCGGAATGAAATTCATAATTTTTTTCCATATTTATTTCGGAAAAAACGCTCGAACCGGTCGATTTTTAAAAACGGTAAGCCGTTTTTTCATGACACGTGTCATGTTCTATCGTCAACCCCCTAACCCCAAGCTACCCTTAGTATTTTTTTTCAAATGGCACCCTATGGCTTGTGGGGGCTCGTTGGAAAGCTTGTCCAAAACTCTATTCAGATCTGCCATTGAAAATTGGATCCAACGCTTCACCATGGAGTTTTGAGGAAACCCAGTTTTACTGAACAGTAGCTGTATACTGAACAGTCCGGAACAAAATTCATAATTTCTCACCATATTTTTCCAGAGAGAAAACGCTCGAACAGGTCGATTTCTAAGAACGCTAAGCCGTTTTTTTCATGACACGTGTCATGTTCTACCGTCAACCCTCTAACCCCAAGCCACCCTTAGTATTTTTTTTTCAAATAGCACCCTATGGCTTGTGGGGGCTCGTTGGAAAGCTTGTCAAAAACTCTATTCAGATCTACTATTGAAAATTAGATTTTTTTGAAAATTAAATCAGAGTTTTTGACAAGCTTTCCAACGAGTCATCGGGTGCCATTTGAAAAAAAATACTAAGGGTGGCTTGGGGTTAGGGGGTTGACGGTAGAACATGACACGTGTCATGAAAAAACGGCTTACCGTTTTTAGAAATCGACCTGTTCGAGCGTTTTCTTTCTGAAAAAATATGGTAAGGAATTATGAATTTTGTTCGGGAGTGTTGAGTAAAACTGGGGTTCCTCAAAACTTCATGGTGAAGCGTCCGATCTAATTTTCAATGGTAGATCTGAATAGAGTTTTTGACAAGCTTTCCAACGAGCCCCCACAAGACATAGAGTGCCATTTGAAAAAAAATACTAAGGGTGGCGTGGGGTTAGGGGGTTGACGGTAGAACATGACACGTGTCATGAAAAAACGGCTTACCGTTTTTAGAAATCGACCGTTTCGAGCGTTTTTTCCGAAATAAATATGGAAAAAAATTATGAATTTTATTCCAGACTTTTGAATAACCCTGTATAAATATGCAAACTGCTGAAAATTCATTATCAAGCTCAAATCATGGACAAACACAACACCCAGACAAGACCAGGAATCGAACCTGGAGCCTTTCGCACCACAGGCGGCTGCTCGACCGCCTGTGCCACGGGACCGTCTTGTATAATAATATAATATAATCATATTCTACTTTGGAATTGTACTGGCTACTTTTCGATATTGTACCCAAGAATATGATGTATTTATTATTATTCAAGTTGTGTAAGACGTTGTTTATCACACGAGAGGTTTAGAGGACGGACAGCAGCGTTGGCTCCAACTTTTCAAGTTGGTTCTGCATGTAATGTTCATTTTGCGGCAAGTGTCGCCAAAATTTTGCGAACGCCAAAACTAACGAAAATAATTTCACTAGGCCAAGTCAGCTCATTTACCTAATTCAATTAGCATGTTATTCAATGAGCATGTAACTATGGCGCGATGTGACGGAGAAAAAGTGTCTGCCCTGAGCAGGATTCGAACCTGCGTCTTTTATTTGCCGGATGGATACTCTAACCACTAAGCTATCAAGGGAGACAACAGTTCCTCCGTCACATGCCCATATGAGAGCCGCCACAGTACTCCCCCTCCAGAGACGTCGTTCGTCTCGTATGTCATCCGTGTTCACCGTTCTTATAAACCGTTGTTCGGTACCCCCCAGCTAGGGCGACGGATAGGACGTGGGTGGACGTAGGAAGAGAAATGGCGGTGCTATTCAATTGTTCGCTGTTACTTGTTGTATTAAGTAGCGTGTTGCGTGCGTGTTATTGTTGTTCGGGGTCACCATTAATGGCGCGATGTGACGGAGAAAAAGTGTCTGCCCTGAGCAGGATTCGAACCTGCGTCTTCCATTTGCCGAATGTATACTCTAACCACTAAGCTATCAAGGGAGACAACAGTTCCTCCGTCACATGCCCACATGAGAGCCGCCACATAACGATTGCTTTTGCTCAAGAGGATGCAGTTTGCTGACATGAACCTTGATGGCGAGTGTCTTGAAGCATCCAAATAAGTAATGACCATTACACGAGAGAAGAATATATCACGTTTTATTCAACTATTGAATTATTGTAAAATGTGCAGTAGTATGCAACTGCGACAGTGTGCAAAGTCGTATGGTGGTGAGGCATTGTCAATCTATCATTAGACCATCTTAAATTTAAGCCCATCGAACAAGCGTCGGATCGTAATACAAGTTTACCCCTCAAAGCTACATTGCATAAATCAAACTTGGAAAGCTTGTAAAGAAAGTTCCCCAACTGGTAGCTGCGACGCTGTTCCATGTTGAGCCAACCAATTTTGGACAACTTTAAGGACACGTGATCATACTTTCTAAGACCGTATATACATCTTATACAGGCATTCTGCACTCTCTGTATTCTACTTCTTGTGACAGAATCAAGACAAGGTCCATAAATGAAACTACAGTAATTATAGAAAGAGAGAACAAGAGTATCGCAAAGGTGTTTCTTCAACGGGAAGTTCAGTATGTGTCGGTTAGCGTAAATTAGTTTTAAAGCTGAATAAGATTTTTTCAAAAGTGACATAACGTGATCCTTAAATCTCAAATTTGTATCAAGGATAACGCCAAGATTGCGAGATGAATCAACGTATGGGATTTGAACGTCATCAATTTTGAGAGAAAAACCATTATTCAATAAAAATTCTTTTTGTTTTCTAGTTGCGAATAACAAAGCACAGGATTTTAAAGGATTAAGAAGTAACGTGTGTTCCGTTGGAGAGGGAGCTCAACTTCCAAGTCCTTCTGAATATGCTCACGAGCCGCAAGAAAATCCGAATAATGAAAGCTGAAATGCAGTTGCGTGTCATCGGCGTAGGCTTGGACCTTGCATTTGTCCGTGCATGAAAAAATTTTCAGAATTATACACAATGAATAACAATGGACCGAGTATTGAACCCTGCGGCACGCCGGATTTAACACTTAAAGTAGATGATAGAACATGATTAACAGAAACGCGCTGATGTCTGTCTTTAAAATAAGATGTTAAAAGAGCAACAGAAGAATCATTAAAACCGAAGAAAGTTTAGCAAGGAGCAGTTCGTGATTGATCGTATCAAACGCCTTGGAGTAGTCCAACAATACCAAGGCACTGGCCAGACCTTTATCATATGCACCGATTATGTCATCGACGACGTTTGCAAGGGCAGTAGAAGTACTGAAACCAGACCTGAAACCCGTCTGACAATCCGGCAGTATAGGCCAGGCGGTAGGTCATTCTGGATAGAAAAAATTCCGACCAAAGCTTTTATGGTGTCAAACTCTTCCTAAGGTCAGTAGGTATCTACCACTGAGTTTCCGCCCAAAAACGTGTTGTGCTGATTCCTCCACATCTGCTCAAAGGTAAAAGATGTCTTGAAGGTGCAAAAAGACCTGTTAAACCCCCGTACTTTATCATTTTATTTGCCTCAATGCAAACGTACAACTCTTACGCAAACACTGGAAGCATTTGTCATCATCTCTGTGTCAGTCTTACTGTTGAAAAAAAAGATTTCTTCGTGCGGGTCAGATAAATCACATTATATTGTTTTTCCACAAAAGAAAACGATGGAGCAACATGTATTTTGGATGTTTTCTATTAACTCGTACCCACGGAACCCATTTATGGTGTTAAAATTTCAATAACAGCATTTTTGAAGATGTTGCCCGCTAAGAAGTGAACAATTTTCACCCGCCTGTTCAGCAGCAATTTTTTCAATTTTACCAAACACCGTTCTCGAAAATTTAAAAGGAATGACAAGCTGGAACTCTTTTCTAATGATATTATGTCTGGCTTAACCGCGGCACGCTTTTTGAAAGTGTAGGAAACTGATTTCTTTTCGAGCTGTTTATTTTATCCGCGTGCGGCCGTGCCTACTTGACATAGACCGGACTGATTACAAAAGCTTGGAAATGTACTGTCTTCCAGTCTTAAAACACGACTATTATTGATCAAATAATATATAGTTTCTTCATAAATCAATGTACAAAGTCTCAATAATAATGGTCGTGTTTTAGAGCCAAAAAAGAGTACATTTCTAAGCTCGTGTAATCAGTCCGGTCTCTGTCAAGTTGGCACGGCCGCAAGCGGGTGAAATAGGATCGCTCGAAAAGAAATAAGTTTTTTAGACTTTCAGGTGCGTGCCGCGATTAAGCCAGGCACGATATAGTTAGAGAAGAGTTTGAGCTTACCATTCCTTATAAAATTTTCGCAAACGGTGTTTGGTAAAATTGAAAAAACTGCTGCTCAACAGGCGGGTGAAAATTATTCACTTCTTAGCTGGCAGGATCTTCAAAAATGCTGTTATTGAAATTTTAACGCCATAAATGGGTTCAATGGATACAAGTTATTGGAAAACATACAAAATACATGTTGCTCCATCGTTTTCATGTGTAGAAAAACGATTTAATGTAATTTAGCTGACCCACACAAAGAAATCTTTTTTTCCAACAGTAAGACTGGCACAGAGATGATGACAGATGCTTCAAACGTTTGCGTAAGAGTTGTGCGTTTGCACTGAGGCAAATATAATGAAAAAGTACGAAGGTTCAGCAGGTCTATTTGCACTTTCAAGGCATCCTTTACCTTCGTGCAGATGTGGAGGAATCAGCACAACTCGGTTTTTGGCTGAAACTCAGTGGTAGATACCTACTGACCTCACGAAGAGTTTGACACCATAAAAGCTTTGGTCGGAGTTTTTTCCAGATTGTAGTGATTTTACCGACATACCGCCTGGCCTAGTAGATGATTTGAAGTAAAATAATCAAACATTTGACGATATAACACTTTTTTGAAAATCTTGGACATTATATACCTACTGATTTATTCTTAGGTCGAAAAATCCTGTGGGATTAGATTTCTTTGCTAACGGTTTACCTATAGCAATCTTCCACTGCCAGGGGAAACAGCACTGTCCCATGCAACTATTAATCAGATGGACGATATACCGATCAATCACTGGACTACAACATTTGAGCATCTTCAGAGAAATTTTGTGAACTTCTTCAACACACGTCATTAAAAAATCGAAGCTCAGACCAGGTTTGGAAATTTTATTGCGATAGAAATCAACCTTTATAGAACAGTCTGAAACATATCGGCCTCGAATGTTCTCGTCGCTTCAATTGTCGTACCGGTATATTCCCAGCATTAGCCGTCAGTTCATTTGCGAGGGCTCTAGAAAAGTCCATCAGATTCGCGAGTATTCCGGCAAGATCTCGATAGACGGTACCTCCGCCATTTGTGAAGGTATGTAGGTATGTGTCTTATTCACACGTCTTGATCTCCAGCAAGTTTTGTGACACTAATAATAATCAGAGGTGGTTTCGCCGCCCACATCGCAGTATTATGGAATAAACTTTTTATTCTATGTCTTCAACTTTGGTGCAGATGTCGCACAAGCCATAGAATCATAGAAAATAATGTTCCCTGCTTTTTATCGCTTACGAACAACCAGAACTGGAATACGAATACCTCCCTGGATGATTAAAAGCCCTGACCTGAAAAATTTGGTAAACCCGGCACAAACTCGCGTAATTCCTATCTCCATTCTCCAAAGTTTCCTGCTCCGTGATATAGTCGCGTTGTTTTAGAACTCCACCTACTAATGAACTCCAAATCGAATAATTTCATTCTGCATCGGCTGTGTTCGTGGGTGTTCCACATAATGTTAGGTATATATACCACGTTTCGACGACAGCTGCTTAACATATCAAAAGTAATTGGGAAGAGGATAATATGTGACGGGGGTGGTTCTCCTTCCCTCTGCTTGATGCTGCTACTGATATGCCTCTGCTACTCAGGCTGCCGCAAAATTTGATTTTATACTACACGGAATTCGGGAGCACAGTAGAAATTAGATCGTTAATTGGGAAGGTGAGTTATCACGCAACCACGGCATAATACACGCCGTCTGCTGAGCAACTATACTCTCTCTACTCTCTGGATGGCTTTGTAAGGAACAGTGATAAATGACATCGCTGGGGCTGTGGGGAAACTGTGCTTGGTTCGCTTGGCTGCGGTTGGTACCGCGAGATATTGTCTATCAATAAGTGAGAGCCAAAGGGGTGCTATCGACCGAGCGAAGGATTAGCGGCGACGTTTTAGGACGTGCGGGAGGCCTTTAAGATATGCCCGCCCGTGATATATGTTCCCACAGGAAAACCGCGTTTGCTAATCCCAAGATTGATCAGCGCTTAATTCATTAGTCGGTCGGTCCCCCCGATCTTTGATGGTGGTGACGGCAAAGGAAAGCTCGCTTTCTAATCTTCTGTGGAAACGCTTCATTTTCCATCGCCATCGAGTCCTAGTCGAAAAAGTTACCACACAAAAATATTTTATTATAATATGGATGAATAGGTACCGTCTTTTGGTTGTTTGAAAAGTAAAACTGATGCGGTGTTATGGAAAACCTACACTTACATTATATCAGTATGATCATTTATTCTCACATACACGGTAACATCGAAGGTAAGCTTGCTAAGGTAATAACGGGTGACGGAAAAAAGATCGAAATACAAAAGGTCGAAAACAAAACATCGAATGCATAAAGTCGAAAACAAAACATCGAATGCATAAAGTCGAGAAACAAAATAACGAAACCACAAAACATCGAAAGCACTATTGTCGAAAGTACAAAAGGTCGAAAATCAAAAGATCGAAAAGTGAAATATCGAAAAGCAAAAGGTCGAAAACCAAAAGGTCGAAAAGTGAAATATCAAGAAGCAAAAGGTCGAAAACCAAAAGGTCGAAAAGTGAAATACCGAAAAGCAAAAGGTCGAAAACCAAAAGGTCGAAAAACAAAAGATCGAAAAGCAAAACATCGAATAATAAAATGTCGAATAGCACAATGTCGAACTTGAAATACCTGTTTTAAATGTGATTACAATTCGGATCGATTGAGGAGCTGTGACTCTCTCAGAGAGCACTTGGGGAAAAATTTTACTCTCACTTTTCGACTTATTCGTCAGAGATAAATCACCTCTCAAAGTATTATGCAAGGCCACCGAAACACCTGTATATTCTTTTAAATCTGATCAGCGTCAGCGTAAATTAACTTTAGACTTATAATCCTGTGCACGCATGGACCTTGTCAGGTTGAGTGATTTTTTTGCAAACCTGATTGGGTTTTTTGACGCAAAATCCACTCTGAAACTTAAAGCTGTGCACATGGACCTCGTCAGGTCTAGTAGTTTTTTTTTTTTTTGAAGACCTGATTTGGTTTTTCGACGCAAAATTAACTTGGACTTATAAACCTGTGTACATGGACCTCGTCAGGTTCAGTAATTTTTTTGCAGACCTGATTCGGTTTCTTTTGACGCAAAATCCACTCTGAAACGTTAAGTTGTGCACATGGACCTCGTCAGGCTTGGTATATATATTTTTTGAAGACCTGATTTGGTTTTTCGATGCAAAATCAAGTTGGACACATAAAGCAGTGTACATAGACCTCGTCAGGTCTAGTAGTTTTTTTTTTGAAGACCTGATTTGGTTTTTTGACGCAAAATTCACTCTGAAACGTAAAGCTGTGCACATGGACCTCGTCAGGTCTAGTAGTTTTTTTTTTGAAGACCTGATTTGGTTTTTTGACGCAAAATTAACTTGGACTTATAAACCTGTGTACATGGACCTCGTCAGGTTCAGTAATTTTTTTGCAGACCTGGTTTGGTTTTTTGACGCAAAATCAACTCTGAAACGTCAAGCTGTGCACATGGACCTCGTCAGTTTTTTTTTTTTTTGAAGCCCTGATTTGATTTTTCGACCCAAAATCAACTTGGACACATGCATGGACCTCGTCAGGCTCAGTAATTTTTTTGCAGATCTGTTTCGTTTTTTTCTTCTGACGCAAAATCCACTCTGAAACGTGGAGCTGTGTACATGGACCTCGTCAGGTTCAGTAATTTTTTTGCAAAACTGATTCGGTTTTTTGACGCAAAATTGATCTATACTCATAAATCGGTGTACACACCACACAGATCTTGTCAGGTTCAGTATTTTTTTTTTCAAGGCCTGATTAGGTTTTTCCACAGAAATAAATTTGGGCTAGTTGATTTTTGACTCAGTGCTTCTCTTATCCCGTCCCAAACTCTCAACTCATTTGTCTTTACAACAATTGTACATACACCTAATTTCGCGCTCAATTTCGATTTTCACGGTTTTTCTTTCTAGACCTTTTCTTTTCGATTTTTTGTTTATCGATCTATTGCTTTTCGACGTTTTGTTTTTCGACCATTTCTTTTTCGACCAATTGTTTTTCGACCAATTGTTTTTCGACCTTTTGTTTTTCGACCTTTTGTTTTTCGACATTCTGTTATTCGATATTATGTATTTTCGACCATATGTATTTCGATCATCATCACTTTCGATATATTGTAAATTCGACCTTTTCTTTTTCGACCTTATGCATTCGATGTTTTGTTTTCGACCTTTTGTTTTTCGTTCTTTTTTCCGTCACTCGGTAATAACATAACTGCATGCAGCAACATGGCTAGCAGTCGCTTTCTGAATGGGTGGCTCCACCGCGAGTAAGTGAACGCGTTAAGGACGGCATTTCCTAGTGTTTTTTCTTTAAACGTGAGTTTCATGAGAACCAGTGGAGTAGAAGACTTGAAAAAAAAAGAGTTATCTAAAATCTACAATAAAAATTAATGAGCATTTAAAAATTTCAAAATTCAAAAAACTCAAGTTTTTTTTCAAAATTTTTATATTTTTTTTCAAAAAAAGTTCCTCATTCTCTTGCCAGCTCAGATTTGAATAAATTATTTTTTTGTTACATTTTTAGCTGCTCAGATTTGACAGAAACTCACGCCACAAGAATCTACCTGTTTCTCTTTCGCTCTACAGCTAATCCGCAGTCTGTTTCAGCCATTTTTTATGCTAGGAAATGCCGTCCTTAAGGCGTAAGTCCAGATAAGTGGTCTCTGTGCAGATACTCCTTCTGGAAGGCTTCAAGCTAGACTCCACCTATGTTTTTGTTCTTGTACATAAATTCAATTTTTCGCAAATAAAAGACCATTTATTATTATTGTTATTATAAACTGCTGGACAACAAAGTTGTCGGTATCGGAAAAATGGTCCGACTTTGAAGACCGATAACTTCCGATTGCCGAATGCGATTTCCGTTTTGTTTATTGTGTTGATTAGCCTAATCCTACCGTAACCCATCCTATAATAGTGAATGTTGAGAAACTTCATGTAAAATTTCTACAGGGTGATACGTAAAATGCTGCAAAGTTGTACCGACTTCATCGTACCCCCATTTACCGAAAAAAAATTTTTTTTATGTATTTTAATACAAAAATCATAAATTGTGGCGTCTTACCTCGAAACGGTTTTGTGATTATCCGGATTGGAAGTCTAACATCGAGAATATAAGTTTTTATTTTAAATGTTACAAATTTGCCTTGTTGGCACGCGAGATTAAGTCACTTCTGATGAATGGATGTTGACATTGAGCAAGATTGTTCGTACAACAGTCCAGAACAATTTAACTCTCAACAAAACTTGAATATTTGGTGTGGGGCCAAGCAGGGGGCACTTTTTTCAGTGGTTGTCCCTGCCTGTTTTTCGTACGTTAGATTTCGTCAGAGTTTCATCAGAATTTTAGATAATGAAACATGTTCTATTCGCAGATCTAAGCCCCTGAACATGGTAACGATGTGAAACTTCAGTGTCCGAGTGAAGTAAAGCACCCCTGGACGTTATACTTTTTGTGCTTGTGCTATGCCTGAGTTTCGTAAATCTGCAACATTCAACATAAAAATTTATATCTTCAATGTTAGATTTCCAATCCGGGAAATTCCAAAACCGTTTCGAGATAAGACACCACATTTCATAATTTTTGTATTAGAGTACATAAATTTTTTTTTTACAAATGGGGGTACGGTGAAGTTGTTGCAATTTTGCATCGTTTTACGTATCACCCTGTAGAAAATTGACATGAAATTTCTCAACATTCACTGTTATAGGATGGGTTACGGGAATATTAAGCTAGTAACCGCAACAAACAAAATGGAAATCGCAATCGGCAATCAAGAGATATTGACCTCCAAAGTTGGACCATTTTTCCGATACCGACAACTTCGTTGTCCAGCAGTTTACTTTTGTGTACCAACAGGCGGTCAAACAGCTTCTGACGGCAGAAAATACTGCAGGAGTCGTCGATGGCCTTATAGTAGTCGTCCATCACAAGACGGACAACAACATGTAAATGAAAATACGAAATATGAAAAACCTGTCTGAGATCGGAATGACCAAGAACGAATGGAATTGTGAGGAAGGAAACTGAGTGCCAGATTTGTTGAGGTTTCTCTTTGGTACAAAAATAAATCTCATGCACACAGTGAAAGTGGCTGCCTTCTTTCTCTTTTCTTGTCGCATTTAAAATCCTATCCAAAACATGAACATATAAAAATTTGCACTGAGTTCTTGCTCCGTGAACTTTTGGACGTGAAATGAGAACCCAAACGATACTCGCTTGAAATTAGGCATAGCAGTGCTCTTTTATCTTCTTCTTTGTATCTTTTCCCACGCACCATCTCAGCTCAACGTTCCAAATTTCAGTTTTTTGTTGGACTCATGTCAGTCCTCACTTGGACAGTTCAGGCCGCTGTTGGTCTCCAAATGGCTCACCATTTAATACCGTATTTGGTACTGTAATCTCCCAACCCACCCCTCTTATAAAAATAAACCTTCCCCAAAGAAGAAGAAGAATCCCCTTTAAGTTGAAGACTTATGTTTGGCCAATCGTGTTAGTCTAGTATTGTTTGTTAGGACTTTCGTTGTGTTGTAGTTACCCAAGGTAGTACAGGTAAGTGAAGGCTTGGAAATGAAACACAGAGACTTCAAAATCAACAAAGAACAATTGTATTCCAAAGACAAATATATTGACTCATGTTCAAATGCAATGCAATATCAATATCAATATCAATTCAATTACCCCACCCTCCCACTATTTGAAATGCAGTGTATAAGGCACTGATGCAGAGAGAACAAGAGAAAGACAAGAGAGAGTATCGCTCTCGCTAGAACAGATCATATTAGTTCCAGTAACCTAGATTGTTGAGGAACCTGTAGAGCGGAAACTAAACGGCAGAACCAAAGTGTGAGTATCGCCTATACATCACTTGGCGCGAAGGGAAAGAAGAGGGAGACAAACGTTTATTAGTAAGTTCTGCGGTGACCTAAATTGACAAGGGATCTAAAGAGGGAATAGAGACGAGTTTGGCTAAGCACAGGCTCTTCTGAACAGGCCCCTGCTGCCGAAAGAAGAAAAGAGAACAGTGTTGCATATGCGGATGTCTTTTAATGGTACCATAATAAAACATAACAATAAAATATCAAGAATAAACCCAATAAACATGGTCAATGAAATCATCAACAATTATTTATCATAATAAATACCACAACATGACTCGATGTAAATCAACAATATCAAAAACCAGGTCTTAACAGTTGAAGACGTATATTATTTCATCAGATAACAAAGTAAGGAAAGATATCTTCTTTCACAGGATAACCTTCTCTTACAAGATACGACAGTAAGTAAAAATATCTGTTGTGTGCAGATATCTTTGTCTCACAGGACTCAGGCAAGAATATAGAAGACAGTCGATCAGAGTAATATGTATCATAGTAAACAAAAGTATGAAGAAATCATTGAAGCGATTTATGAAGCAAGTATGACAGTATGCCTTGGAGCTCTCAAAACCACGTCACCTGTTCTACAGGTGACCGCTTTGTTGTCTCGCCAGACCCTGGCTCTCGTGGTAGCTCGATCCCAGTTTATCTGGAAATCTTGTGGCGACATCGTTCTACTCTTTCGTCTCTCTCAAGCATCAACAACAGTGACCTACACGCTACGTGTATTCCCTTTACTCCCCTGAATGTGATTATCCCGTTAATTGTTACAATTAATAATGTCTAACTGACAGGAAACAAAACAACTGAATCACTTATCTTCAAGCGTTCTGAAGGCACGGCCGCTATACTCGGGAAGTCGCCAACATCGGAAGAGACTTGAATCTTCTCTTTTCTATGATCTGGAGCAGGAAATACCCAGTTTTTCTTGTGTTCTTCTTTTAGACATCTGCCGACTTTTTTCTACACTTTTTCAACTTCCGTTACTTGACGACGGCATCTCCCTTTTCAGGTGTATTACCAAAGCTCACGATGTTTTACGTTTACTCTTTATAGGCTGAAGAGCCGGTCGATTTCAGTACCGAAGCTAATTTGCTCCGGAGAAAATTTGACTTTGTTGCAATCGGGGGTGAAGGGAGTAGTAAAGCAAGGCGGCAAACTGATTGTGTCATATCAAGTAATTAAGGAAAGCAAGACAAAGACTATGAAGTATTGGGTGGGCTACAGGCTACCAAGGCAATTGTTTCTGTAAGGCTTGGCTTCTGCGGACCATTAGATTTTGATGGCAAAGACAATGAAAGGCCTATACCCTATACAGCGAGATCTCAGTGTTTGGGATGAGATCCTACTTGGTATGGCTGACGATCAATGCTTTAAAGACAAAGATTATGGATCTGGCAGCACATCCAACCACTACAAGATAACGCTCATGTGAAAAGTGTTGGAAGAAGTACCTAACGTGTAAATACAATTAGGGCAATAATTGTAGAATAGTCATAAAGACTCAAACAAGTGAACAGCGATCGACAACTTTTCTCAGGCAGAAGCTCAGCATTGCTATACAGCGCGGTAATGCCGCCTCCGTCATGGGAAGCTTTTTGCCCATTTTTTCAATGGAAGAGCTATTTTATATTCTATAATTTTTATTTTCACTTTTTACCCTTACCTTTAGTTATACTCATGTATTCGTCTTGTGGAATGTAGAATAAAACCCTATATACATTCAACAAGCGGGTAATGATTGCTTCTTACTCATGAGGATGCAGTTTGCCGACACGAGCCTTGGCGAGTGTCGTAAAGCATCCGAATGAGTGATAGCCATTACCCGCGAGTAGAATACCATGATTTATCCAATCTTATTGAAAGATGCAGGCATGCATGCGCGAGATATTGCGTGCACTATTCAATAGGATTGGATAAAAATGGTTTATTTCTATTATACCTACTTTACTTTGCTAACTGTACAAAAAGTGGGAAATTCTGGCAACTAAAATAGAAATGATTGACAAGTGACACCAAATGACCGGCGATCGCTGCTGACCTTCTAGTAGCAATAAATTGTTTCTATTGGTTGAACGCTTCTTTTCGACACCGCTTTCAGTATCTAAAGTGTCCATTGTTAAACCAAAGTAAATAAATGGTATTGTCTCAATTTAAAGAAGTATAATTATGCCTCAATAATGCGCATCAGTGGTTGAAGTAAATTTCCAACTGCTAAAAACAAAAATGTTTGACAAGTGACACTTCGAAACCTGGACGTCCACCTACCTTCCATTAGGAACAAATTGGTTTTATTGATTGGAAAGCACTTTATTATTATTTAATATTCTGTAGTGTTCTACATAAGAACATTTCAAGCCCTGCTGAGCCCCCTTGTGTCTTCTTCAATTATCGCGTTTGGAGCTCTATTGAGCCCCCTTGTGTCTTCAATTAATTATCGTTTGCCGCCCAGGTGACCCCTTCTGATTTCTCAAAGTTTCTGGAATCTTGGGAAGCTCCATTGAATTTACAGTAAGATGATTTGGAATAAGATTTGAGGTATTCACGAACAATTCAAATTTTTCTGACAAAATTTTCAATTTCCTGTAAATTATTTTCAATATTTTTCTCTAATTCCGACTTCCCACCCGAAGGGACGTTTCGAACAAAAATTTCTGGATCCTGGTTCCTGGATACTAGTCGGGAAAGTTTTGGGATGAACCAACTGATTTTTTTTAGGAATAAAAGAAGAAATTTCGAGATTGAAATCAAAAGTTTTCGTTTTGGAAATAAGTTATTCGTAATTCAAAGTCGGAAAACTCGGGTTTAAAAGTCGAAATTTCTCATGTTTGAAAATCCAAGTTTTTGTAATTGAAAATAGGAATTTCGAGATGGGATTTGGAGTGAAGTTCAAGTTCAAAATTTTTTCTGCTTAAAAGTCGATTTATCGAAAATAAAGTCGAAGTATTTTGTGTCTGGAAGTTGAAAATTTTTGTGTCTGAAAATCGAAGTTTTTCATGAACCGACGTCGAGGTTTCGACGTCACAGTCGAAAAACTTCGTGTTTGAACGTCCGAGATTTTTGTCTTTGAAAATTCAAGTTTTTCGTGATTGAAAGTAGAAATTTCTAGAAAAAGGCCGATGTACGGTTGCGGTCTTATAAAAGTTTACACCGATGACAATCGTGTGGCCATGCCCATTCAAAATTACGTCAAAACTGAATTAGCATGGCCACTCGATCGCCGTCGGTGTAAACTTTTATGAGGCCGCAACCTTACTTCGTATTCAAAAGTCCAACTGTTTCGGGCATGAAATTCGGAATTTCGAGATTAAAAATAGAAATTTCTACTTTGAAGTTCAGTATTTTGTGTTTATAAAAATCGAAATTTTATTATTTCAAAATTAAAAGTTCTTCGTGAATAAAAGGAAAAATTTCGAGATTCAAGTCGAGAGTTTTCGTTTTGGGAATCGAAGTTTTTCGTAATTCAAAGTCGAAAAACTTCGAGTTTTGAAGTCGGAATTTCTCATTTTTGAAAATCCAAGTATTCGTGATTGAAAGTGGAAATTTCGAGATCAAAGCAGAAGTACTTCGTGTTCAAAAGTCGAAATTTGCCGTGTTTGGAAGTCAGGAGTTTTTCCTATTTAAGAGTCGAAGTTTCGACATCAAAGTAGGAGTAGGTACGTTTGTGTTGAAAATTATGCATATTTGGAAGTCGAAACTCTGTGTTCAAAAGTTGATATTTTCTGTGTTCAAAAGTTGAAATTTAGGTATCAAAGTCGAAGTTCTTCCTGTTGGGAAGTGGAATTTTTTTGTGATGAAAAGTAGAAATATGATGATGATGATGGTGAGTCCTAGTTGGATTTTTCCCAAGTTTTTGGAACCGAATGTACAGTGTGCACCCTCGTGAACTCGAAACATTCAAAAAGCTTCAATTCAAGTTGAGATCTCCCGGACACTTTTACTTCAAAAGAGTTTTAGATCACCTGGAACCTTTGAAAAGCTTGAGTAGTCGCGAATGAGAGTCTTTCAAAATTCTGGAACCAAATGTGTTCCTGACTTACTTTTAATGGGTAGGTCGAATGTGATGGAAAGAACGTTGACTGAATTTAAACATAAATAAACTAAACTAGGTTCAACTAAACTGAGAACCGAGGACATACAGAAAAAAACTATGATAAAAACGTTTTAAAACCAATTAAACAAAAAAAAAAGATAATAATTGCAGTAGGTGGAAAAAGCAGTCAATAAACAATATAAGTACCCAAACAATAAAATGTAGGCCACAGAGCATAGGTACCGTGTGATCCAAACCATTCCAAATTGAGGTAGGCTGTGACATGGTCTAATTCCAGGATGTAAAGCTGCTTTTGCCAGGGCACAGCCTACCTAAATTCGGAATACTTTGGATCACACGGTATAAAGTATACAGGATGATCCAGCTTCAAATCGACCGGCGGCCTTGAATGATCCATCATTGGATGACATGTTATTTCACTCTCGCGAAAACTTTTTCAGTTAGTCTTCTTTCAAAATGGAACAAAGCTCTCCGACTACCACAACATCGGACGGTCGGACCGAAACTGCACAGACACATGTTTCGCCCCTATTGGGGGCTCATCAGTGCGCAGGCATTCAGTCAAACTATCCGCTGCTGTGGGAGCCAGAGATCTCATGGTAATATACACCCAGGAGGACTCCTGATATGTGAGTCCTCCAAAAGGAAACTAATAAGACGGAATTCCGGTCAATCGCGCGCTTGACGGCTCCAGTGCTTGGATGGACCGACCGGCAAACATCCAAGCACCACATTGTGGCTTCCGGCTGGTCTGGGAGGGGTATAATGAGCCCAGCAGCGAGGCCTACCTGTCGTGTGGAACCACGTTCCATCAACGTCCTTTCCTAATAAATCCAGAATTCAGAATAAAGCGAGAATCCAAGCATTGATAGCAATGGGACTGTAAAAAGTAAAACAACATTTTGAAAGGACAACACGAGCTTGGTAAAGAAATGATTGAAAACACTTCATACTCTGTGCAATTTTGATTTATTGTTACATAATGAATGGATATACTTGAGGTCTTGGCTAAGGGTTTCTTGCCAGCTAATTTGTAAATTAATCCAAATCGTAACACTTCTGAAAAGCAACAATATCATCGCATTGTTTGACGGATTTGAGTTTCGTCATGCACTGGAGAACTCTCTTTCGTCTGTCGTCACTGCCGTTTATGGAATCGCGAAACTCCGGCAGTTCCACCCGGATAAGTCCGTTTTCGTCTATATATCTGCCTTTTTCGTAGATGCACTTTGCGAAGCATTTTTTGGCTTGAGTCCAAACCGTGTCCTTGCCCCATATCTCCTTATCTACTTCACTTCTGGTGAAATTGGCCTTGGTCACCAAATTGCACAACCATCCAATTGTGTCCGGGATCCAATCGTCATTTTCCGTTTCTATGGCTTTCGGTGTGGCCTAAAAGTTGTTCACCTATGTCAAGAGATTGCCAGTAAAAGAAATTGCACAAAAAAAAATAGCAATTTGTTATGAAAGCAACTAGTACAGCTAGAAAAGTCTGCTCACGTGATGGCAAATCGCGATGGCCAGTAGCAAGACCAAGTAGTGCTTCATTTCGTACAGGAATGATGAACTTTTTGGGTGCGTTTTTAATAACATACTAACATATCAGTTTAATTATTTTGGTATGATTCCGGGTATAATACTCCGTATAAATACAAGATAATTACCTATAATTAACATGAAATTGAAACAGTTCAGTTCGTATCAAACCAGAGGTCATGATGGTTTTTGTTATCTACAGGGTGGCCCAACGAAAACAGAACAGAGGGGTTTTCGGGCATATTACATCATTTTTTCGAAAAAAGCTCAGACAGGTCGATTTTTATATCGAGGGGACATCTGAAACATACATTGGCAAATTTCTATCTTCAGCCCCCCCACCCCTACCCACTTCAACTTTAGAATTTCGAATGACACCTTCTACTTTGCAATACATCAAAAGAGAATGAAATTCTTTCTCTGAAAAAAACATTTTCACAATTTTCAACTCCACCCCCATCTTCCTAAATTTCTCTGACTGTCCCATTTTAAATCCTCGACCCCTCAATTCTCTTCAATTTAATCAGCGTCATCATAAATAGCATCTAAGTAGGAAATTTTCGGCGGAGAAAAGTGTTACCCAAATTCACCCCTTTCCTCTCCCCTACCCCAATTTCAAAACTAAACAGACACCACCTACTTTGTGATACATCGAATAAAAGAAAATTGATTTCTCTTTCCGAAAACAATTTTTTTGAAATTTTCAACCCCTCTTCTGATAAATTGAACATTCGGAGTATTTTAGGGGGAAAAGGGGCTTTTTGAAAATCCTGAAAATATTTTATTCAGGAAGAGAATTGAATTCCCTTCGATTTGATGTATCACAAAGTAGGTAGTGTCATTTTAGATTTTGAAGTCGAGGTGAAGGGGTGAATTTGGGTGGCACTTTTGACACAGAAAATTTTCTCCCTCGATGCTGTGCAGGATGACGTTGACTGTACTGAAGAGAATTAAGTGATCAAAAATATCACATTGGAAACTCTGACAATTTTAGGAAGAAGAGGGGTGGGTTGGAAATAATAGAAATATTTCTTCAGAATGAGAATTTACTTCTCCTTACTTCGATGTATCGTAAAGTGGGTGGTGTCATTTGAAACTTCGAAGTTGGGGCGGGTGGGGGTGTGCGAGCTAAAGATAGAAATCCGCCAATATATGTTTCAGATGTCCCCCTCAATATAAAAATCGACCTGTTCGAGTTTTTTCAAAAAAAAAAAGGTGAAATAATGCCCGAAAACCCCTCTGTTCTGTTTTCGTTGGGCCACCCTGTATATACTTAGCTCAGTAAAGAAATTATTTTCGCTTCCAAGTTAAATTGCTCAAGGGAATCCAGCAGTGCTCTAAAAGGCACAACAAAATGAATACAGCAAGACAGCCGAGACACATTACTTGATTCACTATTTAGAAAAGACAACAAACACGCAAATATAAATAAATATTGCGCCTCTTATGCCCGTTTGCACAAAGGTGGTATGAAATTTTAGTTCGGTCCTAAGCACGGGATCAAATTTTTGAAGTGGAACAAAATGCAAACCCTGTTACTTCAAGGGAAGATTATGATGGGAATACGATATATGGCTCCGAATGATTATTTAGATATCAAAACACAGGTGAGACAGCCTTTATTTTGACTTGTAGGATAAATCTTGCCGAAACTATCAGATCTTATCTTTGCAATAAAAAATAAGCGACAAGTGCGTGTCACCCCAACTTTTTTTCTGTATACAAATGATCATAAGGGGCCATATTTTGTATTCCCATCATGTTCTTCCCTTGGAGTACCTAATCGGAATTGCATTTTGTTTCATTTTAAATATTTGATCCCCTGTTACTGGTACAGAACTAAAATTTGATACCACGTTTGTGTAATCGGGCCGTGCACGGAGGCGGAGCCAAGCAGTTTGTGACTGGCAGCGATCAGGGTGGCAAACTAGGAAACTTCTCACCAGCCATCCGTTTGACAGCATCACAACTGTTTGATGCTTGACGGCCACGAACTTCAAAATTAATACTTGCCAAGCTCGCCAATCACCCCAATCACCAGCATTTCTGACCTAAAAAACAGCACTAACAAAGCGTGCTATGAGGCCGCCATGATAGCTCACCCTGACGTTTTCAAAGATCCTAATGACTTCAAAATTTGTCATTGTAATAACTACTGATAAATGTTCAATTTCTTTAACGGCCCACGGAACTTCCTGATGCCTCCAGCCGCTAGCCAACGGCAGCGGTTACTCTTATCAACCTAAACTTGCGTTGGAATCACTGTGACAAAACCAGAAGACCTCGCAGTGGACAAAACGAGAACAGAACCAGACGATGTGCAAGAAGAAAGAAAGATCAACCCTCGCGCATCCAGGCTTGTCGAAGGGGGAGTCATTGAGGATGGAATCGGCTTCGCGGGGGCATTGTCGACCGAAGTGGCGTTGTGACTGCTTTCGGAATAGCGGGGGATAATAGGCAACGAAAATTGCGACTGATCCAGAGATCTAATATCGTCGGCGAGCGGTTGGATGTGGTGATAGTGGTTGTGGTGTGGCGATGGTGTTAGGTCGACGAGCTGTCGCTCTTTGATGAATGATCTCTCAAATTTGATGGATTGAGTGAATTTTGTGTATTTTTTCTGAAGAATCAGATTTGCCCGTCGGTCTGAAGACTTTGATGAAACGCAAATTGCTCAAAAAGGGAAGCCTTGGGTAAAGCGGGCAGAGGTTTAGCGAGGGTATTTCAATAAGACAGCAAGGGAAGTTAAATGACGATCCACCATTAATGATCATCAAGCTTTCTATAGTGTATCCAGGGTATAATGAGTGCTAAAAATGCATCTTTTCGGTATGAGCGCGACCGTTAGGCATAGACCGAGCAAAGCGAGGTCTATAATGGCGCGAATACCGAAAAGACATTTTTTCGTCGTTTTTCACGATTCGTATTTCTCGACTGCGGCCACAATAATTGACGTTGACCTGACATTTGCGTTAACATAACAGTGGCGAAAAATGACCTTGAAATCGGACAGTGCTAAAAAATGACATACAAGTGCCGAAATGTGACATAAGACATCTGAAATATGTCGAAATACTGTAAAATGCCACTTTATAAACTGTCTTCGTTAATGATAAAGTAAGCATTAAGGTACGATAGCACATATGAAATTGTTCGCAAAAATCCTTCTCATATCGAAGAGAAATATTAACAACAATTTATTAAAGCACCACGCTTTTATTATACTGTTTCCGAGAATAAAAAGACATCGCCCCCGCACAGAACGAAAAAGGTATGAAGTTTAAAATATTGCTTTCAGTTTTCCCCTATGGTCTCCGCTGAATCACCAACATAAAAATCTGCTCCGTCAATTGTGTATTTTTATCCAATACACGAGCGTTGGTGTAGCACACAGCTTCAAGGGTGAAAATAATCAAACACGCGCGCCTCTCCAATTTTTCTCGTCGCACAAAGGAAAAGGTGTAACTTCAATACAAATTTCATTTCACGTCACGATGGAACTTTTTCAGAGTGCTCTCTCTCTTCAAACAACTCAAAACTCAGAGATGAAACCTCGATTTAATTAAAAGTTTTCAAAAAAAACTCTTATCATTTCAATCATCAAATTTCCAAACTATACGCAAAAGCCAAGATGTACCTACTTATATTCATTTTCAAGGGGTGGGTATGTCACGAAAGTTTTGGTGCTCTTTCGGATTTGCAATGGGGTTTTCCACAGGTTTCATGAGAAAATGGAAAGAAAGACTAGAGCTTTCGTGCAGTCTCGAATTATACTCCAAAAGTGATATGAAATTAAAGGCATCAAAATTCTGTAAAGCAGGTCACTTTTAATTTGCACCTGCGAAGTTGACAAAGTGACGTCACGGGATTAAAAGAAATATAAAAACAGCTGAAAAAAAGGGCGCGCTTGTTTTACGATATGACTAATGAGATTAGAAACAATAGGAAAACTACTCATTTAAGTTGGATGATTTTTTTCCAGCACACACATCTTACACTCCTATACAATTATACATCTCACTTTGTTCGTCCATCTTCGGGTGGGTTGTTTGTCCACACCATATTATCTGAAGTTAGTCCTAGAGTTTTCTGAAAACGTTCAACCCTAATGATGGGGTAGCTCACTGTCTTGAAATCCGAACCAAGGAAAACCTCGTCTTCATAACAATAATTCATTACAATAATAATCATCCAGTGTATCGCGGTGTTCCGCTGATGAGCTTGAAATCGTCGATATGCGGACGACTACTTGATTTTGTAGGAAAGTAGGTACAATTATTGTGGTCTCATAAAACGGAACGGTTCATTTTCTCTTTGTAGCTATAGTTCTACTTGAGTACTCAGCGGCTCCACAATGAATTTGATTTTTGTCATCGCTGTCATAAGCAGGTATCAGACTTGTTAACATGCTAACCACCAGGTGCAAAGACGGTTTGCCATTGCAAAGCTTGACGAAGCCTGGTCACTGCAACGCGTGATGCAAGCAACAGGCTTCTCCAAAACAACAATTTTCAATTCAAAACGTAGATGGGATGAAACGCACGACTAATATATACGACCAGCCACCGATGCTGCAGCACAGCACGTAAGCGGCCGATGAGCAGTTGGTGTAATTTGCTGGAGACAATCCGTTTATCACACCAAACGCTGCTGTAGAAGAAACTAAGTTCTCTGCTGCAACCCTAAGACTGCAAGGAAGCCAATGACTTTCCACCAAAGCTGTATTATAGTGTTAACACTGACACTAAAACAAGCCGTACCGACGCACTGTGATTTATCTGATATCCTGATGATGCGATAAAAATTTTTTGATTCTAATGCCACAATAGTATGAGCACATAATATGTGAAATTATATACATTCATAGACAACTTTGAAATCTCTTGTTAAAACAGTTACACCTCGTTATGACCTAAAGTTCAATTATGGTTGTTGAGAACTTTTGAAAACGTTCTTTAGTTTCCAAAAGTGGGTCGCTGGGTCGCCGGCATTGAATCTGTATAAGTACTTGACGTTTCAGAAACTAATGGGAAAACGTATGAAAAATTAAGTAGTTCATAACTCCGCCGCATATACAATAAAGAAAATGTTCATTACTTCGTTCTTTTTAGTGCGGCGGGCCGGAAGCTCTTCCTTTGATTAGATGAAGAACAATAAATTCTCCGAGGGGAAAATAAACTGCAGAAATGACCGAAATATTGGATTTTATTTGGAAACTCCGTTTGGATATTTGGATCACGAAACAAAAGCGTCTGGTACGTGGCAGTGGGCTTTGAGCTCTCATTCAGCGAAACATTTTTAACTAAGTTTTTCAAGAAATTTCCGACCTGCTCCGAATAAATTCACCACGAGCGAGGAATTTTCCGAAATGAACATTTCGAAAGCACCAAGTTTCTTTCGCATAAGCGTACGGCTGTTATGCGTGAGCAAGAACATGGAAAATGGAAAACTTGCGTGAATAAATAAGGGAAACAAATTGAGTTCATCACTGGGTATTTACTTCGGGCATGTAATTAAAGCACTTCTTTCCCCGCGCGACAGGCGGCTTTGAATAATGTGCCAAGAGTGCCCAAGTTTCTTGGGAGAGAAGAGTGCATTTTTACTATAAAATTACATTTTGCAATAATGCTTCGTAGAGGTGTGCACTGGTGAAAATTCTGCGCCAAACTAAGAATTTAATCCGGGTTTATTGTCTCCCTTCCAAGCATTTTCTAATGAAACTTTTCTCTTAGGTTCCCATCAGAGTATACCTACGGGCGCGGCCGAGCTCTCAACATGTATTCCTTGCTTATTTCGCGTCGCGCGAGGTAAAATAGTTCTTTATTATACGTCGAGAAAACTTCATATTAAAATTCCACTGATAGGTAGCTAGGTACCTAGGTATAGTAACAACAGGGTGGGCACTAAATTAAATATTCTGGCTGCATTTTAGCCGCATTTTCATCACCATTTACTCTGCATAAGAATTTCGACGAGGCGACGGTAGTCGGACTATTTTCGAGACTTGCGGCCCGATGCGCAAAGAAAAAGGAGAAGAAAAAGCTTAAAGCGTCGGCAATTATGGCAGAATAACAAATTAACTCTTTCGGAAAATCGTTTTCTTGGGATGAAATAAATTGGGAGCAGAGCCAGGAGGGTATTACAAGTTTTGGAGCATCAGGAGCAGATATCGGAGGAGCCTGTGACAATTTTGAGGAGTCGTTGAGAACTTTCCAAATTATCTTGCTCTTTGGAGCCTGAAGAGTGCCATTAATTAATTGCGGAGTGGACTAGAAGAAATTGGAGAAGTGATGAGGCCTATTATTATGTAACTGATCTACTGCGTATAACGAGTGCGGGTCAAGAAGCTTCTAAGTTTTCCTGGCCAGATGCTTTGTTTCTTATAGAATTTCACCAATAATTTCTTTGTGCTGGCTATTTATCAATTTAACGTACAAAAGTAAAAGGATACTTCTTTAGTATTTCCTAACCCAAGAACCAGCAGGAATTTTTTTCAAAAGTTGTCATAATAAAAGCTGGAGAAGTGTTATTGTTGAAGTCTTCAAAAGCCGTAGATCATAAACCCCAGCATTACAGGGTGACATGACTTCAAAATAATGAAACCAATGTACCAAATTTTACGACGCAACAACATTTTCAATAGACCCGTAAGCTTCTTTTATGACATACACGAACATGACCTACCTACATGTTTTTCAACAAAATCCAACCAGTGGCGGCAGAATTACAGAGATCTTTACTTGTAAAAAAAGTTGCCTAAAGTCTATCTATACTTTCAAACTCCGCCGCCACTGGTTGAATTTTGTTGAAATATTGTTAGTACATTGTATGTAGGTATACGATGTCCGTGAGATAACTAATGCCAAATAAAGGCTGAAAAAGTTTGACCGTTTCCGGAATATAAATTTTCAAAAACGAAAAAAGTTGAATTTTGAAGTTGTAAATTTTTATATCTTCTGATGAAGTTCTCCATAATGTATGTGAAGTCTTTGTAAATTATTGTAAAAAGTGAAAATCTTGTCTCTTCACTTGTATAATATTTTATTCTGCTATTTATCAGATATTTCAAATTCTGACATTTACTCATGACTTTTTATATTTTATACTAATTTACCATTTACTTGCTCTTGAAAATGAAACTATAAATAAGAGTTTCGAAACGCGTCGAGCAGAATAAAATATTATACAAGTGAAGAGACAAGATTTTTACTTTTTACAATAATTTGTAAATTTTTAATTTAACTTATTAAATATTTGTCTTTTTCACTCTGACTGGTCTGACTTTGGCAATGTAGTGTAGCCTCATGTCTACCAATATATTTTTGAAATGGCTTTGATCAATAAACTAATGTTTATTGTCCAGGGGACTGTCCCTGGTCCACCTGGTTATGGACCAGTATCCATGACTGTCCAGTGGACCTTGATAAAAAAATGGGATCCTTCAGAGGAAGGAAAATTTCTCTGTTCAGATAAAAATTCAAGATTAAAAGGGACAGATGGGCCGAAGTGAATTTTTTTGAAAGAAACATGCCACCGCTTTCTGCTAGAGATTATTTGATGCATTTTTCGCTTTTTTTTACCAAAATGTCAAAAAGTAAACCGCCGCAGTTTTTTTTTTGCCATGAGTTAATAATTAGCTTGATTTGCTTAATCGAACAAAACGCTTAAACACTCTTCACACTTGATGGTTTTATATGTATAAATGTTGAGCACACAACCTGCTATGTGAGCAGCTATATTGGACGAAAAATCATTCAACTCCTGGACCGATTGGATGAAAAGAGTCATCCGTTGAATCTTCAATTTCCATCAGATCCTCATTTTCCAACCAGCATCGGCATGCGGCAACCAGTCGTACCCAAATCCGTAAATCGGACGTTCGGCAGTTAGAGATGTGTAATGGTAGACAAGTGCCTTTTTCGTGCGCTCGAAGTTCAAGATTTACTAAACTTTTTTTAAACAGGGCGTTTCAGGGATGATAGCAAAAAATTCAACTGTGGGTAGATCTCGTCAAAATATTACGAAAACCTCCATACCATTTTGCAAAGTTCGGCCTAATGACGAAGATACAGCCCTCCAAAGTTCACTTTTTTCGAGTTTCAAAAATTTGTTACTCAGGAACGTTTCGACAAATTTAGCTTCAATTTAGCATACGCTGGTTTGTCATAATTATCTATCAACCTGCCAAATTTGGAAAGAATCCAATCAGTGGCGTAGAAGTTATGAGGGGTTACCTTAAGTCAACTTTTCTTCAGATGCTTCTAAATTATTGACCGTCATAACTCCTACACCACTGGTTGGATTCTTCCCAAATTTGGCAGGTTGATAGATATTCATGAAAAACCAGCTTTTGCTGAATTAAAGCTAAATTTGTCGAAACGTTCCTGAGTTACTTTTTGAAATCCGAAAAAAGTGAACTTTGGAGGGCTGTATCTTTGTCATTAAGCCGAACTTTGCAAAATGGTATATAGGTTTTCGTCATATTTTGACGAGATCTACCCACAGTTGAATTTTTTGCTATCATCCCTGAAACACCCTGTATGATGGCATAAACTGTTTTGCTGTCGGATTGTTATTACTGATGCCGTCTTATGCACGCAAAACGGCAGAACGCTTTCCAAAATGATCCTGCATGACTAATCTCATACATTGGTATGTACGAAAGAATTCTTTCCTTCACAGATTTCATTATACATTGGTTGGAAGCTATCAATCGAGATTAAAAAGCCAAGGAAGCCAGTTTTTAGGTTGGTGTGTATTATCAAGTATCCAAAATCATTGACTCTCAAATGAGAACAACGAACTATTATTTGTTTTTTCATTAATCGGTTTGCCGGATAAATACTGTGTCAGATTTTTGAAAGTGAAGCTGTCAAATAAATTGTTAAACATTCTGATGAAACTCACTGTTGCCTGGCACTCTTCAAATTCCTTCAAATACAGTTCGCTCTCGCAAAAATTGGAGATCACCTGCAACAGATTGCTAAACGCTTGCGTGGCGAGACGAACTCTTATTTTTTGTTTGTAAAATTTATGCATAATAGATTCCCCAGAGTTTGTTGGCCAAGTGCAGACCTTCCGTCTTTTGAATTTTGTGTAGTTTTTTTTTCAAACACTATCATCAAACCCTACCACCATCTCCATAGATCATTAAACCTTCCTCTCTTAACGTGTTTGCATTAATTCGACCATATGGCATGGGTCGGGGAAAACGTTCATCTTGTTGGCCAAGTCCGGATGTTTGAAAAAACGTTTGTAGTTTCTGTATGTCACTGAAGTCGCAGCCTAGAATGGACGCCATAGCCATATTGCTGGATGTTCTGTTGAAGAACAAGAAAGACATCCGCACTCCAGCCTCATGCACCAACACGAGGCATTGTTTGACCAAATTGGCTCGTTCTTTTGCACAAACCTCGGCGACAGGGAAATACCCCAAAGGAATCTTCAAGCCTTAATTTATCGCCACCACCACAAACACCAGATCTTCCTTCGCCAGTGTCAGATTATCTCCTTCAAGTTCTGTTCCCATTATGTCTATAGAGCCAGTCATCTTTCCTCCATCGTACTCAGATGCTTCCGTATAGCCATTTCGTCGAGCATTATTGGACAAAACAATTAGTGTGCAAGTTACTATAGTCGAAGGCCATTCTGTTCAATCGACTGGAACGATTCGCCATGAAACCTGGTTCACCATCGATTCTTTTGTACCGCGCCGACAGCGTTTTCGGCTGTCGCAAACAGGTATCGAAAGCACCCCGAACATACTGATGAGCTTTTGCTTGGCGAGTGATAATGGAGCGCTGGCGCGAACTTACGAAGTTCAGGGCTGTACAATTTTAGGACTCACTTATTCTTCTCAGAATCTGCCTCCTCAAAATGTCCTCGTTCGATCCCGACCCGATAGGTTTTTCAGAACGCTGATGTTGTCTTGAGCAGCAAATGGCGCTAAACGATTCAAGAACGTTCTTGATCGAGGCAATTCGCTTCGTTTGTCGCCGATTTCTTCCTTGCAACGATCAGATTTTTCTTTTGTATTGAAAAATGGTTCTTCTGTGAGAATTCCTCATTCAGAAGATGTGAGGTGATTCGTCACCTCTTCGCCTCATTGGCGAAATGTTAGTGTCTGTTGGAGTCATCCTTTTCCACGACTCTGCTATGATCTTTGTACCAGTTTGTGTCTGTAGCGGGTGAAAATCAGTTTATTGATTTCATTTGTTTGGAACAGTAATAATGCATGTGTTTGGATATTTATTAAATCAACAATTAGCTCTCATCAAAGTGATTATTTGCTTTATTCCATTCTGACAGCTCCAAATGACTGGTATTCACCAAATAAAGCATATGATTCTACATTTGTCAAATGGCCATGAATGCTTTACGGCACTCGCCAAGCCTCGTGTCGGCAAACTGCATCTCTTTTAGGTAATAGCAACTATTATACGCTCGTTGAATAATATCCTATCGCAAATTTCGTGTTAGAACGGATTTATTCAATAAACTTGAGCAAATAATAACAAATCACACAACGATAACTCAAACACGCGTAAACTTATTACAGCAACTCGTTAAGGCTTCAGGTATCGCTTTGGTTGTAGACTGACTCCACAAGCGGCTGTGCAGAGACGATTGCTGTGCACCACTTTCATTTTTCCTTTCTGCCCTCTACGTATCCGGAAAACGACATCGTTCAAACACTTGACAATCTCGTAAGGTTTCTTCCCAATCTCGCTGTAGTTTTGGGCACCTTGCCTTCGGTCCTTTGGGGTTGTAGAACCACCCCAACTTTTCTTTGAACTTGGGTTCAGTGGCTTTCCAGTCGTAACGGGCTTTCAGACGGTCGCTTGCTGTCTGGATGTGGCTTCGAGCAAATTTGTGAACTGACCATAGTCTCTCCTGCAGCTCTTGCACCCACTCGGCATGACCTCGACATTCTTCGGGACAGCAGTCACATACCCAGTCGACGGGAAGTCTCAGTTCCTTCCTCATCACCATCATTGCTGGGCTGTATTTCGTACTTTCATGAACGCAGTTATATGATATGACAAGAGACATAGCGGCATCTTCTGGTCCCAATTTCTTTTCTTATCGCTCACAAATTTCGACAGCATTCCAAGAAGGGTCTGCTTGAACCGCTCAACCATTCCATCAGACTGAGGGTGAGTAGCTGTCGTTTTGTTTTGTTGATGAAATTTCTTCCTTGATCCGAATGTAACTTCAACGGCACTCAATATCTTGATATCACATGTTCCAACAAGACTTTCCCACGGTTCGAGCTTCCTGGTTTGAGATCGGGAAGGCTTCGGGCCACTTTGAGAAATAATCCATGACGGTCAGCAAATATTTGCTGCAAAACCCGAAATCCCACTTCTGACACCAATTTATCGTAAATTTCTCGTTCGAAAAGATTTATTCAAGGAATGTGAGTAAATAATAACAAATCACACAACGACAATTTAAACACGCGTAAACTTAATATAACAACTCGTTTCGCAACTCGGTCACGAAGGCGTTTCTTCTGCTTCAGGCTTCATGTATCGCTTCAGTTGTAGACCAACTCCACACACGGCTGGCTTTTTATTCATAGACCCTTACCCCTCTTCTTACTGCGAGTCAGGAGATGCCAGAAACAGTCCAGAAAATACACGATTTTCCGATCGCACTGGAAAATGCCTTTTATTGTCGTTCCGGTATATTCCTGTGTCGGCAATGGCTGGCGCAAGAGCTTCGGAAAATTCCATCGGCTTCGCGAATATTGGCTGCTGGCAACAAGCTCTCGACGCACTACAGCTCTTATTCCGCCAATTGTGCCGGTATGTGTCTTATTCGCGCATCGTGATCTCCAAAAGGCTTCTTTGCAGACTACAGAGAACTCAAAAAATAGGTTGTCGATCGCACTAGCTCCCAAATCGTACCAATGCTATCCAATCAAAACTTTAGTTTACCTGCCATCTGTTGAGCTTTCAAGGACTATTTGCACTTTGAACACTTTGAAATTCCACAACAACTTTCAGTGGCTGGAAAAGCTGAAAGGTGACAATAAGCTTGCAAAGTCTTCTTCAAATGCCACTATGGTGGGATTTTAGAGATGGTGCGATATCGATAATCTTACCCTGAAAGCCTTCTTTTGTGCCTCACAAACAGACATTCCAATTTGACTAAGTAGGCACCTATATCTCGGATTTCGCCCAAAATCTAATTCGATGCGCCTGATTCCGCCAATGCAACCCTTCTTCTGTACAAACTCTAATCGATTTGGACCCGTATAATGGAACCGGAATGGAGCCAAAGAATCCATTCACTTCTTTTTTTTTTGATGGAGGTGTATATAAGTTAAATAGGTCATTCGCTTTTTATACCTAAGTACCTTTACCTAAGAAAGAGGGCCATCCAATTGAACTGCCAATATCGAATTAAAAGCTTCGCCTCTCTCTTTTGCGCTCTGTGTGTGTGTGTGTGTGTGTGTGGGTGCGAGAGCTTTTGGAGCTTTCGCCTTTCGGCCTTCCCTCCTCCACCATCGATTTTGCATCATTATGAGCACAATACCCATCACTTCCGCGACCGATGCAAATAATACATGACAAATGTATATTCGGCGTCATTGTAACGAATTTACGCTTCAGTTCATTACTGACTGGAATTTTACCAGAGGTAGTACCTATAGGTGTATCCCATTCCTATGTGTAAACATTTGGAAATTTTTATCGCGCGCGTGGGCCATCATGACATAGCCCATCTTTTTTCTGCCGGTGCCATTGTGTTTGTGTTTTGGGTTCCAAAGCGTTTATTGTAATTTATAGGCGTGTTGGCACACATTCACATTTCTCTTTTCTCGTTTCGAAATAATATTTTTTCTTTCCTGATGGCTATGCTGCCGATTCGCACGGCCGCTATGATGCATGGTCGCCAGATATTGCAAATATTTGTATTGGAAATATCCAGAGACACATAGCAGGAATGGTTTTTGCGTCTAGTATTGTGCATAGGTAGTAGACACCGGTATATCGGAATGGTAATTTTTCATGACAGCATCTCTTTCTGGTGTTTGAACTCGAACTGTAACAAAATAATGGATGGATAAAACAATATTGGGGTTTGCCATTGTGCAGTAGCAGAAACAGTGGCGCAACTAGGATATTTCACAGGCAGACATGAAAGTTGGAGAAAGGCGCCATTGATCTCTGGTGTTTCACAATTTTTTTTTTATTTCGATATTTTCATTTTTTTTATATTGAGAAAAAAATTTGAAACTAGACCTTTTGAGGACAACATAATTAACATACCAAAAATGCAATAAAGATTTTTGTTTAAGTCAGTTTTATTTTGTTCAAACAATAGCATTAACTTCATAAGCATGCATGCAGCAGCAAAGGCAGCATAAACACTATAAACACAGGCAAACGACTAGGAATACAAATAAGAAAAAAAAACAACATTTCTATAGAACCGAAGCCTTGTCTCTTCAACTTTTTAAAATTTTTCTCAAATTGCGTCAAAGTCAAGACTTTCACTCATATCTCTATAGATGTTCAAGATCGCCAAGGAACTTCGCCTCTCTTTTCCCGCATTGTTGAACGCAAATAACTTTTTATTAGTTTTAATCGATTGAAAGACCGTTCGGCGGAAGCAGATAAATAGATGTAATAGGCAAGGTCAAAAATATTTCATACAAAACAACTGCAATGTTCAAATAACTATAATTTGAACTGACTAGAGTATATGAACGATACAATTTGCGAAATATTTGGTTTGTACTCAATTTTCTAAAAAAAAAACTTCCAAAAACAATGCTTCAAATTGCTTATATTCACCCACTGTGGTTTCTGACTTTGCAAGATCAGACTTGTCAAATGAAATAAGGTCCTTCAAACCGTTTACTCTGCGCTTCGTCTTCGTCTGCAAAATTATCGGGATCTAAAGGCGCAAATAAGGAAGCTCTTTCATTCTTTCAACAAAATCTGTGAAACATCCGCCAAAAGACAAAACAATTTGAGCTATACTTGAGGCCTTCCTATTGGCTGTCGCTATAGCAATTTGTTAGTAAGCACGGTGATTACCATAACCATTCCCTTATAGAACCAGGCCGAATTTGAGGGTTTCTGAGCTAACTGGGGAGACTGGAAATGAAATAATGAGCGATAGTTTGAGAGTTTCTGAGCAATGAGGAAGACTTGAAATGATGGCAAATAATTTGAGTTTCTGAGCAAATGAGGAAGATTTGAAATAAGGTCAGATGATTTGAGAGTTTCTGAGCAAATGATGAAGATTTGAAATAATGGCAGATGGTTTGAGAGTTTCTGTGCAATGAGGAGACTCAAAAGTGACAAGGGTTTCAAAGTTGATTTGGTCTTAAAGTATTTTGTAGTACTAAATTCCGAGCAACAGCAACAGCCTGTCACCTCATTTAATTGATCGAATCACCGTCCTCGCCATTCCTGATTCCCGGTCCCATCACTCCCCAGCAATTTCCCAAGACCCCACAAAATAAATACATTCACGTTGGACGAAAGGGATGATGTCCCTTGGGTTCGACTTTCACATAATTATGTATATACAAAAATATACAAACTACAAAATGTTATTTGGACACGACTTTTTGTCTAGGAGGAGTTCAACTTTAAGACGGACAGACGGACGGACTTCAAAGCGCGGCTAATAGCGGATTTCCTACGAAAATGCGCTAAAAAAAGAACAGACTTGCTTTATTGAACACAAAAGAAAACATAAATTCGTAAACGAAACAATGGCTACTTTCGTCTCGCCTAGCTTGACCACTTCTGCCTGCCGACCAACAAAAATCTGCAAGCGAGAGCCTGACTATTTTTTTTTGGTTGTTCCCCCGCAGGTATACAATGCCCGGCCGGCCACAAGTCCGTCCCTCACACCCCGAGATTTTTCACCCTACCAGATGTTGTTTTATTCGCGTGTGTTGGAATTCCGAGAAAGCGACGACTTTTAGCTTTATTAATAATTATGAAAAAGTCCGTTTCCCTACAATCTCAAAAACGGCTTGGAATTCGAAAAAATACCCGGACAGCTTCTGATATACTTAGGACTTCTTCTGAGGGAATTACCATTTTCTCATGATTCACATATTCACAGTATTTTTTGAAAATAATGGAAAAGTTTGATTTTCGCAAAAAAGTCATCATTTCAACTCAATCAATTTTGTCTCAAAAAAAATTTGAAAAACGGAATCTCGGAATATTCGCGTTACTGAATAACAATCAAACTGGAAATTGATATCTTGGAAATTGTGGACATTTGTTTCAGTGTGTTTCCTTGGGGACACCCAGTTTCTGAAACGTCTTTGGTGTAACTACAAAACGTGTGCAGGTAGATATAGCTTATTACAACAATGCGAACAAACGAACCCGTTTTATGTAAAAGCACCCAGTCCGGCACATTTGAAGCGCAACTTCCAAAGCGACGCGAATTTGAATACACCTCAGGTTGTTCCCGTAACTTTCACACAGTTACTAGCCTCCCTGCGCGTCAGATACTGTTTAAAATAAAAATAATAAAATTAGGGGCCATTTGATTTCGAAGTTCTCCGTGGCGTTTCAATGGGACCCGGCGCATTTGTTTTTAATTAATTTATCGTCAGAGAAAGTTTTAATTAAACATCTTGTTTGAAAAAGAATTTATTAAAGCACTAATTAGATTTTTTAGGTGGAGCAGTGTAGCTCAGCGTCTCTTCTTTCGGTCGCGCGTCCACCATCAGCTTATTTAACCCGGCAGTGCTGGAGAAGAGAGAAGCGCTTTCGCTCGGATGCGTGGTAATTATATCCTGGATTCTCGCGATAAATCATGGTGGCGTTGCGCTCCTATCCACTTCAATATAGAATCATTAGCGAACGTTCTAGGGGGTAAGCAGAAAAATAAAACTTTGCCAGCTAGAGAAACGCGCAATTGCTTGCCGCCGGCACAAATCCCGGGAACTTTGCTTCTTTCTCTCTATCACATAATTTTGTTTACAAAAAGACCGTAATGGCGGAAGTAGTAGTTCTTTGTTAGCCCATGGGCGCCGTGGCCGCGCACAATTGCCTGGTTTACGGAGACTTTTCACAAAAGGCGGAGAGCAAGAATCGGAGACCGTTCCTCATCCATTTGGCTGAAAAAGTCTAAACGCCGCCTTCTCCCAAACAATTCCTACGTGCCTCGTTTCATTTCTTATTCTTGTATAGAGTGGCCATTTATGTCTTATCCCCATCATTAGAATTTCAAATAAAATCTTGAACCTTTGCGTCCCCTCTGGAAGGAATCGAATCAACCATTCAGATGAATTTAAAAAGAGGGATAAATGTGCGGCCACGAAATCAGCAATAACAAATATCACCTTTCTTGATAAATAGTGAGTGGTTCTAATTCAGTGGTACGTAGGCAGATAGGTATTACTCATCCACGTGACAACTAATGGGGTACTTGCCAATGAAATAGCTTTGACTGGAAATACTTTCAATGATCAACAAGAGTGATAAAGAGTATTTCCTGAAAATTACCCGAAAATATATCTATTGGTTAAAAAGATTTTTTTTCGATTTTTTAATTCAAAATGTTGGTAATAGTGAGGAAACTTTGGTGGAGTTTTTATTTCTGTATTTTTCAAATATTGTCATGCCACTCTGACAGGTCTTTGAGTTTTCAGTCCAACAGTGCTGTTTGTTTAGATTTTAGTATATTTGTGACGTCACAAATATATTTTCAAAACACGCGTTACGGCCACAATTTTGGAAATATAGAAAAAAGAAAAAATAAGGGTACATTATTTTTGACCAACTATTTATTAAGCCAATAAAAAAAATTGGGCAAGTACCCCATTGGGACTTTTCAGATCAACAATTTTTTCCCATTTCGTGTTTAAGGGCGCATCAAGTACTAAGCGCCCTTTTTTCTGTGACTTCCTCCGTTTCACCCTTTTTCCCCTTGACGTGACCGCTCGGTTAGTACATGCCAAAGTACTAGAGAGCCCATAGAGCAAAGCCACCTGCTCCGGCGGGATTTGAACTCCGAACCTCTGGGTTTGAAGCCAGAAAGTAACCAGCCGGCGGCGGCCATCAGCTGTAAGTAGCTGGTAGCCCCTCAGCGCTCCAGCTTGTCACTTCATTTTCGATCCAGTAAGTCCTAGTTGTGCATTTTTAACGTGAGCAGGTAATAGCTATACCTACCTATCACTCGCACCGAGCGATTTTTGGAACAAAACACAATAGAAAATTTATTCTGAATTCAAGTTAGCTATCATTCCTGCTGAGACAGTTGAGGAGTAATTTGAAATGTCGTCGAGGGTATTACTTGCTAGTCGCTGTGTGCTGTGATTTGTTCCCACATTTTGCTTTGGGACATACTCGCGTCAAGTTAGGAATGATGTACAAGTAAGAATACTTACATAATGCAACTTCGCAACAACAACAAAAGCCAGGAACGGGAACAAATTCAAACAGGCGGCAAAATGATGACAACCGGAATTTAGATGGAAGCAAATCCAATATGGTATTACTTATACCTACATAGAGTTCTTATACCGGGTGATCATTTGAAAACTATCCACCTGCAATAGCTCTCGATCCCAGATCCCTAGTAAATATTAATTTGAGCAAAAACAAGTCGAGTCTTATATCGACTTATATCGAGGAGAACATGTGAAACATACATTAGCAAATTCCTATATTCAGCCCCCTCGCCCCTACTCACCCCAATTTTAAACTGTACCCCCCTTCTCCCTGAAAATTCTCTCAGTGTCCCATTAATTATTCTGGAACCCTCAATTTTTTTTAGTTTAGTCAGCATAATCTTGAATAACATTGAAGAAGAGAATTTTTGGTGGGAAAAGTGCCACCCTAATTAACCCAATTGCTCTCCCCCACCTCAACTCCGAAATTCAACAAAACACCACCTACTTTGTGATACATCAGATTGAAGGAAATCAGATTCACTTCCTCAAAACAATTTTTTAACCCATTCTAAACCCATCCCCCATTAAATTGGACATTTGAAGTATTTTAGGAGAGAAAGGGGGGGTTCAAAAATTCCGAGAAAATTGTGTCCAGGAGGAGAATTCAATTTCCTTCAATTTGATTATCACAAAGTAGGTACAAATTGTCATTTTAGATTTTTGAGGTGAGGTGGGGGGAGCGAAGGGGTGAATTTTGGTGGCACTTTTTCCATATAATTTTTCTTTCCTTCGATGCTGTGCAGGATTACGTTGACTGCATTGAAGAGAATTGAGAGGTCAAAAATATGAAATTGGGCACTCATAGAATTTTAGGGAGAACCGGGGGTGGGTTTGAAAATTTTAGAAATATTTTTCCAGAAAGAGAATTCATTTCTGCTCAATTTTATGTATCGCAAAACAAGTGGTGTTATTTGAAATTTCAAAGTTGGGGTGGGTGGGGGCGATGGGGTTAAAGATAGAAATTCGCCGATGTTTGCTATAGATGTCCCCTCGATATAAAAATCGACATGGTTTTGCTCGAAGACATTTTCACTAGAAATCGGGAGTTGTTGAAGGTGGACAGTTCTCAAATGATCGCCCGGTTAAGACATAGAGTTTGAAACTGGTAGTGCAGAATAATTCCAGTAGATAAAGTTCGGTACCTATCTAGTTTGAAAGTGATTAAAACAAAGCACCATAATTGCCAAGTCTGAGTAGGTACCTAGGTATATGAGACTAGCCGTGGTTTCCATCAAAAAATTAACTTATGGCTATTTACATGGAACTGTAACAGCAACGCTAATGTTAGTGTAGAAGTTTGAACATGTATGTACCTTTCATGCGTGAGATCAAAGACACAACGAGAGCAGTTTGCTGGTTTACGGTTTCAGCGCCCACATAAACTTATATACTGGTGTCGTGTTTTCGAGAATGTTCCAGCAATGCCTGGCAGTCCGTTCACGTATATTCTGGCAAGCTCTCGAGCGCAGCACATTCGCCCATTGTACTGATGTGTCTTGATCTCCAGCTTTTTCGAACCTACCAAAACCGCACCGTCTCAAATATACCAGTAAAGTTCGTCCCAAATAGGCTCATCCTTACTTCTCGAGTAACGTGCGAGGCAATCAAAGTGATTCTGTGGACAACACCATTAATCCTATTGACCACCGTGTAGGGCTCGTTTCACGAAGGATACAACTTCGGGGATCTTCCTTTCTTGCACCGATGGTTGTACAGCCAGACCAGGTGCCGGATTTGGTCAGTCGTCGATTGAGAAGATTGAGTATCGGGTCGACACGCTTTCCTCCAATGGCGGGTCGAATCTGATCAGGGGGAGGGGGTACATTCCAATGTTTGCGACTCGATACTCGATAGTAAACAGAATCCGGATCACGTCACCCGCTTGAAATGCAGTAGAGTTATCCTTCAAGTCGTAGCGGGTCCTCATTCGATGGGTGGCGATTCGAATTCGTTTCCGAACGAACTCGTGAATCGTCCCTGCTGACCCGTTCAAATATTCCATCAGACCGTGAGTGAAGAGGGATCGTCCTGGTCTTCTGAATTCCAAGCAGAGTACAGACACCTTGGGACACGTTGGATTCGGAGTTGCCTTCCTGATCTGAGTGTACCTAATTCCAGTGGCACTCTGAAACGGATGATTCGGTTGTCTATACCAGCGCAATAGCCACTGTAGAAGCCTCTTGGTTAGGTAGGGCGTACGCTGCCGGTCACTTGCCTATGTAGCCTATTGCAACTAGAATGTGTTCGTTGCCATCTTCTGTCATGATAAAAGATCCCGCCACATCGATGGCAATGCGTTCAAGAGGCGTTCCGACATAGTAAGTCTCCAGCTTCCTTCGGGTGCTAATTTTTGGTCCCTTGCTGGCCGCGTAAACCTCGCACTAGCGGCACCATGCTTCCACGTCGTTCCAGCAGTTTATCCAGCAGAACCTGTCACACACCCTGACCAATGTCTTGTTCACCCCGAAAGGTGCCATGATGCCGGCGTGCATCTCCCTCGGGACCTCTTTCACTCGCTTCTTGGAAAGCACCAATTGAACCATCTACTTTTTTCCATCAGGACTCTGCCAGACTCTCTTCAGCAGACCATTCTCCATCCTCAGAGAATTTCAGTCAAATTTTTTGGGGTTCCAGCAGCGATTGCTCTTGACTTTGACGTTTCATTCTATCGGTCCACTCTCTTGCAGTGCCTGCTGTCTTCATGGTATTCAAGAAAGAGAATCTGCGTTGCCGTGACTCTTCACAGGACGATGTTGGATTCCTCGATCACCAGTTCCCCGTTCTAGCATGGAACGATCTGCTGAATGGTACCGCTGCCGGCAATCATGCTGCATATGTCCAACCTTTCCACATAATTTTGCGGACGAAGTCTTCAGTAACTCAGGGGCTGTCTGGAAGTGAGTCAGTGAAAGCTCATTTTTGAAAATTTGATCATCGGAGATCCTGTTCCTTGATAACTTTCCGAAATTTTGTCATTGAGGGATTATGTACTATTACGGACAAAAAAAGTAGGACAGAGACTGACACGAAGTGTACTGATTTCGTCCTGGTGTCATTGTGGCACAAAGCCAAATTGGGTAAACTCCATGACGGGCTCTGTCCTACTTTTTTTCCGCAATGGTATATATTTATGTCGCGAGGGAGGTTGCTTAAAAAAACAGCCGCTAAACTCCTTACAATATTGCTTGATTTAGTCAAATCTGATGGTGGAGTGAGTATTTGATTGTGAATTGTGAATTTGTCACAAGTATGCAGCACGCAGTATTAAAAGTAGTGTGCGATTGTACATTTTTGGCGTCTGAATTCTGAAATAACCTAACTTTACCTAGTTTTTCGCCTAGTGTACTAAACTAGTCGTCAATTGAAGTGGGACACCATAAAAATTCACCAACTTTGGGCAACTGTAACTTTTGACTTAGATGACCGATTTCAAAAACTCTTCTACTGTTAAATCACCTCATTCTATGGCAATCCACTCGTCATACCATTTCTTTATCTAACCACTTATTAGGCTGTTTACAGGGTGATTTATCAACACGTGTTTTTTACCCAAACTTTGGTCCGTATTTTTTACTTTTGTGGTCACCCTGTAATTATGGTTCATATCTCGTCTTATGGAGACATGTTTCAGCTACAGACTTCTTTTTGAAATTCAGCTGCCTCTCTTCAATCTTGAGATATGACCTCATATGTTGGATAGTGCCACTAATTCAATTTTCATAAAAACACTGTATGAATTATCGAATCAGAAAAAATTTATTGTCGTTATGCAGAATCGTGAAACAGTAATTCAACTTCATGAAAATCAATAACGGGTGAGACCTCCTGCGGCTTCCCTAACTGCCAGGCACCTCTGTTGCATGCTTCTGATGCAGTTATCAATCAACTGCTGTGGAAGAGCCATCCATCCTTCCTGTATAAATTCAGTTAATTCTTCCCTGGTCCTTGCTGCAGGTTCTCTGTCTGACAACCGGCGTTGCAGAAGATCCCACACGTGCTCAATGGGGTTAATATCAGGCGACATGGTCGGCCATACCACGCGCCTGATATTGTTCCTATCAAAGAACTCGTTCACGACCACGGCTCGGTGCGGCCAAGCATTTTCGTCCATGAACAAAAATCGTTCACCGATTTCGTTCACTAGAGGAATTATTGCAGGCTCCAACACCTCATTCAGGTAACGTATGACGTTTCAATTTGCATTAAAATCCACCAATTCGGTTCGTTGCCCCAGCGCGATGCCTCCCCAAATCATAATGGACCGTCCACCAAAGGGAACTATTCCAACCGTACAGTTTTCGTTGGTTCTTTCATTTATACGTCTCCACACAAGAGTGCGTCGGCTATCTGGCCACAAGCAAAATCTGGACTCGTCGGTAAACCAGCAATTGGCCCAATCGTTCATATTCAAGTCGGCATGTTCCCTAGCGAACTGGAGCTGACATTTCTTATGCTGACGTGTTCAATTTGGACGTCTCAAGGGACGACGAGCGTGAAGACCCACATCATGAAGTCTTCTTCTCACCGTAGACGTCGAAACGTTGGCGTTGGCATCGACACGTCAACTTCCTGTCGTATCTTCGTGGCGTTTATCATTTGGTTCCTGTACACCGTTCTTCTCAGTTGTCCATCTGCAGCAGGAGTAGTAATCCTTCCTCGACCTCCACCATGAGTATATTGTGGCGTGTGATTTACTCGGAACCTTTGAACAGTACGATGCACACTACTTCGTGACATCTGGTACATTCTTGCAGCATCCTAATTAGAGGTAATAGAAACAAGTGAGTATGCCTTCACGTGCGTGAGTCTCAGTAGCGCATTTTCTCAAAGAGGCATATATTATGAACGTAAAGAAATTTGGTTGAAGGAAAAAACACCATTCCTTGCCCACTTTCTTCATTTGAAACTCATTGTGATATTTTGTTATCAGAATGGGGTACTTGCCAATGAAATAGATTTGAATGAAAATTCTTTCACTCATCAATATTTTTTTGTTTGAGGGCGGGATCTGGGAGCGGCGACTAATCAACAGTAGTCTATTCTTTCCCATTTTTAGTCGGCTATCCATATAGGGAAAGAATTAGATCGCTATGTCTTCGGGTTTATGTTTTCCATTTATCTCTTACTTTGAGGGCAGCGTGTGGGGGTGGCAGCATTCGGCAAAGTAACTGTTGCACAGTTTGAGTTAGGAGTTTCTAAATGTTTAAGGAAATATGACAATCAGTGAAAATTGTGAAAGTTGCATTTTTTGTTTGGGGGCGGCGTGTTGGAGCGGCAGAGTATGGCAAAGAAATTCTTCCACAGTTTGAGTTTGGAGTTTCTGAATGTTTGAGGTAACATTAAAATGTAAATCAGTGGAAATTATTGAAAGTTGCACCTTTTTCTTTTGGGGGTGGAAGTTGGAGGCGGCGCCATATCAAAAGTAGCCTACTCTTTCCAATTTTTAGTTAACTATCTATATAGCGAAAGAATTAGATCGTTATGTCTTCGGGTTTATGTTTTTCATTCATCTCTCACTTTGAGAGCAGCGTGTGGGGGCGGCAGCATTCGGCAAAGTAACTGTTGCACAGTTTGAGTTGGGAGTTTCTAAATGTAAGAGAAATATGACAATCAGTGAAAATTGTGAAAGTTGAATTTTTTTTGGTTTGGAGGCGGCAGCTGGAGGCGGCGGCTAATCAAAAGTGGCCTATCTTTTTCCAATTTCAGTCAGCTATCAATATAGTGAAAGAATTAGATCGCTATGTCTTCAGGTTCATGTTTTACATTTATCTCTCACTTTGGGGGCGGCGTGTGGGAGCGTCAGATTTTGGCCAAGAAATTCATGCACAATTTGATTCAAGAGTTTTTGAATGTTCGAGGTAACATTATCAGCTAAATCAGTGAAAATTGTTGAAAGTTGCACTTTTTTCTTTTGGGGGCGGAAGCTGGAGGCGGCGCCATATCAAAAGTGGCCTATCCTTTTCCATTTTCAGTCAGCTATCCATATAGCGAAAAACTTGGATCGCTATGTCTTCGGGTTCATGTTTTTCATTTATCTCTTACTTTGGGGGCGGCGTGTGGGGCGGCAGCGCTCGGCTGAGCAAATGTTGCACAATTTGAGTTGGCAGTTCCTAAATGTTCAAGGAAACATCTCAATCAGTAACATTTATGAAAGTTGCACTTTTTATCGTTTGGGGGCGGAATCTGGGGGCGGCGACTAACCTAAAGTAGCCTATCCTTTCCCATTTTTAGTCAGCTATTTATATACCGAAAGAATCAGATCGCTATGTCTTCGGGTTCATGTTTTACATTTTAAAGTGATTGGGGGCGGTTTTTAGCAGTTTTTTCATGTCGGCGGCGCATATTGAAGACGGAATGTTTCTTGGCTTACGTTTATAAGTGGCAACTATGTATTATTCATAAAATGAGAACACCAGAGCATCAGGTCTGGTAGAAAGTGCAATATTATGTTATTTCAAGTTTATCGGGGGCGGTTTTCTCTATGTTGGCGGCGCAATATGGACATCCAATATAGCCTAGCCCTCCTTTGGGAGTGGCAGCTAAGTAACAGCGAAAAAATTAGGAAGCTAGGTCGTCTAGTTTGGGAGGAGTTCAAGGAACGGACGGACGGACGGACGGACGGACGGACGGACGGACAAAGCGGTTGCAATAGCGATTTTCATCAAGATGGAAAATGCGCTAAAAACCACCCTTTCGCATGTCTGAGGTCATATCTCAAGATTGAAAAGAGACAGAGCTAAATTTCAAAATGGAGGCTGTAGCTGAAGCATGTCTTCATAAGACGAAATATAAACCATAATTACAGGGTGACCACAAAAGTAAACAAGTGAGTATGCCTTCACGTGCGTGAGTCTCAGTAGCGCATTTTCTCAAAGAGGCATACTGTGGACGTGAAGAAATTTGGTTGAAGGAGAAACACCATTCCTTGCCCACTTTCTTCATTCGAAACTCATTGTGATATTTTGTTATCAGAATGGGGTACTTGCCAATGAAATAGATTTGAATGAAAATTCTTTCACTCATCAATATTTTTTTGTTTGAGGGCAGGAGCTGGGGGCGGCGACTAATCAACAGTAGTCTATTCTTTCCCATTTTTAGTCGGCTATCCAAATAGCGAAAGAATCAGATTGCTATGTCTTCGGGTTTATGTTTTTCATTTTAAAGTGATTGGGGGCGGTTTTTAGCAGTTTTTTCATGTCGGCGGCGCATATTGAAGACGGAATGTTTCTTGGCTTACGTTTATAAGTGGCAACTATGTATTATTCAAAAAATGAGAACACCAGAGCATCAGGTCTGGTAGAAAGTGCAATATTACGTTATTTCAAGTTTATCAGGGGCCGGTTTTCTCTATGTTGGCGGTGCAATATGGACATCCAATATAGCCTAGCCCTCCTTTGGGAGTGGCAGCTATGTAACAGCGAAAAAATTAGAAAGCTAGGTCGTCTAGTTTGGGAGGAGTTCGAGGAACGGACGGACGGACGGACGGACGGACGGACAAAGCGGTTGCAATAGCGATTTTCATCAAGATGGAAAATGCGCTAAAAATACGGACCAAAGTTGGGGTAAACAACACGTGTTGATAAATCACCCTGTATACAGCCCAATAAGTGGTTAGATAAAGAAATGGTATGACGAATGAATTGTCAAAGAATGAGGTAATTCAACAGTTCAAGAGTTTTTGGAATCGGTCATCCAAGTCGAAAGTTGAAGGTTCCCAAATTTGGTGATTTTTTTTGGTGTCCCACTTCAATTGACGACTAGTTCATGAATAGTTCACCACACTGATTTTCTCCCTAGATCTCAACTAAAGGGCGTCGTTGGAAAGCTTATCAAAGTTTCAAAATTAACTAGCGCTTCACGACCACGAGCTTCTACTTTTACAGCGCCCCATCAGCCACAAGCAATATGGAAACTTTGACAGTTAAAAGGGCGATTTCCATGAAGAAAAAATGGTGCCAGTCACACTGTGCATGCATTATATCCAGTTTGGTGAGCTCGAAGCTCGGACTTATGTGCCAAATTGAGTTTCGACGTCGTTATTGATAGGATTTGTTTTGAGGGGTGATCGATACCGGGATGTTGGCTTCCAGGATGTTTGTAGTTTGTATGTCGTCGTACGTTTAGGATCAACCTATATGCATACGGAACAACGGAGACTGTATACAGGCAAATATTTGCTCTCTGTTATCGACACGATCCATTACATTAGAAACTATATTGAAAATTCTCGGAAGCTCAAAAAGAGTCGTCTGATGCTTTCTGCCTCTACTCTCGCGTCGCCCCTATTCTATTGGCTTGCTAAAGGTGATGGATTGCGTCAAAGGAAAGCACACTATACAACACAACGCGTCGTGTAGAGTATTAATCAAACGTACAATCACGCGGATTAATTAAATGAATCTTCAAACAATGAGAGAGCTATTAGCAACGTTTAATTAATCATAGAATTAAGAGCGACAAGAAACAAACAATCCAAGCAGTAAGATTTAGGAAGAGCATAAAGTGTGCCGCCGTCTACCCACTTCAAATTGTTCAGGTAATGAGGCGAAGCTCCATCACCTTGTATGGTGCTTCATTTGCTGGATTCACATCAAACTGTGTGATGTAGTCGCCACGTTTCCCACTTTTCTGCTGCCCGTAATGGTTTGTTTTTGGAACGCAATAAAGTAATTCTTCAATTAATTGTTAAATGAAGAACGCCGGTTGACAAAAAAAGAGAACGATCAACCGATCGCGCGGTGTAGAACTTTCGACTTGAGACTAATTAAAACTTTACAACTCCAGAACTAAACTCTACTGCTCCTATCAATTGTGATCACCAACTTCCAGACGGATTTATATACTACTCCCAGCTAATTGGTGGCTTAAAACTGGAGCTTTCTTGCTGAAGCTTTGAGTTATCTCCGCGAGTTTTTTTTATGACACCAAAGAGAACAAACCAAATAAAGAACGGTGCGAGTTGGTATGGAAGCTGGTGTCCATTGCGAAACGTATATTATAAAGATGGAACATTTAGGCAGAAGATTAGAATCACAAATAATGAACCTGGAGTGTGCGGCGCGAAAGAAAAAACAGCTTTATCAAAGCTTTCCGTTCCAATTTGCATGCCGGACTCGATTTAAATTCAGTTTGCCTCTGGGATTCCATAAAGCTTCACCTTTATTTACTTAATCATTGCCTTTTTTCCGAGCTTCATCTCGCCAATTTACAATAAGCATGAGATGATAACAATGGCCCCGGCTAGTAGTATAAAAATGCAGCATTTTACATCCACAGGAGAACAACCAAATAAAACCGCATCAGATTTATCGCCTGGCGGATTTAAAATGCGCTGCTTGCTTTGAGCAGGAAACAAATCGTTGTCCTTTTTAGTTTTGCCGAAGCTCTCTTGCGTAACTCGGTGTTCTTCTTCGACGTTCCTCAAGGTCGAATTAGTTTTCGTGCATCAAGGATGAAAAGCCGTATAACTAATATAAGGTATACGTACATACCTGGTGAGTAGAGTGAAAACGAATCCATCCTACGACTTTTTAACGAGTATAAAACCCGCACAGGTGAGGTGTTATTCGGAGGGAATTGTACTTTCGAGACTTACCTTTTTGCAGTTACGGAACAAGAGCAATTTTTCAAAACTTGGAGCATTCGCGGTGAACTTTGTGCGGAGTCGTTTTCTTTTTCACGCGAGAACAGATTGCAACGCTGAGCTTTGATTTTATTCTGGAATTGGGTAAAATAAACGTACCTACCTAGATAACAACTGACATATTTCTTCAATTTTTCCTGGAATGTCCTAACGTACACATTTAACCCCCATGATAATACATATCTTATCCCTACAACAATACTTCTGGTGGAATCGCGTTTTGTGAATGTGATGCCTTCACCAGAAGCCACTTCCTGGGGCCCTATTTTCGGGAAACATGTGATCCGTTCCTATGCGAAGTTGCTAGGCAACCAGGGCTGTGATTGGCTGTCACCTAGGCAACATCACCTGATGATCTGTTCCCCGGTTCCGAAAATAGGGCCCCTGATGTGCATCGTGAGCCCTCTTTCGTAGTGCAATCTACTCGCTATCTCAAAGCCTGCTTGATTCTGCAGAAAACTATGACTACGGCCTACGGTACGAATGTATCGATGAGACTCCGTCGATCTAAAACGACGAACCTCTCCTACTGCTATAATAGTCCGGATGCTAGTTGCATAAAATGGAACGAACCTTGCATTTTTTGATGAGAAGATGATACTTGGTGGAAATGTTCTTTGCATCATACTCTTCCGATTCAGAAAGGTAGCCAAGCGCCATCCATGCCGGCTGCGTATACAGGGTGAAACAGAAAAAAAAAAGTTAAAAAATTATATTAAAATAACCGAAGCATGTGGAGACGTGTAAATTCACCGCATACATTTACTGTTCTATGCTCATGAAGTCACAGCAGACCGTTCTTGATTACCTTGAACCATCTCTGAAATGTAGTGGAAAAACAGAAAAAAAAAACAAAAACACTTTTTTTTTCATAAATGAGTGATTCTTAGAGATATTGATACAATACTTGGTATTTCTACAAAGAGTAATGTTAGAAATGATATGAGCTGGGTAGCCAATTCCTAAGCCAACTATTTCCAGAAATACTATTGTCAACTTTTTTTCCCTTTTGAGCACCATCTTGAATCTGCTCTGTGAGGCATCGTTGAAGAAGTGATTGGTTATCATAATAATGGTGATATGTAATCATTGCATCGTAAAAACAACCTCCTCATCATAATTTAGTGACCTCTTCGGCGGGAAAGAATGGCCATTCACGTATTTTCTGGCTCTTCAAAGCTTTAGTGCCCATGATGGCATTTGCAACATCTGGAATGGTGAAATATATTACGCATTAAAAACTTTGATGTACTTTGAGGTAGCTTAATAAGTTTTGCAATCATCAATTGAGAGGTTTGTTCATGAAAGCTGTTTGAACAAAATTTGTTAATTTTTTTTATGGAAAATGCAAAATATTGGGTCTTTCACCCTTATTTGATCCCTCGTTGAGGAAAGCCTGAAACTGAAAGTCTCCAAAATTTTTATGCTAATGGTTCACTGAGAACTGCTTTTCAATGTGTAGTTGTCAGATTCTGCATAGTTGCGTTCAGATTCCAGACAGAGAGCGACAAAGAAGTTCATGCAGTGAAAAAAGACACAACTTTTAATGCAACGGAGAAATCCCGGAAATGTCCCTTTTAGATATGATTCCCGCAATACACAGGTTCTGTGAGACTCTCAAGCATAGATGAAAGGCTTGAAACATCACTAACTTAAGGCTCTAACAGTATACCAAATTGCACATTCATGTTATAAAAAGCAAGGTCTCCAGACAGCTTTCAGTCTAGCTCTGGACTAGTTTTTTCTAGACTATAATGTGTGGTTTTTTTACTGCATCAACTTTTTTGTAGCTCTCTGTCTGGAATCTGAACGCAACTATGCAATTTCTGACAACTAAACATTGAAGAGCACTTCCCACTGAACCATTATCATAAAAAATTCGGAGACTTTTGGTTTCAGGCTATCTCCAGTGAGGGATCAAGTAAGGGTGAGAGACCCAATATTTTGTATTTCTCATAAAAAAACGACACAAGTTTTGTTCAGACAGCTTTTAAGAACAAACCTCTAAATTGATGATGGTGAAACTTGATAGGCTACCTCAAAGTACATCAAGTTTATAATGCGTAACATATTTCACCATTCCAGATGTTGCAAATGCCATCATGGGCACTAAAGCTTTGAAGAGCCAAAAAATACGTGAATGACAATTCTTTCCCGCCGAAGAGGTCACTAGATTATGATGAGAAGGTTGTTTTTGCGATGCAATGATTTCATGTTATCATTATTATAATAACCAATGACTTTTTCAACGATGCCTCACAGGGCGGATTCAAGATGGTGCTCAAGGGGAAAAAAAGTTGACAATCGTATTTCTGGAAATAGTCGGTTTAGAAATTGGCTACCCAGCTCATATCATCTCTAACATTACTTTTTGTAGAAATACCAATTATTGTGTCAATATCTCGAAGAATTACTTATTTATGGAAAAAAGAGTGCTCTGGTTTTTTTTTCTGGTTTTCCCCTACATTCCAAAGACGGTTCAAGGTAATCAAGAACAGTTTGCTGTGACTTCATAAGCATAAAATAGTTAATGTATGTGGTGAGTTACACGTCTCCACATGTTCCGGTTAATTAAATATAATTTTTCAACTTTTTTCTTCTGTTTCACCCTGTATACGCTGCCGGCATGGATGGCGCTGATGGCTACCTTTCTATTTAGATCGGAAGAGTACGATGCAAAGAACATTTCCACCAAGTGGCATCTTCTCATCAAAAAATGCAAGGTCCTTTCAACTAGCATCCGGACTATAAATGCGGTACGTCTGCTGAGCAAGAACGAAAAGTACTAAATACAAAAATGTACAATGTGCACATCCTTATGTTGTGGAGGGTTGTGGGAACTCCACTTCACAACCCAGTTCCAAAGGCAAAAATGCGTAAGTCCATACCAATACAAAACTTTTCAAGTGACTATTTCACTAGAGTGTATTACACCGGCAATAAAATCTAGTATTCAGATGACAAAACACGTACCTATACCTACCTGGGCAAAACCAACATGATGGTTTTGCAGCGGCAATTTTTTGACGTTTCAATCGTTTCATTACATTCAAACTGCTTTAGTAGATGTAGCGCATTTTCCTATGGATTTTTATACTTTGTATTCGCCTGTCCGTCCCAATCCGTCCAGCCGTCCGCCTTGTTATAAAATTCCTTCTGTAATTGACCGGAACTTAGCTAAAGATGAGCACAGGAAAACAAAGCAAGCTCAAATTGAGTTACCTATAATAATATTTGTCAGACTGACACTTTTGCATCAATTTGAATCGGCGGTCGTCACAAACAGTATTCAAGCAAACTAGTAAGCTTCATTGCATCTTGTCGTATCAATCGAAGCCCCAGCGGGCCCCCTTGTGTTTTCATGCATCGTTTATATCCCTAATGAGTTGCCCCTTGTGTCTTCTTCTGTGGCTCGAAGCCCTTGCGGGCCCCTTTGATGTGGATGTCTATGTGCCGTTCAAAGACCTAGCTCACCTTCTTATGACGTACTGTAAGCCCCATTGCGTCTTCTTCTGGCTTTCGAAACTTTGGTGTGTTGTCTTGTATTTTCTTGGTTTTTCAGTCAGGGTTTTAGTGGAAACTCTTTTCTTCATCTCCCGAGACTCTGTGCTCTTCTATACTTTCTTTGGATGCTCAAGATCCTAGCGGGCTCTCTTATACCTCCATACGCCGTTAGTCATGACTTCCGAAACTCTCTCGGCCCTTTTATGGGCTTCACGTTATTTTAGAATTAGATAGGTATCTTGGTTTTGGATGAAAAAGCTGTTCAAAGAAAGCCTCTTTTTCTCTCGTAAAATAGTCATGTCGAATACCACTCGAGATAAAATTTTGAAGGCAAAATTTTCCTCTTGTAATATTCAAATTTGTTGCTTTTTGGCAATTTCGCTCATGACATTTAATCAAAACCACTCGCCTGACGGATCGTGGTTTTGTTACAAATGCCATTCGCGAAATTGCCAAGCAACAAATTTTCATAACAATCGAAAAATTTTGCCGACAAAATTTTATCTCTTGTGATATTAAATACGAAAATATAATCGAAGAACCTGAACAATATTTTTAGCGCATTTTCCATCTTGATGAAAATCGCTATTGCAACCGCTTTGCCCGTCTGTCCGTCCGTCTGTCCGTCCGTCTGTCCGTCCGTCTGTCCGTCCGTCTGTCCGTCCGTCTGTCCGTCCGTCCGTCCGTCCGTCCGTCCGTTCCTCGAACTCCTCCCAAACTAGACGCCCTAGCTTTCTAGTTTTTTCGCTGTTACATAGCTGCCACTCCCAAAGGAGGGCTAGGCTATATTTAATGTCTATATTGCGCCGCCAACATAGAGCAAACCGCCCCCGATGAACTTGAAATAACATGATATTGCAATTTCTCCTAGACCTACTGTTATGGTGTTCTCATTTTATGAATAATACATAGTTGCCACTTATAAACGTGAGCCCAGAAACACTCCGCCTTCAATATGCGCCGCCGATATAAAAAAATTGCTAAAAACCGCCCCCAATCTCTTTAAAATGAAAAACATAAACCCGAAGAAATAGCGATCTAATTCTTTCGGTATATGAACAGCTGCCTAAAAATGGAAAAGGATAGGCTACTTTTGGTTAGTCGCCGCCCCCAGATTCCGCCCCCAAACGACAAATAATGCAACTTTCACAATATTACTGATTGAGTTGTTCTCTCTAACATTTAGAAACGGCCAACTCAAATTGTGCAACATTTGCTTAGCCGAACGCTGCCGCTCCCACACGCCGCCCCCAATGTAAGAGATAAATGAAAAACATGAACCTGAACACATAGCGATCTAATTCTTTCGCTATATAGATAGCTTACTGAAAATGGGAAAAGATAGGCCACTTTTGATCAACCGCCGCCTCCAGCTCCCGCCCCTAGACAAAAAAGAAACAACTCTCACAATTTTCACTGATTGTCATACTTCCAACATTAAGAAACCCCCAACTGAAACTGTGCAACAGTTGCTTTGCCGAATGCTGCCGCCCCCAAACGCTGCCCTTAAAGTAAGAGATCAATGAAAAACACAAACCCAAAGACATAACAATCTAATTCTTCCGCTATATGAATAGCTGACTAAAAATGGGAAAGTATCGGCTACTTTTGATATGGCGCCGCCTCCAGCTTCCGTCCCCAAAAGAAAAAAGTGCAACTTCCAACAATTTTCACTGATTTGGATGTTAATGTTACCTCAAACAAAGATAAATTCCCAGCTCAAACTGTGCAAGAAATTCTATGCCAAACTCTGCCGCTCCCACACGCCGCCCCCAAAGTAAGAGATACATGTAAAACATAAACCTGAAGATTAACGATCTAATTCTTCCGCTATATGTATAGATGACCGAAAATGGGAGTAGATAGGTCACTTTTGATTAGTCGCCGCCTTCAGCTCCCGCCCCCAAACAAAAAAAAATGCAACTTTCATAATTTTCACAGATTTGTCATATTTCCTTACACATTTGGAAACTTTTAACTCAAACTGTACAACAGTTACTTTCCCGAATGCTGCCGCCCCCACACGCTGCCCTCAAAGTAAGAGATGAATGAAAAACATAAACCAGAAGACATAACGATCTAATTCTTTCGCTATATGGATAGCCGACTAAAAATGGGAAAGAATAGGCTACTGTTGACTAGTGGCTGCTCCCACATTCATAATATGCCTCTTTAAGAAAATGCGCTACTGAGACTCACGCACGTGAAGGCATACTCACTTGCTCAAACTCAGGCCTGGACCTTATTTCAGCACTAAAATATGACTAAAATATCGTCGTCATGTCGGCCGCGGCACTTCTCATCGTAGCATCCTTCCTGCAACGTCTTTGAAGATATAATTTAAATTATCGGGTACAATACCACGAGTGCAATGAAAATTACCGATAATTCTGAAAAATGCGTGTTGCCTGAAAACTGCATGAGTTTGTTTTCTCTGTTGTTCGAAAGCTAAAAGAGCCCGACCCCGCAGGGGGAGGGCTCTTCTTTCGAACAACAGAAGAAAACAAACGAATGCGGTTTTCTTATGGCAACACGCATTTTCAGAATTATCTGGTTCATTTTCATTGCAAGAGTGGTATTCGAAAGAATATTTCCCGAATCATTCTACAAATTATTCACATATTATTTCACACGACAATAAAATTGATGATACATGGATAGCCACCTAACTGTACTGAGCCGTAGAACAGAAAAGAGAACCAGAGGCTGACGTAAAAAGTGTGAAATCATTATGACTGCGCAATCCCAAATCGTTTCAATTTCTTGCACATTCCTCTGGGTTCTTGAGTACTCGCTTGAGCATGAGCATCCCCATACAGTGTCCAGAGTCCAACGCTAACACTGGGCACGCATCATGTTTGTTTGACAGTAGGTGTTTAAACAATGACATATCGATTGAATTATCGATATGGTCTTTCGGATTATCGCTTATTAATCCTCAAAATTTGTGTCCGAATTATCGCGTTTTTGACGTATGAGTGAAATATTCTGTGAAATTGCCTTGATAATGCAATTTATTTTTGTAAATACACTATTTGTTTAAATTCTACGCTTCTAATTGGAAAATTTATTGATTTGGATGTATCTACAGGTGTCTAATGCAACAAAATTTACAGGGAGGTAGACAATTGAAAGATAAGGGGACTTCCTTGATAAGAATACTCTCGCGAACGTAACAACGGAGATACATCAGGCCTTCAAAGTTGGTTTTTCAAAACAGTTTTTTTGCATGACTTTTGAACCGTTGAGCCGATTTTATTCAAATTTGAACCAAAGTTCACTAAAGTAGGTCTCTATCGAACAATGATAGCGCATTTTATCAAACATTTTCAGGGGCTAAGATAATAGGGGGTACCTCCCTCCTTTTCCCCCTCTTCCCCCCCCCCCCCCTGAATATTTTTGGAAATGGTTGCAATTTTTGAATTCATCGTTCAATTTGAGAAAAAAGTTACTCTTGCAAAATTTTGATTAAAGGCTTCATTTTCGAGATATTTGGGTTTAAAACTTCGAAGAACATCTCGAAAACACCACTTTCAAGGCCTTAAAAATTAAAATCCAAGAAAACTCAAGAATATTCAACTGAAATAAGTTTTCAAGGTGTTCCAAGTTGATAGACTACCATTTTTGCTGAAAAACATGAAGCTTTTCAGAAAAAAATTTGGGCCCTGAAAACTGGCGATTTTGAGATGTTTTCCAAAGTTTCAAACAAAAATATCTCGAAAATGAAGCGTCTAGTCAAAATTTTGCAGGAGTAACTTTTTTCTTTAAATTGAACGTAGAACCCGAAAACCATTTCCAGAATTATTCAGGGGGGTGGAAAATAGGGGAAAAAGAGGGAAGGTACCCCCTATTATCTTCTCCCCTAGAAATGCTTAATGAAATGCGTTATCAGAGTTCAATAGAGACTTATTTTAGTGAACGTTGGTTCAAATTTGAATAAAATCGGTTCAACGGTTCAAAAGTTGAGCAAAAAAAACTGATTCAAAAAACCAACTTTAAAGGCCTGTATCTACGCTATAACGTTTGCGAGGGTATTTTTATTAAGGAAGTCCCCTTATTTTTCAATTGTCTACCTCCCTGTGAATTTTGTTGCAATTGTTCGGGACACCCTACATAAGATGGTCCAGGTTATAGTAGCAATAATTCACCATTCGATGGTCCATCAAAAACTAGGTCGACAGGCATAATTTAATTTTTTTCCAAAACGCTTCCTAAGGGAGATAGAGCCCTCCAAAGTTCAGTTTTTAAAATCTTTTTCTTGCAATAACTTTCAAGTCATTGAAGCGATTTTAACCAAATTTAGTACAAATGCTTACGAAATGAATACCCATCACTTGACGTATATAACTTATGTCAAAATTGTCCAGTGACGTAGATACGGGGGAATTGTTCAACTTCTCCTACCCCATTTTTTACGCCACTGGATATTTTTTGAAAAAATATACTTTTTTTGAATTCCTTGTTCAATTTACGAATTTCATCAATTTCATTTCCGAGATATTTGGGTTTGAAACTTTGGAAAACGCCTCAAAATCGCGACTTTCAAAGGCCTAAAAATTAAAATCCAAGAAAACTCATGATTCCTCAACTGGAATGAGTTTTCTATGCCGTTTAGGTTGATTTACTGCCATTTTTTGCTAAGAAACAAGGCGTTTTCAGAAAAAAACAATTGAGGCTCTGGAAAGTGGCGATTTCGAGGCGTTTTCCAAAGTTTCAAACCCGAATATCTCAGAAATGAAGCCTCTAATCAAAATTTTACAAGAGTAACTTTTGTTTCTATATTGAACAAGGAATTCAATAAAAGTATAGTTTTTCAAAAATATTCAGCGGCGTAGAAAATGGGGTGGGAGAAGTTGAACAATTCCCCCGTATCTACGCCACTGGACAATTTCAAAGTTTTCTGGAGTTTCAAAGTTAATATTCTTGACCTCCATTTCCCTTCAATACAGTAAACGTCATCCTGCACAGCATCAAAAGAGAAAATTTTCTGTAAAAAAAGTGCCACCCACATTTACCCCTTCGCTCCCCCCACCTGACCTCAAAAATTTAAAATGCCAATACCCACTTTGTTACACATCAAATTGAAGGAAATTGAATTCTCTTCCAGAAAAAGATTTTTTCACAATTTTTAAAGCCCCCCATTTCCCCCTAGAATACTCCAAATGGCCAATTTATTGGGGGAGAGGTAGAAAATTTCAAAAAAATTATTTTCGGAAAGAGAATTCAATTCCCTTCAATTTGATGTATCACAAAGTAGGTGGTGTTTCGTTAAATTTGGGAGTTGAGGTGGGGGAGAGCAAAGGGGTGAATTTGGATACCACTTTTTCCACCGAGAATTTTCTTCTTTGATGCTATCTAGGATGACGCCGACTAAATTGAGAAAAAAATGAGGGGTCCAGAATATAAAATGGGACAGTCAGAGAATTTTTAGGGAAAAGGGGGTGGGGTTAAGAAAATTTCAAATATTTTTTTCAGAAAGAAAATTTAATTTCCTTCAATTTGATGTATCGCAAGGTAGGTAGTGTCATTTGAAATTTCAAAGTTGAGGTGAGTGGGGGCGAGGGAGGTGAATATATAAATTTGCCAATATATGTTTTGGATGTCCCCCTCGATATAAAAATCGACCTGTTTTTGCTCGAAAAAATATTCACTAGGGATCGGGAGTTATTGCAGGTGGATAGTTTTCAAATGATCACCCGGTATATTTCTTGCTACTGTAAATTTTGATGATTTCAGAGGGCCTTCAAAACATTTTACTGGAAGGCTGTGAGCTGACTACTTCTCAAGTGTATCAAGTGAAGCTTACAAAGCAATGCATATTGATATTGGACTCGTGATAAGTGCTTAGTGTTTCGCATAGGCTCAATCGAAGAAATATGTCAAATTTCTCTGTTTTGATTTGATTCCCGTAGTACACCCTGTATATGTACAATGTGACGTTTTTGACTTTTCAATATTCGTAATCTACGGTTCAAGAGGAAGAGTTGAAGACTATCACCGCAACTATAGCATGAAGAGCTCTTGAGTAATCTCATTTTGAAATTTTTTTGTCACATCGACATTTTAGTTCTTCGAGTGAAGTGGTCATGGAGCTTTCACGGCAATGACTCTCGCTTCCAGAAACTTTATCTCAAAGACCATAAGTCGCAGAAAATTGATTGAAAAACCAAACTGTAGGGAATTTCATAGGCTCTAAAATGACTCCCCACATCTTTTGCTGTCAGATGATCCAAAATTAAGATATTCGGCAAAAACCATGCTGGTGCACTTCTTGTTGATGATGGCGACATGACGCCGACATTTCCGAAAGGGGGGAAACTAGTATGTCAAAACCTAAGCTACACAGATCGTTTTAAGCTAGTTTCCAGCCAGGAAACAATTATTTCCTTATTGTTTTCCCTGGCGCCTGGGCTATAAATAAAGGCAAAAACTCCTATGGCCAATTTTGGCCGATAAGGAGAAGAACAATATAATGCTCATTTTCAGATGGAATGTAAAAATCGCCAATCTCAAATCTTTGAAAATGCAAAGTCACTTCGGTTGGATACATCAGTAGCAGCTTCCTTTGCGGGAGAGTGTATCCCAATTTCCCTTAGGGAAATCAGCACAACAAAGTTTGGAGACGATATCCTAAAGCAACAGATTTCTGATTTGCCGAGTTTATAGGAGCACCCGGATTAATGCAGGAAAACTTCTTTTCCACTGCCTTGTTTGTTCAAAATTAATGACAATATTATTAAAGGCCCCGGCGCTCAGCGCCGGCGGAGGATATTGAAAGATTGGCCAGCTCGAGCTGTACTTTCCTGCAGGACTTTCGACATTTATTGCTGTTTCGTTTCTTTGTTACATAAATAATTGATGGGCGTTGGAGGGAGCAAAACAAGGATCAAACTTTTTTATGCGGTTGTTTTGCGGAATAAATCGCTGAGCGCGGTAGCGATATTGGCGAAAATCTGTTTTTGATGATCAAAAACACAATTTCAGTTATTGATGGTGTTGTGGTAATTATAGGTGACCTTTGACGGACGCAACTCTGTAAGCTCAGAATCATCGGTCAATACCTGGTTCTATCAACAGGGAACTCAATATCACAACACATCTTCCATTCAAGTTGGAAAAAACAATATTTTGTAATAATTCTTGATACTGCATAATAAAGAAATCAAACACAACTCTGATGAATAAGAATAACAATTAAGTAGGTACCTCTTCCAAATCCTTTTGTAAATTTTAACCACGACAGGTACTCGGCGGTTTCGCAAATTCTTACCACCTTACAACAATTATTATTATGATCATTGCACTTTTTTCTAACTGCACACACAATCAAAGCTATTTATTTTCAACAGTTCAAAGTTATTAAAGAAATGGCATAGGTAGATATTCATTTCATCATCAAATGGTACATACATTATGATCATGACTATGAGTACCTAGTTACCTACTCATTTAAGTTCTGCAGTTGTTCAGTTCGATTAAACTAAAAACTTGGTCTTGCAAGTTAAGTTAGCAAAGCATTATTTGTTGCCACAATCATTTCCACATCAGTAATAAAACGAAGTTCAAGTGCAAATTCGAACTGAGCAACTGGCCGCTAGTATCATGGATTTGATGAAAAATGTAGAATAACAAGGGACCTTTCTTTTCCAGCTGACACGACGTCCCAGTACGATGCAATCCGAGCATATCTGAAGGAACTCGACATCTCCGAGAACGTCTGGATTGGGCTTTCGAGGACTTCTGAGAAGCCGACTTTCACCTGGACGTAAGCATACAATCCTGGCCAATTCTGGTCTTTTACCCTGGCGGGACATCACTTGACCGAACGAACCTTTGACTACTAAAAGATATAGACTACGCAATACGCATTGCCTATACTTTACTACACATTGTTGACATGAGAGGGTGAAAAATAGGGGTAAAAAACGGGGGCACTCCCCATTATCCACGTCCCTGAAAAATGTTGATGGAACGCGTTATTATTGTTCGATACCTCGACCACGGATTACCTCGACTTATTTCAGTGAACTTTGGTTGAAATTTGAATGAAATCGATTCAGAAGTTCCAAAGTTATGACGCAAAATCGATTTTCAAGTTCAACTCCATCATCATTCGTTTCTGACATATACTTTTTGAGAAAGTATTTGATTAAATAATGATCAAAAAAAGTGCGCAGCTCCAAGTTTTTTGGTTTTTTTCCAAGTGATTTATATCAAAACACTGATATAAATGGTATGTTGGGTGCAGATTCTTCGATATGGGGCAATCATCAGCAATAGAACAGCTGTGTTGTCTTTATCCGGCATTATTGTTTTGAAACAAGTAGAGACAAACCGTGAACGAGAAAGAAAAAATAACAGAAGGGACTTGTTTGCAGTCAGAACCGACAAACTGTTTTGAAAGTTTGAAACAATAATTTTTTGTTACTATATCGTAACTAAAGCAAGGTTGCCAAATAGTATGAAATCTGATGACATCACTGGATCATTTATTCAAACAAAAACGTCAGCTGATGGACAATTTTTTTTGTCGTAGAAATCAAATTTGGAGACTAAAATTTTCTATACAGGGTGTCCGTTTTTCGAGGTTAAGCATGGGTATCTCGCTTATCTTGAGAGATACAAAGTCGGTTAAATCAGGAAAAAGTTGCGCATTTTCATGACGATCAATGATTCAATAAGAAATTTGACGTATCGATTTTAGTTTTTGAGATGTCGTAAAAAAACAGGAATTTGAATTTTTGTTTTCATTTTTTATTCAAAAAAAGGGTTGAAGGTGTCAGAGCACTTTTTCAAGGGGAATTCAAAGCTGCAAAAATCTTCCTTCTAGCTTTCAAAGCAACCGAGATACGACATTCAACTTTTTTCTCTAATGGGCGCCATATTGGATTTTGATATTTTTGAATACACGGTATCCTTTTCTGGTTACAACGATGTGCCACATGTCACTGTTGAATAAATGTTCAACATTCACGTTTTTTGTTTATTGTCGGTGCTGATTTTGTTTCCAAAGCACTCTTTGAAAAATAACAAAAAATTTTTTGCTAAAAAGCATGGATTCAACAGTGACATGTGACACATCGTTGTAACCAGAAACAAATATTGTATTCAAAAATGTCAAAATTCAATATGGCGCCCATAAGAGAAAAAAAAAGTTGGATGTCATATCTCGGTTGTTTTGGAAGCTAGAATGAAGATTTTGACAACATTGAATTCCTCTTGGAAAAGTGTCTTCATAATGTCTTGATTAGAAAAGGCTACCTCCAACCGTTTTTCAAATAAAAAATAAAAACAAAAATTACAAATTTCTGTTTTTTTCTCGATATCTCGAAAACTAAAACTGACAAGTCAAATATCTTCTTGGATCATTAATCGTCATGAAAATTCGCAACTTTTTTCTAATTTAACCGACTCTGTATCTTTGAAGATAAGCGAGATACCCATGCTTAGCCTCAAAAACGGATACCTGTATACATTATACAGAGTGTTTCAAAAAAACGTCCAATTTGTTTCGAGACCACGTATTTAAATATTGGAAATTAGGTTGTTTTTTTCTTCTGAGACCGAATATAATTATTTCATTTGATATTTGATGATCATCACATCTCGGATCATATACAGGTGTTCATTTTCAAACTTCCCGCCCAAGATTTCTCGCCGCCAAATTTGTTTCAAGAAAAACCTCGAAACAGGCCAATATTTATTTTAAGGGGGACATCTAAAACATGTATTGCCGAATTTTTTCTTCAACCCCTTCGTCCCCACCTTACCTCTTGTGATACATCAAATTGAAAATACTTATTAAAATTCTCAACCTGACAAGCATATTTCAAATTTCTTGGACCACTCCCCGAATTCTTCTAAAATTCTCCATTGTTAGTTAAAGGGAAGTTTTCCTCTTAGTAACTCCCGATTCTTGAGAATAGATTTTCTAGCAAAAACAGGTCAATTTTTATTTTGAGAGGGGATTGGGATAAAATCCAAAAATTTCAATTTTCTCCCTCAATGATCATTTTTTTCGATATTACTTAAATGAGTAACATTGTTTTTTTTTAATTTTAATTTTGAAGTTACCTTGGCAGGCCCCATAACAACAGGTTCGGGGTCCTACACACCGGCAATAGAGAGTGTGTCTATATCACGGAATCTCTAAGAATTATTTTCACTTCAGGCGTCAGGGGCCCCGGCCCCAGATATCATGAAAGGCCTCAAGCCTTTGGAATTTTGATTTTTTTTCATAAGAGGGGAGAGACAGAACAACGAAATTATCTTTTCTGCGCCCTGCGGGTAGTAGAAAAACTCATGTTTTCCTGATTTTATATACATATACGAGTAGGTTTTAGCATTGAGTTAACAGTCCAAATCCAATTCAACATCCAAAGCTGGAACCAAAAAATTCTCTTGTAGGTGCTGGTGGTCAGTGGCATAGTCAAGGGGGGCGAGAGTGGGCGAATGACCCCACTCCCATACCTCCCAAGCGCCCACGGCACTTCATGCCACACTAAACCGACAGAGAAAAAAATTCTGGCGAAAATTTTCAAAAAGCGCAAAATTTTTCAGGGAAAAAAGTTTGATTATTAAATAATTTTGGTGAAAACGTCAAAAACCGAGATCGCAGAACGCATGAAATATACCAATTATCATCAGCATTATTATTATAATTATGCGCAAAAAAATTTTGGCTGCGGCGCTACCTCTCGTCGACTTGCACCTTCGTCGTTGCCTTTACCCTCAAACTCTAACTGCGCCAAAGTGATTTATAGTCAAATTAACAACTCATTTTTTTGTTTCTTAGGCTTTTGCTTAATCACGGCAGGGCAGGGCGGGCCAAAAAGTCTGCCGGCCCTCCTTCATATTCTCAACTTTCACTCCTTGGGGGCCCCATCTCACAATTCCGCCCAGGGCCCCCGATTCCCTTAGTCCGCCACTGTGAGGGGGACATCTAAAACACGTACTGCGACATTTTCATCTTTAACACCTTTGCCCTCACCCTACCCTAATTTGAAGGAATTATGGGATGGTTTTGAAATTTATTCAAAATATGTTTGGCAGAAAGAGGATTTTGAAAATCCTAATGCTACTCGAAATTTCAAAATAAGGTAGGGTGGGGGCGAAGACGTTGAAAATAAAAGCTCGGCAGTAATGTCTCCCTCGATATAAAAACTGACCGTTCTTGGCGTTTTCCTCAAAAAAAGAATGGGGTTGGGAGAAATCTAGGGATCTAGGGTGGGAGGTCTGAAAATGAGCACCTCGTATATGATCTATTTATATCAAATGTCAAACTATATATCTGGACTCACAAGGGGAAATAGCATCAACTCCAATATTTAGATACAGGGTGTCAAAAAAATTCGAAAGTTTTTTGAAACACTTTATGCTATGAGATATAGAAGATTTTGTTGTCCAAATGTGATTACTACGGGACAAATTGTTGCGAAAAATGGTTTTTTCTGCCAATTTATTTCAATGGGGGAGATTCTAACCCTCGGAGGATCACCCTGCACATTGAACTTGAAAATTTTCCAGATTTAACAAAATTTTCAAAATCAAAATGATTTTCAGGAACTTCCAATCCTTGAGCGGTGAAGGTCACTGGCAGTTGAGCGTTCCTGTTGGCAATGATCCTACTTGCGTGGCTATGGATCCAGCCGCCGATTTCTTATGGAAGCCATTGTCTTGTGGGGGTCCACAAGTGGCTTCTTTTATATGCGAACTTCCAGGTAAATGCCTTTCCTTATATTATTATAATTACATGTCTATTCTCTATCTCGTAACGGTAACGTGCATGTCAACGCAGGTAGACAGAGGGGGAAGCATAAGGGATTCATAAATTTAGACAAAGATAGCATGCACATAACAAGAGCGTTACGAGATACAGAATTTAGGCACCGTTAGGGCTGTATTTAACTCCAAGCCTTAAGCCTTTCTGACATTTTGTTTTAATCGCGAGGAGGATTTAATTTTGCTGTTCTCTTTTTCAAGAGTTCATAGCCCTAGAGAAACACTGGTGTATGTAAATTTTACCATTCACGCCTGAAAGTGCCTGTTCATTTCAACATAAATTCAATTCACTTATCCCTTCGAGTTCATGCTGAAATGTTGAATAAATCTGATAGATCTGGAGTGCGAATGTGCCTACAACTTATCTGCGCAAGTTCCTCTAGTGCGGGTACTAAAATGTGAATGCTGAAGAAGACGAGAGCAAAATAATCTGAAAAAAATCCATCATTGACGGGCTTTATTCGAGTCAAATACAGCCCCAAACGCAGAAAAGATGCAAAGTTATTCATAACTCAAATAATTATCATCCCGGCAAGGAGCGAAATCTCTTTTGTTGCAATGCGGCGGTGGCGGCAGCATCAGATGTAAATTTTAAAGAATATTTAATGTGGGTGAAAGAATCCCTCAAAATTACATTTCAAACAGGTAAACAGGTCTCATTAAAATTCATTAAAAGTTGGGCCATAACAGGCAAAGTTTTAAATTCGATCAAGTTGGCGCCGTGCAAAAAGGCAATTGATTAAATGGCGGGCCCTTGGCTTTTTACTCAGTTAATGTGGTTGAGCGAAACAAAAAGAGTTTTTCGACGTGAAAATCCGGAAAACTCCCGAGAGCATGTTTAGAGGGATTCATTCCATTCGCTCCATACCTTGGCGGAAATTAAATTAAAACTCGCGAAAATGCTCTTTAGCTTTCATTGTTTTGGTTTTCATTAGGCCATGTTCGAAAATAATATGTTAGCTTTTTCCATCGCATATGGCCTATAGGTGGTGTTCTTTTCCTTATTGACTTGAAAATAAATCGCAGTGGAACAAACGCGCGCTTGCATGTAAAATAACCGGGAGATTTCCCAGAGCCCAAACCCCTCAACTATAGAATATATTGAATAAATTACAATATATATGAAAAAGAAGACTGCTCTGGTTTGTATTTTAAAAACTTTTTGAATTATTTATAATTTAGGGACGCGGGCGCATGTGGAAAACAACATAGGACTCTGGTCACGATACGAAGAAACTAGAGCTGCGAATTAATTTTATCAACATTAATTGCAAAACGCAAGTACCTAGGTCGGCATGTAAAAAATGCATTCCATGCACCCGCGCAGATGCCAAGGGAACGAACGTTTAAGCTTTTAAAAGCTTCAGAGAGGAAGAATTGCAGGGCATCCGTTTCCGTTTCCATTTTTAATGGTCTTTTGTTTGCAGAAGTAGACGCAGAAGCCTACGACGGTTTGTGGTTTTTCTCGTTTTGGTTTGTAGCAGGAGCTCTGGCTCGAACTGTGAGTTGGTACTTGTAAACTGTACTATCATTCTCAATATTTTCATGAAGGTTCCTCTCAGTATAAATACTGAAAATAATAATTTTCATCTCTGGCTTCGAATAAATATTTAGGTAGCTAGGTCACAGCCTAGGTATACCGTTTGGTGCTACATGCAATGTTCTCCTTATTTTCATTTGTTATGCATTATGCAGCTCTGAAGTTGTATACCTATGAACTTGGACATTTGCGCTAGAAATAATGTGTCTTTGGTGATTGAGATCAAGGGATCAAGCTTTTTATTTATAAACTCGGCTTTTGGGAGTTTGGCAATAAAAAGTTATTGAGACTCGTGACTAATTTTTTTTTTATTTTTGGATTTTGGAAATGCCAATGGGCTCAAACCAAAGTACATCCTTGTAGCTTTCGAAAGAGACCAAAATGGTAAGAATCCGTCAAGGAATAAACCCACAGGGATTGATTTCGCAACGCTTATTTTATAAATTCAACTCCGTCCTTAAGGAAAAATGTATTCGATCACTCCGTACATACTCACCTAGGTAGACAATAGGCTAGTGGACATGGTTTTTTTTATTTCTTTTTATGAAAGATCCTCCTGAAATTGTTGCATTGGCAAGATGATTTTTTTTTTAAGTTTTTGTACATTATAAAAAAAACATGAAAAGATTTGTCTGTTTGAATGGCGCGGCAAGTGCGTGACGTCACATTTTGAAGAGCCAATAGAAACTCTAGTTGGCCATTCAATGACTAAAGAACACCTTCTCGTTTTGAACTGATTTATACCAAAAAGAATATAATGAAATGCTAGAGTGCTACGGTTTGACCTCACATTTTGGTCGATTCTTCTTCAAAATTCACTTATTTTTGCTCGGGCTGGCTTCGGATTAATGTCACAACAGTGTTATTAGTGCCATATGAGTGGCAGTACTGCGAGTTTCGCATGCCATATGTCAACCCCACGTCAAATAATCTAGTTTTTTCAATACAATTTCGCTTCTTAATACATAATAACTCCATGCAATGGCATCAAAAATAAGTTCCTTGTGATAAAGTTGTGCTCGCACGTGAAAATACACCACTACGATGACGAATGCTTCGGTCGAATGTCAAATGCGTTCCCCTCTCCTTCCTCCCTCCCACCTCCAAGCTCACTTCCAAGCTGTGACGTAGCATATTATTCTTGATTTGAATAAGTCCACTTTCAAATCGATTTTTTACCTAAATGAAATCATATTTCGAAAAACTTTTACAACTACAAATTCGTCATTCAGATATTTATCAGGTTTATGATACTTTTATACTGAAATGCGATTGATGTCCAGTAGCCTATAATGAGACTTGTTAATTGTTGTTAAAATAAAGAAAAAAAGTCGAAAGATGATGATAGTCCGGTTGGTTTGCTTGTTTTTTTCTAACAACCTGCTCGTGCCAGCCTCCACACCAGCCAACCACGGAGGTCTCTAATTCGCTTAGCGGACTTTCAACAACAAAGTTTGCGTTCACTGTTCCAGTTCCTTCGTGGGCCCTGGGACCCCGCGGCTGTCTCCTGACGGAGTTGCCTTCGTTAACTGTGCTATACATCCCCGAGCAATTAGCACTTGAACTCACGTCAGACTGTGGTCTTGATGGAACGAAAAGGATTGCGTGCAAAGGAAATGCGGTGAGTGTAAATTTCAATAAGTACCTTACCTCCTATCTCTTTAGATTCTTAAAGTCGAAGGGCATGCACCCTATAATAACTTCAAAGAGATCACACACCGCGCGTCCATACCATCAGGCACCCCGTCACCGCCGGATTACATGAAATCATTTCTCCGTTTTGAATTTCAAGCGATGGAAACAAATTAACAAGTGGAGTGGTCTCAAGTGTCGATGAAAATGATTTGCGCAAAATGAAAATGTATTTTCCAGTGTCACCACATAGACAGAGAGATGATATTAATATCGCCACCTAATGGCATATACAGGGTGTTTCATTAGTCATGTCCGACGCCGTCTCACTTGACTCTGAATGAGTCCAACTGGAGCGATCCCGTTCAACTATAGAATTAAATGCAACTACATTTTTACTATCCCTATCACCCATTAATGGAAGAAGAAGTATTGTGATCGTACTGAAAAAAAGAATAGACGACGACGGATATACAGGGTGATTCAAATGTGTCGGACCACCTTGAAGGTGCGTAATATGAAGCTATGGTAGAGTGCTGGAAAGTTGTTGAAAAAATTCTGTCTTTCAATTTTAAAGTTATGAAGGGACAAAAGTTGATCCTTCGATCGCTTCTATTTTCGTTGGTTCAAAAGATTTTAGTAAACTGTTTATGGAAAAATATTGAGTACAAGAATTCAACTTCTGAATCTGTATTGAATTTCTGTTTTCTGTCCAAGGTCAATCATATGAACTACCAAAATTTAGTTTTCCTAAGAACTCAGAAGCAAAAGAATTCTAGTATGAATTGGGTTTTATTGTGCTGTACATAGTTATGAGACCACTGTGACTGTTTGCAGGCACTTTTAGAGAAAAAATAATTTTCAGGATCCATGACTCACCCCGTATACAAAACAGAAATTCATTACAGATTCAGAGGTAGATTTTTGACACCCATTGTTTTTCCATAAACAGTCTACTAAAATCTTTTGAATCAATGAAAATAGAAGCAATCGAAGAACCAACTTTTGTCCCTACATAACTTCAAAATTAAGGACGGAGTTTGAGTTGAAAATCAAAAAAATTATTTTTGGATTTTGGAAATGCGAATGGGCTCAAACCAAAGTACATCCTTGTATGTAGCTTTCGGAAGAGATCAAAATGGTAAGAATCCGTCAAGGAATAAACCCACAGGGATTGATTTCGCAACGCTTATTTTACCAATTCAGCTCCGTCCTTAAGACAGAATTGTTTTAACAACTTTCCAGAACTCTACTACACCTCCATATTGCGCACCCTCAAGATGGTCCAACACTTTTGAATCACCCTGTATTTGAGGTTCCCCAAGTCGATTAACAATTTGACAGTTATGTTTGTCTATACAGGGTGGCCCAATGAAAACTCAAGACAGATTTTCGGGCGGTAAAGTACCCAAAAATATGTCTGTAACGTTTTCATTGGGCCACCCTGTATGTGTATGTAGTCTGACGATATAACTGCCGAGCCGTTGATCTGATTGAATTGAAACTTGGTATTTGGACATGGTTTCACTCTGCGGTAAGCCCACTGGTGGAATTTCAGGGAGAAATCGTTCAACGAATTGACTCACCTGAATCAATCGTCCCCCCTTAGTTACCGGTCTCTGCTGGTGTCGTACAATGAGGAATTTTTTCTGCTTTGGTGACTTTTATAGCTCAGATCTCGCTATAATCAGCTTTGTCAAAATCATCAATATTGATTTCATTCAGTTTTTTCAGACTTTTGTTTCTTATTTTGGTGATACTTCTTTGATCCCTCTGTTGTCCAAAGCCAAGGAGATATGTTTCTTAGACGGAACATGCCCCCTTCCTACATTCGGGCAAATCTTCCAATCTGAAACTGTTTCCGGGAAATTCGGCGAAATTATTATCAGGGAAAATCGTTCGTGGATTTCATTGATCCCTTTTAACGAAGAAATAATATTGCAACAACTTGAATAATGGGTGGATAGTACCTACCAAGACCTACCTGCTCTAATAGATAAATACAATCGAGTATACAATGCTAGTATAGTTATCTATCTACAACCAAAATATTGGAGGTAACCGAACACGGATTTGCTAATACTGCCAAATACTCCCAATACTCTTACGTTGGTACACTTTTTCAAACAGAGCTCCTATTTTCAGGTTTGATCTCGTTATTTATCGAATCTCTCGGAGGAATTGTAACGTAAATTTTGCACACACGGGAACAAATGCGCGCAGGAAGAAATATGTGCTGAAGTAATAAAATAGTTCCCATCAGTGACAGAAAGCAGACTTTTAAAGAGTGGAAACAGCACCAAAGCCAGTAAATGAATCCCGGAGGAGGCATCCGTAGAGGTGTAGACGCACTGCATGGAGGCATGGGCTCGGTATAGGTCTTTCGTGTCTGTGGCGTCGTCACGCGCATTTTTTTGGGGGTGGTTTTCCTCCGGTAACACGCTTCGGGTCTGTAATAGGATAATTTATCGCCGTGCTTTTTGTTTGTAGGCATCGAGTTCCATATACGCAGAAAAATCCCATCCCTTAGCTGAGCTGATGATGTGGGTTCCAATTTTTGCGACGCATACTTCAGAATTTCACCGTAAAGATTTTTCCCCAGACAGGGTGTAAAATTACCAATTTGACTTTTCTCTCGCAGCTTTATTAAAGTAATTCTACATATTTCGGAAAAACAAATCCAGAACATCCGCCCCCCCATGCTTCATAATGTGTCTCGAGATCCTAATGGTGGACATCGAAAAATCCAGTACATAAATACGGGGCGATTTTTTAAAAGGACCCACGCTAAATTTCTTGCCGCCAAAATTTTTTTCAGGAAAACGCCGAAAGAGGTCGGTTATTATTTTGAGGGGGACATTAGGGGGGACATCTAAAACACAAATGGTCAAATTTCCATTTTCCAACTCCTTCACCACTACCTCACCCTACTTTAGAATCTCAAATAGCACTACCTATGTTGTGATACATCAAACTGAAGGTAATAAAGTTCTCCCTCTGTCGAATATATTTCAATTTTTTAAAGTCAACCCTCAACCCTTCTAAAAAGCCTCTCATTGTTAATTAAAAAAAACTTTTCCGCCTCGTTTTCCGCTATGAACTCTCGATTCTTGGAGAATAGATTTTCCAGCGAAAACAGGTCGATTCTTATTTCGAAGAAGGCATCTAAGACACGTATCGCCAAATTTTTTTCTTCAATGCCTTCGCCCCCACCCTACTCTATTTTGAATAGCAACATCTGCCTTGTGAAATATCAGACTAAAGGTGATAAAATTCTCTTTCTGTAAAAAAATATTTCCAGTTTTCTAAACCTCCCTCTAACCCTTTTCAAAAATTCTCTCAATTGGTAGGCGATAAGAGGTTGAAGATAAAAATTTGGCAATATACGTGTCTTAGATGGCCCCTTCGAAATAAAAATCGACCTGTTTTTGCTGGAAAATCCATTTCTCAAGGATCGGCAGTTAATAGGTGAGAAACCTTTCTCTATTTGACAACAAAAAAAAAATTGAGAAGGGTTTGGGGCAAGGTTTGGGGGGGGGGTGGTTTGAAAGATTTCAAAATATGTTTGACAAAAAGAAAATTTCATTACCTTGAATTTGATGTAAGTATCACAACATTCGTGATTTCAAAAATCTAGACGCCCTCTGGCGGCTGAAATGGCGCACCTAGTTTGTAAGTTTTAACTGGTTTTCACGTCATTTCTGTTATGTCGCTATTGTCGGTTCTAGGGTCGCTTAGATCATTAATTAATTAACCCAAATACCACAAATACAACCGTTATACAACGCACGATGATAGGTGACAGAAAAACGTCCAATCTTCCTTCCAAAAAATCCTCCATCTTGTTTACAGCGCCCCCATCGGTAGTTAAAATCGCGAATAGGTAGTGTGCTATTGAGAATTCTATAGTAGGGTAGGGTGGGGGCGAAGGGGTTGAAGATGAAAATTTGACAATGTGTCCCCCCTCAAAATAAAAATCGATCCGGCGTTTTCCTAAACAAAAAGCGGTGAATACAAAGGTGTGTGAGTCATTTGCACCACAATGGATTTAAAAAAAGGACTGTATTCAAGTACCTACCTACTGGTACCTACAGTACCTACACATCTACACAAAAAAAAAGATCCCGGAGGACAAGTTCTCGAATAATGTTTTTTTTTTGGATTCTAACTTTCAACTAACTACTCATTAACTAACCATTCTAAGTAAGGAAAAGGTCGACAAAGATACAGTTGGGAGCAAAATGATTCATACGGCACCGCTGGAAAGTCGGCTGGATTTCAGAAATGTTAGCTGCTTGGATCGTTCTTGAATGCCAGTTTTGATTACAACCAATCTCTAATCAAAACTGGCATTCAAGAACAATCCAAACATCTAGCATTTCTGAAATCCAACCGACTTCCTAGAGGAGCCGTATGAATCATTTCGCTCCCAACTGTACCTACCTCAGGTACCTCTACCTCCTGCAAAAGATAAAACGAGCAGCAAAGGAAGTTGCTTACCTGCGTTGATGTCCTTTCCAGCAACCTGGTGAGCTGGTCAGCAAAGCCCTATTAGCCTTATAGTAGCACAATAACAATAATGTTAAACTGAACTCAGTGAAACTAAACTGCATTTTTTGCTTCTTGCTGTTTCCAGTTATTCTTCCATCAGGAGTCAGGTACACGAACGTCGCGTTGCACGTTAACGAATCAAATAAAATAACCGCGGAACCGCCACTGGTCAGCTAGCAAGGATAATTATTAATTATTGATTGAGAGATTGAACTTGGAATAGTTTTTAAACCGAGTTTTAAACCGAAAGCGACTACATAGTTTTTATTTCACCATTTTATGGAGAGAATTCGAGCCAGATTGTGAGTGTGAGATCAAGATCAAGGTCACTGTCAGTGAGCTGTCCTGCTGTCAGTGTCAATGTCAACGAACGTCAAGTCTTCAACTGTCATTGTCAACGTCAACGTCAATTTGCGATTGCGAGCAATGGGGTAATAATCAGTAGGGTTGTTTTGTTCACGAGTAAATTTTTAGCGCATTTTCGTAATAAAATGACGCTTATATGGCCGGTTTGTCTGTCTGTCCGTCCGTCTGTCTGTCTGTCCGTGTAGAAATTAAGAAGTTGTACTCCTCCTCGAGGAATAAAGCTAGAGCCTTAAAACTTCTTTTGAATCTTTTGATAGATAGCTGATGTCCCCAAGGGTGGCCAATAGACATAAAAAGACCGGAGAAGTGATGACGTCACAACATGGCAACATGGCCGGCGGTTGACATTTTCTGGAGGCCAACGTCACATGAACGTGACGTTTCTATGTTTGGTTGTGTTTGGCATGACATTTTCTGGAGGTTCACAACAAAAGTCACAAAAGTCAGTGCAAAATGGCAGTGAGCATTGCTGAAATTGCCAGCCTAAGAGACAGCCAGCGTCATACAGGCGGACTTGGTTGCAAAAAGGCCAAACATAGCCCAACTCATTGACAGAGAGCTGCGCAAAGCTGCACTCAGAATCACCAGTGCCTACAGAACGGTTCCGCATGATGCAGCCCGAGCGCTCTCGGGTATCCCACCCTTCGCCCCGATGCTTGCGATTAGAGGAAACAAGCCTAGGAGTGCCCACCAGCAAACCAGAAAGCAGAAACAAGGCCAGAGAGCACTTCGTCGAGCAGTGGCAACGGCAGTGGAACGCCTTGGTTCAAAGTTGGATGAAAGAAATACTGGGGAGCCTCAAAAGCCTCAGCGCCAGGACAACGCGGAACACGCTCGTTTTCATTGTAACGGTCCATCAAGGCAGCGAGAAGACCTCGAAGAAAAACTGAGCAGGAGAATCGCCGTCGACCTCGCCGTCGACAATCTCGTTCATGAGATGCTCAGAGGCAAAGAGCAATGGATCGCAGTCAGTGATGTGAGTCGGGTATTTACCGGGTAGGTAGGTAAATATAAATCGGGTATTTACCCGGTATTTTCCCGAGCGATATTTACCCACCCTACCCAGTTTGATAGAAAAGTTGACACTGTTGACAGCTCGGTTGACAGTGTTGGCGGTTAAAGGTTTAATGATTTCTTTTTCCAAGTTCCAAGTCTTCATAAACATAATCTCCAAAGCACTTATTATTATTTTGCTGCTGTGAACAAAACATCATAATTGTTTGTTGTTGTTTCTCCAATTGTTAATAACAATTAATGAAAATAGATACCCTATTAGAGACCCGATTTTGGGTAAATACCGGGTATTTACCCTGGGTATTTACCCTTAAATATAAAAACCCGGGTATTTTACATCACTGATCGCAGTGCAGTTTATAGTTAGCAGTTTTTAGTTTATAGCAATATAGTTTGATTTCCTCCACCTGATATAGCCCAAAATATGAATCTTTTTTGTTATATCCATTTCCGTTATTTACCTTCGCAAAAATTTGACAAACACATGACAAACACAAACAGAGAAACGTCAAGTGCATGCCACGTGCCGTGCATCCCACGATCATGTCACGTTTGACGTTGGCCTCCAGAAAATGTCAACCGCCGGCCATGTTGCCGTGTTGTGACGTCACACTTCTTCGGTCTATAGGTCGTATCGACGTGACGTCACGCTCCTGAAAATCGGCCATTTTGTAGAGGCTAATCAAACTGACTTTTATCACATCAACTAGTGTCACAAAGTTCATGTTTTCAGTGACCCAGAAGATGGTAGTTTGCTCTGTTCGCTGTGTATATGGCTGTTCGGCCACCTACTCCCGCATGGGAGCATCGGTTTTCACTGTTTTGGACTACCCTGGAGTGTTGATATCCCGTGAAGATCGAGCGAAGGAATGATCTGAACAACGGAAATCCTGATGGCTTTATCGAGCAAGTCGAAGAAATTATCTCAACAGAAAGTTCACAAGAGACTTGAAAGCTTGCAGAGAACACTTCTTGCGTGCGGTAGGTCGTGTGCTTCTTCTGCTTAATGGGCTATTAGTTGCTTGACTGAGAACGTTTCTGTACCCAACGCAAGAGGCCTACAAGGGCCTCCCGCGTTGTGTTTTTGCATCATATCCAATGTGTAGTCGAGATTTTGATTCACCAGCTCAAATGGGTCACACTACAAACACAGCACCGCAAGTTTCTACTCGCGGCTGGGCAAATCATCGTCAGCAAGCGTCTTGCTGTAATTGCTTGACAACTTCGCCATGTCAGTCTTGATGTAGGTATGTGACAAATCTAAATCTCAGTCAGCTGTTTTTGATTAGCTCCTACAAAATGGCCGCCTCGTCGATACGACCTATTCGCGATTTAAATTAATTTTTCCCGCCACAAAATGGCTGCGAAAGGCGGAATTCAACTGACAACCCGAGGTGACATGAGATGTCACACTCACAACTTACAACCTCACTTTTATTGTATCAGTCACCCACCACTCAGTCTTCACTGTTTACTCCAGTTTACTCTCGGCTTGTCTTCCTAGTGTGGTCCCAGTTAGTGATAGTGCGTCTGTTGGCTGTATTATAGTTTTGCGAGTGGCCTTCACGCGCATACCAGGGTTCTTCAGAGGTCTTCGTGAAGGTGACACCTGAAGCTGCCGATTGCCTGGGGAATATGGACTAGGACTTACAACTTCCTGCCAAAATCAGTCCATTTACCTGTGGTACTTGTTCCATGTAGAACTATGTGGTTAGTATTTACTACTGCTTCACCTTCCACAAAGTTCCGGGAGCTTGGAGAGGCGGCACGCAAATAATCCACGTTTCCCACGACAGCTTCACGCATACTTGCGAACCCAGAACTAGCGGTCTCTAGTAGCCGTTTGTACTAGCGGGAGTATGCGCTCACAAGTACGCGCGTAAGTGATTTCTATCATGGGAAAGGTGGATTGTAAATCTCTCCCAACGGCAAACGAATATCTCATTACAGTCGTAATAAGAACAAATAACACAACAATCACTTCAAATTTATCGCAAAACTAGAATACAGCAAACAGACGCACTATCACTAACTGGGACCACACTAGGAAGCCAAGCAGAGAGTAAACTGAAGTAAACAGGAAACACTGAGTGGTGGGTGACTGATACAATAAAAGTGAGGTTGTAAGTTGTGAGTGTGACATCTCATGTCACCTCGGGTTGTCAGTTGAATTCCGCCTTTCGCAGCCATTTTGTGGCGGGAAAAATTAATTTAAATCGCGAATAGTTATCATTACTATTATCAAAAAAGGGATATTTACTGTGCACTTCTAAGAAGTTGAACTCCCCCTCGGGGAATCAAGCTAGAGCCTTGGAACTTTTTCCGATGGATAGCTGATGTCCCCAAGGGTTGCCAATGGGCATTATTTTTCAAATACATTCATAGTTATCATTATTATTATCACAAAACAAAGATTTCCTGTGCACTTCTAAGAAGTTGAACTCCTCCTCGGGGAATGAATCTAGAGTCCTGGAACTTTCTCCAATGGTAGCTCAGATCCTCGTGGGTGGCCAGTGGGCAGATTGGATTTCATGGTTGCGCCGCCATCTTGGCCGCCATATTGAAATTTCTCATTAGTGGAACGATTTTCATGAAACTTGGAAGTTACCTTTGTTTGTATGATCATTCTTATTATTTTCAAGCTGAATAATTCCATGATTCCGCCGCCATCTTGGCCGCCATATTGAAATTCCTTATTAGTAGAACGATTTCTAGGAAACTTAGAGGTTATCCTTGTCTTGTATGATCATTCTGATTTTTGAGCTAAATTTCATGATTTTACCGCCATCTTGGCCGCCATATTGGAATATCTTATTAGTTCAACATTGAAATTTTCTTGCTAGTGGAACGATTTTCATGGCACACTTGAAACTTACCTTTGTCATGCGTATGATCATCATTCTTATTTTCAAGCTAAATTCCATGATTCTGCCGCCATCTTGGCCATAATGAAATTTCCCATTAGTGGAACGATTGTCATGAAACGTGAAACTTACTCTTGTCTCGTATAAACATTCAGTTTTCAAGCTGCACCTCATTCCTATCAATGACAGACCTGGCACTAAGAAAATGCGCTATTGAGACTCACGCACGTGAGGGCATATTCACTTGTTTTCTGATTTTTGGATTTTTTGGTGCAGATACTCTGATAGCGGTCTTGCTGACCCTTGAAATTCGAACACAGTCATCAAATGTAGGTACTGTCAGGGGCAGTGTATTACATATATATACCTACATCAAAATTTTTGTAGCTCCAAAAATGTGACATATAGCCATGAAGGAGCCCTTACGTAGTACGTTCACCCCAAGCCTTTTATTCTAGGGTGAAGGCACTGACACCCAAGAGAAAATTTCAAGTTTGAGCTACCAAAATCGTATTGAAATATAGCAATTTAGGGTTGCATTTTTTTTTGTGAGAATCCACGGGAAACTGAGAATTTACCTGTGTTCTGAAGTGATCAATAACACTAACTTTTTTTTTCAATCTCAATTTACATTGAAAAAACACCAAATCCTTAGTAATGGACACCACAACGCCAGTGTTGGACACCTTTTTTCAGTAATGAACCCTACTAAGTATTCGGCATGAAGTGAAATAGACCAGATATTTTTGAACGCGGTTGGTCTGAGTAATAATGAACTTCAATAAAAATGAACCGTCAGTTACTTACCTGCTACACAAAAAAAAAAAGGTAAACCCGATAATAGGAATATGAAAACCCGAGTGAAAACCTGTTGTGGGCGATACAAAACTTTACCGAAGATATCCAGAGACACACAATAGAGTTCGCAAGAATACGCTAAAGGGATGAGCAATTGAGCATACTGAAGTTCCAAAAGCTACGGAAAACACAAAGGACTTATCGGAGCCCTAACTGACGCCACAAAATTGACTTTAAGACACAAAATATTGCAGTCTGCAGGCACTGTTGCCTAAACGGTACAAGAAGACACAAAAGAGGACACACCAAATCTGCATCCTTCACTAGTTTGTCAGTTTGACATAGATACGATGTAACAAAACGCACCAGTTTGGTCGCCAAAGGTATAAAATGGCCCATCTCTATGCGCTAATATAAAGAAATTTCGTTGAATGTGGTGAACCTAATGACAGGGCTGGGCGGTATTTCAAATACAAGTATTTGAAATACGTATTTGAAATACATTTAAGTATTTTGTATTTTGTATTTAAATACATTTGATTGAGAAGTATTTGTATTTTGTATTTTGGAATAGTTCAGGCAGCTAGTATTTTGTATTTTGTATTTTAAATACATTTTTCGGAAAAGTATTTTGATTTTCAAAATACAAAATACAAAATACATTTGTCTCCCATGCTCTTTCGTCTGTTCGGGCCGAAATTGTTATGGTAATACTATATTCACCCCATTGACATTTCTTGCTTTTGCACACTATCTGGGATCGATAATGAGTTCGATTGCATCTTTTACGTTTTACTGGTAAGTGCATCCTATTGTCAGCCACGAGAGGTTCCATGTCGGATGTCGAACAATATTTTCGAAAAGCTGGTTGTCTCCAAAGGAAATCAACATTTGTTATTTTAAAGAATTCATGAATGAGGTAAGGATAAGGAATAGGTTTGAATATGAAGTTTTCTTTACTTTATGTTTATTTTATTTGTCTTTTCATACTTTATGATAATTTACTTATTGTTGCGACTGAATCAATGAAGTGTTCCCATTGAAATACTTGCATTTTACGGTTTTTCCAATAAAATGGTTGAAATACGCAATAAGAATGTATTTTGTATTTGGAATACTCTAGGTTGTATTTTGTATTTTGGAATTTCTTAGTTTTCCAAAATACGTATTTTGTATTTTGTATTTCAAAGACATTTCAAGAAGTAGTTTGTATTTTGTATTTCGACTATCTTGGATCGTGTATTTTGTATTTAAATACATTTTTCGAAGTATTTTGCCCAGCCCTGCCTAATGAAACCTGTAACCCACGCTGTAACCCCATGTTTTTTGTCTGGGTGTTTACAACTTTTATAGAATTCCAGAAAGCAAAAATGGGGTCTTATACGATGATTTTTTTTATTACTTTAAACTGAACTACCTACAACGTGAGATTCACACTGAACCATTATCATAAAAATTCCGGAGACTTTCGGTTTGAGGCTTTTCTCAACGAGGAATCAAAAATGAAGGTGAGAGCCCCAATATTTTTTATTTTTCCTAAAAAGCCAAGACAGATTTTGTTCAAACAGCTTTTGAGAACAAACCTTTCAATTGATGATGGCGAAACTTGGTATAAGCTTCCTCAAAGTAGGTACATCAAGGTTCAAAATGCGCAACATATTTTACCATTCTAGATGTTTCAAATGCCATCATGGGCACTAAAGCTTTGAAGAGCCAAAAAATACGTGAATGGCAGATTCTTTCCCGCCGAAGAGGTCATTAAATTATGATGAGGAGGTTGTTTTGTTACTTGGAGGAGTACTCGGAGGAGTACATGTTACCATTATTATGATAACCAATCACCTTTTCAACGATGCCTCACAGGGCATATTCAAAGATGGTGCTCAAGAGGAAAAAAATGTCGACAATTGTATTTCTGCAAATAGTTGGCTTAAAAATTGGCTACCCAGCTCATATCATTTCTAACATTACTTTTTGTAGAAATACCAAGTATATTGTGTCAATATCTCGAAGAATCACTTATTTATGGAAAAAATATAGTGTTTTTGTTTTTTCTTTAGTAGATAATTTTTGGGCGTGCAACGGGAGTGGGGGGTACGACCTTGACCTTGACAGGTCATTGACCCCTGACCTTGACCTTGACAGTTCATTGACCTTTGACCTCTGACCTTTGACCTGTGACCTTTGACCTTTGACCCCCGACCTTGACCTTAGCCCTGACCTTGACCTTGACCTTTGACCATGACCCTGATAGGTCATTGACCTTTGACCTCGACCTTGACCTTACCCTTGAAAGTTCATCCACCCAAACAGGTGGTGGGGGGAGCAAGCGGGAAGAGCTATATGGAGTGGGAACGCAACCTCAGAGAAATTGATATATACACCTAATACCCTATACCAACGCAAACTCCAGACATGTGTATGCCAGAGATCGTGTGGAAAATCGTGCTACATGAGTTCCAAGGGGGTGCACGTATTGTTGTACTTAGTGTAGGTCAACCCTCTCCACGAAAAATTACAGTGCACTTCAAAACAAATACACAATCTCAGTTCGTGTGTGAATTAATCATAGGTGAAGATGTAGAAATAGGGGATTGTATACAAATCCAGTTCCATAAAAGCAGCATACAACATCAAACCTCTGGAATGGAGATGTACCTGTGGGGTTTCCAGTATTTCGTAGATGAATTCGAAGTGGATCTACTCTCTACAAATGACGCATGTGAACGAGGTAACATCCAAACAACATACACAGTGTGCCAGTATGATGATGGTGTATACGTGCCCTTGGGGAGCGCAGAGGAATAAAACGTGTGCAGCGTGAACAGTTGTTTTCGTCAGTGAAAAAAAAACCGAAATCCAGAAAGAATGTGAACGGTGTATAGACGGGAACTGTGCATAGAAAGTACCGAACAGTAACAGCTAGACTCACTACAAATGTGAATTCGACATGGGCGATCAAGATTTCTTTTCTCCGAAATTAGAAGTGGGCACAACACGCCACCCTGCCAACTTGATTAAACACCGAATGATGGATGAGGATAGTTAGTTTCTATCTACCGGTGAATATTTTAAAGTTGTAATGGTACGAGATGTAACTGAATATATCGGATTTGTTTACCGCTACTGTAACAACAGAGGTTCTTTTTTGTCATGGAGCTTACGTCAACTGGATACCAGTTTAACGTCACCCTGAAGCAAAGGGATTCACCCAATAGATTCAAACACTGAAAAAAATCCAACAATCACACGAAAACATAAATCCCTTCATATCAGGATATATTCGGGAGGCTTCGAACGCAGGTGACAGCGATAAATTCAGAGTGACACTGCATCTAGCGATTAAATATCATTACCTGCAAACACCTAGTCCTGCTGAGATAATGATACCATCAAAATGCTCGTCGATACAAAGTGCACCAAAACATCTCCAACCATTTGAGTTACAAGCTCTGTGAAGACATTGAAAACATTGAAAAACTATCCATTGTGCTCACAAGGTGATGTGAAAATCTAGAAAAATTTGAAAATGTACAAGTGATGAAAGAATGGTTGTGTAAATTTGAGGAAAACATGTTTCCAGCTTTTATTACATGTCGAACAAGGTATGGACATGCATTAATAAAACAAACAGTATTCTAGATGCATAATAGATAGCTATTAAGTATATGTCTATGCAAATTTATAAAGAAACACATGTGAATAAAGAAAGAAACAAATAAATAACAGTTATTTCCAACAGATGCAGCGGGGAGAGAGAGGAACCTTAAAGCACACTCCACACATGCAACTAATGCACATAATATATGGTAAACAGAAAGAAATACCGTAAAATTCTGCACACTACCAGGTGCCGCAGTGTTTACCACTCATGATGTCAACTGTACTGTACTGTTTTTCCCGTACCTACATTTCGAAGACGGTTCAAGGTAATCAAGAACGGTTTGCTGTGACTTGGACTGTCTGTGGCGATAATCACAAGTCTCCACATGCTTCGGTTGATTAAATATAATCTTTCAATTTTTTTTTGTTACACCCTGTATACGCCGCCGGCATAAATGGTGCTGATGGCTACTTTTCTGGATCCGAAGAGTACGATGCAAAGAACATTTCCACCCATCTTCTCATCAAAAAATGCAAAGTGCTTTCAACTAGCATCCGGACTAAATATACTGCGATGGTTCAAAATTCAAAGAAACAGAGAAAAGCCAAAACAGAAAGGCACTAAAGAATTCAAGATGAATTCGTGAGACAGTTGGTAACGAAGTGGAGCTGGAGCGGAGTAGGTTTTATACTATAAGTATAGGTAGGTACTCATACCCACCTACGAGAAGACGGTAGCAAATTGGGGACAGCTGTCGAAGTTAACGATATATTGGCAGGACCATATCTTTGAAATTGTATACAAATTTCGCATTTCACAATACAAGGATGCTAGGAATGTCTCGAGGAATGTCCATCATCCATATTCACATATACAGGGTGATTCAAAAATGGCGCATTTCCTTTCGGGCACGTTATAGTGGACGTTAACGGAGCATGGGAAAAATAGTTTAAAAAAATAATCGGCTTTGATTTGCGAGTTATTACCAAAAACACATCTGTTCAATCTGGCAGCATCGCATTAGTACCTACCTGGCACCTTTAGATCAAAGAGGTACATTACAATAGCATAAATGTATTGTTACCCTGGATACTCCGTAGAACCTGCCATACCATACCAAGCATACTTGCCGAATGTATTTTCACGGCACTTTTGAGGTGGAAGACGAATTTTAAAATTTAAATATACGACTCAAATCTCAATTGCAAGAGAAATTTTTATTCAGGAACTACTAACGGCATGTGATTCTTCGCGACTAACAATGCCTTGCTTCAAAATCATGCAAACTGAAGAAGTTGAATTCTCAACTTCACCTCTTTATAACTCGAAAGAGAAACGAGCCAATTTTTTTTTACTATTTTTTCCGTGCTCCAACAACGTCTCCCATAACGTATACGGGAGGAAATGCGCCATTTTCGAATCATGTAGGTATGTAGGTATGTAGGTAGGTATTCAAGAATTCAACATATTTTCCGCACCCGGCTCACAAGACTTTTCCTGTACAACATCATAGCCCATATATTGATGAGAAGATGATGTAGTCATACACCTGGCTAATAGAGAATCCAATCAAGTCGACGATGAAGTGAGGGGTGGAGCTTACACTAAAACTGGATAATTAAAGCTAGGTATACCCATTAATTCCATGAAATCAGGTGACTTTGTTACACTTGTTATTATTGTCTCGTGTACAGATAGAAATTAAGGGCGCATTTCTCTTTCTACCTAGGTATACTGCAAATCGACCCCATTACTCGGACCTTCATTATAATTTTATTTAAGTAGCTATTCAAGTATCTACCCACATCAAATCTTTCAACGTTGGGCTCCCGGACCCCTTATTTCGCCCCTTATTCCTTCAAAATTGTTATAGTCCAGGAATTTTAGCTGTTTAAATCGCAAATAGCGAACAAAAATGAAAGCTAGCCGGATTTTTGTATATAAGCTCAGTTAAGCATGTAGTTCAACATAGTAAAAGTCCTCAAGAATCCGGTGTGAGCTTCGGCCGTTGTGACCTCGAGAAGAAGTTGAGGATCAGTTTTTCGTGTTTATCTCGTAAACGATGGCACTTGGGGGAAAAGAACTTGGAGCAAAATTGTTGGAAATTGTGCTGTCTACAAGAAAGGTCCTTACATATTTCATCATCAGTCCACTCCTTCTTCGTCAAAACACAAGAAAATCAAAATAGTCCAGATGCTCGATGCTGAAGACTGTATGGACCTTGAGTTTTATGATGGCGGAGTGCCACTTCGTAGAGGTGTTGTTTTATCCACTCTCTTTTGATTGAAACTTGAAGCCATCAATACGAACTATGCCGGCGGCATATACAGGGTGAAATAAAAATAAAAAGTTGAACATTTGTACCTCAAGAACCAAAATAGGTGAAGACATGTACATCGCCATAAATAATTCTGATTTCATGGTCATGAAGTCGTCGCAAACTTGAATTAAATATCTTGAGCCGTTCTTGAAATATCTTCAAAAGACTGAAGTTGTTATCCAACAAAAAATTTTTTTTGTCTACTTATCAGAAAAAAAGTTGACTGTGTTTCTTCTAAAAGTAGTTGGCCTAGAGAGTGTTTTTCACTGTTATTCCATTTCAAATGTAATTGATCATTGTTTCGATTCAAAACACCAAGTTTCGATTCAATATCTAAAGAATTACTGATATACGGAAAACTATTTTTTTCTCGTAATGACCTCAGTCTTCTGAAGATATTTCAGGAACGGGTCGACATATTTGATCCAAGTTTACGACGACTTCATGATCATGAAATTAGAAATATTTTTGGCGATTTACATGTCTTCACCTATTTTGGTTCTTGAGTTACATTTGTTAAACTTTTTATTTTTATTTCACCCTGTATATGCCACCGGCATAGTTGATATTGATGGCATTAAGTCTCAATCAAAAGAGAATGGATCGAACAACACCTCCACCTAGTGGCACCCTGCCATCATAAAACTCAAGGTCCGTAAGGTCTTCGGCATCGAGCATCTGGACTATTTAGCTTTTCTTGTGTTTTGACGAAGAAGGAGTGGACTGATGGTGAAATATGTAGGAGCCTTTCTTATAGACAATAAAATTTTGAACAATTTCTTCCCGAGCACTTTCTTCCTAAACGCCATTGTTCACGAGATATACGCAAAAAACTGATCCTCAACTTCTTCTCGAGGCCACAATGGCCGAAGCTCACACCGGATTCTTGAGGACTTTTACTATGTTGAACTACATGCTTTACTGAGCTTATATACAAAAATCCGGCTGGCTTTCATTTTTGTTCGCTATTTTTTCTATAATTCCTGGACTATTAGCGAAGCTGATACTAGAGGGTAGAGGGGGCTTTGGAAAAATCTTATTATTGGTTTCGAGTCCGAACTCGTTCCGGATACTATTTAAGTGATATGAAAATTGTGCTAACTGCCAGTCTAAAATAACCGGCAGTGAATACTCCAGATTTGAAGATTCAATAATGAAGTACGAGTATTACGAGTGAATACTCCATATTCTAGCCTCAATACGAAGGAAATACTACAAACGCTCTACCTGAAGTGTAGTATAGCCTGGGTAGTAGCCAATGCGGTAATTATTGACGACCACTACTTCTCGACTAGCATTTTCTGAGAGTTAGGCAACCACTTAAACAGCTATGTAGGACGCTTCCTTCTTGCCTGTACTTACGTCGTAGGACATTGGTGGATAAGTAATGGAAAGAAGGAGCATTTTAAAGTGGAAATAGTGGTTTCCCCAGGAAACTACGGTCGACGAACGTGATGTTGTGGTGGTGTCTACCTACCGTGAAAAGTTGGTGGCTGAAGTCGAGAAGTAGTGGTCGTCAATAATTACCGCAAATGCTTCGTTTTATTCAACTATTCATACCACTCCTTGTCTCTGTTCCAGTCTGAATATCTCACTCAACACATGACTTTATATAACCTACGAATAAAATTGAGGCGTTCTTTGCCAAAAACTCCACTTGTCACTTTGTGGTAGAAATTAATTTCGAATCTTTGGGGTCATGCTAGACCCAACTCACTGAATAAATCTCTGCGAAACCAGTGTGGAAAAATTTTAGGTGCATTTGAAATTACGTCACCTTTGCAGAAACACCACAATCATATTGAGGTATCCATATTTTTTTTGAAATTGACAAGTGGGGTTTTTGCAAAGAACGCCTCAATTGCACGCCTATATGATGCCAAATCATTTAGTGAATAAAAGCACCTAGTAAGAATGTTCCTTTCGATTTTCAGGACAGAGAAGAGATATTAAAGCAGTTAACGTGCGCCATACCAACCGAAGACTTCGACGACAAATCGACAAAAGATCCGTTGAGCCAATCAAACACGGCATCTAGTTCGATGGCATCGGATCCGTTCTCCGAGGACAATTCATTAAATACCAAGACGACGAAGCCGTGGATATGGACGTCCAACACCATTGACATCGATTACGGCATGCCGACTAGACACCGCCGGGAGACCGAGGACACGCTCAGCCCCTCCTCAACGAAAACTACCACGGACTTATCGACGCTGAAATCCTCGTCCTCTTCGCCTTCTTCTGTTTCCTCATCCTTGAAATCCGCCGCCGTCACCGTGACGTCAACCGAGAACGCGTCCGTCGCCGCGGAGGACGACGACAATAACGAGACCGCCACCACAGTAAGCTCGGCCAGTCCTGAAGGTGTCACATTGGCCGTATCGGTGAGATCGGACAAATCCACGGGGCTTAGGGCAACACGAGTGGCCGATCTTACCACACAGGACCCCAACGCCCGGCCGGAAGAGCAGGCGGAAATGTCGAGAAGTGCCGCGGCCACCGTGGAGACCAAAACCGCAGAATCGGCGGTCGAAGACATGATGGGCGAGTATCCGAGCGCCATTAACCAAGGGCAGCTTTTCAGTATAATAGAAAATGGTATGTAAAGTTATGCACTTTCTGACCCATATCGCGGGTTTATTTTATTCGTATGTCCACGACGATAAATATTCATGACGTGGTGGAAGTGTTTCAAATGGGATCTTGTCGAGAGGACAATTATTTTTCAATCTGGCGGCATACAAATTAGTTTTATTTCGAAACAGTGACGAAACCGCATATGAAAATTAATAAAAGCTATCGATTTTCAATCCCACCAGAGCTAGAAAGATGTAAGAACTTTTCAATGACTATAGTGACTATCGAGCTGTAAGTGGTTTTGAAATAAAAGAAGTCCAAGGCACTAGGGTGGTCTTTTTATGACTGGAGTTTAGACCGAGAGCGGGTCCCAGTAAGTCTTGCTCCACGGATATAATGAAACAATTTGAAGGTCCTTCCGATTTCGTTTTTATTACAAGCAATAAACTTTTTTGCGCTTCCCCTCTTCAAACCTGTTGAATTGCAAAAGTAACTGCCCACGCACTTCCACAACTTCAAATCATACCTATACAGGGTGATTTATTAGTGATCTTACACCATCAGTGGCATCAGATAGGATTTCAAGGCGAGTCAACGAGAAATGTTTTTGTTCATTTGATGCTAACGTCTTGATAGATGTGCTGTGTGTAATGTGACAGTCAATTGTCACCATCATCGCAAGGTGATAGACGCGTAAGTCTAAAATTTTCGAGATAACGTAGCAAAAATAGGAAATCGTGGGTTTCCTTGAGTGAAAATTTTCTCTGGTCGATAAGACGATGTCATCTCTACTGGTTATTGGCTCTCCGCTAATAATGCCTTAGGTACTAAAGATAATGGGAAGAAAATGCCCACCTCCCAGGGGCCCCACCTTCTGATGCTAATCACTAACCAGTGAATACTACCTACTCTAGCTTATACTAAAACAGCAAGCAGGTATGAAGGAGAAATGAACAGGAAATTAACAAGTTTCATGTTTAGAGAATCTTTCAACACAATGCACTCACGCGGGTTTTTCCTCATGCAATCGGTCTTCATAAATTAATATCCATCTGAGGTAGTTTTCTGAACCTTCAGTGGGGCACTGGGCATTTTCATTTCATTTTCTTTAGTACTACCGCACTTCGGAATCATTTTTTGAATGACCGCTGCCAACCAAACCAACCAGTAGAGAATATTAAGACGATGGCTCTTACCGAAAGCAGCTAATTCTCACTTCCAAGGGAATTTACGTTTGCCGTCATATTTTCGCAACGTTATTTTGGAAAGTTTCACTTACGGGTACATCACGTCGCGATGATGGTGGCAACTCTCACATTAATACGTAACACATCTAGACAACTAGCTGCTGAGGCGTATAAGCATCATCGTAGGTACCTAGCATTCGTACCTACACAATAATGTACTTCTTCCATAGCTTACTCTAATGAAAAAAGCCGTGAAACTGATTATAGCTCTCTGTATCTACTCTACCTGAACTAATCGATTGTCATTTTTCACAGGCACAATGTTCGACATTATAGAGCTGAACGATAACACCACGACGGATGACGCGAAGCTGGTTAAGAATTCGCACCCAAATCCGATCGTTATGGCATCCACCGCAGAAAGTCATCTCACCACCCTCGAACGATCTACCAGCGAACAACCAAAACCATCATCCACTACGGACAACAGCTTGTACACAACGGTGGTGTATCACAAAGAAGCCCCATCTGAGCCGACCCTCGTTACCAACAAATCAGTCAAAAAGCACAGCGCCAAAAAACAACTATATCCCAAGGAAAAAGACTCAAAGAAAGCAAACCAAGACAAACCATCCAAACAAAGAAAAATGAACGATTTAGAAAGCGTCAAAGACGACAAGACTCTGTCGAAAGAAGTCGAGATGTTTCCAATAATGACGGATTCGTTGGTAAAGTTGAACAGGACCCACAGAAAAGAGCTGCCGTTCGATGAGACCGAAAATTTGAACTCAGGCTTCGGTAGTCCGAGCGTTCTGAACTTCTCAACCGACAACAAAATGGAAGAGGATGATGCCGGGCACGAGCACGTCGAGGTCAAACTACAATCCGGGAACAAGAACTCAACGCACATGACGCTGTTCATCACCACTAAACGTTCGAAAAAAGCTCAAGAGGTCTCATCAAGCGTCGACGAAGACCCGAGAATGATCGATTCGAAATTGGAAATCCTCAACAACAATTTAACGGAAAATAACGAAAGCGAAATGTTCGTGCAGCCGGAACCGGAAAAACTGGAGGTGGTCGGTGACCAGCTGATTCCCGACAAATCGATGCTGATGAAAGAACAGTTTTTGCCGAAATCTTTGTTGGGCGAAAGCACCAGGAACGCAGCGGACACGACTCCATCATCAGCTTCGGAAGACCCGCTGGAACCAGAACCGCAAGCACAGCCGCGACCAAACCGGCAGAGGCAGCTGACTCGTCCGCAGAGACGGTCGTTTTACCCGTACTTCTTCAGCAGAGTTCTTGGTTGATTTGGATTCTAATTGTTCATTTTCTAGGAATATTGTGTGATTTCGAACACAGCACATAGATGTTGTTGTTTCTATGCCAAGGAGTATAAATGGAAAACATTGATAGGTGATATAATTGTCAATGATTATGAATTATTTGTCGTAACAACCCACAACGATGCTTTCGAATCATAATCAATATTAATTTCTAGCAACGGTTGAATATGTTGAAGCATTGTAGCTAGAGATACCTAGTCAATTTGAGTTTGTTGATACATTTGAGATTCTAGGAAATTTAGGTGTATAGAAACGTTTTCATAATAGCAAATAAAATAGACTGTGTATAAGGAAAACTCATCACGTTTTTTGTAAAGAAAAAAACTGTACAAGCTGTGCACCGTCCTGCTTCCCGTCCTCTGCCTTCGACTCAAGCAAGCTGCGACTTGCGCCGAAACAAACCTCACACAGCTTTACATATTTTGCACAAGAATCGCCAAAACTTTTCTGTAAATAATGTAATCTGGTTGTGCTAATAAAATTTACCAAACTACAAAGCAGCGTTTATGTTATTGTGCATATCTTTCTACAGCATCATCAGTCTTTAGATAATATTATACGAACTACAACATAGGGTTAGAATCCAGCTCTTGCTTATGGCGCATCACTGAATCGACATGACTAGCATACTTTTTACAATTATTCCAGTTTCATGCGTAATCAAAAACAAATTCAACCAAAATAATAAATCGGTAACTATTATTTACAAAATTAAAAATGCATCATTATACCTTAAATTTAAAACTAAACAGACTGCTTTGCCCTGCATCCAAATCTCCAATGCCAAATCTCATCGCTGGGGCAAAGTGAGTCCTCTCTCATTTCTTGTCACTGAACGCAAGTGGATAAAGCCTTGACGAATGAGTCACATGTTATAAAACTATATATTATTAAGTAAAAGGCGAAAAAAAACTTAGTCGATTTTAGGATGAGGTGTCTCTGTTCGTTGCTCTGCTGTTATGTTTAGTTCCTTTCGTTCCTTCCGCAATCGTTCTTCTAGCTGACGTAGTTTGACGTCTTTCATCAGTTGAGTAGATTGATACAACCAACTTCCCTGTAAATAATCGAAATGTTATTGTTCACTGTTATTCACACTGGATGAGGTTACTTACCACCATTAGCATACAATTCAGTAGTATTGGAGTTGAAAAAACAACAGAAATGAATAGGCCATTGCTATCGAAATATTGCTGCCGTGAGAAAAGCATCCAATTTTGAAAAGCCAATTCGTTGATTTTTTCCGAGAAGAATACCAGTAGCACTGTAAAGAAAACTTATTAAAGCAACCAAAAAATTACACTTTCAACAGTTTACAACTACTTTTCTCAGTCAGGTAAACAATGGTCAGGTACACCACAAAATATTTACTTATACTAATGTAGAGCACAGAGCGCTCAAGGTATAAAAGCCCAATAAGAAAAATTGAAACTAAAGTCAAACCATTATTTCTTTCTTAATATCGGAAATAGGTAATAACATTTTTATCACGTAGGTGAAGGACAGAAGCTGCCACTGCTCAAGCAATGCGACAACTGGGAGTCGAGTTGAACTGCCCTAATGAAGTGAATTTGGTTCGAATCTTTATGATCAAACCACATGATTTGGGCTCTCGAAGTGTGAATTATAATTCTGAGATTTCTAAGGTTTCTATCTCATCTTCAAACTCTTTTTTGAATGATTGTAGAAATCTGATCTTTGGAAATTGAAAAGCAAAATTTGTAAATTCTCCTTGTCCATTTTTAAATGTAAAAAACTAATTAATGTAGAGCAAAGCAGCTAAACATTACTAAATTATTAAACTTTCATCAATAGGTACATAAAAAAAATAGCTACCTAGCATTGGGATTGGAACATTTTGGGAGGCGTTTTATCCCTTTTGACGACCATAACTTCCTGTTTGTAACACCTTGGCAGATGCAGTATACATAATCTACATAACAGATTTGTTTTATGGAAATAACTATGTCATTAAACGTGATTAATCAACACTGTCTAGTGCCTCAAAAAATATAATTAATTTTATTCGTTTGGCTCCCCCAAGTTATTGAACAAGGTTTAAATGATACGATTAAACTAACAAGCAACGCAAGGGTGTCATTTTGGTTCAATGAACAATGATTGCAATGTTTGTTGCTTCTATCGCAAAGTGTAGTATTATTTTTAGTGTAAGCCGTATTATTTTATAAGCCGAGATACCATTAATAACAAAAATAATGAGCTGATACAGGTATAACAATTGTGGCTGATAATATGAAAAAAATCATCTCTTGACAATTTTTAAAGTTCAAACTTTGTTCTTCTCCTTATCGGCATTTTTTTTACACCACTGGAGTTTTGCTGCATTTATTCACGTATTACAATCTGAAAAATTCCCTTTTCACAGCACAACACCCAGACCTACTGCGCCCGGGAATCGAACCCGGGAGCTCCACTTGTCGAGCGGAGCGGACACGCATTCCACTCGACTAGTGAGCCGTCTCCTGACAACTTCATGAGAAGTATATTATATACTCCTGTGTCCTGTTTCAATACTGCATTTTTACGGAGGAATCAATGACGCTCAATAGTGTGGTGGTTAACGACCATTTTTCAGAGAAACCTTGCATTCTGTGATAAAAGCATGAAACTTGGCATATACGCTCTACAGGCTGTCCTATACCATATTCGAGGTGAACTCACGGTGGAACCGCCGTGCAGCTGTCGGAATTGCCATTTGTCCATCTTTCAGGGGCAAAAACTGACGCCGGTTTTACGTCCTTACAAAAGGAAGGGGAATAAGAAGGGCTAGCTCCAGCCGTGGCACAGATTTTCTTTTTTGTTGATTTCGGACCAAACTGACAAGTTTGGTGTCGTTTCCGATTAAATTCCATCTTCTTATTTCAAATAAAGTGTTGTGATTGCAATATGAAAAAAATTGATTGTTTTGTTCAAGAAAAAACATGTCAGAAAAAAACTTAGGCTTTTTTCATTTTGACTTTTATCCTAGTTCAAGGCATTCGAAATAGGAATATTTATGAAGTTCACTTCTTCAAAGCTTCTTTCACATGGAAACCATGTACGAGACCTGATTTTCATTTTGACAAGACCGTGAGCCTCATTTTTCTTCCTAAAGTTATATCCAATAATTTTCATGTACGAATGGAGGTGTGCGTGCAATCGTGCAAAGCCTTGCAGTTTGTGATAAAAGTGTGAAACTTGGCATACATGGTTGTACAATAGGTTTGTTCCATCAGCAGTCCCTGGCGGTCCGTGGACGATGGACGTCAGCAGCATGCGCATTACGATTTTGGCGTTCCATCAAAATCTCGGACGACCCCCTGACTGACGATCCGCTGTTCCACCATCGGTTCAAACTAGTTTCGGGACGGTCAGAAAAGTTTGCGGATTTTACGGAAACTTATCGTCCGGGCTTGCGCAGCGGAATATATTTATTTGGCATCGAGCCTTCTCTGGTCAATGTTTACAAATAATATGGGTTAGATTGGTGGTTTCATCATTCATTCATTCAATTAATAAAAAACACGGCTTTTTTTCAGCTGCAAACTGCCAAAAGATAAAAAATTAAGTACCTAGCCATTAGCCATGATTGACGGTTTGCTGTTCCATCAACGAGCAGCAGCCAGACGGAAACTGGTCCGAAGTGGACCATGCGCATTGCTTACAGTTTGCAAACTGTCGGTGACTAAATAGTTTGGGATTTATGATAGAACAAACCTGATATCATTGTATAACTATTACTAGTAGGTCAGCCTCGAATTTGGGATTTTGTCGCTAGATGTCGCCTAGAGCAATTAGCTCGCAAGAAATCATCAGCGCATATGAGAAAAATTGAAATTTCTGTACCAAACCATCAACATCTATCAGTAAGTTGGGCGCCACGTTGAAATTTCAAGACAGCGTGATTTATAACTAATTTGAGCGACCAAACGACAAATGCTAAACACGCCACCTGCCCGTGCTTTCCGAAAATTGCACAATTTGAACGGCGGCTGGCCTACTAGGAGTAGTTATAGGGTGCTTTCCACCTAGCTCCAAGTTTGGTACACCTGCCATTTACGCATGTGCGGGTGCCAAACGGTGCTTTCCATCTACGTGTTCTTACCCGGTTCTGTGCCGTTCATTGGACCACCTAAAATTGTGTGCCATACTATGGAACATGTGCCGTCTGGTGGTATTTGTACCGTCTAGGTGGAAAGCACCCATTCAGTCCTGATATTGTGTATCTGATTGTGTCGCCCGCTTATGGGGAATACCCGTCACCGCAGGGTGATTATACCCTGGTGGTAGGGATGAAACCCGAAGGCTGATGTAGGCACTCGGTACTGGGTAGCAAGATACCGGAGGACTTGAGATTCGAGCTTCATGATGTAAGCATCAAATTGCTGCGAAATAGTGATGAACATTATGTATGTGAAGTACGTGTAAATAAAAATTGTAAATAGCAACCGCTAGTATCTGGTTATTCCTCTACGGCCCGTACAACGGTCTAAGGACTGTCGTTTACGATATAAGAGATGGACCCACGACAGAACCGCCGTGCAGCTGTCAGAATCGTCACTTGTTACAGCCGCGACACAGATTTTTTTGTATACTTCGAATAAATACCGTTACAGATTTCGCGTTGGATAATTTTATCATTCCACTAGAAGCATTTCTGCAAATCGCCGGTAGAGGGTGTCCCACTTTCAAGTTTTAGCCTATCAAACTTCAGGAAAGGATTCTCCTAGTTCTACCGATTTATAAAATAGGACATTATACCTATCACTCGCTTCCTAAGAAAGTTACAGGGTGTCAAAGTTGATTTTTTTTCGTTTCTTCAACACTAATAACTTATGAACAGTTCAATGAAATTTGCTATAATTCAACCTAGGCTAGTTTGCAGAAACTGTCTAACTGCCTATCAAGATTCAATTAAATCTAACCAGTGGCAACCAACAGTGGCAATGACTTGAGTAAACTGCTGAAAAAATGAAGTCCCTCAATTTTCGACCCCTGGTAACTTCGATGCCACTAACTGAATTTGATCGAAACTCGACTCAGCAGGTCGAGATATTCTCGTGCCGTTCTACATTTATAGTACATACGGCTGTAATGTCTGATGTCTCAAGTGATATCTAGGTAACTTTATTTTCGAAGGCCTAAAAACAAAATTTAAGGCCCTGCTGTGTTGAAAATAAGAGCTGAAACGGTATATGGAGTTTTTTTTATAGAGCCCACAAAAAAAGAAAAAATATTCAGCTTTTATTTTCAAAGTTATGAAGCGTGAAAGGGTGGTCCTTTCGGTCCTTCTAATTTTGTTATTCTGAAAGATTTTAATGAAATGTTGGTGGCAGAATTATGAATAAAAATATCAACTATAGTATGTTCACTTGTACCGTGATTCTAGTCGACTGTGAGATTTTGTTTTCAAGTTTCCAAATCTGAAATATAGAAAATCCCCAAAACTTTGCGGTTGGCTACTCTGGCTTCATTTGGCGTTCGTCGTTCGGACCACTTTTGGAACACATTTTTTTACGCATTTCCAGACAGAACATTTTTGCGGGACGTGATGTCTGACGCTTTTTTCCATTTTATTGGAAGATGTAGTAATTTTTCGACCTGTTTTAATTTTTGCCAATGAACAAATAAATCAAAGCAGCTTTGACATTTGACGGGTGTCAAAAATATTTCTAAACTCTCGAATCCGGTTCAACTTTAGGTTGATTCAAACTAAAAAAATACCAGCGCTTCGTCCAAAAAAAAAAAGGGGTCCCATGGAATCATCAATCCTTTTACCTCTTCCAGTCGAAAAAACACGCCGAACCATGAAGAACTATTGGCAAGAGAAGGAACACTCAGCAGACCTGCTGTTGCAGCAGGATTTACGTGTAAAAAGTTTATTAATCCAAATTTTAAAAACCCAGCCGCTCAAAGTTGCGTATTGGACCAAAATTTATGTGAGTACCTTTAGTTTTCAATTTGCTTTCGTCTTGAACCTTGGCGGAACGAGTTTTAGTTGGCCTCGAATGGCCGCCGTCAAGATGACTTAAACTGAAGGCGGCCCCGTAGGGTTCTGCTGTCTAAATGACGGTAATACAGCTCTGCGCCCCTCTAGTTGCATTCCCACGTGTGACAAGGTCAGTTTTCCAAGATTTCAATATCAACCAGAGCATTCCATATCTTCAATCAACCAGAGCTGATGGTCACACGGTTTTCTATAGTAAGTTCAACTCAAGTGTTACTCACCCCAGTTCCGAGTTACCTATAGGGAAATTTTTTTGGGAAATATCATAGTTCACTCGAATCACACTCAAGTTGGACGTACCATAGCAAGAATTTTTTTGTCCAAGAATTTTTAGAAAAATTGGATTCTTTTACTTCATGACTTATTCACCTTGTATTGTAAATGGAAATCTAGAACACACTCAGTAGTTGATATTTTTTGCTCATAGATCTGCCACCAACAGTTTACTAAAATCTTTTGAAATAACGAAACTAGGAGAGCCCGAAGGACAAATCTTTGATCCTTCATTGCTTCGAAAATTGAAGTCGATTTTTTTAATTTTTTATTGTGGGCCTCAATAAATGTCATAGGTATACTGTTTTGATTCGACGTTTCGGGATCATCCTGTATATCGTCAAAAATAAAAAGACTTTTTCTTTCAACATTTTTCTGAGCATTTCTGCAAACTGCCTTGAACTCCGAAGACACGAAATACTCTACTCTTGTTTCAACTTTTTTTGTTCAGTTTTTCAAGCTCCAATATGAGTATGTTTTTTTTTTAACTGGGTGTTTAGGTGCGCAACAAGTACATGCTTATTAGCGCCTTTTTTTTTGGTGATTTCCTCCGTTTCACCCTTTTTCCCTTGACGTGACCGCTCGGTAGTAAACGCCAAAGTACTAGAGAGCGCATAGAAGAAAGTCACCTGCCCCTGCGGGATTTGAACCCCGGACCTCTGGCTTTGAACCCAGAGACGGATCCCAACGAGCTTCCGCCGGTATGAGTTTTTTTTTGTTTTTCCAATGTGTAGAAATGCCATCAGATGAAAATTGAAAAATAAAAAATTCCATATAATCAAGTTTTGTTTTGAAAAATCGCAGTGACCTTGTTCTTCGTAATCAAAGAACAAAACTTAGCATAATCGAATCAAATAAAGCTCAATAATTGCTGACAAGTGCTTTTGATTTTTTTATGGGAAGCCCCTTATTCCTGCCCGCAATTGGATGGCTTTTTTGTAAGAGAAAAGGTCTAGCTCTCGTAACTTTTCTATTTTACTAGGGGTATCCTACCTTCAGCTTCATGGTGTTCGGATACTAGTTATTGAATTATTCAGCTAGTTTTGGTATGCAACACCACCATGTATACTAAATCAAATAAGGCGGTTGAGAAAACTAAACACATCAGTGCCATCTCTCAACGTCAAGCCAATCTTCCCAAAGTTGAAAGTACCAGAAGAACATTAACATACACAGCGATAATAATTCATCAGTATCTTTGTTTATAGGAGCTGCTTTAATGGGTTGTAAACATATTTTTGCATTCAAGCTTCTAAAATTAGTTGATTTCTTATTTCTTGAGTCACAGAATAGATTATAGCCTAAATACTACAACTACAGCACCAGTCCTTATTTTTCAACAAGATTATTCTTCATACTTTTTAAATGATGAATGACAACGCATATACTGGGTATTATGTGATTTGTGGGGCTAAGTTCAAGGTCTTTAATGTAGGTAATTTGAAAATTGTTGAATAGAACATAGCCTAGGTATTTGTTATTCGTTGGTAATATTATTTTTGAATTAATAGGGAACCCTTGAAATAAAGACCTTGAATGGCTAGACTGCCTGACATCATGAAAAAGTAAAACCAGAGATATCAAAATGTTCTAGTCGTGCAATCAACTAAGTTTAAAATTAGAGCTAGTAATTGGATTAGTTCAACAACTAAATATTTTTTACTGTATAGACCATAGCCAACTTCAAAGATACATTTTGTTGGTGGCATGATACATAGTAGGAATGAAGGTATCAGACTATGTCACCATGTACATAACAGGCCGATACGGACTCATTCTCTCATTCACCTACGCAAGGGGTGTTCTGTGAGTTACCCGGTACAATGTACAGGCATTTATTTAGGACCATGTACAGCAATCATAGCGTTATAGGTTGCTTGGCAACAATAGTGAGTTGGTGCTTCCTTTGGTGTGATCCACGAAATTTGTGGTTGCTTTGAAGTCAAAAAAATTTGGCCCATTCAGCCAATCTAATCTCCAATCTCCAATTTCTCTAATCAATGAATATTTTCTCTCCAAAGCCAACCCTAATTCTGGATTTTGTAGATCATATGGTATTATTGATCATAACTGTATTAGTTGTACTTCCCAGTGTGCCAGTGTTTGAGTTTGAGTTTATAATAAAAAAGTTACTTACACAAGCCGATGAATATCAATATTTGAAAATTTCCATAATGCCTAGTGAATATTGCCATCATAAATACAGTTAAATGAAAAATAAACAATGCTATGAGCCAGGGATCCCTCCATTCGATCTGCAAAGAATGAAATTCAAAAATTAGAAGATACTTATCAGAAAGGCAGGGCCTAGGTACCTAAGTACCAGAACAGGTTCGGCATGCATCCTGACATTGCACAATATGCAATATTATCATTAATTTACAAGATATTCACTCTCTCCAACAGTTCAACAATGTTTAGCGCCAGACGAAAACATGATTTCACACAATCACACAAAACCTTGAAACCAATTTCTCGCATAGATTTTCATGTTTCTCGGGTAAATAACATTTAACAGGCAGATACTTACGCTCCACAGATATTCCATGAAAGTGTCGATTCGCTGAATGTCTATGTAGTTATTGTCTGTGCTCATCTTGCCGAATTTAGCAGGCATTTACTGTGTCGACACCAAAATTATTAGGAAGCAATCTTATCACACATGTTGTTTTGACAGTTGTATGATGATGAGGTTTCCGGTTTTTATTTTAGTGATTTTTAGCTTTTCGGTAGAACTGGTTTATGACATCAGACAATCGAGTTGGAGAAGGGCGAACACTGATGGCGCCACTGCGCGGCTGCGTAATGTGTATAGTTGGTTGCCTGACTTCAGCGATATCAAGAGTCAGGCACCAAATTCAACAGCATTAAAAATTTAACAGCATACCGATTACAAAATCAGTCATACACAGGAATCATGTTCGATATTATGTGCGCGATCTTATCAGTAAGAAAATGCCTGATTTTTTTAATGATTGAAAAACAAATTATTGTGTACTATTTGCAAACAATTCGATTTTGGCAGATAACACAAAATGTATTTCCTTGGCAGTTTTGTGTACTTATAAAAAATACCTATCCGATACCAGATATCTGTGCATGTATCTGATTCTTATTTCGCTCCTTACGCAACATCGACTCCGGCATATTTACTGGTTTGTATTGTGAAAGGTGGCGATCAATAAACCTTTTGGATGTCTAACTTAAAAAAAATAGATCAAAAAACACATTTTTTGTGGAAAAAGTACTTACCTACAGGGCAGGACCGCACTCTAGTCCGGATGCTAGTTGAAAGTACTTTGCATTTTCTGATGAGAAGATGCCACTTCGTAGAAATGTTCTTTGCATCGTCCTCTTCCGATCCAGAAAGGTAGCCATCAGCGTCATCCATGCCGGCGGCGTAGGTATACAGGGTGATGCAGAAAAAACAAGTTGAATAATTATATTTGATTAACGGAAGCATGTGGAGACATGTATATCACCACATACATTAACTGTTTTATGCTCATGAAGTCACAGCAAACTGTTCTTGATTACTCTGAACCGTCTTTGAAATGTATAGGGGAAAAACAGAAGGAAAAAACAAAAACACTCTTTTTCCCATAAATAAAAGATTCTTCGAGATATTGACACAATATTGACAGAATGTATTTCTACAAAAAATAATGTTAGAAATGATATGAGCCGGGTAGCCATCAATTTCTAAGCCAACTGTTTCCAGAAATATGATTGTCAACTTTTTTTTCCCTCCTTCATCTTGAATCTGCCCTGCCCTCTAAGGCATTGTTGAAAAAGTGACCGGTTATCATAATAATGGTAACATGTGATCATTGCATCGTGAAAACAACCTCCTCATCATAATTTAGTGACCTCTTCGATGGGAAAGAATTGCCATTCACGTATTTATTGGCTCTTCAAAGCTTTAGTGTCCATGATGGCATTTGTAACATCTGGAATAGTGAAATAATATGTTACGCATTATGAACCTTGATGTACTTTGAGGTAGCCTACCAAGTTTCACAATCATCAATGGAGAGGTTTGTTCTTAAAAGCTGTTTGAACAAAATTTGTGTCGCTTTTTCTGAAGAATTCAAAATATTGGGTCTCTCATCCTTACTTGATCCCTCATTGAGGATAGCCTGAAACCGAAAGTCTTCAAAATTTTCATGATAATGGTTCAGTGGGAAGTGCTCTCCAATGTGTGGTTGTCAAAAATTGCATAGTTGCGTTCAGATTCCAGACAAAGAGCGACAAAGAAGTTCATGCAGTGAAAAAATACATGAATTACAATCGAAAAAAACTAGTCCAGAGCTACAGTGGAAGCTGTCGAGAGACCTTGCTTTTTATAACATGAATTTGCAATTTGGTACACTGTTAGAGCCTTAAGTTTAGTAATGTCTTAAAAGCGTTTCACCCACGATTGAGAGTTTTACAGAATCTGTGTATTGCGGGAAGCCTATCTAAAAGGGACATTTCCAGAATTCATCCGTTGCAATGAAATTTGTGAACTTTTTTCACTGCATGAACTTCTTTGTAGCTCTCTGTCTGGAATCTGAACGCAACTATGCAACTTTTGACAACTGGGTACACATTGGAGAGCAGTTCTCACTGAACCATCATTATTATAAACATTTCGGAGACTTTCGGTTTCAGGCTTACTTCGACGGGGTATCAAATAAGGGTGAGAGATCCAATATTTTGTATTTTCCATAAAAAAATTGATTTTTTTTTGTTCAAACAGCTTTTAAGAACAAACCTTTCAATTGATGATGGCAAAACTTGGTAGGCTACCTCAAAGTACATCATGGTTCATAATGCGTAGGTAACATATATTTTACCATTCCAGATGATACAAATGCCATCATGGGCACTGAAGCTTTAATATAAATAAGAACCAAAAAATACGTGAATGACAATTCTTTCCCGCCAAAGAAGTCACTAAATTATGATGAGGAGGTTGTTTTTACGATGCAATGATTACATGTTATCATTATTATGATAACCGATCACTTTTTCAACGATGCCTCAAAGGACAGATCCAAGATGGTGCTCAAGATCGAGGAAAAAAAATGACAATCGTATTTCTGGAAATAAACTATGTACTCAACATTTGAAATGTCGATATCGAAAATTTTGCCCTTTTTCAAAACGGTATAACTTGGATTGTCTCAACCGATTCCGATGTTGTTTTCACGGTTGTTCAGATACATCTTCCAGCAATCTTCTCGGTTGGCGAGATTTTCTAACTTATTTCAATTATATTCGTTACAGGGTGGAATGTAAAGCATTGCAAAACTATGCTTAGTTCAATAGATCCCCATTTTTGTGAACAACTTTTTTTTCAAATTCTAGCGATATAATCAATAAACCTGATGTCCTATCTCGAAACTGTTTTTAGATTTTCCAGATCAGAAGTCCAACATAGTATGGGGGCATAGATCGTGCCGTGTGCAGCTTCGTGAAGATATATAGAGTTATGTCTTAGTCGATTCCTGGGGGATCAAGGACCATGAAAAATTATGGTGGAATATTGGCATCTACTGCAGGCAAATATGGTGGAGGCGCCAAAATGGGCTTCATCTGGTAATAAGAAACTGGCTGTAGCTCGTTTGTTTTTCAACGGATTTCAGCATCTGGAACGTCATTTTGTAGACAAAAAAAATCCTCTTCCTATTTCATACCTGAATTTTAAAACGTCATTTCGTGAAACTGTCAAATCTGTATTTATAAGACATGCTAAACTCCGCCCTTTTTTGAAGGTTATCCGATATTTTTGAAACCTGGCAGTATCGAGGGCAGTATCATAGATCTTGAAGTGCTCTTTTCGAATTCCTACTTTTCCACTTCGTATCTTTGCCGTTTTGGCCGCCATATTGAAAAGATGGCGCCTGAAAAACAGTTTTTTGTCAATATCTTGAATTCAACTGACTCAAGATTGAAATGTGTGTATGCGGAGGAAAGCCCATTCCAATCTCTACAATTTGACATATCAGTCATTCATGTGCGATTTACGGTTCTTGAGTTAAAGCTTGCAGAACTTCCGGAAGCATCAACTTTCGGCATTCAATCAGCATGTTAAATTGATACCACCGTCATGTAGTAGGCAAATAACCCACTCGATAACCCATCAATAGCTCTTGGCCATCAACCATAGATAATAAAAATTTAGAAAATCGATTATGGTGATGTTATTTGTGTAATTACAGGGTGAACTGCGAAAGCAAACTGACTTTAGGAAGAAATAAAGGTAATATGTATAGCATTTGAAGGATATCAGATACATTCGAAACTTATTATTATGATGAAATTTGGGGTCATCATTCAGAATATTCACTTTTTCACTTCGTATCTTTGCTGTTGTGGCCATAATTTTGAAAAAATGGCGCCCAAAAAAACATATTTTCGATTTTATTTTGGAAAATTCGTCATAAAACTTTAGAATTCATATCAAAAGTGGAGGTCTATTATCATGTGCGACTTACGGTTCTCAAGCTATACCTTCTCAAAGTTAATTTTCCCTCAGAGTTCACCCTGTAGTTGCATAGCAACCGTTACCATGATTGATTTTCTGGATATTAATGGTCTGTGGTTGACAATTTATCATTATTTATGGTTAATTTGACTGCCACGTGGGGCTAAGCTCAACTTGACATGCTGATTGGATGACAAAAGTTGATGCTTCAGGGAGCTCTGGAAGCCATAACCGGAAATAGCACGTACACGACTAAGGTGTCTAATTGTAGAGAATTGAATAAGCTTTCATTCGCATACAAACATGGATGTAGGAATGGCTGGATAGAGCATAAAGCCAAAAACAATTGAATTTTTGGTACCCGATTTTGAGCTGAGGGGCGGGGCTTAAAGCGGAAGCGAGGCCTCCAAGGTGAACTTGATTTTTGAAATATAATCAACACGCTGTTCGAAACCGTCAACTGGCTGTCACAGAAATCGCGTCAGTCCAAATAAGTGGAATTGAGTGCATCAAAATTTGTAATTCTGAGTAAGTAATGTCTGATCTATCATAACAGCAACGAGAATAATGTTTTTTTCTACCAGTTCCAGTACAGTTCGTTTGTAATCCGATTCATTTTGCAGAGTTGTCCACGATGGTGTCCTGTAAATTGTGCGGGCTGTTGCGGACCACAACCTCAAGTTCAGAGGGCATTGCGCTTCATCGGTAAGTCAAGTTTGATGAATTACTGGCCGTAATATTTATGTTAATTCATTTTTTCCCCGAAAAACGCTCCATTCCACCACCTTACATAACCTCATGTAACAATTAGTTTCCGCTTCACGGAAATAATTGTTCAAAAATAAATTTAAAATAAGTAAACACCTCAATATCAAATTTTAACGCTTATCGCAAGTCCAAGGTTTTGTGCGAACAGAAGAAGGTAGGAAGAAAAACGGTAGATAGATAACGGCAGCAGAACCGATAGCCACGCTCGGCGTTTTCCTCCAGCCAAAATTGGGAAATAGTACCCATCCAGTGGTTTTCTGGGATATAATTGGCGGAAGGAAATCGGAAAAAGGACCGAACCGGTGTTAGGTTGAGTCCCACGCCAAGTTTAGGCGGATATATTTTGTCGACGCTACGTTATCTTCAACACTTAAATTCAAAAACTTAAACATCGCACCTAGTTTCTTCTGGTAAGGTTTTCTAACTCTTTCGCATACAATTGAAATCTAATTCATCCAAAACTTTTAGTTCTGAGTGCGCTTCAATTTCCACGTGGAAAATTCTATTGATTATTCCATCGATCACGCTTCGCCTTCGCCTTCGCCATTCGCCATTCGCCATTCGTCATACGCCACGGTCGTAGAAAGCACGCGGAAGAAAGCGTAGAAAGCGGGAAAACGGCTGGGAAAAACCACTCAGAAGGGGTTATCTTTCCTGGAAAATCAAGGAAGAAAGAAAACATCATATTGAGAAAGTTGACCGCCATTTTGTGGAACCCACGTGGAATACGGGAGATTCGATTTGAGACGCTTTTCATCCAGTCAATCAGGACAAACAAGACCTTTTCACACCTACAGGGAGTTTCCTGCACCAGATTTCAGTGATGAGTACTTAGAAAACCTAGTTGATCAATACATCATTTTTCTGCATCGCTTTCACATATTTATCTCAAGAATATTTCCAGTCTAGTTCATTATTGTCATTCAGTTTAGAGTTTTAAAGGTTTATCTGCAGTCACTAGTTCAGTCACAATAATTTTACTGTTAGTTTATTTCGCCAATTTAAAAAAAAGAGAATTTACCCACACATTGATTATTGTTTTGTACAAAATAACTGGGGAACGTGACGTCACGGGAATCGGTATTTTACTCTATGAATATAGTTTATTTCTGAATTCTATTGTCGACCATCAGACGCAGGTACTTAACAATATTCATAGTCCACAATTTACTACCTACTACCTACTACTTACCGATTTATTTTTGTTTACATCGTGATTTATTCCATCGCTTATTATTTATATTTGTTGTGAATTATATTTTGGGGGAAAAATTAAATATTATGCTCGTATCTGTGTAAATGTTATCTTTCATTTCATTTTTCCCCACAACCCTTGGGATCTCTCTCTCTCTTCGATTTCTTCGACTTTTAAAGAATCTTTCGGATCAGCCGGTCGGGAAATTGCTTCAGGTTCTCACTCTTAACCGGTCAGTGGGTTAAAAGAGTGTGGCGCCCTTTGCATTTTTGTTTTAATTTCAATTTTTACCAGCTTAACCCACCCCCTCCGTCCGATTGAGCTACGGGACCCCCACTGACCAGGGAGGTAATTTCTTGGGCTGATCCAGAAAGAGTAAAGGGGAATTGTAGGCGTTGCAGAAGTGGCGAACCCAACGTGGGGCGAGCTAAAGCTAGTCGAGGGTGAGAGAGCCTTGGGGTTTTTTGGGAATTTGTGATGCGAGTTTTGGTTTTGAATTTTTGAACTTGAGTGACGGGGAAAGGATTGAAAAATAGGGGGAATAATTTTCTTGAGATTTTCATATCGGTTTCTTTGTATTTGTGAATTTCTATTTTTGGTACTGAAACATTTGTGCATTTTTTCTCTCTTGTGTGAATTTTAAAAATTGGGTTTGTGCTCAACAAACTGTTGAGCTCAATCACGTAAGTTTTACATCGAATCACCTAATATTGCTGACGTTGATTTTGTTTTGTTTTTGCGCTTTTGCGGTTTGAAATTTTTTGTGATTATTCGGAGCTTTTCGAATAATTGTTTTGCGTGTCTATGGTCAAGAGGGAAATACTTTCCCTACGATTTTGACGATTACGGCGAAGCGTGGACGAAGCGAAAGAAAAACGTAACGGGTTTTTTTTATAAGTTTGGAACCTTAGATTTAAATTTCGCGAATTTTGAACTTAAAAAATTTACCACTGCTGGGACTTAGAATATTTTACTCCCGCGAATCTTGGACTTAAAAGGGTTTATCATTGTTGGAACTTAGAATATTCTGCGAAGGTCTGGACTTAGAGAATTTTTCGCGAGCCAACACTTAGAAAAATTTTTGGACTCAGTATATTTCGCGCGGGTCGACACTTTAAATTTTTTTGGGACTAAGAGTATTCCGCGATTGGACTTTGAAAATTTTTCGAGGGTGCGTCAGGTTTTTTTTCTGTTGCGCTTAGGCTATTGTACCTACTGCTGCGCCGTGTGAGTTTGATTCAGTATCGGATTTTTCTTTTTTATTCCTGGTTTCTGTCGCGTTAGGTTTTTCGTTTAGCATCATGTCTCTCAAGATCGATGTGAATCGACTTTCACGTGAGCAGCTAACGTATGAGTTAGAGGTTAGGGGTGGTGGAGATATAGAAGCTATGACAGTAGATGACTTGCGAAGGGCGGTTCGTTCGGCGATGCGTTTGATGGCCGATGGTAGTCTTGCTGAACCCGACGAGTATCCATTCTCCCACAATCAAGATATTGCTGCGATTACTGCAACCCATGACTGGTTGGTTGCGGAGATAGCGGGTATAACCACAGAAACGGATAAGTCGGTCATTACAAAGGTGAACACGAACTTAGCATACGCGTTAGGTCGGTTGGACCGTTGTCCTACAGGCAATGAAGATCAACGCAAGGTAAAGGTGGCTTGGAGAACCAAGATCCTAGTTCTCGTGGAGACGTTGCATGACAATCTCAAACCACCACCAGTAACTTCGCCCGCAATACCACCGCGAGCTGTTGTGAACCTGACCAATTCTGCACCGCAAGCAAATAGTTCGCGATTGTCCCAGTCGAGTTCGGATTCAGATGACGATTTTCCAATAACGAACAAGTCTGTGCCGGTCCGTAATTGGGGTTTACAGTTCTCAGGGGAGAAATCGTCAATTTCCCTCCAAGCTTTTCTAGCGCGAATTGAGGAATTGCGTATACCGAGGCGCGTGTCCAAGAAGGAACTGTTTAATTCGGCGGTTGATTTGTTTGTGGGCAAGGCTTTGTTGTGGTACAGAGCAAATCGGTCTTCGTTTGGGAATTGGAAATCATTGGTCGTGGGGTTAAAGGGGACGTTTTTGCCATGGGACTATAACCACAAGCTGTTCGAGGAGATTAAGCGACGGACTCAGGGAGAGGGGGAGAGTGTGTCAAACTACTTCGCGGCAATGATCAACCTCTTCAATCGTCTGGACGAACCAGTCTCTGAAGAGTTCAAGTTGCAAATTTTGAACACGAACATCCACCCATTCTACCAGCCCTATTTGACTTTTGTTCCGATCGCGTCGGTTGCTGATCTGCAAGGGAAGTGTCGCGAGATAGAGGCGAGGCGGTCAATCGCGCAATCTTTTGTACCACCACCGCGAAAACAAGGGACGTTGGAACCGGATTTGGCCTATCTAGGTGGAGACACGGACTTCACAGAGGGTGCAGGTGCCTGCGGAATTGAGGACAGCCGATGCTGGAAGTGCGGTCGTACGGGCCATTTCAAGCGGGAATGTCGCGGCGGAAATTTCACTCCGAAGTGTTTTGGTTGTGGACGTGTGGGTGAGACTTTGCGTACTTGTCCGTGTCGTAACCCATCTGGGTCCGAGAGACCAGAAAATAGTTCAGGCTCTGACAACAAAGGGGGCAAGTTTGGATTCAAACGTGACGCGGGCGCGATTCAAACCGGTTCGGGAAAAGGCAGAGGGGAACGTCAGTAAGGGACGAGGAAGCGTTACCCCCATCACCCACCCTCGTCAAAGAAGATCGTTTTATACCAATTTTGAATTATATTCTAGCTCATGTCACCGGAGATGAACGGCCATACTTGACTGTACGCGTTTTTGGGGTTCCGATTACGGGTCTTTTGGATAGCGGGGCTAGTCGTACTGTGTTCGGTGGCGAGGGTTGGAAGTTTTTGCGAGGCTTGGGTACGCATGCGTTGCAGAGTAGTCAGACTAGGTCGGTTCGAGTGGCAGATGGAGGTTCAGTGAAATGTTTAGGTGCGGTTCAGGTACTAATCGAGTTGTGCGGTAAGCAGAGGTCGTTTGAGGCTCTGGTGGTGCCAGACCTGCCGCATGGTCTGATATTAGGTATAGATTTCTGGAGGGAAATGGGTTTGATACCGGACTTGCGAGCTAGGGAGTGGACTTTTGCAACCGAACCACCTCCATACATTTTTGAAGTGCTTGCCACCCGTGACACCTTGACTTCTGAGCAACGCGAACGGTTAGACAGTATGACGGACGAGAAATTCAAGAAAATGGGAAATAGGCTAGGGTGTACCACGTTGGTAGAGCACGTAGTTCGTACAAAATCGCCACCCATTAAACAACGCTTTTACCCTATTTCTCCGTTTCGACAGCAGATCTTCGACCAACAAATTCGCGAAATGTTGGATGCAGGTGTCATTTCGCCTTCAGGATCTTCATGGTCCTCACCGGCCTTGTTAGTCAAGAAAAAGGACGATAGTTGGCGGTTTTGTGTCGACTATCGTAAGTTGAATCAGGTCTCCGAGAAGGACGCATATCCGATGCCCAATGTCTCCGCGATTTTAGATAAGCTTCGCGACGCTCGGTACTTGTCATCGTTAGATGTGAAATCCGCCTACTGGCAGATCCAGGTAGAAGAAAAATCGCGCCCCCTAACTGCTTTTACGGTGCCGGGTCGTGGATTGTATCATTTTAACCGCATGCCTTTCGGCTTACATTCAGCTCCTGCGACGTGGATGCGACTAATCGACCAAGTCATAACACCAGACTTGGAGCCATACGCATTTGCCTACCTAGATGATATAATCATTGTAACGCAAACGTTTGAACATCACCTCGCAATCTTAGAGAAAGTTTTTGACGCGTTGATCTCGGCAGGACTCACATTGGGAAAGGAAAAGTGCTATTTTTGCAGGGACGAGCTCAAGTATCTGGGGTACGTGGTAGATAGATTCGGATTACACGTGGACCCCTCCAAAGTTCAGGCTATTTTGCAAATCCCCATTCCTAAGAAGTCTAGCGAGGTTCGTAGTCTGATAGGCACTGCAAGCTGGTACCGCCGGTTTATTCCTAGCTTCTCAACCCTTATCGCTCCGTTGACGCAGTTACTCCGCAAGAAATGTAAGTTCGAATGGGGAGAGGAGCAAGATAAAGCGTTCCGCGAAATTAAAGATTGCTTGGTGTCGGCGCCAGTACTGTCTTGTCCCGATTTTAGTCTTCCATTTACCGTCCAGACAGACGCGAGCGAATACGGTTTGGGCGCGGTCTTGTCCCAGAATTTTCCGGACGGCGAACGGGCGATTTGCTATCTCAGTCGGAGTCTTACGAAGGCAGAGAGGAAGTTCTCCACCACCGAACGCGAATGCTTAGGGGTCCTATGGGCGATAGAAAAACTGCGGCCTTACATTGAGGGGACACGTTTCACGGTTGTGACCGATCACCACTCCTTAGTGTGGCTTAACTCCTTGAAAGACCCTACGGGACGTTTGGCACGCTGGGCTGTGCGAATTCAGCAATATGACTTCGAGATAGTGCATAGGAAGGGAAAGGATCACGTGGTTCCGGACATGTTGTCGCGTGCGGTCTCTGAGGCGGTTGACGTGTTGAACGAAAACGATGCCGATGTCCAGGGGGGTGCCCAAATTGATCGCTGGTATGTTAGCATGGTGGAACGAGTTCGTTGTAATCCTCTGAAATATCCGGCATGGCGCGTAGTTGACGGAAAGTTGTACAAGTACGTGAAACAGTTCAATTCGTTCCCGGGGTTGTCGCGGGACATCGACTTTTGGAAAACGGTAGTGCCCAAAGCACAGCGTCGGCAGCTCATTCGCGAATTTCACGATCAACCTCGTGCAGGACACGCGGGTATATTTAAAACATATGCCCGTATTGCAGAGAAGTACGTTTGGCCGAAAATGCGTAGCGATGTGCAGACCTATGTTCGTCGTTGTCAGATGTGTGCGAGCAGTAAGCCAGAGCAACAGAAACGTGCAGGTTTGATGGTACCTAACCAAATTGCTACGCGACCTTGGCAGATCGTTTCGTGCGACCTCATGGGACCTTTTCCGCGCTCGAACAAGGGAAACAAGTATCTGATGGTCATGTTAGATTGCTTCAGCAAGTACCCGATTATTGTACCTCTCCGAGAGGCTACGGCTAAGGTCGTCTGTCAAGCTCTCGAGGACCATTTGTTACTTATCTTTGGGGTGCCACAGATTTTAATTACGGATAATGGAGTACAATTTCGTAGTAGGCTCCTCAATAATTTGTCTCAAGAATATCGGTTCAAGATCGCATTTACCGCCGTCTATCATCCACAGGCGAACCCGACAGAACGCGTAAATAAAACGATCGGAACTATGTTACGGTGTTATGTCGGGGACAATCATAAAACGTGGGATAAAAATCTGCTGAGTATCACATGCGCCATCCGAACCCAAGTACAAGAAACCACGCGTTTGACGCCCTATTTTGTCAATTTTGGCCGCGAAATGTCATTGTCAGGAGACCCAGACCCAGAAGGACTGACTGGGGCACGAGCTGTCGATCTCAATCGGGGTGAGGCTTTCAAAAAGCTCTATAAGGAAGTAAAGTTGCGAATTGAGAAAGCGGCTGTGCAGCAGAAGGGGAGGTATGACTTACGACGGCGGCCCGCCACCTTTCAGGTTGGTGACAAGGTCTGGAGACGTAATTACGTCTTATCCGACAAAGCCAAAAATTTCGCCGCAAAACTGGCGCCGAAATTCATTGGGCCCTTTGTAGCGCAGCGGAGGGTGTCACCGTGGACATGGGAATTACAGGACGAAACGGGTCAGTCCAAGGGAATTTGGCACGTGAAGGACTTGAGGTTGTACTCGGAAACAGAAGAAACTTAGTCAAGTTGCTCTCCTGGGCGGGGCGCAAGGAATACGCCAGGGGTCACTCTTGACCGGGGGTACAAGTCCCTCCAAAAGAGACAGGGTCGGAATAGTTTTTTCTTTAGTTTCTTTATATTTTTTGTTTTGGGTTCAATTTTTTTCTCTCTTTCCATCTGTTTGGTGTCTAGTTAGTAGGTGGATAACGGATAGTTCGGTCGGGTTGGTTTCACGTCAGATCAAATATGCTTTTCTGTCATCTGGTTTCAGCATTGTGTCTCTTGCTGTTTGCTCCATTTGTCTGTCATGGAATAAATCCCATTGTTTAGTTTTTTTCTCTCGAGAACCTCTTCAGCGAGGTACTCGACTTCTAAGTAAGGGGGGAGTTGTAACAATTAGTTTCCGCTTCACGGAAATAATTGTTCAAAAATAAATTTAAAATAAGTAAACACCTCAATATCAAATTTTAACGCTTATCGCAAGTCCAAGGTTTTGTGCGAACAGAAGAAGGTAGGAAGAAAAACGGTAGATAGATAACGGCAGCAGAACCGATAGCCACGCTCGGCGTTTTCCTCCAGCCAAAATTGGGAAATAGTACCCATCCAGTGGTTTTCTGGGATATAATTGGCGGAAGGAAATCGGAAAAAGGACCGAACCGGTGTTAGGTTGAGTCCCACGCCAAGTTTAGGCGGATATATTTTGTCGACGCTACGTTATCTTCAACACTTAAATTCAAAAACTTAAACATCGCACCTAGTTTCTTCTGGTAAGGTTTTCTAACTCTTTCGCATACAATTGAAATCTAATTCATCCAAAACTTTTAGTTCTGAGTGCGCTTCAATTTCCACGTGGAAAATTCTATTGATTATTCCATCGATCACGCTTCGCCTTCGCCTTCGCCATTCGCCATTCGCCATTCGTCATACGCCACGGTCGTAGAAAGCACGCGGAAGAAAGCGTAGAAAGCGGGAAAACGGCTGGGAAAAACCACTCAGAAGGGGTTATCTTTCCTGGAAAATCAAGGAAGAAAGAAAACATCATATTGAGAAAGTTGACCGCCATTTTGTGGAACCCACGTGGAATACGGGAGATTCGATTTGAGACGCTTTTCATCCAGTCAATCAGGACAAACAAGACCTTTTCACACCTACAGGGAGTTTCCTGCACCAGATTTCAGTGATGAGTACTTAGAAAACCTAGTTGATCAATACATCATTTTTCTGCATCGCTTTCACATATTTATCTCAAGAATATTTCCAGTCTAGTTCATTATTGTCATTCAGTTTAGAGTTTTAAAGGTTTATCTGCAGTCACTAGTTCAGTCACAATAATTTTACTGTTAGTTTATTTCGCCAATTTAAAAAAAAGAGAATTTACCCACACATTGATTATTGTTTTGTACAAAATAACTGGGGAACGTGACGTCACGGGAATCGGTATTTTACTCTATGAATATAGTTTATTTCTGAATTCTATTGTCGACCATCAGACGCAGGTACTTAACAATATTCATAGTCCACAATTTACTACCTACTACCTACTACTTACCGATTTATTTTTGTTTACATCGTGATTTATTCCATCGCTTATTATTTATATTTGTTGTGAATTATATTTTGGGGGAAAAATTAAATATTATGCTCGTATCTGTGTAAATGTTATCTTTCATTTCATTTTTCCCCACAACCCTTGGGATCTCTCTCTCTCTTCGATTTCTTCGACTTTTAAAGAATCTTTCGGATCAGCCGGTCGGGAAATTGCTTCAGGTTCTCACTCTTAACCGGTCAGTGGGTTAAAAGAGTGTGGCGCCCTTTGCATTTTTGTTTTAATTTCAATTTTTACCAGCTTAACCCACCCCCTCCGTCCGATTGAGCTACGGGACCCCCACTGACCAGGGAGGTAATTTCTTGGGCTGATCCAGAAAGAGTAAAGGGGAATTGTAGGCGTTGCACTCACTTATGCGATTTGACAGCACCTTCAGTGGCGTTACATCCATCAGGCATCTTAGAAAAAAGGGCTAAATCGCCCAACAAATTGCAATCTTTATTAAACCTACCCTCGGTTGCAGCATAAGAATTTAATCATGAAATAGCTAATTGAGGATTTTCTTTGGTCTGCCAGTTGACTGACCACAGGCGATGCATCTAAGCTGTTGAGAAATGAACATTTTCCCATATTTTTTTTTATAAAACTGCATTTTTCATCAGGTACTACGCTAAAATTCAGCAAAAAAAGCTCGATTTACTATTTCATGATCAAATTTTTGGTGCAAACGGGGGCTACATGATTATTTTTTAATGAGGTTCTGATTTCTTGCAGAAAATAGTGAAAACTCGGCAACTCCCAAGTCAACACTTCAAATAAAATTAGAAGTTTGAATGCTCGTTTGAATGATGGAGATGAAGATGAAGATGCTCGGGGATATACGTTGAATGGATTGGTTTTAGATGAAGAATTCCGTTCTTCGGCTTCGTTTTCGGACATATTTCCAAGCTAATAATACTTGCCTGAAAGAAAATTTGCTGACTGATACAAGACTTCACCAAGTGCAATGTGGAATGGCAAAAACTCTCGAAAAAAACTAGTTAGGATACTGCGTTTTGGCTGCTATCTACTGCCGTTCTCAAATGGAGAAAGACTTGGCTCACTTGTGCTGTCATCGAAGCTGCCATGCTGCCGAAACATCTTGTGTGGCCAACTCATAACTGTGTTGGAATTTGTTGCAAAAACAGTTGTAAAAATAAGTACCTTAGGTACAACAATGCTATAACCTACCTAACTTTGAAAAACTTTGGCCAAGTTCTTTCAAAATGTTTTCCACTCAGTTCACCAGTTTGAATGTTAGCACTTGAAGTTCCTTTTGAATTGGTACCAGTGTGGACAAAAAAGGAGGACACAGTCATTCAGTACTCAACCGGTTTTTTTCAACAATTTGGCCCAAACGACCTCCAATTTGGACATGTCGGTTGCAACTAACAGCCAAGATATGGACATATCCTAATTGAGGAGCATTTGGAGTCCAAATTGTTGCAAAAACCGTGAAATAATGAATGACAGTGGTCTGTTTTTTTGTTGTCACTGGTACTACAATTATGTATGTTAAAGTTGAGATATCAGTGATTGAGTCCTCGGTTATTAATATACCAAGTACTCAATACTCAGTAGTTATATCTTGCAAGTATTAACCTTTTGCATTAAGCTCAGACTGAGATTCTCACACTTTATTGTAGGTAATCATGATTCTTAAGGTCAAGAAATTCCTGTGAAATTGTTGCTCACTTTGGTGTCGATACCACTGTCTACTGTTCCAGAAGTCAGAAGTGATTTCTTCATTATGATTGATATTAAAAACATGTTCGTAGATAGCAGTTATAATTATTTGTCTTTTACTAACTATAGTATAAGCGCCTATGTACGTGATATTTGAAATAAATTGCCTGTTTCATCCAGATATCCAATCAAACCTTACACTACACTTGTACGAGTAAACACAATTTTATTCAGTACTGAAACAAGCTCAAAATTGGAAAATTTTGATTTGGAGTTTTGAGGAGTTTGAAGTGGAGGCCAGTCACTTTTGCAGGTCAAATAGATCAGTTCTTGTAGGTTAGCCCATATAAGCAGACTCCTTCAATTTTCTACGAGCAGCTTCAGGCCACAATCACAAGTTGCTCCACTCCAAGTCCTTTCAATGGCTGCTTCAACGACATTGCTAAACTAGTCCAGGGTGATTTTTCAATCAGAGGGGTTCAATTTCGGATTTTCACCTCCTTGGTGTATGAATAAAAGGTCACATTTATAAGCACCAAGTTCCCAAAGCGTTGCTACTGGCGGCGACAGGGCACAAAATTCTTGCAGCCTTGCCTGGCCGGATAACTGTATAAGGTCTCTTGCTGACCTGCATTTTCGTAAGACCCAACTGAACAACAACGCGATTTAGTCACCTCGGCCGCATTTTTCTTTATTATCTTCAAATTTTCTCAATGTACGTGATGGCATTGGCGATTTACGATTTGTGACAGCTAAAATGCCAAACCCTTGAAAAAAATAATTGTACGCCACTGTTACCCGACTAAATCAAGTTCACTTTGGAGGCCTTTTCTGACATTTCCGGTTTGGGAACCGCATTTTTGACGTAATGCTCCATCCAGCCATTCCTACATCCATGCATACAAACGCTTCCATCTCACATTGACTGAAATGAAGATATTGACGAAAAACTGTTTTTTGGGCGCACTCTTTCCAATGTGGCGGCCAAACGGCAAAAATACGACGTGGAAAAGTGGAAATTCGGAAAGGGCACCTCAAGATCTATAATACTGCCAAGTTTCAAAAATATCAGATAACCTTGAAAAAAGGCCGGAATTTAGCATATCTTATGAAGACAATTTTGACAGTTTCCCGGAATGACGTTTGTAAACATAGGCATGAAATGAGAAGAGAATTTTTTTGTCTACAAAATGATGTTTCAGATGTTGAAATCCGTTGAAAAACAAACGAGCTACGCAGTGGCGCCGAACTCCTAAAAAGTTACTATGGCGAAAAATATTTTAGACCCCCCCCCCCTATTGCTACACTACGGTCGGGCCTGGGGGCCTAAGAGCCCCTCGTGCAGTTGGCGCCGCAGACGAAATTTTTTCAAAATGATAATAATAATGACATTAACAATAATAAGCAAAAAAGGGGAAGCCGCTGACCAAATTATCCATAGATTTCATTATCTTTTACACAAAAATCGGAAGTTTTTTGTGAGATCGTAAGATCGTGAGGTTTTCCTAGTCCATTTAGTTATGGCTGTTCAAATATACCGTATGATCAAAACCTTTTTGCCTCTAGTCTAGAGTGCTATGAAATTATTATTTCATATGTATATCAAAGGTTGGCAATAATCGAGGCCATAATGCATGAAGAAACTGTTGAATGCCAGTGTCGGTCTCTAATAAATGTTAAAAAATGAATAAGAAGTTTTTCATTATCAAAAGTTATTTTCGAAATGGCACAAAATTGGGAAACGGAGAGTGGTCGTATTCCTTACCGACAAGCATTGGAGATTGCCAAACAACATGCAGATGTCATTTTGAGGTGAATTGCAGGATATACTACTACTATCAACAATTGAAAAAGGCAAAAAAATAAGTCATAGCACTCTTGAAGTGAAATCGTTTTGCTCATACGGTACCTAGGTAAATATCGTGAATAACTGTCATTTAGATTCAAAGTGTCTAATAATCCTAATATCCAATGATTTGCTGGGTGAATCTCTCTTCCTCTTCTTTTCCTCCCTTCTTCTCCTTTCTTCTTTTCTTCTCCTTTTTCCCTTTTTTTCTCTCCAGACCCCCCCCCCTCATTTTGAGGTATGGCGAGCGCCACAAAATAAGGTCTATTCGGCGCCACTGGAGCTACGGCCAGTTTCTTATCATCAGATGAAGCCCATTTTGGCGCCTCCACCATATTTGCCTGCAGCAGATGTCAATATTCCACCATAATTTTTCATGGTCCTTGATCGCCCAGGAATCGATTAGGACATATCCCTATACAGGGTGTCCGTTTTTCGAGGCTAAGCATGGGTATCTCGCTTATCTTTAGAGATACAGAGTCGGTTAAATTAGAAAAAAGTTGCGAATTTTTATGACGATCAATGATCCAAAGAGATATTTGACTTGTCGGTTCTAGTTTTTGAGATATCAAGAAAAAACAGAAATTTGTAATTTTTGTTTCAATTTTTATTTGAAAAACAGTTGAAGATAGCCTTTTCTAACTAAGACATTGTGGAGGCACTTTTCCAAGAGGAATTCAATGTTGCCAAAATCTTCATTCTAGCTTCCAAAACAACCGAGATATAAATAAATAAATAAATAAATAAATAAATAAATATTGTTTATTTCTCTTCAGACCGGTTCACAGCATGAGAAATTGTCACAAAATATCACAGAAACATTTCAATCAATAAATGAATCACAGTCTAAGTATTCTTGGATAGAATAGAAATCATGAGCTAAAAGCATTGATTTAACATGTCTTTTGAAAGAGAGATGGCTTACAATTTTCTTATACGGTAATGGTAACTTGTTAAATATTTTAATAGCCATTATAAATGGCCCCTTGGCGGAGCTGCTCAAACGGTGGTGAGGTATATCAATTTTAAAATTCTGTCTAAACTCATAATTATCATTTGTACATCTTAGTGAAGTAAAACTATTTCTGTTTTTGTGAATATATAAAACACAGCTTAAAATGTATATGGACGGTACAGTTAAAATTTTAAGTTCCTTAAATAAGGGTCTACAAGTGCTTCTCTGACTTTTGAAGCATATAGTTCTTATGATTCTTTTTTGTGCTATGAACAGATCAACAACACGGCAGCTGTGACCCCAGCAAAGTATTCCATAGTTTAGAATTGAATGTACATATGCAAAGTAATAGGTTTTTAAAATGTCACTATCAACCCTGTCACGTAACTGCCACAAGACAAACTGTGAGACTTTCAGTTTTTTTACCACGCTTTCGACATGTCCCGTCCAAGATAGCTTGTAATCCAGGGTGAAGCCCAAAAACTTTACTGATTGATTCTGTACTACGCTCTTACCATCAACGCGCACCAGGAGACTAGAATCAACCGTTTTACTGGAAAAAACAATAAAATTGACCTTGTCCTTGTTCAGCTTCAAACCGTTCAAAGTGCAGTACATTTGCATCGTTTTAACCATCCCGGCCGCCCCTGAACTGAGGGCGACTACACTGTCAGCCGTCACAGCAGCAGACGCGTCATCGGCAAACAAAGTCACGTGAGCATCGGCAACCACAACGTCATTCACAAAAATCAGAAAAAGGAGAGGGCCCAAGATACTGCCCTGAGGCACACCTGATTCAACTGGAGTAGTGTCAGAGAAATAGCCAAACTTATTGGTAAGGCGAACACGCTGACATCTATTTTTCAGGAAAGATGATAACCAATCAAGGGCCACTCCCCTAATTCCACAGTTATATAACTTGTTCAAGAGCAGATCGTGATTGACAACGTCAAAAGCCTTTGACAAATCAAAAAACATGCAAGCCGATGGCTTTCCTGACTCACGATTCTGTGAAATGAAACTATACAAGGACAATAAGGCGTCTGTAGTCGAACGGCCACCCCGGAAGCCAAATTGATTTTTTGACAAAATGCTATTCCTCTCGAGAAAGTCGGACAATCTGGAATGAAAACATTTTTCGAAAACTTTTGAAAACACAGAAAGCAAAGCAACCGGTCTATAATTACTAATAATTTTCTTGTCATTCTTTTTATGGACAGGAACTATCAGTGCACTTTTCAGTCTAGACGGAAAAACACCCTCCAGAAATGAGGCATTTATCAGCTCAGCCAAAGGCACAGAAACGTTATCAACAACATGTCGGAGAAGTGAGCAAGGTATACCATCACTTCCAGAAGAAGTCTTGCTAGATACCTGAATGACCACACCCGCCACCTCCTGAGGGGTGACAGGTGAAAGAAAGAGACTCTTATCAAGCACCTGGGAGCCCGACATGAAATCCCGTGATGTCATAGTATCAGTTATCTCCCTGACAGATTTAACAAAATATTCATTAAAGCACTGAGCCGCCACTCTCAAATCCGTGACAGTGGTTCCATCGACATTCACGAAAGACTGAGGCAGTCCAGACTTACGCTTACAATTTACATGATCATTTATTACGTTCCAAGCAGTCCTGGAAACATTGCAGTTGGGCTTCAAAAACTTGCTGTCATAGTACCTTTTCCTCGCTGAGGCCACCGCCGCACGATGATTGCGTTTCAAAATTTTATACCTATCAAGAAGCTGGGCGTCGTCTGAATTTCGACTAGCCTTAAATAATTGTCTTATAAAACTACCTTGATCAATTATGGATTTAGTAATCCATGGTCTATGATTGCAACTATTTTTAGGTTTATGACAAGGAACCAGTGGAAAAGCAGTCTTCACAGAATCAACGAACATTTTATGGAATGAATCAAACTTATCATCTAACTTGTCCGATGAGGACAAAAGGAGGGACCAATCTAAATTAGAGACAATGTCAATGAAATCAGCAATGTTAGAACGCTTGTTAAAATTGCGTCTAGGTTCCGACGCCTGAGCCTCCTCCTGAACCTCATCAGGCAAGTCAAGCTGTATACTCTGCATGAGATGATCAGAGAAGTCAACATGTATCGATTTAGAACTGCCCTGTATAAATTCATTTCTATTACAAAACACGTTATCAATAAAAGACCTGCAATCACCCTGTATACGAGTGAAGTCAGAAATACAGCTGATAAGGCCGTACGACAAAAAAGAATTTGAGATGAGTGAACTATAGGCATCGTTGGAGTTATAGAAATCAACATTAAAATCGCCGCACATCACGGACACTTCACCAGCCTTCAACACCCGAGGTAAAAGATCGCTCAAGTGATAATCGAAAGCACGCGCACAAGATGAAGGGCTTCTGTAGAAGCAGCCAACAAGAACCGAAGATTCCCTGAGCATGATTCTGGAGAAAGCACACTCGAAGACGGACTCTTCACTCCTAACACTAGTATTGGGAACAGACTCAAACAGAAAATCATCACGCACGAACACAGCTACTCCACCGCCCCTTGAGTTGGCTCTGGAGAAGGAATCGGCAAGCGTGTATGAGTCTATGCGAATCTGGTCGATCTCATGATGGTTGCACCAGGTTTCGGTCACACATATGACGTGTGGACATCCCAGAGAGTGTAGAAGGAACTCGAGATCATATGATTTGTTTCGCAAACTTCTCACATTCAAATGACAAACACGTAGGGTTACCCCAGATGCTGCTTCCTCACTCGAGGATAAAAAAAACGTGAAACTCTACAACCAGTAGGCCATCTGCTGGATTGTACACAGTTATCTAGATTATTTAAATCTATTGTCACTTTAAATGAAGAGTAATGAGAAGGAGATTTCGACTGGAGTTCCTCGCATTGAACCTCAGGAAAGTCCTTCCTCAAAAAAGTTGTAATATCTACTATACTACTAGTTGAATACTATATGACATTCAACTTTGTTTTCTCTTATGGGCGCCATATTGGATTTTGACATTTTTAAATACAATATTTTTTTCTGGTTACAACAATGTGTCACATGCCACTGCTGAATTCATGCTTTTGAGCAAAAAATTTTATTTCTATTTTTCAAAGAGTGCTTTGGAAACAAAATCAGCACCGACAATAAAAAAAAACGTAAATGTTGAACATTTATTCAACAATGACATGTGGCACATCGTTGTAGCCAGAAAAGAATACCGTATTCAAAAAGTATCAAAATCCAATATGGCGCCCATTAGAGAAAAAAGTTGAATGTCGTATCTCGGTTGCTTTGAAAGCTAGAAGGAAGATTTTTGCAGCTTTGAATTCTCCTTGAAAAAGTGCTCTGACAATGTCTAGATTAGAAAAGGCCACCTCCAACTGTTTTTTGAATAAAAAATGAAAACAAAAATTCAAATTCCTGTTTTTTCACAATATCTCAAAAACTAAAATCAATACGTCAAATTTCTTTTCAGATCATTGATCGTCATGAAAATGCGCAACTTTTTTCTAATTTAACCGACTTTGTATCTCTCAAGATAAGCGAGATACCCATGCTTAGCCTCGAAAAACGGACACCCTGTTTATCTTCACGAAGCTGCACACGGCCAAGCCTTTTTTGACCACATGCCCCCTGACTAACAATGATGACATGATTTTTTTTTTGTTAAAGTTGCATTTTAGTCATTTCGGTTGGCAATAAAATCGCATGTTTGATAATAAAGAACCTGTAATTTTGCATGCTTATTGCTTGAACTGTTAAAAACTGCTGCGCCATCAGAAACCTCGGTTTTACTTTCCCGATTCGAGTTCTCGAATAGAAAAGAAAATATTGTGAACGCGCAAAAAAATTGTTTCTGGATTTCGAGAACAACTCTTTTTTAAGGTCCATCTAATCGATTTATTCAGACCATTTCCAGATCAAAGTCGGTCTGTCTGTCTGCCTGTGTGTCTCACTCTGTGTAATCGTCCATGATAACTCCCAAACGGTATATCCAATTGAGCTAAAATTTGGTATGCGGCATGGTATAGGCGTCTTATGAACTTATGTGATTTTGGTTGAAATCCGCCATTAGAGGGCGCACTTATTGCATCGTATCAATATCGGAATTTTTGACGTACGGATCTCAAATTAAATATGTGGATGTTTTGTTAGTTTAGAAAGACATTCTAAAAGTTGAGTTTGAATATGTTAAAAAATTCAACCTTAATTTCTTATTTTTTAAAGATGTCTAAAATGCAACTTTTACAAAAACAATCATATCATCATTGTCGAACTTCTGATCTGGAAAATTCAAAAAATATTCCGAGACAAGACATCAGGCTTCATGATTATATTGTTCGAATTTGAAAAAAAAAGTTCACAAAAATGGGGATCTATTGAACTAAGCAAAATTTTGCAATGCTTTACATTCCACCCTGTAACGAATGTATTTGGAATAAATTGAAAATTCTCGCCAACAGAGTAGATTACTGAAAGATGTATATAAGCAACCGTCAAGACAAAATCGGAATCGGTTGAAACAATCCAAAAGTCACACCATTTTGAAAAAGGGCAAAATTTTCGATACCGACATTTCAGATGTTGAGCAGTTTAGTTGGCTTAGAAATTGGCTACTCAGCTCATATCATTTCTTACATTACTTTTTGTAGAAATACCAAGTATTGTGTCAATATCTCGAAGAATTACTTATTTATGGAGAAAAGAGTGTTTTTGTTTTTTTTTTCTGTTTTTCCCCTACATTTTAGAGACGAATTAAGGTAATCAAGAACAGTTTGCTGTGACTTCATAAGCATAAAACAGCTAATGTATGTGGTGAATTACAGGTCTCCACATGCTTCGGTTAATTTAATATAATTTTCCAACTTTCATTTTCTGTTTCACCCTGTATACGCCGCCGGCATGGACGGCGCTGATGGCTACCTTTCTGGATCGGAAGAGTATGATGCAAAGAACATTTTCACCAAATAGCATCTTCTCATCAAAAAATGCAAGGTTCATTCCATTTTATGCAACTAGCATCCGGACTACTCAGAAATTTTGTTTCCTAAAAACAGAGTTAAAATGGTGAAATATGGTGTTGCGGAATCAATTCGTGCGAGATTATTGCTTGACAGAAATTTACCACTCAGGTCTCTTTCGAAAGCTACAAGGAGGTTCTTTGGTTTGGTCAAACTCGGAGTCAAAAGACATTTTCAAAATCTGGAATTGTTTTTTTCAAAATCCAAATTTTTCTCACTCCCCACTCTATAGGTATGCGACAATTTGCATATTAGCCTATACGCGCCTCACTCATTTGGTGAGATAAAACTATACAAAAGACAATAAGCCAACAGAAGCTGCAAAACTTTCAGAGGCTTGCCTGTTGCCTGCCTGGGTAGGTTTCACAGGAGGTATGTTCACCACCCCTACGGCAGCAGTGGAGGTTTTACTAGACCTACTTCCACGACTGCACAAAAGAAAGACCAGTGAGTGCTCTTAGAACAGGACCCGAAAACCCAAGAAGAGGACACTTAAAGTATTGAACTCCAATAAGGTAGCAGTGACGAGCCCAAGGGATTTCATGGCAGTTGAGTATGACTTCGGGGCTACCTATGAAGTGGTCAGGTCATAATCATAAATGACCGCCAGAAAACATAATAGGCACCATGGTCCGAAGTATAGGGAATCACTGTCTGTAGGAAGGTTGCTTTCCACTCTACAATCCGAAATACTGGCAGAGTGGAAAGGTGTGATTGCCCAGATGGGTATATCAATACAGACAGTACAAAGGAGCAAGAATTTTACATTGCCGCACGGACAGCCAGGCGGCTTCAAGGCTCTTGGACTACTTGGAGGCCTACAAATGTAAATCAAAAACCACCTGGAACTGCAAAAAACACTCACACAGCTGGCTAAGAGCAACAAACGCACTTTAATGTGAATAAGTACCTGCTTACAAGGGTATATGGAGGGGAATGGAGAAGCGGAAAGTCTCGCAAAAAAGAAGCTCAAACAACATTTATTGGACCGGGGTCCACATGTGGGATGTCGCCATCCTTAATAAGGAGAGGGAAAAGTTAAAAAATGGGAAATTAGGCAAAAAATAAATGTCTACTGGAATAGCATTTCAGTCAACGACTATAGCCAAACAGCTTATTGCGTTCTCTAAAACGAAGACCTCGCTCAAACTATTGCTCTCCAAGAACGTAATGAGACTACTAACTCACTGGTCTATTCAGTGCTAATTGCGAAGTGAGATATCACCTGCAAAAATCAAAAAATGGGTAAGGAAAACCCCTCGCTTTCACATGGAACACTGAACAAAAAATATTATCACAATATTTCAAGTCTGAAGGAATTTTTACATTATAAAATTCAAGAAGAACTGGGGCCATAACTTGATGGCACATTTGATGCGACATTTTTTTTTCAATTGCGGGAAGGAAAATATGAGATAGAGATAATTAGAATCTAGTTTCTGCTAATCAGGGAGATAAATGTGCCTACAGGTAAGTATATACGAGTATCTATATAGAATGGGAGATAGGCGCGGAGGATGGGTCTGATCTGATATTCAAATCTCTATTTTTGTTACCTGTCGATCGGCTTCGTGAATGCTCCGGCAAGTTTCAGATGCACGGCTGCTCCGCCAATTTTGTAGGTGCGTGTCTTATTCGCACATCGTGATCTCCAACAAGTCACATATTATCGTCAGGTCCGCTGTCGCCGAGGTGAATTGAAACCAAACAGGTCCAAACAACTCCTATGTAGTGAGTTTTGCACAGTATGACGGCATGGATGATGACATGGTCGATGCTGATGCGACACCGTGCGCGCTAGTAAAAAGTGTCACAAAAAAATCATTTCTGAAGAACCATAAGTAGTCCTGAATCAAAAATTGTTCGCTCAAAAAATTCCTCAATTCTTTGGTTTTATTTGCTTCGCTGGTTGTAACGGGTGTTTTTTTTAGAGGTAAGAACTTCAATCAGCAATAGCGTTGGTGCTTGAGAAGATTTTGCTGTCATTTTTTCATCTAAATATTCATTAAGGCTTGCCATTTGATCATGCAGATGCACAATCGCACAACTCCAGACAGTTTTTCAAAAATGATCATGAAACTTGTTTTTTTATACGGAATTTCCGTGCTTTTTGTGGATTTTTTTTCCAATTTCCAATTACCGGCCGATAAGATTTTGTATTTCAACTTCCTTAGACTTCTTTCATTTGGGGCTTGTGAAGTCTCTGGCGTTCTTGAATGAGTCCCGAACTGTCCAGGGTCTTGGGGACAATATCGTTGGCCATATTAGTTAGATAGAGCCTGATCCTTGCCAAGAAGCTACCGGAAATTGAGCCTATCTAAATTGGAATTTAAAATGATAATTTCGAGCTGCCGTGCGATTTTGCGTGAGTATGAGCAAATGGGAAGTCTTTATGAGTATTTATATGAAAAAATGACGGCAAAATCTTCCCAAGCACCAACGCTATCGCCGAGGCTATCGCTGAGTTCTAACTTCTAAAAAAAACACCCTTTATATAGAAATTTCCGTTTCTTTATTGTTGTTAAATTATTACAAAGGTCTCTATGTGTACTTCAATTTATTGGAAAAAAAAATTAGACACATACAGGGTGAGTCATTGATATGGGCGAGCTCAATTACACCTACGCCATTGATGATATCGAAATGAACCAAACGGCACTGCAAACGGGAGGTCAAAGTCCAGTTTGTAAAATTATTTTGCTCTATACAGGATGCCCCGTTTTTGCAGAGCAGTTTTTGAACAAGCTTTTTCAAATAGCACCCCCTGTATATTTTTGCATATTTGAATTCGCCCTTTCTCAGGCATTACAAATTCGTTTAGTTTTTGCAATTCGCTTTAACTGTTCAGAAGTACATAATTGATTTTTTTCTAAAAATTTATGCGTTTGTAGGCACTTACTAAAGAAATCGCAAGGCACTTGGCTTTTAGGTTATTACTCGAGTTATTAACTTGGGACTTTGCTTTGCTCATGTTTAAGCAACAGCATAAGGTATCTTTTGGCGGTGATATCGCCTATTTCCGTTTTGGTGTCACCTTGCTGTGACACATTGATTTTGGTAAATTTTGAAGGGCCATAACTTAATTTTTTCAAATAGCACTCCCTGTTTCTTATTTTTTATTTGTATCAAGCGTCTCATTTTACATTTTTTTACCTCTTATGTTTTTTCTCAAAAGTTGATAGTTTGGAAAATAATTCGGTTTTTATAAAAACTGGACACAAATTTCATCGATTAAACTTAGCGTGAAATGAAAATCAACTGATTCTGACAACCAATGTCAAAGTGACTTCTATTGTACATCACTTTCAAATTTTGACACGAAATTTTGTAATTTTCAACAGTTTTTACGATTGCAAATGTAGTAGTAAATGTTATTACTATTGATTTGTTGGACTACCTCAATAAATAATATTGTTCAGTTTCTTGTTCCGACATTTTGAGTTTTTTAATTTTTACATAGTAATTTCTTGTCAAAATTTGAAAGTGACGTACAATAGAAGTCATATTGACGTTGGTTGTCAAAATTAGTTGATGCAGTTTGGATTTAGAATAAGTTTGATTTTTAAGTTTATTACTTGATCCGGTGCCATGGCCTGCGAGGTCACCTGACTTGACCAACCCTATTTTTTCTTCAGGGCTTTGTTTACGATCGGGTGTATCAAGCTTAAGTCAATACCAGGGAAAATATGGAAGAAATGATTTGAGAGGCTTTCTGTAGAATTCTTCACTTTCACTTGATAATTTTTTGTCAAAATTTAAAGTACAATAGAAGTCACTTTAACATTGGTTGTCAGAATCAGTAGATTTTCATTGCACGCTAAGTTTAATCGATGAAATTTGTGTCCAGTTTTTATAAAAACCGAATTATTCTCCAAACTATCAACTTTTGAGAAAAAACATAGGAGGTAAAAAAAATGTAAAATGAGACGCTTGATACGAATAAAAAATAAAAAACAGGGAGTGTTATTTGAAAAAATTAAGTTATAGCTCTTCAAAGTTTACCAAAATCAATGTGTCACAGCAAGGTGATACCAAAACGGAAATAGGCGATATCACCGCCAAAAGATACCTTATGCTGTTGCTTAAACATGAGCAAAGTCACAACTTGATAACCTAAAAACCAAGTGCCTTGCGATTTCTTTAGTAAGTGCCTACAATCACATTAATTTTTAGAAAAAAATTAATTGCTTCTGAACAGTTGAAGCGAATTGCAAAAACTAAACGAATTTGTAATGCCTGAGAAAGGGCAAGTCCAAATACTTACGGAAAAATATACAGGGGGTGCCATTTAAAAAAGCTCGTTCAAAAACTGTTCTGCAAAGAGGGGGCACTCTGTATAGAGCAAAATAATTTTACAAACTGCACTTTGACCTTCCGTTTGCAGTGCCGTTTGGTTCATTTCGATATCATTAATGGCGTAGGTGTAATTGAGCTCGCCCATATCAATGACTCACCCTGTATAGCTTAATCAGATCCAAAAAAATGCTCACGTAAAGTAGATCTGTTCATCGTTATTTGAGACGAGTTTCGCGATCCATCCATTCTTTATTGTTGTTAAGGATTGTTTATATTTGACAGATCGTCTTCAAATGCAATCGATATCGAGCAGAAATAAATATGATTCGATTAACGAAAGAACGAACTGGGTATGTAAAACGGGAAAAAGATACAAAAGATTGAGTCAAATTCTGGCTAGGAAACGAGGAAAGAAAAAATTGAAAAAATAAGCGGCCACAAATAGCCTCCGCCACTACGTTTGGCAAGGCTTGTAAAAAGCGGCCACAGATACCTAGTCTCCGCTACTGCGTTTCGCGAGGCTAAAAAATGTAGTTTAAACTTCGACGTGCGGTATAAGCTGGTATTTCGTGGAAGAAATATGAAATATTAATTTCAGAAGAAGAGGGTAAATTCATTTTTGGGGGGAATATTTTTGAAATCAAGTCAACGGATTTCTCCCTGGAAAAACTGCAAATTTCTAGCTTTTCCGTGAACAGATTTCCACCAATTTTTTCTCAAGAGGATAAGAGGTAACTGAGTAGTTATTGAACATCTTCCGACAAATTCTTCCAAGATCTTCCGAGTTTTCCGAGAGTTTTCACTTGAAAATGAAAATGCAGAACCGGCCTGACTTATCGAGACTGGACTCAAATGATAAAGCTCAGAATGAAGCACTTAATGACGATTTTTACAAATGAGAATATCTGGAAAAAGTTTTGAGGTTTTTCCGGAAAATCATATTTTCCAAGACATTGTTTCAATTTTTTGTTCAATTTTGGAATGTGCTTCGAGTTTGTTTCAATCTTTTAAAACCCATGGAAAAATGAAGAAGTTCCTCTTCATTCAGCGTCTTTCGAAAACGCCTCAATATATTTAAAAACTGTTTGCAGCACCTTTATGAGCATGAAATTCGTCATTAGTGCCCTAATTTACAAACGTCCATCGGTTATGGTTCAAGATTTAAGATTTTCCATCAAATTTTTTCTACTTCACCCTGTATAAAGTGTCTGCACGATTTGCGCCGATGTCCTCACATCCAGATTGGTCCAGGGTGGTCTCAACAACAGGCATGCAAACTGACAATGCTTGATATAAAAGTGCAAGGTGTCCCTAATTTTTTGTCGTTAACGTCCGGACTATTGACAGTTTTCTACCTATTATTGCCTGGCTAGCTTTTTTTATTGAAAAACTTACCTGCTCTTTGATACCGTGTGCGTAAGACTCCAGGTTCACCTATCTTGAGATTTGAACTTTGGAATCATAAAGGTACGGTGCGATTCCTTTTAAATTATTTATAATTATTAATAACAACAAACTTTTAGTCTGTGATCAGAATTAACAAATCATGAGTCATCAGAGTAATTATTTCCAGCTTATGCATATAGGTGGATATATAAGCAATTTTTATGTCATGCATATACCCTATACTACATTCTGAATTCAGTATGTTTAGACTCCGAACTTTCTGCACAAAAAAGTTCCCTTACGTTCAAGAAATTAATTTAAATTAGAATGCCTAATTATTATAATCTAGGTAATAGTAGTTAACTTAACTATACTTACAGTAAGTAGGCGTAGACCTACAGTGAAGTGGAAAACACTTGAAATTTTCCATATTGACATTGAATAAAGCGATCAAAGCCACGTTTACGAGAATCTTATCATGGAAACAATACCCTTACGAGTCATAGGTCACAGGCTCACATAGAGATATACCCCAAGAACCGTTTTAGAGATACAGATATTCTAATTAGTCACACTCAGCGCTATCGTTGGCGATAACTTGAGTGTATAGGATAATAATAATGACACCAAAACCAGGATTTGACCAGAGACCAGTGTCGTCCCATTATTTATATACCCCGAAAAAAAAAAAACGTGGGTTTTGGCTGGGTACTGGCTTCAAATGGCAAATTGAAAAAATTGCTATCGTTGCAAAAAACCCAAGTTAACACACTGAGAAAGTAAAAGTTGAGACATGAAGATGTTCGGGTCAGTAGGCACGCCAAAATTGGGAATATTATAGCATTGAACAATACCCAATGCATAAACATGTCGGCGACTTTGTTGAAATAAAATGCCCCCTCCCTTGCACCCTCCATATTTCTACGCTCGTGATAAGCGCGATTGCAGCAGTAGTCATTTTAAAATTATCAGAATTACAAATCTGAACTTTGTAACGATCAAAGTATTGAGAAGATAATACATCTTCATAAGTTTATAATATTTTGAGAATGTCGACCATTCTTTACGAGACAGTGACACAGTGAACATCACTAGGTCTACTAAGCAGTCTCAACGGTAAGGTACCTTTTGACTTTTCTCTTTTTCTAAATCATATCTTCTTCAATTTCTTGTTCTGTTGTTAATTTCGTTGTTGTTACATTGTCGTAGATGGCTGTGCCTCCGTTCGTTTTGGATAAATCGCCGATCGATGCGGAAACCGCGAAAATCGCCGAGGAAGAACTGAACGAAACTCCGGAAAATGTTCAAAAGGGTATCACCGAATTGAGGGAGCTTCTGAAGAATGACCCTACAATTTACTTCAAGGATGATGACGAGACGCTCATCATTTTCCTTAGGCCCTGCAAGTTTTACGCTAAAAGTGCATATGAGCTGGTGAGTTTTTTTATAAATTTAACTTTAAACAGTCTTTTTAGTGGTTCAATATACTTGAACATATATAAAACCATTAATTTTATATCATAAAGCAGTAGACAGTTATCAAATTTCTAAATTGAATGTAATTTTCTTACCAGTCACGTAACTTTTGTAACTTATATTTCAAACAATTATTGATGTTTCCATGCACTTAGATTTATTTGAATTAGGCTACAAAAATATTATTGTTTTTCCCCTGAGGTAGGTACTTGTTCACGTGCAAGTTAGTGTCAAGGAGATCTAATAAATTTCCGATTTGCTTAGTAGATATAGGTGGTATCTTCAAACTTCATTTTCAAGTCCAAATAAAGTTTAGAATCGCTTTTATTTTTTATGTTATTTAATTCGTAGAAAAAAATCATAGTTTGATGAACGCCGCTCTTTTTCTTCAAAAGTACTTACACATAAATGCAACACACCGATAAGGTGGAATAATGAAGCAAATTGCATAAATAATTCACATGCTTTACCATGACATAACAATAATCCATAATATGTAACGGTTAAACGTGTCGTCGTTGTAAATAATAGTGTTTATTGATATCTACTCACCACGTTTGTATAATTGTTATCTAACAACATTAAAAACGTATTGTGATAAAAATAATAATAATTGACGCAAATATGAAAAAATTGAGAGGAAATTATTAGCAAATATTATAGTTGTTTAAATTTTTTCAAGTAAATTCAAATAGATGAAAATTCAAGATCATGATTGTGTCTTGCGTACCAACCATGCAGCATAGAGTCTAACAATTCCACAGTTCATCAAAATATAGGTGCTTGGAGGTGTTTATCTAAACACAGTCTAAACATTAGGATTTACTTTGAATATAATCTATCCTATTGCTATTATATTATCCTATTATAGAAGGTATATTATTATTATGATGTAAATTATAGAGCTCCTTCTTTACTGGTCAATGATACAAAATGCAATAATGCTTGATAACATAAGACTCAAGTGTTGATGCTTTATCAATTTCTAAGTTATCTATAGAGAACATTATATAAATAGACAGTAAAATTGAAATGAAACAAATAAGTGGGTGTATCTACATTAGGTATAAACTTTCCACAATTATTACCCAAGGGCTCGGACAATTTCTTTGAATAAGGCACTTTTGACATTATTCGCCCTACCATCGCTGTCTGAATATCCCTGGATTCTTCAATTTTCTTGTTGTATCAAAAACTTGAAAAAATATAGGTACTTCACTTACATTTGCTTCATTTGTAATGAATGGGTACTTATCATTACGACCAAATCAGACCAGAAGATAATGGTACCTATAGAAAATAGTAATAGGTACATAATGTACATAATTCATCGACTTCTCTTCATCCCGCAATTTCGTCTTATTACGGTGGCTCTTATAACTGAAAAAAATTATAGGTATTTTGTAGATTTCGTTATCGTTATTACGAGCGAAACCTTTTTTTTGCTTAGGCCAAACACGAGAACGGAACGGATTGACCCAGGCAGAGAAATTGCTCCGCTCCGCTTAGCCACAGTAGAAGAGGGATTATGATGAATAGAATAATTGAAGAATTATCTGAATAGTATTATCAAACTTTGAGTAGATAATTACCTTTCCATCTTAGATCTATTATAGATCTCATTCCAGGTCTTCCGGATTCACAAGAGTTTAAAAGTTGTCTACAAAGAGAATCCTCAAGCTTTTGTTGGGTAGCAGGGATACATGTAAAATCTTGGATCATAAATCTCTAAAACCTTTGAGAAGTAACAAATTTCTACGATCATCCAAATTTTTGGTATCAGATACACATTCAGGACCATCAAAGTTTATAGATATAATTATGCTATTGAGGCGATTGTCGAAAATCGTACTAGAATGCTAAAATGATTTCGCCATTGGCATTATCTACTTGGATCAACGCCAGTACCTACAGGTCGAAAAACATTGATTTGGGAATCAAATCAATAAACAAAAACAAAACTGGAAGGGTCTTCTTGATCTCGCCCGCATGTATGGAAATGACCATAAGATTTGTACACAGGGTAATTCACGAACACCGCTTAATATGTCAGATACCATAAAGGTGTGTTTAAGATCAACGAAGTTTTTTGTGGGAGGGATTTGTTACGAAGATAAAGAGTGTTTTTTATGTTTGGGTCTTGATTTCAAAATGTGATATTATTGCAACAAGTTTGATTGTATCCAATGAAATTTGGCAGCAATACTCTTCAACTCGAACTAGGTACTCAAAATGAAAAATTCATGAAAAAATTCAGGACCGTACTGTCTGTAAAAAAGTCCGATTTATTTTTTCAATTATGGCTATGGTATTACCGTTTAAATAACGGTTTGAATAATATTACATTTCAAAATTAAGACCCAAAAATTGAAAACACCCGGCATCTTCGTACCACACCAATCCCCCAGCAAAAAATTCTTTCCTGATCTAAACTCACTTTGATATCCTCTATCTGGCATTAAGCGGTGTCCGCATTGTTCGTGAATCACTCTGTATATACCTGAGTAGATCAATTCCACATAGGAAACCCGGAAACAAAAATTGAGACAGCAGGCTAGAAAACCAGAAACTATGAGTGAACATGATTCGTGGCCTCGTCTACTTGACCAATAATTCAAATTACTTGAATAATGATTCTTATATTTGCATTACCTATAGGTCGCGGGAACATAACCGTCACTTTGGCACCGCTATGGCAACGTTGCAATTATGCCTAACGTGGCAACTGCGCAATGCGCATCTGTTTCGACGTTGAATTGACATAATGAATTGACATAAAACGCTCGCGCAAGCGCAGACAGGGTCCCAAGGTACCACTGTGGAGATTCGTTTGTTTTCAACATTACTCAGACAAATCTTGAGTTTAGCACAATTATTTTTTAATAAAGTGGCAATCGTTCAATAAATCATCTATATAATTCATTACAACTAAAGAAAATGGTATTCACAAATACAAGTGAAAATAACATTATACCATTTACCCATCTTTAGCACGTCATTTTTGTTCCCGCGACCTATTGCTTCAAAATTATGCCAATCTTGTTTGAAATCATGCATTTAATAAGATTTGCGTGTTTTCAATTTGCAATTCCACTAAACTATCCTAATGTACCTACCTAAGTATAGGTATTATCGAGGGTATATTATGTATTATGACTATACCTATGTCCGAGTGTACCTACGTATTATTCACAATGGACTTATAACTAAGCGTAATAAAAAACACACCAAGTCTAAATTAAGATAGGTAGGTAGGTACCTACCTATACCTAATCAGGATTTCAATATTAAGCCCATAGAATCAAGCCAGCAACTGGTCTACCAGTATAGATATCAAGCATGATTGTAATGCCCCACGTCCAACAAGCCATATACCGGGTGATCATCAACTATCCACCTGCAATAACTCCCGATTCCTAGTGAAGATGTAGATGTCTTCGATCAAAAACAGGTCAATTTTTATATCGGAGGGGACTTCCAAAGCATACATTGTCGAATTCTTATCTTCAGCCTCCTCGCCCCCACCCACCCCAACTTCGAAATTTCAAAAAAGACCACCTACCTTGCGATACATCAAATTCAAGAAAATTGAATTCCCTTTCAAAAAAATACTTTTCAAACTTTCAACCCCACCCTCCTTGTTTCTAAAATTATCTGAATGTCTAATTCAATATTTTTGACCTCTCAATACTCTCAAATGCAGTCAACGTCGTCTTGTACAGCATCGCGAGAGAAAAATTTTCTGTGGAAAAAGTACCTAAATTCGCACCGTGGCTTCCCGACCCTACTTTCAAATCCAAAATAACACTACCTGCTTTGTGATACATCAAATTACAAGGAATTGACTTCTCTTCCTGAACAGGATATTTCAAAAACTTTCAAGAACCCCCTTTTCCTCCTAAAATACTCTGAATGTTCTGAAAAAAATGTTTTCAAAAAGAAAATTTAATTCTCTTCAATTTGATGTATCACAAAGTAGGTAGTGTTATTTAGGAGTTTGAATTTGGGTTTGGAGAGAGCAAAAGGGTGAATTTAATTTGGGTAGCACTTTTTCCACCAAAAATTTCTTCTATCTAGGATGACGCTGACTGAATTAAAGAGAATTGAGAGGTCCAGAATATAGAATGGGATAGTCAGAGAATATTTAGAAGAAGGGTGGAGTTGAAAACTTGAAAAAAAAATTGAGAAAAAGAATTTAATCCTATTTAATTTGATATATCGCAAGGTAGGTAGTGTCCTCGGTAGTGTCATTTGAAATTTTAAAAAGTTGGGATAGGTGGAGACGAGAGGGCTGAAGGTATAAATTCACCAATGTATGTATTAGATGTCCCTCTCAATATAAAAATCGACCTGTTTTTGCTCAAACAAATATTCACTAGGAATCAGGAGTTATAGCAGGTGGATAGTTTTCAAATGATCACCCGGTATAGTAGAATCGTCTCAGTCCCCCAAAACGGCTACCATGAAACGATGGTTGATTTCGGTGAGGTTTCCAATGCATTTGTTACGTTCTATGTTCATTGAGAATTAAATGTTAGACATTCAGTTTTTGCGAAGTTTTTCCATACTTTAAAATTTATAAATTCACAAAGTTGATAAGGTCATTCTCAAGTGTATTAATAAATAAGGTCATTTTCAAGTGTATTAATCAATTAGCGTGAAATCAACAAAGCACTCATCCCATAATGTATAGATCGATCCTGTAATAGCTTGAATTTCATTTTTCTAAGTTCAAAGAGCTTGTAGAAATTCTTACGAAATCACGGCACAAATAGCTACCAAGTACCTACTCAGAAATTAATTATTGTTCACAATGAGTTAGCAACCGATACATTCCTAACTTTTGAAAAATGGGAAAGTGAATGATTCCTTACAGGTTGGAAAATAATATCACTTTCGGACCTGATTCAGAAAGTATAACATAATAATGTTTTTCTTAGAGAGAAGTAAAGTGTCAAAGTCCACAAAAAACAGTTTATTTTGTCGCAACTTCGAAACAGGGCTTAACTGAAATAAGGAAGCGACGGCGAGAAACAAGTGCTATATTTTTTCCTGAAATTTGATCGATTGAAATGGGACAGTCTGTTTAGGTACCACCGAGGGTACCACTTTTATTTACGTAATAATGAACCAAATCAATCGATTTTTCTCTTAATTCCAGATGAAGCGCATTGCCGAATTCAAGGAAAAGAACAAGGATCTTTTGGCCAACATCCTGCCGACCGACGAGGCGGACGCCTTCACCAACCACAACGTGGTCAACGTTTTGACCAACAGGGATCAAAAAGGCAGGAGAGTTTTGCTTGTCAACTGTGGCGGTTCCTGGGACACGTCCAAGGTCACCTCCGATCAACTCTTCCGCTTGTTCTACCTCATCCACATCGCTGCCGTGCTTGAGCCAGAAACTCAAGTCAAAGGCGTTGTGGTCATCATGGATTTCGACAAGCTTTCCATGAAACAAATAGCCGCTTTGTCGCCATCGTTCAGCATGAGGCTGCTTGGATTCATCCAAGATGCCATGCCTCTGAGGCTCAAGGAAGTGCACATGGTCAAGCAACCCTTCATCTTCAACATGGTCTGGCAGATCTTCAAGCCCTTTATCAGAGACAAGCTGAAGAAGAGAGTAAGTTATTCCCGGAATCAGCTGTGCTTGGTGATTTTATAAAAATTGTGTCTCTAGATTTTCTTCCATGGAAGCAAAATGGCCAGCTTGCAAAAGCACTTGGACAAGTCCGTCTTGCCCAAGGACTACGACGGTGACTTGCCAAAAATCGACTACACCGGAGCCAACTGGTATCCTGTCATTGGTGACTGCATGGAGTTTTACAAAACATGGGGTACCTTTGGACTAGTCAAGAAGTAACTTCGAGTACAAATGAAATAATTTTAAGACGAACAAAATGCACTTTGAATGAGAATATTTTTTGGAAAAACTGTCCCGACAGTATTTCTGTGATGTTACCTACCTACTGTTATTATTATTACCTATTATTGTTGAACTGTTAGTTAATTTTACTTTTCATGTACGTACCAAGTATGATTGTCAAATTGTATCAACAAAATTGCTCAAGACTTAGGATTAGAGAAACGTAAGCACTGAATTTTATTTATAAGTAAATAGTAGTCATATTCCGATCAAATTTTATGATACAAGTGCTATGAAGTTTATTATTATTATAGAAAACGTATTTATTTGTACTGATGATACCTAATGAAATCACATTAAACAAACACAAACAAAACACATTTTATTAGAACTGGTGTGTAGTTAAGTAATAGCAGGCAATCAACGTGGTAGGTAGTGTGTACCTGTTCACTTTTCAGATTGATTCTTGCAGGCCACTGATTGGCCACTGCAATTCTCGCTAAGGTTGCACGTTTTTTACTATGGGAATCGTACCTACTTTATTCTAACATTAGGTTTCACTGGCCCGCCCGGTCCTAAGTGAAACCGTCGTATTGAACGTTGCCCATCAGATGAAACGAATGATAGTAGACGGGTTTCGTCTGCCGTTTTATGAAACCAGGTTTTGGTCGCAAAATGCTCCACACCTTGCCTTCTCAACCTGATTTTATCGAACAGAGTTGAATCAGAAATGGGCCTCCGGTGAAAGTCAAACTTGTCCACAGGCTCTCGGCAGACATTACGTAGGTTACTTGCACGTTTCTACTTATCTAGGTGTTTTTGGAGCAGATCGAGAAAACAAAAGGGTTAAATATACTGTTACGAGCGGCAATTCCCGTGCATTCTGGTGAACACACGCGATCTTTCTAGACTCTTTCATTGCGTTGCAACACGCTCTGGACATTTCTAGAGAATATACGTGATGGCTTGGCATTGAAATACATGGGGAGACTCCAACGCTCGATCAAGACACATCTGTCCATTTGGCGGCGGCGCCGGCTCTACAGCACGGCAGCATTATACGCGAAATGTGTATTGTATAACTAATTTTTCGGGAGTCGTCGCGAAATCGTATGCCGGGTGACTGTGGAATCTGCTGGAAAACGCACGGAACATTCGAGATGAATAAGTCGGACCTATATAAGGCATCAATCGTCGACTCACGGGCAGTTATGAATTGGAAGAGATCGAGTGCGAAACAAGCGAAGTAGTAATCGGCTATACTTAGTAATATTCCTAAGTAAATAACTGTTGGCGTGTATTTATCGTAGTACGCGGTGATAAATAGTGTGTTATTTAAAAGGATCGTCTCAATTATAATCGAACCCGTACGCGAAATACGTAAAAATACTATAGTGAGTCGGCACGATATTATACGCTGCATTTTTGAGTAGCAAAGTTTGTGCAGAGGAGCTTGTGGTGTGGTAGTTAGCGCGTTCGACTACCACTCCAGAGGTTGCGGGTTTGATCTACGCCGGGGACGGATTTTCGCCTCGAAAACAAAGCTTCTTAATAGGCGAAATTCAGTGCCATTTCTGCGCTGGCGCAACCATGCTAGGGGATTTGAGAATAGTGCCGTATCCTAACACATGTAAAAAGCGTAATTTCAACATTGTATATTATTGAAACGGCTGTAAATGAAACTTTCAAATAAGCTATGAAAAAAAGAGTGTTTCTTGATCTTTCATTGTGTTCAAGACCAGCAATGATGGATCAGTTTTAGATACACAAGGAGCGAAAATATGGTGACGTGTTTATCAGTTGCTGTGTTTTTGAAAATACCGCCCTACTTCTAGTATTCTTCTCTGCCTTACGGTTGCCGTCCTGTCTGTCAATGGCATGAAACTGCATGTAAACAAATGGTAACTAAAATTTTATCGGGTTATATCATGTTATATGTATAATATATATCAGAGGTTTTGTGTTTTCTGTTTTTTTTTCAAAAATGACAGGCAGTTTGTTGAGTGCCTGGCTGCAAAAACCGTACGAAAAGAACATTACAGTTCCATTTCATGTGTTCCTAAAAAACATCACCTTCTAGGCAACCAGTTATACACCGAAAACGGCTTTTTCATTCTTTTCGGAGCACTATACGCGCGGAATTAATTTTTTCGAGAGCAATGCACATGGACAACATCATTCCGCATAATCTAGCATGGAAATCAGGAGTTTCTTGTCATCTATTTTCCTTTGTTGAATCGATGACTAAAAATCTGCAGGTTTTGACTTTTCCTAGCTCGCGCAGACGCATGAGTTCCATCCCCTAGCTTTGCGAACCTACAGCGCAAGTCGTGCCTTTGAATATCGCATATTGGTTTAGTTGGAATGCTTGCTAAATGCAAGAGTGTGTCGCATGACACGTAAAATACGAACGATGGTGCCGACCCCATGCGATGTTGGTGGTCGTTAAAAATCCCTACCCTGTGTTGGAACACACAAGGGTTCGGCAAAATTTCCGGTATAGTGGAGGAAAGCATTCACCGGCGTCGGTGTTACGCCTCGTTGCGGAAATAGGCCGACGTAAAATAAACAAATAAAAAAAAAGTTTCTGCGTTTTTCGGATGAGAATAAACGGCTACCTGTGCCTAGAACGTAGGAAGGATGCGTATTGAGCAATTTTTGTTCAACATATTCTGTCAGCTAATCCTCAGAAATATATCAGAAGTTTATACTCATTATTATTATTATTATTATAACGGAAGTCTTGTTCTAGCTAAAAACTATAAAAAACCGCAATTCAAATGGCAGAAATCTATCAGGTACTTGAGTACCCTACCTGGCAAACCGCGTTGATCGGAGATCGGGGCACGTAGGAACGGGAAGGTTGAAGAAATCACTGGATAGGTGATTTACGATTTTGGAGATATGATTGTGTAAGTTAGGTATGATCGGTGTTTTTTGAAAGAATTTTCCTTTCACAAACTGCACAGGATTGGTTCTTCAAGCAAAATTTCGAAAATCATGTTAGAAGTGATCCTGCAAAGTTTCAGAAAGTTATTCCGACAAATGACCGCTCCAAGAATGTTTCTCTGTTGAGCAATGAAATTTGGTGTGGAATGTTTTTTCGAGTAAGACTTCAAAGCGAGCTCAAAGTTATATTAAAAATTTTTTCTTTCTCTAATTTCGCGTAAGTGCTCATCTATCTTGAAAGATAAACGACGAGATTTTGCCGCGTCTAACATTTAATGTTAAAATCTTGGTGGCAATGTATTCTTCCGAACATGGTTTAACAGGGTCAAATTGTGAAGTATAAAGGGGTTCTTTAATATTGGGAGAATCATAAGACTTTGAGGCTATTCAAGAGTGGGAAAATTAGTTATTCAGTCATGCTTTTCAAGATTTGACTTAGTGGCTTTTTCACAAGCTTTGGACGGTGTGGCGGTGATACCGCGGCGATATAAATTCCGCAAGTGTGAATAGGTATCGTAGCGTGAGCGTAGCGTGAACGTATCACGAGCGTAGCGTTGATGTGAATCAGCCCTAAATGGCCGTCATTTTACATCACCATAAACCGAGACTAAAACAAACTATAAAATAATCTCTAGAAGTTTATTTTCAAATAAAATCTCAAATAAAAATTCTTGTACAAAAAAAGTACGAATAATTACAATTTCTTTCTACGAATCCCTTATGACAAAGAACTCATAAAAACGGTAATATAATATCATCATTTAAAAAATCACTAGAATGCACTCAACTTAAAAACTACAAAAGGGTTTGGGTGAAGTATGGATGATGAACAAATGAATCGCTGAGTGTTGTTTATATGGTGCGATGTCATAAGAATATTAAGTATTACATTATTTAAACAATACACAAGTGCAAACACATAATATCGTAATTATATTATTACACAGCATCCAAGATTTTTTTATTACATTTATAAGTTATAATAATAATAATTGGCACTGACTCTCGAAACTTTCACCCAAAGACATCGCTTGCAGTCGTTCACTTCACATACTATATACATAAATCTCTACAACGCAAAGTAATCTATAAAAGTGGGCTGAAAAACGATAATATCAAGAAGTCCAATAGGTAGTAAGTTTAGGTTTAATCTCATTTTCATCATGGCAACATGGTACGTACTCAAAGTGCTATATCAAAACGATGTGATCTGTGATATATACCCTATATATACAGCAAAACACCGCATCTGTTAAAACATCCCTGACACATTCGCTCACAGTGTATAACTAATCTAAACCTGTAATTTGACCTATAATGTAGTGACTGGCCTACACGTACATCTTGTTTCGTAGGAATACTGGCTCAACGATACATGACATGGTAATTGTGTGCTTTACAAATAAAAACATATGCAACATTACGGCACCACCATCAAAATCTCCTACAAATATATTTTCATCATCATTAATTAATATCGAAATTGAGATTATGATTGTTAATATATGTATAAATACCCATGCAAAGAATACAAGTTCTCGTTAAAAAATATGGCAGTGATTATAAACAAGTTGGTATAATTTTCATACATTTAGGCCCTGACCAGGCGCAACTCCCGTTCGGGAATTGCGACCGGAATTTTGAACCGATAGTGTTCCGAAGACTTCATACGAAATGTTGACAGCAATGCCTGTATATAAATTCTCTACAATTATTTATATTAATATTGCAGCAGGACACTGCGACAGTCTTATTTTGCACACGTAAAACGCGTGGAGAAGCATAGACGAAGGAATGTTTCTGTTTTTGTTTTTACTATCATTACAATTCACTATTCGGGATTATTCGAAGATGTTCCATTTCGGGGGAAAACACTTTATTCCTCTTCTTGTTCAGTCTCCTCTCCGGGACCGTACATGTCCGCCAGTTTGTCAAAGCGCGGTCCCCAGGCACCCAAATAGTCGTATTCTTGAACATCGTCGTCGGTGCCTGCAAAATTTCGAAACTGCATTTTAGTTTTTGCACTCGGCATGATGGAGTTTCAACATTTATTATAACTAGCACGAATCTACGACGCGACAAGACGCACCTAACTAACACGACACAATACCAGTTCATTTAGAAATTTAATTTCCTTTGAAATGTAATGCTTGTATTTTATTCAAGCACATTCAAAAACGAAACAGATTGTGAGAGGATGAGCAAATAAATTATGCATTGAGACAGACAGTGCGGAGTTTGATATAGGTAGAACTGGAACGTCGGACAAGCCGAGCGCAATTACGGATTATTAGATTTGGCCTCTTCAGCTCGACGCTTTCATTGGAGCCTTGTACAGATTGGCAAGCATTTAGCGATAAGACGATTCGTCCAGCTGAAAGAAGAGCACACAGGCTAACGTTGCAAATGCAAATTGAAATTTGGGACGCTATAATGGCACGGTTGAGTTACTTACTGATTTTCTGTGATTTTGTACCTAGGAGTAGATACCTACCTTGTTCATCAAAAGTAATAATCCCGTTCACTTTTTATTTTCAGTAGAATGAGTAGAATTGTGGCAGCAAGTCATTCTACCGAATTTAAAACGTGAACGACATATAGGTGCCCGCGTAATAACTACTGTCGTTCGTAGAATAACTGACTAATCTAAGCTGAGCTAGGATTCTACGTGATAGGCATCTCAACTCAAGTGCTAGAAGAAACTTTCTGGAAGCTTGAAATTGCGAAAGATCTCCGAGTTTTCCAAGATCTTGTGAATTTTGAGAACAGGGATAAATTATTGATAAAGGTATTGTTACACCAAAAATTTCCGTTTTAGTCGTTTCCTCATTTTTCCTGCCATTTTCGTCTTCGGATACATTTTCCTTGTTCCAAAGGCAAACAAACTCCTGTCCCTGCCACTTTCGGCATTATCAATCTGAAACGTGTGGAAACGTTTTTCGTAGTGAGCACTGATAAAATATTTGACATGACTTGAAATATTATATTAAAAAGTGGTGACAGTTCCTGCAGTCTGGGTCGTGCATTTAAGAGAAAGGCAGCCTAAGTTAAAGTTTAAAGCCTTTCGGACACTTTCAAGACCGCTGCAAGTCTTATATCGGACTGGTCGAGGAACACGGGCCAACTCAGGGCTGAACGTCACCACTCCCCCACGCGCAAGCTCACCAGAGCCAGACCCACTCCACCTGACGGGTAGGTAGCACCACGGTGCCTCACGTCACTCTTTCTAAAAGGCAACCCTTTTATAGGTCTCAGTAATTTATTACTAGTAAATCACCAACACCATACTTTGCATAAAGCAATTCTTCGGATTGAGGTGAAATCTCGTAGTCGTACACATTCGCCCATCACTGTTGGAGGCTTGCCGGTCGTTGGTTCTCCCACAGGCCGTGCCCTAAGATCGCCGGGCGGCATCGTCGGTACCAGCGAGGCACCTCCAGCAACACCATCGCCGACGAAGTAACCACAATCCGAGGGCACGAACCCACTAACATCTGCAGAGAAAGGACCTCGTTCCCTTCTCTCGGTCGACGCTCGACGCTCCAAAGGGCTTCACTTCGTGTCCAGAAGTGGCCGTCGATGCCTGGAGTCTGTAAGCCCATTCCTTTTTCCTTTTATTTCCACAGTTGCGGTAGCCTTTAAGTCGTCGGGATAATACTGCGCGAAATACCATCACACCCTGGGGAATGAGCTCATTTCGTAGGTCAGGTGATACCGTCGTGTAAATATTCCCCCCATTTCCGCACTATAAGAACACGACTGTGGTGATTAGGGTAATTTGGCCGGTTTGCAGTTCCTCCGGAAGTTGGCAGTCACTCCTCGGAACACCCACTACACCCGAAGCAGGAAAATTAGTGTAAAGTGTAATTGTCAGTAGCCTTAGGCTATCCTTACCTTTCTGATATTATATTCTTACGTTGAGTACAGTTACAATAATTACAATTTCACTGAAAAGCCGTCGAAGCGTCCTTTTCTTTCCTCTTTCTTACGTCTCATGTTCGTTTTTGTTCACTAAGAACGAGTGACAGCAGATAGCCGGCACTTCTAGTCTTCCTTCTAGTACGCCAAGACAGACAACGGGTGGAGCGGGGAAAACCCAGGTAACAGTATGTATCGAGAACCTCACGACTCTCAAGATTTTTTGAGGCTTGGAAATGTTGAGAATCTTGACAATACCAATACTACCTACTTGTACGAATTTGAAGAATTTTCAGAATCTAACTCAAGCATTCATCTTAGACGTCTTGAGAAGTTTGGGGACTTCAGAAATTACTGCGAGTTCACAAAAAAGCAGTTTTTTTTTCAATGTAGAGTCTAGCAGTCTAGCTATTATTATCTTTCAAAGCTGCAGAATGTTCAAGAGTTTAATTCACCTGTTCTTACTTGATTCATGAGATGCCCTACACAATCGTTACTGATTTTAGAGAGGCTCTGGAATACGATGAAAGCAAGCTCAAGCAAAGCGCACAAAAATCCTGATCATTTGCAACATGAGAACACAATAAGGATAGATCTAATATAAATATTTCGTTTTGAGCTTCATTTTCATTTCCTTGAGTACCTAGGTAATTTCGCGTTGAATGGAGAAGTAATAGCGATCGTAACTGAATTGTGAACGTTGAAACTGTGACATAAAAAAGGAAACGTCTTTCTTTGGTCTTGTTTCAACGTAAATGAGCAAGTCATTTTTCCTGATGAGCTGAAGTTTATTGGTGTAAGCAATCGGATTTTTCTCAAAGTTCCAATGTATGAGCTGAATAACTGCTTAAAGGAATAATAATAACAACAATAAAAAGAGCAATTTATTTGTTCCTGAACCACTGTAAATGCATAATTTGATTTGGTTTCCTTCCCACAACCGCCGTATGTGTGATCAATCCAAAATAGAGTAAACGTTCGTCATACTGATGAAGCTTCGATTATTCAAAGTAAGGCGACGCTGCTGCCTCAAAATAATTAGCCTATTGTTTAGATAATACATACCACAATTCCCCGATCGAGGGGGAACACAACTCACGTTTTCCAATAATTTATAATGGGAAGCGATTGTGTGTGTAGACCTTACCGCGTTATTGTCATCGTCATCATCATCATCATCATCATCATCATCATCATCACCATACAATCAGTCATATATCAAACATGATTGTGTTGTGATGGTGTGGTTTTCAGCTCTCCCCAGTCAGTTTTAAAGATTAGAAAAGTATAGAATGTGAAAGAAGATCCTTACCGCTCTTACCTGAGGCAAGAGAACTGAGCGATCCCGCTGTGCTGCCGCCACCTTCGTACGCGTAGTTCCTCAGATCGTCGAAGGGAGGGGCGTTGGGGTCGCTGTCGGCCCGCTTCTTGTGCTCGTCGATGAAGACGCCCACATTGGGTTCCGGACCCACGCCAACCATCGAAACTGAAATCAGACACAGCACGTTTTTGTCGAATCCCGGAAATTCATTTTCTGGTTTGTCCAGCACACACAAAAAAAAAACTTACATCCAAGTTTGGGCGGAGCCAGGTCCTGGAGTGGTCCCCCGATGGGAATTTGAAGCGGGGTGATGTCGAACGCAGTCATATCGTCCTCGCCGCCCCCTTCATCGTCGTAATTGATGATGTTTTCACGGACGTCATCGTCCGGTCCCGGATACTTGATGTGTGCCTCTCGTCGTCTGTTGTACACGACAAATACCAAAACTAGGACTGAAAGAGCATAAAATGAGCACATGTGGACTTTTCGGATTCCGAATCACATATCTGATGTACACATATTGGCCGGAAGCGGATATTCCTTACGAGTTACAACTTCTGGTGCTTGATATTGACACGGTAAATTTGACGAATATGTTTGCATAAAACGCGAATCAGATATGCAATTCTAGACGTTGTTGACGATCCTATTGAACGTCTAAACAAACTTTCAGCATGTGTGTTTGTGTCGAGCATCGAGCATAAAGTGCTATATATCATGTAAAATTCAACAGTGAACAATGCAGCAGTGGCGCAGACATCTTTTTGTTAAAAACTTTAGGGTTCATAAAAATGTGTCTTCATAATGAATAAATCAAACTTTGTTAACATAGTCTAACAAACCCTGAACAAAGTTTCTCGGTCAAGCCCGTTCAATAAAATTATACAAGATATGGGCAAGTTTGCGTTTTTATGGATTTATGAATCAGTCTGCGCCAGTGCTTCGATTGTACACCCTAAACTTACCTAGAAGAACCAAGAGACAAACTATAACGGCTAGTATAAAATCCGTGGACGGCATAATAGCTCCTGCTGAAGCAAGCTCTAGCTCGCAATGGCCGCCGGTGTAACCGAAAGGACAGTCGCACTCGTACCTCAACGGAGGATCGTAATCTTTACATCTGCCTCCGTTGATGCAAGGCAACCACATGCACTCGTTGTCGTTAATGCAGCCGTTTTCGTGAAACTTGTAACCTTGAGGGCATCTATGGGCGGATACACACAAAAATAAATTAACGATTCGGTATACTCACCCACACCCAGGACATCCCACATTGCTTCGGCACTGATCTATCGTTGTACAGGTAGAAGTGAAGATAAAAAGAGTGGAAAAGCTACGACTACGTCTACAAAGTGCCACACGACTTTTTCAGAGCATGCAAGTGTACAAAATCAACGGCAAAACTCGAAAACTCCTCACTGAGAATGATGAGCAAGCAGACTAAGATGGCGGCTAGGGCCCCCATGCTGAGCTTAAGGGTTTGTCCCTCTTGGATAAGTTCGCAGTTTTCGCCTCTGAAGCCATCGGGACAATGGCACCGGTATCTGAGACGCGGCTCCAAATTGAAGCAGCTACCGCCATTCAAACAAGGCAAATCCACACACTCATCTTTGTCCATGCAGTCCTTGCTGTCCGGGGACATGACCCGGCCCTCCCCGCAACTGCATGCATCACATCAGAAGTAAATCATTTGACTCCAAACAGAATTTCGACTGAAAGTAAAGCTTGATACTAGCGGAACAGACTGCACCACCACCACCGTTAAATGTTGAAGAAGACGCCAGTATGAAACTTTAATTTTGTCGTAGGTGTCAAAAAAGAACTAACTATATTCGCAATTCTTTCCAGTGGTACGCCGACTCGATAAGAACACTAAAAACGGGAGGCCAATTGCCTCGATTTATGTACCTTCGGCATCAACACCACCCCACCAAAGCGTTATTGAACCAAGTTCAAAATTACTTTGGGAGTGCGGAATTAAAAAGTTTCGATGTTTTAATGAAACGCCAAGTTCAAAGCGCCGGAAATGTGCACACATATTAAACTGCACGCCCTGGGATAGCTAGCTAGCTATCTCCTCTGCCGTGATAACATTTTCGCCGTGTACGGCTCCAGGGGCCTCGCCGGAGAAAATTGATCATTGGCGAGAACATCAAAACTCAAATTGATCGTTTTGGGGACTCTGTGAGATTATTAACTATAGTAGGTTCACTTGTACCGTGATTCTAGTTGGCTGTGAGATTTTGTTTCTAAGTTTTCAAATCTGATATTTGAAAACTCCCTAGAACTTGGCAGTTGGTTGCATTGATGTTTGACAGTTTAAGCTTAACGACAAGATCAACAACTTTACCGTTTGTCAAATCGAGTGTCAAATAGACTGAAAATCACGAGTTTCACGAAAATTGTGGTGAAATTATAGTCCAGGAATTTTAGAAAAAATAGCGAACAAAAATGAAAGCGAGCCGGATTTTTGTATATAAGCTCAGTTAAGCATGTAGTTTAACATAGTAAAAGTCCTCAAGAATCCGGTGTGAGCTTCGGCCGTTGTGGCCTCGAGAAGAACTTGAGGATCAGTTTTTCGCGTATATCTCGTGAACAATGGCACTTGGGAAGAAAGTGTTTGAGAAAAATTGTTGAAAATTTTATTGTCTATAAGAAAGGTCCTTACACATTCCATCGTCAGTCCACTCCTTCTTCGTCAAAACCCAAGAAAATTAAAATAATCCAGATGCTCGATGCTGAAGACTGTATGGACCTTGAGTTTTATGATGGCGGGGTGCCACTTGGTGGAGGTGTTGTTCGATCTATTCTGTTTTGACTGAAACTATTTGCCATCAATACCAACTATGCCGGCGGCATATACAGGGTGGAATAAAAATACAAAGTTGAACAAATGTACCTCAAGAACCAAAATAGGTGAAGACATATAAATCGACAAAAAGATTTCTTATTTCATGGTCATGAAGTCGTCGTAAACTTGGATCAAATATGTTGAGCCGTTTCTGATATATCTTCAGAAGACTGAAGTCGTTACAAAAAAAACTAGTTTTCCGTATATCAGTAATTCTTCAGATATTGAATCGAGACTTGGTGTTTCGAATCGAAACAATGATGAATAACATTTAAAATTAAATAATAGTGAAAAACACTCTCTAGGCCAACTACTTTCAGGAAAAACACAATCAACTTTTTTTCTGATGAGTAGACGAAAACATTATTTTTTTCGGTAACAACTTCAGTGTTTTGAAGATATTTCAAGAACGGCTCAAGATATCTAATTCAAGTTTACGACGACTTCATGACCATGGAATCAGAAATATTTATGGCGATTTACATGTCTTCACCTATTTTGGTTCTTGAGATACAAATGTTCAACTTTTTAATTTTATTTCACCCTGTATATGCCGCCGGCATAGTTCGTATTGATGGCTTCAAGTTTCAATCAAGAAATAGTGGATCAACCAACAACTCTACGAGGTGGCACTCCGCCATCATAAAACTCAAGGTTCATACAGTCTTCAGCATCGAGCATCTGAATTATTTTAATTTTCTTGTGTTTTGACGAAGAAGGAGTGGACTGACGATGAAATGTGTAAGGACCTTTCTTATAGACAATAAAATTTTCAACAATTTATTCCGCAGCACTTTCCTCCTAAGTGCCATCGTTCACGAGATATACGCGAAAAACTAATCCTCAAGTTCTTCTCGAGGCCACAACGGCCGAAGCTCACACCGGATTCTTGAGGACTTTTACTATGTTAAACTACATGCTTAACTGAGCTTATATACAAAAATCCGGCTCGCTTTCATTTTTGTTCGCTATTTGCGATTTTAACAGCTAAAATTCCTGGACTATTATGCCCATTACTGTGAAAACTGTGTTTGCGCCTCAGCTTGTGTCTTGAACAATAACGTCCAGTGCCCATTTTAAAGTCCTCGAGAGTGCCATCAAGAACTCGCTTCTGGGAGAAAAAACGGGCGGAATAGGTGCTGGGCATGTACCCCATAACGTTCAGCTTTGCGGAGAAGACGTGAATCTATTTCCAAAAACCACATAATATGGAAGCATTGTGAACTATTCCTGGTTTTTAAAAGAAGTACCCACACTCTGGAAGGCTGGAAACGATGGGAAGCTGAACCCTCCTAATTTTTGTGGGGATGGGATTCATCGGCATTAATACTTGATTTCACTGCTCAGGACATCGTACTGGAACAAGAAATTTGCGGAACTTGTGAAAGGTGAACTACATCCACTCCATATTTGCAATTTGCAAAGTTGATTTCGGTAAATTTTTTATTTTTGACAGCAACAGTCAACACACCATCACACCAACATAACCTATCTTTCGAAGCCAGACGCTCAGGCGCACACTAGGCAGTTGGACGTGAAGTCTACAATGCCAAACTGTGAAATTTGCCCAGCCTACTAGAATCACGGTACAAGTGAACCTACTATAGTAATAATATTGCCAATTAGCCTAATAATGCCAAAGTTCAGGTAGCTTTGCAATGTCATGAATTAACGCTGATCTTTCATATAGCTACCCTCTGCGCGGGGCGCTCCAAGCTCCAATAAATCCCTAACATAAATAATTCGGCTTTGGTTCGGTGGAGGCGACCAATTTGCAATTTTAGTTTTTAATTAGCCAAATACTACGTCAAAATGAAGAATAATTATTTGAGAAGGTTGACTTTTTGCTCGACTCGGAATTTTTAAATTGAACTTTTGGGCGGTCTCGGTTCCGCAGTTTGCGGTTCAACGGAACTTTCAAGTACTTTATGACGAAGCCATTATTCTTGCTCCACATACTGGCGACTGATTTCTCAAGATAATATGTTCCTGATCGGAATAAGGTAGGTGTGATTGATGAGAAATTTCAAGCTTGTTCCAGCTAGTGGCTGGAAAACTGCTCGACATTATAAAAGTGGTGTTCGAAAATAAACTTACTTCTATTAAATAAACCTACCCCATTGTTATTTCCCTTGAGCTACATTTAGGCCAGTCAAATAGGGAAAGCTGGAGGGAAAAAACTGTTGGAGTTTTGAAAATTTGACAGTAATGTCCGGTAAGGTGTACTGATAAACATACTAAAAGTCCCCAGCTCTACCTATTGAGCTCGAGCCGCCATCTTGGAAAAATGGTCCTTCGATCCAGTTTTCTGCTTATATTGCGCTAATAATCAGAGATATTCAATTAGGTTTCATTAAAAATCAAGGCTATAAAATTGTCTACAAAAATTGCTCTATACCGATTTGTCTCTCGTATCTACTGATATTAATTAAATTAAATTAACCAAAAAAAAATATTAAAAAAAGCGATTTTTTGCCTATGGCTGGAGATATTGTCTTCAAAATTTGTGAAGATGTTGGCAGTCTACATCAAAGCTAAATGTGACAATTGAAATAGAAAGAAAAATTGCGAAAATATTTTTTATTTTATTTTTTAAATTAAGCAAAAATTTGTTTTTCGAGTTTGACATTTCCAACAGGGCGGAGTAAAGGTTTCAATCAAACATCAATCAGTTTTGATATTTACATATTGTAAGACAAGATTTCATCAATATTGTGCCTTCACGATCTTCTGGAATGCTCGATATGAATTAAACAGAAAGAATAATCGCTAAGTCCAAAAAGTGTTGTCGATTGGTTCTGAAGGAAACATTTCGAAACAAAAGACATCAGCAAAGGATATACAGAAGGTCCAAAGGTTATTCAACTGTATATGACCCCCATATTGAGGTGCCTTATCCAAAATAGTACAAAAGAATCAATCAAAATGTTAAAATCCACCCTGTATAACGAAAAGTAACGATACAAAATGGAAGTAGTAAAGCATACCTGGTGTCAAAAATACAGCCTTTACATTGCTGAAAAAAAGAACAAAATTGATCGATTTATTTGAAAGTTATTAGTCCTCAAACTTGACTTTACAAATTTCAGCCAGTGAAATAGGGAAAAGTAGAGAGAAGTAACTGTCGGAGTTTCAGAAATTTGACAGGAATGTTCGCTAAGGTATACTAATAAACATACTAAAAGTCCCCGCCAGTACCTGTTGCGCTTGAGCCGCCATCTTGAAATAATGGTCCTTCGATCAAATTTATTACCATTTTTCCAAGATGGCGGCTCGAGCGCAACAGGTACTGGCGGGGACTTTTAGTATGTTTATTAGTATACCTTAGCGAACATTCCTGTCAAATTTCTGAAACTCCGACAGTTACTTCTCTCTACTTTTCCCTATTTCACTGGCTGAAATTTGTAAAGTCAAGTTTGAGGACTAATAACTTTCAAATAAATCGATCAATTTTGTTCTTTTTTTCAGCAATGTAAAGGCTGTATTTTTGACACCATGTATGCTTTACTACTTCCATTTTGTATCGTTACTTTTTGTTATACAGGGTGGATTTCAACATTTTGATTGATTCTTTTGTACTATTTTGGATAAGGCACATCAATATGGGGCTCATATACAGTTGAATAACCTTTGGACCTCCTGTATATCCTTTGCTGATGTCTTTAGTTCCGAAATGTTTCCTTCATAACCAATCGACAACACTTTTTGGACCTAGCTATTATTCTTTTAGTTTAATTCATATCGAGCATCCCAGAAGCTCGTGAAGGCACAATACTGATGAAATCTTGTCTTACAATATGTAAATATCAAAACTGATTCATGTTCGATTGAAACCTTCACTCCGCCCTGTTGGAAATGTCAAACTCGAAAATCAATATTTTGCTTGATTTGAAAAAAAAAATTAAAAAATATTTTCGCAATTTTTTTTTCTATCTCAACTGTCACGTTTAGCTTTTAGGTCAGTCATTCTAGAAGTAAAAATAGCGAATAGGAGAAATAAAATATAACAGGCTGCTGTTTGGCGGAAAATACGCGTTAGGGGTATACTTACCTATGGTCAAAAGTTGCCATCTGGCAAGTGTTAGCGTCATCTTCAAAAAGACTGAAAAGAGGTTTTGAGGCAAAACCACGAAGCTTGAATAGATGTGCACGGCTTTTGTTGATAAAGCGTTGTTAGGCGAATGGTCCGACGCGTTGATTTTTGCAAACTGACCGACCGATCTATCGAAGGTTCGAATCCCGCAGTAAACGTTATCAATTTTTTTTTGCTAAAAAATGCTTTTTAGGGGCTACAACTACTTTTCGTCCAAGTTTTCATCATAGCCTGTGAATTTCTCAAGTTTTAGGTGAATATCATCAAGTTGAAAAATACTACGGTATTTATTGCTAAGCCAAATTCCTTGAGTACCTACTAGTAGGTTTTCTGATGGTCTCCCGTGTGCAAGTTGGAACTAGAGTATAGGCTTAGTGCCAAATTGTTCCTTAGATCATGCTGAACTAGGACCGCGATGGCGAACATTTGAGACCCACGACTGGGCAGCGGGAGGGGGGGGTAAAATGTGAAGAAGACATAAAAAATGTTAAACCATTAACCGAAAGAGGTACAGTTATGAAAGTTACCATACGTATTCGCCATTTTACGCTAATAAAGGTTTAGCAAACCGATTTCATAAATATCAATCATTCTCAGAGATATTTCCAAAAATATAATTTTTTTGTAAACATTTTATGTTAAAAAAATCAAAGAATTTTGAGGATGGAAAGATGGAACTTGATCTTTTGACAATTAGTGATGTTAGAAATATAGTCGTGATTGGTGAACATTCCTCGGCCTACTATTTTAGGAAACAAGACCTTCAACTGTTTTCACCAGTTTGACCGCCATCTTGAATTTCTTTTTGGTGCAGTAGTCGCAAAAATGACAGGAGACTCTGAGTATGGTAGCGTTAGATCATTTCAATACAAAAAGTTACTTCCCAGAGGGGGTTAGTTGCTTCTTTGGCGAGAAAAATTGTCATTTTGTTATCTCCGGCTCCTGCACGAATCCAGCGCCAATGATGGCTGATTTGGAGCTGGAAGCAGCACAATACGTTTTGTACCATAAAACTTGATAGTTTGTGAAGTCAACTACCAAAATTTATGATCATGAATCGATTGGTTCATTGTTGGTGATTGGGTGAAGCAACGTGTGCTCATTTTTGGGAAAAATGCATAAAAACTGAGTTTTTAGTGGACATTACAAAGCTCTGGAGGAAGACCTGCGGCCAAGATTGGCGGCGAAAGTCATGTTACCAGTTGAAGTGAGTATGCTCTTTAACAAGGAGCTGTAATGAATCGTGTAGGTTTCTTTAAAATCTCTAGGAAAGTCGAAAAAGATGTTTTTTCATAATAATATTTTCAAGTACAGTCTGTAAGTTTGTAAAAAACCACCATCACAAATCTTTCAGCTCCGTGAATTAAGGTGATTTCAAGTTAACCGAACAAATGAATTGTTCCAGTCTTGCAAATGTACCGTGGTCGAAAGAGTTAGTCCCTAGTGAAGAGAGAGAATTTTGGAAGGGACTGTACCTGAGAATATTATCATGAAAAAACATCTTTGTCGACCTCCCTAGAAATCTTCAAGAAACCTACACCATTCATGACAGCTACTTGTTATAGAGCATGCTCACTTTAATTAGTTACATGACTTTCGCCGCCAATCTTGGCCGCAGGTCTCCCTCCAGAGCTTTGTAATGTCCACTAAAAACACAGTTCTCATGCATTTTCTGCCAAAAATGAGCACACTTTGCTTCAACCAATCACCAACAATAAACCATTTGATTTATGATCATGAATTTTGGTAGTCGACTTCACTAACTATCAAGTTTTATGGTACAAAACGTATTGCACCGCTTCCAGCTTCAAATCAGCCATCATTGGCACTGGATTCGTACAGCCACCGGAGATAATAAAATGGCAATTTTTCTCGCCAAAGAAGCAACTAACCCTTTCTGAGAAGTTACTTTTCGTATTGAAATGATCTAACGCTATACCATACCATACTCACAGTTCCCTGTCATTTTTGCGACTACTGCACCGAAGGGAAATCCAAGTTGGCGGCCAAGCTGGTGAAAACAGTTGACGGTCTTATTTTCTAAAATAGTATGCCGAGGAATTTTCGCCAATCACGACTATATTTCTAACATCACTAATTGTCAAAACATCAAGTTTCATCTCTCCATCCTCAAAATTCTTCGATTTTTTAACAATAAAATGTTGACAAAAAAAATAGATTTTTGGAAATATCTCTGGGAATGATTGATATTTATGAAATCGGTTTGCTAAACCTTCATGAGCGTAAAATGGCCAATACGTATGGTAATTTTCATAACTGTACCTCTTTCGGTTTATGGTTTAACATTTTTTATGCCTTCTTCACATTTTACCCCCCCCCCCCTCCCGCTGCCCAGTCGTGGGTCTCAAATGTTCGCCATCGCGGTCCTAGTTCAGCATGATCTAAGGAACAATTTGGCACTAAGCCTATACTCTAGTTCCAACTTGCACACGGGACACCATCAGAAAACCTACTAGTAGGTACTCAAGGAATTTGGCTTAGCAATAAATACCGTAGTATTTTTCAACTTGATGATATTCACCTAAAACTTGATAACTTCACAGGCTATGATGAAAACTTTAGGCCAGTCAAATTAGAACAAATTTTTCCGTTTGAGGGAAAAAACTGTTGGAGTTTTGGAAATTTGACAGTAATGTCCGATAAGGTGTACTGTTGAACATACTAAAAGTCCCCAACTCTACCTATTGAGCTCGAGCCGCCATCTTGGGAAAATGGTCCTTCGATCCAGTTTTCTGCTCATATTCCGCTAATCATCAGAGATATTCAATTAAGTTCAATAAAAAATCAAGGCTATAAAATTGTCTACAAAAATTGTTTCATACCGATTTTTTCTCGTATCTGTTGAAATTATTGAAATTAAATTAACAAAAAAAAAATCAAAAAATTAGCGATTTTTTGCCTATGGCTAGAGATATTGTCTTCAAAATTTGTGAAGATGTTGGCAGTCTACAACAAAGCTAAACGTGACAGTTAAAATAGAAAAAAAATTGCGCAAATATTTTTCTATTTTTTTTTTAAATTAGGCAAAAATTTGGTTTTTGAGTTTGACATTTCCAACACGGCGGAGTAGAGGTTTCAATCGAACATCAATCAGTTTTGATATTCACATATTGCAAGACAAGATTTCATCAGTATTGTGCCGTCACGAGCTTCTGGAATGCTCGATATGAATTAAACTGAAAGAATAATAGCTAAGTCCAAAAAGTGTTGTCGATTGGTTCTGAAGGTAACATTTCAAAACAAAATACATCAGCAAAGGATATACAGGAGGTCCAAAGGTTATTCAACTGTATATAAGCCCCATATTGATGTGCCTTGTCCAAAATAGTACAAAAGAATCAATCAAAATGTTAAAATCCACCCTGTATAACAAAAAGTAACGATACAAAATGGAAGTAGTAGATCATACCTGGTGCCAAAAATACAGCCTTTACATTTCTTGAAAAAAGAACAAAATTGATTGATTTATTTGAAAGTTATTAGTCCTCAAACTTGACTTTACAAATTTCAGCCAGTCAAATGGGGAAAAGTAGAGAGAAGTAACTGTCGGAGTTTCAGAAATTTGACAGGGATGTTCGCTAAGGTGTACTAATAAACACACTAAAAGTCCCCGCCTCTACCTGTTGTGCTCGAGCCGCCATCTTGGAAAAATGGTAGTAAACTTGATCGAAGGACCATTTTTCCAAGATGGCGGCTCAAGCGCGATAAGTAGAGGCGGGGACTTTTAGTATGTTTATAAGTATATCTTAGCGAACATTCCTGTCAAATTTCTGAAACTCCGATCGTTACTTCTCTCTACTTTTCCCTATTTGACTGGCTGAAATTTGTAAAGTCAAGTTTGAGGACTAATAACTTTAAAATAAATCAAATAATTTTGTTCTTTTTTTCAGCAATGTAAAAGCTGTATTTTTGGCACCAGGTATGATCTACTACTTCCATTTTGTATCGTTACTTTTTGTTATACAGGGTGGATTTTCACATTTTGATAAATTCTTTTGTACTATTTTGGATAAGGCACATCAATATGGGGCTCATATACAGTTGAATAACCTTTGGACCTCCTGTATATCCTTTGCTGATGTCTTTTGTTTCGAAATGTTTTCTTCAGAACCAATCGACAACACTTTTTGGACTTAGCTATTATTCTTTCAGTTTAATTCATATCGAGCATTCCAGAAGCTCGTGAAGGCCCAATACTTATGAAATCTGGTCTTACAATATATGAATATCAAAACTGATTGATGTGCGATTGAAACCTTTACTTCGCCCTGTTGGAAATGTGAAACTCGAAAACCAAATTTTTGCCTAATAAAAAAAAAAAAAAAATATTTTCGCATTTTTTTTTTCTATCTCAACTGTCACGTTTAGCTTTGATGTAGACTGCCAACATCTTAACAAATTTTGAAGACAATATCTCTAGCCATAGGCAAAAATCGCTCATTTTTTGATTTTTTTTTGTTAATTTAATTTAATTAATTTCAACAGATTCGAGAAAAAAATCGGTATGAAACAATTTTTGTAGACATTTTTATAGCCTTGATTTTTTATTAAACTGAATTGAATATCTCTGATGATTAGCGGAATATAAACAGAAAACTGGATCGAAGGACCATTTTTCCAAGATGGCGGCTCGAGCTCAATAGGTAGAGTTGGGGACTTTTAGTATGTTTAACAGTACACCTTACCGGATATTACTGTCAAATTTCCAAAACTCCAACAGTTTTTTCCCTCCAGCTTTCCTTATTTGACTGGCCTACTTGGACGAAAAGTAGTTGTAGCCCCTAAAAAGCATTTTTTAGCAAAAAAAAATTGATAACGTTTACTGCGGGATTCGAACTTTCGATAGATCGGTCGGTCAGTTTGCAAAAATCAACGATACGATAAAAAGGTTCTTTATTGGTCATCAATTGGATGGCAATTGCCGTACATTTGAACTGATTTAAATACTTCCTGGCCTGCTGGCCTCACGTAACAGCGATGACTCATCCCTGGAGGGTGGCAGATGATTTTCTTGATCGCTTTCGTTATTGTGCTTCGGTGTGTTCGATTGTCAGGGAAAATTGGCCAAAACCCTGCGCCTAGTGATAGTCGTTGTTTGATTTTTACCTGTGACAGGCGATGCCACTTGTTGGCTTGTGCTTCATTTGTTTAGTAGCTATTCGGATAATGATATCGAGCTTCGCGTGTAGTCGCTTCTTGCGATTTCAGTGATATCGCTGTCATTCGCGTCGTCGTCGACGCTCGTGACGCCTTCATCGTGCAGGCTGCTGTCAGAGTCGCTGAGTCCGGGGTCATCATCCTCCCCGGAGGACACCCGCTCGTCAAACAATGGCAGCCTTTGGTGGGGAAATTTGTGTTTTATATGTCCTGTATTATGAGATCGTAGTCTTGTTATGTGTCTCGTCAGTGTTGAATTTTTGATGTTTGTCCTGTAGTATTTGTCGGCGAGTGCGTATATATAGTCTTTAAGTCGAGGCATCTCAGTCATGTCATGTAAGTCTTCTATACGTGTGTACCTGTCTGAGTTCGTGATGAGCCTTAGAAAGCTGTTCTGGTACACCTGGAGGGGCCTCATGGCGGTGTCGCTGATGCTGCACCACACCGGTGCAGCGTACGCCAAAATCGGTCTGGCCATGGTCTTATAAAGAAGCAATTTGTTTGCATTGGTGAGGTTGCTCTTGACATTGATAAGAGGGTATAGAGTCTTACGCGCCACGTACGCCGATGCCACCGTGCGTTTGACGTGCAAATGGAAGTTTAACCTACCGTCAAGATGTACCCCTAGGTATTTCACCGAATCTCGAACCGGCACTTCCCGCCCGGCGATCTTCAGGTTTTGGAAGACACGCTTATTGGTGAACTTTCTTGTGAAGATGATGTTTTCTGACTTGTCGGCATTGATGTTGATGAACCAACGCTTGAAATACGCGTCTAACGTTGTCAGATGTATCTGTATTTGTTTGTTGGCAGCCACTGCCCAGAAGGACTGCGCCATGATCGCAGTGTCATCGGCGAAAAGTGCCAGTTTAGTATTCGGTGACTTGGGGATGTCGTTGATGTAATATACAGGGTGTCCCAGAAATGGCGCATAAACTCTCCACTACGTTGTAGCGGACCTCCCAGGGAACTCTAGAAAAATAGTAAAAAAATTCCTCCTTGACCACTCTTCGAGATATAAGAGTTTGCATTTGAAAACTCAACTTCTTTATTTCTGTGATTTTTTCAAAACCGCAATATTTATCTCATGGGGACAAAACCCTTCTATCATTTTCTGGTGAAATAATCCTCAACAACTTTTGATTAACGGCTACAGCCAATTTTCAATTTTGCAAATTTTCAATCAAATTACCCAGAAAATGGATCTGGCATCATCGGTGAAAAACAAATGAGTATCTATGAGTAGGTATACCTACAATCTGACATTGAATAAATAAAAAATCGTCAATTTCTGACAATCAGATCAGTCAGTGTCATTAGAGTGTCATTTTGCATCATTCCTGCCTCGTTTCCACTTTTCCGCGAATAATGTATGCGGCTAGCGAATACAGTGATAAGTTACTGATTTAGGGAGAACGTCGCGGCAATCACTTGCATGCGGAACTCATTATTTACCCCCAGCAATACCCTCAAAGAAAGCATCCTGATCGTATGGGATGATGAGAACAGAAGAAAGAGCCAGAAGGACCGGACACTCCGGACAGGTAGCATCTGCATTACCTATAACAAGCAGATCGCGGCCGCCCTCGTCATGTAAGGGTACCTGATGCTTAAGAGGACGTTTTCGAACTGCTTCAGAATCAACCAGATCGAAAGGCTCACAAAGTTTCACTGGGACTGCATGCAGTTACATTTTTCTCGAATATTGGTAGTTCCAAACTCCTATCGTCAAAGGAGCCTGACGGATGTTAATTAATTAATTATCACACATGATTTGCAAGGATTCTTCTTTGGATTGTTAGTTCAGAACAAATTAAATAAGTGAAAAGGGTGTGGCGTTTTTTAAAGTAAATTTCTTCCTGAGACAGCCTCAGTACTCCTAAATAAAAATGGGAGAAACGCAGTTTTACAAATTTATTTTCTGAATGCACGGAAGTTGTTGAAATTACGAAGAGGTGCGATCGGTAGCTATCAGCCAGTAGCTGTGCCAGTAGGCACCAGTATCAGTACCTACAAGGAAATGTCAAAATTGGCCCTGACAATGACTGTTTCTATGATGACCATGTTTATATCGGAACAATTGTATTCTTACCTAGCGGTACGTATGTAGGTGAACACGTGCAGTCGTGCACGTTTGCCAAATCGACCGTTCAGTTTTTTGGCGGTAACTCAATAAATAAAAGCCAAAGAATTTTTCTACTATTTTTTCCCGACTCTATGACGAATTCCCAGCCACGTACTGGAGAGTTTATGCGCCATTTCTGGGACACCCTGTATAAACAGTTTGGGGCTTGTCACCGCTCCCTGAGGTACACCGGCCCTGATTGGTTTCTCACTCGAAAAGCTGTCGTTCACTTGAACCCTGAACACCCTGTCTCCCAAAAACGACTTGATCAGCGCTAGTATGTATGACGGGAACCCGTATCCCGCCATCTTGTGTAGCAGTCCAGGTGCCCAGACGCGGTCGAATGCTTTTTCAACGTCCAGAAGAGCCATTGCGGTGACCCTCTGGGCGTTGAAACCACTGACGATGTTATCGACGAGTCTGGACACCTGGAGCGCCGTACTCAGTTGCCTCCGGAAGCCAAACTGTTCAGGGATAAGGAACTTCAACTTGTTTTCCAGCTTAGTCAGCCTGTCTATCACCAATCTCTCTGCCAGCTTCCCCAGCACACTAAGCAGCGATATCGGTCGATACGAAAGAGGAAGGTCGGCGGCCTTGCCTTTCTTGTGTATCGGCACGACCGTCGCCCTCTTCCACATCGCCGGATAGTGTTGCAACTTCAGCATTGCATTCAAGATATAGGTGAGCTGAACAACACCCTTTTTGGAGAGATTCTTTATCAGCACAGCATCTACTTTGTCTGGTCCGGGAGCTTTCTTTTTCAAATTGTTCGCCAGTTTGCGTACTTCTGTCGGGTTGGTCATAATTTTAGCGTACTGTCTGTCGTCAAGAGTCAGTCGGTCTTTTGATCGGTCGGTCAGTTTGCAAAAATCAACGCGTCGGACCATTCGCCTAACAACGCTTTATAAACAAAAACCGTGCACATCTATTCAAGCTTCGTGGTTTTGCCTCAAAACCTCTTTTCAGTCTTTTTGAAGATGACGCTAACACTTGCCAGATGGCAACTTTTGACCATAGGTAAGTATACCCCTAACGCGTATTTTCCGCCAAACAGCAGCCTGTTATATTTTATTTCTCCTATTTTTCCTATAATGACTGTACTATTTGATGTAGACTGCCAACATCTTCACAAATTTTGAAGACAATATCTTTAGCCATAGGCAAAAAATCGCTAAATTTTTGATTTTTTTTTTGTTAAGTTAATTTTATTAATATCAACATATACGAGAAAAAAATCGGTATGAAACAATTTTTGTGGGCAATTTTATAGCCTTGATTTTTTATGAAACTTGATTGAATATCTCTGATGATTAGCGGAATATGAGCAGAAAATTGGATCGAAGGACCATTTTTCCAAGATGGCGGCTCGAGCTCAATAGGTAGAGTTGGGGACTTTTAGTATGTTTAACAGTACACCTTACCGGACATAACTGTCAAATTTCCAAAACTCCAACAGTTTCTTCCCTCAAACGGAAAAATTTGTTCTAATTTGACTGGCCTAATTGGGCTCTGAGACAACTAGTCACCCGATACAATTCTGGTTTGAATAGAGGTAGTGATGTAACATAGCTCTATCCGCTACGTAGACCTAGCTCACTTTTGGTCCGGGCCCATTGTACACGTGAAAGTCACGATCGTTGAGACGGTCTTCAACAGTTTTTAAGGGTGACTTAACCAGTATTTACGTCCATTGTTCATGTAATGAATTGATAGAGATTCCTCACGATAAAAAGCTGACAGTGAATATTCTTGAGAATAATGTCATAAATCATGATACTAGGCACCTTATCATTTAGAGAAGGAAACTGGAAACAGGTAAGAGCCCCAGTGAAAAGAACAAAAAATGTAAGACACATTTTATTAGCACAGTGTGTAACCTATGTTCAAGAATGGTGTTGTATTGGTAAAATAAGTCAATGTGACATCAATTCCAGCGGGCTTTTCTCGACGGAACTCTCCCATTCAGGCTTCTTTCAAAAGCTACAGGGAGGGCTATAAATTGACCACAAACACATTTTCAAAACACAAAGAAATCCAAATTCAGAAAAAATGTTGGATTTAGAAAATGTTTTCAGGATCAATTATTCATGGTACCTCCCTCTTGCTTTCGGAAGAGATCTGAATGGTACCTTCTCATCCAGGAATAGTCCTGCTGGAATTAATTCCGCAACGGCTTATTTCACCAATCAAATTCCAATTTAAAAAAAAGACCCTTCATTGAGTAGAAAATTATACTTTAAAAATATGAACTAACAGAATCTAGGCAGAAAAATGCCAATCAATAAAGAAAGTTTTCATTATACCTACATACATATTAGGCCACGCGGTAGGTCATTCTGAATGGAAAAAATTCCGACCAAAGCTTTTATGGTGTCAAACTCTTCGTAAGGTCAGTAGGTACCTACCACTGAGTTTCCGCCCAAAAACGAGTTGTGCTAATTCCTCCACATCTGCCCAAAGGTAAAAGATGTCTTGAAGGTGCAAAAAGACCTGTTAAACCCCAGTACTTTTTCATTTTATTTGCCTCAATGCAAACGTACAACTCTAACGCAAACATTGGAAGCATTTGTCATCATCTCTGTGCCAGTCTTACTGTTGAAAAAAAAGATTTGTTTGTGCGGGTCAGATAAATCACTTTTAATTGTTTTTCCACACAAGAAAACGATGGAGCACCATGTATTTTGGATGTTTCTTAATAACTTGTACTCACTGAGCCCATTTATGGCGTTAAAAATTCAATAACAGCATTTTGGAAGATGTTGCCCGCTAAGAAGAGAATAATTTTTACCCGTCTGTTCAGCAGGAGTTTTTTCAATTTTACCAAACACCGTTCTCGAAAATTTTATAGGAAATGACAAGCTGGAACTGTTTTCTAATGAAATTATATCTGGCTTAACCGCGGCACGCTTTTTGGGAGTGTAGGAAACTGATTTCTTTCGAGCGGTTCTATTTTACCCGCGTGCGGCCATGCCTACTTGACATAGACCGAACTGATTACACAATAAGCTTGGAAATGTACTCTCTTCCAGCTTTGAAACACGACCATTGATGATAAAATAATGTATTATTTCTTTATAAATCAATGTACAAAGTCGCAATAAAAATGGTCGCGTTTTGAAGCTGAAAAAGAGTACATTTCCAAGCTCGTGTAATCAGTCCGGTCTATGTCAAGTAGGCACGGCCGCACACGGGTGAAACAGGACCTATCGAAAAGAAAATAGTTTTTTTAGACTTTCAAGTGCGTGCCGCGGTTAAGCCAGGCATGATATCGTTAGAGAAAAATTTCAGCTTTTCATTCCTTATAAAATTTTCGCAACGGTGTTTGGTAAAATTGAAAAAATTGCTGCTGGACAGGCGGGTGGAAATTATTCACCTTTTTGCTGGCAACATCTTCAAAAATGCTGTTATTGAAATTTTATTGCCATAGGTGGGCTCAGTGAGTACAAGTAATTAGAAAACATCCAAAATACATGTTGGTCCATTGTTTTCTTGTGTGGAAAAACAATAAAATGTGATTTATCAGATCCGCACAAAGAAATCTTTTTTTTTCAACAGTAAGACTGGCACAGAGATGATGACAGATGCTTCCAATGTTTGCGTAAGAGTTGTACGTTTGCATTTAGGCAAATATAACAAAAAAGTACGGAGGTTTAACAGCTCTTTCTGCACTTTCGAGGCATCCTTTACCTTTGCGCAGATGTGGAGGAATCAGCACAACTCGTTTTTGGGCGGAAACTCAGTGGTAGATAACTACTGACCTTACGAAGAGTTTGACACCATAAAAGCTTTGGTCGGAGTTTTTTCCAGATTGTAGTGATTTTACCGACATACCGCCTGGCCTAATGTATAATAGGCAAAAAAATATGGCTCTAACCAGAAAAACGACCCATAAATGAGAAAAAAGACAAAAACGTATTTTTACAAAAGCTAGCCAAATTTCACTTTTTCTACAACCACTACTTACTGTAAATGGTGAAGAAAAATGCTGCACAACCCACAAGCTAAGCGTTCTTAACCCTTAGCTGGTCGCACGGTAGCACTGAGTGCTCCGTTCGTATTGAAAGTTCTGACTTTTTAAAATTTCCCTGGAATTGAATGTCCCTCCATGTAACATATGACTGTGTGTCTACCGTGCGCTGCCGACGACATTTTCAGTTTGCACAACGGTTTTTGAAGATATGGACGAAATTCAATGAGCATATTTGAAAAGACTTGCTACATGCACGGACCTGAGAGGAAAGCTCCTGAGTTTTCTCATAAACATTATGTCGCTAATATATTTTGTTGACAAAGAAATATTTTATATCAAACATTCGGTAATATAGCCATTTTTGAGGAGGTCGCACTCAGTGCTCCGCGCGACCAGTTATGTTACAAAAATAGGTGCGACCAGTGAAGGGTTAACAAACTTGAGCCAAATACGGGATCTCTGGCCACAATGCAGGCAGCTAGCCAACGCCACCGCATTTACAAAGCCTAGCCTGAGGTTTTTACTATACTAAGCTACACTAACGGCTGGTGTGGAATCTGACTTCTGACTCGCAAAGCCTTCCAGTGTAACCGTAAGGGCAATGGCACTCGTCGTAACTCAACGGAGGATCGTAATTGAGACATTTGCCTCCGTTCATGCACACGCACTCGTCGACATCAACGCAGCCAAATCCGTGAACCTTGTAACCTTGAGGGCATCTTAGGGAAATACAAACAATAATAAATTGATTGAGTATATTCATCACATTTGGCACATGTTAAAATGGAAATGTAATGTAAAAGCCATTGATGAGTGCGACTGATGAGTATATACCCTGCCCAAATGAGCCAAAATGGTACAAGTTTTTATAATTCGAGAAAATCTGGTCTTTTTAGTGAATTACAGCTGCTATCAACGTATCAGCGGTAACAGCGTGCTTGGTGTACAAAATTAAAAGCCGTATATCCACTTTTATGGTAATAGCTTGCAACTCAGTGTCACTTAAAACTTGCAATACATCATTCTCGCTGATATTTCTGAGCCCCAATAAAGAAAATAACGCAAGTATGAAATGCAACTTTAAATCCACCAAAGGCCAAAGTCGTTGAAAATGAAAAATTGTTGAAACGTCCGAGAACTTGAAGTGCAATTACCGTCCTTTCTTGCTGAATTAATGCCGAGCACTATTATGTTCATGATTTATATGGGAATATTTAGACCATTATGAAGCGAACTAAACGCTTTTCAAAACATACACACTGGAAGAGTACTCGGCGCAAAGAAATGAACGTGTGACGATTTATTATCGCAACTAGGTATATGTAGTTCCAGGACGTCCTCCATTCGCGCGTAATAATAATAAATTTGCCGGTTAGCGCCTTCACATACTGCAGGCATGCATGCAATGATGGAAAAGCTCCTGGTGTGGAAAACAAATTTGTGTCGCTATGGACGCGGAAACTTCCACCACCCACCCGTTTTGCAGTAAACACATTAAAAACGGCCGTTGTGCATCGCAAATTGAAATTGCCAAGTAATTTGGCCATCGATCGCCCAGACATTTTGGAGTCGCTAAATTCATTGCTTCAAATTGGAATTCTACTCGGCCGCATGATGTCCAAGTAAATAATATAGCTTGAGAATGAAGGGCAGCTGATGATTATTATTGATAAGGTTAGGTAGATACCGGGTGGGCCACAAAAAACCGTGCTCGCAATTTTTTCTTCTTAATTTTTCATTTCGTCACCGATTTTATCGAACTTTCCAGCATTAACTCGCCAATGGAATAGGCTATCATTTCCGTTTTCCAAAATGGCCGACATATCAAAATTGAAGATGGCAGAACCAATTGAAAATAGGCCTTCTTTTGTTCTCGTTGCTTTTTTTTTATAGTTACCAGAAAGTCAAAACCAACAATGTATTATGAAGACATAGACCTTTCTTGTCAATTCAAGACCACAACCAATAAAATCGGGTCATCTGCTGAGGAGCGATTGCGAGTTGCCTACTTTCAGTTTTTTTCATTTTCGCATAACTGACCCAAATTTAGGTATCCTGCCCGCCAATCCTCCATATGCTCATTTCGATTCTCAATCGATGCTCAACCGATTTTCTCAAATTTGGTATCAATGGCTAGCCAATTGGACAGACTACCTTTTTCATATGAGAAAATGACTGACATGTCAAAATCCAAAATGGTTGAAGCAATTGAAAATAGAATTCTCTTCCTGAATGTGACGTCAGTGAACGAACGCCATGACAACAAGGGGGTATGGTGTTGTATCAGCAAATTACCTACTTGTAGTATTATTCCTACTACCTCCTACACGGTGGTATCATGTATTATTGATTGCATAGTAGGTGCAGTCATTTGTCAATGAAAAACGATAAGGAGTCTACTGATTTGATGAATTTTGGCCACCTCTCTGACTGTGACACCAATACAAGCCAAAATTCCAAAAATTTGTACAACCAGTGTCAAAATCTGTACGCATTTTGACTAGGCAATCACCGCACACCATGACCAGGTCGTCAATCCCTTCATTCCCTTATCCTTATTGGAAACGTGTATTGATGCGTCGCTGGTCATCGTAATAATGGGGCTTCATCTTGGGTTTCATTAAAACATCAAAATATCTCCACACCATTATCCTCAGGCGTTATTGTTTGTTGTTAGTTTATAGTTTGTAGAGCGTAAAATGATCATGAGTAACCCACACATGGTCAAATGGTACTCCCAAGCTTCAAAACCTCCAATGCGCTCCAAAAACCAAGCAAAAAATACAAAGATCACCATCACCACCACCACGCGGACATTACCAACAGTGTTTCTGAGTTACTTGCACTGGAACCAACCCATGATTTGAATTTTGCATACCACCGATGTTCCACGACATGCAAGTAACTCGAAAACTCCGTAAAACTTCAAACTAAAGAAGAAAACAAACAGTGTCTTTCAAACGTAAGAAACCAAGAACCAATAAACTCAGTGCCTTCGCAAATTAAAAACATGAGTCTTTGCTTGTACCGCGTTTGATGTCGTCGTGTGTAAATAAAGACTGATAAAAATGACTGTGTATTAAGTGTGTTTGTACTTGAACTTGATAAAATATACCGCTCGGGAACTTTTAATGAGGTACAAGCAAATTGCGAGATGTTTAAATTAGTAGGTAGTTCGAAGGTAGGCGTGTAATTAGTACGGGATGAAAAAAGCAATTGAGGCAAAATACTTACGTGCACTCGTAGTCGTTCCACAAGTCGACGCATTCGAAGGGTTCGGGACAAATTACGTTGGCGCAGGGTTTGTTTGATTGGCAGTTTCGTTCCAAATTCCTCGCCATGGTCGCCTGGCCCCACTGCGTGCCGTTCATCGCAGGTGGCAGCGGTAGGTGCTTGCCTTCCAGCCGTATGTCGTCCAAACATCCTGCAATTGTTGAAGTAGTTAAAACCGATGAAATTCTAAATTCAAGCAAACATGGAGCTGTAATAATTGAAACACACAAACAGTGATGTGTATGTGATTGAAACCGCACTGGAAAACTGGACAATGAGGTTTTTGTTTATTCTCACATCGGCATTCACCTCGTGCCGCGACGAGTGCTCTCACAAATTGAGCACCATTGTCGTATCGACAATTTGGCATCATAGTGGCAAACCAGGCAATCAATGTAAAATTAAACTTGGGGGCGACTAGAAATAATTTGAACATTTGATTCCATATGGGTGGACACCTACCGCGACTTCAAGCTTTTTTCAATTAAAGTCGCAACTCAACGGGAGTTACAATCATGACCATGTAGAATAAAATTGTTTGAATGGGCAGTTTCGGCAGTTCAAAAGAAGCTCAATTTACGATACCTAGGTATACGTATGTAGAAATAGGGAAGTTCTGCATTTGACAGGTCTTTGTTACTCGCATAGAAATCTTTGAAGCGTATGAACCACCCGGGCAAGCGATTCGACTTTAGAAAATCGCGCCGTTATACATTCTACAAAATGGAGCTCTAACTGCGGTGTAGGTTCAAATTAAAATTGAAATATGAATGAACGAAGAAATTTTACGACGTGAAGAATGTAATATATTACAGCAAAATCAGAAAATATACCTTTCTCATTTAAATTCTTAACCATTTAATGTGTCCCATTCAGTCTGAAAAATTGTGTTGGATATTAAAAACGTATTAAACATGCCCGCGGGCGCTCATGTGCGACATATCACATTTATATCCCGTTCACATTTTATTTTCAGTAGAATGACTCTTTGAAGCAAAAATAAAGTGACAAGTTGGAGCGCTGGGAGGATACGGCTGATGGCCGCTGACAGTTTGGCTCCAAAATTTTGCATGTGCCATCAGCCGTAGCCGTAGCCCCCCAGCTTGTCACTTTATTTTTGCTCAAAAAAATCATTTTACTGAATTGAAAACGTGAGCGGCATATAGAAAAAAGATCGTGATTCAAGCTTCACTCGTTCAGGCCGGTATATACCCTTACAATCAGTGGAAGAGAAGGTCGCTCTTGAATTAGACATTTTCTGACAAGTATCCAGTGCCCACCACCAATACATTTCTGGTGTCAGAAGTGCGGTACTTTTCTGTTATCTTTGGTGTCAGAAGTATGATGAGTGGAATTCATTTCCGCCACTCTTGAGTAGGTTCAGCTTTACAACAGAGCTCACCAAAATAATCGAACACAGACTGCCAATCAATATTTATTTTGTATACTGACCTTTTTGGTAGTCGGCGTAAACTTCGAACGTCCTGACTCCAGTGTACTCGGCTTTGCCTCCAGCGTACACCCCTTCTTGTTTGTCGACCAGCAGCCATTGATGTCCGACGAAGTCGAACGTTTCGTTGTATCTCCTGCCTTCACCGCCGTCCAGTTCTAACGTGGCCGCGGAACCGTACCTACTAACCTTGGCAACGTGCCACTGACCATCGTCGACGGGCACGGCACTTAACCAAATGTCTTTCTCTTCAGTACGCAACGAATTCAAGTTGTACCTGAAGTACAGACGTGAGTCTTTGATTTCGAGTATGCCGTACTCGCGGTTGTGCTGGTCTGATACGCGGAACAGCTCGCCGTGTTCTTCGCGAGTGCGGAACCTCAGCTGGATCTGCGTGGAGAACTTGTCGGGTTCGAAGCTGAGCGCGTACTTGACGTACGATTGGGGCTTGAACGACGTGGGAATGGTGGGCGTGGTGCAGGCCGGGCCCGTCCAGCTGGGCCTGCACTGGCACTTGGCTTCGTTGAAGCTGCCGACGCACGTACCGTGCTCCCAGCAGCGGGACGTGGCGTCCGACCGGCCGCACATCTCCTCGGTCTGCGGACAGCCGGCTATGCTGTTGCGGGACAGACCGGGATGTGCCAAGTCGTACAGCTTGGAATTGTGGAAGAGATTGCGGATGCAGCCATCGAAAGCCTTGCCCACGGGCATGTACTGCCAGTGGTAATGCGTCGGGTCGAACTGTTCCACGTAAAGACCGCCCAGTTGCAGAGGCGCGTTAACGTTCAAGTACTCGTTGAAGGGAGGTATCGTGCCCTGGGCCTGGCAACTGCTATCATCGAATTCTGGCGGCGTACCTGTTACAGTTACAGTTAAGTATATAAGAATCGCTAGTGTTAGACTGAATGACTCTGCTCATGACTTTGCCAAAACAGTACGCCATTGCCATGTTCACACCGTTAGACATTTACATCTTCTATCAGCTTGAACTGATCAGATCTCATTCACCAACATCAACACTTCGCTAGATCAGTCATTTTAGAAACATGCCCAAAACATGAAAAACACGTTCACACTCGCAATTGCAGATCTCAGACTTTCTTACGCAACTTAGATCTAACTGATGGACATGTGCATTACGCATCTTCACCCTTACTCCCCTAGGTATGTATGTAGATTATATCAATTACAATTACAATTTCCAAAATACGAAAAGCACAATAATCACGTAACACATACAAGAGTCAAGCAATAATGCCTCCCTTAGCGAGTGGACGTGAGAACCATTGAATACTCACCATCTTCAAGTTCCGAAATATCAGCTGACTTGCAGTAGTCGACCACCAGACGCACGTTTTCCGTGTCCCAGAAGATGTCAAGACGATGCCATTCGCCATCGTCTAGCGTCTTTTTGGCCTTCACCCGTAACTCCAGTGTACCAGAACCGAAGTCAATCAGCATTCTCGGCTGGCCCTTTTCGAGTTCCACGGCGATGTAATCGGACACCATGACCTCATCGGACTCGGGCGGAACGATCGGACCGTTGTACAAAAGCAACCCGTCGCCTTTTCGCGTGATGAATTCGAAGTGCAGATGGGACTTGTCGCACATCTCCAAGGCCGGATACCATGCCCAGCCGTTTCCTCTGAAGCTGCGCGAGGTCTGCTGGCAACGCGGTCCATTGTACCCCGAGGGGCAGGAACAGCTCAGCGAGTAGCGCGTTTCGATGCATCGCCCGCCGTTGTAGCACGGCGTGTTGCGACAGTTCTCCTCTTTGCTGAAGTTGCGGGCGCCGCACGTGCACTCGGCCAAAACATCGACGCGGACTCCCACCAGGGAAGTCTTGTTTGCGTTCACCATATACGGCAAGGCACTTATGTCCAAAGTGTTCGTGCAGGACCCTTCGCACATCTGGTTCTCGTACAGGCACTCGTCGATACCGACCATGGTGATGTTGATGCCCACGTCCCTTTCGATCTCTTCGCGGTGCATCAACACTATTCCGTTCAATCTGACCGGTTTGTAGTACGGCGAACCGTGCGCTGAGAACCGCACGTCGGTTAACGGCGGATGTTTGCGCCTGAGTTGCACGCTGAACACATCGACGTTCTCTTTGTCCGTGTTGAGCAAGTCGGCGATCTTATCTTTGAACTTATCCGCGCGGCTTTTCGATAAACTCTGCGTCTTGTAATCCCATATTCTGATGAAATCCTCGTCGGTGATGCCGGCTATGCGTACCGATCCAGAATTCACGACGGCCTCATGAGGGATCTCTTTCACGGTAACGGTGACGTTGGCCGGCACGTCGGTTTGCGTATGCTTCCGATCGTAAACTTTGAACTTCAAGTGGTATTTGCCGTCGTGTGTGCCATGTTTCATCGAAATCATGCCCGTGTCTTCGTTCAGCTTGAAGCGGGCATGTTCCACGGTTTCCCAGTAGAATTTCTTGTCAGGCAAGTCCCAGTCGTCCAAGTCGTAGACGTACACGCGTCCGATCTCCGTTTCAGGCGCTTGCCCTTGGTAATTGTACACGAATATCTCTTTCGCACCAGGTTGCATTTTATTGTCGTTGACGTCACCTATCACCACCGTTAAAGTACTTGTGCCGCTCATGGCTGGGTTTCCGTGATCCTTGATAACGATTGGAATGAGGTACTCTTTTTGCTGCTCGCGGTCAAACGAACGCAGAGATGAAACAATCGCCATTCCATCACCGTTGGCGCCCTCTGGAAAACGAACAAGTGATTCAGAACAAGAAAATCGTAACGAAGTAACAATTTTTAACAGTTTCCTCCGCAGTCGTATTAATATTCTAGCTCTTCTCACAATGCGCTATATTATTGCGGCTGAAGAGGCATTATAGAATTTGTATGAGACGGTGGCGGCTGTGCGTTTCATTAACGCCTCCGATTCGCATTGTCACGTCACAAACTCGAGCAGTAACAGCCGTCACGCACTTATTATTATACGGAATGAGCGGCGGCAGAAGGGGACAAAAAGACAGGCTGCGAGATTAGCGACGATCGTATGTCGTCTCCGTCTGTATATGTAAGGCGTAAAATTGCCGCCACCAACTGCACAGAAGCGGCCAAACAGTCAGGCGACTATCGCACCACCACCCCAAAATTAACCACATTACAAGAAATGGAGGAACAGTTTGCCGGATATGGCAGTCATGATGATCGTTCTCAGCAAGACATCTCGGATGGGACGTGTCAATTTTCAGCTTCTGCGGGAACTAATATAGCCCCGTATAATGCGGCCTCGGATCGTGCACAGTGCCCGAAACTACATCCTGCAAACATGTTCATGCTGAAAACGTGGAAATAGCTCACCTGCCATAGTAACTTATGGCTACAGTTCAAACCTAGTGTGAAATTCGTGAATGGTATATGTATTTATTTAAATTTCTAGTAGCGTTCATATGGCACGGTTCTAATCCATTTCCGTTGAGCTAAAGTAGGTAAGTAATACCCGGCAACAGCACGTGACAGTTACAAATACTCTGTAGGCATCTACAGAACAGCACCACATGAGAAACAGAATAATTTCCAGTCCATCAGTTGAGAAAATTGACAAATTTATCATGGAATGTTTCCGTGCGAGTCCGTTTAGCCATAATTTGGTCCCAGAAAATGTAGCTGGCGCTCGAAATATAGCACACAATTTGTCAACGACCATTAGGTTTCTGCAAAAATCACCAACCGCAAGCACATAAAATCCAAACTCTGATCGAAGGACAAATCCAGGAAAGCGACAGAAATCTCAACTTGATCCATTGATTTTGGATAGATTCTCTAAATTTGAAAATTCTATCAATTCTATTTTCAGTAACTGAGTCACATTATTAGGAGCTAGCTCAGTTGCTTTCAGTCACACAAGTAGGTAGAAAAAATATCTCGGTATCATACTAAACGGTTCGTTACAGTTCTTGCTTCCGTTCCGAGTCCTTAATTTATGTTTGGTATTTTCATGACACTGCACTGGAATGATTAATGAAGAATACGTGGGTAAACCTAAAGCGACTCCGAATGCCATTTTTGCGGTAATTAATCCTCATGACGTCTATCTGAAGCACGTTTCCAATACTCTTGCAACTACTAGCAAACGTGAGAAAACAGCAAAGACGCTGTGATTAAGCCCCAGAAACTAAGGCGGATTCCATACAAACTTGGTGGGAAATTTTAATCACCTCGTTAGTTATTTTAGTTCCTCTCTCCGAGTAAACAGATAGCTGAGGTTCTTACGTCGCGTTCAACCGTTGCGGTTTTGAAACTCGCGCAAGCAAGTTCCGCTGCGAGTGAAGGTGGAATATTTCAAACACCCACAATATAATGAAATAATAAAGTCACGGCTTAAATGAGACGATGGTCATTCCGGGCGGTGCTTTACGAGTTTTATAACCGCGCGCCACATCCATGTAAAATTCGACTATCCCAGGCACAAAGTAACACATTTCAACCCCCTGACGCAAAGTTCCATTTTATTGCTCAAATAATCATCACGGTTGAAAAGATTACAACAATGAATGTCACAGAGTGAAAGACAAATTGTAAGACGACGCAGTGAAGAACCAGAAGAAGGAGAAGAAGAAGAGGAAATTTTAATTAACGCGCTTATATTTCCCATTGTTAACTCATTGCTCCTTCGAGACTTGAATTTAGCAAATTGACCTCATTGGGGAATATCCAATGCTAGCTGCTCTAGAAGAAATGGCGAATAGGTGAGTTTTCTCAAGACAGAAAAAAATCACCAGCATTTGGCTCGGCGCCATTCCGTATTTAAGATATCAAGCCAATATATCTGGATTCACGGCAAGAGCCGAATTTTTCTCGTCATCGATAATTCTCCTTTGATAAATGGAGCGTTCAATTTTGCAAGTGCGTCGTCTGCAATGCACATAACATTAATCAATTTGAAACAGAGTTCAGACCGACCACCCCCATTTTATGTGCTGCTGCTGGTTGCTGGTGGGCACCCGAAAAAAAGGCATGTGCCTCGTTATGCGTCGGCTGAGGGCTGTAAATCATTGCGGCGGTCCTTTGTAGCCGGCATTCTGTGAATATCCGGTTAAATTGAAACATATTCGATTGGTGGTATTTCCGCAAACGAACAATATTGTTTCTGAGAAGTGAGTCCAGAGCTTAGCTTCGATTCTACGTTAAAAGGGTTTTGTTGGTATTTCCAAAAGGTCGCGGCTTATTGTTGTTGCGTCACCCGCATCATCAGTATCTAAAAAAATTGAATTCTGTATTCTCTAACCCTACATCGTGCTTTGAACAAACACAAAACGTGCCAAGAAACTCGACGGAAGAGTTTCTTCAATTCAATTTTATTGTATACAAAGATGTGATCCTTATTCCAAATTAAATATCTAAGATAATTAACAATCACAGCAAAAGTAAATATTTGAATATATAAAATATAAAGAATTTCTTTGAACTATAGTGCTGAAGGAGAGAAAAATGCGATCTGTCTTAATTGTTCGTGAATTATTATTCTGGTGACGTCACAAATATACTAAAAACTAAACAAACAGCACTGTTGGATTGAAAACTCAAAAAACTGTTAGAGTGGCATTACAATATTTGAAAAATACAGACATAAGAATTCCACTGAAGTTTCCCTACTGTTACCAACCCTTTGAAAAATTAAATCGATTTTTTTTTCTACCAATGGATAAGGATATATACATATTTTCCGGACATTTTCAGGAAATACTATTTAATGCTCTTGCGTTGATGATTGGAAGTATTTACAGTGAATTCTGGTTTATTGGCAAGTACCCCACCGTAGATATCACAATCTAAGTAGGTACCAAGAAGTTTATTTCACTGCTATTCCAAGTCGCGCAAATTCACATTAAACATATACCACTGAAAACAATGCCATATTAGTTAAGTTGATGAAGCCTTTGTCTCATAACAAGTTGAGCAGAATTAATAAAGCTTCGCTGAATAGGAGTGAAGAGACAAATAAAGCTGTCGCAGTGGAAATTTGGCCAGCCAACCATGTCGCGGAGTAAGAGATAAGCTTGTTATGAAACCCTAAACAATATCTTAAAAATCCTAGAGAAACGGTTTTCTACTCGCGTATTATATCAGTGTGAATTGGTATAGTTGAGTATTTATATCGAGATGAAGGTAACGTAAAATATTACATTTTTTCAATCAAACACCAAGGATTACAAGGTGTTGTACGACTTCCTCCTCAAATATTTAAAACAACGCTGCCCTAAAGTGGTCTCCGTAAAAGGAAGATACACTACCGGTGACCCGCGTTTCTTATGGTTTGATTATGAACTAGATGGAATAAAGGGTGGTGGAACCATTCCGCAAGCTGGGAACCTTAGTGAGCCCCGTGTGTCTTACTGTGTTGTTCGTATTCCTAGCAGACCCCCCGTGTAACTTCATGTGTGCAGAACTGACGTTTCCCTTTTGCATTGTTTAGAGCCCTGATGACGCCCCTTGTGTCATTTTGTGCCATTAGGAACTTCTGTTAGCCCCCATTTTTCTTTCTGTGTGGCCTACCCCGAGTCTTCATGTGTTTTTTGAGGCACCACTAAACTCTCTCATTTTTATTAGTGCCTTTCTGAAATCTAGTGCGACCTTTGTGTCTTACTGTGTCCTTTTGACGCTCTACTGAGTCCTCCTGTCTTTCCTTGCATCTTTCTGAAATGAGTCCCACTAGTCTTTCTGTATTGTGCGAAGGCCAAGTGAGGCCCATCTCATCGTATATTGATATGTCGTTGAGAGCTCTACTGTCTAGTGTCTAGCTAAGTGAGCCCATCAACGTCTTCTCGTATTGTTTAGAGTCCAAGTTTGTCCCTTTGTGTCTTCATTTTTTTGTCGTTTTTAGCTCTACTGAGCCACCTCTTTGTGTGTCCTTGGAACAGTACTGAATTCCTTAGTCTCTTCTGCTTTTGAAAAGTCTAATGAGCCCCCTTCGTCTTTGCATATTATTCGGAATCCAAGTGATGCCCCTTCTTCGTGTCTTCCCATGCCTATGTCTCTTCTGCCGAATGAAGGGGGAGAGTTATGGAACATAGTCCTATCCGGTATGTGAGACAGTGGGCTTCCTATTTCTTCTTGTATTGTTTGGACCGAGGTTTGGACCCCCAGTGAACCCCATCGTATTTTCATTTTTGTCACTTGAAGTACTACTGAGCAAGATGCGTCTTTTGTTACGTCTTTCGAAAATCTATTGAACTCTGTCGTGTTATGGGTATCGGTATCGGATCTTGATATAAATATTCAGTTAATAATTCAGAAATTGCAACGATTTATAAAAAACAGATTTATCTGAGTTTGCACAAAGACGAACTAAGAGTATAAAAGACATGGTGCGGACAAGGTTTCAAAATGAAGAGGGGTCCGACAGCGACGATGAGGACTTGCAAATATCGATGAGTGAAGGAGCAAGGAACAACACCAGCGAGGCGAGTTTCCATGTAAGTACGTATTTAATTTCAAAATGCAGGTTTGGTTAAACATCCCCTTTGAGTTCACGTCTAAGGTGTTCCGTAGCGGTGTTTCTTACTACACCACGTCAGCTTTAGATGAAGTAAACTAAATATATTAGACAGCCGCATATAATACTTGACATGATACTGAAAGACAATGTGCACGAGCGAAGCAAAATAAATTTCACGGAGACGACGACGCCGCAGATAGCTCCCCCATCTATATTCATAGACACTTCAGACTCACCTCGGCAAAATATGAATCAATTCCGCCGCCCGCATACTAAAGAAAAACTTTTCTCGCGCGTGCTCCCACGAGTGCCCTTAGGCAAAATTGAAACATTTCGATTGTAATTCATCACGGCATTACCTACTACTCTCGTCAACCGACATTCCATACTCACTTTGATCCTGTTCTACTTTGAAGGAAGCTCTTATGATGTCGTCGGCGCCGGGATCCAGCCTGAACTGGAACGGCGGCCCGTTGCTCTTGGATCGGTCATCGTCGTCCGTGGCGAGAATTTCGACCACTTTTCGGGGAGGCACGTGCTCGGGCAGGACCGGCCTGTAATCCCTCAGGAACGTCGGAGCATTGTCGTTGATATCCTGGACGATGACGGTGAGGGTGGCCGTAGCGGTTTTCGGGGGGATGCCGTCATCGATGGCAAGGATTTTCACTTGATGGCGGGGCGTGTCTTCGCGGTCCAGCGATCGCTGGATGGTGACGGTTCCCTCTTGGTTGATGGAAAACTGACGTTTCCTGTCCGATATCCTGTCGATGGCGTACGAGACTTTGCTTTTACCGCCTTGATCGGGGTCGGTCGCCTTGAACGTTTCCAAAGATTTGCCGACTTCCGCGTTTTCGTACACGGACACTTCGATGTTCGGCCGCTCGAACTGCGGCTTGTTGTCGTTGATGTCGCGCAACTTGACCACCACCCAGGAGTTAGCCACGTGGTACTTGTCGTTGTCGTTGTCTTCGCCTTTATCGTTCACCTGTGGAACAGCGTATTTCGTATTTACGTAGGTTATACCACGTTCTCCCAGTTTTATAACAAGCAGTTTATATAATAAGTAGTTGATACTGCTTCACTTCACGAGTACAAATACCGCGTTGCAGTGTTTCATATTTTTCATTATAAATAACTATTTGTGAGCGTGCACAAAGCAAGAGTCATAACAGCATACAAGATGGGAAAGTTGAAATGCGGTCCCCTCGTTATTACACAAGTTTTGCTTTTAATCGGCAGTTTTCTTGACCTAAAGCCAAGAGTTGGCAAGTTATACCAACATAATAATGCTTAGTTATTACATTCCGTACGCTGACGAGAGCTCTGTGTACAGTTTGATGAACAGAAAAACATCGTTTGTGTGCGATGTTATTTTGTTCGTCTCCTAGTGAATCGTACGCGCCATGGACCCCTATGTTGTAACTAATGGAACATTTTTTGCCTGGGTGTGATTTATTCAATTTCAACCCCCAGTGCTGATCTGCTAAAGAAAAAAGGAATTTATTCTTATACATCTTGAGTTGTACAAAAATGTCGGTTTGGTTAAAGTTGACCCGCAACAGAAGGCGGACAAATGGTCAAGAGACACCATGAAACTAGAGAAAAATTCCGTCTGCGTCGCCATATTGTCGCTGGAACCCCATTTTGTACCTAAATGGCAAGTGATATCGACATACCTTCAAGAGACGTTAGAAACAAATACATTGGTGACTTTAACGTAGATCATTACATATTATTTCCAGTTCTTGAACTCATGGACTCATGGAAGATATTGCACTTCTCTTTCTTACTCCATCCAAGTTGCCCACTACTCAGGGGCTTCAAAGATACAAATGCAAAAGAAGAGTCCTAGATTTATGAAGTTGTATGAAGGATATTTAGATCTTTTCATTCATGCAGGTGATCTTGATAGATATGCCAGGCGGTAGTTGGTCATTTTGAATCAAAAAATTCAGACCAAAGCTTTTTTGGTGTTGAATTTTTCATACATTCATAATATAATCTACCGCTGAGTTATTGCACGGATACGAGTAGTGAGTAGTGCTCGTTCTTCAACATCTTGCCTGTCGGTATCACTTGCCGTTTCGAAGATGACCGTGGGGCTCCAGGGAGAATATGGCGGCCGCGGTAGCTCCTTAGAGAAAAAATATGACTGGGCACCATCTCCCGATTTATTTGGGGTAGGTAGGTACGTCGAAGAGTGAGTGGACCAAATTTCGTACTCGTATCAGGAAGTTTCAGGCAGAAACATATTCTTACGTTTCACGTACATTTTATTCCACACATGATTTATATTGCCGTCGAGACTACGATGTCAACAAATTCATACCTGAATCCTGAAGCGGAATCCGTTGCTCTGCAGCAGATCTTCGTAATCCAGAGGCTGGACGATCTTCAGCGAGCCGGTGCCGTCGTTGTTACGCACCATCGTGAACTTGTCGGCGCCGTAGCCGCTGTTCTCCAGCACTTTGTACTGGAACTTGTTGGTTTCGTCTTCGTCGTGCACTGTCACCGTCAGAATCGGCATTTCCGGCAGCGACGTGCCGTCCGTCTCGTCCACTTCCGTGAACCACTCGTCTTTGGTGAACTGCGGCGGCATGTCGTTGATGTCTTTCACGCGTATAGAAGCTGTACCCGTCCCCTTCAACCCGCCACCGTCCATCGCAACCACTTGTATCGAGTAATCCGGGGTCCTTTCGCGATCCAAACAACACACGGCCGTCTTAATTACACCGGTTTCCGATTCGATTTCGAAGATCGGCGAGCCGGTCTCCTCTTCGATCACATTCTTCTCGATGGAGTAGATGAGTCGGGCGTTGGTGCCTTCCGACGGGTCGTCGTAGTCAACCGCCGTCATTGTCATCACCACCTGAGCAAAGATACGATTAGGAATTAGGATGTAATACGAGGTGACGGAAAACTTGAGACGAGCTCCGTAACGGATCAGGTCAATCAAATATAACCTCTACCGTAGGTCCTATCTAGTAGGCAAAAATAAAAGAAACGATCAAGGAGTTGATCTTAATTGAAAGGTTTGGTGGCTAGAGAAACTCTAAAACGACCAAGGATTGTGTGGATTCGTTGATGGAACACAACGTGGCTACATTGCACTGGGTGCGAGCAACAAGTTCAAGACCATGGAAAGGCAGACACTTCAATGAGTTTATTTTCGATCACTAAAGGCTGGTTCATAAACTGCAATGCTCTGAAGTTTACGCTACGCTGGTGTGCACTGAAATATATTTGCGAGCGTTCATCAATGCAGCTGACGCCACGTTTCACACAACGCGGACATTATACCAGCCGGTGACCATTCATCCTCTACCACCCTCGCAATTTTGAATTTGTCCGAATTGGGCGCAGGGACGACGTACACAGCATGTTGGTAAACGGTCTTGCTTACTTAAATTGCATCGAACTCGGCGCGAGTGCCAACGTCGACGCGACCGTAGTTAATAAACCAGCCTTAAGAAACCTTATAACGTTGCAACGCTACAACCAGCGTAATAAATAGTCTACTGTGACCTACGTAAAATTGATGATCCATTACGGTGCTCGTTTTGAGAACTTTGCGAACTCACCATTCCTGCGGTGCCGTTTTCTGTGACGTTGCCGAAATAAACACCTTGCGGGAAGATGGGGGCGTTGTCGTTGATGTCCTTCAAGTTAACCTGTACATCGGCGTAGCCTACCAGACCTTCACCGCCTTCGTCCTGGGCGAAAACCGTAAACCGCCACTGCGGCCTCCCGTTTGGCTGATCTCTGTCCAAAGGCTGAAACAATTCAATTTGACATGGTTATTTACGACTGTGGAATGAATAAAAGTGGCGCAAAAGAATCGACCTTGTCGAGACCCTCTCCAGTGCAGCCCGATTTATTCGCTCAAATTGCGAGAGACCGGAGAGACGCGCAGCCCATCAACGCGAGAGCGCTGAGCAAGCCGTCGCGCCCCGAGGGCGTCGAAGCAAAAAAAAACGCAGAAGAGACAGCCAAGCCGCAACCGTCTGCTTTGTTTATTACTATTTACAACAATGCCATCCTTACACCTTCTGGAATTGTCTGTCACATCACTTTTTCTCCGCGCGAGCGAGCGGTTCCCGGGAAAAACTTTGTTCCCCAAGACAGATAACATACCCAGAGGGATCACTAGGAAGGGCTGGGAGCTTATTCAATTACGTTTCGCTGTTCAAAGAATATACTGCGCGTTTCAGCTTTCTGTTGCATCGTTTTAGGTTTTCCAGTGGCGCAAAGCCGAGACCGATTAAAATCGTTAAGGATGAAGACAGAATGGCGTATTATGCGAGCACTAAGGCGATTTTAACGCGTCCATTCGTAAATCATATCAAAAATAGAGGCCTCTCTCGGTAGACCACATGAATGATAAAAGTAATTGGGGGCTCCTCTTTTCTTAATACCGCACGGCAGCACAAAAGAGGGCTCCGGAGCGTACACATAGTCCTACCTACAGCTTTAGGCAGCTACAATAACGGCGATGAAAAACCACGTCTCGCTGCTCTCAGGAATAATGGCTGGCTCAATCCTTTTGTGTTGGTTTAAACAAAACGAGAGAGTCCAAGAGTCATCCATTGTTCGAATTAGGAATAATAGTGTGGTAGGTACTTTTTCTTGCGTTCACTTGCGCTCCCGCCGCAGCTAACCGTGACTAAATGACTTTGATCATCCTAATTACGTACATATTTAGGCAAATCAAGACCCACCACCTACTCATAGTACAAACTACAGGGATAATGATCTCTCAAGTGTTCGCTGGATAGTTTAGAAAATTCAAATGTCTTTCACCAATCGGTTTCGCCTTTCCACTTTTTGGATCGAAAGTTTAAACATAAACAGATTTCAACTGCCAGACCACTTTAAGAAATGTATTTCAATTTTTTCTACTCATTCAACATTGAACTAAATTGTGTGTTAAACAAGCTGAATGTGTCGCAGCCGAAAATTCTGATCCTTTTTAAAGGGAGCAACTTTTGATTCCCGCATATCTGAAAAATCAACCGGATTCTTAATTTTTACGTTAGCCAAAGTGAGCTACCAAAAACTGGCTCAACACAATTTCATGCGTCTCAAGGACGGTTGCTTACTGAAGATGAAGATAAGTACAATAGGGTTATGAACAGCACACAACACACAGCACACTGCAGTGAGACAGTTCAGCACAGGGGTCACCACTACTGCAGAGAGCATTTTAAAACCTATTCGACACTCTTTTTTTCGTTTGCCTATTTCCGCAACGAGGCCTAACACCGACCCCGGTGAATGCTTTCGTCCCATTCGACACTTGACTTGGCTGTAACCTGTAACAGCAATTAAAAGCATGTTGCCCTCTAGATAAGCTACCATATGGTCAACAAAATTTCCAGTGGAGGTAAATCCATTTCCGTCAAAATATAAAGGTTGTCGAGCCAGTTAATCCACCAAATTGACCGTATTCTAGAAGAACCCTGATTATTACGCGACCGGCCAAAGCTTGCTGTCAATAATCTAGCAACCCTACGGTATTTCTCGGGTTAGTGCCATCCATTGACGAAATGTTGCAGCGTTGAGTGGAGAATTATAAGAGCCGCCAACGATGACATTCCTGACAGTGATGATGGTATTGACAAAGTACTCGCTTGCTGCGACCCACATGCTGAGATGGAAACTGTGGATCCCATTTTGGAGGATTTTCCAGAAATAAAAAATAAACTAGCACCAGAATAAATTCTTTTCAGTATTTCACTATTTATAATAGGTCCAAAGCTGGTGTTAAAAATTACATATATTGCGGTGTCATCCGGCGGCCTATCTTGAAAGGTTACCATGGCGCCTCTTTGTATATTTTCCATGGACCTATTTTCACTAAACGCTCAAAGTACAGGTACGGTCATTGCCCATTAAAAACGCGTACAAGCTATTGGCACGAAGTGTACCGATTTGATTAATTTTGGCCCAGTGTCACAGTGACAAGGTAGCCAAAGTCAAATTGACACACTCCGCGTCAAAAGCTTGTCCGCGTTTTTAATGGACAATGACTGTACTTGGGTAGCTATTCTTGAAAGTGTGGGAGAAACTCCCTAGGAGTTTTATATAATCCGGATTACACTGTCGTAGCGAAAGTTGCCTAAAAACACGATTTTAGGCAACATTTCGCTACATCAGTGTACTGCGGAATGTATTTCACTCCCAGGGAGTTTCTCCCACACTTTCAAGAACAGCTACCCTGGGGGAATTGAGCACTGAACTATTTAGAAGGCGCCAAATTTTCAATTGTAACACAAGAGGGAAAACAGCGTGAAAGTGGGTTTTCTGTTACTCCAAAAGAAGTCGTTGTAATTGAGTTGGTGCTCTCTTAATTGTTTTTGGGTGTGCCATGTGATTTTGTGCCGTCTCGTCTTCTGGATCACCCTGCATACATGATCATCGTCGTGTGCCTTTATTTGCTCATGGGTCTTGCTGGCAAAAGACAAAAAGCGCGTGCGTGAAAATCTAACGTGCATTATACCGAGTTGCTTCAAGCGCCATTTTCCTTGGTTCCTCTTTCAAAATTGAGAGTTTGTCGTCTATTTTTTTCTATTGGTTGAACTGAAATAATGCAAATTCGGTGAAGGCTGCCATGAGTCCTTTCCACAATCCCTTTTATCTATGCGTTTTATCCAGGATAGCCAGTACGTTGTATATCATTGCTTCTGCGACTGAGTCTGTTCAGTAGTATTTCACAACAGTTATTTCACGACTAGAAATTGAGGAACGAACACTGACGATTGACAAGCATTTGACATGCCTGATGATAACTATGATACCTAGTCACCTATTTTACCTACGGAGTGGTACTGATTTCCCATATTGCATTTCACCTTTTCAATTGATTTCCGAGTGGAAATTTTGTTGATAGCACGATACTCCACAAACTAGTGGTGTCAAAAGGTTAGGCGTGACAACTTCTTTCTCGGCTTTTCGCAAAGTTTTACATACAAGAGAAAGTGATAGGCGGAGAGAGCGTTCTGCTTTAAAATTGCTCTCGGACTGATTGCTTAATTTTGCGCTGCCATAATTTTCTACGTGGAAAATTGTTTCGAAAACACCCACCTTCAGCACGAATATCTCCCCGGTGGTCCTGTTGATGTCGAACTTGCTGTTGGCAGGATTGTCCGGATCGATGCCTTGCCCAGTCAGAAAATAGACGATGTTCTGGGGCCGGTCCTTGTCGCCATCCGTTGCGGTCACCTGCACCGAACATTTTCACAATTATTAATACATAAAGCGAAAACGAAAACCAATTAAGAGCGCGCGCGAGTTTCCAAAAGAGGTCCTCTCCTGACCTTTTTTGTGGCGGCTTTGGGCTTTCCGACTTCGCAGAAATTATAATATAGAAAATACTTTGGAAACACGCGTCTCAATTAAGGTTTTTGTGCAAAAATTTACAGCCAGACTGGCTACACCACACTACACACACAGCATGCCATAAAACTCAAGCAGCGTTTACTCACCCCCGGTTTTGCCGTTCCTCTGGCTCATATCGTGGAAAATTATGTCGTTTCACGCCCCGGGCCGCTTTATCGAAGCGGAGCTTTACGCCCACCGGTGGGCTAAGCGATTTTTACTCGAAAGACGAGAGACGTGGTCCTTTGACGCAAAGGGAAAGGAGCCTTCCGTGAGGATTATTACACACTAATTGCAAGTTTCAAATTTCGGTAGGCAATACTCCATCTTGGTCAACATCTCAGTCTCAATTTCATGTAACCTGTTTACAACTATCTAGACACGAGCTTTCATCTCAAGTGGCTATGTTCCTTCATGATTTAAAGAAATCTTTCATAGTTGGATGCATATAGTACCTACATTTCAATCATGATGGAACGATTTATTGATCACAATAAATAATACCTTTTGATGTTCAATCCAATCAGCGGTCACTCAGTCAGGATCAACCTGCGTAAATTCTTTTTGTCTTGCGCGACACCGTTGATAAGTGAAGTGACATTTAATCTGGCCATGTTGTCAACAGTGGCAATAAATTACTAGTTTGGTTAAGCACATAGACTATGAATCTCGTTTACCTACTCGTAATATACTATAACTGCTAATCAATAGCGCAACCACTAATAGCAAATGAATGCTACAACAATGTACCTACTCAGTGTAATACTGATTTAACAATCGGACAATAACTGCCGGTTCTTTTATGCTTTTCCCATAAATAAGCGAGCGAGCTATAAAGAGCGGATCCGCGATAAATCAGCGCTCAACTCGAAAGAAAAACTGCAGAATCCGCGCATCGCGGAGATCATTTGCAAAAATAGTGGAACTCCTGCTCCTGCAGGCTGCAGGATGCGCTTAGATTAGTCATAATAATCGTTTTTATACGTTGCAGATAGTTGGGATTTATGTCCGGTGACCGCTGTTTCCGTGTATATTCATTCATTTTATCTGCTCTGAACCGAAAGCTATACAGTGTGTGCCCTTCCATCGATTAGTCTTTTGAAGCTCAACCTCTTTGCCCCCATCCAATTTTGCAACGAACAAAGTGTTATTGTGTAGCAGAGTCCCACTGAAAAGTTTCAGCGCAAACACTCCAGCCCTGAATGTACACACACTCTGGTACATTGGAGAGAGCTCAGCTCTCGTGTCCGAAATGTACTCTTCAAACAAAGAACAATGTCACTCGAGCTTTTTTCCACCATTTTTCATTTTCACATTAAACCTTTGATTTGCGCCACAGCACGCCAATGTGGCGAGCGAAAGTCGGTTCGCGTGAAGTTATGCCGTTTTTTTTTGTTTAATTGAATTTTACAGTTTTACGCTTTTGATCGTTGCCTTCGACGTTGGTGCTCTACTAAACTTCTCAACACCAGAATAATAAGTGAAGTGAGTCTTGAATTTTAAAGCGAGCCCTCGAGGAACGAGAGATGAAGGGGTAAATTTCAAATAAGTTGCGAATTACCTGGAGGCATCAGCTTTTCAAAACAAAAAGAGTCATTATCCTTTATCAACAAGTCTTGTTTCAAAGGCTTGTCAAAAAAGTGGGGAGCTCAAACATTTTTTCACATGTACACGTGCCCAAATAAAAAGCGCCCCCTTCGCGTCTTGCAAACATTTTTTGTTCGGGCTGGACCTGATGTAACGAAGTGCTTTCAGATTCTCTATAGTGTCCCTCGTCGCGTATTATACATAGAGAAAAACACCATACTTTAAACTACGGCAACAATAATTAATTATTACCCACAAGTCGAATTCAGCTGATACTCGAAATAACCTTCAAAAAATATAGAGCAATAATTTTTTCACTGAGTTTTTGTTATGTATGTGTTTTTATATTGTCACGATAAGGGTTTGCCCTTTATCGCAGGGTTGAACGTCTACCAGATTGGGTGGCGCGTAGCGTCAGATGAAGAGGCACAGATCTATATCACATGATTTATTTACATAATATGTACAATCCTTAACTCTAGTTCTATACTTACACATACACATGGTCTGACATTCGTACTATAGGGTGCTAAGCACCTCAACTCCACACTCTCTGATGACCATACTCACTATTCAACTACCGACTACTCGACTATTACCTTTCTACTGTCGGTGTTCTCACGTGACAATATCTACAATATGATTCTCAATTTTGCAAATTTTGAAAAAGACGATTTTTTTTTTCAGTCTTTCAGAAGAGTTTTATGTGCATTTGGTTCGGATTCTGAGAAAAATAACATTCCATAATACGCTTTGTTATACTGTTATTGCCTGGGCAACAGCCAACGACCGACAAGATTTTTTCTGTAACAACGCGTTGATAGAACAGTAGTTGTTAGAATAATACCGTATGATCAAAAACTTTCTTACTCAAGGGAAGCTGTGGCCTGGCCAAAATGAGCCTCGTTTGCTTGCTTGGGTGAGAAAGTTTTTGATCATACGATTCAAGTTCAGAATCACACTACTAGTTCTGAAATGAAATTTTAGACTAAATGACAGTGTGATAGAATGACACTATAGTTATCTTCGTGTGATATAAACTGGAGATTGGAGAGGGAAGTGAATGAATTCTGCATCCCAATTTGACGGAAGCAAGGCTCCTGGCCTACCGCATCTCACTCGTGATTGTTTCATCCACTTATTTTGTGTGCCGTCCCTTTACATAAAGTTGGAGCGTCGGAAAGGTCGAAGGGCCCTGCCCTGCATTAAGGCGAGAGCTGCGAGCAAGCGCGCCCTCACTGACTGCTGGCTGTTCCTCGTAAATATTTCCGTGGTCGCACTTTTTTGATGAAAAGGGACAGTTGCCGGGACGTATACCTCTTGAACCGCACACAGGAATAATGGCGCTATTTCCCTCCTCGAATCGTCTCATTTATTAACCTAGCAGGGTGAATTTACCCTTCACATGAGCGTGTAGTGGCAGTATCGGCTTAATAAATTCGACCCGAATTCATTAGAAATTCCGGATGTCTCCGGAAACGGAACGGCAGGAAGGATCCCAGCGCCGTATACCCCGTACTTACTTTGTGCGTATAACAAAGAGGGCCTCGCGTGCGCCGTAATCACCAATGTTTTGATACGAACATGAAAGAAATTGAGCCCTTTGCGTTTGCCTTGTGTATAGGTGGGTGCGAAATTGAGCGCCCACTTTTCACTTTGACTGAATGTCTGTTTCATTTGAATCAAGTACTCAAAGAATTAATTATTTCTGACAAATCTCGGGCTATAATAATCTACACCTCCGAATTCCAAAACTATAGATTACGAAAGTTACAATTTAGCTGGCAGGATCGACCCAGTTGGAGCGACTCGATCTGTTGAGAAGCAATAGCAAAACATAAGCACTGATTAAATCCGCTGTCAGTCGGATAAAGGAACCGACTCTAATTAAGCACTCGTTTCATTGAAAAATCAAAATAAGATGACTGCCTGAAAGAGCGGTGGCGTCTTGACAATTTCAATTATACCTCCCGGGACCGTCGCTTTGTATTCCAACTCCCCGTCCTCGACTCCGCACGTCTTGTTGTTATTATTATTCCTTTGTGGCTTCCCTAAAAAACTGTATAAATTAATATTAACAACGCTCGCAGACTTCCTTTTCAAACATCATTTCCTCTGATAGTCGCGGTGGAATTTGAAAAATACATAAATACCGTCACGGTATAACTTTTCGTTATATTTTCGCTTGGTTGCTTGAAATGTTGTAGTAGGAATCGATTTGTCAAAACTTCCGCACGAAACTTGTTGGAATGTTCAACTCCTTATGCCCCAGAACTTCGGACTCATATTAAATTACGCGCGCTCTAGGCACACTAGTGGACCACACACTTGCTATCACTCAATTATAGAGTTTGAGTTTTTGTTGATCTGCTTGTTGTGCCAATTCCAAACAATTTTGTGAGTTGGTGCTGGAATAGCTTTCACAAAAGTTGAAGACAATTGCATCGCTCCTGTAACCTTACCTACCGCCTCCTGTAATCGAAAGCCAATTACAGGATCGTTATGATTACGACTGCAACGCACTGGAATTCGTGATCCTTTCGGTCCGCCCAGAGAAACCTGCGTGTTTTTCATTCCAGTATAAAGTATTGTAATCGCCAAATGCCTCGGCATCTAATTAGTGAATAAATAGATTCTGGATTTAATGGGGAAAGGAGTTGAAGAACGTAGTTCTACCTGGCACGTAGGCCTCGCTAGTCGGGTTTATTGTACCCTTCCCAGACCAGCCGGACCAATCGAGCCGCAATGTGGTACCTGGATGTTGCATAAATGGACTAATGAGATTCTTGACATCCCTATATACTAATTGGCAAAACTGCCAATGAAATAAACGGGACTGGAAAGAGTACGGGGACAGAAGCCTCGTTGAGCTTTGGCCTGGCACTGTAAAAGACCAGTGATAGGCATTTGCAGTGATCTATCAAAGATTACATACCTGTGTCAACAACATGTGAACTATTAAAGTCTAAGAGTTTGCTCCTGAAACCCCACATAAAATAGTTGGGGCTTGTAGACGCTAGTAGGGGGTAGGGGAATTTCTATTTACAAAATTCTAGTGATTAGATGGTCGTGTTGTCAATTATTGCCATTGTCGATCGACATTTTGCGAGCGATCAGGCCACCCAATTGGCCCAAATTCAAATTTTGACTAATGTGATGATGTACGTCGTATGAACATGGTAATTTCCACGTGATTTCTATTGTTGTCTAGTATGAGTAAGTAGTTACGCTGATAAGATTATTTTCCTGAAATAAAATATATTTTGGAAAATTACCGTATTTTCTTAGTTTTCGCCATCGTTGCCAACGTTACATGCTCATCATTGAAAAAGACATGATAAGTGTAGCAACGTGAGAAATGAAACATTGATGGTGAAATACAATTGCGTTATGTTTCACATCAAGCAAATTTCTAGAAACAATAACACGATTTCCGACGTCATTACATCGAGGTTGGGTAGATTATGTGTATCAGCGCCCTTTACGAATGGAATTCTGCTGGATGGATCAGAACATCAAATTCACGTAAAAACTCACAACAATATCGGTTGTCGTCGTTTGCTTCCATCATCAACATGTGGCACGGAATTTTGAACCAAAGTGAATTTCAATATACTCAATTCCATCCGGCAAAACTTTTTCACAGGATCCGGAAAAACATCTGCCATAAAAAGTTGAAATCGAGTCGTATAAAGTCGACGAGAGCAGTGGAAACCGTGTTCTTTGAGCGTCGAACCAATTGCTATCATATACTCGACTGACATCTCCGTAGGTAAAGTAATTAATTGAAAACGGTAACTTTGTTGTTGTTTTTCGAATGAATCTTCGCATTTTCAACCCGCAGGCAATCAATTCGTATTTTTTTTATGCAAATGAGCAGAAAGGTATGTACACACAATACATCCACGTACAACTACGTACTCATACTTTTTATCTTTTGCGATGGGAACATGTGCGGCTTGAAAGTAAGCACGTCTGCAAAATGCAAAACATGTAGGGCAAATTTGAATAATAAATTATAACGAGAATGTATATGCAAATTCGAGGCGAAAAAAACAAAAAAACGGGCAATATCACACCAAATCTCAAAATAACTTTGTAAGGTAGCTTCAATGCAGCTATTTTACTACTCGATGAATCAAACTTCAAATGTTCGATCGAAACCTGGAGCTTCATTATTCATTATCAGTTTACAAGTGGCAGAGTAAGTAGCTTTAGATCTGGGAGCCCATGCGTTAATATTGAATTGATTACTAAATTTGTGCAATGAGTGAACCCTCTACCTACAGATACAGTTATGTGCATGTTTCAGTGCACGTTATGACCAAACAACCAAAAAAGTGGCTTTTCAAATCACCTGTAGGCAAAGAATATACCAGGAGCCGTATTCTCTAACTCGCTATGCACTCGAACCGACAGACATCGCTATCGGTAGTCAGGCAAAAGCCAATCACAATGGTGCTTGCCTAGCGAGTTGCCTAGCTACCGATAGCGATATCGGTCGGTTCGAGTTCATAGCGAGTTAGAGAATACGGCTCCTGGAAAATTGAAATAGCCGTTACGAGATATCTATGAGTGTACCAACCGCCCTGGATCAGTTAAAAAAAATCTTTTTTTTTTTTTTTGAATTGGGAGTCGACCAAACGTTTTAGTTTTTGCAGGAATCAACGCAACGACCTGAGAAAAAACTTTCGAGCCTTATTAAGAGAATTTGGTAGGTCACTTCAATCGTTAAGCAGTTTATTTGAGTTAATCAAGAGTTAACAGATTTCACTTCATTTGAAGATGCTTGATAAAAGTTATGACTTTCAGAGCTCATCAGGAAGCCATGCAAAGTTTAATACTGAATCGATAATTTCTGAATTTGTGGAATAAGTAAACCTTCCTACCTATAGGTAGGTACCTATCTACCTAATACCTTCTCGCGAATTCTGGCGAGTCAGCAGGATGCGGTCCCGGACTTAATCCCGGAAATGGGAAGATGCCGTGGATGTTCTTAAATATGAATAATGACGTCGACTCTTCGGTTGTCTATATCTGCTCCTTTGCGTATTCTAAAATTCACGTAAGAATTATTCCTGTAAGGTGTATAGGTATATCGGGCATTCCTACGATTCGAGAGCAAACATTTGCCGAAGTCTCCAATTACTGGCGGCATCCACTGTTCTCGTGTTCTAGATATTTCCAAGTCGCGTGCACCATGAAGTAATTAACTCCAACACTAAGAGGCCCCAATCACTTTATGTAATGCTGCAGAAGAGCTACTCGCTTTTTGACCGCAAACATAAAAAGGCTATCGGTCTTTACATTACACGAATCAAAGGGCGGCGCGGTTAATTTAGGAGCAATCCAGCTCCTATACTCTTCAGTCCTGCGGACTAGTGAAGTGGGGATCAATCCCTGCCTCGTTATCCTGGGCTCGGAAACTTCCCAACAATCCGATAAAGACCAAGTTTCTTGATCGATAGGCAGCAGTAAGAACCGCACACACCAGGTAAAGTCGTTATTTATTATTTCATGCAAACTTTTGCGCCCTCTGCCGGGCGTGGACTTGGGCCGGGCTTTCCCCAGCCGGGGAGCCCGCAGAGCATCGGCGTAAAGTTATTCCTGTGCCTGTGTGCTCTATATACTTGAGTCGCAAAAAGAAGTAAGAATATAAAACGAAATTTAGAGCCTATAAAACCTTTTACGGATGTTAAGTCGTAATTCACCTTCGTCGATATAAAATGAAGTTGGAAGTTTAAAATCGCCATAACAATTCGCATGGAAATGGCACGCTACCTGCGATATGATCTTAAGAGGAGCGGAGGCATTTCCTTTTTATTTATTAATGGCATGTGCCGTTCGGGAACTCCCTCTTAACTGTGATAGGCAGCCATTAAAGTTTTCCGCACCTTGTATTTGAAAGCAGAAGGTGCGGAGTGACGTTTATTGAATGAAAATGCCACCGTGTATATATATAACCCGCATATAAGTACTGTTTCTGTCAAAGTAAATAAACAGGCAAAACGACATCTATTGATGGCTTTGCGCTTACACACAATGGAAATGCAGGGAACTTCTGCAGGGTTCACAATAGTGCACGCGGGCTAAAACCCTCTGACATATTATCGTTACGTATCACGTGAATAAACTGCCATCAGGTATTGGCAGTACGAACTGAAGTGCATTGTTATTATGACTGGGAATGTATGACTGGATACCTTCCAGTTGCAAAAAAATCAGCATGCGTTACTGCGTTGTGTGTAAATTGGTTGAATGCTGGAAAAACATTTGGATCGAGAGTAGTTAAACCACTCAACAAAAACAAACGAGTTCATTTGTCCACATCGCAATGTGTTAAAAAGAAGCTGCGCCCAGAAAACTGGTTTAGATTCAGAAAGTTAGTCACGAGCATTCAAATTCGACGTCAAATGGAAACGTAGGTGTTGGAGTTTTAAAAGTTCCCATTTATTTCATGAAAAAATTGAATCATTCACTAGGAAATAAAATTACAGGTCGAGACGGAGAAACTAGTAGCTGGCTGGATTAACAAGATTGGCTCTTTGCTGGAGACTCCGACTCGTGGATAAGCCACAAACTCGGAGATTCCGATTCTGCTACTAGACACGAGCTCGTAGTATAGATACACTTGGCGGAGGAGCCGTTGAAAGCTGCTGGACTTCTTCAAGCTTTTCCAATTCGACAAAACCCAGGGATACATGAAAGTCATGGAACGAACCCCAGTGTGACTTGAATCGATTTGATATCGTTCCACTTTTGTCCTCCCATTTTCATATCATGCCATAAATCTCAAATTTCTTTTGCAGATTTTGCTGATTTTAAAAAACCCTTACGAAGATAATCAGCATTAACGAGAAAAAATATCAAGTATACCTAATAAGCGGTAATCTCCGGTCAGCTAATTAATTCAATGTTACATATTTTTCGAATCGGACATGCGAGGGATACAAAAGACAGCTGGAAATCTCGAGAGATTCTCTTTCATGGATCAATATGGGCGGTCTATACAACGTATTTTATAAGGATGTTCATCTTCATTGTACCCAGGTTGCAAGTTTATGGGCATTAGATAAATTTAATAAATGTCGATTTATCTGGAAAATACCCGAAATATGACCTAGCGAAACGCCGTTTTAGATTAGGAGGCGTTGAGATTAAGGCATTACGTCGTCATTTAATAACGTTTTACGATCCGTGAAATATTAGATAGGTAATAGGTACCTGTAACGAGCCATCTTTTACCCAGGTCATACTGGGGCACGACTATACAACAGAAAGCCGTAAGTTTTCGCTAAAATCCTTGAGAAGTTACGTTTATGAGCAACATCTTTTGGATATCAAGCAAATAACTGGTTTGGAGAAGAGATAATGGACGACTCAGCCATCAGTTTTTCAACTCTACCGTGCTGACAAGTCGCTCACAAAAAATCACCAACAAGCTATCCCAACCGAGAAATTGGATTGGAGTTAACAGTTTCGTTTCGTAGGTACCAATTTGCCTTGTTCTGATGAAACCCAGCGGGTGTCTGACACATAGGTACATCTGCTACATTTTAAGCAAGACGTGCTTTTTGCCGCCGTCCCACCACCAGCCATTTTTTTCTTATGTCGATACTGATGACATTTTCGAATGTTCAAGTAATCACTTAAAAGGGGAAAAACTCAATCTATATTCCGATGAATAAAATGACGAACATGAGGCGAAGAATATGCGAATCGAAATTGAGGGATAAAAGCAAATTTTCTTATCGCCCCACACCTGCACGACGGCGACGTAGGTATAGAAAGATCGATCGGGCAATTTCGCCCCAACGAAAAAAAATTACTAACCCTGCTATCTCGACCGAAAAATATACGTTCAATGGATTCTGACGCAGTTACCTAATCCTATAATTTCATTGTACCTACCACTGTCAGAGAACGGTGTGCTGCTTGGCTGGGATATGGAAACTGAACCTGCTATATTTTATACTTACTACGCAAACGTCCTATTTGCAAGCCCGGCGCTTTATCTTTTCCAATTTCATGATTCGCAAAAGGATTTAGATAATCGTGGTCCTGGCCGGCTGGCACGAGGCGCACTTTTTTTCGCAGTGTTTATAAATTACAGGAATGGACCGACAACAACACCGCGCGCAAAGATACAGGGGGTGAATGCCGAAAGCTCTGGTTTATTTCACCTGAAGTTATGCAGTGTAACTTACTGTTCTGTTTACTTTAGGGCAGCATCGCTTGATGACAGTCACTAACTTCTCAACTCTAAGACCTGTACTTGAACTGGACTGATTATTTTCCGTACATTGCCATGGATGCATGGACCCCCGCAGAAGGTGGACATGGTATCTAACTAGGGTCTCTCATTTTCTACAATTAATATCGGCCCGGACGACGACTGTGGACCAAAACTGCCGTCTTGCTGGAGCTAAATTTGCAGACAGTGGTTCTTCAATCTTTCGCACTACTGATATCTACAGCCGTTTACAAAATTTTTGGATGCACTTGTAGAACTTTCCTATGTGAGCCAAATCCTATGATACTATTGTTCAGCCTCGTATCGCAATCAGCAGTCCAGCTTGAGTAACGGTCCATGTCTCGACTAAATACATTGACTCGCATTTTCAGAGCTCTGCGTGACGTACATTGTGTTTTTGTGGAAATGCTTTCACTTGAACAAAATGTCAATCATGTGAGACGGTTACAAGTTTTGGAACTGACACCCCGTACAACGAGTGGCTCTTCTGTAGCGGAGTGCGAGCATAATTGGTTCATTTTTGCGAATAAGCTTAAAAAAAATGTTATTTTTCGTAATCTTCCATGGAGCGCTCTTTCGCCCACCAGGCTTTGGTGTAATTATGCCGGCGTGAAATTTATACGTCCGAACTGAACCGGCCGTAACTCCGAATAATTCGGATGGAATTGCTATATAACACGTGATGATCATTAAGGGGGGAAACAGGACCATCACAAGGAATGCGACTCGGACTTATTCTCCTGTTATTCCTGAAACTTGACTAGAGATAAAAAATGGAAAATGCGCTGAAATCACAATTTCTCGTTCGTATATCAGCCGTATATGCACGAATCCTTGAAACTACAATAATTCGAGGTCTTTTGCTTTGCTACCATGTTCCAACTTCAATTTGCTCAAGTGCTTGTGGTTTACGAGTAAATACATCACCGGTGAACGTTGTTGGTGGGAGGTGTTCCATTTTTGCGCTGAAAATTTGAATTCGCATTAAACTGCAACAAGCGCAGTGGATTTGCGTGATACAAGTAAATAGGGCATTTCAGCAGAATGCCAAAAACAAGGCCAAAACTGAGTATTCAATTTTAAGCTGCATCACGAATCATCAAAGAAATTAAACAAAACTGAATATTGCATAAAGAACTTTTCAAAGGAATGGGTAAGAGAATAAAACTAGTTTAGTTGTTGTTATATGTGCCGTACTGATGAACTAAATTGCAACGTAATGAACGCCTTGTAAAAACGTCTGTGATTGTGAAGATATAGGTAAGCTTCTTAACTTTTCAACTTTTCTTCAGGGAGTCTTTGAGCCGTAAAGTCTGTTTGAGATGGAGATGACTAACATTAATAATGCAGAGTGGCATCAGCTTTGCAATGCAATACAATAAAATCAATATTCAGATATAAAATAACTTTCCGCTTGCAAATTTCAAATTGAGCCTAGAGTTAAACTTCGCCCTAGCACTGCAATTTTTCTGTTACTGAAACAAATCCTACAATAATGACAATATAATTATTTTTATCATCATAACTTGACATAATGGGCGATAAGTTCCAGGTACAGAATTACTCAACAGATCGTGATCGTAGTTTTAGTAAGCATTTGTTCTTTTGAAAAATTACTTGCAGCCCGAAACAGTCACCACCAGCGATCAGTAAATTACCAAAATATAGTTTGATTACTGCATTACCTTTCCCATCCCATTGACACCTTTCCAAAATCCAGTCTAATCCGCCGTACTTTTGATCAAGTTCAACTGACCAGATCTCGGTCACCGACAGATGTACCAAGTACCAACATTACTCAACGGAACTCACGCAAGCAGGATCATCTTTTCAAACCACTATACTTAAAAAGAAATCAGTCATTGCATCCTAGGCTATCAATAAATCATCATTTATTTATTTATTTATTGCCTTATCATTTGCAACATCAACAGCCGTGAAACACACTACAACTACTGCGCAGATCAACAGAACAGACTTCAACTTCAAGAAAATCATCTTTTCAAAGTTTCCGTAATCACACTGTTGCGTCTTATGGAAAAAGTTAGCGTCGGTAGTTGTCGATAGTATATTCTGGGATAGAGGAGGAAAGGACAATTTTTTTAACAAAAAAGAGTCAATGAAGCTGAGGCAGTTGGAAACTGATGAAAAAAGTTTGATAGTTTCAATTTTATATCTCTCTTCAACAATTTTATGAACAACTTTTAACCGATTCAAGTTACTAATTTTTTGTTTTGATGGAAGCTATCTCAATTTATTTCCCACTCTTTTGTCCCAAAGAAACTGTCGTTACGAAATACCCTCCTCCTCTGCCCAAGAACGTACTATCCTGGGTGGCTTTACAGGAGGAGGGCGGAAACAAAAGATCATGGCTTAAGTTCAAGGCTGCCAAGTGACTCAACGAAATCAATTGTTACGGTCTGGTTTTAGGGGCAGTAAGAGAACCAAATAGTGGGTTAGAGGACAGCTGAGGTGAAGAGATACTCGGTTAGGATGGTAAAAAAAAACGAGTCTTTTGCTGGCGTTTCTCTGGTTGAACATAAAAAAGGTTGGAAGGTTTTTAAAAATTTATATAGGTAGGTTGTTACTTGTCAAAAATCCTTGTTTTGCTTTGCGGTTCCTAGGAATTGGAACAAATTTTGAAACATTTCCAGGCAAATAAATAGCACAATACAAATAAAAGAGAAACAGCAGTATTTCTTGAGTCGAACAAACTGCTGAATAAGCCTTGAACATTTTCCAACATTTTCAACTATCAATACTGTGACAATGTCCACTCTCATGACATTCACGGCGAGATTGTGAAAACTGCCGACTGAATGGCCACTGCCACTACGTAGTACCAGAGAAAATTAATCTAAATAAAGGTTGATACACGGGTATAGCTACAAAGTTTAATATAATGTATGTATAATTTTGTGCTCCACAACTTGCACAGCACACAAAAGTAGCAATAAACCACATGGAGAGCATACTTGAACGCGCAATATTACAAGAACAATGCTCGTACCGGCAAAATGCCTATGCTTTTAATATGGACGGTCGCATGAATAGTTTCATGAATACACTATAGACAATTCGAGCTGGGGCCTGGTGCAAGATTTATTTACAAGCCATCATTTCAATGTTCAACCATGAATTTACACGAAACCCAATTGGAAATTCTTGCCTGTTGAAAAAAGAAAAAAAAAGAGCACCGAACTGATGAAAGCTTTTAATGACCGGACAAATGGATCGCTGTGCCAGAGTTTTTCTCGACGTTAAGGGGGCACAGATCAATGATGAAGAACGACATATAAAAGACTGCGAAAGCTTCATTCTCCCTATAATACGTGAGCGAGAGAGGTTTTTCTTTGGTCGCGATACCACCATAATTAATTTTCTAGAGCGACGCGACGCCGCCGCCCGGCGAAATGGCTTTTTTTCTAGGATCAATTAAAATAATTTCGTTATTGTTTCAAAACTGGCACACAGTGGGTTGCACAAAAGAGAGGGGCGAAATTCAATAAAAATAGACTGGCACCGCGAGCGGAAAGAGTGCGGCTGACAGTGGGGTGTCGCAAATACAATTTCATCCCATAATTTTCTTTCTTATGTATTCATTCCAGTCGTGGGAATTACTTCCGGAAATGTCTTATATATTATGGATGGAGGCGGCTGGCAGGGCTCGAGGGGCGGGCAGAGGTACGCGCGGTGTGTATTTCCTCGGTAAAATATGCATGAGTTAATCAAAAGAAATAAAGCGCCAAGTTTTCGCGTCGGAGAGGTGTTTTTAAGTGCAAATTTAAGCAAAACTATTCCCAGCTTGCCGAAAGTTTACCTAGAGAATTACAGGTAGGTAGGACCTAATAGTCTCTCGCCAACGCATTTTTCTCTTCCGGGGAACAAACACGATTTCGAACACGTGGTTTAATTTCAAAAGAAAAAGCACACAGGTACTTGAACATCGCATGGTAACATTGGTAACGTCGTACTCGTGAACTTGGAAACATATTTGGCAAGGTGCTTGTTTACACTTTGTCGAAATTGATTATGCCATTTTGAGTAGAAAGGCTGTAATTCCCTCTGGCTGTAATGCTGCATAGTTGGTAGGAAAATGACAACGCAGGCACCGAAGCGGGGTTTCTGTGGCAGACGGTATGTTCCAGAAGCAGGAGTAGAAGAAAAGAAAGAGTAAACGGTTGTGCAAGAGGCCATGCCTGAGACTTTTTATGAAATCAACAATAAGAACATCAACCTATTCCAATTCACAGAGGGTTGTATTGCCGGTCGCATCAAAGATCTTTGGCATGCATGCGCTTCGTATGTTTTATGATTGATCCTAATCACAATAATTATGAACAAATGTAATCTTGGTCCATGGCAAACAATTTGGACAATTGAAAGTTATTTTTCAGAAGCTATAGCGACCTCAAGAGCACTGGATGTCATGAAAAAAAAACTTTAATAATCAAACAAACATAAGAGTACTCGATTAACAAGAATCCCTCGAGATCCACCATCTACGAGCTCCAGCCCAAATACGCTGATCTGCAATTTCAAAGAGCAAAGAGACAAACATGAGTTGCAAGTAAAATATGAATCTGGAGAACGAGGAGGAGTCTTCAGTTAACCACCTGCTGTCCAAATAACCTTTTTTGACCTTGACAATAAGGGAAGGTGTATTGTTGGTTGCCTTAGGCATATAAACTGGGCCAAAATTGAAGGAGACCACCCCAAAATTCTGCCTCGGTTAAAATGAGAATACCTGGAGAAAAAATTGCCCGATTTTCGCAAATTTTGTGATGCTCGACAAAGTAGTTTTTTGACGACAAAACACCATCTTAGGTCGCTTGATAGGTCGCCATCTTAGGTTCTTGACTGTATACACATACATATACACTGTAATATACAGGGTGGCAATGGAAGGAGTGCAAAAGTGAGCTAGCTTCAACAAGGTGCCATTTCAAGAAAACAAGTCGCAGAATTTTCACGTCATATTTTCGAGAAGCGTACACCAATATCTTGAAAAGTTTTTGGACTTTTGGTCATACACTGACCCGCAAAATTAACGCACCACTAAATTTTTGCCCCAAGTTTGAGGCGATTTTTTTCCTGAACCATCCGCTCGATTTGAGTCATTCTTTCTACTGGTTACAGGTTCATTTTTCAGGAGCGTTGTTGATTTGATGACTTTTGTCAAAACTTTAATCTTGCCTGTATACAGGGTGTTGCAATGAAGCTGTGTTTTTTTTCAAAAGTTTGAAACACCCTGTGGAGACAATCAGGTACAGCAGCAAATCACGGTAAAGACTAAAATTGAGCATTGACTTTTTTTAACCTCCTTGTTTGTGAATCACTTCATTATCTTTATTTTTTTGGAAGTTACAAAATTTTATTGCACACCATGTTTTTATTGACTTAAGCCAGGTTTTTGCCTGAACCGTTTGTCCGATTTGGATGATTCTTTTTAATGGTTGTAGGATCATTGTTCGGGAATCTTACTGTTGCATTAAATTTTAGAAAAAATTGAGTTTCTTCTGTATACAGGATGTTACAACAAAGTTGATTTTTTGCCGAAGAATGAGAACACCCTGTGCACACCATCAGCAGTGATGGCAAATCACAATGAAAACCACGCTTTAGGCTCGTCTTATCTTGACACTTTCCTTTTTGATTCATTCCATTATCTTGATTTTTAAGTGAGATACAGCGTTTCATTATGCACCATGTTTTATGGACTTTCACTAGGTCGTCGCGTCGGTAGGCAGGCGGGCACCGAGGGATGTCTAGGCACTGCCTCATTTGAAGTCAAATTTTTCCTGAACGACTTATCTGATTTTGATGATCTTTTCAATTGATTAAAGGTATATCTTTAGTAATGTCATTATTTCACAAATCTTCAATAAAAATTAAGTAATCCCTATATACTGAGTGTTGCAAAAAATACGTATAACATGTGAGGATATGTGTGTACTCAATGTGCCGACTAGTTCGTTCGTCGAATAGTAGTCGGCACATTGAGTACACACATATCCTCACATGTTATACGTATTTTTTGCAACACTCAGTATATAGGGATTACTTAATTTTTATTGAAGATTTGTGAAATAATGACATTACTAAAGATATACCTTTAATCAATTGAAAAGATCATCAAAATCAGATAAGTCGTTCGATTTTGGATTTTTTGGTAGACTTTGCCAGGTCTGTTGCTCATCTTTGAAATTTGACGGGAACGAACATAATAACTGTATCAAAATGTACTATGGAACAATTTGATCCCACCAGCCCTCAGAAGTGGTGAGCACCTAGAGCTCTTGTGGGATCATGGCAAATCAAGCATGCTGTGACATGTTATAGATGGCCCAGAATAGAACAAAATGCATCAATGGCAAGTATCCGTTGCAATAAGATTGCCATAGTCACCAGTTTGTACCATGATGGGTGCCTGCTTTATACTGCTCAATTGACCTTTCCAATTTTAGGAGATAGAAGGTACATGGTTTTTCGAGGTCACCTTTGACGTTTTGACGTTTATGACGTTTGGACGTTTCGTTTCTGACTTTTGCGGGAATTTTGAATCGGTTAGCTATACTGTTCCCATTATCATGTGGGGAAAGTCACTAGAGCCCATAAGGGAGTTTTTAATGGACGAAGTAATAGAGTTTTTTCGTAGTAAGATGCACGTGTCTGGTGCAGCGTGATCCCTGGTGGTGCTGGTGCAGCCACACTTCCATCAAGTTTGGGTCTTTCCTGAACCGGTGCATGGTGATGCCGGGTGTATTCGTCTTATTCTCGCACTCGCATAGAGCGACACAACACCCTTAAACCATTTCTGTAAGTCTTCTCAGTTTTCCACTACATATAACACACTTATTGGCAAGAACGAGGGTAAGAACAAGTGAAATCATGGAATCCATGCTGAAATCAAATAAATACACGACAGAGCGCTTGTCAGATTCGAAAAATTTCCCATTGTCAGAAACGAAATGTCATATCTCAAGAAACATAGGGCGCTTTCCAATAACTGCGACAAGACGGATACACAATGTCAAAGTGCACTTGCCAGCTCAATTCTAAACTCAGCCTCGCCAATGTTTCGATTGTGTCGACATGTGGTGCTATTACTGCTATTGGAACGCTAGCTGTGTCAAATTGTGTCCATATGTGTCGAATTGTGTCCTTATACGCCTTATTGGGAAGCGCCCAATGACCTCGATTAACCGTATCTTATACGCATGACGTCACAGTAAAGAGAGACAACGGAAAATTGGAGACCTCAATTGACCTTTCCAATTTTAGGAGATAGAAAACACATGGTTTTTCGAGGTCACCTTTGACGTTTTGACGTTTATGACGTTTGGACGTTTCGTTTCTGACTTTTGCGGGAATTTTGAATCGGTTAGCTATACTGTTCCCATTATCATGTGGGGAAAGTCACTAGAGCCCATAAGGGAGTTTTTAATGGACGAAGCAAGAAAGTTTTTTTTGCAGTAAGATGCACGTGGAAGCCAATTTCACAAGAGGCTACAAATTACGAAGTAATCCAAATGGCATTAATGATTTTTTGTCAACCTACACGACGCTTCACGATGTTGGCAGAAACATCAAGCATTGTCTGGTGCAGCGTGATCCCTCCCTGCTGGTGCTGGTGCAGCCACACTTCCATCAAGTTTGGGTCTTTCGTGAACCGGTGCATGCTTATGCCGGGTGTATTCGTCTTATTCTCGCACTTGCATAGAGCGACACAATACCCTTGAACCATTTCTGTAAGTATCTAGGTACTCAGTTTTCCACTACATATAACACACTAATTGGTAAGAACGAGGGTAAGAACAAGTGAAATCATGAAATCCATGCTGAAATCAAATAAATACACGACAGAGCGCTTGTCAGATTCGAAAAATTTCCCATTGTCAGAAACGAAATGTCATATCTCAAGAAACATGGGACGCTTTCCAATAACTGCGAAAAGACGGATACACAATGTCAAAGTGCACTTGCCAGCTCAATTCCAAACTCATGCAGCCTTGCCAATGTTTCGATTGTGTCGACATGTGGTACTATTACTGCTATTGGAACGCTAGCTGTGTCAAATTGTGTCCATATGTGTCGAATTGTGTCTTTATAGGCCTTATTGGGAAGCGCCCAATGACCTCGATTAACCATCTCTTATACGCATGACGTCACAGTAAAGAGAGACAACGGAAAATTGGAGACCTCAATTCTCACTCCATAAATCACAAAACAAAAAATAGCTCTGTGAAAAAAAAAATTACGATCGGAAGTGCAAAACTGTTTCTAATATTGATATGTGCTTTTCAAAAATGTGACCTACAAGATTCTACGACTGGTTTTCTTAAAGCGGGATCTTGCATTTTGCAAGTCAGGTCTCTTTTGCACTTCTCTCATTGTCACCCTGTATATCCTACATAAGGTCAACAATCAGGTGATTGGAGATGGTATCTGGTAGTCAAAAGATTGCTCTATCATACAACACAAAAATTTTTAGAATCGGTCAATTTTTTCTTGAGATATCCCCATTTTTACTGAGGCAAATTTCTGGTTGGTCCATTTCAATTTTGGGCCAGTTTATAATCTACTTATTTCAATGGGGCAAATACTGACAGTTTTCTAGATGGCTGGATGGTGCCGCATGCTGGAGTGGGTGGAGTAACTCAAAAATGACATCCAAATGTCACTATGCTGTCAAAGTATTCAAATTTATTTCATGGGGTCGTGTAAATAATAGCTGCATTCCTTTTACACGAAGTCTCAGATAATCTCACCTCAGTTAGAGAGAGAAAAAGCGAGAATTGCATGAGAGGGAGAGAGACACAACTAGCAATTGAAGTGAGAATTCTCAGTTGAGATGATAAAAGGAACGCAGCTATCAAGACGCTTTTGCTTTCACTTCGATTTTCCTAGGAGTTGCTAGGCAAATTCTTCTTAGCAACTCCCATAGCTGAAGCTAGTTGAGAGCAAAAGCTACTTTTTATTCACACAGCCCATGAATACAGACCTTTTACTGGACTAAGATTGGAACAAGGCTCGAGTTGAAAATCGACAAACGCCCATTAACAATATTTTGCCTGGTATTTCGCTTAGATTATTTTCCTCGCTTCAAAATGGCATCACAACTCTCAACAATAACACGCGCCTCTGATGCCTGATGGTGCCTACACCACAAAGAATAATAAATTTCAACCTTTAGGTAATGCTTCCAAATATGAAATACTCCAGCCACTTCAGCACTGTCTGGCAAGAGAAAATTAGATATTTGCCCCCATCAAAAACGTGTTTCGATTATTTTTTAGGAAAGTAGGGAAGAAAAACAAAATTGTACGTCAATTTGCATTGATATCTTCCCCAAAAATATAATTAGAAAAAGAAAAAAAATTTCTTTTGATTTTTTAATATTTTGTTGCCACTGTAGAAACTCATTACATTAGGTAGATCTTCCTTCAGCACTTGTAGCGCCTTTTTATTTCGCATCAGTGCACTTCGTTGTCTTTTATGAAATTCGCGGGACTAATATCGGAGCTCAGAAACATTATTATTTATACTTGGCCTCTTTGATGATGAATGTTATAGCGTATTATTTCATCAAGATTGTGTCTTTTTTCCTTACGTGTTGCAAAAGAGCGCCGCTTTCATCCATTTAAATAACAATGAGGACGCGACGCGAGACGAGGGAGAGGGTGCCGGAAAATATTTACATTTTCTGTTTGCGGGAGAGATGATATTACGCGCGCTCTGCTTTTTCTTTCTAAATAGTTAATGTACACATTAAATTATCCCGGTCCGAGTGCGTTTCAAAATGAATTTGTGTGAATTATGTTGGACGTTGCGCTTTTTAAAAAATCGTCCGACGCCGGGGACGTCCCCCCGCGCGTCCCACCTTGCTCTGGTGCCGTGTTGTTGCGAACTTTTATTTATTTTCATTTCGGGTTGGGGGCTTCACGACAACGCGCCGGCAAAGCCGTTTCGGTTTTGTATTGTTTCGTTATCGTTTTTCTCGTTTTGTGGCGCGAGTTTTGTAGGGGCTGATATACGGGTGCATATCGAAGCATCAACATAGTGTCAGTGTGTATGTGCACTTTGATTTGCGTGCGATCAAGGAAGGAAGAACGAGGAAGAAATCGACCTGGCATGGCGTTTTGAAAGTCGTAAATAAAACGTGCTCATCTTTACATGTTAGTAACTAAAACGCCTACAGTAGTGGATAACTGGCGTCATATATTTATCATCTTTATAGTTTAGCCGCGAAGCGCGGTCAAAGTTGTGCAACATGACTCGTGACGCGCCCCAAATATGGTCACCTCGTGGCAACGGCGGAATTTCAAGCGAAGCGATCGCTCGCTTCCCTTGTAAGAACGGATCAGGTCCCAGACCAGTACGACGGACGCAAAGTTATCCTTTCTTCATAAGAGCCTGCGAGTGTACCATACTGTGGAAAACCAGGTTTTATTTAAACAATGAATTATAGTTATAAGCTCACTTTATTTTAATAATTTTTTTACGTCGTCATTTTATCTGTAATTGTTGTGACACGCTTTGATTTTCATTTGAATGTCATTGTTCGCCGTTTTTGGTGACTCTCAAGTTAAAATGTCATTTTGTTGATGCTCGCTGCTATTTTTGTCAGATATTTAGAATAGGTACCATTGCGGTCAAAATAAGGTGGACAGCAGTTGAGAGATTTTTTGAGATTTTGGCCTAAACGTCGAATGACAGCAAGCCAACTCGTTGACATTGTCACCACCCCTATTATGTCTTGTTTTGGGTTTCTATGAAATGTTGATTTATTATGCACTGTTTACTGATGTTTTTACATTTGTTTACTGATGTTTCTGGGATTTGTTTTACTAATAATTACTTACACTGAATACCGAAAATTATCAGTGAGTTTCTTGTCATCATTTGTCACACATTTAAGAGTCTTCTTCTTTGGGCCTATTTCAGTATTTTGTTTGCCGGGTTCTTCCAATGAGTGCCTTTTCCGAGCTCGTCTCTCTCTCTGTTCATGTTGTTCATTTTGTCTATTTTGTCAGTCACTTCACATTGTGTCACAATAGGTCGTTTCCCCCATGAGCAAAACGGGCACAACGAAGAGTTAAGACGATTACAGGCCAAACAAATGTGATGTCAGGGGGTGGGTATCATCACAATACATATATGTAAAAATTCTGTGGAGCCCTTAGAAACCTAATATTCCTCGAGCCATTACGTATAGTGCGGCGGTTAACGACCATTTTCAAGAGAAAACTTGCATTTTGTGATAAAAACATGAAATTTGGCATATACGCTCTACAGATTCTCCTTTACAATTTACGAGGCGGACCCACGATAGAACCGCCGCGCAGCTGTCAGAATTGTCATTTGCCTACCTTCCAGGGGAAAAAACTGAAGTCGGTCATCGAGCTGATTCAAAAGTGATGTCTATCAATGCAGTAGACCTTCACAGTATGACTTCACAAAAACAGATGTCAATATTACAGAAGGAGGGGAATGGGAGGGGATAGTTCTAGCCACGGCACAGATTTTTTTTAATTGTTAATTTCGGACGAAATTGCTAAGTTTGGTGTCGTTTCCGACAAAATCACATCTTCTGAATTCAAACTGGATGTTGTAAGTGCAGTTTGAGAGAAAAAAGATTTTATTTGTTAAAAAAATATATATTTCAGAAAATTTTTTTTGGCTTTTTTCATTTTGACTTTTATTCTAATTCTAGGCATTCGAAGTGGAGATCGTTATTGAGTTCACTTCTTCAAAGCTTCCTGCACATGAAAACCACGTACAAGACCTGATTTTTACTTTGACAAGTTCGTGAGCCTCATTTGTTCCTAAAGTCATAAAAGTAATATGCAATCATTTTCATGTACGAATGGAAGTGTGCGTGCGAAAGTATCGCGGCGATTCTGACAGCTGCAGGGCGGGTCCGTCATGAGTGCACCTCTTATATCGTAAAGGACAGTCCATAGACCACCATGCCAAGTTTCAGGCTTTTATCACAAACTGCAAGGCTTTGCACGCACACCTCCATTCGTACATGAAAATCAATAAAATTATTGGATATTACTTCTACGACTTCAGAAACAAATGAGGCTCACGATCATGTCAAAGTAAAAATCAGGTCACGTACATGGTTTTTATGTACAGGAAACTTCGAAGAAGTGAACTGAATGAGGATTTCCACTTCGAATGCCCGGAACTAGGATAAAAGTCAAAATCAAAAAAGACTAAGATTTTTTTCAGATTTTTTTCCAAACCACAATCTTTTTTTTCGAAATGCAATCACAACATTCAATTTGAGCTCAGAAAATGTAATTTAGTCGGAAACGAGACCAAACTTGTCAATTTGGTCCGAAATTAGCAAATGAAAAAATCTGTGCCGCGGCTAGAACTATCCTCTCCCATTCCCCCTCCTCTCGTAATATTGACGTCTGTTTTAGTGGAGTTATACTGTGAAGGTCTACTGCATTGATAGACGTCACTTTTGAACCAGCTCGATAACCGACTTCAGTTTTTGCCCCTGGAAGGTAGGCAAATGGCAATTCTGACAGCTGCACGGCGGTTCCATCGTGGGTCCGCCTCGTAAATAGTAAAGGACAGTCTGTAGAGCGTATGTGCCAAATTTCATGCTTTTATCACAAAATTCAAGGTGGTTCTTACTAACCGCCGCACTATTATAGTCTAAATGACAGTGAAATCTCGGTTTTCAATTTGTTTATGGAAAAAAACACCAAAAGTTGAATGGGATAGACACAGGCGCGTGCTGGGACCCTTAAAAGGGCTTGGGCAAATTCATGGCAAAAGGGCCTTTCCCCTCCTCTACTACAGCTGTCAGATTTTAACAGATCAAAATCAGGCCAGCGGAATTTTTGAATAAAAGTGGAAAGCGAGGTGAAAAGATAAAACATTCACTTTTTCAAAGTGCGAGCAAAACGAGCAAAATGGCGCCGCAAGCAAATTTTTTTTGGGATGATCATAGAATGCTAATAATAATACAGAAAACAAATACAAATAGGTGAGTACTAGATTTTTTTATTTTCATCTTTTTGTTTCAATTCAACATTTAGCAAAGGGAAACTACTTGAGCAGGTCCCAAAAAAAAAAACAACTGGATCCGATTACTGTTACAAAACATCCTTGCGATCTAAAAAATCTGAAAATCAGTTTTCAATCATTAAATTGTCAATTTTATGCTTGAAAAAATTATCCAATTTTTGAAAAATTCAAAAATATAAAAAAGACAAGAAAGGTTCCTTGAGGCACTATGGCTGAGGGCCTACCGGGAAATGCCCATCTGCCCGGCGGGCCAGCACGCGCCTGGATAGACAGAATCGGCAAACTGGCTGAAAGTTTATACGAATTTTGCAGCATCAGTCAATTTTTCGGCGAAGACAGATAACAAAATAATTGATGAGAATTTTTCTACTGAATCATGTGAAACTATGCAGTCCACAGGCATTGCTAGCGAAAAGGTGAATTTTGGCTCTTGATTGGCTGTCGCAAGATCGTCGCGAACACCTTGTCGTAGGAAGTTGTCTGATAACTGCGCGATCGCACACTTTACCCGTTACCGCACGTTATGTGTTAAGACCCGGTTACTTCGGTTATAAGTTACGTTCATGGATTGATCACTTTCGATAGAGGTGAGTTCGAGCTCCTCATGAACTTCCCGGGGCATGGATGAGTAGCTTCAGGAAACGGTTAGAAGTTGGCTGGAACAACGTTGTGGGTCACTGAAAGTGCCGTTTTGCTCCCTCAAAGTAATGGGAGCGAACGTCATAAAACTAAGTGAAGTATCAAAATCAAGGTACCCACTTACACCTCCCAGCGCAATCCACTATAGGAAATACTTATTTTATTCAGCTTCATGAAATTGATTCGTGAAGTAAAGCGCCAATAATGGGAAAACTTTAATTTTCCTCTTTTGATATATGTACCTGTTTTACGATTAAGGAAGTATTATATTCGCAGCTATAGGTATCGAGTAGCTTGCTTTCTGAAAGACATTTCTAAACAAACAGGAAATAACGAAATACTTTACAAATAAAAATCCGAAATAATTGCAAAGTACTACAAGGCTTTGATCTAGCTGGGTTTGGGCACCGCATCAGGAAGGAGCGACAAAGAATTTTTCCGCGCCGCAGCTTGACACCGGAAAATCCGTCTTCTTTTGTGCGAAAATTCGCTGCAGCCGCCGCCACGTTTTCTAGCATGGAAATTAGGGACTTCTCGATATCCAAACAGGTAGGTAACTATGGTGGAGAGCATGCGATGCTCGGATGCTATTTTATTTTTCGTCGGATATGCCTTTTTATTCCTTATTCTTTGGAAATATTCTCATTCCGGATGATGAATCAGCAAAATCTCGGACAAATCGCCCGGTCTATTATTCAGCAGAAATTTAAGATGCGGGATATTGTCGAAATCCAATTTGGGCCAGCGAGCGGCGATGGTGGCGCGCTCTGGACGCATCCAGCGCGCTGCAGTTGTGCCACATCCGAACCATTAAAAAGCGCTTTCCTCGCGCCCTCCTCGAGGATTAAACCTTTTTCCTCGGGATAAGGCAGCGGCGCGGTATAGGTACTACGGCAAAATTAACTCTTTGGAGGCGCGCAAATTGTAGAGTGCCAGAAAATATCCGGCGAGGAAAAGCGAAAAAAGCCAACTCGAAGCGATGATGGCGGCAACAGCGGCGCACCGATTGCATTTGCACTGCAATTTCTGTCTGAAGTGCAAGTTTAGAAGTAGGTAGTGTGTATACGTAACTCAGAATGATTCGTGTCAAAACCAGAAATTGTGGGTTATTACTCCCCCTCAGTGAGAACGGGTGTGTCAAATCAACGTTCAAGTACACTCAATTTGTTCAGAGTGATTTAACCGTCGGATTCAGGAGAAAATATCTAATCAAGCTGAACTGCTGACTGATCAAGATATATAGACCTCCAAAATTTATAGGAAATGGAATGAATTTTAATCTCAATGCTCATCTACAGTACAAAAAACTGCAGCGTTTCCATGGATCTTCAGTCCAACCAAAATCACGTGAGCCACGGGAAATATGTGAACTGAAGCAAATTCTGGCCGACTCGGCAAAACATCACCCAAGACCCAAATTGTCAGAGCGATGACAGTGTGTCAGAGCTTGTGTAAGTATGGCGGCGCTGTATCATCAGCTAACCAACCAGACCAAAACAGAAATCCTGTAAGTAATCTTTGATTCGTTGCACCCTCTCCCAGAAGGGTAACCGAAAGTTGGCGGAGTCATGACGAGAATCTTGTCAATTTCGTAATACCATGCGGAAATTGCATTCCACTACGCGAATTTTCGATAATGGGTGAATTTTTTCGCTATACTATTGCGAAAGTCGTCTATGACTTAATATGAATGTCACTGAGTTTGGAATTTTGCAAAAACTATTTATTGGAAACTCAAGCCAAGGTAAAGGTCTTGCCGACCAGATGTAGTTGTTGCAATTTCGAAAACATACTTTTAGTCTCTCTTTATGTACTGCCTAATTACTTAATGGACGACAGTAAGTACTTGAGCAGACCATTACGTTATTATTGATCCAAGTTTAACTGAATTAGGCTTTTATTTCGCTTTTAATCGAGTTTGTTGTGTTTTTTTTTTGACATTGACGTCTTTACTAATTTAATTTCGCATGTGAAACTGTAACCGACCAGCACCGTTGTCCCTGGATGTTTTATTCCACTCCATTAGAAACATTTGAACGATCCCGCGTTAACAATGCTTCTTTTGTTCTACTAGCTGTAAGATCAAAAAGAAACCTGATGGTCAGGGCGTAGGTAGCACTTAGCTTGGAACGTTCATGTCGAATACAAAAAGGTGACGTTATGGTGTCATTTTCCCATTCACAGGGTGGCACAAAAGTCAAAGTTGGCTTTGAAAAGGAGGTTACTCTTTGATATACAGGGTGAATCAGTTTAAACCAATTAAACTTCGAGAAAAGATTCTCCTCATCCTCCTCATTCAGAAAAATATAATATGCGGGCCTCTCACTTGCTTCTTGAGAAAAATACAGGGTGTCATAATTCATTTTTGTCGATTTTTTAAAATTTGTAACGTGCGAACTATTCCACCAAATTAGCATAAATGCAGCACAGACTGGGTTGTCATAAGACTCATAATTATCCACCTACTTGCCAAATTTCAAAAGAGTCCAACCACTGGTGTAGGAGTTCTGGAGGGAACATGAATTTGCAAGGTTCTTCAGATGCTTCCAAAATAATGACCCCCATAACACTTCTACGCTACTGATTGGATTCGTTCGAAATTTTGCAAGTGGGTAGATGTTTCCGACAAACCAGCCTATGCCGAATTGAGGCCAATTTGGTTTGATAGTTCGCAAGTTACAAGTTTTTAAAAATCGGAAGAAAGTGAGCTTTGACATTCGTTATCTTTTTTAGGAAACGAGTAAGAGGCGCGAATATTATATTTTTCTGATTCAGTAGGATGAGGAGAATTTTATCCCAGAGTTTGATCGGTTGAAACTGATTCACCCTATATGAAGAGTTCCGATATTTCACTATCTAACAATAAACTTGTTACGATTTGATCAGTAACAATAATTATGGAAAACGATTTCTTCTAAGTGCCCTCTGTTGCCGCTTCGCAAAGCTTAGCTCTTTTGAGAACATTTTCCATTACATCGCATCACACTACATTTTTGTTTTCCACCTGTCATTAATGTGAAATAATTTTTCCAAATTGTTGAAAGAAAATTATCGGCTTGGATTTAGAGGCCTTTTAGGCGGAGCCGCTCTAAGCGTGCGAAGGGTTCTTGACGGGTTTCTGGTGTGACTGAAATGTATAAAAATTTAGATTCGGCATTCGACTTCCTCTCACTGGAGAAATATGTAAGTATATAGTATACTATGTTCACTTGTACCGTGATTCTAGTCGGCTGTGAGACTTTGTTTCTAAGTTCCCAAATGTGAAATATAGAAAATCCCCAAAACTTTGCAGTTGGCTGCTCTGGCCGGACCAGTTTTGAAACACATTTTTTGCGTATTTCCTTTGCAGATAGCCGGAACATTTTTGCGGGACGTGATGTCTGACGCTTTTTTCCATTTTATTGGAAGATGTAGCAATTTTTCGACCTGTTTTTAATTTTTGTCAATGAACAAATAAATCGAAAGAGCCTTGACATTTGACAGTTGTGAAAAATATTCCTAACCTCTCGAAGCCGGTTCAACTTTCGATGCTTCAAATTAAAGAGTATACAATGCCCTTCGTCAAAAAAGGGGCCTCATGCAATTACATTTTATTGTAACGTCCGAGGGTGAAAATAAAGCTCATTTATTTATCATCAACTCTTTCGTCTCTTCCAGTCAAAAATACAAGCCAAACCCTGAAGAATTATAGGCGATACAAGGATCGCCGTGCAGTCTGTCATTGGCAAGAGAATTTACGTGTAAAAAGTAAATTAGACCAAATTTCAAAAAACCCAGCCGCTCTAAGTTGCGTATTGGACCGAAATTGATGTTAGTACCTTCAATTTGCAATTTGCTTTCGTTTTAGGGTTTTCCGGGACGAGTTTTTGTCGACCCTGAATGGGCCGCCGTCAAGATGACTTAGATTTGCGGCCGCCCCGTGATCTTTTGGTGTCTACATGACGGTAACACAGCTCTGCGTCCCCCTAGTCGCACTTCCACATATGACCAGTTCAGTTTTGCAAGATTTTAATATCAATTTGATAAGAAATATAACTTCACTTCCAGAGAAGTCAGTTTCACACGAGGTGAAAAGGCGGCAAGCTTACAATACTAAAGTAGAAAATTTGCCCAGCCAACTAGAGTCACAGTACAAGTGAACCTACTATATATGGCCATTGCAACTTTCAATGTTTCACTTTTCGAATATTTGTAAAATTTTGCTTGTTTTTCTAAATATAAGGGTTAAATGGGATTTGGTTCAGAAAAAAAGGTTCAAAAACCGGTCCTACTTGCCCATTTTTTTCAGAAGCATCAGAAACCTATAAAACCGAATAAGCGATCTCTGACTACCATGCAGGCAGCTCGACAACGCTCAGCAAGAGCATACAGACAGCGCGTTTCTACAGCGTTGCCGTGTTTCGGAATTTACTGCACCAGATTATCGAGCTTATTCACTTTATTTGTACGAAAATGTATTTTTATGGCTCCACATATTGTTAATTTCGAATGCAGTGGTGAATCTGTACTAGTTTGTGTGGGAGCCTGGCCGCACCCGCTCTGCTCCTGTTTATAAGTCCTGGACAAACATTTCATTCCACGGCCTAGTTTGAATTTTTAACACCGAAGTCCCGACTGACCCACTTATTATATCCCGTTGTATCCCGCTCACACATACGCCCGGAATCAGGATTATTTGTATCGGGAAAGTTATTGTATATCCAGAGATATGGGGATATTGCCGAGCCCTCGTTCTGCTTTGTGCCATGTTTACGTGGAAAGGTCAGCTGGACCGTAAACTCGCATCGATGGTTTTGTCGAAAACAAGCAGGAATTATGATACCTGCGAGCTTCTGCAACTTGCAACAGTTATTTCAAGTTATGTCCGCAACGCCTCGATGATCGCACATTCCGCACGGAAGTTTCGACGGAGGTAACCGATTGAAAATTTCATTCTTGCAATAAGATTTACCGCACAGCATGTGGTCTATGATACATTCAGCTCTTACTTGCGACGTCACAGTCAGGTCTGAAATTTTACCTTCCACTGACAGCGGTCTCACAAATCTGTCACTCTAGTACCCGCCTACAGTATTGTAAATGTGAGGTGAAAGGATTATAGCGTACTCAATATTAACTGCACTAGTGATTGCCTCCGCAACACGTAACCACATGCTATGTAGGGGTATTTGCATACCACCATGCCATTTGCATATCACAATCGCCATATGCACAAGATAGGTGCTAAAGAACGACCCTTCATGTTAGTATTGTACTTAGTAGTAGCCTAGTAGCAGAGACTGATGCGACGAAAATGAGCTTGTGACTCGTTCCACGTATCCTGGTACTCTAGTGCCCGATTGCACAAACGTGGTATCAAATTTTAGTTCGGTACCAAACAGCGGATCAAATATTTAAAAGTGAAACAAAATGCAAATCCAATTACTCCAAGGAAAGAACATGATGGGTATACAAAATATGGCCCCTTACGATTATTTGTAGGTATACAAAAAAAGTTGGGGTAATCGCTTGTCGCTCATTTTTTACTACAAAGAAAAGATCTGACAGTTCTGGCAGGATTTGTTCTACAAGCCAAAATAAAAGCTGTCTCACCTGTGTTTTGGTATCCAAATAATCACTTGGAGACATAATTTGTATTCCCATCATAATTTCCCCGTGAAGTAACTGGGTTTGCATTTTGTTCCACTTCAAAAATTTGATTCCGTGTTTAGTACCGAACTAAAATTTGATACCACCTTTGTGCAATCGGGCATAAGTGGTTTCGGCACCTTCTTCCAAAATCTGATCATGATGCGGTAGAATCTTTGTATAAGGTTCGTGGTAGATAGAAACTATGCCTGCCTTACGGTGGCATATCGCACTTTAAAGATACTTCATCAGGGATCAGGATTTTTGAATACAGAAATGCTGTTCGACGACTTACACCTAGGGATATCTCTGTTTCGACTAAGTATTCAAACCGATTCGGCAATTCTGTCTATACAGTGTCAACAGCCATAGTTATGTTCAAACGAGTTCATTGCAAATTAATGATGACTGAATTATCTACTAATAATCTATGATGCCTACCTACGCAAACCTCCGTAGGTACCCTTCACGTGACATACAGTGTTTGTGTTATGTTGTATGCATAATTCAAATTGCATATGCAGCATGCAGCCGTTACTATAATGGTTCGCCGGATACAGTTCATGTCCTAATAGTGCACTCTGAGGATCAAGAATTAAATCGTAAGAGGAGCTCCACAGCGTAAGGTTGAATAATCCGCGGAAGAAAAGCGGTGTGCGCAGATTGAATAATTCAATGCTCGCGCGATGTGAAAATCGAAAAACAACCAAGTAGTAGTAGGTAAGGTAGGTGGGTACTCTTCGGTAATACCTCCCGTCCCTCGTTTCCACTTCTTGGGAATTGCGCAGGATTAAAATAATATTTCCAAGGCTCGACGGCGATCGAGCCAGAGCTTTCGGCAAGCCCTCAAGGGTAAACAATTTTCCAATAAATTACACGATGTCTCCTGCTCCTCCTGCTACTCCTCACGAAGTTTTTCCCTGCGCGTCGTCTTGGCAGCTTTTTCTCGATTCATACCCAAGTCCTTGAGTACTTGTCCAACATTAGGTCTGGATATACGAAGACGCGCGCTTGCTTCACTCCGACTCGGACAAGGTGACCATGTTTGTCTGATCGGTCAATTTATTGGTTTCCGCACTTGTGCAAGGATCGAGTAGTGCTTATCAATCATATTTCCAATCTCTATAAGTAGTACTTATCATCTTAATCTTGTTAGTGCTGCGCAAAGATTTAACCGCCTGTCGTTTTTCTCATACTTGCATTCTGAATTATTACTACGGATAAATTGTAGAAAATAGGAAGTTACGAAAGCGCGGAGCGAACATGAAAATTCTTTTTTTGTAAATGCCAATTTTTTTCTGTCAATTACGACTTTATTCTGGCAATTGCCACTTTTTTTTTTGTCAATTGACACTTTTTTCTGTCAATTGTGACTTTATTTTGGCAATTGCCACTTTTTTTTGTCAATTGACACTTTTCTTCTGGCAATTGCGACCCTATTCTGGCAACTGCCAGTTTTTTCTGTCAATTGACTCTTCATTTTGGCAATTGCGACTTTTTTCTGTCAATTGCGACTTTATTCTGGCAATTGCCACTTTTTTGTGTCAATTGACACATTTTCCTGTCAATTGCGACTTTCTAGCACATTTCGATAGGAAGTGACGTTTATATGGCCGGTTTGTCTGTCTGTCTGTCTGTCGTGTAGAAGTTGAGAAGTTGCACTCCTCCTCGGGGAATGGAGCTAGAGCCTTGGAACTTTTTCCGATTGATAGCTCAGGTCCTTAAGGGTGGCCAATGGGCAGACTGGATTTTTCATGGTGGCGCCGCCATCTTGGTCGCCGTTATGAAATTTCTTATTAGTGGAACAATTTCCCTGAAACATGGGACTTACTCTTATCTCGTATGAAAATTCTTACTTCATACTTTCATTTCATACATGCATAGTTTCATGATAACGCCGCCATCTTGGCCGCCATATTCAAATTTCTTATCAGTAGAACGATTGTCATGAAACGTGAAACGACGGTACACTTGTCTCGTATGAATCCGCTTTAAATTTATTGGCTCTGAATCCGCTCTAACAGATCATGGAATTCAGCTTGAAGATAAGGGTGACCATACTAAGCAAGGGTAAGTTCCAAGTTTCAGGAAAATCGTTCCACTAATAAGAAATTTCATAATGGCGACCAAGATGGTGGTGCCACCATGAAATCCAGTCTGCCCAGTGGCCACTCTTAAGGATCTAAGCTCTCCATCGGAGAATGTTCCAACGCTCTAGCTTTATTCCCCGAAGAGGGGTACAACTTCCAAATTTCTACACGGACAGACAGACAGATAGACAATCCGGCCATGTAAACATCATTTCATATCGAAATGTGCTAAAAAGTCTCAATTGGCAGAAAAAAGTGGCAATTGCCAGAATAAAGTCGCAATTGACATAAAAAAGTGTCAATTGACAGAAAAAAGTGGCAATTGACAGAATAAAGTCGCAATTGACAGAAAAAAGTGGCAATTGCCAGAATAGAGTTGCAATTGCCAGAATAGAGTCGCAATTGCCAGAAAAAAGTATCAATTGACAGAAAAAGCTGACAATTGCCAGAATTAAGTAGCAATTGCCAGAAAAAAGAGTCAATTGACAGAAAAAAAGGCAATCGCTAGAAAAAAGTCGCAATTAACAGTGAAAAGTCAATTGAAAGAAAAAAGTGGCAATTAGAGAAAAATAACTTTGATTTCAGCTATGCGCCTTCGTGGGCAGCACATGATACAGCTCTTCTTACTTTTCAAAGAGTCAAGGAGGTTGCAAACTACACAAAGAAGTAGCGCTTCGGGTCATGAAATACCGAAGTGGAGCTGGAAACGTGCTGATTGGGCATGAGAGGAGTCTTTGTGGTAAGAATGGAATTGATAGTTGCTTACAAAATAATACTGTACTTTGTGACAGAAGCAACAAGCAACAATTCGGAACAAATGGTTTCCGAGACCATTAAAGTTTAAAGAGTTAAGGTAAGAGAAAGTCGAGGAGCAAGTTTATTATTATAACTTCCCTGAGTAGTGCAAAAACTGATTCTGTATTATGGTCAGAGCCAATATTTCCCTATAAAACCAGACGGGACGAGTCAAATGTTTTCGTCGTTCGAACTGAACCGTGGAGAAAGTCCAATCATTTTATCTGCAGCGTCACGGCCAGCTTCCCGGACTTCGGCCATGACAATATACCGATATATTTTACGCCATTCTCACATCATAGTTTTCCGGCAGCACAAAGTTCTCCGAACCGGGCGATAAAAACACACAGCCAAATGCCGCGAGGAAATCTCCTTCCTTCGGGGCGATGTTTACTCGCGCAACTTTCGTAATCTCGGCAACGCCAGAGTGGACTTTTCAAAAAAAAAGTACCCGATACCGCCGCACTGGATACACACGCCTATACATGGTGTGCCATTTTATTTTCATCATGTTCACGGGCGCCCAACTCGTAGAAACTAGTCTTACGACTCTCTCGCACGTCAATCGACACATTCTTATCGAGACAAATGGAGCGAAACTTGTATTGGAGCAAAACCCGTGCCACAGCTGGAATTAATCTGAAGTCTATTCACCACAGCCGGCATCATCCATCGTACTTAAATCCCCACAATAATCTCCAATCCATCCGGGAAAGAAACTACTTCATAAGCGCGATATCGAAACTTTCACGAGGAATAAGATTGAAGAACTGCCTATATACAAAACCGTTCAACTTCCTATCCCTTCGAGAAGCAAGCACCACATCCCACCCCACCGACGAATTACGAATCGACGCTGTTCAAATTGTGTCGAATCCTAGTATAGGTTACTTTTCCATTTCAAAAAAAAACTTCGATTCTTCTCTTAATCACTATTTTTCACATCCGTTCCTTTGTTTCGGTTACTACCACCGCATCAGCCAGAACAACACGCGATATAATAATTATGAGGTGAATGTTGGCTTTACTTCCACTTCCCGAATCTGTTTATTTATTTAACATATTCCTGGATAACTACTGGAATCTGTCTAATTGAAATCTAATTGAATCCAAGATTGAAAACGCCCCATTTGGTAATTTGTGATTCTTGCTTTATACGGAAAGGTTTGTTTGTAATTGAATATTCCAAATTAAAAATGTTTCATTCGCTAATTTATGCTTATTGCTCGTGCAGAAAAAAATTTACCCAAATCAAAGCCACTGTGAATATGGCATTTTTATGAAGTGTTCACGGAACATCTTATCAAAGAGATTCTCCGGACCTGAATGACATCCAGAAGGATGAGCAAAACAGGCTATAGGAGCTAATTCGGGAGTCAAGAAGCTCAGACAGTGCTGAGACGGCAGAGAGACATCAAGGTCTATTCTGTAAATGATGCCCTTACAATTTCAACGAGGTTGAATAAGAAGTTTAGATTGGCTTTTCTGGCTTATTTCGGACCGTTCATTGTAAATACTTATTGGCGAAAATTGTCAAAAACCTCGAACACTGGCTTGGACGCAGATGAAAACCAATAATTTTAAAGAAAATATTACGATTCAATGGTATCGATTTCTTTTCTTGCAAACCTACATCTGTACTTAAATACGGATCCGCTAATCTGAATTCGAAACAATCTGCTGTCCTTCAGTTATTTGTCTCCATTCGGTTCCTTTCCTATCCGAAAATAACGAACTGCATCTATTTAATTTAAATTACTTCAAGTATTCCATTCCGCTAGTCATTCCGCTCATCAGCTGAAGCAACTCACAACGGTGTTGTTCCAGTACTTACAGTTTACAGTTAAGTTCTGTTATTATTGGCGGAATTCAAGAACTGCAGTGTTCTGAGCCACCGCTGATCAAACTCGTGGGAACTACAGAGCGCCGCCGCTGAATCAATGTTGGAACCGATTAATGCAACTTTATAATATCATATTATTCTCAAGCTATACCCTCCGAGCAAACACCATCAAGTATGTTTGGCTTGTTCTGAGTTTCTCTGCAAATTTGACTAAATCTGAGAGAGTCAGAGAGGAAGAGGATAAGCATACACTGCCGCAATGCGCGATTAAGTACAATGAGAAATTCATTTGGGAACAACATTTCGCGCGCAATTTTCGCATTCGGGGGAGAAAGAAATGAGATGTTGACCAAGCATAATTGATACACACGACATCGGTTAAAATCCCGTCACCGTATCAGTGAATATGAAATGTCTGACCTGCATCAAGCGTTGAGGATACGGCGCAGGATCTTCCTCCTCGATTTCCGTCTTGTACACGGAACTGTGAAAGACTGGCGGCAGGTCGTTGACGTCCTTTATGTGGATGACCACAGTGGTGTAGTTCTCATTCAAGCTGTCTGAGGCGACCAGCGTCAACTCGTACTACACATGCATTGCATTACAAGACGATACAAAAACAAAACATCAACATCAACAAACATCAAAGCTATTATATTGTACAGCACTTAGTACCTATGAGACGGAGTGAGGACGATACGGAGCGCTGGATGGCCGAAGCCCTTACCGCATTCCATTGGTGTCTTTGGCGAGAGAGCACGCCAGCATCCAAAACCTGATTTAATCAAACTGGAAGGGAAGGTCTATACAACACATCGATTTTGTATGTAAAGTTGATAAAATTTATAGTTACGACAACGGCCTTGGAGGCCTATCAAATTATGCTAAAAGAGAAAAGACGCTGCGTCGTTCCCGAGAGCCAATTCGCTTGTTGGTCGGCAACGACTCTGGTGGCGTGGAAGATGTACGCTCGTCAAGTTTAGCGGCAAGAGACGTTCGCTTGGATTAAATTTATGTTGCACTCGTGATGAAGCTAACCGTGTTAATTTTGAAGAATGCAAAAGAGGCCGGGCTGGAAGATAATTTGCATAGTTTAACGATATGTCAAGCACACAAGCTTCTGTTTCTGTTTAGTCATATAGTAGGTCATAGGTCAGCGTATTCATAGTGCGACCCCAGTGGATGGTACTACTTTTCCAAGTTTATGACGGTCTTTATCGCAAACTTAACAAGGAGTTGCGAGTTGGCCAAATGTTTGAAAAGCGGGAAGCTTAGCAGGGTCTGTAAGTTTGCGACGAAACCAACGAATCTGGGAGTCACTTTTCCGAGAGCAACTTGCAACTTGGCATTAATTAGTGTGTAGCTACTAAGTATGTAGCTACTTCCAAGTAGTTATATAAACATTATGTAGAATGAAAAATTGAGCCAAAACGAGTCAGGGTCTGACATCTTCAGAATAAGCAGTAAGTATAATTTGACAAGGCTTTGCTAGCAAAGGCAAGTTATGGCTTACGAGTTTTAGTACAGTCGACCGATACATTAAAATAGGGTTTACCTTGCAAAAGGTCGCGGAGATTCGAAAATTTGCACTCTGGTAGAGTTTTGTGTCCTGATTAACACACTAAGTTTTCGAATTCGGCAAGCCGCCGCTCGGTCCTCCACATTGGAAAGATGATGCCGAAGGACCAAAAAAAAAACCAATTTTTGCCAATTCACTGTTCATCGTCGTCTCACCTACCGCAATAGGAACCTATGACTTTGTTAAAACTATTGATGCATTTGCTGCCACGCCAGTCCCATTCTTCGCGGTTAAAGACAGATAATTCTTTCGGAAAACATCTAGTTTTTCTTGATTCTGAAAAGATTTTTTTCTCACGCGGAAATATGACCAGCTGACCTAACTCAAGTGAATTTCGATCAGCTTCTTTCTTCTTGCGCTAGTTCTGGTCTCATAGTTTTCATAACATCATTTGTTAACAAGGTGCACTGGAAGAAATGTTGAATTGCCAACACCAAATTCAACAGTCATTTTTTCATAATTGCCAGTGATCATGAAGTTCAATTTTAACAGGAATTGATAGCTTGGACTGTTTTATGTTTATTCAGCTTGCGATCAAATTTCAAAATTCACGTGGAAGTACGAAAAAATCATTTTTTTTTGGCGCGCGTTAATCTGCAAAACCGCATCTAAACACCTGAAAATGGTCGTAACCAACACAACATAAATTTGAACAATAAATAACCTGAACTGGTTCTTCTGTCATTCATTGTTTTGGGTGTTGTAGTGTTGGTTACGACTATTTTCAAGTGTTCAGATGCAGCTTCGCAGATTTACGCGCACTCTGAAAAGAATTCATTTTTCGGTATTCCCACGGGCATTTGGGGATTCGATCTATGCTGTATAAGCAGAAAACAGTCCAAGGTACCATTTCCTTTGGAATTTGAAACTTCTGATCGATGAAAATTATGAAAAAATCACTGTTGATTTGGTGTTGGCAATTTTACACTTCTTGCAATACACCTTGTCAACAAATGCTGTTAAGAAAATTATGAGACCAGAACGAGCTCAAGAAGAAAGAAGCTGATCGAAATCAACCTGAGTTAGGTCAGTTTGTGATATTCCCGCATGAGAAAAAAATCCTTCCAAAATCAAGAAAAACTAGACGTTTGTCAAAGGAATTATTTCTTTTTAACCGCGAACAATCACACTGGCGCATGGCGTGGTAGTAAATGCTATCAAGGGCTTCACTACAGTCATGTGGTTTCATTGCGGTAAGTCAGAGGGCGATGCACAATAGATTAGTGAAAAGTGGCTCTTTTTGGGTCCTTCGGCACCAACTTTTCGATGTGGAGGACCGAGCGGCGGCGTACCGAATTCGAAAATTCAGTATGTTAATCAGGACACAAAACTGTACCAGACGGCAAATTTTCGACTCTCCGCGACCTTTTGCAAGGTAGAACCTACCCATTGCCTGGACTATTTGACAAGCATGATGATTGTCATGATGATAATGATGACGCAAATTGGCAGAATCAGTGGAATGCTCTCTTTGAACTCGAAAAAGTGTGATGGAATTACAGTATCATGTAAATTAACGTCTAGAACGAAAAAGAAAAAGTCACGAACGATGAAGGGTTTTGTAAATTTTTAGAACGTACCTCTTGGGACGACGATGAAAATTTTCGCCACCACAACAAGCGTGGGTTGATCGCACTTCCCTTGAAACTTGCAAGATTGCTTTCCAGGAAGTTTAATAAGAAACAGATAACAAATTAAGTAGTAGGTAGGTATCGGATAAATTTTGACAGCAAATAAAATTTTCATGAACGACAACGTTATATTGATCGAACAAGGGAAAGCTTCTTTGAACATATTTGGTATAGACTGATGATGAAACCCAGGCAGAGTTTTCTCGTTCCGCTGGAGTTTCAGTATTTATTTTGAGAAAACACACACAAAAAGCTCGATAGCCAAACTCTTGCTTGCTTTAGCCCCATATACCGGATAACAGATAGTAAATAGAACTCGTTGGAGTAGTAGCTAATGTCCATTTTCCAATTCTCAAGGGTGGGAACTAGCCTAGCCCCTCGTTGAGAATAAACATTTCCGAACTTTGTCATCATAATAAGCGCTCTAATAGTGCCGGTCTGGGAACTTTCAGTTCTAGGTAGGTACCTCACAAAAGTCATTAGCTTGATGCATATGAGCGCCACGCTTCACTTTCAGAAATTAAAATGTGCTCTCTCGCCATACATGGTCTAGTGCTATGGGAGTTTGCAACAGTTGTCGGGGTGCTAAATTACTTTGAATTTCGCTTTGCCTAGCGGCACGTCCTTGCTCCGTCTCACGCCGTGAAACTTTAAAACATGCAACAAATGGCGGTGCCGTGGATTCAGACTGCACATTCTGGCGTGAGTTACAACAACATCGTAGCGCTAAATGCTGCAAAAAAAAAAACGAACATGGGAATAAAACGAAAAGCCTTCACAACAACGAAATACGACGACACAAAACAAAAACAACAAATATATAGCATGCTAAGATTAGCTTGAGAGCACTCGCCCTGAGCACGCTTTTGGGCAGGTTCCGATCGTCCTCTTCTGTGATCTGCGTCCTGTATGTGGGTCTTTCGAAAACAGGCGGGTTGTCGTTCACGTCCTTGACGTGGATCACCACCGTCGTGTAGTTTTCCTTCAGGTTATCTGACGCAGCAAGCCTCAGCTCGTACTGCGACAGGACAAAAGGGAAGTTTACTTGAGTGATCGCAGCGAATATTTGAATTTGAACAGGTGAACAGGCAAAAGAATGGCTACGTTGATGCGAATTGAGCGATCAGGTAGTGGGGTCATGCGATTCGTCCGAATTCACAATTTGACCAATGATGTGGCATGCTCATCTTAACACCATATGGGTGGTATATGCATAAAAGGGAGTAGATGCTACTACTAAATACTACTACTACTACGATTTTAGAGGAGTTGCTGAGGGACATTTGCTTGGCAACTTCTACAAAATCGTAGTAGTATAGCATCTACATCATGTTATGCATACTACCCATTATTTTCCAGTAAGTGGGCGATTGGATAGACTGCTATTAGATCAAAATTGACCAAAACCTGGAAAAAAAGTCTGAAAATTGGTAGAACGCTTCCACTTCAACCCCTTAACCACATACTGAAAGTCCTAAAAAATCCTATGTCCGCGTAAGTGACAATAATTTAGAAACTATCTATTAGAATACGCGATGAAGCTTCGATACAGCTGAAAATTGCTGAAAATGGTCTCCTCGGCCAGTTGAACAACATGTTGAAAGTCCTAAGAAATCGTATGTCCGCTTCATACTTTTTTTTTCAGCGGCAAAAAGGTATAAGTGACATTGTTTTAAAAACTATTCAATTGAACACGCGGTCAAGTTTTAATACAGCTAAAAACTGCCGAAAATGGTCTTCTCGGTCAGCTTAACCACATATTGAAAGTCCTAAAAAATACTATGTTCACTTCATCGGTTTTTGGCAGCAAAAATGTTCAAGTGACATTATTTTGGAAACCATTTATTAAAACATGAATTAAAGTTTCAGCACAGCTGAAAGTTGCTGAAAAATAATATCCTTTGCTAGTTGAATAACATACTAAATAAAAGTCCTGAGAAATCCCATGCCCGCTTCATGTTTTTTGACGGCAAAAATGTATAAGTGACATTACATCGTAAACTATTTTTTTGAAATACGGGGGTAAGTTTCGATCAGTACAGCTGAAAATTGCTAAAAATGGTCTCCTTTGTTAGTTGACTGTACTAGTCCGAGTAGACTATTTTCAGCAATTTTTAACTGTATTGCAACTTCAACACATATTTTGAACAATACTTTCAAGAAATGATCTTATACCTTTTTGCCGTCAAAAGACGATGAAACGGGACATAGGATTTCTTGGGACTTTCAGTATGCTGCTGTTACAGTAACTGACCGAGGAGACTTATTATTTTCACCTGTATCAAAACTTCAACCCGTATTTTATTAAATAGTAACAAGAAAAGTCACTTATACCTTTCTGCCGCCAAAAGACAATGAAACGGACATAGAATTTTTGAGGACTTCTAGTATGTTGTTCAACTAACGAAGGAGACCAGTTTTAGCAATTTTCAGCTGTACTGAAACTCCAACTCGTATTTCAATGAATAGTTTCCAAAATAATATCATTTTAACCTTCTTGCCGCCAAAAACCAATTAAGCGGAAAAATAATTTTTTAAGATTTTTAATATGTTGTTCAACTGACCGAGGAAATCATTTTCGGAAGTTTTCAGCTGTATTGAAACTTCAACGCGTATTTAATAAATATTTTCTGAAATTATGTCACTTACACCTTTTTGCCGCCAAAAACCGACGAAGCTGACATAGGATTTTTAGGACTTTCAGTATGTGGTTGAGGGGTTAAGGTGGAAGCGTTCCACCAATTTTCAGACTTACGTTTTTATTTTCAGGTCAAAACCTAAAATGCCTGGGCTATAATTATAATCAAGCTTGTTTTTGGACATTTCGACTTTGGACTCTATATTTCTACTTTATTCTGGAAAGTTTGACTGAACCAATCAAAATTTTGGGTCTTCGATTAAAATCAAAATGACGGCAAAAAAATCAGCATGAGGTCCTTCTATGCTTTCGCATTAGGAATTGAGCAGGACTGGACTGGAATGTACCTGTAAATTTTCTAAAAATGATGCCTATGAAACGTCCGGTACCGAGAAGTGTTCTCCGAATGTTCGAAGTAAAGAAAAATAGATTGACCCTGTTCAGAGCTGTAACAACACTGGCCGCAACAGCTGCGAACGTCAGCACACTGATGTCGCGATCGGCACTCGTAGTAAACGACCCTCCACAACACAACAAGCCATCGCGCTATCACCACCACCAACACGACCACCACAATGGTCGGCGTGGCCATTGTGGCCCTTGATTGGAACGTCTGATCCCGTCGTGTCCCACGGGATGTACTAATCACGTGGGCCATTCACTGCTTGGACGCAACTTTATAGTAAATCCAGACACAAACAAAGCTTCCGCTCGCTGTGATGTAGGACCTTCCACCCATCCAGACTTTCCTCTGCTTGTATGTAGGTAAGTACCTAGCGCTGGAGCGGTATAAATGACCGAGAGCTCTACTGCTAGCCGGCCCTTTGTACCCTGTCAGATAAGTTCGATTGATATAGGTGACGTGTGTTGCGTGTTGCTGTTGTTGTTGGCTGGTGTTACCTTTGGACCCTGCATCAATCATCTACACTTCATTAGATACGATGCCGGCGAAGCTGAGGATTAGAGGGTGATAAGTACGAGCACAAAGTGATTTCTCGTCAAACCTGTCAGGCGATGTTTCGAAAAAACCGCAGCGAACTTCGAGAGAGTATCTAGTGAAAAGTAAGAAAAATGACTCGGGGATAATTTCTTTCATCAGAAAGAGAAAAAAAAACGTTCCGTTGGATATGACGGTTTGAAAAGCTGGGTATAGTCTGTAGTCTGTACATTAAAAATTGAATGACTCGAGTTGCAAACTTTGGCAAGTTAGTATGCAGTGAGCCTCAGTAAAGTGATGGTCGAGTGATGGTTCTCTTAGTGAAATACAGGGTTTGAAACATATCTTATAGCTGTATTACACTACACAATTTCTTGTACAATCTGCCAAAATAGTGTCAAAAAACAATGAACTTGATTGTTCAACTGATAGATTGTACAAGAAGTTGTACAAGAAATTGTGTAGTGTAATACAGCTATTAGACAAGTATTTCTTGTTAAAGATAGTAAGATGATGCATCATGGTCATTTACGCAGAAATATACAAAGATACCTCATTCATTATTAGTATCTATAATTAAAAAGTGTATTTACATGGCTTCAAGTGACCTCCGCCGGTATTCTATGTGTTCGCATCTAGCCCAATTTGGGTATGACTTTCAAAATATCATATGTTCAATCCTAGTGTATTTCTAGTTGGCTGGGTAGAGTCTCGTCACGTGACGCATTCAACGTGTGAATACTGACACGTTCAACTTCTCCAGAAAGGCATTTGATGATGATGTTACCATCTTGAACAAGTATTGCTTGAACATTGCTATAAAATGTATATTTTCGAAGCAAAAAACTCTTATCTATCTAACTATCTATCTATCTATCTCTCTTGAACAAGTGAGTGATTCTATCTATCTATCTATAATTCGGAAAAAAAGACATTCGAGGAATCATAGCTCACTAGAATGAAATGGTGCTCAAAATAAGTGCTACCCAATATAGGATGGATGTTTCATCGTGAAGCATCTGAATGAATATCATTCATGGCCCTGAAGGACATTTTGCTTCATCTCAATAATCTCTCTTAAGTCACTTGCACCTATCAGAAATGAATAAAAGTAACATAAATACATTTACTTATTTTTTGATCACGATAATGATTCATTACTGTGAAACATCAAATTCAGAAGTTCAGGACGCACAAAAGCCAAACTAACAAAATAAGTTAGGCCGAAAGTTCTACTACTGAGATGAAAAACAATGAACAATCTGGAGGCGTCCTTTCCAGTCACGATGATAAAAACTTTTGTTTTTAATTGCGAAATTCCGTTGCACTGGAATGCTTTCCTGTCTATTCTTTCTAGATTCTGCCATTTCTACTACGACAACGTACGAACAAAATCAAATCGATTCGTATATGCTACTTTTCAAAGGTGTTTTCACTTTTTTGTAGCTCAATGTTCATCCACTAAAAATAAAAATATTTAAACTTATGATGAAAAATCGCTCGTTTTTTCATCCTTGCAAATGCTTCGAGCGGCAATGTTTGCGCTTGGTGTAAGACTTTGGGGTAAAATATGCCTCTGGTTAGATAAATCAAAATTTATTGCCAAATCCTTGCGCTCTTTACTTACACCAAACTTCTTGGCGCCGTAAAATTTATTGATTGTTTTTGAGAACAACATGTTTGCATAAGGTATGAAACAAAAAAAATGTGTAAACGCAACAATGATCGAAGACTTTAGGGAAAAGCTGTTCATTGTCTATGTATAAAAACAATTTTATATCTTACGTTGAGTTATCCCGTGTATGTTTATTTTAAAAACATTTTAGATACAGGGCTTCTGCTGGAAATAAAGTAAATATTTTTCGAGTAATTTTTTTGTGCTTGTGCGTTTATTACATATTGAAGCATTATGCAGCAAATATTGTTTGTGATGAGTTGCATGGTTCTCGGGTGATTCCGCTACATTCGAGATAAACACGGAGGCGTATGCTGATGTAGTCGAAGCGGTGCGGTTCCAGAAGGTTCGAGAACGCTGGAGATCAAGATGCGCATGTAAGACACATCTGCACAATTGGCGGAAGTGCGAAACGTCCAGAGCTCGCCAAAATATACGTGAACGGACTGACAGGTATTGCTGGAATGTTCTCGAGCGAGGTCGCGGGTCGCCCGGACGAGTCCAGATTTTAATTCACAGCGACAGCGAATACTTCAACGGCGAAGTTCAGTAAAGCGATATGGGAAGTGCTGCAATTTTTTTGACGTGTGTTCAGTTAAGTAGTACGCAGTAATAAACAGTTCATGTTCAAACGTTCGTCTCTCAATTATTACAAAAGTACCCAACGCAAATTCGTAGCAATAATATGTTCGACTTCTCTCTGGTGAGATTGGTCTTGATATATTATATTATATATTATATTATACAGGGTGGTCCAGGTTTTAGTCGACAAACTTTGCAGGCTGATAGAAAATAAAAAAAGAAGTCGACTTACCCCAAAAAGTACATATCTAAAATGCATATTGAAAAAGTTACAGGCCTTCAAAGTTGCAGAAAAAAATTGTTTTTTTCTTGATAACTTTTGAACAGCTTGACCGATTTTGCTCAAATTTTGCACATGTGGTTAACAAATACATCCTCAGTGATTTCTTGAATAAAATTCTGTCAGAATGACGCAGTGCCGTAGATATGGGGGGTACTAACCCTCTTACCTCCCTACTTTCTACGCCACTGGATATTTTTGAAAACCGTTAAAAGTATTGGATTCGGCGTTCAATTCTGAAGAGAAAATTGGCGTGTTATTGCTACATTTGGAGCAGCGGTTTCGGAGATATTTGTTTTTAAAGGTTCAAAAACACCAAATTACGCAAATGTTTCAAAATTCGAGCAAGCTTTAATCCAATAACTTTCAACTTTTTTTCAATTTAAAGTTTATTGATCAATAATTTAGCTCATGAGAAATTGAAAATTGGTTGTGGAAATTCATAATTTCAGCAACAATTGAATATTCTATAGGTACCTATTCACTTACTGATAGTTGGGAAGTTTAGTAAGAACAGGAACCAATAAGGGCCCTTTGTTCCTTATTGGTCACGTTACTGAAATAAGAATTTTTTACAACCAATTTTCAATTTCTCATGAGCTTAATTATGGATCAATAAACTTTAAATTGAAGAAAAAGTTGAAAGTTAATGGATCAAAGCTTGCTCGAATTTTGAAACATTTGCGTAATTCGGTGTTTTTGATCCTTTAAACACAAATATCTCCGAAACCGCTGCTCCAAATGTAGCAATGACACGCCAATTTTCTCTTCAGAATTGAACGCCGAATCCAATAATTTTAACGGTTTTCAAAAATATTCAGTGGCGTAGAAAGTAGGGGGGTAAGAGGGTTAGTACCCCCCCATATCTACGGCACTGCGTCATTCTGACAGAATTTTATTCAAGAAATCACTGAGGATGTGTTTGTTAACCACATGTGCAAAATTTGAGCAAAATCCGTCAAGCTGCTCAAAAGTTATCAAGAAAAAAACAATTTTTTTCTGCAACGTTGAAGGCCTGTAACTTCTTTAATATGCATTTTAGATATGTACTTTTTGGGGTGAGTCGACTTCTTTTTTTATTCTCTATCAGCCTGCAAAGTTTGTCGACTAAAACCTGGACCACCCTGTATATTATATCACATTATACCTAATACTGAAGACTAGTAATAACAGACATACAGACTTGAACCCAAAACCAGTTTGAAACTGCTCTGACTTAACATGAGGGAATAATTTTCAAATTTTTCATGATATTCTCATCTGTGTAACTAAGTATTTTGAATATTATTTTATACTTTGATAAAAAATAACCAACACAACACGCAACACACGAGCTAACGTAAAATTCATAATCAATCATGAAGAAGTCATAAAAACGACGTTCGCGCCACTTGCGGACGTAATTTGCACAAATCGAAACTCTGCCGTGCATAAAACCGAACATCAATTACCAAAATTAAAAACCTAAAGCAGCAATGAAATACTGATGGAACAGATTTTACAACCCCGTCTCTCGGCTTTTATGTCATTTAAAACATACCCCATCCCGATTAGCATGTCCTGAATCTGGATCCACTCTGAGTTACGTACAAGCCAGGAACATGGCCACGACATTAACATAAATCAATCGGATAATGTACAAACAATGGTAGGGTAGATACAACGAATATCGCTCAAGGTAGCACACTAGCGAAAATTGGAGATAATTATGCTGAAAAAAAGTATCTCGTAAAGAAAGTGCTCATTCGACTCACCCTTTTTCTAGTTTCATAATCCAACGCTCCGGCTACGTAGATCGCTCCGGTCATGTTCTTGACGGCGAAGGCTCCCCCTATGTTACCGCTTGTGATCTCGTATCGAATACGAGAGGCTGGAAAACAAAATGAAGTATGCATTACATTAGGGCCGAAATGTACAACCAAAGAGGTTTTGGTTCGGGATGATGGGTGTGTACATTTTGAAAGCTTTCAGCTGAGGTCTGAGCGCCCCTGCGGTGTTGGCAGACACGCGGGCTAAATTGGTAATTTAAATACCTGCCTATAGGTATACCTTCCGCATCCCTTTTTGCTTATCAAGCACACGATACACGTGAATGCCAGGCGTAAGAGTCTTATTGTTACCGCGGCAACAAAAAACCGAATTTAACGTAGTGAGTACCTACCTACCTGCTTTCACATAAAAGTATTAGGTACTCGTCCTAATGGAGTAAGTGTGTTTGGGAGTTTGATTCATTGACTTCCATTTCTTGTTCCCAGTATTATAGAGTTAGAGGTAGTTTATCGAATTATGAAACGCTAGAGTAAGTAGGTATTTTATATTTTCAGTCTAGTGGTTTTGCCGTATAAAAGCTCATGATGGCGTTTCGATACGAATCTAGTACCTACCCGATGACGAGTGCGAGGGCGGAAGCAATGGAAGCGACCAGAAGTCGTTTCAATTATTCTCGTCGGATGGAGGGCGCTCTTGAGCTGCGGCTAATTGCAGCGAGAGATGCAGGTTTAATGATTCTGCACTCTTTGCTGCCAAAATAGAACAAACCGAATATCTACTATGCCATAAACACTGTGCGCCAGTCGGGGCAATTCACATTTCCGTTGTTTCGCTTCGAGAACCGAAATTTCCACGGGGCTTAGAGTACTAGAGGTTTCGCGTCACATAAACTATCAAGAGCTATGAGTTTCACCTTTAAAAGCTCGCTTCGTACACAACGATTAAAGCTAGTACTTACAAGAAAACGCCAGCGAGTTCATGTCGTAGAAAAACAGTGACTATGCTTGGCTATTAAATCACAGTTAAGGAATGATTTATTGTCAATCCGTCGTTGTTTTGTTTTTCGTCCCTTTCATGTTAACTTGTTTATTTTCAGTAAACTCGCTTTAGTTTGTTCAAGGAAATCTTTGGGAGTTTCTGGTTTTTTATTCAGATGTACCAGTGGAGTTCGTGCCTTTATGTAACTCCATGAAGCATGAACGTATTTTTGTTATCGCTGTCACTCTGCATCAACATTTTACGGTAAAAAAAACATTTCGAACCATCAAAACATGTTCACATGATAACCACTTAAGTTTGAGTCCCAATTGTTCTAACCGAGATCCAGGGTTTTTGATAGAAAGCCAAAGGTGAGGCTTGTGATCGGTAAAGAGTTCAAATTTCCTGCCAAAAAGATATCGTCTGAAGTAAATGAGTGACTGAATGATCGCAAGTTCTCGTTGCATCACAGGACATCGTGTTTAGTGAGCGTTTTAGACAGCATGGCGTAACCACAGACGACTGGGCGGGTCTTTGCCGATCAATTCGACCGAAATGCCGCTTGAGTCAACTGAATTTGGAACAAATCTAAGTAGAAAAGACTGAAATCTGACATAATGCCATTTGAAACCACCAGAGTTGGCCAAATTCACTTTGATATCATACTAAAACTTGATAAATGCCCCGAGAAACCAAATGAAATTTGACAAAATACCATAATAAAACAACACTGGTCTGTGAAAAGAGCTTCTTAAACCACTAAAATCTGACAAAACAATCATCAATAAAATTAGCTGATCTTTGAGCAAGGATTAAAATTCTTCAAAGTATCACTGGAAGACACTTGTCGAGCTTCGAACTAGTCGAAAACTCGAAAGCCTAGCTATAATGCACGGAAAGTCTCAGAAGTGGACGACATTGATCAGACTATCAGAAGACCATAGACTAGGAAAAAGATGTTGAAAAGAATAAGAGAGAGTCTTACAAGTGGCATGGAACTTGTGAAGAATACCACGACACTCGAAAGGAAAAGCTTAACAATGATGTAAGGTACTGTGATGGCCAGCTTAAAACCTTTGGAAAAAATTAACAATTGGAATAAAGTAGCGTTGGCTTAGGAATGCGACGATAGCGATATACCGCAGGTGTCGATGGTGACACCGCACTCCGGCACATCAGGTTGAGGATCAAGGGACATTTTAGTAGAGGGAAATGACGCTTAGGGGCGAGATAGGAACGGCCCAAGAAGAGAAACAGGAGGAGTCGAGTCTGGGAGCTAGAAAACGCGAGACGTGTGGATGAAACACACCAATTGTATTCGTCAAGAATAACTTAACAAGACTGATGAACTAACTGTTAATAATTAATGTGTATCGTCTACTAATGGCAGACTACATCAAGGCAAGTCTCTCTTCTACGTAATCAAATGATAATTGTTCAGAGGGGTGAAAGTAACTGTTTTATGAAAAACGTTATTTATTGAGTTTCTTCAGTGTATTTCGATAACAGCCAAAAGCCAAAGGTATTGTTAAACCAAGTCAATAGTGTGCAAATAACTGTGAGTTTTTAGGCATCTTGTTTTCAGTGTCTCTCAAGCCACCAGGCAAATGATGGAGGCTGCAATAACCCTTCTATAAGTAGATCTAGCCTTCAACAGGTGATTGTAGGTTCTATTCGCTTGAGACAAAGCACTAGCAACATGATGCAACATACCTGGGCAAAAATCTATAACGTGTAAGCTTTCTCCCTAGAATAAAAGAGAATTTATCCCTTTCGCAGCGATAAAGGGTTCACGAGCATTCAAAGTAGAGTAGAGTAATTAGGGTAGAGTAGAGAATTAATTTCAGAAACCGAATGATAATAGATAAATGATAGATTTGAATATGATAATAGATGTGAATTGAATCAACTAATTTCTTATTGTAAGCTGGAAGCAGCACAATATTAAAACATTTAATGAATAACTGATTCAAATGAAGTAGTTAAGGTTCACTAAATTGAATCAGAGATCAATGATTAATCGGTAAATAAAAGTGTTGTTTGAAAGACTTTGTTCATTCGCAATCTTTATTCAATTGCCCTCTTCAAAAAAACCTTAGGAACTAGAATGATTTGGGTATCAAAGGGAGTTGGGAATGTATTCAAATGATTCAGGTGAAAAGGATTAGGTGAAAATCTACGACAAAATTAAACACAACGTAAGGGTCCATGATTGTTCACGTCTGAATAATTAGGAAAGGGAGGTTTTATCACAGTACCTTTCTCCAAGATAAAGGGAAAAAATAAAGATAATACACACACATCTCACTTTTGAGGCTTACCAAAGGTCAGCGTGCAACCCTTCAAATGATTATCATGTGAGTGGATTGCGTTGTTGTCGGAAATGTGCTTTCAAGAGCTTGGTTTTGTTTCCCCATGTTTCTCTGAACCTGCAGATTATAGACCCTTATTATAGGTCATTTCCTTATTACAAGAGCAGTGGTATCAGTTTCAGCTATTGACCTCACCCTCGGTCTTGAATCTTGTCCCTTACCTGTTGTCCTTACGTTGCTTTGAAAAACTTGATCAATGCAACACATGTGAATGAATGCGACACGTTAAAAATATTTGGAACTGCAGAATGATCGATTGCATAGAGTGCGACTACCGAGTAGCGAGAAATAAAATAAATAGTTGAAGGGCGAAGATTAAAAACTGCTTGCATCAGCAGCTATTTAGGGACTATGATTTGAACGTTCCGTATCATGGACAAGGAGAGGCCATTTTTCGCTGCCCGATGTGGGGCTCGCAGGAACCGAAAAGCACAAGCTTAGGGATCAAAAGAGGCGATCGACCGGAAAATATATTTCTTTCCAATTTCCCAGACGTCCGGCTTCCGCGTCCTCGCAACGGGCGACCCGCCGCTCCGTTCAGTTCTTTGGCGGCCTCGCAAAACGGCAATAAACCAAACAAAAACTCAATAATTGATGGAGCACGGCCCGACTGCTGCTGCTGCTGCTGGTAATAGAAATTAATACTTCCGATAGCACGCCGGAGTTCCTGCGGGAAGCTCGAGGGCGACGGGACGCGCGCAGAACGGGATAATTTGCCAATTAATTCTCGTGCGGATTGAAGCTCCCAAAATTATTGTCTGCCGAATTGGTCTCGACATATAATTTACAAATTTCGAGAGGGTTCCATATAGCCGCGCCGAAGTGGGTCTACTCAATTTCAATTCCCCACATGCTTCCATTATTCTTCGATTAGTCAACAGAAGCAATCAACGTAGAATTTCCGAGCGGATTGTTTGGTCACGTAAAATCTCTCTACTCGCAAGACTCTCCTAGTCCCAGTCCCGTGTGTAGCCAGCCTCCCCATTTCCCATAGTAAAAGCATCCTCACCAAGTGAACCCGCAAGCACCAGTGCCGCTGGGTTACCCGTTCAATCGAAATAATTGCTTTGCATTTACGGCCGTTTGCATTATTGAATTTGCGGTTCGTTACTGATGCAAAGGCCATTGTTTGGGCCGTAATTGTCGACTGCAATTGTTGCGGTTTTTACGGATCCAAGGCCCGTCTGTTGCGTCCATTCAGCATTCTTGATTAAATTCAATTGATTTTTGATACCGTCCCTTTTCTCCCGGTGCATATTGCATTGCACCATTATGCTCAGGCGGGACTCGCGGGAATGTTTAATTTTGAACAGTATAATATGGGATTTGTCCTAGATAGGAATTTGTATGTGTGTGGTGTTCGCTCTGAATACCTTTATGTACAGGCCAGAGTGACGTACGAGAGCACAAAGAGGTGTCTTTTGATAATTCAAATCGCCAGAGCGCATGATGGCAATCTCCATCATCAATTATTTCTCATTAGGTGGTAAAGCGCGTGCGGTCCTCTGAGCACGGCAAGACCCGGGAAATTACTAAAATGGTTGGATATAATTAATTAATTCATGTATATCTTTGGTCAGATTTGCCGCGTTGTCGCACTAATATTGTTAATTTTGAATGAGTAACTAATTAGCTGTGAATAGTTCACTGTTGCAATGTTTTCGACTGACTACCTGATGGATACGAAATAATGTCAAACATGTTACGGTTATCTTTATTGTATTACATCTGGATACCTAACTCCTGTTCCTGCATATCTTTTTTTTTTGAAATTTATCCAACGAGAACAATATTTGATACCTCAAAGCCTACTGCAACTTCCAAATGAAAAATCATTTGTACCGTATGTTCGTTAAAATCATGAATTAGGGCAGGCTGTGAACTTCGAAACGTATGTCCAAAATGTATTCCATGACGACGGTTCATCATGTTGACATCAAATTTGAGTGATTATTGATAAATTCACGACATACATTTTTACTTCCATAGCCTGTCCTAATTCATGATTTTAACGAACATACGGTATTTAGACAGAAGCCAGGGTGTTGGGTGGAACTATCGCTTAACTCGATAGATCAGAAAACCTTCATTGAAATGTCCATTCAAAGTCACAATGGGATGTTCCACGGGTTTTGGGAAAAAATGAATTTGAATACTAGAGCCTTCATAGAGCCCACATGTTTTTTTATTTGATTTTACAGCTAGATTAGGCCCCCGAAAAAAATTAAGAAAATTTCGCGTGACGTCACGCTTACTGAGAATCAGATACGTAACAGATGGCGCCAGGTGAAGCTGCAGAATTTGTTGCTGTAGGTCGTACGGACTCGATAACGCGGGACGCGCGTGAACTTGGCCGAGCGACCAACAGCTGATACCGAATTCCCGAGAAAAACCTCTTCGTCAATTTCACGTCAATTTTGAAGTGTTTTGTGTTGAAATGTGGGTGCAATTTACTGTTTGTTTGAAAAGCATTCGAATATTTCCAAGACGTGATCCCTGGTATTAAAGAAAGGAGGAAAACTGATTCAGCCAAACTCGAACCTCAGGATGCCCACAGAAAAATTCAAAAATACCGCCAGAAGCTCCCATTTGGTCTGCAGTCTGCAGCGGTGCAGCCCTAGCCTAGCTTGAGCTTGAGAAATCTGTCTGAGGTCATGGTGGTTTTCCCTGCATCAACATAAACAAGCAGTAAATAAGTCTGCTGTCTAGTCCCACTCGAGTGATTGATTCATGGTGGAGTGTGTCAGTTGCTTGTTAGTTCCTGATACCTGATTACAAACCAATCCTGAAAATATTGCATGTGTTTGACTTAGCATGGTAGCATGGAAGATTCAAGGTACCTACATATTTCTCATTTTAGACTGTGGATTGATATAGGTAGTATTGTAATTGTTGTTTATTCCGGAAAACCGCGTAAGACAACACCATCATCAATGTTTGCCACCAAAAGGTATCATTGGTCTGCAGCCTGGGTCAAGTTTTGAGTGGTCTGTAGTCGGCCGATCTGCTGCCTGGTTCGAGTGGAGTGACCTGTAAGTAGTGTATCGTGCAGTCATTTTAAATTCAAACAAATGTCACAGATGCCATGTGATTTGATGTTTTCTGGTTTGCGCGCGAGGTTGACCGAGTGACGTCATAGTTTATAAGAAAAAAAATCTACAAAATTAGAAGAGAAATTGATGTGCGTGTTATATGAAAGGCCTAATTAGATTAGAAACAATAGGAATAACCAATAAAAATAACAACTTTTTTCTCAATATAGCACCCCATTACCACTCTCCAAATTCCTCTCCTCTGACCAAACATGTTCGTACTTTTTGATTCACTATGTCGAGCTGTCGCGTTCAGTAATCTTGGCAAAATTGCACATTTTCAAGCCACAATAATGATTCTATTTCGAATTCACAAATTTCTTGCTCCCTCCCCGTCAGCATAATCGAAAAGATGCAAAATGAAGCGAATCCGCTCTCGGTCTTCTCGTTGATAATACTAGTCGCATCTCTCGGAAGATAAAATCGTTGCTATACGCTATACGGTGCGGCAAAGGCCCATCGCAAGTTTTATTGGGAAACGAAACTTTATTGGGTGCTTCGACAGAGAGAAATGGGATATTGCTGATATTTCGTTGTCGATTATATTCGAGATGTTAATGGGTAACATCCTTGTAGATTGCGCATCTCTCGGTTAATTTAACGATTGACTCTCCGTTTGTTTTGCTCATTTAATGGTTATGGCTAATAAACCTCCATGCGTATAGGCAGCCGGCGTCGATGCTGTGTGATATTTTCTCATCCAGGGCAATTTTTTCCTCCCCGTTCATCGGAGCCATTTCGAGATAACAAAAACAATTCGGCGGTGATATATCACGGAGGACATTTATTAACGTCGTCGTCCTGCTGGGTATAGTTGGCCGCCGAGGCTCTATATTTCGGATTTTGCGTCAGCTTTTATCCCACGAGCGCCAAAAAAGGTATATCGCCGATCAAATTTTACAAGATGTAAGTGCTACGTTTCATTGGAGTCGAAGCGAACAGCACTTTCGTGAAACTCTGGCCATCAACACACCGAAATCAGTTTGTTATACATGAAAACTTGGCACAAGGGTAGATTTTCCACCAAAAACCATGTTCGGAAATATGAAGGGTGTCCGGTGTTTAATCGCGGAAACTTTGAAAACCGATAGAGCATCAGAAAGTAAGTATGGACTTCCCCCAAACAGCACGTTCAAAAGCGAACAGCAACGTAGATATAGTCCTTCAGAGTTGGAAATAACAAAATCGTTGTTTTTGCGTAGCTTTTGAACCGTTCGACCGAATTTGTTCAAATTTTGATCAAAATTTACCAAAATAAGTCTCCATCGAACAATAATAACGCATTTTTCCAACATTATCTCGGGAAAAATTGTGAATAATCAACTTAAAACACATAGAAAATAGAAAACCTATTTTAATTTTAGCTGAATCATGAGTTTTTTTTCAATTTCAATTTTTAAACCTTTTGAAAGTGGTGTTTTTGAGATGAGATGAGCTACCTTGGCCATAAAAAAAAATGGAGAGACAGCTCTCGAAAGTTTGACTTTGTTTTTCTTTTTATAGATGAGTAATACACGAGTTGAGGTATTAGGCTGTAGCTTGCCAGATATTTATTCTGAATGATTATCCACTGATAAGTTGAATTTCACTTAAATCCAACCAGTGGTTTTGGAGTTGTGAGGAGCTAAGGGTTATAAAAGAATCGAATTTTGAAAAAATACGGTCAAGTCAGCTTCATTTTTGATAGCCGATCCCACATCAAAATTAATAGGGTTGAAGTCGGGACACCTGTATTTTTAGACATGCGCTTAGATACAGAATCAACTTTTGAGGATTGTAACACCATTACTAAAACACCCTGTATGCAGAAAGTCAAGACCTCTTTTGAACGTGGGCGAGAGTAAAAAGTAGTACTTTGTAGGCGCGAAACGTCACTCACGTCCTAAATTACAGATCGCTGAACTGGCATAAATGACAGATCGCTGGCTGGACAGTCATTATTTTGTGGTTGAGAGTGCTTTGTCAACATAGACTTTGTCATTGACAAGTTGTCAATCAACCACATGGCATCTGTTGTGACCCACGAGGCGCTTTCGTTTTCCAGCAGGAGCTGATCGGGGTAGATCACTCGACAAAGAAGGTAGATCCAGCTGGGCCGTGATTGGTGTATGTACCTACTTTTTCTATCTAGTGATCTACCCGGAGCAGCTCCTGGCGCAAAACGAAAGCGGCTATGGTTGTTATCAATTTCAATTTTTTCCACTGTCAAATTGCCATCAATGACATCAAACACCAGGAAATTGACATCCCAATCACGCAGCGCCGAGCCATCAATGTTGCTCTTTTTGTCCACATGAAGCGATGTGATCGGTTTCGTAATCCCCACTCTGTACTTCGCACGGGGCAAATAGCGTAATGTCTCTCCTAGCAAAAATAGTCAAATGACCCGTAAGAAAAGTCAAGATAAAAAATCGTAAGAGAAGTCACAGTTTCGCGTGAGAGAGAACTGTGAGCTCCGGCCTTAACAGCAGTGCTTTTGAACGGGAGTGCATGGTTTCAATCCATCCAGTACCCGAAAAAAGCAAAAACGGTTCATCTCTCTGTCCCGGCATAGACTTTCAATCCAAAAATTTCTGCGTTCCCGACCAATCACCCATCAAGTCATATCTCGAAAAGTTTCTTTCAAAGATGATCTTGTACAGGTACAAAGGTATTTTTTTCGAGGTGCTGAATATTTCCATCATACCTCACAGCCCCAGCTGCCAAACTTTTCGAGTGATTCTGCCGTGCAGATCTCCACGCATCGTGCCTACGCTTCGGTAATCATCGAATGATCAATATGATCTTGTCTAGGAAAAATACGTCTTCGGATTCTCTTACACGACCTATGGGGTGTAAGTAACGCATTTGGCTTGTCTGCTATACATAAGCAGCAGCTCAGGCCTCCCCTTTAGTCGAGTTTTGCCATTACGGAAGGAAACCATATATATTTTACTGCTACATGTGTTCGACAGTTTCAGAATGTTTTACCTTCTATGTTTATCAACCAGCGGGAACTTTTGTATGTAGGTACTGTGATGGCCAGCTTGAAATCATGAAGGGGAAATAAATTTCCGGAATAAATTAGCATCAAGGGCAATATTGGGAAAGGAAGAAATTGCAAAAGGGATGATGGTGTAGTCGCGCCGCATTCCATAGAAGCGGTTCGGAAAAAGAAAACGGGGGTGAGAGAGCGAGACTTGTATCGGTGCGTTCGACACGAATGGATGTGTTTGGCTGGGGAAAATTATTTGTCGTCAAATATCAATTAACAAGAGTGCCAAGCTAGTTATTAACAATTGTAGTGCATCAGTGACAAAAGAAGAAAGCACCCAGACAAGTTACCTTCCATGTAATCAAATAATAATTGTTCAACAGGGTGAAAGTAATTATTTTGTTTATAAACTTTATTGAGTTTGTTCGAACAGCAACAGGTAGTGTTGGAACAATTTAATATCCAGCAGATAGCTGTGAGTTTTCAACTACATTTGTTTTCCAGTATTTCAGTTAGCTTAAAACCACTAGGCAGGTCACCACGGTGACACATCAACCGAAGATAGCCTCCGACAGGTGTGATTGTAGGTACTGAGAACAAAGCGCTAGCTAAATATATGCAACATATCTGAACTAATTACGATACCGCGTAATCTTTCCCCATGGAATAGAAGAGTTTCAACTCTTTCCGCAACGACAAAGGATTTCATGAGCATTCAAGTAGTGTTCCTAGAAAGAGAACCGCTTGTTGAAACATGCCCAGAAATGCAATGTCGCTTCGAAAAATCTACAAGACATCGAAAAATAATATAATACCCCAGGTTAATTGATTCAAGGCTCACACCTAATTGCACATCTAAGTGAAGCTATGTAACACAAAGTGATACAGAGCTGAGTGACAAGTCTGTAAGTTAAAACACATCACCAGCTGGACGTAAATTGATCAAACTAAAACACCCCAACTTCTATGTAAATTATTTGATAGGTAATTAAAATGACGGCTATTAATTTGAAATACTAAGACCATACTCAATGGGTAATGATCTCTCTCTAAGTACAACTAAATAATCGATATCTCTCTTCATACAAATAAATAGAGGTTAGAAAGAAGGAAGGGTTAATGTTAATAGAAAAAAATCAGCAAGGTATCAAACAATTATGCAAGGAGTCAAAACTTGAGTGTGTTATGAAACTTCACTCATCTAGATCTCTCCTTTAAGTGAGTAGGAATACGGAAACGGGAATGAATTTAGAAAGTGGATTTGATTAGGCGCGGGTTTTTGCAAGTAATTAGGATGTAATTTTCACTTCAGAAACCGAATGTAAATTGAACTAACTGAGCCCGTATCGCTAGCTGGACTCAGCACGAGTTCAGAGTGTGTATTTAATAAATCACGCGAATGAAGTAATCAAGGTTCACTGAGTTGAATTAGCGATCATTGATTAATCGGTTAATAAAGAATTTGTGGTTTTCAAGACTATGTTTATTCGCAATCTTTATTTAATTTTCTTCTTCAAAAAAGAACCTGGGGGACTACAATCACTTGGGAATCAAATCAAAAGGCAGTTGGGAATTTAGTTAAATGATACAGGTAAAAAACGGTTACAAGCCTACAGCACAAAATACACAATGTAAGGGTCAATTCTTATTCCAGGTCTGTTCAATCAGAGAAAGGGAGGTTTTATCACAGTACTGTCCAACTCTATTTTCAATGTTCCCAACTAATAAATTCATGGTAATTACGGTATCGAATTTAGCCACAGAAACCAGAGTTCCAGCATTCAAAAACCAATCAATTCCGATTTGCTAGATATTAACAGCCATAATTTCCCTGCGGAGTACAACCAAAGCATGAGCTGGAATATGGAAATGGCGGGTTCAATCTCAATGAAAACATTGAAAATCGCGCGCAGTCGAAATGGCTCGAGTTATAATAGAAGAAGGAAGCATTGTAATTTTTAGCTTAGGGAGAACAACATAGCACTCTGGCAAGGCATTCCGCGCCTCTGCATTTGGATATATTGTTGTGCGAGTCTCATCCTAGCTCGCGCCTGACTGATCCGCGTATAATAATTATAAACCTACAATTGAAGTTGGATTTATAATTAGTTTTGCTGGCGCTTAGGAGCTTTGGAGTTGGTGAGCATTTTTAATAGTTTGCCGCAGCATGGGATTTAGGCAAGTCTAGAGTGAATAAGGGCAGAGGCGTCTGATCCCCGCTTGTCTTCGGATTACATCCCGCGCGCCAGTCCCGACCCTTTCGCTCTCATCCCACGTAATTATCCTCCGCGCCGATCATCGTCATTCGGAGCCAAACTGAAGAAGAACACATCAATCGCAGACTCGCGATAAGTTGCACTGCCGAAACCCTTTGAAACCGTTTCTGAAAAATCCTCCATGAACTCCCCAGCGTTGCGCTCCAGCTCCAAAGCATGGCTTTCAGCTCTCTGTGGACTTATGGAGACTGTAAGCGAGTGCGAGGGAGACAGAGTGGAAATAAAATAATGCCGTTGCGGAGTTCCGTGTTTCTCGCACGAGGCACCCTTGCCCGGATAAATTCCTCAAAGTTCGCAAGTCAAAAGGATCCCGGGGATCCCAGCAAACGCGCGCCACACTTGTCGGCGACAATATTTCTCTCATATCCTGTCGAGTGTATTTACAAGATATCGTAACACGGTCGAAAAAGGCTTTGAATTCGGAATTTGCAGGAACCGAGTTCGGTATGCATTATTCAGGAGCCAGCAGTATAGCAGCAAGAAGGTCCGGCCTGGTGGTGGTGGTGATGGCTGTGCCGATATACCTCTTTTATTGGAAACGCTTCCGAGGCACACAGTTGATTTGTGGCTGCGACCTAAATCCTCCCAGTGTCATTTTAATTTGCTCTTGCCGCTTCTCTTCTGCACCAAACACAGAGGGTGAGTTTAGTTCTTTTCGAATAGTTCCGTTGTGTTTCGTCGTGCTGCTGCTCCCGGCTGCCGCTATATTATTATTATTTATGCAGGGACTACTGGAATTTCTCAACTGGAGTAATAATATGATTTACGACTGTATCAGAACGTGACGAGCTTGTTAGAGGAACTGGCTGTGACACGGTATACCGCAGAAATGATTGATGTCGCCCGGCCGAAAAGGATTCCCCCCGACTATGCAGCAGCAAAGATCTTCTTGAATGATAGACTTCTTTAGTGCGGGGTTGCCGATGGACCGCGAGAAATGAAAATGTCTCTTCCATTACGCTGATTAGGGCGCGTGTTTCTGTGAGAGCGGGTTAAAGCCGAATGATGAATTGCTATGTGGGAGATTTTAAACGTGTTCCAATTAGAGTGGAAACACAGGCTGTACTTTGTTGATGCGCTCTGGGTTTCATTTCGGAAGGAACATACCGCCCTCTGGCCCCATACGTCGTAAAGAGACTATCGTTAATGATCCTTTTTTGTGAGCCATTAGATGTGGTCTGTACTGCTCACAGGGGATGGAAAAACACGGTGGTGGAACTTTGGGCGAAACAAAAGTCGTTTTCGCTGGTTTACGAGCGTTAGGATTGTGATTAATAATAAAACACACCTGATGATAGCCTGAGCTTGCAGTGGGTTGTCGACGGTTTCGTATCAATGTCTCGTGTCGCAACAGCAGGTCGGCGTTGTTGAATTATGCAAGACATGCAAACATAACTTTGTCCCCGATAAATGCATCACTTCATGTTGTACTCCGATTCCGATGGATTTCAAAACTGAACAAGTTTGCAACACTCTTTCTTCTGTGGGGTGTGGCTCACATAAGAAAGAAGAGAGAGGGCTCGTGTTCTGGCCAAGCTCGAATAACAAAAATGTCCAACTTATGCAATAATTGGGATGTACGGAGACCACTGACTTCATAAAGTTGAGTTCTTCCTTCGGAAGCTTTGATCAATTCCTGTTAGATCATGGGCATAACTTTGTTCTGGATCTTTTTGTTGTTCGAATTTCCCGCCACAATTCTGTGTTCCCGCCTCAAATTCAAAACTGCAACACAATTTTCTTGGAGCTATAAAATCAGATATTTTCAAAACGTTGAAGAGATTTGTATCAGCTGAAGTTTTATTTCATACTGTATCCGGAACATGAAACGAAACTGACCAAGCTGCATTTTCTCCTGCTAATTTCTTATATTTTACCAAACAAATCGGGAAGACTCATCACATACTCTCTTCGTACACTGTCACACAGAACAAGATTATACAAGGTGTTTCAGGGATAATAGCAAAAAATTTAACGGTGAGTAGATCTCGTCAAAATATGATGAAAACCTATAAACCATTTTGCAAAGTTCGGCCTAATGATGAAGATACAGCCCTCCTAAGTTCACTTTCTTCGGATTTCAAAAATTTCTAACTCAGGAACGTTTCGAAAAAGTTCAGCTTAAAAGCATAAGCTGGTTTGTCATAATTATCTATCAACCTGCCAAATTTGGAAGGAATTCAATCATTGGCGTGGAAGTTATGAGGGGTCATGTCACCTCAAGTCAACTTTCTTCGGATGCTTCTAAATTATTGACCCTCATAACTCCTACACCACGGGTTGGATTTTTTTCAAATTTGGCAGGTTGATAGATAATTATGGCAAACCAGCTTTTTGCTGAATTAAAGCTAAATTCGTCGAAACGTTCCTGAGTTACAAATTTTTGAAATCCGAGTAAAGTGAACTTAGAAGGGCTGAATCTTCGTCATTAGGACGAACTTTGCAAAATGGTATATAGGTTTTCGTTATATTTTGACGAGATCTAGTCACAGTTAAATTTTTTGCTATCATCCCTGAAACACCCTGTATGTATAGCCAAGTTGGAAAAGAACGACTTGCGCTTTACGGTTTCAGAGTAACTGAAATAAATTTGGCACAGAGAGTTCATTTCAACTTTGAATAACTGTTATTTTGTTGCTAATTTCAACATTGAAAACAGTATGTCCAACCCAGTTCAGCAATTATTCACTGAACAGAACACAGCGTAATCACTACAACATTTCTGTACGTAAAATTGCTTGTTAACAAAACAATAAAAGTGTTTTCTCTATTTCACAGTCCAGCAGTCATAATCGTGTACCTACACAACATAAACACGAGCTGATAACGCTGACATAGAAAATCAAGCCCAGTGAACCAAACTTATGAATTCACACCAAATTGCATCATTACTTCGACATCGAAATGCACCAGTCAATTACCGGCGACAAATTCCGTGTCCACCAATCGGATTTGAGCGCGCCATCAGCTTATTCGGTGCATTCGACTAAACGAAACTAGGCTCCGAATGTGTAAGTTCCCATGTGTGCTGTTCCGCCAGCGTGAAATGACCCTTAGCATCCTTCTGAAACTGGATATTTTACAGCGATCTCAACATCGTGGTGCGGCTGACAAATTAATCATTATGTACTCGCATCGCTTTCTCGTATGTGGGTTAAGCGAAATGCAAGCTTAAAAGCCATGCACACGTTCGCTTGTTTGTCTCGGCTTTGCTGGGAGCTTCCTGCAAGTGCTTTTTTGTTGTTGGGGTTGTGCTCCCGCACCCCAGAACATGCATAAAATTTGCAGTAATCGCTTGCTGCCATCGTGTCGTCACAAACTAGGTTAGTTTATTTCGGTAATTCACGGCGTCTGGTAATCTGGTAAGCGGCGAGGGAGAAATTGAACGACACACTCTCTCAAATAAGGGGTTAATCGGATCTTCCGGCGAACCTATGTAAGCCGCGCTTCCTCATTACTGATGTATGACTCTGGAGACTAGATTTCTCCAAATGGTGTACTACTGCTGCTGATGCTACTCGTACCGCTTATTCCAAGCTAGACGTAGCAAATCTGACGAATCATTCTTTTTTAATTTCTTGTACGAGTTTCAAAGACTTATACCGTACCAGTCCCCAGACAAGTTTCTGGGTTTCGTAATTTCCAGACGAGAAAAACGGTAATTTGTACAAATTCTGCCTGGTAGATGTCTTCCGCATCATCGTGCAAGGGTAGATGGTAACAACGAAAAGATTGGGATACCTAGGGTTAGGTCGTTGGACAGCTGATGTACCCAGGGCCGGATTTAGCTCGCTGGCGCCCCTAGGCAAAAATTGTACAGCGCCCCTTAACTGACGTTTGGGCAGCGGCCCCCCGGAATAAATTTTTGGGACGGGCCTGCTGTGCCCCAAGCTCTCTTCAATCCTCAAAAATTTTCTATCAAACGTGATTTTTTTGGTACTGCATTTTTTCTGCTTTTCAAATTATTGTAAGCGAATTTTGGGAAAAATTATAATTTTCAACATAATAGTACCTACTTGCTTAAACTACTTCTCTATTAATATCATAATCGCAGTGTTCAATTACTTGCATGGCTCGATGATTAGCAGTAGGTCCTCTAGTTCTGAGGAACTCGATAAAATCAGTACCTACGTCATCTTTCTTTCAGTAAAGGTGGTATGATGGTTCATCCAAAGTGATCTTTCACTTGATGGGGTGATGGCATGGTACTCGGCTAATGACTATCAGTCACTTTTCCGGTCATCAGCTTGATAATCACAAACCAAGATGACGGCTTCCAAAAAAGTTGACTGTCCTATTCAAGAAAATGGTAGTCCTAGACAATAACTGCAATTGTTATCAATTTCTGACGTCTCTTATAAGGCAAATACTAAATTCCACTCCGATATCTTCAAAAATAGGCAATTTAATAGAGATAATGGTTTTTTTGGAAGATCTTAGTTTTTTCACAATATCTCGAAAACGGTTACCAATATTTGAAAATGGTCTGATGTACCTCAACAGCCATCAAATTGCGCATCATATGACATGCTTTGCAATACTCTAACCTTTGTCCGTTCAAAAGATGCATTTTTTTGTTTTCCTTCTTCACCTGTATACAGGATCTCAAATAGAATTTTGCTTGCGGGGATGAACAGAATTGTTCAGACAGGTTCTAAGGACATGTGTGCCAGAGGCCAGAGGACATATTGCATCACTCAAAAATGCAGCGTACCTACGGGACTTTTTCCGAACTACATATAATAATACTCTACCTACCGATGCCGCCTACTCAGATTACAACACAAGTTGATAGTTGATTTATTTTATACTGATCAAGTGATAGTGCGCCCTGCTTCTGCTACCTGTATGAAATTAAAAATCTCCCAATTTGTGAGGCCCTTCAGGATTCAGTTGTGAAATTATTAATTAGTTCCGGTATAATTTTTCAGATCTGAATAGCAAAGCGCCCCCTTTGCCTCTTGGTTTGGTGGCGCCCCTAGGCAGTTGCCTATTTTGCCTATTGGTTAATTCGGCCCTGGATGTACCTCGATCAATAGTCGATTTGTCCGTTCGGTCCATTATCCGTTCGGCGAAATGACCAGCGGCAAAATATCTCCTGACTAACTTAGTTCTGTTCGGTTAGACATCAAGGAGCACTGAACCCCAAAGATCTACTGAACCTCTAGCACAAAACTAAGCTCAGAGCTCCATCAAGTCTTTCAGGATATCACAAGACCCTTAAGAGAGTTGGAGGCCAAGAAGCTTTGAGCAACCTAAGTTGCTTGGGACTTGGGAGACCTGCAGGACCCAGTAGGTTCCCATACGTCAAAAAACTATTGAGGACAACTAAGCCTTCAAACGATGCAACCACGGCAAGGACAGGAGACAATAGCAGTCCTCATGATAATACCTTTGGGAAGCCAGATTACCTTTCATCGAAGCATAATCATGGTTTCCAATAACCCTCTTAACAAAAGAGGCCCTCGGAGGCCCTCCAGGTCTGCGTAGATCACAGGAAATATCGGGGACAATTGTTGTATGGAGCGATTTGCGCAGAAGATTTCCCTTGATCTCTGGAAATCACAGAGAGGAAAGGCTATAGAAGCACGGAGACTCCATGGAGAGATTTTCTTGGGCTATTTTGGATATCAATTCTCAAATTCCCGTCGGGATCCATTCGACAAAATGCTCTTAAACCAAAAGCCTTTCTTGAGGTGTTATCAATTATCAATTTACTGAAAATGCAGCGTATTGTAGACCCTGGTTGAATACAATAGAAACCAGATTAATTACATATAAGAATGTGAGCAAAATAGACTAGTTAAAAAAAAAAATTCTACAGTAAGATGACATTATTTCCACCTGAAGCTCAGTCTCGTGCTGAATATGTACTTGTAACGAAATCTTGTAGCAGGTCTCGTTAAACGTTGACGAATTTTGTACAGTAATTAGAATGCATGGCTTGGTGTGCGAACAAATTAGACTCACGCCATCTGGAAGAGAAAAACCGACCCGATTTGCGGCATTAACCCGTATATAGTGACATTTCATTAACTATATCTGAGAGGAAGAAGCTAAGGGAGCAGGAGTAGGGAGTAGCGCATGACGTGACGGTTAATCGGTCGTCAGTCAAACCGAATTAGTCGCCAAGTTGGTCTGTGAATTAATTAGGTTGCGTGGGGTTCTTGCCTTTGCCTTCGCTCCCCCCTTTTGTCAGTGCGGGGTGACCCGCAAAACCGAGGCCGGGATTTTATATCAACATTTCATCCATCAGGCTTTCATATCTGCTCTCCGTGCACTTTGTTTTAGTGACCTAGTTAAAAAAAAAGTCTGAATCTCTTCTGCTCGTTCACTAAAGTGAAACGCCAGATGGAAGAACTTTCAGTATTTAGACGACTACCGTGCCTTTCTCTCCATGTCCCATGTTTGTATTATATTAAATTTTTTATTTCTTTTCTGAGCGCGTTATTATCGGTTTGCAGGTCGTTTCAGAGGGAAAAGAAAAACCCTTTGCAACGTCACGTCCAAGCGATATTGTCCCCGCAGAAAAACTGCCGTAACGACGCTGCCACCCTCTGCCAGTCCGAAAGATATTAATTCGACGGGTGTCGTTTTCATGGTAAGTAGTGTTTATTCAGCTGCCAGGTTTCTCTCTGCGACGGTGGAAACTGGAACCAGAGTATCGTGTTTTTGCATTATTGCCTTCACGAATGGTGAGTTGGGGTAGGAAGAGGGGGTGCTCCACAATAAAAACTAAACTGCCTCCGAACTATTTGCCGCAGCCGACCTAATAAAAAAGGATCGCTACTTGGAAACTATGTTTGCAAAGAAAAAACCTCCTACTCCTCGCAACATAAAAACAAACGATTCCTTGTGCCCCTTGCGTTTCTATACCTACCGGCCAGCTCAAAGGGGCACGCGGGATTTGAACATCAGGATTCTCCCAATGGGTGGTCGTGCTGGACGTTCCATAGAAATCGAGACTCGACCCGATGCGATTGCTTTTTCGGATTTTCAACCCGCGAATTAAAGCCCCATTGCAGTGTGTTTAGGTAAAGCGATTTGATAAGCACGCGATTGGGATAGGGGGCGCTTAGTTTGCAGACGAGTGAGCTTGGCACGTTACCGAAATTACTTAGTCTAGGCAGATTTGCCAGGATCGATTGGAGAATTAACTCGAGCGACAATAAAGCTCCCGCCGTGTTTCGAGGCTATATTGCTCCTTAGGAAATCTCTAGTCTAGTCAAAGCGATCTCCATTTTGAGTCTCAAGTGGTTGAGAAATTATACTTCTTGTCGATGGAGGTCCTTGAAAGATGGGGTTTTGCCATTGACCGGCATATGTTCTATAGCTTAAATCGATCCATTCTTTTTACCTTCTAATTATTTGCTTCTTGTATTGCATAGAACCGAATTTATTCCACGAAGATCCAGTAGGCCCAATTTAGAGCCCGTGGTGTATTACTGGTTCCCTATATGATTGCAAAATTCACGCAGCTCGCTGAAGATACCCTTGTTCAAAGGTAAGGGATTTATTTTCGAGGAGTCAATGTTGCAGTTCTTGCAGTAGTTCCTAGCAGGAATTTATACTTCACAGTAGTGAACCCGCTTGTAGTTAGCAAACGACGTTTAACCTGAAAACCTAGTACAGCAAGCGAAAACACTTGAAACAAACATTTCAATTCAGATGGATTGACCTTCCCTAGGCGAACAACTGACAGACATTGACCTAATATACAAAGCAGTTCCATCCAAGTCATCAGGATCTAACGATAATCGCTATGTTAAACACCGAGAACGATATAATAGGCTTGCAGGAATTGAAGACAAATCCCTTCTTATGATTAAACCCAGATGACAAAGGCAATATATACCGTCCGTTTTTTATTTTAGGCCCCAGCCCGTAGCATCTTCATTATGAATTTCACACCCAATATATTATATATTTTTGAAATCAGAAAAACAAGATCTATCTAGTGATGATATGTCAAATTATTTTTGACAGATGTCATTTTTTGACAAATGACAGAATAGTACTTGTGATACATCATTTTAAAGCCTTTCAAATTCTGAGGAGAACTGTGTTTTTATTTTTGAAATAGGGTGTCTTTTACAGCTTCTAGGGGTCTTTCAATATGAAAAAATGTCAATTTTAGAAATAGCCACTCAATAAGTAATAGGTATTTTTAAAATCAACTAATGGTGATGATCTGATTTTTTAATTGTCCACATTATTGGGGAACTTTATAAACACCTTATCTTTCGGGTAGGCTCATAAAAACTCGAGGGGGGTCATTTCTGGCAAGCTCGGATGTCATCGCGTTGGGCCGGTGGTAGTTCCAATTCACTGATCGTCGAATCTTTCATTCAAGGAACAAGGAGGCGGTCATTCGAGCAACTTCTTTAGGACATTTTTTGTTTCATTGTGATTAATTAATCATTATTATCATTAGTTTACATTAAAAATAGGCACCTGCTTTATCTATTTACTTATTATGTATTTTTGAAATTCAACATTTTTTTCCTATTGAAAGACCCCTACAAGCTGTAAAAGACACCCTATTACAAAAATAGAAACACAGTTCTCCTCAGAATTTTATGGGCTTTAAAATGATGTATCACAAGTAATATTCTGTCGTTTGTCAAAAAACGACATCTGTCAAAAATAATTTGACATATCATCAGTCGAAAGATCTTGTTTTTGTGATTTCAAAAATATATAATATATTGGGTGTGAAACCCATAATAAAGATGCTACGGGCTGGGGCCTAAAATAAAAAACGGACGGTATGTGTCCAAATCTCGAACACAAACTTCACATCGCATTTGTGCAGATATGCGGTTGAGATGTCTAGTTTTTGTTTATGCCTGGCAAGTAATACAACCAAGTGACCGTATCCCTCCAGATATAGCGTTATTAACAGGCGAGCACATGGCGCGAAAGCTTCGCTGTCAAATGCGGTTTTAATATTCGAAAGATGCTCGGCGATTAGCAGCGCACACGAAGCTTCTGGTTTCAAAATTGTTCCAGGGAATGCGAGCCAAATCTCGGCCATTAGCTTGAGTAATAGGCAGATTTCGCTTCATTAGCTCTTGTATGTTTTTCTCCATTCAAGGTGTTCCGTCCCGCTATATTCCAAGGTACCTAATTCGAAATTGTTATTAGGGAGGAGTGGCTCAGATGAATTTGCTGAACAATTTTCTGATCTAAAAATACGCAGAATAATTTTGAATATGCAATTTTTGATTCATGTATATCTAAATACACAAGAACAATGTAAAACGACAAACGACACTAAAATGCTATTATTATTATTATGGCTTGTTTGTGCAAAGTAATGAGGACGATTTTAATATCAAAGGGAATCAGATTAATGCCTTGTTGTTTGATGAGTGGATGAAGGAAGGAATAGTAGCGTAGGGCGATCAGAATCATCACGAGGGAACGATCAAGAGATAAATGGCTTTGTCAATCAATTTTACCGATATTGACCAAGGTCTGGTCAGCTGAATCTCTTGAGCTTTTATACCGTATACGGCATCACGAGTGATTTCCGAATGATTATTATGATTGTACCTACTCAAGCTCAGAGCGAGGCTGTACATTGTCATCCGTTGGTGGCACCAATGCAAATCTAACTAACGGATGAGTCGATTGATCCATGATTGTTTTACCGTGATCACCAGTCGATCGGTGACCAGTCACCAGTCACCAGGCCACCAAAATCTCGATCTCAAGCTGATTACCCAATATACAAGCAAGCCTCACACGGTGTATCTGAGAGTCTTGCCATTGCAGACTTATAGAAATGAGCCCTTACTCAGTTTCAGCAACAGGTTTTGCGGTTTCGGAAGATTTTACTTGAAAATTCTCTCTCTTCTCGTCCTTCACGCTCTTGAACATTCAGACTCGATTATCTCGGAAATCAAGCCTCCAATCAAAATTCCACTAGAATTGCTTTTTTCTGAATTGTTTGATGAGAGGAATTCACGGTTAAGCGTCTAGTTTATTCTAGGACACTTGTATTCGACCAATATAGACAAGTTGAAGTGTAACAACTAGAGCTGAGATAGGTACATAACAATGTTGGAGAGGCGAAAGGAAGCGTGGGAACTAGAATAAAATAACACTCACTAGATACCAAGAAGTGAAATTGTGGAAGGCACTTACATGAAAACGACCATCACGTTAGTAATATATCTGCAACCGAACTTCTGTGCAAGATGGCTCAAGGGGTTGTAAATGACTATACCATGGGCCATCATATACGGTCTTCCGAAAAAGACAGATAGGTTCTTGAAATGAAACTGGATAAGACGTAAGGGGCCATGATACTGTATGCACCCATCAGAGATGACTAAATGAAAGCGCACTGCTTGTGACATTTCAACTCATGGTCTGCTGGGTTGCCTGCATACGAAAGGTCTGGTTTTGGATGACAGAAAAGATGGAGCTCTATCTCAATTATACAGGGTGTCCCAGAAATGAGTACACGAAAAGATATCACATATTCCTGACAACAAAATAGGTCGATTCAACCAAACTTACCTCTACTAAAATGCTTCCTAAGAAAGATCCAGGCCTTCAAAGTTGATTCTTGGATGTCGTTTTTATGGAATATTGAGGGGGACGAAATATCCTCTCCAACTTTTTTGCGTGTGATTTTTTTTTAAAGTTGAAGACAATAATATGAACTTTCGAATATTTTTACAGAGGAGAATTTCGATGAAATGCATGGTTTTCAAGAAAAATCGGTTTGAAATAATTTTATTACACAAGAAACTGCCATCTTGAACTTTACAGTTTTCAACCGATTCACTTGAGATTCTAAGTCAACATGTACTTTTGAAGGATAATCGATAAGCATTGATCAAGTTTTGAATTTTGACGTTTCTTAGAGCCACTATTCTGGACTTTGGATGGGATGGGGACTGTAAAAGTCCCCCCCCCCCAAAGTTCAAGATGGCAGTTTCTTAGGTAATGAAATTTTTGAATCGACTTTTCTCGAAAACCAAGCATTTTATCAAAATTCAACAAGAGCACCTTTCTCCTGTAAAAATATTTGAGAATTCATACTATCGTGCTCAACCTTAGGAAAAATTACACGCAAAAAAGTTAGAATTTTTCTCCGCCCTCAATCAGTTTGACACCCCTCGGGGTAAAATTTTGAAACGGGCGTAACGTCATAATGTGGAGCATAAGAATTCAAGTAACTGTACAAAATTATGTTCTTTTTCTATCACGAACGGTTTCGGAGAGCCTGTATCTGTACTTGTACTTTGCTTTACTTGTACTGTACTTTGGAGGCCTGTGTCTTTCTTAGGAAACATTTTAGTACAGAGGTAAGTTTGGTTGAAGTGACCTATATTGTTGTCAGGAATATGTGATATCTTTTTGTGTACTTATTTCTGGGACAGTCCTTGAGACATATTTGGATAGTTTGGAGCTTATTTACGCGAAACGGAGGTTTCACATAGGTATACTTCGAAGAAAAGTAGTCTAAGGAAGTTAGTAGAATAAAATCAAGCTAAATTCCCACCAAACGCATAAAAAGATTGTCGTGCAGATAGCAAATTTCAATGTGATGATTCAACTGTGAGACTGTATTTCTACCAATCCATGATAAAAATGTCAAGCCCCATTAAGTCGTCAAGTCGAAAAATGACAGCAATATCTTTTCTAGCATCTTATTCTTGATTCATGGAGGACAACAGGACCAACAGCTACAATGACCAGGCTTAAGTCAAAAGGTGCAGCTATATTATTGCTTGATAATAAGATACTAATAAGTAGGAAGAAGGTAGAAACTCTTCAGAGGTAACTGAAGATGAAGGATGACACTTCCTGATGATCTGAAGGAGTTATTCAAATACATAGTTTGTTCGGAAAGAAAATTCTGTTACAGTTGAACACGTTTGGTTCTTATGGCAGTATTACACTACACAATTTATTGTACAATTAATTGAGCCATCTGCCAAAATAGTGTCAAAAAACAATGAACTTGATTGTTGATTTGACAGATTGTTCAAGAAATTGTACAAGAAATTAAGTAGATACATTTTATTGTTGCAAAATTGACATTTGACAGTGTTGCTGTATTTTTGTTTTTGAAATGAACCCTATCTGCGCTAAGAATGAACTTTTGGCAATTTCAAAAAAAGCTGTTTGTAAAGCGCGGGCAGTTGGCCCGTAAGACTGGATGTGTGTGTATCGATGCCGATAGAGCTGAGAAATAAAGACTGTGCAATTACATGTATTTCGTGTTATTATTTGGGTTAGCACAGAGTGTACCAAATCTGGCCTTGAGTCACGATGACACAAGGGCAAAGTTGATGCACTCCGTGTCAGTCTCTGTGCTACTTTTTTTTGTCCGTAGTAGTACGTCTTATTCTGGAAAATATTCAAAACCTCCGTTGTCCGATGGCCAACCAATGATAACAGAGCTTGTTTTCGAAAATTTTCCTTCAAACTCCGCATACAATTGAACAAACCATTATGCAAACACCCTTCTAAAGTGCCCTCGACGTAAACAAGCGTGTCCCCGCAGAATTGACCGATGCTATCACCGCAGAGATTTTAAACAAACAACCAAGAAACCCGCACCCCTTGGGCCGGAACTTGACTTTCTTAATTAACCGGAAGCTGCTTTTTCCGAACCGCCGCTCAACATTACAAATTCAATTTGGCCTGCTCGGTGTTGTCCCTTTAATTATTAGGACTTGGCGCAGATCCCTTGATCTCTGGCGGAGCATATAACTTCTGGCGCACGGAGAGTTGACCGTTGCGGCAGCCCTTCTTCGGCCATCAGTTATCATCACGAACCCTTTTTCACTGTACATATACCCACGGCAAAAGTCCTCCTATGGTGAAAAGGTGGACCGACGGCCATGCATTGAAGCGATTCATATTTCGCACGGGATGCATATTTCATGACGGTAGCGCCATCCACGACACAAGTCGGCTTAATTGCTCGGAAACTTGTAACGCGGCTCTCTTGGTCTTTGTCTCCCGGACTTGGGGCCGCCCCGGAGTCAACTCTGTGGAGCAGCGCATTAATTACGGGACTCTTTCGCGGCTCCTGTTCGTCAACCCTCTGGCGCCGTCCCGGAAAAAATCCAAGCGCGCGCGCTCTCTAGACTTGCAATATGAAAATTTATTGCACCAGCTCTAGTACGAAATCTGCCGGGATTTAAACTAGAAATTTAAACTTTATGATTACTTTGTTTACATCATAGATCTCAAAAGGAGAAAAAGGTGACGGGCATGGGAAAGGTTAATGAATGGAAGACCTCTTACGTAGGTAGTACATCATCATAATCATCATCATCATCATCATCATCGTCATTATCACAGAATATTCTATAGAGGTCATGCAGGGGTGGGTGGCATGTTCGCCGTGGAAATCCGATAATGCGTTAATTATTGGCGGGTTGTCCGCACAAACGTGTTCGAGGTGGGATGAAGGTGAATTAGCACTTTTGTGCACGGCGTATGGAAAATACATACCTGCAAATTAATACGCGCGCGACCGTAAAAACTAGAGCCAAGCCGTAAACCTGTCGGGCCGTTTTTGCGCGGTTATCATTTATCAGAGTTTGGGGGTTATATGGCCTCCGGATTGCGCTATGACTGCGACATCAGCATTTATCACAAAGTTGTTTGTAATTATTTTATCTTTCTGTTCGATTCGAATTAGGGCGATTATTTCGGGTGGTCATAAATACAGAAGCTACACGGCGCACCGCATGGTGAAAAATGTTTTGTTTTCTCTTGCAGCCCTAGCGCGCAAGCAAAGCTCACCGTTATGTATGATGGTAAAATCGCGAATCTTATGCCCGCTCTATGAAAATTCGCAGCAATCGCAACTCAACCGCAACGCAGAGCGTAACGTTTCTGATTGGCTCGCAAGGTATTCGCAAAGCCATCGTAACGACGCGGAAGGCTTGCGAGCCAATCAGAAAAGTTGCGCTCTGCGTTGCGGTTGCGTTGCGTAATTTCATAGAGCGGCCTTAACGCTCGCGCGAGGCTTACACTTTTGCACGCCGAGTTGCAGTTTTTAGTCGCATGGTCGTAAAATTCATCCGAATCCTTTCATCCCTGGACTCTTGGAAGCCAAAAAAGGAATGTAAGTAACAAGTTTCAGTAACTGTTTTTCAAGAACAACTTCAGAACTAGAATCGTGATCACACAAAACTCAAACCGCGGCTCGAACAAATACTCAGTTCATTGCCCGCAGCCCTTACAGTCGAACATTCGGCTTGTTCAGCCCATAGAAAGACCTTGACCATTACCATCATAATTTCATATGATTTCGATAATCATGGAGCACGACGTTTACGCATGTGAGCAAATACGGAGACAGCAAATGTCAGGGACTATATCCCAACTCGTATTTTTCAAGAAGAATAAATTAAGAAAAGTGCTAAAACACTGTAATTAGTTGTAGTGCATCAGTGACGAGAAAGGAAAATACTGATGCAAGTCTGATTTCCATTGTAATCAAATGCAAATTGTTTAATAGGGTTGACGGAATTGTTTCGTTTATAAAATGATAGTAGGTTTTGTTTTGATATTTCGAACAGCCATGATAAGCGTCAAGCCGATTTCAATTCCCTGTAGTTGCTTTGAGCTTTCAAATGCGGCCCCTTAATTCAGCTATCTACCTTGAAGAAGCCAGAAAAAGGGTGAAAACCTCAGAAACCTTTTCGAAAGAGATTTAGTTTCCTACAGAGCAAGATTTTGTAGACTCTATCAGCTTGAGACAAGTACTAGCAGTATTTATGCATATCAAATCTGGGCAAAATCTCGATCACGCGTTGTTTACTTCATAGAATAAAAGACTCAACCCTTTTCGCACGACAAGGAGTGTATGGACATTGAAATAAGCTAGCGTTCCAAAACAAAGAGAACCTCTTAAGAACAATGCCAGAAAATTCAGTGTCGCTTCAAAAACACTTCAAGACAAAAAGGAACATAACATAGTTTTTTGCAGGCTATTTAATTAGAGGCTCATTGCAATAAACTGTACACCTGACCGAAGTGTAGATTTGAGTGGAGTTATATAACCCAGCTCGAAATCGAGTTGTTGGATAAGTCTGTACGTTATGAACTACAGCCCCAGCTGGATACAAACTTATGGAATGTCAACACTAAAATTTTATGTGAATTATTTGATCAAGAATTAAAATAATGGCTATGATTTCGAAATAACAAGACAATACCTAATGAACAACCATCTCTCTCTAAGTACAAGTGAATCATCGAAATTTCTCTTCGTACAAAATGAAATAATAGAAAGGGTTGAAATTAAAATTCGACGAAGTCTTAGTCAATTAGGCAAAGAAATAAAATTCTAGTGCATTAGGAAATGGATTCACCAATGGCTCCGAAAATTAGGAAGAATGCAAACCGGGATTAAATTGGAAGGGTTGAATTAATTAGTCGCAGGGTTTTCGCGCGTACTTAGGATGTACTTTTCTTCCAGAAACCGAATGTAAACTTGATTAATGCCTGACGCTAGCTGATGTCAGCACGCCTGGAAATTATGAAATTATTAATTAAGGTGAACTTAGTTAAATTGGCGATGGTTGAATGATTTGTAATAAAATTGATGTGTGGTTGAATGACTTTGTTCATTTTTCAATATTTATTCAATTCATCCCCTTTCAAAGAACGTGAGATTACTACTATAGTAGGCTTGACGGGAATTTGATGTAGGTGGAAATTGATTTAAATAACTTAGGTAAAGGTAATGAAAACCTACGGCAATGAAAAACACAACGTATAGGGTCACTAAACGTATCACAGCTAAAAAAATAAAGGTAGGGAAGGGGGTATGACACAGTACCAACGCAACAATCTTTTTCCATAGCCTGCTCTAATGCCGAAAGCTCGAAAGCCGTGAGATTGATTATATGTATTTTGTACTTTGTATTTTAAAATAAATAGTTTGTATTCTGTATTTAAATACACTTTGCCCAGCCCTGCTCATGACAGGGCCCCAAATTGTTTTTCTTTGAAAACGCTACGTTATCTACGTATTGTTATCTACGTCAAGTGATGAACATCTATATATTTCATCAGTATTTTTATCAAGTTTGGTCAAAATCGCTCTGATGACTTGAGAGTTAATGCAAAAATAAGATTTTTGAAACTGAACTTTGAAGGACTGTGTCTCTCTTAGGAAGCATTTTGGAGAAAAATTGAATCATGCGTGTCGGTCTAGTTTTTGATGGACAATCGAATAGTGAATTATTGCTACTATAACCTGGACCACGCTGTATAAAGCACCGATCCTCGGCCTACGGACCAGTATTCAATTCAGACCGATAAGAGTGAATGCAGTGCCGTAACTAGGCTTGTTGGCGCCTGTGGCAAAGTAGCAATTGTGCGCCCCAAGGAAGTGAACACCCCAAGGGGACCAGGCTCCGCTAGAACACCGCAGGCGAAAATTTTTCCGAATAATAATAATAATGCTAATAATAATCGCAAATTTAAGCTGGAAGCTCCCATATCCTCCCCCTCCGAATTTTTGGTCACAATGGGAACACAATTATCTATAAAAAAAACAATTCAAAATGGCCAATAAGATTATATTCATATTTTTAAAATCTTCCACTCGATCTTTCATTACAAAAAAGATTAAATCAATGATAAACTCATTCGGCTCCTAGAAGGATTTTTCAAACTCCCGGCCGTCCATTCTTTTGCAGTCGAGCTTCTCAACCCAGAAATAGAAACATTAATGCCCGATTTCACAAACTTGGTATCAAATTTTGGTTCGGTACCCAAACAGCGGATCAAATATTCAAAAGTGAAACAAAATGCAAATCCGATTACTTCAAAGAAAGAAAATGATGGGAATACAAAATATGGCCCCTTGCGACTATTTGGATAAAGAAAAAAAGTTGGGGTAACACGCACTTGTCGCTTATTTTTTATTACAAAGAAAAGCTCTGACACTACCCGCAAGATTTGTTCTATAAGCCAAAATAAAGGCTGTCCCGCCTGTGTTTTGGTATTCAAATAATCACTTGGAGCCATATCTTGTGTTCCGAACATAATGTCCCCTTGAAGTAACCGGGTTCGCATTTTGTTCCACTTTAAAAATTTGATCCGGTGTTAAGTACCGAATTAAAATTTAAAACCACCTTTGTGCGATCGGGCATAAGACAAACTGATAATCTTTTCAAACAAAAAAGTCTTCAACAAGAAGTAACAAAATACTAACTAGTAGTACCTATAGGATGACAAAGATAAAAATTGAACAACAAAACGTAGCTGTTTTATCGATTTAAACTAGAGATATCTTTGTTGATCTTTCTTGGTGGACAAAGAGCGCAATTACGACTTGACAAGCTTCAGTTACTGCATTTGAGATGAAAAGATTTGGCAGAATATAGAGAGGCCTCATCTCAGACTAATTCGGCGCTTTCGTATTTATTTGGTGAAATTTCAGGTAAATACATGCGGCAATAGTCAGGCTGGAACTCTAAATGCACCTAAACCGACCGGCGTTGGCGGATGGCGCTGAGCGCCGAGCGCGAGCGCTGCCTCATCCTCAGCATGCTACTTCCTGCAGCGCCGTGCTGTTTAATTTTATCCTTTACATGGCTGTTCTGGATCATGTAATGGAAAGGCGATAGAAAGAGCCGCTTTTGATTTTTTTATTTAGAAAGTGAGTGTGAAAGTTGTAGTATGAAGTAGATATAGGTTCAGGTGAAAATTTGAAATAAAAATTGAAAAAAATAGGTGGGAAAAAGTAATAGGTATTACCCAAGCTGAATTTTGCGCCCCTGGAATTTTTGCGCCTGTGGCAAATGCCACCTTCGCCACGCCCTAGTTACGGCACTGGCGAATAGTATCGGCGATACCCAAGCGCTAGGGATTGTTGACGTAATAGTAGTAAGCAGTAATAAACAGTATGTTTTGAAACGATCCTAACAATCAATTCCAAACGAACCTGAACGCGATACACTATTCGGCCCAGAATTTTCAGGTTATATAACGGTTCACTTCTAAAATTTTTGAATGTTTGGGTAAATCATTTTTTAAATTAGCGCGGTAGATGAAACGATATTTTCAAAAAAGGGTAGCGCGCTACTGCAGCATTATTCTTCCTTTCCCATGAGCGCTCCAATTGATTTGTGTATTGCATCTTGATGTGCAATCATCATCATTGGAATAACGCGACCATTTCGAATTTGTGGTTTGTGCAAGTTGTGTAGCGATGAGTTTTCACGTTTCTTGTCTTTTCTTAACAGATCTTGATCATTTTTGAAAGTGAAAGGTTTAATACACTACGAGACGACTTTTTCATTCGCTCGCAGGAGCCGAGTCTTTTCTTGGTCTCGTTTATGAAATCCTCGATGCTGATTTGGAGTGACTCAGCTTTGGAGTAGAGCAGAACTTTGCTTGAATTACACGAAATAATTTTTGACAACTTCTTGCCTCTGCCACGTTCAAAATCTATCTCGGTTTTCACCTTGAATGACTTTTGTAGACAGTGTTGAAAATTGGCGCAACATCATCAACTTCAACGTTTAAAATTCAATTAATAGGTAGGCATGTACCGAGGACCTGTGTCAATATTTTCGCCATCCAGTTCATGAGTATCACGCGCATGATTTTTTGTCCACTTTTAAACTTTTGGAACGGTGTTGGCTCGTTAATGTGCAGCGCACTTAACGTTTCTTTGAGTGCGTCCTTTATAAAACCAGTTGCATTTGCAGCAAGTTGTACTAAACTTGATGGGGTGTAGTTTCCTTGTAAGTAGTTTACAGCACTAGCGCTTTGCTGATGCACTTTGTCACTTTTTCCTCAAGCAGCCTCCTTTGATCTTTCGACAAAAGCATTGCTTTCGTAATAATACAAGAATTGGAAAAGTTTAAGCGCGAACTGACGAAGGTGCTTGTAGAATACGTTCTAAAGCCGTTTCTGAAATTCCAGGTCTCGCGCGCACCGGAGCTTTGCTATGGTCGCTTCCATAATAAAAAAAGCGACGCTGTTTAATTAAACATTTAAATTGGCACACTGCATCAGCCCAATCGAATATTGAACAATGCCATGCAAAAGTGTCGTGAAATTGCTTGCCAGGGAATAGTGAGATGGCTATAACGGCATCATGTGTCATACATAAATTTTGAAATAGGTGGCGGTGCATTTAAAACTCACACCCGGTGCACACCGCGCGACCATATGAAAATTAAACGGTTCGGTGTGGATATTTTCCCCGGGCATTTCCGCGCTCTTGCGCTGCATCACCGCGAAACGAAAATTTTAAATTCCAATCGCGTCTCGCACCGAATAAATCCCAAACGGCGGAACGTCAGGTCCAAGCTTTGCCATTCCCATTCCACGGTGGCATGTCATCAATTGAAGACATCATAAAAAAATCGGGCCCAGGGCCCGGCTCTGTAGTTGGCGCGCTCCGGGGCTCTAATTCAAGACCCGCAACGACCTGAGTTGGCACGACTGCGAAGCGGCCGAATATTTCACATGCGGGGCCGCTGGAAACGGCGAACTGGGAAGAGAGAAGAGATTCACGGAGCATGAGTTGCTTTACCGCGAAAAAAGGGCGCGGAAAAAAGGGCAATTATGCGATTGAAGGCGGAAGAAATTCAATTTTGAATAGGCGCAAGCGGCATAATGCTAGCACGCGTGGAGTTGCTGGCACGCAAAACGAAATGTGACAATAATTCAAGATGGATGTGCCATTTTCAAGAGATAGGCAGAGGGAGACGAGAAGAAATAGGTATACGTACCGATAGTAGGTCACAACTTCGTAGCAGCACAAGAAGCTCTTAATAACATGTCGATATAAATTTCGATTTTAGCTGATGCATCCTCCATTTCATCGTTAAATCAGGGGCGACGCCATAAAGAAAATCCAGAACTTATCCCGGACTAGAGACCCCAAACTGGTATCCGCGTACTTTGTCGACGGATCGTTGCGCCTTGTAAGCCTACATGGTAGGAAGAAAAGAAACTTGTCGTGTCTTTGTGGCGGTATAGCGGCTTGATCTGGTATAGCACCGGGCGACTAAATCTAGATTTGTAGGATTCCTCTCGCAAGGGCCGTATTACCGAGCCTCTTTGTGAAACTCCCAAACAGGTTCGCACGAAAGACGGATTCCCCAATTGATGGGAAGATGCGTGCAACTTTTTGACTGATATGCGTATCGCTCGCGTCCTTGTTTCTAATAAATCCTCCGTCTGCTCGGTCAAGTGTGTCCTCGCACAAGAGTTATAAATCTTGCGACACTTTTTTTTACTGCGAACTGTTTAGGACTTCTGGGATTGTATCCTATAGCGGGACAGAGAGAACGCCAGGGCTCATGACACGCCGGTCATGGTGAGCCGAGATTTATGATTCGGTGCGGGGGTCGAATCGATATAACGTAGCCCTAATAACGATAGCTCTGCTAGGCATTCTATGGAAGGCCCGGTCCTGCGTCACTGTGCTTTATTTTTGTGTCTTCATAGGACCAATTGATTCCAAGAGAAGCGCTGACCTCCCGTGAAGTTCAATTTAATTTAATACCCTTATACCATTTCCCTTTATTATATTTAGCTATACCACACACCTCTCCTGGTTTGCACTTTCGAGCCAATCTACCGTGACCTCTGTGCTAAACACCTGAGAAACTCGGTTCTCGTGTGCGCTGCAAATTAAGTTTTGTCGGGACACCCAACGTCATTTTGTAGTTTTCTCTGTGGTCGAGACTAATAAAACGGGAAATATACGCCGGCTGCCTTTTTTTTTGTGCTGGGCGGAAAATCTGGCAAACGCAATGTGTCCCGGTGGGGTTGTAACTGTGCATAGTGCATGTAAATGGAGTTCGTGGGTTCTCTTTGGGAGTCATTGTGATCTTAGACTTTCAATTGGAAAGGCTTGGATTGTATTTATGGCTCCAACTTGGCGGCGAATATTTGATCGCAAGGGAACAAGGGATGAGAATTGGTGGGCCCGAAATCTGCCTTCATGTGTATGGGTGGGAAGCAATTTCCAATAATTAATTTGTTACATAAAGTTCACGTCTGGCAATTCTGTGCGTTGTATTTTCGGCTGAATGGTCAACACATTGCGGGCAATCGCAAATGTTCCGAGGCATTATTTTCATTTCATTGAAAATGAATACCCAAAGCTGCTGTCGTCGTCAGTTCTGCATCGCCTTTGAAGCAATTCCAGAGCAGTTACAAAACCGTTAGGGAATTCTTGTTATTTGGAACGTGGCAATTATGCATCGTTAGCATGGATATGGTCGCTTTTTGACACTGAAGGTGTTCTATAATTAAATGCAATTACCTGCTGCTCTACACAATAATAGGTACATAGTTTTGCAACATCATTCCATTCAATAGTTCTGCAACTTAACATTACGGCATGTTACTGTGTAACGTTGTAAGTAGGTATCAACTATCAAAAAAAAATAGAAAAACTAGTGGAACTACTGAAACTTGCAGGTTTGTGTACCGTAACGCTACAGAGTCGTAAGGCTTAGAATGCATCACCAATGTATGAAAATCAGCTTTCCAAGACTTTTACTTAATTTATGGGATTGACTTGTCGCCGCAAGAAGTTGTCAGACTTCGACAAGTTTAGATGAATGGTTTAAACTCTTTGCGGTCGGTCTGCATACAATTTGTGATTGGTGACAGCTTCTATGATTCATATCCTTTGCCAAGAGACAGGTTTTGTTTCCAAAAGTCGGCAAAATTAGCCGCATGGTGGACAAAAAAATAGATTTGAGGCTTAACGTACTCGAGAACAAATCACTGAAAAAATCCCAAGTCTTCTGCGACCTCTGATCTGGTGGTGCATCGTCGTTACCAGTGCGTTTTCGAACCAACAGCAAATATTTTCAAGCGATCACCAACATTTTCAAATGGCTGAAGGTTATTAGAGCCAAATGTCCATTGCATCGTCAGACAAAAATCGACTGGCCTAATGTCTCTTGGCAAAGAGTGAAAAACTGCCAAAGTTTGTAGTTTGCCATTCCTGTGGAGACACAGTCGGTCACATCTTCTCCTCCTACGGCTGCAAAGCATCTACCGGATTATGGTCCATGCGGAAATCTGACTGCTTTCTATAACTCATGTATAAAATCAAATTTATATCTTGTGTAGTTGATTTTCATACTTTTCAAGTCATATCGTTACGGTAGCGTCTGTAGCGTTACGGTACACAAACTGGCAAGGAGAGATTTCAGAACATTGAACTTTCTTAGAAAAAAGTGAATCTGCCAAGTGGCTATGGCGTCCGTGTTCCATGCACCCCAGCTATCATTAGTGTCATTCAAGGCGTACATAACCTCAACTTTATAATAGGGTCCTTGCACGATTTTTTTTTATTGCCTCCAATGATGCTTTGGTAGCCAAATAGCACCATAGACTGAACGGTTTTTCGAAATTCTTGATAGTTTATTTTATTTTGTAAATTTAAAACACAAAAACTGTTAGGTATGCAACTTCCATGCACCCATCTGTCACCTGCGCGATGACGTCATTATGCACCGGACGGGGCTACTTGATTTTACACAAACAGATTGCGACTACGAATTTTAAATGTTTGACATAATCCAACTGTCACCGTTTCAGACGTCTGTGAGGTTGAAACTCAGTTCAGGTTGAAAAGCGCGCAGCACGAGCTTCGGGATCGCCCTGACACGTGAGAAAAGGCGACGGCGCATTTTCGCGGCTTTCATACTTCCATTAACTATGGCGCGGCGGCTTTCCGTGAGGTCAGTTTTTTGTAAGATGTAACAGTAAAAGTGGGTGTATTCCAGTGGTGTATTCTGGTGTCCTGTGTACGGAAATAAGTGCAATATTAACAGGTAAAGGTTGGCTGACACAGGCGCTACATCCCAAAATTGAAATAGGTCTGTTTTGTTTAGCTATAGGGCTACATGGAGGACAGGAGAAGAGTTCCCCGGAAGGAACAGCTATGCTATGGAGGCAACGAACAAAACTTTTTTTCGCTCCGCCAGGGACCCCCAATTGCGACGGAAATGGAAGAATATTTGCCAGACAAGTGACACTACGTAGTAAATGGTTGTAGATACTAACCGTCCTTCGTTGTTTGTGGAAACATAGAGTGTGGAGATCATTTTTCACAAAGTGATTTTTTGAACAAGAACAAGGTGAGACAGCGTCATTCCTATGGACTTGGACAATCTGCCAGAGTCTTGAAGAGAGGTGATCGAGTCATTATTTCATGTATGTTGTGGCGTGCCGTTGGATTGGTTTGAACGTTGATGGGTTGGCCGGTTCGAACATCCACGGTTGAAGAGGTAAAGACGAGGAATTGTTTTAAATAATAGCACAATCATTACTGATCTTTTGCAGGAATGAAATCTGCGAGAAGTTATGGAGTATGGACCCTTGCTTTCAACACGATTAAGCCTTGGAATGCACAAAGAAAAACGAAAAAGGTGAAGGTCGTTTATTCTCTTTCTTGTGAATTGAACCTAGCTTAATGACTAAGCCTGAACCGCTTCATGTAATAAATAGGAGCAGACGATGGGAAATAGATTGTAGCCATATTACTCTGGCTATGACACATGGTGGCATTCCAGACATGACTCCGTTGAGGGATAAATCCAATGCTAAATTGCTAGGGACCCCTTCTGTACAAGTTGAAGGATCTCAAGGAGAACTCTTCTATTGGCACTCGCCAGGTGAACCGCTTGGAACTCGGAGGGTCTATGAAAAAAGACTAAAAGAGCCTGGGGAAACTGTGAAGAAACTCAGCAGGGAAACTAGGGGCTGACCTCTTTCGTACAAATTTTTTTCAGCAATTTACTCATTAGACTGCACAGAGAACACGAAATGGGGAAACGCAAAGTTCAAGGTCCAACTTAATATTTAGAATAATAATATGGAAAACATCTGAAGTCTGCCTCTGTTGTGGGTTGGCTACAAGTGAATTAGCAGTTTATAAAATAACGCAGTTAGTTTTCCATATGGCGGGTACATAGCACTTGTCATGGCATAATCCTGTGTTTTCTAATGTACTCAACTGAAATAATTTTTTTTGTAGCCATCCACGAGGATGCTGGGAGGCTGCGGTTGGTGGCGTCTGAAATTCCTCTGTGCTATTTTCACATGAAATCAATGGTACTCTCCCAACACCATGCTCGCCCCCATGTCCCCAGAAGATTTCGAAGTTTTATCCAAGTTATCTCAGAAAAATGCAAGATTTATCTGCATTTCTGCAGGGAAGTGCAGCCAAACGTGGATGCAGGAATGAAGAGAGATTTTTGGAGCCACTGTTACCTTTGAGGTGTCTGTGCGGTGCCCGGAAATCGCAATTTAAAGTATGTTTGGGTCAGTATTTCATCAGGATCTTGTATCACATGCCGAAAGAATCTGCAGTCTTTTTGCACTCGCCTCTTGGGCAGATTTTTTTCTCGGAAACTGATATCAAGCACTAATGAAGGATTTCCTCTTGGGGTATATTTCCTCTTGGGGTCCATTCCTGCCTGACTTGTTAAGCAGCTTGCTGCACAAAAATGTCAGTTACAATTCATTCAATAATTATTTCAAGTCAATAGGTCATGAGTCTTGAAAAAGATTTTAATTAAATCGAAACGTCGGCAAATACCTAGAATTTTTTATTGTTTGTGTCCAAAAATATACCCCAAGAGGAAATCCTTCATTACTGAATCCAAATGGACAAGAATCAGAATCAAAATATAAGCACTTTTTCAAAATTGATAGAAAAATTTTTTGAAATCCATTTTACTACTTGCGAAATTGGTTTCACTTCTACTGTTACTGAAATTTGACAAAGGCTAAAAATGAGCTTCATGGCGAAATTGTTTGTTTTACGTAAGAACTCAATAATAAAATATTTCTATTTTTTTTCACAGGTACTTTGAAGAGAAGTCGTCTCCTTCTGTTGCAAAAGCTATCTCTGATGTGTCCATTAGAACGACTGCATTGATCTGGAAATATGTGGAGGAAAATGGGGCCACTACTTATCCACAGCTAGGGCGCTAAATGAAGATTGTCTTTGTTAAATACCTTAAGATCGAGGACCGTACCTACAGATACATCTAGTGGCAAATCAATCGCAGCTGTTACAAGTTCAACGAATGAAATTTTGATTGAGCTCACCCTCGAGCTCAGCAAACCAATTTTTTTATGAAATTATGAGAAGAAGAACACACCAGCTTGTTCTAGCGATCTTGTCATCAATCATCATTCATAAAAACGGATGTTATACCAGGCCGACGATATACCAGACCTGCAACAGCAATCTGAATACCCTGGCATCATACATACCAAGCAGAGCACACCTATAATAATAACGTCACTACTATTTTCGATTCCCAGTTCTGATGCACATCCTTTCTTAACATGAAAAAGGAATGGACCAGATGACCAATTTGAAGTGTCCGATGATCACGTTGCTATAAAATAGTTATTGTTTTGGTCCAGCATCCTGCAATTTTTTGAAGTGATTCCGTACCAGAACGTATACCTATGTGACGTTAGAGCAGAACTAGAAAAAAATGCAAGATTCTACTTCTACATGAGAGCAAAAGAAGATTTCTCTTGGTTTATCTGCAAAAACCGTGAAACAAATTGTATAATAGAAGATGCATCATTGCTATGTTTGGTATTCTTTGGTAGTGCAGAAGGCGGAATGATAATCACACAAGCAAGATAAGAAAAATGGTCGTAAGACAGAAGGGAAGTTCAACATTCTGTTGTTACATAATTTATTTATTTGATTGTTTCGTTAATGGACAATTTGTTATAATTTAATCAGGTACTGTGGTAATAAAAATATAGAATGAAAATGCAATGATTTTGAATTTTTCGGGACTGATTTAGGTTAATAGCAAGTTAATAGCTTAAATAGTCTCCTTGGGTAAAATAATGACGATTTGAAATTTCGCGGGGTTTCAGGGCGCAGGGCTGCAACCTCGAAAAGAAAAAAAACTTGCAAACAAAAAATAGAACTCTCGCGATGACGTCATTGTGAGCATTCAAGGTCATTGTAGAAGCGACCGCGTTTTTGGCGCGAAAAAAAAAATTCAAACTCTGATCTTCATTTAAAGGATGGGGAAATTTTTTAAAATTTTTTTTCTGGGCGGAAATTATTGTGGATGACGTTTTTAATGATTTTATGAGGTAATCGTCTCAAAATAAAATTCATGCAAGGACCCTATAGTCATTCAATTTTCATTTTTCAACACTCAGCATAATAACCAGTGGTTTGCGTCACTTCGTGAGTTGAGAAGCAGAAAAAAGTAGAAAAGCCGAAAAGCAAAAAATCGCTAAAATGTTTGTGTACCAGGCTGCACCTTTGCACCAGCTCTTTTTTACCCTCTCAGTGGGGCTCTTCTCCGCCTCAACTCTTCTTTGAACATTTAGCAATTTCCACTTTCCGTACATTTCATTGAGGTTATGTACGATAACTGTCAAGAGTGTCAATATGGGTGCATGGAACACACCGCCCTCCACAATCCGTTTTGCCTATAATTCCCTAGTGAGGGAACTGTAAAAAAGTGTTCCTCTAGTTTTGACGGGTATTTACGGACGTTGAACAATGCTGCTCACGCCGACGTGCCACATGACGCGGGCACTATACTGATCGAGGACCGCCTATCCTCTATGATGCTTTCTCTGGTTGTTGCACAAAAATGATTAATTCTCAGTATTTTCATTAAATTTTATCAATTTAAAAACTCCAATTTGATTTTGCTGTTCTCCAATGATCTTTGCCAGACGCCACACATTACGCCAGAAAATGTGAGCAAGAGCTCACACCAGACCAGTAGGTATTATATGAAACTGCACACTAAAATATTACGACCTGTGTTGCGGTTAGTGCGTTGTGCCGCCGTAAAACGAGGAATTCTGACCAAATGTTACGCCAGAGCTCACCTCTACATGACGTTCCTGAGCTGCCCGGAATTTATATGCGGCGAAAAAAAAATCCAATTCAACCACCGACAGAAATGAACTGTTGTTTCTTTTTATTAAAATTCACATTATCAAAAGGAAAAAGTACGTGGAAGCTCATATCCGAAAAAGCTGAAGGCGGTGTTTATACAGCTCTTTTCCCTGTACCTACCTTATACAGCAATACCCCGCACCCATTCATCATCTAATTTTGATACGCGGAAAATCACCCCTCTTTCTCCCCCTATCTCCCTCTTTCCCACTCCCTCTCCCCCTCTTTCTTTCTTTCCCTCTCTCTCACACCATGGGTCGAACTTTATTTTTACTTAAAACTCAAAAGCTGAGGGACAAATTGAAATTTTATTTGCATATTTCATGTTTTCGCAAGGTAGGTATGAATGAAATGAGCATTTCAATTGTGCAGAGACCCCATACAGCAGCAGCAGCGAATGCCAATCCCGCAGGGTAATTTTGACAAACAGAAGCTATCGTCAGAACGTTTCGCGCGCGCGCTTATCTGAAAACTCAACGTCATGTCAGCGTAAGTTTATACTCGTACAAAATTTAAGATCTCTTGTCGTAAAATTTGAGTGGATGCTTCTATTTATTGTGTCAATATTATATCATGTTATTACAGCGCCGGTATTAAATTCCTGCAGAGAATAGAGGAGGGTATTTGAACCATTCTTGTGGAGATGGTCATTATTTAGATAGAAGTGGGACGCGAGTTGCAGAGGGATTTTTCATTTGCCTAACTGAACTGAATACGACAGTACATGCCAAGCAGCAGCAAGAAACGTTTGATCATTACTGCGCGAATTATCCAGAGAATATCTCAATAATACCAGTACAAGGATGTGGGTATATTCCAATGCTAAATAAAGACATATCTTGACATATCTACTCATGCTGTTTATCTGACGTACCGTGCTGGTAGAGGAGAGTCTGTTCAAGTACGGAGTATAGAGAAAATATGAGTGAGAAAATTTCTAAGACACTGCGGAACGAATTTCATTTCAATCATGAATGCGTATTCTCGTATTGTGCATTGTGCTTTAGGAAATGTGTATAAGCTTGAAAGGAAGAGTCTTGTTGAATTTTGACAAATTAATAATATTTTATTGAAAGCTTCTTTTCGATAATAATCAACGAATATACTTCCTACAGTCTGCATTTGTATAGAGATGCAAAAAAAACCTTCAAGGCTTGGATTGTTTTTTTTTTAATTCTGTGATTAGGTAAATCTGGATTAATGAAAATGTGTTAATTTCCATGCGATTCAAAACCGTAAATCCAAGCACGCTGTAGCATTAAAAATAATCGTTTACATACCATCATTTGCCGTTTTACATAAATAATAGCAACGGGTATGAATACGGCGTAATGGCCTCGCCCCTTATCCATAATCGTATAATCCTTCCAATAATGAATCTATTTGAAAACGCTACGGGCATGTTAATTTATTATATTTAATTTTTACAGTTTATAACGTCGATTGAATCAATAGCAGTCACTGCAAATCTCTATTCATAAGTAAATGGATACGATTATGTGTACCTAATGTGTAATGTATGCTATCCACCTTTCTCATAAGAGAAATCACACGCCCACTCCAGGGGCCTTATTCTTGAAACGGGGAACAAAGTTCTCATGCGGTGTTGCTATGCAAGGAGAGCTATGATTGGCCCTTGCCTAGCAACTACACATGTGGACTCTGTTCCCCGTTTCAAGAATAGGGTCCCTGGGGTCGTGAGGTCGAGTCCCACTGTGGGCGCTCGGATTCTCATCCCCAAAACAAGCTCTTTGATTTAGTTGGAATGCTTGCTAAATGCAAGTGTGTCGCATAGCACGTAAAATACGAACGATGGTGCCGATCCCATGCGATGTTGGTGGTCGTTAAAAATCCCTACCCCGTGTTGGAACACACAGGGGTTCGGCATAATTTCCAGTATAGTGGAGGTGAGCATTCACCGGCGTCGATGTTAGGCCTCGTTGCGGAAATAGGCCGACGTTGAAAAAACGAATAAAAAAATCACTCGCGCGCATACCCGTGAGCGCAGACTCCCGCTAGTTCAGCGCTCACCGGTATGTGTGAAACTGTTGTGGGAAAGGTGGATTGCTCAATAAGATGCAGTTTGCTTACACGCAAGCCTTGGCAATCGATTTGAGATTTAAAATTCTTCTTAAAATTATGGCGAACACGAAATTTAAAGGTAAGGAATCGATTGAATGTAAAGAAGTGCAGCTTCTCTTTTGTATATTTAATTAAGTTAATTCAAAACCATTGAAATTCCAGAACATGTCAATCTCTATGACTATTTCTAAGTACGTTTATTATGGGAATTTATAGGCTAAGTGTATTCAACCTCCAGGTTGGGATGAGATTAATTAAAGTGAAGTCTAGTAGTTTTCTTCATATAGTCACTGATTTATTTTGTTCCATAAACTCAAACTGATTTCAACGTGTGCCTTGTTAACGGGTTGAAACTATCTATACTCTTTCCAGTTTCAGTAAGAATTTATGGGTACCTCAGTTGACATTAATAAAAAAGGCTCATGGGCTTTCTTGACCTGCTGAGATGAAGGAATGAAAGGCACGAAGTAATCAAAATTGAAAGGTGCTTATAGTAAGTTACAATTGAAAGGGTCCGGTATTGAATTTCGACATGGGGGAGGGGGTCGAGGATACGGCCTTCACTATGATACTTTGATCTCATTAGTATTTCCCCCGCTATGGCGATGTTGCCGGAATGCCTGAAATGGCAGAATGAAGTAAAAATTGCATTATATCATCCAGAAACATGACTGCCAAACGGAAAAAGCTGCGAAATTTTACTCTATCAATAATTCTGTTTGTGATTCAAAGCGCAATTTCTGCATCGTGTTCGCATTACACAAAACCTGCACAAGCTTTTGTGTCATGTGGAAATATCAGTGATTTTGAATTTTCGGAACGCGTTGCATATCATCCGCTCGCTGGATTTATCCGCCACCGTGTTTTTTAAACCCGGCATAATAAGGTTTATATAAGAAAAGGAAGGAATAAGGCGAATATCTGGAGCTTTTGCAGACTGCCGGCTGCGGGTTTTCTGCGGATCGTGGATCTTACATGCCACATTTTTCTTGTCGAATTTATTTCACGTGTACGAAAATATTGACTATCCGCGGCTTTCAAACAATAAGAGCTTTCCTTTCAAGAGAATGGAACTTGTGCGGACCTCTTTGCGTTCTTTTGATCAAAATGCGGGATATTATCGGCAATATTGGTTTGATTGATGCGGCTGTGTGCAACGCAAAAAATTTGGTTACTTCTGAGCTTACAGCGGATTACCCGAAACGAACAGTCATCGCCTTTGGGGAAAGCATCCGTGAGGTATACCGTCGACGAAAATTATTACAAACCATTATCGGATGCATATCAGTTGGTGAAAGCTTTATTAGAGCTTTTAACGGCGCGCTATGCGGGTATTCAAATCGCGAGGCCAACTATAAAAGCCAAAGGAGAAAAGCGCGACGTAAGACTCGGTAACTTTCTTCAAATTCCCATTGTAAATATTTCTGGCGTCTGGAGGCATTTTTCTTGGGTGTTATTTTTCTAAGGCATCGAGAATATTCACTTGGGAATATACCCTGTTCGCAGAGATTTGCCAGTAAACAAGGTTTCATACTGTGCGAGTCATATTTTATTTGTACAGGTGAATGCACAGGAGAAGTGCACTGCATTTGCTCTACGTGATTCCTAAATTTTTGGTAGCTCATATGTATCATGCTCATATGTCATCACGACGGTGATGCAAACCGTGGGGACTAGGGGAGAGAACATATATCTCCGCCAAATTCGAGCCTAGGTAACGTGTGATCAAATTGGAATGTCCTCAAGTCAGCGAGTTATTTCGTGAGTCTGTCAAAAATTTAAGTTGAACTCTGTGGTGAAGCTCATGTAAATTTGAAAGATGTCGTATCTAGTGATCCGATTACGTTTACTTTTTTGGTAGTTATGCAGTAATAGACAGAAGCTTCATTATACCCTTGGTAACAGGGCAGATTTCGTGACGGCATTGAGCGCTGGGTACGTGGTACGTACAGTTGGGAGCGAAATAATTCATACGGCACCGCTAAGAAGTCGGCTGGATATCAGAAATGTTAGCTGCTTGGATCGTTCTTGAATGCCAGTTTTGATTACAACCAATCTCTAATCAAAACTGGCATTCAAGAACAATCCAAGTAGCTAACATTTCTGAAATCCAGCGGTGATCTAGTAGGAAATTCACTTCTAGTACAGGAATTTTAGCTGAAATATCACTTCAACCTCAAAAAAAATATTGTAGTCGTGAAAATCACAGGTTCTGTTCAGAATTTTGTGCTTTTCCCAAATTTTTGGGTTTTAGAGAAATCCCAGCGGAGGCTCTTTTTTTAGAGCTGTCAAAAGTCTGAAGACTGATAGTTCTGAACAATTTCAAATTAAGCTCAATTTTTCATGAGATTTCAAGTATACACAGTTATGTGGAGACTGCTAATGTTGAGAATGAACATATGAACAATTCTGAACCAAACACGATGGAAAATTTCATAGTTCTTTTGGAATATTTTGATTTTTTTTTTGTCAAATATATATGATACAGGAAAAAAAGTAAAAAAATTGCTAAAACCTTGTAAAAAATATGGACGTCTTGAAAATTTGATATTCTGTTCAGACTTGAATGCCCTACTACATATCTTAAATTGACAGAAATCCCACCCCGGGGTTTTGAGTTATCGGAGGGGGGGTGATCAGTTGCAACTCAAAATGGAGGGGATGAAACCCGTTAATCCATTGGATGCAAATACATCGCAATCTGACGCATCATATTTCGTTGATACCATTTTGGCACAAAAAGTGTCGATCATTGTTGAGGGGGGGTCGTGGGAGGGGCGGAGCTCAGCTAGGTGATTCTTTTTGTTTTCCTGGTCATATATAACCGATCACGACAAGTTTGATATCTTTTCTGACTAAATTGAATCTCCTGACCTCGAATCCGTTGTGTAAATTTGAATAGAAACAAGTTTGAACAAGTTAACTTGAAAAAACTTGCTTTTTTCTTTGACAATTTTGACAGTCTTTTTTTTTACTGTTAGAGGTCTAAATCCCTTGAAAATAGTTCACGGTCCATTAGATTGAAGTGTCTTTTCTATGAAAATCATCCACTCGATGTACTATTCTGTTTCTGGATATTAATAAATCAATTTGAACCTGTGAGTTGGTACGGCGCGGTTTCTACTACTAAACAAAACACTACCACATGCACCTGCAAATAAAACTAGCTCAAACTATTAAACAAATGATGACTTATCTTTGAAAGCTCGAGGATCTCTGCAGAATTGAATTTGCTATAACATAAAACAAAATCGCTGTGGATCGCTATGCAGGGCTTTGAGTTTGAGCTATTTATATTTGCAGGTGCATGTTGTAGTGTTCTGGTCAGTAGTAGACACCGCACCAGATCGACTCACAGGTTCAAATTGATTTTTTAATATCAAAAAACAAAATAATACGTTGAGTGAATGATTTTCGTAAAAAAGACACTTGAATCTAATGGCTTTTGAAATATTATCGATAATTTCAGGCCTCTAACAGTGGAAAAAAACTGTCAAAATTGCCGATGAAAAAAACAAGTTTTTTCAAGTTAACTTGTTCAAACTTGTTTTTATTAAAATTTACACATCGGATTCGAGGTCAGGAGTTTGGATTTAGTCGGAAAAGATACCCAACCTGTCGTGATCGGTTTTATACGACCAGGAAAACAGAAAGAATCACCTAGCTGAGCTCCGCCCCTCCCACGACCCCCCCTCAACAATGATCGACACTTTTTGTGCCAAAATGGTATCAACGAGATATGATGCGTCAGATTGCGATGTATTTGCATCCAATGGATTAACGGGTTCCATCCCCTCCATTCTGAGTTGCAATTGATTACCCCCCCCTCCGATAACTCAAGACCTCGGGGTGGGATTTCTGTCAATTTTGGATATGTAGTAGGGCATTCAAGTCTGAACAGAATGTAAAATTTTCAAGACGTCTATATATTTTCCAAGGTTCTAGCGATTTTTTTACTATTTCTCCTATATCATATACATTTGACAGAACAAATCGAATTATTTCAATAGAATCATGAAATTTTTCATTGTGTTTGGTTCAGAATTGTTCAAATGTTCATTCTCAACATTTTCAGTCTCCACATAACTGTGTGTACTTGCAATCTCATAAAAAATTGAACTTAATTTGAAATTGTTCGGAATTATAAGTTTTCAGATTTTTGACAGCTCTAAAAAAAAGCCTCCGCTGGGATTTTTCTAAAACCTAAAAATTTGGAAAAAGCACAAAATTCTGAACAAAACCTGTGATTTTCACGACTACAGTATTTTTTTTGAGGTCAAAATCCATTTTTCTTGGGCTATTCCTAGCGGTGCCGTATGAATCATTTCGCTCCCAACTGTACCTACGTGAAAATCGCAAACTGTGCCCTGTGCCTGATGGAATTATAAAAAGTAAAAAACATTTGTGATGCCTCGTGTGATGCTATTGCTATTGCTGGTAGAACAGTAATGAATATTTCAATATTTTATAGTTCGTAATGTTTTAGAGTGGTCATTTCAAGCATGAATAAACTGGTCCCACTAACAGGTATGAATTTTTCACCAATCATATTTTCAGTGCTTAACAGACTTTCAACATTAAAACAGAAATGCGCTTATTTCTCGAAATTGATTTTTTGCATACTCTCTATCATGTGTTAGTTAAAAACCTATATATTTTTCCTGATAATTTTTTTTTAAACCTATATTTCATTACAATGAATAATTTTGAGTGTTAAATTTTTTAATAGACGAATGGTCTATTCGAGGAAGGAGTGAGTAGTCGGGAGGAAGGTAAGACACCGTTCCAGTCGAGTTATATCTCGACATTCTTGAGTGAAGCAAGCTCAGCGGGTCCAGAACTTGGATGGGAGACTGTTGGTAGGTAGTGCAAATGGGCGAGCCACTGGGCGGGTCTCATCTAGTTCATCAGGCCGGCTGAACTCCTCCTCGGGTGGTCCTGAGTAAACCTCTCGAGTGAAACATGCCTGCAACCGGTAGTACGGCAATGTCTAGAAGAAAACCGAACGCGCAATCGGGGAGGTTAACAAAGTCAGGATCAGGAATGTACCAGTGCAGAGCGTGGATCGTGTTAATCACAACCGCACCTGCGTCCGACGGTCAAAGTTGGAGTTCTAGCCAACCGTGCACTTGTCGGCCCCCCAGTGCTTGGATGGACTGACCATCAAGCATGCAGGCACCAAAATGTGGCTCGGTGAGTCCGGCTGGTCTGGGAGGGGTACAATGGGCCAGGTAGCGATGTCTACGTTTCATCAACTCCCCCCAATAAATCAAAAATTCAAAATGCAGGGTACATATTCGGAAGCACCTTTCGTATTTTTTCTATGACCAATTATGAAAGCGACGTTTTCTGTGCGTCACAGTAGGCTCAGAAACAGATAACGTGTTCTGTGACAGCAAAAAAATACTTGATTCTAGGGCAAATTACTTAGTAAGATATAATTATTTTAGTTGGTAAGATAATGAACTTGGATAATACACCGACTTCATCAAGAACGGACTTCATAGTATCCAATGGGTTTTTTCGCGAAAACCCAACCAAAACTTATTGTTTGATTCATAAGGTGCGTTCAGTCAGCTTATTTAGCCGCAATTTTAATTTTAGTCGTAAGCGCTGCATCACTTATTGGCTGTTCCGAGAAGGCTGGGTCATAAGAGCCAATGGGCGTCGCTGCGCTTGCGACTAAAACTAAAACTTGCGGCTAAATAAGCTGACTGAACGCACCTTTAGCCGCAAGTTTTAATTTTAGCCATAAGCGCTGCATCGCTTATTGGCTGTTCTGAGGAGGTTGGTTCATAAGAACCAATGGGCGTCGCTGCGCTTGCGACTAAAATTAAAACTTGCGGCAAAATAAGCTGACTGAACGCACCTATAGACATGAATCACTTCCATATAGAGAAATGTCACCGGTGGCGGTTCTTATAATTTTCCATTCAACGCTTTTATATACCATAACATTATGTCAATACGCTGTGATAAATATGTTGTATAAATCTTTTTTATTAATAAATACAGGTGTCCCAGCTAAAACAATCCAGCGCGATTTCTTCAGGAAAATATCGAGGCAACAAAAATTGTTTTGCAATTGGGGGAAAGCCTGACCTTTTAGCTTTCTTTTGAGGGGGCGCCGATGCTTGTAGGTTCTCTAGTTTCCATCAAGAAAATGCAACTTTAATCGGGTGAGTCACAAGAGTTCGAAAATTCATGATCGACTAAACAAAATACTCCAGATGAAAAAAAATTCTCTTTCTCTTGGCTTTCCATTGATGTGTCGCCGTTGTCTGTACCTGGCCCAGTAAGCCAGATATTCTGCTTCACAGTCCAGCAAAACACAATAATCAGAATCATGACGTCACCGACCACACACTTGTTGATTTTAACATCAGCTAGTATTCATTGCTATGGTGAATCCAGGTATGGTGAATGAAAAAGTCCTAGTAACGACTAGTGTTAGTCAACAAGTGTGTGATCTAAGACGTCATGATTCTGATTATTGTGTTTTGCTGGACGGTGAGGCAGAATATCTGGCTTACTGGGCCAGGTACAGACATCGGCGACACATCAATGGAAAGCCTAGAGAAAAACGATTTTTTTTTCATCCGAGTATTTTGTTAAGTCGATCATGAATTTTCGAATTCTTGTGACTCGCCTGATTAAAATTGCATTTTCTTGGAAACTAGAGCACTTACAAGCATCGGCGCCCCCTCAAATAAAAGCTAAAAGGTCACAGGCTTTCCCCCAATTGCAAAACAATTGTTGTTGCCTTGATATTTCCCTTGGAAAATCGCGCTGGATTGTTTTAGCTGGGACACCTGTATAATAATTGTACTTGTAACAAGCAATTGCTGACTTAAAAGAAATATTTTTACTGTGTAAAATTGACTGACAGGAGAGTAAGAATGCAATGTTTATAGACTGTAATATTCTTATTCGAAAAGATATATTTATATTTGTTTGATTCTGAAAAATTCCGCGTTGCGCAACAAAGAGAATGAGCAACCTTCGATCTATGGACGAGAGTGAGGAATGACGTTCAACTTCTTGCTTCTTGTAACACTTTACCTCCCCCCTCCCCGTTAGATGATGGCTTCACCCTTTTGACTCTTCAGCGTTTAGTAAACGTTTCTTGTGATGAAACACGGCGAGCATTGCTCTGACGATGACGCTTCCATGCCGCACAATCACAAAATTGATTGCCTGGATGCTTTTGAATCCTATTCATATCTGCACAAAGAGAGTAGGCATAATATGAAATTTCAGTTGTCTATTTTATATATCTGTTTTATGGCGTGTTTTAGGTACCTTCTATTATTTCAACTAGGTAAAAAACACCACCTATTTATTGTTTGTTGCAATATTTATGAAGTCATTTGAACAAGATAGGCTCAAGGTGGGACATATTGTTGTAACCTGTGCTTTTTTGTTTATTTAACGTCGGCCTATTTCCGCAACAAAGCCTAATATCGACGTCGGTGAATGCTTTCCTCCATTATACCGGAGATTTTGCCGAACTGCTGCGTTTCAACACAAGCCAGGGATTTCAACGGTCACCAGCACAAGCTTTCCAACTGAATCAAGGAACTTGTTTTCGGGACGAGAATCCGGGACGAAAAATGCGTATCGAAATGGAGCTTCTTACGATACGCGAATGACGTCATTTGCGTATCGTAATGACTTTCTTATGAGCGCAAAATAGAAAAAAGTTGTTTTCTTATTTATGTATTTTATGTACTTTTTTTAAATTTTTCAACAGAGCGATGCCACGCTTTCGTGCACTTGGTAAGATATGACTCCAACACTCGACGAAATTCAGTGAAATGATGTTAGTGCTTTATAATTACCCTCATGTTGAGTCAACCTCAGCTAAGATCAGGACGCGATCAAGAAGAAGCCGTGCGGGACCAAGAAAAGCACACCGTAGCCAATTACTTCTCCGTGCCTCCACGAAAACATAAATAAAGGCAGGTAGACTTCTATACTCATACCAGGGCAAGACAAGGCAAGGAAGCATCGTCGGCACAACACGCACCTTTCTCAGATTCGGTTTCGCTCCGAGAAAATTACTCAATTTATCAAATCATACATGAATTACGTTTACCACAACGTGTCAGTCAAAGCAGCTCAAACTGTTACAGAAAGATAGTTCCCTTTAAGGGCGCGTATAGTCCAGTCGATCTATGGTTGAATTGATGAAAATCTGACGATTAGTTGAAATAAGAATCGTATGCATCTGTTAGGGTAGATACATTTCCAACCATCTATTCCGTCTTTTGATTAACGTGTATACGCTCGTTCGATGCGGTGGTGTTGTAAAAAAGTAACTTAATTTCCGATCTGGCACAATTTCAATCGCGACTCTATTAAATTTAATCCGTCAGGGTGGGAATATCGGATGTCAATGGAATTATTCGCACTCAAGTTGTCAAGGGGGAGTGTTGTTGAGCGTCTGACACCGCGACCGATATACGAAAGATATAGAGAAAAAGCTCACAGCCGCACCCCCGTGCGTCTTCGCACGCAACGATCTTATTGTTGGTGGAAAGCTTTTTGCTTAAATACACCTCATTTAATAAATTGACGCGACAACATTTGCACATTTGAATTTGAAGCGAGCTCAGACGAGGAAGCCGCAAGGGATCATCGGAAAGCTCTCGAGCCAGAATCGGGAGACTATGGATGGAGCCGCATTGATCGAAAAATCCGAAGAGCTTTCACCAGTTAATATATTATATTATGTAACGATAACGAGCTGATTATATTTTGTAAACTTGGCTCAACTTACGGTTGATCCTGATTGCTCTATTATAATAATAATAGTAACAATGTTGAACAGAAAGTTTACGATGAGTTAGGAAGCGCACATAATACCAAAGAAGGCATACAATGCAGAGCCTTAACTGGGGCAAACTCTCTTAACATAAATGTGAAGGTATACAAAATCGTCTTGTTTCGTCCAGTTTTGTTCTGAAGAAAGACATCCCTACACGTGAGAAAAGTTCTGCCAACACCTTGTTGACACCGAAAGCTCACCACTTGTAAAATTTCAAACTTTTCCTAGTCTCGCGAGTGTTTTGTGTTATAAATACCGCGCGTTATATTTCGGAATGATCTGGGGTGCTTCCTGGAAAAGATAGCACAGTTGAAACGGCGTTTTTTTTTATATATAGATGAAATGCAGTACTTTCTTGAAATTAGTTTCAAACTTAGTTAGGCATTCCACTTATTATAGCCTATCCACTAACTATATGTATATTATAGTTACTATTTATATTTTGAATTTTTCAAGAGGTCGAAAAGGTATTTTTCGAATCCAAATAGGTTAAGGTTTACAGAATCAGATTTTGGAGACTTTGGAACTTTCACAGACGGCAGACGACCGAGAAACTTTTTGGGCAATTTTCTAATCCCTAGACGAGTCTTTAGACTTGCTAACATATTCAACATATTGTAAATAGAGAAGAAGCTTGATAAATTCGCGAGATATTGGCAAAAGTGCTTCTTCCACCATAGGATTTTTGGACTGAGCAAAGTATGGAGGAGCATTCTGAATGCGGTAGAAAAAAAAGACACGGCTTGTTGCGTAACGTATGCCCAATTTTCACCCTTCAGTTTGATTGGAATCGGACGACGACACAGCCTAATTTTCGAGCTAACGGAGAAACCACATGCATCCATCTTTTGAGGTTCCTTTTCTCAGAGTCAAGCTTCCAGACCAAGCTTATACACTGAATCGTCGATCATGACTGCTACCCTGCGGTTTCCCGGTTTGTTGACCCGCTGATGGGCAGAAGGTTTGTAACAGTTGTCCGGAAATCCTCACTAATTATTGTTGCGTATTATACCAGAACGGTTTCACCTAAGAATTTTGTAAGCTCGGAAAGCAACACTAACAAAATTTTCGCGCAAGGCTGAGCGATTTCGCACACTTAGTTAAATACGCCGTTTCACCGTGTTACTTCTTGATCATTTAGTTCAATCTGAAAAAAGCACCAGCCCGCGAGCATGCCCGCGCCTTCGCGTGCATTTTCCTCTCATCCGATTAATAAACGTTGCTTCAGTTCCGGAAAAGCGGAAAAGTTGAAATGCTGCCTGGAAAAAAAGTTGCGCACGAACAAACTTATTTATTTGCGATAGAAATTCCAAGCCAGATGGCGGTGTGAGCTTTCGAGTCAATACGATACGATGCTATTCCTATATAGTGCCCGCTGTAATTTATATATACGTCTGTAAGTCACGTCGCGATAATGAATAAAAGTTACTTACATTCATCGTGATCTTTGGCGGTGACCGTGAGAACCGTATGTTGGATGTCCTCATTCTCGTCCACTTCCGCCTCGTAGAGCGCCTTGTCGAAGTACGGAGGGTTATCATTCTTGTCGGCGATGCCAATCCGGATGAATTTGGTCACTGCAAAATAAACAAGTTTGTTATTAATTTGAAGATAAATCGATCCGTGAAGATTTTTTTAAGAGATCATACGGGTACAGTTACTACGTTTGGCGTGGACAAAAGGTATGAAGTTGTCTTAGATGTGACATTTACCAGATCACCTCGCACCTTAGAGTGTGCTACAACCGGAGTATATAGTAGATACGAACAAAGGAAGCTCATAACCTCCCACTTTGTAGACCTAGTCCCTCAATGTGATGTAGGTAGAGCTATACTTTTATTATCACAGGTACAGTAAGGTTAGGTAGCTTACTTATGGTTTAAGCTTCTCTACTGCTTCTCTATATGGTTTAAGACCTAGGTAGGCGTGTCTAGTGCTACACTGCAGGGCATTGTGCGCATTGTGTATACGTAGGACGCAGAGTCGAGCCTCCAAAAACTTTTGATGTCATCATAACACTCTTTCACGGGATTGAAAGTGTTATAAGCTGCGAGGCTCTCGTGTGATTTGTTACGGTTTCAAAAATCGACTTGGCGATACAGAATAATGAAACCAGGGGAACCAAAAAAAAGAGTTGGTTGTTATTTTCGGAGGCTCCGGCTGATTCTGCAAAGAAATATCCAATAACCATCGGCCGAGTAGCGATTCAGTGTTCCTCTGCGGTTCCTGTTGATGGCAAGCAGTATCACCAGTCATGTGATGTGCCTCGAGAAACGAAAGCGGCGCTGAACGCCACTCCTAGAAGCTGCCTTTGTTTTACAACAACTGTCAGTAGCGATTCAGTGTTCCTCTACTGTTTCTGTTGATGGCAAGCAGTACCACCAGTCATGTGATGTGCCTCAAGAACCAAAATTAAGGAAAGCGGCGCTGAACGCCATTCCTAGAACGCCGCGCCGCCTTTGGTTGACAGCAATTGTCAGGAATTTAAGGAGATGCAAAATGGTTATCGGGGCGACGTGTTGGCCACTGGTGTAGCTTGAATCAGGGACAATATCAATAAAGACGGCCCCGTAGCACAGGTGGTCGTGCATCAGCCTGTGGTACGGTTGGTCCTAGGTTCGATTCCTAGTTATGTCTGGGTGTTTTGTGGTGTCCACATTTTGCGTTAATCGAGGTTTTTTCAAATGTATTAAATTATAAATAAACGCAAATAACTCCTATGGCGTTGAAGAAGCCGATAAGGAGGAAAACAAACTTTAACTTTAAAAACTTTAACTTTGGTTGACAGCAATTGTCAGTAATCGCCAACTTCGTTGAAGTGACCATCTCGGTCCTATTTCTCTCATCTGTCCAGATGCCAGAGCGTATGGTGAGCTTCTGGAATGTTCAAAGGTACCAAAACAGTTCACTACCTCACCGTCCAATCGACGTCTTCATCAACGTTGTCAGTTGGTCCAGATTATCAAGATCCTGCTAATCGTTGCGGTTGTCCCGAAGCTCATGCGTTCAAGACTTGTTGATGGGCAAACCAAGTGTTGCCTCTTATCTTCAATTTTACTGTTTTAGAATAAGTTACCTATTTGACATTCAGCGTGTTGTTGTTGTTATATGTATTATTATTGTCTCTGCGTGAAGTGAGAGACGTTATTAGGGGGTAGCTATACCGGTTTACTACACCAATTTCCCTTGGGGTAAGACGGCACTATGTTGTTTTTCGTGTAGGTACTCTGTTTCAGTGTCGTCGCTGGAGCTTCGTTGGGCCCTTCGAGTTCTCGCAGCGTCATCGAAAAGGTAGGTACCTACGTAATAGTTTGTAAGCCAAATCTCGCGGTATTGCTCACCCTTTCTATTGGCGTCCTCTGCGCCACGCCCCTTTATTTTTGTTAACACGCCATGTCAAGCTGAACTGTAAATATTCTTGAACCTTTTCTTCCCGATCATAAACCTGGTTTTTGTAGTTTATTCTGTATTTTTAATTCTCCCAATCCCGACTATCTCCACCTCGGAATCAATCACTTTCAATTACGATTTCAACCCGTAATAGATTCCGGTACATTCGAGAGCAGACGCGGTGCTTCTGAATGTTCGATCAAGCTGGAGATCCCAATAAGCAAGTAGGACACATCTGCCAAACTGGCAGAGGTGCCGACTTTCCGGAGCATGTCGGTAGGTATTATGCGAATCTGATACACGTTTCTGGAAGCCGCGGTGAATACAAGCGGAGACGAGCCGACCGACACCAGATTTCAATTCACAGAGACAATGAGCAAGTGATCGGCAAAGTTTAGCAAAGCGTTATCTAAGTGCAAATAATATTTGACGTGTATTTCATGGTACGTAGTGACAAACAGTGTGTGTTGAAAAGTTCGTCTCTCAATGGGGCCTTGAACTGCCACTTTTACACACCGAGGGCGCCACAACCGTTGGGGGCAAATTCGACAATTTTGACGGCGTCGAGGCTTCAACGCCCGGCGTCCGTCATTTTGTCTTGATTTGAATTTTGGATAACCTCTGTTTCGTGCTTGACGTTTCCAGTCACTGTCAGTTACTGGTCAAACTACCCAAACTCCCGTGTTTCCCCGTCATTTAGGGCGACTTCATCGAAGTAGGCGCCCCATACAGTAGTGGCGGCCTCACGTTGAGTTTTTCAACTGCAAGGCCCCATTATAAAAGTATCCAGCGCAAATCCGTAACATTTAGGTGCGAAGGACTCGCTAGATGAAAATATTGTTCAAAATTTCACTGCGTCCACCTATGCCTACTACTACTACTTCATCATCAAAGATTATTTGATTCCAGGTTTAGTTGGCGCCATTGTTACTCATGATAATCCAATCAGGAATCAGGATTACGCCAGCTGTCATTGTGAGCCGCATGTAGATGCACAGAGAGAATAATAATTGCATAGCTGCCACGCTACACGCTACACGGCAACCCATGCTGGATGCTGGATTCAATTATAATGCACTGGTCAAAACCAAATCAAGAGTTCCATCTGCTTCTCTCAACCAAATAGTTCATTGGGTGGCCGACGCGCTTTAGATGGTATCTCTTATCGCTATAATACTCACACCGCACTTTTCAGTCTTTCGAATGCGTCGCTTTTAGGATACCTCGATATAGAACTTCTCATAAAAGTATAATTAGCGACCCTTTCAATTTTAATAGGTAGGCTGAAAATATGTTCTGGTAATCCTTCTTTTCACTAATGGGCCTCTTGTCAGTCACGAGTCGTGGTAAAGCTTTTAGAATCGAAGGTGGGCGAAGATAACCAGCAAAGACCGACGACATTTCCCCCATGCATATTTATTTCATATACTTATAATAAGTTTGGATAGGTATGATAGTCTCAATTGAGTGGAGTTACTCGTTTTGGAATAAACAACCAATAATAGGTCATTCATAAGTTTTCTCCCTCCCCCTGCTTACCTGACCGCCATTGTTCCATGCATAAAAAAAAGCGCTAAAAATTACAACCAACAAAAGCTAAAATAGTGTTTAACGTCGCGCTCAGCACGAGCACCCGTTCTCATACATAATAATTCCAGAATGCGTTCCAGGATTGCTTTGAAGTTAGCTGCATACAATTTGGTATCAATGGGCAACTGCAAACAATCAAGGACGAATTATTCAAAATACTGGTGAACTAGAACTGGATTTTAACTGAAATACGCAGAGAGCTAGTGTACCGTTCTTCTCAAAGCTCTGCGTAAATCTAGCAATTTTTCCAAATCGATCGACCATCAAGTGAGACCAAATAAGGGCAACAAATTCACCTCATGAATCAATAAAAGTTTGCACCTTGTGTACTCCCTTTGCTAGCACAATTTATTCATCATACCATGGCTCATATAATAAAACAGCAGGTTTATTGGAAAATTACGGTGTGGTCCCACCGCTGCCACCATCAGGCTAAAACGTATAAAATATTTACTACACAGATAAAACTGCAGTATGTGTGTCGCGCTTTCTGCCATGTGCGTATAAATATGTAACATCCCGAAATCATCACGGCTTTCACACAACTTCTGAATCGTAAATTCCTCTCCTCCTATACTACAGAGTAACGTTTTAAATGTCGCTCAGGATGAATTATTTATTTCTTTTGCTCTCCTCTCGCAGGGCATCTATAACAAACCTGGAATTTATTACGGGGTGGAGAAAGCCCGGCGGTTAATCATCCGGCTGGTAAGAAACGTGACCAAAATGCGCGATTTTTAAAAGTGTAACACGGAAATTATTAACCCCGCCGCTAAAACCCTTGCCCTGTAATTTGTACTTGCTGCTCCTTCCTCGACGGCGAGCAGGGTCTGCTTTAAAAATTCCTGAAGCAAGTCTTTTTCCGGGAGCAGCGCCGGATATAATGTAGTTTTCTTTCAATTAGTGCATAGTGCGCAAAAAAGTTCTTAGCTAGTTAAGAAATTAAAATTGCGTCGACATAACCGTGGCTACGAATATTAAAAGAGACAACTTAGAAATGCTGTTTGGATTTCTTTTGTAGAAAAATTAATTTCTTTTGTGAAGACTCGGATTAATGTAATTTTTCACTTGAGCGGCTCGCGACAAAGCACTAGATGTAGCTTTGTTTGCCTTACGATCAATTTGTTTATTTTATCTCTAAATTTAAAAAAGGTAATGAATATGTTTAGCAACGCCGCGTACTCTACCTCCAAAAGGTATTTCAAAAATTCCGATTTTTATCCTCGATCAATTTTAGTAATAACTACTCATCAGTAGGTGCTTGACGTTTAACGTCACCCAAGAACAATTATTCTTTCGAAATTGATCAATATAAAAGTGACCGAGCTGGAGTGACAATTGAAAAACCAAAATGCCATTGCTAGGCTCTAACTTCTTTTCTCGAGGATAAGTTCAATTGCAAAAATGTGTGCACCAGACAAACGGATAGACAGGCCGACAAATCGGCCATAATAGGACACTTTCTTTGAAAATGCGCTAAAAAGCAAACACACAAGCACCAGTGGTTATGCAACCAACAAAACAAAACAACCGTCTATTTCCAGTGCTGGCATCTGTCACGACTAAAAAGAGACAATTTTTATTGGAAACGTGTGTTCGATTGGATTTTTTTCAGATACAAATTTCAACAGTTCTTTTATTCACAGAAAGATACACGACAAGACCCAGCTCTGTTTGAAACTTAGCGATAAAATTGACAATGACCGGACGAAGGTTTAGGAGGCATACGCCTCGACGACCCTCTAAAACAAATTTTCCCCCAATAGGAATCCGTTGAACTTTCCTCCCGCCGACCCATTGAAGCTCGCCGAAGAAGCGAAAGTTTGCGATTTTTCCGCCCAGAAAATGACGTGTGACAAGCCCGGCGAAGTGTGTACGATACTGTGTAAATAAAATAAAGGGGTTACACGAGCTTTCCCTTTTTACTCTTCATCACAAAAGCATCAGCTGTAAACAAAATCCATTTTTCTCCCTCGGCACAAAGCGCGTTCAAGGGTGCCTCGCTGCTCCCGAAGCTCATATACGACGACGCTTCCAAAATAAAAACTCTGAACTAATTGTGTGTTTTCTCCCCGAAACCTTGGTATGGAGATTCGAGGACGTGGAAGAGGGGAAAAGCTGGGTCAGTTGAGATAAAGTCAGGTGAAGAATCAGGAACAATTAGTTATCCCGGTCCGCTCCCGTCCCTAACGTTTTATCGAACGTTCTTTGACAGCGTCGAGGCGGAAACTCCGGAACGCCCTCTGCGTGTCATATCTCTCAGCGGCGTTTACTTCATATCGGCTCTCAACAGAGTGTGTTTATTATACACACTCCACTTCTCAGTGAGAACGGCTCTCTGTATATATTGCGGGTGCATGATGGAAGATGCGGGGATGGGAAATATTTCAATAAATGCCAAACTGGCGGAGCCACCGAGTTTATTCTATGTTTTCGATTGTGATGTATGGGGGCACACTTTGGGTATTTTCAATCACTGGCAAAAGAAAAAGTCCATTCGCGCAGAAGGAATGCGAATTCTGAATAAATGAAAAATAAGGGCGGCAGGTATGAGGAGAATACAGATCCTAAGTGGATCTCTTATCGCGAAGTATTTTGTGTGTGCTTTTTTTAACAGAAGCACCATCATTTTTCATACACCTAAGGGCTACAGGTGGTGCTGATGCTTGTGAATTCTTGCTTCGCTAATGAAAGATGCCATCGGGGCTCTGATGTTGGGAAGAATAGTAGATACATGATATCTACGCCCTTTAATTTGGAAAACAGAGGGCGTAAAATCGTAAAAATACTTGAAAGAAACGACGAAATGAAAACCCTGAACTAGGGAAAAAATCGTGCAGAGTAAGACAGTAGTCGCCTTTGTTTATTTCAATATTAGTATAGCAATTGAGCGCTAGCAAGCAAAGGCTCGCACGAACTGTTCCAATTAATCAAAAACGTTTCCGCAAAATACACTAACTAGGTATGCATTTTATCGCCGCAAAGGATCGACTTTTACCAACGTAAATATCCACGCCAAAGCAACTGCTTTGTACATCATAAATCTACAAAGCTAATGGCTTGCGGTGTTTCAAAGACGGTTTTTGGTAAAAATCAGCACCATCATCCATCCTTGGAAGCCGCATTAATCACGTGGCTTGTCACACTCGTCAAACAAAGTTTTATTTAATTTCTGAAATGTCGCTTGGCTTTAATTGCGTGTGCCCGCATCTTCTAACGATTTTACAACCCATGAATTTGGGGAAAAAGAACATCCAGAGACTACAATGTAGGCATGGACATTGAATTTGTGTTTTTATTCAGGTGGGTCTTCCTGTTTCTTCATTTCCATTGTGGATGCGAGTCTCCTATTGACACAGTGAGACTTTCAAACGCCAACTTGAAAAAGGATCAAAATGAAGTTTCGTCATACGACCAACCTTGGGTTCCACCAAACTTTTATCAACGCGATAACTTTATCACTCTGATAGTAACTAAGTAACTGGCCATCCTATTGGCTGGTGCATAGCAACTACCAGCGTGATAAATTTAATCTGCTCTTAAAATTTTGGTGGAACCCGAGGTAAGTTGGATATTTTTTTGCGAATTTCAAACAGTAGTTGTACCCACGCAGCAATAGTCGGTGAGCAGTTAAGCAGCATTTGATAACATCAATAGGATGAAGCTGTGGCAAGAGATGCGGAAAATAAGCATTGACGAACACCTGACCCATACAATGATTTATCTACGACGGTTTCTGAAGTATTGACAACTGTTGAAAAATATCAAAGTCAAATGACAACCATGCACGGAAGGAACTAGATTTGTTGACCTTTTTCAACAATGTCGTCATGGACAACGGGCTGAAAGTGAATACTTTGAACACGCTTCCATAATCTGACCCTTTCAACCCAATAAGGCAATAAGCTAGCGTTAACAGTGGTAGTTTTAGCAGTGGTCGTAGATAAATAATAATACTTATGCTTCTCATCGGAACTAATTTGCCATATAAATTGGTTGCCTTCCTGTATCTTGAAGCCTCCATTTGCGAGAAAGCAGGGTGTCCACTGGAGCGGTTCACATCGAGCGATTTTGTAAACGAAGGGTGAATCTGAGCTGGCAAAGAATCGGACGAGTCAGTCGAGAAGAAAAACTGACTTTCGTGCTTAATTTGCTCTAAAATTTATGCTTTGCCAATGTTATATGGCGCATGATAGACCATAACAACAGCGATGGAAAATATAAGAGATTCAACCAGATTTTCCACGAGGTTATCTGCGTATTGAAGAATGCAAGAATGGTCAACAAATGGCAAAATATTTCGAACAAATTGTAGCAAAAATTATTTCAATAAAATGCGGCTAAACAGTAAACTGGAAACTTTTACTGCTTCGCCAAACCCGCTCTTTGATGGCACCAAGGGTGGGTTACTGCTGAAATTGAAATGACAAAACTTTGCAAAGCTGCCTTCGGCTCGAGAGTATATACAAGCCGTACGATTCCGCAAATAAACCATAACCCTGCAAAGCAGTTTGCCGAAAAGTCAGAATTAGCCGGGCAATTTTGCATCAACCGATTATTTCGCATCACGCTAATAGCCCCCCTTCCCCCTCAAATCCACTGCCCTTCCACATTATTCATCAGGATTGTAATTTTTGCGCGGCGATGAACAAACAGAATTTGCATAATAGCGCGCGGGGCCCCATCTCTATGAAATTACAAATTAGACGTGATAAACTCGTCGACCACGTGCAAACATGCCCCTGCTGCCTGCTGGTGGGGCGGAACGGAATGTTTAAAAATTAAAATTCAATTTTCACCGTTGCCGACAACACACGGGAACATTTTGAAATCTAATAAATTCAGTTTATTCCCAATTAACACCTTTTGGTCGTCGTCGCCCGTTGCCCGCCAGTGTACCATGTGCAAACACATGTCCTCTGTCCTCTTTCGAACGAACAGTTTACCAATTTCGAGAGTGGCGGTGCGAAAGGTTTCTGGATGAAACTTTTCGTTTTTCGAATCGCGCTGGATGGAGCCGTGTTTGAAAGTTTGTGCGGGCAAATCGCGTTGAAACTAGAAACGAGCACGCTAATTCCGTAGATCACCAGCTTATTTGGTTGTTGCGAAGCTTGATGACGCCCTTAATTGGCATCAGTACGCCCTCATAAATAGCTGGTGCTTTTAGCTGAAGTTTGAAACTACTTTGGCTTTTATTATCCGAACATATCGGTTGTAATGCTTTGTAACGTTGAATTTTATGCTGCAAAACTGGTTCATATTGTTATCGTGGGACTAGATTTCACCGGCCCGGGCGCAACAGAAACACCATCAAGACAGCCCCGCTTCGCGGGCTTTTTTAGTTTGGCCATGGTAATCTAAACTGCTGATTTCAAGACAAGTGGGAGCGAAAATTGTGTACATGATTGTGTTTTTCTGTTGTTTTAGGCAGATAGCAACTTTTTTTCTTCGCATGTCAGTGAGTAGGGTCTGGTCAGTTGAAGGACTCCAAGAGACGTAAGCGACTGATGTCTAGTGTATAAGTAGTGAAAATTGAAAATGTTTGTGTTTCGCGTGTTCAGGAACTGCTGCCTTCACAATTTGAGTTACGTTGCACTACTATAAATACACGTCAATTATTCGCGCTTGGGTATATCGCCAATTGCTACTCACTGTTGAAGCTCTGAATATAAAACTGGTGTGTCAGTCGGCCCACCGCTGCTTGAATACTCCGACTGTTATTCTGGAACTTTCCAACGGTTCTCCGGCGAGTTCCACATTGATCGCGGCATATGGCTTCGCGACGACTCCCGAACAATCCAACAGTTTCGGGTGTAATGCCAGCGTGCTCTGGAAGCAGCGCCTCCGGCAATGGGGTAGATGTGTTCTACTCGCATGTTGAAATCTCCATGTAATTTCGAACGGTCCATAACCTACGCGCATACTCTCGAATGCACTAGAATTGGACGAGAGTTCGCAACTCGTAACACTGTTCGAACGGTCTAGGGGGACCGTGTGTGCTCTCGAATGCACGAGAGCTTTGCAACTCGTAACAGTATTGTATGATACAAGTAGCATGACTTCGAAAAAATTATAGTGTTTTCGTTGTTTCGGAACTTCTGCTTTGACCGTCGGGGGCTAAGTCGGCAGACTTGTCTCCGAGACGGACCGCGACAGGTCCCCTCACCACCCCCGTCAAATTTCAAGGCTTGAAACGTCCGATTTTCCCCAAAATCCTTGCCGAGTCGTCATCGAATTTTTTGACATTTTTCATGAAAAGGTGTTCACGCGAGACGGATACCCCCCCCCCATAAAACTCTCCCTTCACGATATTTCAAAAAAGGAAAAAATTTTGTAAAACATTTTTTTCTGTAGCTTCTGGATATGTCAAGTATAATTTCTCATTTCGTACCACATACAGGATGTGATAATTTTTTTGCATTATTCCGGAACATCTGAATTTTGTACATGAATTGAATTGTTTGTACTTTGTTGATAATTATTTGCAATTTGGGTATTTAATTGTAACGTCAGTGTTTTGTCTGTATTGTTACTTGGGATTCTCTGTTTTACTTGAGATTTTGTCATTATTTTGATCCGCTTGATTTATTAATTTATATCTGTGTCATGTGCTTCTCATGCCTCATTATATGAAAATTGGAACAGTAGACTGCATTTCATTTTGGTGATGCTCATTGGAATTGAAGGGGCCTTGATGAATTTTGCGACACCAAATAACATTTTCGTAGTTTGTATATTTTTGTATAATATGTATGTGAAACTCGCACCCATTGTATATCCTCCCTTTCGTCCACCGTGAGTGTGCTTATTTATTTTTGCGGGGCTCTGGGATTTTTGCAGGAGGGGGGGGGGGGGGGGCGAAGGGACATGGCGAGGACGGGGACTCGGTCAATTAAATGGGGTGACGAGCGATTGCTGTTGCTTGAATGTAAGTATGTACTACAAAATATTCAAGACCAAACTAACTTCAAACCCCTTGTCATTTCTTGAGTCGAGTCTCCTAAATTCGTTCAGAGACTCACAAATTATCTGCCATAATGGGCTACTTGCCCACATTTTTTTTATTGGCTTAATCGAAAGTATGGGCAAAAATATTGTACCTGTATTTTTTCTTTTTCCTAAATTCCCAAAATTGCGGCCGTAGTGTCTGTTTTAAAAATATATTTGTGACGTCACAAATATACTAAAAACTAAACAAACAGCACTGTTGGGTTGAAAACTCAAAAAACAGTTAGAGTGGCTTAACAATATTTGAAAAATACAGACAGAAAAATTTCACTGAAGATTCCCGACTTTTACCAACCTTTTGAAAAAAAAAATCGAAAAAAAAATCTTTTTAATTAATGGATATATTTCCCGGAAATTTTCAGGAAATACTATTCATTACTCTTGTTGATGATTGAAAGTGTTTCCAGTCAAATCTGTTTCATTGGCAAGTACCCCTTCCTCATTTGCTCAGAAACTCTCGAATCATCTGCCATTATTTCAACTCTTCAATGAGCTTCAACGAAAATGTTGACGATCTCTGCACAAGTTATTTCGTAATTTTGTTGAGGAGACACCAGACTATACACAGGGGTTTCGTTGACGAGTTCTTTCCCTGGGTGTCTGTTCTTGAATCCGTCACTCTTCCGTTTTCTTGTACTGACAGTTTGACATGTTTCATTATTTTCGCTGTACATATTTTATTCATTTAATTTTGTGTTTCGTTGTATTATTCTTGCATTGATTTTATTTGATTTTTTTCATTTTTCTTGTTCTGTTTGTGTGTCATTTTGTCATTCTGTCCGTCTTCTTGTCTCAGGTATTTTGAGAACAGAGACAAGTTCATTTGAACTTTGCTGGCAAGTAAAACTAGATGATAAAATTCACTTTGTTAGTCCATTGATCAGTGTTTCATTGAATTTACAGCAGCTTCCCCTAATTTGCATTTTCGTCTAGAACAGAGAACTTGAGACGTAGGGTCCGTAGAAAACAGGGGGGGAGAGGCAACGACGATCACAACCATAATCGTTGAAAAGTGGGCTACATCACAATACTGAAGCCTATCTGAACACGTTTACCATTAGCCAATTACAATAGTAGTTGTTGTTTTCCATATAATATGATACGTTTTACCAACGCAACGGTCTACTTTGTAGTTTGTCACTTCTGATGCAAAAATTTCAAATGTTCTGAGAATGAACCGCGGTAGTTTGAATGACGTAGCGTGGGGTAGCGCTGTAAGTATAGCATTTTTCAGAGCACCCAATTTGCTTCCTATCCCTATTTCGACCGCGAAGGAGACGCCCGACCGAATCGTTGCGTTTCTGGCGTTCATGTTCATTTCACCTCTTGCACGTTCAATGTGGTATCTCAGCTGCTTTTCCTCCTTCTTTCGTGACCTTGTGCTGCTTCTTCATCGTTCGTTCTTGACAAGTGAATGTTACACCCCCTTTTTTTCTATCGGAACACCAAATAATAATTATTGGTCGTTTGTTTCATTTGACTTAGACGTTTTCCCTGTTCCGTAATATGTTGATTGCTGGAAGCTGTTCCAGCTTTTTGAAAAGACGATTGTTCTGATTTGAACCAGCCCTGATTTTTCAAGTCGATGGAGCCGATCGACTCCCATATACATATAAGGACTGTTGCAGAAGTTTCAGATTGAAAATCTGGTTGTTCAGGTTTGGGAGAGCATCAATACAGATTGGAACTCCAGGTGCATTTCGGGACAGAACGCAAGATTTCTTTGAGGTACCCCCACATGCTCGCATGCACGTCCCCCGCGCGCCGTCTCCAGACAACAAAACAGTCATAAATTTTCTTCAGCAGCCGCAGCCATAAAATCCCCCGGCCGTATACAGAAGCAGATATAAAATACAACAAACAAAAATATTTGAGCCGTGCCCCCTCAAGCTCCGTACGGCTCCCAGCTTTCGGCATGTTGGCGCGACTTTTGATAGTTGCAGAGCAGCATTACTTCCGTTTCTGCTCTCCACATCCGCCTTATTAATATATAGTGGCAGTATACATCAGACCCGCCTTCTGCGCTAACGAAGAAAACAAGTTTTACGACGACCAGAAACTCTATATACAGCAGCGAAAATCCCGAAGAAACTTTCTTTCTCAATTAGTGCGTTTCATCACCGACTGACGCGCACCGCCAGTTCCCCAGCTTGGCGCTCAGGAATAATGCATAAAAGAAGCTACAGGTGTCCACTTACTCATTAATTCTGCGATAATCTCGTTGAAAGTTGTCCGGAACACTCTCCTGGTTGTTGACTGGAGAAGGCAATATTTATCTGGACAGGTATTAAGTTTCGGAGTTTCGTAAACCTAGCTCGCGAAAGACAATTATGAAGCGTCTGGTGCCTGCCTATATGACTCCAGATTTCTGTTCCTTTTGTCTCAATATGCCGGAAGAATTTTGATGTAGCGTGTAGAAACGTAGGTTCTCGCTCCACCCATTAATTCCGTGATAATCCATGACACTCCTGCCGTGCTTCTCCAGAAAACATCCACCCCAAAGGTTGTGCTCCAAGTATTAAATTTCCAGATGAAAAGTTTCCATTGCCATGCAACGCGAATTATTGTTCTTGATATCCGGCAGAGTCCCAAACTTTGCGTGCATCCATAATGGACGAGCAAAGTTCCATTCATCAAAAAGGAGAACCGTCGTTATTGTGTGCATTTGACGTAAAACGTTTATGCGACAAGTTTTATTATAAAATGTCGCCCACCCATTGTGATTGAAACTTCCTGTGCTTTACACCAGATCGCGGGCATGTTGTCGTTAATCATGTTATACATCCCATTGTTTGTTGCTCTGGGTATCTACTATTCGCACGGCTTGTTAATACACTTCTCAAAACAATTACAGGATCAGTTGGTTTTTTTAGTTTTAATTTTTTGTTGAACAAAGAAGAGCGATGTAACTTCCAGGATGTCTTTATTCAACTGTTTTACACTCAATTATGCAGCAATTTAACCACTGCCGTAGTGAAATTTCACAAAAAATCCATTAATGAACAAGAATGTAAGATGAAAAATATTACGAAAGGGAAAAAAATTGTTTGTGGCTGAACGAGGTTACGCTAAATTGTCTCAATATCGAGTATTGCCACCCCCAGCTTGAATCACAGCCGCACATCGTCGCGGCATGCTCAAAATCAGGTTGCGGATATTTTCTTGGGGAATATCTTGCCATTCCTCTAGTAGAGCAATTTCAAGTTCTTCGAGAGTTTGGGGAAGGTTTTGGGGGTTCCTGATTCATCTTTTTAACTGATCCCACATGTGTTCGATCGGATTGAGATCCGGACTGCAAGCGGGCCAAGCCATTCTTCGTATGTTCTGCTCATTTAAGTAATGAGTGACAATCCTTGCGACGTGCGGACGGGCATTGTCGTCCATTAAAATGAATTCTTGACCTTCTGCATGAGCTAGAGGTACCACTTGTGTAGCTAGCACCTCATGGATGTAACGCTCTGCGTTTAATAAACCGTTACGAATGATAAGGAGGTCGGTTCGTCCTTCAATGAAAATGCCTCCCCAGATCATCAGCGAACCGCTACCATTTCAGTAACCGTGTCAGGGTGGAATCGTTCGCCAAGCCTTCTATACACTCTCACTCGTCCGTCGTTTGAATGCAAGGCCACTCTGGACTCATCAGTAAACAGAACTTTTCTCCATTGTGGTAGATTCAATCTCAAATGTTCTCTAGCAAACATGTTGCGTGCTACACAATGGTTTCTGGTTAATTTAGGCACTTTTGCGGGTCGTCTCGAGTTCAGGCCGACTTCTCGCAATCGATTTCGTACAGTCTGGTCCGTAATCTGCACCCCCCTTGCCCTTGACAGACCATTTCGTAGAGATCTTGCTGTACTTGTACGATTTCTCAGTACTTGAAGGCGAAGATATTGGTCATTTCTGACTGATGTAGACCTTCGTCTGCCTTGGCCTGGTCTTCTTGTGACAATTCCTGTCTCTAGGAAGCGATTCCATAATCGTGATATCAGACTCTGGGTAGCATTGCAGTCTCTTGCAACAGCGCGCTGAGAATGGCCCTCTTGTAACAAGGTAATGGCCCTTGTGGCTTCTATCGCTGTTAAGTATCTCATTTTGTGAATTCACACTTGTCAGACTGACAATCATAGCGCCATTTACTTTAGTTATAGAGAACAATGGAAAATATTGTTGATAAGAATAACACTCATTTTGCTCTTTGTCCATTATTGGATTTTTTTGTAAAATTGCATTACGATAGTGGTTAAATTTCTGCAAAATTTTGTGTTAAACAGTTGAATAAAGATATCCTGAAAGTTACATCGCTCTACTTTATTCAACAAAAAAATTAAAGTAAAAAAACCAACTGATCCTCTAATTGTTTTGAGAAGTGTATTTAGCAGAGGGCGTCCTGTTGGAGCTGGAGCGCATCTATGTATGTAGGTTTGAAGAGCACAGTTTGAAAAACGGTTATCTTCCAGGTTATAATCCGGTTTCATATTTCATCCCTTGCGAAAGGCATACCATACCAGCTGAAGAGAGAAAAAGAGTACCGTGCACTCATAAAATATTTATCACGTCATGTATGTGCGACACGTATGCACTTAGCCTCTAGCCATGGGAGAAAATTCAATTTTACTGGATGAGCGACATTGACTTACGTATAAGGCTTGCCGCCTCAGCGTTTTGCAACAACGGTATATCCCTCTGGCGATAGTTCGACGACAAAAGTCGCGCTTGATTAAAAACACAGCCGAAATCAAGCTTGAAATGGGGTCTTTCAGTCTTGGACAAGTGCCAGTCCGGTTTATCTTGTTGAGAAGTTTCGGAGCAAGGCTTGCAAAACACGTCTCGGTAGACGTGCGGTTAATTTTCATGCCCATGTTTTGGTCCTTTTGCTCTTATTGCCGGATTCCTGACCTAACCTCCTCTCGTCCTGCGATGTTGCCAATTAAGCTACAAGTTCAAAGTTTATAAGCCTTTGTGATTCATTACCCAAATGTCTTATTACTCCTTTGAAGTTCATAAGGAACAATTTTGAAAACCACCTGTTGAAATTCGAGTTTGTCACTTCGAAATCTTAACTTCGCAGAACCTGAAGCCCAAAAAAAAAAAAAATGGAACGAAACTTCTTGTTATTATGAAGTTGTAGACTTGAAAACTCGTCGTTCTTATTACTGAAACGAAGGCACGGCACAGGGAACTAACTTTTCAAAACTTTGATCCTCCTTGTATTCTGCGGCCACAAAATGCCTGGACGTTAACATTTTAATTCACTCATAAAGCACTCTTGCCTTGTGCCCCAGATGTACCAACCACGTTTCGTAACCCTTGCCACATTAAAATGATCCTACCGCGCGCTCAGTTATGGATACGTTGTATTTTACAACTAAGCTTGCGAATTTCGGAAAAGCGCTAACCGAAACGACCTGCCATATTCTGAGCTGCAAATTGCGCTCTGCCGCACACCTTCCGCAATTCATACGCCGGAAAAAGGGTTGGAACGGGTCTCCTTCAACTCGGTCGTCCCTTCTTCGCATTGTCATCAATATTTTGAAAATCGGGTGCTGGACCCGGCTCTCGTGCGTTAAATGGAGTGGAAGCGTTGAAAATCGCATCACCACCACCGCGACCACCCGAGGATTACGAGCGCACGGATATCCGTTCAATGGACCCAGTCCCATCAATCGCCCCGATCAGACTCCAACCTAATAACCTATTACTCTTAATTTTGTCCAGGATGGGAGGGTTAATTCGGTTAGTACAAGCGGCTATCGGACGGGTCCGGAAGTTTCTGTCTGCTGGGCAAGATCAATCTTGTGCGCGCTCGTGTATCCCAAGCATTAAAGTTAATACATGCATTTCATAGTCCGGTCCGATGGCAGTCAATTTCCTCGCCAATTACCTGTTAAGAGACGGTAATTGCGTTTCCTGTGTCGCTTTATTAACCGATAGCGGGACAAAATCGAATTAGGGGCGCCACTCGGAACTGCATCCAAGAAAATGGTAATCAGTATAACCAGAATCGAGATACAATTTACTCCGGACAGCCTCATTGACGACCTACTCAGACCTGATTCAACAAACTGTTGCATGCAGTTACGCAGCAATTTATTGAAAGCTCAAGCTTTTATATTGGACTTCGAGTAAGTATATATCAGTTGAATAGAAATGTTTTAATTTTGTCAGATATTTCATTTACAAAGTCAAATTTGATGCATTATGAACTAAGCGTAATTATGCCACGATTACGAAATTGGGTTAGCGGCAGATACAACGTGAAGTTCTTCGGACGATTACATTACTCAATACCCATGTTTTTCTTATCCTCAATTTGTTGTCCATAACCCCACAAAACATGGAGATGCTTGTGGTAAGGCCCTTTGGGCACATGCACGAATGACGGACAAGTGTTATACGTTTCATAGGTTTATTCGAATCTAATCTAATGTGTTCATCAACTCGCTATATATACAATTGATTGACATAATAATTAATAATAATACGGAGGTCTGTTTTGCTGAGTTAGGAAGTGTGTGCTTTCCTTGTCACACCTGCCTATTACAATTAGGTCATTGGCTTATTAATGAGTGCATAATTCTGGTATATCACACCTCCCCCCTTTGGAATAATGAGGCATATCTGAAGGGCATGCATCATTCCTGACAAGTTGTCGTTCAATACAAAATTTCATTCACTATAGAATAATTACATAATGAAATTTTACTTTTCCTTTCAGTGAGAAAAAAGTGTATACGAAGCATCATCAATGATAAACATATACAACAATAAACAAACATGTAAATATACAAAACATAATATTTGCATACGTGTAAAGTGGACACAAGAGGTCCTTTATTGAATATAAACATTTTTTATTTATGCTTTTTTTATTGCACTGTGAAGTTCTTGTTGTCGTCTTTCAACGTGCAATTTGGTCCGTCGAGACCTACAGCTTCATAAGATCGTCGTTGCACTTTGTCTAACTTTTGTATGTTTTGGCATTTCACATTATACAAAATCTCCAATTTCTAACTGAACGGGATTTGCTCTAAAGTCAAAAGTTGACTTTATAATGCTCTTTGTCTGTGATTGACAATTCGTGAGCTCTCTTTCGCAGTAATTGAAAACGATATTTTGACTCACTTGCAGAATTTTCCATGTAATCGATCGGTTTCTTCAATTTGCATATTTCACAACTCTTTATGAAATTGACTACATCTTTTTTCTTTACAGTTTTGCAAATCGCGATTTTTACATTCTTTAAAAGCTTGTTAGCTGATTCTTTGAGCTCATTGACATTTATGATTGTGAATATCTCGTCACTATATTGTAGTTTTGCAGTCTGAATATTTTCTTCACCGGCTGTTTTGTTCAGCACGGATAAAAGTTTTCGCAAGATTTTTTTACCTCTGGTGAGTACTTTTGACTCACTACCTTTCATTAGTCTTTCATTATCTGACTTCTTCATTGAATCTTCATCACCGGACTGAGTCTTGGACCTCAAATCCCCAGGTTTGTTGTCACTAATGACGTCTTTATGAATAACAAAATGTAAGTTGCATTTCTTTATGACGAAACTCATACGGTCAGCTGATATTATGAAATTGAGTTGCGGTAGGTCGTATGTTTTTTTCTTCTTTATTGTTTGTTACTTCGAACACCGCTGTTCGATTATCTGCTTCATGTGCGTTTTTTAATAAATGGTCTGTTTCACGGTCACGGGTCTGTAATAATTCTTTCTTTCTAGCTTGAGCTCGGGAGCTCGTTACTTCGAAAACCGTAAAATTTCCGTTCGAAACGTTAGTTTCTTTTGACATTGGGTCAGTATTTTGAAAAATGTTTTCTTTTTTGCTCTGGCCTGGGGTGGTTACTTTTGCTATATTCACGTTTCAAGTTTTTTGAGAACGCGTGTTTTCATCTTCTGTTCCAAGCGATCGAACGTTAAATTTCGAAAACGGTTGAGTCGACAGTTTTGGTTTCTTGTTTACAATGGACCTTTTCAATAGAGGCAGTCTCTCTCGCACGATTCACGTCACAGCCCCCACAGGACCGCAGTTTGGTGCCGCGCACTTCATAACGAACGGATTTCCCTTGGAGATATCAGGCGCCGTTATAGCTAGACACCTCCAACTGCGCGGTACGAACGCGAATGCATCTGTCTCTCTTTTCTGAAAAGGTCCATTGTTTCGCGCGTAGTATTTACTATTTTTGCGTCGTGAGACGAAGCTATAGGCACACTTTTACTAATTTCAATTGCCTCTTCTCTTGAATCAGATTTGACATTTCCTGCGGAGTAACACATTGGAATTTTTCGACATTTATTCCCAAATTTCAAAATTAACACAGTACAGATCTGTCAAAATCCAAAATACAGTTATACTTTTGAATAAAAACCATGCCTGACATTGCATCGCATGCGGATTGGAAAATCGTAATCCACTACGTGAAATTCTTGAAAAATATTAAAATTTTTGCCGAAGAGGGTCGCTAAGGTGGTACCCAAAGTTTCTGAAACACCTTCTGTAACTCCTCTTATTTCGGCACGGTTATCTGGATGAATGATTTGATTTTTGTCAATTTTTTCGCGTCTGAATAAGCTTGAATCAGCTCCGCTGTCGATAAGAAAAGTTATTGATTCGTCGTGCGTCATGTCCATGTGAAATTCAACAAAACTTACTCCTTTTTAGTGCCTTTTTAGCTAAGAAGGCACTCTGTCCTTTTCGGTACCATGTTACGCCTCTAGTATGGAGTCACGCGTTGTTGGCTAGAAGATTTTTTTGCCACTGCAGTGGTAACCCTGGTCGCAAGTGATACGCGGTGCATTTTGATTGGCCGGTATCTTACAGTGGGTAAGAAACATAGCCTATAGAACCTCGAGCTAGAAGAAAAATCATTCTCTTTGTAGGCAAATGTGAAATATTGAAAATGAGTGAGTTCTACAAGAGTGCTCCCCGCACGAAAAGCTAGGTTCGTATTTTGAAACTTGCATCGAGTCCCCTGCTATGTGGCTATTATTATTCGTGCAAATAGGGGCCGTCCGTTCTGATGATTGTACATTCTCACCGCTGGCCGCCACACCGCTGAGATGAAAATCGGCCGTCCATTTCCCATGGCTAGAATCGCGGCTGTGGGCTCCAGGCCAGCATTCCCACACTACCGCTGCCTCACTGGGAATTCATCGTGGGCCCGAGCCGTCATTCCACTACCGTCGCCTTGTGTTCATTCGGTCAAATTGGTAAAATGAGGCGTTGCGCAATCAATCCGTCGGAGTTTATTCCTTGACAGAAATCTATCATCCAGGTCTTTTTGGAAAGCTACAAGGATGTACTTAGGTTTGAGCCTATAGATATTTTCAAAATCCAAAAAAATTCAAGTTTTGAAAAAATAATTTTTGGATTTCGAAAATGTCTATAAGCTCAAACTAAAGTACATCATTGTAGCTTTCCAAAAAGACCTGGATGATAAATTTCTGTCAAGGAATAAACTCGGACGGATTGATTCTGCAACGCCGTATTTAACCAATATACGACTCTGTCCGTAAGCTACCGCTGTGGACGATCCCCGAACATCCATTTGAGGTAACAGATCAGCGATAGACCGACCTAACCTAATTATTATTTGTAGCATTGTTATTATTGTTTGTGTAGGGCAAGTGGCTGCTTGCAGGGCCTCTCGCCTTTATTTATGATTGTGTAACGTTTACCTTACACCTTGCTACGCTACGGTTTAAATAGATCTCGATCTGTATCACCGTCACTCCAAATGACTAAACGTCTCACTGCCATTTTTTGTGTTCCGCAGGTTCGCCGGGATTAGGGGCCAGGCCGAATTGCCACCGTCTGCATCGCCTCTACATTCGCAAGGATCTATGCTCCAGGTGCGGCTGGCGCCCTTTAAAAATCGAAGAACTCGAATGACTAGTCCGATTCCACCGTGGTGAAGCCGGTCTGAGCTCCCTTGTCTCCGGAGGCCCTGCGGACGCTGGCAGGCTATACGCTATAAGGACGCCTTCCCCGAGGCTATATGGACCCCACCTACATCCACAACCCACAACCTGAAGTTGAGTAGTTTCTTGCTTTACAGCATTGTACAAATTTGCTGGGTATAGCGTAGCTAGTGATTTTTTTTCCTTTTAGTGGCATATAACTTTTCTAATGATAGTCCGGGTCTTAAGTAGTTTCTAAGCGTAGTTGTATACTGTAGATTATGAACCTATTTTATTGTGAATATACTCGGTGAGTTTTCAAGAAGGCGCTCAAATGTCAGCGAAGGGCTTTGTTTACGATACTTGTACAAACATAAGTAGGTAACTATATGATGTAGGTATACGCGGAGCTAATAATAAAACTCTACATATGATACGAAAAATAAGCGGGATAAAACCTACTTATATTCCGAACAGCATGCAGTTTTCCTACAAGTTGATTGCGCCAGTTCCTTCCCATGAAATTAATTTAGTATTTAATGAGCACACGGAAGCGCACCAATAATTCGTATCTAGCTAATTTTCTTAAGCTGTTCCACTCTTAACGACCCAATAAATTACACAACTAAATATTAAGTTGGGAACGAAATATCAAAACAGCGGACTCGCGCGCTTGTGTATCGGTCCCAAATTTATGAAAGGTCATCGCGTCCCTCTCGAACTTTATTCAGGCAGGTCCTTGACGACGATAGCCACCGGGGAATTTCCGCACACCCCTTTACACCCGGCGCACCAGAAGCTGGAAGCGACGGAGATGCTTAACAAAGTTATAGAAGGCATTTTTTCGAAATTATACAGGTTCTCGCATCGATTTACATAATGCCACGAAACACAAATTTCGAAAGGACAGATCGGGCTGTATGGGCGGCTAGAAATTTGCGTGAAATTAACATAAACCCAAAATCCAATTACATGTTAATGAGCGTGTCCAACATCTCGAGACTATGGAGATAAGCGCGCGTCCCCCTCGATTATTTCAATAAACGCAAGCCCGCAAGATCGCGCGAGACAACCCCGTTTAATTAGACACCACCGACCCGACCACCTTCGATGTTGCAGCTGCCGCTGCGCTTTCCATTTTTCTTTTTTTTCCTGTAAAAGGAAAGGTTTTCCAGGAAATGAATTCAGCATCATCTCGCCGCCGCTGGGCGGCGCGTCTAATGAAACGGATAAAATGCTGTAGTATTTTAGCAAAAATTTGTGGAAGGCAGGATTCATCATCTCTGTAGATGACTAGGTCACTAGGCTGAAGACAGCTTTTCTGCCTATTCAGGTACGCGCGAGTGTGAGTATACAATCATACTGTGGGAAACCAGGTTTTATTTCAAAATTAATTGAAATATTAGCGTCTTGTCTTGTCTTGACTTGTCTTGTCTACTTGACTAATTTTTGTGCGTGCTTTTTTATGGTGGCCTCACATTGTGCATCAAATGCTGCATCTTTTTCAGCTGCCGAGCTCTCGTTGGTCACATGTTAAATTAGTCTATATTAAATCAAATTACTAATTCTAAATTTCCTTAATAATTAAAATTATTGGCAGCAATAACAGGCGTCAGTTCCAATCAGAACTCTGCAGCTAAAAAAGCTGCAGCATTTGATGTTCAATGTAAGGCTACCATAACTGTTCCATTTTTATGTGCAATTATCATGAGTCCATTTTTAATAATGTAATGTCATCAAATAATGTCCCCGTGCTTTGTACAATGATTTCATTCGCCATGTCATTGATGTACTTGACGTGTCAAAATTTTCATGTCAAGGTTTCTGCCCTCCTTCTATTGTGACTCCCAGTAATTGTCCATGTCATTTTATAAATAATGCTCACTGAGATTTTGCTTCGCTGCTTGTGTATGTTAGGGCTTTGGTGCGTTTGTTGGCATTTTCCTGAATACCGTGAAAGTCGTATTTCGTGACAACACCCGTTTCTGCTCAACCTAGCTTGAGTGTCATTGGGTTCTACCGTCCAAGCAGGTTGTACGGTACTTTTATTGGAGCGTCATGTCATTTGATTTTGCTTCGTTTGTTCTGAGATAATTTGTTGTTACCTGTCAGGGAAGGGACCGGGTCTGCCATAGCGGATATGATTGATTGGTTGCAACTGAGTCGCTTGCGACTCGCGTAACAAGGCACATGTCAGCTTTTGTGGGTTAGGTTCTCTTACAGGGTCCTCAAACAGATACACACCTACCCAACACCATCATTTTGTATATTTTGTATTGTTTTGTAGTTGTATTGTAGTGTTTTGTTTAGTATGCCCTGTCTTCCTGTCTACTAGTACTAATGTGTCTTAGGTTTTTGTATTTTGAGTGTCTGTGTGGATTCACTAATTTTGCTTGTTTTTGTTTGTCATTAATACCGAAAATATCAGTGAGTTGATGTCACTAGTCACAACATATTTGAGAGTCCTCTATTTCGGGCAAGACTCAGAGGTTTCTTCAACAGAATTCTTCCACTGAGTGCCTCTTTTTCCGAATCCGTCACTCTCCTTTTTTTTGACTCAACAGTTTGATATATTTTGTTGTGTTGTTTTAAATTTATTATGGTACTGATTTTTTATGTTTTCTCGTGACATTTTTTTGTTCGTTTTGTTCATTTTGCTGTCATTTTATCCATTCTGTCAGTCACATGTTGGTGTTTCGAGAAAAGAACCATAAAAGAATCATCTTGCACTCATTTTGCTTTGAGTAAACATAACTTTCTGTGTCATGTGAGTGTTTCATAGAACTCCACTTTCTTCTCCCTCCGGTCATTTCTCTCATGAGCAAAAGCGGGCACAGCAAAGGGCTAAGACGATCACAGACAGGCCAAATGAATAAAATTCAAGGGAGAGGGGGGCGTACCATCACACCACATCGCATCGTTACGCTACACAACTCACACGACTTTCCATCTCCCATATCGTTCTGATTCCATAACAGCTTTCAAAATCATAAAACTCTCTGCTGGTGAAAATCTGCACAGCGACCACCCTTCTCATGTTGTTCACCATGTTGACTTGCTAAATGTACAAATTGTACCGAATAATAGCAGAAATATATATCTATCTATCTATCTCAAAATTGGCCGCGCTCAGCGGTGCTAAACTCGGGGCATCTTTCGGACCAAGCGATGTAATGAAGCACCATGCGTTAGTTGCGTTACCCATTCATCCACCTTCGATACTGTATCTTCTATTCTTCCCAGGAAAAATTTCTTAAATTAATTCATCATTATCCCGCTTCGATGCTGCGTCTTTTATTTCTCACTTTCAGGAAAATCCCAGAAAACGATTTAATCATTATCCCGTTACACGGCCAGGGTGGCACGTTTAATGGAATGGATAAAATGCTATAATTATAATTTAATTGTGCAACACAAAATACACCAATGATATTCATTAAACTGGCATCAGATGGCCACGCTGCACACATACAGAGCTTCGGGAATTAATGTGCACCCCAGGTAGAAGGGGGTACCGCGCGAGGTTCATTTGCATAATGTTCGCATTTAATTACATTAATCGAAAAAAATATCAATATAGCGATGGTATGCATCAAACTGGGAGCGATAAATTATTGCGACGCGAATTATTCTGATAGCGTAGCTCGGATGGGAGGATGCCACCACCATCCATCTTCGGGCTATACAGAAGGATTAGCCATATTTAGGGTGGAAGCACGCGGGAAAAAAACTTTGTTATTCGCCAAACTGGGTGCGGTGCGTTTGTTGTGGTCTGTTTGAGAGCTTATCATATGTGTGTGTGTGTGTGTGTGTGTGCTTTCATGAAAGCCCAGTGAGTGAGTGCAGCAAGCATTCAATTTTACGCTCGCAGCTTTGAAAGCTCCCTAATCAAATATGCAAGAAACAAACAAGAAGGTGGATTTCCTTTTTCTTTCAAATTCTGCGACAAACTGTCAATTGTCGGTTGGAACTGCACAAAGCTTGTCATTTTCGTACAATTAATTATCGAATTTAACAGAATGAAAATTAAATACGTGCATTGATTAGACGCGTGCAATGTGAAATAAAAATACCACTCTTTTAAATGATGAATTTACTGTTATGTGGAATCTCTTTCACGTAGCTAACCAAATTTGCTATAAACAAAATGCTTTGGACCATAATAACAATAACCTGTGTCGGATCGGAACTAGAGCTTTATAAACGAGATAAACTGGTTATTGAATTTTGAAAATATTGAGTTTCGAAGTTTCGATATATACATATATTTAGAGGCAGTCGGAACTAAAATATTTAGTATATTATATCGTAACATTCAACATTTATTGAATACTAATCTGGCTAGCATTTGATTGAATCGTATGCAATAGATCATTTTGTTAGTTTATTTTAAAAGAGGTAACAGTGACAAGCCAAAACTTTCCAAAACTTGTTTCTGTCGAAATTTGAACAACGAATTTGAATTCAGCAGGTGAAATTCAGTCAAAAACAATACCAAACTTATTATTGATCTTGTATAAACCATACAGCGATTTTTTCTCAGCAATAAGACAAAACGATTAAAATGCTTGTAGGTTTGAATATCATGGGTTTGAACTACTTTGATTGAAATATCAAAGACCGCAGTCAGTCGGCATATTTGAAATAATCATGACAATACCAACTCGTGCTTCGTTTTCAAGTCAGGTTGAGTTGTTTTAATTACATTAAACCACTTTTATTCAATCAGGAGCAAAATCAATTCAATCTATAGAAGAAATCGCTCGACTTCAATTATATAATTATCGATTAAATTATCCTACACTCCCTCGTAAAATACTAGCCGTTGGCGGCTCAAAACGAGCTAGTCTAGATCATGATATTCATAAATATACATAGTAATTTTTTCACTCAATTATAAAACAGCTACCGAATAGACCAATCAAATTTTAGAAATACGCTTTCTTCCTTTTTGTACTTGAAGCATTGCTAGGGCCTGAACTGTAAAATTTGAATTCAATCTCTATCTCTTCCTTAGTTATGATGTGTCACAGGCTCTTCTTCGCTGTGAATCGACAATCTTTTCAATTTGATGCCATCTGCACGTGCGAAGGACTGTCTTGAAGTGTTTTCTTATTAAAAGCACTAATATTCACTTCCTCTCATGAACTGCTCAACCTTGTTTACAATGTAACGTTACGAGTGCTAGTGCTTGCAACATCTACCGCGTGTATACACGGTAAGAAATCCGACTGAGTGAATTTCCAACTTGTCTGAGTGAAGTGATGTGAGTTAATTTTTCGAGTGAAAATTAACAAAAAATTGAGTGAATGGGAAAATTTTATCAAATTTGACAACTATATGATCATTATTGAGTACTACACTCAATTTTGATTGCATTAACTCAGATTTGATTCGGTTTTAATCAAATTTGATGCATTTCCTCGTCAAATTCGGTTCGAGGGACGTGCCATTCGGCTTCTGCATCAGTCGTTAGTTGTGGGCCGGCAGCGTCGCTCGTCGAAGAAAACCAGTCCGGGTAAGTGAAAAATTTCATTTATTAATTATCACTTAATATGATGCACTAATAGATCTATATATCCCATTCATCTTCTAAACCCAGCACTGGGACTTTTTGCACTACAAATGAAGTGTCAGGCTGAGGGACACGCTTAGTACGACTGATAGCATCCGATGAAAAGTTTTAGAGCAAAACCTTGCGTCCAATCATCGGCGGTTATCAGCCGTACCTACCTATCCCTCCGGCCTCCCAGCACTCCCAGCTCATTCGATTAACGAATAATGAACGAATAACAGATAAATTTTGATTTAACTATAGTACAAAATAGATAGGCCCTCTCATGTTAATATCAATGTCCTCCTGGTGTGGGTAATGGAGTGTGGGAAATTTTTGTTGTTGATACCTACTCACTTTCGAGTCAATTCACACAATTTTGAGTTAAATTGCCTCAAATTTGAGTACATTTTACTAAATTTTGAGTCAGCTACGCTCACTTTTGATTGAAAGTGCCCGCATTCGCTGCTAAGCTGCCTGGCAGTCATTATGCTGGTTGACAACCAGCAGCGGTACGGTTTACTTTGCAACAGGAAACAGCAGGTTTTGACTTTGACTTTTTGTTTTTTGACAGGTGAACTTCATGTTACAACTGCTTTCTCCATTGGTCCACGGATGGCCTTTAGAGGGTCGTCAAAAGTACAATATGGTCAAAGGTCCAACACCTTCCCCTCATTTTTATCAAATTTTCAACATTGACCACAATAGCACGATTCCCATACATTTCGCATAATGGAGTGGTCCGACGAGTTTTGACTTTTGATTAATACGCATCAAGCCCAATGCCCATCGAGGTAGGTCTAGTTTGCCGCGAAGTCAACCTATAGGTTCAAAATATTGTCATATTCATATTGTAAATCGATTCACTTTAATTTGCGGCATTTAATTTATATAAATTAGCATAATTTTTTTGGAATAATCATGTATTACCTACTTACATCAAACACTTTTATTAGTTTTCTACTGCTAGGTACTATATTACTAGTTTAGTGTAAACAATATTGGTTTCCTTCATTTCATTTAATACATGTATTTTCAAATTATTGTCACATTTTTTTTATATTTTTGGTTTTGGGTTGTTAAAATTTTTGTTCAATAATGTTGTAGGTATAATTTTCACATTTCGGTACTTTTACAGTGATATATATTACACAAATTATGTTTCAATAACATGTCACAATAAAAATGTTCTGAATAAATGCCTAAATAAATAAAAGTCTGTTTTTTGTCCAAATTGAAAATAATCAAAGTTGATTAATTCATTATCAATCATCAATAATGATCACTTTGAAATATTTTTTGCATCAATATTGAGTTATAATGCCTACTCACCTTTGTGCCAATCGCGCTCAATTTCGAGTGTAAAAGGGCTTGAAAGTACTCAATATTGATTAACAGAAAGTAACTCAAAAATACAGAAATGTACTCAAGAAATTTGAGTTGAATTTTCACTCAAATTTGCGTGGACCTGGATTGAATCACTTTTGAGTCCGGTTTGAGTTAAATTTCACTCAATTTTTTTTACCGTGTATAGAAGCCGTCTAGCACAGGTGTGCGTAGCACCAGCCAAACAAGTTGAACTTTGGTCTTTGATCACCTGGAACGCTGAAGTTTATCCCTTTGCTGAATGCAGTTCTTAGCAAAGCGAAATCACGAGAAAAAGCCAAGAGCATGTTTACACCTAGCGCAATTCCTAAATGGTCCATCAATTTCCGAAAAACGTTCAGCAAAAATCGAGAGGAGTTCCGCGCATCCCCCAGATAAAACTCCAAACTTGCACAATATAACGCGCGAGAGTTCGGCTTTAAAGCGCTGCTACTCTGCGAGTTCTGATATTTATGGCGGTTCGAGGATTCCCAAAGATCTAGTTATTTTCAGTTCGGGAAAAAACCCCTGCCTCTTTAAGCTTCAAGGCATAAGCGTAACAAGGATTACTGGTATCGAATATCGATGCATTGCGTTTGTTGTGTTGTATCCAAGGAAAACAATAATTGTGTAAGTAAGTACAATAATAAAAGCGTCAAGCAACTTTAAAGTTGGGGATTCAAGATTTTAGTTCAAGAGTCTACACACCAAACTACACACGTAGTTGCAAAACTGTTGCAGTAATTTGACATTCGCGCGAGGTAATGACAAGAGCTCCCCGTCTCCAGTTTTATTCCTCCTAAACTAACGTCTTTAGTGGCAATTAGTGGCCGTAATTATTAGAGCGGTATCGGGAGAAGCGGCGCCTCGGGTCTTACCGTCGTCAAACTTTGTTAGGTGGCTGTGATTTTACACTCTAGGAGGGGAAGGATACAGATTGCCATAGATGAATTAAAACGCATTCAACGCGCGCTAAAACCGCGGGGACTAAGCGCTGTTGTATTATATCGTTGTAGGGTAAAATTGACGGAAACGTACATGCACATACCTACTACCCACTTCAATTAATAGATAACTAGAATTTAGGGAATTTCGATTGCTCTTTCTAGCACCCGAAAGCTCCCGGGCGGAGCAGAGGATCTCGCGAACTTAATTACACGTTAGTAGCTCACTAAGACCCGGCTTTGCAGTCCCAGCTCAAACTCTAATCGCACGATAATTTTCATGAAAACGATTGTTGAGACAATTGTTTCATTTAGTGCTCATAGACTTTGTCGTTCAGAAAGAGAGAGAGAGCGAGAGAACGAGTAGCAGAGAGAAAGAGAGTCGTAACTCTCCAACAAAGCTCATACTTGACCTACCACCGGCAAACTGTTCTGGCAAGAATTCAAATGAGCCACCCAAAGAATTGGAGAGCAATTTTCATCCCACGACCATCAGATAGACCTAATTCGCTTCCTCTTTACTTCCATTGTGTCATGACGATTTATTTGGATATTAGACCAAGTGCTTGTTTTGTTATAATATATAAGTGGAATTATAGGTACTTATCGCTTTCGAGGAACTTGAAAAGTTGGTAACATGTACGCAAGTATAGTACGTTCAACTCGATGCCGCTAGAAACGAGAAATTTTTGGAAATCATATGATGCGGGAGCGGTTGGAAACATACGGGGTGTTTATAAGAAACTGTGATCGCGGCAGGCATGGGTCAGGCCGAAAAACGCAGTAACAGGCCCAATTGTAGTGATCAAAAGCGGATTCCAAAGGCGATGCGATCACAGACATTTATAAACACCCGGTATAAACAGATGCTAGGAACCGATCCACATAAACCGATTCAACTAGGTCGGTCTCTGGAAATCGGTCCTGGCCCCCATTAGTAGTAGATGTAGTATGACGTTAAGGTTTTTAGGGACGGTACGTAACTTGCTGGGACTTTATTTACTATTGCACTCGCTGCTTTGTTGACAACCACAAAACAGAGCCTGTCTACCTCTTTGACTCTATGAGGTCTTCTCCATCCAATTGTTCATCTCCATCCACGTCTTCTTCCACCCCATCACAACACAACACCATCAACGCTGCCGATAGATACAGCAATATAAAGAAACATGTACGTCCAGCCCAAAGCCGACATGTTGGCACAAACTTTATAACTGATACACGAGGAGAACAACAGCATGCGGGAAGAGGAGATGTCAACTATAGTTAGGATCTTAGAAACTCAAAACGAACAGAGACATGAGCACTGAGCAGGTGATAGAGCTCAAGAGACCTACTCGGAAGCGGAAAGAAACGACGTCGTTCAGATTCCTACGATGATTAGGATGTTGCTGTTTCATCAACAAACTTGTTCCAAATTTTAATTTGCTGTACCATAATCTCTTTTCATCAGTTCAAAAACTTTTGGCGTAGCTGTATCTATCATACGGTCAGCAACGAGCCCACTATCAGACAAATGAAGAGTGATCGAATAAATTTGTCCTCAAAGTAGGCCTCGGTCTCCTTGGTAGCCGCACGTTTTTCGGGCAGATTTTCAGAAATCATAGGGGACTTGAGGAGAAATTCGATCACTCGTTATGATCAAACTGCTTCATGTTGACATTCAAACAGCAGCCACCATAATTTTCATCTACTTATGCACTTGTGCAGTTCATTGCTTATTTACGCATTGTAATCACATCAACGTCGTGCTGTCACGCACGATAGAAAAGGACTGTCAAGCCGTCAGTACTGCCACTCGTGTACCTATACGAACACGTCATGTTTTGTGAAACTAGCACGTTTTATTAAATTTAGCACTGCACATGTAGCGCAACTTCAAAATCTACCAGCAGCGTTAGAACGGTACAATGCGCTTACATGTACGACTGCATGGGCTAGATGGAAATGCGAAACACGGGAAAGCGGTGTTACGCCCTTTCTAAATAATGGAAGGCAATTACGACGAGATTCAATGAGTCACTTACTATCCAGCAAATTTGCCGGGGCGCAGCAGCAGGGGTACCTACGATACAGAATTCCAAGAAAAAGAAGGTCCCGCTAATGGACGGGATTGTGCTGGAATATCGCGTGCGGTAGAGATATTGGAGGTTCAAAACCCGCACCCGTACTCTTGCAGAGTCGCAACTGGAAGTTGCGACGTTTTTTTTCTTCGGATAAGAGAATCGACGTGACTCCCAAGTTCTTCCCATCCTTCAGTTGAATGGTATAGGTGATTAGTTGATTACTTTTTAGGACGAGGAACTTTTGAACAAAATGCAATTACAATTTGTGTATTTGGAAGCTATAGATTAGGAGTTAAAGGGACGTTGGAGGTTGGAGGAGGAGGAAGCCGGCATCGGAAATGCCCAGGAGGTCTCGCTTTGTTTGCACTGGCGGCCACTAAATAACTGTAACAACAGTAGCAATGTTTGTTCTTCTAGTACTAATTGTTAACAAGCGTAATGCGCCACCATACTATATAATACTCGTTTATAAGTTCACCAATAATAATTGAATTAGGTACCATAACTAAGTAGATAGCTAATAGTGGTTAGTATCTCTGGAGAAATTAAACAGATTCTCCGAGAATTAAATGAAGCTGCATCAATGAGGCTGCAATGTTTACAGTAATATTTTTGTTACTCTAAATAAGTATACGTTTTAAGTTTTGGGTTTGGGCGCCTAATCGAAACTTATAGCTATGATTTGAGTGGAACTTGAGGACTTTTTACTTCCGTTGATGCACGAAAGGAACATGTTTAGTGCCATTTGAAATCTCTTAATATAAATGACTTTGCCCCCCGTTCTCACAGAAACTCTTGTGGAGCTGCTTCACAGGCACAAAACAATTATCTGAAAACAATTATTCCGAGGATAACAAGAATTCCTTATGTACCAATGGGGCATCAGAAAGGAGACAAAATATAACCGCGAATATACCTTGAACCGTTTTCAGAATATGATCGCGAATACCTTGAAACTTTCCAAAACTGTGTACCTATTCACTTATTTGCACGTTGTAAATCACTGCCCATTCAACAGACGGAAATAACATTTCAATTTTAAGAAACTTCCATGAAACACCCTTCAAAAACTTTTGCCATCATGCAAAGTGGGAATTATTGTTAACAACCGACACAAAAGTTGCCTCTCCAAATTGCTCCCCAATGTCATGTTACGGTCTGAAAATGAAAACCCCTCTTTGCAACAATAATAATAATTACTGTGAGAGATAATTTTACTCGCTTTCAGGACCGCTAATTTTAGAATGTTGAACTGTTGTTGTTGATGTTGATCTTTGAATGTCGATGCTTTTGAACGATAAACAGCTAATAAGTTGCGATATCGTATTCCAAACGTCGAGGCTTTTGACTCATACTTCCATACCTAAATATACAACAGGAGTATATATTTCAGAAGTTGTCGAATTGAACGTCTGATGCAGATTACAATAAAAGCCCCGTGGGAATGACTTCAAAAGTTTAGTAAAATATGCTCATGAATAAATTCCAACCCGGCTAACGGGTGATAGTAAACAGTAGTTTGGCACGCTTGTTTCAAATAAGCCGACATTATCAGTTGAGTAAATAAAAACTTCGCCCGTTATTCGTCGATTTCTCCTAATGTTTTTTGCAAGTTTACTTAGTAGGTACAGGTTTGAATAACTGAGTTGTAGGTGTTTAGGAAGGACTGCGTTTTCGACTATTATAACTAATAGTGGAGGAGCCCATCGCAAGATCGCTTTTATGAGAAATTTCTGTTTCAATCGATAGTGGCCAATAAATTGAACCTTCCGATACCCGGTTGCCACCTTCCATCCTCTGCTTTAAGAGTGGCTGCCGGTGTCAAAGATGACCATATTGATTAGTTCTTCAACACGTATCACTTTATGAACAAATGACGCATCGTTAGACATAGGGTTGATAGTCGAATGGTCTGGACAGAAGCATCTGGATTCAAAAGTTGGAGGTTCGAATCTCCGCCAAGATTTTTTCCGTTTTTCCGCTTGTGAAACATTTAGATATGATTCAAATTAGGCAGGATTCAAATCTGGATGTTTTTTTTTTGAGAAGGTAAGCATCAGTTTTACAAAGAAAAAAACTGTGGTAGTTGGTGAGATTTGAACCCCGGACCTCCCAAGTGGCAAGCAAACATGTTACCACTGAGCTACAGACGTCGAATGCGACGCGCGCTTCTGCATCATATGATAAGCTACGTGACATATTCTTTGACACCATCTTCGACATCGGCAGCCACCCTCAAAGCAGGGGATGGAAGGTGGCCAGCCGGGTATCGGAAGGTTCATTTTATTGCCCACTATCGATTGAAACAGAAATTTTGCATAAAAGCGATCGACCCTGATTATTGCAGTGGGCTCCCGGACTATAACAAAATAACTTATCCATAACTGAAAAAACATAATGAAGCGCAAGCGAAATATTATCTTGAAGGAAAGCTTTATTTACGACGCCAAAGCGCTCACGTCGAAATTGAGTTCGAATGATTTTCTTGCCAGTCCTCGTATACCCAAGCGAGGAAGTGGGATTTGGTGATTTGGTTTATCTTCAAGAGTTTGGCAGGGTGGGTAATCTGGTAGTGAAAGGATTGAGGTGGCATGAAGTACCTACTGGCCATATGAACAAAATGAAAATTGCCAGGGAGCGAGCTTCTTTGAGCTTTGCTCTCCGTAATTTACTCCTCGCAACAAACTCGATTAACCGAAGAGAATTTTCAACGGAGACGACACAGAGTTCCGCCAAAGGTAAATCGAATCATGTTTGCAGGTTTAACGCAACAAAAAGTGGGAACCGCAAAATTAATTTCGCTCCTGACAAAGTTGTTTTTTTTTTGGCAGTTTTTACCGCGCGACTAAAATTGCCAGAACCAAATCCTGCTGGAAAATGCACAGCATGACGTGGTGGAAAATAATGAATTTGCACCGCAGACGGCTTCTCGCAAAATGAAAATTGATACAATTTGAATGCCAGTCGGTATTTGGCAATAATAATGCCTCTTGCTACAACAACCAATTGATATTATGGTTGCGGAGTTATACGATCTGGTTCACCAACCTAATAATTTCTTGTTGTATCAGTTTCAATTTCCCCCAAACTCCACAATCGATACCTAATATGGCAAACTTTGAGAAGCTACTGATGCTGGGCTGGTGTGTAACATGCTATTCAGTGCGTGCCTGCTCATTAGCCGTATAGCCATAGCCAGATTGTCGACGGACGATTTAATATAACATCCTTTCCAGGAAAATCTAATAAAACCTTTCGGCATCGAGGACGCTCCACGAAAAATTGCTCACGCCACTTTCGGCAAATTAAAAGCGCCAGCGAGAGTGTGTCGAAATTAAATTCAAGAGTTTTCCAGCAGCGTCAACTTCACGCGGCTTCTTTCGAAATGGTTTTTGAATTAAAGTTGTTATTCTCGCGCGAGTTTTCGAATCGTTTGGATAAATACCTGGGCGAGCTCGCGAGCTAATTAATTATCGAGAGACGTTCGCGGCAAATATTAACATCACCATCATCAGTTGAATCATTCCGAGCTTTTTTTGGGAGGGGGCGTGTAACGTTCCGCCGGGGGTGGAGACAGATAAATAAGAATGAACGTCGAGGGGCAGAGATTATACGGATCGAATATAAAAATGCAAATTGGCGTTTTAAAAAGCGCGACTATTTCTGTTATAAATTAACTTCCGTTCGAGGAAGCGGAACTGGCGGAGCCAACAGACTCGCTTATTGGATTTTAAACTGCTCCTTAATTGTCGGCCCCGGTCCGCACAGAACTTGATGCTTTTTGAGTTCGCTTACCCGTTCTATGGTTTTTGTGGATCTGCTGCGCGCCATTTATTTTGAAGATTTTGCGTTTTTGTCACAGCCAGTATAATGCTTTCTAGTATCAGATGGAAAGCGTATAAAGCAATCGTGACGTAACTGACCTTCTCCCGTCCCAAAGTAGCGAAAAAAAAATTGACATGCACATGATTCATTTTCAGATTCTCATCTGCCAATATTTCACCGCCACCTGTGCTGTTGCTCCATTGCGCCATTTTTACCTCAAGATTCTTTGCTCAGTGATTACATCGTCGTCTTTTGGAGCGTGCCAAGATTCTAGCGCTGCGTGTGCTGTATCACCATCGTCCTAGTAGAGGAAGTAGTCTTTTTCTGGCCAGTTGCTTATTTGTGTTGCATGAAACGCCAAAATGTTTGACGCCGACAGGCTGACGAGGTCGCTGCACGCAGGGTTTTTGCCCCTTTATTTATGCTTGTGTAAAGTTGGCCCCATACCTTTCCTCTGTACATGTAGCCACCAAAATCGTAACATTTTACTGTTGTTCGGGCATTCCAGGCCCCCGATTCTGCGGCCGTACTGTATACGAACTAACGATTCTCATTTTACAACGATCCAGCCAAGGCGACGATGCAGAAAACTGCGAGAGTGGCACCGATAACACCTGCCGACCTACGATAAGCTAGCCGGGACGAAACTCCCAAGGCCCAGCTGGAGGACACGGCTTAGCCGAGTCGAGGACTTTCTGGAGAACGCATGCAAGCTGTGTGGACGCTTTCCGGAAGTTATTTCGGTATAGTTATGCTTGTCATTTGCGAACCTTTCATTTTGTTCTTTGAGGGATTGTTACCAGATGATAGTATGAGGTCATGACTTGCCCTGTAACTAAAGCAGTCAAAAGCTTCGGATGGTGGTGACCTATCAAACTTGAGATCAAGAATAATAGTATATTGTTATACGAGTTTATCAAGACGAGATTTGTCGCACGACTGTTTTTGGGGCACGACGAACGCAGTGAGGAGGGTCTCAAAGGAAGGAGTGTGCCGAAACATCTTATTACCTAAACGAGTGCAATATACTATTTTATCTATTTTGCCTAGAATATCTGAAAGAGAACGAAGAATTCTAGAGGTAGCAATGCCTTTCATTGTCATAAAAGTCAAGCGCTAGTACGACGAGTGTTTGCGTGTCGAAAAGTGGCCAGTACGATACGGGAGTAGATAAAAATTGGGGAGACTCTCAAACTCCGGTCGACTAGAGTTACATAAGAAGATGATATCTGTGGAAATTAAACTCTAGGACTGTAACTGGGATCGTTGACTGTACTGACAAAGGTCAAAATGGAATGATTGGTCGCAATAATTCTACGATTCACAGTTCCTGCTAGAACTTTGGCAAAGCATATGAAGTAGAAACGATGAAGTCGAAGTTGGGTTAATCGAAAACTAACCCAGGAAAACTTCCAACACGTAATTCTTATATACCTGTAATAACGTTACCATACCTAATAGAAATTTACATCGAAACATTCTGTCATAATTGCACTAACTGCGTACTTAGGAAAGTCGGATGCAAAGTAACTCCCATGATGGCCGTAAAGTAGTTGAAATTCACTTTCGCAGGTTCTCAGCCGTTGTGTTTAAAACTGATTATGGTTATGGTGTTGGCGGGAACTAGTAGTCTCGACCACCCTGGGTAGTGCATACCTACTTACTGCGTCGTAAAACTGCGCTTCAAATACCGCGTTCACTTTATCATTAACGGTGCTTCCGGAGGTCGCTTTTGCTCACACTCATTTTATAACTAGTAAGTGCTTCAGAGCATCATAGCACAAACATTTGAAGCAATAATCTCAGGGATTTCGCTTTGTAATATGCCCCGGAGAATGCCAAGAATTTGTCAAGCCGTTTCGAAAATAAAGGAAAAATCCAGGCAGTCGCGCGCTTTGCTGCCGGGATTAGGCACGTTGGACGTCGTCGTTGCGAAAAAAAACTACCTCGAAATAATTAACATTTACTTGCATCTGTTCCACTGGAAAGAACTTTTTCCTTAGACGGCTGGGCCACCGACGTATATAATCAAATGCGTTGAAAGCTTGCAGCGCTGGTCTGGAATGGAATTCGTTCCAGTAGTTCCAGGGTTGTGGGGCAGTCCGAAAGACTCTTCCAAGTTCAACCAAGTGATCCCACCACCACCACCGCCACTACACGGAAAAGTTCAGGGCGGTTCCGGGAAGTGATTGATGACGTTTCGAAGCAAATGCGTACAAGCCCCATCACCGAGAAATTTATAAAACTTTTTTCTTCAGCTCGCGCAAAATTGACTCTGGAGGTACCTACTCTCCTCACACAAGAATTCCAATTAGCTAAGAAGTTGTACTGTAATATTTCAATTTGCAAGCTGAGCGTTATCGGTGATTATCGCTTGCAAGTTGTCGTCTCCCATCAGTAATGACGATAAAGTTTATTACTAATCATTGACGTGTCTCGAGCGCTCGTTTTCGCGAGCATCAAATTTCGTATTTCTTTGTCCTAATTGCTTCCTAATAATCATTCCGGGGAGTATTGTCATGACGGTCCTGGAAAAGCCGTGGTAGTGATGTGCCTTCAGCGAACGTTCGACTTGAAATTTAATACGTAAATAAAACTTTTAGAAGGCCTCCTTTTCGCTGGCATCATCGCTCCCCTTTATCTGAGGTAGTAACAATGCTTTGAAAATGCGTACAACCGCATTTCAGTTTGGCGTTCTCATTATGGGGATGTGGTTATTGTTGGAACACTAACCATCCAGCACTTAATATCTTGAACGTATTGTTCATATACGGAGCACTTTCCACCATCCACCCAGACATTCCAGAGCGCATGTGGGTTTTAGCGTGGAAATTACACCACACTCGGAAACTGGAATTTTATGTTTCCTTCCCTTTGTGCGGAAAGTATTCGGCGTAAGTGCGGCCCTTCAACCGCAGGTGCGGCAAGTAGGTGATCGGCCAAACTTGAAGTTGAAGAGTTACAGTTACCCTATTTTCGGAGTTGACTGGGTCCAGAAAGTACAAATCGAAAAGACTCGAAAACTACTATCGAGATCTCTTGTCTTGCTTCATGGGTAGGACGTAAGTTCTGTAGCTGCATGCCGCAATTTATAAAGAGCCTATACACGACGCGACGCCGACGGTTCCAAATCCACAGAGAGCCAATCCTTTTTTTTTTCAGTTTTGTAACCACGAAATCGAGATATTATTTGGAGGAAAAGAGTCATCTCACGTAGGTATTGAAGTAGAAACTACAAAAACTGCATAAACGCAGCTAAACATCACGAGGGCTTTGCAAGTAGCACGATGGAGCTGACTCGGCAATAAGCTACGGAGATCCTTCCTTACATCAGCAGAAGCGTTTGATAATTTTCCGATTATATGTCACAGGTGAACCTTGTCCACTGAAAGGGTGTTTGAAATTCATTTTGCCATAATATTTTACGGGTGAACCTTGCCCGCTGAAGCTACAACCAGTAAGTACCATCAACTGATGCAGGCGAGGCCGACGCCACTTGCCTGAGTACTCGAAAGGTCCTAAGCTACAGCACTTGTCGTTAAGTCAGCGACAACGGAGAGCAAATTGATATTCGAATTCACGTACAACACTTTGCATCAACACGAAATACACTTTGACTCCTTCGTATTGTGGGAAGCCGGGTTTTACTAGAAGGGAAATGATTCGGGTGCGCCCTTTAAATCGTATAGTTTTAAATCCTCACATATGTTTGTGTGGTCGAAGTGCAAAAATGCAGCCGAATTTGTACGCACGTGTTTTAGTAAACACGTAGGGTCGCACTGCAGTTCGAAGAGAGAAGGGAAAATCCACCTCGCCCGTCACCCGCTCGATGGTGGTATATGAGTCACAGCGCGGGGGTCGGGGCATTTCATTACTTTTAAGCATATGGGGTACCAAGAAATCGAAGAGCCACCATGCTTGGGGGACGCATGCAGTTTCTTGAAGAGGCACCCTGTGTTTGTTTTTTTCTGCATTTAATTTTGTAAGTGATGATTGTTTCTATTTGTTAAACTGTACTTGTGTATGTATATGCTAGATGGTCCTTTTTTGAGAATTGTCGATTTGATCTACCTATTTACTGCCAAAGTCAATTAAAAGTACGCCTTTGTTATTGCACCAATTTTGTGACTTTAAAAACACGAACAAAACATTCAGTCTTTATTCCGTGTGACCCAAGCCATTCCGAATTGAGGTAGGCTGTGACATGGTCGCATGCCGAGATGTAAAGCTGCTTTTCGCCAGGGCACAGCCTACCCCAATTCGGAATAGTTTGGATCACACGGTATATCTGATGATTTCCGTAATTTTATGTGTAATTTGATTTTGATGTACTCATTTTTTAACGCTACTTTTTTTGTCTGCTCTACTTTACTATTCCATTTTCATGTGCAAATATTATTATACTTTTTGTGTCAATATTTCGTGCCCTCCGTCTGTTGTGGTTCTCAAAGATGTTTCCATTTTGTTTATTTATAACTCGCTATTATTTTGCAAATGGCATTTGCGAGTACGATCGAGCCTTGGTGTACCTATTTCACTAATATTTTCTCGAATACCGTGAAAGTCGTTCCTGTACTATCCACCACTTCTACCTAGCCTAAAATTGACTGTTTTACAAGTCCACTTTTTGCCTATGTATCAGGGGTTTTTGCCGTCCAAACAGGTTGTACGGTACCTTTTGTTGGGGAGTCATGTTCATTTATTTTGTTTTGTTTGCTATGAGATAATTTGATATTACCTACCAGGGAGTGGACAGGGTCTGCCATGGTGGATATGGAAGATTGGTTACAACTCAGTCACTTACGACTCCCGTAACGAGGCACATGTCAGCTTTTGTGGGATAGGTTCTCTTACAGGGTCCTCGAGTACAGGTTCGCAACAAAATTACCCTCCTTGCGGAGTTGTAGTATTTTGAATCATCTTTGTAGTGTTTTATCTTGCCCTGTCTACTAACATGTCTTCAGTTGTTGGCTTTGAGTCTATGTGAGTTTGGCATACTTTTGTTTTGCATTACTCTGCGTTGTTTTGCGTTGCCTTGCATTATTTTGCTACGTTAAGGGAGGTAGAGTGAAGTATCAGTGAGTTTCACATTTTGTCACAACATATTTGAGAGTCTTTTTCCTTGGGTATAACTCAGAGGTTTCTTGGACGAAATTCTTCCACTAAGTACCTATTTTCTGAATCCGTCACTCCCCCTCTTATTTGACTTGAAAGTGTGACATATTTTGTTGTGTTGTTCTCAATTTGTTGAGGTATTGATTTTTATGTTTTCTTGTGACATTGTTTTTGAAACGTCACCTTTCATCACCAAAGACAATACCAACGTGCAAGTTACGAACCAATCAAATATGATGGATATTGAAGTTTCATGTTATCATATGAAGCAATCACAATAATTGAAACACTCAAGTACCACCTACCTCATGCTCGTCGTTTCAAGCCACCGGGGTTCTCAAGAAACTGCCGACTCACCACTATTAGGTATACCTTACGTAGCTGAACGGAGTTGATTTTGAAAACTTGCAAACACCGTGAGGCGAAAGTGTTGTAAACTTCAGTCGCTCACAGGGCGCACAAGAAACTTATTAGCAAGAATTTTTTGCATGGAAACTTTGTTAAAGTTCCAGGCCAGCTGCCTAACATCATGTACACACCGTCTCTGATGGTCGGCATTAGGTTCTACTCCTCTACCCCCGTCCATCTCTAATTAAATCTGGTCATCGTTGTTTGCTGCCCCGCACCAAGTTCCGGGGATGTGCGGCCTTCGTTACTATTCACCGCACAGACATCCGTATTTTACTTGGCGGGTGGTGTTGTAGAGCGAACATTCATTTCTTGTCCGCCGGGTGAGATTCGTTATTCAAACGGTTATTTTCTTGTGCTCTCCGGCTCCGCCAACCCTGCTATGCCCCTCGCCGCTCGCGCGTGGGAGAGCCGATTTCCGGTAATTTGTTTGCCACCCCTTTTTCCATCAAATTAAATGATTAAGGCAAAGCTGCGTTCGATGGTCGTTGTGTGATTGCATTCTCACAACAAACATCTTGTAATGTGATTACGGCAAAAACTTGGTGGCGCTCGCCTTGGCTTTGAGTATGGGCAAATACTCTGAGGAAACACTGAACAATTCCTCAACAGAGAAAAACAATAAGAGAATTTGATTCAAGTGTAAATGGATTTTCGGGCATTCCGTGGTACGTGCTTATAATGTCGAGTAAAGAATCTCTCTTGACAGGTTTTTATCTGGTTGATGGTGGTGAGAAGGTTAGCTATATCGCATAAAGTAGGTATATATTTCAAAGTGTCGACTCTTCGGCTCTAAATAACAATAAGATGCCGGCGAAGAGCGTGCGAAAGAGGGAAAAAATGCTGCCACCAACTGGCCCCTATTCAAAATCGATTTAATTATATCGAATCGAACTGTCGATGCTGGAGAACATTCATAAAACATCGCTGGCTATATATGCTGGAGTTTTCTGGGGACGAAATAAATTACAGCATTCTTTTGTTTGGACCTCGGCATTCGAGTCCACGAGCGTTTTTCCTCGCTGTTACGAGTATACACGAAATTTCTCGTTGAAAAATTCACCGGTTCTGTTTGTTCTCCCGCATATTCGCGTCCGTAAAAGTGCGAATTTGCTTGTGCTAGGAGCACATTGGTGGGTGTTAATACAATCGTTATTGGAAATGTCGAGTTTTGGAAACGAATTGAATCACCAGAAACACGCAGAGTGAAACGCTTTCTGATGATTTTAAAAATATAGACAAGCAGGTGAAGCCCTGAAGTCTCCCTCGTTGCGACAGCGTTAATCCAAGCTTTAGAGTTAGCTTCTAGGATAGTGAGGTAAGTCAGGATACGTCATAATGTTTGCTTCTACCACAGACCCTACACTCTACGCATCAGTAGCATCTCAGTTCTTGGAGATTGCTGATGAAATGCTTATCCCATGCTTATCCCAAGCACTGATTTTCGACCTGCACATAGCGAAGGAATTCAAAGGCGAGAGACTCAGTTCCAGTCTGTAATGGAACGTACTTTTTAGCGAAATTTTAAAACTTACTCTAATACTTCCGCGCGAGCAAAACTATTTCTATATTTGGATATATCAATGCGGATACGCGACAGGTATTTGGGGTTCTCGCGGGTCGACGGGGACTTGCTCTTGTGTGTGCTACAAGACCAGACGTTCCTAGACGACGTGCTGTACTAATCTATTTACAGGTGGGTCGCTTTACTTTAGTCATCAAAGTTATACTCTAAATCGCTTTTGGTTTGTCTGCAGTCAGTTTCCCGTGCTTCAAATATGTATTTGCTTTCATGTACGGTGTTGGTGATTTTGAATGGGCTTTTATTCAATGCGTCGTTCATTCTTCCCGGAATTAAACAAAGAAACGTGTGTCAAAAATTGGATTTTTTTGCCGAATTGGAATCAGATCGGATAGAGGCTGAGGGGAACATTACCGTCCTATTTAGGTAATTTGTTTCTAGGTGTACAAACAGTCCCATCACCTGTTTTAAACCGAAAAATAGGTACCTACTTGGCGTTACATCATATGGGACGTGCCTAGCGCGCGAAGAACGCATTCGGAAACCGTAAAATATCGCGCGTATGGAAGTTCTTTGTTTCAGGTCCGAGCTCAAGTGCGTATACGAGAATTGATTTTATGTTACAGGTCCCGGCTTGACTCATTATCCGATTGTTGATTCGAATATAAAATGCTCAACAAATATGTTGTCGCGAGGCAAAAATTGGTCCGAGTTTAAACCACAATAACTTTTTGATGACACAAACCATTTCGATTCTGTTTTGACGGTTAGCGAGCTCAGTCTTTCCGTTATTCACCTCCAGGAGGTGGAGATCAGGAAGCTCCATGTAAAATATCTACAGGGTGAAATGTAAAACATTAGAAAATTTTAGCAAATTCAACGGACCCCCATTTTCAGAGTAATTTTTTTTTCTCAAATGCAAATGAAAGGATTAAAAAGTGTTGTTTTAGCTTGCGCCCAGTTTTGAAATTTTTGAAATCGGAAGTTTGGTTCTAATTTTTTTCTCTTGGAGGATGCTGATTTATCCTATCGCTACAAAAATGACTATGTTACTCTGACGATGGGAGGTTGCAATTCACAAATATTGTTGCTTGAACGGTTCTCAGCAACTAAACTCGCAGACCATCTGGAATACCTTGATCAAGGCTTCAAAAAGGGGGCCCATTCAAAATGGGCGACACAGGTGTTTTCCTTGAAAATTGATTTTGATCAGATTTTCACAATTGAAACAAGCTTTCTTTGTGATTTTGACCTCCTGAACTGGATGCTGATGGTCAATTTCAGTTTTTGATGATGGCAGGCTCCCTAGGCTAACATAGTCTTCCTTGTAGCGATAGGATGAATCAGCATCCTCCAAGAGAAAAAAATCATCGAGTCAGAACCAGAGTTCCGATTCCAAAAATTTCAAAACTGGGCGCAAGCCAAAACATCACGCTTTATGATTCTTCCATTAACATTTGAGAAAAAAATTATTTTGAAAACAGGGGTCCGTTGAGTTTGCTAAAATTTTGCACTGTTTTACATTTCACCCTGTAGATATTTTACATGAAGCTTCCTGATCTTCACTCCTGAAGGTGAATAACGGAAGGACTGATTTCATCAACCGTCGAAACAGAATCGAAATGGTTTGTGTCATTCAAAAGTTATTGTGGTCCAAAGTCAAACCAATTTCTCCCTTGCGGCAACATATTTGTTGCGCAGTTCATTTCGAAATATTTCAATTCTTTGTGTCACTTTTATTATCTTACGAATTTTGTGTCATCATTTTTTTTATCATTTCATTAATTTTGTGTGTGGTTTGTTGCTTGTCATGCACTCCCTTGATTTGTGCGTCGTATTTTTGTCTGTATCATGATTTGATTTTCATGACAATGTAGTTGTCCTCCGTCTTTGTGGCTCTCATATTGTCATGTAATTTTTATTGATGCTCGCTGATATTTTTGACCAGATATTTGGTGTAGGTATTTTTCAGAATCCTACTAACACCATACCTATGTTGTATTGTTTTGGGTTTTCATGCATTGTTTATTTTCTCTTGTTGATTTTATTATGCATTGTTGGTTTCATCAGTATGCCTTGCTACTGATGATTATTGTGTTTTATTATGTGATGTCTCCTGTTGTTTCTACGATTTTGTTTCACTAATTCTGCTTACACTGAATACCGGAAATTAGAAGTGAGTTTTTTGTCATTCATTTATCACATATTTGAGAGTCCTTTTCTTTGGGACTAACTCAGGACTCGGGGGTTTGTTTGGCGAATTCTTCCACTGAGTGCCTTTTTCCGAATCCGTCATTCTCTTTCTTCTTTGACTGACAGTTATACTTTGTTGTTGTGTTTTTAACTATTTTCATCCATTTTGTCATTTTGTCCATTCTGTCAGTTCTGTGTGAGGTGTTTTGTGAAAAGAACCTAAGTCTTTTGAATTTTGCTGATGATTTGATTGAGAATTTATTTTGTTTGCTGTCAATTCGTGTTTTTGTTCAACGTTCACTTCAATCCTCATCCCTCAAGCTCCGTTCTCGTCTAGAGGAAGATATAAGTGAAACGACAACGCAAGTAAAACGGAGGTAAGAGGTCTACAAGGTCAAGAAGGGCGGACGGGAACAGGGGGTGAAGATGATCACAGTCAAAGGTCAAAAAAGGTGAAACAGCACAACTCAAAGCTTCTGGTTTGCTACTGAAATTCCAAACTCTTTGAAAGTAAGTGGCGGATTATTCTTTCAGATCAGAGGAGCCCATAGCGTGTAGTACACCTCTTCAGTATGGTGACATCCCGATTGAAGCAACGCTGAGCGGGTCCAGAACTTGGATGGGAGACCGCCGTAAGTTGTGCCAGTGGACGAACCACTAGGCGGGTCTCATCTGGTTCTGGGCCAGCTGAAACTCCTCTTTGAGTGATCTAAGGCAAACCCCCCGAGTATAGCATGCCTGCAAGTGGCAGTACTGCAATGTGTGGAGGAAAACCGACATCGTAGTCAGGGAGACGGACAAAGTAAGAAACGTACCATGGCAGGGCGTGGATGTGTTCGACAACCGCACTGGAGCTCCGAAAGCTACAGAACGCCACTTAGCATCTCCTGGTTGCTGCCATGTTCATTCCAACAAGCTCACCTTGTATTGTGACAGTGTCAGCTTCCATTCGTTCGTGACCTTGCCACGCAATGGATCGCTTCCCCGACAGTTGCACAGTAAACGTAAGTGCCATTATTTGGTTCGATGGTGACTCGCTCGGATCCACGAGTTTTGCTGTCGCTATACTTAAAAAAAAATGCGCGGAAATTTTTCCAATTTTGTTTGTTCTTCCCCATAAAAACTATTCGCGTTCGAAAAACTGCCAATTCGATTGCGCTAAAAGCACGTTCGTGGCTCTAAATTCATTATGGGGTTTTAGAAAAACGCAGTATTCCAGAAACGAATTAATTAATGCATCACTGCAAGTCACGCACAGTAAAATACCGCACAAGTGCACATTCCGCCCAACAACAACAAAATACGGATTTTGTTTCAGTTTAACGTTTTTTTTTGTGCAAAAAGTCACTGTTACCGGTACACACGCTCGCCGATTATTTTCCATACATAATCCCCAGTAATTGTCGTTTATATCCGCAGCGCATATAGTCATAGAAAATGAACGAATCGAGGCATTAAATCGCGCTCGCATTTTACGTAGGAGGATTTTTATTTATAAATATGCGCGGACGACAATGATAAACAGAACGCACAACACATGATTGACTATCGCCATTTTTCTTTGCCTTCCTGCTGGATTCCAAGGTATTTGTTTCTCTTTCCGGTACACTGAACTAGAAGAAAAAGCGCCATCAGCAACTTCTGCTAAATTTGCGTGCGCTTTGGTGCGAAATGGGATTGTTCTGAACTGAAGCCGGCTTTACTACCCTTAAAATTAATTCGGTTGAGATTTTTCTCCCGGCGGGACTTGGTCAGCGTTACAAACTAACCCGCCTTATAATTCTCTGGTGAATTTCCTCGGAGGCCCGCCTGGAACTAGAGCGGAAAAGCCTCACCAATAATCTCAGCGTCATAAAAAATAGCGCCCGCACATAAGACTTGAAATATTACAACCCTTAATCCGGTACCTTAATTACGAAAAAGGGCTTTTATTTGTTTCCTTGTTCCTCTTGTAAACAGGAAAAATTTATAGAAGAGCGGTTCTTTCAGGTTTGTGCAAGGAATTGAGATGTTAATTGCCACACGTACCCGAAACTTGTACACTAAGTATATACTACTTATATGCTTATGACAGAGCAACAACTAAGTATCTACAAAGTGCACGTATGAAGGTGTTGGCGGCAAAGAGGTGAGTAAATGATTATCATGGCTTGTTGCTTCGAATTCCTCCACATACACCACCCTCCGCATAGCTATTATTAATTTCAAATAAAGGGAGCACCCTTATTTACGGCGTTCGCGGAATTAATTTTATTAAAGTAATATGGCAAGGATCTAATGAAATCCGAAGTGTACTCACCTATCCATTAATTAATAAAGTCTTAATAAATGAGAGAGCATTCAACCACTTCCACTCGACTGTAACGAGGTTTGAATAGAGTTTTGTCTCTGTTTTGGGGTTGAAACATTTTCGCTTAGTCCCCAGGTAAGGATTCTCAATTTCACTTGCCGCAGGTATAAAATGAAAAAAATTGAAAGAACGGTATGTTTTTTGACCATTCCATTCAACGTAATTATTATACAGGGGGTGTTTCAATGGAAATGAGCCACCCTGAATAAATTTTTGCTTGGTGAAATTTAGAAAATTTCCCGAGACCCGTCGATTTTTGTTTCGAGGGGGACATCAAAAGCATACACATTGTCAAATTTCTATCTTCAACCTCCTCACTTCCACCCAGCCCAACTTTGAAATTCCAAATTACACCAACTACTTTCCGATACATCAAACTGTAGAGAATGAGACCCCACCTACCTTGTGATACATCGAATTGGAGGGAATTTAATTCTCTCTCTGGAAACAATTTTTTTTCAACTTTCAACCAGGCGCAGGCGTATAGGTACCAATGTAACTGAAATTTTTCATAGCTTGCTGTTTGGCAAATAAGAGTGAAACAGATAATAGCGATGCGCAGGAAAAAATCAAGTTTGAAGGGAAGGGTGATTTTATAGTCGCCACTGCGTTTACTCTTGTACATTGCTCGACTCGCTTATTGATATTATTAATTAATAAACGGAGTTTGATATAGTAAAAAATAAGACAATTGAATAAAAAAAAATCAAATCCACACAAGAATTGTCGTTCTCGTCAAACTTACGTTTTAATAAAACTTTAGACGCAGGCTGAGTCAAATTTAGAAGTTGTTTGTCTAACTGACATAATTTCAATGCAAAGTACCTACAACAAAGGCATTTAATTCATTCCAGTTGGAACTCCGGAGCGAACCCTCGGAGCGATCAAATCAGGGTAATTGGAGAAGAGTACATGATTTTACTAATCTCCTTTCTTGTTTCAGAGATATTATTTTCTGTATTGTGATGAAAAGGTTTATTTTGTTTGCTAAAGAACGCAAGTATTTTTGTCGAGTGCGGATCAGGTTTTACAGTTTGGTACAACGGAAAAATTGATTTAATTTTTGAAATTGCACGTAATTAACATCGATTTTTTAGAGAAATTGATGAAAACGTATTCAGTATTCATATTGGGCCGACATTTGTCCGATTTCCAACAAGTGCCCCATTAATGTTTTTCAAAAATAAATTGTGTATATTTATTTGTCATTATAGTAGTTATTCATCAGAAAAACCGATAAAATGTCAAATTTCAGTGGAACATCTACCTTTCGAAACAGTTGAACCGCTTGTTTTTTTTGAAACCCAAGTCACTTGTCATGGGGATTCGTTTTTTTTTTTTTTTCAACAAGAATTGAAAATCACGACTGCATGCCTATATCATACAGGTGTCTCAAAAGTATCGCATTCCGACTCTAGAGGGATATATGGGATCCATTCAAGAACACGAAAAAAAAAAATTGAAAAAATTGATGCCGTTTATTTTTGAGGATACGCATGGGAGAGTTAAAAGGTGTTACTTTGCCTCCCTCTATTTTAGTTATTCAAAATGATTTTTTAGAATTGTTTGTGATAGCATAACAATTAGTTCAGTGAAAATGCTACACAGAATGGATTTTTTGTTTTGGGACGAATTTTTGCACAAAAGTAATTTCCAAAGAGTCATATTTTAATGCCAAAGTTGACCCTGTCACGCGGTGGTTCTTTAGGTACTTCAACAGTACTTCACTTGAAAATTAAATTGATGGCGAATTTTCAGGGACGCGCGCCTTTTGATTGTTATTCTTATTTTCTCGCAGTAACATCGAAACAACCCTATGGTTTGTGAACGACAGATCGCGGTCCATCATTATGCGGTGTTTATAGCCAAAATACGAGTATATTCTTCGCATGATGGAAATTGTAAGCCAACAACCCCTCCATCATAGACCTATTCGAGACGACCCTTAACGCCGTGGAACGCGCTACCTTTTACTGCGGTCGTCACAATTTCACGCAAAAATAAAAATTTTAGGTCAAATATGAAGAACTGCTCCCTTTTCTCGCGTCGGTCGTCGTATAAATGGAGGAGTGATGAGGTGAGGGCGAAATAGATAGGTATACGTTGTGTTGTTTTATCTGAGCACGTAGGCCGTGGCGTCATCCCCTAATGGTTTTCGTGACTCGAGTGCATTACCGGAAAACAAACTCGACAGAACGCTTCAATAAAAATCGCGTTAAGGACGCCAATTTGCGCCGGTTTTTTCGCCGTGCGGTCGCTGATGCGCGGGACGCACTGCCTGACGGACCACATTCTCTCGCGGCTAATATCCATGTCGAGGGGCTAATGAGCTGCTCCGACGAACGGGCATAAAGCCTGCAACAGCCGTAATAGAGGGCGAAGATATAATAATTAATTGAATTAGATTGCTTTCAATCCAACTGGATTATTGAGAAAAATCAGCAACTGGGTCACGTATTCATCAAAGCCAAGACCTATAGGCTAAGACGCTGTACAGCTTGCTTTCAGTTAACGGTCCGTTCAGAAGGGATTGTTTTATCGTGCATTAGCTTGGATGTTTCAATCACGTTCGGTGAGCCACAAGGGAGCATCAGCTAGAATCCTGAACTTCCGTGCGCTAGCACCCTATATAATACAGCAACTGCCTACCTATCTACCCTATGAAATGATCTGTCAGATTGAAACAAAGTGAGGCCAGGTGTGCAGCACGTGAGGGAAGACGCTGTTCTGAAAGAATTGCGAACGACAATTTGTAGGGAAGCGCGGAAGATTTATGTACCACCAGCAGGTAGATGAAATTGTTGGGTGATTAAAACAGCCGTCTCACGACGACGACGTGGTGATTTATGCATATCCTCGCGGTAAACGCGACACCGGCACATCTATCTTTAGGTAGTTCTTGCATATTTCGCTACTTAGGAGCCGTGAATTCCTCAATTTTGCTTTAAAGGGCGGTTTTTTAGTGGGTGGTTCTTATTCATGATATATACATTTTAAGATCAAGTCCTTGGTGCGCGCATAAGGAAACACAGCAGAGCACTCTCATTAGAAGCAATGTCCCTACAAGTTTTCTCACTGATCAATTGATCATACATCTGGCCTTCTCCTGCTTGTAAGTATAGAAGAAGCTGGATTTCGCTGAAGGACTAGCAATGTCCCACTCCCAGTATAAGTCTATTGTTGAATGTCAATGGAAAAGTAAAATATTTACCAAAGGCCAACGTCCGAGTAGCTACTCATACTCTACATTCTCACTCAAATCCCCATAGATTCACTTGAGCACAAAATACAAGAGTTGTTGGTAGTCCAGGAGCTTATCGATGGTGAAGAACAGCAACCTTCTATGTCACCGTTTGCAGAAATTCAGCAAGCTCCTATGTCAAAAGGAAGGGTACTTTTCAGGAGGAACAAAATTGTACTTGACACGTGATGTACTATATTTTCTTCCATTTCAGGTTGAGATAATATTCACTATAGATAAAAGTGACATAATGGGATATGAAATTTAATATTATTCACTAGATTTGGCTATAAAACGTGACATAGACGGTTTTGTCAGCAATATATTGATAATTTTTGCAGATAGAAGCTTTATAGCAGCTTTTTTGTCTGACATAGAAGGCTGTTTTCCATCTTGTCGTTGAAATTTTGTGCCACAACTTTCCATCTTTGACATAGAAGGTTACTATCCTTGTCATCGTATTTTCTGCAAAAACCTTCTTTGTCTGACATAGAACATAGAAGGTTGATATTTTGCACTTGACATACGTAATAAGTCTCAATTGGAATCGGAGGTTTTGTCAGTCGGTTAAAGGCTGGAGTGTCGATTGTTTGATTCATTATTTTCAACCCTGCTGAAATTGACACAGGAGGTTGTTGATTTACCGCAAATGGTGACATAGAAAGTTGCTGTTTTTCGTTATGTAATCCCGTGGGATTTTGAATAAAGGAGCATAGCGACTATGTGGAATACATTCCTTGGATGGCCAGCAATCACACTTCACCGGGTGTTTTGCTCAAATTTCTTGCAGGAGATTTATACAGGGTAAAACAGAAAAAATTAATGAAAATTCGTAGCTTTAGACTAGGGGAAGGTGGAAAGCTTGAGCTACACACGTGATTTAATTTTGTTGTCGTGTTAATTCCTGCCGAATTTGGTCCCAATCCATTGGATACATTTTGAATAATCAAACAACAAAACTTTGAACTTTGACATTTTTTAATATTTGACAGACGACATGCGGAGAGATACTTTCAACAGTTTTGAATACAGTTTTTCGAGGGCTTTCAAATAACATTTCGCAAGTCAAATTTTGTGACATATGCTTTCTGTCATTTTTGATGATGACATTTTCATTTGACAGATGATAACCGAAACGTAAGAGGCTCATTCGACAGACAGCAAAACCATGTCCGCAGACCGAATTTCAAGTCGATCGCATTGACGTTGCGGATGTTATCGTGGAAGATTACAGACACAGACACACATACACAACTCCCTTATGTTCTCTAAAAAAACTTTGCCATTCAATTATCCAATATCTATCGGATGGATTGGAACCAAATTTGGTACGAAGCAACAAAACAAAAGAATGGAATTGAGCCCGCAGTTGCAGCTTTCCACCAATTCCCAGTTGGACGTCACGGGTTTTCAAATTTTCTTCTGGCCGTTACCACCGGAGACGGCCGCTCGCTTGGATTTCCACCAGGACGACCCGTGTTTGGTACAGGACTCAACTCGGCCGTTTGTTCCTGGTGGGGGATTGACTTCTTTTGAAAAATTCCAACTGATATCGATAGTAAGTTGCGTCGTCTAGGCCCAACTTCAAATCTTACACGGTTTCGGTTTTTCGACTGTGATTTTTTCAAAATAATAGATTTAATTTCCAAGTTTTCTTGTTTTTCACTTTATTCACCACAAATGTCATATTTTCAAGCAAAACCTTCAGAAGCATTAAGTCGGGCATCCACCTAGTAATTTGTACCGCTCCACCTTCTATAGTTCGCGGTATATAATTGTTCCTAGTTTTTCCTGTTTCACACTGTATAAATCCCCTACGGAAAATTCAAGCAAAACACCCGGTGAGGTGTGATTGCTGCATATTCAAGGAATGTATTCTACATGGCCCCTATGCTCCCTCATAGCACATTTCGTGGAACTTATGCGCAAGCGTGATATCGAATATTGACGGATAAGCGAGTCTGCCGTCAACTGTCAACTGCCGAATTTTGCGCGAGTTCCGTTCTCTCAGAGACTCTCACCTGGGACTCTCCGACTCTCATCAGTTTTATATAATCCGTACTACACTTCTGTAGCGAAAGTTGCCTAAAAACCACGATTTTAGGCAACATTCGCTACATCAGTGTACTGCGGAATGTATTTTACTCTCAGGGACTTTTCTCACACGATTCAAGAATAGCGGCCCTGCTCTCTGTTTCGTGATGCGTGATGGCTTCATCCTCCAAGAAAGTGCGAATTCGCTCAAATGAACATGCTGTGCCGGCTGTCTGATTTGCAGCCCCCAAAAGCGCACCCATTTTGCAGCGCCGTGTTTTAAACGATGCACGTTCATTTCCATGTGGAAATTAGCACGTTGGAATTTCACGCTTTGTTGGTTATGTCGGTTTGTTATTGTTATTGACTTGCAGAACTGTCATTTTCTGCCAAAAATCTCGTGCATGCGCTCAGCTCCGTGCAAAAAGTGTGACCTTGAAAATTCCATGAAATGACCTATACAAAATCCCACGAAATGCTTTTCAACTAAGTACATATAATAAGCTCCTGGACTATGGTGCCCAAAGCCCAAACGTCGCTACTTTGTCGTGTTTGTGTGAATCCGTATCAGTTTAAACACCGTATGAGCAGTTTCAAATACATTTTCAACACGTGGCGTCATGTTCTCTTCGAAAACACGTCTTGAAAACGGATCCAGCTACTTCTTATGGTTGTGCGATTCGGATTTGGACCGGAAATGTCGCTAGAAATCCAAATGCGAGATGAACGGCTCTGGCGCCAACCCACTGTCCCAGACAATCAACCTCACCGCTTGCATTGGAATATGGGGGCATCCACGTTGAGACTCCTACTAATGCCAGATCACAAAGAAATTGACAACTTGTTTCCATCGGTACCATGCCTTTCACGCCTTATTGTTTCGAGGTCGTAAAAGAACACGGAAATGCTAAGATATAATTATTGCGGCATGCACAAGGTGATCGGTTTTCTTGCCCGATTAAAATCGTTATTATCTCGATACGGAAGACCTCGCCGGGGGAACTTCAACTTTAGGGCAACATGAGCATCAACTCAGCTCGAGCTCCCCAAGCTATATCAAATCCAAAATTATGTAAACATGGATAAACACCGCTGAAAGTTTCCACTTCACGGTTTCAATCACGGTCTCGATTTTTATCCAGCATCATCATTTCAACATTAATTATTAAAAATTTAATTAAAATAAGCATACCCTCAACCCAATGTGCGTCCGGGACGAAAACCTGGGAGGCTTCCCGACATAATGGGGGAGCTTTTCGGAGAAAACCAGTTTCAATCAAGAGGCAGCAAAAATATGCAAATGTTGTGAATTGATTAACTTCACCTTCTGTTCCATCATTGAACTGAAATCTTCTTAATCAACATTAACTTGACGAGGCGGTGAGAATAATGAAAATATAAAACTTCACGCGAATGTCGGCAATTTTCCATTTTCGAGGAAGAGCATGAAGATAAAGGGTTTCCTATAATATGCGAAATGTTGGAAGCCTGAGTAGTATTGGTTTATCAGTAAAATGCATTTGCCACGGGCAGGTACGTACAAGCAAGCAGTTTAAAACTGCTGTTAATTATTAGTTAGAATAAACTTGGCGCTTCAAGCGTCGGTGCGCTGGCAACTTTATTCATCCTCATTTTTCTAGTTTTTGGAGCATAACAGTGGAAGTTCTGCTTGTTACAGTTCAAATAGTGAAGTTGGTTCTCAGCATTTTGTAGGTCAAATACATGTCAAATGGTTCAAGAGAGGTCGTTGCTCACTTTTGTAATAAAGTCAGTTAAGAGGTGAGAAATCAAGCCGAAGAATTAATTTCGTCGTTTCTGTTCAAAACTATTTGTTCCATCAACGTACATACTCAATCACGGCAAAAAGTCTGTTCTTATCTAATTTTCAGAATTATTTTTTGGTTTTGTGTACTATGACAGCAAGTTTATTACAGTGACAGATTTTAGACGCAGAAGGGCACTCGATAGAGTTTACATGGCGGCGCGGGCGGCTGGCTCCCAAGTGAATAAACGAATAACGAACGTAGCGATAACACTTCAGGTGAAATCAATCATGCAGTAATCGGGTAATTTCGGAAGTGGTAATACTCGCTGTGTCGTTTTAATCTATACAGGGTGTCCGTTTTTTGAGGCTAAGCATGGATATCCCGCTTATCTTGAGAGATACAAAGTCGGTTAAAAAGGAAAAAAGTTAAGCATTTTCATGACGATCAATGATCCAAAAGGAAATTTGACGTATCGATTTTCGTTTCTGAGATTTCGTGAAAAAAGCAGGAATTAGAATTTTTGTTTTAATTTTTTATTCACAAAAAGGGTTGAAGGTGGCCTTTTCTAATCTAGACATTGTCTGGGCACTTTTTCAAGGGGAATTCAAAGCTGCCAAAATCTTTTTTCCAGCTTTCAAAGCAACCGAGATACGACATTCAACTTTTTTCTCTAATGGGCGCCATATTGGATTTTGATATTTTTGAATACGGTATTCTTTTCTGGTTACAACGATGTGCCACATGTCACTGTTGAATAAATGTTTAACATTTACGTTTTTTTTTTATTGTCGGTGCTGATTTTGTCTCCAAAGCACTCTTTGAAAAAAAAGAAATTAATTTTTTGCTCAAAAGCACGAATCACTGTTGAGGCATGTGACACATCGTTGTAACCAGAAAAAAAAATTGTATTCAAAAATGTCAAAATCCAATATGGCGCCCATAAGAGAAAAAAAGTTGAATGTCATATCTCGGTTTCTTTGAAAGCTAGAATGAAGATTTTGGCAACAATGAATTCCCCTTGGAAAAGTGCCTGCACAATGTCTTAATCAGAAAAGGCTACCTTCAACCGTTTTTCAAATAAAAAATGAAAACAAAAATTACAAATTTCTGTTTTTTCTTGATATCTTGAAAACTAAAACTGACAAGTCAAATATCTTTTTGAATCATTGATGGTCATGAGAATTCGCAACTTTTTTCTAATTTTAAATAAATAATAAATGTTTTCCTCCTTCTCGGCTTATCAGCGCCATAGGAGTTTTTGCGCCTTTTTATTGATAACAGTGAATTATTACATATGAATTACAATATACGCAAGTTTTTCAACACACACAAAACATCCATGACTTACCGGGATACGAACCCGCGCCATCCGCACTACAGACGGCAGACGACCGACTGTGCTACGGGGCCGCCTTTTTTCTAATTTAACCAACTCTGTATCTCTGAAGATAAGCGAGATACCCATGTTTTAGCCTCGAAAAACGGACAGCCTGTATTATTTCAGAGTTACTGCTTTGATTCCCATTCCCGTGAGTCTATGTGATGGAAGAGAAAAAAAGTCCTCCAGGTTGAGAACTAAAAGCTCACGTAAGCATTATTCCCCTTGTACTGACCATACAAAAGCCAAAGCTGTTGACATTGTTGGCGAACATCTTCCGGTATAGTCCATGAATAAGGTATAAGATCTGAATTTGTGAACAATGAGGCTACTCAATCTCTCAAGCTCGCAGATGTGTGCTTATAACTCTCGGGAACTTTGATAACTTATGCAACAAAGACATAATCAGCTGAACCCAAACTTTCTTTCGATTTAAGCCATTAACCACAAAGCAACTATCCAGACAACCACATCATAAGTGCGCATCTTGTTGTTCGATACACTTCATTTTGCTCCCTTGATTGGTATCAATTTTGTGCAGAATCGTGCTGGAAATTCGTAACCGCCGGCGGTATAAGATTCTCGTCATGTAGAAATTGTTACGGGTAACTTTGTTGGTAACTGGTTTGGGTTGATACAAGGATAGTGGCAGCTGCATCAAACATGATTGAATACATTTTGGGGCCAGGATTACTTATGCATATTTAGGTTCTAGAACATGACGCAAAGCGATGGGTTACAACAACATCGTAGTTTCAAACAAGTAGGGGGAGGGAGAGGTTAAGTCACAAAGTTAGATTAAGCGGTTTCTGATGCCGCTAAAAAAGTGGATTAGTAGAATGAGAATCGACTTAACTTCTCGAACCATCATTTTAGAAATCGAGATCTAATTTGGCATGAGACTTCTTTGAAGAGAAACGCATGAGCGATGCTGTTGGATTTCTAAATTGAAAAAAAGTCCAAGATTTCTTAAATATATTGAAGATTTGAAAGTTGATAGATAGCATTGCTCATACTTTTTTCTTCCAGGAAGTCGCATGCCAAATTTAGTTTTTTTATTTTTAAAATAAAGGTACAAAGATTGTATTGCACTAAGGTAATCCACTTTTTCAGTGGCATCAGAAACCTATCAACGGAATTTGAGATGAGAGACTGAACGCGAAAATCAAGTTAAAATTTTTGAATAATACTCCAGAAAGGATAATATACAAAAGAATTTAGATGACATACTAAGGTATATAAGCGCACTTGTTCTTGTTATGCTCGGTTGATGCTCGTGAATAAAATAAGTTTTTCTCTGGTTTTACCGTTGTCACGGTTATCGCTCAGGGAACGAGATCGTTGAGTTTTCAAAGAAAAAGAACTTTGAAGTCGAGCAAATTCGTTTTCTTTTGGCTTAAAATAGGCATCTGGCGAGCCCCCAATCTGGAAAGGAGTCGATTTCTTGATGGAAGTTTTCATGTCCAACCAGACGACTTCATGATTACCTTCAAAGGAGGTTAAGCTTTGCGTGGGTTTCCAAGGGATGTATTTGCATATGTAGTCTCTTTTTTTGCATGCCGCTAACAAGGGTATAGAGGGTGGGCGCTCACTAAACGCCTCCCTATTGTTTTGCATAAACATACCGAGTATAGCAATTAGCGTCTGTGCACGCGGGGGCTGAATAGAACAACATATAAGCGGGAGGAAACGACCCACAATTCGATAATTGCCAATTCTGTATTTTTTTCCAAAAGCATCAATTTCTTTTACCTAGGTAAGTGCTGTTGGTTAACACCCAAAAGACCTTGAGAGGGTCAACCATTACACACACAAAACCCGCGAGCGCACTCTTCTCACATCGCTATAGTATTTCCGGTAGAGAATCTCCCGCCACACCAGCTCATCGGAGCATGGGTCATACTGCCGGAGTACTCCGGTGGTGTTCCCGGAGCAGCAGAAGCGCGGCGTCCAGAAGCGGGCCTGCGCGTATTTCCCGCTTTCTGCGCTTTCCGAAAACCGCTCGACCATCCATTATTAATCGGCAAATTAAGAAAAAAGCTGTGGGGAGCACCACACTGACATTTCCGGAACCCGACGGGCTTGCGATACGGATAACTGGACCGTGTACAGGATGCAGGCCAAGACCCTGGAAAATACGAGGGAACACCGGGGAAAACAACCGCATTTATAGCCGCCTTCTTGGAGAGCGATGTTTTTCAAGGAAACAAGAAAACAATACAAATTATTTGTGACGCCAGGTAAGCTTCGTATTTCCGAATGACCCGGTCAGTGCAGCTCTGATGGACTTGAAACAAATTTTATAGATAGATCCCTAACGCAAAGTACAAAGCGATACGTGACATCGCAGTATCAGATTATGCAACTATTGATTCCATTTGATTCTGGATTATGGAAAAGTTTTGGAGCTTTATGCTGTGATAATTTGATAGTAACTGAACGCCGTGACAGTCATAATAATTAATTTGTACTGGGTCTCCACTAAATTAAATGCAGAAAACACGTCAAACAGTTTTAGGTAACCACATGCTTTTCATATATTATACCTAGGTACCGGGTGTTCTATTTTCAATTGAGAATTGCAGTTAGCTGTGGAAGTAAATACACATGTCCGCGAATGGGGCCTTGCAATTGAAAAACTCAACGTGAGGTCGCCACTACCGTAGGGGGCGCCTACTTCGATGAAGCGGCCGTAACGACGGGAAAAACAGGGGAGTTTGAGTAGTTTGACCAGTAACTGACAGTGACTGGAGACGTCAAGCAAGAAACAGAGGTTATCCAAATTTCACATCAAGACATAAAATGACGGACGTCGGTCGCTGAAGCGTCAACACCGTCAAAATTGTCGAATTTGCCCCCCAACGGTTGTGGCGCCCTCGGTGTGTGAAAGTGGCAGTGCAAGGCCCCATTGATTCATATTCCCGCCTTCGAGACGGTCGCTCGGACAGGCTATTGATTAGAGAGACGGCTGGAGACAGTGAAACGTCAATGTGACTTGATTTGATGACATCAAATTTAAATTTTGATTCATGTCCTCTATATTGCAAAAAACAATGGCTTCATTCATAAAGAGAAGCGTACAAGACTATACAACGCCAGCAATGTTGTCTTAGGACTAGGAGAACCTTTGGAGAACCTGATGGAATATGTCCATGATAATTATCATCTCTGGTAATGGGTTCCGGGTGGATGGTTTTATTTTTTGAATTCTTCAGCATTTCTCGATTGGATTTTTAAAACTTCTAGTTCTTGCCCGACGCCAGGAAAAAAAATCCTCGTGAATTTACAAGTGCCAGTATATGAACCGTCGTTGATTCTATATTTCGGCAAAGAATGAAACCGAGGGATGAATCGTTTTGGAAATCTGGTATACCTACACCCCTGTAGAAATAATTGGAAATGATCGAGAAATTATTAAAGATCCTGTGAGTTCACATACTTTTATGCTAACAATTTACCTCTCTTGACTGCCAAGGTGAACACTGAACATCCTTCTTTCTGCTGAAATAGTGTCGGAACAGCTTTTGAGGCCCTATTGTCAAGTTTCATTTTCGGAACAAAATGGGCACTGCAGCCTGTAACGGGATCAATGAAGGTGTTGCACGGCTTCTCCGCCAATTGTGGAGGTACGTGTCTTACTGGTGCGTCGTGGTCTCCAGCGAGTTAGTAAAAATGTAATCGAGGTGGTAGTAATGACATGATACTGGTGGGTGAGTATAAGAATACTCACAGCCCCAGCTCATAGAAAAACGCACATACGGCCTTATTACTTTCCCTTGGCACTGGGTATATGACATATTGAGGATCCAACACCCAACCCCACGTTTTAGCATTGGTGGTGCTCCAAATTTTACGTTTCGGTATCAAACGGGTTTGTACCTATAGTATTGAAGAATAGAAGATGAAGTTCCAGCTGCAATAATTTCAATTTCGAAAAAACTTCATTCAGGAGACAACGAGAGGAGATATCTAGGGTTTAAATTTTGATTATTTCTGGGATTCTGGGACACTGTACGATACAGCGAGATTTACTAGTGTGGAAAACCAGATTTTATTTTAAGGATGAATTAAATTATAAACGCGCTGTCGATGGAATAAATTTAGAACTTCTACATTTGTATGTGTTCGAACTGTAACGCATATTTGTAACCACGGGTGCTGGACTGGGGTCGCACTGCGGTTCGAAGAGAGAAGGAAAATCATCTCTCTGGCCACCCGCTCGAGGGTGGTGTATGGGTCACAGCGCGAGGGTCGGGACATTTCATTATTTTTCTGCATATGGGGTTCCGAGACAAGAAAACTGACCTGCGGGAGGACGCGTGTAGTTTCTTGACTGGTTAAGTTGTGTTTGTTTTCTCCTGCATTTAATTTAGTAAGTATCTACATCAATTTGATTGTTCCTATTTTTATTCTAATTGTGTATAAACGTTAGACTGTCCTTTTCGAGAATACTGTCGGTTTGGTTTACCTGTTTCTTGCTGGAGTCAATTAACAGTACGTCTTTGTTATTGCACCAGTTTTGTGACTTTACAACACGCACGATACTTTTTGTCTTGCCGCCGTGCTCCGATTTTACACGGATTGAACTCAACTGTTTGCGTATCATGTCAATATTTTCATGGCTATTTTACTAATTTTGTGTGTAATTTAATTGTTATGTATTCACTTGACTGAAATTTTTGTGCGTCCCAATTTCAGCTGTACGTCATTACTTGCGCTATTTTACTGTTCCATTTTTTGTGTGCAATTATTATGAATCTATTTCTAATTTGTAATGTCATAAATCTGTACTTGCTGTGTCAGAAGTTCTGTGTCAATCTAAAAATAATTAAAAGTCCCCGTGCTGTTGTGACTCTCAAATATTATTTTTATGTAAGTTTTGAGACTAACTGTTATTTTAAAATGACTGCGAGTATGATTGGGCCTTGATGCGAGACTAATATTTTCTTGAATACCGTGACTCGTACAATGATGGATATGCCAATATTGTTGTCAACTTTTAGCAAGGAACATGTCAGCTATTTGGTGGAGGCTCTCTTTCAGCTCCTCGTGTGCACGGGGTGCGCAACATCATTATTTTACATTGTTGGTAGTATTTTGTATTGTTTTGTATTATTTTAGTATGCCACAAATACGAAAAGTAGTAGTGAGTTTTTGGCACTTGTCCAGCATATTTGAGAGTTCTTTACTTCGGGTAATACTCAGAGGTTTTTTTGCCGGCTTCTTCCAATGAGCGCCCTTTTTCTGGATTCGTCACTCCCCCGTCACTTCTCTTTGACATGACAGTTTGACATATTTTATTGTTTTGATTTCAATTTATCATGGTACTTATTGATTTTTATGTTTTCTTATGACATTGTTTTGTTCATTTTGCACTTTGTTGTGCCCTGCATCAACAGCTAGGTTATTAGCAGGTTTTTTCCGTCGGGGTTTTTCTGTAACGATAACAATGATAACGATAACAACGAAGTACAGGGTGTCCGCGATAATTCGGCTCACCATTGGTATCTCGAGAACGGTAAGAGATACAGAGTCCGTTAAATTACAAAAAAGTTGCGCAATTTCACGACCATCACGAATATGTAAAAAAATTGGGGCTAGCTTGAACCGTTCATGAAATATCCTGAAAAAACTGAAAATTGCCTTTCTCTTATTTTGCCTATAAATCAGTTATTTTCCATAATATAAGTTTAAATTTTGGTTTGTTCCCATAAAATATGGTTCTCTTTCTACTCCCGAGATCAGAATTGAAAAATGTTGAATCACTTTTGACAATCGACAGTCAACTTTTTTTTTTCTTATGGCGGCCATATTGGATTTTTTTGAATTATGATAGAGCAAAAAATTATCTTTTCGATTATATATGACAATCCTATAAAAATTTTATGCAACTACGACATAAGTGCAAAAAACGAATTTTTCATATTGTGTGCGAAGGTGGCTGAGGAAAAAAAAACCTGTTTGTTTATTGACGTTTCTATGGGCAATAAACTGTCAAATTGTTTAGTGTTTTCGTATTATAAGCAGCAAAGTTCGTTCTCAAAATGTTTTCTCGCGACGAAATCATGGATATGAATGAAATTTATATACGATCTGCTAAAAATTCAAGACAAGCAGCTGAACTGTATCTTGATACATATCCAGAAAGGCATCAACCACACGTTACCTTTTTCTTGAGGGCATATCGAAAACTGAGACAAGAGTATGGAGAAGCGCATGATGGAAATCGTAGGCGAAGAAGAAGGATCAAAAACCCCAACGTGGTGAATGTTTTGGCATTACTACACAATAACCCCCGACTGTCAGCCACACAAATATCTAGCGAAATTGGAATTTCAAGAACATGCGTAAACAAAATTACCAAGAAACACGCTCTGCACCCTTACAAGCTGTATCACGTGCAAGAGCTACGACCTGGCGACCATCAAAAAAGAGTTGAATTTTGTAACTGGATCCTAGAATCACTGGCGAATAATCCAGATTTTTTGAAAACTATCATGTGGACTGACGAAACTAGAGTTTCCAATGTTGGAGGTGGCAATAGGCATAATGAGCATTACTACGCACAAGAAAATCCGCACATTGTTAAGCAAACCCACCAGCAGGGCTATTTTGGTTTAAACATCTGGTGCGGGCTGGTAAATAACAGTATGCTTGGTCCGTATATGTTTAATCATAATTTAAACGGGCAAAATTATTTGGAGTTCTTGCAGAACATTTTCCCAGATCTTCTTAACGAAATTCCAAGGGAAACTAGACAGCATTTTACGATCTTTATGCACGATGGGGCTCCCGCTCATCGTGCAGTTCGAGTTGTCGAGTTTTTGAACGAAACGTACGACCAATGGATTGGAACTGGTAGAAATGTAGTTGAGCAGCGAGTGAATTGGCCTCCCAGATCCCCGGATCTCAATCCGTTGGATTACTTCTTATGGGGATATATGAAGAACTTCATACATGCCCATGAAATTCGGACCATAGAAGAATTAAATTTGAAAATTGAAGAGGCTTTCGCAAGAGTCAATGGTGATCTAATTGCAGCCGTCGTTGCTGACCTTCGCCGAAGAGCAACTATTTGTGTGGAACAGAATGGTGGCCATTTTGAACACCTTCTCTAAATTCCCTTATATCTCTATTCTTCAATTATTATTGTTATTATTATTATTGCTGGTATTGAACCTATTGATAAATAAATTATTGACAACTTCAACCATGTTTTGATTTTTCAAAATATATAAATTTCATTCATATCCATGATTTCGTCGCGAGAAAACATTTTGAGAACGAACTTTGCTACTTATAATACGAAAACACTGAACAATTTTACAGTTTATTGCCCATAGAAACGTCAATAAACAAATAGGTTTTTTTCTCTCAGCCACCTTCGCACACAATATGAAAAATTCGTTTTTTGACCTTATGTCGTAGTTGCATAAGATTTTTATAGGGTTGTCATATATATTCGAAAAGATAATTTTTTGTTCTATCATAATTCAAAAAAATCCAATATGGCCGCCATAAGAAAAAAAAAGTTGACTGTCGATTGTCAAAAGTGATACAACATTTTTTGATTCTGATCTCGGGAATAGAAAGAAAACCATATTTTATGGGAACAAACCAAAATTGAAACTTAAATTATGGAAAATAACTGATTTATAGGCAAAATAAGAAAAAGGCAATTTTCAGTTTTTTCAGGATATTTCATGAACGGTTCAAGCTAACCCCATTTTTTTTACATATTCGTGATGACCGTAAAATTGCGCAACTTTTTTGTGTTTTAACCGACTTTGTATCTCTTACCGTTCTCGAGATACCAATGGTGAGCCGAATTATCGCGGACACCCTGTACTGTAAGATTTACATCTTTGGTCAGTGGGGAATTCATCAGTGGGGTTTTGTTTCGATGGCTTTCTTGTTTCATCCCACTTCCCGGGGGCAATTATTTTGCTTCAAGTAAATTTCATTTTCTGTTCAATGAGCGTTTTTCATTGAACTCCACCTTCTTCTCCCTTGGGTCGTTTCGTTTCTGTACAAAACGGGTACAACGAAGAGTTAGAACGATCACAGGCCAAACGAATGAAATGCCAAGGGGAGGGGGGGGGGGCGTACCATCACACTAGATACCAGTGCTGGTTTTCGATGTAACAAGATGCAAATCAAATATAACTGTGGCGGTTTTTCCGTGCACGGCCTCTGAGCTATTTTGAATATTACGTGCCATATTGTACAAATTGAAATGTTTGAGTACAAGCATGCTCGCATTATGCCATAACTGAGAATGTTAATTTGCGGGGTTCTGTTGTAATAATTGCTGTGCAATGCAGGTCGTATACACAAAAGGAGCAAGAATTATACCATCATGTATATGTGCGCGGGTCGTCGCTGGTGGCGGGCGGTATGGAGCAGCTACACACATACAAGTCAGACCCTTTGGTGTACCTAATACTGCATACTTTACATAAATGTAGCCGGCATTTAAGCCAGCAGCCCAGACCGATGGGGAATGCAAATGGACCCTGGCAAGCAACTCAATTTTGGAGGGCGGCGACGATGAGTGTGCGCCTCCAGCTTACGTATGTAGCATTATACGAATTTGATGTGGCAGCATCGGAAAAACTTGCGGGTGAACAGGAAAAGGTAGAAAAAAGTGTTCGGATGAAAGCATACTGTGCTATATGACGGGCTTCAGAAGAGGCAGATTTAAAGTTTCAACGCGTTTTAAACGAGCATTCCCACGTGTGAAACCCGTTTTTGTCGTTCCACTACGTTAATTGTCAGGATCGATGTTTCTCTCCTATTTTCAATTCATCTGTACGCTGCAGTCGAGCCGGCAAGTGAGTGTAGACATGAAATAAATAATTTGTCGTTTTCCAAATCGTTTGATTGCCTGTCCAATTTCGCAGTCATGAATTTTTATAAGTTGATTCTAGCGTCGGTTCTCGACGTTGCCAATTCATATTGTGTTTGTCACGCTTGTTGCATAACAACCATTTCAAACTAGTCTGGTAAGAGCTTGAGCACCGATCAAAAAAATTCAGTTTCTACGGCACTTGGTCTAGTGAACCATGCATTCAAGATGTTCTGTGTTCGGGAAAGTGTTTCTCCACAAGACTATTATAGCAAGACTAAATAAAACTTGTCTCATATAGAACTCCTTCGCAGACTAGAAAAATCATTGAAAGTAAAATCATGTATACTTGAGACTATAGCTTTTTGCATATCTTTAGGCCAAGTGGTTATAAGCTCCGTCAAGGACTCAGTGAAGTTGTAGGCGGGTGACCATGCAATTTACCTAACCGTTATGAGTGTTTTTCGAGTTAGGGAATGCTTGTTTGCATGTATAAATGAAGAGTTGGATCGGTAAAGAAAGATACGCTTGTCAATGAGTGAGGTCTGGGTCAGTTGAAATTCATCACAGGATGGGGAGCGATAATGTCATTTCGTGAAGATTGCCATGGGAATTTGTCAAGCGATGGCGCTTTTTCGGAATGTTTTGGTAACACCTACCTCCGTAGTGGAGCTAATGTTGACAACGATGCACATGTCAATCATTGAGGTCTGGTCAGTCAAATATGGAGAAGGACTGAGCAATGTGATTACGTACATAGACTGCAATCGCAAATATAATGACGACGTTCACCGTATTTTGGCGATACTAGTTCAAAGCTGTAGGAAGAATCAGGATAGTAACGAGACACAATGTCAATCGATGGGGTCTGGTTAGCAAAGTTGGAAAAAAATAGGGTCTGATAACGCATAGGATACACTCGAAATCTGTCAAAATCAAATGATGCTGTAGACGCTCAAGATAGCGGTCTTGGAAAATAGCAAGTTTGACTTTACCATGCTAGTTTTGTGTCTGAAACGGGCACGAGTTTCAAATGGACTTCGGAGGAATTTGAAGAGATCAAAATGGCGGCCTCTGAAAATGTCAAACTCGACAGATTCCTATTGTGAATCCCCCCGTCCATCGTTCTTCACTTGGAAAAACGTGAGCTTCAAATGCAATCTTTTGCCATTGCCAAGTTTCTTTGGTAATCTTAAACGTACTTCCAAATCGCGAGGACACAGTAAAGCAAACCCCTTGTCCAATCAGGACCATTCAATAAGGTGTATATCTACTAGGCTTGCCACATATGCGCCGTTTATAACATGGCAATATTGGCAATCCCTTTATTTCTACGATTCAACAATTTAATTACTATTAAACGCAAATCTATAACTGACCCAAGAATCAATAATGGGTCTATAGGCCAGGCGGTAGGTCATTCTGGATGGAAAAAATTCCGACCAAAGCTTTTATGGTGTCAAACTCTTCGTAAGGTCAGTAGGTATCTACCACTGAGTTTCCACCCAAAAACGAGTTGTGCTAATTCCTCCACATCTGCCCAAAGGTAAAAGATGTCTTGAAGGTGCAAAAAGACCTGTTAAACCCCAGTACTTTTTCATTTTATTTGCCTCAATGCAAACGCACAACTCTAACGCAAACATTGGAAGCATTTGTCATCATCTCTGTGCCAGTCTTACTGTTGAAAAAAAGATTTCTGTGTGCGGGTCAGATAAATCACATTTAATTGTTTTTCCACACAAGAAAACGATGAAGCAACATGTATTATGGATGTTTCCTAATAACTTGTACTCACTGAGCCCATTTATGGCCTTAAAAATTTAATAACAGCATTTTGGAAGATGTTGCCCGCTAAGAAGAGAATAATTTTTACCCGTCTGTTCAGCAGGAGTTTTTTCAATTTTACCAAACACCGTTCTCAAAAATTTTATAGGAAATGACAAGCTGGAACTGTTTTCTAATGATATTATATCTGGCTTAACCGCGGCACGCTTTTTGGGAGTGTAGGACACTGATTTCTTTCGAGTGGTTCTATTTTACCCGCGTGCGGCCATGCCTACTTGACATAGACCGGACTGATTACACAAGCATGGAAATGTACTCTCTTCCAGCTTTAAAACACGACCATTAATGATAAAATAATGTATGATTTCTTCATGAATCAATGTACAAAGTCGCAATAATAATGGTCGCGTTTTAAAGCTGGAAAAGAGTACATTTCCAAGCTCGTGTAATCAGTCCGGTCTATGTCAAGTAGGCACGGCCGCACACGGGTGAAACAGGACCTCTCGAAAAGAAAATAGTTTTTTTAGACTTTCAAATGCGTGCCGCGGTTAAGCCAGGCACGAAATCGTTAGAGAAGAGTTTGAGCTTTCCATTCCTTATAAAATTTTCGCAAACGGTGTTTGGTAAAATTGAAAAAATTGCTGCTGAACAGGCGGGTAAAAATTATTCACTTTTTTGCTGGCAACATCTTCAAAAATGCTGTTATTGAAATTTTAATGCCATAGATGGGCTCAGTGAGTACAAGTCATTGAAAACATCCAAAATACATGTTGCTCCATCGTTTTCTTGTGTGGAAAAACAATAAAATGTGATTTATCTGATCCGCACAAAGAAATCTTTTTCTTCAACAGTAAAACTGGCACAGAGATGACGACAGATGCTTCCAATGTTTGCGTAAGAGTTGTACGTTTGCATTTAGGCAAATATAACAAAAAAGTACGGAGGTTTAACAGGTCTTTTTGCGCTTTTGAGGCATCCTTTACCTTCGCGCAGATGTGGAGGAATCAGCACAACTCGTTTTTGGGCGGAAACTCAGTGGTAGATAACTACTGACCTTACGAAGAGTTTGACACCATAAAAGCTTTGGTCTGAGTTTTTTCCAGATTGTAGTGATTTTACCGACATACCGCCTGGCCTACTAGGGATGAGCCTCGGATCATAATATAGTTACTTGTGCCCAAATACTGATTGTTTGGTCCTCTCTGTTATTCGCTATAATTATGGTCTCCGTAATTTATGCCGAATAAAAATTCCATACTTTTTCACCATTATATACCCCACCTGATACCAACAAACAATGTTTGTGCACAACTTCATCAACGGCATTTTTGCTTTGTATATTCGCCTATGAAGTTCGCGGCAGTTGAAATTAAAACGCTGTGATTTAAACCTGTAAAGCCGAGGGATAAGATTACGTATAAATTCAGAGGACACTTGGAATACAAATTAAAAAATCTTGCAACTATACTGATGGTTTCGCAGTAAGTCTTGCATTTTTGTTGCTTCTTTTCGCAATTTGCAACATAAATAATTAAAATGTAAATTGAACGAAACCGCGTCAGTGCGCTCAAAGTACACCGTCGGTGTGGCTTTAGGGATTCGAATCTACTCTGTGCATCCCGCGTAATTACTATCTATATCGACATTGATACCCTATTATGGGGCCACGGCGTCGTCGTATAGTCCCGGGCGCTTGTCGAATTAATGTTTGAACAGCAAATACCGCGTCACATCGTTAGACTTTAACTGTTTCGACTGGGGCCATTGCGATTCTTTCAGTGGCAGAGCGTTTAAGCTTTTCGCAAGATAAGCACCTCTAGGTTAACGGTTGAACGCAACGACCATTTCCAGAACATCAACGAAAGTTTATGTACACAAGAAGCCTCTACCACCGTACCGTTTGCGTACGTCTGGGTTGAATTTATAATGCGGATGCAATCTGGCCACGGCATTTTCCATGTACGATTAATGAGTTAATTTGGAAACCATGTTTTTATGCGCCTGTCCTGCGGGCTCGGATTTTGGTCCCAGCAATTTTCGACAGCACAATAGAAGGATGAACATAATGTGCGACAACATAGCGTTACCTCCACGCATAACGTAAGTCACGATAGGCAGTTATCATGTTCGTCTTTCATATGAGGGAACTGCCGTGCCTGGCATGAGATTCACCAGTTCAATCAGGTTTACTTGTGGATGATAACGAGCACGGTTCTGAATTTTCTACCCTTCTAAGCTCTCAAAAAAAAGATCTTTGCCAGAAAAAGCTCCGGAGATGGGCAAGAAGCGGAAACAATAATAATTGTTGTTTCAGAAACTCGACCATCAGTTCGTTCTAACTAAGAAAGCTTTCAATGGCACTCTCTCCCCTACTTGCGAATGTCATCTGAAAGCTCTTTAGAATAGCCAGTAATAACACTAAAACACTTTATTCTTTTCGAGTGATTTTATGTCTTTTTTAGTTCCAGACATTCAGGTATTATGAGCCATCAATATAAATTTTGAAATTTGACAATCTTTATGTCGACTGTGCATTTATATCGTCCTCAGTTTTTATATCGATGTGACTGGGCGTTTCTAGAGCGAAACTTCGCTCGTTTTCAAAGCCAGAGTTCCGCAGCTTATCATGGGACTGTCCTTTTAAAAAACACAAAAAAAAATTGGAGTTTGTCTTTCAAAGCAATCCCTGTCGTTTCGAGTTACTACATATACATATTGTAGCCAAATGACACGTCATCTAACTTAACTAAGCTTAGTGACGTACATGAATGTGTCAACAAGATGGTTCGATGCTGAAGGCTGATGCTCATTTCAATACTTACTTGGTTAGATAGCCCTAATTTAGGGTAAATAAATAAAAAGATATGGAGACGTACTACAACTAGCATAGTAGGTACACAATAATGGAAGTATAGTTACGGGTGACAAAGTGAAAAAAAAGAGACAAAACCAGTGAACTAACTGGGTTGCGTGCTGGTGCTGCAATTAGCAGAAAAGCAAAAGAAACGAGAAATGATGGCGTCTACTGTGGAATTAGTTGGACCGGTTGGATTATCACAATGGCGTGAATAACTTTAGTCGGCGTATTTATCTAAATTAGAAAACAAAGCTTCATTTCGCAATTAATTGAGTGTAATGTGAGGCTCGGCTTCTGTTTAATAAGAGTAATGCCAGAGGTTCAGTTCAGAACGTGAAATTTTAGTTTGCCGGAAATTTTTTCTTTATTTATGTTGGGATATAATATTACATCACGTTTTGCCTTATAATTGTGCTCTGTGGCATCATATGAACAAGAAACCGTGTAGAACTAGCTCTATGAAATGTGAAGTTGAGCATCAAGTTTCACGTTACGCGCAAGCTTATACTCCCAAAAAAATATACATTTAGGTACGATGATATTCTTTAAAATGAATGTCCTAATGAAGGGTATAGCCAAAAATGTGGTTCTACATCCTATTCAGGTTGTATATTCGTTAATGTCACTTTCTGAATTGATCGCACAATAAATTCAAAAAGTGATGACATTACTGAATTCACAACATGTCAAGGTATAAGTTTCAAACAACTCACTGCCTACTTGGATACCTGATACTTGCACGGCCCATTTTCCGCAGACGCCATAAGCAGTTTTATTCAATATTGGTGAAATAAAATTGGAGCAATCGATTTTCGCGTGCATATTATCGATAGCTGCAAATGGGCAAACAATAAAACTTTGAAGAGTGAGCTTCTGAACCTGGTGAAGTCCAAATTTCAATTTGAAAATTAGGACTATATTTTGGAAATCTTCAAAATCGAATATTGTAATGATCATTTATCTATCAGGAGGTACTGTTCGTAGAATAAAGCACAGATGTTTGAATTTCTTGATGCGCTATAATGCGCAAAATGCCTGTAGAATATAACAACGTTTTATGCAAGGGACGACTGGCCCTGGATTATGGCCCCATTCGAATTTTCTCTCTCCACAGGTCTTTATCGCATGCTGAGACATAAACTTGATTTTTAATATGAATTAACCTCCGAATCACCTGAATGAAGCACGTAACAGCGGCATCAGGCAATGATTATTGCCTTTAAGCTTTAAAGCAGAAATTAAACTCGCAAATGGAGTCGTTTATCACATATTATTGTCTATTCGTTATTATTACTATTATTATCCAACAAGAGGAAATTCAGTTCGCAAACAATCATATGAAAAGTTAATGACGGAAGCACGCGAAGACCCTTTGTCATTGGGGTTACAGCCTATAATCTCTGGCACCTATTATTATTATTAGGATTATTACACATACGCACTTACCTATTCCAAATAAACACATGTAATTATTGTGATTGACGACTCACCTGTAACAAAATGAATCAAATTAGTATATTCAGTTCAAATAATAACAATAATAATAATCAGTGAAAACAGGCCACTAAAAATTATTGTCGAGCTAATATTAGTAATTCACTCTAGAGGCAATATAGGTACTTTTAGTTCGTGCAAAAGTAGAACCAATAATAAATCAGGTTTCAACAATAGTTCCAAAAATAAGTTCAACAAATTTGAGTTTATTTTTGAGCCAAGACTGATTGATTCTCAAGGCACTTCAATATTGTACAAAAAATCCACTCAAAATTGACTAACACAAAATTTCAAAAATGTTGAAACCCAGGCTGATACGTTATACATGAATTGAACACATGTTGGATTTAGACAAAATCTCATAAGAATCAGCGGAGAAAGTATACGTTGCCAACAAAGTTGACTGCCGTCAGTCAGAAGAAGCACTTCGAACTGAAACAATTTGTTTACTGACAAGTTTCAGCTGAGTTTGGACATCTATGATACAACAACAAACAAACAAATATTTATTATCATACGACATGTGATTACATGTATGGCAATCGTCGTGTGAAACACGAGGTAAGACATCTTGTCATCGTCGAGAAAACCTAGTCAAGTTGATAATATCAAGAAAGCTGTTCCGATCTTTGATTGATGTGAAGAAATACAAGCTTTCTTGTAATTGTGGCTCCTTTATTCTTTTTTGGTCGAACAACTCAAAATGTTCGTAAGAACATTTGACACAATCTTCACAGGGAGACGAAAATTTACATAGAAAATGTTCAAGTACGTATTTACTGTATCTCAACATAGCTAGGTATGCAGCCAAAGACTACTTACATGAACATCCTCAGGAGAATAAGGTACTTGAAATAATCGTTCTTATTCGATTGTGCACATTCAACAATACTTCCTCAATTGAATAAAGCATAGTATCACTCAATTTCAGAATGATATCGGTGACTTCTTCCAAATATATATTTTATTTAAAAAATTGCAACAATAATTATTGTTTCGTCCCACTCAAGGTTAGGGACATCGGCAGACTATTGGTTGATGTGATATTAAAAGAAACGAAAACGTTGAAGATATTCTGGCTCGACAACTAATGGCCCTGAGCCTTCAAAATGAAACTTTGTCCATATTGTTGTGAACATTTATCATTTTTAAAGAGCAGAACGGCTGTTCAGTGCCGAAGGCATGGGCCAATTGCGACTTAATCTAATGTTCCATGTTAGCTACAGATCCAGTTTTGCTCGAATATCTGGACCAAATTCCAAGTTGCGCGTCCAAACGGTGGATTTTAAAAACAAAAAAAAATCATGTCGACGACGAGATGAACTTTTTTTGAACACCCATATTTTCATTGTAACGCATATAATTGGTCGTAACTGCTCCATGATCTACTTTGTTCATGTTTCTTGTGTAAAAATATCATTTTGAGGTAAACAAATATCTTGCTAGTGTTTTGGAGATATTTAGCACTGAAATAATGAGAGAAGTCCCATACACCAGACCTACCGAGCACCACCATCGAAACCCGACAGACACGTGTTTCGACCTTATTTGGGTCTCATCAGTGTTGTGGTATTCGAGGCAATGCCCGGCGATTTCAGCCTTCGGCGTATGGGATCCCATATATCACTCTCTGCAGAGTACTCACAAGTGAGACCCCACGCTATCTATGATTGACACACCGCAAATGCTTATACGGAGGCAGCAAGTAGCCGCGAAGGCTTTGATCAGCCCACTGCACCGACCACTGCTCTCCTTGCACTGATGGAAAAGTGTTTACTGAGTCCGCAGAGTAGGATATTGGCACTGGTGATAACATCATAGATGGCGCTGCACGGGAGTCTCACTTGTGAGTACTCTGCAGAGAGTGATATAATGGTATTCCATACGCTAAAATCGCCGGGCATTGCCTCAAATACCCCGACACTGCAGTGTCATGTGATCATGATGGGACCCAAATAAGGTCGAGACACGTGTCTGTCGGGTTTCGATGGTGGTGCTGGGTAGGTCTGGCGTATTGCTGGGTAGGTCTGGATTCCACATTATTTCATATTTATAGTTTCGCTTCCATTAACTTTTACATGTTTGATTATATTTAGCACTGTTATTGTGAAGCTCAAGTTAGATCACTCTTTATCATCTGACAGAGAAGTTTTTGACAAAAAAAAAAACAACAGAAAAACAGATTATTGAACCGTTGTCACTGATTGATTAGAATGAGCTGTTATTCACAAGTGGCAATTTTTTTTTTATTGTACAATAGATAAAATTGACCAAGCCGATTGGTGACATTTCATAAGTTTTTGACAAGATTTCGAATAATTTTCTGCTGAATCTTCAGTTGTAAAAACAACTATCTACCGTAAGATAAGACGTCGGTTATAGAGTGTCTCAACAGTATCGCATTCCGAGTCCAGAATGACATACTGAATCCACTTAATAACACATAATAGCTATTTACGATACAAGTGTTAAAAGTGACAGGTATTATTTTGTGAGTGGGGACGCCCGCGAACAAAATAAGACACTTTTAACGCGTGTATCGTAGAAGATTTTATCTACAATGGTCTTTGTAATGTTTGGTAAATGTCAGAATTTATTGAAAATATGACAGGAACGCGAAGAATCATCATTTTTTCACGTCGCCCATGACGACGTGTTAAAAGTGACGGGTATTATTTAACGCTTGTAGATAAAAAATATTATGAGGATATAGGGATTACAGGGGGTCAACGGATGGGACTTCGCTTGCCTCTATTTTTGTTATTCGAAGTGTTTTAGGAGTTTCAATAATTTTTATTGATTAGTCTATCACAAACATTGCGTCAAAATCACTTTAGATTCCGGATTTTGAGATACCTATTTTACTTGTGTTCTTGAGTGGGTTCTATGACCGGTTTGGACTCGAAATGTGATACTTCTGAGACAACCTCATCATAACACATAGCTGGAACGCTATCTATTGTACAATTATCGTGAGAGACTATCCAGAAAGCAACAAAATTTATAGCTGAATTGATCATTTCCACATTCATCCAGCTGGTCATCTTTTATACCAGTTTTTATCATTTATTTACTTGAACATTTTATTACTCTAGCGCCAAGCTTGCTGTACGCCAATGCTTTTATTCCAGTAGAGCCATATTTATTAATTATCAACCCTGGTAGTAAAAGGCAGGATATTAACTCGATTAAAGGTAATAACTGTGTCGTTGTATTCGATTTAAAGGGTGAAAACATTGCGGTATAACGTCGGCAAAATCGGAGGGTTGCCGGGAATTCTGGAATTCAGAATTGAAGCTACGAAATAACCCTCGAATATGGTGTAATTTAATATCGAAGAATGTCAATAAAGAGGGCCGGTCTGAAGTATCATCATTGCGAAAGTATCACGTCATGGAAATAAATAAGCAGTTATGCGGTCCCAAAAAGTTTACGTTCCAACAAGCGCATTTCCCATCTTATTAACCTTGGTACTTATTCTTCAAAATATAACTGTTCTAAGTGTCGGCTTATACTTCCATGTTTAGTAAAAAGATTTTTTTTTTTTTTTTTTTTTTAATTTTGATTTTGTTAGGGTGCATCAACTGCATGGTTATTAGCACCCACGGTTGGGTTTGAGTTTCAGTGTCTTTGCTTGATTTCCTGGTTTTCAGGTTTGGAAACTTTGGAGTGTTGTCGGATGGCCCGGCACAAAACTGGTTTGAGCGCTAGCTGTTTGCGCTTCTTCCCTGATCAGGGTTTTACCGGTCTATTCGCCAAAGTCGTCCAACAACACTGGGCGGTAGGTAGATGTTTTCCGGTTGTCCTGGACTTTTATTTCTAATTTCCCAGAAAATGCTAAGACTTGGTAGAAAAAAGTATGAGTGGAAATGTTGGGAGGCTTGAAGATGCTTGGGGAGTCTGCAGTATTAGACAGCTCAAAAAGCTGATTATGCGTGTGTTATAGAGTTGAGGCGTCGCAGGTGAAGCAACTGTCACATAATTTCGGCATGATGCAGCGTACGACAGCCCAGAAGCTTCACACAGCCCCATCATGAATCAAACAACGTAGAATCAGGCAAACTGACAGCAACACCACAAAGCAGATTGTAGAGGACAAGATCGAGTCGCGCATATCAGAGGGGCAACCGGCAACCTGTAATAAGCTGATGTGACCAAATTATGATTAACGTTACACCGCACGATAATGGATAGATAGGTCTGACAGGGGAAGTCAAAATCTGGCGCGTTTCCTTGTTTCCATTATCTGAATTGTGTACCCCGCTCTCTAATTGTCACAAGCCATATACCTACGTCATGCCGATGTCACTTGCATCCCTTCAGTCATTATAGGGCCTAGTTGTAGTTCCCAACATTTCCGATGTTTGAGAACAAGTTTGTCGGTATTCTCGCAACTATTTACCTGGGACGATGGCACCTTGCTTGCACCTTACCCTGCGTCGGCACCCCACAATGCGGATATTTGTCACTTTGCTCATTACCGCACCAAGCAACGGCCCGAGCGCGCCGAGAGCAAAGGACTAAAGGAGAGAGTGAAATATATCTCGGCGGAGGCCGAGTCAGATTATCCAATTTTCCGGATGAGATCGATCACCCAGACTTTACAGCAATAAAAGAGAATTATGTGATTATTTTTGCGATGTTCTTTATCTGCTCGTCCTTCCACGCATCAGCTTTATGACAAGCAGATAATGGTCCGAAATGGCGCAAGGGCCGCCTCCATGCTTCCTGAGTTATTGCAACGGCCGAGTCCGTTTTCCGAAAAAGTTATTGCAACATCTTGAAACTCCGCTTAACCGTTTAAGCTCCTATTTAGGTCGTAAACGTATTTCATTATCCCGGAACTTTTTGGTTATATGCTGCACATCCTCGCAGATTTCCAACGTATAACTTCATATTATCCTATAACGTGGTGCATCTCCAAAGTCGACGAAAACTACGACAAGCTTTTTCAAACATCGGCAGCGACGATTTTCCCCACATTCAATTCCTCTTCCTTTTTCCACACCGGAGCTCCCGCCAGGCAGCTAATCTGCATTAGAACTAAAAGCGTCACGAAAATCTCAAATGAACTGCGACGCTCCAATTGAACTTTCAACTTGTAATCAATTGAATTCCCGACTGGAGCCCAGAGCCAATTTCTTCCCAGGGACAAAACAAGTAGTAGGTACTCGTACTGCGTGACAAACAATTCGACTGTGATGCAGTATGCCTTGTCTTCCGCAGTTACATCACCAAATAATGCAAATTTTAATCACAACTTAGTGCAGAATATCTCAACTACCGCACGGTGATGCTCACTGAAACTTTGCAAATATGGCATGTCTCTGCGAAGTTAATCTCGAAATAATCTTGTCGCATGTTTTGAAATATCGCTTAGTACAACATTTTACTAACATGACGTTTATTCGAGCAACCATACTTTCACAACACGTTGCTAGTCGTAGGTACACTGAGCTCAAGTTTGGGGAGAAACTTCCGCGCATACGTGAGTTGCCACAGTACAGTTGACAGAAAGTCTGAGCTGTACCTGGCCCCGTCTTTTTGCAAGGACGTAAATTCCGCCCGAGTGCTGGATTTGAGATTGATTCATTCCTTTTACGTTCCTTCCTCCATGTGGGTGTCAATGAATAATAGATCTCTTCCTCTGCTGGTTATTGGAATGTGATGGTGGATGAATGACGACTGAAAAAAGTGCATTACCACACGAGAGGCGACGACGCGCTTTCGCTTTTCTCTCTATCCCAGAATGTATATGTATAGCCTATTTTATGTCGAATACAAACATAATTCTTCCAAAGTGTATTCAAGCGCGGCCAGCAGTCCTGTGAAGGGACACTAGTTACCCGGGTTACCCCCGAATGAAAAGATCGTACAGTGCCCACGTTATACGATATCAGTATAAAACTTGACTATATCATCGCATTTTGGCAGACGACATATCTTGTTACTAAATTTGCCTTTGACATCTGTGGGGTTTCGCCTTATTATAGCATATTAAAATGTATTAATATAAGCGCGCTGAGATGCAACAGTTTTAAAACTTCTCTCCTTTTCTATGTGTTTGAACCATCGAATATCGACAAATGATTATTGGTGCACACGTATGCTGGACCTGGAAGTCCGAGCGGTCTGAAGAGCGAAGACAAATTTTTATGCTTTTTGTCTGGTTCAAAGGGGAACGCGCGAAGAACGATGGGGCAGACTAAGTCAGCTTCTTGAAGGGCCACTACATGGGTTTGTCTTCTTTGTGCGGTTTTGTAAGTAGATACATTGATTTTTAATACATATTTGCTCATTACTTGTGGATTTGCTAGACAGCTTTTTTTACCACTGTTGGATTTGATTTGCCAACTCACTGCTGAATTCACTTGAAAGTGCATTTTTTTCGCATGCTCATTATTACGCATTCTTTCTTTTGTGAGCTATTTTTGAACACGCACGATAGTTTCTGTCTTGCTGCCGTGCTCTGATTTTACACGAACTGAACTTGTCTGTTTGGATATTTTGTCACTCTCTGTATAACCATTTCATAATTTTGTGTGTAATTTGATTGTCATGTAATAACTTGTCGACAATTTTTGTGCGTCGTATTTTTGTCTGTGTTATGATTTGATTTTCATGTAAATGTCATTGTCCGCCGTCTTTGGTGACTCTCATGTTTTTATGTCATTTTTGTTGATGCTCCTTGCTATTTTCGTCAGATATTCGGTGTAGGCACCTTTACAGGATCCTACTAACACCACCCCTATTTTGTCTGGTTTGTGTTTTATGCATTGTTGATTTCTTTTGCATTATTATTGGTTTTATCATGCACTGTTCACTGATGTTTCTTCAAATCAAATCGAATCAAATCACTATAATACGCCATTAAAATACAAACGTATTACAAGCTTCGTCAGCAACAAAGGAACAAAGACAAGTCATTCGAAACACTAGCAAAGTGAAATTACAATCACAATTAGGTACTACACAAAGCTTACATGTAAATGTATGAAAATGGACTTTCACAGTAATTACGAAGATGACACATTATTAAGAAATTGGTTCAAACTATAGTAGCTTTTTTTTAATCAGAAATGATTTTGTTTCATTTTTGTTTTCGATTTTGTTCTACTAATTTTACTTACATTGAATACCGGAAATTACCAGTGAGTTTTTGTCATTTGTCACACCACATTGAGAGTCAATTTCTTTGGGCTTTACTCAGGTGTTTGTTTGGCGAATTCTTCCACTGAGTGCCTTTTTCGAATCCGTCACTCTCCTTTTTCTTTGACTGCCAGTTTGACATATTCTAATGTTGGTGTGGCGACCTCCTATTTGACAGCATACAGTATATGTCAGCAAATTCTTGCACACACCATCATTATTGCCTATGCTCATTTAAGCAGTAACGGAGACTAAGAAAGACAATTATAATAAACGCTATCAAACCATCAACAACTGTTTGTATTTCAAGCACCTGCCCAAAGGGCACATCATTGTTTTTCTATTGTTTTTGTTCATTTCGTCCATTCTGTCAGTCACATGTTAGGTGTTTTGAGAAAAGAGCCATGAAGAATAATTTTGCACATTATTTTCTTTCAAGTAAATGTAATTTTCTGTGCAATGAGCGTGTTTCATTGAACACCATCTTCTTATCTCTTGAATCGTTTTCCCCATTAACAAAAGCGGGCACAACGAAGCGAACAGTCAAGACGATCACAGACAGGGTAAACAAATAAAATGTCAGGGGGGGGGGGCGTACCATCGCACATCACAGGGCTGAACAAGTACCTTTTCGGGGTTTATAGAACCACCAAAATGTTATTCACATGTAGAGATTTATTCTCAAAGACACAAAGTTTTGAAGCTACCTATACATAGTTGTAATAATAAGTGAGTTATTCTGGCAATGAGAGCCATCCAATTTCCTTCCCCAAACTTCTTAATCAAGCTTCATCATGGATCCGAGGATTCCACTACCTACTAATTCAGCATATCGCAAACTGAAACTCGCAGTTCAATTATTATTAGATGCTGTGATACCCACATTATTAGATATCCAAGTCGTTGTTTTCTTAGCTCGCCAATATCGTCCTTTGCTGTTGGCACAAGAGAACAGTCAATCTATAGTCGATATAAGCGCCGTCCAGATGCGGAATCCGATCCGGCTCCTTGTCTTTCCCTCTCTTCTCTCATATGACGTGCTATTGACAGAGAGGCGAACGTGCGACAATCTGCTGGCCCTGAAGGATTCCATGAAAATCCGGAAATCCGGGGTCCTCGTCGTCGCCGCTCGCCCTTGTCAACGACGGAGGGTAAGTATATAAGTGTGGGAAAGGCAAGGGCATCCATCTCTAGCCGTCAACCGCAGCGGCCGCTTATTATTTTAAGGACGGTCTCTGATGATCCCGATTGAAATGCCAAACATCGCCATGTTGCCAATTGAACCGCACGCGGAGGCAGGCGGCGGCCGTTCCTCGTTAACTCTCCGGGACTCTCTGGCGATGCCGAGAGGATCGGGAAATCAAGCCCGGTAACGATGCTTGCCGCTCCACCGCATCCCTGCTTGCTCCACTCCATACCGTTTCTGGCCCCACCGACGAATTGACACGTTGGAAATATATGGGTTGTTTACTGGCAAAAGTGACGGATAACCGATCCGCAAGCCACCCCCGCAAACCTCTTCTCCACGATTCTTTATTAGACAAACAGTGGAGTAGCGGCATGTGCTCATTTTAACTAGACGCCTCGACAGACCGCTAAAGAGAATGTTTCACCGTGGGATGTAGGAAGACATGATTCCCTCATGTTCAAAACGATATGTAGCAGAGCATAAACGTTTGAGGAGCCCTCCAGGTCTTTTGAACCTTCTCCAGTGACTGGCGCTACGCCAGTGGCGGTGTGGCTGTTATTCCATTATTGCCTGGCCATCGATCCACCGCCGACGCCGCAACGGCTTTGACATCTCCCTACGCAGCCACTTCAGGAGAAAGTCGTCTGATGATTATTTCTCGTTTGAGAAATTAACTGAGCCTCTTTCCGCCGACTAGCGCCGCTTGACGAATATTTAAATGCGCCGAGCACCGCACCCCAACCCCGGTATTGGGGGGCGGGCGTGGTGGCGGCAGCGGGTACAGCGAAAACAAACGAGTCTCGCGGAAAGTTCGGTGGTGCCAGGAAGGAGCAGGAGAAGAAAACAACGACGGGCGCCCCGAAGGTGGGCGACTTATCAAAAGCTTGCGAAGGCTGGACCCCGAGTGAGCTGGAGGTGATGGCGCGGCGGCAAGGCAAACGTAAACAAAAGTGTCCCGACTTATAGACACACAGCTACTCACCGAAACCACAAAGACTGAGTTATGTCTTGATAAAAACTTCAGATGGCCATAAACCTATCTAACGGTAATGGTAGCACAGCAGTAAATCCAAATTGAGTTCCCTTAGCAGTTGTTGGACGATTGATCTTTTTGCGGCGGGTGGCGTATGAGATCCGTCGCGTAAACAGGGTGGGACAGAAAAGACTTCAAGAGAATCTTCCGCTCTGCCGTGCACGGAATTGCTCTGTTGTGTGCGATATTATTATTACCGCACAACCTGTCTTCTTGTCTGACAACACTGAGGCTAAGGCCCAGCCTTGTCTAAGCCAGCTTCGTGAAGTGGACCCACTTCTGCTTTCATAAATCAAGGTGTTTGAAAGTACCTCCAATATGCCCTGATTCCTGATTGGAAGCAATTTGCTTGAAGTTATTAGCAGCGTTGACACAGTCGGTTTTGGTCCGCGAATTTGGAAAAAGGGTCTGGCTTTGATTTCCGGCTAATGCTATGGAAACTGGCTTGGAACATCGTAAAAACTCATGGACCTGTTGAAAACTGCGTTCCAAAACCATCCGTGTAAGCGATCCTAATATGTGTTTCAAGTCGACCAATCAGGAAAGTGCAGTTATGTAGGCATGTGAACTAAACCGCCACTGGATCATGTCATATTTGGCAGTTTCATCAATAATAATTGACCAAAAAATTCTTGCACTTCGGTCTTGGATATTTCTCATTATCGTTATGTATCTACTGCCTATTTATTTATCCACATTCATACTTCATTTGTGGGAGCATAAAGTCGACTTCAAAACAGTCGAGTTGTTGCCCTCAATCCTGGTAGTTACAGTCAAATTGTCCAGTATTTTGTCATCTTATTATACTGCAATATACAATATACGTTAAACGTTAGCTTAGACGCCACTGTTGAGGTATGACAGGGGAATTCCGACTCCTATTATTAAAGATGATGTAGAATTCTGGGAATGTCAAAGTTTTTGGGCAAATTCATGCCGAAAATGTCAATGGTGACAGCTCCCTCAGAAATCTAACAGAAGCAGGCGCTGACTGGAGCTGAACTGACGAACACGAAAAATCGTGATCAGACTTGAAAAATCTCTTGACGACTGCGCCAATTTTTTTTTATCCAACCCAAAAAAAGCAATCAAGATTGAAACAGATATATCAAAATTCAAAAGATGGCTTAGGCGCCTGCTTTTGCATCAGGAAAAATTTGTAGCGCGCAAACTGGAAAAGAGGCATTCGCCGTTGTCTTTGCAACACGAGAATTTCATTATTCCATTCACGTTTTAAAACTAATTCAATCAGTTCAGATCGCAAACCATTGGAATCAATCTGGAAAATGATTTCTTTCTCAGTAACACCTAAACTACAACGTATGCTGTTGCGAACTCTGAACTATGACTTGAAAGTTTCTTATAAACCTGGAAGATACCTGTATACATGGTGATCCAAAAATGGCGGATTTCCTTTTGGGCACGTTATAAGAGACGTTAACGCAGCATGGGAAAACAAATAAAAAAATTAATCGGCTTTGATTTTCAAGTTATTAACAAAAACAAATCCGCCTGATCTGACAGCATCGCATTAGTATCTACCACATACTGTATCTACTTATCAACCTGATGCCACCTTAAGAAGAGCATTGACGGTGAATGTAAAAATGTGTGCGATTTGCACCACAATAGACTTTGAAAAAAAAGGACTTGAGTTAGATTTGTGAGCGTCTATGGAAGGGGGTATACGTGATATACGAAGACTTAGACACCATCGTGGCGTATCCGTAGCCACTACGGTGAGAGTTGACACCGAGGTTGACACTAACTTGAACTTGTAACATCATTGCCGTTACCGCCAGAAGCACGGCGACTAATGCAGTGGTGCACCATCATGTATGTACCTATCATGTTCTCTTGAATTAACAACATAGCTGGTATTCAAGTTGATTTGTCGTGCAAATAATACCTAGCCAATGCATTAATTAGTGTTGTGTTATTTTCGCTGGTGCGTATTTTTTATTTGATATTGGGATCGTTGTCAGTCAATGCCATTAAGCTGCGACAATGACTGCTAATTGTTGAAAGTTGAAAAAAAAAACATAGAGCTCAACAAACTTCTGATACCGACAATGCATTTTTATGCCCCAGTTCTTGTTCTCGACTACTAGGAATAATTCAGAAGTGGTTTTTTTTTCAAAATAAAACGGTTGAATAAGAAATTAATAAATTCCATGGCCGTGCACAAACGTAAAAAAAAATTTCAACTAAATACTTCCGTACTAAAATGACATCAAAAATTTGAAAGTGAAGTAAAATGCCAACCCAATTACTTCACGAAATGATTTTGATGAAGGTACAAAATGTGGCACCCAAGGATTATTTTGATGGCCGAGACACACGTGGGAGAGTCCTTATTCTGGCTTGCACGATACATTTTAACGGTGGATCAATTTTTCTTCAGTTGAGCGAGTGAGTGTTATCCCACGTTTGTTTTGTAATCGAAATAATGGCTTGGAGTTATATTCGTATTTCCATCACGCTGTTTGTATTTTGGAGTAAGTAATCGGATTCCAATTTTATACAACTTTTAGATATTTGATCCCGTGTTTGGTACCCAACTAAAATTAGATATGTACCATATTTATTGATCAGGCATAAAAAGTATTCTTATAGCGGTTACTACGGGTGTCAATAGCAGTAGGCGCTCCTTCGCTCGTTTCCTGCTCAGTCGCGGGTCCCAGTTGTCCATCATCGCGATTCTTGTTTGTCATAATGATCTAAAGCCGGGTTCACACTTGCTATGTAACAATGTTATGTTGCAAAGTTATATAACATGCTGCACAAATTTCGATTATTTCTAGCAAAATCCCCTGCCAGCGTCAATCATCAGCTGATCATTTTTTCGCAGCTCCGTTCCATGTTATGATCCTTCAAGTGTGGACGATGAAAAGTTATATAACGCTGTTGCAGAAACATTGATTCAGGCAATGTTATGTAACACGTTGCTTAGTCTTAACCCGACTCAAGGAACTCGCAATGTAGGCAACAAGCAACATAAGGGAAGGCTGGAATAGAAAGAGTCTAGTTTCTATCAATGTGGTGCTTGCCAACCATGCGCCTGACGCCGTTTGTTTTTGTTAAACCTTACTCCCAGTGATTTGTTACGAATGCTTTGAAACATTCAGTGAATGCGATAAAACCAACTAATGCTATCAATGTGACAGTGAAATTTCCTGCAAAATCCAATGGGAAAGACTCGAGCTCCGAGGCAGAGGATTAAAACCGGGAGACTGGTGTTTTTCAATCATTATCTCGTTATTCATAAGTATCATCAATTTACATCTCATGGAAACTCATGAATTAAAACTTCCAAATTGGAAAAAAGTACTAAAAGCAAATTTGATTATAGGGCGCCCTCGCACCAGGTGCAGAACGATTCTGTATGTATACGTGTCAGAGTATATAATAAAAAAACATGTTGAGTTGCTGGGTGAGCACCAAAACTGCTCAAAGTTGACTCCCGACAAAAAAATGGGCGAGCGTTATAATGATGTTTTGAGATCATCATCCAAAATTGGATGAGTGTCACTCGCCGTAATTTCTTGGTAATTTGTTCAGAATTAACTTTCGTTGTTTGCTCATCTGATACCAGGCCGTAAATTAAATTTGCCATTTCATTGAGCTTGTTTGGCGTCGGGTGTCGAAAAATCATCAACACCGACGACGACGGCGTTGCGCACGTGATGTCAAGTATGAAGAGAATGCAGCAAGATGATGAAGAGAGCAATGGGGGCGCACGACGACGCCGACGACGAGCTTTTTGTAATTAACCATTCAACTTGCTCACCTTGTCACTTTAATTACGCATGAAATTAATTGTTATTGAAACGTTTTGAATTTTAATTATTTAACCCACTCTTACCTTCCTCCTTGCAGGCGATTAGTGTTGGTGAAATGAACGTGTGAACACCGAAGAGTTTATAGAAGGGTGTTTTTCAGTTATGTCACAATTTAAATGGCTTCTAGCAAGCGAAGTACGCAACTTATCAATAGGAACAGGGTGTACAAAACATACATAGGACATAGAAACTTTGTAGCCTACAGCTTGAAGTTTTGTTTGTACTACAACCATACTTGTCAATCATCAACTTTGTCTGCACGGACGGTGCGACAAGCGACAGAACAAGAAACTGTGCTTGGCCATAGCCAGGAAACAGTGATAAAAAGTCGCAGTTTTTTCTTTGGAGACATTTTCGAAGTCCAGATATTCACAGACCTATAATAGGTTATTAGACCTAGCTTATCTCAAGCAACGAATAAGAAATGTCTACACCACTGAAGTTACGTGTCGAGATTCTGTGACACCGGACGAGAACATTATTTCTGAATGGAGATTTTTTTGAAAGAGCTGTGACCATCACCATATAAAACTGGACAAATAAATACAAGCCCTACAACAATTCAAATCTTGGGCTTCAATTTGTGATGAATTTTGATTAAATTGATACAGGGACGGATGAGAACTTGGAATTTTATAATTGAGAAACAAAACATTCCCAGCTTTCGGGCCTTGTTGCACCGGATACGCGAAGTTGATTACTGACAACCATGATTGTGGGGTTAAACTGAACTACAAACTTCAAGATGCTACTATGTCCCTGTTAATGAGTAGCAAATTTTGCCTCACTGGACAGTTATGTCGCTGTCGCAAGAAAGGATGGACTTTCAACGGGAACTGCAACCAAATACGTTGACCTTTGGCCGGGTAGGCGACAATCGAAAGAGTTAGCGCAATAGTGCGTAAAGATAGTCAAAAAAGACCCCAAACCTTGAAAAAATTGAATCATGAAATTTTATAGCAGATATCGATTCAGAATTTCATTCTCTACCACATCCCGAAAAAAAAAACCGGAAGTCGCTTTAATTTCCAATTAACACTGTTGATTAAGTATAATCCGAGAGTTAGTAACCAAGTTTATTACAATCTGTTTGATTTGTGATAGAGACATGCAATTTGGTATAAGTGGTCTTCATGGTCTTTTTTCCAAATGTAAACATGACGCCTCGCCATATTTTGGTCAGGGGGGCCTAAGGACCCCCTTAAAAATTTGAAGTCTCCAGGAACTCTCACAAACCACCGGTAAATATCATCACACATTTCAAAAAGTAATAGTCTACTTATTAAAAGTAAAAAGTAAGTACAAAAGATAAAGTTCTACTTGACAACTGCAGATCGTATTGACGTTTGTCTATACTCTTTAGTCTGTATTTCCTCTTGTTTCGCCAAAGTAGCATGAAATTTGGTGCAATTCTAACAGTGGTGGGTAGCGGTTAAAAAAAAATCGGGGCTGTCGCGCATCAATCCTTATCTAGTTATACTCAATAAAATTATAAAACAGTTGAAGCTATCCACCCAATAATAAATTGTCATTCATATCAATTGGTGAAATTGAAAAAAACGCTGCTGAACTGAGCACTTGAATTGGCTGGTTTCATCTGGAATTGTTGCTTCTAGATGTCAATATGAAGAAATGGACTTCATCAATGGCTTCGGCAGATACGAATTAGTGCATATGCGATATGCGATATGCGAGATATGCGGAAGATGAATTTATTGCTCTATTACATGAAAAAATCATAAAAAACGCGATTTTTTTTTGACATTCCGAAGAATATTTTTTTCATTGTGAATAACAGTGCCCGAATGCACTGACATGGTGACAATTGGTGTCTCTTGTTGAGATTTAACGTAGAGTCGAATGATTAAACAAAATATGGCGATACGCCATGTCTACATTTGAAAAGATGACCATGAAGACCACTCATACCAAATTTCATGCCTTTATCACAAAAATAACAGATTTTAATTAATTTTGTCGTTAATCCCCGAGCTACACTTGATTACCACTGGTAATTGCACATTGAAGCGAGTTACGTGTTTTCTTTCACGGGAAATAGGATTTCAGCGGTTCAGATGACGTTCTGGTCATGCCCTGGAGTATATACCAACAGCTCTGAACTAACAATATAGCTCTAATGTGACAAAAGCGAGGACACAATTTTCGGACTTGTTGCAGCAAACATGATATACTTTGACAGCGCCGCAAGAAAAATGCTCAAATGAAATTTTTGGGGATTTTAAGTTCATGGTAGAGGACGAAATTCTGAATCGATAACAGCTTTAAATGTTTATGAATTAATTTTTTCAACTCCAAAACCTATCTTTACTCCACTACAAATTATGACTGAGGTGAGAAGGACGCGATTGGAATTTTTGAAAATCAGAAGGTAACGCTTGTCGGTCTAGTGGTTTTTGTTCTTCGTGAATAGGAATGTAAATAAGCAGTCATCAACTACATATTTTTTATACATGCACATAGACATGATATATACATACGCATTTACAACAGTAAGATCTTACATTATTTGCTTACGCTACAAAATTACCTGGATTTGTGCCGCTGTTCCTCAAGTTTTTAACCCTTTCAAGCTTTAGTGTAGCTGTATAAGAACTATGGTACAATTTAACACACCTTCATACTAGTACATACATCAAATTGTCTGCAACAATGTATTTTAATAAAGTTCTAAGTTTGCTCATTTCGGTAGGTGTTTATGTAAAATAATGCCAGGGTTATGCAGCTTTATGGAAGTAAGATTTTTGCAACTGGTAGCGTGCGCGAAACATTTTCATTTCACTGGCAATAACATGATGGTACAAGAGTTGAGGATTTTTACAGGAAATTCCGCGAAAATTTCCAGGTGAGGCATCGTGCAGCCGTCCCAGTACGTTAATTCATCAATCACGACCGACAGACACATTTCACCGCGGATGGACAATGGCGATGACGACGCAACAAATAATAGACTGGTGTTAATTATCAAAGTGTTGCTGCCGCACGGTCGTTGACAATTCATATACATTATTCAAAAGGGTAGTCTTTGGGCGTCCGTCCGTCCTCATCACCACAAAAAATCTCATTATTCTGCGTTATAAGACACGATAGATGCTCACTTTTTTCCCCTACACAAACGAACTTTGGCTTCTTTGTCGCCGTCTCTCCAGCCAGTCTTTGTCTGGGGCATGAATTTAGCAGCACGCATAATGAGGGTCAATTATTCGTCGGAATACAATTAGAACGGAATCCAGCGAGTAATAAAGACAAATGACGCATTCGACCCGGGAGCATATTTCATATCTCGAGAAATATAAGGGAGAACTGCGAGAATTCTTTGGAGACTAGGCTATGGAGACAATTTGAGTCATCGCTTTAGCAGAGGGGTGACGCGTTCAAGAACTCGTGCGATTGCAAAAAAGACGTAACTGCGGATCATCCGTCTCTCGGTACCTCTACGTGCAAATTTCGCAAATGTTGTAGTTTTGTATGTTGACGGGGATCATGTACGTCGTAAATACAAATTTACTGCCGTTTATAATACTGGGGCATGTAGATAGAACCGTTCCCAACATTCGAACTGCCTCGTTATTTCCTGCATCAGGTGTGACGTGGTGGGCTCTGCTCCTCGATCGATGTTTATGTTCAATCCCGCACGGGACCGTATTTTATGCATTACGGCAATTTCGAAAATATATATTTTTTCGCACGCATACTGTCCGGGTCAGTTCTCGGCACGACTTCTTCCTTCTTTCCTTCCTTCTCAACAGAACTTTGCGGTTAGCACATCCAGTCGACTGTGTAATATGCGAGCGTGCCCCCAAGTCTGCTACCCTCGAGATTTTTTGCTTCGTCCTCCCAAGGACTCGCCCGTCTTTCTTGCGCTTTCCCCGGCGCGTCCAAGAGCTCGAATTTGAATTCAAATCGATGCGATGTAGCGCGCCGCTACGAGCACGGCAATCCTCCAAATTTATCGCCAATTAATAATAATTACTATGCAAACGCCCGCTCACGACGGCGAGTAAACAAAGTATGGAGATTTGTTATTCCACTAACGTGAACACTAATCATTCCGAAAGCAGATCGTTGGCAATCCCGGACGTGTAGTGTCTTAGTTTTAGTGTATGGATTTTAGTTTGAGCCCGTTGTCGGAGTTAATCACGAGCGCTCCATTGCGGTATCCAGGTATCGGTATTGAGTTGTTAAAAGAAGGGCTCGGTCGCCGCATCGATATATCCGTACAGATGAGCAGGACCGGCGTTAGGGTGTGGCGAGCGAGGCGACCGCGGCGACCGCCTCGGACGCCAAACTTTGAGGGGGGGGGGGCGCCTGGGCTCCCTTTATCTTTGTAATATCTTGAAACAATTTCGCCTACGGCGCTCTTTTACTCATAATGTATGCAATTTTCAATTACTTATTATCAACACTACTGTTATAATTTAAGAAAAAATCGCTCATCCATAAAAGGGCGCATTACGGAACTTCGCCTTGGGCGCCAAAAGCTGTAACGCCGGCCCTGCAGATGAGCGTATCGATCAAACAATATACGCTTTCTTCTAGCATATCAGTACATATCGACGTATCGATACACATAGACGTATTGGGCGATACATATCGATGCACATTGGCTTATCGGCGATATGTTGTGGGACACCAGGTTTTATTTCAAAGATGAATTGAATTATCAGCGCGCTGTCGATGAAATAGTTCTGAAACCTCCCATCTGTATATGTTCGAATTGTATCGCATATTTGTAACCACGTGTGCTGGACTAGGATCGCACTGCGGTTCGAAGAGAGAAGGGAAAATCATCTCTCCGGTCACCCGCTCGATGGTGGTGTATGGGGTCAAGCACGAGGGTCGGGACGTTTTACTGCTTTTGTGCATATGGGGTCCCGAGACGAGAAAACTATACCTGCGAAGAGAGGCGTGCAGTTTCTTGACTTGTCACATTGTGTTTGTTTTCTCCTGCATGTAATTTAGTGAGTACCCACACTAATTGTTCCTATTTTTAAACCTACTTGTGTATAAACGTTGGACGGTCTTTTTTGAGAATACTCTGTCGGCTTGGTCCACCTGTTTATTGCTGAAGTCAATTAAAAGGACGTCTTTGTTATTGCACTAATTTTGTGACTTTATAAACACGCACGACAGTTTTTATCTTGTCGCCGTGCTCTGATTTGACACAAATTAAACTTGTCTATTTGCATACTTATGTCAATATTTTCATGACCATTTCACTTTTGAGTATAATTTGATTTTTATGTATTCACTTGACTGAAATTTTTGTGCTTCCCAATTTCAGCTGTACGTCATGACCTGCGCAATTTTGTTGTTCCATTTTTATGTGCAATTATTCTGAGTCCATTTTTTATTTGTAATGTCAAATCTGTAGGTACTTGATCTATCAAAAGTTTTGTGTCAATCTAAAATTGAATGTCTCCCTGCTGTTGTGCTTAAATATTATTTTCAGGTTAGTTTTTGTACTTACTATTTAAAATGACGCTTGAGTATGATTGGGCCTTGATGAGTGACTGATAATTTCTCGAATATCGTGACAAGTCGCTCCCCTGTCGCCATCGATCGCTTCCATCTGACCTAATTTGACTGTTTTTCAATGTTTTATTTTTGCCAGTATATCAGGGGCTTTCACCGGCCAAGCAGGTTGTACGGTACTTTTTGTTGGGGTGTCGTATCAATTATTTTGCTTTATTTTCTATGAGATGATTTGATATTACTTGTCGGGTCTGGTAAGGGTCAGCAATGATGGGTATGCCGAGATTGTTGTCAACTTTTAGCGAGGAACATGTCAGCTATTTGGTGTAGGTTCTGTTTCAGCTTCTCGTCTCGTGTGCACAAAGTGCACAAATAACACCACCAGTCTACATTGTTGGTAGTTTTTGGATTGTTTTGTATTGTTTTAGTATGCCCCGTCTGCTACTTTGTCTTCGATTTTGTTCTTTTGAATGTCTGTGTGAATTTACTGATTTTGCTTGATTTTACTTGCCACTACAAAAAACAGCAGTGAGTTTTTGTCACTTTGTTCAACCTAAAGTGCTCGCCAATTGAAATGGTCCACCCAAAAAATACAGTCACATTCAAAGTGTCACAACTTTTGAATAAATGAACTATTTTGAATCGTTTTATGTTTTTTCATTAGCTCACGGATTGGACTACAACATGTCATGGACTATTTTTGGTACAAGTGTTTTTGTATCGATTATACAGGGCCCTGAATCAGGTACCGCAAAAATGGAAAAGTTTGAACAGGTCCCACTTCACAAGAAAATTGTTTTTGGTTTTCTCCCAGTGTTTCAGAGGAGTTGTTGTAACCATATGTTGAATCGTTTCAAATTTTTTTTGTCTATCTGCTCTAATTACAGGGTGATCTCAAAAATGTAACCTTTTAGTTTTGCAGTAATAACTTTATTCGTTATTGGCCGATTTTGGAAAATGAGGACTTTGGTTGAAGCTAAAGGCTCAGGTCAGAAGGATCGAGGATCAGAATTGACTTTAGATGAAAATTCTGGAAAAGTGATTGGATCAAAAGTGACTCAAATGACAACCTTGCTAGAGATCCGGTTTAGGGCAGGTATTAAACAAATAACAACTTGTCTTTCAAACAAACCATTATTTCTGAACATTTTGGGGTGTTTCTCATTTGTATGGGTCAAAAATTGTGGTAATGAATCCAAATCAGAAATGGATGCTTCCAACGAAGAATACTGGATGTTTTTCGCCTAGAAAGACGTAACCTGGGTTACGAAGATCAGAACTGGTGTCTATCTCATTAAATGTGAAGGAAACATACGACAATAAGAAGGTACCCTAGGTAACGTGCATTTTCAGTCGAGGAAGGTCCGGTATCATCTTCTGAAAAGTGAATTTGTAAAATGGGTACCGCATCGACAATTTTCATCACCTAAAATCGGAAAATACCTCAAAATGTTCGGAAATGAAAGTCTGTTTGAAAGCAGGTTGATTTTTATTTAGTTCTTTCCCTGAATTTGATTTCTAGGGTGCTTCATATTTAGGTCACTTTTGATTCCTTCACTTTTTCAAAATTTTTGTCTTCAGTCAGTTCCGATCCTCGAGCCTTGTCATCTGAGTCTTAAGCTTCAACAAGAATCCTTATTTTTCAAAATCGACCAACAATTGAAATAGATATAAATGCCAGACCAGAAGGTTGCATTTTTGAGATAACTGTGTAATTGGGGGAGATAGACTCAAAATTTTGTAAACTACCTCAAGGTATAGGAACAACATCTTTCCTTAAACACCTGGAAAAAACAAAAACTATTTTTTGTGAAATGGGACCAGTGCAAACTTTTCCATTTTTGCAGTACCTGATTGAACACCCTGTATAATTGATACGAAACACCTGTACCAAAAACGGCCCATGACATGTTGCAATCTAATCCGTGAGCTACTCAGAAAACGTAAAACGATTCAAAATAGTTTATTCATTCAAGAGTTATGTCACTTTGAATGGGACTAATTTTTTTGGGTGGACCATTTCAATTGGCGAGCACTTTATTTGAGAGTCCTTTGCTTCGGGCAATACTCAGGGGTTTCTTGGCCGGGTTCTTCCACTGGGTGCTCTTTTCCGAATCCGGCACTCTCCGTCTTCTTTCACTTGACAGTTTGACATATTTTGTTGTGTTGTTTTCAATTGTTTTCTATATTTTTGTTCATTTTGTCCACCTTGTTCATTTTGTTTATTCTGTCAGTCACATGTTAGGTGTTTTGAGAATAGAACCATGGAAGGAATAATGTTGCACTCATTTTGCTTCCAGTGAATTTCGCTTTTAGTGCAAGGAGCGTGTTTTATTGAAGTCCACCTTTTTTCCCTCGTGTCGTTTCCTTCCTGAACAAAACGGGCACAACAAAGAATCAAAACGATCACAGGCCAAACGAATTAAATGTCAGGGGGAGGGGGGTGTACCATCACAATGTATCTATACATTGCGAACTATCGGCGTTACGTATCATATTGCCGTATGGATAGACGTTGTATCGATCTTAATCGATATGAAGAACGTATCAAGTTAATATAAATAAATATGCCATTTTCCCTATCACCCAGTTCCAGTTGAAGCCTATGTAAAATATAAAACAAACGTGAATAAAAACTCACGTCACTAGCACAGATGACTGCCAATTCGTTTTCGAATGTCACATGATTTTTAAACCCTCGAATTTGAAGTTTTCTGACAGCTTATTCAAAGAAACAGTCTCAAATATCTCAAAAACAAAGACTGTTCATGTTCTGACTTCCGACCACTGGTGTGTCTAGTCTTTAGGAGTTTGGGACACCAATGACACATCAACACCTTCTCATCTCGTGCTTCGTTCTCAGAAATTCGGACTATGTCGTATGTCGGTTGACGAAGGTGTTGTATGCCAAAAAGGCCTCGTGCCTTTTTAGTGCGACCTACCTATAGGTCTGTCTTATTCAGAAACACGGTCCGCCAACTAATCAGTGGAGAAGGCCGGGGTTTTTGGGATGGTCAGGGGCGCCATAGCATTGTGAGCCGAATTTCCAAAAACAATTATAGTACCACGCAATGACTAATACAATACTGAAAATAAAGCAAAGTTTGGATTATGAATACAAATGTCATTTACAAAAGGCAAAGAAAATGAGCAGGTGCCGGTTGGGATCAGGTAAGTGTTTCACCAACCCAACACTGGCAGAGACGAAAAAAGAAACGGACAAGAGTGGTTAGCTATGCTTCCCTTTGTCACTGTCTCGCTTTCCTCATCTCTTCCCTCCTCCTCTGTTCCAGAAGCTCCCTCCTACAACTACTTTCGAAAACGAATTATTCTGTGAGCTATAGTGCTGGGTGCAAGCAGTGCCGTAATTGGCACGATTCAGTTAAGTTCGTCGCTGTTGTCGGAGCTGATTACACCTCGAGTCAAGGTTAGGAGTGCTCTCGCATGGAGTGTGAACACATCAATTTTTTGCCATTCGAGATAAAACTTCGGCTTTTCGGCGAATCGCCGTCATCAGTGCCCGAACATCATGTCCTGCGTCTTTTGTGCGTTCTCATGATGAAAAATTAATGGAACGGTGTGTTCCTTCTCCAAACACGTGCTCGGAAATTGCCATCGGCTTTTTCTTCCTAATACCCGGGGCGTATCTTGTGCTCCGCAGGCTGACTGAAGGGCGATCTCGGCAAACCCCCATAGACTCGGCGTCAATCCGGCACTGCAGATAAAAGACTATCAGCCAACAAAAAAAAAACGCCGTGTCTTTCGCATGGCCAGACTCGATTGTGATTAATAGGCGAGTTTCGACAGAGCCATTGTCGTCGGACCCGCCAATGTCCCGGTAATCCGGCTTGAAGGACCAACAAAATTACACGTAAAAATGACGTCAACATCGAATTACCTGCTGCTGTTCCGTGATTGATCACGTATACACGGAAAGGAAGGAAGCAAATTGTCGAGAAAATTCCTAGTGATTTCGAAATTGTTTTCGCATTGGTATGGCAAAGTGGGAGACGGCATTCTGGCGAGGACTTTGCGCGTCGCATTTTGATACATCGGTAATAACAGAGAGTCTGATTCTGGGAATAAAGTGCTTAAATTGAAAACTCGGCTCTAACTAATTTTCTCGTTGTTCTGACGGAATAAATCCAATTTCCACTGATCGAGTATGTGATTGAAATTTACAGAGGTGCAGTAGGCGCTGCTCGCACGATCAGTTGTCACACTCGCACGCCGCTAGACTAGAACTGCCTGGTGGACGTTTAATTGACTGTTATGCTCTTCCCTCGAATAATGTGCACTGATGATAGAATTCGGTCTGCGGTCGAGTTGGTGCGGTTTCCTGCCAAGCAGTGGGCATCAGACAGTCAGCCAGGATATACGCAGGGATCACTGAGGCTGTAACAGTAGGACACTAGTTGCCTCTCCAGGGGGAACCGACATGACTGCGGGTTAACTGAAGTCGATCAGTGTGCAACAGCCCAGCGACACAGCCATTACCACAAACGGAATCTCACACACATTATTCACAATTCTGAAGTTTGGTGTGCATAAACCTTCAAGAGAATCAGAATATCATCCAAAAAGGTAGAGAACTATGTTTTGAATGTTTGTTTTTTACTTTCTCGACCCCCTTCTCTTGATGAGAGAAGAAATATTCTGATCGAGCAGATTTTTTTTTTTAGATAACGAAGATCATATCCGTTTTGAGGTCCCCCAAGACGATTACGACTCTTTATTTGAAAGCCCTTGGAAAAATTGCATTCAGAACAGTTGAAAGTATTTCTCCATCTGTCATCTGTCAATAATTAAAAAAAGTAAGAACTTAAAACTTTGAGATTTGATTATTCAAAATCTATTCAATGGATTGCAACAAAACAAAAGAATCAAATCAACATCAACAGTTTGAGCTTTATGCCATTTCCCAGTCGGGCGCTATAAATTTTTGAATCTTCTTATAGCCGTTACCACCCAAGACGGCCGCTCACCGGTTTTGACCAGACCACCCGCGTTTTATGCAGAGCTCAACTAGACGTTCTTTCCTGCTCGGGGATCGAATTTTTTCGACAAATTTCTACGGATATCGGAAGTAGATTTGCATTGGGTGAGGTCCAGTTTCAAATGCAACACAGGTTTGGTTTTCCAGTGGTGATTTTTTTTAAATGAAACTTGCACAGTCCGCGAATTAAAAAAAACTGCAGAGTGAATTTTGATCTACCGTAAGCCCCACGGAGTATTCATTTCGGACTTGCTGCGACTCATAGAAGAAAAAGAGACTGAGTTCATTTTGAAAAGGGAATTTTTGAAATTTGACCAATGGTTTTCAAGTTTTCCCCCTGCTAGTTTTATCCAGTGAACAGATTTTCAACATTTTTTTACAACAGGCAGTGACGGATTAGAAAGCAGCGGCGCCCTAGGCTGATTTGTTCCGGCGCCCCCTCCCCCTTACTTTTGGAATTACAACAATGAATTAACAACAAATTTCACTCTAATTATTTTTTTCAGTTTTCAAAGATTAAAAAAAAAAAATCAAGATCCCGGGGCACAGCTGAGCGCAGCTATATGCGAATACTGCAAGAGTGCAAGGTCTAGATGGAACCATTTTGAACTTGGTGATTCAGTTTTTTTTTCTTACTCAGATTGGCTTTATTTTGTTGCATCAAATATTGCAATTCTCCAGTCTTCGATTCTTTGCTATTTTCCGATTAAAAATCGAAGGCAAAGATTGAAATAAAACAATGAAAGATAATGCTTTCTGGACAGCACGCATGATTTCAAAGTTTGGCCAGCTGCACAAGATATCTCATAGTTCAAACTTGCATCAGGGTGTTGCAGTTAAGGTGAATAGGATGTGTAAAAGCTGCCAGAAGATTTGGTTTCGAATAAAGTGCTGACAGGAAAAGAAGAAAAGATATACGTATGAGCAAGAAGTTCCAACGGCCATTGTCACATGTTAACCCAATACGAAAGCAAAAACGGAAACCTACATAAACACTTCTTTTCCGATTTGTCTTCCCGGAAACATTCTTCAAGGCTAAAATGATCTGATCGGGATTCTGCCATTACCGCCATTCATTACGGATTTATATTGAATTTTTTATTCTCCGGCTTCTCCTCCGCCGGCGAGCGGCATCAGCAGCGGCGTTTCCTGTGAAATGAGAAAATTTCAATTCCCAACCGGATCACTTCCATTCCAGAACAGTGCAGTTTTTCGTGATACGCTTCGCTACTGTACTTCCTTCATCGCCATTCTCTCCGCACGACCAACGTCGCGTGTCGATTTTCCAATTTACAAGTGTAACTGACCGAAATATACTCAGTCCGGGTCCGGTCTCCGCACCCCTTAGACAAAGTATTTCTGTTTGCGTAGGTACTGTATAAGTACGTATACTGTATAACACTATTCTGACGGTAGAGGGATCCCAGAGTCGCAAAGGGCCCATCAGCTTTGAGTAAGTTGCCGTGTTAGTGTTGCCATTATACAAGCCTCAAAATTAATTCACGTAGAGGTTCTCAGCTAACTTCTTATTAGGGTGGTGAACCGAGCGAGTCTCCAATGATGGGGCCTGCGAGTTGTGTATATTCCGCTAAATATGAAATATTCATCCAGTTTTATACATCACATATTTCCCACACACACACACACAGGAATTGCGCTGCTGCCTGCTCCTCCAGTAATCCGGAATAAATAAAAGTATAAGGCTCCGCAGTTCTCGGTCGGGTCGTAAATATTAAAACACGACAGGTGAGGACGCAGCAAAATCGGAAAAATACCGATTTTGTTCTGCAGCCAGTGATTGTGATTTAATTTTTGTTTACATAGGTAATACCCTACATACCAGGTAGGTATAGGTATTGCTTTTAGCTTAGCTATACCATACCTGGATGATAACTGATTCGTCATCAGAGCGAATAAGAATTTCGCATAGAAACAAGAACGAGAGGCGGAAAAGTTTTTGATGTAATAAAGCGCCAAGGAGACGTTACCAATTTGAAAGCGTTACTCCGAACGATATAGACAAAACTTTTCGGCAATACGCAGTCTCTGGGGTTTTTATCGTAGAAGTTTATCGGCGGAGCGTTTGGTTGGTGGCCTTTGTGTGCGAAACGGGCGCCTCCTGTAAATTATTAATTCGAAAACAATCAAGAAGTGTGTGGCAAGCAAGCAGGGCCCCTAGGTCGGGGTTGCGCCGGCAAGGATTTTTCAATAATTAGGTGCTTCGACGGTCTGACATCTCTAAACAGTATTACTTTGTCAGGGGGTCGAAGGAAGACCTTCTATCTCCCATTATAATTAGGTTTTTGCTAAGGCGCTCTTAAATCACAGCGCAAGTTTGTGACAGAATCATCCTTCAGGATGCGTATGCGAGCAGCACGTTCGATGATTTCAATTTCAACAAAGTCCAAACTCCAAAACTTATAACCATGAAGCATGACGTTATTTGCATTACTGATTGACTTTTGGAATAATGTACGTTTCCGCGCATATTAATTAAAGAAGTTTCTGTAGATGTACAAATTAATTCAGGCAAGAGCAAGAATAATTATAAAAGCAATGTAATTGGAGAACTTTCAACTTACTGCAATTTCGCGTTTCATCTGGAACTATACCTACTTCGCGAGGAAATTAGAGGTTGTAAGTGTACCTTAGGTATATATTATCCAAGTGTAGAGTTTCACATTTAAATAGTAAAACCGGCAACTCGGCAAGCACGTTAGTTTTTATATTCAGGGTAACTCCGGGATTTGGATCACGACAAAGTGAAGTGGTGGCCCAATGGAATACCTCATGAACTATTCAACTTACGGGATAGTTTGTCACTGCGGGCATATAACAATGCACAAAGCGATAGCAAGAGGAACGTTGCTCAAACATGGACAACCCAGATCTGTTGAAAGTCATTTAGCGCATTATGACACCTGACAAGAGATAAAGGAGTTGGATCTACATAAACTGGCGGACCAGACGCTTCAATATTTGTTGGTGTACCTATCGGGCAAGGTCTGCGAAGCCATTCGCAAGCTAGTCTATTTACAGTTCCATCCCCACGATACACTGCAATAATCAAATATGACTGTGAACAATCCCAACTTTTCGTCTGTCACGTTTACACCATTACATGTTCAAAGTAAAAAAAATAACAATTTACCTAAACAAATATCATTTGGAAATTAGTTGGATCTCAAGCGTGATCTATGAATTTTCGACTTCCCTCGTAAAACAACCATCCTTGAGATCAAGTTTCAAGATCATACATCTATTTATTTAGTTTTTGTTTATTCAGTGAACATTCAACGCGACATTGTCTATTTATAATAGACGAAATCAACAATCCCGGCGGAAATCACTAGACTCAGCTTGAAATTTGAGAGATTGGTATCTGACACTGACGATGACGTTCGGAATTGTCACCGCTGTGCACTAGGCAAGTTGATTAAACTTTGTACTACGACTGCTATGCTTACAGATTTTATCATCCTTTAGTGACATTGCAACTGATTTTAGTGATTTTAAATGATGCTATGCCAGAGAATTTGGCAAACTTGGAATTGACCTTTCCAATTTTAGGAGATAGAAAGTACATGGTTTTTCGAGGTCACCTTTGACGTTTTGACGTTTATGACGTTTGGACGTTTCGTTTCTGACTTTTGCGGGAATTTTGAATCGGTTAGCTATACTGTTCCCATTATCATGTGGGGAAAGTCACTAGAACCCATAAGGGAGTTTTTAATGGAAGAAGTAATAGAGTTTTTTCGTAGTAAGATGCACGTGTCTGGTGCAGCGTGATCCCTGGTGGTGCTGGTGCAACCACACTTCCATCAAGTTTGGGTCTTTCCTGAACCGGTGCATGGTGATGCCGGGTGTATTCGTCTTATTCTCGCACTCGCATAGAGCGACACAACACCCTTGAACCATTTCTGTAAGTATCTTCAGTATCTTCTCAGTTTTCCACTACATATAACACACTTATTGGCAAGAACGAGGGTAAGAACAAGTGAAATCATGAAATCCATGCTGAAATCAAATAAATACACGACAGAGCGCTTGTCAGATTCGAAAAATTTCCCATTGTCAGAAACGAAATGTCATATCTCAAGAAACATAGGACGCTTTCCAATAACTGCGACAAGACGGATACACAATGTCAAAGTGCACTTGCCAGCTCAATTCTAAACTCAGCCTCGCCAATGTTTCGATTGTGTCGACATGTGGTGTTATTACTGCTATTGGAACGCTAGCTGTGTCAAATTGTGTCGAATTGTGTCCTTATACGCCTTATTGGGAAGCGCCCAATGACCTCGATTAACCGTATCTTATACGCATGACGTCACAGTAAAGAGAGACAACGGAAAATTGGAGACCTCAATTGTAGTTGATTTTAGTGATACTTGACACATCTCAGAAACTAGAATGTTTTTTTTTGACAGATATAAATAATTGTCCTTATAGTGATTCTGTTGAGAGAGAGTATTATGCAAAAAAGCGCCATGGTAACCCTTTGGTATTGACCGGTAGATGGACGCCACGCTACAAGCAACTTTTGGAACCATCAGGTTTGCAGCGGATCGTTTCCTAGAATAAATAGTGAAGTACAGGAAGGACTTTGTTGTTTCGTCAGGATAAAGTATTATCCATTCCAAGCTTAAAGAAACCACAGTTGCCTATGATATTTTTTCTTCAAGCTGGACAATCTGATACGTTAATGGATTGGAAAAGTCAAGATGATTTAATCAAATTTGTCAAAGTGATGTTTGCTCTGCTGGATTGCCGTTTTAATTCAATTGTTAGGTCAGATTTTGACACTGACACAATATTTTCATTAGTTTTCGTCTTAAAAACGCCATTATTCACGTTACCTAGATAGTGAAAGTCGAGGTGAAAGTATTGAGAAGTGCAACAGTAAGAATATACAGTTTAAAAAATGATCAAGGCGAGCCCAGTTCTACCGCCGTAGTGTGATTTACTACGGCGACGGCGACGCAGTCCCCAGAATGACAATTTGACAACACAGCGTAGTTCAGGTGAAGGTTTCATGTCAAACGGACACAAATTTGAACGTAACCTCCCTTGTATCGAGATGACATTAAACATCAAAAATCAGGGACACCAACAGAACTCGAATTTTTCATGGCCAGCTGTGGTTTTTTTAAGCTTGGAATGGATTATAGCAGTTTTCACCCCACCATGTGGGTCATAGCAAGCGAATGCCTTCTCAAAGCCAACATCAGTGTCAGAAATGTCACCGGTGACAGCTTTTGATTATTGTTCACTTAATGGTGATATTTTACCAGATTTTGGTAGTTTCAAACTGGATTTCCACCAGAAGCTTTATGAGCAAGTCAACTTTATTCTGAGTTAGTTGCCAGTAGCATGACCTGACCTGACCTGACCTGACCTGACCGGTTGTTCAGCAACCAACTCAAGATAACTTTTGGCGGAGCCCGCAATTCAACTCTCAATCAAGTGATGGATATGGAACCATACTGTATTTTCGATTAGACATCGCCTTTGTGTTTGCTCAGAGATTTATAACATCATTTTCGTAGAGGATTAAGCACCACGCAGGTTAATTGTATGGCGGCATTAAATCTATATAGACAAAGGATATATACTGAACTATTTCCTTTGTTGATTAGCGGAGCTTTGTGCGCGCGATCAAATTTATATATCTAGATGATTTAGTGCACGCGCGGATCAGGTTTAGCATATTAGTATTGTTCAAAATGCCCACCTTATCCAGCCAACAGATCAATCGATGCAAATATTTATTATTGCATATGTAGGAGCCAGCGCGGAGCATTTAAATCCATGCATCAGATACACATATTTATTACAATTTAAACTTTCCGACGCACAAATCACATACCAATGACATATCTGAAATTACAATCTCTTTGCAACATGCGCCACCACCGCGCGAAACCGTGTATATAACAGTCACGAATTTTTCTTTCCGTCTTTTAATTAAAGTATCCGAATACTCCAATAAATAACAAAACGACCTATATCAAAGAAGGCACGGAAATGCGACTCATTTGCTATTTGGTTCGTTAAAAGAGTATTTTGCATTCAAAACAGCACCAGTGACAAAACAAAAGACATTACACACACACAGACAAACAAGGGAGCGGGCAGATTCATTAATTCAGGGCGAGCGCGGAAGGCCAGCATAAAAGTGAGAAAAAAACTACGAGAAAATACTGGGAATGAATTGCCGGCATTCGTCGATATGACAATGGACGTGAAAATTCGAATGAGCCCGCAAAATGTACGGGCGCGATGGAATGCTATCCGGAATGAAACTCTGATCAAAGTTGGTGGAAATCGCGGTGGCGATCGAGAGGTCGCGGTTGCAATTTAAACGGTAGGAAGAATTCAATATTGGGCGCATCCGCCAATTCTGGATTGCCAGGAATGCACGACGTTTTCGAATGGCGGGAACGTGCGGTCGCTGGTGGCGACGCCGTGCGGTGAGGTGCTGAACGCACGCGGAGCTTTAGCCACGCGGTGTTGTCGGATCGTGCACGGATTCTTTCGTAGGGCCATAAGCGCACGTGGTTTCTGATATATTCAACTGCACATTTTTTTCTTGTTCTTTTTATCTCAAGCTCATGCATAATTATTATTTATACCTACTTACTACCTTATTCTTATTACTACTATATACGAAAATGTGAGCAACTTACTGTAGTTTAAATGCAACGTTATCGTGTATTGAGTTTAAAGGTGCCGACTACTTATCTCGAGACCGTTATAGTTACTTCAAGAGACCAGAGTTTCTCCAACTAATTATTTTAATGAACTGCACAATACTGCCCCCTCCCCAAACATCCCGGCCAAGTAAAGAAAGGTGAATAACTTCAATCTTCTCGCATCCCGCGCTTCTGTCTCCCTATTCCCAATCGCGGTTTACGATTTAAAATTATATTGTTTATCATCACTATAAACTCGACGTCACGACCAAGAAATAGGTCAATAATAATATGCTTTACAGCTAGCAGTGGAAAATGCTACAAAATATACCGACGAAGGTGAAGAATAATATATTATAAACGAATGAGGCATCCCTCATTACTCTACAGAGAGTGATATAGGGTAATCCGATACGCTAGATCATTAGCATCCGCCTCGTATGCCGCGACACTGATGAGACCCAAATAGGTCGAAACACATGTCTGTTTCGATGGTGGCGCGGTCGGTCTGGCGTATAGCATTACTTATCCGTCCATATAGCAACTTTGCTTCGTAGAGAGTTGAAATTTCAAAAAAAAAGTTATACCTACCTACCAAGGTTGATAAAGTATTATTCCAGCTGAGGAGACAGATTAAATCCCGAAGAGCATATAAGAAATACAAGGCGCCAAAGCTATGATGGCTTATGGTCTGTCTGTACCTTGTTACGTACCTGGTCAAATGGGCTAGTTGCGCCATTGGAATTCAATAAAAGTATTGTTTTGGGACTTTTCATCGACAAAAATTGAGTCGATGTGCAGCCTATTTGAAGTAGGTCTGCAACGTCGCCCCCGAAAGGTGCTACGTTGGATATGCCGTGTTTACACAGTTCCTCGACATCTATGTTCTATATACGAACATTTTGCACATTGGGAGCAATCCTGATTGCCTGAGAAAAAAAAGTCCGGTGAATGGACACCGCACCTAATGTTTAGTGCAGAAATAAAATTCACTGGCCACACAGAAAACCAGTCTGTAGCGGCAACGTCGGAAAACGCTCTGGTCGATCCAGAGGGACGCCACCACACCCGGACCACCGGAGCCGCCTGGCGTTGGAGCGCTCCAACCGCATCCCGGATCCATCATTCCTCCTCCCGGAAACGAGCGGAAAACGAATCTGAAGCGCGAGAACGCCGCTAGATGGCGCCACAGCCACCAATTCGCCACCCGACTTGTCACGTGTGCATCCTGGATGATGCACACAGCATTTCCCTCTTCCGCTCCACGCGAATTTCCCTGTCCAATCTTTGCTCCGGAAAAGATACGCCGCGCGCGGAAAGACCAAGAGAGCAGGGGCGAAGCTAATTGTCTGAGCTGAGCAAGCACAAGCATCATCGTCACAGATATCCGCAGTCCTCGGGAGAATTTGATTTATGTGTGACGGAAAGATGCGGCGGGCCTTATCGTAAATTTCCGTGCAACTCATTTTTCACCCTCTATTCCGAGATTAAAGAACATTACATACGCAGAATAATAAATGTATCCGCTATGTGATGGGCATACAACTTCAGCGGCTCCATGCCAGAGAGAGCACAGAAATTTTTCAAAAGAAGAATCTATGTGACACGCCAAATCTTTTGGAAAAAAAGAAGTCATTTGCATTCCGGATGAAGCGGGATATGTGTGTTTGTGTGTGTGGGTGGGTGTGTGTGTGATGGGTCTATTCACTTCGATTGCGTGTAATTTATTCTTTCCTTTCCAGATCCAATACGCCTCGGAATTGTCACAAATGCAAGTAATAAGGACACGCGACGTGTCCGTATTTTCTCGGGTTTCGCGTTTGGAGTGTTTATTTGTTCGTTCTATCACCATGTATAGTTGAAGATGGTGGCTGCCGAGCAAGAGAATTTTCAATTGCACCACACTGAAGAATCTAATATGCGTAAAATAGTGGAAAAGTTGGGAACTGAAACATGCAGTAGTTGTTTAGTATAAGTATCGAGCACCCAACGTAACGTTGCTGCAATGTGTATGCTTGTTATTCATTTACAAAAGACTCAGTTACCTGGAGAGTGGAGACGCAAACTTGCAATATGTGCCAAGCGAAGCAGCTCAAACTACCAATGTTGGTTTATGACAACTAGTGACCTTAATTTTGTTTGTCTAAAATAAAGTGCTGCCAGGTGGAATCAATCTTTTGATAGCAAGTTTCTCTTTAACTATACTATATTCATATTCATATTCATATTCATGTTTATTGCACCATCCATATATACATAAAATATCACAGGCTTCGTCAGTCTAAAAACAAAATTCACAATAAATAAATAAATATATATCTTATGTTTTAAAACACAACACAATAATAAATAACATTGATACGGAAGTACCTTTTTACAAACAAAAACATCACACTAAAAATTCCTGTAATCTGTAGATTGTATTTTCCAACAGAATGGCGACGACTCGACTCTTGAATTTAGTACGTCTACCACAGTCTTTGACAGAGTCCGGCAGCTTGTTGAAGAGCTTTATACAAATGTGGTTTATGCCGTGCTGGCTGGAACTTATGCGATTTCCTGGGATTGCAAGGTCGTTCTGGTTTCGCGTATTATAGCTGTGGAAGTCACTATTTCGCTTGAATTTGCTGGGGTTGTCAAAAACGTAGAGAACACAGGTAAGAATGTATAGAGATGTTACCGTTAAAATATTTAGGTCCTTGAAAAGCTCTCTACAGCTCACGTTCTCTCTTGTATCACACTTGCATATAATTCGGATGCATTTTTTTGTAGTTTCAGCACTGCTTCCACTTGTGGACTGTTTCCCCAGATGATGATGCCGTAGGAAATTCTGCTGTGAACGTTGCTGTAGTAAGCCGTCAATGCGGTCTCCACGCTACCGAACTGCATCATTCTTCTCACCGTAAACACCGCCCATGACAGCCTCCTGGTGAGAGCCTCGATGTGTTTGTTCCATTTTAGATTCCCTTGGAAGGTTACGCCCAGAAACTCGATAGATGTTTTTTCTGCTCTAGGATCTGGCGTGAAGTGTATAGTTTGTGTTTTGTTTGGGTTCAGCAGGAGCATGTTTGTGCTGAACCATTTTGTGGCCATCTCAAGGGATGAGTCTGTTTTTTCTGTTGTTGAAGGTACGTCTGTTCCCCGATTCACAACCGTTGTGTCATCTGCGAATTGGCACACTCCCAAGCAATCTATGTTCGATGACAAATCATTTACATATATGAGGAACAACACAGGACCAAGCACCGATCCTTGGGGAACTCCACACGTCATTTCTCTTTCCGAAGAGCCACTTCCATTGAAAGTAACCATTTGTTTTCTTTCCTTCAGGTAAGATGCAAACACTCTCAGAGGTAAACCCCTTATTCCATAATGCTCCATTTTTTCAAGCAATATGTTGTGGTCGACGCTGTCAAAAGCTTTGCTCAGGTCGCAGCAAGCTATCTGGGTCACACTTTTCTCATTGAATCCATCCAGAATGTGTTCCATCAAACCTATCATGGCAGTTACTGTGGATTTTTTTGTTCTATACCCATGCTGACACGGCGCGAATAAGCCGTGCTTCTCGAAGAAGATGATCAGTCTGTTTTTCAACAACATTTCAAGCACCTTTGATAGAGCGGGCAAAATTGAAATGGGTCTATAATTTTGAGTTTCGTTTCTGTTTCCTTTTTTGAATAATGGTATCACCTTGGCCACCTTCATGTACTTGGGAAAGACTCCCCCACTGAAACATTTGTTGATTAATAGTGCTAAGGGGGTAACAATGTGTGGTAAAATTTTCTTTAACATGATTGTGTTGTGATCATAAATATCTCTCGTACTTTTTCCCTTCATGTCCTTTCCTATATTCAACAATTCATTTTCATCTGTGTCATATAGGAAGAATGAATCACTTGTGTTTCTCTGCTTTCTCAAATAATCTTTTGGACAGAACTTTGTTCGGGCAATTTTTTCTTTTACCGTACACCCAACGTTCACAAAAAAATTGTTGAAATCGTCTGCAGACAAAGAACTATTCACCTGTGTACGCTTTGATTTAGAACTCTCTAGTTTGATGATTTCTGATATTGCTCTTTGTTTGTTTGGCGCTCTTAGTATGTAACTGTTATTTGCTTGTTTCTTATTCTTCACAATTTCTTGTTTGTATTCTCTTTTTAACATTTTATAATAATTCGCCACTTCAGAATCATCTCTATTAGATTTCCCAATCATTTCCACCGCATCTAAATGTTCCTTTAAACGTTTTAAACCTGGATTATACCATTTTATGTTTCCGTGTTCTCTTACTTTTATTGTTTTTATAGGACATGCTTGCAAAAATTCTTTATTCAGGGCCTCGAAAAACTGGTTGAATGCATCCTCTATAATACCTTCTGCACAAAGTTTATAAAGGAGAAATCTTACTTTCTTTCTTCGTATACAATACCTGTTCCAGAACACTGAAAAATAAGTAAGTACTTCATATCGGCAGGTTTCAGTTTCAAATCAGTTGCAATAATCCACTCAAGTTGCAGATACGACGTATTGAAGCCGCCCAGCTCGAAAGACCATCAGTTCTGAATGGTGGAAAGCGACAATTTTTAATGCTCTCACTCAGCATCGGAGAAAAACCCTTTGATAGGAAATCAATGTTTACCCACATTGTGCTAAAATCGAGAAAATGCAACCAACCTCCAACTTGAAAATGCATTATTTGCTGAATCGATTCGCATTGAATGACTATAGGGCACTATATTTACATTGTTGAGGTTTGCAATTTGTATAATGACGCAATGAGAGCAAACCTGAATAAAATTATTGTCGAATCAGGCAGCTGGTACCTATCTACCTAATCTAATTTGACTACTTATGCAGTAATTTTTATTTGGATAGAGGTTCAACCTTAGTATAATGTACTGCCCTTTGAAATTCTTGACAAGTTTGAGGTAGCTCTGTATAATAATTATCGACACATCGAGGCTCGTTAACTTCACTTTCTGGGCGCTAAATTGATTCCCACTTTTGAATAGCATTTGCTGAATGGTAGTGAATAGAGAATTACACATAAATTTTTGTTTTGTCTTAAAAAAAAAACTGGAGTGAGAAAGGACGGGACTCGCAAAAAATTGAGTCTCATATTTTTTCCAGTTCAAAATTCATTCTTCAAATATTTATTCTGATTCTCCCACCCTTGTAATGATGTAGATAGTTGCCCCTCTCGCGATTCTGTCAATGTCTTGGATCACCATCTTTCTCTTCGTCAAGCCTTTGAACAAACTGAGGAATATTTTATTGGGAAAGACTGATCAATTAGTGCACGACAATACAAAAGTACAAAACAATATTCTATCAGGGAATTTTTGGAAATAATGGCTCTTCAACTTTGAGGCTGCTATAATTTACAAAATGTCCCATAACAAACCGAAGTGCAGCTCAGACATACGATTTTAAATATTCGTCAACTAAACTTACTAGTCAGTTGAAGTGGGACGGCAAGAAATTTACTGACTTTGCCGGAGCTTGTAATTTTTGATCTGGATGACCTAAACATTCTTTTACCGGATCACCCCAATCTTCGACAATGCATTTGTCTTATCACTTTTTCACCTGACCTGTTCTAGAGTTCTATGTAGGATGATTTATCAAGTCGTATTTTTTAGCCCAACTTTGATCCGCATGGTCTACTTTTGTGGCCACCTTCTAATTATGTTGACCAGTTGACTATCTTATGGAGAGAAGTTCCAGCTGTAGACGGCTTCCTGAGTTTTTGTGATATCCCTTTTACATCTTCAGATAACATGACCTCATTTGTGAGATGGCAAGCCAATTTTATTTATATCAAAACTCTGTATAAGTACTCTAGTAGTTGATAAAAGACGAGAACTTATAATTTTATTTAGGCACAAATGTAGAGCAGGTACTTTCTCAATAAAATTTGATAACAACTGGAACCTCTCTAAGCTCTCGAGGCAGGGATGCCTAATTCAACTGCCTGACATCTCCTAGGTATGCTTTTGATGCAATCTCAATTTCCATAATCCTCGTCGTTCATTCTTCACGTAAGAGGTCTATCCAACCCCTCCATGATCCTTGCTGCCTTGCTGGTGATTATCTATCTGACACCTGATACCCTAGTAGTTGATTATTGAGTGAATTTATTCTTCATTCATTATCCGTGATTTGGTGGAAAAAATATAGAGTAAGCATGCAGTTAGAACTATAGACTGCTGAATGGAACACCAGCAACACCAACAGCAACCGCATTCGCAACTGGCTGCCCCTTAACCGAATACCAAATCACAGACACGAAATGTTATTTTTCAACTATCAAATGTCACTTGATCTATATTAGACACCTTTCTCCTATGTGATCCTTATTGCCCTTGGTCCCAGGTGAGATAGACCCTTTTCCCTTCAGAGTGTCTACCAAGTGCCTTTCCCATACCGACTAGCTGCACATAGCGGAAATGAAAAAAGATGCATGCTTTTTTCTTGAGATCGGACCGGAAGCAAAACGTTGTCATCAGTATCAGTTGTTACTGCCATAACCAACAAGCGTGAAATTGATTGTTTTTCAGTTTTTGGCAATAAGAAAGAAGAATTCGGCCAGATTTTGACACTGACAAATTATCTGTATTTTGGTTTTGTCTTGAAAACGCCGTCGGTCGAATGCGTTGAACACGTAACTATGTATTAATAGTGAGAAGTGTCACAACGTGCAACAATAACAAAAAAAAAGCACAAGCAGTAACAGAAAATATACAGTCTTCAAAATGACCGAGAGGCCATTTCTGGCGATGGATTGTGATTTGGTCGCAAGTTATTTTATTTAGCCTCTATCTATCTATACAGAGTGTTTCAAGGATGATAGCAAAAAATTTAACTGTGAGTAGATCTTGTCAAAATATGACGAAAAACTATATACCATTTTGCAAAGTTTGGCCTAATGACGAAGATACAGCCCTCCAAAGTTCACTTTTTCCGGATATCAAAAAATTTGTTACAGAACTCAACTCAGGAATCACTGTGAAACTCAGGAACGTTTCGACAAATTTAGCTTTAATTCAGCAAAAACTGGTTCGCCATAATCATCTATCAACCTGCCAAATTTGGGAAGAATCCAACCAGTGGTGTAGGAGTTATGAGGGTCGATAATTTAGAAGCATCCGAAGAAAAGTTGACTTAAGGTGACCCCTCATAACTTCTACGCCACCGGTTGGACTCTCTCCAAATTTGGCAGGTTGATAGATAATTATGTCAAACCAACTTATGTTGAATTAAAGCTAAATGTGTCAAAACGTTCCTGAGTTACAAGTTTTTGAAATCCTAAAAAAGTGAACTTTGGAGGGCTGTATCTTCGTTATTAGTCCGAACTTTGCAAAATGGTATATAGGTTTTCGTCATATTTTGACGAGATCTACTCACAGTTGATTTTTTTGCTATCATCCCTGAAACACCCTGTATATCCTATTTCTATCTATACAGGGTGTTTCAGGGATGATAGCAAAAAATTCAACTGTAAGTAGATCTTGTCAAGATATGACGAAAACCTGCGTACCATTTTGCAAAGTTCGGCCTAATGACGAAGATACAGCCCTCTAAAGTTCACTTTTTTCGGATTTCAAAAATTTTCAACTCAGGAACGTTTCGACAAATTTAGCTTTAATTCAGCAAAAACTGGTTTGTCATAATTATCTATCAACCTGCCAAATTTGAGAAAAAATCCAACCAGTGGTGTAGGAGTTATGAGGGTCAATAATTTAGAAGCATCCGAAGAAAAGTTGACTTGAGGTGACCCCTCATAACTTCTACGCCACTGATTGGATTCTTTCCAAATTTGACAGGTTGATAGATAATTATGACAAACCAGCTTATGCTAAATTAAAGCTGCATTTGTCGAAACGTTCCTGAGTTGAAAATCTTGAAATCTGAAAAAGTGAACTTTGGTGGGCCGTATCTTCGTCATTCGTTCGAACTTTACAAAATGGTATATAGGTTTTCGTCATATTTTGACGGAATCTACCTACAGTTAAATTTTTTGCTATCATCCCTGAAACACCCTGTATATCTGAATTGTTTATAACTATAACTATAACTGTTTATAACTTGTTTATTATGGAATGTTTGTCATTATGTTAGACATTTATTGGAATGTTCTAACCAACGCTGATTTATTTTGTTTTTTGTGCAGATTGTAAAATTCCATTGATGATAATAAAAAATATATGTATACTTATACATTATACACTATCGAACAAAAGTAGAGCAACACTCGAAAAAAAGTACATAATTTTGGTTTTCCAAAATCCTGACGATGACGCAAGTTTTTTTTTAAACTTATAGTAGGCTGTCACCAGTGACAATCAGTTTCTATCAAAGTCTGGAAGGCCAAGAAAAACCACGTTTTGGATGGACAGGCGTATAAAACGAATATCTCAAAATGATCCGTGGACCAAGAATTATCGCCGAGATTCCCGAATTAGAAGTCAGCCCAAGAACTATTCAGAGGCGACTAGTCAAAGCAGGTCTCTTCTGTAGACGTCCCGCTAAAAAACCTCTTTTTCAAAAAGAAATAGGCTTGCTAGGCTACAGATTGCCCGGGAACATTTGAACTGGACAGTTGAAGACTGGGGTGAAGTTTGATTTAGCGATGAAAGTCGTTATAAAATATTCAATTATGATGGAATAAAACGTGTAAGACGTCCAGTCAACACCAATCTCAAGTACGTGACACCGACCATAAAACATGGCAATAAAGTAAGCGTTTTCGTATGGGGCTGTTTTTCTTTAAACGGAGTAGGTCCTTTACACTTCATTGATGGCATTATGGACCGTTTTATGTACAGGGATATCCTCAGAGACGTCATGTTGCCTTATGCTGAGTGGGAGATGCCATTGCGTTTCATTTTTCAACATTTCAACAGGACAATGACCCTAAACACAGCTCTCGGTTTGTAAAGGAATGGTGTGAAGAAAACAGCGTCAAAGTTTTGGAGTGGCCAGCTCAGTCGCCTGACTTCAACCCAATAGAGAACCCTTGGGAGGATATTTAGAGACGCATAAGAACGGCAACATTCCCTAACAAGCAGTCGGTTGTTGATAAAATTGAACAAGTGTGGAAAAATCGCCCCCACGAAATCCTCCATAATCTAATTGGTCCAATGCCCAAACGTTGCCGGAAAGTTATACGCAACAAAGGATATTCCATTAATTACTGATGCCATTTCATATCACTTTTTCCAACTTGAACATCTCTCAGCTGTCCCCAAATTACGTGATAACATTCGGAAAAGATAAAAAATGAATATCGATTAGGTCGCATAGGTCAACGTGAAGTTTTCAAAACGTACGGATCAAAGTTCCATTTTTTCAATTTTGTTGCTCTACTTTTGTCCGATAGTGTAAAAAATACAGATTTTACACGGACTGAAGCGAGGGTCTCGTTGCCCTCGTTGGCGCCACAAGTACATATGAGCCTCAAGAGATTTCATAAAAAGGCAGTTGAAAAACGCCACCACTTGCATATTGCCATGGTCACCTGTTCACCATCAGTCGTTTCGTCCGATGGGTAACGTTCACTACAACGGTTTCACTAGGAACCAAGCTCTGCCCGGGCCGGTGAAAGCTAGTGTTTAGTGTGATGTATAAATTGTGTAGATTTTATAAAGTAGGAATCCCTGCCTTGTAGAGCTTTCAGCGAAGCAAAATTCCACTCATATAGCTGTCAAAAAAATATCTACATGTGAGAGATGAAAATGACAGATAAACTTCTTTTTGCAGCACCATCTTTTGCATCTTTTTCGAGTAAGGGCACAGCTTGATTGTTGTGTTCCTAGTTCCGTTGTGCATAATTTTGAGGCATTTTCGTTTGCTCTTGCTCTTCTCAATATCAATCTTATTTTTATCTACTAGTACAGTGTGCGCCAGCAATCCAATATATTAAAAATTCCTTTCACGGATGCGCATTTTTGCAAACACAGTGAACAAACAGTTATAACGGAAAGACTAACTAATAAATTATTTTTCCGAAAAAGCTTTTCCAGGCACGAAACCTACGAGATTAAAATTCTTTCAATTTACACCGCGAATATTGCTTCGAAATTGAGGAAGTATTGAATGGCAAACGTGGTAATATAAAATTACACTTTGAGAATATCAACTGACGAGGGTTGGCTTTGCCAACAGCACTCTTATCTACAACATCGGCGTGTGTGTGTATGTGTGTGTGTGATGATCTTATAGCACTCCATTAAAACTTCTTGTCACGTAACATATTAGGTTTATCTGTAAAAATCGCAATTCCGCAACCAGCCAGCGCCGCCGGTTCCTTGTCTGTGTCATTAGAAGAATTATTAAAAATATATTACTGGCTGGACTTTTGCCTGCTATTTTTAGGGGCGAAACTCGGCGCGCGAGGAATATTAAAAAGCGACGAGGCTGTCATTTATTGCGTTTTCGAGTGTTTATCATGAGGGCGAAGCGGCATAGAGTAGATGGTGTGGGGGCACAGAACCTCCTCATTGACGATGCACGAGGGATTGTCTGGCCGCTTTTATGAAAGTACACAGCAATGAGCTTTCGTCGAGGTGTTTGCCATTATTTTGCCGTACAGCCCGAGTCTCATCGTTCTAAATCATCATCATCACAAAGTCATCCGACGGAGACGGCAGACTGGTTGAAGTCGTGTTGTTATACAAGTTGCCACAATTAGTATAATTATTGTCTACGTAAACAATATGATGGAAAACTGCACTTTGGGTCCTTGAAGGTGGCCGCGTTCGGTGTTTTGGAGGGTGTAGCAAGTTTGGGTTCTAGAAACCTTACCACGGGTTCCACCAAAAAATTTAAGAGCGGTTTAAGCTAAACCGAGATTAAACGGATTTTTTTCTGGTCAATGTTGGTAGATTCATTTTGAAAATACGTTCAATCGCAAGTATACCACCCTTTGGTTAACTACTCAGCGTGAAACCTGAATGTACATTGATCATTTGGCCAGAATCCATCAAAATAAAGCTCGAGTTAGCTATCAGCTGGTTAAATATTTTGGTGGAACCCACGGTAAGTGAGGTCCCTGCGTGTCCCTGTATATTTTTGTATCTACCTTAACTCTGATGGTCTGTATGTCCTGTAATGACTAAGTGAAGCTGTACCCGACTGAATTCTGTGCACCAAAGACTGCAAAGACACACAAAGGCCGGAGGCAACCTGCTGTCTCTCATATCAGACAGTACAGTACTTGTCTGGCTTCGCTCCACAGACTATGATGTGAGTGTCCTGCTCTTTACTTGGAAAAGTGAAACACAAACTTTGGGGCTTCACTTATTGAACCAGAAGTATAACAACACAAAAATCAATAACCAATAAGTCTCATTCGTGAATTTTGTAAGGCAAGACGACTGATTAGGTGAACAGCAAGGGGTACAATAAACAAGGAGCAGTGAATAAACAAACGACCCCAGGCAAAAAAAAGAGTGTGGTTTATTCTCTGTTACATGCACGTCCCGCACTTGTTACCAATTTAATAATTATAAAATGTTGAACAGAGTATTTTCATTTTAGCTATTACGGATGCTGATGATTTGGGTGTCTAGAAAACAGAAATTTCTATTCCGTCAATAAGTCTTCCCGGCGTTGTTACAAAGAACAAGAGCGAGTCGCTTGCGGGACACAATGTAAAGAATAAAAATAATTCAAACTGAACAAGAAGGAATATAGAACTCCTTCATACATGCCTGTCGGGTGGAATGATGAAATTCTGCAATCTCGTGGAATTATTGACATGGCATTTTTACCATCATAACTCAAGAAGCTGCATCTCGTGCAATTTCCGGGTGAACTCAGTACGTTTTCCTGCAATACCGTATAAACTGACGATAAGAACACAAAGTAATTAAAACCAAGCACAGTAAACTACTTAATTACGAGGGAAATCTGCTTTAAAATTCAACCGTTTGTCTCAATGGACTTGCCCTCCCCATTAGGAAAGATTGCTGCTCCGCTCCTGCGTACTTCTTGGGTTTTGTTCGCTGCAAAGTCCTTCCGGAAAATACATCAAACATCTCTCTAACGAGATAGTTACCTTTTATTAGCGGAAAGGATCCACAGATGCGCGCGCGCCCGTCTGCACGACAACACTTCCGCAAAGTTTCATTTTGGTCTTTTGTCTTTATACTCATCCATAGTGCCGCGCCGAGAGAAATGGGAATTTCAACGGAAATACGCCCCTGGCTTTCAGGGGCCGCTATATACCGGCGACCGGCCTCCTTAAAACGTGGATTAACATTTTATATATCCTCGCGTGATGTGCTTGGGTGAAGTTTTTTAATTTCAAAAGCACATCAATCACCGAATTGTCCAGTGCCAAAGTCGAGAAATCGCCGAAGTTTCGGATACTTCCTCCTGGGGATCCAGAAAGCAAGCGCGATATTAGGTTATGCTGACGGTATATGCCGACGATTGAGATGCGAGACGTCGAACTTTGGAGGAAAGAGAACTTGAGTCCCGCAGTTTTTTAAAAATTAAGTCTTTCGTTTTTCCCGTTTCATACGAGCTACGAACCTATACCAAATCATATGATTTACCTATAGCACGTATAGTTAACAAATCCAAAAACTTGTGCAAATTAATTCAAATCTGGGAAAAGCTTTTCGCGAATGGGATTGCCTATAGGCAGCACCACACGTAGCTGTTTAGGTCATATCTTCCGCCAGCGAAATTTGAATCAATCGTTAGTAATACATTATGCCAACGTGTAATTCCATTCAATTATTGTAATGTTGCTTGCATTTTTCTAAACGTATTCTAGTCCGCAAATCCTGATTGTTTACTGCCAAAGACTGAAGAGCAATCAATTTTAACAATCTCTGGACTGACAACAGATTCTCACATCTTCCCGTGAAAACTCGTGCTCTTCGAAGTTTGCCATATTTTGGACATTCTCCGAATAAAGTACTTATAGCGTGTTCCGATTTGTGTAAATTTTACCCGGTAAATTTTGATTCCTTGACGTTTGTAAAATTTACCTGACAGCATTTCGGAACGCAAGCGGTAAACAGGGGCGGTAAATTAAATTGAGGTTGAGTGACGTGCTACCAAATTTGAAAGTCTGCAGATCAGATCAGGGATGACACGGAAGCAGATGCATTTAGATTCTTATTACTGGAATTTGAGGCAGAACCAGGGCAGAGCAAGAAAATGGTCTTCCTGAATAGCCAGTGAATCGACAAGCAAATGATAAAAGGAGGCAAAGAGCACATGGCCAGCAAAAAAGAGACAAGATCGCATGCGCCTCAGAAACATTGTTCATCTGATCTTTTGGTTACAGTGCTGGAAGGGGTTGTTCGGCTGGCTGAAGTGCTGAAGCAGTGCGTAGGAAACCGTTTTCAGTATCACGACATACATTGTCTGCATCTCGGAAATTCTTTTGGTTGCGGTGTTGCGGTGCTGGAAGGAGTTGTTCGGCTGGCTGTAGCAGTAAAGCGTAGAACATCGTTTTCAATGTTACAATCTGTAATATTACTGCCAATAGCGTCACATTTACTGAAAATCACTGAGCTCCTACACGCGGTACAAGGCTGGCACGCGGTAAACTTCTATGAAATTTACCGCGTCCCGTTTTATGATTTGACAGCGGTAATTTTTACAATTGTAAAATTTACCTCAAATCGGAACACGCTATAAGTGTAATATTTTTGAACACTTACCCAAATCCAATTCTCAATTAGTATTATTGTTACCTAGGTAAACTCGTAGAAGTGAATACAGCTGTGGACTTACCTGTAATAAAGAAAAACATGGATAAGAACTTGATGCAGTTATGGCAATAAAAACATTTTACTGTTCATGAATTGAAATTAAATTACCAAAAATTAATTGGTGCAATTATTGGTGCAATTGATTGAATCAATAATGAACGAAAGTGTAAAATATAGATATTCCCACCAAGTACCTATATGTATCGTATACGTACAGATACCAATTGATGAAAAACGGTGCCAACGTATTCGCATAAAAACTCTGGGTTCAAATGTTTATTTTGGCAAATCCTTGCCAACGTTTTCATACATATTTGGAAAGCGCAGTTTGAATTGAACCGGGTCGTGTTATTTTAAAGCAATTGCTTTGTTGATAGGTGATGCCACAAAAATTAACACACCGAACACGATTTTCAATAAATATATAAATTCGTGAAAATTAACTCATCGACCGTTAGTAGGTACTTTATTTCCATCTTTAATCAATGGGCGAAAATGGAACAAGCTTCAATAATAACAACTGTGCGTTCATGTCGAATAGCAACAGAGAAGTTGTTTTAAACTTAAGGCTTTCCCAACTTTGAAGCTGTTGTGTTGTGCGTTAATGGAACAAATTGAATATTATTTTGCTTTCAACTGATTTGGATGCCATACTTATTGGCCTCCGGAAAGGAAACTTGGCAACGACATTGGCATTTGCAAAAACAAAACAATAAAAATTGCTACTTTAGGTATACAATGCAATTTTCCCACTATGTATGTTAATACTGAGTATTACTGTAGGGATTTATTTTATACCGCTAAAAAAATATCGATCTGATGGACCCTAAATCAATATTTACTTATATTGGCTACCACAGTCACTGAATCTGCCTACTCGGAAGCCTTATGGAGATCGTTGCGGAAAAGCGGCATGACAATCACAGGAAATGCCAAGAGCTAGAGCCAGAAAATGGTTTACTCCAGACGCAGATCTGATTTAAATAAATCACCGAATTTAGGCGTCTTTTGGTTAAAGTTCTAGTGTAAGTTCAAACACAGCACATATGAAATCGATCCAAATGGATGGACATGCCCGATTAATTAACTTGTGTAAGTGCTGGTGCGAAATACAAAAGACCCGAGGATCATTGAAAGTTGACACCGGGCCACCGACCCGTGTAATTCAAGTGTTCTCTTTTACAGCAGCTGACGTATATAGGAATGCAATTGGCGAACTGTCGTAGTTTTCTCAAAGTACGTAGGTGATCAAGTCAAAATGTTAAAATAAAATGAAAAATGATTTTAAATGCGAGAATGAATTGATAGGTATAGGTACCTATAATGTTTGAATGAGCTTTCATTTCCATGAAACGAATCCTATTCTGAAAACGTACCCATGGATAATTTGTTGAATATAAAAGGTTCACTCCTACCGTGATTCTAGTTGGCTGGGCAAATGTTACAGTTTGGCATTGTAGACTTGACGTCCAACTGCCAAGTGTGCGTCTGGCTTGAGTGCCGGAAATAGTACATTGTAAAACCCGTGTTACAATGATGACTTTTGTATCACGACTAAGGCCCAGTCTTACGAAACCGGGATAAGCTCGGTATAGCTATACTCGGTATAATCTCCTGGGTTACCTTTGTCCTTGCCTTTGTCAGCATGCTATTTATGCCAGGTTTATACCCGAATAACGCTGTTCCGGTTTCGTAAGACTGGGCCTAAGTTAGCTTAATGGCTCGTTAAGCAATGTGGGAGTATTACAAAAAGGAATTGTAGCACATGTTTTTCATACTACTTTGTCTATTTCGCCCCAATTTACTCAATAAAAATAAGACAATGTACAAATTGAGACTTGAATTGTGCTTATGTCATTATTGACAGCCAAAACAACGGCACAAAGTGCTCTATTTTCAGTTGCACAACATAGCATTTTGTGACAGTTTTTCGCGAAAACAGTGCTGCAAAGTAGTCGAACACGATTGACCTTTATATGGAGGGGTGATAACGACATTCGACTTCATGCAGAATAGGAGCAGTGTAAATAGTGTGTGTGTGTGTTATCTGTGCTGGTGGATGTACCACCTCCAGATCTGAGAAGACTAGAAAGAGGAATGGGAAGAGTGTATAGCCGCAACCTTATTTTATATAGATACTGGAGCCATAATTAATCACGACTGTATAAAATTATGACACTGTAAAACTTGAGTTCTCTAACAGGAGTGCAACCAACTGCCAAGTTCTAGACAAAATCTCACAGTCAACTAGAATCACGGTAGGGGTGAACGAACTATACTTTATTTCATTGAATCTGGCTGAAATCTCCTAAAACAAATCACTAAATTTCCAATGTAACGCTGTTAGACTACAAAATGTTCCAAATCAATAGAATAGTTCTCGGTTTTTCTATTATGTAGGCTTTGTGGCGCTCAAGGACTACGACCTTTATCGCACTCCATCACCGATCAATGCGCGAGGAACCGAATGGTTTGTTACCCCATTTAACACTTGTATTAGATGAAGCAGAAACAAGACAAGTGCAACACTTACCACGAATATCGACTTGACATTAGGAGCAGTATCCTGGCCTTGTATAAGGTGCTAAATGTTGATGTTAGTAGTACAAGCTAAAGTAATTTCGGCCGTTGCCTGCCAGGATCATACCAGTTTTTGGGTCGTATGTTTATAGAACATTAAACACTGATCCGTGTCAATTAAGTTGAATGGCAATTTCGAAATGCATAATTAACGTGGTGCGGTTCAGGATCCGAGCCTGGGTTTGTGCGGGTGTATGGAACTTGAGCTCTGTATATAGTTCGGGCAGTAGTTCAAGCAGATGAGGAACAAGAGCAGTTTCTTTGGCCAGGCCATAAAACTGAAGGCTCTTTGTGCCATCGTAAGTAAGTAGTGCAACACTCGGCATTTCAAAATAAATCTGTACTAAAGTGAAGCTTTGCCGAGGAATGAGGATGTAAACTTTAGAGCTGGTCGGATGATGGCGCGCGGGGAGGATTTAAAAAGCGAAAAAGTACCCATGCCAGGACCGGCTCCAGGGTTTGTGAATATCGTACAAGGATATTTTGACAGCGTACGGCAATATTACTTGGCGGATCGGTTTGCGCTTGATTTGACCCGTGGAAGCCGGTTTGATGCCGGGGATTGGTTTAGCCGCTGGTGTATAGTTTACACAAGTTTGCACCACTGACGCATCGAGATTATTGCATCCTGTGGCGTGACCCCCCCCCCGTGCAAGGCTCACAGAAGTTGATGCGAAGTTGCAGGAGAGCGCGTTTCGCTTTGTTGATTAGTTCATGTTCGAAAAGCTTTCTCATTATATCGTGTGAGCACAATACTTTCTAATTTAGGCAGACTGTGCAAGAAGAAACGTACGTCGAAAAACTACTACTGAATTGGCTGAACGTCGCTGGGAGCAATTTTGTAAGTGATAGACTCATAACCTGCCTAAATTAGGAATTCATTTGATCACACAATAGGTTCTCTTCGATAAAGCATCTATTTCATGGAACTTTTGGAAGATCAGCGGCGCCTGAGCTTGTAACGTTCACATTTCACAAGAATTAAAAATTGGCAATTGGTGTTCGTAAATTATATGAAATCAAGTCGCAAATTTTTGAATTTTCGAAAAAGAGCGGCAGAGCGTGAGCGGAGTTGGCACATCGAGCACACCTTCGGTGCGGGGCCCTGCTTGATTTTTACGCGACAAGCGCCAGAGGGCACTGTCTGTTGCCCCGTGCACGTGGAACGCGCAGATGGACTTTCTTTCCGGTTAGAACTACGGAGCTGACAACAGGTGAAAGTTTCGCTCTACTCTAGCGACCTTTTTTCAATTTTTTTGGTAAAAACCTCTTCGTTCTTGACCGGCGTCGCCGTCCACGTGTGGGACAATTTCCATCTGTTAGAGGTATGTTTTTGGAGACGGGTGGTTCCGATTCAAAAACATGACAATTCGACATTTAGGTTTTTCCCTTAGTTTCGTTTTTTTTTTCTTTTGACGTCCATGTACATACTCGAAAAAGACACGTCACCTGAGTTCAACCTACCCTATAATGAAACTCGCTGTCCCGACAAGTGTGCTCAATGAGGGGACCATCGGTTTCTGAAACTTTTCGCCGCCGTCCGGCTCTTCAAGCGACTTTTCAACAGACTTCGGTGCAACCCGCCATCTAACATCAATTTTCAACGTCCGACTCTCCAAGCGGCGTTTCACCAGATGCCGGTGCAACCCGCCATATCTAACATCAACTTTCACCGTCCTCTTCAAGCGACGTTTTACCAGATGCCGCTGCAACCCGCCATCTAAAGAAGTTCAACCACTGTCCTGACCCAGAGCATCTGTGACTACAGCGTGTTTCCTGTAATTGGTGACATATATCCTTGACGGAATCAAGTATTTTGAGGTGCCCTATTTGTTGTTTTCTTTCAACACGGAAATTAATTGAGGCAAACTAACCTCCTTGAGGCAAACAGAGTTTGCCAGGATACGTTAGGAGAGACAAGAGTATCTCTGTGCATGTGCACAGAAATAAGTTCTTTCTTGGGGTTTTGACCGCGTCACTTCTTTCAGGACCAAGGTGCGTCCTTTACATAAAGTTCGAAGTGATTATCAACGCGGCGGGTACAGGTTTTGTTACGGGTGTATAGTCGCACTATAAAACTATCGCTGCATCTCGCTTCACGAGTGTATTTCTTCAATTTCAAAGGTTTCAAATATTAACACAAATTGTGAAATACAGAATAATTTTTGCCAGTGAACACATCCATTTCTCGCTAGGGATATATATTTTTTTTGTTATAAGAATTTCTACAATTTCAGTTCCTGTCAGTTGCCGTCAGTTCCAAAATAAAAACCATCGTTTCGATTGGAATTGAGTATTCTTACGGGGTGTTCGCTCTACTGACTTAACCGAGAAGTCAAGAGCCTCTGCCTACTCTCGGTTGGCGCCCCAAAAAAATAAAATAAGATTTAAGATCACACCGCCGAACCCGCGACCCGCTCTACACGAAAACGACTGGCCGCGTGCATAACTCTTTCTGGACTTGGATTGTTCCGACTCCCGGTTAAGAAACAGTTACAAGCTTAGGGCCGCTAGGGCTGCATATAGCAGCCGGGCGATAGTTATGATCTACTCAGTAAAGTCATGAGTGATTCAGTATGGACTGGAAAAAGTTTTGCAAATAAACATTGTGCAAGATCAAAATAAGTACAAATATTCTAAGCCCTGCCCTGGTGGCTTTGTTGCCGCAGCTTCCCTGGCTCTCTTCTCTCTCTTCTTCGATTTCATTCAGCGCCGAGGTAATTGTACGCAATTAAAAGTTTACGAGGGAGTTTCCTTTTTAACTTTCCACGCCGCAACTCCGCGGTGTAAATATTTTAGATGATAAGCCCCCTGACCCAGAGACATGTCGCCGTGAGATTTTCATCCTTTTTGTCTGTTCCGGCGGCGCTTAGGCCTTATTTCATACACATACACGCCACCGGCACCCACAGCTACGACTCAACGTGACGACTCGAGATAATCACGGAAATAAATGGACAAAAATCCGCCAGCGCGCGACAACATCAGAATTACTGCGGAAAAATAAAAAAAAACTGGAAAATCCCGCACGCCCGTACAAGAAAAACCAGCCGAACAAATATATAAGGTTGAACAGAGCCGGGGCCACACCAGAAAATGTGATGTGTGGTAAAAACGTGAACTCTCTATGCGAACAATCCGGTCGTCGGTCTGATGTGGATGTGCGCGGCTATAGTCGGTTGGTCTTTCACCCTGGATGGCCGTGCGCGCCTTATTAAAAAATAACATTCGAGAGGGCAAAAACCACCTGTGCTGGGTTTGGGGGTTTTTGGGAACCGTTCTGTGTTCGTATAATACGAACGCGAGTTTTTCCGCTCTTTGGTGGAACGACCGACGCCCTGTATTACGCTTTGAGGTCCCGGCCGCAGGGTCTTTACGCCTCTACCCCGTTAAAATTTCAGCGGCCGCTTTGTCTTGCTAATAATTTCGGGAAGTTGGGGAGCAGGTAGACTCGCGAGCAAATAAACCATGCAAAAATTAAGTAGGTACACAGCGAGTTGTAGGCCGGCCATATACCAACTCAATTAGAGAGAAACTCTGTATATTTACCTAAGTGTTATTGTTAAAGGGGGTATACTGCATAGCAGTATAGGTAAGTATAAGTATACTTTTCATTAGTATTAAGTAAAGTATTATCCATGCTCAGGCTATTGGCAGGACTGGCGTTTCTCCTCTTCGTTGAAAGTCGTCTTCTTCTCTTCGATCCCAGTTTTGAGCTCATCATCATCATCATCTTTATTCATTTCTTCTTTCTTTACATTAGCCTTGCGCCATCGAACACGTCATAATATAGGTGAATAAATAAACAAAACGAACAAGATGATGATAATTATATTAAAACGACTTAAGATAATATCCTGGACACACTAGAAAGCTTAAGTATCATTAACGATGGATCGTCATTCAAATTCCCTTGCTGTCACCACAGAAAGGGAAACGTAATTACGTTTCGTGCTTATCAATGATCATTAAAAGCTTTCTAGTGTGTCCAGAGTATAAGAATAAAAAGGACAATATCGCACAAACAAACGATATAAGAATAAAATAAAGACAGATGTCTTCGCTTAAAAACTGTGCAAGTGTATGGGCTATGTGCGGTACAAGTAGCGCCGCGTAAAGCACAAGCGTGAAGTGAAGCTTTCGTTGGTATATTCCCTTGATACACAATAAGTACGCTGGCGTGATGCGAACAGCCTAAGCATTTCCTCCACCCTGCCAGTCCAGCAAGTGGTTCTTATTTTCACCACCATGGGCTCTCTTGTGTGTCCTACGCCTTGACAGCTGAAGGTAGATAGATGGATGGATAGATAGATAGTCTTTGTTTTCATCGATTCCATACCATATCTTTATTCTTAACATTCAATTGCGCTGAAGGTGACGTTTCTTTTTCAGTTCTAATCGAGGCCTCAGAGGGAGAAGGGTCCGCCCGTTCCGCATCATGAAATGTTCGTGATGAAGCTCACAATTACTGAAGAGGTCATAGTTCTTCTTCACAAACGTTACGCATTCCAATACGTAAAGACCAATGACAATGAGTATGTATGCCTTCCTTACTTCCTGAGTCTGGGACACATGAATCAGTTTTTTTCAGATTGGAAATCCTTCCAAAGCACCGTTTCTGTGTTTCCAGTACATCCTCAACTTGCCACTCATTGGACCCGTGGCATGCTTTTGATGCTGACAAAACTCGTAAACCCAGTCGTTGATGGTAACATAGCTCATCCAATGTGTTACTTATTCATTGGTAATTTGTGACATTGATTTATTTATGATCATGTTCTTGGTTAATCTACTGTTCACTAACGGTGCGATTCTCTAAAAAATAACTTATTCTTAGGCTCTATCACGCTGTTATCGCCTAGGCAACAGCCAATGGCTGACAGGATTTTTACATAACAGCGCGTTTATGGAATGTTACTATTTATTTATAGAATCGCACTATAAATTTGGCTTCTCTCTTGTGTAAATCCAAGCTATTTTCTGCGCCCTGGGTTAGTATTTCTCGTCTCTGCCTAAGAACTAAGAGTACCTACTAAGACCCTATAGGTACCTCCGATACCTTTATCATCAACAACGTACTATGGTCTTGTTCGGGAACCCTAGTTCTAGAGAGGATATGATTCGTTTACATGTGAAGTTGCTATAGATAACCAAAGCTGTGATTGGCTGTCACCTAGACAACATTACAATCATGAGGAGTTGTTCCCAGGTTCTAGAAATAGGATCTCTGGTCATGGTGGTCTGTGAAGAGTTGCTAGTCTCTTTCCGGACACTCTGGATTCTGGATTTATTGGGGGGAGTTGATGGAACGAGTTCCATCTGACACGTAGGCCTCACCATTGGACCACTATTTTTCCCAACCCTCCGGAATCACCGCGCCACAATGTGGTACCTGGATGTTTGATGGTCAGTCTATCTAAACATTGGGGCCGACAAACCGAACGGTTCACCCGGACTCCCTCTTTGACCCCGGAACGCAGGAGCTGTTGTGATTAGCACACTCAACTCCCTGCGCCGGTACGTTCCTGACTTCGTCAACCCCCCCGATTGCACTGCCGGTTATCCTATACATATTGCCATATACTGCCGGTTGCAGGCTACAACAGAAAGAAATCCAAATGTTACCGCCATTCAAAAATACTTGTTCCCCGCGGTGAACTATCTCTCTGTCTCAGTACTTTTCGGACAAGAGGGATAAGACAATAATAATGTTCTTTCAATAACTAAAGAGCTCTAGGGCGGTGCTCTTTAAGGAAGAGAAAGAATTGTTTTCAAGATTTACAGCACAAAAGACTTCGCAGGGGCTTTTGGATAAAACCTGCGACATTAAATTTACGCCTGCACTCTATACTTATTTAGGTAGGTACCTCCTACATTTTCAGCAAACATTTTTAATACCACTTTTGCATGATAAGGATATTTTCTCTCTAAATTGTAAATAACCGGATAAATGCTAGCAGGGACCGAATAATGAAAATATAGCGACTTTCAGAATAATTTCGGGGCCATAATGATGTGGTTTGGATGTGGCGGGGGACGCGTAGTGTAATGGAAATCGCGCTTGGCTTCAAAAACTGAAGTCAAGCCATCCATGAATGAATGAATAAATGAGTGATGTGGTTTGCGAAAAAATGTAAGCAACAACCATTTCAGAAATCTGTTCCATTCATGGAAGTCGAGGAGTTTCTGCATATTTCTCAGAACACTAACCCAGGCCCCTTTGCAAAAATCCAGATGTATATTTTTTTTCCTATAGGTGAAAACTCGAGTATCTTAGCTTGGTACTAGACAACACGGAGTCATTAGTCATCTGCGAGAAATGAAATTGCTTCGACATGCAGAATCAGAGTGGATATCTGATGTCGATGGCAACCTGGACAGCTGTAAAATATAACCTCTTGTTTGAGAATCTTTCTCACAACAGGTACCAAAATAACGTATTTTTGCTACATTTATTTCCAATTTTGCACGAGCTCTCTTATGAGTGTATGGAAGTCTACTCTATCAGAAGAGTACTACTGCTGGCATCTGCAACTGCGAAATTCTTCAATGCAACTCGATAATTTTGCGCAGTTGTTTTCACAAGAACACAACAACAACCTGACGGCATTTATACATTGAAATTAATTAGTTACGAGTACTCTAGTTGTAAATAGCTCCGTTTGGTGTATGCCTAAGTATAACTCAAGAAAATACTGTCATGTTACGTTAAGCAGTAACGTAACTTCATAAGATTATTAATGCTCTGCAATTTTCCACTACTTTCACAATGCTATAACACTGTCGGCAACAATGAAGCCTTCACAAAAATTGTGTGTTTTAAACTCCTACAATTTTGTCACACAACGTTGCTGAAAATGGATTTCCTGCACTGCCGCGAACTTTTTGTCCGTTTATTTAATTAATAAATTGCCATACATCAGCGGCGCAGCCCCTGTCACACGCACACAGATTGCATTTATACGGCACAAATATTCGAGTTTAATTATTGCGAATTTATTTATTGCTTGTGATGTGTGCATGTTTGTGCTACTAAATACACAATTAGAGAGATAGATATACAGGGTGTTTCAGTGATGGTGTAAAGTCTAGAGGTAGACTCCCCATCAAGGACCATGTCTGAAAATATATACATGACTTTTGCCCTTCAAACGGAGCATTTCCGGACAAGCATCTTCGATATCTTCAGACATGGTTTTTGAAAACCTACCCTTGAAATTTGTAGCACCATCACTGAAACAGCCTGTATATTAGTTTAAGCGAATTTCAATTATCTTTTTTATTATCCATGATATATACAAGTATTATACAACATCCTACATTGCCATTGGCAATGGTGGCAGTGCTTTTGGTAATTACACAGATATGACGGTCAACCAAAACTTGTTCATTAATTAATAAAATCCATATCTACATTTCTGGATTGTGCAGGCTTTATATGCATTTGGCATTAATTCAGAGTTGGTGAGAAACCAGTCGGTAGCACGGTGAGCTCGGCGCCGCATTCACTTGTGGAAGTTCCGGGTTCAACTCCGCACTGGTCTAGAATCTAGATGGACATGTTAACGCGTTCCTTAGTATTCGGCCATCTACTACCGTATAGTGATGCCACTGGAGAAAAGACGAGACGAGGAAGCGATCGAAACAAAACCCCACTGATAAATCCCACACTGATTCAAAAATGTAAACCTACAGTACTTACTCCGTTATTGTTACTGAAAAAACCTTCATAGAAAAAAAAGCCTTATAACGAAATAGTTGATGCAAGCAAAAAAAAAAAATGTAGCCGATTCTCATGTCAGAACATGTGCTAGAGTAATGCAAGCGAAGCATTTGTTATTAAAAATTTTCAACATCCATCCTATCCGTGTACTATTCGTATTAATGAAAATTCTTGACAACATTCAACGTTTTACTCTTCGATTAGGTATACAGATACCTTTGAAGGCGGAGTCAAAATACCTGAAGTTATAATCCGGATATTAAATTGGATGGGACTGGGACTAGATCCTTGATATAGGGATGGGACGCACTTCGATTCATAATTCGACGTTTGCTACGATGATTGTGTCCCCGATTACGTGACACATGTGCGATCGTTAAACCTGATATTGCTGCTCCCAGAGCCTGGGCGCTGTGCGCTTACCCATAAGGAATTGCCGACGACTTTACATGTCTAGTTTTGTGCGGAAATGGAACAGGTAATTAAATTAAGCCGACCGAGGATTTACTAAGAAGTAGTTAAATGTTTAGTCTAGTAGTAGAGGTACCTTACCCTGATTATTCGAGAGCACCCATCCTCGGTGCTAGCTTCAGCCCCACTTAGGCCAATTTGGAAGCACGAACTAAGAAGGCATTAAATTTAATCTCCCGAGGTCCCTGGTAATAACATTACGGGGCATTTTAAAAAGCCCATACCTTATCGTTGCGTATCAATCTTGGGACGCGAAAAATACGCATTTAATCAAAGACTTGAGGGGCATAAAGCGATTTTAGTATAGCCGCACCCTAGAGGCCATAAACACCGGGGGCGATTTATGAAAGATTCCACAACAGGCACTTGATGGGCTTTTGATGAACGCAGCTCGAATTTGGACGCATTGTCAAAAGCTGTCGTCAGTGCCTGCGGCGGGACCTCTCATCGCGGCTATTCTCCCTATAACCTCGCACTTGCAGGATAAACTGACACGTTTGGGAAGATCTTTGGCTCTTGGGCCGACAAGAGCAAAGGGTTGATAGCTATCGGATACAAATGCTGGAAAAGTATTTATGGAAAGTACGATAAGCATTTATGAGGGTTGTACACTATAATGGGCTCTGTGTCGTTTGACCGCAAAAAAAAACATCGGGAGACAATACAGCGCAGACAAAATCTCAGTTTATCCTGATCGAAGTTGTCTTCTACGTGTTTCAGGATATTGAGTGATATTGACCTATTACAGGACTAATAGTCTGTTGGTCAATCAGAATAATATTAACAATAAAAGACCGCGTAATGAAAATTGCGAGACAAAACAGTGTGAGTCAAAACAGCAGTACTGAATTCAGGTATATTCCCTATTTTTAGATTGACCAGATAAAATTATTTTTGACTCAAGTTTTCTTCTTTTTGAGCCCACCAGATTACCAGTTGAATGCTGACTCAAGAGTCAAGTTTTCTCTTTTTCAGGATTCACTAGAGCAGCCAAGACACTAGACACGTGTATTCGATAGCGGGTATGAAAAGAAGCAGAAAACTCAAGTGAGAAATCAAATGCCTTGGCTTGTTTTTTTTCCCCGGAAACTTCGTACCTCCCAAGAAGGTTGTAAATCAACTCCTTCTCTGAGTAACTCTGGAAAGTAGAAAGAAACCTGGGTCAAAAACCAACTCGTTCTGTGAGTCCAGGAATTGAGTCAGAAATCAACTCCTTCTCTGGTGAGGTCTGAAGAAAATGTGAGTCAACAATCGATTCCCCAACTATGACAGGTCTGTGAAGCAGAGGAGAACTTGAGTTGAAAACAATCTCCTTATCTGGTAAATCTAAAAAGAAGAAGGGAAAGGCGACAGCTGAGGTGTTTTCATTGCGCTGTTTTGTCCCGCGCTATTGGGTCGTATGCATAAAAAGTAGTAGATACTAATGCTACAAGTATCTACTTCGTAAGAGAAGTATGTACTACACCAGCGTAGTACTTACTATGCCCAGGTAGTAGATGCTTCTATATACAACGGTAAGTAGTAGTATCTACTTCGCCTTTGAAGCATCTACTCCGAATCTGTAGTATCTACTATGAATTCGTGGTATTTACTCCATTTTTAGCGAAGTTGCTGTTATAGCAACTTCTCGACCATACTTCTCGTCAAAAACATGGCCAAATTTATGGGTGCATCAGTTGTAAAAACATACAAAGAGCGGAGAACCTATGACGATAATATACAGGGTTATTCAAAAGTTGAAAAAAAATACTGAGAGTGGCTGGGGGTTGAGGGGTTGACGGTAGATCATGAAACGTATCATGGAATAACGACTTACCGTTTTTGAAAATCGAGCTGTTCGAGCAGGTTTTTTTTTTGGAAAAAATATGGTAAGAAATTATTAATCTTGTTCAGAACTTTTGAGTTACCCTGGGCACAGACTACCAATACAGACGGTCAACTGCATCTTACAAAGATCACCAGTAGGTGCCGCGGCGTGTTACGCTCGTGAAAACTGAGAATCGGTGCGCCGCAGCAGTCACATGCTATCGCACAGTTATCGGGCTTCAATGCCGGAGCAGACACTGCAGGGTAATAAAAATCGGCGAGCAGCGACATGTTTATAAACATCGCCAATTCAACAACTATAAATACAAGCACCAGGGCCGACCTGTGTGATGAAGATAAATCCATGTTCTTTTGATAAATCCATGTTCCCTAGCGGTGCTAGGTAGGTAATTTTGGTCACAATTTCCGAATTTTGTTTGGATGAGATAAAGTGGTTATAACGAGTGATCGAATACATTTCTCCTCCGGTCACCTATGATTCCTGAAAATCTGTCGAAAAACCGTGGCTACCAACAAGACCACTTGAAGCCTACTTTGAGGAGAAAATTCGATCACTCTAAAGTTAATATTACATTTTCTGGACACTATTTTTTCTATGTTCATCTATGTCCGTTTTGAACTTTTGATTGATGTTCATCTTATTTTCGATGGGAAATACGACTTATTCATTTGATTAAAATTAAAGCAATAGCCGATTTGCATCTTAATACGTTCTGGAACGTAGCTATAGGTACCATCTGAGCTTTTCATCGGAATTTTACCAACAATATTCAAAACAATAAGGTGTAAAACTTTGAAAGTGCAATGTTTTGAACAATATTCAAGAAAATTGGGACAATTTTAAATTGCCATGATAAACTGACATGCGGTGTACTAGCCACGCACTGGGACGTCAGCCGAAAATCGATTTTTTTCATTTAATTCAATCAATAAAGTCCAATTTTTCATTTGAAAAAATATATTTTCATCTTCTTTTTACTCTTCTGCGTGAATGAGCAGAAATCAGTTTAGAAGCAACAGAACAATAACTTGATCACATGCTGTATCTACGACGGAATTCTGTGACATAATTAACATTACTTGCCTCTAACTAAAAAAAAATATATAAATGGGTAAACAATATATCATGTAAATATCGTAACGTTAGGGTCAGTTCTTTGTGGAGGCATTGTTGTAGAAATAAATAATAATAAAATACACCTTTATTTCGTACATCGAAAAACAGAAACTTTTCAAATTCTCCGGATTCTGAAATTTTGAAATAGAATCCAAATAATCAATTTATTACTTTGAATAGAAATGATATCAAAATCAATTCATGAGCTATCAAACATTTTGATCATTTTCCATCTGAATTAATGTTGACCAATCCTAAAATTCCTCAATTATAATAATATTTTCCCCTTCCAGAAATTCACAAACTACATAATCCAATGAAGGTCTGTTGTTTCTTTTAAAATTCTCGTGTCTATGAACTATCAAAACTCCTCAATAGAATTTTACCAGATATCTTGAATTTTAAACTAAATTTCAGTGCCAAAAACACAACAGAGTTGATCAACAAAATTAAAAACATTACTCCACCACTAAATTCGTTTCTGATTTCTTCTGATGTCACAAATTTATTCCCATCCGTTCCAATTACAGAATGTCTACTTTTGATAAAAAATATGCTTTTCAATTCCTCTCTTTCTGACAATTTTTCAGATAGCTTGTACTCTCTTTTAGAAACCGCTGTTAGAAACCCCTGACTTTGACAAACACCAATTTCTACACATTTATTGCTTTGAAGATGACTCTTTATCCCAAATTGTAAGGCCAAAACGCGTCGCAATATACTTTTTCAATTTACGTGAAGAGACAGATTTATTTCACAGGGTGGCCCAACGAAAACAGAACAGAGGGGTTTCTTAGTCTTTTTTTTTTTTTTGAAAAAGCTTGGACAGGTCGACGGTCGACGGTCGACTCTAATATCGACGGGGACATCTGAAACAGACATTGGCGAATTTCTATCTTCAGCCCCCTCACCCCCACCCACCGCAACTTTCAAATGACATTATCCGCTTTGCGATACATCAAATCAAAGATAATCAAATACTCTTTTAAAAAAAAATATTTTCCAAATTTTCAGCCTCACTTCATATTTTCCTAAATTCCGAGTGACCGATTTGATATTCTTGACCTCTCAATTTTCTTCATTGCAGTCAACGTCATTCTTCGTCATTCGAGAAAGGAAATTTTTTATGGAAAAAGTGCCACCCAAATTCACCCCTTCTAATTAAAAAATTATACTACCTACTTACTTTGCGATACATCAAATTGAAGGGAATTTTATTCTCTTCCTGAAGAAAATATTTTCAAAATTTTAACAAACCCCTCTTTCCCTCCTCAAATAGTTTGAATGTTTAATTAATTGGGGGGTGGGGTTGAGAATTTTCGAAACATTAATGTTATAATAATATTCATTTCCCATTTCAGCAACAGCAGAAAAAAATTACACTCTACAAAATAACACAACTACCTACATCAACACAGCACTAGCTGTACTGGGAAAAGAGTAAGCCTCACTTAAAGTTCCTCAAGGGAACTTTGTGTGTGAATGCGATTGAATAAACAACTATTGAAAATTAAAAAAAAAAACAGATACTCAAAATACAAACAGATAAGAATAAATAAAATAAATTCAAGATTGAGCAGAAAAATTGAAAATGAGGTGAAAAAAGTCAAAAATCAAAAATTGGGTCAAAATCGATCGAGGTGAAACGCCTCAGAGCAGTGTGGGCAGCATTTCCTTGATGTCACCAATTAAAATCCACTCTTTCAGTTCTGTACACTTTCGCTTATGATTTTTAATATTTTTTATTGAGTCTGGCACTTTATTGAATAGCCTAGGAGCCAGATAAACAAAACAGTTTTGGCCGACGGTTTTTTGGGCTTTGGGAACAGCGATTTCATTTTTGCTTCTCAAATTATGTTCGCAAATTTTCTTAGAGACATTACATTGTTTTCGGAATAAGAATTGAAATCCCTTCAATTCGATGTATCACAAAGTAGGTGGTATCTTGTTGAATTTTGAAGCTGGGTGGGGGAGAGCAAAGGGGTGAATTTGGGTAGCACTTTCTCCACTGAAAATTTTCTTCTTCGATACTATCTGGGATGACGCGGACCAACTTGAAAAAAATTGAGGAGTCAATAATATAAAGCGGGACAGTCATAGTATTTTAGGAAGAAGAGTGGTGGGATTCAATTTTTTTTAAATATTTTTTCATTGAAGAGAATTTAATTCTCTTCAATTTGATGTATCGCAAGCAGGTGGGTGGTGTCGTTGGAGATTTCGAAGTTGGGGTGGGTGGGGTTGAGGGGTCTCATGATAGAAATTTGCCAATGTATGTTTCAGATGTCCCTCGATATAAAAATCAACCTGTCTGAGATTTTTCCAAAAAAACGAGGTGAAATGCCCAAAAACCCCTCTGTTGTATTTTCGTTGGGCCACCCTGTATGCACCTTTATGTCCACTATATTATTACATCAAAATCATTCTCTTAGTGCTAACAAAGAGAAAACCAACTTATAGGCTTCAAAAAAATTGTTTTATTGCTCCGTTGGTGTTGAAAAGTCTTCATTTTTGGGTGTTGTTTTAGAGTCTTTTTTGAGTATTTTTGCAAACTACTAAAATATTCACATTCTTTGTATATTACTGTGTGTATCATTGAATGTAACAAAAAGTTCAAATGAATTTCACATTGGCCATGAAGAACAGGCTGTTGATTTCTTGATTTTTTTTCAACCTTCTCAGAATTAATTTGAATAATGTAGCTGTCACACGTAGATCGCACCACCTCTTCTTTAATTCTTTTGAAACTATGTCAAATACAGTTTTATATTTTTTTTCCATAATATTTGGAGGAGTCTTCAAATCACATGGGTTCAATGACGTTCCATAATTTTTCTTTAGTATCAATAATTCATCTTCCTTCGTTAGATTTGCATACCCCAATAATTTTATTGCACAATTGACAATGGTATTTTTGCAAAAGTTTTTTTATCAGATAAGGTAAATATTCCTAATCTATTGGGCCCGCTTTCAATAGTCCCTGTAAGCCTTTAAGAAAATTTAGAAGTACCTAAATGAAAATGGTATACAATTATGTACCTACACCTATTATTAGCTGTGCACGGTTCGGCAAAATGTGAAATAGCGAAAAAAATTGTCCACCAAATCTAACACCGTAGCTTGATTCTTTATTATTTTCTGATCCAGAAAAACCCGATTTCGAAATAATTCATCGGTGAGTTTGTCTTGTGGACAATTTAATTGTTTTTTTTAATTTTAGTGAGTTTTTCTCATGTTCATTCTTGGAGGCCCATGTGCAACTTGCCGTTAAAATATAGTGGTTGGTGCCAAATTGTTCCTTAGACCATGATGAGCAAGAATCGCGATGGTGGACATCTGAGACTCACGAGTGCGCAGCCGGAGGGGGGAGAGGGCAGAGAACGTGCTGAAGAAGAGATAACATTTTTTTAACTCATGAACCGAAAGAGGTGGAATTATCAAATATGGCATACATGCTCACTATTTTACGCCAATGAAGTTGCAGCAAACAGTTTTCGAAAATATCGAAACGTTTCAGAAAAATCTCGATAAACTTATTCTTCTTCTGAGAATGTTATCAATAAAATCCAAATAATTGACGAATTTGAAAGATAAAAAGGTACAACTTACCCAAGTTAGGTTAGTGCTCGGGTTAGTGGCTGCTTTGGCGAGAAAAATGGTCATTTTGGTGTCTCACGTGAATCTGCACAAGACTAGTGTCACATGATGGCTCATAATGAACCGGCAACGGACGGCTTTTATCATCAAATGTATTAGTTTTTGAAGTCACCTACCAAAACTGTTGAATACAAGTTAAAAGGTTATCTGTTGGGAGTTATTTGAACTAAAGAGTGCTCATTTTCCACAAAAAAATCCATCAAAAACGAATTCCTGATAGACATAACAAAGCTCTTCGGGGAGACCAATGGCCAAGAATGACCGAAAAAGTCACGTAGGTAGGTGAATGATGGGGTCTTATTTCCTGAAATAGAAGACCAAGGGATTTTCACTAATATACATATATTTCCAACACCTCTAGCTGCCAAAAATATTATTGTGTAGTTTTTTCATATGTTTTCAACAGTAAAATTTTCAAAAAAAAAAGTTCAATTGAGATCTCTCTGGAACGGTTCAGTATTTTCAAAAATGGTTTACTGCGTTATCAATGGCGTAAAATAGCGAGCTCGTATGCGATATTTCATAATTCCAACTCTTTTGGTTCATGAGTTAACATTTTTTATCTCTTCTTTAGCACGTTTCCTGCCCCCTCCCCTCCTTCGGCTGCCCAGTCGCGAATCTTAGATGTCCACCATCCTGATACTTGTTTGTCATGGTCCAAGGAACAATTTGGCACCAATCACTATACTTTAACTAAACGTTGCAGATATACCTCAAAAAATGAACATAAGAAAACCTACTGGGATAAATGAAATTTGTAATTAATTGCCCACAGGACAAATTCACCGATGAATTATTTTGAAATTGGGTTTTTCTGGATCGGAAAATAATAAGGAATCAAGCTACGGTGTTAGATTTGGTGGACAATTTTTTTCGCTATTTCACATTTTGCCGAACCGTGTGTGGCTTTAGGTACCTAATTAAATAATTCTTCCACATGAGAATAAGATTTTTGGATGGAGTCTTGATTTAGAAATTAGTTACTTGAATGAAGGAAAATAAATGATGGTGTAGGTCAAGATCTGCATTGAATAACAATATAAATAACAGGTAGTGGTAGGAGTGGTAGTAAGGGTATGATGCGATAGTAAAGTGTAATAAAAACGCAGGAACTGTCGAATCTCACTTGTTTGGGTAAGTATCACGTTCCGCGCTAAGGCTCGGCGGTTAGAATGTGACGCACGGTCTCGCGCCCCGCGGAGCGACACTTCGGGACGAACGCCACCTGGCAGTGGTAACCCAGAAACACATCGCCCTGTTCGCCGGTTGACCGTCTGTATTGGTAGTCTGTGCCCTGGGGCTCCTCAAAACTTCATGGTGAAACGTTCGATCTAATTTTCAATGGTAAATCTGGATACAATTTTTGACAAGCTTTTCAAACGAGCCCCCCTTCCCCCTTCAAGTCAGGGTGCCTTTGAAAAAATGCTAAGGGTGGCTAGGGGTTGAGGGGTTGACGATAAATCATGATACGTGTCATGGAATAACCGCTTGCCTTTTTTAAAAATCGTTCGAGCGTTTTTTTTTTCTCGAAAAAATATGGTACAAAATTATGAATTTTGTTCCGGACTTTTGAATAATTCTGTATATCAAAAATTATTCAGGTATGTACGCGGTGCTGTGTGCATATATTTATTCTAAAATTTGCCGTTTGGATCTTCGCGGTTGGACGTAAAAACTTTAGAGCTCCTTATTTTTACATTATTGTTATTTTTTCAGGTGTAACAGAGAAAATTTAGTTTGGATTGCAACTAAGGTAAATTCGCTCACTACACCTTTTCCAGCTGTAGTTTAGAAAACTTCAGATGTATTTCAGAAAATATGAAATGTATTCAAGATTAACCAAATGTATTTAAGAAATTGCCAGTGCATTTCAGAAAACTTGAAAAAAGAAAATAAGAAATGTATTTCAGATTAACGAAATGTATTCGAGATATTACCAAATGTATTTTAAAAAAAATTAAATGCATTCCAGATCCACGAAGTTCAATGGAGAAATTGCCAATTGTATTTTCGAAAACATCAGATGTATTTAAGATAAGATGAGATGTGTTTGAGATATTTTGAAATGTATTTCAGATTCAGATATTTTTTCAGGGTAGAACAGTGATGCAAAAGCAAACGTTGTTGAGGAAAACGAACTCCAAATTCTCAACTACAATTGGCGGTTTCTCACTTACAATTCACGTTTTCTAAACTACATATCCTTGTTCTAAAATTCATATGGTACTTTCTCAACTACATTTGAATATTCGATTATACAACTGGCATATTCTAAACTACATTTCCCAAATCTAATACACTTGGAAAGGCCATAGCAGGATAAGGGGCCGAAAAATGCCCCCGCTCGGATTCAACTGAAATTCACACCACACGTCCTACTTGGTACTAGAAGACATCATACCAAATATTGGTCCGATAGCTCTACCAGGAGGACCCCCTCCCGGGAGTATGCAAAAATTCGAAAAAAATTATTTTCTCAAAAATTAGGGGGAGGAAAAATTTGAAAAAAACGTACAGTATACATATTGATAGTGGGCCTCTAAAACACATCAGAACATCAAGATTGCTAGTCAAAAAATATATGAATTCCAATTTTTTAGTTTTTTTAATTTTTTTTCCCCATGAAGGAATTTTTTGACCAAGTTTGTACATACCCTTCAACATTACTACTTATCTGATGTATATAAGAAAAAAATGACAGATTGCAAGTCCATGCGGAAGACAGTCAAATTTTGAAAAAACTCATTTTTTCCGCGTTAATTCAGGTGACGAAAATTGATAAATGTGAGGATGAGCTGATGGCGCTAAAATGATCATATTCCCTTCATATTATCTTATGCAAAAGTGAAATATGCCATCAATGTCAAACAGTAATCAAAAGTGCTCAAAACCGTAAAAAGCGAGAAAGTTAAAAATATTTATTTTTATGAAAAAAAAGATACATGCAGGAAGGAATAACTGTATATTAATGCATACTGATAATAAGGAGACATCATACAGAACACAAACAAACCACGTTTTAATCAGAAAAGAAGAAATTTTCACAAAATAGAGGAAAAAGATTGAGAGAAAACACAGGTGAGGAAAATTGATAAATGTGAGGATGAGTTGAAGGCACTTGAACTATTACCTCCATATTATGATCTCATGAAGAGTGAAATGTGCCATCAATGCCAAATAGTATTCAGAAAAGTTCAAAACCGCAAAAAAATGAACGAAATAAATATTTTATCCAATCCTATTGAATAATGCACGCCTTATCACGCGCATACATGCCTGCATTTTCCAATAAGACTGGATAAAGCATAGTATTCTACTCGCGGGTAATGGCTATTACTTATTCGGATGTTTTACGACACTCGCCAAGGCTCGTGTCGGCAAACTGCATCCTCATGAGTAAGAAGCAATCATTACCCACTTGTTGAATAATACACCATTATTTTCAGGGGGAAAAATTTGCAGGAAAGAATGACTAAAGGCTTCATTTAAAACCTACTCGATCAAAGTGAGAAAAACCCCCGGTGTTTTTACTATCAGCACAGCTCAGCTGTCAGTGTCTCGAAATATTACAGGTTTTAAAAACTATATTCCGTTTACTTTTTATTTTCAGTAAAATGACTTTTTGGGGCAAAAATCAAGCCTTCATTCAAATCGATATTTTCAATAAAGAGGAAATGTTTCAATTGCAATACTTTTTTCTGCAAAGACGTGATCTAGAATAATGTTACGTATTTTGCGTACGGGTTCGAATATAATTGAGACGATCGTTTTAAAACACACACTGTTTATTACTGTGTACTACAATCAATACACGCCAACAATTATCTACTTGGAAATATATCGCAGGTACTTCGCTTTTATCCGCTCGCTACCACTTCGCATTCCAATTCAATACTGCCATATTGCATTTGGCATTGATGGCACATTTCACTCTTCAGGGGATCATAATCATGAAGGTAAAGGTTCAAGTGCCTTCAACCTTCAACTCATCCTCACATTTATCAATTTTCTTCACCTGTGTTTTCTCTCAATATTTTTTCTCTATTTTGTGAAAATTTCTCCTTTTTTGAAACGTGATTTGTTTGTGTTTTGTATGATGTCTCCTTATTATCAGTATGCATTAATACACAGTTATTCCTTCCTGCATGTATCTTTTTTTTTCATAAAAATAAATATTTTTAATTTTCTCGCTTTTTACGGTTTTGAGCACTTTTGATTGCTGTTTGACATTGATGGCACATTTCACTTTTGCCTTGTCTTTTGCATAAAATAATATGAAGGTAATATGATCATTTTAGCGCCATCAACTCATCCTCACATTTATCAATTTTCGTCACCTGAATTAACGCGGAAAAAATGAGTTTTTTCAAAATTTGACTGTCTTCCGCATGGACTTGCAATCTGTCATTTTTTTCTTATATACATCAGATAAGTAGTAATGTTAGAGGGTATGTACAAACTTGGTCAAAAAATTCCTTCATAGGGAAAAAAAATTAAAAAAACTAAAAAATTGGAATTCATATATTTTTTGACTAGCAATCTTGATGTTTAGATGTGTTTTAGAAGCCCACTATACATATGTATACTGTACGTTTCTTTCAAATTTTTCCTCTTTCTAATTTTTGAGAAAATAATTTTTTTCGAATTTTTGCATACTCCCGGGAGGGGGTCCTCCTGGTGGAGCTATCGGGCTAATGTTTGGTATGATGTATTCCAGTACCAAGTAGGACGTGTGGTGTGAATTTCAGTTGAATCCGAGCGGGGGCATTTTTCGGCCCCTTATCCTGCTATGGCCTTTCTTAACTACATTTCTCATAATTAAAATACATTTGGCAAATTCTAAACTACATTTCTCATATTTAAAATACAATTGGTGTTCTCTCAAATACATATCGCTAATCTGAAATACATTTGATATTATCGCAAATACAGTTGGAAATGGTGTAGTATATACTACGATGCTGTAGTACTTACTACACCGTATTGAAGTAGAAACTTTTTTATTGTAGCATATGCTTCGGAACTGAAGTAGATGCTAAATACATAATAGAGAATACTACGAAGTAGATACTTTTTTCCGTAGTAGTAGCATCTACTACTTTTTATGCATACCACCCATGTCTATGCGCTGAATTGTCCGGCATTAAATTATCTTTGCGCTGCGTTGTCCCAACGCTATATTGTCCCGTGCTGTTTTGTCTTAGGCTCAAACGACACAGTCAGAGTCACTATAATGTGTTAACTATGTGCTATACAGGGTGGTCCGACTTTTATGTCATTAAATTTAAGGATCGATAGAAAATGAAAAATGAAGGGGACTTTCTCCAGAAAACATATTTGAGAAATGCCTAATAACAGAGATACAGCCCTTCAAAGTTGGGAATAAATAATCGTTTTTTTCGCATAACTTTTGAACCGTTCAACCGATTTAATTATGAATAGAACCAAAGGTTCACTGAAATTATCCCCTGTCGAACAATCATAACATGTTCCATAAAAAAGTTTCAGGGGCCTAGAAATTAGGGGGTGACCCTACTTTCCCCCCCCCCCCTATTTTTCACCCCCTAGTTATTTTTGGAAACTGTTCACAATTTTGAATTCTACGTTCAATTTTGAAGAAAAAATCACCGTTGCAAAATTTTGATTAGAGGCTTCGTTCAGGAGATATTTGGGTTTGAAACTTTGGGAAACATCCCCAAAATCGCCACTTTCAAAGGTCTAAAAATTAAAATCCGAAGAAACTCATAATTTCTCAGCTGAAATAGGTTATCAAGAATTTCTAAGTTGATAAACCACTATTTTTTCCAAAACACCGGCAATTCTCAGGAAAAAAAAATTGGGTTCTGGAAAGTGGCGATTTCGGGATGTTTTCCAAAGTTTCAAACTCAAATATCTCCTGAACGAAGCCTCTAATCAAAATTTTGCAAGAGTGACTTTTTATTCTAAATTAAACGTAGAATTCAAAATTATGAACAGTTTTCAAAAATAACTAGGGGGGTGGAAAATAGGGGGGGAAAAGTAGGGTCACCCCCTAATTTCTAGGCCCCTGGAACTATTTTATGGAACATGTTATGATTGTTTGACAGGGGATAACGTCAGTAAACCTTTGGTTCTATTTTGAATGAAATCGGTTGAAAGGTTCAAAAGTTATGCGGAAAAACTGATCATTTATTTCCAACTTTGAAGGGCTGTATCTCTGTTATTAGGCATTTTTCGAATATGTTTTCTGAAGAAAGTCCCCTTCATTTTTCATTTTCTATTGATCCTTAAATTTAATGACATAAAACGAGGACCACCCTGTATAATGTGCTATTCTTATTACTATACTGTCTCTTATTTATACTGACAACTGACAGATACTCCAAATCTGGTATCAATGGGCGCGTTCAGCATCAGGCTCTGTGGTGAGTGTTACCGGTGGATAACGCATGCGCGTTATCAAGTGATAGCAGCTATAAGTATGTTTACCTGTACCGTGATTCTAGTCGGCTGTGAGATTTTGTTTTAAGTTTCCAAATCTGAAATATAGAAAATCCCCAAAACTTTGCGGTTGGCTGCTCTGGCTTCATTTAGCGTCTGTTGTTCGGACCACTTTTGGAACGCATTTTTTACGCATATGCTCTGCAGATAGACGGAATATTTTCGCGGGACGTGATGTCCGACGCTTTTTTCCATTATATTGAAAAATGTAGTAATTATTCGACCTGTTTCTAATTTTCGCCAATAAACAAATGAATCAAAGCAGCTTTGACATTTGACAGGTGTCAAAAATATTTCTAACCTCTCGAAGCCGGTTCAACTTTAGGTTGATTCAAACTAAAAAAGGACTAGGCCTTCTTCCAAAAAAAGGGGTCCCATGAAATCACCAATCATTTCACCTCTTGCAGTCGAAAAGACACCACGAATCACGAATCATGGAGAGCTATTAGCAAAACAAGGAACATCCCAGCAGGCCTGCAGTTGCAGCAGGATTTACGTATAAAAAGTTGATGAAACCGAATTTCAAAAAACCCAGCCGCTCAAAGTTGCGTATTGGACCGAAATTCATGTGAGTACCTTCAGTTTGTAATTTGCTTCCGTTTTGGAGCTTGGCGGAACGAGTTTTTGTCGGCCTTGAATGGCCGCCGTCAAGATAACTTGAACTGAAGGCGACCCCGTAGGGTTTTGGTGTCTAAATGATGGTAATACAGCTCTGCGCCCGAATCTTTCAATTGCTATTTTGTAATAGTTGCAGCGGTACGCTAGCAAAATGACCCTGATTCTGCATTTTGTGATACTGCAATAAAATTTGGCATATGCCAAATTCAATCTATATCTACTAACAATCTATTGGTGGTCCAAAAAAAAAATTATTTTTCAATTTGTTGACCAGGCAAAGAAATTATTTTTTTTCTATAAGAAGAATGGAATTGACATGACGAAAAATGTTATGATGGTCAAGAACAAAGTTGTTTAGGTTCTGTACGATAGATAGGGCGGTACTGAATGGCGCATGAGAAAAATTCAGACATCTTGAAAATTTGAGGGGCCCCCAATCGCCCCCTAATGGACAAATTTTGGAGTGCTGCGGGTCAAATCACTTGAAATTTTATGTAGTTTGCATATGCCAAATTTCATTGCAGTATCACAAAATGCAGAATCAAAAAGCGTACCGCTGCAACTACATATAATGCATATAGATACTAAATAGGTGAACCTTAGATTTGCCTTGAAATGTCTGATGTAAGTATACAGGGTGATTCATGAGTGACCTCACATAGGCTAATGGGAGATAGAGGACTCCAAGGCGAGTCAGGATCCACTGAATAAATTTTATTTTCTCCAATGGTTACGAAGATACAGGGTGTTTTGTGTGTTTCGTATGAAACTTTGATAAGCGATATTTCTGAAACGGTCAGAGGTATTTTGTTAAAATTCACCGGTAATATTTCTCTATTGGAACTCATCCCGAAGCCATACCGGGTAAGTCAAAATCCAGGGCCGGGCTAGAAAAAAGGTGCCCTTTTTTTTTGTTTCATCAAAAAGTACATTTTTTGACCGTTTTTCTAAAAAACTGCTATCGGATTCAAAAAGCTAAGGAAAAATGCTTTAAGAATCACTCTTCAATTTAGATGGCACACCTGAACCGTTTCGACAATAAAATTAAAAGTAAAATTTGTGAGCCAGTTCCCATTTTCGACCGGACATAATCGACTCATTGTTTGATTGAATTCATCAAAATTCATTTTTTGGCTTGTCTCTGATGAATAGAAGAGCTTGGTTGGAAGAAAAATTTCAGAGGCGACCTTTTTTTATGACAAAATCGAGAGTGAAAGCAAAATTAGACTCGATTTGGTCGTCAAAAAAAATCTTCGGCTATGGAATTTTTTTTCCTGCCAAGCCCTTCTGTTCCACAGAGACAAGCTGAAAAATTAATTTGAATGAATTCAATAAAACAACGAGTCGATTATGTCCGGTCGAAAATGGGAACTCACCCACAAATTTTACTTTTAATTTTAATGTCGAAACAGTTTAGGTGTGCCATCTAAATTGGAGAGTGATTCTTAAAGCATTTTTCCTTAGCTTTTTGAATCCGATAGCAGTTTTTTAGAAAATGGTCAGAAAATGTACTTTTTGATGAAACAAAAAAAGGGCACCTTTTTTCTAGCCCGGCCCTGGATTTTGACTTACCCGGTATGGCTTCGGGATGAGTTCCAATAGAGAAATATTACTGGTGAATTTTAACAAAATACCTCTGACCGTTTCAGAAATATCGCTTATCAAAGTTTCATACGAAACACACAAAACACCCTGTATCTTCGCAACCATTGGAGAAAATGAAATTTCTTCAGTGGATCCTGACTCGCCTCGGAGTCCTCTATCTCCCATTAGCCTATGTAAGGTCACTCATGAATCACCCTGTACAATTCAATTTTTTCAATTTGTTATATAGTCTTGCTAAATTTAACTCGTGGTATGATTATTAATCGATTATATTTTCTCATGGAATCGATGCTGCACATTCAACTCCTGCTACGCACTGCTGCCGCAGTGCTCCGCAGTCGTTGAATCTGCAGGCACGGTTCCATTTGAAATTATCATCGATGATAATCATACCACTTGTTATATTATTACTGATAATAAATATAACTTTACTTCCAGGGAAGTCAGTTTCACATCAGGTAAAAAGGCGGCAAGCCTACAATGCTGAAGTAGAAAATTTGCTCAGCCAACTAGAGTTACAGTACAAGTGAACCTACTATACCAGTTGCCATTTTCTCCACCACAATTTATTTGCGGTAACAGTGGAACGGTGAGCTGCTGTTTATGACAGTTTGTCAGTTTTTCGGTGAAAATAAGTGGGGAAATGAAGGGCGATTCGACAAGCCGTTCAGCAGCTCACATACAGGGTGTCCGTTTTTCGAGGCTAAGCATGGGTATCTCGCTTATCTTTAGAGATACAGAGTCAGTTGAATTAGAAAAAAGTTGCGAATTTTCATGACGATCAATAATCCAAAAAGATATTCGACTTGTCAGTTTTAGTTTTCGAGATATCGAGAAAAACAGAAATTTGTAAATTGAATTTGCAAAAAAATATTTATTTTTTATTTGAAAAACGGTTGAAGGTAGCCTTTTCTGATTCAAGACATTGTAAAGGCACTTTTCCAAGGGGAATTCAATGTTGCCAGAATCTTCATTCTAGCTTTCAAAACAACCGAGATATGACATTCAACTTTTTTTTCTCTTATGGGCGCCATATTGAATTTTGACATTTTTGAATACAATATTTTTTTCTGGTTACAACAATGTGTCATATGCCACTGTTGTTGAATTCATGCTTTTGAGCAAAAATTATTTTTTTTTATTTTTCAAAGAGTGCTTTGGAAACAAAATCAGCACCGACAATTAAAAAAACGTAAATATTAAACATTTATTCAACAGTGACATGTGGCACATCGTTGTAACCAGAAAAGAATAGCGTATTCAAAAATATCAGAATCCAATGGCACCCATTAGAGAAAAAAGTTGAATGTCGTATCTCGGTTGCTTTGAAAGCTAGAATAAAGATTTTGGCAGCTTTAAATTCCCCTTGAAAAAGTGCCCTGACAATGTCTAGATGAGAAAAGGCCACCTTCAACCGTTTTTTGAAAAAAAAATGAAAAAAAAAAACTAATTCCTGTTTTTCCACGATATCTCAAAAACTAAAATCGATACGTCAAATTTGTTTTTGGATCATTGATCGTCATGAAAATGCGCAACTTTTTTCTGATTTAACCGACTTTGTATCTCTCAAGATAAGCGAGATACCCATGCTTAGCCTCGAAAAACGGACATCCCGTATATCTACCGGTAGTGTGTCGGTGTCGGTAGCCTGCTGAAAGTACCCAATCATACCTTTACAGAATTCTGACAGTTCCAAGTAAGAATGAGACAGATCAGTGATAAAATGTTATTCCGTTACTCAACAGTCATCAGTGCCAGTGCAAAACACACCAGGGGCCCGTTTCAGAAAACTACAAACGACAATTTACAAGTGGGTAGTCTTGGTAACCCATTGTTGTAACAATGGGTCGTCAAGGTTATACATTTGTAATTTGTCGTTTGTAGTTCTATAAAACGGGCCCCAGATGTCCTTGACTTCTGGTCAATGATAGAGAGACTGGGTAGTATTAATAAAAAATAAGCATAAGCATTTGCTTAGATTTTTGAGGAGTTGCTAAGCAAACTTTTCCTGACAACGCCTATAAAATCCAAGCAAATGCTTATGCTTATTTTTTATTAATACTACCCATTGTACTTAGAGAGACGAAGCTATGAAAGGGATATATCGGTATTCTCTGTCAGTATCTCGGCATTTCCTGGCTTCGTTAAAATTTAAAACAGAGTTAGCTGCAGTGGCCGTGGTTGCTATTGACATTTGTCATTTCCCCGATTTGTTTACAAATCTGAATTGTCATTATTTTGCATGCCGAAATCGCCGAAATCCGAGCTAAAAATGCCAAAACGAAAAAGGTGCACCGTGAAGCAGTACAAGAGTCGGGAAGATGTGATGTTTTCCTTGCCGAAGAAACCATCAGGTATAGAATCTTGCAAAATTGATGGACTTCTATTATTGTACTTTTTGGGTTTTCCAGCTGTTCGGGGCCAGTACCTACTGAAATACATAATATACCTACTGCGCTTACGGCAATTACAAATCTACACGATGGGGTCACCACGTCGACGGTTACTGCATTCAACGATCAACGGAATTTGCGTTCGACGGAATGAGTTGGATGATGAAACCTACGTTCGACGAAATGCCAGCAGTACTTGAAATACGGTGATCGAAAGCATCTGCTATGTATGGAACACAATATACATGACTAGAACAGTTTTTAAGAGTTTCTGTTAAATTTAGTGAAAAAATCTGTGTTGAAAGATGAAACAGTCGACAAAACCTAAACAAAAATATTGACAGCTCATGTCATGCATTTTGACTGTGACATCCATGACTGTGACGCAGGGTGGTTTAGTAACAAGCAATGGCACCACACCCTGACGTGCAAATACCCTAGTGCTCTAGCTTTCTCTCTCTCTATACCCTCTCGCTCAATGACTTGGCTTTCGTCACTCTCTGGGTGACCAGATCCAGGTCTCTCTAGTCAATGACGAATATGCCATAGGAAAATTCACATTTCCGCATAATCAATTTGTATGTTGCACGATTCCAAAGCCGCAACCGATGTTATCGGCACTAATAATAATAAAAATTAACGCCACCGCCATAAAATTTGTCGTCAAATTTGTCATCGCATTGCCAATAACTCTTCCGTATGGGTTGAATGCGGTCCAGCACCAGTCAGTAGCAACACAGTGTAATAATTGGCAAATACTCATACAGCAATATTTTAAATAAACGTCTCTAAATTGCATCAGTACAAATAAAACCGATTCGAAGCAATATAATATATTGTCAACACTCCAGCGCTGGTGTGTGGTGCATTTTTGTTTATTTAGTGGCCAGTTGTAGTAGTTCTCGCGCAATGCCGTTGTGCACTCTCGCTTGGAGAGTAAAGTCAACACTCACACTATGAATTCGACATCGTAAAGTTCTGTGCGACTGCATGCACCCCAAAAAACAATCATTCAAGTGGTTTAATTAAAATTTGGGAACGTAATATGTGGAGGACCCCGTATTACTTTTGTTCCCCAATAACTAACCTAATTTATTTTGGAGGGGCGAAAAAAGCTACAAATTTACAATAATGCAAATGGGCTAGATCGAATGATGCCGCGGACAACGAGGGCAACTTCGGGTAATGAAGAGGAGTTGTGAGAGAAACGCGCGGATATCCTGTTAATCCTCGAGTTACCTGTATACACTTTCGTCTGCATCGTCCCCGAATTATTAACAAAGTGGCGTTGTTGATTCAACTAATCGGGGAGAAAATCATAAACTAAGATTAATTACGATTCGAATTAGACGAGTGTTTAGTTCGTTCCGATGCCGCAGCAGGGAGCCTTCTATACCCACGCGCGGTGTGCGGTTTGCAATTCGTGCGTCGTTTGAAGTTTCTAGTGCTCAGGAGTCGAGGGGACCTTTTGCGTGCGTTAATTGGACGGTAAGGCCTGGCCGAATTGCGGTCCTCGGATCTCGGTCCCAGGTCCATCAAGAGGCAGACAACACCCGCTGATTCGAAACCTCTAGACTTGCATTCCGGATCACTGCGGAGTGACCCAAGTCATTGGCTCAGAATATGAGTCTCTAAAAACCTTCCTTTTACAACATCGAACGGAAGTTGTGAGCTTGTCAGAGCTCAAATCCATAGAAAGAGCGATGAAAACTAACTAACAAAAAAGCCCGTGTATAAAAGAATGGCGCGCTGCCTATCGAAAGATGTCTCTCGAGTTGAGTAACTTTTGGATAATAGTTGACCGGCCTTTTCAGAATGCATGTGGATGTCTCTGTTGGGGCACCTCATGGAAGGTGATCGCGTGGAAATTTCCCTCTTTTTAGCCACAGCGTAACTTGCTGTATCTAAGTATGTACGTCAATACCAGTGGAAAGTCAGTGGCATCCGCATTTACACTGCATGTGAGCGGAAACGACTACTTTTGGCGTCATCTCTGATGACCGCGCTGGAACTTTCATCAGCTGTTTCAGATCTGTTCTTGTCATCGTCAACTTTCCGGATTAGCACTTAGTTTGAAACACGCAGAACTATACCGAGAGAGATTGGCACACCGGGCCTCTGAAACTGAAGAACTATACTTAAACAAGCTGGCGTTTTCCGGGGGCCTGCGGATAGCTTCTGGACCGACCGCTGATGCCATCCAACACGTAAACTTTACATATTATAATTAAAATCGACCCGACTCCACCTCAATTATTATTAAACGAGTTTTAATCTCAAGTTTGAGGGTCGGCTGGACGGCCGGGCGGGCTGTAGACCGGCCGGTCCTCTCTGACAACCGCCGGACGCAAACATGCCGAGTCCCAAACAATTACGAATAATTAAAGTCTCGAATCTGAGGGGATGATGATTATTGCTCCGAAACTAACCTTACACATGTTGATTCAATAGCTTAGTGGTCTTTGCGTTTGACTTCTGTAACTATACCAATAGTGATGGAAAGCGAAAGGCGAACAGATGATATGATAAAGAGAAAGCAAAAGCCCATAGAATCAAAATCGTTAAGATAACATAACTACAATCATAAAGATAAGAAACTGAGAAACGTCCTAGTTTGTCTTAGACTAGTACAAAAATTTAAAAGTTGCGTCGTGCTTTCAGACTAAATCGATCCTCCTGAATTTTTTCACAATTTTCCACTTTCCTTCTAATTGACCCCGAGCAATATGTAGAACACAACGGTCAATGGAACAACCATCAACGTAAATTTCCCAACGTTTTTCGGTGGAAAACTGTGAACTTTCTCCAATCCATAAGGAAACTTGGGATGTGTGGAGACCCCAGACACGGAAAAACTTGTAACTCGGTAACCGGACGTCCGAATCCAGATTGGTTGGGGTCTTAAAACTGATTATAAATTTTTACATTTCATCATACCAACACATACCAATTCAATTTTTCTCGAATTTTCCGGGAAAAAGATACAGGCAACCTCGCAGGCAACAATCTGTTTTCCACGTTTTAGCCTCTGGCAATGTACAGGGTCAATGTGGAAACATGAAACCTACACACAATAAATAGAGTATTTTTTGCGATTTCGCCAATACCAAACACGATTTGGTTACATTCTGCAGCATTTTCCGGGAACTCATTTTAAAGCAAAATTTGCAAAATCGGCGAGTTAGTCGGAATTTCCTGTCGGTGAGTTGTCTTGTCGGTGGAATGTCCTGTCGGCGAAACGGCATGTCGGTGAAATGTCTGTTCGGTGAAATGGCTGTCGGTGAGTTAGTTGTCGGTGAAATGTACCAAACCCTATGGCGTCTATGCTCAATGAGTTCTATGACAAATGATTCGAAGGTCTCCACTCCGGTCTCCACTCCAGGTTGGCTCTTTGCGCTCTTCCAAGAGAACACCAATAGCATGCATTATGCATTCATGTCCCGTTCAACTCAATGGTAACTACTTACTGCAAAGAGTTTAGTGAGGACCCATGAGGAACTCAACACTATCGCGATTCAGATTAAGGTACTCCTCAGTTCTTGTCCTCTAACGCTCAATGAGTTTTATGACCTATGATCTGAAGATCCTCCAGGTTTGAGCTCCTCTGCGATCTTCTACGGAAACAGCAATCGCACACACATCATTATCTCGTTCCACAGAGTGGCAACTATGATGCAACGAGTTCACCCAGATGTCTAATAGAAAACGCTGGGGAACGAGTACTTGCACTTGTTTACTTGGTTCCTTTCTTCAAAGACGTCATTCACCTGTTCTTCGCTCTGCTATGCTGTCTTATATGTTTCATTGCTCAAAATTCCATTTTTTGTGTTCTCGTCTCCTCTATACACCTACTTAAGACGAACGGTAAGCTAACAGTTGAGACGGCTCCTCAATTTATGTTGCGTGAAACCCAAACACAAGCACCCCACTATATTATACAGATTCTGTATATTATAACACCCTGCATACTTTGGTGTCATGGTTTATGCGCTGCATGCAAGGTAGGTACGATCTTTACCTTTGCATCAGAAAAAACCAGGTATCTGCTATCTGCTAATGAATGTCCACGAAACGCTTCCTGTATTGATAAAAAAATAACATGAAAGAAAACGGTCACACAGTGCACTAAGTGCGGAGACTTTTTTGACTCGTATATAGCAGGCACTTTGAGGCGGTAGCTCTTTTCACTTAGTTTGGAGAGGGCATCAAGGATGGTTGAGTTGGGCTGTATAGGCGGATTTTAATTTTCCGTTGAAAGCCCACTTCAATTTAAAAATAATTTTCTTGAATTCTCCGCCACATTTCTGGCATAAGTACAAAAAAAGTGTCATTAAAATGCTCACTACATAGGTACATATTCAATAAGGCCCGCGACGAAAGCATTGAATTAGTGAAAAGACACTGTCGCGTTTTTGTGTGGGAGAGGTCGCATATAGAGAGACTTCTTGTGGTCTCGTATATTTTGCATGCTCATTTTGCAAAGCAGCGAATAACGAAAAGTAGGATCCATGGCATAATATAAATCCGTTGCAGAAAGTAACTGTCGTATTGCTTCATCCAAGATATGAGATTAGGTTGATATATTATCAGAGGCGTATCTACGGGGGGGCAAATGGGGCACGTGCCATGGGCGCACTTTGATCCTCAGGGCGCAAATGAGAGAAAAAAATGAAAATGTGAAAAATGTAGAATGAAAAAATTGAAAAATGTAGATATTTGAACTGTTGGGCACGAGGTTGGGCATAATTCGTGTGTTGACGAGCGAAATGGGAAAGAGAGAAAGGGAAAAAACCAAAACCAATACATCCAAACAGACGACCAACTTTCGACTTTTTCATCTAAATCAGATAAAGCTTAATAGGAGGGCCTAATTTGTCGTTGGCCCACCTGAATTCTGAAAAGAAGCCTAATTCATGGGCGCAATTCTCAGTTTTGCCCTGGGCGCAATTTACCCTAGATACGCCACTGTATATTATGTAGTTTGAATGCTCATATCAATAGATTTTATTAGCATTCATAAAAATCGTCGTTCAGTTTAAATTAGAGACCTATCACTTCCTGCGTGCGTGCAATGGAAACGGAACAGTTTTATTTGTTTAAGGCTGTCAGACGTCGCTCCGTTCAACTCGTTAGTTTGTTATGTTGTAGCGAAATATGTCTTTAGAGAGAAAATTGCTTAGCGCTCGTTCCGTGAGGAATATGGCAAGAGAATCCGAACTCGGTGCGAGACTTGAAGACTTCAGTCGTTCTTTTCCGGCTAAAGGATTATCGTTGTCAAATCCATTCCTCCGGAGGATCACGCCCAAAAACCAAGCTACACACACATCTTGGCGGAGCGTTTGCTAGCGACGCGACGCCGACGGTCGCATGCAAAATTGGCTTTTGGCACTTGACAGTGACGTCATCAGCAGTCCCATTATCAATTAAGTTAACAGACAGTTGATTAGTGCGCGCCGCTGTCGGAGAGAGGCGAACATGAATAGCGGTAGTTAGTGCGCAATAAGTTGAGTGAGTCGTTTATGATTTTGGCCAGGAAAACGATTAAATATTAACTCGATGGTGATTGGCCTCATCCATTACCCGCCACGTCTGACTTTTTAGCCCATCAGCCTCTGGGTTGTCGCTGTATAGGTGTTGTGCATGTAGCGCCGCTGCCGGCAGGCTCGATGATGTATGGCCCAAATAACGTCTGTCGTTGCTGCTGGCTGCTAGCTGCTAGCTGCGAACCCGACTCTGGAACTCTGGTGCCCGTAAATCCGTTATATAAACTAATTGGTAATATCTGGCAGCGAGCTCAACCTTTATTTATGATGAATCGGACGACGGGCAGTTCGTCAAAAGTCTTCCGTCAGGTATAAAGCGCAGTGCAGTATGAAGCTTCGAAATTGCCCCGCAGCGACTCAATTTCATCTACCATAGAGGTTGACTCATTAGACGCGTGACTACATCCTGTCATATTGCGCTCACCTGCCAACTCGAAAGTATATAGAATCCCTTCTCGTATAACCCTCTCTAATAATGAGCGTTCAATAGATTTTCACGCCAAGTCGCCTGTGTTTCCTGAAAATTTGGTGGGAAAACATGGCTATAGCGCCTAGTAGTGATTCTCACGAGACCAACGAGACGAGACTTTACAAAAGTCTCGTCTCGTCTCGTGAGCAAATTGCGAAGTCTCGTCTCGAGTCTCGTCTCGTGGCCGCGAGTCTCGTCTCGTCTCGAGTCTCGCACGAGAGTCTCGTGAGTCTCGTGAGTCTCGTGACATATCTAGATAATACATATTTTGCAAGTAGCCTGCCGATGCTGGTTATGTTCTGAAGATTCTATGTCAAAGTAATCATCGAATTTACTTTTCTGTTGACTTTTTCTGGTGGTTCCTAGTGTTTGAGAGAAAGAACTAGTATTATGGAACGATTCTGAGGCTTCTCTTGCATATTTTGGACTGGTCTTGCGGCTCCGGCCGGGGCTGTGCGGTTCTGGTTGTACATAATTATCATCACTTCCACTAGAAAAATCTCCGGATGAATTTGATTCGTCTTGAACTGTAGTTGCGGAAGTAGAAGCAGATCGTCGTTTTCTTTTTGGTGCACTCATTTTTCTTTTATGCTCTGGTGACACAGCTCCACACCTAATTAATTGCCAACAACCACTGAAACCATGTAACACAACACTAACTTGTGATGACGGAATCACAAAGGCAGCGGCGCAACAAGGGATGGTTTGCCAGGCACCCACCTACAAGATTTACAAGTGCAAACTGCAAAGGCGCCTTTTTTGGTCATTCTCCTATATAATCTTTAAAACATACCAGCAAACATCACACCCTATCCGTTGAATAATAGCCGGCCCTTGCATCCACCGGACACTTGCGACCAATACTCATGCACATCTGGAACACAGACCCATCCAAAAAAACACCAATACCCCCCACACACAATAACATTCCAGTTGGCAATAAAATATATAAATGCTACATTCTATTTTTTTACTGTTCCAAGTTTCCGAGAGCTGAATAGTGGGAATTTTGTGGATATCACGATCGACCGCCCTTTCAGTTCGATCGTTCGATCGCGTTATACCGTTATATCTAAGCACGGGTAGTCGCAAAATGTCGTGTTTAAAAAAGAAAAAGCTCTCCAGCTGGGAACGGAAGAAAAACGACCGGTTCAAAAATCCAGCCAAAGGTGTTGCTCCCATATAATAGTTATTCACGATACAAAAGTTAAAAGTGACAGATAATCCAAAACGAGTTCATTTCGGCTCTAGCAAACGAATGTGTGAAAACTATTTTAGACGAAGCGAAGCATGCCAAGTTTTTTACTATTATTGTTGATTGTTGATTACATAATTATTTTTGATATCGGTAAAACTGATCAACTTTCTTTGTCAATCCGATATTGTACTAACGCTGTAGAACGCTTTCTCCTTTTTGACAGTCTTGCTGATGCTTCAGCTCAAGGATTTTTTGAAGCTAGAGCCCGGGGTCCCAGCCCCCCGGAACCCCCGCAGCTCGATCCATCTTTACTTTGTTAATCTATTTCATTTCTAATACCAAATCTATGGAAAGAAACTAGTATTTACTGAAAATTTACGGTTTTAGGTACGATGAATAAAGTTTCGTCTGGGTATTCTTTAGTAGGTAATTTATCAATCATGAAATTTTTCTAACGTGAACTGAACATCCAAGCTTTTTTTGCCCAGAAGAAATTAGTTAGGTGCCAATATAAGTCAACAACTATGCCTACATTATGTAGATTGTGAAATAAAAACTGGACCGTAAAAGTCTCGCGCGAGACTACGAGACTCTCGCACGAGACACGAGACGAGACCGGCAAAAAGTCTCGTCTCGTCTCGTGAGAAAAATGATCAGTCTCGTCTCGAGTCTCGTGAGAATCACTAGCGCCTAGACCATGGCTTACTATGACGTGAAATTTCACTGAACGGTATATGCACTGAACGCTCTATACTTCCCTCATTGCTGAAGTTATCTAAACTGGGCAAAAATTGAAGTGGATCACCCCAAAAATTCTGCCTCGGTTAAAATGAGGATATCTGGAGAAAAAATTGCAATTTCTTGTGGAAGGTAGAATATGAGCAAATATTTCTTTTAATTACTCGCCCCAATGGAAAATGCGTGGACTTCTCTAACATACTTCAAGACAAATAGCAGCTCTTAAAGAACTGACTGACGTGCCCTACATTATACTACTCTGACTCGGAAAACAGAGTCCAACTCCGCGGCATACTGTGCGTCCAGCCAAACTCGCACACGCACAAAAAAATTGCCACGACAGCATCAGCAGCACAAGCATCACAAGCCGGCATCTCGCAAATTGAATTGGATTACGGCCGGCTTTGTATGCAAAAGTAAGCCAATCGGTGGAATTAAATGGGTTAAGTTTGTCGTCTCTTTGATGTTATGACACTGGGCCATGTCGTCGGCGGTCGGGCCCCGCCTGGGCGGGGTGCAATTTTCTTTGGTTTTTTTGGGGGGCGGCCGGCGCGGCGCGGAGGAAAATTATGGTTGTGTTGACGTTGGGCGGTGTATCCCGGGCGTCTGTCTCGCACTCAGTCGCAGAAAATAATCCAATTAGCACCGTCTGTAGTATGGTACAGCTCTGGCTGGCTGACTGCTGGAACCAAATTCAACATCCCAGTCATAACTGCCGTGTTTATTTTTGCGGTGTGCCAATTAATTCGTTGCTGTCGACTGGAGGACGTGTTTCCTGCAGTTCGGCACAACACCGCACCGCCACCGGCGTATATACGCCAAAGATTTATTCGAAGAAAACGTGCCGTGATCATATCGCCCAAAAGGAATGCTTCCCGGCAGTGCGCGGATAGATTATGTAATAGTCGCCGTTTTAGACAAATATACTGCCGGAAGACGCCGTTGAAGATGCGCAAACGAACAAAATAAAACTCATCGTGGCTCTAAATGGAAATGCCAGAATGTTAGTTCTAAATGATTTTCGCAAGGCTAAGCAAAGCTTTTGACAAGATCCCCCCAGATCCCATTGATCAGCTACTAAACAAGCTCAAAATCATCAACTGAAATTGGGACTAACTGTTGCGCATCAAGAATCCAATGAAAAGAGAGGGTGAGTGAAAAGGTTTCTGAAAATCTGAACATTCCTGCACATCGCCACAAGAAAAGTAAGTGATGTTACCGAATAAAATATCTTCTTCGACAAAGAAGAAATTCCGGATGCAGCAGGGCACAAAGACGATGCCGACGGTTTGTATACGTCAAGTCAGTTCATTTATATTATTTGTCTTCAAATCCACACTTCATGGACTGGATAGACGGCATATAGCAATTCTCCTGAGATAAACGGACAGAAGAATACCATCACCATCATCCTGGATCGGGAACAGTAGGTACAGCGAAAATGTTAGTGAGACATAACGACGAAGATTGTTTCAGAGACTGGGAACAGTCTTGTCAGCGATTTAGAAACGTTGGTGGGGGTTAAAGGGCTAACATTTCTCAAAAGCTCCATGAAGCACGGATCCACCATTTGAGGAGATGTCAGTTTAAACAGAAATATTGCATAGTATCAACTGGACTATCCGAGTTCATGCTGGGCTTCTACTGGCTTGTGTCTCGATCGCCTATTGAAGTCTCCACACATACACACTGTGCCAGCACAATTCTTCTAACAAAGCGCACAAGGAAACAAACAAATTGTCAAAAATATATAAAATATATATGTAATGCCCTGTATGAATGAGTCTGATCGAAATAAAGTTCTTGATCTCATGCATTCTCTGGGATTGAAGATATTAGTTCTGCCCGTTTTCCTGCTGAGTGATCGGTCTGTTAGTTTGAATGTCGACTTCCCGTGTTGCAAAAGTTTCAACATTTTAATTTTTTTCTTAAATTATGTTCTCCTCCTAGTCGGCACCTATACGGGCCATAGGAGTGTGTTTTGTCTTTTATTATTCTCGATTACATAAAAAATCCATTTCACGATACAACACCCCGATTTACATCACCGCCGGGAATCGAACCCGGAACTCCACTTCGCCGAGCACGTACACATCCCACTTAACTAGTGGGCACTGGGCCGTCAACATTTTCATCGAGAGATTACCACTTTTTCTTCCGATACTCGTCTTTTTAAAACGTTAATCATATAGGTATCATCGCACGTTAGTCATAATGTACATGATTTCAGCCCTAAAGGTCTAATGTGCATGCGTTGATGAAGTTGTTAAAAATTGCTTTGTCTTACATGTCAGATCGAGGGCTTCAGGCTTGTTAATTTTAGAAAAAATGGCCAAAAATTTACGTCATAAAGTACATGAATGACACCAACTGGATTTTGTGTGGGAACATCCCCTTAATCGAAAATCTGGACAACATTTTTGAGGGGCTTTCGGTCCATAAGGCAACTTCAAAATTTTCAAAGAAAGGACCAAAATTTACATCCATTCATCAATTTTTTTACAGGCGTTTTGTTGACTAACCCATTATGGACAGGGAGCTGGTACCTCAAAATTTACGTCATATAAGGTACATGATTTTAACCCTGTAGGTCTAATGTGCGTTGATAAGGTTGTTGAAAATTCCTTTGTCTTACATGTCAGACCGGGGGCTTTAGGCTGGTATAGGCTTGTCAATGTTCGAAAAATGTCAAAAATTTATGTCATAAGGTACATGAATGAAGCCAACGGGCTTTTGTGTGGGTACATTCCCTTAATCAAAAATTGGGTCATGAGACAAAATTTTTAGGGGCTCTAATTCTCTTGTCCATAAGACAAGTTTGAAATTTTCAAAAAAGGCCAAAATTTACCTTTTCCTGGAGACTTCTCTTTTGGCATAATCTTAGAAATGAAAAACGATTCTCACTGATTTTTTATGCAGGTTTCGAATCTGTACACAAATTTTTTTAAATGGTACATCGCTTACAGGGTGCAACATCGAAAATTTTTCTCAAATCGTACACCCTGTATTTTAACATGGAAATCGATTCCGTTTTTCATCCCGATTACAAATATATATCACACTTGTAGCCAGTTCCACCAGCGAATTTAATCATTGTTAACTAATTGCGATATTTTCTCTGGTGAATACTAGCTTAGTGATCACAAGCACAAGTTTCACAAAAAATTATTGAAAAATGTTTGGACCACAACAGCTTGTGTGCATTTTCCGTAGTCATTCAACCAGCACTGACCTGAAATCCATCAGAGAAAATGTCTCAATTAGCTAACAATAATTAAATTCGTTGATGGAACTGGATGTTGGTGGGTGAGTCAACAAAACGCCTGTGAAAAAATTGATAAATTTTGGTCCTTTTTTGAAAATTTCAAACTTGTCTTATGGACCGAAAGCCCCCAAAAATTTTGTATTACGACCAGATTTTCGCTCAAGGGGATGTTCCCACACAAAATCCAGTTGGTTTCATTCATGTACCTTATGACCTAAATTTTTGACCATTTTTTCGAAAATTGACAGGCTCATACCAGCCTAAAGTCCTCGGTCTGACATGTTAGGCAAATCAATTTTCAACAACCTTATCAACGCACATTAGACCTACAGGATTGAAATCATGTACCTTATGACGTAAGTTTTGAGGCATCAGCTCCCTGTCCATTAAGTGTTGATATATATTCAGAATAAAGATGAAAAACGGAATCGATTTCTATGTTAATATACAGGGTTTACCTTATGGCCCTTTTTGAAAATTTCAAACTTGTATAATGGACCGAAAGCCCCCAAAAATTTTGTCTTACGACCAGATTTTCGATCAAGAGGATGTTCTCACACAAAATCCAGTTGGTTTCATTCATGTACCTTATGACGTAAATTTTTGACCATTTTTTTGAAAATTGACAGGCTCATACCAGCTTAAAGCCCCCGGTCTGACATGTAAGGCAAAACAATTTTCAACAACCTTATCAACGCACATTAAAGCACAGGCTAAAATCATGTACCTTATGACGTAAGTTTTGAGGCATCAGCTCCCTGTCCATCAAGTATTGATATATATTTGAAATCAAGATGAAAAACGGAATCGATTTCTAAGTTTTTTGAAAATTTCAAACTTGTCTTATGGACCGAAAGCTCTTAAAAATTTTGTCTTGCGACCCGATCTTTGATTAAGGGGATATTCCCACAAAAAAGCCCGTTGATTTCATCCATGTTCCTCATGACGTGACAACCCTGTCTCAAAAATTGACAAGCCTATACCAGCCTGAGTTCTGACATGTGAGAGAAAGAAATTTTAAACAACCTTATCAACCTACATTAGACCTTAAGGGTTAAAAGTCATCTACTTTATGACGTGAGTTTCGAGGTACCAGCTCCTTGTCCATTATTCTTTGTGATACAACCCATTAGAGTCGCAAGTTTTCCTATCTAGTACGTTATAGATTTAAAGTGAAATAACAGCTTGCAGTTGCTCCTCGCGGTACTCCGGCTTCCAGTATAGAAGAGACGACTTTTCAGCCATTAGGTGCCCATTAAGTGGCCACTTTCAAATGGCATTTAATCTTTATGGAAAGGCACTGACTATTTTTCCATCCGCTGAATCCATACCCCGCAGCTAGCAGGTATGTGCCTATACCTACTTTTATAATCGCCGTAAAATGTACTTTTTCCCGGCAACTACTGCTACCAACGTCCTTTTGGATTTAGTGCGCCAATAAATAGCAATCTGCGGTCCAATTGCAAAAAGGAACGGTGACATTAATAGCTCTTTTAAAATTAGTGCCGCGATCTTGAATTCTATTTTATACTCAGTTCCAGTGAAAACACCTTTTACATCTTTTACTTCTATTTATTTTACGGCACGGTAAGCGACTACTACTATTATTCAAGTGGCAGTCTGTATTCTTTTCTACATTCACCTGAGAAAGTGAACTTGGGTTTCGAATGGTAGGTTACATCTTGGGCGATCATCAGGCCCAAGATGGCCATAGAGCAGTTTGATTTTCACCTTAAACGGTCTCTAGGTAAAAATTCAATTCTCAACACGCATTTTTTCAGCAGCCTTTCGTTTGTCATCTCTAGGATAACTGAAATTGGCAATCTCTGACTGACACCAAGGAAAAAAAGTTATTCTGCCACATTTCATCAGCAATTAGAAGAAAAGAATCCCTAAAATCGAGAGGGAAATGGTGAGATCCCAAACTTGAAACGGTTTCATTCTGGAATTTACTAATTAATCTTTCTTTTGGTTATGTGGTGAGCGTTTATAGAAAAAAAGCATACAATTTATTGTTGTTGCTGTTCAAAAACTTCATTTCATCGACAACATTGAGTGAACTTTTGTATTTTTAGTATGCTGCTGCAGTGTTACCTCAGGTGGACTAATTTGGTTTAATATAAATTGAGAGAAAGTTGGAGGGATTTCGAACTTATTGAGTTGAGCTGGCAATTATATTTCGTCATAATTTTTTTGCTTCCCTCGTGGACGTCTCGGGGCTTTTAGAAGTTTTATTTATACGAAGGAAGTAAATTAAAGTTTTGAATTTCAATTTGTTTGGTCAGAGTAATCTTGAATTTTCCATTAAGTATAGCATTTTTAACGTGAAATATACAAGCAGGTATCTATAAGATCTCAACTTGAAGCCCCTGAGTATAGAACGGAAGCGGCCTGAGCCGAGGCCGAAGCATGCTATCAGTGCGATGATAGAAAGCAATTGAATTTATCGCCGTATTTGCATCCTGTGAAGTCGCTGTGAATTTTTGATCACAGAGCGATAATCTTTTGCGATGAAAACAAAATCCTGCAGATACAGCTATCAATTTTTGGTCCGTTTGCAACGTGATAGATGATGCTCTGCTCTGGCCAGTCCGGCTGAAAGCTGCACCAAGACAATCGATCGTTACAGGCTCAACAACGCCACCGTTAACCAGGGCACATTCAATTTTTAAATTTGATATATCTCATTTAATTTGTCATGATTGATAACAATCGATGTTATCTTCTCATGGCTGCCGCACTGCTTGGCGTCGTTGAATCTGCAGACACGATTCCATTCGAAATTATCACCAATGATAATCATACCGCACTAGTTACGAGAATTAAATCACACGTTTTGGCACTCGACACTGAAACAAATGGAAGCATTTTACCGCAAAACATGAGCTGTAAAGCTTAGGTATAAGGCTTCACAGATAGTGAAATAAACTTGCCGTTTGAAGGCGACTCAAACAGATTAAGCATAAAACTGAATGGGACCGCAGGTCATAGCATTAGTATTAGTATGTGGTGCACAACGAAACTCACCGACGAGCAGTCTGAGCAGTGAAGCCAGCAGGTGGGGGTTAGTCTCCGGTGCAGCCATGGATGAGTATCCTCAGGGAACTGGGAGCAGAATCCGCATACCAGCGGATACCATCGCAAGGTCCGGACTCGGCCCGTCACAACCGACGAATTGTCCTTTTGTACCGTTTACGGCTCGCACAAAAGTCCATTATTTATTGCAGAAAATGCGCCACCCAGTTTCTGAGCACAATGTGCTGATGATGTGCTTGTGCGGGAAACAACACGCGACTTACAGGATCACGGGACTCGGGAGCTCTTTTTGAGAGACACAAAATTTTACGACCAAGCAAATAATTCCGGAGGTATAAAGATAAAAGTTTTTTACTTTTCTAACGGAATAAAATGACGGCGGTGCAAATAGAGTGTTGGAGTTACAAGATCGCGCGTACGCTGGATCCCGGTTTTATTACCTTTGCTATCATGGCATATCCTACAGCAGCACACCGTAGCTGAAAGGGTTTTCGTCAGTTGAGTTGGGAGTTTTATATGAAAGAGCGTTTTTGAAATTAACTCATCAGTTAATAACAAACTAACGGTAATACCGCGTGACATAAAAATGCTTGCGCTTCAAGAAACCCCAACTTCAACGATCCAGTTCAAATTGGACAATCGCAGGTTTCATGACTGGGTTTTACAACCTCTAACTGAAGAGACAGTAAACTTGGAAGTGGTTGTAGAATGTGAAGACATTCGTTTATTCCAACACCTGTCTTCATGAAAGCGCTATCTATCCGTTTGATTGGATTGAAAAACTTATATATTTCATTTGTAGCAAAAATGTATTTTGGGTTATCAAGCACAGAAGCTGTGTATGCATTTTGCATGACCAATTGCAGGAGTATCATCTGAATCATTACACATACTTTCTAGAGAATAATATTATGCAGGTGATTATTCTGGGCACACAATAATCTGCTCCTCTTCTACAAATCTAGCATACAGGTTTCTACTGGTCAAACACAAAGCAAATATAACAAAGGCAAAGTTCGTTTATTGTAAAAATGCAGAGCGAGTACCTCAATCACAGTGAAGGTTTTTTTTTATCATAATTTCAGCTTTATAGTTGTTACAGTAAGTAATAAAGAACGAAATGGAACGCACGCACCGGTGTAACACAGCTTTTTTATTATTCGAATTTTTTTTTCAAATTCGTGCTGGCAACGTCCAAGGCGTCACTTGTGATGTTCTCGTTTTATTTCAAATCATGTTTCCTTTGAACCATGTTTCATAAAAACGTTATTAAAGCCCTGGATGTTGAATAAAACAACGTGACGTCTTGGGGGCGTTCCAAATTCACAATGCATCATGTCTTTATTTTGTTTTATGCGCATCAACTGTAATAATAATGGAGTGAATCCGACGTGTGTATCTTACGATATCAATTAAATATTGATACGACCGCATGCCATGCGAAGACGCAAGAAGGGTCCGTTTTATCATCGATAAAGGACTTGAAATACGACGCAAGGAACCTTAGGAATTCCAAGATTGTCCATAAAGAATGCTGTTTATTCATATATCGGCATGTTTTATTAACTTGCAACCGGTGCTCAGTATTGGCGTTTCTGGAGAAGTTTTTCAATACTCTTTGCCCAGCTCGTAGTTTTTTTAATCTATGAAGCTCTCCTCATGAAATTCATCAATCATTTTCATCCAATTGAGATAGTCTACCGCAACTGTATCCAGAACATGAATATTCTCGATAGACGTTCGTTCGTCTTAAAAGGCTCCAACTTCGTCCGAAACAAAGTACTTATCGAATCACTACACCGAGTGAGTTATTTGAAATTCCACAGGCACATCCCGCCATTTTAGTTTCAGCTTTTAAATCGGACGTAACTGGAATACCCGATGGCTTGATAGTAATTAGCTATAGATTTGAGCAGGGCTTGACCTGGTTGTGCAAGTAGTAACTCTGGAAAAAGTGATAACTCATTTTCAATGTTAGGCCGCCGTAAAATTTTGACTAATAGTCCTTTGATATCTCGGAGAAAACTTTCAGCACTAATTCGAACTTTCCTCATCGTGCCTGCAATATAAAGCAACAACATAATTTATCACATCTTTTTCTCAGTCAAGAAGCGGGGGCGGCGTCAGTTTTGTTGCGAAACAAAACGAGCAAGTTCGATATTCAATTAAAGTGCCGCGCAAGATATTCCGACGGGTTCCACTGACAAGTTCGTTTTAATCTGATTAATATTTTATCCAACAAAAATTCTGTTGTCTCGCGGTTATTTGATGTGAGCTTACCAGGCTCCTAGAGTATAGTGCGGATTTTGCCCCCAACAAGTAGCTATTAAGTTAATGAAGGTGAAGGATATTGATTGCTTAAGCCATTGCTTGCGGAGTCGGCGTTGGGATGCTTGAAGACGTAAATTTATTATCCAGACTTTCTGAAAAAGTAGCCTACTCTTTGCTCTAGCGGTACATTATGTGGGGAAAAAGTAGTTGCCAAAGAAAAAATGACTGACGTAACAAATCGTGCGTCTGGAGCACCGTTCAAAACGCTTATGTAGTCAGTCGCAAAGAACCAGTCGGGCCAAAGGCTGGCTGTATGGAGTTCAACTCCACAACTCCTACACAATTACACACCCTAACTGGCAGCAGAAATCGCAGCGTGGAATTGCATATTGCACATTACATTATGCAATAAGCGGAAATTTCAGTGGCGCTCATTAAAGAAAACTTACTTGAGCCCTGCTTTGCGTTTTTTTTTTGTTTGACTAAAGACTTTTGCGGCAAATTGAAACCCAAACGCGAACACGTATCAAGCGATGCGTGAAACTAGTTTTTCTTCTTTTTCTGCCAAAATATTTGCGGAATCTTTGAAGTAGGTACAGTGACGGCTGAAAAAATTGCAGCACCTCTACAAAATCAAGAAGCAATAAGATGCATTGTCGGACAATGAAAATCAGCGTCTTGACTTTGTGCAGGTGGTGCGATTTGAAAAAAAAAAAAAACGATGTACGAGAGCAACTAGATAGGCTACTGGACATCAATGGCATTCCAGTATAAAAGTATCATAAATCTGATAAATATCTGAATGACGAATTTGTAGTTGGAAAAGTTTTTCGAAATATGATTTCATTTCGGTAAAAAATCAATTTAAAAGTGGACTTATTCAAATCAGAAATAATATGCTACGTCACAGCTTGAAAGTGGGCTAGGAGGTGGGAGGGAGGAAGGAGAGGGGAACGCATTTGACATTCGGCCTAAGCATTCGTTCTGGATTCATTACATAGTCGTGTGTTTTCACGTGCGAGCACAACTTTATTACAAGGAACTTGCTTTTGATACCATTGCATGGAGTTATTATGAATTATGAAGTGAAATTGTATTCAAAAAAGCTAGATTTTTTGACGTGGGCTTGACATATGGCATGCGACGCTCGCAGTACTGCCACTCATATAGCACTAATAACACTGTTGTGATATTAATCCAAAGCTTGCACGAGCAAAAATAAGTGAATTTTAAGGAGGATCGACCAAAATGTGAGATCAAACCATAGCACTCCAGCATTTCATTTTATTTTTTTGGTATAGATCAGTTCAAAACGAGAAGGTGTTCTTCAGTCATTGAATGGCCAACTAGAGTTTCTATTGGCTCTTCAAAATGTGACGTCACGCTTTTGCCGCGCCATTCAAACAGACAAATATTTGTCATGTTTTTTTTTATATGTACAAAAACTTTTTTGAACAGAATCATCCTGCCAATGCAACAATTTTGGAAGAATCTTTCATAGAAAGAAATGAATTAAAAAACCCATGTCCACTAGCCTATTAGATTCTTCTCACTTATTTCATTTACACATTACCCTAGACGGCTCAGCTACTCCAGGTCACCTCAGATGGGTTTTCAATTTGGTTATTTTGTTCAATTTCAGGCATTCACGGAGTAATGAGATCACGCTAAAAATCATGGGTTGAAAAATGGTCACAATCATCGATAATCACGAAGTAATGATGTAGGTATATCAATTTCTGATGAGTTGCCGACCAAAAATTACCAACTTGGTTGTTTATGATAGCAAACACACTGCTGATAGACAACGACTACAAAGTCGCGCGTTTCTTAGACAAAACCAAGCGAACGGCGTATAGATAATACACACAAGACCTGTGCTTTTGTATACCCTCCGGTATAAGTTCCGGTTTTCCAGCCAAAGCTTTTATGTTAATTGAGCATTTGAGACGCCGTTCATGAACCTTTCAAAATTAACACGCTGCATAACCTCTCGCGAAGCTGTTGTAATGAGAAAACTTGATTTCGCCGAAGCTTTTGAACTTATATGTATACCTACTATCTACAGATAGGTATTTCTAGGTAGGTACGCCCGAAAAAGACACCCTGGAACAAGTGTGTGCAAGTGCAAATCTTTGCGCGGGCCTAGAGAATTTACGGGCATCGGGAATGGATTGTTGGAAGGGTCAGCAACATACACGGGGGACAAATCTTGTGAAAAGCCAGGCTAACATGCGGGATAAAAACGTTCGTTTGTAGTTTATGTCTTGGGTTGTTCTGGCATCAAAGATAAATATTTAGGTAGGGCATTGGATGCGCCTAGTGCTCTTACGTCTGACATGTTCGAGTCTGGGCAACAACACGCAGAAGGAGGAAATCTCCTCGAATATCTAGAGTTATGAACGGAGATCACAGATCCGTGCTTCGACCTTAGTTTCGTCGATCGTCAATTCCTTCACCACTTCTTGTTGATCGACAAACACGGCATCAAATCAGTTCGAGTTTAAATATAGTGTAAATCGGAGTAAGTGCTAGGGTAAACGTAAATTGCATGTCGAGATAATGTACAGGTGACGCCAACAAAACGACACCTGTAATTTTCCTGATGGTGTAATTTCAGGTCGGGAAATTGAAACCGTATAGTTTGCGTCCAGATCTGGTGCTTTCAATTCGATATAAGTGGAATTGGAACATCCTTTGAACTTTCAAAGGTTTGTGGTTACCTCTACAGAAGAGCTCAGGAATCGGCTTTATGATTGGTTCCATTTTATTGTTTGACCGGCCTCTGAATTGCAATGGATTTGACACAGAATCATTGCTAATTTTGCATGAAATCCGTCAAAATCAAAACTTGGTGGTGAGAACGTATCTGTGAATAGCGCTTTCTAAAGAATCAAAAGATTCACTTTTTAACGTATTTTAATAAATTTTCCGATAGGTCGAATACCGGAAGAAGCTACATAACAGTTTCAAAATTCACAATCTCCCACAGCATTTATTGAGAATGTTCTGCACTTCATGATACAGTAGTAATGCTATTTGACACAATGTATAACATATTAGTTGAGTTGAATTGTTAGCCATACAATAATCCATCAAGGGTTATTGGCTTGCTTCTCTGCCTATTAATATAGCGGGGCCACGGTTTAAAGTGGATTCCGAACCACGATTGAATATAGCTACACCCATCACTATTGCAGATAAAGCTTTAGAGGGCTAAAGTACTCGGACGGTTTACCTAGAACCCTGTCGAGGAAGAATTTAGCGCCGGTGTCCCGCCTTCGAGTGAGCCCCACCACAGCGTCATGTTGCGGCGGCCACCCATCCAAAGACTGGCCTCGCTATGTATGGTTTGGCTTTCATGATTGAAGCCAAGCGGGATGTACCACTATACCACGCGTCCCCCAAAACACATTAGTAGGTAAAAGTTATTTCAGAAGGAGACCCCAGCGACATTCATTTCCATTATCATTCAATCATTTAATGAAGTTTTTCACATTTCACGCATTTAGACTCAACACAAACAAGTTTTTGCTTCAGTGTGAGAGCTAATCAAAATAATATTGCCTTTTGCTTGTTGCCGGTTGCTATAGTTGCTGGTTGCTGATTGCTTCAGTGGAAGACCCGCCTTAGGCTCCTTTCATGAGAAATCAAACGGAGAGTCTTGGGCGGGTCTCCCACTGAAGCAATCAGCAACCAGCAACTATAGCAACTGGCGATAGGCAATTTTATTTTGACTAGCTCTCACACTGAAGCGACAGTAAGTTGGTTGCGTACGAATATCGTACGATCTTCGACAGTGTAGGTACCTACCTAGTGACTGTGAGCGAAAGTATGACAGACGACGACGACTCTTTTGAAGCAATAATAAAGATGTGGTGGCTTTAGAGGAGAAGGAGGCAAATTAAAAGACACACTGGATTGGTCCTGCTTGTGCAGTGCTGATAGTCCATGGGGCCAATATTTGTGCCAAGGAACTTGGAGCGATATGATATAGTAGGTTCACTTGTACCGTAATTCTGGTGAGCTGTGAGATTTTGTTTCTAAGTTTCCGAATTTGAAATCTGGAAACTCCCTAGAACTTGGCAATTGCTTGCACTGATGTTTGAAAGCTCAAGCTTGACGCTGTCATAATAATTAGTGATGATGAGAAAACTATCTAACTGGGATGTGAAAACTGTGCTTGGGCCTCGGCTTGTGCCTTGAACAATAATGTCCAGTCAGTGCTTATTTTGAAGCCCTTGAAGGTGCCATAAGGACGCGCTTCTGGAAGAAAATGAGCGGAGTAGGTGCCGGGCACGTACCCCATAACGTTCAGCTTTGCGGAGAAGACGTGAATTTATTTTCAAAAACCACATAATATGGAAGCATTGTGAACTATTCCTGCATGGTTTTTAAAAGAAGTACACACAGTCGGGAAGACTGGGAACTGTGGGAAGCTACACCGCTACACTCTTCGAATTTTTGTGTGGATGGGATTCATCGGCGTTAATACTTGATTTCACTGCACAGGACATCGTACTGGAACAAGAAATTTGCGGAACTTGTGAAAGGTGAACTACATCCACTCCATCATACTTGCAATTTGCAAAGTTTATTTCTGTATTTTTTGCCATTTTTGACAGAAACAGTCAACAGTCAACACACCAACATAACCTATCTTTCGAAGCCAGACGCTCAGGCGCACACTGGGCAGTTGGACGTGAAGTCTACAATGCCAAACTGTAAAATTTGCCCAGCCTACTAGAATCACGGTACAAGTGAACCTACTACACTAGGAATTACTTCACCACCCTAGCACCCTGCTTGTATTGCTCAACTACTGTCACGATATATCGGTTTTCAATATGCAGGAAATTCGCCGGCAATAAAAATTGCAGCAACAGGCGATAATTTCTTGAAAGCGATATCGTATTGCTTTAGTGTGAGACCCTCCATTCAATTTAATGGGAAATGCTTGTAGCAATATGATTGCCGGTTGCTTATTGCTAGTTGCTGGGTTGCTGATTGCTCCAGTGGGAGACCCGCCTTACACTGAAGCAATTCGATATCGCTTCCGAGCAATCTTTGCCTGTTGCTGCAAATTTTTATTGCCGGCGATATTGCGACAGTAGTTGAGCAATACAAGCCAGGATGCCAGGGTGGTGAAGTAATTTCTAGTATCATACCGCTTCAAGTTCCTTGACACGAACATTGGTCCCATAGACTATCAGCTTTGCATCAGCAGAATCAATCCAGGGTCTTCTAATTTGCCTCCTTCTCCTCTAAATCTGCCATACTGTCACTCACGGTAACAAGGTGGGTACGATTGCGGCCAAATTAAAGTGGACGACAATGTCAACGAGTTGGCTTGCTGTCGTGCGACGTAGCCAGGCCAGGCCAGAATCCTGAGAAATCTGTCAACTGTCGTCCACTTTAAAAAGTCCGCAACCGCAACGGTTGCGGACTTTTTAACTGCCAAAGATCGTACGATATTCATACGCAACCAACTTACTGTTGTTTCAGTTTGACAGCTGGTCATAATAATATTGCCTATTGCTAGTTGCTGGTTGCTGATTGCTTCTAGCAATAAGCAACAGGCAATAATCTTGCTGAAGGGCATTTTCCATCAAATCAGATGGAGAGTCTCACATTAAAGCAATCCAATATCGCTTCGGAGAAATTGTTGTCTGGTTGCTGCAATTTTTATTGCCGGCGATATTCCTACATGTTGAAAACCGATATATCGCAGCAGTAGTTGAGCAATTACGAGCAGGGTGCCCAAGTGGTGGAGCATATTCTAGTACCGCTGAACTATTTAATAACACTTTTGGAACTGGGCAGGATGGGCTTCAAGTTTCTTAGCACAAACATTGGCTCCATGGTCTGTCAGCTCTGCAAAAGCAAGATTAATCCAGTATCTTCTCATTGGCCTCCTTCTTCTCTAATGCCACCACGCCATTATTCTTTCATTAGAATCGTCGTTGTCTGATATATACTGTCACCCACAGTCACTAGGTATAGGTTTCTACTGCCAAAGTTCGTACAATAGTGAGAGCTCTCAGTGAGTTCTCAATACAATGTGAGAGCTATAGTTAAAATGATATTGCCTATTGCTTATTGCCAGTTGCTAGTTGTTGGTTGCTGATTGGTTAGATAACTCAGTAAGCTGAGAATAAGAATTCTTTGTCATGACTTTTTGGAATCAGAAATTTTCAATCCAGAATTGAATTGATGATGAACTGTTTCATAGTTCAGTATCAGGTGCTATCTCTACCTCGCCACAGAAATAGTTTTTTTTTTGTTTTTGCCCACACCGCACCGAGTCGCGCCGGAAACAGTTTTATAGTCCAGGACCGATTTGAAATGAGGTAGACATCTTTGATATAAAGCTGAGTTTTTGCAGAGACATTCGGAAGCATGTTCTTGTTCACCAAAAAAAAGTCCCCAAGTGTCCCGTTGGCGCTAGCCGAGTTATGGGGTGAAAACCGCCCCTAAAAGTGACACGGTGCTGGTTTTTCTCATTTTTCTGCCAAACGGTCACTTGCACGTAAAATAAGTACAGGACTCAAAATATTCCCCACTGAATTCTGCATCGAAAAGGTTTCATCAACTACATGCCTAGCTCCCACCCATTCGCGTGAACAGCGGTTGAAGTGGGGGGTAGTTTCAAGCGCGTCACGAGAAATTTATGTAACGCTGTGTTTCAAGGTAGATATCTGATGAATGGCTGATCTGACAAAAAAAATCGTTGTGAACAAAATTGTTCATCATCATGTTCTGCACACGATGCATGAGTTTTCAATCCCTTTAGAAATTTTTTTTTGGGTTATATCACGAAAAAGTGCCCTATATGCAATGCAGAAATTTCAAATAAATTGAAATTTCACAATCGCTTTTGGTCCTAAAAGGCCGTTCTTTGACACTGGTCATCACTGATATATTCTTAGTCAAATAAAAAAAGTCCCCGCCCGTCCTCCTCACATTAACCAAGTTTTGAGGGGGTAAACCACCCTTAAAGTGACTTTCAACTGTTTTTTCTCAATTTTTGGCTAAACGGTTGCTCAAATGCAAAATTAGTAGGTGACCAAAAATATTCCTGAGTAAATTTTGCATCGAAAAGGTTGAACACACTATTCAGCTAACTTCCACCCAGCTCTTGCAATCACCGTTCGAAGTTCTACAAGTTCGAAGAGCGCGATTTAAACACCCGCTCCGACGCCGCTTAATAGCGGATATCTCAAAAACGGCTTGTTGTAGAATAAAAATAGAGGAGGTTTAATTTATAAAGCAAAATATGTTTCATGAGGTGCGGGTAATGATTTTTAGTTTTACGGATGATATAAATGAGTTTCAGCGGTTCCTAAATCGTCTCCCAAATAAGAAAAATTAAAAATTTCCTGGTTATGTGCCTGTTAAACACAGATTTTTTTGTAACTGATCAATATATAAATTTTAAATTGCCCATCGCTGAATTGGCAAAGAACTGTGCATCGAATGAAGTTTTTCTCATTTGGCTGGTCTTAACCTAAGCTGTGCAAAACACGTACAAAGTTTAGGGTAATTCCGAACACGCAGAGAAAAACTTATATAACTCCGTCTATAGAAGCGTGTATCTCAAAACTGGCTGGTTTAACAGAAAAATGCGCCAAGAAAGAATTGATAGAATGGAGTGTCCTCTACAAGAGGCATATCTTGTTTTTTCTCTAGTTCAAAAATTTCATGAGCTACGCTCGTTTTTCATAAGAATCTCGAAGGAAATAGAGATTTCCCGCTGGGTTTTGCATTCTGCCCTTTCACAATGAATTATATATATTTAAAATGTCTAGAACAATAATTTCCATCAAGGGTATCACAAAATTGGTGACTAGCAATGAAATAATAATAATACTAATAATAATAATAATGTTAGTAATGGTAACAACACAAATTAAAAAAAAAACTGGATTTCTCAAGTCCACCGAGAACAGCATCCATCAAGGCTGTAAAAAACAACGTATTCGAATTGTCATATTACTCATATTGTACACTGATTGATCAAGAATAAGAACAATCATATTTGATTCGAAGGACAATGACGTAAACGTGTTATTGTAAAATCAGTGTAGTGTAGGTACATCACTCATTCAGCATTCAGCACAGTGCTGGAAGAGCAGTACTGTGCTGGATGTCGCCTGGAAATGAAGTCAATTTATTATTATTATTATTATTACTATTATTATGACAATTCAAAGGCGTCTCTTTCCACAGCCTTCGGCTGCTGTACTCGATAAACTTGAGAAATCCAGTTTTTTTTTTCAAACTTGTGTTGTTACCATTACTATCATTATTATTATTATTATTAGTATTATTATTATTATTTCATTGCTAGTCACCATTTTTGTGATACCCTCAATGGAAATTATTGTTCTAGACATTTTAAATATATATAATTCATTGTAAAAGGGCAGAATGCAAAACCCAGCGGGAGATCTCTATTTCCTCCGAGATTCTTATGAAAAACGAGCGTAGCTCATGAAATTTTTGAATTAGAGAAAAAACAAGATATGCCTCTTGTAGAGGACACTCCACTCTATCAATTCTTTCTTGGTGCATTTTTCTGTTAAACCAGCCAGTTTTGAGATACACGCTTATATAGACGGAGTTATATAAGTTTTTCTCTGCGTGTTCGGAATTACCCTAAACTTTGTACGTGTTTTGCACAGCTTAGGTTAAGACCAGCCAAATGAGCAAAACTTCATTCGATGCACAATTCATTGCCAATTCAGCGATGGGCAATTTGAAGTTTATATATTAATCAGTTACAAAAAAATCCGTGTTTAACAGGCACATAACCAGGAAATTTTTAATTTTTCTTATTTGGGAGACGATTTAGGAACCGCTGAAACTCATTTATATCATCCGTAAAACCAAAAATCATTACCCGCACCTTATGAAACATATTTTGCTCTATAAATCAAACCTCTTCCATTTTTATTCTACAACAAGCCGTTTTTGAGATATCCGCTATTAAGCGGCGTCGGAGCGGGTGTCTAAATCGCGCTCTTCGAACTTGTAGAACTTCGAACGGTGATTGCAAGAGCTGGGTGGAAGTTAGCTGCATAGTGTATTGGACCTTTTCGATGCAAAATTTACTCAGGAATATTTTTGGTCGACTACCAATTTTGCATTTGAGCAACCGTTTAGCCAAAAATTGAGAAAAACCAGTAGAAAGTCACTTTAAGGGGGGTTTACCCCCTCAAAACTTGGTTAATGTGGGGAAGACGGGCGGGGACTTTTTTTATTTGACTAAGAATATATCAGTGATGACCAGTGTCAAAGAACGGCCTTTTAGGACCAAAAGCGATTGTGAAATTTCAATTTATTTGAAATTTCTGCATTGCATATAGGGCACTTTTTCGTGATATAACCCAAAAAAAATTTCTAAAGGGATTGAAAACTCATGCATCGTGTGCAGAACATGATAATGAACAATTTTGTTCACAACGGTTTTTTTTGTCAGATCAGCCATTCATCAGATATCTACCTTGAAACACAGCGTTACATAAATTTCTCGTGACGCGCTTGAAACTACCCCCCACTTCAACCGCTGTTTACGCGAATTGGGTGGGAGCTAGGCATGTAGTTGATGAAACCTTTTCGATGCAGAATTCAGTGGGGAATATTTTGAGTCCTGTACTTATTTTACGTGCAAGTGACCGTTTGGCAGAAAAATGAGAAAAACCAGCACCGTGTCACTTTTAGGGGCGGTTTTCACCCCATAACTCGGCTAGCGCCAACGGGACACTTGGGGACTTTTTTTTGGTGAATAAGAACATGCTTCCGAATATCTCTGCAAAAATTCAGCTTTATATCAAAGATGTCTACCTCTACCATATAAAATTATCAAACGGTCCTGGACTATTTAAGTGCATCCCGATGCATACAGAAAGTCTGCTGCGCGCTGAACCAAAGCTCCAACAATTCGTCCCGCGAGAAAGGTTCCTTCGTATACAATATCCATGAGCCACCCGTAAATCCGCCGGCACTGGAGCACTGAACGCAAAAGAACCGCACTGGATTCGAAGCTGCCGCCGGAATATCATTTTATATCAGTTCGGAGAAAAGTCTCCTCTTCTCCAGACGACCGACATACTCTACTCCCGTGTGCCACGGTGCTGTGTGTAGACAAGGGGCACTCTCGCAGCCAGTTTCAAGGCGATCCTGGTCTGAAATTCTAAAGAGATATTGCAGTGGATTTCTTGTAAACCACCACTGTCGCAAAGCCGATTGTGCCAGTCGGTCGTCTCATTGTGAAAAATCTAAGGCACGTGAGGAGAGTGTCCAGGGTGTGTGAACGCGGACGCGGTGGAATTTAAGAGGGAGCAGATGCTACCTACGTAACGAGCGATCGAAAACTAATGCGCTATTTTTGATAATGCCTGCTTGGATTCCTCCAGATTGCCGTGGCACGTCGACAGCTGGTCACTTGATTGGCATCAAACAGAGATAATATGGACTTGACACGTCCACATAATGTCAGTTGATTGTCATTTAACTGAGATATATGAACTTATTGTGCTTGATGAGTATAGTAGTGCAGGAGATAACGACCATGACCTTGCACTTTGTGTTTATGGCATGAAATTTGGTACACATACTCAAGAGGGTATGCTAATCAAAATCAGATGTAGCGCCAAGTCGAATTTTTCCCTTACGGGGTGTAAGGGGTGAAAACCACCCTTTCTGGGTGACAACGTGCCGGTTTTTTGCATTTTTCTCCCAAACCGTCACTCGGACGCCATCAAGTCGTGGAAGCATTTATATTCTTCATAAAATTTGGCATCGAATGGATATACACATCAACTATCTAACTGTTACTCATCTTGCACAAATGATGTTAAAAGTCGAAAGTAGTTTTGAGCGCGAAGTGGAAAATCTGCGATGCCTTGCGTTTCAACTCGAATATCTTGGAACTGGTAGCTTTCCTAAAGAAATGGTTATAAACAAAGTTGTAGAGTGAAAAGTTGTCTACCAGATGCTTGTATTGCAATTTCAGTGTGACATTGAAATTTGGACCATTTTGCTATTAACGTCTATTGATGCAACATTCAAATACGGTAAAAAATTGTTTTTCAAAATCTAAATTGTCCGTATAAAGCCAAGCTATGGTATAAACCATTGCTTATATAGCAATTTGTCAACTAAAAATGTCCCGACCTACTGACATAGCTATAAGGGTGAAAACCACCCCTAAAAGTACTTTGATCTAGTTTTGGGTAACACCTAGATGGTTGATGTCTATATCCATTCGATGCCAAATTTTATGAGGAATATAAATGTTTCGTGACTTGATGGTGTCCGAGTGACGGTTTGGAAGAAAAATGCAAAAAACCGGTACGGTGTCACCCAAGGGGTGGTTTTCACCCCTTTTTGTCCGTAAGGGAAAAATTTGGCTCGAATATACGTTACAATTTGTTTGGCATGTTTTGAAAAGCGTATGTGCCAAATTTCATGGTTGTATCACAATTAGCCATATTTCGGTTAATGTAGTATACCTATTCAAAAGCCCATCCAAAAGCGACAATAAAAAACTGAAGATGACCTGTTTGGAAAAAATCAATACTGGCATGTTGTAGAGGAAACATTTCTCTATAAATCAGTGTTTTCAGATTTTTTCTGAAGTTAGCCATTTTTGAGATATTTGCGTTTAACCGGAATGAGAGCGCGTTTTTGAACTTCGCGCGCGGGACTTTCGGAACTTCCAACGTTGATTACGAGAGTTGGGGTAGACTTAGGGAAAAAATGAATGAAACCTTTTCGATGCAGAATTTAATGGGGAGTATTTTGATTATATACTCAATTTGCGCCAAAAAGTCGTTTTGGCAGAAAAATGTGAAAAACTAGATCAAAGTACTTTTAGGGGTGGTTTTCACCCTTATAGCTATGTCAGTAGGTCGGGACATTTTTAGTTGACAAATTGCTATATAAGCAATGATTTATACCATAGCTTGGCTTTATACGGACAATTTAGATTTTGAAAAATAATTTTTTACCGTATTTGAATGTTGCATCAATAGACATTAATAGCAAAATGGTCCAAATTTCAATGTCACACTGAGATTGCAATACAAGCATCTGGTAGACAACTTTTCACTCTACAACTTTGTTTATAACCATTTCTTTAGGAAAGCTACCAGTTCCAAGATATTCGAGTTGAAACGCAAGGCATCGCAGATTTTCCACTTCGCGCTCAAAACTACTTTCGACTTTTAACATCATTTGTGCAAGATGAGTAACAGTTAGATAGTTGATGTGTATATCCATTCGATGCCAAATTTTATGAAGAATATAAATGCTTCCACGACTTGATGGCGTCCGAGTGACGGTTTGGGAGAAAAATGCAAAAAACCGGCACGTTGTCACCCAGAAAGGGTGGTTTTCACCCCTTACACCCCGTAAGGGAAAAATTCGACTTGGCGCTACATCTGATTTTGATTAGCATACCCTCTTGAGTATGTGTACCAAATTTCATGCCATTAACACAAAGTGCAAGGTTAAGCCATTATTTGGTTGTAATGTCCCGCACTACAGAGTTTCCAGTCCAGTTCAGCGCTCACGTGTACCCAGTCTTACAACAGTGTTGGGTCGAATAGCGATTAGCGACAAATGAGCTTCGACTAAAGAGCTAGCATAGAAAAACAACGTTGTATTTTAAAACGAACACAATGTGTTTAATGACAATCAGTGGACAAATGTTGGCGTGTTGCGCAGGAAAATCGTGTTTTTGCTTGCACGCTACGTCTTGAAACACTCAGATTAGGCTTTAAAGAAACAAGACGTAAGTATAATTAATTGAACGTTGGTGTTCTCTTCTGAAACGCCTCACTTATCTGCCATTGTTTGAAACGGCTGGGACTGCTCATCGTTAATTTATTAAATTGTCCTGACGACGACGAGATCGTGTTGGCGAATCTTTTCTATCCCTATCCCACCATGAAATTTTAAGTCGCTAACTATAAAGTTCAACTTGGTGTCTCCGTTTTGAAGTTGCTCCGTGAGTATTTCATCAGCAGGCGCGGAACGCGGGTCATCAACTCAAAAGTCTGCGTTTTGTTCAGGAATCACTCCCTTAAGGTTGAAATTTCAACTGCAAGGTAAATCTCGTTGAAATTCATCTTACGTGCTATCAAAAACTACTTGGAAACACCACCAGATACGTCCTATACATAGCCGTTAAAAGTAAGTGTCTGTAAACACTGCGTGTGTGTTTTGAGGAGAAATGCGAAGGAGAAGGAGTCGCGGCGTTATCGGCCTACTCCTCACCGAACTTCGGGATAGCAGCAGGATTCCGGGCGATAGCAGGAATGCCAGGCGTCGACGGCATTTAATATCGGACTTGGCTCGCGCCATGCATTATTCAAGCCGAACTCTAGCAAAGCAGACGCCACCGACTCATTGTTAGCCTTCTTAGGGCTTAGGGGGTATTAATATGTGACCCATTTGCTGTGCAGTAAAAGACCCCGATGGACGCCTCAAGCCCATGCCCGCCAAATTTGCGCCGAAGCTGCAGCTCCATATTTGCATCACTTTCGCAGATTCCGAAGATACGAGAAATAGAAATTCTGAATGCTGATGACTATCTTGCCATGTCTGACCTTCTGGTTGCCAGCAACAAATAAACACAACAAAGGGGGGTACGCATATCACTTCGATTAATTGACATGTTTCTTTTGATCTCCTTCAGCTACATCGCCAATCCCGACGATGGCTTTCCAGATTGGCCGGTTGCTTTGTCAAGCTGAAGCGGAAGTTGTGTGTAGTGTGAGCGTTGGGCCTTCCGGATAGTCGCTTGATGGTACATGATCGCAATACCTATTATGCGATGTCAATGCATGTGTACTCGGAAGGAGCGCTTCTGTGTTGGAGAGAAAGCAGAAGCCGCATCATCAACTCACCAGCTATAGATCGATGTGTGATGAAGGCAGCGGCGGTGTTTTGCCGAACTTCGGCTAAGTTAAATTAACGATAACATAACACGAGATGGGCTTTGAGGGCGGATACCTCGTCCCCTCATATCCATCGTTGCAAAACCCATACCTAATCTGTTGCTTACAGATGGGTCTACACCTGATGGTCAAAAAATTTCAATCCCAAATTTTCATACCACCACCCCTGTTGCAGCAGTGATGAATGAGCAGCTTCAATCCTTATAAAGACTACCGGGAATGATCTGTTCCCATCCGATTAGATATGCCAATATGTCGAAAGGATCTATAGATTATTCATCGTACCTACCTATATACACAGATGAACATGCGAAGGCGGTATTCGGTTGACGACAACGGATTTATCTTTTGAATAAAATATATTCACAATTTCGCACAAGAAAGACGGCGGCGACGACGGAGTTGTCATCACGCACGCCATCCGGCCTGAAGGAGCAGGAACAACGCTCATTGAACCGTCAAATAAAACTCATCTCGTATAATGGATAATTATTTTTCATTCGCTTTCGGTGGGTCTTCTGTCTTAACGAAGTGTGCGTGTGAAAAACTGGGGAAGCTTCTTTCCACTCTTATTATTTCCAGAAGCCATCCATCTCTCCAGTCCAAATTATCAATCATTATTTCTTATTTTTTGTGTGCGATATAAAATTGATGTTCAATTTCACGTGGTCTATACAATGCTGGGGCTGGAAAAATTTGTTCATGAAAGTTTGGTCCTGTAAGTGAGTGTGATAATCAATCGGTGTTTATTATCGACCATGAATCACCACTCGCTTAACAGAGGGTTTGTTATTAGTTTGTACAACAGAAAAAGAAGACTGTGGTTGCCTGGACATCTTACAGCAGCACTCCTTTCAGCCAATCCAGTCGCTCCAACTAATAAATAATCATGAATGTCGAATATCACTTTGATTATATAATTTTGCTCTGTCAGATAATTTTGAAATGGACAAATCACCTTATTCTTCCGGATCCTTGAGAGAGCTTGTCACCTCATAATATTCCGTTGAACATTATAAAAACGGGTTTCTTTCTTCGAGAGAGGAAGCAAAATTTACGTTTTCGCTAACAATGCACATTATAGTACAAGAAAGATAGATTTCAACCTCGGAATAAATATGGACGTCCTGAAAATTTTATATTCTGTTTAGAATTGAGGGCTCTACAACATATACAAAATCGCCAAAAATCGCACCCAGGGGTTTTGAGTTATTGGAAGGGGGGTAAAAATTTGCAACTTAAAATGGAGGGGATGAAACCCGTCAATCCATTGGAAGCAAATACGTTACGATTCGACGCATCATATCCCGTTGATACCATTTCGGCACAAAAAGTGTCGTTCATTGTTGAAGGGGGGTCGTGGGGGGTGAAGCTCTGCTATGTGGGCCCATTTTATTTTTCTGGCCATGTAGAACCGATCACGACAAGTTTGGTATCTTTTCCGACTAAATTCAATCTCCTGAACTCGAATCCGATGTGTTAATTTGGATGAAAACAAGGTTGAACAAGTTAACTTGAAAAAACTTGTATTTTCTTTGACAATTTTGACGATTTTTTTTTAGTGTTAGAGGTGTTCATCTTTAAAAAAATTTCAGAAGTCAGTAGATTGGAGTGTATTCTTCACGAAAATCATCCACTCGATGTATAATTTTGTTTCTCGAGCTCAAAAAATTGATTTGAACCTGAGCCGGCTCGGCACGGCTTCTACTAATGACCAGAACACTACAACATGCACCTTTAAATGAAAGTAGCTCAAACTATTGAGAAACTAATAACATATCTTTAAAAATTAGAGGATTTGTGCAGAATTGAATTCTCTATAACATAAACAAAATCGCCATGAATCGCACTGCAGGATTTTGAGTTATTACTACTCGTACTCTATGAACTGTTACCTCTCCCCTCAAATAACCCAAAACTCTGCAGTGCGATTCATGGCGGATTTGTTTCTGTTATAGTGAAATTCAATTCTGCACAGATTATCGAATTTTCAAAGATGAGTTGTTATTTCTTCGAAAGTTTGAGCTATTTTTATTTAAAGGTGCATGCTGTAGTGTTTTGGTCAGTACCTAATATATAGACGACGCGCCGAGCCGGCTCAAGTTCAAATCGATTTTTTATCAAAAACCAGAAGCAAAAGAGTTCTTTTAAAATACGAGTTGTGTTCTATTGTGCTGTACATAGGTTATGGGACCAGTGTGACTGTTTGTTGGCATCTTTAGAAAAAAATATTTTCAGGATTCATGACTTACCCTGCATACAAAACAAAAATTCATTACAGATTCAGAGGTTGATTTATTGTACTCATTGTTTTCCCATTAACAGTTTACTGATATCTTTTGAAACGAAGAAATTAAATAGTAGCGATCGATGGACAAACTTTTGTCCCTCCATGACTTCAAAATAATTGAAAGACATAGAACTATTAAACAACTTTCCAGGACTCTACTACACCTCCATATTACGAGCCTTCAAGATGATCCGACACTTTTGAATCACCCTGTACAATCACGCGACCTTGATTAATTCATCACGATCGCTGGTTCCTTATTCGAGTACATCGGTATTTATTATTTAAACTTAAGCGATTTTGATTTGTTGCCGACTTCGAGAGCGGTCGGTCTGGGCCGAGCGAAAAGAATTTATAAGCGCAAGCTGTTGGTGGAGAAACTCCCGAGGGAAATTTCAAAGATCTTTCAATATGACAAGCCCTGCAAAATGAAAAAAAATTGAGAAAAAGCATTTCGTAATTCAGCAATGTTGAAAAATAGGGCAGAGCAAGTACTCGCATTCACCTGTACCAATCCCAAACTAACAGTAAATAAGAAAGTATTCAGCACGATGAGCTTTGATGGTGTTTAAGCAGCTCTAAGCTGTTTGATTGAGATATCTTGGCGAGTATTCTTGGAAGACCTTCAAGAGGAGCTTCAAGTCGCAATGTATGCCTTGCGGCAATTGAAGCAAGATTTTTTGACGAGTTTGTGATTGATTTTAATTAAAATCGTGAGTTTTTGATGTTGAGACAGCCCTTCTGGATTCAAGCGCGCGAGCCCGTTGCTAAAGCACAAGAAAAAACAAAATTCGACTCATTAATCCTACTGATTGCCTCACTGGTTGCTCATGACGGCATGCAATATTTTCAAAACAAACAACTGTCAATGCCAATGGAAATGCAAAACAGCAAAACATCGGCTTAGGGCCTGCAAATGCGAGGGGCCCGCTTGTTGTCTTCTGCACGAGCGGGTTTTGCGTGAACATTGCACCGGGGGGCTTGATGTTGTGTCCAGCAGGTTGTGTGCTTGGTGTTCCTCTGGCGATAGATCGAACATGCGACGCACAAATCAGGGGAACAATAAACCACCTGACAGCCATCACGTCCGTATGGGGATTCCGCCGATATAAATAATGAATCAGTCGACGAAGAATGACAATCCCTCCATGACGAGGTGCGATGTTCCGGAAGCAATATTTCACAAGGTCCTAGGTATATGCGGTATGCTGCAGTCAGCTCGCAGGGCCTGTAGTTCATCACGTTGTCCTCCCGGGCCTGATGCCGCCGCTGCCCAACACATCTACCACCCGCGCCCATGGCATAATGGCCGGCTGACCGGACCACCAACGCCGGGACGCTTCTCATAAATCAAGAGAGTTGGACGCCTGGCGTCGAACGTTGTACGTGGACGCGTCACGTTGCTCTGTATCGGCAGGTCCGGCATCGGAAGTCAAGCGAATTTCATTTTAGTTCAAAAATTCGACAAGCAGCAATCGTGCGGAGCCCCAGATCCGCCATACAGGGTGTTCCACTCCCTTTATCTACGGCTCCCATATCATCATCATATTATATACGGCTACACTATGATTCCGTTCGATACTCCGGCAATCGAGTGTAGCAATTCGTGAGTATCTGATACCCACATATAGGCGCCAACTAGACAAAACTGTTTAGTTGCGGTTGGACCACAGAATGAGAGAAACTGGTAGTGTATAGTTCCCATCTCTGAACTTGATGAAAGACCATTCACGATCATGCAGAGCACCTGCTATCAAAGCAGCCGTATATGGAAGCAGAGTGGTGAACCGCTTTCCTGGGCGGTTATTCTTGAAAGTCTGGAAGTATTCCGTGAGACTTCCTTCCCAGCACTGTATCGCATTAATTTTATGAAAGAAGGTCGTACGCTGTGACTGGCTCCTCACAGTCACCCGTCATCACCCGGTTAGACTTCTTTTTATGAGAAGATTCTGAAAACCTTGTTCATCAAACAATACTTCAGATGGACGAGTGTAACTATGGAACTCGTGCGAATCCCCCTGAATTCATGCAAGAATGAAGTAAAAGTGATTTCTCATTTCATCACTGGGCATTCAAACGAACCGCTTTAATTCGTTCTCTGGCACGCACCATCCCCTCTGCTTTCAATTCCTATACACGACCCTGCCTGATGCCGCCTGTGCCTCTGAAGCTAAACTGGCGAACAGTCCGTAGGAACGAGTGAGTGAAAAGGTCCGTCCTTCGGCCCCCGGACCTTTCCAAACACGAGAAGCAATTATTGTTTAGCCAAAATGAAGAGCGCGCGCTCTGACCAAAGGTATGGTAATTTTGTTAAGTGTTTATCCTTCGGTTGGTGGAGAGCAGAATGAAGGGCAAGAAACCCATACACACATCGGAGCAAAACTCTGGAAAGCCCGTTACGACCAGCTTTTACGACTTGCCTGATTGATTGACAAGCGAGCCAGCAGACACACATCCAGAAACGAAGCGTCCTGTTTAATTTCAGTTTCTTGTGTATGGCACACCGCAAAAACTCTCATACTGGGGCATCTGCGGAAGCTGGATGGTGCAAGACACAACTGCGGAAATGAATTTGATGGATTGCTTCGCCACATTGCGAAACGACAAATTTGTTTGTGTATGTGTGAAAAATTGATACTTGGCAATATGTTTTGCCAGCAGTGGTAAGACTCGTCATGATGCCCAGTCAGTTTTTGAAAAAACTAAACCAAATATTTCATGTGGGTATCTGGTGTTAGTGTTATAGTTATAGAGAATTTAATAGAAGCTGCAGCAAGGGGCTGTAAAAATTTTATGAAGTAGATGAATTTCAGCATCCCAATGTAATACTGCAACACCATATGATCAAACCAAAGTTACTTCAGCCGATCTATATATACTCGAACTTGAATTATGGATTAACTATATCTCAACGTAGGTCCCTTTTTGATTTATGACGGGGCGTTTCACAATCCGACGAAAGACGTAAAGGGTGCTTAAAACAGTTTCACTCTTCATGATTTCTATTGAAAGCTTGCCATCTGGTGAAAATGGTGAATTATAGCTCTATCTATAATACAGAATTCTTGCAGTGTTTTTAAAAAGACTTTCATGGTGTCAACGGGTTATGAATTAGAAATTGATCACACAAAGGCCACAAAATCTTTAAAAAAAAGGTTACACGAAATTTGAAATTCATCGAAAAATTATCAACCACTGGGTATGCACTGAACTTCTAATACAGAGTGAGTCATAGATCTCAAAAAGTCATTTTCCTTCAAAAAACGCAACTTGGAATGTTACTATGGAAACAAGCAGGCATATCGTGCTCTACATTGTTCCAAGTACCAATGGAATATTTTACAGGTATTGATGAAGAAAACTTGATTTTTGTGATTTATTAGGTACTCACCCTGTATTGTAACCTGAAATTCAGAAGACACCCACCGGTTGATAATTTTCACTGTTGAGTCTTATCACAAACAGTTCCCCAAAATTATTTTTAATACTTATCTAAAATAGAGGTGGGCGATGTATCATGGTGGGGGGCTATTCCCAATTATTACAAGCTGACTATTCAGATTTGTATAGTCTAAATTGTTATTTACTGTATTTTACCCCTTTCCCCATACTTACTGAGTTAGTTTCAACGCATCACCTACATACCTTTTTTTTTAAATTTGAATTAGAGTAAGCTGTAGTCGGAGAGCTGGCAACAAAAAAAAGTGTAACAGTTTTCTAAAGGCTGAAACTCTGGAATATGTTAGATTACTCAATTACATCCATGTAATAAACAGTCAGACACCGATCCATTAGAACCTGCTCAATCGGCAGCCAAAAGAAGTCCGAAATGCCCGAACGGACAGTTCTGACAACGCACAGCTTTGTTATCTGACGCACAGCTCTGTTGTCTGACCCACAGCTGTCAGCTGTTGTCTGAGTTACGGCTATGACCACACCTGGGTACTTACCTCTCTTCATTAGATGGTTCCATTACGCAAGGCTTCTCTGATTTTTTCCCCAAAGCTGTATTTCGCTAAGAGCGATTCATTTGAACCGTAACTCGGACAACAGATGCAACTGCTGATATAGTAGGTTCACTTGTACCGTGATTCTAGTTGGCTGTGAGATTTTGTTTCTAAGTTTTCAAATCTGATATTTGAAAACTCCCTAGAACTTGGCAGTTGGTTGCATTGATGTTTGACAGTTTAAGCTTAACGACAAGATCAACAACTTTACCGTTTGTCAAATCGAGTGTCAAATAGACTGAAAATCACGAGTTTCACGAAAATTGTGGTGAAATTATGCCCATTACTGTGAAAACTGTGTTTGCGCCTCAGCTTGTGTCTTGAACAATAACGTCCAGTGCCCATTTTAAAGTCCTCGAGAGTGCCATCAAGAACTCGCTTCTGGGAGAAAAAACGGGCGGAATAGGTGCTGGGCATGTACCCCATAACGTTCAGCTTTGCGGAGAAGACGTGAATCTATTTCCAAAAACCACATAATATGGAAGCATTGTGAACTATTCCTGGTTTTTAAAAGAAGTACCCACACTCTGGAAGGCTGGAAACGATGGGAAGCTGAACCCTCCTAATTTTTGTGGGGATGGGATTCATCGGCATTATTACTTGATTTCACTGCTCAGGACATCGTACTGGAACAAGAAATTTGCGGAACTTGTGAAAGGTGAACTACATCCACTCCATATTTGCAATTTGCAAAGTTGATTTCGGTAAATTTTTTATTTTTGACAGCAACAGTCAACACACCATCACACCAACATAACCTATCTTTCGAAGCCAGACGCTCAGGCGCACACTAGGCAGTTGGACGTGAAGTCTACAATGCCAAACTGTGAAATTTGCCCAGCCTACTAGAATCACGGTACAAGTGAACCTACTATATATTTGCATCAGACAACAGAGCTGTGCGTCAGACAACAATGCTGTGCGTTGTCAGAACTGTCCAGTCGGGCATTTCGGACTTTTTTTGGCTGCCGATTGAGCAGGTTCTAATGGATCGGTGTCTGACTGTTTATTACATGGATGTAATTGAGTAATCTAACATATTCCAGAGTTTCAGCCTTTAGAAAACTGTTGCACTTTTTTTTGTCGCCAGCTCTTGGACTACTGGTGGTAGTAAATTGTCCGCGACTTGATTCACCATTCCAGCATTTCCTGGTCGACAACCTCAACATCATCCCAATTTGAATCAAGTCGCGGACATACGTTTTTACTTCTATTCCACAGCTGACTGCAATTTATAGTGAAAAAAAAACACCGGTAATTATATTGCGCTATGATCATCGGAAATGGCTGGAATTAGTGAAACTTGAGAGTCGGAACTTGAACTCCACTTAAGGACGTTCTATTTAATGCACCACTACATTCTAATGACATTCAATATAGTCAGCTAGCGTCAAAGAGTTAGTTGCAGCATGCGGAATTTGCATAAAGAACTTATCGGCGAGAAGACTCGCAAAAATGGCGAAGTAAAAAAAGTCGATGTCGATAAAAACAAAAGCAGTAGGTACCAGTATGGCAGTATACCTTTGCAATACAATACGATATGTACACGGCGCAAAATTACCTGTTTTGCCGCAAGAGTTGCAGCTTGCAGGAGGATTTATACCGTGCGCGACACCAAATGACAGCTGCAGGGAATTTAATTATACGTGTGTTGAAAGTTTCGCCGCCTGGCCCCAAAGGAAAAGAGTTTATGTCGATTATATAGACCGGCGACACCGACCGACGACGTAACATTTAAGTTGAGAAAATTGACAAGTCTCATTGACAGGTGTTAGCGCGCAGCACTCTTGATGCTCTTGTTTCTGCTGCCATCAGAGTTTAGTGCCTGTTGCGGAAATCCGCGTCATTGTTTGCCATTTTCCGAGCGTTTTCATGTGGTGTTTCATGGCCGCTTTCGACGGCCATGTTTAACTGCCGGTTGTCAACATAACAAATCCCAGCTCATGTGGAACTCTACCTTAATTTACGAATAGGTAAATATAGGTTCCTATGAATTATGTGTCATTATAAGCGTCCACATTCGTGATCAATCTCCTCAAATGGGAAAAGCGCTACTAGCCTCACCAATATTATAAGCGTCCACATTCGTGATCAATCTCCTCAAATGGGAAAAGCGCTACTAGCCTCACCAATTTTACCTACTGACTAGTTTTTGGGCCGATCTGATCTATGTTTCTGAGCTGTACCTTGGAACTGAACACCAATTAATAGTTACGAGTATACGAGTATGTTTGAAAGTCTTCTCTGGAAGTCTGGAATAGTGATGGCTGTCGCTATTCACTTGTGGTTCGGAATCCACTTTTAACTGTAGGCCCCCTATTCAATATGAATAGGCAGAGAAACAAGCCGGAACCCTTAATGTATGGGTTGTTATGGCTAATAAATAAATGAATGTTTGAAAGTCACGTTGATGAATATAATCTCTCACTTGAATTTGAGCGCCATCTTTGATTCGCTTCATTGAGTTATATGTATGTATGTCCCCCTCGAAGAAAAAATCGCCCTGTGTCAGCTTTTTTCCAGAAAAAAATGTGCAGCGAGAAATTGAACGCGACTCCTTTTTAAAAAATCACCCCGTATATTAACCAAGTAAGTTTGAGTGGTTTTCACGTAATATACAAATGCTCCAAATTGTCCACGTGTGCAGTGTTATCGTACAAAACCAGGCGCTACAGCACCAAAGAAATTGATGATATGGCACCATGCAACTTTTTATCTATGAAGACAAAAACAACAGAACAAAATGGAACAATGTCAACAGGTGGTTCCCCAACATCTGTATTTCTACTTCTATTCTCAAAAACTTACGAGCCTTCCCAGATCGGAGCTCCTGAAAAATCAGGTGGCTCGATGCAGCCTTGAATGAGGATTTATGGTCAACAGCTATGAGATAAGTACTTGCTGGCAGACGTCATTTCAATATACCAAAGTAAAATTGCGATTATTTTGGCTGATGTTCTTCTTGCAACCTGAGCAAAGTGAATCTTCTTGCCTGCGTTAGGTTGACACCTGAGACCTGATACAGGACAGCTCAAGTGCACATGAAACTAAGGAGATTCGTATACGAAAAGTCATTCGAATAACTCGAGAATCGCACACCCCTGACTATTTGTACAGCCAGCATCATTTCACATATTGCAAAACTACTGCTCGTCAAAAGTTGAGCATATACCAAAATTTGCTTCAATTTCAAGCAAAGATTTCTTCGGATAAGATATCCGATTCGAAAAAAGTTTATGGTGCCCGGTAGAGCTTTTTTTCAGGTAAGTATAGGATGCTATGTCGACTTACGTCCCCATTGACTTTGTCCATGATATGCAAGATACTAAAGAAAAGAGCGACAAAAGTGTTAATTTTTAAAGGCGTGGAACTTTTTCAGGAAAAATTTTGGATTTTTCTTTTCTTCAGTTTTAGAAAGCGGATATCAATATCTCGAAACTGTTTTTGACTTTTGAGCGTATTTTGTTTTTTTTTCAGAGAATTCTTGATTTTTTTGTGAAATTTGGATTTTTTATACAGAATTTGCTAGATCTGTTTTTTCCTTGAAAATTTACAGAAACGTACAGAATTGCTGGATGCATTATACCATGAGAAAATTTGACCATATTGGCCCCCAGAAGAGGTTATCCTCTGGACCTCTCCCAGGAGAGATGCCCAATGAAGCATTCTGCGACATCACATTGACCCTTATTGAGCCCAGCGTGGCTAAAAAAAAGACTTGTAACCATACCTTGCATCAAGATTATACTCTGGTTACCAATTAATCCCATCATGAGTGATTTTGTTACTGCCCAACTGCTGCCCAAGTCATTGGAAATTTCCAAAAGTGATATCTCCTGGGCGAGTAGCGGTAGAGCTTTTTTTTTTATTCCAATCGGACACATTATTATTGGTCATTCGAGCATGATGTGCAAGTTTTTCACGTTTATATTTTTTTAGTGATGGGGGTAATTCTGACGTCTGTCATGTCGGAACTGTTTTCTTGTACTTGTGATCATTGAGATGTCAACATGAATGTATACTGTCATTTTCAGCTGATCAATTTCATGTTTACGTTCGGTGTTTTTCTTTCTCAAAGTCCAGGTTTCCTGGAAAAACCTTTAGAGGGTCTGACATTTCAATGATGACAACTACAAAAAAAAATTCATAACCTCAAAAAAACACCCGGTATTATACAATGGAATCCGAACTTCGCAGCAATTTGGCCACTTCCTTTCATTCCGCTCAAGTATTTTAAAGAAACCCACCCTAGTAACAAGCTAATTTTCCTGCAGGTCCAGCTCAAGAAGTTCACCACCCAAGCATCCCATTTTCGCCTATTCGATCCTGTTTGCAAAAAACTCTGGCATTCAAATGTTAACAAGTCAAATTTATTCATTGATGATTACTGCCAAAACAAATACCTCTTTTACCAGAACACAAACAAAAGAAACATTTTACGAATTCATGACATCCCCGAAAACGTATACGGTTGCCGGTAGGTATTTACAATAATTATTTAGACCCTCTGAAATCTAATTTTTTCGCATTGTACGACTTCAAGTGAATAACCGTGAGTTAGGTATTCCACAGCAATTTTTAATTAAACGCCCGAGAACGGGAAAGTGGCGCGAAATGCCGCATAGAGGTACAAAAACGCAGATGCTGCTGGGCTAAAATTGTGAGGCACGAAATGTCTGCGAAGCAAATTAACGAAAATATTACGTATGCCGTCCGAGCGCTGCTCACCAGAAAAAAGCTCGGCTCCCATCAATTCCGCAGGCATTTGACACCCGATAATTGCGGAATATGAAATGGAGCTGAATGAAGCGTTTTTTTCTGATGCGCGAATCATTGTCATTGCACTCTTTGGGAGTTAATCAACGCTCGCGATGGTCCTTTGGCTCTCCGAGCCGGAAAATTTGTCACGTAACCTCTTCGAATGATAACGAAACCAATTTCTTTCTCGTCTTATTTCCGTGCGCCTTAGAGAGCCGCGGAGCATTATTCCCCGTGTGGCTCTGATGATGCTGCCGAGTAGCAGGTCCTCTTCTGTCCCGTTTCTCTATAGGCCTCAAAATAGATGAAGCCGGGGACTCGTTACCGAACAGAATAGATAAAGAGAAGAGCGCATAAGAGAGAGATTTAAATAGTGATTCGACAATTTCACTTAATTAACTTGGCAATCAACGAAGAAGATCGTCGAACGAAAATCCGAATTAATTCGACTTATTTCGCATTGACTAGTAACCTATTTTCGCGAGAACCCAATTGCCCCCATTTCTCCTGCTGGGATTTAGCCGACTTAAGCCTAGTGGTTGGTACGGCGTCGCCTGATGCACGCTTTTGTGGAGTAAAGTCCAAAGATGTCGTGTTGCTAGAAAAAACAGCACTGAATAAAAAATCTGCTTTAGAGTACCAGCATATTTTATACTTCCTATAGTCCCCACGCGTGCAACAAACGATGCCTCGCAAGGAATTTCGGAAACAACAAAGGGTGCAAGTGAGATCGCCGGAAAAAGGCACAAAGTGAAAAAAAATCCTTTTGATGCCGCGAGAATATAACTGGTGGAAGTGGTCGCCCGGGATATGTTGAGCGGGGAAACTTTTGAGAGGAAATATCATAGCAGCGCATCCACGCCACGAATTAATTGATTTAATTGAATCCCAAGCACGGTTTGATAAATAGATATAAATTCAAGTTCCACAACTTTATTAATTTACAACACCGCGCCGCCGCGCCGCGCCGCCTCGAGATTCATTTATTCAAATTTATGTGTCTTCTTTTGTCTCGGAGCCCCCGACTGACACCACAACTAGAAATTAATTTGATGAGAAATCCAATAATGTTTTTAACAACCCGCTTTGTTATACTTAAAACATACCTACGAGGGTGCGCCGGATATTCTTTCCCAATTCCATCCAATTATGCAGACAATTAATTTTTGGAAATCCAACTACTAGAAACTGGAATTAGAGATATACACTTTCTTCAGCACGAATTAGGGTGGAACTGAATACTGAAATGAAGCCGAGCCAGGGAGGCATGCAGGCCGGAACATGGGTGTCTGCCGATTTGGACTGCCATCGTGTTACTAATTTGCAGACCGTCTGCTAATTTCAGGACATTTACAAATTGCAAAAATTTTTCGTCAGGGGGTACTGCAATAATTGCAGCATCGACCCACCAAAAATCAACTCTCTATACCCTCACCACAAAAAAAAGTTTCCGTAGCTCAACTTGACTTTTGCAAGTAAGAAATGGAAGTCACTCGCACTGAAAAATGGCAACACAGGACTGTAATGCCACTAATGTTGATTATACAGTTATTGGAAAGTCTATCATTATGGTCTAACGTCGGGTCAAGTTTGTCGTACCTCGAGCAAAGGGTTGATTTCCCGAGAAAAAAGTGTATACAAGAATTTTGACTTCTGGAATTCCGGTGATTTCCGAAAGAATTCCGATGACTTTCCAAAGATTTCCGGGAATTCCGGTGATTTCCGAATTCTTTTTGGGAATTCTGGTAATGTGATTTCCGAAAGAATTCTGGGAATTCCAGTGATTTCCGAAAAACTTAGTCTGGGAATTCCGGTGATTTCTGGGAATCCCGATGACTTCCGAAGGATTTCCGATGCTGTGATGTCCGAAAGAATTTTGGGAATTTAGGTGATTTCCGAACGGCTTCCGGGAATTCCGGTAATTTCCTTGAGAGTTCCGGGATCTCCGGTGATTTCCGAACGGCTTCCGGGAATTCCGGTAATTTCCTTGAGAGTTCCGGGATTTCTGGTTATTTCCGAAAGACTTCCGGGATTTCCGAACTAATTCCGGGACTTCCTAAATGAAATGTACACCAAATTCCGGTGAAATCAATCCCTCGACCTCGAGTGACCTATCGGACGTCAACTGTCTGTTTCGGTGCCCAAATAGCAATCCTGATTGGCTTTTGCCTTGTTACCGGCACAGACATTTGTCATGTAGCAAATCAGCCGAAACACGACAATCCTGACCTAATTTTAGGGGGAAGCCACAAAGTCGATTAGCAACAAATATTGAAATTTTCTGGAAAATAATAATCGCGACGAAAGCCTTCGAGGACATTCCGAAAGGATGTACAAGAACACTCTAGAATCCGTTGGCGGTTGTAAAGGGATTTCTGATGCCACTGAAAAAGTGGATTGGTAAAAATTACTTTTGGTACTATAGGCGATGCATTCAATTTCAAAATATTCAAAATTCAAAAACCGAATTTTGATTTTTTTTATTCCATAATTTTTCATCAAGGAAGTCGCAACCTAAATTGGAATTTCTTATTTTCAAAAGGTACCAAAAGTTATTTCTACTAATCCACTTTTCTAGTGTCATCCATCAGAAACCCCTAACAAAAGCGTGTCTAGACCAAGGCAGAGCACGGCAGGGAATTGAAGGCAAAGTCAAAAGATACCGGGTCTCGTACCGAGTGATCATTTGAAAACTATCCACCCGTAATAACTGCCGATTCTTAGTGCATATTTCTTTGAGCAAAAATAGTTCGATTTTTATATCGAGGGGGACACCTAAAACATACATTAGCGAATTTTTGCCTTAAGGACGGAGTCACATTGGTAAAATGAGGCGTTGCGAAATCAATCCGTCTGAGTTTATTCCTTTACAGAAATCTATTATTCAGGTCTTTTTGGGAAGCTACAAGGATGTACTTTGGTTAGAGCCTAGAGATATTTTCAAAATCTAAAAAAATTCAAGTTTTGAAAAAATAATTTTTGGATTCCGAGAATGTCTATGGGCTAAAATTAAAGTTCATCCTTGTAGCTTTTTAAAAGTCCTGAATGATAGATTTCTGTCAAGGAATAATTTCAGACTGATTCCGCAACGCCTCATTTTACCAATTTGACTCCGTCCTTAAGTCCTTTTGCCCCTACCCACCCCATTTTCGAAATTTCAAACAACACTACCTAACTTAGGATAAATCAAATTGAAGAGAATTAAATTCTTTTTCTGAAAAGATATTTTAAATTTTTTCAAACCCCACCACTTTTTTTTCCAAAATCCTTTGAATGCTCAATTTATTGATCTCGACCCTTCAATTCTCTTCAGTTTAGTCAAGATAATCCTGGACAGTATCGAGGCAAGAAATTTTCGGCAGAAAAGTTCTGCTCAAATTCACCCCTTTGCTTTCCCCCCGCCCCAACCTTAAACTTAAGGCACACCGTAATTTGTGATGCATCGAATCAAAGAGAATTGCCACTTTCTTTCGATTTTTTTTTCAATTTCAAGCCCCTCCCCCATTGAATTGGACATTTCGAGAATGTTAGGAGAGAAAGGGGTTTTTTGGAAGTTTTGAAAAAATGTTGTCACAAAGAGAATTGAATTACATTTGATTTGATGTGTCACAAAGTAGGTAGTGTCGTTTCAAATTGTGAAGTTGCGTGGGGAGGGAAAGCGGAGGTGCTATGCTATGAATCTCTCGATGCTATGCAGGATGATGTGACTGCATTGGAGAGAATTTAGGGGTCGAGAATATTTGATTGAACACACAGAGAATTTTAGTAAACTGGGAGGTGGGGTTGAAAATTCAGAAAATATTTTTTCAGAAAGAGAATTTTATTCCCTTAAATTTGATGTATCGCAAAGTAGGTGGTGCCATTTGAAATTCTGACGTTGGGGTGGGTAGGGGCGAAGATGCTAAGAAGAAATTTACCAGAAAAAACTACATCATTTTCAATAACTAAATAAAATGCATACAGAGTTGAAAAAATTATCTTTTTTTGACAAACCCTGTACTTATTTAGTGTGACATGAAAAACAAAATGGTTTTTTGAATTCTACGGGGAAAATTGTTGCGAAGAAATGTTTCTTTCCCAAATTATTCCAAAGAGGAAATTTCCAGCAGGGAGGGGAGGGATTCTTGCTGAGCAATCATATACAGTCTAGGTCTTCATTATTGAAAAACTCAATGCAAATCCGTAACGATACCAACATGTCTTGCTAAATGAAGAAAGGGTAGCTCGAATTCACGGAACAGAAAATACGAGAAAGTTTTCCACATAAAAAGTTGGGCTGTTACACGAATGTGTTTTGCTAGATAATGAAAACCAAGAGAAAAACTCAGTTCAAGCTGTGATTGAATCTTGAAATGCAGAAATGCTGAAATAATGTGAAAATGATGAGAAAATGTTCAGCTGCGCAGCTCCAGCCGTCAGATTCTCGCAAATTTGTTATTCCAGGTTGATTTGGTATCTAACAAAAATAAAAACTGGAAAACCTCAGTTTATTAGTTTACTCGGTTGGGGTTGCTCCAAAGGGAAGTGAACAGAGCACCGCCCCTATAGGCAAAAAACTAAACTGACTTTTTCCGGGTATAGGTGGTTTATAGGTAGAGATACACAGGTAGCACTTAAATTCGCGGAGTATGTTTTGCATTAGGCAATTAAAAGAGCTTTCATGACGATAATTTCGTTTGGACTGGACAACCGATCCCACAGTCCCACACACACGAAGAGACATAACACACACAAAGTGGAGCCAGGGTCCTGGGGCATCCAGGAAAAAATTGGCAGGAACGGCAAAAAATCGCATTTTCCTAATTGCCGAACTTTGTTTCCAGGTTTCCACTTTCCGGGGCACTTAATGCAGCCATTCATGTTCCGTCCGAGTTTCTAAGCCTGATGAAGATCGTAAATTAATTGAAACGTTCGAAACGTACTGTATTTCATTGTCGTCGAACTCGCTACCTGCGATACATCAAAGTCAATACCCCCAGATATTGCGCTTACATTTTTCATTCTCGAACACATCGGCAGCAATAGTATTTTATGTTACTAGCGCCGAAAACCGGGCATAGCATAACGAACGTGAATGCAGCTCGAGGCCCTAGGCCGAGAGCTGCATGTAAGAGAGTTATGCTATGCCGTTTTCAGCGCGAGTAGCATACATCGTTTTTCGTGCTGCTTTCAATAAAATTACAAATAAATAAGATCATATCGCAATAATCATTGGAATAAATTTCAAGTTGGTACTTCTGCCATTTATCACCAAGGCACGAGGCATATACCTACTAGATGTAGATTTTTGTGTGTCAAATGTCGATTTGGAAAATTGCGTCCCATGTTTGAATTTTCTTGCTTAAAACCGCCCCCCTCCCCAATTAGAAGGGCCATCCCCCAAAAATCCCGAAATCACTGAGCTCTAGTGTCTTGTGTGACGACAAAACACAGAAAATGGCATGAATTATTCACTTTTGAACCTTGACGCCACAAAACGTCAGAAATCATTCTGCAATTGTGCCAACAGCTATTAGAAAAATGACCCTAGAATATCAATTTTAAAAATGATTATTTATGATTTTAACTGATTCAAACCGAAAATTTCAAGATATGACATTGGAAACGTGGCCTCTCTTGAATTCTGCATGGTTTTGCAAGGTTAGTTTATTTTTTAAGTGTACTTTTTACTTTGCCGCTCTAGATCTTTTTCTGATTATTACAGTGCAGGACACCGAGCGCATATTGTCATTTTCGGTTATAGCAGCACGAAAACATTTTTTATGAGCAGTAACAGTCAGCAGCAAGCAGGGAAAAGGAAAACTTCTTAATTCCTCTCGTATCTTCAACTATTTGCTAATGTTTTTACCGGTCGCAAGTCGCTGGCAATAAAAACAGGCGCCTGGTTAATGGATTCTCTATTCAAATCATCTCGTCCTCGCAGGATTTATATCATTACTCTTGCCAAAGCTATAGTTCTCAAAAGTGAAATCGTTGATTTATCCCCATAGTTTGACATAGTTCCACTATAATTCACCCCGGTAATGTCTCTCGATTAATTTTTCGGAATGACAGCAAACACTGAGGCCTGATTCTGTTTGCCGGGAATTATTTACAAAATGTAAATGAATCGCTCTTCAAACAGCTCCTTGTTTGCACAATCACGATGTGGGGAGCATCAGGTTTAACGGGAAATTAGCGACGATGAGGTCGAGCCGCCGACAATTTTTTTTACTTTCGTACAAAAAAAAACGCTTATGGGCGGGCGTGAGAAACGGGGGCGGGCAAAAAGAAAATTGTTTATTTATGTAGAGGGGTCGCCGATAAAAGTCGCCCCCTCGGGGGCCAAAGCATCAAAAAAAGCTCCCAGGCCCGTGTGTGTGTGTGTGTGTGTGTGTGTGTGTGTGTGTGTGTGTGTGTGTGTGTGTGTGTGTGTGTGTGTGTCGATAAATCACGTGTTGTTTTTCTGTTGCGTTGAACTTTCAACAACGGTTTCGGTTTTCTCTCTTTCTCTCTCTCTCTCTCAAAGTTAATTTACTTACTTCCCGCGGAAAAACTGCGTGTCGATATATCCGCACACGGGAAATGTCGCGTCACCTGTGAGGCGCAATTTTTCCGCAAATCAGATACTTGTCAAAAATCTAGCGGGGGCGAATTTGCAACAACTTCCGGACTCGCCCGATTTAGCGGGAACGTATGCGGAACTGAATCAGCGGTCGTCGAAACGTAGCGCCGTTCCGGACTTGTGCCGTGCTACTGGATGCTGTGAAAGCTGCGAGGAAAGCTCGCCGCTTTCCACGAATGCAACCGATCGCACAGTCTCGTTGGCGCTTTGGAAGCGCTCTTTGGACGCCGAAGACGACGGATCTCTCAACAGTTTCGCGACATTTTGATTCACTGGGAGATGCGGTCACTGGGACGAATCCGATAGGATGCGTATTATGTGTGGGAAAACACGGCTGTGACAAACGAAGCTCGAGAAAGTTTTCCGGAAAGCCTAAAGCCACCACATACACAAAGTGTTGAAATTTATGGAATCCAAGACCACTACCCAAGTCAACAACGTTAATTTAATCAAGCAGTTAGCAAAGGAACAAGGTGTTATGTGGTGTACCTTAGCCGCAAACTTATGAAAAACCTCACCGCTTTATAGCCGCCGTTTCAGATCGGGTACAGGAGAGGACTAAATAAACAAGCGCAAGCGGGAAAGTGGGAAGTTTTGTTAAATTTCCACAAACAAGCCGGCCGTTACATGGTCACCGCGACTGGTGGTTGGTTAGGAAATTTATGGAATCGCTATTTTGAAATTACGTCCTAACGTGTCAAAGCCAACAACATTAATTAAATTAATTTCAAAACCGATGATGATGATGATGATGATGGTGGTGGTCTGGTCCAACATAGACAGACAGAGCTCAAACATCAAAGTTAGCCATCCAAGTGTAAGTACCTACTGCACAAGGCACTCTATCTGTAGCTTCAATTGGTTAGTGGGATAGTGCAACTTGCAACTCGAGTTTGTATAGCGATAACGTAGTATTATTTTAACACCATGAATAATAGTACAGTAATGATGATGCTATGTCGTTTTGGTCTTGGCGTTAAGATACATCATGCTCACAGGTACAACATCAGATTATGCAGTCAGTCAGTACTGAACCAACTTGACTAGCTGTCACCGGCGCCGGCAAGCCGTCGCCTGGGTGACAGCTATGGTTGAAAAGTAGACAGGGAATTTGTTCCACTGACACCGGACAAGTGGAAAGGGGATTGTATACATGATGTTGATTTTCGGTTGTTTTAGGCAGATGTCAGGTTTTCCTTTAGCGAGTTTAGTAATTTCATGCATGTCCGTCGATAGTGTTTTGGTCAGATGAAGTTTTCCAAGAGGCGTAAGCAACGACTGTAAGAGTAACAAGAATTCGAAAAGATGTTTGTTTTTCGCGTGTTTTGAAACTTCTGTCTCGACTTATAGGGTTCTGTTGTGAACGAAACGCATGTCAGTGGGTGGTGTCTGGTCAGTGAAGAGTTGTCGGAAAAAATCGATACACCATTATTTTGTTCATCAATATGTGTTTCTACTTTTGATCAAGGTAACTCCTAAAAATACTGGAAACATGATGAAGCTTTGAAAATGAAAGCGACGATATGTGTTTGAAAACCTGAACCGTGAAGAAAGTACTGTCGTGGGAGACACCGTGTAGTGGAAGGAAAAGCAGAACCGTGTAGGTACAGCGTGTTTAACAATGATTGTCCTTGCCGCCTATTCGAAATTTGGCCCGCATTAGACATGCGCCGCTTCATTGTAATTATTTTGGAATACCGTAGTAACGAAATTGATAGACGTCACGTCACACTGACTGATAAAAAATCTGAGGTTAACAGTGACGGCATTGACAGCTGATCCATTCCCGTTCCGTCGGGTTGCTTGTTCACTATTCACCAGCAGTCAGAGCCGTCACTGTTAGCCTCAAATTTGATATCAGTCAGTGTGAAGTGACGTCTATCAACTTCGTAACTACGGTATTCCAAAATGATTTTATTGAAGCGGCGCATGTCTAATGCGGGCCAAATTCCGAAAAGGCGGCAAGGACAATCATTGTTGAGCACGCTGTATTTGTATTATTCAGGAGCCTTTCTAAATATTTGTAGGAGAAATTGAGATAGAATAAAAATAAGTGCAAAATTCCAAATTTGATAGTTACGTTCCAATTGTTCATCTGAACCAAGTCTAGGTTTGAAAACTCAATAAATTCGGTTGAAAAAAGCAAGAATTCAATACACAGCGGCTTCAAACTGCGAAAATGTCGAGTTTGACAAATGTGTCTCGATTATCCATCTTGACTAAGTCTTTGTTTAAAGTCTCAATATAATCTGTTGAAAAATACAAAAGTTCAATATGACAGCCTTGCAAATGTCAAAATGGCAGATTTGACAGAAGCATCTCAATTAATTGTCTACTTCAAGTAGGTAAAGGTTTGAAATATCAATCGGATAAGTTGAAAAATACAAAAGTTCAATATGGCGCCCTCATGAAACGTTAAGAATAAAAATTTGACAGATGCATGTCCATTGTCAACCTCAAGTGTGTATAGGTTCAAAATCCCAATCAGATCGGTTGAAAAATGCAAAAGTTCAATATGGCGGCCTCTGAAACGTCAAAAATCAAAATTTGACAGATGCATTTTGATCGCCAACCTCAAGTAGGTGTAGGTCCAAAATCTCAATCAGATCGGTTGAAAAATGCAAAAGTTCAATATGGCAGTCACTAGTATTGTCAAAAATCAAAATTTGACAGATGCATTTTCATTGTAAACCTCAAGTGAATATAGGTTTGAAATCTCAATCAGATCGGTTGAAAAATGCAAAAGTTGGGGGCCTCTAAAACGTCAAGAATCTACATTTGGCAGATGCATTTTGATCGCCAACCTCAAGTGGGTGTAGGTGTAAAATCTCAAGATCGGTTGAAAAATGCAAAAGTTCAAATATGGCATATGGCGGCCTCTGAAACGTCAATTATCAAAATTTGACAGATGCATTTCCATTGTCAACCTTGAGTGGGTATAGGTTTGAAATCTCAATCAGATCGGTTGAAAAATGCAAAAGTTCAATATGGCGGCTTCTGAAATGTCAATAATCAAAATTTGACAGATGCATTTCCATTGTGAACCTCAAGTGGGGATAGGTTTGAAATCCCAATCAGATCAGTTGAAAATGTAAAAGTTCAATATGGCGGCCTCTTGAAACGTCAAAAATCAAAATTTGACAGATGCATTTTGATTGCCAACCTCAAGTGTGTGTAGATTTGAGATCTCTATCAGATCGGTTGAACGATGCAAAAAATTAAATACGTCAAAAATCAAAATTTGACAGATTCGTTTTGATCGCCAATCTCAAGTGGCTATGGGTCCAAAATCCCAATTAGATCGGTTGAAAAATGCAAAAGTTCAATATGGCGGCCTGTTGAAACGTCAAAAATCAAAATTTGACAGATGCATCTTGGTTGTCGAACCCAAGTGGGTATAGGGTATAGGTTCCAGATCCCAATCGGATAGGTTGAAAAATGCAAGAGTTCAATATGGCGGCTTTCCGAAACGTCAAAAATCGAAATTTGACAGATGCATTCAGACAATCTTTTTCAAGTTGGCATAGGTTCAAAATCCCAATCGGATGTTGTGGTAATGATGATGATGATTGAAAAATGTCATGTAACGATTTCCGCTTTCATCATTACATTTACTCGCGAAAACGTCCATAACTACGTCAGCATCATTCCAACGCATTTAAAAGTACTCGCGAAAAACAGGCCCAAATGGTTCGCGAAAAATCGCCTTGATGGTGTGCCGTCACTGCTGTGACATTACATTGACATTTGCAAATGCCACCACACAACTGCGACGCTCAATAATGCTGCCAATGTTTGTAGTGATATTTTGGAAAATTTGACAAGAAAAACTCCGAAACAAAGACGCACATCTAAACACGGACTCTTTTTGGAAGTGTGGCCAAAAGGTCCAATGGAATTATCATGGATTCCGTAGAAAACAAGTCGCGACAAGGAACCCCTGCAACCGACATGAAATTTGCTCTGGCGGACCGAAAAGGCCCCTTTTCTCGAAATGTGAAGCCGCTGGAAATTGTAAATAAATTGTGAGTACCGCCCAGATGTGTTTTGGCCCCAAATCAACATCAACTTATCTGTTTTTTTGTGAAATTACACCGTCAATGTCAGACACGGCCCGCGAAATCTAAGCGAAATGCCTTATTATTTGAAGGAGACCTTGTGTTTCTGGTGCCTGGCAAACGCCCACGGGTCTCCTGGACCGCTACGGTAACATTTCGCACCCTGACAGGGTCATTTTTCCCAAAAACATTGTTGAAATGCCCCGAGGTGTTGAGTTTTCCAAAATCCAGAGCGTCAGTTTGACGTTTCTGTCACTTTGGCCGTGCCGTGTTCCAATTTCAACATTTTTCGGCTAAATTTCAAGAAAAGCCCCGCCAAATGGGCCGCAACGGACGAAACCGACCCCCCGGAAACCCCCCGGTCGGCATTTCACACCAAATTTCTCGAAATTCTCCCCGAAAAGCCGAATTTTTGCCGCAAAAACGTAACAAGATGTTTGGAATGGACTACTCGAAGCGGCGGTTCCCTGTAAGAAAGTGGAATGAATTATGAATTTTCGAAAAATCCCCTCGAATTCGGCAGAAATTTCAGAAATTTCCCATCGTCAACTTGCACTGCGGTTCGTCGGCGAAAATTTTTAAAAAAATACCCCGCCAAAATCCGACGCCTGGTTTTCACAAACGGCTGTAGATAGCGTTAAGAGTTTCACACCGGTTACATTGGTGGGAAAGCCATTTCGAAAAATATGACATTCTTCCCGTATTACCCACTGTGGAGTTTGAGTGATTTTCAAATTTAAATTTCAAGGTTTTTCTTTTATTATAGGTTAAATGGGCTTGTGAGTTGTGAGTATATTATGTACTCAAAGGATGTAAAACACCTCGCAAGAGGTCTCTGTAAGGAGTATGGAACTTGAGTGACTAAAATAAACTTGAAAATCTGCCATATTTTCGGTTTTGCAATACAAGCATTTTATTGAAAAATTTTGATAATGCTAAGTGCTTGTGTAAGTAAGTAAGAAGTTGTGTAAGTACTTTTGTGAACTATTTCTATTCCTGGACAAGAAGTTGAAAACCGAGCCTGCAAACTATTCTCAGAATTAGTATATTATATACCAAGGTTGAGAAAGTATTATTATAGCTGAAGCGCCAGTTTAGATCCCGAAGCGCAGCTGAGGGATATAAGGCGCTGAAGCTATAATAATTTTCTCGACCGTGGTTTATATAGAATTTTTTTTACTACTTCAAAATAGCAATCCAATTTGAGGAACAGGTTAATAATGATGTACTTCACGGCTAGTAGTAAAAAAAAAATTATATTGTTGAGATACGTATACAGGTAGTCATGTCATTCGTGTATCAAACTACTTCTGAAATGATCCACACTTTTGAATCACCCTGTATACATCGCAATAATTATAAAAGAATCTATATCGCTTATTCGTCACGGTAGTTCAGCCTGCTGATTTTCGCTTGAAGTTTATTGTTTTTATTAACACACGTACCACATAGTCAGTTTTTTTTTATTAGAGGAAGCCGTGGAAAGAATGTGTTGAGTTGATACGATGCTTTTATATATACTAACTTGATGCTAACGTCTTGGCAGCTAGTTGTTTAGATCTGCTACGTGTAATCTGACAGTTGTCACCGTCATCGCGATGTGATGTACGCGAAAGTGGAAATTTTCGAGATTACGTAGCGAAAATCGGAAAACGTGTGATTTCTTGGAGTGAAAATTAGCTGCGGCTGATAGGGAACATCGTTTCTACTGGTTGGTGGCTCTTTGCTGAGGCTATTGGGTAAGTGACGGCCACTGGCGAAAAAATTGAGGCCAAAGCACACCAGTACCACGCAGTATCAAGAACAAGGAATGAAAATGCCCACCGTCCAGTGGCCCCGGTGAGGTCGAAAAAGCGCTCTTAGATGGACACTGATTCATGGAGTCAAGTTGCACAAGGCGAGATAAGCCCGTGAGTTTCCAATGTTGCAAGATTTTCTCAACACGAAACTCTTGTTCATTTCTTGTATGTATCTCCTTCTTCACACCTGCTTGATGATTCAATGCAAATTAGCCTACGGACAGTACTCACTACTAAGTGATGAACATCGAGAGATAGGGCTTCTGAGCTGTGGGCAATCGGGCATTCTCATTCAATTTTCTTTAGTACTGTCGCAGCAGCATCATTTTCTTCATTGGCCGACCCTGATCTAACAGCATCAGCAAAGAGCTACCAACTAGAAGAGACGATGTACCTTATCAACCGCAACAAATTTTCACTCTGTAAACACGCGTTTTTCTATTTTTGATACTTTATTCAAAAAAATTCCATACGCGCGTATGTCACGTCGCGATGACGATGGCAAATGTCAGATTATGCAGAAAACTATTCACCAAGACAGTGGCATCAAGTATCATACCAAACACCATTCGTACCACCACAATACATTTTTCTCATAGCTTACTTTGATGAAAAAACCATGACAGTGATTATAAGTAGATACTGAGCGGATGATTTACACTCGATTACGAACAATGGGTAGTATTAATAAAAAAAATAAGCATAAGCATTTGCTCAGATTTTTGAGGAGTTGCTAAGCAGACTTTTCCTAGCAACGCCTATGAAATCTAAGCAAATGCTTGTGCTTATTTTTTATCAATACTACCCAATAACAGCAATATTTTAAAGTAATTTCCTTCATATGTACACCAGATAAATTTATTTCTAAACAGAAGGGAAAAAGTTATTTTCACTATTTCTTAGTTCAAGAAGTTACATTTAATATGTATATGAAGTATTCAATATAAATCTACTAAATTAATCTGAAAGACTAGTTAAGCGTAAAATACCACGTCCGTGTAGAAATAATAAAAATTGCATTTGGACTTGCATTAGTCCGGAGATTCCAGCAAATACCCAAATTAACTCACCAACTTAATTAAAACCAAATCTACAAAAGTTTAAAGTTTCAATATCTCTCTCTAAACCGTTTGTATTCGGAAAACTTTCCGAGAAATAATATGAAGATTTCTACGCTTCTGCAACGGACACGATTTCCATTTTTATTTTCTTTAAATTTATTGAAATGTGCATTTTGCACAACTGAAGGGACACTTCCTCTGTAGCTCTGAAGTATTGCTGTTACATTTTCCAACAGTGATGCCCAGTTCAGATAAAATGATTTCATCCTCGGTTTAAACAACGAAGGCCCCCGAATTGAGGGTAAAACAATCTAGGTTGGTAAGCACTTCAACTGGATTTAAAACTGCTCTAAAACTGTGAACTGTCTTTTTTATTGAATGCATATAGTTAAATTTTTTTATTATTTTTCTAAATAAGAATGTCAAGTCTCCAGAACTCAAGAAGTTTCTAACAAATGAGTTTTTACCATTTTTTCGGCACTCCCTGATGACTCCCCAATCACAAACCTATAGGAATCTACTGAAAAAAAACATGCTACTCGGGAATCACCCTTCTAGTCCGGATGCTAGTTGCATAAAATGGAATGAACTTTGCATTTTTTGATGAGAAGATGCTACTTGGTGGAAATGTTCTTTGCATCATACTCTTCCGATCCAGAAAGGTAGCCATCAGCGCCATCCATGCCGGCAACGTATACAGGGTGAAACAGAAAAAAAAAGTTGGAAAATTATATTTATTCAACCGAAGCATGTGGAGACATGTAACTCACCACATACATTGACTATTTCATGCTTATGAAGTCACAGCAAACTGTTCTTGATTTCCTTGAACCGTCTTTGAAATGTAGGGGAAAACCAGAAAAAAAAACAAGAACACTCTTATTTCCATAAATAAGTAATTCTTCGAGATATTGACACAATACTTGACATTTCTACAAAAAGTAATGTTAGAAATGATATGAGCTGGGTAGCCAATTCCTAAGCCAACTATTTCCAGAAATACGATTGTCAACTTTTTTTTCCTCTTGAGCACCATCTTGAATCTGTCCTGTAAGGCATCGTTGAAAAAGTGATTGGTTATCATGATAATGGTAATATGTGATCATTGCATCGTAAAAACAACCTCCTCATCATAATTTAGTGACCTCTTCGGCGGGAAAGAATTGCCATTCACGTATTTTCTGGCTCCTCAAAGTTTTAGTGCCCATGATGGCATTTGCAACATCGGGAATGGTAAAATATGTAAAGCATCATGAACCTTGATGTACTTTGAGGTATCCCACCAAGTTTTGCAATCATCAATTAAAAGGTTTGTTCTTAAAAGCTGTTTGAACAAAATTTGTTCATTTTTTTATAGAAAATGCAAAATATTGGATCTTTCACCCTTATTTGATCCCTCGTTGAGGAAAGCCTGAAATCGAAAATCTCCAGAATTTTCATGCTAATGGTTCACTAAGAACTGCTCTCCAATGTGTGGTTGTCAAAATCTGCATAGTTGCGTTCAGATTCCAGACAGAGAGCGACAAAGAAGTTCATGCAGTGAAAAAAGACACAACTTCCATTGCAACGGAGAAATCTCAGAAATGTCCCTTTTAGATAGGCTTCCCGCAATACACAGGTTCTGTAAGACTCTCAAGCATGGGTGAAAGGCTTGAAACATTACTAACTTAAGGCTCTAACAGTGTACCAAATTGCACATTCATGTTATAAAAAGCAAGGTCTCCAGACAGCTTTCAGTCTAGCCCTGGACTAGTTTTTTCTCGACTGTAATTCATGTCTTTTCTTACTGCACCATTTTTTTGTCGCTCTCTGTCTGGAATCTGAACGCAACTATGCAATTTTTGACAACTGAACATTGAAGAGCACTTCCCAATGAATCATTATCATGAAAAATTTGGAGACTTCCTGTTTCAGGCTTTCCTCAGTGAGGGATCAAGTAAGGGTGGGAGACCCAAGATTTTGTATTTTTCATAAAAAAAACGACACAAATTTTGTTCAAACAGCTTTCAAGTACAAACCTCTCAATTGATGATGGTGAAACTTGGTAGGCTACCTCAAAATACATCAAGGTTTATAATGCGTAACATATTTTACCATTCCCGATGTTGTAAATGCCATCATGGGCACTAAAACTTTGAAGAGCCAGAAAATACGTGAATGACAATTCTCTCCCGCCGAAGAGGTCACTAAATTATGATGAGGAGGTTGTTTTTACGATGCAATGATCACATATTACCATTATTATGATAATTAATCACTTTTTCAACGATGCCTTACAGGACAGATTCAAGATGGTGCTCAAGAGGAAAAAAAAGTTGACAATCGTATTTCTGGAAATAGTTGGCTTAGGAATTGGCTACCTAGCTCATATCATTTCTAACATTACTTTTTGTAGAAATGTCAAGTATTGTGTCAATATCTCGAAGAATTACTCATTTATGGAAAAAAGAGTGTTCTTGTTTTTTTTTTCTGGTTTTTCCCTACATTTCAAAGACGGTTCAAGGTAATCAAGAACAGTTTGCTGTGACTTCATAAGCATGAAATAGTTAATGTATGTGGTGAGTAACACGTCTCCACATGTTTCGGTTGATTAAATATAATTTTTCAACTTTTTTTTTCTGTATCACCCTGTATACGCCGACGGCATGGATGGCGCTGATGGCTACCTTTCTGGATCGGAAGAGTACGATGCAAAGAACATTTCCACCGAGTGGCATCTTCTCATCAAAAAATGCAAGGTACTTTCAACTAGCATCCGGACTATTCTATAGGCTGACGCTCAAGACGAGATAAGACGAGACTAGTCTCTATCTCGACGGTATCACTATTTTCCACGATACTATTTTCCAATAAGGAATACAGAGATGCACACTGTGGATGTTCCAAAGTCCAATCAAAGCACCAGGTAATGATAAATTACGGCATAGCAGCAATTTCCAACGCCTCTCCGAATGAGTTTTCCGCCGGGGTACCGACTAATTTTCTTGGAATGTATAGCGCGCCCAGTATAGTCGTAAGTAGCAAAGAACGTAATTAAGGAAATACAAAAAATTAAAAATTTTAAAATATGACCGTCAATCCGTTAACACTGTAAAAATTAATCAGTCGTCGTAGTTAATTTTGCGCTGTGCTCTGGGTGGAGAATGCTGAACACTTCATCTTGAGAAAACGACGAAATACGAGTAAGAAAGAGTAGAGAGAGTAGAACGGGGTGACACTTTAAAAACTACGTACCCGTAATTAATTGCCGTCCATGAAAATTAGGAAATCATTAAATTTTCGGAAACGAAACGAAGAAAAATCGAGCAGTCGCTCAAGCGAGCCTGCAGCAATTTATTAGTGCCCTTTAAAGACTCTCGTGCGGGTTGTGTGGCCGTTTGGCCGTTTCTAAATTCGCGCTTCGGCGTGTATAAAGACTCGAGTGGTTATAAGCCTTGCCATGAAAAACTAAAAATTGGACTCCCTGAAATGTTCCAAAAGGAATGATTCATTTCGTGACCTGATGGCCATTCTAAAATCAAGCCATGCGACAACAGTTCCCTAAAATGCCAACTTTTCTAACATGTACATTGTATGTATAGTATTGTTACGAAGCTCGCGACCATCCCCGCTCTTTCTAGAGAAATCTAGAATTACGCGTTGCATTCGGGAAGCATCGAGAGACTTCAGCGGTAGGTCACGACACGTCGAGACTTCTGGCGGAAGTGCCGTAGAAAGTACGCGTATATTCTCGACGCAGATACCAGAGAAATCCTCGTGTGCTGTTAACACCATCAGGAAGCATCCAGAACCTTCGATGCCACTATAAGAGAGGAAGTCGACCTGGCATCGGGAGAGTTTGAATCGAGCGATCGTGGCGTCAACACCTCAAGCGACATTGTGAATTTTTAAGCGATTAATAATTCTGTGCGTTATTTAGTTGTGTCGGTAGTAGCTAATAAAGTGCAGTTTGTTAACAAGTAAATCAGCGCATTTAATTTCGAGATAGGCGAACCCGAATATCGTAACAGTATGTAACCTGCCTACGTGATTAGGCAAATAGGCTCATAAATCATAAGTAACGAAAACCATTGCCAAAATGGATGACAAATATTGTAGTAGGGGGGTTAACGACCAAGAATGGAATGATCTGTGCATTTTGTGATTAAAGCATGAAATTTGGCATATATACGTGTTCAGAAGACCCTCCTTCGCAATTTCAGATGTGGCGCCACGCTAGTTTCGCGCCAGAGGCACTGTATTGTGGTTGATATACCTGCTAGGGGTAAATTCTGCAAAAATGATTCCTGGCCGGTCTTTGCTGCCGCAGTTGGTATTTTTTAGTTCTGTTGGGTTATAGGTACATGTAGAAATGAGTGAAGAGTACATTTTCACATGCAAAGTTTTAAATGCTGCCTTTATACACGTTGTTTTCATACATTTTAAGGCCAATTTTGTTTCAGTATAGGAAAGATAGTAAAAAACTTGCCAAAACCTCGGGAAAAATATGGACGTCCTGAAAATTTGATATTCTGTTAAGAATTGAGTGCCCTATTACATATCCAAAATCGCCATCTGCTTCTTGTGAAAAAGATACTTCAATCTAATGGCCTCTTCGGATCAGCTGTTTGTCACTCGTGCTCGGCAGAGTTCACCGCGTTCGCATTACCGAGGCCGTACAAGGTCTAGCAACGAATTCTACTGCTTGCTTGGCGCCATCTGTTAACGTACCTGGTCTCAATTTGCGTGACGTCACGCAAAATTTTCTTTGTTTTTTTTTCGAGGCCTAAATGAACGCAAAAAAATGAAATAAAATAATATGTGAGCTCTACGAAGGCTCTAGTATTTAAATTCATTTTTTCCCAAAACCCGTGGAACACCCCATTCGGATTGAGCAGTAACATTCCGAACCAGCACACAACACATTTTACATTGATGAGAGAGACCAGTCTTGACAATAAATATTCGGACTTCAAATTTGTGTTCTGAGGCTCAACGATTCAACCGTTTGTTTAACAAATTCAAGATTATGTTCATTGACAAGATACTTATACTATAGAGCAATTTGCACTTAGTGACCCAAGCCAAAAATGAGGTTCAGGGTTAATGAGACAGAAAGTGGTGATGGATCAAAATTTTTCTAATGACGCAATGCGCTTTGATGCGTTGCCAAAAATGCCAAAATCGATCTTCGTTCCGCAAAAATATGATTCCGCAACATCCCGTCGTTGATTCCATTATTACCGAGAAAAAAATTCTAGGGCCATTGTGATGCAAATAATGCAGGTATACGTACCGGCGATGCAGTACAATTACGCCATGGCGGTGAAGATATAGTGGCTTACCTGCAACAAAAAACAGAACCATTAAGTAAAATTCGAAAGTATAAATATGTAAACTAACACACATGGTAATTAGATAAAAAGGATGCGCATATACCGAAGATAAAAAGGGAAGCGTCGACGCAAAAGCGGCGAGACGCGAAAAACACCGCTCCAATTTGCAGCAGCAGCCAGCCAGTAGCGGCTTGACAAAAGGGCAAACAAAAATAAAGAGTTTTCTATTTTCGTGCATCTAGGCGTGATCCCTTAAAAACAACCTGAGGTATGATTTAATGTGGACAATATCTGTCGTTTTAAGGAACGCACGATGGATGTCCGTTGTGGAAACAACTGCAGCTTCTCAGGCTGCATCGCAAATGACAACCTCTTGAGATGAGATTTTTCCTAGTCGTCGTCGTCTTGTAATATTCCAGAAACTCGCGCTCCAAACCTGACTCTCTGCTCCATAACTTGTGCTACTCTTGTCGGATAATCTAATTTCCGTCAGGCCAGTAGTAAAGTATTCGTTACTGAACTTTAACTAGTTTGGATCTATTTCCTTTTCTAATATTTCACGGTGGACTGCGGATCGTCCTGATGGTCGTCGGTGCCGCTCGCTGGCTGCTCTGGCTCTCTGGCTGCCTAGCTGCTGGATGAATTAGCCGGGCGGAATATGGTGTAATTAAAGCCCAGCTGGTACCAAATTGTTTTGCATACACCACATATTTGGACGTGCCGAGGCGCGGCCCACCGTGTGATATTGCAGTGAGTTAATTTAATTAAAGATCATGAATCTACATACGTCATCATTATAAAACCCGGGCGCTTTTCGAACCGGACTCCGTTTTTAATCCAGGTAGAAGGGTACGCACGGAACCCGAACATGGATTTCACATACGATACGCGCGCACATAGCTACATTAATATTGATATTCATCTGGAAAGCACTCGGAAAATATAGCTTGCAAGAGGAACGCTGCCATACGTTTATCTTGAAGTTACTCTGACAGGAAAATCCAGCAATTGCGCACCAATTGAAATGGCCCAAAAATTTTAGTTGCAATCAAAGTGACATAACTCTCGAATAACCGGATCATTTTGAATGCTTTTTTGTTTTCTGAATAGCCCACGTATATGGACTATAACATGTGATTTTTGGTATAGGCGTTTCCTGTTAATTATACAAGGCGCTCAATCAGGTACTTACAACAAAAATTGGAAAAAATGAACAGCACCCATGTTACAAAAAAAAAATTGTTTTAGCCGAGTGTTTCAGGGGGGACGTTGTACCCAAAGCACAAGACGTTTCTTCAGATTTTTGCCTTTTGGCTAGAATTACAAGGTAATCTCAAAAATGCAACTTTTTTGGCTTCTTGCAGAAATGGTTTTTTCCGTTGTTGGTCGATTTTGAAAAATAAGGGCTCTTGTTGAAGCACAAGGGTCAGGTCAGAGGAATCAAGGATCGGCCTTGAATTCAAGCAAAAATTCTGAGAAACGAATTGAAATAAAAGTGATCCAAATGTAAAGCCTTCTAGAGATCCAATTTGGGGAAGGTATTGAACAAAAATCAGCTTGTCATCAAACACATAATTCTTCCTGAATGTTCCAAGGCATTTCTCGTTTTAAGAGACAAACGTTGTCAACGAGAAGTCGATAAAACTAGATCACAAATGAATGCTTCCGAAGAAGAATAGTGTTCTTTTTTCAATAGTAATATAACAAATATAACAGGTGCCCGATATTATCTGTCTACGAAGTCGAGAAATTTTGTCTTAAATAATATCGAGTCTATTTTTCGAGTGATTGATAGTTTGTTTGATAAATTTAAAACATCCAACTCGAAATAACAAGGCACGAGTTGAATTTTGCTAATTGATAGTAGAAATGTTAGTTTCAATGTATCATTGTATAGTAGTATAGTCTGTGCACCGATAGAACGGACTTTTTTGAATTTCAGTGATGTAACCTATAGCAAACAAAAGCACCAAAGACTGTAACAACATAGGCGCGTTTGGAACTAATATTAGTTTTGTTCGGTTGGTAGTCTTACCCGGGCAAATTATTCCTACGCCAAGCCAATGGCATTACATTCAGCGAGTTTGACACTTACATACGATTTCTAACCTCCATTTCTCTATGATGTTTGTTATTTTTAGTCGGCTCAGCTGTTGTGAGTGTTGTGTGTTGTGTAATAAAATCAGCTTTATTCAAAAAAATTATTTTCTCATTCATTAAAATTGGTATGAAACTGGTGTCATTTAAAATTACCATAGCACTCAGCTGTGATTAGCGGAAATAAGCACCTCTTTCTAACTGGAATTTTAAATTTCGCGGGTAACGCTCGGGACTACTTTTCAAGCGGAGGAATCTGGTGGTCCTTTCTATCAGTGTATAGAGTATAGTATTGTAATAATCATTGTGTGTATCGTTGTATAGGTCGCGGGAACAAAAATGGCGTGCTAAAGATGAGTATATGGTATAATGTTATTTTCACTAGTGTTTGTGAATACCATTTTCTTTAGTTGTAATAAATTATATATTTAGATGATTTATTGAACGATTTCCACTTTATCAAAAAAATAATTGTGCTAAACTCAAGATTTCTCTGAGTAATGTTGAAAACAAACAAATCTCTACAGCGGTATCTTGGCACCCTGCCTGCGCTTGCGCGAGCGTTTTATGTCAATTCAACGTCAAAAAGGATGCGCAGATGCGGCGTCAGGCATACTTGCAACGTTGCCATAGCGGGTGCCAAGGGGACGGTTATGTTCCCGCGACCTATAAGTGCTATTACCTAGTGTGCTCTTTTCACTTGCTAATATGCAATAATCGATAGCTTAAACTGAGTCACGTGAGTCTTATTCGGGTGTTCTGATTGGCTAAATTGGGAATGTGGGCGATAATCACGTAAAAATTGATGTAATTGATGATTATTGAAATCACGCTAGCTAGAATGAAAGGGCCTTGGTGAATTTTGCGACACCAAATTCTCATTTTTTCCAATAATTCCCAATTAACATTGTCGTAGTTTGTATATTTTTGTATATGTATGTGAAGGTCGAACCCAAGGAACATCATCCCTCTCGCCCAACGTGAATGTATTCATTTATTTTGTTGAGTCCTGGAGGGTGGGACCGGGAATCAGAAATGACGAGGATGAACCATCATTTCCAGTCTTACTAGTTAGATCAGAAACTCCCAAATCATCTGCCATGATTTCAAGTCCTGTTTGGTATTTTGGGTATTTTTTAATACTAAATGTAGAGCGGAGGCAAATGCCCAATTTTTGTTCACTAGACCGATGATTGTAGAGTAGTATATTATTCGTTTTACTTCCTTGCTTATTTTTGTTATTTGGTATTCTATTATGCAGGTCAGACAAAATAAGAGCTTAAAGACCGCGTAAGACAGCATCAAAACGACTGCAAAGCTTACAATCTGGCTAAACAATAAAAGGTTAAAGACCGCGTAAGACAGCATCAGAACGACTGCAAAGCTCACAATCTGGCTAAACCCAACAGAACGGCTTCAGCCAACAACGTTGCTCACACAGGTCATATTTTTAATTTTGTTGATGTCAAAATTTTTGACAGGGGATTTTATTAAAAAAAAAAGTTCAATAACTGAGATGATTTTCATTCAAAAAGAAAACACGTGTAATTCACGGAGAGATGTTGAAAATTTACATGCAATTTACAAAGGTCTAATCAATAGTGGTTGAGTTACAGGTATATCATTTCATCATGTTTCCGTAGTTTTTCATACACTTTTACACCTTCATACCTTTATACACATTCACACTTTTATACACCTCTACACCACTTTTTTGTAAAATTGTTTTTGTGCGGTTTTACTGTTGAATTTTTGAATTTGTCACTTTTTATTACATGTCAGAAAATGTTCATCTCTTCACAAGTTTTTAACGGTAATATCCATACATTTTCAGTTCCCTATTATATGTTCTATTTATGTTTTATTGTTTACAGCCTTGAAAATGTCTTAATAAAAAACGAAACGTCGGCAAAAAAACAAAAAATTTCATTACCTCACACCTTCCTGTAATTGAGTTATCGATTTATCGACATTTAAGAACAAAATAACAAAAATTGTAGAGTAGGCTGCAACTTTAGCCAGACAAAGATATCTTCTTGGTTTGGGGATTTTGCTTCAGCGTCTCGTGTACGTTGGGGACGCAACATACTTTAGTTGATGGTAGTAAACAATCTGGTTAATTGTAGTACTTTTGTATATTGTCTACTAATGTGTGAGTTTGTGATGGAGTGGCGTAAATTGAACCGCAAAGCGTAACTGAAACAAGCGAAACAAGCAAAGCAAAACTTGGCATTGCGGGGGAAGGGGACCCAATGAGCTTTAACAAATTTTTGACTATCTCTGTACAATTTCTTTAGTAATTTTATTGAAGAAACACCAGACTATACACAGGGGTTTCTTTGGCGAGTTCTTCCCCTGGGTGTCTGTTTTCGAATCCGTCACTCCTCTTTTTCTTTTGCTGACAGTTTGACATGTTTCACTATTTTTGTTGTATTTTATCAAAAAATGTTCATCTCTTCACAAGTTTTCAACGGTAATATCCATACATTTTCAGTTCCCTATTATATGTTCTATTTATGTTTTATTGTTTACAGCCTTGAAAATGTCTTGATAAAAGACGAAACGTCGGCAAAAAAACAAAAAATTTCATTACCTCACACCTTCCTGTAATTGAGTTATCGATTTATCGACATTTAAGAACAAAATAACAAAAATTGTAGAGTAGGCTGCAACTTTAGCCAGACAAAGATATCTTCTTGGTTTGGGGATTTTGCTTCAGCGTCTCGTGTACGTTGGGGACGCAACATACTTTAGTTGATGGTAGTAAACAATCTGGTTAATTGTAGTACTTTTGTATATTGTCTACTAATGTGTGAGTTTGTGATGGAGTGGCGTAAATTTAACCGCAAAGCGTAACTGAAACAAGCGAAACAAGCAAAGCAAAACTTGGCTTTGCGGGGGAAGGGGACCCAATGAGCTTTAACAAATTTTTGACTATATCTGTACAATTTCTTTAGTAATTTTATTGAAGAAACACCAGACTATACACAGGGGTTTCTTTGGCGAGTTCTTCCCCTGGGTGTCTGTTTTCGAATCCGTCACTCCTCTTTTTCTTTTGCTGACAGTTTGACATGTTTCACTATTTTTGTTGTATTTTATTTGTTCACTTTCGTGTTGTGTTGTATCCTTCTGGCATTGATTTTATTAATTTTTCCTGTTTTAATACGTGTGTCATTTTGTCATTCTGTCAGTCTTCCTGTGTCAGGTGTTAAGACAAATTCATTTGAACTTTGCTGGCAAGTGAAATAAAATATTGAAATCCACTTTGTTAGTTCATTTATCCGTGTTTCATTGAATCTACAGCAGCTTCTCCTAATTTGCGCTTTCGTCTAGAACAAAAAAACTTAAGAAGTTGGGTCCGTATGAAAAGAGGGGGGCAACGACGATAAGCGCCAAAATCGTTGAAAAGTGGGTTCCATCACAAATTGGTGCGTAGTTTAGTTCGAAATGAGATGTCAAAATGTTTGTGTGAATTTTGGGCTAAGAGAAAAGAATAGAAGACAGTTTAACATTTGAATTTTGATGTAATTGTAGGGAGGTTGATAGCTTGTGAGCATCAAAGAATAATAACTTTGTAGCCTATGGCTTTATTCTTTTCAATGGAACAAACCAACGGTATTGGAGTAATCAAACTCTTCTAAACGCTGCTAGCTCTCATGAATCCATAATTTTGATAAATGAACAACCGTTCTATTTAGAACAACTCCCTTAAAGCTTAACGAACAGAAGAGCCTATTGACTCTAAATAATGTCGAGGGGTCGCGCTGTGTAGGCTTCATTATGCATCAGTTTCCTGATACCAAAGAAGCTGATGCCATACACCACCGGTCGGCTATTCTTCTCCCCATTCCTGTGCGAGTTAAGTGTGTTACCTAATGGGGACGATCGATAGAGTCAGGAATCTGCACCCCTGCATACCACGGCAGACCACATGGAAGAGAACGGCGGTGTTGTTCGTGATAATGAAATGGGACTCAGGCCATTGTTTGAAAGAGCCGCATTTCTGCATGGTTATCGCGTGACTGGATGAAGGAGGTGGTGCATGCAGGATCGCAGGACTCTCCGTCGTCCCATCCCATCTCGCACTGGTATACTATACAGCTAGCAGTTCTCCAGCTCCAGCAGTTCAGTTCCGCCGTCCCAACTATGTGCCATCCCATCACGACCCAAGGGCCTGATGCCTGATGGCTGCGCCGGATAGAAATTCAAATTAAAATCCGCTTTTCTCAACAATTATACCACCGCATCGCACGCGGCAAGAGCCGGTGAACCTCCGGAATCCTGATACCCGAGACAGTGAATTAATCAGAAGAATGCGCCCGTGGCATTTTTCAGGATACAGAAGACCATATAGCTGAATCGTCTGAAAGGATCAGATTGATAAGAATCATCTGAGGAAGCTCCCGTGGCTTTTTCTATAAGATTGAGAAGACATACTGACAAAACAAGAACACGGCCGTGTTATTCACGCTACTGGTGATACCTCTGGGACGATAACCGAGTGACTCCCCGGCGGATGACAAGAGATTCTTGACGGAAGACAGGAACCTTATTATTAGCAACAAGAGCGTCGTTGTTGGAAGCTAAAAGAGTTCCTTATGTGGCTATATAAGTTTTGAAGAAATGGATTATGTAGTGCATCATCTTGAAGTAGTACACTCAAAAACTCCAAAGAAACATTCCCCTGTATCAGGAGACGCTGGTGCGGAAAAGTTGACTATGTGACTAAATCAATTCCTACAAGAATCTGAATCGTGAATGAAGTCGTTTTGAAGTGCCCCCAGGGTGTCTCCCATTATGTTCACTTTATACCTTTGAAAAGTGGACAGTTCGCGGGTCATGAGTCCAAAATAAAAATGTAGTAGGTCGATGTGGCGGTTGTTTCAAAACCTGCTGCTGTTATGCTTTTGACAGTCTGTAAACGGCTTGGACTTTCCTAATACTTCTATCTCGCGATGTTCTTACTTTCTTTGACATCAATGAGGTCGTCAATATCTTGCGCTCGTTTCGCTGATCTAGCACAAATGCGCTTTCTTTCGCAGATACTTGGAGCAAACATTCACACGAGAACTAATTAAAGTAACTCAAATTTTTTCCAAGTTGAGCTTTTGCATGTAAAGCATGATAAGTGTCTAATCTATAGTATTATAAATAGATTTCGCTTCGCTGGCTAATGGACCCGAATCCAAGGCCAAGAGCACAGAAAAAAAATTCGCTTCAGTTTTGAAGATAAATTCAAAAGGTGAGGTATTTCCTTGGATGTATCAAAAATTGGAAGCGAAACCATGCTTTACATGTAGAAGCTCAACTTTGAAAAAACTTCAGCTACCATGTTTTACGCCCGAACCCTTCAGACTTTCATCAGGGCCTCTGTTTTCCAACTTTTTTGAGTTTCTTCAGTACTCGGTATTCTTGTAATATACGCTAGTATCGAATATGTTGTTTTTTTATGCTATACAGCTCAGGTATTGAAGTTTCGAACCCAATGAAAGAAAATCTAACTGATGTATATTTATTCAGCTTGATTCACCTTTTGTAATATGTATCATTATAAAATAAAATTATTTCAAGTATTTTAGGGTGTTGAGAAAACCTTGGAAATGTGTTCAAAACTTTCACTGATGATTCCCTTGCCCTGTTTCATGCAAAGCCAACATCTGGTGCATAACTAACACCCTTTCTGTAATATTCAGTATTCGCGCCCCGGCCCAAATCCCTCGTGATCTTTTCCATATTTACGTTGTTATAAGAGTATGCATGCGACTCCACAAGAACAATAAACTCCAGCATGGCATGGTTGTTCCTGTACATTCAAACATAAAACATGTTCGGTTCTCTGATAGCAGTCAATGGGAAATTAAGCCTTAAATATGGGCACATGCAAGTCCCACTTCAGGTAATTCCAATATTAACATTAATCGTCGCTGAGGTATGGTTTTGAGGTGCACCATTATAATATTGAATTATCCCTTGGAATACACCTTGTACCGTGTGCAACTTATCAATGCCATCACCTGGGTTGCGTAATTATTCAGCATCTAGTCCTGGTATAGGTGGATTCCTGATTCAATACCAGATTCAATTCAGCTGCAGAAAATTAATAGGGAACATGAACAGATCGAGGATTAAGGATTTCTTTTGAAACAATCAGCTTTGATATCCAATGGCGCTGATTTGATTACCATGCGAAGCTCAACGCAGCCCCAGTGCCTTTTCTCCTTGGAAGCATATGGGCAAACATCAAAGCTCCTTTTATGGGCTTACATGCTTGAAAAGAATGGTATAAGCTCAGGTATAAAATAAGTATCGATATGCTACTTGCCCTCTGATGTCACCAGATACTACTTTTATCCTTTATGCTGCCCCGATTCCGTCATTCTCTAGGTTTTAGAGAATTCAATGCCGGAAGAGAGCTCTGAAGGAATAACAGGCCTCGCTTTATTTACGTTTTGTTATTTAAATTGCACCACGCTTTTATCTCGCTAAAGTCGCGGTAAATACCTACCTATACATAAATCTGATGTTCTAAGTTTCACAATTACCTGTCCAACTTCTGGGAAATACGGTTGTGCGGGCGCTACTGCTGATGAGAGCGAGAAAAAGGGAACGCCACAACTTTTCTTTGTCTTCAATTGATAAAAATCCTTTTTATACACTCAGAAGGGTTCCGAGGGTTGTGTACAGCTGAAAAGTTGTCGGTGAAAGCCCGCGGGTAATTCTGGAAAATGATTTAGGTCGGGGGAGAGAATTCGTTTTAATTGAAATTATTAATATCTTCCTGAACCTTTCATTATGCGGACTTGCTCGGCATTAATTTCGGGAAAAGAGTGTTTTTTCTTGTATAATTGCTCAGAAGGGACGGATTAATTTAAATCCAATCCATCCGTATTCGTAGCAGCGCGAGGTACTAAGAGCGGGCACATTTTCACCTCTTTGTGGGTAGTTGACTTCTTCTTATTCTCCATAACTCGTTATGGGAAGTTGTATGTCAAACACCCATGAAGTTCCACCTATAGCCACTAATCACGAATCAAGCTCTTTGTAATCGCATCGAAAAACAAAGAGTTGATGTCTTTAATCACTGAATTTGCTCTCTCATTCTACAATTGTTGCAGGGTTGGCATAATTTTGTTCACTTGGAACGGTTCTTTCTGCCATCCATTCTGGGCAAAGCCAGCTAGGTTTTGCCGCGCGCTGCCGGACTTTGAGCTTTGATCGGATTTGGCCAGCGGAACATTTGAGCCCGCGTCACTGTTTGTCGTTTTATGTCGTCTGGAGTCGTCGCATTCAAGTGAAATTTTCAACCTGTGGTGGAACCACGAACACCCGACAGTAGTAGTTGTCGATGTAGACAATTTCCCCTTTCCCACCTGCACCGTTCACCTTAATTTCTCCTTTCCTCTCTACACCCTTCACCCTTTAGAACAGGGAAAATTGTCGAGAGCAACAACTGTTGAGTGCTCGTGGTTCCTCGTGTAGCCTAGAAAGATTAGGCTACAATCTGTCGTCTAGCTTTTTCGAAAAGGTGAAGTAGAACTAAACTGATAATGCTTCATAAAGTTTCATCAAATTGTACTCGAGGTTACAATATTGGTCTAGACAATGGTAAGTATGGGAATACGTTCTGTAAATTTTTTTTAACAACTCTGTTTTGTTACGTTATGAGTCAGACCTTTTTAATTTTTTGTTGGAATGTCAATTAGGAATTCATATTGTATGTTCTTATATGTTGATAGCATTAAAATAATTGAGAAATCATGTGCGTTTTGAGGGTGGCGTACACAATGCACTGCGCGAGTAACTAAGAGTTCTAAAATAAATGTGAAAATTAATGTGGTCGTTCCGAAGTTGGAAGCGCCAAGTCTTATGCTGTCGACAAGAGTCGCAGATACTGACATATCCAATAATCTGAAATGCTCAAAAACAATGACTGTATCATGTTGACTTAGTTCCCAGTTGCAATCAACATTATCCTCAACGAAACTTATTACGTCCTCGTAACAGTTGAAAACAATTGGACAGATCATGCAATTTAAACATGTCAAGATACAAAAGCGCTGTAGTACTTGTTGCAACTTTGACAATTAAATTTGGTGGGTGCGGGATACCTCCGCAAGTGAAATATAACTAAAGTTATCGGACGCCTGCAACTTCAATTCAAAGTCAACACATTGCAAAGTTCAAGAGCCATTTTTACAACACAGCTTCCTGATATAATTATGCAACTTTTAATTTGGCATCCACTCTATTTAGCTCTCTCATGAATTAATCATTCCCTCTTATCTGTATCGGGGCTCTTGCCGTCATGTTCTGCATCAGCCGACAAAAGAAACAATGTTCTATACACCCTTGCCATCCCTTTCAACATCGTATTTTTGTTTTGAACACAAAGCTCAACGTCCAACTTGGAGTGTATTTAAATTTAATTACGACGAGCAATTATAGGATTTCTTGTTTACAGTACCCAGGATGATATTCGTATGGTCGAACGCGTTTGTTACCCTTACCGAAACCCCTTTATAATCCTCGAGCTTTACGGCCGTTATACCTTCTGTCGATGATCAAGAAATTGTATAGCTACGTCAAATTCACGATCGAAGGGCTTCGCACAGACTCGAATAGTTCCAAATCAAGTTACTCGTCCGAATCGAAATTTGCGTGAATTAATTCAAATTGAGGTCAGTCGAACTGAAATTGAATGTGAATTGTGTGCGCCCCACACATGAACGCATCTTTTTCCCGATGGGCATCAGTTTGGCACAGGGGGCCTTTCAAACGCTCGCACGTTCCATTTGAGCCGCCACACGTCCAGTTTTATCAGATCCGGACTAGAAGAACGCCCTATTCTCTGCAGAATGAGGATCTGACATATGTCCTTTCAGCCCCGGCACTACTGCACGAATTTTCTCGTTCCAGCAGCCATCATCATCGTATCGCACCGAACGATCTCTCTCCGGATCGAATTCGCCCTCTTCACCGAGAGTGCTCTCCTCCACTAAAACTTAGGATTAGAGTAAAGTGGTGAAGGTGAATCGTGTCGCCTCTCGGCTTCGTATAGGTGCGAAAATTTGATTTGAATTTAAATTTAATTTAGGGGGAACCGGAGGGGAAGTTTTTCTGTTCGCACGCGGAGCCCGGGACCGGGGTGTGCTTAAATAAGCATCTCATTTTAGAGAAACCTCTCGCGTAATGGGGAACGAGAACATTTTTCTTTCGTTGGGTATACGTCCTCTTGCTCCTTGCTCGGGCCACTCGATATACAAAAGGGTGGCTAATTAGTAATCCTCATCAAACTCTTAAACAGACTGTTATTTAGCTTTATTCAACGAAACGCTAATTAGAAAATTCGTTAAAAAAAATTATTTTTAGAAAGCTGAGCGACATCATGAACCTATAAGGAACAGAAGCTTCTTGCGAGTGAGAGTTTGAAGATGAAGAGCTGTAAACTTGCATCGAGAGACGCATGAGGTAAACCAGTAATCTTGTCTCTTTACTCAGCTCCAACCTTCCTTGTCTCTTCACTTCTATGTTTTTCATTTTCAGTTATTTTATCTGCCGCCCCTCTCTCACTCGGCGGATTTCTTCACTTGCATGCCCCTTTTTTTAGTATGATACTCTTTCGTTCTTTCCCTTCTGTCTCTTTCTGTTTCTCTTTTCAGCATTCTTGCAGTATGCTGCACTTCTATTGATATTTCATCATCTCACCGTACTTGATCGCTCTTCTGCAAGTTTCAGTTTTCCACCTCCACCTTTTTGTTTCCTCCTTTGTTAAATTCCCTCGTGTATGTGTATCTGTTAAGCTCTTAGAGACATTTAGAGGATTGCACTTGCACTCTTTCTGCCCCATAGGTACATAAGAACTACTTACCACGCTGTCAAACATCATCAATCTTCTCTCTGTATCGTGTCCAAATCTTCTTTCGCCAACTCTCCATACACCGTTTTTAGGAATCTGTCACCTTCTTCACAAGGTCTCTGATGTCTGCTCTTGCATTATTTGTTCTGCTGAGAACGTAACTTGAGTGTTTATTTGAATTCGTCCACTTCTAAGCTCTCCCGTTGCCACTTCCATTCCGTAACTTTTTTGCTTTCCTGGCCTGACCAAACACCATTATTTTTGTTTTCTTCGCATTCAGATCTAGTCCATCTCTTCTCAGATATCTTATAAAAATTCACATAATCTCCTTCTGTCCATTTTCATCTTGTGCCAATATCAAGAAGTCATGCGGCCGCGTACGCCATGCCACTTATGTTAGCATGTGTCGTTTGAGGCCCTGATAAGCCCCCGCGTATCTTCTAATGGCTTTTGGAACTCTAGTGAGCCTCTTTGTCTTCTATTGTCATAGGAAATAGATGTATGTAGGCCACAGGATCACAGAAAAATGCAAGGGGGTTCAGTAGGGCTTCAAACAATATTTAAGGCACGAGGGGACTAGTAAAGCTCTATATGTATAACAAAAAAGCAAAAGTACCTGGTACCTACTTTGAAAGCCAGGAAAACCATCAGTGGGTTTCTTAAGGGTTCCAAACTATACTCGAGAACACAATGACATGGGGTTCCGATAGAAATCCGAATATAACATGAAGACACAAAACGATTTCTAACGCTCTGAAAGCCACGGAAAATGTAAGTGGGCTAAGCAAGACTTCAAAAGACGTTGAATTGACAAGGGGGCCCTCCGAGGGCTGCCAACAACGCAATAAGATGCAAGGGGGCTTACTGGAATCCTAAAACCCACGAAAAACACAAGGGGGCTGATCAGGGCTCCGAACTACACTTGAGGACACAAGGGGCCCGACAGTGCTCCGCATATGAAATGATGGCGCAAGGTGCTTACTTATGCCTCAAAATCCATAGAAAATGTAAGGGGGCTAAGCAAGGCTTCAGAAGCCGTTATAGGAACAAGGAGGTCTTCAGGGGGCCACTAAGGTTCACAACAACACAGAAAGTAAGAAAGGGACTTGCTGGAATTCTGAAAGCACGAACAACACAAGGGGGCTCATCAGAGCACCAAACGACACATGGGGGCACAAGAGGGCCTGATAGAGCTCCGAAAGCCACGAAGAATGCATGGGGCTAGCAGGCTTTCAAACAATATTCAAGACACAAGAGGGCCCATGAGGCGCTGTGTAACAAAAGGAGGCTTACTGGTACTCTGAAAACCATGTAAAGACAATCATAACGGGGCTCATCAGGACCTCAACAACATTCAAGGGCTTGAGGGAGCCCGATAAGGCTCCAAATATAGCATGACGACACAAGGTTGCCCACTACTTGTACTTCGAAAGTCACGGAAACATGTAAGGGGCTCAGCAGGGCTTCAGAAACGTCGAAGAAAAAAGGGAGCCCAATGGAATTCTGGACTTCTGGATAACACAAGAAGGCGAAAGTGCTTAATGATTCTTCAAAAGCCACGGAAAATGCAAGGGAGCTCAGCAGCACTTCGAACAACATTGAAAGAACAAGTGACTCCAGGGGCCACTAGGGCTTCCAAAAACGCAAGAAGATACGAGAAAGCTTGGTAAAACTCTGGAAGCCATGAAAAAACACGAGAGAGCTCATCAGGGCTCCAACGACACATGAGGGCACAAGAGGGTCCGACAGAGCTCCAAAGGTCAACGAAAAATGCAAAGGGGCTTAGAAAGGTCTCAAACGATTGACGCCACATGGGAGCCCAGTGAAGCTCTGTATAATAATAGAAAGCTACAGAAGCCCCTTTTGGACAATCTGGTCTCTGGTACTCTGAAAGCCAAATGAAAAAAAGACAAAGGGGCTCATCAGGGCTCCAAATACATTTGAGGAACCAATAGGGCTCGATAGAGCTCCAAATGACATGACGGCACAAGGATGCTTACTATGCTCACAAATTAACAGAAAATGTAAGGGAACTCAGCAGGGTCACAAATTATACTGAAATCACAATAAGGGGGATAACATAAAATGATGTAAGGGTGCTTACTGGAGTTCTGAGGGTCATGTTAATACATTAGGGCTCCAAATTACACGTGAGGACATTTAGACTTGTGAGATTTGGCGTGTCGTGCTCTTGGTGCGTAAAATTTGAGCTGCCGGGATTCAAGTTGTCGGGATTCAGGGTGTCGGGGTTACGAGGTGTCTAGATTTACATTGTCGGGATTCAAACTGTCAAGATTCTGAGTCTATGGGGATTATAAGGTGTCGGAATAAAGACTGTTGGGATTCTGGGCTGTCGGGATCAGGGATGCCAGGAAAAAAAACTGTCGGGATTCAGGCTGTCTGGAATATCAGATGTCGGGCTTTCGAACTTGTCGGGATTTGAGGTCTGTCGGGCTAAGGGGTGTGTCGGGACTCGGGATTTAGTAGTGTCGGGATTTTGGGCGGCACCCCTTATTCAGATGGTGGAGAATAGCATATGCAAAGCTTAGGTACAGAATCACCCAGTATTGTACATCTATATTTAGTTTTTAGGAGATAAAAGCATCTTTTCGGAATGAATTACGAAAGGGAAACATTCCCGTGGCCGTAATAAAGAACCACTCAGCGACTCGAAGCTTATTCTTGTGTTATTTTGTGGATCCGTTGTGAGTTTTCCAAATCGATGCTCATGAATTTTCAATGTTTATTCATGACGTTTATACAAAAATGGAATGCTTTTTGAATCACTTGAATGGAGATTCGATATCGAGAAAACTGCAGGGACATTATCCGCGTGTATAGTAAGTTTATACTTTCTTCTTTGTCCATTCGTAGTAGAGTGCTTCCTATACATTTTTGCAGCAAGCGCCAAGGACTTCTTGCTTTGTGCCTCCCGCGAAATGTAAATAGCTCAACCTTCTGTAACTAACGAAGTTGGAGGACATATGGACCTTACGCACTAATTAACAGAGTCCTCAAAGGTTGAAGTTAGGATAGGCGGCGTCCCGGCGTCTTTGAAATATTGTACGGTGACTTAGGCGCGCGCGGTCACTTTGAACGTCGCGTTTTCTACTGGTTTCTTGTGCAAGCTCGCAGGCTACCTAATAAGGGATAGGGTTAGGGAGGGCCGCAACCCCTGTGTGCTTTTAGTCACTGTGTTGTTAGGAACCGTATTCTGGCGGCAGACGTCAAGAAACCGCGCCCGTGGCAGAAAAAATTATGATCGATGGCGCTAAAAGTCTGCTTTAAAGTCAATCTCTGGAGCGATGGGGGTCGGATAACGATAACGACACAAACTGTAAACAGCAACGACCCATAACGTCGTCGGACAATGCCTGGTAATTGTCCATAAATCCCGGCCGCGAGAGGGCCGACTGAATAAATCCGGAGGCAGATCGGTTCGATTACCGGTGCGATCAAAGCCCCTGTTCGCAAATAGAGTGGAAATGAAGCGGTAATCGAGTCTGAAGAGGTCTTTGGGGAATACCAGCTGCCGTGATGTTCAACGCCGAGGCGCCCCCCGCTCGATCGTTGGCGGTCCTGATGCCTGGCTACCAACACTGCCACAATCCACAAACACAGTACAAACACTCAGTATATAGACACACACACACACACACGGTCGCAGATTTCGCTACAATACCCGCAAAAAATACCGCAAAAGCTAGACACAGACGCACACACGAGAGGCATCAGCAAAGCCAGGCCGGCCTCTCCACAGAGTGCTCTCTAATGGTCCCTGGACTTATCGGTTTCAATGCAGCCAGCGCCCAGTGTTTTCATTCTGATCACCGACGCTAATAGCCTAAATAGCCCTGGGGCTTTGATAGATGATGCCAGGACCGACCTCAGGAGGGCGTGCCATCGGCGGAAGCGTTTTTTCTCCTTATCGCGACAGCAGAATGTTAAATAGTCGTACATTCAGCTGATGTGCAGGCTCAAAGGCTAAAGCTTTATTATTGTCCTATCTGTCAAAAAGCTCAGGATGCGGGATCGCGGCCTTGGCCGCATCCCTCTCAAATATTCACTTTCTATTCAAATGCTTAAAAGCTCTAGCACAAACAACTAAATATTGAACTTTCCAGGGAAAATTCATATAGTCATTTTCTTAAACGAAAGCCTTGGGTCAGTAAACAACGCACGTCTGATGGGGTTAGAAAGCGACCCCGTAGGGAATTTTACACAGTGAATATTTCCTACGGGCGCGTACATCCATATAGGCATCAGTCTGATTCCAACATGATTCAAGTGGGCTGTGTTTCTGGACGCGCCGTCGGCCGATCGCGGCCTGAATCGCAACCCACTAGAATTATGTAGAAATCAGATAGCCTATACCACAGACCCTATACCTTACAACAGATTCTCTAGTCGAATGTAGGTGATGTGGCTCCTGCTGCAATAAACACTGACACTCACAAATTACATAACTTCAAGTGCCTATTCTATTTACAGCGATATACCACTGTGTCGATATCTAGCATAGTTTTGCATAGCCAATCAGAACTTTCACTCGCCGTATAAACCACCAACATTTGCGATCAATTTTGACTGTACCAATTGGAAAACTTCATATATGTGCCTACGCGCAAGCACTTCGTAGCTAATTTTCCATCTCTGGCATTCTATTCAAAAACTCTTGATTGAGCCTCGCATTGCAGACACGCCGAAGTGCCCCACACGTAAAAGTCCTATTAGATTATCAATTCAAATCGGGAGGAGATTTCCCGCGATTATCCCCAGCAGGATAGACGTGTCCTCCATAATTTCGCATTTTACATTTATTATGCATTTTAATTCTACTGCCATTCCCGCGCATTCATCAAGCATTCTGTCCTATACTAATACCGCACGCGAGCTAAATATTATATTTTTTGAGTGCCCATTCCTTTTTTATTTCAGTTATACTGTCATAGTGATGACATACCGTCAGTTCCACAAAAAAGATGATCAGCGATCAAGGCTGATTGCAGATTAAGTGAACTTTTTTCTGCTGAATGCTAGGTGTTTACTCACAAAAAATGCCTGAAATCTATACTAGACCCATCATCTTTCCATTATTGAGGGATAAACCAGCATTTCCATTGATCAGTCAGCTACAAATTGACAAACAAAAATCGTAAATCAACTAATCTCGTATTATCTGTTTTGTGGAACCGACGGTTAATGTTGAAATGGATAGCGAGGATTGAGAGGGAAAGGAAGAAGTGCAGGACCGATAATGACAAAAAACAGAATTAAATCATCCAAATTGGAATACCATTTAAAGTTACAATGTAATCAGTGAATTAAATAAATACATACATGGTAATGACATAAAGATCCTGGGTGAAAGTTCATCCCTTGAACATAAGAAGCAGGCACGTGTAGCCAAAGTATCGCCGAATCGTCCAAATCAGCAAAAGCTAGGTCATTTCCGCAATGAAATAGAATGAAGACAAAGATGTTGCAGGATCAGCAAGGCATGGCTGTATCACTGACCTGACTTGGGCGACTCGATCAAAGAGGTTCGAAGCTTCGAACAAGGGGCATTCGATTATTGATTTTGATTAGATTGTGGTCATCGGTACTGCTGGTCATAAATGAGGGTTGTTCATTAAGGGAAGGAGGCTGTGTTCTCAGGTCCAAGTTAATTAATTGTAATGTAAGTAAAACCATTCTTATATCTGCCATGCAAGTAAGGTGTCGGGTGTGACGTGCATGCGTTTAATCATCGTTTATAATAAACTCATCTTAGTAGAATGCTCGAGTTCCCATTTACCACCTTCCCGGTTTCATCTGTGCTGTGCTCTGTCCAGACGGATTGATTTCGCAACGCTTATTTTACCAATACAACTACGTCCTTGAACAACAATAAAGAGCAAACCTCTGTTCACGGGTAAGGCAAAGTGCCTGACTAATTTTATTCGTGTATATACTTAGTATTTTTTTTAGCATCATGCGCACTCATCATACTAACTACATAAAAATTTTCAACAGTAATATCACAAGTACTTAGATTTTCATGATAATTTTGGCCAGGCGATCGCGAGTGCTGGTTGTGGCGATAAATGGCCGACTCCGTAGGAGGAGGGCATTTATCTAGGGACAACCAGCCCGAGGGAAACGCCTGGCCAAAATTATCTGGGAAAATCTCGAGCACGAGTGATATTTGGATGATTATTACAAAAAAAGAAGTCAAAAAAGACAGCTGTCAGATTTTGTTGTTTACATCCATTTTATTCCGTTGTCATTGACAATGGGATTTAGATAAGTGAATATTATCCTTGTAGGTCGAATAATCAAGGGCGTATGTAATAATCAACAGTAATATCACAAGTGCTTAGATTTTCACGATAATTTTGGCCAGGTGATCGCGAGTGCTGGTTGTAGCGATAAATGCGCGACTCCGTAGGAGGAGGGCATTTATCTAGGGACAACCAGCCCGAGGGAAACGCTTGGCCAAAATTATCTGGGAAAATCTCGAGCACGAGTGATATTTTGGTAATTATTACAGAAAAGAAGTCCGAAGTGACAGCTGTCAGATTTTGTAGTTTACATTAATTTTATTCCGTTGCCATTGACAGTGGGATTTAGATAAATGAATATTATCCTTGTAGGTCTAATAATCAAGGGCATTATATGTAATAATCAGTGTAATCAATGATGAATCTTTTGAAATTGTTCAATCCGCGCCAGACTACATACTGATCGCAGTGAAAAGACCATGTTGTTATTCCTCAGAATTTTTATTTTTGAGCGACTATGTTGTTGTTTTTTCGAGCGCATTTTGATGAAACCCTGCCATGCGCGAAATTATCTCGACGTCTAATAGCGCATTGCTCGTCAGATATTTGCAGAATTCCGCAAGTTGACTGGGGCGCTTAAATCTATAATACCTGTCCGACGGCAAGGCTTAGTGAAAATAACAAAGGTCATTACGGCGGAACCGCAACACCGCCACCGTGCGAAATTAAATTTCGAATTACATTTCGTTTACCAATTCCTACATTTCTTCTAAAGCCTATGGCTGAGCTGTGGCGTTGTGGCGCGCACGAACAATTTCCGCATACCATTAAGAACACTTATGTCGCTGGAGAAGCGCACAATGGCGCCCACACATATACAGGTGTTTCAAAAGTGAGTACCTAGCTATATATCGCCGAATTCAGCTTTCAAAAATATGAAGTTTGCGATAAGAATGAACTGCAAGAGGTGCTCCCTAAGAAAGTTACGGCCTCTCAAAGTTAGATTTTCAAAATCGTTTTTTACCCGTAACTTTTGAACTGTTCAACTGACTTTGATCAAATTTGAACCAAAGTTTACTGAAGTAAGTCCCTATCAAACAATAACCACGCATTCCATCAAAATTTTCAGGTGCAAAGATATGAGAAGGTACCCTCCCCTTTTCTCCACAATTTTTATTCCTCCAGCCTATTGCAGTTGAGGAATCATGAGTTTTCTCAGATTCAAATTTCTTAGATTATTGAAAGTGATGTTTTCGAGATGTTTTTCGAAGTTTCAAACCCAAATATGTATCTCGAAAATGAAGCCTCTAATAAAAAATGTGCAAGAGTAACTTTTTTGATCTGAATTGAACGTAGATTAAATTGTTCTATACAAATTAGTGTATAGAATTCATAAATAGAAAATTTCTCCCAAATCTTTCCCTGGTGGTAAGGTACCGAGGATTGATGCGACATTGCCACGCTGTAGGGCAACACTAAGCCTGACACCATTCGAAAAATCGGTAACATTTTGTGAAATAACTAGAGGAATAAAAAATAGGCGAGAAAGGGGGAGAGTACCCTCTCATATCTTTGCACCTGAAAATGTTTGATGGAACGTGTTGTTATTGTTCGATAGAGACTTACTTTACTTTAGTAAGCTTCGATTGAAATTTGATTAAATTTGGTTGAACAGTTCAAAAGTTCTGGTGAAAAAAAACTATTTATAAATTGTACTCTGAAGGGCCGGAACTTTCTTGAAAGGCACCTCTTGTAATTCATTCTTATAGCCAACTTCGTATTTTTGGAAGCTTAATCCGACAATATATAGCTAGGTACTTACTTTTAAAACACCCTATAAACCTACTCACATTCTACTGTCATCACTGTTAAACTGTTGTTGTTGATTGTTTTTGTGTTGTGTTCATTCTGCCACAAGTAACAAGGTGAGTACTAATTTGATTTGATACAATTAATTGAAGTCGTTCAAGTGAATATTTGCATAAATCATGTCGAACAAAATTTACATTTTATTTATTGAAGTTGAATATTCATATCAGTGGTCGTCATAAGTGCAATCTTATGTCCATTCAAGTCGAGCCATACATTTGTTCAGTAAGTTTGGGTGGTTTTCACGTTGTCTGTGCTTTCAATTGGCTTCCCACTCTCCACGTTGCGTCCAACCCGTTCTGTAGGGTGAAGTAGCAATACCTAGTACGTTAATTTGTAAGCCCAGTAATAACCAAGAATAATAGCTGTCTCATTAAAAGGTTGGAACAAAAATGCGGTATAACGAGATAAACGTCATGCGTCCGTCCAGCTCCATTATACAAAACAAGACGCTGCAGCCCCACAGACAATGTAACTTGTCTTGGCATGTAATTTGCCATGTATACTTATGTTTGCCCTGTAGTTATACTAATTAAAAACAGCTACAGCACAAGGAAAAAATAAAAGGAAGAAAGTCAACCAAGCAGTTCTCGCCGTGCCGGTGCCGTGACGAATGACTTATGATTCAAACGGACTGGGAAGGTGCTTCCAGTAAAAGACTGAGTCACGGCCCCTGGCTACCAAATTTGGTAAATCGGTTGCGAAACAGATGCGAGAAAATGCGGCTAGAAAAATACGGCAATTGAAGCGCTCAAACCCTCCGGTTCCAACTCAACTCTCTTCCAACCATGAAAATCCTACAGCCAAGGTTGAACCAGATTCATAATAGTTATCCGTGAAAAGCCTACAACCAAGGTTGAACCAGATTCATGATAGTTATCATTTCCGGATGGAATTGTTGACTAAAATGCTGTATGTAACAGTTGAAGAACCTGAAGGATCAATAAATGAATGAACTTTGATCAAAGACCATATGAAACTGTTTACTTATTTGGAATGGTTTATTGTGAAACTGATGAGATAGCAATGAACCAAACGACTTCAATCGATAATGATAATTAGGTAGTCAAATCGATAACACTGAGGATTCATCTCTTTCAGGATGGAGTTGGACTGGTGAAATAAGGCGTTGCGGAATCAGTTCCAGCAGGCTAATTCTTTGACAGAAATTCACTATTCAAGTCTCTTACGAAACTACAAGGACTACATGTACTATATGAATTAAGCACAGTCCACTGTTCTGATGTTTGTGAACAAACAAGTGAGGTAGTGTTCTCCACTTCCAGAGATTGAAATGCATCGGAGTACAACAGAACCAAGCTTGCGACAACGATTAAATTATGAAAATATGTAACACTTCTTTCCACTGAATATTATCAATTTGGTCAACGTGTCACTTGGCTTCTCAAGTATCTAGACACTGTACGCGATATGCAAATGAGCTCGTTTGATTTTCTATTTTAGCATTGATCCAGGCTGGTCCTCGTCCAAAATTTCTGATCCTAATTTCCTCGCAAATACCCAATTCTCGTACTGATTCCAGCTGAACGTCGCCGTTGTTAATCTGTTTGGTTCCCACTGTCTTGAGTGTCTTTGTTCAGTCAGTGAGTCTGGATGAATTTGATCAAGATCTATCCAAATCCTTTTTTTTCATCGACATTTCTGCTGATGATTGTGCATCTGTTATGTCACACTTTCAATGGCTTCTGGCAAGCAAAGTACGTAACTGATTAACAGGGCTATGGCAGCAACTTCTAGCCTTCAGTTTCTCTGCTTGACCCTATTTCTCAGCCATCAACTTTGTGCGTGCACGGTGCGACAAGACAAAACGTTTCGCTCGTCTGTAACACAGGCCGTCAGAAGAAATGGCTGCACTCGAATAGTTTATCGTACAGCTAACACAGAAAACCAAGACGAACGTGCGTCAAGGAGTACGGAAAAAAAAATTAAGAACCCCCCTTGAAAAGAACAGTCAGACGCAGTCAGACGACAAAAGGCTTGGGAAATTTTGGTATCAGAATAAATGGTCGGCTGGTCACAAAACAACAACCAATTATTATGGCCGGCATTTTTCTGACGATCTGTGACACAAATTATTCCCACTTCTGACACCAAAAATGGCTGGGATTGCGTTTCAAAACCATCCGTTAATGCTCCTATTATCACTGACTACTATTCTGTGTGTGTGGCTTACTTCCATTGTGATGAATTAGGGGCTAGAAGCACAGTGGTTTTTATCCAGTCTCAATAATTTCTTTGATTTTCGCGATCAAAAAAGTGAAGGAGCGTATTGTTGAGAAAGGTCATTTCAACAAATTCGTAGCTCTTGTACTTTTGAAGAAGAAATTTCAAAGTATCCGCTAAATTTATTCTCGCATATGTGCCCATGGTTGGTCGCATTTCTAAAATTCCAAGTGCAGCAGGCCAGTAATACTAAGCTTTCCTGAAGAGTAGTTTCTGTGATGGACAGACAGCAGACAAACAGACGGACGAAAAGTGAAAAGTGCGCTTACAAGACAACTGTAGAAGTGAAATTATTGTCTCTTCATTTGTAAGTAATATTTAATTTGCTCTACGCGTTTCGAAGCTTGTATTTCAGAGCTTTATTCTTAGGAGCAAATGTACAGGTAAATCAATATAAAATGTGAAAAGCACCTCCATCCATGGTGAAAAGTCATAAATGTCAGAATTGGAAATAGTCTATATAAATTATCAACTTTGTAAAAAAATATTCACAGCTATGATATTTATATGACTTTTTTGCTCTCGAGAATGAAGCTCTGAGATACAAGCTTCGAAACGCGTAGAGCGGAATAAATATCACTTACAAGTGAAGAGACAATAATTTTACTTCTAGAAAATTTACCAAGACTTCACTACGAGATTCTAATGAAGAACTTTATCAGAAGATATAAAAAGACAACTTTTACCGTATTCAGGCAATTGCGCTTCCAAATCAAACGTGACTTCTTGGACTTAGGGTAGCTTCGGCGCCTCGGGATTCAATCTCCCTCGTGAAGCCTCGTGCGGGAAGCTTAGAATCAAATCGCTTAGAATTCTTCAAAGATCACGTGTACCAAATCTGTTGCTTGTATCATAAAATGCAGTTTTATTTTGCTTACCGCTAGTACTAGTACTTGAGGTCTTCAGGCAAGGTTCGACGTATCTATGGAACGGTTTTACGTATTCTAAAGATTGAATTAGGAGTACGGTGGACCTCGTGCATCCTTCGTGAATGCGAACGTAAAAGCATATGGAAGCAACGAGCCCCGAAGAGACTTTTGAAGACGGTTTAAGCCTTTCTATTGTCAGTTCAATCTTGAGCTTTTGCTCTATTACGAAAACGTATGAAAGGTAAATTGGGTTCTGGATAAATGAGCCCTCGTAAAATGTTACTTGGCACACGAGAATCCAGAACTTGATGCTAATATTTTACGAAGAGAAGAGCTGCTAGCTTGATAGGTAGATATTTTCATCTAGAAGTAAGTTTCGAACCAATTTTATGCTGGCAAATGAGCGTTTTGTAGATATGGGTCGTATGCAGAGTTTATTAGAAGATGAAAACTTACCGGTACTAGTGACTTCCACGTAATAAACGTCTTTCACGTACACTCGTCAACACAACAGAATTTCCTATGCTCAAGATTCCTAATGCAACCAACAGCACATCTCTCTGCAAATGGTGTGGAATCCATGTTTTGATGTATTGTTGGTTGCATAGGAGATTTCAGCCAATATATGAAAATTGGCTCTCGAGTCTACGACAGAGTATCACTGCAGCTAGTATTCGTATGTGACTACGTAATATAAAATATTGATGGGTAGTGGCCCAGATTATAAATTAAGGATGGAGCTGAGTTAGTAAAAGTCCAAAATCAAAAATTATTTTTTCCACAATTCGACTTTTTGGATTTTAAAACTGAAGTACCTCTTTGTAGCTTTCGAGACCTGAATGGTAAATTTCTGTCAAAGGAATAAACCCACAGCGATTGATTCCGCAACGCCTTATTTCACCAATTCAACTCCATCCTTAACAAACAACCTGAACATACACGAGCTCCGGAATTCTCCGCTCCCGGTATTACCATGACTCAGAAAGCTCACACGTCAATCATTGGCTGTAACGCTGTAATGTTTAGGTCAATGGGTAATAAAATCTAAGACTGATATGCCTGATTTTCATTGTTATCCCCAACAGCAGCCGGTTAAACTTTTACATCTCTGCATCAGCTTCGTAAATTATGGTAACATAAATATTTTTATGAATAATCGGATCCCGCTCAATGCCTGGGATGTCGCGTTTACGACTTTGCCGCAGAGTCAATAAAACCTCTGTGCCGAGAAATAAATTGACCTCCCGTGTCGAGTCCTGTCCCCGGAGCCGAATACTAATGCCAGATCCGGATTGAAACCGCACCACACACCGGAAGTCCAACTAAGTGTGTTACTTCGAAAGTCCTAGACGTACATATTGAATTAACCCTTTCTCCACCCATCATGGCGGCTGCGAAAGGAGGAAGTTGTCCCATTACGCTTTTCTTAAAGGACGATTTGTCTAGCGTCGGATTTGTGTATGTGCGCGTGAGTCACAATTAGAACTCGGGATAGTTTATACAGTTGGCAAACCGACAATTACAGACGAAACTTCGCTCTCTGACGATGCGACAGTTTTTGCCTTGACAGAAATTTCGGTCGAGTTTTTGCTCCCGAATCCTTATATTCGGGATTATCCAGACGAGTTGTGTTGGAGCCGATTTCACAGGACCGGCTGCGGGTGCGGTGGTTTGGTGGGTTGCGTTCTGTTGTGACCAATATTCAGAATTTCACACCGCAGCTCTTGATGTCCACATAGGAATCAATTTGTTTTTGGAAATTAATTAGTGTCATCAACACGGATAGCTTGGCGTATTATCCGTCGCGCTGAAAATCCTTTGTATGCATAAACATTGCCAGCAACAATAATTAAAAGTACATAATAAACTTCATTTAAACGTGAATTAATTATCTCGTGTCGAAATTAGAACGAAATTGTTTGTTCGATGTTGAATGTTCATATAAACTGCTCCGCAAAAATTAGAATACCTATACAGTGTACATTGCCAAATTCTCAACATAAACTTCATAAGTACTTAGATAAATCTGTTAGCTGCTGCTTGAAAAAAGCAAGAATATTGCAACGAGAAAGTTATACTAGTATTATTAGGCTTACAGGATGTACAAAAGCCACCAACGGCAAATTAAGCACTGGAAAAAGTGCATGGGTTAGCAAATGTTTGACAAATGTGACAAACATTTCTAGGATATATATGGACTATGTGGTGTACTTGGTCGTGTTCATGCCAAGTTATGATAATCACGCATCGCTTAGTCACGTGATTGGTCAAAATTATTTCCAGTGGGAAAAACCATTCCAACTCGACAAATTAAAATGATCAACTTGCCATGAACGCGTCCATTGACTGAGAAAATAACTTGACAAATATCTAAAAAATATCAAATGTCAAAAGAAACATTATTCATGAAATATCTATAACCAAATATATCAGAAGCATTCACACTGACGTTTTAGATCGCTAATTTGAAACGCGATCCCAGCCAGTTTCCATAGCACCAGCCAAACATTTTGCCCGTCTCGCCAGGCCTTTTGTCAAGTCCGCGGGCCAAAACCGTTCGTGTGAACGTTACTATTGACCGGCAAATGTGAGAAACGTCTGGCAAATGTTACAAATGTCTGGCAAATGGCAAATGTTACAAATGTCTGAAAAATGTGGCAAATGCACGGTAAATATGACAAAATGACAGCAGTGGAGTACAGATTTTTTCGTGATGGTCCGGAAGGGCATTACTGCCTCTTGCACAAAAAATAAATTCTATTCTATTCTAAGGGTCCTTTCATTCAAGAACGGAATACATTTATTGTGAGACAAAAAATGGACAGGATAAGTTTTTGATCACCGATATGACTTAACTGAACACTCAGCCTGAACAACATTCAGTTAATGTATAGGCCGTCTGATTTCTATATGATTCTACACTGAGAGAAAAGTTTCATTTATAGGTAATAAATACTTGTTTCGTACCAATTCAATAACAAATACTATAACAAAGTATATGTCACCATGTCGTTTACATCAAATGATTATTTTAAAATCACTTATTCATTATAACCAAGGAGCTTATTATGCCAGTTGTTCATTAGAGTTCATAAGATTCAATGAATATATTATTCTGTATCAAATATTAGTCAAACTTCCCCACAAAATGATTTATTACATCCAAATTGCACATTTTGTTTGTGATTGAGCCGGTTTAATCACTATAAACAAATACATATTGGCGGACAATCACCTGTTCTTAACCAACAATATACCTGTGTTCACTTCACTTTGGCACCATTTATTCCCCAATAATAACTGTGCATTATTCACAAACAATCGCGAAGTCATCCCCAATGAATTTAATCACTAGAGTATCTTCAGATTTTATTATTTATTATTGCCAATGTAATGCGTTGGTGGGGTGAGAGATTTCCACCCGGCGCCATTATTCGTGCATGGTGTCATTTGTGTCGTATCATCCCATGTCATTCATTGTCCAGTATCTCGTTGAAGAAAAGTAAATTTATTCATACAGGGTGACTCAAAAATGTTGGACCATCTTGAAAGTGCGTAATGTAGAGGTGTAGTAGAGTGCTGAAAAGTTGTTGAAAAGATTCTAATGTCTTCCAGTTTTAAAATTGTGGAGGAACAAAAGTTGGTTCTTCGATCGCTTCTATTTTCGTTGTTTCAAAAGATTTTGGTGAACTGTTCATGGAAAAACAATGAGTGCCAGAAATCAACCTCTAAATCTGTGATGAATTTCTCTTTTGTATAAAGGGTGAGTCATGAATCTTGGAAATTATTTTTTTCCAAAAGTGCCTGCAAACAGTCCCATATCCTATGTAGAGCACAATAAAACACAATCCAATTTTATAAAATTCTTTGCTCCTGGTTTCTTAGGAAAACTGAGTTTTTGTAGTTTATGACTCAACCTGTATAGAAAACAGAATAGTTTATGACTCAACCTGTATAGAAAACAGAAATTCGATACAGATTCAGATGTTGATTTTTCGAATCCATTATTTCATTATATGTAATGGAGTCTTTGCTAAAATCTTTTGAAACAACGAAAATAGAAGAAATCGAAAAATCTAATTTTGTACCTCCATAACTTCAAAATTAAAAAGCCTAGAATCTTTAAAACAACTTCCCAGTACTGTACTATACCTGCATATCATGCACCTTCAAGGTGGTCCGACACTTTGAATCATCCTATATTTATTAAACAAATCATTAGCTATTGATAATGGATTTATTATGTTTTATGATGATTTGGCAGAATCATCTGTAGCCAGCAATAATGCATAAAATTACCTATAAAAACTAAATTAGATCATATTATTCATAGCTAATATTCTATCGTTACCACTCAATAATCGAATTGCTTATTATTATTCACGTTTCTTATTGATAAAACATTATCAAACTGATGTTTTGTAATTATAACCAAATATTAAATAACAGGAAACAAGGTATTTCAACGCTATCAAAACAATCCGCTTGGTGGATGCAAATAAATATTTATTAAGCCGTATTTAAATAAGGCATTTGTTAACAATAAACGAATCTGTGTTTTCCATAATAAATATTCGAAATCTTTTCTCTCAGTGTAGTGGGCTGCGATTCAGGCCGCGATCGGCCGATGGCGACCAGAAACACAGCCCACTAGAATCATGTAGAAATCAGACAGCCTATAGTACGTTCACCCCTATTGTGTGATTCTAGTTAGATATGTTTCACGAATTTCTTCTTTCCAGATGCCTCGCGTGGCGCGACTCCCAGTCAAGTAGAATCACACTATATAGAGTTGAACATACTATATATACTATAACATACTGTGACAACATTCCAACTTTTTCTGAGCAGTTTATAATAATTGTAATACAGGTAAAGGTATCTAGATGCGTGATTGATAATTATTGTATTGAATCATCGCCACCAGCAGACTATGTTGTCATGTTCGTTATTATGTTTTAATAAATCGATTCGATAAAGCCCAGAAGCTCGTTATGCAGTGCGAATAACGTATAAAGTATCAGCGCGTGAGTCGTTTAATATCCGCGAGCCATCGCAGGGAAGAGTTCGGCGCCGCATTACGAAAATCCCCGGTTCGTGTTCCATCACTTAAAATGCTAATTGGTTTTTTTCTAATTTCGCGTAAACTGGATTGTCGCAGCAGAGAAAATGCTCCGCAGCGCCCCAAACTCTGCGTTCATAAAACATTTACGTAATATTATACACTAAACACTAAACCTTTCGCGAACTTCTTAGCCGACCGTCAAGGAATTCTTCTCGTAGAGGAATTCTTCTCGTAAAATCGTCCCTTTCGTTTAAAAATTGATCCAATGATCCTCACACCCGCCTGCTTAGTTGTACGTCGTAAAAAATAACGCGTGTACCACGGGGTTGGTTTTTCCTTGCGCCTGCATGCCATAATGGAAATTGTACAAAACTTATTATGGATGATGTCCTCTTGTCGCGGGTCTGGGTGTTTCCCAGATTAAACAACTTTTTTATTAGATGAGCATGGAATGAAGTTTAAATGGGATCAGACCAAGCCAACGAAATAGTCCTTTATAATCCGTTTCGAAACACGTTTTAGATCCTTCTGACACATTCACTGGCACACACACACACACCAGGACTTCGATATATTTTGTGGTGTTGTCCGGACGTAGGGGGATGGGGGAACGCGCCTTTTAAAAATCAGTCGGGCGCCTCGCTTTACACGAGGATTTTTCCACGGCCACTTCCATTGTTATTGGTGGAAGCAAATTTCGACTCGAAACCCGATTCTGATTTTATTTCCGGGCAAAACTAATTTTCGTTCGTCTTGATTGATTGGGGGGCTAAAGGCTAAGCTAAACGCTGGCCTGGCCGGTCGGGTCCTCTCTTTGTTATTTAAAGCTGCAAATCCAAATTGATTCGATTGACTTGCCCGATTCCCCATGAGCGCGGATGTACATGACAAAAAAATATGCTTTCGAACGCAGCTTGCGCCAGGAGCAACCAATAAAAAGAGTAATGTTATTTTAGAATATCGTACCGTGGAGAGCTACAAGTTCGATGAATCGCAGTGTTGAAAACTATTCAAAATCCGACCATTGCTGGCTTTAGAGCTTCCACCGTTTCATGCCCTGCCTCCGAAAGGTATTGTTGATGTGTTGTAATGTAAGTAATATGGTGCTGTTAATATAACTACTGTTGATGGTATCTGCTCTTGATAGTTGTTATTTGTGTTATGTATACTTCTGACTTTTGACTTTTTCCATTTGTACTCTTTGTACAGTCCTAAAGGATAAATAAATATTATTGTATTATTGCTTTGTATTTGTTGTAAATCGAAAAAACAATAAGAACGGCGAAAGAAGCAACGCGGAAGAATGATCTGAAGGACTGTACGGCTTGACAAGATTCTCCTCAGATAGTCTGTGCTCAGAGATATATTGCAAGAGAAATGTAGATTTGGATATAAACCGGACGGACAAGAAAGAAACAATACAACAACTGCTATAAACACTTCTGAACTGACGAAAAAAATGCCGTAAAAAAATCGTCAACAAGATAGAATGAGAAAAAGATACTAGCACATTGGAAGAAGGATTGCTGATTGCAAATATACTGAATAAAAGAGACAAGATCAGAATATGTGATGGTGCCATAACTCATCAGCAAACTCCTGGCTGAAATAATGCTCGGAAGAGTAAAAACAGGAATACAGAAGAAATTGATAGATAAGCAGGCAGGCTTTCGTTCTGGTAAAGCTTGTTCGGACCTTGAAGCTTATCTTGTTCTTGATGGTACAATGGGTCCAAAAGTGAGGCCTACGTGCCGGATGGAACCATGTTCCATCACTTCCCTCACTTAATCCAGAATCCAGAATCCAGGGTCGTCTTTTACCTTCTTGGTGGTAAGATGTTTCATGAGCGAATAGTGTCCCATGAGAAGAGCTACTAAGAAGAAAGCTGAGATACAGCTGAATCTACACAATTCCTTGGAAGATTTGGACTTTGCAGACGACATCTGCCTGTTTGGTGCTGGAGACCTTGCTTCGTATGCAGAGGAAAACAAAGGTGGTAGTTGTAGAAGCCGAGAAAACTAGACTCAGGATCAACAGCAAGAAGACACAAGTTATGAGAATAAATAATAATTCTTACGATAAAACGATCACAATAAATAAAAACGAAATAAGAACCGTTAAACTACACTACTAGTCCTAGCGGTACACGTAAAAATGGCTCTAATTGTGACAAAAGTGTGAAATTTGGTGTGTGGACTCCTAAAAGCATTTAAAAGGTTTTTAGAAGGGGAGCCAAGAAAAATTTTGATTTTAATTTTTTAATTTTTTGTGACGTCATTTTTTTATTTTTATTTTTTTATTTTTGCGACTATTCAAGATTTTTCACTTTTGATTTTGTATTATGGTGAGTAACTGCTTAATCCAAGGAACGGAAGAGAAAATTTGCGAAAAAAATCAATTGAACTGAAATGATGGCGTTTTTTGTGAAAATCAATTTTTTCCTTTTTTTTCGAAAAATACTGTGAATATGTGAAAATATGAAAGAGGCAATTATCCCTCAAAACAAGCCCTATCAGAAGTTATGGAAGTGTTTCCCAAAATTCCAAGCCGTTTTAGAGATATTTAGAAATAGGTTATTTCTTGCGACTGTTTCTTCGTATTAGCTCCTATTTCATCAAACACAAAACAGGGTTTTTTTTTCTTGAAAATATACTTCAGAATGATCAGACCGAAGATTTCTTAGAAGTTCATAGTAAATTATAATTTTTCCAGTGGCGTAGATCATAGAAATTCAAACCATTTCTACCCTCTCACCGTACTTTCTACACCACTCGATTATTTGAAAAATACATGACATTTTGGCATTATGATCATCCAAGATCACCTAGCATGACACTTCATTTGAAAAGCACACCATTTTTTCGCTGATCAGTTCGACTGCGGAACATTGCATCTTGTATCAGCTCCTCGATCATCTCCAACATGACTGTTTCAGATAAATTATAGTTGATTGTCCCCCCAGAGTTTTTAAATAGGATGTCATAACAGGTGGCTTTTGATGATCATCTTGTCAAATAAAATACAAATATTTACAAACAAATAGGTAGGTATGTTCCTATGTTCCAGACCGCAATAATTACAAAATAGATGCGATGACATGTATGGTATGCCTTCGACGCCAGTGATGGCCACTCAACCATTTTTACTGTTGAAGTGCATTCAGTTTGGGGGAACAAGAAACTATAATGTATATCCCATACACTTTATATTTCCAGTAGAATGACTTTTTGGAGCAAAAATGAAGTGACAAGCTGGAGAATACGGCCGATGGCCGCTGATAGTTTCGCTTCAAAACTTTGCAGGTGCCATCAGTCGTAGCCGTAGCCCCACAGCTTGTCACTTTTTTTTGCTCCAAAAAGTAATTCTACTGAAAATAGAAAGTCTATGGGACGAGGTATGGGATATATCCAAAACAGTCATGATGGAGATGATCGAGGAGGTGATAGAAAATGTAATATTTAGCAGTCGATCTGATCAGCGGAAAAATTGTGTTCTCAAGATCATCGATCTTATCTTGTTTTCAAAAGAAGTGTCATACTAGGTGATCTTAGATGATCATGACGCCAAAATGTCATATATTTTCTAAATAATCGAGTGGTGTAGAAGGTACGGTGGGAGGGTAGAAATGGTCCGAATTTCCATGATCTACGCCACTGGAAAAATTACAATTCACAATAAACTACTGAGAAATCTCCCGTCTAACCATTCCTAAGTATATTTCTGAGAAAAAAGAACCCTGTGATGTGTTTGATGTAATAGGAGCTAATACGAAGAAACAATTGCAAGAAATAAGATTTTTCCAAATATCTCCGAAACGGCTAGGAATTTGGGGAAACACTTCAAGAACTTCTGATAGGGCTTTTTTTGAGTAATAATTTCCTATTTCTATTTTTTACATATTCACAATATTTTTTGAAAAAAATTGAAAAGTTTGATTTTTACAAAAAACATCATCATTTCAGTTCAATCAATTTTTTTCACAAATTTTCTCTTCCGTTTCTTGGAATAAGCAATTACTCACTATAGTACAAAGACAAAAGTCAAAAATCTCAAATAGTTTCAAAAAGAAGAAAAAAAGAAAAAAAAATGACGTCACAAAAAATTGAAAAATTAAAATCAAAATTTTTCTTGGCTCCCCTTCTAAAAACCTTTTAAATGCTTTTAGGAGTCCACACACCAAATTTCACACTTTTGTCACAATTAGAGCCATTTTTATGAAATTTTACTTATACCGCTAGGACTATACTACGACTACCTTTGCAGTGTATTAGACATCAAGGGAAGAGAGAAGAAAAGCGGATGTCAAGTCGTGCATTGGCACGGCTCATAGCAGGCGTTCAACATGCTTGGCAGGATGATGTAGATTGAATAAGTTGACAATGCACACAACAATCCTAATATTTACCCAACGCCAATGTGAAAAGCGTGTTTCTGTATGGATTGGAAACCCGGAAACTCAACGAGATCTGTCGTTAAAAACCTGAAGGTTCTTACGAATAGATATTAAGGGAAAATTTGCGAACGTTCTTACCAAACATAAAAATAAACGAGGAGTTGTTACTAAAAACAGTTACAGTGCATCACATCCAAGGGAAAAGGATAAGTTGGAAAATGGATAAGCTACACACCCCAGAAAACCAACTGGAGACAAAGCGAGGTAGGCACTTGAGTACAATTAAGAAAGAAAACGAAAACAAGGAAGACCGGTACAGACAAGAGGGTGCATCCAAAAGGATATGGAAAAAGTAGAATCCAGTTGACTGGATTTGAAAAAACAAGCAAAAAAGTTAAAGATGGATGGAGGCTAATTGTAGATGTCTTATGCTTCAAGGAGAGCGATGAGGATCAAGTGAGCAAGTATAAGTGACCGTTGAGATAACAACAAAACCCGCAAAGAATCTGATTCCGGTGCCTATCAGCGACCATACTGGCTTACACCAAAAAAGGATCCTTGTTCTTTGTCAATTTCAGCCCAACTTTGAAGATCTTGATAGAGATAATTCTGGAGGGAACCTTGACTGAAAAAAAAAATGATGTCACAAAACCCAGGAGGGTGGAGTGATTAGAGAATCGGAAGTCTTTTCTTTTGGAGCTGGTGATAGAAGCTGGGTGATGGAAGACCGGCGAAAAATGCAAATCAACAAATGGGCAGAGCATCGTTCGAAGAAGCTTTTTCTACGTGCCCAATTGCTAAGCCCCAAAATCTGAGTCCGTCCCATCAACAAAGGCAGCACCGTTGTTCTTTGAGTAGAAAAAATTGAAGTGTAAATCCGTGCAAGATTTTGAACTTTTACGCAATAAATGCGTTCCATCTATGCGTCCCAAGAGAACTTCGTTACCCAACTGAACGACGGGTAATTCCAGAAGTGATGTAATTCGAAGATACCGGCGGCTGATACAATAACTGGAGAATATGTAGTTAGGAGACGTAATCACGGAATTAAAACGAACGAACTTTGTGTTAATAGGCCCATCTTCGCCCGAGCTGACTACATGGAACAAGCAACAATAGGCTTTTCTCTTTGCCCCCGTGGAGGGCGCACTCTGGGAGAATTTATCTTTACGTATTTATCGCCCCAATCTGAGATCCTCCGGGGAGATAGCGCGCGTCTTTGTGGCACGCGTGTGTGTAGGATTCCATGCCACGGTGGTTGTGGATGCTAATTTCCATAAAAACCCCGATCCGATATAGACCTGCCCTTTTCTCGCAAGTTTATGACACCGTCAAAGTGATTTTCGATACCGGGTGGTATAATAAAACGCAGCCCGATACGATAAAAACGGACGCACAACAGACGTCATAATTGGTCCGTCTATAGGGGGAAGTCTTAAGTGAAGCGGTGGCATCATTCATAGAAAAATTCTATACGGTTTGAGCCCATCATTTTGTATTTTTGCAGACAGGACATATACAATATAAAAAAAGCCCTATATGCAAACGACATTGTTAGCCTTGTGTTTCCCTAAGGGAGAAATACATTCATATCCCCATTTAGCAGTATTTATGTCTGCCATGAAAAAATATTTAGCGCTACAAAAGTCCTGAAAAATAGATGCCCCCAATTAACTCCACTCGCGTATGTTGTGAATGTATTTGCATAATAAAAGGAAGACAGCCAGATTTTTAATTCCGGGCTTGGTTAATACAGTCATCCGGTTCCTTTTTAAATTTTGCGCTACCAAATTGTTTCAGGATGGGGGAAGGCCGAAGGAGTGGGTTATGTCGCTTGATATATCACCGCGTTTTGTCGCTCTGTGTGAATTACCGGCAATTATTTGCACAAACCTGGCGCTAAGTTTCATTGTGATAATGTTTTTTTGAAATATATAGGTACGTGCACAACCAGATGTCACTTGCAAGGCATCAGGCATTTCACGTGAACTCCTGTGTGTAAAATAACTGGCAATATCGCGGAGGCGAAATAAAATATTGAGTCGTGTGCTCGCTCGTGTATCGGAGAGCAGAACGTTTGAGCCAAAGTACCATCGTCATTGGAAAAATATCTAATATTTCAGGCTCGAAGGCAAACAAGGCCACTTCCAATTCATGGCGGGGTAAATTTGGTGTGTGCCGTGGGTTACGTTTTCCGCTACGCTGCGTCCGATTCAATTCGGCACGATAAATATTTTTTTGTTTCGCAACATGCCAAGAGCTTCCAAAAAACGTATAATTTACAAGAAAGGCAGAGTGGCACACAAATTATGTGTTTGAGCAAGGCTAGTCGTCGTGGAAATTGATGCCCTTTTGTTATACCTATACCTAAGGGATCATGTGTATACTTGCCAAAAGCAAATACACGAGCGAAAGTGATGGTAAATAATTTTGTTTCTCTACCCCCGTGAAGTCGTATAACAGGCAAGTTTACACAACTTCTTTTTTATGGGTGGACCGTCTAATGAGCTAGCACGTAGCTAATCTGAGTGTGCAAGTTTTCTCTTCAACGTAATGGCCGGTGAGGCGCTACTACTGGGAGCCATTGTGAGACCTCCTGATAAGCCACGAAAAATAAATCTTTGAAGGGTCAGCAGGTCAGCAATGGCAATGGCGGATTAGCAGCAGTTCCATTAGAGTTCTTTGAAGTGGACATAATCAATTCTAGAAAACTGCGTCAAGCTCAGTTCTGAAAAGGTTCTCAAAAACTATATCACAGCTCCATAAGCACAAAGGGATTAATTACCTTTGAAAATGAAAACTTGTAATATGTGCATATAGGTGGGGGGAGCTCTCATTTCAAAATTCAAGCTTGAACAATATGGGTATAATTCCACTCGCCAAATAAAGCAGTGAAAAGAGTATAGCGTCCTTCTCATTTGAATTTAATTCAGAACGACGCAAGCTAGGCAAAACACGAAAAAATAAACGTGATTCTCGTAAAGTCACCGGCATGTAATTCTCCGGGCATTATACGAAGAATAATTACACTCTAGCTAGTTGGGGATGAAACGTAATAAAATTAATCTTTAATGAGAACACTGCAGAACAGCTCAGCGGCAAGTATCCAGGCAGCAGCCGATGTTGTTATACCTTTTGATGACATCCACCACCGATTTCCTGAATGCAAAACTCGTCTGGATTCTGCGTCAGCGAAATTTCGGATGAAACTGGAGGAGTATCAATTAGAACAAAGTATATAGTGGAGTCGGTACGATTTTTTTCGCTGCAAATTTGAGGAATGCAATGCCCTTTAGCATACATGTTCTCTGAAGATTTTCGAGCAATTTTGGTCGAGGCGATTTTCCAAATTTCCGTGCAGAGGCCGTATACAGGGTGAAATATAAAAAAAATTTAAAAATTCGTATTTCATGAACCAGACCAAGTAGAATTATGCGAGTATCGTCATAAGATGCCCAATTTCAAGATGAAAAAGGTGCAATGAGTAGTTCTGACAGTTCTACCATATTTTCTGAAAAATCATGAAAACACTGAAAATTGTCAAAAAAATGATTTTTTCAAATAAATCGGTCATTTTTTAAAGCATTTTCTCACAACTTGGTATTTCTACCATAACTCATGTTTCAAATGAAATGTGGTGAAAAGTATGAATCTAGTAATGCTATTCTCAAATATAAGACTGTCAACTTTTTTTTTGTTGTGATCGCCATCTTGAGTCTCACCATGGATGAATGGTTTTAACAGTGAGTGGTGATCATTAGAATGACGTCATGGGACAATTTAAGTGGGTAAAAGACAACCTTACATAGAGCAATAACTTCTTCGCCGAGAAAAGAAGTGCACTCGATTTTCTGCTTTTCACAGAATTTTATCGCTCACGATGGCTGATGTGACCATGGGATGGGTGAGATAGCTATGGTGTTATGGTGCGTGATTGTTTGTTAGGTGGTTCGCCAAAATTCATGGCCGCAAGTTGAGTGGTTTGTGTTTAGTGGCTTTTTGAACAAAATATGTGCCACTTTTTTATAAAAAATACAAAAATTAACAGGGTGTCGTATGTATCTTATACCTCATTGTGAAAAACCTGCCGAAGGAATCCTTGAAATTAATAGTGGATATGCTTCTTCTGAATATAGTCGGTTGTCACCGACTTCAAAAAGTGATAAAGATGCATCCAAGTACTCTGGGGTGGACGTGAAAGATGTTCTTGCAGTTGAAAATTTGAAAAAAGCACGAGAGAGAAATCTCCATTTTTGTTTACCATTTTGTGGAAATCTGCATGGGAATAGGCACAATTGGTTCTGGGACTGGTTCTTTTCGAAATAAATATGTCATCAACTCACCAAACCACTGGTATCTTATGTGACTGCTCATCCCTGTCGTAAATGCACATGCGAAACCATAAAAAAACCAGAACCTGGATTTTTTATGGTTTCAGATGTGTTCAGTGTAGGTTTTTGTCCGGTGTAATTTCCATCTAAAATGTTGAAATCCCATCTAAGCTTGAAGTTGACCGCTCGAGACAGTAGGGGTGGTTGTTCTCGACGTTCACGTCGGAAGGTGGCTGGGACCCTTCGTCTACCATCCAGTTGGGAATAATTCTTACGAAATGACATTAAGAGCGACCTTTTCGACTTGCTAGCCCTTGACTTCTTGAAGAACTTTGAACAATTACATATAGTGACCAATGTTCGTGACGTGATAGAATCAAACTCGGCAGTAGGGACAGCCCTAGCCGGCTAGCTCTTCACTATCGAGGAAGCAGATAGACGATGGACGCATCATTGGTCATGCAAAAGATATGACTTTTCTTAGAGCTACATGGATAATTGTTTGTACCTACTGTTGATTCCGATGTAATTGTACTTAGGGTCTTCGCAATTCGCAAACGGTGAAAGAAAATATCTACACCCTACACCAAAAGTACAATCCCATCGGAATCAACAGCACAAACAATAAACGATGTACCTCCAAGAAAAGTCATATCTTTTGCATGACCAAGAGGCGTCCATCTGCTTTCGCGATAGTGCACAGTTAGCCGGCTAGGGCTGTTTCTGCTGCCGAGTTTGATTCTATCACGTCACAAACATTGATGGTCACTATATGTGATTGTTCAAAGTTCTTCAAGGAGTCAAGGGCTAGCAATTCGAAAAGATCACTCTTAATGTCGTCATTTCGTAAGAATTATTTCTAACTGGATGGTAGACGAAGGGTCTCGGCCACCTGCCGACGAGAGCGTCAAGAACAAACTATCCCTACTTTCCGAGCGGTCAACTTCAAGCTCAGATGGGATTTCAACATTTTAGTTGGGAATTACACCGGACAAAAACCTATACTAAACACATCTGAAACCATAAAAAATCCAGGTTCTGTTTATTTTTATGGTTTCGCATGTGCGTTTACAACAGGGATGTGCAGTCACATAAGATACCAGTGGTTTATCATTGAAACCAGAAATATACAATGGTATAAATATTTAGGTACCTAGGTAGGTTTTGCTGCTGACCGAGAAGACATGATTGTCTTCATAATTACCGTTTTCAGCATGTTCAGTGGCATAGTTGATGACAAATTTATTTCAAAAAGAACAAGTCCCAGAACCAATTGTGCCTATTTCCATGCAGATTTCCACAAAATGGTGGACAGTAATGGAGATTTCTCTCTTATGCTTTTTTAAATTTTCAACTGCAAGAACATCTTTCACGTTCCCCCCAGAGTACTTGAATTCACCTTTATCACTTTTTGAAGTCGGTGACAACCGAATATATTCATAAGAAGCATATCCACTATCAATTTCAAGGATTCCTTCGGCAGGTTTTTCACAATGAGGTATAAGATACATACGACACCCTGTTTATTTTTGTATTTTTTATAAAAAAGTGGCACATATTTTGTTTGAAAAGCCACTAAACACAAACCACTCAACTTGCGGCCATGAGTTTTGGCGAACTACCTAACAAACAATCACGCACCATAACACCACAGCTATCTCACCCATCCCATGGTCACATCAGCCATCGTGAGCGATGAAATTCTGTGAAAAGCAGAAAATCGAGTACACTTCTTTTCTCGGCGAAGAAGTTATTGCTCTATGTGAGGTTGTCTTTTACCCACTTAAATTGTCCCATGACGTCATTCTAATGATCACCACTCACTGTTAAAACCATTCAGCTATGGTGAGACTCAAGATGGCGATCACAAGAAAAAAAAAGTTGACAGTCTTATTTTTGAAAATAGCATTACTAGATTCATACTTTCCACCACATTTCATTTGAAACATGAGTTATGGTAGAAATACCAAGTTGTACTCCAATGCTTTGAAAAATGACTGATTTATTTGAAAAAATCATTTTTTTGACAATTTTCAGTTATTTCATGATTTTTCAGAAAATATGGAAGAACTGTCAGAACTGCTCATTGCACCTTTTTCATCTTGAAATTGGGCATCTTATGACGATATTCGCATAACTCTACCTGGTCTGGTTCATGAAATACGAACTTTTACACTTTTTTTATAATTCACCCTGTATACGGCCCCTGCACGAGAATTTGGAAAATCGCCTCGACCAAAATTGCTCGAAAATCTTCAGAGAACATGTATGCCAAAGGGCATTGCATTCCTCAAATTTGCAGCGAATAATGGATTTTACGAACGTACCGACTCCACTAATACCTGTCACCTACCCTAGAATATTTCTATCGCCTATACAATGACCCCCCCGTCACAGCAAATTGATGTAGATACAACATTACAACATTTGCGATTTATCCAGAGATGAGGGTGGAGGAGTATGAATGGAAATCTGACAATGTTGAAGGTTAAGATGAAAAAAGATTCTGTTAGTCCCACAAAGAGCACAGCTAGATAGAAATCGGCTATTTTTCAGTGTAACAGTTTCCATTGTTACTAAATAGAAAACTTGGAGTGAGGTGCTCACGAGTAGATACCGAAATAATCACTGAAAATAACAGATGGGGGTCAGTGTTTTGAACTTTCAACACACGCTTTAAACTCTGACAAGTTGCAGGAGTTGTTGAATCCACACGTAACTGCGAAAGTACGTAATAAATTCTGTGTGTTCGCTTTGCAGCATCGTGATAGCAGCGGAAGGCTTTCTGATTCTAAGCGTTTACAAGGGAGGAGCCATCGCATGCAGGTGAGCTACGTTACAAGTTACAATACGAGTGTGGAGAGGAACACGTGTAAGAGAAACCAACATTTATGGTGATGACGCGAATAAGAGGGAAACGGTCCGATAGAGTCGTCATCGCACACGAGACGAATTGCAGGTAACAGATGTCTCCGGGGGCTTGCTGAGCATCGTTATAATTAATTGTGGAAACAGTTTATGCAAAATGTGCGGCGAGAACCGTATACGTACCAGCTCGCTTGCTTTACAGCTTCTCATGTTTTGCCATGTTGCCGATGATCAGGAACCCCAAATTAATCAAGGAAAAAGCCAAGTTTCCACCAGACTCGCTCCTCTCTAGCTGCCGCTGTTGCTGGCTGATGTGTGTTAGCTGCTGATTCAACAATTCCGTTTGTGTGGCTGGTTGCGACGCGCCTTGCAGTGCCATCAGATAATCGCTCTTGGATGGGTATGGCATGGCTGGGAGGAGGAAGAGGAAACGCCGAATCGGGGCACAATTTCACCATTAGCATCGCAGGATTAATTATTTCTCGGCACCACCACCACCATCACCACCACAGGGAGGAATAATAGAATGGGCTATTTCGGAAGGCATTGGCAAGTCAATTTTTCCCCAATGACAGCTGTTGAGACACGCAGAAAGGAATCGCAGCATTGTTAACGATAGATAGTGAGGAACTTTCCTTTATTTTGGCTGGAGGGTGAGATACTTCCAAGGGCTAGATATAAGAAACAATGGAAAGCAGGTGGGAAAGTATGCAGGAAGGAAATTGTAAGGCAAGCCCAGTTTCCCTCACTTAGACGCAGCAGACCAATGTAGACAGGCAACAATAACAAAACAACGTTGGCACCACAAGAAAAACAACCAAATAATAATGATAATTGACAGTCAGAGCTATGAATGAATAGAAAATCGAATGATTTTTCCGGCGGGAAGTGAGATTTTGTTTAAAATTTCCCTTCAGGAAGAAAGCCAAAACTCAAGTAACAAATTAAAAAAAAAATCCAATCCTAAGAAACAAACTTGCGCGTGCCTCTATATCTACAACCATCAAGAAGCACTATGGCCTGAGAAATAAGTCGTATCAGGATTCAGGAAGCTGCATCAACTTCAGGAGTGATTCAAATGTTTCGCACGGCTTCATTACAAGGTAGGTAGCCTGAATTCCACCACCTTCCTCAGAAACTACCTCTCATCAATATTTACATCTTAATTACCACGTCACTGTCTTCTCAACTTCCATAAAAACATACCTATAGTCTGTGCCTATAGCATTTTTACTCTCAGACTAATCAGATTTCACAGATTAATCAATTTTATGATTTGAATTGCCAGGCTGATAGAACACTGCCAGTGACAGTCTACAGGTCAGGTTTCAGTAGTGGCAAAACGGATGAAATGTAGAAAAATGCTATTACCCCCCTTGCCAAGGTGTCCGCCTTTTCGTTATCTGCAACCCCAGTGTGTCCCGTTATCCAGGGAAAAATTGTTTCTGCGTGCCTCCCTGACGCAGTGTGAACAGATGTTGGAGTATTTTGCAAATGATTTCACTGATTAAAGTACTTGGTGTAGAACAAAGCTATCAGAACACTCATTGAGTGATTTAGTCTGTTAGGCTAATGTTGAGGCAGGAGAGATCGTAACAGCTCAGTTTAGTGTTCATATTCATTTGAAAATTTCAAATTTCCGAATTTCTTTTTTTTGTCAATTTTAAAAATTCAAACTGTGAACAATGCATTTCATTTTGCTTAATATCTCGTGTATTCAATTACTTCATCTTTATTGTTGATCACTGAGATGGTGGGTTTTGGGTATTCTAAGACTTCTCGAACAATCAGGGAGCTGGAGGTTACGGAAGTCAAACCCTCTGTTCACATCATCAGGAACATCAATGAATTAGCGACAGATGGCACCGTAGCTGTGCTGATGGAAGGAAAAAAAAAAGAAATTTATAGCTTCGTTCTTTTCGAGCAAAATTTGGAGGCCGGAGCAACAAGAATTGAGCTGTCGAAACATGTAGGTATACTTCAAACCTTGGTGAAGGTCTTCCAGGCTCACTACTTTCCTCCAACATCTGCCTGAAATATGTCTAGTACTTTCTCGTTTTCTCTCCAAAGTGATGAAGAGTTTTTTGCTTCCACAGAGTTCTTCTACTTTTTCTCAGCTTCTACGTTTCATTGTGCTCTACGGGTCCTCAACTGTCAAGTGCTATACTATACCGGTCAGTATGCCGCCGATTCGCCGCTGCGGTAACAACTGAGCCACAAAATCCTTGTACATCCCACCGGAAGCCCACGACCCAGCTTTTCAAAGAATCACGAGGGGGGGGGGGATATTATAATATACGGTTTTTATGGATACCAAATGGAAAACAGTGAATGTTCCTGTAGATTTGGCGCATCAACCCAGTCCACAGGCTTCAACCGTCAACCGATATCGCTGAAAATTTATGTAGTACGTGGCTTAAATTTGACCTTAGGAAGACAGTGGGGATGAAGATTTATTTTTATTTCATCAAAGTTTACGCCTTAGGAACCGACCTTATGAAGCAACGAAAATACAGTTTGCAGAACCTTGCCTACAGCTTTAATTGAGTTTATTGTTCATCGTGAAAGCTCCAGTTTGCGCAGTGAAGTTTAATTATATGGACACAACCGCTCCATTTTTCCCCGCCACGTGTTGTACAAACAAGGCATTTTTCCGCAGTTTTTAAACGCGCGCTTATTTATCAGGATAAGTAAAAGACGGATGGATGTGCCGAGATACTCACGCGTGAATGTGTACACGTTATAGCGAAAAAGCGTCCGGAAAGTTTATTTTCCGGCACTCGGGTGATTCACAAACGCGTGCATGATGGGCATTTGGAGTGTGTGCAGGAAGGAGATCCGGAAAGCGCGCCGGAGGAGCAGCAAGGGAGCTGCTTGTGCATACCCAAGTAAACAGTCGTGAAAACATGGGCCGTGAAGGTGAAAATGTAAATGGGGAAATGGGAGAAACTTGGGAGCATAGTGTGAATGTGTGGGTGTGTGTGTGCTGTCGCAGCCAACTCTCCTGCAAGTTTCCACAGCCGGACCCGGCCAGAGGATTTTTTGTCGCTTCGCCTCCTCTCCAAACTTCCAAAGGATACCACGTCATGCTGTCAACACCCTTTGTTGAACGTAAATTTGTCAAAGTTCGCCCCGCAAATCGAAACACAAAGGAACCGTACAGTGCCGGATTGCGTTTCCGCATTCGGGATAACTTAGTGTGTGTGTTTGGGTGTGTGTATGGGTGTGGGGGAGGAGGGATGTATCGTCTTCTATATCTAATAACCCGGGGCGAATTCTGCAAACGAACTGCCGCCACCCGACTGCAAACTGAGCGAGCCCGAGTAAAAAAAATGTTGCCGTTGCAGAACTAGAGAGAGAGAACTAGGGTATATAATAAATAGGGAGGCAGTGCGAATGTCGAAATCCAATCAGCTACTATACAACCTGGAGCTGTTTAGCTTTTGCCGGATCGTTGCGAGCCTCTAGCTTCCATTTATGCTTCAGCGTTTGGTAAGCGCTAGAAGGCTATTTTGACTTTACGAATTCAGTAAGTATCTATGAGCGAAAATTTAGAAATTTATTCAATAAACTCAGTGTAATAGAATGTATGCGTTCCTATCTACCTGCCCGGTTTCAGCTGTGTATAAGCAACAACATTGAAGAGCAAACCCCTAATTACGGATAGGGATACGGGTTGACCCTTGCCCTATTTGTGACAAGGGGCTCCAGGCCGTAGCCCAGATATTTATATGCCGTAGGGCTCCAGGGACAATATGGCAGCGCTGGCATGCCCCTTAGGGAAAAATATACAGGGCATTATCAATTGGTCCAAGCAATTATCCCCAAAATATCATCTGGGACTTCTGATACAGTCAGGAGGAGCCTTGGAAGGAACTTTCGATCATGTCGATACCACTTGCTATTTCGAAGATATGCAAAAGGCTCCAGGGACAATATGACTGCGCTAGCAGGTCTCTTAGGGGGAAAATCTACAAGGGATCATCTTCGGTTTTGTTTGGGGTACTTTGGTGAGTGCGTGTTCTAAATTTCGTGCTTATATCAGAATTTGCAACGTGGGGCAGGGGCAGGGTCCCTTATTTCTTAGGTACTTTCCGCGCTATTAATTGCGTTTGCAATTAAATATTATCTTCGGAAATATCTTAAGAGCTTTCCTATTTTGTTTATGATTCGAGGCAATTTTTTACAAGATATCGCCAATTTTCGAATTGTAGATATGGAAGTTGGTGAGCCCATAACTTCATGGTCCATGTTTCTCTCGTAAACATATTAAGTTTTAGGTATATAAGCAAATGAGATTATTGACTGAAGAATGAAGTGCTTTTGTGGAGCCACCTTGTATAGTATCATCCTCTGCACTGTGCACAAAACGGGCATTGGCTCAAATAGATGATGTACGTAGGTGCAAGCAAGTATAATACTTCCGGTATAAAATAGATGGTACACAGCACATTTGCAAGCAAGTGCAACATTACACTCTCAACGCTCAACGACTTGCAAAATGTTGCCCAAAATGGATTACGTCGTCTGCATACACATAGTTATGTGGTTAAACGGTGGTCGTTCAATTACGAACCCGGACCCTGAAAGGAAAGTTGTCCTTTTGCCTTCTATATTCCCAAAAGCCGGAGACTTCAGCAGATATTAATTAAAACTAGTTAATTAATTTCTGGAAAATACAAGATACCTAGGCTAAAAGCTCGTGATGGTGCACGTTGTACCTGCAAAAAAAAGGTTCGTTGATGATGCTCTCAATTTAGCGGCGGACAACGGCCAGTTAGTTGATAAGCAAACAAAGCCGTAATTCTATTCATGAGCCAGTGCACAGCAGAGCTTGTTCGTTTTTTTAATACATCTGCATACACGTGGTGTATGAAAGCTTATGCACATTGCCAGCAAGTGCATAGCTACAAAGTGGGCAAATTGACTTGACACTGTGTTTGCTCTTATCTGACGGTATATGGTACAAGTGTAGCAGGCAGAGGAAACGAAAAGAACGGCGTATGCAAATTTCAACTTGTGACTCGTATTCGCGACGTGCCCCAGGTTCAACACTCTTTATGCATTTTAGTTCATGCAGAAAGACGCGATGGACGTTTGAATTTATCTGGTGCACCGCGAGCTTACTATGGTGCAAAGTAAATCGGATGGGTTCTGGCAGCCTAGCTGCTGGCATCTGATCCCGCAGATGGTGTGCAGAAACGTGTCGTTGATGATGCATATGCACACCGCGTTAGCAAAATTAGAAGTCACAAGTGTAAAATTCGCCGCATAATTGTGCAATAACTCGGAAAATCGCCGGTTCAATGAAAAACCGGCGTCCCGCACTGGAGGGTGAAAGGTATGAATAATAAACTGGCGCGCGAGTGAAAACACAACACGCTGCTCAGAGTTCAGCTGTATTTACATGTTAGGATTTAATTTGCTTTTGGAAGCTTTTGTACGATCATTTATGAACCAACCTACAAGAAGTGTTATAAGCAGTTACCTATAACAAATTACAAAAAATGACCTCAAATGTGCAAATGAATTCAATTTATCAACTCAGGTCTGCCATAAGTATTTCACCAGAAGCGAGACAAGCGAGAATTGATGTTGGAACAGTCACACCAAGATTTATTTCAGCGAGGATGTTTTTCAATAGAAGTCAAGTCAAACGAACAGAAGTCAAGTCAAACGCCATCATCATTACCATTCCGGGAATCTCTCCGCATGATGCCCGGAGCCTCGTTCTAAGCAAGGAACGCGTTGCGAAACATCAGATTATAGATAAATATTGTTAAAGATGACAGGCCTTATTTCTCGAAGGTATAATTCCACGAATGCTACCTCACACACAGAGGAAACCGATGTCTCGCACCAACGTGTTGCCATAGCCGTGGTGTGACAAAACACGCACACGCCGAGAAAATTGCCTTTATTTTTTTAATCTCACATGTGGGAATCTTTATGCGCATCCTTGGCATCCAGCGGAATACCAATTATATTAGGAAAGGGAAAAAAAACGAGAACAAATGCGATTCGTGCACACACACACACACATAGCATGGCGGAAAACACAATAATGCTGTCGCGGGAATCGATATTACAAAATTTCAATTCTTCCTATACCGGCAGCGTTCCGATATGTGTGCGGGGATGAAGGCGATACGCTCCACAATTTCATTGTGTTCCACTTTATAAATTCCACAATTACACGGCGCAACCGATTACAGAGCACGCAGACTTAGACCCGGTTACAATCGAACTTCGCAGAAAATTGAAAAAAAAAAAAACTGCCGCCGTAAATCTAAATGAAATATGTAAGAGTACCGGCTTATGACCGCACAAGAATCACAGGAACAAAGCCCAAAGCCCAAAGCCATTCCAAAGAATTTATCAACTAGGGGAGAAGCTGATGAAATATAACCCATGCAGATTGCGGATAGTAAGGTCTTTCTACCCTGCTTCTACTTGTTTGTTTGTTTCTTTTTTTGATTTGTCAGAACCATCCGTTTGATCCTGTCATAATCAGTCTACTGCTTGCAACAATACGACCCTCTAGTTTTCAAAGCAATAACAATCAAAACGTTGTAGATTGTTCTGTTCCGATTTTTCCCCAGGCTTGCCAAGCCACTGGATGCGACCCAAGCGGCTATTGGTGATTTTCTGAGGAGACTGTCAAAAAAAAAACTCCTTCTGGAAAGTCCTTGTGCCTTGAGATTTTATTGGCAGAGAAATTTTCACTTCAAGTCGAGTCGAAAAGAACCGTCGATATAAAAGACTTCGTCAAAAAAAAGTGGACCCTGAAATCGACCGGCTCTTCAGCCTATGAAGTGTAAACGTAAAACATCGTGAGCTTTGGTATTACACCTGAAAAAGGAGATGCCGTCGTCAAGAAGCGGGAAGTTAGAAAAAAGGCAGAGAAAAAGTCGGCAGATGTCTGGGAAAAGAATACAAGAAAAACTGGGTATTTCCACGCTCCAGATCATAGAAAAGAGAAGATACAAGTATATTCCGATGATGAAGACTTCCATCGTACAGCTGTGGTGTCTTCAGAACGCTCGAAGATAAGTTTATTCAGTTGCTTTGTTTCCTGTCAATTAGACGTCAATATTTATACAATTAACGGGATATTCATAAGGGGAGCAAGGGAATACACGTATTGTGTGGGTCACTGTTATTGGGAGCTTGAGAGAGACGAAAGAGTAGAACGATGTCGCCACAAGATTTCCAGATGACCTGGGACTGAGCTACCCCGAGAGCCAGGGTCTAGCGAGACAACAAAGCGATGACCTGTAGAACAGGTGACGTGGTTTTGAGAGCTCCAAGGTATACTGTCATACTTGATGGGCATGGTTGTGGTATTCTTCTCAGTCTAAGTTGAATTGCTTCAATGATATCTTCATACTTTTGTATACTATGATACATATTACACTGATCGACTGTCTTCTATATTCATGCCTGAGTCCTGTGAGATAAAGATATCTGACACAACGGATATTTTCACTTGTTGTCGTGTTCTGTAAGAGAAGGGTATCTTGTGAGAGAAGATATCTTTCCTTACTTTGTTATCTGATGAAATAATATGCGTTTTCAATTGTTAAGACCTTGTTTTTTGATATTGTTGATTCACATCGAGTCATGTTGTGGTATTTATTATGATAAATAATTGTTGATGATTTTATTGACATGTTTATTGGGTTTATTCTTGATATTTTATTGTCATGTTTTATTATGTTACAATTAAAAGACATCAGGGGCAGCAGAGGCCTGTGCAAGAGAACCTGTGCTTGGCCAATGTCGTCTCTATCCCCCCTTAGATCCCTCGTCAATTTAGGTCACCGCAGAACTTATTAATAAACTTTTGTCTCCCTCTTCTTTCCTTCGCGCCAAGTGATGTACCGACGATACTCACACTTTGGTCTGCCGTTCTGTTTCCGCTATACAGGTTCCTCAACAATCTAGGTTACTGGAACTGATATGATCTGTTCTAGCGAGAGCGACATTCTCTCTCGTCTTTCTCTTGTTCTCTCTGCATCAGTGGCTCACACACTGCATTTCAAATAGTGGGTGGGTGTGATGAATTGAATTGATATTGCATTCTTGAACAAGAGTCGATATATTTGTCTTTGAAATAAAATTGTTAATTGTTGATTTGAAGTCTCTCCGCCAGTTCCACAAAAAAAATGATCAGCGATCAAGGCTGATTGCAGATTAAGTGGACTTTTTTCTGCTGAATCCTAGGTGATTACTCACAAAAAATGCCTGAAATCTGTACTAGACCAATCATCTTTTCATTATTGAGGGATAAACCAGCATTTCCATTGATCAGTCAGCTACAAATTGACAAACAAAAATCGCAAATCAACTAATATCGTATTATCTGTTTTGTGGAACCCACGGTCAGTGTTTCATTTCCAAGCCTTCACTTACCTTTACTACCTTGAGTAACTACAACACAACTAGTCCTAACAAACACAACTAGACAAACACGACTACGGCCAACCTAAGTCTTCAACTTTAAAGGGGATTCTTCTTCTTCTTTGGGAAATATTCATTTTTATAAGAGGGGTGGGTTGGAAGATTACAACCCTTTGCCCTCAATCGCCGCCATGTACACCATTCTCGCATAAATTGCATGCAATCGTTCCTCTTCCAGACTACCTCATGTTCGTATCGGCTCATCGGGTGTTTTGATGATTACCGTTTGTTATATCGAAAAGACCGCTTCGTACGGTGCTCAGCTGGATGCCGTCTTCTCTACCGCGACTAGCTTTCCATCGCCTGAGCGCACCGCTTATGCCGACATCCACCTTCAAAGATCATCTCGACAAAGCACCGAAAAGCTTCCTAACGTCTTTTTGATTCTTTCTCGTATGGTGACACTTTTCAGAGATTTTGATCAACAGCCAAGGTTGACGAGTCAAGAAAATGTCAACGTGTTTGCAGTAATTTAGCTACGGCACGCTGGAGGATCATTGCACTATCAAAATGCTCCAGCCCCTATCAACTTATTATTCATAAATTTGATCATTGCAGCACAAAGCGTTTTCATTTTCTCTGTGTTCGCATGCATGCACGATGGTGCAAGGCAAAAATATTATTAAACATCATCCCGCCCTGTTACCTCCAAATTTACACGCATCAGTGGCCAGCTTTATTGAAAACAAAAACCGTGGCATTACTCCTACTAAGCCCGGTTCGTTGCACGAAATATGAATAGTGTGTGGCGATACAAAACAAAAACCCGCTGGGTGATACAAAATATATAATAATATCGTTATCTATATTTTGCAATTAATCGAGATTTCATGCACGCGACTCTTTTTATATGCACACCAATCTTTTTTTTTATTAGTTTATTTAACGTCGGCCTATTTCCCCAACGAGGCCTAACACCGACGCCGGTGAATGCTTTTCTCCACTATACCGGAAATTTGTCCAAACCTCTGTGTGTTCCAACACAGGGTAGGGATTTTTAACGACCACCAACATCGCATGGGATTGGCACCATCGTTGGTATTTTACGTGCTATGCGACACGCATTTCTTGCATTGAGCAAGCATTCCAACTAAATTGAAGAGCTTGTTTTTGAGACTAAAATCCGAGCGTCCACAGTGTGACTTGAACCCACGACCCCTGATATGGCAGTCGAACGCGCTAACCACCACACCACAAGCTCTTTACAAGAATTATCAAATATTACTAACTGACTGCCTCTTTGTATTTGTTGTATGGATTTTATTCATTATTTTTAAGTATATGAACGCTGTATGTCAAAAATGTACAACCATTTTGAACTGTTATGAGTTTATTTGATACGAGTAATTTTCATTCTATTTATTTATTTCTCTTCTTTTTTGTTAGTCCCTGCGTGGAGTTGAGTAGAAGAGCCACCTGAACCACACTCCACCGGTGCATTTTTTTTTTAATAAAAACATTTTATAATTACTATTCAAAAAATATTATTGGCCACCCATCCGAAAATTGTACCACCCGAACGTTGACTGATATTTCCACAAAGTCAAGCGATATTCAATACGCCACGTAGACGTTCCCTGGAGATATAAGAATATGAATAAAACTTATATAAGAAGCTTTTGCGTTATCAATCAGTTTGCCGGAACAACTGACAGATGGATTCCTTGTAACTGGAAATGTGGCTTTGGGGGTGAACAGATCCGCGCTTTCCCATTATTATTCCAGTTTACTGCGTGTAATTCAATTTTCAACGAGTATACTTTAATTTGAAATTTAATTACTGCCGCAGCGCGCTCTCTCCAATTAATATCTATTATTTGGCAATGATGATCCCAAATACCTATCCCCTTGGAAAGCTCTTGCAGCAGATTTATAATTATTGCTGTGTACAAATGAGCATCCTCCACTGTGTACTGGATGTTCATGTTGCATGTACGTTTTTAAGTACCTACATATACCCATCTATATGATGTTTGTAATTTACGAGTGCATTGATGTGGTTGTTCAACCGTTTACACATAATTTGAATGAGTTCAAAATGAACATTGGGTAAACATTCCAGATCAACATCAATCCGAATTTTGGCACATGAAACCTAGGTCATAACGTCGATGTTGATTCTGAAACAGTCATTTTTGCCGTACTTCCCTAAACGAAATGGCGCTTTTGGCTGCACTTTATCTGTACATGTACATCTATCTGTTTGTCCGTCTGTTCGTCACGGCACTACTCCTCAGGAAAAGAGCTATGGATCTGGTATAAACCCTAATCGACAGCCTATTTATTTCTATTGTCAACTTAATAAAATGTGCTTTCTCGCTTAAATTACAATAAACCACTGATAAAGTCGCTGATAAAGTGCCGAATTTCACAAGCCCGCTGCACTTTACAGTTTTCTCAGACTCCATGTTTTTTTTATACAAAAACCTTACGGAATCACCTGAAATTGAGGCAAAATTGGAAATCTGATGTGTACTAAATGTTGCCAGCTACACACTCACTTACCCCTTGTTCTGCGAGATGAGCTTGAGAGTGGATAATTATTTTACCATGAATAGGACGAGCTGAGAGAGCACATACTATACTCCGCTTTATCATCAAAATGATTCCTGTATATTAAAGTTAATAGTTTGGATGAAAGCACACGGGACCATTTAAAATAAATTAGCTTAATCCGCCAATCCTCTAAGTCGGTTTAATCTTGGGAGTGGTGCAACAATAATTTCGCGGCGGATTAGGTGCATCACGTTGCAGCTCTACCGGTTCGGGGAAAATAATAATTATGTTACTAGTATAAGTTATCACGTAGCATTTCAGACACATTACTGCCGTTCGATTGAAGACCATACGCTATGAGTACCTACCGGCATACTCAAGTGCCTCTTTGAGCAACAATAATTGCGATTCGTATTTTATTTATGTTTGTTTGTGCTTTAAGGTTGCAGGAGCGGGTGGCAGAGCCTTGTTGGATTTGGCCGAGTGTCCCAGTAACATTTTTCACATTTGTCCATGAAAAGTCTTCCGTCCAACGTCAGTGCTTAGCGATTTTTTTTTTCGCATCAACCACAAAGGGTTATTAGCGATGACAAGGAGGTTTAAGTACCTACCTGATCTAAGAACAGCTGGTTGGGATAATCGAACAATAAGGACAGCAACAGACAGGGACACATTTTTCACGCCAATGGGTATATATTGGCGACTTTCATACATACAAACAAATAAGACCACGGAAAAGGATGATGGGTTAAGTGGCTTACATAGGATCAAATCAAGCTAAGTGTTGAATCGTCATAAAGTTTCATATATACCGATATCTTTCAGAAATTTTAGTACCTTGATGTATTTGGCTGGGTTTGTTAGGATATCTGGAGAGTGTCTGATGTTGTTCAGCGATCTCTGGATGTCGTAGTCAGGGCATGTGTGTAGGATATGGCTGACAGTCAGTATGACACTGCACATTGAACAGCTTAGTCGGTCTTGTTTTGTCATCAAGAAAGAATGAGTCAATTTGGTGTAGCCCAGTCGTAACCTGTTTAGTATAATTTGATCCCTTCTCTTTTCGGGATTCAAAAGCATGGCACTGATGGAAGGTTTGTATTCCCTGAGGTATGTGTCTTTTAGTTCCCATTTTTGCTGCCAGAAGTATGTGGTTTTGCATTTTATGAAAGCTTTAGAATCTCCAGGGGGATCAATTTTGCATATTGGAAGGTCATGTGAAGAGGTGGCCTCTGTTGCCTGTTGCCTGTGTTTTTATGTATTATTAACTGGAGGTTTCTTCATGTGACTTGCAAAGAAGATGGAAATGTAAGGAAATGGTACCGCAAGTTAAAGATCATTTTGTTCTCCATTGCTAAGTTCTCGTAAATTTTCGACGCAGAAACAACAGCGTACTGGACGAGGTGCGAGGCCACGGATTCAGGGGCCTATAGGTACAATTCAAGTGACACTATCGCAATACAGAATTTTGAAAAATAAACGATTAAACATTCCTTTAGAGCGTTCATCTGCAATGAGAGGTGAAACTAACTAAGCAACTTGCACGTGCATGACAGATGTTATAATTTTCCATCCGGCTCGTTCCATGACAAATCTACAACTTCAACGCTTCCCTTCAGATAGGTATCTACTCTCGGTGTGATAATAGAGAATACCTAAGCGCGTCCCAGATACAGTCTGTGGGTTCTTTCCTCGGAATAATAATTAATTCAAAAACTTGTTAATATTGCGGCTTAATGACAAAGTTTGCGCGCCCTGATGATACAGTGTATTTACTTGTGTCGCAAGAGGGCGCGCACGTACTTTCGTCATCTGTCATTTCGATGACAGCTTCACCATGGCACTACATGGTATAGCTAATAAACTTTGTAATTAATAATTTAATATCATCGCACATCTTTTGTTAATTTATTACACCAGACCCTCGCGCGAAGGGAATGTGCTGTTGGGAAGTTCTTTGTTGGCGTTCAGATGGCGTCGGCGGTTGAGAAAGTTGACGTGGATGTCAGACGACTTGGATAAATTGAAAATTGGCATTGTCAGAGCAAGCTTTCGCCGATAGGAAAAAACATCAACCACGCCTTTCTCGTGTTTAAGTACACATCTAATGGAAATGGAACTACAGTCAAAATAATTTTATCATGCATGAAGTGGCACTTAAGAAATTTTGTTTGTAGATATTTTAATTAAAATTCTCAAAAGTTGCAAAGATCTCAAAGTTGGAAATGGTGTAAGAAAATATAAACAAGACAGGTACTTGTCAGATGGATTGTGTCGACAAGTGGCTACTGGCACAATGAGATGTATTTGAGTCAGCCGGAGGTCCTATCCTACGGCAGCCGAAAGCAAAACATTCAGGCGGTCAATTCTATCTTAAAATGTGGCTGTCTTATTTCAAGTACTTACGACCAAGGTGCTGTAGGACGTCGAATTTTACAGAAGATGTCCAACTTCTGAAGCCTTTTATACAATAGTACTATGGAGAATAAACACGAAAAGAATTGAAAAAAGTAAATCTAACCTTTGGGTTTTTTGACTATCAGCCACAAGACCCAACGCTGAAATATTGCGACCGCATCGGGCTTTTGAGGATCTTGATGCACGGCAAAACTATTTTGGCTATATGTTTTCTCATTTGACCTGGATGCAGATGTCAACATGACGACATTGTGTTAAGCTTCTTACTGTTGTCATTCAATATGCATGGGATATTGACGAGGCAAATAATACCTCAGGGTGGTTAGATATCGTATATTCCACGTAGGCGGCTTCAAGCAAACTATTTGGAGATAAAGCTTTTGAAAGGGTTGATGTGACTTCTATAAGCTGATAATCTACGGTAATTCATAACTCAAAGCTTTCGAGAGACTAAAATAACATTCGTCTTGGAGTGCCTTTTTTTCCATGCCGCGTCCTCTCACGAATTTCCAATTTGACCCTTGGAATGTCTCGCCGCCCGTTCTCAGGTCGTTCAAAGCAACAAGTTAAATTAGGCTTGTAGCAACACCCTCACAGTACCACTAGAAACTGATAAATTCCTCCAGAACGGCAAGAAAAGACACGTACAGCGGTAGATTTTGTCAATATTCTGACAGACAAAAATTGGCTTCGGTTCGACGTGCCCGACATCCACGATTCCCCTGCGCCGTTCAGTTATACCCGGTGACCCCTTATTGAGGCAGTTTCGTTGCGCTATTTCAAATAAATTTATTGACAATTCTGGAAAAAGTTGGGCTATATTGCTTTCCGGGTTTATCATGTCACAGAGAGAGAATGAGAAGTTGCCGAAAATGGGCCGTCGCAACGCGAACTTCCATAATAACATTTTACAGAGAAGCAAAGAATAGGCAACAATTTAAAAAATTCCTCATTTGGTAACGAAGACGCATGCTGCAATAAATATTTCTTCTCCGATTCTGTTTTGCGTTCGTCCTTGTGCCTCTTTGCGTCATTTCCGCCGCGGCAAACTTTTAGAACACGCGTTATTATGTCTGAGAAAACTCAAGAATAAATTCCGCAACTCGAGAAATTCAAAAACTTTGACTATATCAAACATTCCAGACCCACACTGCTATGCTTATGAATTTTGATAGGGATGTTACGAATGAACTCATTAAGCAACAAATTTCTTGAGTTTTGAATTCTCGCACGTCCTCTCTATCAAATTTGAACGCTGTTGGGTGTTGGGAAAAAGGTGTATCGAGGTGCGGTTATGTGGCATATCGCGCTGCTAAGGCGAGTTTCATTTTTGTTTAAGTTCAGAATGAGTTTACATAATACACCATCAGCCGGTGTGTTTTTGATTTAAACTTTGGCACAACTTTGTTCGAAGACTCCTTTTTTCTCGAGCAGTTTCACCAAGTACCAAAAGACCGCTGTTTCGAAACATTCGTTATTATATTCTCGAAGCTTAAACATGTAAATGGGTGGTAGTTTTCAAGGGAAGCGAAAATGAATCGTAAAATGTAATGAGGTCGGTGAGCTTCCTGTTTTGCTGGGGAACAGAAAAGACTCAATTCGCTGTTTGCGCTATAGAGAACAAGTATACCTTAATCACTCCTACTTGATAAAATACACAGCGATGATACGTAAAGCGAAATATCCTTATGAGATATTTTTATATAGGTATCGAATTAATTTGCCGGGAGTCGTTAGTGTAGAATGTCATTCGTATCTGCATATACCAACAAAAATTAAGAAAAAGCGAAGCAAATAAAAAGTACAGGTAACTGACTGGAAATAACAACTAATTATGTTGAATGTAAAGGACCTTCTTCTCTTGATGTTTGCTCTTCCGATTCGCTCCGTTGTATTCAATGAGAAAATATAATTAAATATGTATATAAAGACTTGCTTTTCAATGAACAGGAAAGGAAACTGGAGCGAAGCCAATTTATAGATGTTTTAAGAAGACTGGAAAAAGTGCTGATTCCAGTTGGTAGGTAGGTATGCATCTTTTCCTCGTTCATCTTTCGTTTGGTTTGCCTTGAGGCGTACCGTTATTACGGTGACCTAACTTAATTGAGTCGTGAGAGTCAGACCTCCACACTATTACTGCCATCTCCTGCCTTATTAGTAATACAGAAACTGAATCTTACAGAGAAATCCCTTCTAACATGTCAAGCTATACATACCACGAAAGCATCATGAATGTATAGATCAGCACTTGCAGTACAGGGCGTCCCAAGTTTTCATCAAAAAACTTTCGGGACTTATAGATTTCGCTACCTAGGGCAAGTAAGTAGCAAGGTGATTCAGACTTGGGGCGCTTTCCAATACAACTACTTACAGGCTACAGTGTGAACTTCGGGAACAAACTGACTTTGGAAAGATATACAGCCGAACTTTTGGCCGCCAGTGTTCTGATTGGGAATGATGCAAACGTAGACTGCTTGGTCTGCTTGTCCACGAGCGGAAAAATGATTCCCATGCCTATTCTGTATATCTTGCAATGAATGTTATGTGTATGCTACCTTTGTCTGTTACTATAAATCCCACATTCTTCCTTCTCTGTCTATTTGCGTTGACATGCACGTTACGAGATACGGAATAGCCATGTAGTCTAATAACAGTGTGAAATGAATGCGGGTGCAACTGGTTGCCTATTTACTCATATCTTGTTACACTTCGAAAATGTGGAAATCGAAGACAATGAGTCTGAACGATAATAATAAACTAAAGGTAAGGAAAATCGTGTATTGGTCTAGTCTCAAAATAAAATATCATCTGGCTTACTGTATCTACAAGTAGCAGGAGTTTTCACGCATCAATGAAATAACGTGGGGTGCAGCTTGAAACCCTACTAGCATACCGGGTCTTTTTTAAAATGGGAATTGGAGTTCGCAATTGATTTATTTTCCCGCTGTACCTTGCCGACCACCTTAAGAGGCAATTGGAATCAAGTCGTGAACATACGTTTTCACTTTCATATAAGTAGCTAACTGCCACTCACAATTTTACAAAACACCGAGTAATTTCAAGCAAAAAAACTAAGAAATGCTCATTCATCTTTTAGAGTGATATATAGATAGGTATGGTTTACACAGCAAGTTGTGGAGCTTGAACTTGCTCCAACTATTTATACGTTTACGTTAACAACAATCCGAAGTTTTTGAGTGTGGAGCCCAGCTAGCGATGAGAGTCAATTACCTAATTGCATCTTCGACCGGGAGCTATTAAATTGAGGTAAAACGAGATTTTCAGCGGCTAGCCATCGCCACCATCAGGAAACAATCCGAGGTGCTTGCCTTTTCCAGCTCTAAAACATGTCGGAAACTCGGAAGACTTGGTTACACCTCAGCCTGGAGTTCTAGACCACGGAACTAGACAAAGTCAAAGTCACGTTGTTAAGGAAGACAGTGTCTTTGTATGTTTTGTTTATGAACATTTGTCATTGTTGTCGGTGAACTTTGCTGACAGCTGGTATTATTGTGTAAAGAAAATAAATTTCCGCTACTGCTGTTCTGCTGGTAAATTCACCATATAGTGGGTACTAGTTTAACCAATTTCCTGATTTATTTTGTAGGGCAACAGCAGCAGCCGTGTGCACAGCCTGCGAAACCGTTCCTGCTACGAGACCATTATTTCTAATATTGCCGGGGATTTTCGAATCGTAAATAAAAATAGCGGAGTGAAAGGGAGATAATTTTATTGCACGGACCCGAACCCGGCGGTGGAAAAGCCGCCTGCATCAGGGCTTTACATACGGATGCATACAGAAAACAATGCACATAGCCATAAGCCGATATGATGATGCAGGAAGCGGAAGTGGGAAATTCATTAGGTCCCGGACAGTTTCTCTGGATTAAATTACGGAGGTCTGCTCAGACTCTTGCGATTTTCTGAAATTATCTCAACACTAGTAGGTTCCACCAATAGTAAGTTAACAGAAGATTGACATAGATTAAAAGAGAGGTGTCTCTCACATAGTGATAGACCGATGTGTGCGTATCTTCCTGTTTTTATCTTGTTGATTTAAAACGGCCATGAAGCACCTCAACAAAAAAAAAATCAATTCGGCTATGTTCCATGACGAAATCCACTGATTAAACAATTATCTACTGCAATATATTTTATAATAAAATGAAATTAAAGTGCAAATCAATTTTAATCGAAAACTGGCAAATCCTAGTTTGGTTTACTTTTCAAAGAACGTAAGACATATTTACGATCTGGAGAGTGGAGGAAAAAGTGTCGAGAACAAGATCTGCAGTCGAACGAAAAAGGCTGTCCAAGCTCGGCTGGACCGCTTCAAACGAAAACATGTATACGAATAGGGTAGAAGTCATGCAATACTCCGGTTTGTCCTCGCTATCAACTCGAAGAAAATGGTCTCAATTGTATTTTGTTTCCAAACTCGTGGTCTCAATTGTATTTTGTTTCCAAACTCGTAAACTCATTAATTGATTTACCCGAGCTGACTGCCCGGTTAGACTTTTTGTACCCAGCTTTGATGCTCGTGCACACTACATCTTCAGACTAAGGCATCACAGAACTATCTATGCGTTACATTCTCCTCTTAGGGGATGTTGACTGAATCAAATAAGCATTTTGGGAGTCTAAATTTTTGTGGAGTGTCTCTAGAAAGTTTTAAAAGGTTGGTTCAACATGCTATTTTGTAGATGTGTAATTGCAAATGTGTTTCATAGATGTAATTTTTGTATGTATATATCACTATTTTAACTTTTTGGCCGTTGCTGATGACATAGTGTTGATTCTATCTAGTGAGTTTGTTATATGTCTCCACCAGTTTCAAATTGAATTATCAGAATTCAGAGGTAATGTCTCCAGACGGTTTTCTTCACTCTCGCTTTCACTTATTACTTCTCATCGAATTATTCCAAAAGTGAGAAGTATGGCAATCATGAAAAAAAATCGTTTTTTAGATTACCCGTACCTATGCTGGAACGTCGAGAATGTGAACGGTGGTGCCGACCCCATACGATGTTGTTGGTCGTTTCGAAGATCCCTTGTGTTGGAACACACAGGGGTTCGGCAAAATTTCCGGTATAGTGTAGAAAAGCATTCACCGGCCTCGGTGTATGGCCTCGTTACGGAAATAGGCCGACGTTGAATAAACGAAGAAAAAAAGGCTCATGATACATCTGATTTACTAAATTTTGAAATAACGCGAATTGTGGAGAAAGTAGACAAAAAATAATATTGAATCATAAAGGGAATGCTACATAAAATTAAAATCATCCTCAGGACGCTGCAGGAAGAACCGCCACATACTGGGCCTTACATCCCCAAATCACGTTTTTGATTTCTATACTTCGAGAGCACCATCCAGCGCGAATACCAAAGCAAAGCTCGTTTTTCACGATATAAAGTACCTAGTTCGGTATACTTATAATAAGTTGTACAAGAAACTTTTTTGATGTTTTCAAGCGATCCGGCCAACCATGAAAAACTTCTTTTCAACAACTCCTCCTTCCGTAACCCCAATTTTTTGTGCTTGATAGTTTTAAGAGCCGCGAGAGACCCTTGAAAATGAATGCCCATACCCTACAACAATAATTTAAGTTCTACACCGGCTTTGATTCGTTCCCTGTGGTACTTCGTTATTGCTTGTACGTAGATCTCGCAGAGGCCAAATCCGAACTGTAATTGTCACACGGCTCGAAATGCGCCTGAAGTGGCCGTAGACAAGAAGTTAAACAGGGTTGAGAGCCATTTCTCCGAGACGATGCGCCGCGCTGACCTTAAGAGGCTCTGGAAGTTTTCCACTCAAAACCTGAAATTTACTAGACGCGAATTCAAGAATGGTATTAGCGCAACCTTGCTGATGTGCACTTTCGACCTGTAGATTTCGGTGTCGTATCAAATGTAAAATGCATCTTCGAAAAAGCTCAAGCTAATGCGCTTTTTATTTGTAAAACAAAACAATGGCCAAGTGATACCAGAACGGTTCCTGCGGGGACATTACCGCAAAACTTTACAAACATAAGAGATGGAACGTGCGGAACTTTGTTTTCATATTTTCGCGTTTTATGCGTTCCGTTTTGCGGCTTCTCTCAGAGAATAAATGCCGAATTAGGAAACTTGGACAATATAAAATGGCTGTGAGCACAGTCGTGGGGGAAATCAAGAGAAGAAGAGAGGTCAGACTTTGGGCGATATATCTGATGTTATCTGGCTATGGTAATTGACAGTTGCGCTGATCGACTCAGTGACTAATTGAAACTAATAGAACTGTTTATTTGTATGTTTACTGGTTGCGTCGGAGGGATCTTGTTTTCGAGAAAGGATGTAGGCTATTTCACGTCCAACCTGCTGATCCTCGTTTAGCATGCAAGCACAATATAATCACGTCTTCAATCACTGAATTTCCAATCAAGTGACTGTTCACTTTTCCCATTGATAATCACTATGGTGACTAACAAGGAGCCTCATTAGCTGTTTTGCTTCAGATCTAAATTGTTTCCAAGTTTTGTAATAAATTTCCTTGTAAACCTTCTTTACAATAAACTTATTCTATTCTGTTCTGGTTCTAAAATTTTTTAGTGTAATTTCATACTTACTCACCTCCAGCCCGATAGCAAACGGTACCTCTGTGACGAAAAGAGCTTAGCCGAATGTTAACTTACCTGGAAAAAATAATACAATAATCAGTAACAAGTTGTTGCAAATCAGAAATGTGAAATGTATACATACAGTACTAAGAATCCGGGTGCATTTATTACCTACATAATTTAATCTTATCTACTTTGCGCGATGTCTAAGTACAAGACAAGCGCACCATGATTACTCCTTGTTACGCTTTGCGTATTCTTCTAGATTTTATATGCTTCATCACCGGGTCTTACATAGCCCCAACAAGATCAGGTACAGCCCTCGAATTGCCAAATCAAATTTAGTTTAGACGAGAGCTCCGTACTAATTCCACGTTTTGTATGTTTGCATCGGCATGTCAAACACAGCGAAATGCCGCAGAAATAGGTAGGTAGCGCGTCGGTCGGTGATTGAAAGGTGTTTTTGTTGCTTTTTCCATTTGCTTCAAATTATTCTTTCGTGCCACCGAAGGCCCTGCAGTCTAAAGCTACACACATATTCGAATAGCTTTTAAAGCGGGACGTGGCAGCAGTCCGACTTGGGAGATTATTAAAACATTTCTGGGTGGCAGCAATTTCCTACGGTGGCGCGGCGAAAACAGTCGTGTTTGCCGTGTATTGTTTGTTAAATTGCAATAATATGTGTATTGTATGGCGTGCGGAATAAGGCGAACCCGAGGGCGAACCGTACCGGCTTTTCGATTACGTCCCTGCGCCGAACGAACTGCTCATGCATCGGACCACACGCGGTCGTTCGTTATTGGATGGTGCAGACGAAGATTCGAAGGTGCAGATGTCAACACGAAGAAAACTAAAATCCTTTGCTTCCATACGGGAGGTGAGCCTTCTCCTAGTGGTGTTTTCCACATCAATAATGAACAGGTTGAGGTGGTCAAGCAGTACCGATACCTTGGGGTCTTCAGCCGTACTGAAGTCTAAACAGGCATCCGCTGCGGTTTTTGACCTGACGATCAGATCGAAATTGAATTCGTGGTCTTCTAGGATGACACTGTTCCAATCAGCGATTTTGGGGTCCGTTTCTCATTGCCTGCCTTTGTGGGGGATGGGATATCCTGATCTGCTGGAGAGAGTTCAGATGGAGTTTTTTAGACGACTCTTGTGTTTGCCTAAGTCGACCTCTGATTCTCTGATTCGACTGGAGACGGGCATAAGTAGGGTTTCCCTCTTGACATTTAAATCTTGTCGTGCCTGGCTGTTTAAATTACTCCGGATGCCCACCAGCAGATATCCTAGGGCGTGCTTTGACAGGCTGGTCAGTTTGTACTCGGTCGACGAGTCCGCCGTCGATACGCGTTATAACTGGACAGGTCGGCTCGCTGAGCTCTTTGAAGTTGTGAACTGTCGCGATCTCTGGGATAACCTTAATTTTGAAAATTCAAGCTTGAGAAAGGCTGAAATGATTGACACGTTAAGAGAGAGATTGTTTTTGGAGGACTTGAGATATCTGGAGCGCGCCCCACAGTCGGTGTTTTTCCTTCCACCCATTTTGCAGGAGCCTCAGCAGTATCTGGAATTCCAAATTCCAATACACTTCGTGAGATTTGTGGCACAAATGAGACTTGCCAATAACTTTTTGCTCAAATTTTCTTACAATGGAAATAAATACTTATAACATAAACACCTCTGAATTTTGTACGTTCAGTAATTTACACTGCCACGAGAGTCTTGATCACCTGATTTTTGAATGTCCCCTGTACCGCAGCTGCAGATCTCTTCTTCCTGCGGGGCTGGGGACGTTTGACGATTTGATTGTTTGTTTGAAGGGTATTGATCAGAGAGGCAGGCGCTAAGAGGCTAGGACATTACATCATGGCTATGCTTAGGCTCCGTTCATTCGCTTTTAACGAATGACGTGATATTTTAAAATGTGTCGCACGGTTTGTGTACCAGTATTGTTTTAAAATGTATTAGTATCAGTGTTAACTGTGATCTTGTTCTACAATTGTCATGAGAGTTTTTTCTCAAAAAACAATTTGAATTGAATTGAATTGGATGGTGCAGCAAGCAAGCCCTTTCAATGGCTTAGCGCGCGAAAATTGGCTTGCATCACGAGGATGGAAATGTACAATTTAATTTGTGCGAGAGATTACCCCACAGGTCAAAGATTTGAGCGCGAGAAAGAGTCTTCCATAAATTAGATCGCGGCTTCGATGCGGTAGGCTGGTTGGCTGGTATATAGGTTTAATTGCTTTTCTCTTTGGGCATTCCAGCTTTTAACTTGATATGTTTGCAGAGTCTCTCGGCGCGATAAAATATTTATTTCGCGCTCGTTTGCTGTTTTTATTCGCTCATCCCTTTTATTTATTTAGCTGTCCAACGGGCCTGTCTTCGGGTTATTATACCGGTGATGCGAGGCATCCGTTTTGTTGACGTTTCTGATTCCCACCTAATTTTCCCAGGAGGTGGATCATGCGGTGGCTGACTGGCCGCGATATCACTTTTTTCGAACACCAAGCTCAGGAGTCACCACTGCCACGTAACGATGAAGCAGTATTTCTTAAAGAAACACCGCAGCCAGTAGGCGTAGCGGCGTAGCAGCAGGGAGTGGCAGGTTATTCAATTCAACTCGATTCAATGAAATAATAACGCATTGGGAGCATCTACAAAAAATCAAGACAACGGTGAGCAGCCACGTAAAAACCCCTGCAGGTCTGAACCAGACGCTTCCTTTCTTTCTCTGTCTAGAAAGTGTTACGTTAGAGTTGGCCCTTCACTGGGTTACGTCCATGTTACGGAGTCGAACGTTATCTAGGTATTTTTCCTGCATCTGCAATGGCAACCCTTATGACAAAAGAGACACGCAGCATTTTGATTGCTCAAGCCACTTTTGGCGATTGTTTGTGCATAAAGTTACATAGGTTATAAAGCAGCGAGCTGGAAGAAAAAACAATGTTTTGCCGATACATGTGAACATGTCAACATGTCACCGACTCACGAGTAGATTCCACAAGGAAACTACTCTCCACGCGAAAGCCTAGGTTCGTATTTTGAAACTTGCTTAGAGCCCTTTGCCATGGTGTTGTTATAGGGGTCATCCAACGCCGCTGCTTGCCTTCCATAGTCGCCGGACACACCGGTATCTGCTCTTCGAATTACTCGCACATCTCGGAGTGCGCTCGCGATCTGCCCCATGGCCCCCAGGCCGAGCCACTACTGCTTGCGAGACAAGACCCGTTGCTTCGGCCTTACACAGGACAAGCTACGTTTCTTATCCATTCAATCGCCTAGCTAACCGCTTGCAGGTCTTCTTTTCATTCCGATGGAAGCAGGCCGAAGGGTGAATGTCCATCGGACCGCTCTTGCTCAACTCTAGCTCGACCACTCTTGCTCTAGTTTACTCGACAAGTTTTTCTCTCTACACACACGCACCTCACTCAACTTGTTTTGACTTGTGCCGGTGGGAGGGGGTCATCCTCTATCGTGACAATAGATACATAATTGTAAGTACCGCGAAAAAAAGACCAACGTCAAAATCAAATGTTACCCCCTTTTGCAATAGCTCGGGTATCGTTTACCCTATTCGCTCTCATGTCACGTGACTTCACTACATGCATGCCCCGTTATACTCCAGCCTCGAGTTAGTGAGCCGAACTCACCCAAAATCATTTTCCTTGTATAGTGCTGAGTTATTATTGTTTCTGTAGTGGACATTGCTGTTGCTGCTTGCGGGGTCTTTTCCATTTATTTATGCTTGAGTGAAGTTGACCCTACAGCTTGCTACAAGCTACGTTGAAATAACTCTTGACGCGTGTCTTATCGTCACCTTAAATGGCTGGACGTCTCACTGCTATGTTTTTGTGTCCGCAGATTCGCCGGAGCGAGAAGCCCAGCTGAGCTGCCACCGTCTGCACCACCTCCACAGCCGCCACGATGCTATGCCCCAGGTGCGACTAGGACCTTTCCGAAATCAACAAATCGACTGAACTAGTCCGTTTCAATCATGACGATGACGTGACCGGTCTGAGCTCCTATGTCCTGCGGCCTGCGGGGAACGGAAAGCTGTAAGTAGTGATTCTCACGAGACTCTCGTTTTCGAGAGTCTTGTCTCGTCTCGTCTCGTTTTCGAGACGAGACTCGAGACGAGACTGATCATTTTTCTTACGAGACGAGACGAGACTTTTTGCCGGTCTCGTCTCGTGTCTCGTGCGAGAGTCTCGTAGTCTCGCACGAGACTTTTGCGGTCCAGTTTCTATTTCACAATCTACATAATGTGGGCACAGCTGTTGAGTTATATTGGCACCTAACTAATTTCTTTTGGGCAAAAAAAGCTTGGATGTTCAGTTCACGTTAGAAAAATTTCATGATTGATAAATTACCTACTAAAGAATACTCAGACGAAACTTTATTTACCGTACCTAAAACCGTAAATTTTCAGTAAATACTAGTTTTTTTCCCATAGATTTAGTATTAAAAATGAAATAGATCAACAAAGTGAAGATGGAACCCCCAGTCCCCCGGGGGTTCTGGGGGGCTGAGACCCCGGGCTCTAGCTTCAAAAAATCCTTGAGCTGAAGCATCAGGAAGACTGTCAAAAAGGAGAAAACGTTCTACAGCATTACCATTTTTAGTACAATATCGGATTAACAAAGAAAGTTGATCAGTTTTACCGATATCAATAATGATTGTGGAATCAACAATCAACAATAGTAGTAAAAAACTTGGCATGCTTCACTTCGTCTAAAACAGTTTTCACACATCCGTTTGCTAGAGCCGAAATGAACTCGTTTTTGATTATCTGTCACTTTTAACTTTTGTATCGTGAATAACTATTATATGGGAGCAACACCTTTGGCTGGATTTTTGAACCGGTCGTTTTTCTTTCGTTCCCAGCTGGAGAGCTTTTTCTTTTTTAAACACGACATTTTGAGACTACCCGTACTTAGGTATAACGCGAATGATCGAAGTGAAAGGGCGGTCGATTGTGATATCCACAAAATTCCCACTATTCAGCTCTCGGAAACTTGGAACAGTAAAAAAATAGAATGTAGCATTTATTTATTTTATTGCCAACTGGAATGTTATTGTGTGTGTGTGGGGTATTGGTGTTTTTTTTTATGGGTCTGTGTTCCAGATGTCCATGAGTGTTGGACGCAAGTGTCCGGTGGATGCAAGGGCCGGCTATTATTCAACGGGTGTGGTGTGATGTTTGCTGGGATGTTTTAAAGATTATATAGGAGAATGACCAAAAAAGGCGCCTTTGCAGTTTGCACTTGTAAATCTTGTAGGTGGGTGCCTGGCAAACCATCCCTTGTTGCGCCGCTGCCTTTGTGACTCCGTCATCACAAGTTATAGTGTTGTGTTACATGGTTTCAGTGGTTGTTGGCAATTAATTAGGTGTGGAGCTGTGTCACCAAAGCATAAAAGAAAAATGAGTGCACCAAAAAGAAAACGACGATCTGCTTCTACTTCCGCAACTACAGTTCAAGATAAATCAAATTCATCCGGAGATTTTTCTAGTGGAAGTGATGATAATTATGTACAACCAGAACCGCACAGCCCCGGCCGGAGCCGCAGGACCAGTCCAAATGCAAGAGAAGCCTCAGAATCGTACGGCTTTTACCGCAACTCGCTAGCTTCAACGGATCTTGAAAAATGGGGGTGGACATATTTTTTGAATGACCCTGTATAACCATTATAATTACGTCAAAAGGACATATATTTTCGTATTCTTTTTTCATCTTATGTAATGAATTAAACAATTTTTTTGACCGCTTATGTTTCACTGAATTTAATTGGATGATAGTAACAAATTTCTATCTATACTTCATTATCTAGATACGTCACGAGACTCACGACCTCACGAGACTCACGAGACTCTCGTGCGAGACTCGAGACGAGACGAGACTCGCGGCCACGAGACGAGACTCGAGACGAGACTTCGCAATTTGCTCACGAGACGAGACGAGACTTTTGTGAAGTCTCGTCTCGTTGGTCTCGTGAGAATCACTAGCTGTAAGGACATCCTTCCCGAGGTTATGGACCCCACACATACAACTACACCCTGAGTTGAGTAGTCTTTTCGCTTTACCACATTGTAGAAATTCGTTTCAAGCAACGCAGCTAGTGATCTTTCCGTAGTGTCAAATAATTTCTCATTATTGTCCTAGGTCTTAAGCTCGACATAGTTTTCAAGCCTAGTTGAAGGCTGTAGATTGTTAATTAATTTTATTATAATATACTAGAGTCTACTCGGTGTACGTGATGTATCAATTATTCATTTGAGAACCTTCCTTATCGTCCTGGGATCGTTGCCCAGTCATGACATGAGGGGGTTCGTGCATGAGGGTCTTGGCTCGCCCTCTAACTAAGGCGTCAACAATCGTCGACCAAGTTGAGCTTCTCCAGACCCCGGCATTGATATATGCCATTTGAAGATACCATCAAAACTTGTGGAAAGTTTGCATGCGTAATTTTTTGCTATTCCAATAATTGGGATTTTTTTACATAGATAGATAGTTTATTTGGCAACATTTTAGATTGAGTGAGTACGGAATAAATGGAAGAGCTTCAAGGTATGTTTGTAGGTGAGTCTAGACCCACAAAATTGAAACGTTCACGGTTTCAAAGTGTATCTATTTATAATGCCTACTCAACGTAAAGCGCTCTGCTTTACAGTCGATTTGCTTGATTCAACACCTGTTGGTTGATGAATAATTAGTTTTACAACTTCAATCACTGGTGATGTCTGCCGTTTATTGTTCGTCCAACTATGTTCACGTGATATTTGCTATCGGAAATGACAGATTTGTTCGATCTGGTGCATGGTGTTTGCACCTATTATAACACTCCATTTGATTGGTTAGATCCGATACAATCTCGAGACAAATTTGAACAAATGTGAAGGTTCCATTAACTGCTTCTGGTAGTGTATTTTATGGCAATGTGTGCGAGTTCGCTCTTGTCCTCATCAAATATTAATTCACAATTACACCAGGAGACCAACAGCGCCGATTTTTCATTTTCAACCCAAATTACCCGATGAGAGTTGGCAGATTGGATCATTTTCAGATTGGCCTGTTCGTTCCACACATCTGTGTCATCAGAGTTCACAAGGTTCAATACATAACGGGGCGCGAATGAACTTTTCGTTCAATAAACGTAAAGCTGCATTATTCAAAAATTAAGAATGAACAGTTACTAATTTCGATGGATTTATAAAACGTCAGTTCAGTTGGTACCAATTGGTACCTCAATTGACTCAAGAGTAATTTAAAATTTCCGTGCAGATTCGGGAATCAAAGTTTGCGATAGTCCTTGTGAAGAGGGCTGGCAAGGGTCCCGACCGGGACGACTGATGTATGCGTGTTTACGGTGTTCCGTTTTAAACCGGCGGCACATCCATTTTCAGGTGGCGCAAAGGCAGTCCACGTTCGCGGCAGTTTATTTCAGAAATGTTGCCTTGGGGATTTAAACCCTTACAACCTTCATACCTCGCTTCATACAGTTGTCGGGGTGCATGAGAGGCCCATTCGACATTTCATTTGGTATGATTGATGGTCCAAGAAAACACCACCCACGCGCACCCGGTAATGTGGGGCCCAGCCCCGACCTGATGGAGCCCCATTTTCGGCCTATTATAATATATACCTGCTCGCTGGGTTCACCGAGCGAAATTGAAATTAAACTCAGGCCCCCTGGTCCCCATATCTCATCAGGAGCGTGCTCCCACCCCCCAAGTGTGTCCCTAATTCGAGGTTAATTGTTATAAACGCAGCTTTTTAGTGCCCGAATTTTCACGCAATAATCTCGTTATGTAGCCATTATAGTGCACGACTATATGATGTGTTAGTTTCAAATAAATAACGTTGAACCGTGATCTTGAAGAATGACGTACGTTGAAGCGATTAAATTTCACCTAAAAATTCAAGGCCGTCACTAATACTTTTTGCAGTTGACAAAGTACCACCTTTAAAAAGGTTTTGTCTAGTAGAAAAAAAACACTGGTGATGGAGGAAAGAGCTTTACACTTTTGTTAAAACTACGTGCTGCAATTTATTAGGAACAGCAACTTGTTGAACCTGTAACATAATGCCTGACGTTTGTGCAATTATTTACCATCGACATGTACCGCACCTATTTCTGGGTTGGTGCTTGTTAACGTTCACGTTTCGCCACAGGTCGGTGAGCTGTGAGTTCTTGATGAATTATCGTTCGAACGCGAGTCTGAAGGATTTGGGGAGATCTTGGAGGATTTTGAAGGATTTTTTCCGAAGAATCAATTTGCTCGATGAACTGGAGACTTTGGAACGCAAATTGCTGCGAAGGGGGAGCCTTGGATAAAGCCGCCAGGGGCTACACGGACGAATTCTTCCAGCAAGTTCGTATGCATGTATTATATGTGGCTCAACATAGTGCCCTTTGTGATGGGCTATCATGGCTGCTCTGTTTGCTGTCATGATAGCCATGCACTGTCATGTGCATTCTTTATTTATGGCCGAGTTTATGGCGTAATGTATTCTCGCAAACGCATTGCAGGGGGGGGGGGCGACATGGGCTGGGGACCATTGATACCTTGGGGGTGGTCCCCAAGGTGTTACCTTGGCTTGGTCACTTGGTCAGGCGTCGCTGCGTCGAGCTCTTGTCATTCTTTCCAGCCTATCCTAACCTTATCAACTGCCAGTGTCATTTAAAAAGTCAAATTCATCATGACACTTGACTCCATTGACAAAACTTTTTATTTACGTGGACGTTATTCTAGATAAAATATCTACAAGTCCCTACCCATCCAAACGCACTCTAGCGAGAGCAAAGGTTCCCACTAGGCAGTCCATTTATTTATAAAGTTCGTGACAAGGCTGCTCTCGGATGGCGTGACACCAATCATGCCACGTTTGCAATCACGTCACTTTTTTTTATTTATACGAATGTCTAATCGCAGATTTATTGTGTACCTTTAAAATTAATGATTCTGCATGACAATGTTTGATTATTAGACTCTGGATTTATTGGAGGAAATTTTATGAAACTAGTTCCATCTGGCAGGTAACGCTCGGACTCACTGGAACCGACAAGCGCACGGTAGCTCCGTCAGCCTCCCTGACTGCGCTGCCGGTTCTTCTCTACAAATCGCGGTACTGCCAGTTGTAGGCATGTAATACTTGAGGGGTTTGCCCAGGGCCATCCGAGGAGGAGTTTCAGCCGGCTTACAATCAGATGAGACCCGCCAGCGCCCGCCCACTGGCACTGACCTACCGGTTGGCGGTGTCCCATTCAACTTTTGGCCGTACTGAACGTTGCTGCAGTCGAATTATCACCCGATTAGAGCGGTGTATCACACATTATGCCCTCCATTTTGCAAATACCAATATATTTTTTCCTTCTGGGCCGACAAAGAGGTGGACCACCATGAAATTTTGCCTCGGTTAAAACAGGAAAATCTTTTTATGGTGCTCGGTGAAGTGATGTACGTGTATATTGGTTGGGTTTTAACAAGTCTTGAGGATTATCTGGATCTTCCCGGATCATTATTCAGTACCTACCCAGATTTGCTCACGTCGATAACACTGCGTGGGCTAAAAACCACACGTCAAACCCACTTGGATAATATTCCGTTTAGTTCAGTTCACCTACTGTGAGGTTTGAACTGTCGAATACCGCTTGTTGTGGGGTATTCAGTTGCACTTCCAAGTTTGCTATTCAATTACGTAAGGGCACATTATAATCGATTTTGCTCAATAGCCCCATTAATTTCGCATAAGTCGCTCCGTGATAGCAGCAATTAATTTCTAAGCAGCGCCGTAATCTATGCGTATAAAGCATAATAAATTGTGAGATTCGAAACGAATATGGAGGGAGTTAACCGATATCACCCGCACAGTGGTACACTACCACCATAAACCAGCGCGTTGAAAGTTGTATGTGTGTGTGTGCGAGGAAGGGATGTAAACTATCGGGAATTTTCCAAAGAACGGATTGAAAAGATAAGACGTCAGGATTCGGAATTCACGAGCTCTTTTTGCCCTCTCTATGCATACCTCACAGGGTATCTGTCTTCATTTCGCACGATACGGCTTTATTTGGCGGTGTCTCTTTTTATTATTAAAACTTCTTCTTGCAGAGACACGTCTATAAAGTTCTCAAACAATTTCTAGACCCTTGTCAAAAGTAAAGCCAGCCCTGACACTCCGCGCCGGAATGACATCTTCTATATCCCACCTATTAAAAACGCGCGCGCGAATCTCGGCCCGACAAAGTTTTATGGGACGAACGCATGAATAATGCATCGCCATTAAGGAATCCTCACCAATTCATTATTACTCCTACAAATTATGATGAATAGACGATTTCTAATAGAAACCAAAAGAGAAAGAGAGAGAGATAAAGACAATCGCGATATTGAAAGTTTCGAGAGATGGAGGAATGCCCGAGCGCATTCCTATTTCGGTATGGAGTTTCTGTCGTGCCATCTCTGGGAATATCAAACTTCTTAACTGAGTGTTATTGTGGCGCACGACAGGAAGTTTCGTTTGTCTTTTTGTGGAATCTTGAGGATCTTGAAGCGCAATCCATGGTTTCGACAATAATTATATAGACGTTACGTATTGGCACCAAGCATGATCGCTTTTATTTCCCGAAAGCAAATCAGGAGGTTGTATCGGTCTGTTTCAAGTCTCTTCAATGTCTATGTTGGACTTTAGACTTCATGAAAAAGGGTGAAGTTGAGCAAAAGCTTGAGGCTTCATCAAAGCTAAAGCAGATGAGCACACTGAGATGTAATCAACGTCCTCCATCCACATGTTTTTCCAATTTATTAACCTCTCGGTGGAGTGCTGCACTTGGTGAAGAAGCATGGTGGATGATAAAGAGTGACATCAGTGATAGGTACCGGGTGTTTATAAACGTCTGTGATCGCATCGCCTTTGGAATCCGCTTTCGATCACTACTATTGCGCCCGAGATTGCGCCTGTTACTGCGTTTTTCGGCCTGACCCATGCCTGCCGCGATCACAGATTCTTATAAACACCCCGTATAATCATTTGATTTGCTCGTCCATGTAGCTCGTCCCTGTTGAGATGTTCTGATCAGAATACAAAACGGTGTTTTACACACTTGAATTTAGCTCTGCAAATGCATTAGGCTAGGTAATTAATTATTCTTTATAGACGTACATTGCACGTCGTCATCGGTTTCGGTTGTACCTGTAACGTTCCCTAGAAGAAGAAGAAGAGTTTTTCATTTCAACACCTCCGCTAATAGATGAGCTCAGGGGTCTTGAAAAGATACCCGGCATCTGTCCATACGCGGAAGACGACCGTGAAGGGTGTCTTCTTGCCGAAAGCGCGAAGCACGGTCCACTTTCTTTTTGGTGCCATCCGGCGAGCTATACAGATGTCTTGAAAGACGCTCGTAGTACTTGTGTAATAGTTGAGGAGTGTTGCCAGTGTGTCTGGTGAGTTAATTTTCTTACCATTATGCAAAACATCATCTAAAGAAGCATTTCCCCGACTAGGTCCTTCCGTAACGGCCGTCACAGTCGTAGTGTTCACCAGTGGCGGACTGCAAGTATTAGCTGAAAGACGCTAGTGCAGGTGAATCCAGGTGAAAGCCGCGCAGGATTGAGGCCTGCCTACCTGAACGTACCGGTGAGCAGGATAATCACATCTCTACCGTCTCCGTTGGTGTACCATCGGTACCTGTCCAACAGAACACCTGAGCGGCCTATTCAGCGTGTGATGTCACCGAGAGAACCTGGCGTACCCACGCCAAGCATCAACCATCTTGACGCGTGCCCAGCGGATAAGGTCAGATCTTTCGATTTTCATGCGGCCGTGTACTATCGCACGGAATCCATCGACCATCACACCATCACAGCGCTTTAGGTTTAGATTAGATTCTCATTTGTAAGGAAAGTTGTACGATTTGGATTTTTATACGTCAAATCCATACTTAAGGGTATTAAAGGTAGCTGATTACGCACTGCGGCTCTAGCCGCGAATAGCCTTTTGGTAAGTGCCACTTCAGGATACTAAATGTGAGCTCATAGGTAGATCCCGGAACCCTTTGTTCTTCAGCCCTTCGCGTGTAATCCCTTCCGGAACCCTCAAGCTGGGTAGGTATTTTGCCCGGCTTGTAATTGTACGGCTGCCCACATAGTAGCGTACTCAAGATCAGTTCATGTATACTCTATACACTCATAGAAATGACCACCAGATTCCTCCGCTTGAAAAGTAGTCCCGAGCGATACCCGCGAAATTTGATATTCCAGTTAGAAAGAGGTGCTTATTTCCGCTAATCACAGCTAAATGCTATGGTAATTATAAATGACACCAGTTTAATACCAATTTTAATGGAAAAGAAAATAATTTTTGGAATGAAGCTGATTTAATTTTACTCAACACTCACAACAGCCCAGCCGACTGAAAATAACAAACATCATAGATAGTTGCAGCGGTACGCTAGCGAAATGACCATAATTCTGCATTTTGTGATACTGTAATGAAATTTGGCATATGCAAACTACGTAGAATTTCAGGTGATTTGACCCGCAGCACTCAAAAATTTGTCCATTAGGGGGCGACTGGGGGCCCCTCCAAATTTCAAGATGTCAGAGCTTTTACCATGCACCATTTAGTACCGCCCTATCTACCGTACAGGACCTAAACAACTTTGTTCTTGACCATCATAACATTTTTCGTCATGTCAATTCCATCCTTCTTGCAGAAAAAAAATTGTTTCTTTGTCTGGTCAACAAATCGAAAAAAAATAATTTTTGGACCACAAATAGATTGTTGAGTCGTTTTTGTGTGATCATCGGAAAATCCGCATCCCCTTGATTCATTTATGGAAACAAAAATTTTGCTGCTCTTTTTCTCAACGAAGGCGTGACCTCAACTTACCATTATTTTCAACATCACCTATTTCAATGTTTTATCCCAATAAATATGACTATTGTTGTACTTATATATAGCTTGAAGTTTTCTTCAACGGTGTGGATGATGAAACGGCCTCAGATTCGACCTGAAAGCCGTGTATATTAATTTTTCTGCAAGGCTGTCAAATTTGGCATTTTTGATTTTCTACCGGGAGCGGCCAAAATGTCAATTACACATCACTCCGCCCAAGAGCACCGGTTTCGGTACTTTCGCACCAACTCTCATTTCAGTATCACAAAGTGCAAAATTGTTAGGCGTGAATATCGTTTTCCGCTAGAGCAAACCGGTGCTCTCGACCGGAGTGGTGTGTATTGACATTTTGGCCGCTCCCGCTAGAAAATCAAAAATGCCGAATTTGACGATCTTGCAGAAAATCAAAATGTACGGCTTCCAGGTGGAATCTGAGGCAGTTTCATCATCCACATCGTTTGAGAAAACTTCAAGCTATTTATTAGTATGTCAATAATCATACTTACCGGGATAAAACATTGAAAAAGGTAATGTTGAAAATAATGGTAAGTTGAGGTCACTGCCTTTGTTGAAAAATAGCACTGCAAAAGTTTTCTTTTCATAAGTGAATCAAGGGGATGCGGATCTATCGATGATCACACAAAAACTACTCAACAATCTATTGGTGGTCCAAAAAAAAATACTTTTCAATTTCTTGACCAGGCAAAGAAATTATTTTTTTTCCGCAGGAAGAATGGAATTGACATGACGAAAAATGTTATGATGGTCAAGAACAAAGTTGTGTAGGTCCTGTACGGTAGATAGGGTGGTACTGAATGGCACATGGGAAAAAATCTGACATCTTGAAATTTTGAGGGGCCCCCAGTCGCCCCCTAATGGACAAATTTTCGAGTGCTGCGGGTCAAATCACTTGAAATGTTATGTAGTTTGCATATGCCAAATTTCATTGCGGTATCACAGAATGCAGAATCAGAAAGCGTACCGCTGCAACTAAGAGAAATGGAGGTTAGAAATCGTACGTAAGTGTCAAACTCGCTGAATGTAATGCCATTGGCTTGGCGTAGGAATAATTTGCCCAGGTAAGGCTACCAACCGAACAAAACTTATATTAGTTCCAAACGCGCCCATGTTGTTACAGTCTTTGGTGCTTTTATTTGCTATAGGTTACATCACTGAAATTCAAAAAAGTCCGTTCTATCGCTGTACAGACTATACCCTATTTAATTTGCTTGTTTTGTATTTTGTTATTTTATTAGTCAGTCAGTTCTATCATTATTCATTTTTTCAACTTTTATTCAGCGATCATTTTTTATTCACTAACCACGGGTTCCACCAAAAAATTTAAGAGCGGTTTAAGCTAAACCGAGATTAAACGGATTTTTTTCTGGTCAATGTTGGTAGATTCATTTTGGAAAATACGTTAAATCGCAAGTATACCACCCTTTGGTTAATTACTCAGCGTGAAACCTGAATTTACATTGATCATTTAGCCAGAATCCATCAAAATAAATCTCGAGTTGGTGGAACCCACGGTTAGTTCAATATCATTTCATGACTTGTACATATTTTTTTCATTAAATCAGTAAAAACTTTATCCGTTAGCTTCAATTTTTTTATCCAGTGGAATGTGAGCCACTCATATCTTACCCACATTGGCGCCCAATATAAATTTCAAGTAAAGTAAAATATTAAATTCACGACCCGGCTTCTCCATCGAAAATCTAGCTGTCGGTGCAATTAGTGACAATTCCTCCAAATTCATCTAAAAGGCGGAGTGAATGAAGAAGACTTGGAAGAAGTCAAATACCTACTGGGCTAGGCAATTTTCAGTAAGTATAGATAAATAAATGCAAACATCCTGACTTCCATTCGGGTTCTTGTTCCTTGGGAATGGCTCAGCACGCCAATTCTCTGCAAGAGTACATTGTTCTCGAGTTCTTGCTACTCTTGGCCTGCCATGACTGAATCAAATATACTGACGGACAAAATTAGCGTTACACTTTTTCAAAATACTGACACAGACGAACCCGTCAACAGATTTTTCTGAATTTTTCCGAGGAGCAAGCTTGATGTGTTTTCCTCAAGTTGACAAACGCGCAAAGACGTGGTCTGCAAGATGACTGAGCTGTACGGTCTGAAAGGTAGAAATGACCAGAAACCATTTTCGTAGAATTTTCTAAACATTCAAGAGATCTTCCTAAGGCTGCAGAAGAGATGGTTTTCACTTAAAATCGTGTTAGTAGGTGGTTCATACCCTCTGTAGTCTTCCTGCATGATTTAAACCGTACGAAATGTTCACCCACTCGGTGTTAGTTCTTTGTTCAATGAAATGAGAAAATTTTCGTATGGTTTCCAAAAATGCTTTGTGTGATTGGAAAATCTGTTTTTCACGTACTTGAGAAGGTAATGCAGCAGAAAATGATTGAAAACATTTCTTATCTCCTTCGCAACCTCTTTATGTGGTAAGTCATTTCCTTACCATTAGCTGATAATCCGCTGTGGAAAGAATCGAAACAGTCTCGGTGATACCTCAAGGTTCATTGGAATCTCAGAGCGCCATCGGCTTGGTATCCGACCCTCAAGGTCCTCGATTAACCATAATTTAACACCTTGTTGGTACCCTCTACAAGAATGGTAAAGGAAGCAGATTTTCTCGAACTCGCTCGAAAAAATGCTTTTTCATTTGCCACTTATCCGATCTGTATAGTCAAATGCACAAAAAATTTTCATCTTGTGTTTTGAACTCAATTTTTGTGACTTCCGTGCATCAACTTGCACCCAGTGCAACTTTTAGGATTTCTATCGCATTTTATTCATTGTTCGTCAAGAAAAACCTTGATGCCTTCATTCATCAACGTAATCACGAAAATGCACACACAGTTCCTCAGAGTCACGTAATCAACCTTTATTTAGGATGTTGCAATGGGTTTTCCCAGGTGCGAACACCCGGTTGGGTTGGCGGGTTGCTATGCTAGGTCCGTGGCTCGTACCCAGGAAGTTTTTTAAAGTTTATTCGTCATTCTGCGCAGCCAAAGGAGCCTTCCAAGGGCTGGTGGTAACTCGCATTTCGAGAACAAAGGTCTACCTGAAGATTTGCAAGCCTTGCAATCCTGTCGTTGACAATTTTGCGAAATGTGAATCATACCTTTCATTATTGTAAATTAACAACAATTAATAAGGTACTGCTGCCTGACCCTGACGTTGACGCTTGTCAGAAAAAAAAATTCGAGCGATACAAAATTACCAACGATAGGATTGCAAGGATTGAAAATCTTCAGGTAGACCTTTGTTCTCGAAATACGAGTTACCACCAGTCCTTGGAAGCCTTCTTTGGTTGCGCAGAATGACAAATAAACTTTAAAAAACTTTCTGGGTACGAGCCACGTACTCTAGCATAGCAACCCGCCAACCCGACCGGCTGTTCGCACCTGGGAAAACCCATTGCAACATCCAAAATGGAGGCTGATTGCGTGACTCTGAGGAACTGTGTGTGCATTTTCGTGATTACGTTGATGAATGAAGGCATCAAGGTTTCTTTTGACGAACGATGAATAAAATGCGATAAAAATCGTAAAAGTTGCACTGGGTTGCAAGTTGATGCACGGAAGTCACAAAAATTGACTTCAAAACACAAGATGAGGATTTTTTGTGCATTTGACTATACAGATCGGATAAGTGGCAAATGAAAAAGTATTTTTTCGAGCGAGTTTGAGAAAATCTGCTTCCTTTACCATTCTTGTAGAGGGTACCAACAAGGTGTTAAATTATGGTTAATCGAGGACCTCGAGGGTCAGATACCAAGCCGATGGCGCTCTGAGGTTCCAATGGACCTTGAGGTATCACCGGGACTGTTTCGATTCTTTCCACAGCGGATTATCAGCTAATGGTAAGGAAATGACTTATCACATGAAGAGGTTGCGAAGGAGACAAGAAATTTTTTCAATCATTTTTTGCTGCATTACCTCCTCAAGTACGTGAAAAACAGATTTTCCAATCACACAAAGCATTTTTGGAAACCATACGAAAATTTTCTCATTTTATTGAACAAAGAACTAACACCGAGTGGGTGAACACTTTGTACGGTTTAAATCATGCAGGAAGACTACAGAGGGTATGAACCACCTACTGACACGATTTTAAGTGGAAACCATCTCTTCTGCAGCCTTAGGAAGATCTCTTGAGTGTGTTAGAAAATTCTACGAAAATGGTTTCTGGTCATTTCTACCTTTCAGACCGTACAGCTCAGTCATCTTGCAGACCACGTCTTTGCGCGTTTGTTAACTTGAGGAAAACACATCAAGCTTGCTCCTTGGAAAAATTTAGAAAAATCTGTTGACGGGTTCGTCTGTGTCAGTATTTTGAAAAAGTGTAACGCTAATTTTGTCCGTCAGTATATGTGAGGACAAAGAGTTGCCTACCCCTCCAGGATCTATTCCAGAGTAACTTGGCCTATGAGTTTCTTCATAAGTAGGTATGTAGTATCAAAACCTACTTTTCTAATGTATAAATCGTGTTTATAATATTTGTCTGAGGACGTCTCCTTGTTCGCCAACTAGTCCGAGTGTCTCGGAACAAGATACAGAACTTTTCATTGATTGCATGTGGTGCGGTTTCTCAATTTCTCAATTCATTTGTTGACGAAACAAAAGACGTCGTCGGTTTCGTCGTGGTCGGCCCCGGCCATCTATTGATTGAGGTCCAACTTAATGATCCATAACTCAACGAAATTAATTGGGAAACTTCTTTGTCGACCCGAGCACATCACGAAAGTTTCGTCTCATCCCATATTCCTAGAGGAAGATCTTAACACTAACCTACTCCGACTAACTGCCGAATCGGCACTTAAATATTCATTATCCGATTCTGTCGCTTCCGAGTCTAACGACGCGTTTACGATCTGTGTTAAATTATATCGATGACCGCCCCCGGATTGCCCAATAAAATCACCCAAATTGTGATTGGAAAGGCGAAGCCCCTGCGGGTCCTCTGTGACACCCCGTAAAAGAAACATTGAAAGAAACATTGTTGGAATCGGGGCTTCGGAGGAAATAAATCTCGAAATTATCGATCGCTTTACACTTTCTGTGCATATAAAAACTTTACAACACTGTTTTCGCTTTACATTAAGATTTACCGTACCCGTATATCCACATTGACTCGTATTTTACGTCTCCCTGTAAACATGGAACGAATCAATTAATCTCATTATCGGTTTCGCTTGCTCGGCACAAAAACGCTTTCTTACCTGTCCACTTGTTTTAGGAACAATATTAATTTGTCACTATAATTGAGTTACATCTACGCTAAAATATTGAAAGCTCGGGCGGGATGCTCAGCTCCGAAGAATGAGCGCAAAGTTTAAAGCCTTGTCATATTGTTTATCAAATTTAATAGGTATATATACAGATTCTGCTGAAAGTGAAAGCATTTCCTCCGTCCGCTCGTTCGGCGAATTAAAGAAAAGTTCTTCGCTTAGGAAGCATCGCACCGGCGCGGCGAAGATATTCGCATTTCTACCCGAGCCAGAACCGTGCGCGCAGGAATTATTCAGAGCAGGTTCTTATTTCTTTTGTGAACCAAGATTAGTCTTCCGTAATCCAAAAATATTATTTTGTTTGTTTCCATCACCGAAAGCTAAAATTTTATATTTTACCTACTGTCGTAAAAATCTCAAATTTCATGGCAGTGGCACGGCTTGATCATCACATTACTCCCAGTAATAATAATTAGGCGTCGTTCCGGTGGCTTTTATCGCGCAGTTTTCCTGGCTGGCAATTTATGGAACTGTTCATTTGCGTTGTGCCGTGTACCAAATAAATCTTTTTGCAATGCAGCGGCACTAAAAGCTGCATCACAATGTACAAGGTGAGGCAAAAGTAATCACGCACACATTACGATAATACAGTTGATTGGGTGGGTCACTAAGACAACGTTCCTTTGTTAAGCGTATTATATACCTATAGACTGTACACTGACCTTGGGTTCCACAAAAAAGACAATTCGAGATCAGTTGATTCGCGATTTTTGTTTGTCAATTTGTAGCTTACTGATCAATGGAAATGCTCGTTTATCTGTCAATAATGTAAAGATGATGGGTCTAGTACAGATTTCAGGCATTTTCTGTGGTGAATCGCCTAGCATTTAGTAAAAAAAGTTCAGTTAATCTGCAATCAGCCTTGATAGCTGATCATCTTTTTTGTGGAACTGACGGTGAGTTCAACTGCAGTTTGATGCCGGGGGTGATTTACCTAAACATATCGAGCTTCCGGACATGCAGTTATGTGACGGAAATGTGAAAAGCGAAGTTAGAACATGGGACCTTGTTGCTAAAAAGTTGTTTGATCGACCAACGCAGGATTGCAGTTTATCTGCTTTATTACATTCTGAGCTCAGCCAGTGGCGACTTGTAAAGAAAGCTGCATGTTGTTCCAACATTCAGCCCAAACTGTTGATTGTATAATGTTAGTTATAGGTACCTTTCAACAAGTTGAAAAAAAATTGTTACGTCCCTGGAAATGGAGCAAGCGATCACCAAATAGCATACGCTCGGGTGCTCGAAAAGGATTGCAAAACACCATAACATTTGGCTTTTAAACTTAAATCGTAACTCTACAGGGCCGTTCCTAACAGGGCGTTCAAGGCGTGCGACGCACGCGGGCGCACTTTGCCAGGGGCGCAAAAATTCGACCGACTGGAAAAAAATCAAAAAGGCGCTTTGCGCCCCCCGCTATAGCCGGGCGGCGATGTGAAAACCAATTATACCAATACGAAGCAATTTTTCGCTGTTAAGCTTAGTTTATAGTCGACGCAAGCGGAAATGAAACCGCATACGGTTACGCAAACGGTAGCGTAATTACGTGAGCAAGTCGTAGAAAACCGTATCACAAGACAAAAACAATCACGAACCACGGTAACTATGACAGCCAGCCCCGGCCCAGATGAGGAAAATTAACAGAATGCAAAGAAATGGCCCAATCCTTAGTAGCACGAGCACGTGAACGTTCATTTGGGTTTCGGTTCGAATTGAACCTTCCGTGTCGAATGGCTAAGTTACCGAATGTTTCGCGAATCTTCTTCGCTAACGAATGCCAATCCTTCTAATTCGCTAGAAGCGAAGGCTTCTACCTAACAAGTAGAAGTCCTAATAACGACACAAAAAACTGATCGACAGAATGTCACAGATGGATGATTTTTTGAAATTTTCTCCAAGGCGCGAGTCGTTTGCATTCTGGAAAATTCAAGGTGCGTGGTGCGTACAGCAAGGCTAATGGATCATCTTTCAGCACCTGGATAACTCTTAAGCTTTATTCTCAGGACAAAAGTGTAAAATGTCATTCATCTGTCGTTCACTTTCATGTGTCGGCAATAGGTAGTAGGTATTTACTTGGAATACGATGTTGCGAGCGTTTACATGCAGTTTTCAATCCCGATACCGTTTTTAAATCGATTTCAATTCTCCATGGAAACGTAGTATATATAACTTTTGTAAAAAATAGAACAGTGACTTGAATTCTGAATTCTTTAATTTTTTTGGTCGAGTATAGAATGGTGGGGGGGGAGCGCAGACTAGAAGCTTTGCACACGGGCGCTCAAACCCCTAGGAACGGCCCTGTAACTCTATTCTGGTTTACTAGACCGTTGAATCTTTTGGTCAAGTTGGTTCCGACGTCATTCGCACTTCTATAATTAACAAGTAAAAACCATCATCATCTCGCAGATTCTGACTGCGACCTTTCCAAATCAAACTGATCAATGGATATGTGATGGATTTCAACTGACCAGACCTCAGATAATAATTGTATCAGCTGCAGGATCTGCAGGCTTATAGCATATCAAAGACCTCGAAGACAAAGAAGACTGAAATTTGACTGATTACTTGATTAGGAGCGGCAGGATCAGTGTCTAAAATTATTGAGTTCATTTGAGTCAACCGACTGCAATGCGCAGGGTACCTACGCAGAATAATGAACAAGAACAACTTCTGAAGGAAGGCCTGAGAGACGCCACAAAGTAAGAGGAGTGCAGAGTAAAAGTGACTACAATCTACAATCAATACGTACTTGACTACAATCAAAGTACGAGATAAGAGTCCTTGCACGGTTCTTCATTGTTCCAAATGATGCTATGGGAGCCCAATAAACATCATAGACTGAATGGTTTCTCGCGAAATCTGCATGATTTGTTTTATATTGTGAGTTCAAAACTCAAAAACTGTAAGGTCGGCAACTTCATGCACCTGGGCCTCAACCAACCTGATGACGACCCGTCCTAGGGTCATTTTGTTCTACCTCAAAGCCCCTATTTTCTCGTGAAAAAAATCATTTCAAACTTTGATCTTCGTTTGAATAATGGACAAATATGAATAAAAAATCTTTAGGCGGGCGGACATCATTTCTAACAACGCAAGGTTTAAATCACATAATGCAGTAGGTAATGTTTTGAAAATAAAATTCATGGAAGGACCCTACTGGTTGACAAAACCTGTATCTAGAAGTGCAAGATCTAGGTGTTTGTTGTTGAAGTAGGTAAGTAAGTACCTAAGTAGGTACGCTAGGTCTTCCCTGATATCAGTTAAGCTCCCACGTAAGTTAGTGTAAACAACGCCCGTCTCATAATTAACAGCCCTTGCTGAAAATTACTGGGGCGCCGCTAGTCGTCTATCATGACTAGTTTTAATTATCCTTTGGAAATAATTTGTGAATAATGGACAAGCTGACAAGCAGTTCGCCTTAAATAATACACCGGTAAGTATTATATTTACTTGATAAAAAAACAGGAATATTTTTTCACCAATCCAATTTTACGACGCCGATTGTAACTCTGCGAGAAAATGGACTTTTCGGACGATTAAAATTCCAAACATGCTCTGACACTTCTCTGCCGCTAGATATACACTCCACCCTCGTCGTGTTGCGGAAAATTCGACTGCCATTTTGAAATGAAATATAAAAATTTTAAGGCGCAATTCGGAAAAGTGTGTCTCTAATCCCTGGGAAATTACTTATCCGTCGTGGGATTGAAATACTCTCCCAGACGTACAAAGCCGCGCAGAAAATAAAGAGTTTTATTAGATCTACGTGCGAGTTCCATGTCGATCCCGTCCTAGATTAAATCCAACCGAGGAGGGCGCACTCCAATACCCACCACCCGGTTTCAATTATTATTATTATAGGTATCTGCTGATGCTCGAAGAATACCTGAGAGAAGATCCACCGCGCGCCAGCCATCAGGATCCGGGGGTGAGTTGCAGCAGCATGCAGAAATTTCCGGATGACTTTCATCAAATATGGATTTGGAACGTTTCGCTTAAACGATAGAGACACCCTACAGACCCCACCCGCCACCCCGGAATTCTCGCAATAAATTTAGATATAGTCGCACTTTGTTACGTAATGCCGCCCTGCAATGCCGATAATATTATAAATTGCCACTGCCAACAATAAATCAGCCCCATAAATCTGCCCGTCGCGTTCCTTTGGAATTTCAGGGCAAGTTTGAGATACTCATATTTATCCTGATGCTCTTCATTTGTATAGTATACTGAGGGACCAAAGCCGGAGCATTCCCTCAATCATCCTTTCATCCAGTTCATTAAAATCGAATCAATAATATACATCTGATGGAGAAGAACAGCCTTTAAAATGCAAACAAACATCGTTGCTTTTGCCTACCCCCATACTAAATCGTCTGAATTTTATAGGCTCATCATTTAAAAAATATTGCGCCGGTTTGGAGGTAGGTATATGTATTTGAAATAAATTTTCCGACGTTTTCCGCATCAATTGCTTTCAATTTTCGACGTAGCAACACATGAATGAATACAAATTTAAAATTACCCCGTATGCCTGTACTGTACCTACATAAAAAAATAAATCAGAGCCTGAGTATCAATTAACGTTCAAATTGTTCAATCTTCGGAAGGCAACGAAAGGAAAATATTTTATTTAAAATTAATTGCAAAAAAGGCGACGGTTGAAATCGCACAGAATCGCTCCGGGCACACTTTTTCTTCTTGGTTTTTGGTACGTAGGTATGTATCATTTTGTGCGACGAATAATGGCCGAACACGAACAGGAACATGAAGAGAAAGAAAATATTGTGCAATCATGAAAAATAAAGGGGGACGTAGTGTGTGTGGTGTGTGTGTATATAGGGTTCGTTGTATTTACCGCATATATAATTCAATATAAATTCATTTGACAGTGGAAAACGTGAAATATGAGGTGGGGCTGCGACGTGGCCCTGTTTGGCGGGGCGACATTTGCGAACATTATGAGATCGCCAAGAAAATAAATGGATGTGTACTGTGTACCTATGTATATAACTTCTTATCATTCTTAACACCCAGGTCTCCGAGAAATATTCGTGGCCAGGTGCTGAGCTGGAGAAAAGTTTGGTTTGGATTTAATTTAAACTGTGACAGCTGCTCTTGCTTTGTGCAGAGACTGTGAATTAGTGCATTCGTGAAAAATGTACGACCATAGTTCAAAGGATTTTTCTATCCCGACATCTCTACAATACAGGGATCCTGTTTTTATTGTTTTTTTTTTTTGACAATTTGGTAACGATGCGCATAATAATATATCCGTGAAAGTAGCAAGACAGTCTGTCTGTCATGTAACGGTGTTTGGTTAACTGTGGTAGTTATGTTAGTAATGCCTATTGCAAATGTCAATCGATAAGGTCTGGTAAGTTGAATTGGATTAACAAAGAACAGAACAGAGCAGAGCAGTAACGGTATACGGACGATCCCGCACACTACGACGCATGCTCAGATAGCCACAGCGTTGGGCGACTGAAGTCTGTCAGACACATTCTCGTACAAACAAACAACAAAGTGGTAGTGAATGTGAAGAAAGTTACTGAATACTGAAGTTACTGATCATATGGGTAACGATCCATAGTCAATCGGTGAGGTCTGGTCAGTTGATATTGAGTGACAAAAAGAGCAGTCTGATTGTGGAGAAGTGCGATTGGATTCCACTATTTTTAGCATGACCAATAAAGACACTGATTATAGCATGGTGATTGCTAATTGCTACCCACAGGAAGAGGTGAGAACCGCGGTTTTATCCTGGAAAATTTATCAGAAGTTGAGGGCAACACCAACACATAGCTTCACTTTATAACCCAACTTTCGTCGGAGCGAACGGCGCTCGAGTATTTTGGAGAGCGTGGGTCGCGGGTGGTTTAAGACGTTTCCTGAAATTTCGATGTTGACGGGCGCCAAGTGATTCGAAATTAGTTTTTATCTCTACCTGTTTAGTTGCACTTATGCCTGAATCACTAAAGGCAAACGGTTGTTTTAAAATTAAAAGGAGAGAGAATTTTAAAATAATTAAGTTGAGAACAATAAATGAATTTTTGGAAGAATGGTCAGTTTTATTCAGAACTCGGTGTGGTTAATACTTCAGACGTAGAATAAACAATAGTTGATAAATTTGAGAATATTACTTGATAATTTAAATGAAACAAACGGAGAAAATAGAATTGATTGGAATTAAAGGAATATTGCGAGAGACGGTAAGTATTCAAATTTTTATATAGAGAATCGCGACGCGGTTTTAAATTAATTAATCCCGTTGTGAGTGCACTCAAAAAAAGGGAAGATAGGTGGGAAAACTTGTTCTTACTAAAACGTTGCAATATTCAATCATAACAAAAAGATAAAGAAATTAAGGTAATAAGCAAATAGTTAAACTTGAAGAGTGAGGCAAATAATTGATTTTAAAAAGGTAATTAAGAAAGAAGAAATAAAGGTTCTGGCCTGGCCTTGTTCCTTATGGTGGCAGCGCAGCTCTCTCCTGGACGGAGTCCTTAGGGGAAGAGATTGGCAGCTGTGGTGGAAGTTTTCTGCTGACGAGACGATGGCTGTACCGAAGGCTTTATGCTCAAATCTTGCTCGTTGAAAGACGAAGAGAGAAGAAGAAAGGAAACTTGCATATGGAATTCGTTGGTTTCGGCCGGGTCCAAAAAAAACCACTTTCTTCACCACTTTTTAGGTGGTTCGGAATACCATCCCGGCAAAAAAACCCTGAAACGGTGAAACGGAAGATTAACCAAAGTCGCCCCCGAGCAGAGAGAGAACTGAGAGAACTTGCCTTTTTTCACAAAAGGGTTGCAACTTAAATAATTGCCTGCGGCGAAAAGTTAAAATTTAATTGTTGTTGCCAACTTGTGTTCGCTTCGACCGCGGCACCCAGAGTGAACTCTCAGATCTTCCCCACCCGACAGGCCAACGCGGTCAATCCCCGCCACGCATCCAGGTTTGCGAATCTAGCCTGAAGTTGTACACTTCGTGGAGAATGTGGGAAATTTAAAATGCCACAACTTCCACTATTTTATTTCTTCACCATTCAATATAGAAAATCTTCCGCTGCAAAACTGAAATCGAAAACTGGGCGGCCGATACCAAAAAAAGCAAGATAGGGCCTTTTTTATTGTTCAATAAACGCTTTGGATGACATCGTGACATTACAAAGAAACTAATTTCAATGGTGAGCTTCTCATACGATCCAAAATCAAACGTATTGCTCACTTCCTTTTCTGCACTCTCAAGTCCGCGTCCTTACCGGTACATGTCAAAGCACCAACTATCGTCTAAAAGGCTGATATCTCCTTATAATTTTTTCTTTTGCATATCCCTGTCCAGCAGCCAGTTCACTGCCTATGTTCTGTGCTCTACTTCTTCAAATCTGTGCACCACAACGGAGATGTGCCCTGGATAACTTTTTTATCAAGTATATCCCTGTCCTCCAGTCACGCCGTCATTAACAGACCTTTCCAATCACACCTGTAAGGGTTCTTCAAAAAAGGCGGCAAACTTCCGAATTGACAGGTCCAAATGAAATTATCAGAGGGGACAGCCAGTGTGTGGATCACGTGGAAAGTGCTCGGTAATGTCTTTCAGAGCTGTGTGCTTGTGCCCTGTTAGTTCATACCCAGTCCTCAAGCTACCCCGCCCGAATAAGGCGGCATGGCCTCATAGCCCACTAGCTGAAAAACAAAAATTTGTTCACATTTGGAATCGTGTTGGAATCGAACATTTTCAACGTTTTTATAATGGATTCTGGAGCTTCCAATGGGCCAGAGACCTTCACAAATGCAAAAACCCTACAGCACAAGCACAGAACAAAATGGAACCACTGTAGTCAGAAGCGGACAACGGAAGAAAACTGTTCAAATCAATGTTGAGTTGACAATTTGACACCTGTTTGAATGCGCGCCAACTGGAAATGTATAGGTAACCATTGTCAAAAGGTAAAATTCGAAAGGTCTATTCCAGCTTAGAAGCCACAGCAATATGTTTGATTTCACGTGAGACCAAAAAAGCTCTTCTTACCAGCCAAACTCGAAAATTCCTGATTTCGCAATATTTTCGGGGTTATTATTCAAATGTTGTCTTCAGGCGCAAACATTATCCAGCAAATTTATAGTCCAAAAAAGTGGACCACACGGCTCAATTCCATGCAAGTGCAGCTAATTACGGGGAGAAGGGCATTTATAGAACTGCCCCATTGAAAGTTTCCAGATGCAAGCGTGTGCCAGCCAACACAATCCGACCACACTGGCCTGGGTCCGAAATATAATTTGATTGTACGCGGAATTTATGCAAGAGGACCGTAATGCGATCACTACTAGTTATGATGACTATTCATGCGGCAGGGACGGCTTTGTGTATGTGCGCGAGTGTGGTTTTGTTTGTGGCCCTCTCGAATTAATTTCGGCCCAACTTTGGCGGAGAGCTGTGACGCACGGCAAATGGCCAGAATTTGTAGAGTCGGGTGCAGGGCAGTAGCATAGGGCCCCGCCTCCCAAACCCCTGTTAATGCCCGGGATCGTAAAAACCTGCCTCAAAATAATACATAAAGTTTTGTTGTGTGAGGAAGTTTCACTGCTGGCCCATTATTATCGATTATGGCCGCGGCGAGAGAAGTTATACGGGACGGTCGGTCCCCCTATTTTATCGGACTATGACGGAAAGCTAAACGGTCCACGAACAGTGCCGGATCAAGGAAGGTATAAAGAGTTTATTTGCTTTCCAGATTGAAAACCGTGATTTGAACTGCATTGATTTTCGTTCTTCATCAGTCCATTTCTAGTCTCTGAATATTTTATTCTCTTGAAAGCATCTTGAAGGGAATTGAACTTTTTCACAGATCATTCACATAGGCTATTATTATTCAGCCCGCACGTATGCACAGTTGGTTGCCTAAGGCTTAGTCCATATTCTTTTGACTATGAGCCTTGTTGAGTTTTGCTATGAGCCTCAACATTTTCCCATTCCTAGTGCGCAGTCGTACCAGTGAGCGGTATCGTCTCTTCCAGCCAACGTGAGTGTTCAATGTTCCATCATCTCAAGTGTGTATCAAATTTTACGAATACAACGACGACTCAACAATGGGCTGTAACTCATCATCATCATCTCATCATATCATAACAGACACAACCACCAAAAGTTTTTCTTTTGACTGGAACAGACAGAGCTACGTCTCTTATGAATTCCATTATCACTTCAGCTTTACCCGTATTTGTATCGACTAATATATCAATTAGAAAACACCGACAGGTCAAATTTAAAACCACGATTCTCTTCGGTATCAAGTTTTTAGGTTAATCTTTCAGTGCTAAGGCTATCCGATAAGTTTCCCTTGATCCCGGTATGTCCTAGCTCTCCAGCTCACAGATCCAGGAGCACAATCTTCCCGCTTCTCCATCACTCTTTTTCTTCTCACCGCATTATTATCGGCGCACAGGACGGCTCCCATCTAGAGGCTTGAGGTTCTATTATGGAAATTGCATTACCGAGTAGGACGAGAGAGCCTAGCGTCGCGTCGGTGGGATTGTTGGATGCTGCAAAGCTTTGTGCAAATTGATCTATAATATTCGCTATAGACATAAATTGACTTGACATAATCACAAGCAGATGCTTCGTAATAAATTATTAGCCGCATAGCGGGAGCCTTTACCAAAACCAGGGGGTCTGTGCTTGCTGTGTATGTGGGTCTGTGTAGGAATACACAACACAACATGCACACACCGGTTTAATGCAAACTGGTGCTCGCGGCCAGGGGTGTGACTTTTTATGCCCCACGGTGAAATATAGCACCACCACCCTCACAGGGCCGCATCGAAAATGTAATGGTACCACTACAACAACATTTTCAAACAAATGTTATATCTCACCGGAATTCGACCAGTGGATTTCCGAAAAAGCCCGTGCATGTAGGAAGTAGGTGCCTATGCGATCGGTTGAAATTTATGATACAAAAAAAAAAACGATAGATTCGTAATCCGAATATCTACCTAGTCAAACCCGCGCGAACCTGAAATAGTACGGTGCTTTCAGTTAGTTAAGTTTTGCACCTGTGCAAATGAGCACTAAATAATAAAGCACAGCAAAATTAATTCCTTGAGCACGCCTGGATTTTCAGAAGTGTTGTGAGCAATTTCCACCTGAACTGCTGCCAAATACGATTGCGCTCTGAACATGCAATTTCTAGCCGGCTTTACACTGATTCGATAATGGGCATTCGCTGGCGCATGCAATGTTTCAAACATTAAATAATGATTTATAATGATAGGGCGAGATTTTTGACCATTTATCATGCGTACGGTAGGATTGGCAGGGTCAAATTGTCAAAACGAATTTCAAGCCTGGGCTTTGCTGCTGATGCATTTTTACCAAACGCTTGCTCAGGTCGGCTGTGCTGAAATACAAATGTATACTCAGAGCCATTTAAGTTGGAGAAGAGGGCAAACTGTGATAAATCGCTTATGTTTTGAACTCGACCGTTTAAAGTATAATAAATTCCGGAATGCAGTTGGTTGTATGTAGAACTTGTCCTGAACTGAAAAATTAATCTCGTGTTCAAGCTGCTGCGAACTTTTCGTCGTCCTCCTTGAGCGGAAATACTTTTTGATTTCAACCTTTAGGTACACAAGGCGAATGCAGCATAAGGTAAAGGTTCCCTTTGCAACCCTTTATACAGGGTGGCCCAACGAAAACAGAGCAGAGGGGTTTTCGGGCATTTCACATCATTTTTCCGAAAAAAGCTCAGGCAGGTCAATTTTTATATCGAGGGGGACATCTGAAACATACATTGGCAAATTTCTATCTTCAGCCCCCTCACCCCTACCCACCTCAACTTTAGAATTTCAAATAACACTATCTACTTTGCAATACATCAAATCAAAGAGAATAAAATTCTTTTTCTGAAAAAAATAATTTCAAAATTTTCAACCCCACCCCCCATCTTCCTAAATTTCTCTGACTGTCCCATTTTATCCTCGACCCCTCAATTCTCTTCAATTTAATCAGCGTCATCCTAAATAGCATCTGAGGAGAGAATTTTCGGCGGAGAAAAGTGTTACCCAAATTCACCCTTTTCCTCTCCCCCACCCCAATTTCAAAACTTAACAGACACCACCTACTTTGTGATACATTAAAGGGGGACTGTGGGTAAAATTTTGTGTCAATTTCAAAATTTATATAGCTGCGGGATGGCTTTAGTTGATTTTTAGTCAAAATCGCATCGAAAAATTCCAAGCCGTTACGAAGTTATCGTAAATTTTGTGGGCTGATTATGACGTCATACTGCGCACCGGAAAGGACAGGTCGACAGGGCAAGGCACCACGCCAACAATTATTAGACCGTTATAAAATGAAACAAGTTTACCAAACGGTAGACGCAGGTCATTTGACTTCAATTTCAAAGTACGGTGAACCAAATTTCAGTAGATATTTTTAAAAACATAATTAAAGTGCGACTCTATCTGTCAATGGAATAAAGCGGCAACATGGCGAAATCGCGAAACGAAATTCGGCAGCTTGATAGAAGCTTGACAGCATAGGGAAGTCACAGTCTATCGTATAACCCTGAAAACTTCCATCAGTGAAATCTGTTGGTGCATGAAAATAAGAGATCAGGTATACCAGGCCAAAATGATAATGCTATAGGGTCAGAAACATGATGTCAGGAACGACCAGGACCATTTTCAATAAAAACGCACTGGTGTGGCTGACTCAAAGAAATATGAACGGATTCTGATATACACTTCTTTCAAATTCCGACCCTAATCGGTAGTCGGTTGTACCACCGATTAGAAAAAAGTCCCATCAGCGGCAGCAGCCCTAAAATACATTCAATTATTCACTACATTATTATGTGGAAGCGAAAAGTATACCTGATCTCTTATTTTCATGCACCAACAGATTTCACTGACGGAAGTTTTCAGGGTTATACGATAGACTGTGACTTGCCTATACTGTCAAGCTTCTGTCAAGCTGCCGAATTTTGTTTCGCGATTTCGCCATGTTGCCGCTTTATTTCATTGACAGATAAAGTCGCACTTTAATTATGTTTTTAAAAATATCTACTGAAATTTGGTTCACCGTACTTTGAAATTGAAGTCAAATGACCTGCGTCTACCGTTTGGTAAACTTGTTTCATTTTATAAAGGTCTAGTAATTGTTGGCGTGGTGCCTTGCCCTGCCGACCTGTCTTTTCCGGTGCGCAGTATGACGTCATAATCAGCCCACAAAATTTACGATAACTTCGTAACGGCTTGGAATTTTTTGATGCGATTTTGACTAAAAATCACCTAAAGCCATCCCGCAGCTATATAAATTTTAAAATTGACACAAAATTTTACCCACAGTTCCCCTTTAAATAAAAGGAAATTGATTTCGCTTTCTGAAAATAGTTTTTTTGAAGTTTTCAATCCCTTTCCTGATAAATTGAACATTCGGAGTATTTTAGCGAGAATTCAATTCCCTTCGATTTGATGTATCACAAAGTAGGTAGTGTCATTTTAGATTTTGATGTTGAGGTAGGGGAGTGAAGGGATGAATTTGGGTGGCACTTTTTACAAAGAAAATTTTCTCCCTCGATGCTCTGCAGGATGACGTTGACTGTACTGAAGAGAATTAAGAGATTAAAAATAGTACATTGGAAACTCTGACAATTTTAGGAAGAAGAGGGGTGGGGTTGAAAATTCTAGAATTTTTTTTTCAGAAAGAGAATTGATTTTTCTTCAATTTGATGTATCGCAAAGTGGGTGGTGTCATTTGAAACTTCGAAGTTGGGGCGGGTGGGGGTGAGGGGGCTTAAGATATAAATCCGCCAATGTATGTTTCAAATGTCCCCTTCAATATAAAAATCTACCTGTTCGAGCTTTTTTCAAAAAAATGAGGCGAAATGCCCGAAAACCCCTCTGTTCTGCTTTCGTTGGGCCACCCTGTATATCAAGCGTTCAAGTACTTTCGACGTCAAGTGAAAGTCACCCATGATTATTAACAGGCACAGGTCTTAGGTCACTTACCGCCAAAATAACTTGAAACGCTCGATAGAAGTTGGGTTTATTATGTATAATGTATAATCTACATGCAGTTCGTAACCCATCTGGATAATCTGTCACCGCTCACCATCAATCTGTTGGAATGCAGTGGGATAACTGAAACGCGTTGGTAGAGTTCAAACTCATGTGGACGCTCAACTCCTTAATCCAGTAAACAACAGTAGCATTGTCTTTTGTCTTTTTGTAAAGCGTAGAAAGACATTACTATCACCAGTGATCCCTTCAACAATCACGGGTCTTCATGCTCGGATAAGAGTATCGTGCTGTGGGAACAAGCATCGAACAAGCGTCCGAATTCACCTCGGAGCTCTCTGTGAGAAAGAGCAAGTATTTACAACTTTGCCCATAAAATCTCCACCACCACCAGCCGAGCAAGTTACCAAGTGTTATCTTTCGTTTAATGCAGATTTATGCCGAGGTTTCTTCCAGGCCATCCAACTATTTGCCTAATCGATTGGGCAGGGTTTTAACGCAATGGAAATTGCTATGGTTCGATGTGTTAAAAAAACCTAGATGTCTGGGCGTGACGTCTGTATCGAAATTGCTGATCAAAATGCATAACATTAAAATAAAAAAGCCTAGACGTTGAAGGTCCGATTCACATCACCAAGGATATACTTTTTTCAATGTTTTTGTTTGATTTTTTCTTGGTTCTTTTGTGACATTTTTATAAGTAGCTATTTAAATGTAAAATTCACATTTTAGGCGCCGAGTAAAAAATTCTGACACTGGAAGTAGTTTTGACAAAGCATTCGCTATCGCTAGCTGGAGCCCACATGCTTAATTTTTAAGAAGGGCAAACTGAGACCAGAACAATGCTACAATGTCATTCCAGTACTTATTATCATTATTATTAAATAATGATCCGCTGCAAACCTGGTATCAAAAGCCGCGAGTACTTTGGCGTCATTTAGTCGGTCAATACCAGATGGTTAATGATCAAAAAAACACGAGAATTATCACAACAAAGAAAGTGTCATGTAAGGGGGTCGAGTCTGTTACAGACCTTTCATCTCTGGAAGGATGCCTAACTTTCAAAAAGAGAATATTAATTTTTTTCTGTGGTCTTGGCCTTGGATTCGGGTCCATTAGTCAGCTTACAATATTTAATTTGGAAAACCCATCTCTCCAAAAAGTGAGGATAAAATTTAAAACAAAAAGAGCATGTTAAGGAAAGTTAGAGGAACAGCTTGTCATAAACTGGAATTTCCTGCTATTGCCGGTGTTCCTTCAAACTTCAAACTTGGTTGAAAATTTATCCGTGTTATTCAGTTATAGCTGTATTACACTACACAATTTCTCGTACAATTACAATGTGTCAATTAAACAATCAACTTCATTGTTTTTTGACACTATTTTGGCAAATTGTTCAAGAAATTGTGTACCTAGTGTAATACAGCTTTTATACGTAGGTATATCTCATTCACTTTTTATTTTTAGTAGAATTACTTTTGGAGCAAAAATACAGTGAAAAGCTGGGGTGCTACAGCCATGGCCGATGGCACCTGCAAAGTTTTGGAGCGAAACTATCAGCGACCATAAGCCGTATCCTCGCTCCAGCGCTCCAGTGTGTCACTTTATTTTTATTCCAAAAAGTCATTTTAGTGAAAATAAAAAATTAACGGGATATATAATATATAGACAAAACAAATAGAGAAGACCATATGTTATCACCACCGTCGTCACGGATACTGGGGCATCAAGAATCAGCCAACCTTTTTTGAATGATGGACTCGCCTGGTTCCTACGCAACCGTAAAAATCCGTGACGACATGTGGTCTTTTCTATTTGTATTGTACCGGGTGTTTATAAACGACTGTGATCGCATCGCCTTTGGAATCTGCTTCCGATCACTACAATTGCGCCTGTTACTACGTTTTTTGGCCTGACCCATGCCTGCCGCGATCACAGATTCTTATAAACACCCCGTATATACATATCTATTCATAACTACACTACGTAAAATATTATCAAGTAGGCATTATTATACTATTTTATACAATTTAAACTCATTTTTGAAGCGCTTTCCTGCGATACAAGGAAAGCTAAGTTATACAAGACCCTCCCATCAAGGGTGGTTGGGGATTCCAGAGATGGTTATGGTGACTTTAAAGGTGTAGTTACATGGGTAACTTTCATTTATCATCAAAAAAGAGATTATTGAGATGTAGCTCCATATATTGTTCTTTCGATATTCACTTCAAATCTTGAAAGCGTCACTTCAAGTGTTGGGGGTGGTTCATCTACCCTGACCCAAAAGACACAATTTTGTTCGATATGGTGATTTCGATAAAAGAAATGAGTTCAGCGTCCTCGTCCTATTCATGCATGATTTTTTGTCATTCATTAGCGGCCATTTTGAAAAACGGCTACTATTTGCATTTTTTATGAAATTAGGATTCACCAGTGTATTCAGCATGTTCAAATCACTTGGATTCGACATTTTCCATGCCAGTTTGGCGCATAAAGATTTTTTTCTAAATAAGAGAAATCAACCTCTCTCCCCCCCCATATCTCGGCTCCCCCCGAAGGGATTTTCAAGAACTACGGGTCACATCGCTTAGAATTCTTCAGAGGCTACGTGTACCAAATCTGTTGCTTATATCATAAAATGCAGTATTCTTCACTAGTTAGCTGCTTACCGCTAGTACTATTTAGGCATTGATGTGATGGAAACGTACAACACACATGTTGAGTCGACAACTTTAAGCTTTGGAAACAAGTTTTCATCAATTAGAGCGGAACATCAATCAGTTACAGCGGAAAAATCAGAAAGCTAGGGCATCTAGTTTGCGAGGAGTTCGAGGAACGGACGGACGGACGGACAAAGCGGCAGCAATAGCGATTTTCATCAAGATAGGAAATGCGCTGAAAAAAACGGTATTAAACTGGCTATCGATCGACCTAAGTGGTCGATCATAATTTTACATGAAATCTGCGTATTTAGGAAAATGATCAAAACTGTCATAGTTAAGGCAGCAGTCACACTGGAGCCATCACCACCCACTACCACCCACTACCACCAAGCAAAATAATCGACCATGGTCTCACTGAGCCACCGTCCATCGTCCACCGTTAACCACCGTGTCCCTCTCCTGAATTTGACATAATCCTGTTTTATATAATCCATACTACAATTCGCTACAATGTAGCGAAAGTTGCCTAAAAACCACGATTTTAGGCAACATTCGCTACATCAGTGTACTGCGGAATGTATTTTACTCCCAGGGACTTTTCTCACACGATTCGAAGCTCATGACAAGATTGACAAGTTCTGTGATTGCAATGATTTCGTCCGATGACTCAGATACCGACGAAGTTGTAGCTTTATACTACATCTCGAAAAAACTCCGTAAAAAACGCCGGAACATGAGGGTGCGTCAAGTGTTTCTCGATAGAGAACAACTAGGAGAATTTCATCAATTAATGCCGCAGCTTGTTGATGATGAAGAACAATTTTACAGTTATTACCGTATGAACAATAAATGTTACAACTTGTTTGTGACAAAAGTGAAACCTTTGTTATCTTCGGGATCGACATACACATTGTATGTTATATGTATACACAAAATGTTTGTTCTGCATGCGCATCAAGATGCGTATTGTTAACCACCGACCACTGACCACCACTTTTCAAACACATGGCCACCGGTGGTCACTGGGCGGTGGTAAGAGGTGGCTGCAGTGTGACCACCATCATTACATTGCGTGCGTTTGATTTTTGGTTGATGGTAGTGGGTGGTGGTGGGTGGCTCAGTGTGACTGCTGCCTAACTAGGTTCAATTTTGGAAATGCGGTTTATTCTTCTTTGCATTTCGCGTTTTGGAGCACTAATAGCACTGAAACCGTCGAATAAAAATTCCTTTTATGTCTTCCTCACGCACATTTTTATTTCGTATAGAAATTCTTAAATATTCCTTCCACTTGATATGTAAGCATATTCAAGAAAAAAAAACTTGAGCTGATAACGTCGAAAGCTCGTCGTTTCGGGCACATTAAAGCCACGTTCTCCAGCTCCCGATGCGCCCCTCAATAATTTATATTTTCGCCAAATGTTCGAGAGTAGTTCTACTTATTAAAACGCCTTGAAATTTCGCGTAATCGTCTTAATTCCATCTACATTATCCTCGTCATTATCATTGTACACTTTGTCTTCTTCTTCTTCTTCATCTTCAGAACTAATTTCGTCCGCCCTTCTTTCGCCTCCATCTATTTCCGGTATCAACTCCACAGAAATTTTGCGATGACGATGAAGCGCTTCCAATCCTACCTTCTGCGCTCGTTTCTTTTCGATTCCCTAGCTCTCTTTAGTTGAACACATTGTTGGTTGTGCCCTGCATTTTCACTATGCGGTGTTACCTACGTTCATCGGTGTTATGAGAAAATGACGGCGATTCATGTGTGACATTGGCATGCCCTATCCTGCTGGACAAACAAACTGTCCGATTTCTGGGGATGGAGCTTCGGTGACTGTCAAACCAGTAATAACATAGCGGTACTGGATGGTAAATACATCAGTATGCCTCTTATTAAACCACTATTACCGCAACTCCGCAAGTGCAAATAATAACCGCAGACTGCTCAACTAATCCCTTTGAAGTTCCGACATGCAAGTTCATGTAACTTGGGCAATTTTTAAGAATAATCGTTTGCATTCCACTTTGTCAAGCTGCAGCGACAAACTTACGGTGGCAACTCCGACGTCTATTAATTTCGAAGGCGTACCTATCTGAAAAGAGTTTCGGAAACTACCTTTCTTTGCGTGGTCCTCGAGAACACAGCCACAAATTTGAACCGCCTGATTACTGTGTGAGTCTTGCATAAATTGGCAAATCCCAGAGGCGAGCGTCGAGGGCGGTTCGTCTGGCGCGTCTTAGCGCTAATGTTCTCCGCTAACACCTCCACCACTAAGGTAATCTAGACGCAGGCCGCATTATGGATGCGAAAACAACAGCTTTCCAAGTCCGCCTTGGTGAATTAGTGCAGACGGCACTAAGCCAACATCACAAAACATCCACTCAGTTTTAACGGCAGCGAAATTAGTCGGCCAGTGCTCTCCAAAGAGCAACTAACCAGACCACCGACACAGGACAAGAGAGTTCTTATTTCGTGGTATTGTTTAGCCCCTTTTGATAACACGGGCCAATTTCGACCAGACTCTCGGCACTAGCTTCTTATTACATGGTAGATTGCTTTCATGTACAGCTGATTGTGGTGACGGCGTATTTTTTAGGTTGTTTCGAGGATTGCTTGTTGTCTACCAGCAACCGTGCCCCTCTTTCTAAGGAGTCTTCAGAACAGTACGGTAAAACCTACAATAAATTTGGTTTGGCCGTTTGGCAACAAGTCCTGATAAATTATTTTGCACTTGAACTAAAACTGTCAGTCCCGGCGCCCGTTCTGCGTTGAAACCATGTGACTTCCTGAGTTAAAGTATCAATTTAACACGGATATAAACAAATTCATTTTTTGCGGCTAATGTCAGGCGATTATTATAAAATAACGTAACTCTCTTTGCAGCTAGTGTACCTATGGATTGTATGGAACACTTGTCTAATATGCATATGCTCATAAAATCTGTGCCTGGAGGCTTTTCGATAGATTTCGGCTCCCAAGTTTAATAACTTGATACTCCCGACGGCCGGATTGGTTAAACAAGAGACTTACCGGAATTAGGCTGGTTGTCGCTGTTGGGCCTGGCAGATGGCGCCCCGTCCCTCGCTTCCACTTCCAACGCGTAGGCTCCCTGCTTTTCTCTGTCGAACACGATCTTGGTGAACACCTCCCCTGTTTCCTTGTTGATCTCAAAAAAGTCCTTGCCCTCGTTACGGGGTGAATCCACAATGAAGTAGTACACCTGAGAAAATGGAAACGTTTTCCTTTAATGTTTCTTCGAGCTGAAAGGATGAAAATGTGTGTGTGTGTGTGTGTGCGTGTCTTTCCCACACACATGTGTGTTGCGGATTCCAAAGGGCCCTCACTCGACTCGACTCCACTCACTATTCGGGCGAACTCTCCCTTTAATGTTTGTTACTTTATCAGCGACATCATCGAGAAGAAAAATATAGGCGCAATTTAAAGGCAAAATACCGCAAGGGCGAAACGAGATCAACTCAGCGATGACGCAACGATGAGTCTTCCTGCTCCGAGAGTTGAGCGTCACCGGCAAGATTTCCTCCAATATTATACCGGCATCATCTGCCCCGCTCCGAAAAAACTGTGCATGATTTATTGAATATATTACCGAAAGCTGCGTTTTGGCAAAAAAAAGACAGCCCTTCACTTTCCCATATATCACCCTCAAGCGGGCTCTTATCGTGAACTATAACTATGGATGAAGAGAAAAAAACAACAATAATGGTAATGATAATCATTATTGACACTTGGAGAAGTTCACTTGTTCATAGTTTTAGTTGAATGCTGACAAAATTTGTAATGACAATCAATCACCTTGAGTTCCACTGAGTTCCACCAAACTTTTATCAACGCGATAACTTCATCACTCTCATAGTAACTAAGCAACTGGCCATCCTACTGGCTTGTGCAGAGCAACTATCGGTGTAATAGATTTGATCTGCTCTTAAAATTTCGGCGAAACCCGGGGTAAGCCACTGATAAAGTATGGAAATATTAAGCAGAAACTTTCTTCATCAACACCATCATTTACCGTAGTATCGAATTTCTTCACTCTAGGCAAATAACGAATTTGTAGGAGAGTTCGATAAGCAACACTTCAACTTCATGATTCAATTATCAGCGGAGCTGTTAACAACAAATCAGTGAAACTAAACAATAAATTAGTGAATCTAGACAATAATTGTTTAGTTTCACAAATACCTAATTACATATTAGGTTATAAGGCTTTGAAGTTATTTACTATTACTGTCAAGCTTGACAGTGACATTGGCACTGACAGGAACTGACATGAAATAATTGAAGCCAAAGCGACTCCCATTCCAATAACGAAAATAAAACTTTCCATGTAGTCATTTTTAGTGAGGTAGGCGGAAGGTGGGCGATATAAAAAGGAATTTTGAATTCTCTCTCCACGAGCAAACCTAACCACCGTTTGAAATGCCGCAATATAAATTTCGTTCGTTTGATTTCATTTCGGCAATGATTAAAAAATATTTCAATATCCGCTTTTTCGAACGATTTCCCTTTCATCCCGCGGGTTCCCGTCGACCTCGACAGAAACCAATTAATTATCCTTATACCCACCTGGTTATTGGGGAAAGTGCCGTCTTTGTCGATCGCATTGACCTGGGTCACTTTGGTCCCGATCGGTTCACCCTCCAGAACTGTCTCTTGTTCGCGCTCAGTGAAGAGGGGGATTTCGTCGTTGACGTCCTCCAATTGTATGTAAACAGTGGCTTCGGAGGCCAACTGCTGTGCCCCGTTGTTCTACAAACACATTACAACGCCAAATTAAACGCACTGCAAACATTTTATGTACGTCACTCAACCGGCGAGAAATTCATCAAAAATTCCTAGCAAATTATCTTAATTCAGAAATGCAGTCTTGTTACATCACAAGAAAGTGTTTAGAGAAGTTGGAGTGCTTTGTGCAACATACCTCAACGCGTATTGTCAAATTGTACTCCTTGATGCTCTCGTAATCCAAAGGATGGTTCACCTTGATGTCGGCCCAGGTGAAACCGTTGTCGGGTCTTTGTTGGAGGTAGAAGGTGTGATGCTTGTTCGTTTGAGCAGTGGAGCCGGGCATCAAACGGTAGAACACGGTGGGGTTGTTTTCTATACCGGAACTAATGAGACACAAAAGCACACTTGAAAAATCACGTATCTAAGTCCTACATAAAGATCATTATACCTACAGGCTATTCTCAAATAATATGAATTTCACTATGGGATCACGTGACCACGATCAAAAATAAAAATTTGGAATAACTCGAAAAAAATTCAAAAATCTATGGCTTTCACAAAAATTCATCAGCCGCATGCAGAAACCGAGTGTCGTGTGTGAACTACTCCGCATCGAATTTCCCTTTTTGAATTTTTATTAAAGCCTGCAGCAGCAAAACAAAAACGTGTTATTGAAGCTTTGAATTCGTAAAAAACAGGAGACATTAAGCTGTTTGAAAATGGTACTTGATGAACGGTTGAGTTATTCCATGAGGCAAAGCCTCACATCCCGTACAGTGAATTTCCCGGGTCGATGAGTATTTTTCATTCCGCCTGCAAATTATTCATGTTGATTTTTTTTTCATTTACATAAACTTTCGCTCGGATATTCCATATTGGTTTTTACCATTTCACTTCTGCGTCTTCGTTTTCACATTTATTCCTGTCACATCCGCCATGTGATATTATTTTCTCACAGAAACGGCGTACCAAAGCGGAATCAAAATTCAAGTAAGTATGCGCTATTTGCCTTGTTGCAGAGTAATATATTGTTCGAGTAGATAGGCACTAATACCTTCTTTCTGATGGAAATTGTTGACTGATCTGTTTTTGAAAATTATTGTCGTGGCTCATCACTTCAAAAGTCATAAGTATATGATACTATCAATCATGTTCTCCAATTTCAAAACAGATAAATACGAATATGACTTTCTAAATTTTTGTTTACGCTTCTCAAAGCAAAAAATTCAATAAATTAATATTCCAGCGCTATGTCTGAACACCCTGGCATATACCTGTGCGTAAACGAAGTATGTGGCTGGTCCAACATGCATTTTGAATATCGGCGTCTACGCCCATCAAGTTGTAAAAAGTTCCAAAACGATCAGTTTAGAAAAAAGCTCGAAAAACAGTTGAATGGTGACTAGTTTCGGAAAAAATAAAAATTCAAAAAGCAAATTCAATGTGGAGTTAGATTTATAAAATTACGCAGTTGTAACACCGCGTAAATCCAACAAAAAGCAGTTTGAATGGATGCAGAGATGCCACGATTCTTTCAGTAGGTACAAGAAAATGTTCCTTCAAAACTCATATACAATTATACATATTATGTAATTTTATTCACAATCACCTATTGTATGATCGATCCATCACAAACTGCAAATAAGGTTGAAATAGTAATAAGAAATAAGTGAAAATTAGTGAATTAGGCACAAATCAGATGGTTTTTGATTAAAATTCTAGAATTAATTTTTATTTGTTACCTGCTACCAGTGCTACCTGCTAGTTTGAATTGAATATTACCAACTTCTACATCTCATCGCAGATGGAGGTATGGTAATCGCTTATAGTTCTTATACCACGTAGGTGGGTATTGTATTCACGATCATTTCATTCTCTTAGCAATGATATAGGAATTTATTTAGGGTTGGAAACAGTTTGAGATATTTTCGGTGAGTCATAACGTCGTAACGTAACTGATTGCTGCTAAACTGACAAGCATTAATTTTTTATTTTAAACACCGAAGTCGGAACTGGAAATTCCAGTTAATCAAAGTTATTCGTGTAGCTAGGCACAAAAGTCAATATAAAGTGCGTCATGAAAAACAGCTTCAGTAACGAAGTGTAGGTATACTGAAATATTATCTGGAATCGTCCTAGTGTGCAAAAGAAACGTAACTTTTTGTCGAACTTAACTTGAGATACTGACACCAAATTGCCATGACTATCTGACAGATTAATTGTGATATTTTGGATTTTCTTCCCGTGATTATAAAAAATGTGTTAGTTGTGTGGTTCTGGAAATCGCCAAGAATTTGTGATATATATATATTTTTTAAACCAAATACACAGAAACAGAAATTGCACAATTATTAAGAATTAGTTCACTGACGATTCCATATGAGATATTGAGTGGTATAAATATAACGGGGTATTTGCTACTTGTTGAAACATCCCGCCCCACTTTGATCACCAGGTAATATTCGGATTCAGATTTAGGTAGCCAACCGCCACAACAGGAAGCTGTGGTGGACCTTATTTAAAGACGAATAACGGCGCAAAACCCTTCCTCGGCAAGTTCCCAGCAAATCTTCCAATTACTTCGGTCCTCGTAAGCTTCTTTGGAACAGTTATTATTCATGCCCATTCACTTGTGGGTTGGAATTCACTTTAAATTGTAGGTCCCCTATTCAATAATTATCAATAGGCAGAGAAGCAAGCCGAAACCCTTTATGGGTCGTTATGACTAATAATTATTTAATTTGATTTCAAAATGTTCCACTGCAGTATATCATGGGTAAACAAGTAAATACTAGACGACCGAAGTATTTTCTGCACTTTTTCCAACAAACATTTTTACATTCGCGTGCATTAAATGTTCTGCTTTCTTTGTAGTAAATGAATAAATAGTTCCTTGATCTCTCCTGAAGTAACAGCTCCTCCATAATATAAATTGATCAGAAATATAACTCAGGTCGCAAAGTTACTCCTGGGCTTGGGCCTTGGGCTAGCTTTTAAAGAAGTTAGGTAGTTGCTTCGATTTTGTAGCATTCGGGTACTTCAAGTTGTAGTAAATACTGCGCCTAATTGAAGCAAACACTACGACTTGTAGTATTATCATATAATGAAGGTAGAACATGAAGTATTCACTTCATTATTAAAAATTTGCTTCCAACTGAAGTGTTACTACTAGTAGTAGCCAAGTACTTAGTACTTCATTCTCTTATTACCACTCCTTATTTCTAAACGCATTTTCACCGATGGAATTAATTACTAGCTGATTGTGGATAAAACATTATATTTGAGTTTCAATTCAGTCTCTGCATCCCCAAAAAACAAATGGTAAGTAAAAAAAAATGTTGTCACGTTTGAGATGCACATGCTACCACTGATTTACATCTTGTCCGATTGCTGAAAAACCGGCACCCAAAATTCGTAACGAAAAAAAAAATGAACAAAAATCATCTACAAAACGTCTACGTTTGCTGTTTTGCTGCCAAAAATTCATGCAAAAATCTCGGAAAAATCGCTCTCGAAACTATTGGATGCCGGAGTATTGTGTGCGACTGAACATCCTTCCAATGATCGAGTTGTTAGTTTCAAAAAAATGCAGCTATTTTCAAATTATTCATCAATATAATGAAATTATTCTGCGTGTGTGACGTTGCAAACTCTGCGTGACGATAACAAAAGATCCGTAGCAACATGGAATCAAATCAATTATTACGATGTTGTAATCTAACGAAAAATAGGGTTATACGTTGCGATACAAAGAGAAACAAAACTAAGAGCTAGATTCATGATACTGACGTGATGAAAAATTGGGAGAAAGGGGCACTGAATGTTGTTGAGGTGTTTGCATTGACCCCGAGCCCCAAGCTTTTTGTGAGTAATTGCGTGTGGTGCAGGCATCAACAACATTCAGCGATGTACGAGAGGAGGAACAGATATTACAACGGAGGACTACACACCCAGAGCTACGGTATTTAAGGCATGGGACAGGTATGGGGATGATTCCAGGTTTTTTGGTGTTGTTGTTTTCCCTCTGCTTTCGTTTATCTATCAAGTTTCAACTGTGGCGTAACTAGATCAAACTTCATTTTCTTTCAAAACAAGTTTTTGTAAATACCATCATCGCTATCGTGCTTGCTAATTATTATTGGAATGTTCAAAATCAGATCCACATAGTAATCAACTTCATCATTAATAATAATCATAATACAAAACTTCGATTACAAAAATATTCAATTAAACAACGAAGACGTTATATTAATATCTGCAAGTTAATATGGGTAGGGAGGTATAATTGTGATTTCTCAATGATCAACCTGAAACAGTAATAAAAATATGACAACTATACAACCCTACTGAGCATAATTGCCAAGCTCTGGAGCCATCTGATCATTCGATATTACATTCAACATAGGCAGTGAAATCGGATAGTCTATACAGTTATTTTGAGCAAGTAGTTGAAGTAATCGCTGAGATAGTTTGTAAATGAAAGGTGATGGATAAATGTTTTTCTGAATTATGCCTTGGTCTCCTCACTGGGCAACCTAGGCTTGTTTTCCCAATATCATCAGTGATATGAATAATTATTGTTGACTTGTTACTGGCGAGTTGTTTATAGCTCATCCTTTCGTCTTAAGCACCATATCAAATCCTCAAATTCAACATATTCAATCTAGTTACGCCACAGATTTAAAGCTGGTGGTTAGAATGATGATTGCTTCTTTTTTCAAGATGGGGGGTTATTGGGAGTTTCGAGAGCGCGTGCTGGCTCTCCGTCTCGAATTTTTATAAGTGAAGCGTGCACAAACAGACGAGATGGTGCCGTGCAGCTCGCGTGCTGCTGCACGGTCCTCACATTGATTATTATATTATTTTAATAGCGGCGGGGCACAGACCTGGCCTTGACCGACACAACCTTAGCGCCCACCGGGAGATTTTCCCGGATGAAGATGGGCCCGTACACCACGTGGTCCCAAACGGGCGGGTTGTTAGCGCGATCCACCACGTCTATCTGGACTTCCACAGATCGGGAGAGGGGAGGGTAGCCTTTGTCTTGGGCGGTGGCCTCCAGCTTGTAGGTCTCTCGCTAGGGCCGCCGGGAACATTACACCGACAGTTAGTGGTGTTCGGCAAAATTAGTTCGCTTCGCCCCCAGCAGCGCCCCCTGGCGGCCGACTTCCACGTGACACCGCTATGCTTGGACCATGTTACAACGTAAAAATGATCGACACTAGAATACATCCTACCCTTGTTACACAGTCGTTACACAGTACAACTATTTTCAACTAAATATAGCACAAAATAACCTTAAAGAATAAAACGAAGTTGCATTAACGTGAGCAAATACCTAATATGTGAGTACTAACTTCCAACACTAACTATTAATTTTGTTCATTTATTGACTCTAGAACTGACTGAAGTACTTCCCTGTTCATTTAATTGAACATGGACTCTGCGGCTACACGTGAATGCAGAACTACGAAAAACGAATATTTCAGAGACGCTTAAGCCTTGAAGGAAACCTTTATTACCAAGGAGATTAAAATCAGCGTTGAAGCACTGACTATGAACCTGATAAACTCATATGACGAATCTTGTCCATTAAGAACTACGACCTCCAGGAAACGTGCGACAAATTTGTGGAAAGAAACAAGGACTTTGGATGGTAACTGCAGGAAACTCATCAGTAAGAATAGAAAATAATGCAGGTGGGTACCGTACTGGGAAGTGAAAACTCCCAAAAGCAATGTGGAACGTGGAAAGCAACGAAATTTCGATTTGCCAAAAAGTACCGGTATAGTCGACGGCTATTCTGTACTCGGCCACCGACAGCTATCGGATCGGTAGCTAGGGTGGGAACCAATCAACGTCGTCCCTACCTAGATACCGACACTGACAAGCGTCGGTGGGCGAGTAGATAATAGGACCCCGGGGTGGTCAGAGAAAAACTTGACAAGAGGACAGAAAAAATTCCAGAACAAAAATCCAGGTATACATCCGGCGCTCTTCCAGTCTCCAGTAGACTGTAGATGTTTTGCTTTTTCACTTGGTGAGGATTTCTCCGACATTATTCCGATAATCATTGTCTTGTAAGAGTCTCGCCAAATAGAATGTGGTGTGAATGTAGTCTTCATTTTTTGTATATTTTTGATCTTGCGGTCTTTTGGATGAGAGCAGAATATATTGACCAAGTGAATGGAAGAGCTTACTACTCCCTGACTAAATCATATAAGCCAATCAGACTGTATGGAAAAGTAACGTTGATCTAACATCTTATTAACATGCAATTACATCCCAGGAAAATGCACATAATTTATCATCCACATATACAGGTATAATATACAGGGTGATTCAACAATGGAAGACGAGCTCTTCAGTATCTTGTGATTCTTATGTGACGACAAATTCGTTATAAAGTCTGTAACCCGCAATTTTCTAATCACTTTGTGTGGTGGATGTGATGGCTTGCCATAGCCATCAAGTCCGCATTCTACAGTGTAGACAACACAGATATCTTGACAATAATTCTGCTCATTGGAAAACATGAGGAGGTCTTTGTAACCTCATGCGAAGTGCAGTGATCATGATTATTGTTGTAGAACGGTATACGTAAGCAAAAACTAAGATAGGTCTAGTCTCAGTGAAGTGGAGAGGAAAAAGTGAAGCCGTTAGTTGTACCCTGACTGAAAGAATACGCCGGTCATGGAGTTTATGTCCTCGGGCTATTAGACAATGTCGTAATAAGAGTCATGTTACGTTATGAAGCAATCGCTTCTTGGCTTACAGAACTTTACATAAAAACAAAAACCCCCACCTACATTCATTTGAATGCTTATTGACCTGGGAGTGACGAGGACGATTAGATCTACTTCGACTTGTTTGGGAGTGATAGCACCTTCTGACTATTCTCTGTGGTATTATGGAGTGTAAAAGGACAGGGGGGAATTGTCACGCTGGGTTACTAGAGAAGCGTTCACGAAAATACCGCTAGTGTGGGCTGGTAACGGAAGAGTCTCCACAAAATACAACATTGTGAAATTCTACCGCATGATGGTGACCTTCTAGACGACAACAATCAAAGAGAGCCTCTAGATACAGATGAATTGTTAGGCAAACGATTTTAAAAACAACAAGGGTGATCCACTTAGCAAATAGGTACCTGCAACTGTTTAGCAAGAATAATAGAAACCGTGCAGTGCGTTTACAACCTACAGCTGGGTAGTATTTGTCGGCACAGAAGCTCGCAGAATATGGGATAGTCCGAGGGTGTCACAATGGGCTATGGGTTAGCGGGCAATGTGGAGGTCATGCCAATAAAAACGTCGACGTACTAGTACGGTACCATGCAGGAAATTCTCCTGTCGACCACAGAAGAGTGTCAATCATTATAATCATGATAAAAGAAGATACTTCCGTCAAGCACTATCAATAACCTATTTTTGCAGAAATATTATCTACACCACACTACTTGCAACTACTGCCCAGGTGTGAACTCAGAAAACTTCTGACGATGTGGGAACTGATCCGTGGATTGTGTATTTTCACATGCAGAAAGTAGGAGTTGAGAACGACTGTATATTGTATCGATTATGTGGTATCATTGAGAGGATCCATATTGAAGTAGTTCTAGCCCCATATGGCCAACCTTGACTCCAAACTCTGTCAAGTGCTCGAGCTGGCTAGGAGGCTGGTTCAGTGACTACTTAATGGGGAACGGGACTAGACTAAGATATTCCAAATATATTTTACAGCAGTACTGTGTGTACGCCACTACAGAGCACATAAACTATACTGTGTTCAACCCTAGTGTGATTCTAGTTGGCTGGGAGTCTCGCCACGCGACGCCTTTGGAAAGGAGAAATTCGGGAAATCATAGCTCACTAGAATCACACTAGGGTTAAACGCAGTATACCTAGCGACCAATAAGTACGTACACCAATAAAAGACCCTGTTACAAAGAAACGCTTTTCTCCGCAAGAGCTTGCACATGTAATGGAAACTAATAATACCGTAGGTAAATTGAAAAATGTATGTTATTGATAGGTATGAAAATGGATGCAGTGTTCCAACAGTTAACGCTAAATACAACTCTATGTTTATACATTTAGCGAACAAGTAACCAACCTATATAGGTCAAAATATAAAAAATAATCTACAAGAATAACAGGAGTGAGAACAGAACACTCTATGTAATCTGTAGAAGCAACCCCATAAATCACGAGTTCTCTGAGTGGGTCAAACCTGACCTTTGGAACAAAAAATTAAATTCTCTGCAACACAACATAGTGCCTATACTTCACAAAAATGCTACTTCATCTTGGTTGATTAAAATTAGAAATAAGTCAAGTGATTCAAGGTTGTGTGCGATTGTTGTAACAATGGGTAGGGATCTGCAGAAACTCTCGGCCCATGGAATCGGCTGGCACGTGGAGGCCGTCTATGGGGGTCGTCTGCCGGCAGGTGGACGGTGTGGCGGCATGTAGCTGGCGGGCTTGGACAAGATTGGGCTGGTAGAGGAGTCCTGGGGCGCACCGCGGGCCCGCGCCATGCTCCCTCAACGTCCCCCCACCCCCGGGCGACGGGCCTGCGGCTGATGCCCATCATCATCATCATCATTGCTGTTGACGATACCAACCTGGCCTTGACAGAAGTCACTACAGTACCCACTGTGACATTTTCTCTGATGTGAATGGGGCCGTACGTGTTCACGTCCCAGAGGGGCGGCTTATTGTTCCTGTCTACGACGTCTAATTCAACGTCCACGTCCGCATAGGATGGCGGCTCGCCCTTGTCAGAAGCGCGCACGCGCAGTCGATACCTGTCTCTCTAAACACGGGCACGGTCAGGTCAGGGCACGTAGGAGAAACCAAACAGAACACACTCAATCAAACGAAATGCGAACAAAAATATAACGAACAACTCAATCACACAACTTTAACAACTCAAGAGCAAAATGTATCTTTATATTATGACTCTGGGCCACATGACCGATTGATGGCACCGGGTCCTGCAAAACGCCGTTGGCAGGCGATTAAGAACAAGTGTCCAATCGGTACGGATGGAATGCGTTTCGATCAGATTAATGCAAAGAAAAATCAGCGGCACCATCAAAGCTCCTCCTTCTTACAATTTCGTCCAGAGGGATCCTTTTCCTCGTCAAGCGATCACTAAATCTAAAATTTTACAATCAATAACATTGTAGGAATGCCAATTGTTACCAATATGAACATGCCAAATACAAAGTGTACAAAAGGAGAGCTTGGTAAAGGAAGTTTTATGTGTGTGACAAAGTGTGTGGTAAAACCACAGAACAGGTAAAACCACAAACATGATGGTAAAACCACAAAGACGATATTTCTAAGCATAAACCAAATAGAAACGCATCCGTGTGGTACTTCAGGGGTTGGCTACGCCGATGATGGCGCATGATGCGCCATCACCGTCGTGTCGGAATCTATCTACATAGCCCCTGAACGTCGAAGAGGGCCCCACACGACGCCTTTTTGGCACCTTTACTTACTGGATAGCATCCCTGCTTCCGGTCGGTGGAAACGATGAACAACAGAAAAAGTGCAATTAAACCAAAAAATAAAACGTATACATAATATATAAATAGTATAACGATATAAGTAAAACGAAATAAAATTCATTAAGCAGGCATCACATGCATGAAAAAAAAATTAAATAGTTTTCCAAAAAACGTCTGGTGGGCAGGGCGGGAGCAAGGATGTGCAAAAAGTCTGCTATAGTCATCAAACTCCATCTCAATGAAACGACCTTCAAAAACCGTTGGACGTTTTTTCTAAAGTGTTTTAGTGATTGTGTTAGTACGCCGCCCCATACACAGGTTAAAAATGTCACAATGTTTGAGCGCCGCAAGAGGTCTCAGTGCCCAAACCCCGGGTTTCAAAAACCGGCCTCCTGCGACCCTCGTGACCAAAACAAATAAATGTGCGTCTCGGTTAGTAACGCTCCTCCTGCAAAAAATCACTCAAAAAATCACAACACTGCAAAAAATACAGTATATGTCACAAAAATCAACACCATCATCTGGGCCAAAAAAAAAACACGTCAAAATGTGGCAAGTTAGCAAGCGCAAAAAACACGCTCTCCCAAAACCTGGCACAAAAAAAATCAAAACAGCTCTCCTTGCCGCTCCAAAATATAAAATCACAAAACGATAACAAATCAGAAGGAACCAGTTCGATGGAACACGAGCACTTTTTATTTTTTTTTTTAAACAACAGTGCTGTTGGCATGTCGCATCGGGCTGGTAAAATATATATACAATTTAATAACGATATGCAAGGTGTGCCGTATAAACAAACTTATTGAATAAAAGTTAGAGATCAGTGCAGTCGATCTGCGTTCGGCAGATCGATCAGAGCAACTCAAAGTAAGGTGCGCTGGAAATCAGGAAAGAAGCAGCTATTTCCACTCGTACCTAGACGATGGCCCCTGCGTCCGTAAGCTGCTTCAAAGATATCCTGAAACGTCACAAGGCGCAGGCACGCAACCATTCACACAGGCCTATATATATTATGTCATAGTTCAATGGCCACTTTGAGGGAGGTACTTACGTCCAAAGGCTTTTTTAACACAATCCAACCCGATTCGGGTTGAATTTCGAAATATTCCAAGTCGGCCGCGTTCGATCCAGCGTTCAGAGTGTAGACTATGGCGCCGTTGTTGTCGGCATCCTCGTCAGAGGCGGACACGCGAAGGATGTTCGTGCCTATGCTGGCATCTTGCTTCACATTCTCGACGTATTTCTAAAATACACACCAAGTTAGTTTCATTTTGAAAATCAATTTGAAAACATGTGAACGGGATTCAACTTTCATCGATTTGTCGTCGTTCACCGAAAATGAAATATTTATATCAAATACAGGCTCAATCTTATCTCGTAACGTACATGTTATGTGTATGCGATCTTGTCTGTATCTCCCTACACCTCTTATCTATAACATGTCTACCTACGTTAACATACACGTTACGAGATACAGAATAACTCTAATAGTCAGCTGATTATTGCCATCTTGCACTGAGTGTATGAACAATACTCAGAATAATACTAGAACACCTAAGGTGTTGCATGCGTTGTATCTAGTGCAATGTTATTCAGGTACATAATGTTAGGCAGTTTGCAAACTCCAGGCAAACGTCTCTGAAATCTGATTTGTAAGTTGTAAGCATAAGTAAACTCCTTAGTTACAAGGGAGTTTTCACTTTTCACGTTACGCTGCATCGCGTCACACATACGCGGAGTCGCAAACTCGTACAACATCCAACAAGTGCCCAATTTTTGAACTCGAATTACTAGCATTCTGTTTGTGACCTGAGGAGACTACACTCTCACTCTTACAACTCACGGATATTCCCTTTCCCTGAAAATTCTAGGAGCAAAATATTTCTCGGATAACAAGCAAGTGTGAGTAATTCCAATTCAAAAATTGAGAATTTCACAAGCGTACCAAACATTTTACGATAAATTATATATCCGACTATTTTCAATACTTTTATATAGACCATTTCCACATAACGTCACACGCACGTGTCGAACGGCTGATTCGGGGCAACGTCAACATGATAGCTGCTTTCTTTTGGTCAGGATCACGGATCATGATTCGGAAATCCGCTGACTGGATTGGTTGGATTGGTTACACGTGACAGCCAACCAACCCCGTGAGCGGATTTCCGGATCATGATTCGTGATCCGGACCGAAAGAAAGCGGCTTATGTCAACTAGGCGTGTCAGTTTGTCAAAACTTTGTGTCACCAGTGACTTTCACAAACCAACACCGACTGACAGATTGACATATTACCAATCTGACTGACGCACATGACTGACGTAGCCCACGTGCCCCGTGACTGATAACGCACATCTGACTGACGTTGCCCCGAATCAGCTGTTCAAGACGGAGCTGCGTGACGTCAGTGGAAATGGTCTATTGCCAAAAATTTTGGACATCATTGCTTGTAGTGGGGTTGGTAGCCATTCCTATACGGCATTTGATGATACATAAAATTTCTTTTGTATGAGTGTTCTATAAGGCCCAACGAACGATATTAGAAGGGGAAGCACAAAAGCTTCCCCTTAGGGGGGCCGCAGGGGGCCCTGTCAAGTTGACGGTCCAAGAACTCCTACCAAACCATCTTTCAATTTCGTTGTATCACTCAAATGGGGATGATGTGACTCCATTGTGAATCTCGATGGCATTGGTCCCCTTGTCTCTTTCATCCTTCATGCTTGAAAAAATAATTCCTTCGGGAGGTAACAGAAATCACTTTTTATTTTTTTAAACATACAAGAGGATGCGAAGTTGGCATGTTTTGTGTCTCAACCTGTTATTTGGCATTCCCAAGATCCTATAGTGAAGTCAATTTTTGAATTTCTCAATTTTGGGTTGATTGGTAGGCTAAGAAGTAGGTATTTTTTAACATCCAGTTCAGACGTACTTTTTTCAGTGTCCAACTGGAGGTTATTGAAATAATCGCAGGGGTGAATAGACTGGACTATTTTCCCAACATTATGTCGAGGAAATCAATCCCAAACTGCACATGGAGAGTACACAAATTATTTTTCTTTCGGTCGGTCGAATTGCGATGCCTACTACGCCCGTCAGGGAGAACGCTGAGCATCGCCAGACTAAACTAGTATGAAAACAGTCTAAACGAACTCAAAACTGCCGGAAACACTCATTATGTGGTTCGACATTCAATTCTGAGTCAGCACTCAGAGTTTTAGTCAGTTTTGAATTTGTTTAGGCTGTTTTCATACCAGTCTAGGCTGGCGATGCTCAGCGTTCTCCTTGACGGGCGTAGTAAGCATCGCAATTCGACCGACCAAAAGAAAAATAATCTGTGTACTCTCTATTCGCGGTTTATGATTGATTTTCCCGGCATTATGTTCAGAAAATAGTTCAGTGGATCCACCCCTGATGATGATTTCAATAACCTCCAGTTGGACACTGAAAAAAGTTCGTCTGAACTGGATGTTAAAAAATACCTTCTTCTTAGCCTACCAATCAACCCAAAATTGAGAAATTCAAAAATTGACTTCATAATAGGATCTTGGAAAAGCCAAATAACAGGTTAAGACACAAAACATGCCAACTTCGCATCCTCTTGTATGTTTAAAAAAATAAAAAGTGATTTCTCTGACCTCCCGAAGAAATTATTTTTTCAAGCATGAAGGATAAAAGAGACATGGCGACCAATGCCATCGAGATTCACAATGGAGTCACATCATCCCCATTTGAGTGATACAACGAAATTGAAAGATGGTTTGGTAGGAGTTCTTGGACCCTCAACTTGACAGGGCCCTCTGCGGCCCCCTTAAGGGGAAGCTTTTGTGTTTCCCCTTCTAATATCGTTCGATAGACCTTGCAGAACACTCATGCAAAAGGAATTTTCTGTATCATTAAATGCCGTATAGTACCGTTTTTTAATGTGTACCGACTCCACTATTGTTTAAAACTATGCTTTCATGTTTCGCCAAGTTCTTGTACTTTTTTCAAGCCAGATTCTTCAAATGTCACGTAAACTGACAACCGAATTCCATTGGAAAGGCTCTAGCTAGGATCTAATTTTCAACAAAGCGTTCCATTTTCACCTCGTCATGGCACTACGAAGAGTACTACTCTAAAATAATAGAAAACTGCCTCAGGTAAATTCAGTATGTACTGTTATCCTAATGTTAATGGATGTTGCACAAAGAGTTTTGTATGCTGGCTCTGCGACCAGAGTCATTTAATTCCTCTTGGTTAAATTTGCTTGTGCTGAATAAATCGTAAAACTTTTGAATGCTATTAATATAACTAACTCAACTTTGCCGTAGTGCATTATTAATTACCACACCATAGTTAAGGGCCACTATGTATGTAGGTAGCTATATCCTATACACTTTCTATTTTCAGTAGAATGACTTTTTGGAGCAAAAATAAAGTGACAAGCTGGAGCGCTGGGAGGATATGGCTGATGGCCGCTGATAGTTTCGCTCCAAAACTTTGCAGGTGACATCAGCCGTAGCCGTAGCCCTCCAGCTTGTCACTTTATTTTTGCTCCAAAAAGTCGTTCTACTGAAAATAGAAAGTGTATGAGATATAAAGTGTCTTTGTCTCTCGATGTTCCTGACGCTAGTGAGTTTCCGTGCTTCGTAACGGTTTACAAGAGCTTTTTTGGGTGTGAAAGTGAAAACTGGAGACAGGACGAGAAAACAAAATGAATGGTGCTAGTCAAGGCGTATGTCATGGAGGTTGGTGTCAACCACTTGTGCGTGTAACAGAAATAGGGCATTTTCCTGTACATCTCTCAGGGTGATTTGATTCGCGGGAGATGTGATGTGATTGGTCAAGAGCCACATACGCCTTCTTAGAAGAGTGAAACATCACGCTTAAAACTCTGTTCGGTGATCGTGTCATAAAAAGTAGGAATGGATCACAAACAATGACCAAGAAGGTTTTTCTTTGCGGAAGATCCACAAACTTTCGAGAAAGAAATTATGAAAGTTAGGGAACTACGCAGTGTATTTTAGCGCCGTGCGGATATGAATCCCCCCGAACGAAGTGGAAATGGTACTAAACGAAAGATAAAACACACGAACGTAAGGAAACCACTGAAAAGACATTGTTTTGGTGGCAATACGCTATCAAAAGACACTAACGGGATCGGGGAGCAAAATAAGGGTGTTAGGCGGGGAGAAGCTGAGAAGAACGCGTCCTTAAACAAGAAACAGGGCTGAAAATCGCTAACAATCGTGAAAAAAATATTGAAAAAAAGGAATGAACCACACGAAACCAGAAGGAAACTGCAAGAAAGGCAGTCGACGAGTGTCAAGAAAGAATGGAATGCAGGAAAAAATAGCGGAAGAGCGCAAAAAAAATATAACAACGCATGGAAGGTATCGCGCAAAAGCATAAAAAGTAGTTGAAGTACGTTTAAAAAGAAGGAATAAAACACAGAAAACGGGAAAAAAGTCGCGAAAAATAGGTAGTTGAAGCGTGTAATTTCTCTATTTGCTTTTTAATTCATATTGGTGGTTTTTTTAATTGTCAATTTTCTACATTTTTCGCATAGCTTCTATAGGCAAGTAACAACACAACTGTACAATTTTTGTAGCGTGCTTTTATACTCCTCTCAAGTGATATCGTCAACCAACAGTACAGTTTTTTCACTGTTACCTACGTCGAGCCCGTGGAAGCCTCCCGGGATTCTCGTATTGGCCGTGCATGACAAAAAAGCTGAAATATCTGGTACGTATTGTTTCCTTTTTTACAGCATACACTTTGAAAGGCACAATAACCTGCAAGGAGTAATGTCATTTGACAGCTATTGGCTAGCTGTCAAGTTTTGACAGCTGTGAATGAAATGTTAATTGTCAAAGAAAAAACAGCGGGAATAGAGTGGTTACCATGGCGACAAGCAAACAAAGTGGGCGATGTTCTAGTCCCAAAAATGGAATAATTGAAGTAAGTGAATCGTATTCTCCCGTACCTAGATCGACTCAAAATTGCATAAGGTGATGGTGGCAGAATCGTTACTATAAATTGAAAGATATTCACAAAACGTAGGTCAGTTTTCTTCATCTCGTTTGGAATTAGAAGAGCCAGCCAAATTCAAGCAGTTTGGGACACACTGTATAAGTCTGAGTTATAGTTATAAGAGTTATAAGTCTATAACTCTAAAGAGTCCAGCTTCCACGCTGGGGTATTCGATTAAATTTAAAATTTGCCTTCAATTCAACTCGAAAAAATTTGCTCGCTTTTGTGACTACATATGATAAATAAATCTTCTTGGCCTTAGTACAATATCTTGCATAATGTGGAACACCTCCAGAAATTACCTTGTATTGATTCTAATTTTATAATAAATTCAAATGAACTGAACAAAGTGGTGCAACACATATTATTGTTTGAACAAATCAATTTTCCTTGAGATTTGTTTACAACTTTACAATGATTCACTTTCAACAGCTTTCAGCTTGGAAACAAGCAATCATCGCGAACACAATAGACAGGCATTAAATAAGCACTACATCGCAGAGCTAGCAAACAGTACCCAATTTCGTTAACTTGTGAGATCCTAAATAAACCCTCAGGCATTATTGCGCGCCTACTCCGTTATAGTTTGCCCCCCCCCCTCTCCCCCCATCAGATCCGACGTTTGACGTCACAAGGTATCGAATACGCAAAACCCTCTCTCTTGAAACATTGATAATACCTGTCTATCAAACAGCGGCGGGTTGTCGTTGACATCGGTTATTTCCACTGTGAACGAGCAGACTCCTTCCAGGGACGGCTCGCCCTGATCGGTGGCTTTCACAGTCACCGAAACGAATTTGCCGTCGTCGCCTTCACGATCAAACACCTTATTGGTGGAGACTTCGCCCGTCTCCTCATCGACTGTGAACTTGGTGCCTTTCTGATTGGGCTGCTGCACGATCGAGTACTTGACCTGACCGTTGACGCCCTTGTCTTCGTCTGTGGCGTGCACTTTTATGACGGGCGAGCCATTGGGTGCGCCCTCTTCGACTTTCGGATAATACGTGCCGCAGTCTTTGAAGATCGGTTTGTTGTCGTTGACGTCGGTGATGAAGACGACGACGACGGCCGTGCTGGTGTGGATGGTTTGGTCGCCGTTGACACAGCAAGCGCCGTCGTCCATCGCGGTAACGTTCAGCTCGTACTTGTCGCGGTCCAAGGAGATGGCCTTGCTGTGCAATCGGATGACGCCGGTTATCTCTTCTATGACGAACTGACCGGAGCTAGTGCCGCCCCCCACGAAGCCGAAGCGGACGTTGTCGCCGTCTTTGTCGGAAGCGACTACGGTCGTGACGAGGGTGTTGGGCCCAGCGTTCTCGTCCACGTTGGGCGTGTACACTTGCTGGGAGAATTTCGGCTCTTCGTCGTTCTTGTTCTTGGTGTAGACTCGGACGGTGGCGGTGCCGGTTTTGGACGGCTCCCCTTTGTCTTTTGCTGTTACCATGAATTCATAGTAAGCGTTGTTGTTGTCGGCGTCCAGCTGCTTGTTATTGGAGATGATGCCGCTCGGGTCGACGCTGAAGTGGTCGTCGGAAACGGAGTATTCGATTTCGGCGTTCGAACCGCTGTCAGCGTCCATGGCTTTGACCTTGAGGATGCTGGTGCCCGGAGGAATGTCTTCGTCCACGTTGTGCGCCTGGTAGTCGGGCAGCTCAAATTTCGGAGCGTTGTCGTTGACATCGGTCACCCGTATCGTCAGCTAAAATTCGAAATAATTAGTAATGTTACAATTATATTACTATTATAAAGGATGATATGTCTTAGGGGAAAGTGTACAATGGAATCATTCAATTAATTGATTTCGCATAGGCTGGTTTGTCGAAATCAACTACACACCTTCCAAATTTAGGAAGAATCCAACCAATGTAGTGGCTTAGGAGTTATGGGAAGTCACCGTCAACTGTTCTTCAGATTCTTCCAAATTAATGACCCCCATAACTCCCACGCGAGCGGTAGGATTCTTTCAAAATTTTGCAAGTAGGTAGATAATTTTGACAAACCAGCGTAAATGCTAAATTAAGTCTTATTCTATCTGAACGTTCCTGAGTTACCCATTATTAAAAACCAGAAAAAGTGAACCTTAAAGAACTGTATATTTGTCATTAGGCCGAATTTTGCAAAAAGCAATATATATCCCATACACTTTCTATTTTCAGTAGAATGACTTTTTGGAGCGACAAAAAAGTGACAAGCAGGGGGGCTATGGCTACGGCTGATGGCACCTGCAAAGTTTCGGAGCGAAACTATCAGCGGCCATTGGCCGTATTTTCCCAGCGCTCCAGCTTGCCACTTCATTTTTGCTCGAAAAAGTCATTCTACTGAAAATAGAAAGTGTATGGGATATACGTAAGTTTTTGTCATATTCTGACGAGATTTACTTTTACAGAAAACTTTCAGAAGATGCAAAAGACCCCAGTTCCGAAAACTAAGAGGTCGTTCTCCTCAGAATTTGATGGGCTTTGAAATGAGGTATAGTACTATTTTCAATTTTGTCAATTGTCAAAGAATGTATCATTTGTCAAAAAAAAAAAAAAAGCACATTTTTATTTGAAAAATGCAGCTGCGGACAAAGGAGTGGAAACAACAAGTCATCTTGTCAATTTTTGAATTCGAATCACAGCTGTACGATTACGATTTAGGGAGAGAAGTTGCGTCTAGAGTATAAAGGATACATCATCAGAGCTGTAGAAGCAAGTAGCTTCGTCAGATCTCATTGCCGAAGTATGCAATTCGAAATCAAAAATTAATACTTTTTCAAAAGTACATATTTCCATTTTTCTGTCCGCCACTGTATAATATGTCGAGACTGTTAGGTGTTAGATCCATGATAAAGTTTCTGCGAGGTGAGGTTAAAAAAAGTGAATAATATTCTAGGTGAGAATAATTGAAACTATGAAATATGCGATAGGAATAGTAACAACAGAATAAGTTGATTGATTAGTTATTTTTCTAAACTAGACAAGTATGACTTCGAGCGTTTGGGGTTTATATTACCAAAATGCAGGATTTTTTTAGGATAAAAAAAGATTTACTTGAATTTGCATTTAGAGTTGCCAAGATCATGGACAACTCTGATGACTTGATTTTTCAAAGCAAACAAAAAATTTATTCCTACATTATAATGAATACAAATCAAAATGAGTAGTTTATTTTGAGGAACCCTGTGCATCTGTTCCGCTATGCTAAATGATGCGGAATATCAATTCCAAGTGTTTACTTCACGGTGATTAATCTTCAGCGGTACAAGGTACAAGCACAAAACATTTCGGTCGCACAAATTGCAAAAAACCGATGCTCGAAGTGCACGTCCGAATCAGTGGAAACGTAAAATAATGTAAATTGGAAGTTACAAGTTCACCGAGACACTGGAAGTAATGAATTTATCGAAGCATTAATTTACCTGAGAAGTTCCAAGTATCATTTCAGTCACATTTAGATTGGTTTGTGCAGCACAATTCGCAATATTTCAGTTAACATCACAAGCTTCATCGTAATGAAGAAATAATGAATTTAAAGCAAGGAAGGATAGAAAATGGGTGAAAAGTGTGTATACCTCAACGGACGTCGAAAATCCACCAGAGTCCTCCGTGGCTGTGACGACAAGGGAATAAACATGGGGCTGGCGAAGGTCTTCAAAATCCAATTCCTTGGCCAGCTTTACGATGCCTGATGTAGGGCCGATATTGAAAGTTCCTGCCCCTTGGCCCTGGGCTTTCAGGGTGTAGCGGATCTCGCGATCGGCGAAAGATTTCGCTTTCACGGATATTATGCTGAAATATCGAAAAAACGTGTTAGGAGAGAAACATATATAGGAAACAGAGGGACCTGGAAAGAGCCTTTTAGGCGCACCTGACGCCGCTGATAAAATTACTCTTTTGAATGTATGATACCACCATTGACATATGAGTAGTACACACCGGGTCAGATGGTGTAGCTAGATTCATTCCCCCTCATAAGTGCACGCAATATGCTTTGAATGCCACTAATGGACACATTTGAAAAATTGCATGCACGCGGAATATCAACCAGCTGACAGGGACAGGGTGTAAAACTGAAAATTACTGTATAACTCGAGGTATAACTTTATTACCTTCACATAAATGTTCAACCTAATTGGAAAGAGCATGCAGCTAATATCTGTCCCAGTGTTAGCCCACTACATATTCCAATTAACTGTAATTGGGCACCTACTGAATATTATTATTTAAATAAGAGAAATATAAAAAAAATGTAGGTTAGGTATAGGCACTTTGTGCCACGTGAAAATAGATTTTACATATCTGATCAGATCCAAAATACGTCACACATTATTTTTATTTAATAATATAATATAATGATAATAAGAATAATAATAATAATGATGATAGGCTTAAGAGGCAAAGTCTAGCTTGCTCTATTCAACTCAACCTCTAACCAAAAGAATTACAACAAAATTAGGATTCCAAAAAAAACAATTTAAGGGGTTTCTGATGCGACTCAGGAAGTTGTTGACAGGAATCGGTTTTCTTTTATTTTTTTCGTCAAGAAGAAACTCTTCCAAAAAAAAAATGTACGGGCATTGCTATCAAATTTTGAAAATATCCAAAACTTTTCGAAAATTTTTGATTTTGATTTTTAAAAATTTAAAAACCAGATAGCATCGACAATGCATCTTTCTTCAAGGAAGTCGCATCCAAAATTTGAACTTTTCATTTTCAAAAAAAAAAGGTACCAAAAATGATTTCTACTAATTCACTTTTTATATTCAGTATTATCTTTTATAGACAGATTAGTATGCTGTGTTCTAGAGCAACTTGCTTAAAAGCAAGCAGCACCACTCTATTTTTCAATAAAGTTGTTTCTCTCTTTCTAGTAGAAATCATTTTTGGTACCTTTTTTTTGAAAATGAAAAGTTCAAATTTTGGATGCGACTTCCTTGAAGAAAGATGCATTGTCGATGCTATCTGGTTTTCAAATTTTCAAAAATCAAAATCAATGGGAATTTTCAAAAATTGATAGCAATGCCCGTACATTTTCATCTTGGAAGAGTTTCTACTTGACGAAAAAAATAAAATAAAACCGATTCCCGTCAACAACTTTTTTAGTCGCATCAGAAACCCCTAAACAGAATATCGAAATCTCATAATAGACATATTCTTAATTTTCACAGGTAAATGATTGTAAACTCTGACAGCATTGAAAGTAAATGATCTGCAGAAAATGGTTGTCCGAAAACGCGGCAAAACAAGCTGTTCATTGTATCTTAAGCTGATAGTTTGGAGGTTTGGTCTGTGAATTAGTTTTTCTTGAAGATATTCTAGTGAGAAGGTTAGCAAAATTTTATGAGTCAAAGTTGATAGTCGCAGCTTGCTCAAGTTTTCCATTTTCAACCAATTCAACTCTTTCAACCTCGAAGATATGCGATCGTACTTCCTCAGACCAAAAATGAACCTGACACAGCTTTTTTGTATTTTATAAACTCTATTTTTTGTTATGCTGTCTAAACAGAAAAAGTAAACGGCAATAGCATACTCTACAAAGGGAATCACGAGCGATTCGCACAATGTCTTTCTTAGTTTGAAACCTAATGCAGCCTAAAATATAATATGGTCATGCATGAGTTGTATGAGCATATTACGGTTTGATATGATCATCATGTTAGAATTTGTTTATACATATTTGAGCATATCATAGCCAGATCTGATGTATATCGTTATCTTTTACTCAATTCGAAGCTGATTGGTTGATCGGTGAAAAAGTTGAATTGAAAAAAAGATTTTCAAAATTGAACTTTGAGGGTGTCGGCGTCGCGTCGTAACTTACTTATGGGGCACCGCTTGCAATTCGTTCTTACCGCAAACTTCATATCTTTGAAAGCTGAATCCGAGGATATTTAGCTTGGTTCTTATTACTGAAACGCCCTATATCTATTAATGTATTTTGATAAGGACGGCTACCTGTCCGCATGTCATAATTTCTTCTGATAGTGATAAGATTTTAATAGTGCTTCAATGATGATCGATTTCATTTTATGCATACTACCCATGTAGATACGCGATAAAATTAGCGAGCTTTCTAACAGAAAAGACAAATAAAACGAAAAACAGAAGGAAGCCACCGGGTGTATGTGTGACCCTCTTCCTAAACCCTTGGTCCTTTATTTTAGTTAGGTATTCACCTACCCCGAGCGTAATCCCTCACTCTTTACACCCAAAACCCACAAACCTTTTCGTTCCTTTATGCACGTGAACAGATTTCGGAAACTACGTCTAACTACTCAATTTAACTTTTCGGGCGAAACTGACGGAAACACTCTGGCTCCTCTAGCGTAACTTCCGGCACCCAACAAAGACCCCATCAACGTGTACTTCATAAGAACCCCGCGTAATACATACATACATAGGTTGGTAGGCATAAAGAACGTAATCATGATAATAATATACTAACTCTGAATCCTTCTTCTGGTTTTCGGGGATTTCCGCCTCGTAACTGGGCATGTAAAACTGGGGGGCCCGCTTGCCCCCGACGATCGACAGGCGTTCTTCCGGCGTGGACTGGAACCGCCTCTCGTCGACCCTTCCGTTTTGGTCCTCGGCCTTGACGTACAGAACGTACTCCATGTCCAGCTGGAAGAGATCGGTGCCTCTGGTCCTGACCACGCCGGATCTTTCGTCGACCTCGAAGCGTCCTCCGGTCCGGTCGCGCACGATAAAGTAGTGAATGTTGTGGTCGGTGTCCGGGTCTCTGGCTTGGAGCGTGAAGACGGGCGTGTTTGGCGGCGCATTCAGCTGCACCACCGCCTGCATGGGCAGGGGGCGGTTGATGAAATAGGGCGGTTCGTCGTTGACGTCCCTCACGTGGATAATCACACGCTGATTGTCGGTATCTGCGGAAAAAAGGACACTTCCGGTTAGCATTTATGCGCGCATCCGGTTAATTGTCAGTTGGCCAATTGAATCGCAGAGCACCCTCTGGTTAAAATATGATGTTCAGCTGTTGGGTGGGACAACAAGCGAGAAAATGAGATGTTATTTCTACAACCACATGGAGCAGTGAGCATTACCATCATATTATCATGCATTACGTTACAGCTTATTTGTTGATACGTAGATACAATCAAGAAGAGGTGCAGCAAAACTGACGGAATGTTACAAGATGTTATGTCTAGGTGTAAAACCTACATTTTCTGCTAGTAATATATTACTCAAACCTCGACTCAGACCTTTATAGATCGATCTGAGCCAAATTACCAGGATCCAGGATCCAAACAATGTCTTAGCTCAGGATGAAAATGACGACATTTTCCAAAATAATGGTGAATGCTTGAAGAGACAACTGTTACTCAGACCAGTGTAAGAGGCGGATCAAGCAGACATCGCCCCCTAGGACAACCTCTCTACCTCGTTGTCTACTGGCCATATTGGAATCAGAGCTTCAGGTGATTTTTTTTCCAATTTTGACACATCGATCCTACAGATCTTGAGTGAGTATCATTTCACAAAGCCATTTGCTTTCATCATGTAAGTGGATTCCCTTTGTAAAATTGTTTAAATTTATGGTTATATTCCTAATTCTCATGGTTGTGGTAAGCAGTAATCGAGGTTGTAGAAAAACAGTGCGTACGATACTTACAAGTGTGAAAAGTCTCTTCGTGAATTTGTAAGCTGCAGCTCATGCTAAAATGTGTCTACTCGTTACGTAAAGTGCAACTTTCCACACCTGTATCGCAAACAACAAGTTGGTTATGCTTCCTAATACATTTTGTATCTAAAACAATCATGCAGATGGAAAAGCTATATTTGTTCAAAACTCGAGGCCGAGCTCGAGGCAATATTTCAAAAGTACGAAAGCGTCAGAAATCCTGAAACTTCTATCAATCAAATGCATGTCGATGCTAAGCTATGAGGCAGGTAAGTACTTATATGAATGACACAAACAAAACTTCTGCAAAGAACAAAAACGGGCGAACAAATAAGAAGCAGATGGTGTCGTTGGAAATGAGATTAGTAATGCGGTTACATCAAAATCAATCCCAAACTTTTTGCTCTTGTTGAATACTTACAGCGTAATCCTTTTGTTGTGGAATCAGCGTGAAAAAGAAAGAAACCATGAATAATAGGATCCCCATACAGATTTGTTTTCGACGAGGGTATAGTTACATAGGTACTTTTCAATATAAAATACGCTTCCGTTGTTCAGAGCGTGATGGCAAAACGACAACGAAAAACACCGGACAGGTATAATAAAAGTAGAAGAACTAAAAGCAAAATGTGCAACGTTAATGTTCAATATGCGGATTGTGACGGCGCCGATAATTAAATTCTGAATATTTCCTGCACTTCTAGATTGGTTGTTTTTTGCGTTAAACTCGAATGGAGCCATGCCATTCGAAATTATGGCAAATAAAAGAACATTGTTTAATGTTGTTTTGGAAGATTTGTTTGAAATTCGACTTGGACAAATAAACTCGTCACATCATACCAAAACATCATAACATAACACGTGAAAGTAGTTGTATTCATGTTGTAAATCTCTCTACAACTTTGTTTGATACTTAAATTTGTAATGATGACGATTATTTTAATCAAGTTTCAATTTTAGCTGCACAGTATTTTTATCTCCTGCTCTTGCTCCCCCGCGGAAAACTAATTTTGAACCTTTCGAGTTTTTGCACATCCCAGAGAGCAACCACCCACGTTTGCCCTTATAATGTTTTATTGTAGTACCCTTCTTGTTACCGGCGTAGGCTTTAAATCAAGCTTTAAATCGATCACGGTGGAATGGATGGAACTGGAACGAATTTTAAAATTTGCATCGCTCCTCTGAGTGTATTGAGTTGATAACTGCTCAATTAGGTAAAGACTGCCGTCTTGCGGACCTCATTTATCTCCCCACGTCAAGATAAGACAGCTAGGGTTGGATTGTTTGAAGATTTATACAAAAAAGCGTCAATCAAGTTAGTTCTCAAGAGAACCGGTTAAAATTTCATGACCCCCGAGGTCACGATCGGATCGGCAAAGACGAGTAATAACTGAATTACGTTACAGTATGGTTTCATAATTTTATACGCGGTTCACAATTTATCTGGACGCGAACCTTACCTCAGTTGGCAGTATCTCATGGTTAGGGAAAGTCATCTATACACTAAGTTACATGGCTGAAAAGTCACAAATTTTGACCTTTATTTTTCAAGTTTTCTGTACTCAATTTGAGAAAGCTGCGATTAGTTTCGGGGGTAGGCAAAGTCCGACAAAATATCAAAGAGGGAACTGATAATTTCGTTTTTGAATCCAAAGGTCACCACAAGCGTATCGCGAATCTATAGTATTCTATAGCGCTATCTTTATTATCACACACATGTTGTCATAAGTCTGCCCCTCTCACATTTCGCGACACATGTCATAAGTCAACGACTTGTCGCTCCCTGAGTAATCTATTGTCATCAAGTCGACAAGAAATTGCGAGATCGTTGTTCAAATAGATACTGAACGGTGCATATATCAAGATTAACCATTGATTATAGACTCATTTGAGTTGATCCCCTCCACGGGAATTTTTAGTAAAAGTAAAACCATTTTATTGCACATTTTTGCATTAGAAAAGAAAACTAAACTGCTCAACGAAAAATAAGGATATTGAAAATTGTTGCTCAAGTTCAAATAGAGATAACTCAAGAAACAAGTGAGTATGCCTTCACGTGCGTGAGTCTCAGTAGCGCATTTTCTCAAAGAGGCATATTGTGAACGTAAAGAAATTTGGTTGAAGGAGAAACACCATTCCTTGTCCACTTTCTTCATTCGAAACTCATTGTGATATTGTGTTATCGGAATGGGGTACTTGCCAATGAAATAGATCTGAATGAAAATTCTTTCACTTATCAATATATTTTTTTGTTTGAGGGCGGGAGCTGGGAGCGGCGACTAATCAATAGTAGTCTATTCTTTCCCATTTTTAGTCGGCCATCCATATAGCGAAAGAATTAGATCGCTATGTCTTCGGGTTTATGTTTTCCATTTATCTCTTACTTTGAGGGCAGCGTGTGGGGGTGGCAGCATTCGGCAAAGTAACTGTTGCACAGTTTGAGCTGAGAGTTTCTTAATGTTCAAGGAAATACGACAATCAGTGAAAATTGTGAAAGTTGCATTTTTTGTTTGGGGGGCGGGAGCTGTAGGCGGCGACTAATCAAAAGTGGCCTCTCTTCCCATTTTTAGTCAGCTATCTATATTGCGGAACAATTAGATCGCAATTAGATGTCTTAAGGGTTATGTTTTACATTAATCTCTTACTTTGGAGGCGGCGTGTGGGAGCGGCAGAGTTTGGCAAAGAAATTCTTCCACAGTTTGAGATGGGAGTTTCTGAATGTTTGAGGTAACATTAAAATGTAATTCAGTGGAAATTATTTAAAGTTGCACTTTTTTTCTTTTGGGAGTGGAAGTTGGAGGCGGCGCCATGTCAAATGTAGCCTATTCTTTCCCATTTTTAGTTAGCTATCCATATAGCGAAAGAATTGTATCGTTATGTCTTCGGGTTTATGTTTTTCCTTCGGGTTTATGTTTTTCCTTCATCTCTAACTTTGAGGGCAGCGTGTGGGGGCGGCAGCATTCGGCAAAGTAACTGTTGCACAATTTGAGTTGGGAGTTTCTAATTGAGAGGGAAATATGACAATCAGTGAAAATTGTGAAAGTTGCATTTTTTTGTTTGGAGGCGGCAGTTGGAGGCGGCGGCTAATCAAAAGTGGCCTATATTTTTCCAATTTCAGTCAGCTATCAATATAGTGAAAGAATTAGATCGCTATGTCTTCAGGTTCATGTTTTACATTTATCTCTCACTTTGGGGGCGGCGTGTGGGAGCGGCAGAGTTTGTCAAAGAAATTCTTGCACAGTTTGAGTCAAGAGTTCCTAAATGTTCGAGGTAACATCATCAACCCCCCCCCCCCCCCCCCATTGGCCATCGAATTCCCTGAGAAAAATTCAAATGCGACGCTTTTTTATTAGTTTTGCTCGCATATTCGCATATTTTCCAGTCGTGACCTCCCCCATCGGACACTTCTAGTTACGCCACTGCTCTGACCTAACTATCCTGATCTGATAAATCCAACATGTAACAAAGTATTGACGGATACCTCCTTGGGAAGTCACTTGTATCTGTTGGTTTAATGATTCAATGAGACGGTTTGTAAAGTGAAATCATACTTTACTATCAAATTTCAATAGAAGCCGTTTACAGAATCGACATCAATTTTTATTTGATATCATGAAAAAAAAATCAAAACTTTTTCAAAAAAACCTGATTTAAAAAATTCACTATCTTGTTGACAGATTGATGCAGGCTTTCAAAAAATGAACTGAAAAAAATCTGCATTTTTTCTAAAACAGATAGACCACTTCGAAAAATCACTTATTTTCACCTCTTCCCTTGGCACCCTTTATATCTTGCAAAATGCAATGTATGATCAAACTAAGGACAGCACCTTGTAGCCAAAGAATAGTCCTATCAGGAAGTGTTATTTTTTTTAAATTGGTCAATTTTTTCTTTAGTTATCTTTATTTAAACTTGAGCGACAATTTTCAATATCCTTATTTTTCGTTGAGCAGTTTAGTTAAGACGCATGTTTCTAGAATGTATTGAACTGGGTAGGGGTTAGACTAGCCTATGTCATCTTTAGCGCATTCAGCTTTTGCCTCAAACGAACAAGGAAGAGATGGAGGTCTACGGAAGATGAAATTTTAGATGGAGCAGGACTCCCAAATTTATAAAAAAAAGAGCTATGTCTATCACATAATGTATATAGTTATATATCTATTGTAAATTTTATAATTACCTACAATTTTTTTTTATCTTTCTGTAGAACAGTCCAACAAGCTTTGAAGTAACTGATAAACGCCCTCAGAATTGCTTTTGTTATTTATGTTAAGTGGGATGGATAGCTTCATCGGGGTTTGTACAGTGGTGCTGACCATTGCACTGCTCTGTTCTAGGATACTGTGTATGGAGACTGAAGGAGTTGGCTTAAACGGTCGCATAAACCCAATTGCCAACTTCCGGTCACTCTGGATAGTCTGGATTGTGTCTTGTAGATGATCACCCCTTTTGTTTAATAACTTCGTTGGCTGTGTGCCTTCTTCTGTTTGATAAGTGAAGAGAAAAACAAGTGGACCCTTCTGCTAATTGTTGTAACTAACATACCTGAGTGACTTGTGTAATTATTGTTGCTATTGTTGTTGTTTTCGTTCTCTTTAGAAAGACGCGAGGCTGAGTATAGTCTATTAGTATAGGTTGTAGGTAGTCATTTCTTCATTTCTAGTGCGTTTAACACCGCCCATCGCACCCGAGCTTTCTTATTCAGTTTAATTCGAGTTTGACTGTGCACCAAAGAATTGATTGATGAAATAGCTAATCAAGGATTCACTCTGGTGAATTCTAGATTGATGCCAGTTGATCGATAACAGGAAATGCATAAAGTCGTTGTGAACTAAACATTTTTCCATAACCTTTCGGGAAACTACGTTTTTCATTAATCACTATGCTAAAACTTATTACCAAAGAAAATCCCCAACTATAGCTATTTTATGATTAAATTATTTTGTGCAACTGGGAGTAAGTCTCCTAAAATAACATTCTATGGAACGGCAAGGATTGAGGTGTGCTCATTGTGTTTTTCTTTCAACTTTCAGTGGGCTGCAGCTGTCCGGGACTCAGATGGGTGCCCTGCACGTTACCCTTCGCTCATTCATTTATTCTGAATTTATCAATATCTCATAGATAATCAAATGTTTCTGGATAGATTTTCTGAACTTTGAAAGTGTTCAATTTGAGTAATTAAGCCATCAAGATATTGTTAGAGTCTTACACTATAGGTAAGTACTAGGTTTTTTACTATAACTTTTTGTTATAACTGTAAAAAACAAGGTATTCACGTTCTACATTTTGCCTTTGCCATGGCGTGGAATAAAGGTGGCAAGGAGCAACTTTTTAGGTGGGTATTATTATGACAGATGCGCCACCCAATGAGTCCCTAGACACCACGACAGTCAATTATGATGAAATATGAAGGAGAGAGAGAGAACCGTGGGCGTCATTGTCGGCATCACTGGTAATCAACAGAATATAATAATTATTATTAATTTTAAACATGGTTACTGAAATAAGCAGGCAGCCTTAGTGTGCGAGAGCTTTTGTTATATTGACTTATTGTCGTTCGTCGGCACGAGAGAGAAACTTTAAGCCGCTTTGATATTATTGTCGCGCTTTCCGCAACAAGAACAGTTTTGAAACACATTTTGTGGTGAAGTGAATAAACGAACAAATTATTTTGGATATAATAATTATTATTATTGCGACTGCGGTTGAGAATACGAAGACCGCCGTCAAAAGCTTAAAGACAGTAGACTATAAAAGTATTGAAAAAATGCATTAACGACTGCTTAATTAGACCGAACCCGCAAGCCAAAATAAATATGCTTCAACTTAAACGAAGCTTAATTGGGATAGTTTTTATTATGTGAAATCAGATGGAGCTTCGCCCTTCGCTGGACCAAATGTTGGGGATTTTTTGTCTATCTGATGCTTGTTCGTAATTGGAATCAAATAAAACTCATTTAACCCAGGTGGAGCACGAAACATATGTGCTTCAGGCTGTCTGTATTGATCCTTTTACATATTAGTCGAAGCTGAAGTTAGTATAGCAAAAGTGCTTTGTTCGAATGCTGGAAAGAGCTGATTTCATCAGCTTTTAATTTTTGTTCTGATCCAAAATTACCGAGCTATCATTTGAAGATGGCATACATAACAAGTATCAGTTATCGCTGAGCCTGTTATAAGTTTTGCATCGACCGTCATACAATGTGGTCCTTCATTCCGATAATTGATGATCCTTTTGGAGTATACACTCGAGCTTCGAAGCAGCCTACTCGTGGATTATGATGGGTTTACGCTCTTGATAGTAACAGAAACTGAAGTAGCTGGCTAATAACATAATTTATTGATACCTACGGTCTCAAATAGATATTAATCTGGTGCTGGGTGCTTAACCAAGTAGCGCCTGACATAATAGGACGACGAATGCATATGCGGATACGCTGGATAATAATTCAACAATAGAACCCAATTGGACTTCTAGCGCCATGTGGGCGTGCTGAAATTCAGATTGAATACATTTGCATCGCATCAAGCAAAGTGATACAATTACCTACATTACTGGCACATATTATTTTGTCAGCGAATACGTTTCTCCATAATGACGTTGTTGTTGTTTGAGCAGCAAAATTCCCAGTCTTCAGCATCAGCTGAGCGAGAGGTTGACAGGTTAAGTGGTAAGTGTAATTTTGATCATAAGATGCATGCCCTCCCTTATCCACCTCCCATGTTCCAATTTTCAGTTTACTTCAAAAGGTAGGGGTAAAATCTGTCAAATATCACTTCAAAAGAATAATTGAAGGACAACATTTTATATCTCTGAAGTTCTGAAGAATTTACTGCCTTCTGACGAATAAAGGCAACTTTCAGTTCTCGATCTTGTCTTTTGGCTCCCATTGGAGAAGATCTCCAGACCGCTGTTGTGATTTAGTGGATTGCTGGGAAGTGTTTCTCAAACACGAAGCATTTTTTGAAAAGCTTGGTCTCAAATTTTATAAATTCTCGAGCCTTTGTCATAACTATTTAAAAAGCAAACAAAAAGAGCTCTCGCATCAGAACAATCACGTCGATGGTGAGTTCTTTTTTCCCATAGACTTCCCCGGTTTACCACTCATCACGTGCATAATTAAATAATAAGATATCTCAAATTTTCCCTTTTCAAACATATCGCATAGACTTCCAGGTCACTTGACGCAAGATAAATAAATCACGTATATCTACCGTCAACCTGGCATGACTCCAGCCTGTTTAAAAGGTCGAATCTTTGATTCTGACTCGCCCTTATTCGCCTGCTTCACAGAAGACAAAAAATGTATGTATGCCTTGATAAGCATGACAGAATTACCTGTTTGCAAGACCTCTTCGTCCTAGACCATTAATGGAGGAAGGTGATGACGACATTAACAACGAAAATATGATAATGGGGATAATATAGAGAATTGAGACATACTAAGGAAAGTATACCTGACCTGATGGAGACATCGTGTTTTTGTATGACATAGAGAAGATTTGAGTGAATCCGTCTGTGACCAATGGCGGAGGTCTGAGGAGCAAACGCATAACGTTTTAAAAAATGATGCAGTACCAAGGTGGTATGCCAAAAGAGTGTGAAGATTTCGCTATTGTCTTTCCTCAAAATTTTTGATCTCGAAAATATGCTAATGAATGGGAGTGAATAAAGAAATCTGGTTGGTCAGCGAAGAATTTTGAATACTCAAAGGTGCTTTCCAAATCAGAAAACGTGCGAGACGAAGCAACGGATTAGATATGGAACTAAAACGATGTTTCGAAAAAATCATGCCCTGGAATAGATTTCAAGCTTTGCAGATTCATTTATAGTATATGACGTTTAGCATAGTATTTACTATGTATGTAGCTGTAACTATGTAGCACCCGTCACAAATATGAGAGCTTTATGCATAGCTCGCTTTTCAGTTGAAACAAAAACAAATTCCGCTTCAATTCACCCACGATCCATGTCCATCCAGTTCACATGCCACTCTTTATTTCCATCTCCATATACTGTACCGAAGCGAGCAATAATAATCCTCTGAGTTGAAAAATCCGTGTCGTCTATCAGCCTATCGAATCCCATCCAGTAGTGCTAAAGCATTCTTGTTTATGCTCCATTCACAACACCTTTCCGATTGCGATTGAAGTCCTGCACTCTCTACGCCAGTGTCGAGTTTTCGCCCTTTTGCGTGTGCCGCGCCCTAAATAAATTCGCACGAGCAGGGGGAAATGATTAAAAGTTTCCGAGAGTGATTCTCTCCAAACACATCTTTGGACTCCACTTTATTTTTTCATCCAGACGCCCTTTCACAAAAGCTGAAGGAAAAAGTACCTGATGCCTTCTGATAAATAAATTTGATAAAATTTCACGTATTTGCACAGGAAAAGCTGGCGGGACAACAGTTAAGGTAATAAGCTACCGGGCAAATTCCCCGGCACGAATTTAGTTGGCCGAAGTCAACATAATTTGTCGAGGTGTTTGATACAGTCCCCGTCGATAAAAATCTGGTCCCGCATTCACCCCATGAGGGTTTCGTAAATACACAAGGACGACCTGACCTCTGTGATTAACTCGGGGCACGTGCTGTACCCAAAGCACAGAAGGTATCAAAGTTGCGATTGACATTATTCTCACTGTAGCCTGATAGATTACCATTACTCTCATAATAAAAAGAAAAAAACATCAAGGTATATATAGGTACCGAGTGGGGATTACTATCAAGACATAATGTAAACTCACGATGTGTGGTCCACGTTAACTCAAACCCACTTTTTACGTGTAACCCTGTAATTAAGGTCATTAAAATCGTGGCGTTATACCTTAGGTCTATTGTATACAACCCCGTGTAATCCTCGGCAATAAAATATGACCCCGTCATCCAGCGGTCACTTAAAACTGTTTGTAACATGGGGATTTGCTCGCACTTGCTCGAAACCCCTTTGTAAATGATGATGATGACCGTTTAAAACGGCCTTTTAAATTACTAGCTTGCATCAAAGCCAGCACAAAGTGGTCTTGTAGTGTAGTAATAATAATTACAAGTGGTGTTGCCAATGTCGGGCATATTGACATTACCAGCACCAGCAGGATGACTCAAACTGAGTGTGTAATGTGATTACGAAGAAGCTCTCGTGACCTCTATACACAGTTTGAGAAGTGAAGTTTCGGCAGCACAACTCCCCGATGTGCCGGACTTAATTTCAAAGACGATATCCACAGCGGTGGAGGAGAAGAAGGAGGCGATGGCGGAATGAGCATTTCTTGTGCATCTGAATTTAAAGGCTATCTGCTAGCTCCGCCGAGCCACTTTGCAGCTCGAATAAAAAGTTCGGAGTGTGGACGTTAAGCTTGAATAATTTAGGAGGCATAGTGCTCAAGTAACGTACAATTACAGGGATGCCAACAGAATCTGATTTATTCAGTCTATAAGCGGGGCTCGTTAGTTCACTTACCGAAGCCATCACACGTTCAGGAAAAGAGTAGCAGAAAATGATCAAAATAAAAACTGGATATGGATGAGTTCATATTAAAAAAAAGCCAAATTCCAAGAATCAGTAATAATTAGTTGTAGAGGGTTTTTCAATTGGAACGGGTCGAATTTGGGAGCCTGAGGCGGCCATGGCTTTTTGGTGGCGTATGTCTAATATTATGTTTATTATTCTGTCACTGATGCCAAATGGTCATGGCAAATTACACGTTTGAGCAGCATGTCTAAATGATAAGACTTTACTAAATATCAAAATGAGTGTTCGTCGGTTCAAACTTTGCGCGCGTTGCGCCCATTTTACGGTAGACAGGGGCGCTGTCCCTTCAAAGTCTAGGGTTGCTAGATTATCGACAGCTTTGGCTGTACAAGGGTTACGCAATCATCCGTTGCTAAGGGCCGATGGGAGGGGCTAAAATTCAGCTATGTGTCAAAATTTATCATGAGCGGAGAGAAAAGGAAATTTGCGGGGTCCGGTGCTGTTGCTTGATGTCCGCAACCGAACATACATGAAAATTTCATGCATATAGCGGCATAAAAGACGTGTTTTGAAACTCATCGGGCAAGTCATATCCACCTCTCACACGAATTTGTACACCTAAATCTAAAATAAACACGCTCTTGACAGCTAGAACCCGCTGGGACGGACGCCTATGGCCTTCCGTGATGCCGACAGCTGTCACTCCCTAACTCCGTGAGGCCACTTAGTAAACAAACGCTCAGCCAGAATGCGGTACCCTTACGCCGGCCGACCGGTCGCGTGATAATCAGGTTCCCTATCAAAGTCTACTCTCCAACGTTTGGTGGCCAAATTCGAGACAACCAGGTCGGCCGAGAACATTGCCGCGGTCCTTGAAAGTGTACAGGAGAACCCGAGGCAGTCAATTCCTGGCCGTGCACAAGAACTCGGCTCGTCGCAGACTTCAACTTGGAGAATTTTGCGTCGCGGCTTGGGCAAACAGCCGTACAGGATCCAACTGACCCAGGAACTTAAATCAATGGGCTACGTGCCACACAGCAGACGCCACGATAGACATTCTGCATGAACGATTTGAGGGTATGGTTATCTCTCGCAAAGATGATGTGAATTGGCCACCAAGATCGTGCGATTTGACCCCGCTAGACTTTTTCTTGTGGGGTTTCCTCAAGTCGCAGATCTATGCCAATAGCCTGATATCGACCGATATCCTTGCAGCCAACATAATCAATGCCATCGCTCAAATTCAGCCGGATCTATGCGACAGAGTAATTAAAAATTGGACCACTCGGATCCGTGCCACCGTAAGAAGCCGCGGCGGACATTCAAACGACAGTATATTCCACACATGATAGCATAAGTGGGCCTCTCAAATAAAAAAAAAACGTTAATATTTCACATACAGCTTGTTTTACTCCATTTCAACATCGACCCGTCCTAATTGAAAAACCCTTTATATCGTGAGTCCCATGGTCACCCACCATCTCAGCCCCGATTCGATAATAGTTTTTGTACGGGGTGAAAACGCTGCTAGCTAATTATCTCAATGTTTTTCAAGGCCACAACGGCAGAAGTATCAAGAAGGAGTTTCATTACGTTACGTTAGACTACCAACTTGACTGCACTCATATACAATAATTCGCTTGGGTGTCATTTTCACCCATCAGGGATTTTTCCCATCATTTATAAACTATAGCGCAAGATTTTTGAACTTGTTCCACAAATAGCACAAAAGAGATAGTTTTTCAACGAGCACTGCAAATTCCTTGGCAGCTATTTCAAAAACAAGGAAATGAGTTTTCTGCTCGCGTGATGCAAGTCTGAGAGAGCGCCGGAGTCTATTTCGAGTTGGTAATTCCTATTTTCTTTCCAACTATTTAGCAGCAATGTCGATAAAATTTACAACGTATCCTGCTGACGGCAAAAGTATTTGAAGCGACCAGCGACCCAGCGAGGTTTTGTAATGAACCGTACTTTCTTTTCGCCATAGTGAAGTCGTCCAATCAAAATTGCTGCTCTGCGATAAAATTCCTGTGTGTCTCTAATAAACGTAAGTTTTATTGAAACGAAGCCAGAAACGTAGCGTCTACATAAACACTATACAAGTAATAGGTATAAAGGTACATAAACAGATGCATTTTCAGATGCAAGAGTAAAAGCCTGCTGACTGCTAAGCTCTTCGAGCAACTTTCAAGTGACCAGACATCACTCACTGACAAAAGCATCGTTACCACTAAGCCCAATCGACAACAAAAAATCAAGAAGCGACTGGATTGGATTGACTGAAAGACTGAACTTTTCGACACTAAAGCTAACCCCAAATTTGTTTTTTTCAACGCAAGATGTAATCCTCACATACAAGACAGCATTCCGGATACATACTATTTATCTTCTGATGATTTCAATTGTAACCTCTAACCGAACCGAGTGAAATCTTCCCTGATCAGATTGCTACATCCTTTGAACAGCTTCAACTGATCAGACCTCAGACCAAGGAAAGTGGAGAGGGTTTGTGATTTGTGTAGAAGACGAAAACGGCATTAGATGCCTATAGCTGAAAACGTGGGACAATTTTAATGTATAAAGGACAAGTCCAGCATTTAGGATGCTGTTTTAGTCAAAGGATTTTCTGCCTTCATGCAGTTCAGTTCATCAAAGCCGGTAATTTGTAGCGATTTACTTTCATGTAGCTAGAGAGCTAGATTAGATATTAATGATGTTTGTACTGTTTGGAGTATAGTATTTTGTCTATTGATTTATTTAAATATTTTGCTTAAAGGATAGCTCCAAATCGCGATGTCGTCTGGCAAGCAATTGGGGACCTCAACTCCCCAATAAAGTCGGTCTAGCAGAGATTCTGCACAATCTTCTGCCCTTTTCTTGACGTTGTTTAATGTACTTAACGCCACCACCAAAAGGTAGGTTTTTCACTGACTGTTATGCCCCGGAATGAAGCCAGACTTCTTCCACCCAGCATCAACTGTATTCCTACGTGAGTGCAGACTCCTTACGGAAAACACTTCCGAAACGTTTCCTCTCGGAGTTTTCGTTTTATTTGTTCATATTTTCGTTTGGCTGATCCGGCTCCACAGAAGTTGGGACAGATATAGAGCTCGCAGTGCGCTTAAAAATTAAATGCCTCGCTTTGTGAAAATTTTACCGTACCCCTTTTCAGTTTGAGAGTTTTTAAATAAATTAGAGTTCATTAGCTATTAACCGATATGGGCGGGAACTGGATCGAAAATCAATAATTGAAGTTCAAACCGTTAGGAATCCCTGTACACCGTCAGAGCGAACGCGGGCCTGTGTTTGCCAACGTATTCCTCTTGGAATCCTCGAATAAATCCCGTTTCAAAACCGATACCCTGTACCTACAGTGCACGATCATAAATTAAACTCGAACATCATTACTTGAATGTCAGTGCCATGCAAACGCGCGGTAAAAAAAATCTTGCGGTATCGAACTATGTTGATCTCAATTATTAACGTAAATATAGGTACGGGCATACCTTGAGTTAAAGGAAAGGAATTGATTGATTGACTGATTTATTGTTATTGCATCAATAAGCAAAAGGAATAATAATAATAGTTGGGAAAACTCGAATAGTAGGTATACAAACCGATTCAATACATCAAATTTGATGATGGTTCGAACACCAAGTATTGTGTGTTCGGATAATATATATTTTCGAAAGTGCAATAAAAAATACTTAATGGGTGCCGCATGATAGATGCGCGTCCGTTCAATAGAATATTATGAAATGTGGTTGTGGTGGTGCCGGCAAATCTGGTGTTATTTATTGATGATCACCATCTTGTGTGCGTATATGATAATAAAGCCGTACAATTTGCAATATCCATGGCAGCGCCGGAGAAAAGGCATTGCTGAAAATCGAACTGAAACCGTGGGATACAACCGGAATGCAGCGTTGATGATAAGGTGCACTCAAGAAGATATGAAACGATGCAATTTCCCAGGATAATGCTGTAAACTAGATTATATCTGGCACGTTTTCTACACACACACACATTAACATACACACACCGTATACACATATATACACATTATTCTGGGCGAACAACGCGAAATGCAAGGTAAAATCGATGTTGCAGGATAATTGATATGGTTATTTGCACGGAATGCATGATTTACAACAGGTTTCGACTGAAGATTGTATGCAAGTGCCATAGATCAAGTTTGCTCTGAAAATTCGACAACTTCCCTCAGGAAATTCCAGGCGTATTATGTTTCTGATTCCCACCTACAGCTACGGGCATGTTATGTAGATATGTACGTACCTAATACGAATATATTTTTACGATATCAAATTTCAATGGGCACCTTTGATACGGTCTTCTTAGTTCTTGGGAAAGAAGCGAACTCGGTATGGGATAAGCCTTTCAATTCACAACCTACAATCGGCAGTCGCACAATCGCACAAAGAAGCAAGCAATATCTATAGAGTGACCTCAAATCCTAGTCATCAATTGTGAAGGACAGTTCCTTGACTCATTTCTAAGATGGAAATCAGCGAAGAAAAACGTTTGTGGCAAATTTTTAGGTTCAAGATCGTGTTTTCACTTACGAAATGGCAGCGCTTATGTTCTCGTTATTGCATCCAGACATTTCCATTCCAGGCAATATCTCGGCTCTTAGACTTATGGCGGCTTTACAGAACTTCGTATGTCGCCGGCGACAGTGTCGCTGGCCAATAGGATTCGATCTGCCTGTACTCCCCTACCTCCCTCCATATCATTCACGCGACCGTGACGCGAGTTTCTGTCGTCGTGTCGTTCAAAATATTCAACCACAGTGGAATGAGGGACTGTCGCCGGCGACATACGAAGTTCTTAAAGCCGCCATTAGGATTCAGCTCGGGTTTTCACTAGATGACAGCTTAGGTACTCTAGATGTGCAAACAACACGGGGCGGGTTGCGCGAGAGCACCCACGTGTGGGCTTTGATATATATATTTTCACATATTATAGTGAAATAGAAAGGAAATAAACTCTGCCTAAATACTTCTGAACATGCATGAAATATTCAACCACCTAAAGTTTTAAATAGATGGTGTCAAGGTTGTCATTTGTTTGCCTCTATTGAATAAACACTGGCTCAATCCAACCATCCGATGCTGTGGCAGCCAGAGAACTCATGGTATTATACACCCAGAAGGACTCATAATATGTGAGTCCTCCAAGTGGCGCCATCTATCAAGGCATTCCGCAGATGCTATATTTCGAGGCATCAGGCAGGCGAGGGAATCAAGTGCCGAGTATACATGTGTTACACCTACCATCGATGCTCTCTTGGTGACGGCTGGCTTTACGTGGAATTGTGTTCAATTCCCTCGCCTGCCTGATGCCTCGAAATATAGCATCTGCGGAATGCCTTGATAGATGGCGCCGCTTGGAGGACTTACATATTATGAGTCCTCCTGGGTGTATAATACCATGAGTTCTCTGGCTGCCACAGCATCGGATGGTTGGATTGAACGCCTGCGCACTGATGAGCCCCCAGTAGGGGTGAAGCACGTGTCACGTGAAACATGTGCAGTTTCGGTCCGATCGTCTGATGTTGTGGTAGTCGGAGAGCTTTGTTCCATTTATTCCAAACTATCTTGATTTGTTCAAAATTTCGACAAAAATAATGAATACATAATGGTCGCTGCAATTCATCACTATAGCAACTATTGCTATTGTTCTTGTTATATTCATGTATTTTGTGAACAGGAGAAAAACAATTTTAAAGGATGTGAAGAGAAATTTTTTTGGACCATGTCCGTCCAGGGAGCAAAGCAGAGGAGAAGAAAAATCAAATCAAGTCTGCAGTTGCAGTTTTCCACTATTTTCCAGTCGGGTGTTATGAATTTTCAAAATCTCTCCCAGCCGTTGCCACCCGATAGGGCCTTTCACTCGGGCTTTGACCAGGACGACTCGCTTTTGATGCAGGACTCCACTCAAAAATTCATTCCTACTGGGTAATCGATTTTGTTTAAATAATTCCAACTGATATCGAAAGTAAATAGATTGAATTGGGCGTCGTGTGGACTTATTTTCAAAATCTACACGGCTTCGGTTTTCCGACGGTAGTTTTTTCAAAATAAAATGTTGGACATTCCGTGAATTTGAAAAAACTACAATGCAAACTTCGGTATGCGGTGAGCCCCAAGAAATATTCATCTCATCAGGTGCAGACATGCTGGAAATGAAAGTTGGAGGAAAAAATTGAATAATTATTGGAGAAAAATTTCTCGAAATCGGACCCACGATTTTTCTCCCTGGAAAAACTGCAAATTTCTCAACAATATATCCCGTGAACAAATTCTCAATATTTTTTTCTTAAACAAGAGGTAACTGGTTCTTGAACATTTCTCAACCATTTTTCTTCCAATTTCCCTGTTGAAAATGTAAAACCAGCCGGGGTTATCAAGACCAAACTTATAATATGATGGGGCTTGAAATGGAGCCTTACTTAATTGACGATTCTTACACTAAGATAATAATAATAATAATAAAGCGACTTCATTTGGCGAAATTTAGCTCAACCCAAAAAACATCTTAATATTATTATTGTTATTAATATGTTATAGCATTACTTTTTATTGTAATTACTGTTTTTATTAATCGAGACTCTTATCTGTGTTATAACATAACTAATTCAACATAAAATATTACGATAATTGTAATTTGAACAGGACACAATCTAAAAATCTGTTTATAAAGTTGACCTGAAACGTGATTTTTAGTAGGACACATATAGTATCTAAAAGCTAACGGAATTTATTTTGATTTTGATATTTTTATTTCACGCCAATCAATATATCCGATAAACTTGTTATGTCGGGTTCAATAATGTCAAGGAAAATTAAAGATATCTCTCTTTAAAAAAAAAAACACTTTACCTATACGATTCAAAACAGTCCACAAATTGAGAAGTTGAGACACTTTGGCCGCGACTGAAGTTTTTGGGTAAGCCATTTGGATTTGCGAGCAATTTATTATAGTTCTTGTAATCTGGGGGGGTTAGTGACCAAAGTAAAATACGATCTGTTGTTTTTGTGATAGTACGGCATGAAATTTTGTGTGAGTGGTGTGAGTGGTCCTCGGAAGGTCTCCATGGTCTTCTTTTCAAATGGAGACCATTAATGCGAGTGATGGCGAAAACATCAGAAAGCTAGGGCATCTAATAGTTTGCGAGCGAGGAGTTCGAGGAACGGACTGATGAACGGACGGACGAACAAAGCGGCTGCAATAGCGATTTTCATCAAGATGGAAAATGCGCTAAAAAAAAAGCATAAAGATCACCCTTACGAAACATGCCTTCACCTCAAAACGAGCAGTTTACGTCGCTAATCCCTGGACCACAGCGATGTTAGCTTCCGAATAGCCTAAAACCAGCGAGATAGTGAAATTTTTGTTGAAGAAATCAAATAAATCTTGCCTAAGTGCTTGTGATAAATTGCACCTGTATCCTGTGTGGTTTCAAAAATTATGTCGTCAGAGAGGAACGGTGGTTTAATTCCCACTTCGCGTGACCTACGCACAATAGACCCGATGTCTCTGTGAGGTCTCAATTATATTGGCATAAAAAGTGTATTATTATGAAGATTACGCAAAGCGTTCTACCTCGAATGAAAATCTTGGCGAGCACATGCACGAGACCCATGTCAAACAGCGTGCGGTGTTGCTCTTGAAAGGTACAATCCTACTAATAAAATGAACGTCGCCTCAAAAGGTTAATGTGAAAGTCATGTTCGATAAAATAAAGGAACAGAGGTATGCCTGGAGAAGAAGGAGCAGTGCCTTGTCTCACAAAAGCAGCATAAAAAATCGTTGAACACCAAACAGAACGTCTGTTAATTCTGTGCTCTCTCCATCAGTCGGATCAAAGTACCTACCTATCTTGTGAAAGATTCAATATGGACTTGGTAATTCGATCGCAATATTGCGCTGGTCTATGATGGTACAAGGCGAAATTGATGCGCTTCGGTGAGGCAAGAGAGTGACCGAAGTAATCAGACAGAAAGCCATCATCAATACAGCCGGCAAATCTAATTTACTGGTAAACTACCCCCTGGAAGCGTGCATCTTCCTTATTGCCGCGGTGTTAAATATTACATAACATCTCCCATGTACGTGAGACTTGAATTACTATCATTACGTACACTAATGGCTTTTTTAAAAGCAGCACTAACGTAGCAATTTCAGAAGGCATACATGAGTTCATCTCTCTTTTATCTTATTGTTAAGCGTGTCCGAAATGAACTACTGTAATTCGCGGTGGTCTTTGGTCCAAACTGGTGAACGAGACGCAGGATATTCAGACTCTGGCAGCAGAGAGCTCATAAAAATTTAATCGCCCTGGAAAATTGCAGTGGGAAATCCTACGTCGTTTCGCACAAACCCCAGAAAACACTCATTCACCCGAATAAAGCTCCGCGCCTTGGTATATACAACAATACACAACACTAATTCTGGTGTGCGTTTAATTAAAATTAATTCAAAGCGCGCACGTCTAAACTGGAAGCAATTCGGATTTGTTTTTGGCACATCCGCTTTTTGCGGTCAGCAGTGGAACTCAAATTTGATTGTTCCTGGCGACCCGTCTGCGTTGTTTTGCCGGGGAGAAAGTTCAAGGATGCTAATTCGCAGGATGATGGGATCGCACAACAGCGGTACAGTAACAAGGTCCATTACACGTCAGCAGCGTGTACTTCCAGGATGGAGTTTATGGATTCAATGGTGTGTGAAAATACTTGCCCAGTATTGGGAAAATCGATGTTGATTGTTGTTAACTAGGTAGGTATAGTAGATGATTAGTATGAAAGAGCCCAGTGAACAAACGGACTTGTAGAATGCGGGATCAATACGCATTACTATCGCTATACTTGAAAAAGCAATATATTTTTCTCATATTTAAATATTGTACGGTATGCCCCTGTGGAGGTGATCAAATGGTGAATTTCCATAAATTAGTTTCGCCGGACAAAGCACAAAGCCAAAGCGAAGGTTCTATACACCGAGCGGACACATTCCAAAATGCCCTTCATCCTGAAATTAATTTAAATAAAAAGGTCGGCTGGGCCACGAACAATTGATGGGGAGCGCATCATGAATACGCGAGCCGACCCTATGAATTTTAAAGGGATATTTCCGAAGCGCCATCAGCTTCTACCTCGTGCTTGTATATTTATCTACATGCAATCAATCATACGGGCTTTTTATTAATGTTGAACAATTCACCAGGTTTTATCGGAGCATGCAAGTACCTATTCATTTCATAATACTCAATGCCTATACTTTTCGCAAGGGTGGAAATCCAAGGGTGGAAATTTCACAGGCTTAAACTATTGAAAATGAGGAAAAAGTATCGCCAATTTCGGCGAAGAGAAGTCCATTCCAGCTCGTGGCCAGAAATACCTAATCCTTATAAATGCCCCGATCATCGAACCGAAATCGAAACCTGAGCTGGTATAAGGGTGTGTGTGTGTGCGAGTGTGAACCTGTATCTCGCAATTCTCAGCGGGCCCAGGCGAAAGCTAGGAAGTCGGTTTTGTGTGATCTAGGGATAGAACAAAACATTAACTTCCTCAAGAGTTCAGACCCCCACGTTTTGTTGCGGGAAGCATCTTGATTAAGGTCTATACGCCGTGCGAGGGCACTAAAATCCCCCAACTCCATAAGTAACATTACGCGGAAAACCTGTCTCAAGTGAAAAGATTTAAAGTTCCAACAACGCACGCGAAGACGTTTTCCCACGTTTATTCAACCAAAGTCTCGCAAATTAATAGGCAATTGAAAACACAACTTCAAGACAAAGTCATACACAAACAAAACCAAACATTGTGTAGGACCAGTAAACATTTACGTTACCAGCCGCCGCCCATTTGGTGTGTAGAAAATGCATCAATCTTTGAAATAAAACGATCGCGCTGCTGTAACATCTGTGAAAATACGAGCGACAAGAGTTTACGTTCTTTATTTTTCGTATCCTGTGCATAACTACTAACAAACAGCGTCCCGATGGATTTCGCTTTTCCCCGCGATAAAACAAGACGCGAGCTTTTCGAACTAATACAATCGCGCCATATCCGTACCAGAGGCGCATCGGCAGGTATACGCGCTAACGGTTGAAAGATTTTAGAGCAAAAAGGATACTCCTCCTTTCGGGTCTTCTTGGAGTTCTTGGACGTTCGATTTTATTTTATTTGACTTATTGAATCCAAACACTGTTTTGCTAGTTTTAACTAGGTACGTTATAATACACAGGGTTGTTCAGTCAGCATGATGACTACTTTTCGCTAGACCAATAAGTAGCCTGGCTTGAATTGAAGTAGATTAGTGGATTAAAAATCAAAGTAAGCTCATTCCAAGTCATTATGATCAGTTTTGGGAATAAATAATTCGTTCCAATGGACAGTGCACGCTGTTTTGCATATATCGTGTTTCAACTTACCCTGCGATAAACATCGCTCGATTCCGGGCTATTTTCGTCTGAATTCATTCCCAAATGACTCGACAATGTTTCAGAAACTTGATAGATTTGATTTTACGGGCCAAGAAGTATTCACTTATTTCTTGCACGTTTGATCTGGAGAAATGGTGAAATCAACTGGCCGCCGAGATCAACTGGTCGCCGAGATCACCCGATCTCACGCCGCCAGATCTTTGCGGTGCGGGGTTTCTTCAAAGCGTGAGTCTATGCTAACAAACCCCGCACGTTGGATTGCGCACACTTGAAAACCAATATTCGAGCCGCAATTAGACATTTCCACATGACATCATGAGCTCGTCAGTGTTGCCAACCTGGTTGAATTTATAACCTCTAAAAAGTGTTCGGGAACAACCCGCGTTGTTATGATTGGAAAAAAGTACTTTTTTGAGATTTTTGATAACTTGGGAAACAAGTTTGTGCGTGATAATTATTCACAAAACTTCGGAGTTCCGATCTATACCGACAGTTGGAAGTGTATTGACCTAGATAGCTCAATAAACAAGAAAGTTTGGTGAAGTGCTCAAATCTTTTTTGTCAAAAAAAAAGAAATCCGTGGTTTTTTCGGAAAATTGGATTCTTGGAAGGAAAGAGCATCTCAGGAAGTATCTCAAAGTGCCAAGAAATGCGACTCAAAGATATCTGGGAAGGAGAAAATATGCCAATTTATTATCCTGCCGATAAGGTAAAAAGCTGACTAAATTGTTGGAATACAGAATAAATGTGAGATGATTTTACAAATTATCCATTACTAAGCGCCCTTCTGATTTCAGAAAGTATGGCTGTGGCAAAAACTGTGACCTGTGGCGATCTCGGAATGGGAAAATCCAGCGACCAAGGAATTTCTAAGTTGACCACAATTTTACCTCAAATCCTGCTTATAAGAAGAAATTTCAGGATTTATCAAGCAATGTGTCTTGACGTGATGAAGCCATCAACTGAAAATTCAAGATTGTCAAATAAGGTGTACGATTTGGTCATCAGAAGATACTCGGAGCCGAGCTCGGAGCCGATCCCATATCTGGTTCACATGTGCTTATATCTCAGCGAATATTACAACTACAGTGAAGTAGAAAATGGAAATTATTGTCAATTCAAACATCCAGGCTTGTGAAAGTAATGGAGAAAGCATGGCCAGAGATGTAGAGGGCTCAATGGACGTGAAATTTGGGTTGGAGTAGTTGAATCTTTTTTTTTGAGGAAAAAATGAGAAATTCATGGTTTTCTCGAAACGCTGGGCTCGTGGAAGTACCAAGTATCACAGAAAGTATCCCAAAGCGCCAAGAAATGGAAAAGAGGAAGGAAGGAATACACTTGAAAAAAATATACCGAGGTCGTACCGATAACGATAAGGATGGGTAACTAAATTGCTGTAATACAGTCATGATGTTAGCACAAAATTATCTGTTGCTAAGCCTCTCTAGTTTCAGGAAGTACCTATGTCAAAAATTGTGGCCTTCGGCAATCTAAAAATGGGAAAATCTATGGACTGAGGAATTGCTACGTCGACCACAATTTGGAACCTTGAATCCTCAATGGAACAATAAATATTTGTATTTTCAAGGAATGTATCTTGACACAATCAAGTTGTAATTGAAAATTCAACATCATTAATATATCAGGTGTAACATTTCTGTCAAGGAGGGCTCCGGTGACCGAAGACATCTTCGGTGGCCGAACAGCTGTTCGAGTTCAACTTCCATGTTTGCCTCTGTCCATATTCTACAGCCAAAGTGAAGACATTCCTGCACTTTTAAAATATAAAATATAAACTAAAACTATTGTTTGTTTCTTTAATCCAGCAGTAAAAGCTGGGCCTCAAGTATATGGGTGATTGGGAAGCACGAACCGAAGAGGTACATACCTAGCCCCTCACCAGTCATATCACTCCAGCAATGCCGGGAATGTAAACCCCCAACATTCAGGTGAAGTTTGGTGGCAAAGTCCAGGCCCAATTTCGTCGGAAAATATGAATTTTTATTCTCCACCCTGTGCAGGTAACCTAACATGTTTGGCTTGCTTTTTCACAAAAAACACACTTTTCCACGAGAACTTATTTTGCAGGCGCATTAAGGACATTGCTTTGAACTTAATACAAAAGTTTCAAACTCAAACTCAAAAAGGTAGCCGAGGAAAAAAATTCAGATACTGAAACTCCATAAGCGCCCTGTAGTTCGGTTGTCCCCGAACATTATTTGGTTCAAAGTTGGCGGGCAATTCTGGACAGTTGGCAACACTGCTGTGACGTCAATGGAAATACCTAATTAGGGCGATCGGTGCTGGCTATTTGGGAATGGAATTTTCATTCGAGAATGCAACGATGCATTAGATCTCGCGATACGCACTCAACCGATGGTATTTTTCAGAGTTGAATATATAATTTCGAAAATGCCATGGAATGAGTTTCCTTCGCTTTTTGATCCACCTCTCTGCCTCAATCTATGAACGAGTATTCGCGATTTCAAAAATCTAGACGACCCCTGGCGGCTGAAATGGTGAACCTAGTTTGTAAGTTTTTACGTCATTTCTGTTCTGTCGCTTCTGTCAGATAGCCATCGACAATCGCGCGAATTGACAAAATACTCGTATAGGTGATCGAGTTATTCAAAAAAATGAGCTTTTGTTAAATAGCGATCAATGATTAATTAAGCCAAATACAACCGTTATACAACGCACGATGACAGGTGACAGAAAAACTTACCAATCCTCCATCTTGTTTACAGCGCCCCCCATCGGTAGCTAAAATCGCGAATCGAACTTGCGAAAAGTGATCATACAGACTGGGACAACCCTATAGCTCGCGCTATAGAAAACAACGAACGTAACATACTTTGCAAGGAAGAACTATAGTGAGCCTGTAAAAAGAACAAGAGTATACTAAGAGCTGCCCACGTCAGCAAATTTTGACACGGTACTTGAAGGAAGAAGCGAAAGTTCCAAAGGTATCTATCTGCATGCAAATTTGCCTAACGTATAGCTACTACAACAATAATTATTTCAAAGTGAAACTCCAATATCTGGTTCTAAACCAAATTGAATTGACAAATAAGCCGTCGCACTCTTTAGATCATTTCCTCGTCCCTTTCGAAACGACCCCGCAAATTCGGGATATAGGCGACGGAAATAAGTCGGATGTACAAATCAGTTTTCCGGGATCTGACCTCGGGGTTTCTGGCCCCAAAATGTAAAATGAAATGTTTCGTGCGCCGGGGTGCGGTCGTGCGGCGAGTTCGTGATATTTATGAAATCACTAAATAGTCTTTATAACATTATGGATGTCCCGAAACGACCCCGCGAATACACAATTATGTCCGGGACAGGCTTTCAAAATCGTATTAAACTTTTTCCGTTGGGTTCCGCGTTATTTAAGGGGTTCATAAAATTTGTCGGTTTAGTTCGCGATTAGGCACAATTTTTGTTCTGTGCTGTACTTTCCCGTCACACACCAAATCACGAGGAATGTGTTTATTGTGTTGGCAACACGCAGGGTTCCAATCTACCCCCTAGCCATATTGTGTGCGGTATGGGGTGCCCCTTATAATATTGTCATCTTTTATTTATAAACAGTCTGCATCAGCGATCTGCAGAGATCCCCTATGCATTTTATATGTTGAGGAATGTTTCGTTATTTATATTTATAGCAAGGAAAATTTTTATTGCTCGTTATTCCTTGCTTTTTTCAAGGATTGGTACCTACACACTTAGCGTTTTCAAAGATCTACGATTAGGTTTTGTTATACTGGGTTTTTACCCTCTCTTGGCGCTGCGCCGCGCCGGATCGATTTTAGAACTACTACACTTCCTCCTTAGCTTTTACGAGACGAACCACATAAATTTCACGCAGTTTTTTTTTCCAATGTTGAACTTTAGCGGCCTAGTGAATGACTGGGTGACGATAATTAGGGGAATGAATTTTATTTGATGTGTTGATGCCGAATTTTATGTAACTACTTTTAAAGTGACAGTCTACATGAGTGATGGACCAGACAATACAATTTTTGTACATGAGCATCCGTTTTATCAATCATTTTGTCACCACTCACCGCCCGGTATGCCTAGCTTATTGTATAGAACCCAGAGTTCGGTAATCAAGTGATCAATATCACCGATGATCTTTGCAACTCTGGATTGGTCATTTCAATTGCATGTGACTTCATCACAGACTTCATGTCGATTTCACACTCAACCCTAATGCTTCCACCACAAGTAGCTAGTATTTATTTCAACGCTCTCCTGTTCTAAGCTAAAATTAAATCCACCCATAATAATACCCAACTAAAAATAGCACCGTGTGCGCTTCATTTATTCCAGTTTACATTGTAACGTCTGCCCCAACTTACCGATATGCTTATTTTTCAAGAATCATTCAACCTTTTCCGCTATTCCAACTTGCCTAAACTTGAGCTTTCATGAAAACAATACAGGCTGACCCCCGAAACGTCGAATCAAATCAAAACAGTTCTATACGGTATATCGAATCTATTATGAAGCACGCAAGAAAAAATTCTCCCACTTTTATTTTTCAAGTCATGAAGGGTCAAAGGGTGGTGCTTCGAACCTTTATAATTTCGTTACTTTCAAAGATTTAAGTAAACTGTTGGTGGAAAAATTATAAGTAGGGAATCCCAACTAGTGAGTGTGTACTGGATTTCCATTTACTATACAGAGTGAGTCATGAAGTTAAAAAATCCAATTTTCTCAAAAAAAATTCCTTCGCAGAAAACCGTGTGCTTTACATTTCTTAAGAAAAATAACTTTCGAGGTACCTGACTCATCCTGTATAGAAAACAAAAATCAAATACAAATCCAGTAGTTGATATTTCTTTCTCATAACTCTACCACAAATTCAGTTCACTAAAATATTTTGGGACAACTAAACTAGAAGGCAGAAGGGTTTCAAGGACCACTGTTTGACTCTCATAACTTCAAATATAAATGTCGAAGAATTTAGTTCAATTCAATTCAATTCAATTCAATGTTTAATGTTTCTAAAAAAATACATTTTCATAACATTGAGTCAGGTGTAAGTATAAAAAAAAACATAATTAATACGTACAAATTCTAACAATAAGATAATAAATAAAACATTCTTCAATAATTCACAATGAATACTAACTGAAAAGATGAATCGCCCAAAACCGCCCAAAACCTATACCCAATTTGGAAATAAAGCCAAACCAGTGCCAAACACAAAAGATTAATCCGTCATTCGTTCAGTGCAAATGACCGCAGCGCCAGCATCGATGTAATATAAGTAAAGATAGTCTTTACGTGCGATTCAGTGGCCCTGTTGACGAGTCCTGCAAAGTCACCCAAGTTCCTCATCTTCCCAAACAACCGCGGTCTAATGCACCGATAAAAAGGACAGTCAAACAGCAGGTGAACCAAATTTTCAGAGGCCTGGTGGTTACAGATCGAGCAATTCACTTCGGTGTCGATTACATAGGAGGATCCCCTGTAACAGAACCGAATAGTTCCGCCTGTTCCTGTGAGTCTCAGTTGAGAAAATATTCGGATCATGCAAATAGGCAATCGCATACAAAGGTAACTTGCGGTGTTTGAGTCTACCGTAAAGTATCTGTAAAACTGCGTGAACTGCGAACCGCTCAATCTGTCAAGGTCATCCTGGAACAATTTCTCTCTGTATTTGAGGAGGATCTCACTGATGTGCGAACCCAAAGCAGGAATATTCTCTACCGAACACAACTCTGAGTAGCCCAGCTCGTTAAGTATGTTTTTAAGCTGCGTATACCAATTGAACTTGATGGAATTGCCTGGGAAAGATCTGTCAAGTTCTATCAATCGAAGAAGACACTTTCTCGGATAACGAGAAGGTGGGAGCAAAAACACTTTTTTCAAAAATTTAAGGGTGTGCTTCAACATTGAGTGACAAAGCTTGACATTTCCCGTCTCAAGGCGAATCAAATAGTTGGGTGTATTTTTTGGCAACAACAACAGACGTTTAAAGAAGCTTAATTGAATTTTTTCCAAGACATCGGCATAACGCAACCCCCATACCGGAATACAATGTGTTATGGAGTTAACAACGATTGAATTGTAAAGGGTCATTCGAGAATCCCAGCAGTTAAGTTTAGATTTCGACATCAAGCCCATGGCCGCTCCCATGGCAATATTAGCGCGTTGCACTGCCTTCGTTGTATGTTGTAAAAAGAAAGAGGAAGGTGTAAATATAATTCCCAAGTAACAATAACTATTCACTACTTCCAAAGCTCTATTGTCATAATATATAAAACTCTCTCTGTACGATTCAGCAAAATTACCCCTCCTAAAACACATAATTTTGGTTTTCTCGATGTTCACTTTCAAGTCGCTTTCGGCCAGGTAATTGCTCAAAATACTGAGCTTCCTGTTCAAATCGTTCCTAGAATCTGCCAAAACCACCAAATCGTCAGCAAAAAGTAGCATCAGCAAGTCATTCACCCCGTCAATGTCTATCCCGACTGCTCCTCTAGATCGAAAGTGCCGCTCAATACCCGCGAGAAATAACGAGAACAACAATGGGCTCAAGGATTCACCCTGTAAAACTCCCACGGTAATATCGAATCTTTTCGAGTAAGCATTGTCTGCTTTTATCTTCACAGAAGCCGATTCATATAGGCTTTTGACTATTCTTACTATCTTAGAGCTAACGCCTAGACTAAAAAGTCTACTCCATAGAATAGAATGATTCACCGAATCGAAAGCTCGCGTTAAATCAACAAATGCTGCATAGATTTTACGCTTTTTCAGCCGAATATTTATATGGATAACGGATGTAAGTGAAAAGACATTATCGATGCAGCCACGGTTCCTTCGAAACCCAGATTGTGATTCGGGAATAATTTCATTTTCCTCCGACCATGAAGTCAAACGTTCTAACAAGACCTGTGTGAATATTTTTAATAAACAGTTTACTAACGCGATACCCCTATAATTCGTTGGATCACGAGGTGCCCCCTTTTTAAACAGCATTACGAGTACAACCTCGGACCATCCCGATGGGCAAATTTCAAGTTCAAGAATTTTATTGAACATGGCAGTAATGTAAAAGAGCCAGTTCTGAGGTAGACAGTTCAATTTTTTATGGGCTTCATAAAACAAAGATTCCATATCCTGCGGTACTTCATATTCATATTCATAGTCCCGTTTTTCAACGCTCACTATTGGTATCTCGGAAACGGTAAGAGATACAAAGTCGGTTAAATTACAAAAAAGTTGCGCAATTTTACGGCTATTAAAAAATTTCAAAGTATCAAAGATATCTTTGATCATTTTCGAAATATCTCAAAAAAAACGAAAAATGCCGAATTCCAAAAATTTCAATGACTTTTTTATTATGACAGCTATCAATTGGAAAATTGAAATCCTGACATTTTTAAAGCTCCTTGATCGACTGACGTCAATAATTTTACTCTGCACTCATTAGTTTTTGAGATATGACAGTTAACTTCATTTTTTCTTATAGACACCATATCATTTATTCACTCCATAAAACTCATATTTTCTTTCTCTTTACAAAGATCTAAAACACTTGTAGCATTTTTGTCAAAATAACCTGTAAAAATTGGAAAAACCATTTCTGAGGCGAATCAATCTAGTTACCGGTTCGGTTGCCATGCTCTCGTGGCATAATAACAATGGCATTCGGTTGCCATGGTCTGTTGATTTTGGAAAAAGTTGAGTTTCATTCCGTTTTTGTGTATTTCATAATGATAATAATTAACAATAAAACAAATACAAAACCAAGTATAGCACAAAAAACATAGCAATAGTAATAAACATTCATAATTTACAATTGCTCAAATTGGAGTCTATTTTGCTCTATGCAGAATTGTGTGCCTTTTAGCCATGTTTTAAACGGCTGCGCTGATATCGTGCAAGTTATTAATTGACTGAAAACACATCATCAACTCCTTGTTTCCAGCTCTTGGTTGCTTTGGGATGTTCTGTCATGAACCACAAATTCGATCTTTGAGCGTTCCCCGCAAAATAGACCCCATTTCGAGTAATTGTAAATTATAAATGTTTATTGCTATTGCGATGTTATTTTGTGTTATACTTGGTTTTGTATTTGTTCTATTGTTATTTATTATCATTATCAAATACATGAAAACGGAATGTAACTCAACTTTTTTCAAAATCAACCGACCATGGCAACCGAATGCCATTGTTATTATGCCACGAGAGCATGGCAACCGAACCGGTAACTAGATTTATTCGCCCCAGAAATGGTTTTTTTTTTCAATTTTTACAGGTTATTTTGACAAAAATGCCACAAGTGTTTTATATCTTTGTAAAGAGGAAGACAAGATGAGTTTTGTGGAGTGAATAAATGATATGGTGTCCTTGAGAAAAAGTGAAGTTAACTGTCATATCTCAAAAACTAGTAAGTGCAGAGAAAAATTATTGACGTCAATCGATCAAGGACCTTCAAAAATGTCAGGATTCCAATTTTCAAATTGATAGCTGTCATAATAAAAAAGTTACTTGCACTTTTGAAACTCGGCATTTTTCAATTTTTTTGAGATATTTCAAAAATGATCGTATGTAATACACCGATAGGTGAGGTGTATTATTGCTACATCGAGGATTTTCACGAGGGGATCCGAGTGTAAATCGAGATGTAAACGATAATATATCGAACCTAGAGGTGTATTCGTTAAGACAATTTATCGAACCACACTGAAAATCTTCCTGAAAAAGTGAAAACTGTTTGAATATTCAAGGTTGGTCATTCTGGAGGGGTGTTTTCACTAATGACCTTGGTGGTAATACACTTATATGGCCTACTGTTTTGAGGAGTGAGGTGAATTATCAAAAATATCTTCGATATTTTGACATTTTTTAATATGCCGTAAAATTGCGCAACTTTTTGTAATTTAACCGACTTCCTCGCCGACTTCGTAACTCTCACCGTTTCCGAGATACCAATAGTGAGCGTTGAAAAACGGGACACCTGTATAGTTTGATCCGACCTTTTTGGTTCAACCTGTATAACGCACATGTTTTATTACCAAAAAGCTCATTATATTAGATACTTTATACATATTTACATTTATTTTATTTTTTTTGGAATCGTTGAAGATTTTGAATGTCTACAAAGTTTGCAAATAAATATCCATATAAAAATGCGAGGTGCCCGCTTTGGTCCTGAGAGGCGCAATAGTTGCGTGTTAGTTGTATTCTGACATTCTATCAAATCTAAACCTGAGTCTGCAGATTTTTACCCGTTATGTTAGTAATCCACAAAAGTGATATGAGGTACTGCTTTTCGATGAGGAAAGCCAAAAATTGGGCTATTAAACAAAAATCGTACTTAAGCACCTAATAAAGGTTTGTATGTACTTGTAATCAAGTATGTAATACTTGGACAAGGTGTACATTGAGCAATAACGCTTTGAATACCAGCATAAGATGTTTCTCCGTAATCTGCATTTTTATTTATATAGTTCCTGCTACAAATTTGATGTAGTTATTACATATTGTATCGAGTATGATACGATATGCACCGAGAAGTAACAAAGCAGAGCTCTCCGATCCAGTCAGTGTCTGGAAAACTTGGCGAACCCCGCTCTCGTCCGATCCGATCGATGTTGAGTATCCAATAATGAATGCGGCTGGTGTGCCAACTATTAACACCCAGACCAACTTTTGATAGGGGAGCAGGGGGAATCTTGGGCCAAAGTTTTCCATAAGTTTCGCGGGGTTTGCAGAACGGGCGAGAGCTATTTCTTAATGACAATGCCTTGACCGAAAAGTTCGAGCCTGGCAGTGTGGTGTCCTCAAAGGTCAGAAACCCTGGTGGCACCACAGCAGTGACACAAGTTTAGAACAAGATCCAATCTCTGCCCGAAGTCCCGGAAATTCCAGGCAACACCCTCGCCAGATGAGGTGAGATCAGCGTGAAATGTTATGCACGTTGTTGTCAAAGTCTGCAGGTACCATGTATTTAATTATAAGCAATATTTGCCCCATAGTTGTCACCACTACTGACAATCAAAGCTCAACTCAACTTGAGTAGGTACATACAGGGTGCTTACGGTATAAATTAACCCCCTCCACACACACACGGAGACTTCCTCTCAAACACAATTTTAAAAATGAAAAAGGATTCTTGCACGAATTTTTCCTCAGGTATCGGATCTGTGCACACATTTTTTGTGGTATATCTCGAATACAGGGTGCAGAAATCATTTTTTTCTCGAATCGGACACCCTGTTTTTTATCTTGAATACAAATATTAACCACATGCCACATGTGATAGGTCAGTCGACGAAACACATCTGGAAAAATTGATGAAGTTTTAGAAAATATCGAAAAATAGTTTTCTTTCAAAAATAACTCAGTGAATTTTATATTATTCTGGGGAAATGGATTTGATTATAGTGTCAATCTATTTAGATAACGAAAAATGACTAATTCAATTCACTTCCCGGTCAAGTCCAATCTGTCAAAAGTAAACTTTGTAAATTAAATGAAAGACAGTTACAGAATGAAAGTCCTTTTGCAGCGGATATTTATTTTTTCAAACGTGTTTTGTCGACTAACCTATCAAGTGTGATATATTCATAACCAGAATAAAAAGCGGAATCGACACCTATAATAAAATACAGGTGTTCAATTTGAACAGATTTTCGACACGTGAACATCCTGTACAAAACATCGCGACTTGGTGACGTCATTTCGCGTTACAATCTTTTTCGTGCTCAAGGTTTACTGCCCTGCGACGCACTGGCAACCTGTCTTCGTTGTGTTTTTTGCCATAGTAATCCCAGCTGGATTCATCTCGCCAGTTTCAAAGAATACGGGGCCAGATTTTAGTTTTCACGTGAATTTTTCGCTTTTGAACCAGGATTTGTGATAGCTCAGTTCAACAGCCTCTCACATGTGGGTGAGTATATATGAGTGAGGTATTTTTCGTGAAATATGAGACTTGCAAAGAAGGACAGGGTCCTTTTTTAATTAATTATGGTTCAAACATTTTGTAAAGCCGGAAGCCGCGAGTTAACCGACATCTGCAAAGCCACCGCGGATGCAATGACTGTCGCACAATTTAAATATAAGTATAAAGTTTACCAGTGAACGCCTCACTTTTGTTCCGGAAACTAAACAATTAAACTGCACCCGTCCAGCACAGAGATAATGGTAGCGCTGCTAGACAAATCCACAACACAAAATAATTCTTTGCGTTTTTTCCGCCGACGCTAGCTTTGCGAGCGTAATATAGGTGCGGGATGAAATTTGTTTGAATTCACACCACTGGTATTATATTACACATTTATGAATATGTAGATCGTTTTTGTTGTTCGGGTGCATTCGAAGCCAGCCAAGCCAGCGTATCTATACCACTGAAAACAAAACTTATTAAGGTGGGTACGTAAACCTATCAGGCAAAAGTTCTTGTACGTTCTCTGTTTTTGGCAGTTGAACGCAAGACACAATACGCTCAATACTCGCGAACTCGGCTTGGAACTTGAAATTTGGTTTTCAAATTGCCCTTTCAAGAACTCCTGGCCAACCTTTTTCTACAATAATGTTTGGTAATTGGAATATTACGCTGGCTGGCACTGGCAAAACTGATGATTTTTTTTTATCTGCTCCAAAAATCTTCTGTACGTGGTCTGCACGTTTCTCTTTCTTGACAACATTTTTTGATACATATTTTTGGTTCAATTCCAAAACCGCCAATGTGCGGAACTGAGGTTTCGATGTCGATCTTTAATATTTCATTTTTGGAAAAGGTTTTCGATGTATCAACTTTTGCGAAAGCCAGCACAGGCCTTAAAACCTTGTAAAACGGAAAGACGCATTCGTAATTTTGTCAAAGAAGTATCAACTGTTCTGCAATAATTGTTGATGCACATGAGCAAAAATGATTTGACTTTGCGCAGTCATGGATTTGGCATTGCACCGACGCCGACGGTATCAGATCAATTCATTCTTCTCTTGCATGGAAAAATAAACAAAAACTGTTTTTTGAGACTCCAAACCGAAGACGAAACATAAAACATACCGAGCGTTCATTAATTAAATGGGTCAAAGGTGCCTGTGACTTTGAAAACATCTGTCGGAACTAGCATCGTTCATTTGATGTCTGTAATTTTTTGGTTATCGTAATTTGTCAAACCAGTCGCAGTTTTCGTTTTCGGAACATTTTAAATGTGGTTTTCACGGCAGGGCACAAAACCTACATGATCGAGGAGTATTTTCGAACATGAAGTATTCTCGTGCACTGATAGCAGATCAGAGATCAATAATATGGAACGTAACTTGTCAAAGTTTGACAAATTTATTACAAAAGGATTACGCTAGTTTCGACAGACGTTTTTGAATTCACAGGCACCCTTGACCCATTTAATTTATGAACTCTCGGTATAACATGACGAAAGGTGGAGTAGATACAGTCGACAAAATATTCGCTGTCTACGACGTAATTTTTCATTCCCTACTAAATGTAGGTGCAATCTATGGTGCTATATTTCGCAAATTATCTTGACAACATAATGCCACAAAGAATATTTTGGAGCCGAGTGACTGTTAAGCTGATTAAAGATTACATCCGTGTACGAATTGTGAGAGAAAACTTGCCAAAAACGATCAAGTCAAGAATTGAAGAAACCCTTCAAATCGAAGACCCTCCAGTTCCTGAACCACTTTCTGAACATGTCATGAACTGACGTGGGACGTGGTTGTTGTGTCTACCGCGACAGGAAAAAAAAATTAGAACCACTCAATACCGCTGCAAAATATGTCAGATATGTGGCTAGAGCATCCTTCACAGGTACTGCAGATCTTGTCGATCTTTGTTAGTCATCCAACAAAAAAAAAAAAAAAAGTCCAAGGAAAAACAAGCGAATATGCCTCATGGGCATGAGGCTCAGTAGCGCACTTCCTTTAAAAATTTCAATATGACGGCCAAAATAACGTCGGATTCATGAAATTTGGCTTAAAAATCAAAATGATCGTACTATAGACAAAGGTGAGTTCCAAGTTTCATGAAAATCGTTCCACTAATAAGAGATTTCAATATGGCGGCCAAGATTGCGGCAGAATGTTGGAATTTGGCTGGAAAATAAGAATGATCATACGAAACAAAGATGAGTCCCAAGCTCCACGAAAATCGTCAAGTGATAAGAAATTTCACTATGGCGGCCAAGATGGCGGCAGAGTATCATTTGTCCAAAATCGGATATATTTTGATGAAGTTCACATCGCCTGTGAATTTCACTCAAATCGGACCACTTTCAGAGAAATTCAAAATGGCGGATCAAAGATGGCGGCCAAGTGACAAAAATAATTGGTCAACTTTATATGGTGGTCACGTACGCATTTCATTGGCGTTTGCACCACATCGATATCTCTTATAATTCTCCTAGTTCTAAGCGTTAAGCGATAAGCGTTTACACCACATCGATATCTTTCTTCCTCAAGGAGTTATCCCGGGTACAGACGGACGGACAGACGGACGGACGGACGGACGGACGGACAAAGTGAAGCTAAAAGCGCCTTTTTCCCATTTTTTGGGAAAGTGCGCTAAAAAGAATTTGTTTTCCAGAAGCCAATACTAAGAATAAATGTTTTTATCTACAAGCGTTAAATAATACCTGTCACATTTAGCACGTCGTCATGGGCGACGTGAAAAAATGATAATTCTGCGCATTCCTGTCATATTTTCAATAAATTCTGACATTTACCAAACATTTCAAAGACCATTGTAGATAAAATCCTGTACGATACACGCGTTAAAAGTGTCTTATTTTGTTCGCGGGGTTGTTCTACTCGCTAATGCTCGTTTCGCAAGCGTCCCCGCTCACAAAATAATAATAATAATAATAATAATAAATGTCTTTATTCAGAAAAAGAAGTGCACCGGTGGAGCGTAGTTCAGGTGGACAAAGTTTGAATAAACCTTGCCCTCTGTTCTTCCACTCAACTCCACGCAGGGACTAACCAAAACAAAAAGATAAATAAATAAATAAATCAACAATTATTCCTATCAAATAAACTCACAATTCAAAACAGTTTCATATAAGAAATAAATAAAATTCATACAACAAGGAGAATAACACAGTAACTTAAAAATTCTGATAATAATGGGCACGTACATTAAGCTATAGGGATCTAAATAGGTAGGCGCCTGGCAGGAAAAGGAGGGTTGTTCAAAATGTGGAACATTGATTTTCGAATAGCACAGTGAACAGGGCAGCACGAAATGATTTGACAGAATGAAAACAAGAATATAGCCGGGAATATCTGTTAAACGTCCGGTGAGCACTGTATGTAAATGAGCCCTCGAACAGTGTCGTATGGTGGATCGGTGCCGTGAGAAGTCCCTTTGACCTGACATTAACGTTGTGAACATCGGTTCGAAAGCTGAGCTTTTCAGTCAGGTATTTAGGTTCTGAAGTGTCAATGATCTTTTTCAAAAAGCAAGCCATCTGCAAAACCATCCTATTTTCCATGCTGAGCCATCCCAAGTTCCTCAACCTGAACGAGACATGGTCGTACTTGCGCATGCCGTAAATAAATCTTATACAAGAGTTTTGAATTTTTTGTACTTTGTAAATGGTCGACTTATCAATTAGAGCGGAATAAATTGGCGAGCAAAAGGTGAATTGTGAGAGTACTAGGGAGTCGCATAGCAATTTCTTAGTTTGAATGGAAAGGTATTGTCGATGTTGGTAAAGTAATCTAAGGTTGAGGAAAGCTCGTTGAATGCACTTGGAAATGTGCTGTCTGTAGCGGAAACTGTTATCAAGAATAATGCCTAGGTTCTTGGCTTCCTTGGAGACTTTTAAAGTGCAATTTCCAATTCGGAGATGAATTCTTTCTTCAAGACGATCGCAGCTACGCTTGTTGCCAAAGAGTAAGACAGTTGTTTTTGCAGAGTTTAAAGTTAACTTGTGGTTGATGGAGGCCGTCTGTATTCTTACTAAATCCTCGTTGATCTTATCTAAAGCTACATCCAAGTCTGCTGGATCGAATGAGTGATAAATTTGTGTATCATCCGCATACTGGTGAAACTGACAATGATGGCAATACGTATTAAGCATTACGGTATACAGTGCAAACAGCAGTGGACCCAAAATTGACCCTTGTGGGACACCGCGATTGACAACAATCGGCTCTGAGCATTCACCATCAATTTTCACAATTTGCACTCGGTCCCTCAGATAACACTCCAGCAACGAGACAGCATCTCCACTTAAACCCATGTAGTGAAGTATCGAAATTAAAATTTTGTGATCGATCGAGTCAAACGCCTTAGAGTAGTCTAGTAACACAAGGAGGGTTAGCTTACCTTCATCCGTTGCTCGTAAAACATCATCTGTAATTTTCGACAGTGCTGTGGTACAACTGTGATTAGGTCTGAAACCCGATTGATGGGATGGAAACAAGCCGAATGAGTTCAAATAGTGAGAGAGCTGGGAATTCAAGACAGATTCTAGAAGTTTTGACAAAGTGGGAAGAATACTTATAGGGCGCAGATCTTTGAAATCTTGAGCTGAGCTTGACTTTGCAATAGGGATGACGTATGCCGTTTTCCATGCGGAAGGAAAGTAGCTATTCAATATGCATTCGTTCAAGATATGTATTATATAGTCTGCGATAATCGGGAAACTCAGTTGCAGCACGTGAAGGTTTATACCATCATATCCCACAGCGTTCGACTTCAACCTATCAAAAGTTTTCAGGAGCTGTTCCTCAGTTAACAGTTGGAAAGCAAAATTATTGTCATTGTTGTCAATAGTATTTTCATTATAGTATTCAGCAGTTTTGGAAGAATCAATCAGATTAATGGGAATAGAGTTTTGAAAATAATTGCCTACAGCGTTCGGATCTTTAAGATGATTGGGTAGCTTTGTCAATGCCGGCTTCAAATCTAGTGATCTCAGCTGTTTCCACATGTTTCTCGGTTTGCAATTTGTGAAACTGTGACGAAAGTAGGCAACTTTCTCATTGCGGACAGCTAAGGTTGTATAATTCCGGAGCTGTTTATAATAGTCCCAATCAGCAGACTTTTTTGACTTTTTAAAAGACGTTTTTGCCTTATCTCTTAACTTCATAAGAAACCGAAGATTAGATGTTAGCCAGGGAGCCGGCTTTTTTGTGCATCTGATACGTCTTAACGGAGCGTGGTCGTCGAGTACGTGTAGTATGTTTACCTGCAGTAACTCCACCTTCTCATCAATGGCGCGCGTCCTGTAGATGTTGTGAAGAGGCATTGATGCTAGGTCCGCTCTAAATTGATCTGTGTTTATATTGTTGAAATTCCTACAGTACCGAAACTCGGGCGTATTTTTATTGGACTTGATGTCTAGACTGCAGAAAACTAGATCATGGTCTGAGAAGTGACAAGGAGAAACACCCGACGACAAAACCCGGTTCAGGTCCCATACAACTATGAGATCTAGTAACGTGGAGGTGTTGTTAGTTACACGTGTAGGTTCAGTGATTATTTGATGAAGTTGCAGTTCTTTCAGGAGGTGATTCAACTTCATGGACTTCGTATTATTCACAGACATATCTATATTGAGATCTCCTGAGCATGTTATCTTCTCTGAGATGAGAGAACAAGTGAAAATACTATTTTCCAACTCCTGCAAAAATAAATCGACGTCAGTAGATGGAGACCTATAACATACACCGAAAATTAGCTTTTCAGAACCGATGCTCACACTCAACCATAGCTGTTCAATAGAAGAATTTGTTTTTATAATATCAAACTGAAGTTTATTGGAAATAAAAAATCCCACACCACCTCCCCGACCGACACGACCTGCATTTATGAAAGTAAAACCATCCAAACTCACCGGACGGTCACCATCATAGTCCCGCCCAATCCAAGTTTCACCCACCGCAATTAGGTCGAATTTACCATCCGTAAAAAAAGTTTTGCAATCCTCAATGTGGGCAATTATTGATCGTACGTTCAAGTGTGCCACATTCAACCTGGAATTATCCATGATGTAGGTAGGATTTAAAAGGAAAAGTTGTATAAGATCTAGAAAAGAGTACAAATGAAAAATATCAATTCCCGTAATTTGTGTTATCACGTTGTATTTCCACTTTTCTTATGTAGCATGGACAGTTGGGGTCTCTGGCCGAGTGTTCCCGGTCTCTGATTCTCATTCTTTGGCAGTTGATGCAATTCAACTTTTTGTCACAGGTAGGGCTGCTGTGTTTCTGGCCACAGCGATGACAGATTTCTTCTGCTTCACAGTTTTTTTGGACGTGACCGAAGGTAAGGCATCTATAGCAAAGGGCGACATCAACCCTTTCTATGACGAACAAGTTTGTTAAATTGATGGTGACTTTTGAGTTTTTGAGAATTCGTTTGGCTATAGTCGACACAACCGAAATTATCAGATTTTATACCCGTCACTTTTAACACTCGTATCGTAAATAGCTATTTTGTTTCACATAACATTTTAAAACGTCAAAGATTTAACAGTTTTGTCTTGTCCCTAGGCTCGATTCGAAATTCCGTGGAGGATTTGGGGCTTTGAATGATTGTGGAAGGTATTATTTACAATCGAATGTATGCAGAAGCAGAAGAACGAAGAACGTACGCATAAGGAAACGTACGTGTCAGTGGATAGATATTGTGGCAGAAAAGCTGGAAAATGTCAATTTCACAGGTAATAAATTTCATAGACTTCTGGATAATCAAGTGGCGTGCGATTTTTAGAAATATCACACTGGTGTGAAATGATGTATAGACAATACAAATAGAGAAGTCCCCTAAGAAGACCATATGTTATCACCACCGTCGTCGCGGATATTGGGGCATCAAAAATCAGCCAACCTTTTTTTGAATAATGGACTCGCCTGGTTCCTACGCAACCGCAAAAATCCGTGACGACATATGGTATTTTCTATTTGTATTGTCTATACTTTCGAAGTGTTCAGAACATGTAGAAAACGTCACTTTCATAGGTGGTCGTAGGAAAAATAGCTTTTGCTTTTAATTAGCTCCAGCTAGGAGTTGCTTAGAAGAATTTGCTTAGCAACTCCTTAAAAAATCGAAGTGAAAGCAAAAGCTACTGTTATTCACGTGGTGTTCAGAGAGAGCAGGTAGGGTTGAATTTTGTGCAGATGCTTTTATGTTCACTCAGTTTAGACACCACTTTGTCTGATAATAGGAGTCGAAAAGATGAACTTTTATTATTTTCGAGTTCCGTGATAAACTGAGGATTAGGTTCAAAATTGTTGAAAACTTATAAATTTCATGTTCTTCATCTTCAGGTATCAAACAAACAATATCAACTGAGGTAGATAATGTTCTTGGTAATATTCATAGACATTTCAATTATAAGAAAAAACTAATATGTATTCGCAGTCATAGCTCATTGGCGTTCCGGCTGGATTTGACTTTGAAAATAGATTGTGTACAATACGACGAGCACTAGGGATGGGCCAAGATCACCTAAATAGGTAAAAACAGTGTACCTATCCATAATCTAGATTCTATATCCTGAATCATCGAGATGTCAAGCTTCAACTTCAAGAATTTATATCTCACGCCTCTCGATGCCTTATTAGTGCTTTACAAACAAGGTTTTTGTGCTCGTATACCGTGAATCGACTATTTCGAATGGATACACAGACTGACGGCATCAAGGGTCGATCAGTCAAAACGACGAGCAATCGGTTCCGCAGTTTGAGATAACTCGATGATCTTTCCTTTATTCAAACGAGTATCCTGCGATACTGGCGCGGCCGGAAACTGCCACAGTCAAAAAAGCAGACGGTACGATTCTAATTTGCCGGCCGAATGAATGGAGTTGAGGTAGACGTCCCAGACGCACGCTCAAAGGAAGGTAAAGAGAGCACACACTTTTCCCGAATGCAACTTTGTGTGTGTTTGCTGTATGCCAAAGAAAAGTTGAATGATTGGATCTCCATCAGTTCGTTACGAAACTTGCACCACCGAATCGAGTCTGATTTTCAGCAATGCGGGAAGGAGTCCGTCAGATACCCGGCGGATAGTCGCGGAAATGCGCCCGGTCGCATCCGGCAATATTGATTGATCAGATCTCGAATGAATCATAGTTTACCCTGTTGAAGAATATTCGAGGGCGATACAATGGCAGAATGGGGAGAGAAAATGAAAATTAACGGCACGTCGATGGAAGACTTTATCGTCGAATTCTGGAACCTGCCGCAGAACCCTCTTCTTTGCTCAATGCTCACTTGGCTTTTGTGATTGTGTAATTAAAAACCTTTACTGAAACAATCAAGATGATTGACTTGACTCGTGTTTGAAAAAAGATCGAGCTGCGCCTTGAAAGAAAAGCCAATCCCGGCAAATTATCCTCTTGCATGGCTGCAGAATTAATTGCCAAGGAAAGTAATTAGGACATCCAATTCAAACGTTGACTAAATGGGGGCATCTTATCATCTGCACACCGCGCTGATGTTTAAGACACAATCGGAGATGCGGCACTTGAAAAGCATCGTTCTCACTTCAGTGACTTCTGGGCTGAAGCTCGAGCTGTCATGTAAAGTGCACCCACCATTCACGGTCCATCATGCTAGGTCTTCTCTTCGAATATAATTACAAGTTTTTCCTCGATCAATACTGGAATGGAGTTGAAATTGCTTGTGAAAGCGATCCGGAAATAAAATTCAAAATGGGCATTTTCAAACAATGTCTCAGCATTATCTACGCTTATTAGCTTGGTCAATAATTTCTATGTTATAAACATTACTGCATAGGATGTTACAAACCCCTGGATATTGCCTTGAAGTTGGAGAGAGAAATCGATTATTCTCATTATTTGCTGATTGAAAGGGGCTGAAGATTCGCAATGTCATTTCTGCGGTGCTACCTACCTTCTCGTGTAGGACGGAGGGTCATGTTCGATTCCCCCTAACCTGAAACATTGTATGCGCGCTTTGTATGGAATGACGGGAATGACCCTTGTGTTGCATCCGATATTGCAGAAGGGATGGTCGGAGAGAGGAAGTCCCGACCTCGTGCATGTACGCTTCATATGCGTTTTATTGTGACGGTCATGGTCCGCTGTACAATCCACCGGCACCGGTCCATTTCACCAGAACTATATTTAGACGAGCTGTGATGGCGAGAGAGTTGCTTAATTTACTAACACTTTGGGTGCTGCTATATCGCGCTAGAGGATGCAAAAGCGAGTACTTTGGCTTCACTTTTCATGACTGCGGTTTAGAGGATATTTCAAAGCAATAAAGACGAATGATATTTTGCCTTTACAAGACCTGATTGCGTCCCAATCTGCGAGCTATTAAAGGGCTCACTTTCGCCGAAGTATACGAAAATAAACGACTTTCGCAGCTTTTACTCTGACACAAGGATGGCAGCTGAGGTGATAGATGATTACAATGGCAAAGGCTAACAAATGAGCCGGCGCGTTTCGAAACGATCTTCTATTATCGAATCGCGGGGAGTCGGGGTCTCCAACTACATCCCAGGTATCGAGCTGTGGCTATCCCCTTGATAAATGGTTTAATAAAACAAACCACGTATCAAAGGTAATTACGCGGGATAGAACTCGCGGCCGCAGCATCTTGTGAGGTCAGCTCGAGCTGACAGATGATCATCAATTAATTAGGTTGCACACACACGCCATGTATGCGGAGATCATAAAAAGAAAACGAAAGCATACTTTGGTATGGAGCGTCAAAGCGTATCGAATGGGGGAAGTCGACTCGCGCGGGACGGACAACTAAATTTGCTTGAAGTGAATGACAGGGCTTGGATTAATAACATCTCCGAGATAACACCAAGAAGCAGCTATAGTGTATGAAACAGGTTCTGACAGGTATCCACAAAAGATGAACCGAGAGATCAAACGAGGTCCACCCGAGCGAAAGAGAGATTCCAATGCTCACGACCAGATAACAGACAACAATTAACTCTGACGTGAGGTTTGATTGGGGAACGTAAACACACACACACATGCACGCACCTGTGGGTGTCGTGTGTGCTACATCTTGATATACGGACCGACAAATTACTTTATTAAAAGCAAACACTTTAAACTACATTTCAGATTCTTTCGTCCCGAGCGAAGAGCACCGCGATGTAAATTTTGTTACTCCAGAACAGTAGTATGAAAATACTGCACTTCTATCCCTATCCCACGTCCCGTATATGCACCAGTAATCCTCCATAACCTCCTTCGTATACCATTCGTATTCTCTAAGCGACATCCGTGTCGCGTGCGAATACCCAATGAAGTCACAAAAGCCGCGAGACTAGAAAGACCACACGGCTTTTTTGTCTTTCGGACTTTTATATGACATTTCGGGGGGGTTTATGTTAAATATGAATTACGGGCTCGACGAGATCAAAATGGGATTCGTTTCAAGCGCATATCCTCTCTTCCACGAGATGGAGAGGGTTCCGCATCATCTGGCTTTTGGCCGTCTGCTGTCGGAACGAAACACCCATGCATACTTAATGCCAATGCCACATGCATCAGCATGAGAAAACCATGCCTCGTTCGTACTAACCATCTCGCGATGGCCATAAAGACACGCATTACCGATCATTATCGTCATAACACGATTGTAAACATGGACAAAAAGTCGAGCCGCGGTGCGAATGCCGCTTCGACATCTCAATTAATGAAAAAAGTTCCGTTCCCATGACTAACTCTGAGCTAATTCCATTCGCTTCCGCAGACGAGACCTAGTAGAGACCCATTCCCACATTTGCGGTAGTTTAGAAAAAAGCTTTAATCTTTCTTTCTTCAGCTACTCTGGATGTACAAAGCATCACCGCGAGCTTTACCGCGAGACTCGACATTTTAAACCAACAGGAGTAAGTAGTAGGCAATTAAAGAAACTTGTTGACGAAGGAAGAAAATATTCATTTTGTTTTCTCAGGCCTCATCTAATCATATGTCACGACTTCTTTGCGAAATAGCGAAGCAACAGCTCATACAGTTCCATTGATTTTGAATCGTGAACTGTAAGTATTGTCAAGTAGTGAACCTATCCACTGAGGTCCAGTCGCTCATTTTGGTTCAATTCTAGCTTATGGTGCGATTCTCTAAAAAATTACATTCCATAAAGGCTCTGTTACGTTGTTTTTACCTAGGCAACAGCCAATGGCTGACACGAATTTTTACATAACAGAGCGTTTATGGAATGTTATTTTTTACAGAATAGCACCATAAGTTTTGTTGTGTTGTGTATAGAACAATAATTGTTTTCACGGTAATAAAACCAAGTTTAAAGCTAAACTCAAACTAAGCAACTGGAGGCCAAAAAGTCGCCGGTAGTCCTTCTCTCGGACCTTAGATGAATGATCATTTATCGATTCATTCAGAACATTACTGATTTATAAGATGAATAAAAACTTCACAATTTCTGTCCAATCAAAGTAGCTATGCACTGTAATGTATCCATTTTTTAAACAAAGATCAAAGCTTGAAATAACTTTTGGGGGTAGGGTTACCAACCGTACTCTTTAAAGAGTACAGGTACTCTTTTTGAGGTGAAAGAGTAGCGTACTCTAACTTTTCACATTCTAAAGCCAAATGTACTCTTTTTTATTTATTCAGACGAATTTTTCCCATTATCTTTTTTCTATTGCTATAGACCATATAATATTAAATAATCAATGACCCCACAAATTAGGTATGTTCTTGGGCGCATGCGTACTGCTGTAGATTCAAGACACAATCAAGACCAATAATCTCAGTCCAGTGCTGTGACTACTATGCAGTGCGATATTGGTTATATTGATATTTGTATCAGTACCGTCAACTCTGAGTAATGTAACCACTAACCAAAGCTCCCTGTACCTACTATGCACGTTCGCACGCGACATCATATTATACAATATGCAATACACGCGAAATGGTCGATTCTCATGATGTGTGAATATTGCAAGATTTTGATTTTCACTTGTCAAATTTAAAGGGTAAGCAGTTCAGCAGTCAGCACTCAGCAGATCCTTGAAAAATTCGATTTGACGAGTGTCACCAATTTTTTTTGCGAATATCTTTAAATGGGAATCCGCCGCAAGTCTTGGTATTCATGGTATTCAAAACTAACTGATCACGCCCCTTTTCCCAAAAAAGTTTCGCCTGCGGCGCTATTTCGCTCGCTTCGCTCACACCGTACTCTTTTTGTGTGCTTTGAGGATGGTAACCCTATTTGGGGGTCAAAAACAAAATGACTTTTGATGACGTGATTCCGCGTGAACCTTTTTTATTCTCAAGGTAACGCAACCCTCAATCGCACCTCGATTCATGTATCACAAATTCAAATTTCTTGGTATTACTAATATGCATATACCTCCATAATGACACCATGAAGCTCACTTACAATCTGAGCTTACCAGCAAATTGCGACTAGCGATCATATAGTCGGACCTGTGTACCATCTATAACGTAAAATCCTGTTCAAGAAAAGCAATTTCGTGAGAAGAAATTGAAATCTACGCAAATCCTCTCAATAAAATACGCAGATATAACGTGCCTTTGCCTATTCGCTCTTGCACTCGGCATGAAGTCGCGGAGTATCTATTCACATTATATTCATTATATACTTCAAGGAGTTTGAAACGTGTATGCAACGTTTTATGGTATATTTTCCAAGTCGTGCAACGCTACACGCAGGTGAGTACACGATATTGAATATCAACACCATAGTACTTAATGAAATTTAATACTGTTGTCGGATTCCTTTTATTAAATAATGTTCTGTGACGGCTCAAATTTTATCCTTTCAAGAATAACCTACTAGTCTCGAAGACGTCACTACCAATCTCATGGCTGTAGCACCAAAGGGGAATATCCCATTAGCTAGCGGTCTTGATTAATCCATACTAATTAAACTGTAGGATAAACGCTTTGAACGATTGATTCGATAGATCTGCTTCAACTTCTACGTTTGATATTCCGACTGTTCCATCGAGTTTCCCGGTATCGCTATCTACACAACCTTCACAAAGCTTTTATACGGTTTCAAAGCGAAGAAGAAAGGCGTCAGCAAGATCAGAAGTTCATTATCCAGCCAATCGTTTTTCAACCATATTTTTTAAACCCAAGAACGGCTGAACGTCTTGATGTTAGCTGTTATTGAAGGTTTCGGAGATCCTGCAGACTCATAATCATAAAGATGTTATTGATGAAATTCAAATACTCACGGACATTATGAGCATTAGGAAAAAATCCTAAATAATAAATATTATCATCAAAAACTTGCCGGTTGATTGTTTGGAAAATGCTGCATATTCCAACGTTAACAAAGTCCGAAAATCTTGACGATCACTCAGAGGTTCTAGAAACTATGGAGAATATGAAGGTTCTAAATCTAGAGTTTGTATGACATCAGAGTGCAAGAGTACAGAAAGATTAATACAGAATCTGAAGATCCGAGGATGACAAATTCACAGATCCACAAAGATACTCAATATTTTCAAGGTCTCACGTTTTGAAGGCTTTAAAGATACAAATATTCTTGACGATCCAAGAGCCTTGTGGTCCTTGATATTTCAGTGATCTATGAAGTGTGTAAGTAATATTTTATTGAACACTACAAAGCGACATTGTGAATTCGAATATCTAGAGTTTTCACATCTTGCATCAGATCCTAAAAATCACATCGATTGTTAAAATCACAGAGGTTCAACAGATCATGACGATTAAATCATATTGCCATGGGGATCACCTCTATATCGGTAATTTCAACCCCAGTAACAAAGTGCAATATTCGGGGTGTTCCGTTTTCTAACGTTCACTATTGATGGGATCTCGGAATCGGTGAGAAATACAAGGTCGGTCAAGTAATAACAAAATTGCGCTATTTTCCTAGTGTCTATCTCAAATGTGTGTCAAATACATCCAAGATAGCTTTGGTCGTTATCGAAATATCCAGAAGAAACTTTTGAAAGAGGTATCTTGACATTTTTTAAAGGTTCTAGATCGACTGACGTCAATTATTTTTCCTTGCGCCTACTATTTATATCCCTTACCGTTTCCAGTAGTGAGCGGTAAAAAACGGGACCCCTGTATTACAGGAATCTTCCTAGACAACCTTAGATTCTAAATATGTGTTGAGATTTAAGGAGTTTTCAAGATAATGGTGATCCTTGAAAAAGTCTACAGTTAATTAACGTCCGAGACGATGCTGGAAGAGATGAACATCAAGTCTTCACAGATACAAACTCCTATTGTATACCTAACACTTCTACAAATTGTGAAGTATGGGAAATTCCTTGACCCATTTCAATACAAAACTCATTGGAGAAACATAATGGCAAAACATTTTTCCAAAAAAATGTAGGTATTTTTTTCCTAGTGATACAGGAGAAACATTTATGGCAAAATAAGCATGGGTATGGGGTATTCAGATACTCAACGTTCCAAATTTGTATTCCGATTTGTTTTCTATTTATTGATCAACTAATTGTACCCCTAACTTCAACTTCAATATCTTGAAAACTAAGCCGTTTACGACAAATTCATTTTGACAGTTTGGTATATAATACTTGAAGGAATCCAACCTTCACAAGAACTTCACAAGTTGTGAATCACCCATACATATAGCGATTCGACATTCGGATTCAGGCGAATGATGTACGTATAAATTAAAGACGTACAATATCATTAATCATAATATACAGGATGTCCCGAAAATACACCGACAACGTTCTAGGGCAGCTTCCTCTTATCAAAACAAGAAAAAAAAAGTCCCCTAAATAAGGGGGAGCTACAGGCCCCTAAAGGTGGGACCCTGAAGATGGTGTTAATTTGATATTTCCGAAACCGTTCAAGGGAAATCAATCAAACTTGACACATTTAATAACCTTCTTATGCCTAACAAAATGTAAATTCCTAACAAAAATGAAATTGCTTCTAAATAGTTTTTCTTCCGCCTTGAATATCGTTTAAAAAAATCAGCATTTCTGACCACGTTTTCATACATTCAAACTCGAATTTCTCGTAAACGGTGCGTCTATCGAGGTTGAACAGATGGACCTTTTTTTTGGTAGAAGACCCCAATTTCTGTAGTTTCTTGTTAAATTTGAGAACAATTTACATTCCAAAAATTTAGGGTTGTTTTTACCCCCACACCTCAGCCTGACCCCTGGTAAATTATTTTGGAATTAATCTTGCCTCATTTTGTTGGGCATAAGAAGGTTAGTGGATGTGTCAAGTTTGATTAACTTCCCTTCAACGGTTTCAGAGATATTGCATGAAAACCATCTTCAGGGTCCCACCATTAGGGGCCTGTAGGTCCCTTAGGAAGCGTTTCCGGACCCATATTTATGCACGGAGAAAAATATTTTTGTAAATTTGAACATTTTACAAATGTTGGAAAATTGTGCATCTTTTTAAACCGAATTGGTATTGGCATATCAGATTTTACTTCTAGCCGGAAAGGACCAAGTTCTTGAGAATAAATTACGATTGGTGTTGATACGTTATGTTGCAATAATAAGTGACTATTCCTCAATCAACTGCAATCTTGGGGCTGAACTTAATAGACGACTAGTTGATAGCACAACAATATTTCAACCATCATAATGTTCTTTGAGTTGAAACCTCATTACTTCAAATTCATCTCTTCGTTTGTTTGGAAGAACTAGAAACAATGTATAATTTTTCCATGACTGTTATTTATATGGCAACCACAATTTGTAGCTGGATCATCGCACCGTTATATTCATATCTGCATCACGAATGTAATACTCTAGGTTTTGTGTTGTTGAAATCTACTTCTTTGTGGTAACTCTATACACAACTTTTGAGTAACCCAAACATAAACTGTGTTTTTTCGAAATCCGATCACAAATAACGTGCGCGACATCCTCATCACCATCTCTTTGCTTTGCAGGATTGTGCAAGTTCAGTTTGGTTTCGAAAGTGTTGTATTGATGCAGCAAAATTGACACGGTGCGGTGGAGCAACTGTTATCAGAATGGGGCTTTGAATTCTTAGTGCCAACATTTGAAGGTAAGTAATCTGTTGCATGATGGGTTGAATGGTGAAGGTTACATCTTAGATGTATTTGTTAATAGAGAACCAAATAGATTTGAAGGTTTTCCTATCGTTGAACAATGAAATGATAAAGAAAATTATCCCACAAGTGGGGCTACGGTACAAATTTGTTCAAAAATTGCTACCGTATACCAACAGCCAGTATTATTTTCTGAAAAAATCACGCAAAACAAAGCCGTTTAGTTGAGATCCACTTGCCTAGCGCAAAAACTTATGACTACTGCTGATACCTAGGTTGATCATGAGCTGAAAAATTAGAGTGGTTCTCGAAAGTTTCCAGAATTTTCGGAAAGCTTTCACTCAAAACGCTAAGCGTATTTTGCAAAATATGTAGCATAGAGGTTTCCTTATTTTGATGAGGTCTATCTGCAGTTCAAATTTCCCTAACCATCAACGAAACACCCTCTATATACAATTTTAAATGAACGTTTCAGAACATCAACAAGTTTTGGCATTCTTTCTTTTGCCGCTTCTTCTTACCCCATGTCCGATAAAGTCGAAACAGGCCGGCGAGAAGTACAGACCATCGAAATTGGAGATCCAGCAAGCGTTTTGCTGTCACATAGAAGTAAGTACTGTCCCGTGTAATATTGATCAACTCTGATTACTGCATATATTATTATTTCTTCAGTTTATGGTTATGTTGGCAGTTGCACATAATATGATTTCCATCACTCACCATTCACAATCACTCTCACATGTCCACCAATCTCCCATCATTATTCTATCCAACTTGTTTGTCAAAATTTAAAACTGCGAACAACTAATTAAATAAAATTTTGGTTTTGTTCTTACGGCTCGATACCAAGTTGGGGCTGAGACCGCCGTAAGTGCGGTTGCTATAGCAACGGCCAATCAGACCGCTCTATTTGGCAAGTTACGCCGTCCTAACTTTTGCGCCTGCAACTTGGTATCGAGCCCTTAGACTATTGACACATTACATGAAACTATCGATAAGAGAAGAAAGAGACTGCAGCGTTTCAAAGAAACCCTGCAACCCATGGTGATCATTGTGGGACCGACTGACCAGAATTCAACTCTGGTCAATTCAACTCATGGAATCTAAAATATGAAAGAGATGTGTGAATGGATTTATTGTATGCATGTACAGTTGGGAGCAAAATGATTCATACGGCACCGCTAGGAAGTCGGCTGTATTTCAGAAATGTTAGCTGCTTGGATCGTTCTTGAATGCCAGTTTTGATTACGACCAATCTCTAATCAAAACTGGCATTCAAGAACAATCCAAACAGCTAACATTTCTGAAATCCAGCCGACTTCCTAGAGGAGCCGTATGGATCATTTCGCTCCCAACTGTACCTACGTGTTATGTAATTATTGTGAAAATGTTCAATATATAGTCAATAATACGATAAGTATCTGCTACTATGTACCTACCTACCTTTATGGTTAAGAATTGTCTTACTTTTTTATACAGATTTATCAATAAAATCAATGTGATTGATAACGAGTTTTTTTATGGATTTTAACATTGACTAAAATAATATATTATTGCTGGCCCCTTAACAGGCCGCTAGCACTAGAGGCCGGCATGCGGCAGCGTGCATGCCGTCTCGTATAAAACCACTTCATGAAAAAATGTGCCTGCAATTTAAACTCTGCCAACGACACACTCTAGCCACAACTTTTTTTTATGCAAAAATTGTTGCAACCTTCAGTTGAAATTTCGAGAAGATACGAGTAAAATACCAAAAAACCCGATTTTTCGAGGGTATTTTTCCCATTTTTTCCTATTTTACTCATATTTTACCGAAATTCCAACTGAATGTTATGCATTTTTGCGCAAAAAAAGTAGAAAAGTTGTGGTGAGAGTGTGTCATTGACCGAACTTAGATTGCACGCAGTTTTTTTCGATTAAGTGGTTTCATACGAGACTGCATACCCGCTGCTGACTCCTAGCCCTAGCACCCCGTTAACCCCTCACAAGTGCTATTCCACATAAATTGGAAATGTAAAATGCAACAACAAAATTGGAGCTATGTCAGATAGGAACTACTTGCATAACTCAACTATGCAACATGATAATGTAAGTAGTTTTTGGTTGTTATGTACAAAAGCTTTACGGTGGATCACCTATAAAGTTGCAATTGGGCTAAATAGACTCAATTTTGGTTTATCCCCAAACTGCTTGTGATTCATTCATACACCATTATGAGAGTATCTAGTTTTTTGTTGTTATGTACACAAGATTTACTGCTGATACAACTACAAGATTGTGGTTCAAATACCAATAAAACTATGTTTGGTGCAACACTAATTTAATGAAACCTGTACAACATCCTTCCATCCACAAATCTAATGTTACAGGGACAGTCGCTTGGAGGTGGCCTATATCCGCCTACAGATTGTTGTTAAATACACCTCAATTGTGTCTAATATAGATTGATATTTTTCTCCGTGTGGGAACTTTTTCTTGTTTTGTTGAGAGGAAGCTGCCCTAGAACGTTGTCGGTGTATTTTAGGGATACCCTGTATAATATTTATTATATCTAACTAAATATTAAATTGTTCCACCGATATATATATACAATAAATGGGATTAGATGCATCTGCTTCTCGACATTCGATCTTGAACGAGCTATACGCTATACGACCGGTGAGAGAGATCTGCTCACATCGGTGGCGAGATGAACCGCGGTCTCCAATACTCGACACTAAAATAAATGCCCATCTACAATGATGAGACTTGAACCGAAGGTTGATGTTCCTCGGCTGTAAACCCCCCGGCCTTCGCGTTTTATTGGATGAACGTGTGATGCAGGTCCCGATTCGTCCCTTTTAATTGTCGGCCGTAAAGCAAACTGTTTTATTAGACAATGTGGTGGTAAGGCGCATGTAAACACAACCCCGAAATTGTAATTTATCGTTAGCAATCATAGTGCAACGGAAGGGTAGCCAAGAAGGAATCGCCGTCGCCGTCGCCGTCTCCTTTCACACACATACAAGCTAGTTCTTATAGCGTGTCCAGCAGCTCTCTTCTCTTCGAGTCTCTAGTTCTATCTCTTCTGTCCAAAAGGGATTCTCCTCTTCCGCCTCTTGTAGCAAACAGCAGAGGGTAGAGCAGAGAGGTATAATAGCGCCGACTGCTATCTGCGTGCTATATTGATTTTCGCCACGCCCGGCCACCACCGCGTGCCGTAATGCCAAAAGAACACGTCACTTGCAAGGAAACGCCATAGAATTCACAATTAACGTAGATCTCTTCTCCACCCCTTCCATTAATTGAAACCGGAGATCCACTGGGTTCTACTACAGCTCCCAGCAACAACATCAGGTCAAATTCAATTTGTTAGGTTAGGATCGTTACTCAGCGCAGTGCATGCTAGTAACGTTAATGGATTTATCCTGTTACATCTCATTCTTTTCGCGATCTTTCAGCTAACTCATTCTGAAAAGTAACTTTTCAAGGTGAGCAGGTAGATATGACTTGAAAATAAAAACGCCGAAAAAACCTACCAAAGCAGTAAAACGATTGAAAATCGCTGAAGCCAGAGAAGAGCTGAAGCCGACTTTATATCAAACGTGACGGCATCACTGTCATCATGCCAATCCAGCATATAAAACGAGAGAAGCAACGATGATGGGCCAAGTCAACAGAAATTATGAGAAACCTAACAACGAGTTCCCTCGATCCTCATCTCATTCCGACAAGACTGGATGGCTGTTGTTGTTGTTGTAGTTGTTGTAGTTGTTGTTGTTGTTATACGCTGTTCATTAGGAAAGAGCTGCAAACCTGCAAGTGAAACTAACACAACAGATTATTATAATCATCATAATGAATGCTAACACACCTGCTAATCCTTCTGATGGCGTGAGTTACTGCTAAGACCCAAAGTACAGAGGGAATGATGGCAAGACACCATCTGCATGCAATTCCAGTCTGCACCGCAGACTTGCACTTGCGGTGACCAATTTAGCCAAAGGAAGCCGCAATAAGCCGGCATTTCGGAATAGGCGAGACCTTATCGGGGTTACCGTCATCGGCGTCGCAGCAGAGGGGCGCCCTCTCGTCCATCGCCTTTTACCACACACACATTCACACACACGTGCATACAAAATCGACCCAAGGATTTGCACTTTGCCTCCACAAATCTTCTATGCGGCATAAATTGTCCTCCCTTGGCGAATTGTCAGCACAATGAACAGTGTTAGTTAGAGCTGTACGGTTACGTTTGTCCATGACATTAGTTAGTTATCCGGTAAAGAACACGCAGCAAAAACTTAGAGGGTCTAACTAGGACCCTGTCCTGATTTCCTAGACCCAAGGTATACGAAGATTTCAAAAGGGAGAGATGCCGATTTACCTAGGGAGGCACGAGTTGAATGAAACACCTTGTGCCATAAAGAAAGACCCTTCGAATCGTATCCGAATAAACTCTCAAGTCGGTCGATGGTGGAACTGGTGGAAGCAGTGGTAGCGAAGCCAGATATATCCCTCATATTATTCACTTTATCGCCTCTGCTGTATTATTATGGTATGCGAATAATGCGGCTGTTCTTTACGCCCGCTCCAAAGCTATAAATTGAAAGTGCTTTGTTAGTGTCTAGAATAAAGAAAGAATACGATAGAGAGAACGAGGAGCGTACCTACGCACAAATATAAACAGCTAAATCTTGTACGCACTTAGATAATCACCATCAGAGGAGGCGGGTTTTCAAACCAATGTTGGCGCGGTGTGCAATTTGCATATTGCATCCGCGAAGAGGGAGAAAAGTGAAAAATAAAAAAGTACGCGGCACAGGCCATGAAGAAGCCGTACACCAGAAAGCTCTGAAATATCAAACCCGCGCGTCATTCGATGGGGAAACGGGCACATATGGCCTAGCTAGCTAGACGCCACAATTGCTCAATTGGATGTCTGATTGATGGGGTTCGCAGCAACATCCAAATGACCGAAGTACTTTCTTGGATTACCGCGACGACCCTCCTCCAGAAGAAGAATCTCATGACGTCTGCATGTTACGCTACGATCAATACGTGTCAATCTGCAAAGAAGATGAATTCGGACGCTTGTGTTAAAAATGACTGGCGTGGCATGGAGGATGAATTTAAATTGCTCGAAACAGTCCTAATATACTTGGCTTAATTGAAAAACGCGGAAATGAGGGTGCAAAGATGAGGGTCGGCTTAGAAAACAATTAAACTTTAACTGGCAGAGCTAATTAGGATTAGCTTGGTGTATAATACCATTGTATGTGTATAATAGCAGGATAACGAAACATCGGATGAAACCGAGGACGAAACATCTATCTTATGTATCCAATCCAGTTGCAAAATAAGGGTGTTGTAGCACCAGACGCCCTGACGCGCCAGAATTAAACATGTGTGCAGCGAGTTAGCCAACAAGTCATGTTGATCATTTTTTTTGCTAATTCTCAATCGCAATCATTTTTCGAGGCCTAATACATAGTACAGACACCACACGGCTTATATGTTTGATTTCTATCGACATAAATAAACACACCGCCCATTGCATTCCCAACATGGATTTAGCATATCTTTGTCACTGGTTGGCGTAGGTACTACAATAATTAACCATCACGCACGCAAATCCTGCTACTCCCGTGTGTGTAATTCAATTAGCCATTGTTCGTGCGACAGAATAAGAGAGTACCTACCAACCTATGTGTACTTGTACGAGTATAGGTAGGTAGGTACATAATGCAGCAATTGTGCACACACGGCGACAGAGCACCATAGCGGAACAACAGGGGAAAGAAAAGACTTTGATCGAAGCCTCGCGGTCTAAAATTGCGAAGTTGTTTTCGAAGCGGCAGCATATTAGCTTTCGGGTCATCCACATTTTATTACATAGAAATCTTATTTGGCTCCGGGGCAGGCGCACTAAACGAATTTATCGGGAAAAGCTCAACTTCCTTCGCCGCGCCAGCTATAGACGTGCTTTTCGCTCTTTGCGCTTGCACAATACATCTCTTGCTTGCATTGCGCATAAATGCCTATCGGTGGGGACACCTAATCAAATTCTGATTTTCCCCGCGCATTAGTCACCTTAGAAATAATTTATTAAGCCAAATTCAACATTTCCAATGTCAAAGAAAAAAAATCGATCGCAGGATTCAGGAATTCAGGAGGATTCTTTTCTACTGGCGCTTATTTGAACTTTAAAAGCTACTCTACTGCTATCTGATGGTTATGGTATTCGAGGCGGTGGCAAAAATAATTCAATTGAAAACTTGGAACGGTCTTCAGGCAAGAGCGCGAGCGTCGCGTTGCAAAAACGCCCAATTTTCACAGTATCTTGATCTTTCTGCGGTGTCGCCATGCGGAGGAACATTCACCGCACACCTCCATATCTACTGGGAAATGCCGCCTAAGCCGTGATAAGCCACGTTCAAAATGGGTTCGCTTTGTTTAGGATGCGCCGGTTGAATCGGTGGTCCACAACACCGGCATGCACGAAGATTTTGACGACAAACAGCTTGACGGTGACGGGAATTAAACGCTCTCTGGAAATTGGCTCTTTCCACTGTTCTCTTTTATGCGTAAGTTCGAAGCGTTCTGTATATAAATCGCAATACAAAAAGGTCTAAATATCAACATTTTCTCAGCAGTTCGGCGCTTCCTCAGGCTTACAACCAAATCCTCGGGCTCAGCGACATAATGTGACGAATCTTTCGCCTATGGTTTCGAGGAGGTTTTCGCCGTCACCCGTCACAATGAGGAGAAACTTCCCTTTTGTTTAAGGAATAACCACTTTTACCATGCGTCAAATGTGGACCTGGTTCAGCAACTATACTATAAGCTCGACTATAAGCGTGGTTGTCTAGATTGTGATTCTGTAGTATCCTTAATTTTATATGGAGGGGTGATAAGGATAATTCACCTTACTTACTCTTTAAAACAGTAGGCCGTACATGCTGAACAACATACTAAAAGCTCCCGTCCAGCAAGGGTGCGCATCATAGATGTTTTGAGCAAGAAAGAAAGAAGTGTCGCCAAATCTCGTAGCACCTGATTGAGAGATGATGGAAAACTCAAACTGCAGACTTAATTTGATTTTTTTATTCTGTTGCTGCCTGCCGAATTTGGTTCCAATCCATCCAATAAATTTTGGATGATTAAATGGCAAAGTTTTGAATTTAGATATTTTTCAATATTTGACATATGACAGATAGGGACATACTTTTAACTGTTTTGAATACAGTTTTTCTAAGGCTTCCAAATGACATTGCATGTCAAGTTCCGTGAGATAAAGATCGTTATTTTTTGATAGTGCCTTTTTTGTTAGATAGATGACAGCCAAAAATTGATGGGCTCATTCGACAGAAAAACTATGTTTGCATACAAAATTTCAAGTGGATCAAATTAACCGTTTGGTAGTTATCGTGGAATATTACAGACACACACACACAGCCAGGCACACCTAAAGTCAGACACACAGACAGACAAATTTTCCTCTGGGAATGGTCCTGATTGTCTCAGGGGGGCTCAAAATGGATATTTCCGTGTTCATCTCGAAAAATGTTTTTTAACTCTTTGCGGTACAGAAAACTACCTCGAAAAATAACCCTAGTGGTACAGTAAAAATAAAAACTCAGTTTTCATTGGAATATTTGGGTACTGCTTAGAAAATCTTTGGGTTAAGATGGAAATTTATTTATTTATTTTTTATTTCATTCATTTTTTGAAAAAACTGTGTGGGTCATATTTCAACCCACCATACCAGAAGGAAAACTAAAAGAAGTATAAATTATTAAACGTTTATCAATTTTAGAAATTATATAGGTGTCAAATCAGCAAAAAAATTAGATTTTATTTCGAAAATATGATAACAAAAGTAGGCACTTGCTTTTTCTACAACTCATTTTTGGTGGTAAATTTGGAAACATGTTTTGTCTTTCCCCAAACACAATGGAACTTTGCATACAGAACATAGCCAATTGGTGCGTACTTCAAATTTCGACGTACTACATCTTGCACACCGGCGCCTTGTCGTTCGTATGGGTTGGTGGGCACTGTTTGTCAATCTCACGGCTTCTGTTTGGCAAGGCTTCCCTTTTTTAATTGGAATCGTGAGTTGCACCGGAAGACTAATTTTAGTTTGAGATACGAGTTTATCAGCCACAAGGCTGTCGATGATCATCCTCCGAAAATCTTTCATGGATTTGGTGGGCCTCTTCAACAATTTATAGAGGACAAAAGCATTCACAACACATGCGTCGAAGAAAAAAAACATTATGCGGTGCCACCACTTCTTACTTTTTCTGTCCAAACCGTACACCGACCTCATCTGATCAAATTTGTCGACTGAGTTCATGGATCTGTTATAATCTGTCAGAACTACGGGACATGGAACGTTTTCAATGGTTCCATCTCGTGTCTTTCTCTTGACTTCAGTTGTTTGCAGCGCATCGTGAAAATTGCTCAACAAGTGAACGGTTCTCTTATCTCTCCACTTGAATGCACGTACGTCTGTATTGCTTCGATAATGTTCATAGTCTCCTCTTTTCATGGATTTGTCTGGAGAAAATTTTGGGAGATTTTTTCTGTTGGCGATGACAGTCCCACAGGCATAAATATCTTTTTTCAGAAGATCTCCCATCAACTTCACACTTGTGAAAAAGTTATCAAAGAAAATTCTGTGGTGTTTGCCCTCCAAACGGGTTGACAAGGTCTTCACAACCCTTGCCCCCAAACTCTTCTCGACGGAATCTGTCTTACCGGTATAAATTTCAAAATCCCAGCAGTACCCTGACTGATCAGCTACCATCCATACTTTGTACCCTCTTTTTACGGGTTTTTTCGGCATATACTGCTTCAAACTTGAGCGACCTTTGAATTTGATCATAGATTCATCAATGGAAAGATTTTCGTGTGGAAGTAAACAGTTCCTGAAATTTTCTCTCAACGCTTCCAAAAATGGACGTACCTTGTATAATTTGTCATAGTTAGCAGTGTTTCTTCCTGGCATTAGTGTGTTGTCATTCAAGTGAATGTTGCTCAGGAGCCAACCAAAACGATGAAGAGTCATCAGTCTGCTGATATATGGATCATGCAAATCGGGTGATGTGCTCCAGAAATCTCGGTAAGAAGGAAGTTTTTTGATTCCCATCAGTAAGTTGATACCCAAGAACGTTTTTACTTCCGCAGTATTCGTCTTCTGATAAAGTTTTCCAGAGGTTTGGTACCGCTGCTCCGCATACAGATTAGTTTGAAATACAATGTCATTCAAAATATCGTCGGTGATCAGTAAATTGAACAATTCATATGGCGTGGGATCCACTAAATCACTAATGAATTGAGGAACTCCGCATGTTTGCGTGAAGATTTCGGGAGGAGCCATAACATCATTTGGATTGCGACACGTCCAGGTGACTTTTGGATCTACGAGCTGGGCCAAAGGAATATCGTCTTCTGTATCCCAATCTGAAGATTCATCGGATTCAGACGATTCCGACAAAATAACGTCTGCTGCAACGTCTGGAGCAACGGCTGCTGCTGCTGATAATACATGTCCTGCAGAGTCAACGTCGCTGGCGATAGCTTCATTGTCACTTTCGTCTTCGCTATCGTTGTCAGATTCGCTTCCTGATGGAATTTCGGCACAATGGGTGTTGTCTATGGCATCTATTTCGTCATAAAGGTCGTCAACCGTCATGCCAACCAAGTTGAACGGTAGAGCATCCCGCTCAACTCTGGATCGTCTGCTTGCCATAATATCTAAGAAACAAGTAAAAACGCCTAAATGTATGGTGGGACAATTGATGACCCGCGAGCTTTGCGTCATTTTTCGATAGTCCATTGAGTCAAAAACACGTAATATGTACATTACGCTATTCACCAAGTTCTAACGTATCAATTTTTGGCATTGAACGCTATTTTATCGAGATTTATCAAAGAAAAACTTACCTTGAAAGCACTAGCTCTTGCAGCCGTTTTCAAGACCATGCAAAAACTTGTCAGCAACTTCCGAGAAATTGGAAAACCGCGAATTCGTGTATAATTGGTGCCAATGTATGTGCTTAGAGTAGCGGGACACAATTTAAACCGATGCGCACGAAAGCAAAAAATCATTTCAAAGTGGTACATTTCTTGTCCCGATGTACCAATAGATGCAAAGTATTGCTGGTTCAAATTTTGTCCCGGTGTACCTCAAAGAGTTAACGCCTTCACAATACTTTCTCTTCTCTTTTGTTGGTAGGTCGGGAGGAGGGGAATCAAAGAATTCTGTTTTAAAATGTGGATCAGCTGGCTTGAAAGGAATTCAGAACTTGGTCGGAACTCGGTCGGAACATACTTCCTTCTTGTCCATCAAAAACTATGATGCTAACATTTCAAGGCCTGGAGCATTTAGTACGTTGATCAGCACTGCTTGGGGAACACGTTGGTCAACTCAACGTTGGTTTACAGTACCCTCTTCTGAACTACAGTAAGAGTTTATCTGATTTGGAGGCACTTACTCCTTTCTTGCCCAAAAAAAAATAATGTTCCGCCCACTTGTCGGACCGGAGCCTTTAGTATGTTGTTCAGCACTGGTCAAAGGCCGTTTGTACAAAATTTCAAAAGAGACATATTCATTTCAAGGTCAAACCCTAAAATGCCTGGGTTACAAGTGTATTACCACCAAGGTCATTGGTGAAAGCACCCTTCCAGAATGAACAACTTAAAACATCCAAATAGTTTTCACTTTTTCAGCAAGATTTTCAGTATTGTTCGATTAATTGTTTCAACAAATACCCCTCTAGGTTCGATATATTATCGCTTACATCTCGATTTACACTCGGATACCCTCGTGAAAATCGTCGATGTAGCGATAATACACCTCACCTATCGGTGTATTACAACAACTGACAATACACTAGTAAGTTAGGAGCATCCCATTATCTCAATTGTCGTTTTCCAGGCTGCTTACACAAATGTAGGTACCATGGAGGGGAGAGATGGTAGATACTCAAGAATATCTCCCTTCACCAACACAGGCCTCGTCCATGTTAGGCCAATACACACTCTGTCCTGCTTTCTTCCTCACAACATCTTCGCCGATCAACATACCTGAGTTGATAACTTGACCAGCCCAAATGTCTACACCCTGAATTATTGCAAGCAAAATGATCGGCATGCTTCTGCAAAATCCGGCCATTATGTCTGCTCTAGAGCAGACGTCGTTGTTCATCCATTTCTATCTGAATGACATTCTCATGTATCTACGTATAATTATCATGATATCTGAATGGTCATGGTCAGTGCTAACTTGCAGAAAAGGTATGGATTCTGGACTCTGGATTTTATTGGAGGAGTTGATAGTTGATGGAACATGGTTCAGGTTCCATCGGACACGTAAGCCTCGCTTTTGGACCCATTTTGGACCCACTTGCCCAGACCAGCTGGACTCACCGAGCCGGAATGTGATGCTTGGATGCTTGATGTTTGATTCATCCAAGCACTAGGGCCGTCAAGCACTCGGTACATCGAGATTTCGCCAGAGCTCTAACCACAGGTGCAGATATATTAATACCCATTGCCTACGCTGGTCCGTTTGCAGCAGAGGTATTCACTATATTTCTCGAACAACACCTAGTGATTGAACATGACGACTCACCTTCATTCTCGCATTCCATAGTTTTACAATGCGCTTGCTATTTGACCTAATATGGGGTATTTACTGCAATTAAACTACTAAAAGTCTAAGCATCAACTAGGAACTCTTGGAAAACTTTAAGTGCTGCTGCTCCTGCTGCTCCTGCTGCTGAGTTTTCAAGAATGTCGATCATCTTTTTCAAGTACATATAGCTAATCTAACTCGCGATGAACTCGCCTCAAACATTCGCGTCATGATTTACAAACTACCTTGTACCTACATCAAGTGGATGGATTTAATAACGATCAACGAAACATCCATTAGATAGTTGAAGAGTGCATTAAATTGAATTAGTTCATGATTACAGCACACACACACACACACACACACACACACACACACACACACACACACACACACACACACACACACACACACACACACACACACACACACACACACACACACGCTTGGAGGCTTATACGGGACGGGTCCATCAGCAAGCGTGAACATAAATTGAGACGTTTTATTGTGGATCTGTTGAGCCGATGCTGCTGATGACTTGTAAAGAGAAGGCTCACGCGGCAATCTTTAAGATATATAACCATCAAATTAATATAATAATGCATCGGGTTTTATCTCCAGCAATACATTGCGGCAGAAGAACAACATATTTCGTGTAATTCATTACGTATTCTCTGCCGTTTAAGTCCGTGCAAGTCTCGTCTGTAATAGCGATGCAATTAATTAATAATTTCAGATTTCACGCGGGGAACCCAAACAACACCGACAAACCGAAACTCCAAAAGAACTAATCACAGTAAATTTATAGCCCGAGCCCACACATTATTGCTCAGGTTCTCTGGATGCACTAAATTATCTGTTCTGTACTACTCGACCAGTTTAGTTAGAAAACAGTGTTGTTCAGCAGTAAGCGCCGGAAATTTGGGATTCGAAATTGGTTGGAAGTGTGAAATGTATCAAATGTAATAGCATTTCGAGCGAAACTCATCAGCTGCTTTGTTAATTTTAATTTACATCATTAAGATTGCTGCGCTGCGTAGACTACGAGTTTAACGTTTATTACACCCGTCAACCCCTCGGAGCTGAGGGATTTATAAATAACGCAATTAAAGATCACATTCAACATTTAAATGCAATGCATTTCAAGACAAACCTGATTACTTCAAACTACAAGGCAGCTACCGTAATTTAGTGCTGAATGTGTTGCTTTGTGAAAATTTTAGTTTAGTTTGTACTGTAGCTGGAGAAAATAATGTTGCATCGTTTGAGGCAAAGAAATGGATATTATCTTCCCAAGTCACCTAGGTTAGAAAAGTAGAAAAGAGTTGATCTTTAACAACGATGCCATTTTTGAAACCACATAATAATGCACTGATACTCAACACTTCACTCCACCACCAACAAGCAACCAAATAGTTACTGACCAAAGTTTGGTCCAGTTGAAATAAATACTTAGATTAAAAATTATATGCAGGAACCTCGTTCTGAACATAATTTATAGACACTCCAAGATTACACTCAAATCGTAGATAGTGAATTAGCATTTTTATTTGTCTTTCGAGAATATAAGACGCGTCGGAGTTAGCGTACAATTGAAATTCCCCCATGTTTTCGGCCGAAATTTAAATTTGTTTTTATTGAGGTTGGGATCGTTTCAGTGCTGTCATCATCATCATTAAAGAACTGCGGGGATTCTTCTCACTTGCATCTCTTGCATTGAAATTTATACGACTAGAATTAGTTTCAGTAGTACGGAAAATGGGAACGTCATGTTGTGGTCCGGCGTTCCATCACATTCGACGCGCATGCTTCTAGAAGCTGGATATAATGAAAACTGGAAGATAATAAAAGTTTGTCGAGCTAACTAATGCATCCATTATTTAAATTTTCGCGTCAGAGAAAATGACTTCGCGTGCTGTCTATATGGATGCGGGATGTTTTAATTAGGCGCCGACAGTGTTAATAATAACAAATGGGCGCTTTAGGACGTCGATTCGTGGTCCGTTGCCATCACGCCCGAGCGCGCGCCCGTTAAAAAGTCAGAGGGATTTTTAAATTTTGAAACGCCACTTACCGCCTTTCTCCGCATTGGTGATGGTAACCCAGAAATCGATGGTCTTCTCGGGTCCAAGCTCTTCGTAATCCCACTTCTTTTTCACTCTAACTGCACCGTTGGGATCGACCGTCACCCAGGGGTTTTCGTCGCGAATCTTGAAGGTCTCCCGGTCGGTTTCCTTCTCGAGCTGGAAGACGTTCCGGCCGTCGGTGTCGCCGTCCGATTCCGTAAATTCGATGCGTTTGGTGGGCCGCACGGCTCTGGTGACGCGACGCTTGCCGCGGTGCAATTCGCGCTCCTCCAGCTGTTGCAGGTCCAAATCCAGATCGACTTTGGACGATTCTGGAGGTTTGAATTTGAACAGGACTTGCGCTGGTCGCGGAGAAGTCCTGCTCGGAATGCGAAGATCGTGCGCTTCCACCACCAGCTCCAGCTCTAATTCCTCGCTGGGTTCTTCGGTCAGCAGCAAGTCGCCGGTTTGGGGCACAATCACTAGGAGGTTGGTCGGCGTGGCGAGTCGATACGCGACTTTGTCTCCGTCGGCGTCGCTCGCTTCCACTTTGCCTATGGAAGAGAACCGCTTCCACGTTGTGGTCACATTATCACCCTCCAACGAGTCGTCGCCGACGACGAACCTGTAGACCTTTTGGGAGAACACGGGGCTGTTGTCGTTCTCGTCTTCGACTTCGATGACCACGTTGGTGACGGCCTTGTTGACGCCGTTAGGATCCGTGGCCTGTATTGTCAGGACGTACCTGCCGGTCTCTTCTCGGTCCAAGATCTGGGCAGTAACTACATTGACTCCTGCTTCGTTGTTGCTGACTGTAACGTTTGGAAGAACATCTCCGGTTATGCTGTGCTTCAGTTCAAAGGCCTGCCCCGCGTTGCCGCCGATGATGCTGTACGTTATCGGCACGGTCATCAGACCGCTGGCGGCTTGCAGCAACGGCACCCCAACCACTTGCGTGCCCGCTGGTGCGTTTTCGGTGACCTTCCCCAACACCTGCAATCACACAAGATCGCAATAATTAATACCGACAATTCTTAGTTCTTCTCGAGCTTCCTGCAGAAGACACGAGGTCAAAACTCTCTATTGAGTAATAGAAAGATATTGCAATCTCACTTCTATGAATCCTTCAATAAAGTTTCCCTTATTTTGACATTAGCGCATGCGCATTCACTATGTTCTTCAGGATTCAGGGGCACACGGGTGGCATTTATCACACCATTGCTCTGTTTTGCTGTCTCTCATTTACAAGGGTGGTATCAACAAATCAACTTTTTGGTCTTCCGGCCGTAACCGTAACACTTTCTCTTTTTGGCCGATTTTCAAAATTTAGGACTCATATCGAAGCTTAAGCTTGGTAAAAAAGCTCTAGATATATTATCGCTATCGGACCAGATATAAGGACCACCATTCTAAATAGGGGGTGACATCAAAAGTGACGACCATGACTAATATCGGTCCCGGAATCCGATTAGGAGAAATGAATGAAAATCAACATAGTCTTCGGACGATGCATTCATCCTGAACACTCCATTCGAACATTCGCAGGTGAAAAGAGGCGCTGCGCTGTTTTGTCCTTGGAAAAACATGCAGAAGGTAGTAATTTGGTTCTTCCATCACAAGTTCTTGTCACAATCTATAATGAATTAGCAAACAGTGTTCAGAATGAATGCTTCGTCCGAAGGCAATGCCAATTTCAATTCTATTCTATTCTCGATCGGATTTCAGGACCGATAATACGTCCATACACCTAAGTAACTTTTGATGCCACCTTATTTTGAATGTTGATCTTGAGTCGATTTTGTTCCTGGAGTTTTCTTACCTGAAGCTTTAGCTTCAATATAAGTCCTGAATTTGGAAAATCGATCAAAAAGAGGAAAATGTTATCGTATGTAATAGAGGAATAGAGGTGTATTCGTTAAGACAATTAACCGAACAACGCTGAATATTTGCTGAAAAAATGAAAAATATTTGAATGTTTGAGGTTGGTCACTCTTGAGGGGTGTTTTCACAAATGATCTTGGTGGTAATACACTTATACGGCCTACTATTTCTAAGAGTAAGGTGAACTGTCACCAAAAGACAAAACAGATGATTTTTATGATACCCTGTAAATGAAAGGGATAACAAGATCAATCAAAAACTGTTTCGAGGAATGAACTTCACCTACTTGATGTTGATATCCAGGAAAATCTCGGAATTTGAATTTTCAGAAAAGTTGCACTACTTCTTCAACACCCTGTAGAAACTCAAGTTAACATAGTTCAATTTTCAAACTGACACGTTTCTGTTCTCAATGGCTCAAGCTCTCGAGTACTTTTAAGAGAATTGAAATTGTTTGAACCAGTCAGGAGTTTTCCTGCATAGAAAAAAGGTGAAATTTTGGAGCACCACATCTATTTATTTCGTTTCGTAGCTAGTTTTTGAGATTTGCAATGGAATACTGTAAAGACACTGATGAAGAAAACCGTTTTTTTTGTGATTTCTCACCCCGAACATATCGTAAACAGAAATTTAGTAAACACCCACTGGTTGATAGTTTTTACTGATTAAGTGGTTAGTCTCGCGATTAGTCTCATCACTCCCCTTCAATCCAAAATCACTTTAAATAATGGCATAATTATGGAACGGTAAAGCACGGCAATGATCGACTAGTTAGATGTTTTTCTGGGCATCACATTTAATGCAGACTCTCTTCGTGAGTGCACTACCTTGATATGATTTCATCTAATTTACAATGTTCACAAGGAATTTTTCCTGTTTTAATATAAGACGGCATACCGCTAATTTTTGGCTGTATATTGCGATTTCAAACTGAAAGCATGAACAATTTTTTGTTTTTGTCCATGGTTATCTCTAAATCCAGCGATACATCGCAAAAAATACCGCGGTATACCGCCCATGTGGCTGAGCTTTGCCAATACCAACCTCGCTCTGATCGCCGCTGTCCGTTTTGAAACTCAGCATGTTCCGCCGGTCCAGCACGTACAGCTCGAGCATGTGAGTGGTGGTCACGTTGCCCTTGTCCTCAAGAACCATCAGGTCGATCGGACGGTTCACCAGAGGGCTCACGTCCGACACTGTCATTATGGAGCCGTCTTGCAGCATCGTGAAGAACTGCGAGAAGCCGGAATCAAGCAGCCTCAAGTTGGGTGCGTCCGCTGTCTCGAACTTCTTCACGCTGTAGCCCGGATGAGCGTCGTGCGGGATGACGGAAACCGCCGCTACATCGGAGGAAATCCAACACGCCGCCGCCGCCAAGAGCGTTGCCAGCTCCAGCATCGTCGAACTTCTACCCCGGACGTTGCGCCTCATCTCACCGCCACATGAGAACAGCGGCGCCTACGGCAAAAAAAAACATATTTCAGTAAACAAGACTCGGAAAGGGGAGAACCCCATGTTTAGTGCCCCGGCATCAGAACTTTGAAAAAGTTTCGGGTAATGATTCACTTTCAGCATCGAAGTTTTGATAAAACGCCGGATTTGGTGGTAATAATGTAAGAAGAATCGAATTTTTGCAACTTCACGAGTAGGGGGTGATGGTGATATTCATTGCGATCACTGTGTGAAATGAAGTATCCCTATTACTACAATGTTCTTAGACTCAGGTTGCCGTTTTATGGATGAAGCACAAAAGAGATTAAGTAACAGAAGTACTTGCCCCGCCTTTGCCTATTTTTTTGTGAAGAATTGTGAGATAGGTACTTACATTAATTTTCGTCTAACAAGACTTGAAATAAGACAAATCTACCCAAACCACATACACACAAAAAGGAATCAAACTAACTAGCAAAGCGAGCCATTAATCTCGGGATCATCAGGAGCGCATTGCTATTGTTCGGGGAAACAGTGCACCTAAAAATAACACGACAACAACAAAAGTGAAACAAGGAAATTAAATTCAACTCTTCCTGGACAATGTGTTGTGCTGCTGCAGTAACAGTAGACAAATGTCAATCATTGTATGTCAAAGTAACAGCAATCATTACCCGCTTGTTGAATAATATACTATTATCCTCGGCGCGGCGGTTAGATTAGATTAAAGGTATGACTAATAAGATAAAGCCTCGGACTGAACTGACAGTTGCGGCTGTAATTAGAATATTATCACACGATAATAATAATATTTATATAATATTTCAAAGACTAGTTTTGTGTAGAGGAAGGAGCGTGCCAATACGTCTTATTAAACGAGTGCAAGATACTAGTTTATCCACTATACACTTATACCTAATAATTGCTCGAAAATTCACGACTGATGTTCGCCAACCTTCTAATAGAAATAAATTGATTCTATTGGTTGAAAAGCGGTTTTCAACGATATGGAGTTGAATTGGTAAAATAAGGCTTTGTGGAATCAATCCGTGTGGGCTTATTCCTTGACAGAAATTTGTCATTCAGGTCTTTTCAGAAAGCTACAAGGATGTACTTGGTTTGAGCCTATAGACATTTTCAAAATCCAAAAAAAAAAATAGATTTTAAAAAAATTATTTATGGATTTTGAAAATGTCTATACTTAATCTCAAACCAAAGTACATCCTTGTAGCTTCCCAAGAAGACCTAAATGGTAAATTACTGTCAAAGAATAAACTCACACGGATTGATTCCACAACGCATTATTTCAACAGTAATAACGAATATCACAAATGCTTAGATTTTCACGATGACTTTGGCCAGCATTTATCTAGGGACAACCAACCGGAGGCAAACGCTTGGCCAAAATTATCTGGGAAAATCTCGAGCACGAGTGATATTTTGATAATTATTGCAAAAAAGAAGTCCACAGTGACAGCTGTCAGATTTTGTTGTTTACATCAATTTTATTCCGCTGCCATTGACAGTGGGATTTAGATAAGTGAATATTATCCTTGTAGGTCTAATAATCAAGGGCGTTGTATGTAATAATCAACAGTAATATCACAAGTGCTTAGATTTTCACGATAATTTTGGTCAGGCGATCGCGAGTGCTGATTGTAGCGATAAATGCCCGACTCCGTAGGAGGAGGGCATTTATCCAGGGACAATCAGCCCGAGGGAAACGCCTGGCCAAAATTATCTGGGAAAATCTCGAGCACGAGTGATATTTTGAAGATTATTACATAAAAGAAGTCCGAAGTGACAGCTGTCAGATTTTGTTGTTTACATGAATTTTATTCCGTTGCTATTGACAGTGGGATTTAGATAAGTGAATATTATGCTTGTAGGTCTAATAATCAAGGGCGTTGTATGTAATAATCAACAGTAATATCAGAAGTGCTTAGATTTTCACGATAATTTTGGACAGGCGATCGCGAGTGCTGGTTGTACCGATAAATGCTCGACTCCGTAGGACAACATCTAGGGACAACCAGCCCGAGGGAAGCGCCTGGCCAAAATTATCTGGCAAAACCTTAAGCATGAGTGATATTTTGGTGATTATCACAAAAAAAAGTCCGAAGTGACAGCAGTCAGATTTGGTTGTTTAAATCCATTTTATTCCGTTGCTATTGACACTGGGATTTAGATAAGTCAATATTATCCTTGTAGGTCTATTAATCAAGGGCGTTGTGTGTAATAATCACCAATATAACTCTGTCCTTAACAATATGCTCCTTTGTGACACCGCTTTCAGTATCTAAAAGTGTCCATTGTTGAATCAAAGTAGAAAACCAAAGAGATAGTTTAACTCGATTTTGAACCATGTCTAGGTGTGATCAAGATTTTTTTAATACTCCGTTAATTTTATCTTGTATCTTGTATTTTGCATAATTATACTGGTACTTACTAACACAAACCCAGAGCTGTTTTCAATAGAAATGTTATCTTTGGCGGTATAAGACAAGCAACGGCAAAATCTACTATGATATAATTTTGATTTATCGCGTGGTCATTTACGGTAGAACCTTCCAGCGAATTGAAGCCGTGAATCTGGTTTTCTCCCTCTCGCGCACAAGACAAAAGGGTGCTAAAGAGAGGTCGCCCTCTGGAATAACTAAAGCAAGATTTATTCTAGTCTTTGTTTGCTCCCTTTTGTTTATATTACATTAGCAGGAGGTTCTCCTTCATATTTTCGCCTTGGTTTTCCTGTTAAATACGCGCCCTCTCTGTTTTGCAAGTTCCGAATTATCATTAAAAATACCCACCTAGCTGGCGCTGCCCTGTTTAATTTGACTTCATTAAATCTGGCGTTTGGTGCTACCAACGAGAATAAACTGAGAAAAAAAAAGGGAAAGGCGACCAAATACCTTATTAGGGATCATACAATTACTTTCGACGTAACATTCCCACAAAAATGCTTCAACTTATTTCCAATTAATTTCCACAAAAACCTCCCTCCTTCCGCATGCGTACTTTTTCGACTAAGTCACAAAGTAACTATGCCCAAATCTGTGGCAACATTGTCAACCCAGCCAGTCAACCAACCGTCGTCAGTCGTCATCGTAAGTGTGATATCTTGTCAGTGACAGTGGTTTACCTCAAAATAGTTCTCTGGGCCACCGTGGCCATGAGGACACTTGAAGTCCTTATGACATTCCTCAGCATTCCGTAACAGCGCAACAGTATAGTTGCATTTCGACGTCAGTTCAAGGTTCAGGAATCCACAAGTTGAAAATGGATGAAAAATTCAACAGAATAGCTAATTTGATATTACAAAAACTGTGTGGTGTAGATATGCCAGTAGTGGCAGTGGAAATTGGCGATTAAAAACTCAATGCCCGGATAATCTCAGTTCAATTTTTGCTACAGAGTTTTGAAAGTTTTGTCTTTGATTTTGTCGGTATGAATACGAAAGATTTCTCAACTCTTCTTGAAGGATGACCGAGGTTGATAGATCGCAAAATTATCTTAAAAATAGAGAAGGTATCTATAAAAATTACTTAGCAATTCTCGTTTCAAAATTAATACTTCCTTTAACTTTTTATGCCCGGTGTGAACAGCGATCCTGTGAGATTGATCTATAAATTTTAGAAGCGCTGCACCACAGTTTTCACCTCGAAGGTTTAGTCGAGGGTTCAGTTCTATCAAGTTTTAATAAAAATTCAAAATTACTACCCGAGCATGCTATACTACGAGTACCTACTACCAGTAGCTCCTAACGTCACTTTAATCAAGTGATGCGCTCTGGAAATATCAGATAAAGCACTAAAGCAGAGTTGATGATCCGTTTTAAAATCCGCCTCAAATTATATTAACACGGAGAAAAATGCTTTAGCGGAAATCTGTAGGCGTTACAGGCTCAGGTCAATTAATATCTGAATTGCTACCAACCATTTCAATACGTGAATATCCAGGTGGTCAATATTTATCAACTTTGGTAGTAATTATTGAGTTTTTGGTAGTAGTTCAAGAAACTACTGCCTTCAGCATTATCCAGTATCACCCCAGGATAGCAAATATTACAGTTCACTGTTTTCCGAACCGGCAGGTAGTGACCATCACTGACTCAAGTAGGTAAAATATATAGAGACAGGTCAGCGACAAATGCAGACAATTGTTGGCTTCAATCAGTGCTGCACCAAACCTGTAATTATTACATACCTGAAGTCTGTAACTAAGACTACTCCTTGCCATCAATAATACTTGTGCGACGAATGACTGCGACGCTCACTCTCCTGGTAGCATCAGAAATTACATACCCAGACTTGCAATTCCGTCTGCGATGAATGACTGCGACGTACACAGTCCTGGGACCATTAGAAATTACATACCCCAACTTGCAATTCTTTCTGGTGATGACCGGGATATGTAATGACCACATTTAGGTGGATATCCTTTTTACCAATCACGTGCTCGACTGTGGAGCAAAGGCCAGATTGAAGCCAACGCCAGTCAGTCCGGTAGGCATCGTCTTCGAGTAAAGATACAATGACCCAGTGGAGTCAAATACTGTGCCAGTGGGCACTTCCAGAACAAACACTGAAGCATTTGTCATACCACAGCTATAGTGTGAAAGCTCGCAACGAATTTCTCATTAGATTTTAATATGAGTTGGCTTGGAGCCGGTATTTTCATATTCTAATCAAGTTGGTGCCTTACAACATTATTCGGCAGATAAGTTCCAAGAAGACCATGTGCATGGTGCATGTAGGTACCTACTTTTGAATGTATATCAGCGAATCTGCGGAACATGCGCCACTATCTAGTCGTCGCTCTGGATCATCAGATATTACATACCTGGCTCTAACTTATGCGGTTACATACTTGCGCCGTTATCTAGTCTTCCCTGGGTCATTAAATATTACATACCTGGCTCTTTACTCGATTACATGCCTGCGCCCTTCTTTGCTGCTCTCTGGATCGTCAGATATTACATACCTGAGCCATCAGCATTATTACCTACCTGGGTCATTGATTTTTACAACCTTCATTTTTTCGAAAACGAGGTATGTAATTGTTACAAACCCACATACGTTGTCACCAAAATGTTTTCTGGACCACTAGGAATTACATACTTGAGCTTTTAAAAATTGCAGTCCTACTTTTTTCCGTGAACATAACATTCGACTCGACTCGATCGAAGACGAACACCTACTGCCCTTCTGTAACCCTTTTCAGTATATTTGAGTATTCCCTTGATCAATTCCACTACATTTCAATGAAACTGAATCAGAATTATAGCTCACATGATTAATTGATTTTTGTCTACAAACATCACCATTACTACTCACTCGTGCGAGTACTATTCCACTCAACAGAGACATACCGATACCGAACCTATATAATTATGCGACCCAGGTATCGATTCATGGATAATAAATTCTGTTATAGTTGCTGGGTGGGAGTCAAAGCCGACGGACCTCAACATCTATACAATTATTTGGTGATTTGTGACTGCTAACCGATAACAAAAGGTGCTTCAGCTTCTGTCGATAAACATCCGATCTGTCCTTGATGGTGTATGGTATCTTCTTTTATTTGTAAAAGTGTTTGGAGTGAAGGTGTAACAATGACGCAAGCAAAAGCGTAACACAGGAATTGGAAAGAAATCAGCTGAGCTTTGAGGTCCACAGGTTTTCACGAACGCTTTGTTAATTATTAATCGTGTTCGATGATTTTATACTTGTGAAAAAAACAAATTATGAAAATATGGCTCCAGTACTACCTATGGAATGGAGAAATATTATATGCGTGAATATAAGCAATATACAAAGAGGCGCTATCATAATGGTATTGGCTGGCAGATGACGGCGCAGTATAACCGGAGCTTTCCAGCATAACCGGAGCTCTGCAGCGGAATCGGATGATTTTCTAATACAAATAGCGAAGTACTGGAAGGACTTTCTTCTGATGACATTTTGCCCTTTACTTCTGAAAGAATAATTAAACCTGAATAATCCTCAATTCTCCAGAATGAAGCCGCAATTCTCAGTTCTCACCTCATTATGGTGGGTCGCAGAAAGCCAATACCTTGCCAAAATCAGTTTCTGGACCAATTTTAGTCTCAGAAATGTCACCGGTGCCGGTGTAGCTCTCCATAATTTTCATTCAACCGGTTATACATCAAATGCTTATATTATTAGAACTGAACAATAGTCATAATAATTCCTAATAATCAAAGAATAAAAATTTGGATAAAAGTTAAATCGGTAGTATTGATTCATTCCTTGATTTATTGGGCAGTATAGTTTTACTCCCGCGACCCACCAGCCCACCACCCAACGAGGAGGGGAAGTATTGTAAACGCGCTGAAATTTTTTTTCGAGATTTCGACAAATATATCCGTTTTGAGGTTCCCTATGACGATTAAGATCATTTCCAGAATGATCTTTGTCTGTATGTTTGTATGTATGTGTGTATGTCTGTAACCTTCCACGATAACAGCCGCAACGTCGATCCGATCTACTTGAAATTTGATACACAGAAATGGTCATCGTCGAATGAGCCCATGAGGTTTTGGCTGTCTTCTCTCAAACGGAAGTGTCACTATCAAAAAATGACAGAAGCTTTATCTCACGGAACTTGACTTGCGATATACCCCTTGGAAGCCCATAAAAACTGTATTCAGAACAGTTGAAAGTACATATTGCCTTATCTGTCATCTGTCAAATAATAAAAAATGTCAAAGTTTACCATATTTATTTATACAAAATCTATTAGATGGATTTGGACCAAATTTGGCAGGAAGCAACAAAAGAGTCAAATTAAGTCAGCAGTTGCATTACAACCTTCCATCATTTTCCAGTCAAGCGTTATGAATTTTCGAAATTTCCCTTAGCCGTTGCCACCCGAGAGGGTCTCTCGCCCGCCCGTATTTTGACCAGGACGACTCGTTTTTGAGACAGGACTCCACTCAAAAATTCAATCCTGCTCGGGGATCGACTTTTTTTTAAAAATTTGATGTTCTGAATCAAAATTACTGAATTCCTTCCAGCAAAACATACCCTGAACCGTTCTTTGGAAGTACCGCGTGCGATTGAATGTGGATTAAGTCCTGAAACACCATCAGAATTTTTCTTCTGTGATGCTGCGAGCTGCGCTCCACTCTCGTCCGGAGCAATTAATTATAGGTTCCTACACAGCATGCGCGGAGTGTATACACTATGCAGGGTATTTTCGAAGGTATTTTCTCGGTTCAGTCAAATTTTCCATGATTGAAATTGTGTCATAATATTGAAATAACGCGTATACACTCCGCGCATGCTATGAAGGAACCTAATAACCCCGGTGGAGAGTGGAGCGCAGCATCACAGAAGAAAAATTCTGATGGTGTTTCAGGACTTACTCCACGTTCAATCGCACGGGCACTTCCAAATAATGGTTCAGGGTATGTTTTGCTGGGAGGAACTCAGTAATTTCGATTCAGAACATTGAAAAAATTATGTTTGAACTTAGTGTTGAAAATAGCTCACTCTTTGGAATGCCCGTCTTCAAGTAGATACATCCATCACAGTTTCGACTCCACGAACGAATTCAGAGTATACGCATTTGTGGGAATCAACGTGTTGCACATTTCCTTAGAAATTCTTTGTAGGTGAAAATAAAACAAAATCAATTTTTGTGATCTGCTGAAGAACTTATTTTTTCTTTAGAATGGTAAATTCCTGGGACAAAGCGATAAACGCCGTCAATGTTTACAATATATTCATAATTTTCCTTTTTAATTATTAAAACGAGCTGGTAAGCCGTTTAGTGGGAGTCCTAGCACCTTCAACTTTCAGGAGCCCCCCGAGCCCCCTTCCGGTGAAAATTCGGCGTGGCTCCACCTCTTATCTGAAAGAGGGGCTCATTCTGAATACGTGAACCGAATTTCATGCTTTCATCATCATTTGCAAGGTTTATCCCGATTTTGGCTCTTAGCTCGGCTCTTAGTACCCGCACTAATAATTAATCTTTGAATGTCTTTTGTAGTTTTATTTAGTGTACAGGGTGAGTCATGAATCCTAAAAATTTATTTCACTTCGAAAATGACAGTGAAAAGCTCTAGTCTAGAGCTTATAAAACTCATGTAGGGCAACAACAACAAATAACACATATAGTTCTTATATCAAATTTTCTGCATGCATTTTTGAAGAAAACTGGATTTTCAGGATTTACGACTCACCCTGTACCACTTACAGTGAGTAAAATTATAAAACACATTCACAGGTTCAAAAACATGGCTTTTTGGTTTATTCGAAAGAGTTTACTGGAATCTTTCGAAATAACGAAAATAGAGGGGGTGGAAGAACGACCTTTTGATCCTTCATATTTCCAAAAATAAAAACCCTGATTTTTTTCAACATTTTTCTGATCGAGTTTCTGATACTTTTGAAGCATTCCCCTATTTGCGCCCTGTATAATAAAAAATCTCGTCATAAACAATACCATATCAAACTGTTAAAGCCTTAATTACAAAATTCAATAATACTCTTTAAGGTTGTTGTTGTTGTTGTTCATTGTAGAAATTAAACATTTTTTGATAATGACTTATACAGGGTGGTCCAGGTTTTAGTCGAGAAACTTTGCAGGCTGATAGAGGATAAAGAGAGAAGTTGACTCACCCCAAAAAGTACATATCTAAAATGCATATTAAAAAAGCTACAGGCCTTCAAAGTTGCATAAAAAAATTATTTTTTTCATGATAACTTTTGAACAGCTTGACCGATTTTGCTCAAATTTTGCACATATGGTTAACAAACACGTTTCCAGTGATTTCTTGAAAAAAATTCTGTCAGAATGACGCAGTGCCTTAGATTTGGGGGGATACTAACCCTCTTACCCTCCTACTTTCTACGCCACTGGATATTTTGGGAAACCGTTGAAAGTATTGAATTCCGCGTTCAATTCTGAAGAGAAAATTGGCGTATCATTGCTACATTTGGAGCAGCGGTTTCGGAGATATTTGTGTTTGAAGGTTAAAAAACACCGAATTACGCAAATGTTTAAAAATTCGAGCAAGCTTTGATCCATCGCTTTTAACTTTTTTTTTTCAATTTTAAGTTTATTGATTCATGATTTAGCTCATAAGAAACTGAAAATTGGTTGTGAAAATTTATAATTTCAGTAACATGACCAATAAGAAACAAAGGGCCCTTGGTTCTTGTACTTACTAAACTTCCCAACCATCAGTAAGTGAATAGGTACCTATTGAATATTTATTTGTTTCTGAAATTATGAATTTTCACAGCCAATTCTCAATTTCTTATGAGCTAAATTATGGATCAATAAACTTTTATTTGAAAAAAAAAGTTGAAAGTGAATGGATCAAAGCTTGCTCGATTTTTTAAACATTTGCGTAATTCGGTGTTTTTGAACCTTCAAACACGAATATCTCCGAAACCGCTGCTCCAAATGTAGCAGTGACACGCCAATTTTCTCTTCAGAATTGAACGTGGAATTCCATACTTTTAACGGTTTTCCAAAATATCCAGTGGCGTAGAAAATAGGAGGGTTAGAGTGTTAGTACCCTCTCATATCTACAGCACTGCGTCACTCTGACAGAATTTTTTCAAGAAATCACTGGGGACGTATTTGTTAACCATATGTGCAAAATTTGAACGAAATCGGTGGAGCTGTTCAAAAGTTATCAAGAAAAAACTATTTTTTTCTGCAACTTTGAAGGCCTGTAACTTTTTTAATATGCATTTTAGATAGGTACTTTTTGGGGTCAGTAGACTTCTTTTTTTATCCTCTATCAGCCTGCAAAGTTTGTCGACTAAAACCTGGACCACCCTGTATATTATTAAAAATCAAGCCTCATCATCGTAGTAGTGAGACTTGTCTGTACAAAACCCGAGACAAAACCACTCGTAAAACCATTTGTTATTCAAGACCAAGACCATACCTCGACCGACCTATACCTATAATCGGTACCTACGACTCACTATACGGTCTCGAGTGCTGACACATATCTAGATTAAATTTAAAATGGTCTTGATTAGGCTTTTCAAAAGGGAGGAACATAAACAATGGATGATTGAAAAGTTGAAATACAATGGAGATCTCGATGAGAGGCAGTGCACGTGTATAATGCCCAAGCCAAGCCGTTTGCTGGGCTATACCATTATTATAGATCTCTTTACGTCTCTATATTTAACCACTAAAGTTGAGTTTTCGCACCTGGCACCCGAGACCTGACCCTACAATTAAGAAATTTCAATTTTAAATAGCCTCTTCTCACACCCCGTCATCATCATCATCATCATCGGCGAAGGAATGCGGTGCAATTTATAATGTGACGCTGAAAGGGAAAGGGTGCCGACAGGCTTTCAACCCCGGTGTTTTTTATCAGCAGCATAATCTTCAGACCTCAAAGGATAATGGATGGACCTTATCTATTGAACGAAAATTTATTTTTTTCTGCAATTTGCGGACCTTTAGACCATGGGCGATGGTGTTTATTATTATAGAAATGCATTATTGTGTCAATATGCCAGTTATAGAATGATGAGCAACATGTAGTGGTTAATGGATTATTAAATGATTGTAGAAAATTGGGCAATTGAAGCGATGGACATCTTCATTCGCTCGTAGTGTAAAAACCGAGGTATAAAAACGTTCCGAAAAAAAGTGAGTAGATATAGATAGGTACCTATTCTTTCTCTCTCCCTTTAGTCCCTACCTCAAATTATGCTACGGATTGAAATTCTAGGATGCCCGGGCTCGTGCCCGGGGATAAGAGGATAAGTCAAAAAAAACACAATTTTAGAGGAACAATATTTCTCTGTTCATAGTAATAATATACTCAACAATAATACTTATTTGATTCGTCAACTTTTATCAATATATGAACAAAATTGATTATGCAAACGGCATATCCTTCAGACTCAACTATTTTCGAAAATACATGACTTATACTTTTTTGACCAAAAACCAAAATTGACTTGGATTATCAAGACCGTAATTTTGAAATAAAAGAGCATTATTGTATTGAACTTTCAAACAGTTCAATAAAATAACAGCTCAACAGTTCAAATGCACTGAGCGCAGTTTGACAACCGGTGATTCACTTTGGTTTAGAAGTTAGGTCGCAATAGTATAAGTCAGATTTTCATGACATACTAGATGTGCACAAGTCGAGGCACAAGTAGTATAAGTTGACTTGTACTCTTTTAACTTGATCTTTTGTAGTTATACTAATTATACCAGGTCCTTTAAGCAGCTTACCGTGGGTTCCACCAAAATATTTAACCCAGCTGATAGCTAACTCGAGATTTCTTTTGATGGATTTTGGCCAAATGATCAATGTAAATTCAGGTTTCATGCTAAGTAAATCACGAAAAGGTGGTATACTTGCGATTTAACGTATTTTCCATACTGAATCTACCAGCATTGACCAGAAAAAAATCCGTTTAAACTCGGTTTAGCTTAAACCGCTCTTAAATTTTTTGGTGGAACCCGTGGTTGGGGATCGATATCGACTTATTATACTACCATGACCACAGCATGGAATAGCTAATTAGTAGTCCACAGCCGACTTATCTTATTTTGACCATTTTTTTTCACTTACACTGTTTTTCCCGGGCACCCTAGAATTTTCAGATTCGTTAGCGGAGCTTTACAGTTGAAGCTTGATTGAATTCGTTGAGTTAGATATCGGTTTAAACCAAGGGAGGTTTGAACAATCATAAATAGATTGTTTGCCTCTGGTGAGAGCTTGTATTGGTAGTTCTGTGATCACCTGCAATCGAAGTCAAAATGTTGACAGCCTTCCTAATCTTAGTTTGCAAACTGCAAAAGCAAAAGTTCACATTAAAGTTTTTAAATCTAAACTCAGATCAAACCAAAACTTCGTGAACGCCTTTGGCGACTTTGTACTTTTTACTTTACAACCGATGAACTCAGACTAAAAGTAAAAAAAATAGTATGACAATAAGTATGTCAAAATTATCGTAGACTCTATGCGTAGACTGTGCAATCAAAATGATCGGTGCAAAGTGAACGGAGCGAAGTGAAATTCAAAATCCGACACCAGGCAAAATCTTCATGAAGAGTGAAATTGAACGGGGGGGGAATGAGGAGGGTCATGATCGAGATACAGGGTTATTCAAATCAAAAGTCCGGAATAATATTCATAATTTTTGACCATATTTTTTTCGGAAAAAACGCTCGAACAGGTCGATTTCTGAGAAGGGCAAGCCGTTATTTCATGATACATGTCATGATCTTCCGTCAACCCTTTGACCCCTAAGCCACCCTTAGTATTTTTTTTAATGACACCCTTTGGCTTGGGGGGGCTCGCGTAAGCTTGTCAAACACTGTATTCAGATCTACCATTGAGAATTAGATCGAACGCTTCATTATGAAGTTTTGAGGAACCCCAGGGTTACTCAAAAGTCCGGAACAAAATTCATAATTTCCGCGATAATTTTTTACCATATTTATTCCGAAAAAAACGCTCGAGCAGGTCAATTTTTAAAAACGGGAAGTCGTTTTTCCATGATACGTGTCATGATCTACCGTCAACCCCCTAACCCCCAGCCACCCTTAGTATTTTTTCATTTGCATTCATGGCTTGTGGGGTCTCGTTGTAAAGCATTTCAAAAACTGTATTCAGATCTACCATTGAAAATGGTTGGGCGCTTAAGGGGTTGAGGGTTAAGGGCTTAAAGGTTGAGAGGATGACGGTAGATCATGACACGTATCATGGGAAAACGACTTACCATTTTTAAAAATCGACCTAAAACGTTATAGGCCAGGCGGTAGGTCATTCTGGATAGAAAAAATTCCGACCAAAGCTTTTATGGTGTCAAACTCTTCGTAAGGTCAGTAGGTACCTAGCACTGAGTTTCCGCCCAAAAACGAGTTGTGCTGATTCCTCCACATCTGCCCAAAGGTAAAGGATGTCTTGAAGGTGCAAAAAGACCTGTTAAACTCCCGTACTTTTTCATTTTACTTGCCTCAATGCAAACTTACAACTCTAACGCAAACATTGGAAGCATTTGTCATCATCTCTGTGCCAGTCTTACTGTTGAAAAAAAAGATTTCTTTGTGCGGGTCAGATAAATCACATTTAATTGTTTTTCCACACAAGAAAACGATGGAGCAACATGTATTTTGGATGTTTTCTAATAACTTGTACTCACTGAACCTATTGATGGCGTTAAAATTTCAATAACAGCATTTTTGAAGATGTTGCCCGTAAAGAAGTGAATAATTTTTACTCGCCTGTTCAGCAGGAGTTTTTTCAATTTTACCAAACACCGTTCTCAAAAATTTTATAGGAAATGACAAGCTGGAACTGTTTTCTAATGATATTATATCTGGCTCAACCGCGACACGCTTTTTGAAAGTGTAGGAAACTGATTTCTTTCGAGCGGTTCTATTTTACCCGCGTGCGGCCATGCCTACTTGACATAGACCGGACTGATTGCTCAAGCTTGGGAATGTACTCTCTTCCAGCTTTGAAACACGACCAATAATGATAAAATGATGTATGATTTCTTCATGAATCAATGTACAAAGTCTCAATAATAATTGTCGCATTTTAAAGCTGGAAAAGAGTACATTTCCAAGCTCGTGTGATCAGTCCGGTCTATGTCAAGTAGGCACGGCCGCACGCGGGTGAAACAGGACCTCTCGAAAAGAAAACAGTTTTTCAGACTTTCAAGTGCGTGCCGCGGTTAAGCCAGGCACGATATCGTTAGAGAAGAGTTTGAGCTTTCCATTCCTTATAAAATTTTCGCAAACGGTGTTTGATAAAATTGAAAAAATTGCTGCTGAACAGGCGGGTGAAAATTTTTCTCTTTTTTGCTGGCAACATCTTCAAAAATGCTGTTATTGAAATTTTAATGCCATAGATGGGCTCAATGAGTACAAGTTATTAGAAAACGTCCAAAATACATGTTGCTCCATCGTTTTCTTGTGTGGAAAAACAATTAATTGTGATTTATCCGACCCGCACAAAGAAATCTTTTTTTTCAACAGTAAGACTGGCACAGAGATGATGACAGATGCTTCCAATGTTTGCGTAAGAGTTGTACGTTTGCATTTAGGCAAATACAACAAGAGAGTACGAAGGTTTAACAGGTCTTTTTGCACTTTCGAGGCATCCTTTACCTTCGCGCAGATGTGGAGGAATCAGCACAACTCGTTTTTGGGCGGAAACTCAGTGGTAGATAACTACCCTAATAACTACTGACCTTACGAAGAGTTTGACACCATAAAAGCTTTGGTCGGAGTTTTTTCCAGATTGTAGTGATTTTACCGACATACCGCCTGGCCTATTACCTACGTTCGAGCGTTTTTTTCAGGAAAAATATATAAGAAAGTATGAATTTTGTTCCGGACTTTTGAGTAACCCTGGGGTTCCTCAAAACGTCATGGTGAAGCGTTCGAACTAATTTCCAATGATAGATCTGGATACAGTTTTTGACAAGCTTTCCAACGAGCCCCCCCAAGCCATAGGGTGTCATTTAAAAAAAAATACTAGAGGTGGCTAGGAGTCAAGGGGTCTTGCAAGGGGTTGACGGTGGATCATGACACGTGTCATGGAAAGACGGCTTGGCCTTTTTAGAAATCGATCTGCTCGAGCATTTTTTCCTCGGTTTTTTTCGAAAAAAATATGGTCAAAAATTATGAATTTTATTCCGGACTTTTGAATAACCCTGTATATTCAGTTAGTTCCATCGTATTCTCAAGCACTATTGAAAATTGAAATGGTTTTCTGAAATTAACTCGGAAATTACGTCAACCTCGACGTCAACCGTAATCTATCGTGTCTAGCACTTCAACATATAAATCAACATTAACAGTATTTAGTAATAACCTAAAGATATAGGTAAGTGGTAAGTATCCAACATACTCAAGGATGGAGTTAAATTGGTAAAATAAGGCGTTGCGGAATCAATCGCTGTAGGTTTATTCCTTGACAGAAATTTACCATTCAGGTTTCTTTCGAAAGCTACAAGGATGTACATTGGTCTGAGCTCATTGGCATTCTCAAAATCCAAAAAAATCGGTTGTGTCACCCCAAAACTTCCCCGACGAGTGGCAAAGAACGGATGGAAATTTTATTATGAAATGATGTCCCTTCGAGTGGGAAGTTAGAGAAAAAGATTGAAGAATTGAGATATTTTCTCTAATAAGGAATTCATTTAGAGCTTCACGAGGAGCTTCATCATTTGCGTCTGGTCTTGATAAGCTAGGCCGGTGGATTTTAAAGCGGAACACTTTCGGAAAACTTGAAGAATTTCAAGAGAAAATCCCTGGAAATGTTCAAGAATCCAGTACCCTTTGTTTAAAGAACGTTAGTGTGGATCTGTTCACAAGCTAAAAAGTTAGAAATTTGCAGGTTTTCATTAAGAACCAAATTATGTGGAAAGAAAAGCGAGTGAGGCAGTCAGACCTCGAGTCAGACGCATTAGTATATGAATAGACGTGAACGATCTGAAACTGGCACCACAGAAAGATTGGAAATATTCAGTTGGCAGGAAATTGAAAATTTTGAGAATTTGAATTTTCTGGGAAAACTTCAAATCTTTTTCCAAATCATCTTATTATGAAGATCTTCAATTAGGTACGGGGTACGGCTTTACTTTAAGCTCCATCGTTCAAATCCGGTTTCGATAACCCAGGCCCGTTTTACATTTTCAACAGGGAAATTCTCGGGAAATTGAGAAGAAAACGAGAAAGAAAATTATTGGAAAATGTTGAAGAGCCAGTAATCTCTTGGTTGGAAAAAAAATGGTCACGGGATAAAAAGTTGGAAAATTTGCGGTTTTTCTAGAGATGAAAACTCAGAAACCGTCAGTCCGATTTCAAAAATTTTCTTTCCAAAAATTGATTTAATCTTTTCTCAAACTTTCACTCTCAGCATGTCTGCACCTAAAATGGATATTTCGTGGAGCTCACCGCATGTCAAGTTGGCATTGTAGTTTTTTCAGATTCACGGAATACACAAATTTCATTTTGAAAAAATTACCGTCAGAAAACCGGAACCGTGCCGATTTTGAAAATGGGTCTACACGACGCCCAATCCAATATTCTTTCGATATCAATTTGACTTTTTCGAAAAAAAACTTTTTCGGGCGAGAGGCCCTCTCGGGTGGCAAAGGCTAGGAGAAATTGTGAAAACTCATACCGCTCGACTGGAAAATGGTGGAAGATTGCAACTGCAGACTTGATTCGAGTCTTTTGTTTTGCTGCTTGCTGCCAAATTTGGTCCCAATCCATTGGATAGATTTTGAATAATTAAATGGTAAAGTTTTGAACTTTGGCATTTTTTATCATTTGACAGATGACAGATAGGAAATTTTTTTTAACTGTTCTGAATACAGTTTTTTATGGGCGCTCAAACGGTATATTGCAAGTCAAGTTCTGTGATGTACAACATCTGTCATTCCTTGATAGTGACAGTTTCGTTTGACAGATGACAGCCAAAAACTAATGGTCTCATCCTAGGGACCAACAATGTCCGCATGCTGAATTTCAAGTCGATCGGATCAACGCTGCGGCTGTAATCGTAGCAGATTACACACAGACACACAGAAAGACACACACACACACACACACACACACACACACACACACACACACACACACACACACACACACACACACACACACACAGACATCACTTCAAAAATGTTCTTAATCGTCTTGGGGGACCTCAAAATGGATATATCCAAGGATATATCCGTCTTCATCTCGAAAATTTTTTTTAGCGCGTTCACAATACTTCTCCTTCTCGTTGGGTGGTGGGTCGGGGAAGTAACATTCAAATTGTGAAAAAATTATTTCTGGATTTTGAAAATAACAATAGGCTCAAACTAAAGTAGGTACATCTTGGTAGCTTTCGAAAGAGGCCTGAATAGTAAATTTCTGCCAAGGAATAAACCCTCAGCGATTGATTCCGCAACGCCTTATATTTCACCAATTCAACTCCATCCTTAATCATAGGTACGCGAATTCCTCAATTTTCCTCTTTGTGTATATGTAGTAGTTTTTGGGCAGGGGAGAACGCGGGTTGAAGTTACTATTGAAAAATTAGTGTTTCGATTAATGCAGAATAAATGGATTTGGTTCGTAAACAATAAGCAGTAGTGTTCAAGTTCTCAACCCTACCTACTACTACTAGTGGACGATCGCGCGAGTAAAAGAGTAAAATACTTTTATTGTAGTGATGGATTCCAACAGTTATCTTTTATTCCTGGAATAAAGAATCAGGATCGTGAAAGCACAGAAATCTGGGAACATCATCGAAATCCTACTGATTAAGGGGTAGCTAATTGACATTTTGGCGATTTTATATATTTCCTCGACCGCGATTGTTTTTTGGCACACGTCCCAGCGAAAGTCGTGAAAAAGTCTCTCGGCGGGTATTTCACGAGGAAACCAAAAGGGGAAGGGCTAGAGAGGCCGAAACACGCACCGCCAGTGCATGTTTAGCCCCTAAGCGCCCCGTAAAATCAATAACACACTGCCGAGCGCTTTCACCGCTCGCTGGCTCTGTCGCGATTTTTGCCGTTTTTTTTTTTTCAAAGCTGCACACAACCCTTGACAGGTGTCCCACAGAGTGGACTAAGCTATGTGGGATCCCCCCGCGATGCAGAACACTTACTGGCGACTTAGGGGTCGTCCTAATCGAAGAGGGCGGCTTCGCCGCCTCTCAGGGTGTCGCGGCTCCTTTTGGCCCTGTGCGAGGTTGCCGGAGCCGTTTCCTGGCCCTGTCTTCGCTTAGGTAAAGCCACTCACTGTCATGCCTGATGGACACTAAAAAACGACACCGGGTTTCACTCAAAACACTGCGATTAAAGCGCGGACCGTCGAGTTGTGGACCAAAAGCAAGCACCTCGTCCAAAACAAACACCGTGTCGATACTGAACTCGCGTACGCCGATGTCTCGTACCGTGGGCCCTGCGAAGAGCGTTGAACGGCGCGCAGATGGGACGCCGTCGGAGAGTCGAGAGTGCACGGAGAGTGGCGGCTGTGGACGAGGAGAAGCCGGTGGGCTAAAAATGGCCGCCGCCGCCGGCTGTACACCACCCCCCTTTTGGTGGAGCGCTGAGCGGTCGGATGGGCCGCTGAAGAGGCAAGAGGAATCCGCGCGCCGAACGTCGCGGGCTCGCGGAAGAGATCCCCCATCTGCAGGCCGCTGGATGCTGAGAGGAGAGAGGTCGCGCGGAGCATGATATTATTATGTACCTACTTACCTATTCACCGCATCAGGCGCATCGTACTTATTGTGACTCTCATGCAGGTTCATGTTCCAGGTTCCATTCAACAATTCAACATCTCGGTGTCAGTTCTCAACTCCAGGCTTTTCAGTTTAGCAACCTAGCACTATCTCCCCCCGTTGTCGTCAAGATTTGTTGCCCACTTTTTAAGCCTCGTTTACTTCGCCTTCTTCGCTCTTGGTGGGGTAAATTGTCGATAAAAATAAAAGTAAGGGAGTCAAGGGCAGATCTTATTTTATTCCTTCTCTACATCTTCAATCTAAAACAAATCCTATTGAATCGTGATGTTAAGTCCTGCAGGCGAAAGAAAACCAAATCATCTTTCTATACTTTTTTTAGAACCGCATCAGCATCTGTGTGTCTTAGTCCGGCGGCTTAGTAGATGGATCATGCACTTTGTGCCGAAGCTAATTTTATTTTATTTTTGTGAAATATGGTTAAGAATGAAAGTTTTGAGGGGTGGAGCCATTCTCAATTTTTACCAGGGGGGAGGGGGAGGGGGTTGTTCTGGGTTTTTGGGGTCTTTTTGGACCTTTTCTTTTGCACTCGATGTTGTAAGCGGAAGCAAGGTGTTTTCTAGATCTGTGATATATCAGGATTTTTTCAAGTGGTGTGGGCACCCCCTTCTCCTTTTAGGAGGGGGCTGGGGGGCTCAAGTTGACACATGTGGCCGATTTCCACTTTTTCTTTGATTTCGAACCAATATCGGCAAGTTTGGTATCGTTTCCGACTAAATCACAACTTCGGAACTCAACCGTGACTCAAAAAAATCGATAGCGACAAGTTTGAACAAGTTGTGCAGAGAATATCATGTTTTTTTGTGCTCCTATTTGAAAACATTTTTTGGTGGTGTTTTAGACATTTGTGGTTGCATTCCATTCCAGATCTATTATTTTGAACTATTTTGCGCCTAAGGAACGTATTTTAGCAAAGTCATTTGTTTTTGTGAGGAAATAAAAAATAAACTTTTAAACTTGTTTTGAGCAATTTTTTCATAATTCAACAACGTCTGAAAGGTTATAAAAGTTCATAATTGTGGTCTGTAGTGTTCTTAAGGAGTTCTGCGGGTTGGGAAGAAACCATAATCCCAAAGGGCGGGAACCTTGATGGGGGCGTAGAAACTGGGGGGCGGGAGGGGTGAAAATTTTCACTTTAAAATCTATGAACGGGCTAGAAACAATCTTTGTTCTGTTTTTCTGTTTCTGTTTTATTTCGCTAAAATTGATCTTAAACAAAACTCAAGGGGAGGGGGGGGGGAATCTTTCAATTTTGGGCTTGATGACTTTTCAGAGATCGTTACTGCAGCAGCACTAGCGGCAGTAGCTTGAATTTTGCGTGGGTTTTGCAGGGATGATTGGACATTTCCACTAGGTCTGTGCACCATCGAACCCTCGAACAGGGAAGGAAGTAAAGAACCCTCAGATACGTGGTTCGGTCTTTTAGGCCTGTGAGTGAGTATCAGTGAGGGAAGAATCTCCAAGCAAGGATGCTCCATTATGACGCGAGAATTAAGCTCTGGATAAAAAAAACTGCCGAACCTCTCATCTGAACCTCTTACCTCTCCCAATCAATGAAGAATGGTAATGCCCCCCCCCCTATCAAAATCCTCCTACTAGATTACATATCATACAAACCTTTTGCCTTCTATGTTGATATATGTTACAGTAAAAGTAGCCATCAAGGTCGAAATCAGAAAATCTCTCCCCCTACTACCACCCTTCAAGAAGATAAGAGTGATTACAACAAAAACAGCTAGCAAGCCCAAAAGTAATCCCCTCCCCTTGAGATTGATGTGAGCCCAATTCCACTAACATACTCCAATAAGATCATAAAATCAGAAATCATGAAAAAAATGTCTCTTCATAAATTGCCTGTTCATAAATTATGAGTCCCTGCTTGAGCGTTCGATGGTGCACAGACCTGGTGGAAAAATGTCCCATCACCCTCGGCAAATTTGGGTTGCTGCTGTTGCAATAGCCATTTTTCAATAGTCACCAAGCCCAAAATTGAATTACCCCTTTCGAGTTTGGTTTAAGACCAATTTCACGAAAATAAATAGGAACAGAAACCGTGAAAAGATTGTTCCTAGCCCGTTCATAAATTATGAATAAAATATTTCACCCCCCTCCCCCTAAGATTCTACACCCCCATCAAGGGCGGCTCTCGCCCTTTGGGATTACGGTTTCTCTCCACCCCCGCAGGACTCTTCAAGAAGACCACAGACCATAACTATAAATCTTCATAACCTTTCAGACGTTGTTGGTGAATTATCAAAAAATTTGCTCAAATCAAGTTTAAAAAACATTTTTTAAATTTTTTTTCCAAACAAGAGACTGTGCTAAAATACGTTCCTAAGGCTCAAAATAGTTCAAAATAATAAACCTGAAATGGTATTCAACCACAAATGTCTAAAACACCCCCAAAAAATGTTTTCAAATAGGAGCACAAAAAAACATGATATTCACTCCACAACTTGTTTAAACTTGTCGCTATCGATTTTTTTGAGTCATGGTTGACTTCAGAAGATGTGATTTAGTCGGAAACGATACCGAACTTGCCGATATTGGTTCGAAATCAAAGAAAAGGTGAAAATCGGCCACATGTGTCAACTTGAGCCCCCCAGCCCCCTCCCAAGAGGTGAACGGGGTGGCTACACCACCTAAAAAAATCCAGATATATCACTGATCTAGAAAACACCTTGCTCTCTCTTAAAACATCGAGTGCAAAAGAAAAGGTCCAAAAAGCCTTCAAAAAGCCAGAACAACCCCCTCCCCCTCCCCCTCTGGTGAAAATTGAGAATGGCTCCACCCCTCAAAACTTTCATTCTCAATCATATTTCACAAAAATAAAATAAAATTGGCTTCGGCACAAAATGCAGAATCCATTTTAAATATGGCTTTAAGCCGCCGGACTATGTGCGATAGTGCAAGCGGTACGCAAAAGGAATACCAAAACAAGCGATTTGATCCGAACTTTCGTCTTTAAGGACTAGAGGCCCTCCAAATTTTGAAGATGTAAGTATAAGAACTTTCACAGAACGACAACTGAATTACGTCATGTGTGTCATGAAAGAAGCTTTACGAGTCGATTGGAAATGTTTGCCATCAACAAATAGTCTACGGATCACTCCGAAATTTTGTCTTGATTAAAATGACCATTTCTCGAGAAAACATCAACCAATTTTGGACTTTTATTGGTGGTGTTGGTCCTTTGACTACAAAGTAACACCTTGAATCATCCGATTGTTGACCCTCTGTACGATGTACGAGATACAGGGTGACAATGGAAGGAGTGCAAAAATAACCTGACTTCAACAAGGTCCCGTTTTGAGAAAACAAGTCGCAGAATTTTCTAGGTGACATTTTCCGAAAGCGTACACCAATATCCCAAAACGGTTCTAGTCTTTTCATTGGATTTTGTTTTTTCAAATAATAGGGTCCTTGCACGATTTTTTTTTCTTGTCTCCAATGATGCTTTGGTAGCCAAATAGCACCACAGACTGAACGGTTTTTCGAAAATCTTAATATTTATATTATTTTATTTTGTAAATTTAAAACACAAAAACTGTTGGGCATGCAACTTCCATGCACCAATGTGTCAGCTGCAGGATGACGTCATCGTGCCCCGGGCGGGGGCTACTTGACTCTACACTAACAGATTGCGACTACCAATTTTGAATGTTTGACATAATCTCACTGTCACCGTCTCAGACGTCTGTGGGGCTGACGCTCAATTCAGGTTGGAAAGCGCGCAGCACGAACCTGGGGATATCATATCCATGACACGTAAGCAAGGGCGACGGCGCTGTTCGCGGCTCCAAAATTGAAATAGGTCTGTAAAATAATGAGGATTTGAATTTTTGCGGAGTTCCAGGGCGCAGGGCTGCAACCTCGCAAAAAAAAACTCGCAAACGAAAAATAGAACTCTCGGGTTGACGTCATCGGGGTCATACAAGGTAATTGAAGAAGCGACCGCGTTTTTGGCGCGAAAAAAAAATTCAAACTTTGATCTTCATTAAAAGGATGGACCAATTTTTTTTTAGCGGAAATTATTGTGTACAACGTTTTGAATAATTTTATGAAGTAATCGTCTCAATATAAAATTCATGCAAGGACCCTATTATTGATTGTTTTCTGATTTTTGTATTTTTTGGTGCAGACCCTGCCAGCGGTCTTGCTAACCCTTGAAATTGGACAGGAAAGTACACAATAGGTCTGTTCAATGTATCATGGAACAATTTGATCCCATCGACTTTCAGAAGTGGTAAGGACCTGCACCTTTTTTGGGACTATGGCAAACCGGAAAAAAGAAACGAACAATTTAAACTCAATAGGTTGAGACTGGGATACTCCAGACTTACCCACTCTTTTTTGTTGTCAAGGCAAGATCGTCCAAAGTGCCCAACCTGCGACATCTATCTGTCAATCGACCATATCCTCTACCATTTCCCAAACAACCATAATCATAGATCACTATATGGTGTTGCAGAGTCGCCAACAACTCTTACAGACCCTAACAAAAATGATAAAGTTCTAACTTTTCTGAAAGAAATCCAAATATTTGACTCCATCTAACCCGTACGTCACACTTCAGTAACTCAAGTGAGCTGCTAATAACATTTAATGGTTGATGCAGCATTGTAAATGTAAATAAAAAAAAATCGGGGTGATCCCTAGACCATTTGGGTGTGTATATTCAACAGATGAATTCCATAACTAGAAGCTTCTATCGCTGTTGCAAAGTCACACGGCAATTTTGTTCCAAAATGTGCATAATGTAGTTTAATTTCGAAAGCTTGCATTGTCGGAAGAAAAATGATGTCATCATGACTAAGATACGGCTCCAATTTTAGTTTTTTTCTTGTTTGATAAGGGAAGCTATTTTCATGCCTTAAAATGAATAAAGTACCAAATCAAAGCAACATTTTGGTCGCAGCCTGATTTTTCCTGTGGAATAGCATGTTCCGTCACATCAAGCTTTGACATGATACATCTCAAGAAACGTGACTTCGTGAAAATGGGAAAAAAAATCAGCAAATGATATTTGTGTGTGAAATAGCCCAAACCAACTCTCTAAATCAAAATCAAAGTTAGAAATACATTGGACATTGATGGAACTGAAGTTACAAAACATCAATTTTGAGGGTGAAAAATGTTCATGATCATGTTTTTTTTATAATACCGGTTTAAACATGTTTCTATCAGAATTTCACTTCTACTTGTGGAATCACAAGCCGTCTGGTACGCAACTGGTGCATTTCCCAGGAAGAGTATATTTATCAGGCTTGAAGAAATTGATACATGACTGTATAACATTATGTAAATATAAATTTAAATACTTATAATTATATAGATTATTGTATTTATTTAGTACAATGACTTATAAGACTTAATACCAAATACCTATAGGTAGTAGGTATGTGGTACTCAACTAAACAATACAACAGTATATTCTAAAACTATAGTGTTACAATGACGATTTTTGTAATACGACTAAGTTTACACTGCAGTTTACTAAGCAATGTAGGAGTATTACAAAAAGGAATTGTAGCTTATGTTTTTCATACTACTCTGTCGATTTTGCCTTAATTCACCTAATAAAATTGAGAAAATGTACAAACTGACGTTTGAATTGTGCTTATGTCATTAATGACAGCCAAAATAGTGGCTCAAAGTGCTCTTTACCTAACATTTTGTGACATTATTTCTCGCAAAAACAGTTCTACAAAGTAGTTATGATATGAAATAGACAATAGTATATTATTATACGAGTTTCACAACACGTACTATTGCAACACGACTGATTTTGGGGCACGACGAGCTTGCGAAGAGTGCTCCAAAGGAAGGAGTGTGACAATACGTCTTATTAAACGAGTATAATACAGGGTGTTTCAGGGATGATAGCAAAAAATTTAACTGTGGGTAGATCTCGTCAAAATATGACGAAAATCTACATACCATTTTGCAAAGTTCGGCCTAATAACGAAGATACAGCCCTCCAAAGTTCACTTTTTTTGGATTTCAAAAATTTGTAACTCAGGAACGTTTCAACAAATTCAGCTTTAATTCCGCATAAGCTGGTTTGTCATAATTATCTATCAACCTGCCAAATTTGGAGGGAATCCAATCAGTGTCGTAGAAGTTATGAGGGGTCACCTTAAGTCAACTTTTCTTCGGATGCTTCTCAATTATTGACCCTCATAACTCCTACACCACTGGTTAGATTCTTCCCAAATTTGGCAGGTTGATAGATAATTACGACAAACCAGTTTTTGCTGAATTAAAGCTAAATTTGTTGAAACGTTCCTGAGTTAGAAATTTTTGAAATCCAAAAAAAGTGAACTTTGGACGCCATAGCAGCCATAAATGTATACCTCGACATTATTCACCAGCATTGACATTTTTCAAGCGTCACTTTTCATGAGTTCATCAAGCTTGAATTGCTGTTTCGGAGTGAGTTTGATGATTCCAGTGGCTGCAGCAGGTACCAGCACGGGATTAATGAATTCCCTGTGAATCCTGAGACCATCCAGCGCTTTAGACTGGGACAGTTCTTGTACTGTTATTTCTCGAAGGAATTGTTTTCTGTACATCTCTCCGGTTCTTATTGACCTCTGTCTGCATACAATCCTACTAATTTTTGTATTATTATTTGGTGGATAAAGGGAAGTTATCTATAATATCGATATAAATAAATAGTATAGGATTATAGCTTCTTCTACTAGATTTTAGACCTCCAAATTTTAATCGTGTGCATGTTCGTAGATTTCTCACAAAGAACCCCAGATGGAAAACTATGGCGAAAGCCACAAAACGACAGACGCACACAGCTGATCAGCGATAAAGTAAGAGATCTCTAACGCATGCTTGTAATATGGCACGACGATTGAGGCTGACCAATCTGTCGCACACTCGATTAATAAATGCCACGGAACAGACCTAATCTATCCGTTTTCTTGTCATTATGTCAATTGCCAGCCCTGGAGCCCTGAGTGTCTCCCTTAAGCCATAGCTTCCCTTTTTTTTTTGTGGGAGAACTACGAATTTGCACAAGAAAGAATAGGGAATCTGGAAATGAAAATGTAGCGTCGGAAGTGTTTGTGAATATTTGAGTGAAATCAGGTGGAAACGTTCTCAAGTTGGCGTCTGTCTTGTTTTTCTTTTGTTGAATGTGTGTCTGATTCACATATTCTGACAGTTACCCGCCAACTTGAGAATGTTCGAAGTTGATCACACGTTATTCACCTTAATATCTACCTACTGTCCTAGTGAACATAATAAGAAATCCAATGAATAACTTACTACGGTAAATAGGGATCACAGCTTGGACTCCTGGCGTGATTCGGCGAAATAGGTTTATCGGTCTTGCTTATTCCGCTCTTCATCGCCTCTATTTCTGAACCGTTCCAATTTTCGCTGTTAGACGGTTGCTACGGTGGGTTGCTGGCTTGCATGTTTTCGTGTTTGGGGGTTGGCAGTGGCAAGACTCGGTTCGGTGTTTTGTTTTAGGAGAACTTTGCAGTCTGGATCGATTCGTATTGTTACTTGCTATTTGCCAGACTGTAAAGATAAGAGAATGACACGCCGCCACAGAATGCTAACACCATGTAGGTAATACCTACTCGGCTCAACCTATGTATTTACTTAAGTAGTAAGGTATAGGTACCTATAGGAACAGAAAAATTGTCGAATATAAATTTTTCACGGTTCGTGATTTCCTGCCGCAGAATTTGTGACTTGAGTGGCGTATAGGTGACACTTTTTCGAATTTCGTGCATGTGATTAGAGATTCTTATCCTTCTCGTGCTCGACGAGGTCACATGAATAGAAATGGGCAAATATAAGAGCGAAGGAGTTTACATAGACCATATACCTACTTTTTCGCTTGATAGAGGCGCGATGTGTATTTTTGTTGTTTAACATGAACAAGTTAGTGCCAAAGTCTTCCGGGGCATGATTCTTGTAAAGTACCTTTTATTCCTATCAGAAATCAGTAAATCGAAGGCTTTTCTTGTCTGGTGATTCTTGATTCTTTGGCCAGGATGCCAGGAACACTTTGTCCGCCAAGTTTTTTTTGGGGAACGTTTATTCCTTGATTCGAAAAACATATATTCGCTTGCATTGTATAGATTCTGAATCGCTATTATATACGTCGTGGCAGAATAGATATGGATGTAGCATTATATGGAATAGGTTGATGCGAAATTGGTGTTCATGCTATACGATTCTCATTTGTCTGACAGATGGATGAGTCTCGATCTCGTAGTAATGCTGATGCATCATACATATCTAGTGTAAATGATTAATGTGCGTACCCATCACCCATCTACCTATTATTTCACGGAATCGGATCTGCATTGCATCCATCATGTTGAACTATCACTAACGAAAGTAAATACCATACTCGATACCATAATATTGTCTTTGTCCGTGCAATAAATATGTATAATTGTATGATGAACTATAAGAATCATAAAGTGCGTATACTTGATTAAATCTGTTAGATACCTTTACCTACATGCATACATTGGATGTATAGGGTATTATATACGACCTACAACATGTGGAGGAACAAAATGTTAGCTATAAAGATATTGTTACGAATTTTTGTTGGGTACTTTGAATACTTTTTTTAAGAGACAATAGTTTTTTACACTTCAATTCTTAAGATGCACATTACGTCACGAATTTATTTTCGAGTTATGCGCAACGTTATTGTCATACATATATCACCGTGTTAAAAAGAAACAACATGGACTACCATGTCTTTTACACGCTCTATTGGTAAAACCGTGATGATGACAAAGACAACTGCATAAATCCAGTCGCAGCGCATAGCGCTTGTCTCGCCCTGTCCATGCCGGTACACAGCATCCTCTACAAAGTGCGACTTACGTCTCAATCTTAATCACAAGCATACGATCGATGACGTAAGGTGCATCTTTTATAAGAATTGAACTGTACGTGTTGGTAGCACTAAAGAAATCTATATATTTGCTGTATTTGCTACGTGGATATATTCTGGGCAAGCTCTCGATTACAGCTCCTCCGCCAATTTTGCAGGTTTGTGTCTTATTCGCGCGTCGTGATCTCCAATTAGTTGCATAGCTCCTCTAATTTTTAGCGCACTTTCCCAAAAAATGGGAAAAAGGCGCTTTTAGCTTCACTTTTTCCGTCCGTCCGTCCGTCTGTCCGTCCGTCCGTACCCGGGATAACTCCGCAGGGAAGAAAGATATCGATGTGGTGTAAACGCTGATCAATAGTACATACGTCCAGGATGTCAAGTTGACTTTTGGTTTTTTGTTATTCTGCCGCCATCTTTGATCCGCCATTTTGAATTTCTCTAAAAGGACGGCCCCGTGGCGCAAGCGGTCGAGCGGCTGCCTGCGACGCGGAAGTCCCGGGTTCGATTCCCGGTGAAAAGTCTGAGTGTTGTGTTGTCCGAAATTTGCACTTTTCTGAATATGTAAACTCGATGAATAAACGGGCAAACTCCTATGGCGAGAAAAAGCCGATAAGGAGAAAAACATTTATTTATTTAATTTATTTAAATTTCTCTAAAAGTGGTCCGATTTGAGTGAAATTTGCAGGCGATGTGAACTTCAATTAGATACATCCAATTTTCGACAATTGATGCCCCGCCGCCATCTTGTATTCTCCATATTGAACATGTTTCGAAGTGATAGAACTAGGAGAATTATGCCTTAAGGAAAAAAGATATCGATGTGATGCAAACGCCAATCGAATGCATACTTGTCCACAATATAAAGTTGACCAATTATTTTTGTCACTTGGCCGTCATCTTTGATCCGCCATTTTGAATTTCTCTGAAAGTGGTCCGATTTGAGTGAAATTCACAGGCGATGTGAACTTCATCAGGATACATCCAATTTTTGACAATTGATGCCCCGTCGCCATCTTGTACTCTAACTATTGATCATGTTTCGAAGTGATAGAACTAGGAGAATTATGCCTCAACGAAAAGAGATATCGATGTGGTGCAAACGCCAATCGAATGCATACTTGTTCACAATATGGAGATGATCAATTATTTTTGTCAATTGACCGCCATCTTTGATCCGCCATTTTGAATTTCTCTGAAAGTAGTCCAATTTAAGTGAAATTTGCAGGCGATGTGAAATCCATTAAGATACATCCAATTCTCGACTATTGATGCCCCGCCGCCATCTTGTATTCTCCATATTAAACATGTTTCAAAATGATAGAACTAGGAGAATTATGCCTCAACGAGAAGAGATATCAATGTGGTGCAAATGCCAATCAAATGCGTACGTGTTGACCATATACGTTTGACCAATGATTTTTGTCACTTGGCCGCCATCTTAGGTTCGCCATTTTGAATTTCTCTTCAAGTGGTCCGATTTGAGTGAAATTCACAGGCGATGTGAACTTCATCAAAATACATCCAATTTTGGACAAATGATGCTCTGCCATCTTGGGCCGTCATATTGAAATTTCTCATCACTTAACGATTTTCATGGAGCTTGGAGCTTGAGACTTACTTACCCTTGTTTCGTATGATCATTCTTATTCTCCAGCCATATTCCAACATTCTGCCGCCATCTTGGCCGCCATAATGAAATCTCTTATTAGTGGAACGATTTTCATGGAACTTGGAACTTATACCCTTGTCTATAATAGTGGGTACGATCATTTTGATTTTTTTTCAAGTTTATCCAAAACAACAAATTGCAGTGGCGTATTTATGGGGTTGGCATGGGGGGCGTGTGCCCCCCGCCCATCGATCTGTAATCATTATAATAAGAAGAAGGAATACCCGCAGAAGAACAGGCGCGCTCCGATAATGTTGTAAATTTAAAAATGTATACCTAATTTCGTTGTATAATACATAATATGATATATAATAAAATGTTGGTATAATACGTTCTACCCTACTCTTCTATACAATAATTACTATTAGTCCAAATCTTTGCTGTTTATTGATGGATGGAGGCATCTTGTGTGCCTTCTGTTCATCTCGGGATTAATTAAAACAGTTCTTTCACACGCAAATTGCGTGAGCAATGGTCATGAAAATAAGGAACGGAATGCTTATGGAATGGAATAGCCCAAGCGCCAGGGAAAACAATAAGGAAATAATTGTTCCTGGCTGGAAACTAGCTTAAAACGATCTGTGTAGCTTAGGTTTTGACATACTAGTTTCCCCCCTTTCGGAAATGTCGGCGTCATGTCGCCATCATCAACAAGAAGTGCACCAGCGTGGTTTTTGCCGAATATCTTAATTTTGGGCCATCTGACAGCAAAAGATGTGAGAAGTCATTTTGAAGCCTATGAAATTCCCTACAGTTTGAATTTTCAATCAATTTTCTGCGACCTATGGTCTTTGAGATAGAGCTTCTGGAAGCGAGAGTCATTGTCGTGAAAGCTCCATGGCCACTTGACTCGAAAAACTAAAAGTGCACTTATCAGCACTTATCACGAGTCCAATATCAATATGCATTGCTCACACTTACGAAGTGGTCAGCTCACAGCCTTCCTGTAAAATGTTTTGAAGGCCCTCTGAAATCATCAAAATTTACAGTAGCAAGAAATGTATGTAACAGTATATTATATACCAAGGAACCAAAGTGAATTTTTGATCCCTTGGGTGGAGTTTGTTACTCGAGGGCCCTTTGGGTCCAAATCCCCAAATTGAAAATTCACTTTGGTCCCTTGGTATATAATATACTGTTTTATACATTCCGTGGTACTGTAAATTTTTAATATTTTGATGATTTCAGAGGGCCTTCAAAACATTTTACAGTAAAGCTGTGAGCTGACCACTTCTTTAGTGTATTAAGTGAAGCTTATAGAGCAAATTCATATTGATATTGAACTCGTGTTAGGTGCTTAGAGTGTCGCATATAGGCTAAATCGAAGAAATATGTAAAATTTCTCTGATCTGATTTGATTCCCTCAGTACACCCTGTATAATATGTACAATGTGACGTTTTTGACTTTTTTATATTCGTAATTAACGGTTTAAGAGAAAGAGTTTAAGACTATCACCGCAACTATAGCATGAAGGATTCTCGAGAAATCTCATTTTGAAATTTTTTTGTCACATCGACATTTTAGTTTTTCGAGTCAAGTGGCCATGGAGCTTTTACGACAATGCCTCTCGCTTCCAGAAGCTCTGTCTCAAAAACCATAGGTCGCAGAAAGGTCATTTAATAACTATTCCGTAGGGAATTTCATTGGTTTCAAAATGACTTCTTTCATCTTTTGCTGTCAGATGGCCCAAAATCAAGATATTCGGCAAAAACCACGCTGGTGCACTTCTTGTTGATGATGGCGACATGACGCCGACATTTCCGAAAGGGGGAAAATTAGTATGTCAAAACCTAAGCCACACAGATCGTTTTAAGCTAGTTTTCAGCCAGGAAACAATTATTTTCTTATTGAGCTGATTTTTGCTTCCTGGCGCCTGGGCTAGAAAATTACAATTATTTTTGATAGGTGAGCAGGAGCATGCATGTTTTCAATGGCACTAATGGCAGGTGTATTAAGTTATTCAGAATTTGTTTTGGTTATTAATTATTTCAACCACCATAATACGTAGAAAAAAGTCGTCGAGTTGCCAATTCTCCCCTACTTCATTATAATGTAACAATGAAAAAAGTTAACAGAGAGCTTTCCCATCACCCTATCAATTGTTATATTCCCTGAACTTTTGACAAGTTTGAAAGTCCCAAAATCGACTCGACTGACAGCTGCCGAAATTAGTTCTGTGATGTTTGCCAATGCCTTTCAAAGTGGATTCATTTCGATCTTCTACAGCGTCGGCAGCAATCCCCTCTCATTATGGGACAAACAGGTGAGTGTCCAAATTGCATCCATCATAATAATTTACTTATAGTGTTTACAAAGCTTACACTTGGCTCGACAGTTTTTAACACTTCTTCTGGTCGTAAATTCACACAGAGACAAATTATTCAAAATGTGCCACACGATAGAGGCTTAGCGGCCCGAGGCCCGCTCTGGCTGAATGTTGGATTATTAAGTTATTATAAGCGACGAGCAGATTTACGTTTTCATTTTATTATACTGTCATTTACATACCAGCACACAGCATAAAACATAAATTATTATTTATCGTGTACAAATCTTGGGACATTACCATAATAGCGGGAGTCGTATTAATATGGGTACACCACTGATGTTACTCGTGGTTCTACATGACGGCGTGATGAAGAGAAAGATGTTTAGGCAAATCACGTATGTAACGTGATATTTAATATACTTATAGCTCTCTTCCGTGGGTTTATCTCGAGCTGACACATGAGAAAATCTGGAATGGATTTATGTGCCTACCTGTAGCAACAAATTGAGTTATACGGAGAGTTTCGAGAAGAACGCCAGACAAAACTTTTGGAAAAAAAGGTTTTTAAAATAAAAGAAGCTTGAGGACTTTTCACAATGGTTGACATGCCGATGCCGTATATACTGCCGGTAGTACCTATCAATCATAGTACAGTCGACCGATACATTAAAATAGGGTTTACCTTGCAAAAGGTCGCGGAGATTCGAAAATTTGCAGTCTGGTACAGTTTTGTGTCCTGATTAACACACTAAGTTTTCGAATTCGGCAAGCCGCCGCTCGCTCCTCCACATTGGAAAGATGATGCCGAAGGACCAAAAAAGAACCAATTTTCACCAATTCACTGCTTATCGTCGTCTCACCTGCCGCAATGGAAACCTATGACTTTGTTGAAACTATTGATGCATTTGCTGCCACGACAGTCCCATTCTTCGCGGTTAAAGACAAAGGCCCGTATTCATATCCCACTTTTAAGCTAAAAGCGCTATTAGTGCGATGCACATTTAGGGGCATTTCTCATATTTCAGTGTTCAAAAATGCATTATTGCGATTGGGAGCGATTGTATGTACTTAATTGCAATTAATTTGCGAGTTAATTTGTATTTTTGAACACTAAAATATGAGAAATGCCCCTAAATGCGCATCGCACTAAAAGCGCTTTTAGCTTAAAAGTGGGATATGAATACGGGCCAAATAATTCCTTCGGAAAACATGTAGTTTTTCTTGATTCTGAAAAGATTTTTTTCTCACGTGGAAATATGACCAGCTGACCTAACTCAAGTGAATTTCGATCAGCTTCTTTCTTCTTGCGCTAGTTCTGGTCTCATTGTTTGCATAACATCATTTGTTAACAAGGTGCACTGCAAGAAATGTTAAATTGCCAACACCAAGTTCAACAGTCATTTTTTCATAATTGCCAGTGATCATGAAGTTCAATTTTAAGAGGAATCGATAGCTTGGACTGTTTTCTGTTTATTCAGCATGCGATCGAATCTCGAAATACACGTGGAAGTACGAAAAATCAATTTTTTTTAGCGCGCGGTAATCTGCAAAACCGCATCTAAACACCTGAAAATGGTCGTAACCAACACAACATAAATTTGAACAATAAGTAACCTGAACTGGTTCTTCTGCCACTCATTGTTTTGGGTTTTAGTAGTGTTGGTTACGACTATATTTTCAGGTGTTCAGATGCAGCTTTGCAGATTTACGCGCACTCTGAAAAAATTTATTTTTCGGCATTCCCACGGGCATTTGGGGATTTGGACCATGCTGTATAAGCAGAAAACAGTCCAAGGTATCATTTCCTGGGGAATTTAAAATTCCTGATCGATGGCAATAATGAAAAAATGACTGTTGATTTGGTGTTGGCAATTTTACACTTCTTGCAATACACCTTGTCAACAAATGCTGTTGAGAAAATTATGAGACCAGGACGAGCTCAAGAAGAAAGAAGCTGATCGAAATCAACCTGAGTTAGGTCAGTTTGTGATATTTCCGCATGAGAAATTTTTTTTTCCAAAATCAAGAAAAACTAGACTTTTGCCAAGGGAATTATTTCTTTTTAACCGCGAAGAATCGCACTGGCGTGGCAGTAAATGCTATCAAGGGATTCACTACAGTCATGTGGTTCCATTGCGGTAAGTCAGACGGCGATGCACAATAGTTGAGTGAAAAGTGGCTCTTTTTGGGTCCTTCGGCACCCACTTTTCGATGTGGAGGACCGAGCGGCGGCTTACCGAATTCGAAAACTCAGTATGTTAATCAGGATACAAAACTGTACCAGACGGCAAATTTTCGACTCTCCGCGACCTTTTGCAAGGTAGAACCTACCCATTGCCTGGACTATCAGTTCAAATGCGCTTTTAGTTCAAAAGTCCTTCAAAACTTCAAAGGTTCACCTCGAGGTTCACCTATAAGTAGGTACTCCGAATTTTCACGTTTCATGTACAAAACCAGGCTAGTAACTAGGCTTGCTAGCGCCCGTGGCAAATCACAAATGTTGTGCTCTTTCTGGAAAAATTAGGGAACGCGAATGCGGATAAAGCGATCAAATAGCGCGAAGCGAAGGCGCACATTTTTCGTGAAAAGACGCAAATTTTTTCACAAAAAACGCGTAGTCAGTTGATGCATTTCCAAGTAGATTCTTCACTTTTTTTGCACGAAAGTTGTAATCAAATCAGTCTTTAGCACTGAAAAGGCGTCGTTTTTGAATAGTGTTCAATACTGAAAAAAAATTCTATTGAAATGGAAACTACTTTGAAAAAAAATTGACCAGTATCTATTTTTTAATTCAGTCAAAAATCGTATTGTTTAGGCGCAATAAATAAATAACATCAACTAGTTCTGAGTTCTGAGGTCACCGCGAGTCACCGCCTATATACTGCCTGTGTAAATACGTGAGAAATAGGCAGACGGGTCAGTTATTTTCCAATTTAAATAGTTCCCGATTTAATCGAGAAAAAATTATAATACTCCATTATGTGATTGATTTAGGTACGCTATACATATTTTGCGATCCTGCAGATGACACGAGTAGGGGAGAGTGGGAGACCTGGGACCTGGGGTGGTTATCAGAATTTTCACGTTTTAGTCCAGGTAATGGGCAGGCCCTCCTATACCTCGCAAAAGCCCGCGGAGAATCGGAAATTTGCAGCCTGGTACAGTTTTGTGTCTGGATTAACACACTGTGTTTTCAAATTTGGCAAACCGCTGCGCGTTCCTTCTCATTGAAAAGATGATACCGAAGGATCGAAAAAAAAAACTACTTTCCACCATTTCATGCACTGTTCATCGCCGTCTCACCTACCGCAATGGAACCATTCGACTCTATCAAAACCCTTGACAGCATTTGCTGCCACGCCAGTCCATTTTTCGCCGTGAAAACAGAATACCTAAGTATAGCTTATTCGGCAAACGTGTAATTTTTCTTGATTGGGAAACGGTTCTTTTCTTTTGCGGAAATATGACAAACTGACTTAACTCAAGCTGATTTCGATCAGCTTATTTTGTCTTGAGTTCATTCTGGTCTCATAATGCCATTTTGCCAATATCAAATTGATTTTAGTCATTATTTTATCATTTATTTGCGATCGACTAGGAACATCAGTTTCAACAGTAGGTAATGGTAATAAACTGCTCCACAATGAAGTTATCGCCACCAAAAAAATTGCTTGACTTTGACGGCCGATAACTTTTGATTGCCGAAAGTGATTATCATTCCGTTTGTTGCGTCTACTAGCCCAATCTATTCTTAACAGATTCTGTAATTGTGAATATCAAGAAACTGCATGTAACATTTATACAGGGTGATATGTAAAAAGGTGAAAAATTGCGAAAACTTCATCGAACCCCTATTTGCAAAAAAAAATTTTTTTTTTAATTCCAATCTAAAAATCATGAAGTGGAATGCATTGTCTCAAAAATGTTTTGGATTTACCGAGATTGGAGGTTTTACACAAAAGATATGAATTTTTATATGGAATGTAACAGATTTGCCATATTTTCTTGCAAGATTGAATCACTTCTAATGAATGGGTGATTGACATTGAGCACGATTGTTCCTACAACCGTTCCGGATAACTTGAATTTGAAAACAACCCGGAAATTTGATGTGGGGCCAGGCAAGGGGCACTTTTTGAAACGCTAGTCACTGTCTGTTTTTGGCACGTTGAATTTCATCAATATTTCAGATGTGGATAATGCTTTTTGCAAGTCTAAACCCCTGAATACCTATGGTAGAACTTAATTTTTTGTGGAAGAGGGAGCCCCCTGGAAGTTTACTTGTTGTGCTTATTTATGTTATGCTTGAGCTTTATAGACTAGGCTAGATCCCTGAAAAGTGACATTCAAAGGGCATTTCATATATCATTTGGGAAACAAGACATTTTGGGATATACGAATCGCGCTGAATATGAAAATCTCTGTTGGCACCTCGAAATTTCGACTCTAAGGCCCCCAGGGCCCCAATTTTGATATTTCTTTGGTTTTTAAAAGTTCATGATGTTTTGCATTCAACCTGTCGTAACTCAAAAACCACTGGAGGCAGAGCGCAGATTTTCACAGCTCTGTAATCCAGAATCATTTCCAAACCTCCACGCCAAATTTCTTTGTCTCAAGTTTGATAACTACCTCTTCAAACAGCAAAAACCACCAAGAAGTTCGAAATGCAAGAGATACCGACATCAAAACTTTGACCTGTGGGGACCTATATCAATCATTCAAAATAAGTTCATACATATACGAGACAATATGTAGAGAATACCCCAAGGAAGTTTTTGCGAAGTGGACGTCGCAAAATATCTTTCGGTTATCAAGTTATGATTTTTTTAGAGCCGACATCGAAAATTACGCGCGGTATCGGGTGCCCGGATAGTGATCGGCCGCGCCCCGCCGACAGCGTCAAGGGCTGGTCATCGCCATACATGAGATATTTTGTTTATTTTGATTATACTGTATTACATGAGCTATTACATATCGATCTCTTTTCATTTTATCTGACCAACGGCCGTTTTGTTGATGTTTTTAGTAGCAAATATCAGTTGAATTGGAGATTTTCAACATTTAATTGTAATATGCTAATAGGTATGTAACATTATACCTAGGGATGCAAAAAGACTCCATCAGTCAATGGAACGATAATTTCATGCCAAACTGAGCTTCTTTCCAAAACATTACAACACTGGCACTGTCCCCTACAGAGCACATTTTTATGTAAGGTTGTCCTGTTTTTCTGCACCGACATAATTTGTCTTTGCACAGGGTCTTTCAGCCGCATTTTATGGTCTCTGTGGTTGTAATTTTTTGAGATTTTATGAGTTCAACAATTCACCAAAGACTGCTATTACCGAGGCTATTACCTTTATTTTTTTAACAAGTTTTCCTTAATCAATTCTTATCTGATAGGTCTGAAAAGTATGATATTTGAGTGGGAAATTGACTTTTATCTGGTTTAGTTGGTCTAAAAAGAAGGAGTCCAAAATCAGTTCTTCATCTGATGATATAATTGAGTCGAAAATGAACTCCTAATCTGATAGGTCTAAGAATACTTGAGTCAAAAATAGACTCCTCATCTGGTGGATCTGTAAAAAAGCATGATAGGTACTTGGTCAAAAATTGACTCCTTGTCTGGAGGCGCTAAAAAGAGGGATAATATACCTGAGTCAAAAATAGACTCATTATCTGATGGGTCTGAAAAGAAGGAGAATACTTGAGTCGAAAATCATTTACTTATGTATCTGATGGGTCTTGAAAGAATGGTGGTGTGAAAAATTAACTTTTTATCTGGTGGGTCTGAAAAGAAGGAGGATGCTCGAGTCAAGAACTCAAAAATAGACTCTATATCTATATCTGGTGTCTAGTCAAAAAGAAACTCCTCAACTGACGGATCTGAAAAAAAAATCCTCAAGTCAAAAACAGACTTAGGCGGAGACTTTTTATAAGCTGACTAAACCCACCCTAAATATTCACAAGATGACCACCATAATGTATAAAACATCTTAGCTCAAGCCTGTGTTTGAATAAGCATGGTCTTAAGACTCAAGACCACCTTATAGGTAGGTACCTACTTAAGGTCTGACTACGAAACGGGCCCATATCTATGTAAAAAAGAAGAATGATACTTTGACAAAAAAGCATTTCCTTATAAGGTGGGCCTGAGAAAAACGACGATACTTGAGTAAAAAATGAATTTCTTCTCTGGTGAGTCCAAAAAGAAGAGGGACCTTCGAGTAAAAAATCGGCTCTTCATCTGGTGGATCTGTAAAGAAGGATGATACCTCATCAAAAATTAACTCCTTGTTTGGTGACGCTAAAAAGAAGGATGACACCTACTTGAGTCAAAAATCAGTTTATTATCTGATATATGGATCCAAAAAGAGAAATACTTGAGTGAAAAATGAGCTTTTTATCTGGCGGGTCTGAAAAGAAGGAGGATGCTTGCGTAAAAAATCAGCTCTTGTCTGATGAGTCTAAGGATGATACTTGGGTCGAAAAAGAACTCTTGCTGAAATATATTGTCGGTGAGTCGGCGGGTCGGTGAAATGACCTGTTGTTGAATTGGTAAGTCGCTGAAATATCCTGTCGGTGAATCGGCCAGTCGGTGATTATTGTCCTGTCGGCGAATTGGCGATTCGGTGAGTTGGGTGACGGTGAAATGTCCGTATCCCGGTTTTACATTTAGTGCAAAGTGAAGCAAAAAGAATTACTGCTGTCACGGCTAGATAAATGTATTGCATTGTATGTCTCATGTCTATTCTGTTTCGAAGAAAGTGTACCAGCTAAGTGCTGAAGCTCTTTTTTCAAAATTAGTAGAGCTCCCTTTGTGTGAATAATTGGTGTGATCACTGTGATCGAGTTATTTTTGGATCTAAATACAAGTTTATATTTACCTACTCACATAATATAACATTTCAAACATCAAAAATCTCCAATCTTTATCGATAAGTATTCACCACTGAAAACAGAAACGAACCGACTATTGATCAAATTATTCGAAGAGGAATGAATATGCATTACAAAATTTAATCCAAAGAAATACAATCTCTCATGTATAGCAAGGACCAGCCCTTGCCGCTGTCGACGCCGCCGGCCGATCGCCATACGGGCACCCGATACCGCGCGTCATTTTCGATGTCGGTTTTAAAAAAATCATAACTTAACAACCGAAAGATATTTTACGACGTCCACTTCGCAAAAACTTCCTTGGGGTATTCTCTACATATTGTCTCATACATGTATGGACTTATTTTGAATAATTGATCGAGGTCCCCACAGGTCAAAGTTTTTGTGTCGGTATCTCTTGCATTTTGGACTTCTTGGTGATTTTTGCTGTTTGAAGAGGTAATTGTCAAACTTGAGGAAAAGAAATTTGGCATGAAGGTTTGGAAATGTTTTGAAATTACAGAGCTGAAAAAATCTGCGCTTCAACTCTCGTGGTTTTTGAGTTATAGCAGGTTGAATGCAAAACATTATGAACACTTGAAAACTAACGAAAAATCAAAATTGGGGCCCTGGGGGCCTTAGAGTCAAAATTTCGAGGTGCCAACAGAGGTTTTCATATTCAGCGCGATTCGTATACTTCAAAATGTCTTGTTTCCCAACTGATATATGAAATGCCTTTTGAAACGTTAAGGAAGCGCTTTTATGAAAAATTAGCCTAGACTATTACCCCTGATTACGTTTTTCTGATAAAACCGTGCTACAAAGATGATAAAAAATGTGTGTTGCTACAGTAACGCTGAAAACACAGGTCTCGGCATTGTTGGAGTGACTTGACGTGTCAGTATGAACAATGGTATAAATATAGGTTTTCAGCGTTACTGTAGCAACACAGATTTTTTATCATCTTTGTAGCACAGTGTGACCAGAAAAACGCAATCATGGGTAAAGCTCAGGCATAGCATAAGCACAACAAGTAAACTTCCAGGGAGCTCCCTCTTCCACAAAAAATGAAGTTCTACTATATTCAGGGGTTTAGACTTGCAAAAAGCATGTTCCACATCTAAAATATTGATGAAATTCAACCTGCCAAAAACAGACAGTGACTAGCGTTCCAAAAAGTGCCCCCTGCCTGGCCCCACACCAAATTTTCAAGTTGTTTTCAAATTCAAGTTATCCGGAACGATTGTAGGAACAATTGTGCTTAATGTCAATCACCCATCCATTAGAAGTGATTCAATCTTGCAAGAAAATAGGGCAAATCTGTTACATTCCATATGAAAATTCATATCTTCTGTGTAAAACCTCCAATCTCGGTAAATCCAAAACTATTTTGAGACAATGCATCACACTTTATTATTTTCACATTGGAACTTGAAAAAAAAAAATTTGAAAATGGGGGTTCGATGAAGTTTTCGCAATTTTTCACCTTATTACATATCACCCTGTATAGATGTTACATGCAGTTTCTTGATATTCGCAATCACAGAATCTGTTGAGAATAGATTTGGCTAGTAGACGCAACAAACAGAATGGAAATCACTTTCGGCAATCGAAAGTTGTTGGCCGTCAAAGTTGAGCCATTTTTTTGGTGGCGACAACTTTATTGTGGAGCAGTTTAGATAGCTTGTACGGTTTTCTGTTTATACAGACATGGATCGAATTTTGAAAACTACGAGGGAGTACCGAAAAATTGAGTGTTCTCTCTCATTGCACGTTCTCATTAAACTCATTGATTGGTCTGATTCTCGTAGTGTTGGTTAGGAACATTCTAATTATTATTATTATTATTCTTATACAGGGTGGCCCAACGAAAACAGAACAGAGGGGTTTTCGGGCATTTCACCTCATTTTTTTGAAAAAAGCTCGAACAGGTCAATTTTTATATTGAGGGGGACATCTGAAACATACATTGGCGGATTTCTATCTTTAGCCCCCTCACTCCCACCCGCCCCGACTTCAAAGTTTCAAATGACACTACCCACTTTCCAATACATCAAATTGAAGAGAATTAAATTCTCTTTCTGAAAAAATATTTTCATGATTTTCAACCCCACCTTCCTTCTTCCTAAATTGTCAGAGTTTCCAATGTAATATTTTTGATCTCTTAATTCTCTTCAGTACAGTCAACGTCATCCTGCACAGCATCGAGGGAGAAAATTTCTGTGAGAAAAGTGCCACTCAAATTCACCCATTCACTCCCCCATCTCAACTTCAAAATCTAAAATGACACTACCTACTTTGTGATACATCAAATCGAAGGGAATTGAATTCTCTTCCTGAATAAAATATTTTCAGAATTTTCAAAAAGCCCCCTCTCCCCCTAAAATACTCTAAATGTTCAATTTATTAGGAGAGGGGTTGAAAATTTCAAAAAAATTGTTTTTAGAAAGAAAAATCATTTTCTTTTTATTCGATATATCACAAAGTAGGTGGTGTCTGTTAAGTTGTGAAATTGGGGTGGGGGAGAGGAAAGGGGTGAATTTGGGTAACACTTTTCTCAACCGAAAATTTTTCTCTTTAGATGCTATTTAGGATGACGCTGATTAAATTGAAGAGAATTGAGGGGTCAAGGATATAAAATGGGATAGTCAGACAAATTTGGGAAGATGGGGGGTGGGGTTGAAAAATTTTGGAAATATTTTTGTCAGAAAAAAATTTGATTTTCTTTGATTTGATGTATCGCAAAGTAGATGGTGTCATTTGAAATTCTAAAGTTGAGGTGGGTAGGGGTGAAGGGGCTGAAGATAGAAATTTGCCAATGTATGTTTCAGATGTCCCCCTCGATTAAAAAATGGACCTGTCTGTTCTTTTTTCGAAAAAATGATGTGAAATGCCAGAAAACCTTTCTGTTCTGTTTTCGTTGGGCCACCCTGTATAGGCTTTTATTCGTAGCGGAGATGTTTAGATGCGGCTTTTAGTAGGTTTTCTTATGGTATCCCGTGTGCAAGTTGAGACTAGAGTACCAGTGGGTGGTGCCAAATTGTTCCTTAGATCATGCTGAACTAGGATCGCGCGATGGCGAACATCTGAGACCCGCGACTGAGCAGCGGGAGGGGGGGTAAAATGTGATGAAGACATAAAAAATGTTAAATAATGAACCGAAAGAGGTACAGTTATGAAACTTACCATACGATTTCAAAAATATCAATCATTCCCAGAGATATTTTCAAAAATTTAATTTTTTTGTCAATATTTTATTGTTAGAAAAATCGAAAAATTTTGAAGATGAAACTCTAGATTTCGACAATTGGTGATGTTAGAAATATAGTCGTGATTGGCGAAAATTCCTCGGCCTACTATTTCAGGAAACAAAACCGTCAACTGTTTTCAGCAGCTTGGCCGCCATCTTGGATTTTCTTTTTGTGTAGTAGTCACAAAAACGACAGGGGACTATGAGTATGGTAGCGTTAGATCATTTCAATACGAGAAGTAACTTCCCAGAGAGGGTTAGTTGCTCCTTTGGCGAGGAAAATTGCCATTTTATTATCTCCGGCTCCTGCGCGAATCCAGTACCAATGATGGCTGATTTGAAGCTGGAAGTGGCACAATACGTTTTGTACCATAAAACTTGATAGTTTGTGAAGTCAACCACAAAAATTTATGATCATAAATCAAATGGTTTATTGTTGGTGATTAGTTGAAGCAAAGTGTGTTCATTTTTGGTAGAAAATGCATAAAAACTGTGTTTTTAGTGGACATTACAAAGCTCTGGAGGAAGACCTGCGGCCAAGATTGGCAACGAAAGTCATGTAACTAGTAAAAGTGAGTGAGTATGCTCTATAAGAAGTAGCTGTCATGAATGGTGTAGGTTTCTTGAAGATCTCTAGGGAGGTCGCCAAAGATGTTTTTTCATGATAATGTTTTCAAGTACAGTCCCTTCCAAAAGTTTCTCTCTTCTCTAGGGACCAACTCTTTCGACCACGGAACATTTGCAAGACTCAAACAATTCATTTGTTCGGTTTATTCGAGATCACCGCAGTTTACGGAGCTGAAAGATTTGTGGTGGTGATTTTTCACAAACTCACAGACTTTTGGGGGGGACTGCACTTGAAAATTTTATCATGAAAAAACATCTTTGTCGACTTCCCTAGGGGTCTTCAAGCGACCTACACAATTCATTATAGCTACTTGTTGTAGAGCATACTCACTTCAACTAGTTACATGACTTTCGCCGCCAATCTTGGCCGCAGGTCTCCCTCCGGAGCTTTGTGATGTCCACTAAGAACTCAGTTCAGTTTTTATGCATTTTCTGCCAAAAATAAGCACACTTTGTTTCAACCAATCACCAACAATAAACCATTCGATTCATAACCATAAATTTTGGTGGTTGGCTCCACAAACTATCAAGTTTTATGGTACAAAAGTTACAAAACGTATTGTGCCGCTTCCATCTCCAAATCAGCCATCATTGGCACTGGATTCGGCAGGAGCCGGAGATAACAAAATGACAATTTTTTTCGACAAAGAAGTAATTTACCTCCTCTGGGGAGTTACTTTTCATATTGAAATGATCTAATGCTACCATACCCACAGTCCCCTGTCGTTTTTGCGACTACTGCACCAAAAGGAAATCCAAGATGGCGGCCAAGCTGGTGAAAACAGTTGACGGTCTTGTTTCCTAAACTAGTAGGCCGAAGAATTTTCGCCAATCATGACTATATTTCTAACATCCCTAATAGTCAAAATATCAATTTTTATCTCTTCATCTTCAAAATTCTTCGATTGTTTCAACAAAAAAATGTTGAAAAAAAAATGATATTTTTGAAAATATCTCTGGGAATGATTGATATTTTTGAAATCGGTTTGCTGAACCTCCAATAGCGTAAAATGGTGAATACGTGTAGTAACTTTCATAACTGTATCTCTTTCGGTTCATTATTTAACATTTTTTATGTCTTCATCACATTTTACCCCCCTCCCGCTGCCCAGTCGCGGGTCTCAGATGTTCGTCATCGCGATCCTAGTTCAGCATGATCTAAGGAACAATTTGGCACCAACCACTATACTCTAGTCTCAACTTGCACACGGGCCTCAAAAAATGAACATAAGAAAACCCACTATTTGCAGATTTAAAGAACTTATTCTTTAGTGGTACTCCTACGTACATTCCGATGAGAACAGATCGTATGCTGTATGAACAGGAAACAGTCCAAGCTATCTATTTCTGTTGAAATCAAAGTTACTGGTCGATGGCAACAATGATAAAATGGCTGTTGAATTTAGTGTTCGCAATTTTACACTTCTTGCAGTGAACCATGTTAACAAATTCTTTTGTGAAAAATATGGAAAACATAATGAGCCAAAGAAGAAATCAGCTGATCAAAATCAACTTCAGTTGGGTAAGTTTGTCATATTCCCGCATGAGAAAAGAATCAGTTTGACATACACTGTCATAAATTAATTATAGTTTTATCTTCAATTTTTAATCATATATTTATAGCATGAAAATTTCTTTTTTCCACAATACAATTAGGTATGCAATAATGTAAAATGTGTAAAAAGTGTAAAAATATGAAGAACAAAGAATTAAAAATTATAGAAAAGTTGAGATTCCAGCTCCATCCTCAAGTCCAGCTGATCTTATTTTGCGTCTAGTACCTCTGAGCCTCAGGGAGACCGCAGTTTTTTTTTTTTTTTTTTTTTTTTTTTTTTGTTTTTTGTTTGTTTTGTTTTATCTTCAATTTGACGTAAATTCCGTTTAAATAATTGTAGTATTTTCTGAGATACTTCGAACTTCAATTTCAAAAGTGGGCATCTGCCACGTCGGCGTCGCATCCTGTATAAAAAATAAGATGATGGATGGCTTTTATTTTTTTATCTACTGATTGTGACGAAACTCACCATGCACATAAAAAAAGTTGAAGAAAATGACGTCCTCAATAATTCACCAACCGTGTTTTCGCAGAAGTTGAAATAGCCGGATGCAAATCATCATTAGATGCCCCCAGCTTGAAACATTTGAAATGTTTCTAGTTCAGACAAAAATTAATAATTCAAATTCGATGATATTCTATGCATATTTACTAAGGTTTCTTCAGGTAAATCCACTGTAGTTAGGTACCTCTACAATTTTTGATTAATAAAGAATGTTACGTTGATTAATTTTTAGATACCGGTAGATACGACCCCCTACCTACCTTCCAATTTCCATGCAGATTCACAGAATTTGACTCAATCTTCAGGTCCTACCTAAATAGTAATTATTACTCATAAAATTAATAAAGCTACCTGCCTGTACCTACCTGCCTGCATTTCTTATTCAAAGCGGTAAAAACTCTTTACACCTAGATACTTAGTAAAATGTACCTATATGATTGTATACCTAATAGATATGAAATTTCTCCAAGATGATAATAGCTACAGGGTGATCACGCGAGACGGATACCCCCCCATAATAAAAGGGCAATAAAAGAGACCATTATTATTCATATTATTTGAAAATCATTTTACTAGATCTAGATCTTCGTTTTAGTTTGCTTCCACAGGGGGTCTAGGTCTGGGTTCTTCATCTAGGTTCTGGGTGCTAGATGCTTCCAACAGTATCAATACCTATTTTATCTTAATCAGAGACCCTTAATTAGTTCAAAAAGACACCTCACACGCCATATTTATGATAACAAAAAAAAAATCAATTTTTGACCGCCATCTTTTATAAAACCGCCAGTAAGAGGGTCAAATAGTGACCTATAATACTTTGCATCACTTAGTAATGTTTTGCGAACCTAAATTGTGTGAGAAAGTCACTTTGAAAAAGTGTGATGCACGCATTTCAGTTTTTCACAAATTCGGTCCTATGTTTCCCTTGAAAATTTCATATTGCGGAAAATACGCGTCCTAGAGGAAAAAACTGCGGATCAAAATGTTCCTTTGTGTCAGTAGAATCTGTGTACCAAATTTCATACTTGTGTCACAGAATAGAAATAAGTGCTTCGCACAGAAGCCGCACTCCGGTCGGCTCCTTTGATGTTTTCGGTTTACCGCCAGGGACCTTGAGCACTACTGATTTAAAAGGCCCATCGTCTATGCTCGGCACACTCGTGATGTTCCGTCGATGTGTGCGATGCCATTGGCGGGTTGGCGCCCGCCCAAGCTATGACCAGAACGCCCAGAAATTCCTACGAGGAAAGAAGTTCTCCGCATGGTCAAAAAGGGACTGCATTTTTGGTCAATATAATGTTTATTGTTCTATAAACACGTTCGTGAACAATTATCTTCAGTCTTTAGTCAGTGATGTACCATTGGAAAGGTTTTTCCATGTACTTTTATTTAAAAAAAAGAACAGACCGATAGCTCAACTGGATCCAGAGATATAACGTTGTGAATGCTGAACTGCTCATTTTCAATTTTTGAGGTTTTTTGCCCATAAAAAAGGTCCCTACCACAAGATCATCCCCAAAATGACCATACATACGCGGAATTTGATTCTCTATAAGACCTAGAAGGTTTGGTGCTGTTATACCTCCAAAAAAAAACGACGACTTTTCAGGCCGATTTCGCTCCACTATAGTGCAATAGTGCAATGTGTTATGGAAATCGGAAGAAACGCCGGCCGTCGGGCACCTTTACTGTCAGAATAAAATTTGCATCCACAACCCACATACGCGCAAGCGGTGCCCCATCTTCTCTTATTTGCGGAAGGTGGAGGATTCTCCTCAGCCAAGGCCACATGAACTTATCACCAATTCACCACCACAAAACCGTAGTGAGGAGCAGTGGCGGACTAAGGGGGGGGGGTGGGGGGCGGCGGGGGCGGTCCGCCCCGGGCCTCGGGGCCTCAATCATCTGATGGGGCCCCCAATTCCTCTTGTTTGTGAAAAATACTGCGAAAAATTGGGATAAAATCCAAAAATTTCAATTTTTTCTTTCGATGATCACTTTTTTTCGCATATTACTTGGGTGAAAAACATTGTTTTCCTATTTTTCCACTTTAAAGTTACCTTGGCAGGCCCCATGACAACAGGTTTGGGGGCCTACACACAGGCAATAGAGGTGTGTCTGTATCACGGAGTCTCTGCGAATTATGTTCACTTTAGGCTTTAGGGGCCCCGGCCCCGGATATCACAGTGCCAAGGGCCTCAAGCCTTTTGGAATTTTGTATTTCATTATTTCATTTCAAAAGAGGGGAAAGACAAAACAACAAAATTATCTTGTCTGCGCGCTGCAGGTAGTAGAAATTCATGTTATTCCTAATTTTGTATATACGAGTAGGTTTTAGCATTGAGTCAACAGTCCAAATCCAATTCAACATCCAAAGCTGGAACCGAAAACTTCTTGCAGGTACTGGTGGTCAGTGGCATAGCCAAGGGGGGCGAAAGTGGGCGAATGAGACCACCCTCCTACCTCCCAAGCGCCCATGGCACTTCATTCCACACTAAACCCATACAGAAAAAAATTCTGTCGAAAATTTTCAAGAAGCGCAAAAATTTTCTGAAAAGAAGTTTGATTATCAAGTAATTTTGGTGAAAACGTCGAAAACCGAAATCGCAAAACGCACGAATACCGATCATCATCAGCATCATTATTATTATGCCCAAAAAGTTTCGCCTGCGGCGCTACTTTTCCCTGACTTGTACCCTCACATTGCATTCGCCCTCTACGCCCTCAAATTCTGACTGCGCTACTGTGTGTTTTATAGTCAAGTTATTAACAACACATTTTTTGTTTCTTAGGCTTTTGCTCAATTACGGCGGGGCAGGGCGGGCCAAAAAAATTGCCGGCCCCCCTTAATATTCTCAACTTTCACTCCTTAGGGCCTTAGGGGCCCCATCTCACAATTCCGCCCCGGGCCCCCAACTCCCTTAGTCCGCCACTGGTGAGGAGTCCAACAGGTGAGACACGAACACAGGTACAGTTGAGGTTAGCTTTTTGTCAACAAACAACAGGAAGAGCGACGCATTAAATGACATTTAGCAACCGTCATAGCTTCGGCGGGCAGCAATCCGCCAATGACGCGTCGCACACAGCGACGAAGCCTCACGAGTGTCCCGAGTACACACGATGGACCTTTAAACCAGTAGTGCACTTCTATCTCGCTCATATTTTTGATATCCTTTTCAAGTGATGCTTCTGTGCCAGGCACTTATTACTATTCTGTGCTTGTGTATAGAAATGCCGTTTTTAGCGCATTTTCCATCTTGATGAAAATCGCTATTGCAACCGGTTTGTCCGTCCGTCCGTCCGTCCGTCCGTCCGTTCCTCGAACTCCTCCCAAACTAGACGACCTAGCTTTCTAATTTTTTCGCTGTTACATAGCTGCCACTCCCAAAGGAGGGCTAGGCTATATTGGATATCCATATTGCGCCGCCAACATAGAGAAAACCGCCCCCGATAAACTTGAAATAACATAATACTGCACTTTCTACCAGACCTGATGCTCTAGTGTTCTCTTTTTTTTAATAATACATAGTTGCTACTTATGAACGTAAGCCAAGAAACATTTCGTCTTCAATATGCGCCGCCGACATGAAAAAACTGCTAAAAACCGCCCCCAATCACTTTAAAATGAAAAACATAAACCCGAAGACATAGCGATCTGATCCTTTCGGTATATAAATAGCTGACTAAAAATGGGGAAGGATAGGCTACTTTTGGTTAGTCGCCGCCCCCAGATTCCGCCCCCAAATAATAAAAAGTGCAACTTTCACAAATGTTACTGATTTAGTTGTTCCCATAAACATTTAGGAACTGCCAACTCAAATTGTGCAACATTTGCTCAGCCGAACGCTGCCGCTCCCACACGCCGCCCCCAAAGTAAGAGATAAATGAAAAACATGAACCCGAAGACATAGCGATCTGAGTTTTTCGCTATATGGATAGCTAACTAAAAATGGGAAAGAATAGGCTACTTTTGATATGACGCCGCCTCCAACTTCCACCCCCAAAAGAAAAAAAGTGCAACTTTCAATAATTTCCACTGATTTACATTTTAATGTTACCTCGAACATTTATAGGCGAGCGGCCGTTAGCGAAAAACGTGCATTTTAAGGGGTTGAGTGACCACGGGCGTACAACAACAATTTTTGATTTTCAATAGTAAGTACTAGATGAGGGTGTGCCGCCTGTGAATTTTTTTCGAAATCGCCCCATGGGAACTCTCGTCAGGGCCCCATTTCCATCTTTTTTTCAAAGTCATCTCTTCTTCATTTTTTGCATTCGGCAGCTCATAACTCAGCGAGTATTGATGATAAAGCAAAGATTCTTTCACCAATACGATGTCTGGAGATTACTAATACCCTCCACATTACTTTTGTGTTGCATTTCGTGATAATAACCTTCCTGAACCATAAAAACATAAGAGGTGCAGAAATACGTCACAAGAACTTTGATATGCGGGAAGCTGTATCAATTTCTCAAAATATGTGCACATATATGCGAGAACATATGTAGAGAATACTCCAAAGATGTTTTTGGGAAAAGGGCGTTGCAGCAGGATTCTTGGTTTTTGAATTATGATTTTTTCAAAATCCGACACTGATATATGCGAGCGGCCGAGCGGCCAAATTGGCGCGAAACGAGGATTTTCATCAATGTCATTGAAAAAACATCACAGTATGAGCCACAACAGCGGTCTTTTTTGTGCTTCACCTAGTAGTAGGTAGCTCAAGGTTCAACTAGACTTCAACCAAAGGTTCAACCTGAACTACCGTTTCCGTTAAACCGTTCTAAGGAGTCGTCTACTCCACTGCAACATTTTTGAACAAAAACTTGTATTGCAGTGATTTCTGTATGGATTTTATGTAAACCTCAGCTTTCGATTATTATTCTATTGTGTACCTATTTCAACATGGTGACCTCTCTTCCGAATGCTGGCCGTACTTGTCAAGTAAAATGGCTAGACACTACACACAAAGGTCAATAACAGCTTCAAAGCTTCATAATAGATCGCCTTGAATCGAGAAATAATGATCGAAACTTCTATGCACCTATAAGAAACTCGAGTCCGAAGACGTTTTTGCCGACATGATGGATTGCCGACCGTTCCATTTACAACACTTTGTGTCGGTTTGTGTCAACTGAAGTCGGCTTGTGTTAGTTTGTGTCGATGACACACAGCAACACAAATCAAATGAAACGCATTTGTGCCGATTTGTGTCGACACAAGTCGACTTGTGTCGGTAAATGGAAAGCGCCCAATAACAGCAGCAAAATCCAAATTGTTTTGGAGCGAGTAAAGTCGTGCATGACCAGGCTCTTTGTCTGAGATAGGTACATACAACGACCGTACAACGACCGTGTGTTTGGTGGATGGCTGAAATGCCTCAAAATAATTATTACTAAAAAGCGTTGCAGACATTTGACGACTGAAGTCGACACTGTCTTGGAAAAATACCAAGGTTTCTCAATGCCAGCTAAGTTCACTTAATTTTTGATCGGTACGACGGCAACGATTCGCGTCATAAAATTCGCAAGTTTCTAGAACAAATACGCTGCTATGCTACCAAAGAAAAGCAGGTCTATGGAATCCAGAGAATTCAGTCAACACTAAACTGGAGATTATTTTTTGTCGTCAGAAAGAACAAGAGCGATTCGTGTGACTTCTTGTCTCAATGAATAGAGTAGGATAATGCGCCAAAAACAGTTAGCAGACATCTCGGCCGACATGGAAAACAAATGAATCAATTATTTTGGCTGGTGGTTACAACAAAAGAACTCTTACAAAAACAATCAAGGTTCTTGGTTCAGGTACAAATGAAACGGAATCGTGTTCCGACGCCGGTGAATGCTTTCCTTCACTATACCGGAAATTTTGCCGAACTCTTCTTCCTCCTGTGTAATGTGTATTCCAACACATGGTAGAAATTTTCAACGACCACCAACATCGCATGGGGTCGCACCATCATTCGTAGTTTACGTGCTATGCGACACACATTTGCATTTAGCAAGACATTTCAACTAAATCGAGAAGCTTTTTCTCGAGACAAAAAGCCGACCGTCCTCGGCGAAGATAGAAGCCGCGACCTCTGGCATAGCTGTCGAACGTGCTGACCACTACACCACAAGCTCCTCACATCGGATTTTTGTTGAATCGCCCGACACCGACGTTCTTGTGCTCTTACTGATGTATTGCCAAACAATGTGCAATAGACCTAGTTTGTGGGTAGAAACACTCTACTTCTGCCACCTTGGAGAAAACTTTTAGGAAGCTTTGCAGGATTGCAGGTCGTTTTATCCTTCAACAGAGTGCAATACAGTGTCAGCAATGTATGGCGTGGGCAAGAAATAAGCCCTTCAAGCGACAAGGAGAATGGAAATATCTGTTGGATCTGTCACCTCACTTCTTAGCGTCCTATCACTCCTTTCATCACCCAACATATATCAATGACCGATAAAGTTTTGGAAGCAAGAAAATTTATTGTTTTTGTCTAAGATGCAAGCAGAAAACATGCCACCGATCATGGATCCGTAAATGATCTCCCGGCACAACTGGCTGTAAATAGCGGAAACAACATTGACAGAGTGCCATTCTCGGAACCTGCATTAAATTTAAGCAACATGTGGCATATGAGCTTCATGACAAGCACAATCATGCATGAAGGACTCGATGAAGGAAAAGCTTCGTCACCCGAAAGTAGTATGGAACCCTCCTAACCAGTGAAAAACTGCGGTTAGATGATCAAAATTTCAAAGGTCAAACCAGCATAGAGTTGGAGTTTCTTCAGAATTGATTATCTTTGCAATTTCCATGGGAAGAAACCTTGTAAAACCATCTCCCTTTGCCCATGCGAGGCAATTGGAATGTTATGCTCTGAAGTCTGCGGTCCTGTGCTGCTCGTAATTTATGTAGGTAATAATAATAATCATTAAAAATACACAAAGTGTGATAGGGGTGCCTACCTATGGAAGGTTATGAAGAGGTAGAAGGTAACTGACATTAAGTCTCAAAAAGGAATCGAAGTTTATACATAAAAAATCCACATCAAAATCACTGCAATACAAGTTTTTGTTCCAAAATGTTGCAGTGGAGTAGACGACTCCTTAGAACGGTTTAACGGAAACGGTAGTTCAGGTTGACCCTTTGGTTGAAGTCTAGTTGAACCTTGAGCTACCTACTACTAGGTGAAGCACAAAAAAGACCGCTGTTGTGGCTCATACTGTTATATTTTCCCAACCACATTGAAAACCCCCGTTTCTCGCCAATTTGGCCGCTCGGCCGCTCGCATATATCAGTGTCGGATTTTGAAAAAATCATAATCAAAAAACCAAAAATCCTGCTGCAACGCCCTTTTCCCAAAAACATCTTTGGAGTATTCTCTACATATGTTCTCGCATATATGTGCACATATTTTGAGAAATTGATATGGCTTTCCGCATATCAAAGTTCCTGTGACGTATTTCTGTACCTCTTATGTTTTTATGGTCCTGGAAGGTTATTACCACGAAATGCAACACAAAGGTGATGTGGAGGGTATTAGTAATATCCAGACATCGTATTGGTGAATGAATCTTCGCTTTATCATCAATACTCGCTGAGTTATGAGCTGCCGAATGCAAAAAATGAAGAAAAAATGACTTTGAAGAAAAGATGGAAATGGGGCCCTGACGAGAGTTCCCATGGGGCGATTTCGAAAAAAATTCACAAGCGGCACACCCTTATCTAGTACTTACTATTGAAAATCAAAAATCGTTGTTGTACGCCCGTGGTCACTATAGCTCGAAAAATAGGGAACGGCCGCTCGCCTATTAGAAACTCTTGACTCAAACTGTGCAAGAATTTCTTTGCCAAACTCTGCCGCTCCCACACGCCGCCCTCAAAGTGAGAGATAAATGTAAAACATGAACCTGGAGACATAGCGATCTAATTCTTTCACTATATTGATAGCTGACTGAAATTGGAAAAAGATAGGCCACTTTTATTTAGCCGCCGCCTCCAGCTGCCGCCTCCAAACAAAAAAAATGCAACTTTCACAATTTTAACTGATTGTCATATTTCCCTTACATTTAGAAACTCCCAACTCAAACTGTGCAACAGTTACTTTGCCGAATGCTGCCGCCCTCACACGCTGCCATCAAAGTGAAAGATGAATGAAAAACATAAACCCGAAGACATAACGATCTCATTCTTTCGCTATATGGATAGCTAACTAAAAATGGGAAAGAATAGGCTACTTTTGATATGGCGCCGCCTCCAACTTCCACCCCCAAAAGAAAAAAAGTGCAACTTTCGATAACTTCCACTGATTTACATTTTAATGTTACCTGAAATATTCAGAAACTTCCAGCTCAAACTGTGGAAGAATTTCTTTGCCAAACTCTGCCGCTCCCACACGCCGCCCCCAAGGTAAGAGATAAATGTAAAACATAACCCTGAAGACATAGCGATCTAATTGTTCCGCTATATAGATAGCTGACTAAAAATGGGAAGAGATAGGCCACTTTTGATTAGTCGCCGCCTCCAGCTCCCGCCCCCAAACAAAAAAAATTCAACTCTCACAATTTTCACTTATTGTCATATTTCCTTAAACATTTAGAAACTCCTAACTCAAACTGTGCAACAGTTACTTTGCCGAATGCTGCCACCTCCACACGCTGCCCTCAAAGTAAGAGATAAATGGAAAACATAAACCCGAAGACATAGCGATCTAATTCTTTCGCTTTATGGATAGCCGACTAAAAATGGGAAAGAATAGACTACTGTTGATTAGTCGCCGCTCCCAGCTCCCGCCCTCAAACAAAAAAATATTGATGAGTGAAAGAATTTTCATTCAAATCTATTTCATTGGCAAGTACCCCATTCTGATAACAAAATATCACAATGAGTTACGAATGAAGAGAGTGGGCAAGGAATGGTGTTTCTCCTTCAACCAAATTTCTTCATGTTCACAATATGCCTCTTTGAGAAAATGCGCTACTGAGACTCACGCACGTGAAGGCATACCCACTTGTTTTTATGTGTACCGCTTGGACTACCATAAAAAACTTCCCCTCCAAGATAATTCAAAAAAGAAAAAACTTTCTTGAGATGGCATTGTAAATTTTTTTAATTTTTTTTTCAAAATCAAATCCAGAAGTTCAATGCATATTTGTAATCAGGGTAACAATTTGCATCGATTGTGGTGATGAAATACAGTGTTTTGGAAAAACTCAAAAAAAATTACGGCACCCTGTATGGGACGAAATAGAAAATTATACTTAACATATTCAGAAACTACGGCAAAAATTGTTCCAGGAAAGTTTTTTCTTTTCTGAATTATCTTGGAGGGGAGTTCTTTCCTAATTTAACCGACTTTGTATCTCTCAAGATAAGCGAGATACCCATGCTTAGCCTCGAAAAACGGACACCTGTATATACCCACCTGCCAAATTTCAAAAGAATCCAACAGTATATGGGAAGTCTGGAGAGAACATTATTTTTGAAAGTTTCTTCAAATGCTTCTACATTCCGAAGATTCTCGGATAACATTTTGGATAACTTCTACACTGATCAAGCGACATTTCTCACCAATTTGATCTTTCAAGTCTTCCAAATTTTGTGGTCTGTTGATGTAGACTTTTGATTTGAGGTATCCCCATGAGAAATAATCGAGGGGGTGAGATCCGGAGATCTCACGGGCCCCTCTACAAAAAAGTAAACTCAAGGGCGACTGGAAAAGTTTGACCTTGGAGTGAAATATTTTCAGACATTTTATGAACATTTCTGCGATAAAAACGTTCTTATTTCGTCAAAACATCATTAATAAAGAACTAGAAATTTACCACCTTTGATAATATTATGATATGACAGAAACTATCAGTTCGAAAGGTGTGCATGTGCACATTGCTGAAATTATAATTTCATAATCTATTCGGATTTGCAAAAACAGGAGGTAAGAGGTAAAAAAAGTTCAGTTTGAAAAAATGGCTGATGACATCAGCGCTTTCACAAAAATGGCAGCAAATATGAGAATTTCACATCAAAATGTGCGGAACTGGAAAACAAAATCGACCTGTTCAAGGAGTTCCTCGAGAAAAAAATGCGAATTTTTATATGAATTTGTTCCATACTTTTGCCCCACATTGTATACAGGTAGAGGTATAGGAGGTATAGGTACAAAACATTATATTAAGCCTAAGTATACAGAGTCTTAAAATTTCTCTAGACTTCAAACTAACTGGATGGTCGTGCAATCTCGAATGGGTTACAGGTTTACGTTATTACGACTACATTTTTCCCATTCTTTTTTCAAGTCTTCTCAGATCCGTGCCCACGGACCTTCTGCAAAACACATACCTAGGGCTAAGTTTGAGGAACAACGTAAACTTTACTTCTAGCAGTCAATCGATTACCAATATCACTCTATTATCCACACCTTTGAATTAATTTCGTACTTTGGAGCATCTTCGGAGCTTGGTGAATCTACAATATAAGGGACTGATAATAGGAAACTTACTCAAATGTCACCTCTCACCCGAGATTTCTTGGAAAAGCGACGTAACAGAAGTCTAATTCCGATAATTTCAGTTCTCAACACGTTGCGATACTTGCAATGTTTGATTTTTTCATTTGGACAGAAACTGCAACACATCAACATAACCTATATATGCCATTCACGTTTTGAATTCACTAGAATGACTTTTTGGAGTAAAAACAAAGTGACAAGCTGGGAGGCTGCGGCTACGGCTGATGGCACCTGCAAAGTTTTGGAGCGAAACTATCAGTGGCCACCAGCCATATCCTCCCAGCGCTCCAGCTTGTCACTATATTTGTGCTCCGAAAAGTCATCCTACTGAAGCCAGACGCACACTAGGCAGTTGGACGTCAAGTCTACAATGCCACAGTGTAAAATTTGCTCAGTCGACTAGAGTCACGGTAGGGTTGAACGTGCTATAGTAGAATAGTGTATTATATTTCCAATTTATGTTACGTGATTGCCACCAACACCAAACTAAAAGAAGAAAATGTTTGTTATCGTAGGTACAGGTATAGCTACAGCTACAGCCCTTTTGGACACATTCAGACTTGAGTCGTGTGGTCTTTTCAACAAAAATGAAAATTACTAATTTTATCGATTCCCAGGTGAAAAACGGCCACATTCGGCGCATAATAGACGACGAGGTGAAATCGCTCGTGCTGGAAGTATCAGGAACTAATGTCGCAACAACTTACATTACTACCCCCATCAAGCCGAGAGCTTCACTTGGTGTCAAGTTGCCTTTCCTTGTCATGATCATCAAAAACATGAAGAAGTACTTCACCTTTGAGATACAAATTTTAGGTAAGTACTCAAATATCTATCTATGTTGAAAAACTTCGATACACTCGTTCAAGAAGACGTCTTCTAGAACTCGTATAATAATATAGGTCGCGGGAACATAACGTCACCTTGGCAGCCGCTATGACAACGTTGCAAATATGCCTGACGTGGCAACAGCGCATTGCGCATTTCCGTGCTTCTTAGCCGCTTCGTTTTGCGCCAAGAGCTGCTCCGGGTAGATCACTATAGATAGATAAACTAGATACATACGCCAATCACGGCCTAGCTGGATGCTGGATCTACTTTCTTTTTCTAGTGATCTACCCTAAACAGCTCCTGCCGGCACAACAAAAGCGCCTCGCCAGCTTCTTGCCCGCGTTTACCCATGATGAGGTGCCAAGGTATACGCTGTAGACATTCGCTTGTTTTAGACATTACTCAGTCAAATCTTGAGTTTAGCACATTAATTTTTTTCATAAAGCGACACATATTCAATAAATTATCTAATATTTATTACAACTTCACAACTAAAGAAAATTGTATTGACAAGTAGGTATAAGTACTAGTGAAAATAACATTATACCATATACCCATCTTTAGGACGCCATTTTTGTTCCCGCGACCTATAAGTACTCTTATCCTATACTACAATATTTTTGGACAGGGAGCTGGTGCCTCAAAACTTACGTCATAAGGTACATGATTTTAACCCTGTAGGTCTAATGTGCGTTGATAAGGTTGTTGAAAATTGCTTTGTCTTACATGTCAGACCGGGGACTTGAGGATGGTAGGAGCTTGTCAATTTTTGAAAAAATGGCCAAAAATTTACGTCGTGAGGTACATGAATGAAACTAACTGGATTTTGTGTGGGAACATCCCCTTAATTGAAAATCTGGTCGTAAGACAAAACTTTAGGGGGATTTCGGTCCATAAGACAAGTTTGAAATTTTCAAAAAAAAAGAGCAAAATTTATCAATTTTTTACAGGCGTGTTGCTAACTAACCCACTACGTGTGATATATATTTGTAATCAGAATAAAAGACGGAATCGATTTCAATGTTGAAATACAGGGTGTACGATTTGAGAAAAAATTTCGATGTTGCACCCTGTAAGCGATGTACCATTAAACATTTTTGTGGACAGATTCGAAACCTGCGTGAAAAATCATGTGAGAATCGTTTTTCATTCCTGAAATTATGTCAAAGAAGAAGTCTTCAGAAGGAAGTAAATTTTGGCCCTGATTGAAGATTTCAAACTTGTCTTATGGACCGAGAGCCCCCAAAAATGTTGTCTTATGACTCGATTTTTGATCAAGGGGATGTTCCCACACAAAAGCTCTTTGGTTTCATTCATGTACCTTACGACGTAAATATTTGACATTTTTTGAAAATTGACAAGCCCATACCAGCCTAAAGCCCCCGGTCTGACATGTAAGACAAAGCAATTTTTAACAACCTTATCAACGCACATTAGACATAAGGTGCGTTCAGTCAGCTTATTTAGCCGCAATTTTTAATTTTAGTCGTAAGCGCTGCATCGCTTATTGGCTGTTCTGAGGAGGCTGGTTCATAAGAGCCAATGGGCGTCGCTGCGCTTGCGACTAAAATTAAAACTTGCGGCTAAATAAGCTGACTGAACGCACCTCTACAGGGTTAAAATCATGTACCTTATGACGTAAAGGTGCGTTCAGTCAGCTTATTTAGCCGCAAGTTTTAATTTTAGTCTTAAGCGCTGCGTCGCTTATTTGCTGCTCTGAGGAGGCTGGTTCATAAGAGCCAATGGGCGTCGCTGCGCTTGCGACTAAAATTAAAACTGCGGCTAAATAAGCTGACTGAACGCACCTTAAGTTTTGAGGCACCAGCTCCGATCCCTGTCCATTTGCAAAGTAGGTACAGTTTGTTGTGATGATATAATTCATTGGCACGGCTGCAACTACCGTATGTTCGTTAAAATCATGAATTAGGGCAGGCTATGGAATTAGAAACGTATGTCGTGAATTTATCAATAATCACTCAAATTTGATGTCAACATGATGAGCCGTCACCATGGAATACATTTTGGACAGAAGTTCACAGCCTGCCCTAATTCATCATTTTAACGAACATACGGTATAAACAGGCGAATTCTGGACATTTCAGGCCGCTTTCGTGTCTCGATGACTTGACATCGCCGATTTGATAATTGCAGCCGTGCCATTAAATTATATGTATCACAGCTCGCTGTACATATAACTTGAGGCTTCTCCAACTTCGAGCCAATAAATCCACAGGAAGAGCCATGCAACGCTCTAAAAGTAAAAGCTCTTGAATTGGTGATATTTTGGAAAAAAAAGTCTTCAGTCGAAAAACAAATAGCACCACTGCAAAGATAACTAAAAACGTAATGCCAAAATATACAGTGCCACCAAAATTACATGAGCCGCGGAAATGGCGAATAAAAGCGAATTCTGACCGATTTTCTTGGGGCTCATGCCGCTCATCTAATATGCCGCTTGCGTTTAGTGGCACCTTTCGTTCTAGGCACTCGGCGCTCTGGAGCGGTCATCATAAATATGGAAATTATTTTTATTAAAATTCCGAGTTGCAACTCAAATTTTGAGCTACAACTCAGAATTCCGAGTTGTAATTCTGAATTTCAAGCTGCAACATAGAATTTCGAGAAGGGCATCATAGCGTATGGTACACCGCTCCAGTTGAGTGATAACTCGACTGCAGCAACGCTCAACTCTGCCAAAAGTTGGATGGGAGACCGCCGGTGAGTAGGTAGTGCCAGTGGGTGAGCCGCTAGCGGGTCTCATCTGATTCGAGGCCAGCTGAAACTCCTCGGGTACTTATTGTGATTAGGAGTCTGTACTATAACGTCAGACCGACCTTTCAACGAGTTGGAACTCGAAATTTCAATAAGAGATCTTTATGATGGCAGTTCCAGAGAGTCGTACACCATTGTGGATGTAATGTGAAAAGATTTTACA